>CM060904.1:360787525-365587525 GCA_030737815.1 Allium fistulosum
TCCCGGTTTTTGAGGCTTGAGGTCACGATTACCTTTTAAAAGAACACATCTATCTTAGAATGCTCATCGTCCACCTGACGATGTGCTGAAAGCATTCAATCCATACAAGTTCATTCCGGGTTCGAACGAAACCGAAGGCATTATCTCGTTACACTCGTATTGGAATCACCCTCAGAGTTAACGACAATAACCCTTGCACTCTAAATCTTCATCTCGAATCTGAAAGTACTATCTCCGTCAACTCATTACGGAATCACCCACAGAGTTATACTGACAAAGAATCGTTCTTACACCTCGAGTCTTCACTTGCTCCATTTGGATTTCACGACCTAACGTAAATTTGGATCGATGTGGTATTCGGGTCTCCAGACCTGGAAATCCGGTATACGGAAACCCGATCCCGGTCTCATCGAAATCCAAAACGTATCTTTTAAGGCCAAGTTGTTTTAAAGGTTAAAACAATTTAATTCAATTATCTTTATACACTTAGAAAGAAAATTCACAATAGATAATCAACATTATCATTATCATCAGATAATCCATATTACCACAATTCAACTAAACATCCATATCATACAGCATATATCTCATCAGAGATATCAATCAAATGCAAAGCATTCAGTATTATCATCCATCCATAAGTAATGATCTATATCATCTCTAATTAATTTAAAGTTAATTAAATTAATTACTTTTATTTTATAAATCCTTCTTACTTAAACATTAATTAATTACAAATTAATTAATTATCCTCTAATTACCTTTTTCAATTAATCATCTTTGATTAATTATCTTTTAATTACCTTCAAGTAATTTATCCTTAATTAATTACTTAAATTAATTAACCTTAACCACTTATAGTAATTAACCTTTAATTACTTCATTAATTAATTAACTATAATTAATTAAATTAATCACTATAATTAATTATATTAAACCTTAATTAATTACATTAATTAATCACTTCTTTTATTAATTATACTTAATTAATCAATCTTAATTACATCATTAATTATATTAATTAATGATCCTTAATTACAACTTAATTATTAATTACTTTAATTAAATTAATTACATTAAGTAATTAACTTTAAATTAAACAACATTTATTAATCACCTTGATTAATCTTCA
Organism: Allium fistulosum; assembly: GCA_030737815.1. Lineage (NCBI taxonomy): Eukaryota > Viridiplantae > Streptophyta > Magnoliopsida > Asparagales > Amaryllidaceae > Allium > Allium fistulosum. The sequence continues at coordinate 360,788,658 of CM060904.1, forward strand.
ATCAGTAATTAACTACCCTTAATTACTTTCATTTACTAAATTAATTCTCCTTAATTAATTTCTTAATTAATCCCTTGATTAATTATTCAAAGTAATTAAACTTAAATTACTTTCCTTAATACATAACCATCAATTAATTACTTCAAGTAATTATCTTATTATTTACTTCCTAAATAATCATACCTTAATAATTACATTAAGTAATTATTTATCAAATCATCTCTTGATTATTATAAATTAATCAAACTTAATTAATTAACTAAACTAATCAAATTAACTTCAATTAATTACAATAAGTAATTAATTCTTAATTACTTCCATTAAGTAATTCATTTAAAACAAATTCTATAATTGATTATCTTAAATTAATTAATCCAATTAATTATTAAAATTAATAACATTAATTAATTATTTAATAATCCATAGTTAATAACCTCATTAACTATTAATAATTCTTTAATTATTTTCCTTAAGTAATTAACTTAGATTAATTATTCTTAATTCCAAATTAATAAATCTTAATAACCAATTAATTAATCTTTAATTATTTAATTAATTAAGTGTTATCCATAACTTAATTAATCTTTGATTACTTATTAATTAATTCCTAACCATTAATTAATATTTTAATTTATAATCCTCAATTATAAATTAACTATTCTAATTAATTTATCTTAATCATTAAAAATCAAATCCTATTTAATAAATGAATCTTATTTATAAGTTAATTATTCTAAAAATATTTAATCTTAAACCTTTAAGATTAAACCTTTAATTACTTTTAAGTAATTATTCATTTTATTAATTTATTAGATAAATTAATTATCCATTTAATTTCCCTAGTAATTAAATGTATATAAATCATTAACTTATAATTTAACTTCAACAAGTTTTAAATCAATTTAAAACCTTTAAGTGATAAATAATATTTTTCTTATAAAAGAAATTTTATAAGATTTAAACATATCTCTTTTTAAATTCAAAACATTTAAATTTAATAAACATTTAAACTTATTAAAATATTTGAATTTATAAAACTTATTTATCTTAAATCTAAGATTCAAAACTAACTTGAGTTTATATTTTTAAACTTTGATTTAAATCCTGTTTTAAATATTCTTTCACAATTTAAACTCTGTTTAAATTTAAACAAACAGGCTTCTAAAAAAAACTGGCAACAACTAAACTCCAGACCACTACAAATTCCTTCGAGTCGCAACCTAATTTTCCCGAGTCTCACCCGAGCTTTCCCTGTCAAAACTCTACAGCTAAACGAAGAAGCTCACCCAATTCCTACTTCGAGCCAAACACTAAAAACCCCGAGTCTCCCACGAAACAACTCGAGTAACCCTCTGTTAAAACCCAGGTTCACCAGAAATTTGATCGCGTGCACGTGCACGGTCATCAACGTCCACTCCGTCCATCCACGACTACTCCACCACATTGGCGATCAACCCTACACCATATCACGATCATCAATTCTTCGATCAAGACGCAAAATCGAAATCGAGTAGCAGCACCCAAAACTGGAACAGAAAGACCAAACTCCCACCAAAACCTATCAGCCCTTCCCCCACGGCGCTCCGTCCACCAGAGATCTTCCACCACCGGCCACAGCCTCGCCTACGACCAAACTTTCACTTCCCAAAGTATGGTAACACTCGGTCCATCATAGACATCACCCCGATCATCTACGTCCAACCTATTCGAATTAGGTTTAAAATCAAAATCGATCGCATATTGACGCCACAGTGTTTTGATCATCACTTAGATAATTTTCCTAAACCCTCCGACCATCCCTGCATCTCCAGTGAGAATCTCAACCAACCCGATCAACTAGATTGCCAAAGGCAACCCAAATCTCCCAATACTGATCAACTAAAACTGCTCCTCTGATTCAATACTAAAAATTATGATTTTAGTTTTAAAATTCATATTTTTCTCTGATGTTTCAGATCCTAACCCTGAAACGATAATTTATGAAGTTTAAATTTTCACTTGTTTTAGATTTGATCAGTTATTTGATTTCCAGAGTCATTTAAATGTTTTTGTTAACTTAAGTATACATTTTAAACTAAAATTTGGAATGAATCAAACAAGTTTGATTTGAAACTCAAGTTTAATCAGAGACCAAAATCAATGGGTTTTGAATTTAAATCAAAACAAGAACAAAAACTGGAAACAGAGAAGGTACATTTATTCAAATACATGCATACATCATTACTTCAGCAATTCAATAATATAAATTCGTAAATATACTACACGATACGATATTTGAACATAGCAATGACATACAACCAATTTATACTTAAGACATTTGTAACAAAAATACTACTCACCTAAAAACAAATGTTGAACAGAGCACTTAAACAGCATGCACAAAATATCAGACATTCACTTATGCAATATACATTTGTATTCAACCATACTAGCATGCAACCCAATTGTATTTTTAAATTTTAAAAGTTACTCACCTTATTTAAACAGAGGCAGCCTTTAGCTTTTGAAAACTGCTTTTGTATTTTAAAACTTGAATTGCCTTGCTTATTTGACTTTTAAACTGAGTTGCTTGCTGTTTAAATTTGCATGCAGAGATGAGTGTTTGAACATGCTTCCAGGTTGAAGAGAATGCAGGTTTTGAAAGAATGCATGTTTGCAGACAGACTTGAGATGATCCCAGATTGCAAATGAATACAACAGGCTTGAGTTGATTTGGAAAAAGAATTACAGGGTATTGATTTTTGATTTCTGGTTTGAGGCATTTGGTTCTCTGATTTCAGATTTGCATATGAACATATTTTGTTTGAGAAAGGTTTTGAGAGATATTGATTACTGAATATTTCCAGATTTGTATTAGAGAATTTACATTTGAGTTTCTTGTTTTTGAAAAGGAAATTAGAAAGAATGAAGAAAAGGGATGCAAATGTATATATAACTAAATTTATGATTTTATAAAAATAAAAGAAAATGAAAAAAATTAAGACACTTGTCACATTGTTTAATCCATTGCCTAACATATGTTAAAATGAGTCATTAGATAAAGACACATGTCTTTTAAGTATTTATCTTATTTCTATTTATTTTAAAGTAATAAAAAAGCCTTTTCTTATTTATTTAAACACTTATATATATATATTACTTTTTAAAAGAAACAAACTAATTATATAAATAAAAGTTATACAAATATTATAATATCCAAACAATTTAAATATTTGTTCTCTTGAATTTCAAAGCTTAAATTCAAATTCAATTAAATTAAATCCTAAGATTCAATTTAAAAAGTCAAGTTATATATATATATATATACATATATAATTATTTATTCAATTAAATAACAATTTCATATTCTTTAAAATCCATTCATATTAATAAAAATAATACATTATACTTATTATCTGAAATTAACATATTTGATATTTAAATAATTTATATAAGAGATTATATTATCAAGTGATATTTTAAAAAGAAACAAAACAAGTCTTTTTGTTAACTCTTATATAATTTTAAACTTAAGTAAAAATATCTTAAGCAATTAAAGTATTTTAAAACTATAAATTTACTAATTTAAATAACTTTGAAAAGTCATATTAAATTAAATCTAAATTCCCAATTTACCCAAAGCTTCTATTTACAATATATATATAAATAAATATATATATTCAAATAGAAAATATCTTATTAACTTTTAAAAGATAAAATCACCAATTAATACTAATTTAATCAGATTATTAAATTAAATTCAAATCTTATTATCAAAGATCATCAATATCAATTTAATTATTTAACAGATTATTAAATTGATATTGTTAAAATTTCCGGGATATTACACTATCTTTCTTTATATATTCTTTTCTGTGTGTAACATTATTTTAGTCTTACATGTGACAAAGCCCTACACACTGGAATTTTGGATTTATATTAGCTAGAGCCTATTAGCTAAAGTATAGGGCGTGACCCCATACCAGTCCCATCTGGTATTCTAATATCCGAGTCATTTACTTAGGGTTAACTACCCCATCAAATTTTCCTTGAAACCATTTCTTTCAAATTGATTTAACCCTTTAAATCATACTCAAACAAGGAAAATATACTTTTTGCTTTACACAAATATCTTTGCCATGATATATGCTTTACACTAAACAATGTTGATGAAAACCTAAATCAATATGGTTATCTATCCCTTTAAAACAAGTTAAAGACCTTCTTTAATTAGAAAACATTAGATTTTAAATCTAAGATATCTCCTTCGAAACCCTCATTTAAAACTTTAAACATTCCTTTCGAATCCATTAAAAGTACCTCTTTCAAAATATGTCAGCTACTTTACCTTGAAACTCGAGGTCAAAAGACCAAAACATACCTTTCGAAACCTTTAAAAATAGACCTTTCAAAATCATAGAAAGCATCCCTTCGAAAGCTTTATAAAACCACATACATCCTCTTTTCAAAATACTTTAAAATTGCTTTTCAAAAGCATTGGAAACCTTCCATTCAAATATTAAAAGTGAACCTTTTGAAAACATTGGGAATCTCCACTTCGAAACCTTCATTTTATACATTTTGAAAGCATTAAAGTCCCTTACTTAAAACAAACCTTTCGAAAGCATTGGGTTCAAGTAAAAGTTTCTGAAGCATAGCTTCGAAACCATTTAAAACCATTCTTTTTGAAATCTCTGGGTTTATCTTTTAATAGAACAAAGGGTCTTAAAGAATTGGGATGAAAGTATTGCTTTCGAAAGCATTATTCCTAAATAAAAGAAAGTGGATGGTTTCAAAACCAACCCTTTCGAAAGCACGGAGAAGCGGCTTCCAAGTTTAAAGGCATAAAACATCCTTTCGAAAGCATTATTTCGAAAGGTTGAATGCAGCAGTAGGGGTTTTGATCCCTTCAACGGTTTGTTTTAAAAACAAAAGGTGGCAACCCTTTCGAAAACCCTTTCTTTATATAAACAGAAGCAAGTTGGTTAAGTTGAAACTCCAACCCTTTTGAAAGCCTCATTTGTAATAAAAATAATTCCAAGTTTATAAGAGTTACTTTTACCCCTTCGAAAGCATGTTTCGACGCTATCTTTCTCCAATCCACGATGTACCAAGACATTGATACCATGTGTATTTGTTTTGACTTGGTCTGAGGCGGATGTATGGGGTCGAAAGGTGCAGTAATCCTTTACAAAATTGATTTTTAACCTTCTAAAGTAATATCTTTCCAACTAATTTGTCTTATTTGTCAACACATAATTGGTTGCCAATTCTTTTTCAAAAATCTTTTTCTAAAGTGCTGTTGAATTCAGTAATTAACAATTTTAAAACATTTAACAAATTTCCCTTTCTCTTTTTATAAACATATAAAACATTTACATCCCATACCTTAAATAATTTTATACCCTTAATAAGATTCTTAGGAAAATTCTCCTAAAATTTGTAACGACCCTAGATTTTAATTTAATTTAAATTGATAATTAATGAATTTTTGAATAAAAATAGTAAAATAAATCGATAAAATGATTGAGTTATAAATAGAAATAAATAGAAGATGAACTATAAAAAAAAAAGTAAAACTCAAATGAGAATTATCAACAAAATTAGATTAGAAGTTATTTATATTACATAAAAATAGAACTTCATTAGATTTTAAAGTAATACATTAACAAATTTAAAACAACAAATATACTCAACTCAAATATAAATTAAATAGCTTGTTTACAAATTATAAAGAAAATAAAGTAAAACATAACTAAATTTAAACAACATCTTAAAGTAAGAATTGTTACATTATAAAGTAACTAAACTAGACATACTTGATTACAATGCTAGGCTGTAGGACTTAAGGAAGAAAAGAAAACATCTATGTACAAAGCAAATAGAAGAAACAAAGAAATCTTTAGCCCAAAACAAATGTATCAGCCGAACTAGAGTAGGGAAAGTTATAAAATGTATATTGGTACCAGTCTTATTAATATCTTCTTTAGTACCCTACACAATATATACCTCTCAGCCGAAAAGAAGGTGAAGCAAGTAAAATAAGGTACAAAATATAGTAAAGCAAAATAAAGGTAAGTGGTACAACATAATAAATGCAGCACGAATTGGTATCATATCAGCCTCCAATTTCAAATAAAAATCTCTGGCCAAATTTTATAAAATACTTCAAGTACACATGGAAGATCTTGCCTCTACATTATTCTCCAGCCAGTATGTATCATCTCATACTTTCACTTTCGTTCATAAAAATTTAAAACTGAGAAACAAAAGCAAGTCTCAGACCTAAGTTTTCAAGTTCCAGTTCAATCTGAAGAAAGCTTAGTAAAAATGCTACAAACAATTCAATAAAACTCATCAACCTGTTTCAAGCTTTCAAGCCTGGAAATCAATGTCTGGATCGAGAACAAGTTTTAGTTTGCAAATTCAAAATCTAGTTCAACAATAGAAACTCTGTTTATCTTTGTTCTTTCTTCTAAAACAAGGTGAGCAAACCTTCTTTTAAACTGGCCTTCTTTAAATCTTTTATCTGTGAGTAAACCAATTTTTATTAATACCTAAATATTATCAAGTATGTGTAATTATATTTATGGTCTATGAAGCTCTGTTTGTATTGTGAAGTTAATCTGTAGGATGCTGTCTTCTTCACCTCCTCTGCTCTTTTGTCTGAGTTACAGGTTTCAAGTAAACAAGTAAAAAAAAATTCAATTCCTTACTTTCTAATCATTATGAGAGTTTTGTTTCAAAACAAAATAGGTGAGTCTAAGTATGAATTATCATCTAAAAATAGTTTCAAGGAAATAAAAGAATATACAGTATGAATAAATTTGTCTTTGCAGAAAAAAAATTCAAATGATGATCAAATTCGAGTATAATGATTTACAAATTCAATTATGTAACTTGAATATCTACTCAAAAATAGGATTTTTAAGGCAACAATGATGATATTTCGATCGGTATGCGTGGTGCAGTTCCTATATGAACAAAAATTGCATTTTTATCGATTTCCGTTGGTTTGATAAATCTTAGATGTCGTAATTCGTTTTGGAGCTCGCTTGATACTCGTTGATTACGAGAAAAATGTTAGACAAATTTTCAAATGCAAGGATTAGTGGGTCGAATCGAATCTAGGGTTTTGGGTTCGAATATCGTGTAGTCTGTGAAATCGATGATTTCGTCATCGGTGATCGACCGAGTTCAATGCGCTCTTGGGAAATGGTTGTGGGGTCGAAGCAGAAGTCGCAGCCGGAATTTCATGAACGCTGGTGGCCGAGGCGTCGAGAACAAGGCGTTGACAGGGTTGAGGAGTACCTGTTCTTTTTGGTTTCCAGGTTATGTTTTTCTCGAAATTCGAAACGAATGGAGGGGGACCGGTGGTTGAGATCGGAGCTGGGGATGACCTTCGACTCGCTCGCAGTAAGGGTGGTGAACGGAGGTGGCGAACGGAGATGTGCACGTACACCGTGCACATGGGTATCTGGGTTTGTGGAATTGTGGGAGAAGAAGCAGGTTGGGTTGTTCGCGTGGATGTCTCGAAATTTTACTCGGGTAAACAGAGTTATGGCACGAGTTCGAGCTCGGGTGTTTTAGGGTTCATGCCGGGTTAAATTTTTAACACTTAGGAAAAAAAAATTTAAGTTTAAAGAAAAATGGCATACGGGTTAGATTGGGGGGAAACTCGAAGCACTTAGGCGTTTTCCGCGGGTGTGACTCGAAGTGGGTCTCAGGTTGGTTATAAAAACAGATTTTGACTTTAAAACTAAATTTAAATTTTAATATTGTTAACCCATATTTTAAGATAATTGATTTAGTTTAAAATCGGATTAATAAGGGTTAATTAATTATAAATTAAAGGTTAGTTAATTAATTAATTAAGATAATTAATTAAGGAGAAATTAATTAATAAAAGTGATAAAGAGATAATTTTTAAGTTTTATTTAAACTTAAAATTTATATGTTGAAAATTTTGGTTTATCTTTTAGTTAATTAAAATCTTAAGTTATTAATGATTTATCAATTAATAAATGTTTAAAGAATAATTACTTAATTAATGATTGATTAAAGATCAAGTAAAGGTTAATAAATTAAAGAAATTAATTTAAAGATAAGTAATTAGTATGATTTATTAATTTATGTGAGTGGTTAGGGACGATCACTTATTGAAATTATTAATTAAATGGTGAATTAAATAACTAAAGGATAATTATTTGAAAATTTAAGGTTGATGAATTTTAATTAAAGGATAATTAATTTATTACTGATGGTTAATTAATGAATTAAAGAAAAAATTAGTCAAAATGATTTGTAAATTATTGAAGTTAATTAACCAAGATTAGGAATAAATTCATAAGAAATAAATCTGATTTAAATTAATCAGATAAATTCATTGATCTTACTTATGAATGTTTGGATTCTGTTGAATGTTGTAAATTGTTGGATATCCTTGATATATGATGCTTTGTGATACATACCGATTTATGTTGTGATCTGAAATTTCTGTTTCTGTGATATATTACTATGTGAATATGAAACCCTTGACCCGTAAAATGGCACTTGAATTTCGATGCGACAGGGAGTCGGATTTCAGTTGGTTATCCGAAACCCACATCGAATTATAATTGTGAATCTTTGTGACCGATAAATTTATTTTATCTATGAATCTGTGAATGAAGATAAGCGTTATCGATTATACCGCTTATCGATATATCTGTGATGATTGATGTTGCACTATTGTGTGTAAAACCCCTGGACTACACTATACACACACAAATATGGATTTCACGTGGAAATCAGTTAAGTCACAGATAATTTAAATTTGATGTTTTTGAAATTGAAATTTTAATTTCAATTGATTTTGAAATTGGAAATTTGGGTTTAAAGTGAAGCTTTTGAAATGGAATTTCAAAGATAAAAGTTATTTTGATAACTTAATCGAGTTTTGAAAATTTAAATAATTTGATTTAAATTTGAATTCAAGTTTGAAATTGAATCTTAAGATTTGAAACTAGGAATTAAAGGTGTTATACCAGTTATATATGGGTTAAACTATTTTAAAAGTATTGATTTGGGAATTTGAATTAAAATTCAAAAGTTTTAACTCGTGTAAATATAATTGGATTTTTCTGAAAATAAAAACTGTTTGTTTCAAATAATTAAAGCTTTCACGTAAGTAATGAACTTCCAATTTGTGTTGAGAAGTTTCAAGTTTGAAATTGAAATGAAATTGTTTTTTTGGAAGCCATGAACTGAATCTGTTTATTGTTAACAGATTTAAAATGATGATTTGTTTAAACCATTCGAAATGAAATTATTTTGAAAACTATAAGTTGAATCTTTAATTTAAAGATTTAACGAGTTAATCCAATTGAAATTGAAATGTTTTGAAACCTATGAATAGATCCTTATGAAACGAGGTGAACTGTGTGAAATAAATCTTTTTATTTAAAGAATTGAAATGATGATTGGTTTAAACAGTTTTGAAAGAAAGGTTTGAATTATTAAGTTGTGACTTAATTGAAATCCCATATCCATATATTTTAAATATTTCGCTCACTATTCGGGTTAACCGGGAAAGGACCTTTGGATCGTATAACCCATTCCGAATAATGATACGTCGTATATGGATGGCATTTGAAGACCGGTGTTGAAGACCGGATATTTACGAAAACGAAAGGACAACTCGTCGAATGTCTCTGCACCGACTGGTCCCCGGTATAGAGATTTTATCACCCTTTGTGATGGGAAGTCCGGACGGGATCGTGAATACCCGGAATTGCAAGGGCTTCGTAAGAAGTGCCTTCGGTTCTGTTCGAACCCGGAACAGACTTGTATGGTTACATGTCTGACATTACACTTTGAGATATAAAGCCGATTCCTTTCAAATACATTTCTGTTGGTGGCGGAGAATTTATTCTCTTAGCTTAACACCCTTCTCTGAGACGTACGAGCTCAGAGGTTATGTAGTTGAAGGTTATCAGCGATATACTTCCAATTTGGTAATGTGACATGCTGAGTGTTGCTGTGTGATGATCATTGTTTGATCATTTGTGATATGATCATTTGTTTGATTTTATATCTTTGTGATCATTGCTTTGATCATCTGTTGACCCAAAGCGTGGCTTTTTGAAAAAGCGTAGCTTTGTGGACGAGACTTCGTCGAACCTCACACCCCGGAATGGTCAAAACAGGAAAGATGCAGCAAGGTTATAGGGAGTAGCGCCCCTTAGGGTATGTTCATTTCCTTCTGGATAGAAGTGGTATCATGGTATGGAGCCCAGATACTTACTTATGTGGATGTCGCAAGTATATATATATCTTACTTTGTGATTTGTTGCTCGGGGCCCCGGTTAAAGGTTGTTACAACCGGGAGATGGCATACTCGTGTCAGTAGTTACCTATTTTTGCAGAGGTAACCCGGCCTTGTGTTGGCAGAGATCCGGTTAGGTTCTCGGGACGTCCATCCAGAGGCATTTCCATGTGGCAATGGGAAGTTCCTTGGCCTGACCATTTGTTGGAAATCCAAAGAAACAATACGAGCCTTGTACGGTTTTAGTTGTAGAACCTGCCATTTAATATGGTAGCTATAGCGGGCATACTATAATGGTACCTATGCTGGCTAAGATTTATATTCTACTTTCGAAATGATTTCTACACTATGCACTATAATTATAATCAAATGATTCTGCGTAGTAAGCATCCTTGACTATCATAAGAAGAAATCTCCCCCAAGTCTGCGTTTGCATTGTGTGTGTGGCGGGAGGTCTTATGGTAGTTTCATTTTCCAAAAGCATTGCGAATTGACTTTAAATTCTCTGCTATTTGTGTTTAAAGATAAACTGTTTTTGTTGCTCACACCAGTCCCACGACTGACTCGGAGTTTATTGTTCCTTTCCTAAACTCTAGGTGCTCATAATTTTCTACACGAGCAGTCTAGAGTTGGGTTTTTCAGATATTCAGATTTAGTAGATTATCTGGAGCTAGTTCAGTCTTTGGATATGGACTGCACTTGCTTATCTTTGTGCCTCGTTATTGGGAGTTCGAGCTACTGCGGGAGTTCCCTCTTGAAGACTATCTTAGAGTTATTTGTTCCGCTGCTGATGTTAGTTATCTATTTTTCTTTTCCGCTGCTATTTGTTGTATCATATCTCTGATGTATATTGATATTCATTGTATCATTCTGTTGTATCAGATATTGTATATCAATGTATTATTCTTTTATTCCACTGTGTTATTTACTTAACTGTGTTATAAGCTCCGGTGACTTGGATTTGAACGGTCGAATCTACGGCATTCGAGTACGATGTAAAGTATGGATGTCGATTTTCGAGCGCGAAAATCCTAGACGTTACATTTGGTATCAGAGCTAAGGTTGAACTTTAGCTCAGGAGTATAACACGTTAAGTAGCTCATTAGAGATAGAGTGAAGTAAACTCTAGAATGAGTATATCCTTAAGATATCCGTCTGAATGCCTCAGTAAATTCTCTTACTATCCAGAGTGAGTATGAGTGCGAGAAGAGGACGAGATAGGGGACAGGGGAGTACGACTATCAATGGTCAATACCCTGCAACAGTGGAAACAATCTTTCTCTATCAATATTCTTTGATTCGTTTCCAAATTCTTTTCATTTCTTCGTGGCAGCTCAAGAAGAAGTTTCGGTGTGATGGTGGCTCTACGAACCATTGTAGGAGAATCCTTACTTAGTATTTCATCGGTTTCTTATCAGCTTTTTGATTTAAACCTTAATGAATTTGAATTGGAAATTTTAATTTGAATTAAATTGATTAATAGAATATGAGGATAAAATTGAATTAAATCAATAAAACGATATTGTTTAAAATCAAATTTGAAATTCTATTATAATTTCTTGTGGATATCGAAGTCCGAAGAGGGACAAATTGGTATGTATTCTGAGATATTCCGACTTGAGTTTGGAATTCATATCTTAAGTTTGAGGAGTTATAGGAGATCGAATCTGTCTATCTTTGTACTATTTTCGTGCCTGCGAATTTCGAGGACGAAATTCTTTTAAGGGGGGAAGTTTGTAACGACCCCAGATTTTAATTTAATTTAAATTGATAATTAATGAATTTTTGAATAAAAATAGTAAAATAAATCGATAAAATGATTGAGTTATAAATAGAAATAAATAGAAGATGAACTATAAAAAAAAAGTAAAACTCAAATGAGAATTATCAACAAAATTAGATTAGAAGTTATTTATATTACATAAAAATAGAACTTCATTAGATTTTAAAGTAATACATTAACAAATTTAAAACAACAAATATACTCAACTCAAATATAAATTAAATAGCTTGTTTACAAATTATAAAGAAAATAAAGTAAAACATAACTAAATTTAAACAACATCTTAAAGTAAGAATTGTTACATTATAAAGTAACTAAACTAGACATACTTGATTACAATGCTAGGCTGTAGGACTTAAGGAAGAAAAGAAAACATCTATGTACAAAGCAAATAGAAGAAACAAAGAAATCTTTAGCCCAAAACAAATGTATCAGCCGAACTAGAGTAGGGAAAGTTATAAAATGTATATTGGTACCAGTCTTATTAATATCTTCTTTAGTACCCTACACAATATATACCTCTCAGCCGAAAAGAAGGTGAAGCAAGTAAAATAAGGTACAAAATATAGTAAAGCAAAATAAAGGTAAGTGGTACAACATAATAAATGCAGCACGAATTGGTATCATATCAGCCTCCAATTTCAAATAAAAATCTCTGGCCAAATTTTATAAAATACTTCAAGTACACATGGAAGATCTTGCCTCTACATTATTCTCCAGCCAGTATGTATCATCTCATACTTTCACTTTCGTTCATAAAAATTTAAAACTGAGAAACAAAAGCAAGTCTCAGACCTAAGTTTTCAAGTTCCAGTTCAATCTGAAGAAAGCTTAGTAAAAATGCTACAAACAATTCAATAAAACTCATCAACCTGTTTCAAGCTTTCAAGCCTGGAAATCAATGTCTGGATCGAGAACAAGTTTTAGTTTGCAAATTCAAAATCTAGTTCAACAATAGAAACTCTGTTTATCTTTGTTCTTTCTTCTAAAACAAGGTGAGCAAACCTTCTTTTAAACTGGCCTTCTTTAAATCTTTTATCTGTGAGTAAACCAATTTTTATTAATACCTAAATATTATCAAGTATGTGTAATTATATTTATGGTCTATGAAGCTCTGTTTGTATTGTGAAGTTAATCTGTAGGATGTTGTCTTCTTCACCTCCTCTGCTCTTTTGTCTGAGTTACAGGTTTCAAGTAAACAAGTAAAAAAAAATTCAATTCCGTACTTTCTAATCATTATGAGAGTTTTGTTTCAAAACAAAATAGGTGAGTCTAAGTATGAATTATCATCTAAAAATAGTTTCAAGGAAATAAAAGAATATACAGTATGAATAAATTTGTCTTTGCAGAAAAAAATTCAAATGATGATCAAATTCGAGTATAATGATTTACAAATTCAATTATGTAACTTGAATATCTACTCAAAAATAGGATTTTTAATGCAACAATGATGATATTTCGATCGGTATGCGTGGTGCAGTTCCTATATGAACAAAAATTGCATTTTTATCGATTTCCGTTGGTTTGATAAATCTTAGATGTCGTAATTCGTTTTGGAGCTCGCTTGATACTCGTTGATTACGAGAAAAATGTTAGACAAATTTTCAAATGCAAGGATTAGTGGGTCGAATCGAATCTAGGGTTTTGGGTTCGAATATCGTGTAGTCTGTGAAATCGATGATTTCGTCATCGGTGATCGACCGAGTTCAATGCGCTCTTGGGAAATGGTTGTGGGGTCGAAGCAGAAGTCGCAGCCGGAATTTCATGAACGCTGGTGGCCGAGGCGTCGAGAACAAGGCGTTGACAGGGTTGAGGAGTACCTGTTCTTTTTGGTTTCCAGGTTATGTTTTTCTCGAAATTCGAAACGAATGGAGGGGGACCGGTGGTTGAGATCGGAGCTGGGGATGACCTTCGACTCGCTCGAAGTAAGGGTGGTGAACGGAGGTGGCGAACGGAGATGTGCACGTACACCGTGCACATGGGTATCTGGGTTTGTGGAATTGTGGGAGAAGAAGCAGGTTGGGTTGTTCGCGTGGGTGTCTCGAAATTTTACTCGGGTAAACAGAGTTATGGCACGAGTTCGAGCTCGGGTGTTTTAGGGTTCATGCCGGGTTAAATTTTTAACACTTAGGAAAATTTAAGTTTAAAGAAAAATGGCATACGGGTTAGATTGGGGGGAAACTCGAAGCACTTAGGCGTTTTCCGCGGGTGTGACTCGAAGTGGGTCTCAGGTTGGTTATAAAAACAGATTTTGACTTTAAAACTAAATTTAAATTTTAATATTGTTAACCCATATTTTAAGATAATTGATTTAGTTTAAAATCGGATTAATAAGGGTTAATTAATTATAAATTAAAGGTTAGTTAATTAATTAATTAAGATAATTAATTAAGGAGAAATTAATTAATAAAAGTGATAAAGAGATAATTTTTAAGTTTTATTTAAACTTAAAATTTATATGTTGAAAATTTTGGTTTATCTTTTAGTTAATTAAAATCTTAAGTTATTAATGATTTATCAATTAATAAATGTTTAAAGAATAATTACTTAATTAATGATTGATTAAAGATCAAGTAAAGGTTAATAAATTAAAGAAATTAATTTAAAGATAAGTAATTAATATGATTTATTAATTTATGTGAGTGGTTAGGGACGATCACTTATTGAAATTATTAATTAAATGGTGAATTAAATAACTAAAGGATAATTATTTGAAAATTTAAGGTTGATGAATTTTAATTAAAGGATAATTAATTTATTACTGATGGTTAATTAATGAATTAAAGAAAAAATTAGTCAAAATGATTTGTAAATTATTGAAGTTAATTAACCAAGATTAGGAATAAATTCATAAGAAATAAATCTGATTTAAATTAATCAGATAAATTCATTGATCTTACTTATGAATGTTTGGATTCTGTTGAATGTTGTAAATTGTTGGATATCCTTGATATATGATGCTTTGTGATACATACCAATTTATGTTGTGATCTGAAATTTCTGTTTCTGTGATATATTACTATGTGAATATGAAACCCTTGACCCGTAAAATGGCACTTGAATTTCGATGCGACAGGGAGTCGGATTTCAGTTGGTTATCCGAAACCCACATCGAATTATAATTGTGAATCTTTGTGACCGATAAATTTATTTTATCTATGAATCTGTGAATGAAGATAAGCGTTATCGATTATACCGCTTATCGATATATCTGTGATGATTGATGTTGCACTATTGTGTGTAAAACCCCTGGACTACACTATACACACACAAATATGGATTTCACGTGGAAATCAGTTAAGTCACAGATAATTTAAATTTGATGTTTTTGAAATTGAAATTTTAATTTCAATTGATTTTGAAATTGGAAATTTGGGTTTAAAGTGAAGCTTTTGAAATGGAATTTCAAAGATAAAAGTTATTTTGATAACTTAATCGAGTTTTGAAAATTTAAATAATTTGATTTAAATTTGAATTCAAGTTTGAAATTGAATCTTAAGATTTGAAACTAGGAATTAAAGGTGTTATACCAGTTATATATGGGTTAAACTATTTTAAAGTATTGATCTGGGAATTTGAATTAAAATTCAAAAGTTTTAACTCGTGTAAATATAATTGGATTTTTCTGAAAATAAAAACTGTTTGTTTCAAATAATTAAAGCTTTCACGTAAGTAATGAACTTCCAATTTGTGTTGAGAAGTTTCAAGTTTGAAATTGAAATGAAATTGTTTTTTTGGAAGCCATGAACTGAATCTGTTTATTGTTAACAGATTTAAAATGATGATTTGTTTAAACCATTCGAAATGAAATTATTTTGAAAACTATAAGTTGAATCTTTAATTTAAAGATTTAACGAGTTAATCCAATTGAAATTGAAATGTTTTGAAACCTATGAATAGATCCTTATGAAACGAGGTGAACTGTGTGAAATAAATCTTTTTATTTAAAGAATTGAAATGATGATTGGTTTAAACAGTTTTGAAAGAAAGGTTTGAATTATTAAGTTGTGACTTAATTGAAATCCCATATCCATATATTTTAAATATTTCGCTCACTATTCGGGTTAACCGGGAAAGGACCTTTGGATCGTATAACCCATTCCGAATAATGATACGTCGTATATGGATGGCATTTGAAGACCGGTGTTGAAGACCGGATATTTACGAAAACGAAAGGACAACTCGTCGAATGTCTCTGCACCGACTGGTCCTCGGTATAGAGATTTTATCACCCTTTGTGATGGGAAGTCCGGACGGGATCGTGAATACCCGGAATTGCAAGGGCTTCGTAAGAAGTGCCTTCGGTTCTGTTCGAACCCGGAACAGACTTGTATGGTTACATGTCTGACATTACACTTTGAGATATAAAGCCGATTCCTTTCAAATACATTTCTGTTGGTGGCGGAGAATTTATTCTCTTAGCTTAACACCCTTCTCTGAGACGTACGAGCTCAGAGGTTATGTAGTTGAAGGTTATCAGCGATATACTTCCAATTTGGTAATGTGACATGCTGAGTGTTGCTGTGTGATGATCATTGTTTGATCATTTGTGATATGATCATTTGTTTGATTTTATATCTTTGTGATCATTGCTTTGATCATCTGTTGACCCAAAGCATGGCTTTTTGAAAAAGCGTAGCTTTGTGGACGAGACTTCGTCGAACCTCACACCCCGGAATGGTCAAAACAGGAAAGATGCAGCAAGGTTATAGGGAGTAGCGCCCCTTAGGGTATGTTCATTTCCTTCTGGATAGAAGTGGTATCATGGTATGGAGCCCAGATACTTACTTATGTGGATGTCGCAAGTATATATATATCTTACTTTGTGATTTGTTGCTCGGGGCCCCGGTTAAAGGTTGTTACAACCGGGAGATGGCATACTCATGTCAGTAGTTACCTATTTTTGCAGAGGTAACCCGGCCTTGTGTTGGCAGAGATCCGGTTAGGTTCTCGGGACGTCCATCCAGAGGCGTTTCCATGTGGCAATGGGAAGTTCCTTGGCCTGACCATTTGTTGGAAATCCAAAGAAACAATACGAGCCTTGTACGGTTTTAGTTGTAGAACCTGCCATTTAATATGGTAGCTATAGCGGGCATACTATAATGGTACCTATGCTGGCTAAGATTTATATTCTACTTTCGAAATGATTTCTACACTATGCACTAATAATAATAATCAAATGATTCTGCGTAGTAAGCATCCTTGACTATCATAAGAAGAAATCTCCCCCAAGTCTGCGTTTGCATTGTGTGTGTGGCGGGAGGTCTTATGGTAGTTTCATTTTCCAAAAGCATTGCGAATTGACTTTAAATTCTCTGCTATTTGTGTTTAAAGATAAACTGTTTTTGTTGCTCACACCAGTCCCACGACTGACTCGGAGTTTATTGTTCCTTTCCTAAACTCTAGGTGCTCATAATTTTCTACACGAGCAGTCTAGAGTTGGGTTTTTCAGATATTCAGATTTAGTAGATTATCTGGAGCTAGTTCAGTCTTTGGATATGGACTGCACTTGCTTATCTTTGTGCCTCGTTATTGGGAGTTCGAGCTACTGCGGGAGTTCCCTCTTGAAGACTATCTTAGAGTTATTTGTTCCGCTGCTGATGTTAGTTATCTATTTTTCTTTTCCGCTGCTATTTGTTGTATCATATCTCTGATGTATATTGATATTCATTGTATCATTCTGTTGTATCAGATATTGTATATCAATGTATTATTCTTTTATTCCGCTGTGTTATTTACTTAACTGTGTTATAAGCTCCGGCGACTTGGATTTGAACGGTCGAATCTATGGCATTCGAGTACAATGTAAAGTATGGATGTCGATTTTCGAGCACGAAAATCCTAGACGTTACATTTAAAATTCCCATAAAACGCTTTTAATATGTTTTCTAACATATTTAAATTTTTGACCCAAAGCTAACATATAATAGCCGAAAATAATTTAAACCCAACTAGAAAATTCATAATAAATCCACAAAAAGTTAGAAAATTATGAAACGTGAAACCCATCTCTAAAATAATGTTTCTGACCTTATATTAAAAACATAAGCTATTTGGATGTCATTTAATAGGCTTTTCAAATCAAATTGTACCATAAAATCTATATGAAACAACATAAATCGTCAACAAGCATATATCCATTTAAACATTCAAAATATGGCATTATTCTTGCAAAATAAATTTGGATCTCATCTAGAAGCCGAAAACAATAAAAATGAGATGTAATCTATTATTCACCTTAGCTTGTTGTAAGGAGGTTGAGATTTTCTCTTGAATTGATTAGATTAAGCTTCCTACTTGAATTCTTGCTTATCTTCCTCTTGTTTTCTTCTAATGGTGGCCGACCAAACTCTATGTTTAGTTTTGTTTGTGAATGTTGGAAATGAGAATGGGATAAAGGTTTAGTTTATAAGAATATAACATATTCCTATTTTGCCCTTACCTTATTACCTTTACTTACTTCATTTTAAATTTCCACTTGTTTATTCCTTACTTACGGCACGACTACCTTATATTATACAAATCTCAATCTCTTAACCACTTTAATCTTTACATTATTCTATTTAATTTATTTAATTAAATCTACTGAATAATGTTATTTAAAATTAGGGGTGCTACAGACTCCCATCCTTGAAGAATTTCATCCTTGAAATTACGGTAAGGTACTCATAATGATTAATCATAAAGATAAAACATACCATGAAATAAGTCAGGATATGTATCCCTAATCCTGCTCTCAATTTCCCAAGTACAGTCTCTCTTATCGTCACTCCACTAGACTTTGACTAATCCGACTGTCTTGTTCCTTAACCTCTTCTCATCCATCGTGACTATACGAACTAGTTTTCTAATTATAGTCAAATTCGGTTCCACTACTAAGTCATCTAACACAGTCGGTGCTATTGTTGTCTTTGGATCTCGAATACATTTCCTTAGATGAGATATATGAAAAATGTTGTGTACTCCTACAAAACTACTTGGCAACTCCACTCTATACGTGAGTTTCCCAATTCTTTCTATAATAGGAAAGGTCCAACAGACCTCGGTGCCAATTTCCTTGATTTTTCGAATCTGATTATACCTTTCATCTGTGATATCTTGACGAAAACATGATCTCCAACTGAGAACTCTAAGTCTTTCCATCTTCTATTAGCATAGCTCTTCTGCCTAGATTGAGCTTGCTTCATTCTGGCTCGAATGAGCTCAATCTTTTCTGCAGCTTCCTTAACCAAATTTGGACCAGGAACTAACCTATCCCCGGTCTCTAACCAACAAACGGGAGATTTGCATGGCCTTCCATATAAAGCTTCGAACGGTGCCATCCCTATACTAGCTCGATAATTGTTGTTATATGAAAACTCAACTAAGCGTAGGCGGTCTTCCCATGATCCCCAAAAATCTATTACACAAGCTCGTAACAAATCTTCTAAGACTTTGTTAACTCTTTCCGTTTGCCCATCTGTCTGCGAATGGTAACGGTACTCATCTTGAGCTTAGTACCCAAAGTCTCCTATAGACTCTTCCAGAACTCGCTAGTGAATAAGGACTCTCTATCACTTACTATACTACTAGGGATTCCATGCAGTCTAATTATACTCTTCATGAATAATTTAGCTAAAACAAGTGCCGTCCTGGTTGACTTAACTAGAATAAAATGGGCATTCTTGGTCAATCTGTCCACCATAACCCAAATACTTTCATTTCCTCGATTCGACCTTGGCAACCCGTCTATAAAATTCATTTGGTTTCTGATGTTCAGCTTTTACCTGTTGACATTTCAAACACTACTTCACTCATAAGCCTACATCTCTCTTCATGTCTTCCCAGAAGAAACTTCTTTTCATGTCCTGATACATCTTAGTTCCTCCCAAATGAATAGTGAACTTCGAACGATGGCGTTCTCCAAAAACTTCCTTCCTAATGTTTCTCACATTTGGAACACATAGTTGTCCTTTCTTCCCCAACCACCCATTCTGATCAAGACTGAAATCTTTTATGTCATCGCTCTCCATTCCATTTCGTAACTTTATGATCCGTTCAATTAATAATGGATCCTCCCTTTGCTTAGAAGCGATGTTTTCGATCATCACCGGTTGAACCTTTAAACATGACAACATAGCAGTTCCCTTATTGGACCAAGCCTCAGATCTCTACTGTATTCTGCATGTAGTTAATGCTTTTAAATCTTTCCACTCGGCTATCATTGCCAATACTGCATTTTGATGTTTTCCGCTAAGTGTATCCGCAACCTTGTTGCCTTTTCCTAGTGTGTACATAATACCAAAGTCATAAGCGACTAAAACCTCTAACACATTTGTTGTCTCATGTCCAACTCCTTCAGAGAGAATAAATACCTCAGTGACTTATGATCCGTATAGAACTCGAATCTTTCTCCCAAAAGTTAATATCTCCACATCTTTAATGCAAAAATTACCGCAACTAACTACAAATTGTGAGTTGGATATCTAACCTCATGCGGTCTAAGCTGTCAAGAAGCATAGGAAATCACTTTACCACTTTGCATTAACGCAGCTCCTAACCCTATTCCACATGCATCTGTGTACACCACTAACTCCTAATTCCCCTCTGGAACAACTAGCACAGGTGTATTTGTTAATAAGTGTTTCAGCTTCTGGAATGCCTCCTCACACTTATCGGTCCAAACAAACTTCACATCTTTCCATGTTAACTTAGTCATCGGTGCCGCTATCCACGAAAAATCCTTAATGAATCTCCGATGATAACCAGCTAATCTAAGAAAGCTATAACGACCCGACCTTCTATTACCAGAAAGTCGCATCATCTATAAGAAAGAAAGGGATAGAAAATAGAAAAGATAGAGAAGAAAGAACTAAACAACATCAGAATCTCACAGCGGAACGAATAAATTATATTAATCACATAAGATATTACATAGTATACAACATCTATCAGAGTTACACAGATTATACATCACATATTAGACAGTTATAAACACCTGTCTTTCATACAACTCAAAACATCACAGAGATACAACACAGTGGAAATACAGATAAACACTAACACAGCGGAACCAATATATATCTATACGCTGAAGCCTCCTACTCCATTGCTCCTCCAGAATTCGTCAAAGCAAACCTGAATCCCTTGGCTACTCGTAAAAATTTGAGTACCCGAGAGTTTAAGAAAACAGAAATAAACTCTGGGTCAGACATGGGTCTGGTATGAGTAAACGGTTAAAGTTGCTTAACTTTAAAAACCCTTTGAAACAAAGGTATCACGTAAGACTCCCCACACATAAACATGGGTAAGTTTTTACCTTACGCTAACCAAACATTTGATAGGAAATCCAGTTATATTATAATAGTGTCTAGGGTTTTCAAGTAAAATACAGAAATAGCTGGAATGCTTACATCTCATGTTCCAACATAGTTGGGCACAACTAAATCGTACGGCGCTTATTGGAGTTTGGATTCCATACAATGGCAGGGCTACTGGGGTACCGCCCATCAGAGTACCTGGTCTAGATCAGCGTACCGAGGATTACTCCCAATCCCCTGCAACACAAGGCCAGAACCATCCCTTACTGGATAATTCCGAATAAAATCACCCCACGGTTGTGATCAGCAACCGCACCACTAAGCCGAAATAAAAAGGGACATCTAGACAGGGATGACCTTACTCTCAGTGGGTGCTACCCACGAAGCCTTGCTGCACCTCCCCTGTTTTAGCCATTCCCGGTTGATGAGGCTTGAGGCTACGATTACCTCAACAGAACACATTACTTAGAATGCTCACCGTCCACCTGACGATGTTCTGAAAGCATTCAATCCATACAAGTTCGTTCCGGGTTCGAACGAAACCGAAGGCATTATCTCGTTACACTCATTTTGGAATCATCCTCAGAGTTAGCGACAATAACCCTTGCACTCTGAATCTTCATCTTCACTTGAGATTCACGACCTATCGTTAATTTGGATCGATGTGGTTTTCAGATATCCAAATCTGGAAACCCGATCCCGGTCTCATCGAAATCCAAATCGCCATCTTTTAGGTCCAAGTTGTTTTAAATTTAAAACAATTCAATTCTATTATCTATATACACAGAGATAGATAATTCATATCATCACAAACAGATAATTCACATTATCATCATATTCAACCAAAACATCCATATCACACAACATTACTTATCTCATATATGAGCTCTCAAACCATTCAAGACAATCAATATCATTCAACATCCATAAGCAATGATTTATTAATCACCTTCTGTAATTAATTTAAAGTGAATTAAATTAATTACTTCCATTTCTAATTAATTTAAATAAATTAAATTAATTACTTTCATCACATAAATCTTGCTTACTTAATCATATTAATTACAAATCAATTTATTGATCATCCTTTAATTTCCATCTTAATTTATCATCCTGATTAGTTATTCTTTAAGTAATTAGCTTTTAATTAATTACACATATTAATTATCCTTAACCATTCACAGTAATTTACCGTTAATTACTTCATTAATTACATTAATTAATGATCCTTAATAAATTACTTCCATTAATTAATTAACTATAATTAATTACATTAATCCTTAATTAATTACATAAATTAATAAACTTTAATTAATCACTTTCCTTAATCAACCTTAATCATAAATAGAAATTATCATCCTGTAATTATTTACCTTAATTAATTATATAAACCCTTTTGATTAATTACACTAAGTAATAAATCTTTAATTACCTCTTCCAAGTAATTATACTTTAATTACTTCCCATTAAGTAATCCCCTTTAATTAATTACATCCAGTAATTATACATTAATTACTTTGCTAAGTAATTATACTTATCAATCTTATTAAGTATTCATACTTAATCAACCATCAAATGATTATCTTTAATTAACCAATCAATTAATTATCTTAAATTTATCACATTCATTTGATTAATTACAATTGGGTAATTTATTCCTTAATTAACTTAAAACAAATTAATTAATCTTAACTATAGATTAATTATCCTTTAATTATTAATTAATAATTAATAAATCTCAATTATCAATTAATAAAACTAAATAACAAATTAATTACTTCTTAATTACCAGTTAATCAACCTCTACTTAACATTTAATTAACCCTCAATTAATCTTTAATTATAGATTAATTATCTCTTAATTATTAATTAATAAAACTTAATTATTTATAAATCAATCATAATCATTAGTTAATTAAATTAATTAATTATTCTTAAATTAATTACTTAATTATCCTTTATCCTTAATTAATTAAATTAATTAATTATACTTAATTTCCCTAATTAACTTAATTAATTCCAAGAAAATAAAACTTCTTTAACTTAAGATAAACATTATCTTATAAATACCTTAATTACCATTTACATTTTAAAACCCTTTACCTTTAATTAATTAACTTTACTTAACAAAATTTAGATTAAATAAAATTTAAAACTCCTTAATAAATGTTAAGAAACAATTTGATATTTATAAAGTAATGTTATAAAGAAAGTTTTAACCAATTTGTTTTTAAATTTCAAAAATCTTATTTTAAAAACTTTTATAAAAACTGGGTTTTGGCTTACTTCGGGTCATACCCGAATGCTACTCGGGTTTAAACCCGAGTTCTCCCCTACTTTCCATTTTTTCAAAACTTAAGTTTAAATTTTACAGTTTTAAAAAACTTACAGGCCTATCTCCCATAAACTACTCGAGTACAAACTCGAGTCTTTTGCCCAAACACTCGATCATCCCTTCGAGTCCCAAACCTCTCCACCCAACCAACACAGCACCAAGACACTGACATCAGATATGCCATGCACCTGCATCGGAGTTCGCCATAGCTCCGACCTCCTCAACCAGCCTCAACCAGTCACCGATCGCCATCTCTTCCCATCCAAACACCCAGATTACAACCTATGCTCGAAAATCATAATCGAGCCTACCAGTTCAAACTGGACTAACAGTTCGATCCAAAACTCGCCTCGTAACCACGTCGCCGACCACCGGAAGACCCCAGACTCCGACCACACACTCTCCGACCATCTACGAAGCCATTCCCAGAGTCCCATCGAACTCGAAACAACAGAGAAGATGCATCACGCAAATTCCAGACTCGACCAAAATTAGGGTTAGAAACCTAAATCTATACGCCGCCGACGCCTCGATGATCAGACAACGCACCCTCTATTTTTGCCGTACTCCCCGTACCTTTACCTATCTCTAGACAAGATCTCGACCATCCCAGTCACTTAGATCATCAGGAAACTCTAGAAAACCCATTTCTGGTCATATCCAAAATGCACATTCATTTTAACACTAAAAATTGTGATTTTAGTTTTAAAAATCTTAACTTTCAAAGTGTATTCGAGTTATAGTCCTGAACCAACAAATTACAATGATCGATTTTTAACAAGATTTTAAGAATTCCATTGTCTTTCATTTTTCCCAGTTAAATATCCAAATATTTTACTTAACTTCATTTTTAAGTTTTAATCTATGACTAAACAAACATTTCTTGTTTGAAAACTAAGTCATAATAGAGAATAGAGAAAGAGAGAATGGATTGGAACTAAATTTAAACTCTGAAATATGGAAACAGAGATAAGCATGAATACAACCAGAAATGCACACATGAACACATTCATATATACAGAATTCTACACTAATAAATACACATGCAAAGCACAATTTAAATCCAAGAATCACATTCAACAGATTATCACTTATTATATTTTAAAAAAAATGTTTACTCACTTGTTTTTGAAAAGCAGAGGCTTTGAAAAGAACTGGGATGCTTTATTTCATTTGAAACTGAAAACTTGAAAAGCTTTGAACATTTGAAACTTCAAAACTGAAAATATTTGCATTGCTTGATTAACCTACTCGAAAACTGAAGCTTTGAAAATGAACTGGTCTGGAACATGATGATTCAACTTGATTCCAGGCTTGCAGTTGGAAGATGAAATCTCGTTACAGGCTTGTAGAAAAATGCTTACAGGCTTTTGAAAAGATTTGAAACAGAGGTGAATTTGGTTTACAAGTTAAAGAATAATTTGAGGAGAAGCTTTCAGGTTTTGGCTTTTGAACTTGAGTGTGCTTTTGTTTCAAATGAACGAAAAGAAAAGAAGATAGATATATAGAAAACAAGTATTCAGGCTGATAGTTGTATTTGTAAAAAAAAAATAAATCTTAGCTGGTACAATATGATCAAAGATTTTCTTATACATGGGGCTGATATGAAACATTTTGTACAAGCATTTATTAACAATGTCATACTTATCCCCTTTATTTCAATTCGTATGTACTTGTATGTTATTTTACTTCTTTTCTTTTGCCTGCAAATCTTCATTGCTATAGTACATATATTTCTTTATTTTACTTTGTACATCTTGTATGTATCACTGTCTTGGTTTTGACTTACATCTTGCATATACATATGGTTATAGTACATATATTTCTTGCCTGCAAATTCATGTATACTATATAATTCTAGACTTACTTAAGTTCTCATTTTAAAATTGTTATATTTATTTTTATTATGTTAGCTTGTGTATTTATTCCTATTTTTACATGACCATTTATTTATTTGAGATATTTTATTTCTATTTTTAAACTTAATGTATTTAACTAATGTATATTTTTCTATTTTAAACTTAACTACCAAACACTACATTTAAAATTATTTATTTATTTATTTTCACTTATGTTAAATATGTTTATATATATTAATACTTACATTTATGACCATATATTTATTTTATATTTATATTTAATATTGACAAGATTTATTTTAATTTAAACATTATTACCAAAATTACATCAAATTATTATATACAGATCACAAGTGGAAAAGTAGAGCTTTACTTAAATTTAAGATAGATTTTTATTGTAATTAAATTGGAACACTTTTATTTTAAATTCTCAAATCATAATTTTCTTCTAAACTACACACATATATATATACACATTTAAATAACACTTATTAAATTAGAAATAATAGGACTATTTAAATCTATTTATAAAATAACACAAATTAAATTTGTAACTAATTATTCTTATTTAAAATCAATCTAAAATCATAATTTAAAACATCGCATTATTAATTTATTGGTTATTTATATTTGAAAATAACAATTTAATCAATTTTAAATAATTTAATTAAGAGATTATCACATTTTAAATTCCTCGAAATTCCGGGATATCACATTCCTTCCCCCTTAAAAGAATTTCGTCCTCGAAATTTAAAACAAAAGATAATCCAAAGTTTTAATTTCAACCAATTCAGGCATACATATCGGCCATACACAACCAAACAAACAATTTCATCCAATAAACAATTAAATCAAACAAACAACACTAGCTATTCGGACACAGATCCAGATAAGCTTCCTAAAAATTTCCCGAGTTTCCCAGGTACATATACTGGAATACTCACTCTACTGAATCCAAACTAGTTATACTACTGAGCCACTGAGCTCCTACCCATCTAGATCTACAATCTACACAAGAGATCTGACCACACTCAAGACCGAATCAACAACCAACCCTTCTGAACTACTGGTTCCAAAACCAGAGATAGATCTTACACGTATTCCCTCAGAGATACGTGAAATACATTGAATCCCAGTCTTCCAAACTGGCAATTCAATCCTACAGACCAAAGCACTTATCCTTACCAGAATACAGAAAGATCCAATATACTCCGGAGCTAACCTCACAGTCTTACCCAATCTTATTGCTCCCTTTACCGAAGAAAATCTCAACAACAACTAAGTCTCCAACTTCGAATTCCAAATTCTTCCGTTTCTTATCCACATAACTCCTTTGACGATCCTGGACTACCTACATCCTTTCCTGACCAGCTCAAACTTCGCTGAAGCTTCAATAAACAAACTGGATCAAAATAACTCAACAAAAAGATCCTCTCCAGATTTATCCAAAACCCAGAATACAACTCTACTCCACCATCATCAGTAGATTACAACTTACTTCTCCTATCTGGACAAGAAAAAAAAAACACTTGCCAAATCTGGCCTCAAATCCAGAAAAATTCCTGTATAAATTCTCTAATCTCAAAACACTGCAACTTCCGGTTGTTTCCACTCTAGAACAACTGCCACCTTGCTTCCGCTGCATAACTCTGATCTGAAGTAGATGAGAATGTCGATGAATTCGAGCAAAATCTTAACCAACACCTCCTGGACACACAGTTCCTCAGATCCACTACAATCGGAAACGAACTGCTCAAAGAAATAGATGAGTCCTCAATCAAGGGTACTGTCTTCAGCTACCCTTAGCTAAAAGAAACTCGAAACTATATACAGAAGAGAAAACACAAATGCTCTACCAAATCTTCTTAGC
This sequence comes from Allium fistulosum, assembly GCA_030737815.1. Taxonomy (NCBI): domain Eukaryota; kingdom Viridiplantae; phylum Streptophyta; class Magnoliopsida; order Asparagales; family Amaryllidaceae; genus Allium; species Allium fistulosum. The sequence goes on from CM060904.1 coordinate 360,816,089, forward strand.
TGAACCATCGGTACCACTTCTGGAATCCAGTCGATACCAAACTCAATCTCCAGATGCTGACAAAATTATGACTTCCTGAAGACATCCAGAAAAATCTCTGACAAACCAAGAGTACACTCAGACTATCGAAAGTCACTTTTGCGATCAATCCGGCCTATTTCCAGAGAAAAACTGCTCTCTCTTTACCAATCAGAACAACTTATGCTTATGAAGCCAATCCATCGAAGAAACAGAACCACTCTGCTGCTTCTGAAATCACCTCAAGAAAATCTGCCAAGCCAGAAGAATTCCTTGACGGCACATAGAACACTCCGAGCTACACTGCTGACCCAGATGCCCAAAGACTTCCTATCCAAAGCTCTTCGAGAACTCGGACCTCAAACCAAACACAACATCCAGCTGAAACTTGGTTTCACCATCGATGCAGACACACTCCCTCAACTTGTTCCAAAGAAAACATCTACGGAAACATCCAAAGTTACTGCGTCTCACCACACAGCTACTACATCCTGAGGTATCAAGACATCATGACTTACTTCTGTCCAACCGATAGATCCAAACTCTCAAAAATACGCTCACACGAGCACGATCAAACTTGCACTTCAATGATGAACTCCGAACCTTAACAAGTTCCTTCAGAGATCAATAAAATCCTTTCATCAAGAAAACTCACTCGAGACGGTATTAGGTCTACAGTCTCGACATATACACTTCCAACCTCAAACATTCAAACTTCAACCATTGGTAGTCGTGTTACACACACCACTACCCTATCTACCTTTATAACTTATGTTGGAAAACCTGAATAGGTAACCCAACAGATAGGTAGAAATATAGATATATGTATATATATAAAAATTACAAATACGCTCTCTCAAGAAAGATACCACTCCAGAGCTTAGGTATTCGCTCAACCTATGCTCTGATACCACTGTAACGACCCGACCTTCTATTACCAGAATGTCGCATCATCTATAAGAAAGAAAGGGATAGAAAATAGAAAAGATAGAGTAGAAAGAACTAAACAACATCAGAATCTCACAGCGGAACGAATAAATTATATTAATCATATAAGATATTACATAGTATACAACATCTATCAGAGTTACACAGATTATACATCACATATTAGACAGTTATAAACACCTGTCTTTCATACAACTCAAAACATCACAGAGATACAACACAGCGGAAATACAGATAAACACTAACACAGCGGAACCAATATATATCTATATGCTAAAGCCTCCTGCTCAATTGCTCCTCCAGAATTCGTCAAAGCAAACCTGAATCCCTTGGCTACTCGTAAAAATTTAAGTACCCGAGAGTTTAAGAAAACAGAAATAAACTCCGGGTCAGACATGGGTCTGGTATGAGTAAACGGTTAAAGTTGCTTAACTTTAAAAACCCTTTGAAACAAAGGTATCACGTAAGACTCCCCACACATAAACATGGGTAAGTTTTTACCTTACGCTAACCAAACATTTGATAGGAAATCCAGTTATATTATAATAGTGTCTAGGGTTTTCAAGTAAAATACAGAAATAGCTGGAATGCTTACATCTCACGTTCCAACATAGTTGGGCACAACTAAATCGTACGGCGCTTATTGGAGTTTGGATTCCATACAATGGCTGGGCTACTGGGGTACCGCCCGTCACAGTACCTGGCCTAGATCAGCGTACCGAGGATTACTCCCAATCCCCCGCAACACAAGGCCGGAACCATCCCTTACTGGATAATTCCGAATAAAATCACCCCACGGTTGTGATCAGCAACCGCACCACTAAGCCGAAATAAAAAGGGACATCTAGACATGGATGACCTTACTCTCAGTGGGTGCTACCCACGAAGCCTTGCTGCACCTCCCCTGTTTTAGCCATTCCCGATTGATGAGGCTTGAGGCTACGATTACCTCAACAGAACACATTACTTAGAATGGTCACTGTCCACCTGACGATGTTCTGAAAGCATTCAATCCATACAAGTTCGTTCCGGGTTCGAACGAAACCGAAGGCATTATCTCGTTACACTCATTTTGGAATCATCCTCAGAGTTAACGACAATAACCCTTGCACTCTGAATCTTCATCTTCACTTGAGATTCACGACCTATCGTTAATTTGGATCGATGTGGTTTTCGGATATCCAAATCTGGAAACCCGATCCCGGTCTCATCGAAATCCAAATCGCCATCTTTTAGGTCCAAGTTGTTTTAAAGTTAAAACAATTCAATTCTATTATCTATATACATAGAGATAGATAATTCATATAATCATAAACAGATAATTCACATTATCATCATATTCAACCAAAACATCCATATCACACAACAGTACTTATCTCATATCTGAGATCTCAAACCATTCAAGACAATCAATATCATTCAACATCCATAAGCAATGATGTATACTATATAATTCTAGACTTACTTAAGTTCTCATTTTAAAGTTGTTATATTTATTTTTATTATGTTAGCTTGTGTATTTATTCCTATTTTTACATGACCATTTATTTATTTGAGATATTTTATTTCTATTTTTAAACTTAATGTATTTAACTAATGTATATTTTTCTATTTTAAACTTAACTACCAAACACTACATTTAAAATTATTTATTTATTTATTTTCACTTATGTTAAATATGTTTATATATATTAATACTTACATTTATAACCATATATTTATTTTATATTTATATTTAATATTGATAAGATTTATTTTAATTTAAACATTATTACCAAAATTACATCAAATTATTATATATAGATCACAAGTGGAAAAGTAGAGCTTTACTTAAATTTAAGATAGATTTTTATTGTAATTAAATTGGAACACTTTTATTTTAAATTCTCAAACCATAATTTTCTTCTAAACTACACACATATATATACACATTTAAATAACACTTATTAAATTAGAAATAATAGGACTATTTAAATCTATTTATAAAATATCACAAATTAAATTTGTAATTAATTATTCTTATTTAAAATCAATCTAAAATCATAATTTAAAACATCACATTATTAATTTATTGGTTATTTATATTTGAAAATAACAATTTAATCAATTTTAAATCATTTAATTAAGAGATTATCACATGTTAAATTCCTCGAAATTCCGGGATATCACAAAAGCTCTTTATCTCAGTCACCGTCTCAGGTCTCTTCCAACTATTCATCGCCTCGATAATAGCCGGATCTACAGACATCCCTTTCTCCGAGACTACATGACCAAGAAACTTCACTTCCTTCTTCCAGAAATAACACTTTGAAAATTTTGCTTTCAGTTATTCTGCCTCAACGTCTCAAGCACCACTCTAAGATGAACTTCATGCTCTCTTTCATCTCTAGTGTATACCAAAATATCATCTATGAATACCAATAAGAACCTATCCAAGTTCTCTCAGAAAACTTTGTTCATCAAATCTATGAAGAATGTTGGCACATTAGTTAGTTCAAACGGCATAATTAACCATTCGTACGATCCATATCTCATTCTAAACGCCATCAAAGGAATACTATCCTCAGTTAATCCAAGCTGATGGAACCCCGTTGCCAAATCCAACTAGGAATATACTTTGGCTCCACTCAACTGGTTTAACAAATCGTCAATTCTAGGTAACGGATATCGATTCTTTATCGTCTTCTCATTCAACTTACGATAATCGATACATAACCTTAATGATTCGTCTGATTTCCTTGCAAACACTACGGTTGCTCCCAATGGCGAACTACTAGGTCTGATAAAATTCTTATTTTCCAAATCCACCAATGACACCTCTAGCTCCCTCATCTCGGTAGATGTCATTCTGCTTGGCAGTCTACTTACCGGTTCTGCTCCTAGTACTAAATCTATCTGAAACTCAATAGCTCATTTTAGCGGCAGTCCTACTACGGGTTCAAAGACATCTGTGAATTCTCTAACAACGAAAACTTGATTTAAATCGTCTTATGCCTCTATAACACCCAACAAAGCATCATCCTTAAAACTAGGATTTTCTACGAAGTATATAATCCAATCACTACAGTTAAGGTGTCTAAGTGATATTTTCCTATCATGGCTAAATATCCTAGCTTCGTATTTTCTTAACCAATCCATACCCAAAATAATTCCGAACCCTATGAAATCAAACACATGCAAACTACAAGCAAATACATGACCTAACAATTCAAACTCTAGGTGGTCACATCTAATCCCAAGAGTCGCATAACCTCCTATCGGATTCGCAACCCTTAATGAAGTAACTAGGTATGAAGGTTCAAGGTTAAGCTTATCTACCAAACAATGAGATATAAAAGAATGCGATGCACCGGTATCAAATAGAGCTCTATGATAGAGTTAGGTGTATGCCCTAGAGGCAACTATGTAATTTGTTACATATATCTAACTCATTGACCAATCTTGTTCGAAATAAAAGGAATTTTCTTCCTATTATATACTTGATATAATATGATTATATTAATTAATTAACTTAATTAAAAGTATATTTAATAGAAAAATCCATAAATGGTATATTTTGTGATAGTAGTTACAAAGTGTAGTAACCGTGAGTAATTTATCACAACGAAATAAATATACCATTTTAAATGTTTCTAGTCAAGATGTATCAAGATTGGATATCGATGTATCCGTTGAGACTGGAGTACGTAACGCTCTCCAAATGTTAGGCAGTAACTCATGACTACCGGGGCACCTAGGGGTTATGAAATAATAGTTATTAGATAACCATGGAACGACTCACTCGATAGTTTTCTGTTAGTTAATATAACTAAGGTCAAACAGAAAATATCGGTGTGACTGATTTACACAGTTCTCTCAACTTGAGAATACTGTGGATCTTCAATATGAAAGCTCCGCTTTGATTATAGCCAAATCATGGCATGGCGTCCATCGAGTGACTATAGCTGGGTAAAGTGGAAGTATTGGAAGTGAAGCACTATTCAAGAGAGGATTCGTCTCCTCAGATATATGCGGTTAGTATCAAGTCAACTCAATTCAACTCAAAGTCAAACTCTTTGGCCAGAGCATTTCGGTTAATAATGATTGTTATTATTGAACCAAGGACTTTGTATTTAGACTATAAAGTTGAATGTGGATGAGGTTGGAATTTTGACCATTACCAAATTCCATAAGTCCAAAGTGATATAGTTTTGATGAAGAGAATTGGTGTAAACAAATGTTACAACTGAGTAACGCTTATTAAACTAAAATTGGATTTTACCGAAAATGAGTAAGCGACAAATTTGGCCATAATGTCACACCACCTGCTAAGCGACATGTGAACGTTAACATTAGAATAGTTCGATGTTAATCGCTGACCAAATTTACACCCAAGAGTTTCACAGCCGAAATGATGAATTCCCTTAAGACCGAACGATTTAATTAGATTATAATTGTTATAAATTAATTAATGCTTATGAAATATTAATTATAAAATTTGAATATGATTTGAGAAATAAATAGTGTTATATATATATATAGCAGTTATAAATATATCGATCGATATACAATATCGATAAACGGTTAAATTAGATTTAATTGCATAGTATTTTGGCTTGGGCTTAGATGTGTTTAAGGCCCATCATTAGGGCTGCAAAATTTTGATTTTGGGAAGGTCTAGGGGTGGCTAAAACATAGGGAATTAGCTTAGTGATAATGGGTTGAGATAAAGTGAGAATGGGTAAAAAGGTTTTCCTCGTTTCTCTCTAATACAACCTTATATATATATATATATATATATATATATATATATATATATATATATCTAAGAACAATTACTAACCTTTTTGGCCGCCATTATCTTCTACATTTCTGGTTAAAACATAGCTCTCAATCCACTCCAAAATTCTCAAATATATTTCAAATTAAAAGAATTCTATTCGATAATCAGAGGTCGGTGATTCCGGACTTGCAATCTGACAAATCAAGAACAGTAAAAGGAAGGGAAGTCATTGCTTCAACGTGGATTTAAAGGCATCACTAAATTGGTAATTTTAATTCATATTACAGTAATTAAATTATATTCTACGATCCTATAATGAGCGATTTCATATTTGTTTAAATATATTGCTACTATATGTTTAGTTAGGTGAGATTTTGTAGGTAGATGTGGTTGTCACAAATCAGTTTGGTAATGTGCATAATTTGTTTATTATACTATTTGATTTATGTATAGACAAATGTTGTTTACTGTACAAAATCAATTTTTGTCATTAATAATTGTTATATTTATATTTATTAATAAATTCATATATATATATATTAGTGTACATTTCTCTCTCATAATAGCATATATAAGATATATATATATATGATTTAAAATTTCTAGTACACTTATATATATAATATGAATTAATAAATTTGAAAATTAATTATCACACATATATTCATATTTTTAAATTAACATTTATTGAATTTTTTAATTGTTTATTATATATAAAATAATTATTTCATTAAAAAATAATTTTTATATTTTTAGAAAATATTATATCATTTCAGAAAAATATTCAAAAAATTTAGGAATTTTTCAATAAAGTTTATTATTTTTAATAATTAATATTATTTCCAAAAATTTGTTTATGATTTATTAAAAATAATAATTTAATTGAAAAATTCTTCAAAAATTTTCATAACCTTTCATTCATGATCATAGAATTTCAGAAATTTTAAAATTAGAATTTTTAATAATATATTATTTTATATTAAATAATTATTTCCAAAACCAATGTATTTGTTTTTAAAAATAATAATTCAACTTTAAAAAATCTCTAAATTTTTTTAAGCTCTATTTTATGATCCTAAATTTTCTAAAATTGTAAAACTTGAATTTTCATCAATAGATTATTTTATGTTTATTATTTATGTATGAAAACATTATTTTATTCATAATATATACAAATTAAAATACTAAAATTATTATGTTGGCAAAACTAAGTTAATTTTGAATTATAAATAATTTTTAATAATTGTTCTCTCTCTTTCTATATATATATATATTTATCTATATATAAATGTTTTATGTTCATATATTATATATAATATATTTATACGTACATATGTGTGTGTGTGTGTGTGTGTGTTTTGTAACACATATACATGCACATATTTGGACAACATACATGACATACAAAATGAGCTAATATGTCTGTTGCGATGTATATCCCAACATCTACATATGGGCATATTATACCTTTCACGGATTATTATGTTACACATGCACTCACACATATATGTATATGATACAATTATGTATAACTAAATCGAATAAAATTATTTTCATATCCTAATATATTTGAATTTAAATAAAATAAATGATTTTATTTAAATGAAATTTAGAAATGTTCTAATTCAGTTAGATTTCATAGGCCCATTAAAAGATCCAATAGGGTAAATTTTTTGAAATTCACGCATAAATTCCGTTGTAGGCTAGTCCAGTTCCAACAATGGTATTAGAGCCCAATAGCCTATGCAGTCTAAATTAATCATATTAGGGCTAACTAATTAAGCTTGCCCACTTAGTACAGTGTCTAGAAAGGTAATGTCTACGATTGGAATTAGGTAATCAAGTACCATGTCTTACCTGGTTACCGGCCTAGTCCGAAAGGTGAAGTGAGCCCAAAGGTCGCTCCTAATATAAAAGGCCCAACTTAATTTGGGCCTTGGGCTAATTTTCAAAATCATTTTGAAAATTAATGTTAAAGATTTTAAATTTAATAGTTAAATTTAAAATAAAACATGTTTATTATAAAAATTATAATAATACATAAGTTTTCAAAATGTTTGAAAGGATAATGATATTTCAAAAATATTTGAAAATATTTATATAATAATTTCAAATTTTAAATTTATTAATAAGATTAATAAAATAAATAAATTAAATATGTTAATTAATTAATGCATATATGCATGTATTACATATGTTGATATATGTTATGTTATTTTAAAATGTTTAAGATAACATAAGTATACGTGTATGTATACAAAATAAATTTTGAAATTAATAAATTTTAATAAAAATTATTTCATTGAATAAATTAATTAAAAGTTAATTAATTAAATAAAATACACATATACATGTGTGTTACACTATAAAGGTTATAGTATATACACTATAAATATTATAGTAGATATGTCCAATATAAAAGTTATATTGGAATACTAATTTAAAATTAATTAAAGAGTTAATTGATTAAAATTAATTAGATAAGATTTAATTAATGATATATTATACGGAAGACTATCATATAAGTAATATGTAATATAAAAGTTATATAACAATAAAACTTATATGATATGTGTATAAACTAAATGTGGAATATTAAAGAAACCCAAATAGGCTTGGGAAATAGATACATATGTAAATGTACATATACCGTGATTTCTGATGTGTTTGACACTTGCATCGCTGGGGTATTTCATAAGAAATATATTATTCTATAAGTCGATATCACTCAATATATATATATATATATATATATATATATATTGAAGATTATGAATCTTCAATATAATGTTGTCCTCTACCATATATATTAATAAATTACTTACATACTCCTTAGTTGTTGAGAAAACTCAAGTTAGGGATGTTATGTGTAGTATTATTAATATATTGAGCATACGAGGTAAGATAACTATATGTATTTGTTGAGCAAACTCAAGGTACATATACCATATTTAGGCTATCACGATATCGTAGGTGTGACGACCCAACTTTCTATCACCAGAAGTTGCATCATCTTTAAGAAAGAAAGGGATAGAAAAGAGAAAAGATAAAGAAGAAAGAAGAAACAACATCAGAATCTTAATAGCGGAACGAATAAATTATATTAATCATATAAATATTACGTAATATACAACATCCATCAGAGTTACACAGATAATACATCACATACTAGACAGTTATAAACATCTGTCTAGTTAATACAACTCGATACAACTCAAATACAACATAGACATACCAACACAGCGGAAAACTATACATATCTATAACGCTGAAGCCTCCTGCTCCATTGCTCCCCCACAAATCATCAAAGCTAACCTGAATCCCTTGGCTACTCGTAAAAAATTTGAGTACTCGAGAGTTTAAGAAAAAACAGAAATAAACTCCGGGTCAGACATGGGTCTGGTATGAGTAACAGGTTAAAGTTGCTTAACTTTGAAAATCCTTTGAAAACAAAAGGTATCACGTAAGACTTCCCACACATAAACATGGAAAAGTTTTTACCTTACGCTAACCAAACATTTGATAGGAAATTCTATGATATTATAATAGGTCTAGGATTTTCAAGTAAATAAGAAATAGCTGAAATTGTTACATGATTAATTCTTGCATACTAGCCAACAAGTGGGTTATACAATCAAATCCGATGGTACTTATTGGAGATTGGATTCCATACAATGGCAGGGCTACTGGGGTACCGCCCGTCACAATACCTGGCCTAGATCAGCGTACCGAGGATTACTCCCAACCCCTACAACACAAGGCCGGAACCATCCCTTACTGGACAGTCCCGAACGAAACAACCCCAGCAGTTGGAGCTCTACAACTGCCTACACAGCCGAATAAAAAGGGACATCTAGACAGGGGAAAATCTTGCTCTCAAGTGGGTGCTACCCACGAAGCCTTGCTGCACCTCCCCTGTTTTAGCCATTCCTGGTTGATGAGGCTTGAGGCTACGATTACCTTAAGAGAACACATCTCTTAGAATGCTCATCGTCCACCTGATGATGTTTTGAAAGCATTCAATCCATACAAGTTCGTTCCGGGTTCGAACGAAACCGAAGGCATTATCTCGTTACACTCATTTTGGAAACACCCTCAGAGTTAACGACAATAACCCTTGCATTCTGAATCTTCATCTTCACTTGAGATTCACGACCTATCGTTAATTTGGATCGATGTGGTTTTCGGATATCCAAATCTGGAAACCCGATCCCGGTCTCATCGAAATCCAAACCGTATCTTTTAAGGCCAAGTTGTTTTAAAGTTAAAACAATTCAGTTCATTATCCATATACACATAGATAGATAATTCACAATATCATCATAGGTAGATAATTCATATCACACAGCATTACTTATCTCATATCTGAGATTTCAAACCATTCAAGGAAATCAATATCATCCATCCATACATAAACAAGGATTCATAAACACACCATTTATAATTAATTTAAAATGAATTAAATTAATTATCTTATCTCTAATTAATTTAAAGTAAATTAAATTAATTACTTCATCATTATAAATCTTGCTTACATAACCATTAATTAATTTCAAATCAATTAATTAATCATTCCCTAATTCCCATCTTAATTAATCATCCTTGATTAATTATCCTTTAATTATATTCAAGTAATTATCCTTTAATTAATTTCACAAATTTATTATCCATAACCAAATATAGTAATTAACCTTTAATTACTTCATTTATTAATTAACTATAATTAATTACATTGATTAATTACTCAAAATTACTTATTATTGATTAATTAATCTTAATGAATCAATCCTTAATTACATCATTAATTATATAAATTAATGATCCCTAATTACATTTTTAATTAATTATTCTATTTAAATTAACTACATTAAGTAAATAAATCTTTACTTAAACCACATTTATTAATCAATCTTGATTAATCCCATTTAGTAATTAACTACACTTAATTACTTCATTTAATAAATTAATTACTCCTTGAATAATTATCTCAATTAATCCCTTGATCAATTTCACAAAGTAATTTAATCCAAATTACTTCCATATTTAAATCCTCTTCAATTAATTAAATATAGTAATTACCATTAATTACTTCATTAAGTAATTTCACTTCATTAATTACATTTAAGTAATTATACTTATCAAATTATCCAATGATTAATGTAAATTAATTAAACTTAATTAATTAACTTAAACAAATCAATTTAAATCAATTAATTACATTAAGTAATTAATTCCTTAATTACTTCCATTATGTAATTATACTTATCCCATTTCATAAATGATTATCTTTAAATTAATCAATCTAATTTATTATTAAAATTTATCACCTTAATTAATACTTAATAATCTTTAGTTAATTATCTTCAATCTAATAACATTTCTTAATCACTTTTAATTAATCTTTAATTATAAATTAATCTAAATCATTAATTTATAAAAATAATTATTTCCTTAATTATCTTATGAATTAAATCACTTAATTTCCTTAATCATTTTTAAGGTAATTCATTTCTTTATTAATGACTTCATTAATATTTAAGTGTATTTAAACCTTACACTTCTAAATTTAGATCCACATTTCATCTTGAATTTAAGGTTCAAAATGATTATATATTTAAAACATTAACCAATTTAAAATATCCTATTATAAATCTAAAATAAATGTAAAGAACATTTATTATTTACATAGGAAACTTATATAAGGAAAGCCTTTAAACCAATTTACTTAATTTTATTTAAAAATTAAGCCTTTAAATACATCGCTATTTAACTTGCAAATTCAAGTTATCTAATCATTTAACTTTTATTTTAAAAAAACCTTTTATAAAAGAACTTATCAAAAATCAAGTTTAATTATTTGTTTGAAAACAAATTTACTTTTAAATTCAAAGTTTATTTGAAACTAAACTTAGAATTGGATTTAAAATGTGTTTAAATCTTGCTCACAGATTCAAATTTATTTAAATTGCTTTAATATTTAAATTTTGCAGACAGGTTTACAAAGCCTGTACAAACTAAAACTAACCCGAGGCAAAGTAAATTGCTTCGAGTCAGATCCCCTATCACTTCGAGTAAAGTACTCGAATAACCCAAGTCATATGCGAAAAAAAACGCGTTCTTCCCAGACACTGCCAGGCTGACATTCCCAAATCCGTGCACGTGCGTATCGCCGCTGGCGATGTTTCGGCACCTCCACTACGTCGAGCAAGTCGACACTTCTTCCCAGATCCAATTCCAACCATCAGAACCACATCACCATCTCGAAATCGAAATTCGAGTTGAAACTCAAATCTGTAAACTCTCGAACCCATGCGACCAAGCCTGTCAACGGGACGTGCTCACAGCTCCGACCACCTGAAGGTCCACCACTCCGGCCTCGACTTCGTCAACTCACATGCTTTCTTCCCCCTAAGTTCGCTTGAACTCGATCAACCATAGAAGGCGAACGATTTGAAACATCAGACACCACTAAAACTAGGGTTCCATACTTCCCCAATCAACCACCATCGCCACGGTCGACTACACCACCTCCGACCATTTTTCCACTAATCTCCGATCACTCCTCCACCTCCAGGAAGAGCCCCAACCCCCCATCATCAAGTAGATCGCCAGAAATAACCACATTTCCACTTTTTGTTCAAACTAGAACTGCACTCTCATGCCCAAACTAAAAATAGTGATTTTAGCTTTAAAAAATCAAGTTTTTGGATGTGGATTCAGATCCTAAACCTGAAACTATAAATTTGTAAGTTTGAAATTTTGACAAAGTTAAGTATTTCTGTTCTTATGGTTTTCCAGAGCCATTCCCAATTTGTTTTTACTTAAATAAATTTTTAAACTCTATGTCATAACTAAACAAACAATTTTTGTTTATAACCAATACCCTAACTTAGATTATAAAATAAGATAATGGATTTTGATTTAGAACTGAAACCTGGAAACTAAAATCAGTGGATAATCTAGATACACACAGCATGCACACACCAATATATTCACACACACACACACATATATATACAGATATTCACTTATACATACTTATCACAGAGAATAACAAGCAACCAAATTTATTTAAGTTTTTAAAGTTACTCACCAAATCTCCATGAAAAGAGCAGAGCACACTCCTGTTTTGAAAAGCTTCCATTTTGACACAGGCTTTTGAAAGCTATAAAAATGGAACTCTTTTTATTTTGATCTTCATGTAAACCTTCTTGTTTTTGTTTAAATGAATGATGCTTCAGTTTGTAAATGTATTTACTGGAATGTTAAGTTTCTATTTGTAAACGAAATAAAATAGAGAAGATTGATATATAAAAATGAGTTACAGGGTTGTATAAGATTTTATAAATTTTGGGTCAGAGATTTTTATTTCTTTTGGAGGCTGAAATGATCTACACAATGTACCAGAGATATTAACATTTAATGCCTTGTCCTCCATGTCTACAACTTATACTTTATTTAATTTCGTATGTACTTATGGTTGTATATTTTTTTTCTTTCAAGTGTACATCCTGTACAAACATGCATATTTATTTCCTCTTTGTCTTGCAGCCTTATATCTACAAACCAGTATATCTATAGTTTATTTTCTTGCCTTCAAGTGTACATACTTATTTATTCTTCCTGTACAAGTATGAACATGATTCCTTTTATACTTTGTTTATTCTTGCCCTGCTACGTGAATATGTATTTTCCCTTTTATACTTATCCTATATTTTACCTGAGCAAACATGAATATATTTGTTTCTTTCCCTTTTGCCTTGCAGCTAAATGTATTCCAGAATTATCTAAGTGTCTTATGCTTTGTAATATAAACAAGTGTCTATATTTAACACGATGAAAGAATTTATCTAATGTATTTTACTTTATGTTCATATTTTATTTTTAAGTTAAAACTTTATTCTTATGAATTACTTTTTAGAGAAAATGAAATAAAACTAAGTATATACACAAATAACAACTTATACAAATATCTTTAAAATCCAAACATTTAAAATATTTACTCCTTTTAAATTCAAGACTTTCAAATTCAAAATAAATTCTAAAATCCAATTTCAAAATCAAGTTATATATATACATATATAACAACATATTTAATTTGAAAATTACACTTCTATTTTAAAGTCTATTTATATTTATATATATAACAATACATTAATAATGTTATATTGAAAATAATAATTTGTCAAAATTTAAATAATTTATAAAAGAGATTATAAATTCCTAATATTATGAATTAATATATCATATTTATTAAACAATGTTTTAAAACAAACCTTTTATTTAATTTTAAACTCAAGCTAAGATATAATTTAAATCAATTAAACATTTATCTTAAATATTTTAAAACCATATACTTTAAATTAAATCATAATTTCCAAATTACCAAAATATATTAGAATTTGAAAACAAGATTCATTTATTTATTAGATTCAAACCAAAGATTTCTATTTACATTATATACAAATATATACACATTAAAAATAGAAAACAATTTATTAGCTAAATTATCAGTTAAATATTTATTTAAAGGAAGATTATTAAATCAATCCAAATCTTATTAACAAATATGAATTTAATTTTTAATGCAGATTATTAAATTGATATTGCCCAAAATTCCGGGATGTCACATTCCTCCCCCCTTAAAAGAATTTCGTCCCCGAAATTTAAAACAAAGGTAATTTAATAATCTAATTAAAGATTTAATTCTAAAACACAAGCATATATTAATCATATGCTAACAACCATAGCAACCAACTCATCCAATCAAACAAATCTAACTATCCAGACAAAATCAGGATAGGACTATCTAGAGTTTCCCAGGTATAAACACCGGGATACTCGCTCTATAGAATCCAAACAAAACTATACTACTAAGCTACAGAGCTCCTACTCATCTAGATCTACCAAACTAGACAAGATATCAGACTATAGACAAGTCTGACTCAACAACCAAACCTCAAGAACTGCTGGTTCCAAAACCAGAGATGGATCATACACGTACTCCCTCAGAGACACGTGAAACACATCGAATCCCAGTTATCCAACTGACAATTCACTCCAGAAGGCCAAACACTTATCCTCGCCAGAACATAGAGAAAATCCAAAATACCTCGGAGCTAGCTTCCAATCTTACCAAACTTAAAGCTCCTTCGATCGGAGAAAACTTACTCAAAACCAAATCTCTGCCTTCGAAATCCAAATTCCTCCGTCTCTTATCCACAAAACTCATTTGACGATCCTGGCTGCCTCCATCCCTACTGATCAGCTCAACCTACACTGAAGCCCCAAAAACAACTCATCAATAAGGATCCACTCACAATCAATCCAAGAACACAAACTCTACTCCTCAAACATCAGAAGACTGAACTTACTTTTCCTATCCGAAAAGATAAACAGATGCACTCCCAACTGCTTCCGCTGCACAACTCTGATCCGAGTAGATGAAAATGCTGATGATACACACGAGCACAAACTGGACAACACATCCTCGAAATATGATTCAACAGATCCATAAAGAGAAAACTCAGAAATCCCGAAAGATCTCTGACAAACCAAGAGAACACTCAACTATCGCAAGTCACTTTTGCGATCAACCCAATTTAATATCCAAAGAAAATTGTTCTCTCTTTACCAAATCAGAATAGCTTAAGCTTATCTAGCCAATCCATCGAAGAAATGGGTCCACCCTGCTACTTCTGAACTTCACCTCTAAAACTACTGACATATAACCTCCTTGCCTACACACTGAACAATCAGAACTGCGACGCTGCCACAGACGACAAAGATTTCCTAATCCAAACTCCTCAAGAAACTCTAGCCTCAAAGCCAAACACAAACACCCAGCTGAACTCAGCCTCAACACCGATGCAGACACACTTTCTTAAACTTGTTCCAAAGAAACATCTTCGGAGATATCCATAGTCACTGTGTCTTATCACACAGCTACTAATTCCTGAGTTACCAAGATACCATCACTAGCTTCTGCTCAACTGTCAGAATCTAAATTCTACTCATCCAACTTGCACTTCAAAAATGGACTCCGAACCCTAACAGGTTTCCTTCAGAGATTGGTGAAATCCTTACACCACAAAAAAATTCACTCGAGACAGTATTGGGTCTACAGTCTTGGCAGATACACTTCCAACCTCAACAAACTCCAACCATTGGTAGTCGTGTTACACACACCACTACCCTATCTACCTTTATAACTTATATTGGAAAATCCGAACAGGTAACCCAACAAATAGGTAGAAATATATATATATATATATATATATATATATTATATCCAAAATACAAGTACGCTCTCTCAAGATAGACACCACTCCAGAGCTTAGGTATTCACTCAACCTAGCGCTCTGATACCAACTGTGACGACCCAACTTTCTATCACCAGAAAGTTGCATCATCTTTAAGAAAGAAAGGGATAGAAAAGAGAAAAGATAAAGAAGAAAGAAGAAACAACATCAGAATCTCAATAGCGGAACGAATAAATTATATTAATCATATAAATATTACATAATATACAACATCCATCAGAGTTACACAGATAATACATCACATACTAGACAGTTATAAACATCTGTCTAGTTAATACAACTCGATACAACTCAAATACAACACAGACATACCAACACAGCGGAAAACTATACATATCTATAACGCTGAAGCCTCCTGCTCCATTGATCCTCCACAAATCGTCAAAGCTAACCTGAATCCCTTGGCTACTCGTAAAAAATTTGAGTACCCGAGAGTTTAAGAAAAAACAGAAATAAACTCCGGGTCAGACATGGGTCTGGTATGAGTAACAGGTTAAAGTTGCTTAACTTTGAAAATCCTTTGAAAACAAAAGGTATCACGTAAGACTTCCCATACATAATCATGGAAAAGTTTTTACCTTACGCTAACCAAACATTTGATAGGAAATTCTATGATATTATAATAGGTCTAGGATTTTCAAGTAAATAAGAAATAGCTGAAATTGTTACATGATTAAATTCCAGCATACTAGCCAACAAGTGGGTAATACAATCAAATCCGTTGGCACTTATTGGAGATTGGATTCCATACAATGGCAGGGCTACTGGGGTACCGCCCGTCACAGTACCTGGCCTAGATCAGCGTACCGAGGACTACTCCTAATCCCCTACAACACAAGGCCATAACTATCCCTTACTGGACAGTCTCGAACGAAACACCCCAGCAGTTGGAGCTCTACAACTGCCCACACATCCGAATAAAAAGGGACATCCAGACAGGGGAAAATCTCGCTCTCAAGTGGGTGATACCCACGAAGCCTTGCTGCACCTCCCCTGTTTTAGCCATTCCTGGTTGATGAGGCTTGAGGCTACGATTACCTTAAGAGAACACATCTCTTAGAATGCTCATCGTCCACCTGACGATGTTCTAAAAGCATTCAATCCATACAAGTTCGTTCCGGGTTCGAACGAAACCGAAGGCATTATCTCGTTACACTCATTTTGGAATCACCCTCAGAGTTAACGACAATAACCCTTGCATTCTGAATCTTCATCTTCACTTAAGATTCACGACCTATCGTTAATTTAGATCGATGTGGTTTTCGGATATCCAAATCTAGAAACCCGATCCCAGTCTCATCGAAATCCAAACCGTATCTTTTAAGGCCAAGTTGTTTTAAAGTTAAAACAATTCAATTCATTATCCATATACACACAGATAGATAATTCACAATATCACAGATAGATAATTCACAATATCATCATAGATAGATAATTCATATCACACAGCATTACTTATCTCATATCTGAGATTTCAAACCATTCAAGGAAATCAATATCATCCATCCATACATAAACAAGGATTCATAAACACACCATTTATAATTAATTTAAAATGAATTAAATTAATTATCTTATCTCTAATTAATTTAAAGTAAATTAAATTAATTACTTCATCATTATAAATCTTTCTTACATAACCATTAATTAATTTCAAATCAATTAATTAATCATTCCCTAATTCCCATCTTAATTAATCATCCTTGATTAATTATCCTTTAATTACATTCAAGTAATTATCCTTTAATTAATTTCACAAATTAATTATCCATAACCAAATATAGTAATTAACCTTTAATTACTTCATTTATTAATTAACTATAATTAATTACATTAATTATTTACTCAAAATTACTTATTATTGATTAATTAATCTTAATGAATCAATCCTTAATTACATTATTAATTATATAAATTAATGATCCCTAATTACATTTTTAATTAATTATTCTATTTAAATTAACTACATTAAGTAAATAAATCTTTACTTAAACCACATTTATTAATCAGTCTTGATTAATCCCATTCAGTAATTAACTACACTTAATTACTTCATTTAATAAATTAATTACTCCTTGAATAATTATCTCAATTAATCCCTTCATCAATTTCACAAAATAATTTAATCCAAATTACTTCCATATTTAAATCCTCTTCAATTAATTAAATATAGTAATTACCATTAATTACTTCATTAAGTAATTTCACTTCATTAATTACATTTAAGTAATTATACTTATCAAATTATCCAATGATTAATTTAAATTAATTAAACTTAATTAATTAACTTAAACAAATTAATTTAAATCAATTAATTACATTAAGTAATTAATTCCTTAATTACTTCCATTATGTAATTATACTTATCCCATTTCATAAATGATTATCTTTACTTTAATCAATCTAATTTATTATTAAAATTAATCACCTTAATTAATACTTAATAATCTTTAGTTAATTATCTTCAATCTAATAACATTTCTTAATCACTTTTAATTAATCTTTAATTATAAATTAATCTAAATCATTAATTTATAAAATAATTATTTCCTTAATTATCTTGTGAATTAATTCACTTAATTTCCTTAATCATTTTTAAGGTAATTCATTTCTTTATTAATGACTTCATTAATATTTAAGTGTATTTAAATGTTACACTTCTAAATTTAGATCCACATTTCATCTTGAATTTAAGGTTCAAAATGATTATATATTTAAAACATTAACCAATTTAAAATATCCTTTTATAAATCTTAAAATAAATGTAAAGAACATTTATTATTTACATAGGAAACTTATATAAGGAAAGCCTTTAAACCAATTTACTTAATTTTATTTGAAAATTAAGCCTTTAAATACATCGCTATTTAACTTGCAAATTCAAGTTATCTAATCATTTAACTTTTATTTAAAAAAAACCTTTTATAAAAGAACTTATCAAAAATCAAGTTTAATTATTTGTTTGAAAACAAATTTACTTTTAAATTCAAAGTTTATTTGAAACTAAATTAGAACTGGATTTAAACTGTGTTTAAATCTTCCTCACAGATTCAAATTTATTTAAATTGCTTTAATATTTAAATTTTGCAGACATGTTTACAAAGCCTGTACAAACTAAAACTAACCCGAGGCAAAGTAAATTGCTTCGAGTCAGACCCCCTATTACTTCGAGTAAAGTACTCGAATAACCCGAGTCATACGCGAAAAAAAAACGGGTTCTTCCCAGACACTGCCAGGCTGACATTCCCAAATCCGTGCACGTGCACATCGCCGCTGGCGATGTTCCGGCACCTCCACTACGTCGAGCAAGTCGACACTTCTTCCCAGATCCAACTCCAACCATCAGAACCACATCACCATCTTGAAATCGAAATTCGAGTTGAAACTCAAATCTGTAAACTCTTGAACCCATGCGACCAAGCCTGTCAACGCGATGTGCTCACAGCTCCGACCATCTGAAGGTCCACCACTCCGGCCTCGACTTCGTCAACTCACCTGCTTTCTTCCCCCTGAGTTCGCTTGAACTCGATCAACCATAGCAGGCGAACGATTCGAAAAATAAGACACCACTAAAACTAGGGTTCCAGACTTCCCCAATCAACCACCATCGCCACGGTCGACTACACCACCTCCGGCCATTTTTCCACTACTCTCCGATCACTCCTCCACCTCCAGGAAGAGCCCCGACCCCCCATCATCAAGTAGATCGCCAGAAATCACCACATTTCCACTTTCTGTTCAAACTAGAACTGCACTCTCATGCCCAAACTAAAAATAGTGATTTTAGCTTTAAAAAAAATCAAGTTTTTGGATGTGGATTCAGATCCTAAACCTGAAACTATAAATTTGTAAGTTTGAAATTTTGACAAAGTTAAGTATTTCTGTTCTTATGGTTTTCCAGAGCCATTCCCAATTTGTTTTTACTTAAATAAATTTTTAAACTCTATGTCATAACTAAACAAACAATTTTTGTTTGTAACCAATACCCTAACTTAGATTATAAAATAAGATAATGGATTTTGATTTAGAACTGAAACCTGGAAACTAAAATCAGTGGATAATCCAGATACACACAGCATGCACACACCAATATATTCACATATATATATATATATATACAGATATTCACTTATACATACTTATCACAGAGAATAACAAGCAACCAAATTTATTTAAGTTTTTAAACTTACTCACCAAATCTCCATGAAAAGAACAGAGCACACTCCTGTTTTGAAAAGCTTCCATTTTGACACAGGCTTTTGAAAGCTTTAAACCTGGAACTCTTTTTATTTTGATCTTCATGTAAACCTTCTTGTTTTTGTTTAAATGAATGATGCTTCAGTTTGTAAATTTATTTACTAGAATGTTAAGTTTCTATTTGTAAACGAAATAAAATAGAGAAGATTGATATATAAAAATGAGTTACAGGGTTGTACAAGATTTTATAAATTTTGGGTTAGAGATTTTTATTTCTTTTGGAGGCTGAAATGATCTACACAATGTACCAGAGATATTAACATTTAATGCCTTGTCCTCCATGTCTACAACTTATACTTTATTTCATTTCGTATGTACTTATGGTTGTATATTTTTTTCTTTCAAGTGTACATCCTGTACAAACATGCATATTTATTTCCTCTTTGTCTTGCAGCCTTATATCTACAAACAAGTATATCTATAGTTTATTTTCTTGCCTTCAAGTGTACATACTTATTTTATTCTTCCTGTACAAGTATGAACATGATTCCTTTTATACTTTGTTTATTCTTGCCCTGCTACGTGAATATGTATTTTCCCTTTTATACTTTTCCTATATTTTACCTGAGCAAACATGAATATATTTGTTTCTTTCCCTTTTGCCTTGCAGCTAAATATATTCTAGAATTATCTAAGTGTCTTATGCTTTGTAATATAAACAAGTGTCTATATTTAACAAGATAAAAGAATTTATCTAATGTATTTTACTTTATGTTCATATTTTATTTTTAAGTTAAAACTTTATTCTTATGAATTACTTTTTAGAGAAAACGAAATAAAACTAAGTATATATACAAATAACAACTTATACAAATATATTTAAAATCCAAACATTTAAAATATTTACTCCTTTTAAATTCAAGACTTTCAAATTCAAAATAAATTCTAAAATCCAATTTCAAAATCAAGTTATATATATACATATATAACAACATATTTAATTTGAAAATAACACTTCTATTTTAAAGTCTATTTATATTTATATATATAACAATACATTAATAATGTTATATTGAAAATAATAATTTGTCAAAATTTAAATAATTTATAAAAGAGATTATAAATTCCTAATATTATGAATTAATATATCATATTTATTAAATAATATTTTAAAACAAACCTTTTATTTAATTTCAAACTCAAGCTAAGGTATAATTTAAATCTATTAAACATTTATCTTAAATATTTTAAAACCATATACTTTAAATTAAATCATAATTTCCAAATTACCAAAATATATTAGAATTTGAAAACAAGATCCATTTATTTATTAGATTCAAACCAAAGGTTTCTATTTACAATATATACAAATATATACACATTAAAAATAGAAAACAATTTATTAGCTAAATTATCAGTTAAATATTTATTTAAAGGAAGATTATTAAATCAATCCAAATCTTATTAACAAATATGATCAAATCAATTTAATTTTTAATGCAGATTATTAAATTGATATTGCCCAAAATACCGGGATGTCACAGTAGGTATGAGTGAATAATCTCTTTCGATTTATTGAGCAAACTCAAGGTCGAAATGAGGTTAGAACAAGGAAAAATGGGTTAGGAGTTGCATATGATACAACCGATAAGGAGTTATCCATCGTTTGTGGGGCTATGATTAGAATACCAAAACAAACGAGTCCTAACACCCACTAGTGAAGTTGTAAGACTTCTATATTTCATCTTAGGGTTTGGATAAATATAAAAGACTAGTGGGAGCCTTATTAGAAAAAATGAAATGGTAACATTTAACATTTCTAATATTGTAAGAACATAAGCTATATAATGCTATAATTATCTACAATGATAAATTTATGCATTTAATATGATTGATAAAACGTTTGTCAATTAACATATATAAACAAACTAAATTAAAAGTTGACAAATAGAAATATAATATATACTTACTAATAATTCTTATTGCATGTTATATAATGTTTCTATACCCATGCAAGTGCACAATTTCAACTACTTAATACATTCGTAAGTTGGTCGCTTATATGTTTATTTGGTTTAGACCGTGTATTGCATTTTATGAGTTTTTGAACTCTAAATGCAATTCAAGACAATGGATATTTGATCCATGTACTTTCACATATAAATGTTATATGGTGAACAGTCATAGTTTGTGGGGTACAATATTTCGATGAAGTTAGTTCATTCGAAGTAAGCCAATAAACAGTATTTTAAGATCATGTATTCAACTTGAATGATTTCAAAAGGATCATATTGTGTTAATGTAACACAAGACCATAAACTACGAGGTACATCTAAGAACTCGATCGTTGAAATGCCATCTTGATCGGTTTACATAAAGTACAACATATTTGATGTCTTATATGTTAAGAATAATCGAATGCGCTTTTGTAAAAGGTTTGTTATGATATTGTAGTAAGATTTTCTTTTGAATAGTTTGACCATTTGAGATAAAAACGAATGTATAAGAATAGATGTAATTTAAGGTAAAGTTGAAATGAAGAGAATGAATAGTCACTTCTGCTTCATAGAGAAACATTGGAAACAAGAATTGTAATAATAACTGATACTTAATATTGGAATATGAAATATGATTTTTATTCCAAAATGTATTTTCATATAGAATTTTTTTTTCTATAACATTTATTTCTTTGAGTTTAAGATATTTGATCAAAGAACTCTCCTCTGTAAACTAGTTGTAGCATATGAAATAAGTAAACAATATTAACAATATTAAGTGAATGGTGGACCTATAAATTTAGTACGCTATTATAGCAATGGCGGAAATAGTGGGAGCATGCCATGTAGCACCTAATGATTGTATAACGCCCCACTCCGAGACCCACTATAACAAAGAATATTACGGGAGTAATACTGTCTGTTAAAGCGGAGAATAGAGTATAGTGAGAGCGACCATTCGTAATCAAGCTATAACTATCTACCGAATACGTCGAAAGGTGGAATCTATTTAAATTTTTCTCAATCAGGTGGTTCGACATATTCGGTAAATACTTATAACGAAATCACAAATGGCTAAAGATCTATCAGGACAAAGCATAATAATAAATGACAAAACATCACAGAACAGAATCACATAACAGATATAAAATCCCAGAACAATACATCATCAATACAGATCCAAATACTATAAGTGGGTACAAAGCCACTGCTCACACATGTGAGTCAAAAATATGTACATATCAAAGTCTGAATAATAACAGAGTAACGGAATAGTGGACAAATAAAAGCGCTATCTATCAACATAGCAGATAATGTCCAAGCGGAAGCACAGAAGCTAAGTCCTGAGACCTAACCTGAAACAACTCGGTCTGACCCGAGCGAAAACACTCGGGTCAGGCTAGCTAAACAATCAGTAATAACTGAGATATATAATAATGCGGTACATAAACAAAACAGTACTTATCTAAAGAGAAGTATATTATGAACCACATGAATATAATGACGATCCCTAATCATCAATAAACAATAAAAATCTCCAAAGAGAAATCAACACCAAAGTGTAGAATAAATAAAATCGCCTCATATCATCGGCGTAGCCAAAGCTATAAAAAGATGCCCATAGGCAATAATCCCAAGAGTGACCAGAGTCTGTAATCAATGCCCAAGCAAAGATCGATGCTCCAAAGAGCAATGGGGATATACTGAAAAATCAATGAAATCAAACACTGAAAAGCAGTGTCCAAAGACACTGTGAATCCATAAGGTAATCGCACTTACATCGTATGGTTCCATAGAACCAACGCCGAATGGCGGTACTCGAATGGATATAAAAATCATCAGATAATACAAGTTTTGCACGTGCACCGACCAGAGTCGTTGTTGCCAAGTACTGTAAAGTTGTGATCGATCACTCGCACAGATGCGGAACGCGCGAAACGGCGAAATCCTTCCCAGAAGGATAAAGGCCCAGAGGCACACGCCGAAAAGTAAACTGCTCCATAGAGCAGGTGTCCAGAGACGGTTGCCCAGAGGCATGGTGACCCAGAGGTCCAGTACTGGCCGCCCAGAGGCAAATGTGTCACTAACTTCTTGGAGAGGAACCCGTAAAGTGTTAACAATGAGTCCCATACCCCACGTTCGCACTAAACGGTTTCCTAACCAATAGCAAGCTCACACTCCAAACAATAAAAAGTCTACCTCATATCATCGGTAAACTAGACCCAAAGGTCAAAACGATCAATCGAATAGGTCGGGGATTAACCGGAAAGAAAATACACACGGTTTCCATAGGCCGGAGATTTCCTAACCGTTTAAGCACCTTTCCACTTCGCTCGACGTGCTAAAAGTGAGTGTGAGATTTTTATTATAGAAAATAATGGTGTAAAACGGATTTATAATTGATTTTCGAAATCACTTTTAAAACGGTCTTTTGAAAGGTCTCCTATTATGGAGTAGTTAATTTAATAATTAAAATAATATTATATAATAATTTTCAAAAGCCATTTTGGAGTGAAAAATCCTTTTAAAACCTTTTTATAAAGCCCGTGTACGAAATCCAGAGACAAATCTCAAAGAAATCGACGAAAACCAGAAAATCATCAAAACTATTCTAAGTGTTTGTAACCATTCAAAAACAGCTGTGAACTCAAGTTCGATAATTTATTTGGACCAGCAAACTGTGTCCAAATGTCATGAAAATTTTCAGGCATGTAGTCCAACATCCCTACTTTAAGATGCAAAAAGAATTTCTGGATTCCGAGTTGAGACGAAGTGGCAGCGACGTCTCAAAGTTGGACCCAGAACAAGATTTACACTGTTTACAAACCGCGACTAGAGTTCAACTTCGACACGAAATTCGAAGTACCAAACGAACTTCAATGTTGTTCAAATTTTCCTGAGATGGAGTTCGGAACTCCACCTTTCTAACGAGACCAAAAACGTCGAATTCCGACTTCCGATGCGAACGTGGCGGCATCGCGGAGTGGCGCTCAAAAGCTGGAAACAGAAGGGATATTTGATTTTCATTCTAAGTGTTTGACCATTCAAAAACTGCTGCGAACCTAAGTTCGGCAATTTATTTGGACTAGCAAACTGAATCCAAATGACATGAAAAATGGTAGGCATATATTCCAACATCCCTACTATAAGATGCAAAAAGAATTTCTGGAATCCGAGTTGAGACGAAGTAGCAGCGACGTCTCAAAGTTGGACCCAGAACAAGATTCACACTGTTTACAAACAGCGACAAGAGTTCAACTTCGACACGAAATTCGAAGTACCAAAAGAATGCCGATGATGCCTAAATTTTACAGAGGTGGAGCTCGAAACTCCACCTTTCCAACGAGACCAAAAACATCGAATTTCGACTTCGGATGCGATCGTGGCGGCATCGCGAAGTGGAGATAAAAAATCTGGAACAGGGTTTAAAAAAAATATTTATTATTATTATTTTTTTTTCTCGGGACAGTGGTAAGAATGTACAATTTTGACCAAATTAACTTCGAAATTTCATGAAACTCAAAACATGAAAGTTTTAGCTCTAAATCTAAGCTTTCCAGAACATCCAAAATTATTAGATTTGGATAAGAAACGAGAGAGATACATGCAAAACAATATCAGATTGAAACTCAAGATAACTTGTTAAAGACAGAATTGGTCCTCTGTCTTTGAACGCATTTCAGGTCATCTAAATGGCAATATTGCAGAAAACTCACTGAACAAAAATTGTAGCATATGTTTTAAGCTTTCCGGAACATCCAAAATTATCTATTTCGGATCAAAAACGAGTAACTTATGGCCAAATCAATTTCAGGGTTTTATTTTATCAACCCTGTAGTTTGTTGTCAGGTCAGCGACAAACAAACGTGATTTCGACCATTGAAACCACAAAATTAGGCGAAGCTCAAAACATGAAAGTTATAGGCTACAGAATAAGCTTTCCAGAACTTCAAGAAAATCTTAATTCCGATTTAAGATGAATGAGATATGCCTAATTTACTAACAGCAATAAACTAATTATAATTTCAGCTAGCATATATTACCTCTTTCCAAGCAATGAAAAGAAGATCAAAGAGTTTCACAATCTAAATGCACAAAAAAAAAGAGGATTACAAAATAATTTCAGAAATTAAAGAATGAATTAGAGGTGGGTTTTGTGATTGCTATTACCTCTTTTAGTAGTTTGGATTAACTCTATTTGATTTGGTGTAGATTGGAGTCTTGCTTAGGAGGCCATGACTAGGTTTTAGAGCTTTCTAATTAGGTTTTAGTGGTTATGAAATGAAGTGTTGGCTGAAATGAGAGAGTAAAAGATACTTTATAGGCTAATGGTTAGGGTCATTGGATCTAATACCCATTAGGACTTTGTATTATTCATGTGCATACATATATAGGCAATTTTCTCTAAGTACACTCTACATACAAATTACTAAATACATTTCAAACCATAGAAAATTAATGTTAACAATTACTTTTAGCCATTTCATAAAATCCTATATCAACAATATTTTACATTTTAACCCCTAATTTTTCCAAAACACCGTTTATAGTTAATATTAGCCAAAATCACCATTTTGCAAATAAATTGCAAATTAATTTCCCAAATCAAATATTGCACTATTTTACACATATAAAATTTTGCAATAATATAAATTACAAATTTCCCTAATTAATTTCCTTGAAATGCTCCATTTTACACTTAAGCCCAAAATATTAATTTATTCAAAATGACTAAATTTTGAACAAATTAGCCACATTAAAAATTCATTAATAGCTCCAATTAAATTAAAATCCCAATTTTAATTTATTATTTGGTAACCGCAATCATGGGTTGTTACAGATTGCATCAAATTATGAAAATTGTTTTCATAAAATGTACCGAACATTATTTGTGAAATAATTTGTATTTATGGTATTGACTGAAAAATAGATATAACTATATTTCAATATAAGTATTATGAATATTCATTATGAAATAGAACTGTATTATGGAATTTGTTTTCATAGTAAAAGTGATGCAACAAAAGTACATATGTATCCAATATTATTTACATTTGTTTTGGAATTGTAACGACCCGTAAATTTTCGATAATTTAATTAGTTAATTTAACGAATCTTGTTATTTAATATTGAAAGAAATAAAAAGTTGTAATGTAATAATGAAATGAATACTAAAACGAAATGCAACAATGTTAATTAAAGTAAATTTTTGATAAATTGAATGAAATTCCAATTAATTGAAATAATAAAAATGCTATACTTGGTTGTAAATTGAAGATAAGTGAATAAATGAAATATTGGATTAACCAAGGAAATAATAGATAGTTAATGGAAATTAAATGAAATTAGTATTATGAAAATAAATGGTAACATTGATTTGTAAGTAATAAAAGTTTATTAATGTGACTAAAAGTTAACGGTAACAATTATTGTATGTTACCTATCTATTTAGCCTATTAATTTAAATTGGAAATAAATTTCAATAATTATAATTTAATATTATGTTAATGTAAATTAAATTAATATTTGGAAATAATGTTAATTTTATTCATATTATGAAAATTTGTTGAATTAAAAGAATGGAAATAAAGATTTATCAATTTATTGGAATTTAAAACTATAATAATTGGATTAATTGCAAATAAATGGAATTAAATATTTAAATATTGTGTAAATGGAAATTAGGATGAAATTTGAGAATATTAATGTAATAGATCATGAACCAATGTAAGTTTCATCCAGTTGATAATAATGGATTTAATAATAGGATGGAAGTTCAATTAAATGGATTAATGGAAATAAATTGGTTAACACAAATAAAGATGAAAATTTGGATATATTAATGTAATGAAATATAAAACAAATATTAACTATGTTATTTGAGTAATAATGGATTGAGTATAAAGATTGAAGTCAAATAATATCAATTTATTGAAATTAATTATAAATAATTGGATTTAATTACAATTGGAATTAAACACTATAGTAGGTAAAATAATTAACTTTGAATTGATATCTAGATTTTTTTTAAATTATGGTAAATATCTAAGCAATCAAAATGATGATAATTGTTAGTTATTAACTTTGAAATAAAAATGTGATTTAATTAATTTAATTAGTGTGAAAATAGTCATTTTGGCCACTGACTCGGGTTTCGACGAAACTAGTTTCATCGGATCCGCAACGGTGAATTATTGTAGGATTTCAAGTTTCGTAACGATCGGACTTGTCATTTGATCGTACGGGCTCGAAACGCCTAGAAATCAATTTAATTGAAATCAATTTGAAATAAGCTGATTTCAACATAACTTCTTCATACGATGGAATTTGAACTTGAAACCTGTTCCATTGAATTTAAATTATTTGAAAACATCTATTTTGATATATGGGATGACCCATTTTCGTTTCGAAGTCGAAACGGGCTTTTTGGGCCATTTATCGTTCAACGTTATAATCAAATCTTGTCCATTCATCTCAATTCTGACCTGTCTGTAAATACCTCGTTATAAACCTTAGTGTTCCTCAACTCAGTTTGTCTGTACGTACAATTTCATTTGTTCCTCTCTTTCCAATGGCAGACAAACCCTAATTCCCAATTGCAAATTCAAAATCAAAACCAAATCAAAAATTCAAACTTCTCAAACTATATCGAATTTTATATCGATTTGAAGCTCTCGACGAGCGCAAGTCAATTCTGCTATTTGTTTTTCGATCTGGGTCTCTGTGTGGTCGGAACTGGGTGACCTATCCATGGCCGTTCATCACGTGACGATCAACTTCGATGGATCGCCAAATCAATGGTACCGTTGTGTGGAGAGGACTAAAGGGAGCTCATCGACATGGTTTGATGGACGAGATGACGGTCTGATCGACGTTGGAAATTCGCTAGGGTTTATGATATTAACGGCGGCTGGGGCGTTTTTGCTTCGATCAACGGCGAGGGCAGTCGCGTGGATATGGGGAGGACGGTCGGCGAAGTCTTGGTGGCCACGTTGGCCAACAGCAGCGAGCGGTGACGCCGATTTCACATGAGGGACATCAGCTCGTTTCGCGTGCGTGGGTTTGGCGCCTAGGGTTGGGGCCTGGAACGAAGAAGGTGACATCTTTTTTTTAATTTTTTTTTATATATTTTATTTGTTTAAATTTAAATCGTTAATCTACTAATCGCCATAACTTTTGCATATGAGATCCGATTCATGTGCGGTTCGCTCCGCTAGGATCATATCATAATTTCGGACATTTTGACGCTGGTTTGGACGAATTTTGAGACTGTTCAAATTTTGGGCTTATTTTGAATTTAAATTCAATTTAAATTCAAAGGTGAGTGTTTTAACCCACTCACAACTTCTAAAATTTCTTATGTTTGTTAAATTAAATTTGTGATGTGATTGGGAATTTATTTATGAATGTTTCATATATTTTAAATCATCATCTCAGTTAATTTGAATTTATTTGAATTAAATCGTTATTTAATTTATTATTGAATATAAATTGCTAGTTAAATACCTGTTATTGATTATCAGTTCTATATTGATATTTATTGATTGATTTGGATGATGTTTGTAATGGATGTTGATTGTTGATATTGGATGAATGGATGTTTTATTTTATATCATTATAAACTGCAAGTTCACTATGGGTTGAAATGATACATACCCGAATGATCAATAGATTAAGGAAAAATCGTTATGGTTTGAAATGATAGACTCGAGCGATTTTATGAATTTTATTATTATTTCGGGATTGCGGTTTGAAATGATATATAACCGTAACATTTTAAATTGCGGATTGAAATGATAAATATCTGTATCACTTGACCCTAGGGTAGAGAATTATATACGGACATCAGATTGGTTAAATTAAATGATTTTAAAGCTTTAAAATTTTGAATCCTTTTAAATGATATTTTGAAATAAAAATTGATTTATACGAATTGAATTATTATCGAATGTAAAGACCCGCAAATCCATCTTCCGAAAACCCGACACTGCTACGTCCACTGTAGCAATTGCCGAACAATCGGATGGCGGAAACGCGAAACTTTAATATTTAAAAGAAGAGGAGGAAGAGAAGATAGAAGAAAAAGAAAGAAGAACAACAACAGAACAAGAGCAGAAACAGAAACAGAAAACAATATCAGAATCTCACATATCGCAGCGGAACAATATATAATAGATAAATGAATAATCTTTAAAACAAAGAATTTTATCAGTTTATACATACATCAGTCATCAGAGTCAATATACAACAATGGACAGTTATATAACTTGTCCTCATACAGAATACACAGCGGAATAAATATTATCAAATACAAATACTACGTCTCGTCATCCAGCTTGCTTCCAAAGCTCCAGAATATCCAGAATATCCTGATAATATAACTCTAGGCTGCCCGTGTGGAAATTGGTGGGCTCCCAGAGTTTAGAAGGGAAACAATAAACTCCGAGTCAGTCATGGTGACTGGTGTGAGATCGTAAAACAGTTATTCTTTAAAATAAACAACATGAAAACTTTAATGTCAATTCGCAATGCTTTTGGAAAATGAAACTACCATAAGACCTCCCACCACACACACAATGCAAACGCAGACTTGGAGGAGATTTCTTCTTATGATAGTCAAAGATGCTTACTACGCAAAATCAAATCATTTTTGATATTATTATTAGTGCATAGTGTAGAAAACATTTCGAAAGTATAATATAAATCTTAGCCAACATACGACCAGTATCGTATGCCTACTATAGCTACCATCTAAACAGTGGTGACCACCGTACGTAAATGGCAGGTTCTACAACTAATACCGTACAAAGTTCGTATTGGAGTTTGGATTTCCAACAAATGGTCAGGCTAAGGAACTTCCTTTTCCACGATGGGTACGTCCCTGGAATAGACGACCCGAGAAATAACCTAACATTACGGTTAGATCTCTGCCAACACAAGGCCGGATTACCTCTGCAAAAGTAGGTAACTACTGACACGCGTATGCCATCCCCCGATCGTAACCGATCTTCCCGAGGATCCCCGATTTCCAACAAACCACATAGATAATAATGCAGCAACCACATAGGTTAAGTATCTGGGCTCCATACCATGATACCACCTCTATCCAGAAGGAATGACATACACTAAGGGGCGCTACTCCCTAGAACCTTGCCGCATCCTTCCTGTTTCGACCATTTCCGGGGTGTGAGGCTCGATGAAGTCTCGTCCACAAAGCTACGCTTTCTCAAAAAGCCCTGCTTCGGGTCAAACAAAATGATCAACCTATGATCACAAAGATATAAGATCAAACAAATGATCATATCACAAATGATCAAACACTGATCATTTCACAGCAACACTCAGTATGCCACGTTACCAAATTGGGATATATCGCTGATAAATTTCAACTACATAACCTCTGAGCTCGTACGTCTCAGAGAAGGGTGTTAAGCTAAGAGAATAAATTCTCCGCCACCAACAGAAATGTATTTGAAAGAAATTAGCTTTATATCTCAAATTGTAACGTCAGACACACAATCCATACAAGTCTGTTCCGGGATCGAACAGAACCGAAGGCACTTCTCACGAAGCCCTTGCAAATCCGGATAATTTCAATCACGTCAGGACTTCCCGTCACTAAGGGTGATAAAACCTCTAAATCGAAGATCAGTCGATGTAGAGTAACTCGACGGTAATCCTTCCGTTTTCAAAAATATCCGGTCTTCAACACCGGTCTTCAAATGCGATTCAAAACGACGTATCACATATTCGGAATGGGTTATACGACCCCATGGTCCTTTCCCGGCTAACCCGAATAGTGAGCGATTATTCAAAAATAAGTGTGGCATCCAAATTCATCCAATTCACAACAAATACCTATCTAAAGGTAATTATTGATAGTCGGTTATTTAACTATCAATAAAGATGCGCAACATCATCAGATTCCAAATAATTTTCCAAATTATTTCATCTTCCAAAAATATCTTTACTAGATATAAAATTTCCACACTTAACCGTTTGAAAACAATTTCAAATCAATTTCCACATTTCATTTTATCTTTGAAGATAAAATCTCAAAACAGTTCATTTCATATTGGAAAAGCATTTCCATACTTATTTAAAAATAAGTAATTCACAAATCATTTATTTTCAACATTTGAAAATATTCGATATACTTAAAACAATAATAAGTATATATTCATTCTTTAAGGAAATCATAAATTTGACATCTATTTGAGTCAAAACGAATGTTGCGTAAAACATCGTTACGACGACTCAAAATCACTAGTATAGGGATTCGAAATTTTAGATAGATATATAAATCCCAATACTATATAAAACATTTCCTTTTGGAAATCATTTACTATAACAACAGTGTTATAGTCCACCATTTCCTTATTTTTTTCGAAACGTCTATTTCAACAATAAAAATGTTGAAATCTATGTATTCGATATCATAATACATTTTAAAACATCTTTAAAATGTTTAACTTATCACTTCTTCAAAAATAAATCCATTTATTTAATAATATATTCACTGTCCAAAATCGTGAATATAATTCGCTTAACCCAATTTCAATCATTTCTACACATTTTTATCTCAATAAAAATTCGCTATCCAAAATCGCGAATATATCTTCTTTAAAAATCTTCTATATTTAATTTCTCAAATTCAACTGATTTTGAATTTATAAACACGTTTATAAATTCTATTTCTATTTTAATAACAACTTCGACTTATAAATTTTCTTTTTATCAACTTCTATATTTTTACTTATCAAAATAAGTGATTTCGGATTTATAAACAACTTTTATAAATTCCAATTCTATTTATAAAAACTTCAATCCCAAATCAATTTCGATATTGATTTAGAAATTTATTTATCACTACTAAGCACATTCCTCATTCTTTCTCAAATTATTCAATATTCTGTTTTAAAATGGATTCTTCAAATCGAAATCATTTTACATTGATTTCCCAATTTATTTCAATTTACCAATTAAATTTCTAGTTGGATTTCCAACTTATCTTCTTTTAATAAATTTCTTTTTAAGGAAATAAATTCCAATCGTTTCTTTCAATCTATTTAAAAATCCAAATTCTTAAATTAAATTCTTCAAATCATAATCACTATTTTACGAAATCCATTTATTTAACATTTCCACTTGATTCTGGAATTAATTCGATAAGTTTATAAAATTTTACTTTTTATACTTCAAAAATTCCTTTCTTCAAAATTTATTCAATTCCTAAAATTAATTCACTTAAAAATTTCTACTTCGATTTCAAAAATTCAATTTCATTTATTTTTGGAATCCAATGATATCAAACATCCATTCAGCTAAATTTTTAGCTTTCAATCAATTTCCAGACATCGATATGATCAATAACATCAATATAATCATTCACAGATTCATACCATAGTATAATAAAATCAATCAATGTGAGGGGTCCAGTTGGATCCCTCCAACCTGTTTCCCTGCATCCAAAGATGTTAGCACAATACCAATTCCGCTCCAGTACGGAATTATCGCGGTATATAGGTTTTTATAAATCCGCTTACTAACGGCGCAATAGGGTCTCATCCGCTATACGAGGCGGGAAATCATCAATCCAATATATACATATGCCAATATGTATATATTGCTATATATAGATATATCCTAAAATATCTAATATCACAATCAACATAGCAATCAAACAGTCAATAATAACTGTAAAATCAAATTTCCTTCGAGTGAGAAAGATCTCACCTTAGCATTTATTTTGCAAATCCCATTTTCGATTCCGGCTTGATTTCCTTGATTTATACCTTGTATAAATATTTTACACAATTTGTAAACATTCGAATCAATCGAATAAATTAACTTCATTTGATAAATTAAATTAACCAATGATCAATTTTAAATCATAAATTTAATCTCAACTAAAAATTTATTCTTTTGTTCATTCCCAAATATTCTTTTTCCGAAATTAAATTCCATTTAATATAATACTATCTCCAGGGACCAAAATAATCGATTAACCCCTTAACCAAATTATTTCCTTAGTGTTTAAATAGATTGGTAAATTAAAAATATATATATATATTCTTTTAAACAAATAAATTTAGCTGGAAAAGAAAATCAGATTCAAACTAAATTTATTTTCAATACCAAAACAATAACCATCTAATAACTTAATTAATTAATGCTTTAGTTAACTAATTTCCCCTTTAAATCTGATTTTAAAATTTCTTTCTCTGCCTATATATAAAATATCTCCAATCTATATATGTTTCTAATATGTAGATATATACATGTGTTTTTAAATTTAATAAAAGAAAATCAAAACTGCTTTACTGTATATACCTCTGCAAAAATAGAGAACCAAGGCCATCATCGATCGACTTCTTTTTGCCGACGAACGCCTCAACTTTCGAACCCAACCCCTGCTTGCCGACCCAGACTGTTGCCGATGAACCCCGCCTCGTCGTGATTCCCATAGCCAAGTCGATCGCCACTGCCAACTCCACACGCCTCCTCGATTCGAGATAACCCAGCATCCATTCGAACTCGCGTGCTCGAGCTCATGTCACCACGCCTGGAATTCGCGATGGGTTCGAAAACCCCAGACTGTCTCTCACCGCTGCCCTACGCCAAATCGCGATACCCCATATCGTCGCCGCCCCTAGCGAAACCCCCTGCCTCACGCTCGACATCGCAGTCGCCTCCCCCATCGATCGAAGTTCGCGACCCCCACCTGCTCGTGCCCACGATTCCAATTTCCACAAACATCTCGCACGCGAACCCTAGTCGCGAACCCACAGAGGAGCTGCCGCCATTGAATTTAAACTCGAATTGGGAATGAGAAGTTTTTTTTGAGCAGAGCAGATACGAGATTTTATAAAAGAAGACTCGTATATTTTTTTTTCTTCGATTTGATTCTGAGGAGAAAAAGGAATAAGAAATGTTGGCGATTTTTATTTTTGAACGAGAGAAAAATTGTACGCGGCCATTTTTTTCTTCGAATTAATCTGCGAACGAAATGATTTCCTCTCGTGTGTTTATCAGAGAAGAAGGGGACAAGAGTACGCGATGTTTCAGGGAATAGGTCGACGCAAATCAGATAATAGGCTGTCTGTTGATTTGTGTATAAATTTTATATTTTAAATTAAATCGATAAATTATTGTCCAGGCATTTTAATCTCGTACGATCACACAATGAATCCGAATGCTACGAAATTTGAAGTCCGACAATAATTCAATATTACGGACCCAATGGGACTGGTTTCGTCGAATTCCGAGACTGCGCCTCGGAACGCTATTTTTAATTATCGATTGAACGATACAAATTCCAAAACTGAACGAAACACTTTGAAATACAATTCTGAAGTTTCTATTATCTTCAGTGTTATTAATATAAATTTTAAAAGCTTTTGAAATATTTTTCTTCAACTGTAAATTGAAGATTTAAATTCTTATTCAACTTTCAATCGATTAAATTTTAAAGTTTAATCGCAGATTTCAAAATTATATCGGGGATTCAAATTAAATTATCGTTCAAATATTTAAAATTAATTAAATATTCTCAATTTAATTTGGTCAAAATTCTGGGTCGTTACAGACTTCCCTCCTTAAAAGAATTTCGTCCTCGAAATTACAAGTTAGGAAAAGTGGTCCTTAACTCGTCTATCATTTTTCACAATCAATAGTTTTATCAAATTTTCAAAACAAATCTCTCTACTAGAGATTCGTTATTTATTCAACTAAATTTCCAACTTCAATCATAAGTTTAAACAATATTGTTTCTTTAACAATTCAAATTTAAATTGAATTTGAATTTTAAACTTTCAAAATTTCCTCAAAAATTTTCTAACGCCCTAAATTTCCGAAAAATTTCGCCAGCGTCTCCTTTGCGCGGCTAATACGGCACGACTACAAAACATCCCTACGGACTCTCAGATTTCAAAAAGAAAAAGAAAAAGCCAAGCGGCTAGACCAGAAATCATCAAAAACTCATATTATAATTCAAATACGTACCTTTTGTCGAGCAATTCAAATTATCTGTGAAATCAAATTCAATTCCCTTTATACCTGTATATCTACTAGCCATAATATCTAGTTATAACATCCAACTATTTTGCAAATTTTATTACAAAATTTTCAATATAACTGCGTATATCATCTTTAAGTTCGCTATTGAAGTTATATATCCATTATGATTCAATTTTACATTTCAATTTCATTTGAATTCAATTCCAACATTTAATTGGATTCAGTTCAATTTCTGAATATTGAATTTTATTGATTAGCTTTCATTCATACTGCACCATTTTAAATTAGTTTCAGTTACTAATCCATTCGTCTTCAATTTGAATTTCATTCCACTCAGATTTCAAATATTCTATAAGTTATCAACTTATTTTCATTTCGATTTATATAATCACTTATATATTCATATTACAAATTCATTTCATTAATGAATTTTAAATTTTCCAATATCTATCTGGAATTCCATTTTCATTTAATTGATTCACCTATACTTGCTTTAATTTTAACTTCATTCTTTAAGTTAAATTTATTCTATCAAAATTCAAACTGTATAAGTTATCAACTTATTTCATATTTCATAAGTATTTCTACATAGTATTCCAGAGTTTACCAACATTTTAAAACCATTTTTGAAAACTGTTCAAATTATCCTTTGAATTTCAAAACAAAATCCAAATTTTTCAAACAACTTCTATTCAAAACAATTTGGCAGCAATTCCTCTTTTGGAAACCCGAAAATGAACACCGGTGATGTCGCGATCATCATCGGAATTATTTTCCAGCGACCGAAAAGAGTTTAGAGCTTTTCATTTCTCCAAAATACTTTTCAAAACCTTCGAAATTCATTTTCAACTCCAAAAAGATTTAAACTTCCCAAATCTCCAAAATTTTTCAAATTTCTTTCAAAACATTTCCAAAAACTTCTCTGGAACTCTGTTTCAAATTACAAATCACATTTAAAATTTACATTCTCAAATTTCATTTGTATATGGATTTTATTTCTTAACTTTGGAGTTACAATTTCAATTT
Organism: Allium fistulosum; assembly: GCA_030737815.1. Taxonomy (NCBI): domain Eukaryota; kingdom Viridiplantae; phylum Streptophyta; class Magnoliopsida; order Asparagales; family Amaryllidaceae; genus Allium; species Allium fistulosum. Next base: position 360,853,378 of record CM060904.1, read on the forward strand.
CTTATTCAATTTTAATGATAATAGATTAATATTATCACCTCTGACAACCATGCAACCATATACTATTATAATTTACAGAAAATCATTTCTTTTCTATACAAAAATAGATTTGGGTAAAATTATTTCATTTACCCTATTCAAAACAATACTGTGCCGAATTGTTCTATTCAAGTGTTTAGAAACCCCTTCGATACAGTTTTGCAAGACTGTGCCGACGAAGGTTCATATACCACTCAATAAACCAATCATCACAATACAAAACAATTTTATATTAACTAACAAATACGCGCTCGTATCTATTATTACACTCAACTCATTCTAGAGTACTGCTGACTCTATCTCTAATGAGTAACACCCAACAGAGCAGGGTTGTCGCTTAACCATATGCTCTGATACCAACTGTAAAGACCCGCAAATCCGTCTTCCGAAAACCCGACACTGCTACGTCCACTGTAGCAATTGCCGAACAATCGGATGGCGGAAACGCGAAACTTTAATATTTAAAAGAAGAGGAGGAAGAGAAGATAGAAGAAAAAGAAAGAAGAACAACAACAGAACAAGAGCAGAAACAGAAACAGAGAACAATATCAGAATCTCACATATCGCAGCGGAACAATATATAATAGATAAATGAATAATCTTTAAAACAAAGAATTTTATCAGTTTATACATACATCAGTCATCAGAGTCAATATACAACAATGGACAGTTATATAACTTGTCCTCATACAGAATACACAGCGGAATAAATATTATCAAATACAAATACTACGTCTCGTCATCCAGCTTGCTTCCAAAGCTCCAGAATATCCAGAATATCCAGATAATATAACTCTAGGCTGCCCGTGTGGAAATTGGTGGGCACCCAGAGTTTAGAAGGGAAACAATAAACTCCGAGTCAGTCATGGTGACTGGTGTGAGATCGTAAAACAGTTATTCTTTAAAATAAACAACAGGAAAACTTTAATGTCAATTCGCAATGCTTTTGGAAAATGAAACTACCATAAGACCTCCCACCACACACACAATGCAAACGCAGACTTGGAGGAGATTTCTTCTTATGATAGTCAAAGATGCTTACTACGCAAAATCAAATCATTTTTGATATTATTATTAGTGCATAGTGTAGAAAACATTTCGAAAGTATAATATAAATCTTAGCCAACATACGACCAGTATCGTATGCCTACTATAGCTACCATCTAAACAGTGGTGACCACCGTACGTAAATGGCAGGTTCTACAACTAATACCGTACAAAGTTCGTATTGGAGTTTGGATTTCCAACAAATGGTCAGGCTAAGGAACTTCCTTTTCCACGATGGGTACGTCCCTGGAATAGACGACCCGAGAAATAACCTAACATTACGGTTAGATCTCTGCCAACACAAGGCCGGGTTACCTCTGCAAAAGTAGGTAACTACTGACACACGTATGCCATCCCCCGATCGTAACCGATCTTCCCGAGGATCCCCGATTTCCAACAAACCACATAGATAATAATGCAGCAACCACATAGGTTAAGTATCTGGGCTCCATACCATGATACCACCTCTATCCAGAAGGAATGACATACACTAAGGGGCGCTACTCCCTAGAACCTTGCCGCATCCTTCCTGTTTCGACCATTTCCGGGGTGTGAGGCTCGATGAAGTCTCGTCCACAAAGCTACGCTTTCTCAAAAAGCCCTGCTTTGGGTCAAACAAAATGATCAACCTATGATCACAAAGATATAAGATCAAACAAATGATCATATCACAAATGATCAAACACTGATCATTTCACAGCAACACTCAGTATGCCACGTTACCAAATTGGGATATATCGCTGATAAATTTCAACTACATAACCTCTGAGCTCGTACGTCTCAGAGAAGGGTGTTAAGCTAAGAGAATAAATTCTCCGCCACCAAACAGAAATGTATTTGAAAGAAATTAGCTTTATATCTCAAATTGTAACGTCAGACACACAATCCATACAAGTCTGTTCCGGGATCGAACAGAACCGAAGGCACTTCTCACGATGCCCTTGAAAATCCGGATAATTTCAATCACGTCAGGACTTCCCGTCACTAAGGGTGATAAAACCTCTAAATCGAAGAACAGTCGATGTAGAGTAACTCGACGGTAATCCTTCCGTTTTCAAAAATATCCGGTCTTCAACACCGGTCTTCAAATGCGATTCAAAACGACGTATCACATATTCGGAATGGGTTATACGACCCCATGGTCCTTTCCCGGCTAACCCGAATAGTGAGCGATTATTCAAAAATAAGTGTGGCATCCAAATTCATCCAATTCACAACAAATACCTATCTAAAGGTAATTATTGATAGTCGGTTATTTAACTATCAAAAAAGATGCGCAACATCATCAGATTCCAAATAATTTTCCAAATTATTTCATCTTCCAAAAATATCTTTACTAGATATAAAATTTCCACACTTAACCGTTTGAAAACAATTTCAAATCAATTTCCACATTTCATTTTATCTTTGAAGATAAAATCTCAAAACAGTTCATTTCATATTGGAAAAGCATTTCCATACTTATTTAAAAATAAGTAATTCACAAATCATTTATTTTCAACATTTGAAAATATTCGATATACTTAAAACAATAATAAGTATATATTCATTCTTTAAGGAAATCATAAATTTGACATCTATTTGAGTCAAAACGAATGTTGCGTAAAACATCGTTACGACGACTCAAAATCACTAGTATAGGGATTCGAAATTTTAGATAGATATATAAATCCCAATACTATATAAAACATTTCCTTTTGGAAATCATTTACTATAACAACAGTGTTATAGTCCACCATTTCCTTATTTTTTTCGAAACGTCTATTTCAACAATAAAAATGTTGAAATCTATGTATTCGATATCATAATACATTTTAAAACATCTTTAAAATGTTTAACTTATCACTTCTTCAAAAATAAATCCATTTATTTAATAATATATTCACTGTCCAAAATCATGAATATAATTCGCTTAACCCAATTTCAATCATTTCTACACATTTTTATCTCAATAAAAATTCGCTATCCAAAATCGCGAATATATCTTCTTTAAAAATCTTCTATATTTAATTTCTCAAATTCAACTGATTTTGAATTTATAAACACGTTTATAAATTCTATTTCTATTTTAATAACAACTTCGACTTATAAATTTTCTTTTTATCAACTTCTATATTTTTACTTATCAAAATAAGTGATTTCGGATTTATAAACAACTTTTATAAATTCCAATTTTATTTATAAAAACTTCAATCCCAAATCAATTTCGATATTGATTTAGAAATTTATTTATCACTACTAAGCACATTCCTCATTCTTTCTCAAATTATTCAATATTCTGTTTTAAAATGGATTCTTCAAATCGAAATCATTTTACATTGATTTCCCAATTTATTTCAATTTACCAATTAAATTTCTAGTTGGATTTCCAACTTATCTTCTTTTAATAAATTTCTTTTTAAGGAAATAAATTCCAATCGTTTCTTTCAATCTATTTAAAAATCCAAATTCTTAAATTAAATTCTTCAAATCATAATCACTATTTTACGAAATCCATTTATTTAACATTTCCACTTGATTCTGGAATTAATTCGATAAGTTTATAAAATTTTACTTTTTATACTTCAAAAATTCCTTTCTTCAAAATTTATTCAATTCCTAAAATTAATTCACTTAAAAATTTCTACTTCGATTTCAAAAATTCAATTTCATTTATTTTTGGAATCCAATGATATCAAACATCCATTCAGCTAAATTTTTAGCTTTCAATCAATTTCCAGACATCGATATGATCAATAACATCAATATAATCATTCACAGATTCATACCACAGTATAATAAAATCAATCAATGTGAGGGGTCCAGTTGGATCCCTCCAACCTGTTTCCCTGCATCCAAAGATGTTAGCACAATACCAATTCCGCTCCAGTACGGAATTATCGCGGTATATAGGTTTTTATAAATCCGCTTACTAACGGCGCAATAGGGTCTCATCCGCTATACGAGGCGGGAAATCATCAATCCAATATATACATATGCCAATATGTATATATTGCTATATATAGATATATCCTAAAATATCTAATATCACAATCAACATAGCAATCAAACAGTCAATAATAACTGTAAAATCAAATTTCCTTCGAGTGAGAAAGATCTCACCTTAGCATTTATTTTGCAAATCCCATTTTCGATTCCGGCTTGATTTCCTTGATTTATACCTTGTATAAATATTTTACACAATTTGTAAACATTCGAATCAATCGAATAAATTAACTTCATTTGATAAATTAAATTAACCAATGATCAATTTTAAATCATAAATTTAATCTCAACTAAAAATTTATTCTTTTGCTCATTCCCAAATATTCTTTTTCCGAAATTAAATTCCATTTAATATAATACTATCTCCAGGGACCAAAATAATCGATTAACCCCTTAACCAAATTATTTCCTTAGTGTTTAAATAGATTGGTAAATTAAAAATATATATATATATATTCTTTTAAACAAATAAATTTAGCTGGAAAAGAAAATCAGATTCAAACTAAATTTATTTTCAATACCAAAACAATAACCATTTAATAACTTAATTAATTAATGCTTTAGTTAACTAATTTCCCCTTTAAATCTGATTTTAAAATTTCTTTCTCTGCCTATATATAAAATATCTCCAATCTATATATGTTTCTAATATGTAGATATATACATGTGTTTTTAAATTTAATAAAAGAAAATCAAAACTGCTTTACTGTATATACCTCTGCAAAAATAGAGAACCAAGGCCATCATCGATCGACTTCTTTTTGCCGACGAACGCCTCAACTTTCGAACCCAACCCCTGCTTGCCGACCCAGACTGTTGCCGATGAACCCCGCCTCGTCGTGATTCCCATAGCCAAGTCGATCGCCACTGCCAACTCCACACGCCTCCTCGATTCGAGATAACCCAGCATCCATTCGAACTCGCGTGCTCGAGCTCATGTCACCACGCCTGGAATTCGCGATGGGTTCGAAAACCCCAGACTGTCTCTCACCGCTGCCCTACGCCAAATCGCGATACCCCATATCGTCGCCGCCCCTAGCGAAACCCCCTGCCTCACGCTCAACATCGCAGTCGCCTCCCCCATCGATCGAAGTTCGCGACCCCCACCTGCTCGTGCCCACGATTCCAATTTCCACAAACATCTCGCACGCGAACCCTAGTCGCGAACCCACAGAGGAGCTGCCGCCATTGAATTTAAACTCGAATTGGGAATGAGAAGTTTTTTTTGAGCAGAGCAGATACGAGATTTTATAAAAGAAGACTCGTATATTTTTTTTTCTTCGATTTGATTCTGAGGAGAAAAAGGAATAAGAAATGTTGGCGATTTTTATTTTTGAACGAGAGAAAAATTGTACGCGGCCATTTTTTTCTTCGAATTAATCTGCGAACGAAATGATTTCCTCTCGTGTGTTTATCAGAGAAGAAGGGGACAAGAGTACGCGATGTTTCAGGGAATAGGTCGACGCAAATCAGATAATAGGCTGTCTGTTGATTTGTGTATAAATTTTATATTTTAAATTAAATCGATAAATTATTGTCCAGGCATTTTAATCTCGTACGATCACACAATGAATCCGAATGCTACGAAATTTGAAGTCCGACAATAATTCAATATTACGGACCCAATGGGACTGGTTTCGTCGAATTCTGAGACTGCGCCTCGGAACGCTATTTTTAATTATCGATTGAACGATACAAATTCCAAAACTGAACGAAACACTTTGAAATACAATTCTGAAGTTTCTATTATCTTCAGTGTTATTAATATAAATTTTAAAAGCTTTTGAAATATTTTTCTTCAACTGTAAATTGAAGATTTAAATTCTTATTCAACTTTCAATCGATTAAATTTTAAAGTTTAATCGCAGATTTCAAAATTATATCGGGGATTCAAATTAAATTATCGTTCAAATATTTAAAATTAATTAAATATTCTCAATTTAATTTGGTCAAAATTCTGGGTCGTTACATCGAAATTCAAGTTTATGATAAAAATTGGAATTGGTTTAAAGGTATTGTTAAAGGGATTTAATTGAAATTTCAAAGTTGAATTTGGAATAAAAAGTGAAATTTGTCAGAATTGAATTATTTTAAGTTGTTTGAAATATAACTTTGAAATATATTGAATTTGGAGTAATTTAAATTGATATTTCGAACTTGGATTGGAGGCGGTATTGAATTAAATATTTTATTGAGAATTGGAATTGGGAAATTTGAAATTGGGTTTTGGAATATTAAAATGGTCCGAATGTACCGGAATGGAATAAATAGTTTAAATTGATATAGATTTCAAATTCATATTTTTATATAAACTATTTTAAAAATATATTATTTTAAAGACTTTAATTATTAAGATTTTCAACTTTTAAACTAATTATCCTATTTTAACTTATTTTAAATCTAATTAATCTATTTTAAAACTATTTATTCTATTTTAATTATATTTAACCTATTTTAAAATCTATATTAACTATTTATAACTATTTAAAACTATTTTCTTCCAAATTCCAAACAAAGTAAAATGAATGGGTTTATATTCAAATTCTCGATTTTTAAAGTGAATGTGGTTAAGCGGCATTATAACCTAATTTGGGAATTAAATAACATATTTGGTTTAATATGATAATTTTGAAATGAGAGTTTAACCTATTTTCGAAATATGACTTTTGAAAGGAAATATAATTTCGAACTATGATTTCAAATGTTATGTGATTTCAAAGGTAAATATAAGTAATGATTTGGAAAATGATATGATTTGAATTGAATATGATATTTTGATATCAATTATAAAATGATTTTTGGAAATGTAAAAGAACCATCCGGTGTGTAATAAGCGATTGGTTGGTAAAGAGACCGGGATCAGATATGGGCATACTCTCTGTCGATACCGAAAACCACTTTGACAACCGTGTACGTGGTGGAGACTCCAGAATGAAGTAGGATGGTGGCGACGATCCTATATGAGGTATATACGTGGACCCGACTCCCGTGAGTTGGAATAAGGTGGCTAAAACAGAAGCAATCGATGGGCCAATGAGGTAGCTCCTCTGATCGGACACACTCCATCGATCAATATTCTGACTTTGTGATTTATTCGGTGGCCACCCTTCGATTTTACTTGGGAGTGTGTTTTGAGTTGGGCGGTAGTTGCGGCTATGCGTTACCAACAGTCCGGAAGTGTAATTGGTATATCCACGCTGGCATTGCCTAGTTGTGCCGTGTCACCTACCCTAGCGCGCCTTTTACGAGTTTGTTTTATGTCGTACCTATGTGGTATCCTCTAGCGGCTCCAGTTTACGGGGAGTTACGGTACTGTATAGACTATTGGCATACCTAAAAATGTGTTAAGGTGGAAAATGTAAAGCCTTAACGCTATTTTTAAATAGTATACCTTACTTTAGACTCTATTATAATAGCGTATTGTACTACATAGTAGATAGTTTAACGGATCCTTAGGAGATGTGAATCCCAAACATCTCTTAAGTTACTGCACTCACGTTGGACACCGAATAAGAGATGTCAAACCCCGTACACATCTCCGACGCTTTTTACACTCATATTTATTTAACATTGATTTAACTTACATAAGATCTTTTAGTTCCGACTCGAGTGTTTTGTCTTTTCAATTCGCTCGGGTCAGCCTGAGCATTTCAGGATTTGAAGACCTTATTTCTGGAGGATGAAGACGAATATTGTACTATTATTATTTATATTATTATTCCACTACATTCATACTATTCCGCTGCATTATTGTTTATCTCTGTTGTATGTAACTCTGATTTTGTATTGTATAAGTATAATCAAATGTTTTGTGTACAGCTTCATGAACTGTTATTTTATTATTATATTTTGTCATTCTGCTACGAGATTCTGTTTTGTTTTTTCTTTCTCTGCTTTTCCTTATTCACCCCAATAATAATCTGCCCTTCTGTATGGTTTGAGTCGGCATGCGTGTCTGCTTAAAGCGTACAAAAAGGCGGAATGTTACAGGAATTATAGACTAAGCCGTAGTTTTGAGAAATAATTTTATTATATGATTATGAATCATATGATATAAGTTAATTATATCTCAAACAATTAAAGGCTATGCACCCATTTAGTGGGAGCATTATAATAGTTGATGAACTCTTTGAATTAATAAATATTTAAAGGCATCATTAAATTGGTAATTTTAATTCATATTACAGTAATTAAATTATATTCTATGATCCTATAATGAGTAGTTTCATATCTATTTTAAATATATTACTATTATATGTTTAGTTAGGTGAGATTTTGTATGTAGATGTGGTTGTCACAAATTAGTTTGGTTATGTGCATAATTTGTTTATTATACTATTTGATTTATGTATAGACAAATGTTGTTTACTATAAAAAAATCAATTTTTATCATTAATAATTGTTTTATATATATTATTAATAAATTCACATATATATATATATATATTAGTGTATATTTCTCTCTCATAATAGCATATATGCATATATAAGATATATATATATATGATTTAAAATTTTTAGTACACTTATTTATATATAATATGAATTTAAAAATTCAAAAATTAATTATTATACATATATTCATATTTTTAAATTAACATTTATTGAACTTTTGAATTGTTTATTATATATAAAATAATTATTGCATTAAAATTAAATTTTATATTTAAAAAATATTATATCATTTCAGAAACATATAGAAAAAATTTAGGAATTTTTCAATAAAGTTTATTATTTTTAATAATTAATATTATTTCTAAAAAACTATTTTTGATTTATTAAAAATAATAATTTAGTTGAAAAATTCTTCAAAATTTTTTGTAATGTTTCATTCATGATCCTAGAATTTATAAAATTTTAAAATTTGAATTTTTAATAATATATTATTTAAATTAAATAATTATTGCCAAAATTAATGTATTTGTTTTTAAAAATAATAATTCAACTGTGAAAAATCTCCAGATTTTCCCTAAGCTCTACTTTATGATTCTAAGTTTTTGAAAATTGTAAAATTTGAATTTTCATCAATATATTATTTTATGTTAATTATTTATGGATGAAACCATTATTTTATTCATAATATATACAGATTAAAATATAAAACTATCATGTTTGCAAAAATAAGTTAATTTTGAATTATAAATAATTTTTAATAATTGTTCTCTCTCTTTCTGTATATATATTTATCTATATATAAATGTTTTATGTTCATATATTATATATAATATATTTATACATACATATGTGTGTACATGTATGTGTGTGTGTGTATTTTGTAACACATATACATGCACATATTTGAACAACATACATGACACACAAAATGAGCTAATATGTATGTTGTGATGTAAATCCCAACATCTACATATTGGCATATTATACCTTACACGGATTATTATGTTACACATGCACTCACACATATATGTATACGATACATCTATGTATAAACTAAATCAAATAAAATTAATTTCATATCTTAATATATTTGAATTTAAATAAAATAAATGATTTTATTTAAATGAAATTTAGAGATGTTCTAATTCAGTTAGACTTCATAGGCCTAATAAAAGATCTAATAGGGTAAATTTTTTGAAATTCACCCATAACTTCCGCTGCGGGCTAGTCCAGTTCCAACACTCTAACTGATACACGATGAATCTAAAGCGTACCTCATGACACAGCTTTTCCTTTTTCCTCTGCTGTTGGTCTCGAGGTAGCTGGTTCCAATGCAAACATTTTGCCTTTTCCATCCTTGGTTGGCTCATTGCACTGGTTCTTATAATGTCCAATTTGATCGCAGTTGAAACGTCTCACTCCTTTCTTGTCAGCAGCTTTCTTCCCTTTGCCTATCCAGCACTCATGAGTATAGTGTCCCTTCTTATCACACTTCTAACTGATAACTTCTGCCTTTCCCTTCTTGGCAGCTCCACTCTTCTGAGCTCCCTTCTCATGGAAAAACTTTCTCTTCTGGTTCTGCCCTCCTTGAGCTCCCCTTGCTTTGTTACCCTCAAGAAAAGCAAGCATCTCTTTCTGCCTCAAAGCCATCTCAACAACAACATCGCATAGATCTCTAATATGTGATAATGTGGCCTTAGCAAGCTCAGGCTTCAACCCGCAAATGAACTTCTCATTCCTTTTAATAACTATATCAGCCGTAGCGTATCCGTATCTTGATAGCTCCTTAAATCTGGTTGCATACTCAAGCACTATCATGTCTCCCTGCTCCAACTCAGCAAACTTCCTGAGCAGAGTTGACTTAGCAATCTCCGACATAAATCTTTCATCAAACCTTCTTTTGAACTCAGCCAAGTCATAGTCTCCTCATTGACTCCATCTGTAACACTGTTCCACCAGTACAGTGCTACTCCCTGTAACTGCCTAGAAGCGAGTCTCCTTTTCTGCTCATCATTAAGCCCCAAATCAGCAAAAATCCTCTCACAATGAAGTAACCAATTCTCCACTTCAATTGCATCCTCAGTCCCGATAAATAGTTTTTCTCCTAGCCTGGCGTAATCTTTACTCAACACAACATAATTATTGACCACTGGGGCTCCCTGATTTCCTCCAGCTAAACCCATTGCAACTCCAGCCTGCATCATGTTAACGAAGAACTGATACATAGCTCCCATATCACCTTGCGGCATTCCAGCACCCATATTAGCAGCTTGTGCCTAACCTGGATTCTTTCTAGTATTTGGTCTAGCATTCCCATTGGTTGTGGCGCTTCCTCCACCATTGTTAACTCTTCCACTTCTAACATCCATATCTTACGTACGTAAAATCTGCATTCGAGTCTTTATAAGATACAAAAGAATAACCTAAGGGAAATCAGAGAGTAGAGATAAAGCGTATACTTAGATATAGAAAATACAAGTACGTTACTATAGTATTATCCCATACCCAATCTTTTCTATAATTCCTTAGGATTATGTTTTCAAAATCATTTTAAGTTTGAAATTTCTTTTAAGTTTTTCGTAAACCTCGCTCTGATACCAAGTTATAGAATCCCCTATCTTGAGGCCCGAAGCTAAGTGCTATAGATGCTGCGGGCATTTATAGTATTAACTTCCGGTGACAAAACATGGTAATGTTAATGGTATGTACAATATCAGAAGCACATGAATATAAAACAAAATCACAGATTTCAAAAAAAATAATTCACATTACATTTCAAATCCATGTTTCATATTACACAATTCCAAATGATTCCTAGGTTTCAATCAAATATAATTATTACAAATTACGCTAAGTGCAACATATGAAGATGCCTCCTTAGATGATCAGAGTACAAAATAGACATTTCAGTCTTAAATACCTCACAGCGGAAATAAAACTAATTACTCCTATATAGCTAACTTTGCCTCCTACACGTCTTCGGAAGCTTATTCGTTCAACTACTAAACTTGCAAAACCTTAACTCTCAATCTATTCAAATTAATTTTGAGCATTTGAGAGTTTAAGGGGAAAACATAAACTTTGAGTCAAACATTAAGTCTGGTGTGAATAATACTATTACATCTAGATTTATTGATATTAAGTAAGACCATACTGCTTAGCGGAACGAGTTTCCCCTCACTAATATCCCTTTGAAAAATATCTTTTGCAAATCAGAATCCTGCAATCAAACTGATTAAAGCAATAATAGAAATATCATATATGCATATAAATAAGATAATCAATGGACTATCTATCCAAAAAATATAGTTTTGTTTGGCTAACTACTAACCATTGGCTGACTCGAGCCTACCAGACAAGATAAATAATCCAACTTCTGTTAGACACACTCCTGGACGGTCTGTCCTTAACTTACTTCTCCCAAGGCCAAATGATCCTAATGGTTTTGCGGGCTCACCAATAACCTACCTTTCTTTGTATATTCTTTTCTATGTGTAACATCATTTTAGTCTTACCTGTGACAAAGCCCTACACACAGGAATTTTGGTCTTATATTAGCTAGGGGCTATTAGCTAAAGTATTGGGGCGACCATATACCAGTCCCATATGGTATTCTAATATCTGAGTCATTTACTTAGGATTAACTACCCTATCAAATTTTTCTTGAAAACATTTCTTTCAAATTGATTTAACCCTTCAAATCATACTCAAACAAGGAAAATATACTTTTTGCTTTACTCAACTATCTTTCCATGATATATGCTTTACACAAAACAATGTTGATGAAAACCTAAATCAATAGGGTTATCTATCCTTTAATACAAGTTAAAGCCCTTCTTTAACTTAGAAAACATTAGATTTCAAATCTAAGATATCTCCTTCAAAACACTTGTTTAAAACTTTAAACAGTTCCTTTCGAATCCATTGAATGTACCCCTTTCAAAATATGTTAACTACTTTACCTTGAAACTCTAGGCCGAAAAGCCAAAACATACCTTTCGAAACCTTTAAATATAGACCTTTCGAAATCATTGAAATTATCCCTTTGAAAGATTTATAAAACCTTAGACATCCTCTTTTCAAAATACTTTAAACTTGCCTTTTTAAAGAAAGGAAACCTTTCATTCAAATATTAAAAATGAACCTTTCGAAAACATTAGGGAATCTCCCCTTCGAAACCTTCATTTTATACCTTTCAAAAGCATTAAAGTCCCTTACTTAAAACAAACCTTTCGAAAGCATTTGGTTCAAGTAAAAGTTTATGGAGCATAGCTTCAAAACATTTAAAACCATTCCTTTCAAAACCTTTGAGTTTGCCTTTTAATAGAACAAAGGGTCTTAAAGAACTAAGGCGAAAGCATTGCTTTCAAAAGAATTATTCCTAAGTAAAAGAAAGTGGATGGTTTCAAAACCAACCTCATTAAAAGCATGGAGAAGCGGTTTCCATGTTTAAAGGCACAAAACACCCTTTCGAAAGCGTTACTTCGAAAGTCTGAATGCGGTGGTAGGGGTTTCGACCCCTTTAAAAGCTTGTTTTAAAAACAAAAGGCGGCAACACATTCGAAAGCCCTTTCTTTATATAAACAGAAGCAAGTTGGTTAAGTCGAAACTCCAACCCTTTCGAAAGTCTCATTTGTAATAAAAATAATTCCAAGTTTATAAGAGCTACTTCTACCCCTTAGAAAGCATGTTTCGATGCTATACCTTCCGTCTTTCTTCAATCCACTACGTACCAAGACATCGATACCATGTGTATTGGTTTCAACTTGGTCGGAGGCAGATGAATGGGGTCGAAAGGTGATGATGTAAGTGGCGAAGCAGTAATGCTTTACAAAATCGATTTTTAACCTTTTAAAGTAATATCTTTACAACTAACTTGCCTTATTTGTCAACATATAATTGGTTGCCACTTCTTTTTTAAAGTTCTTTTTCTAAAGTGCTGCCAAATTCAGTAATTAACAATTTTAAAACATTTAACAAATTGCCCCTTCTCTTTTTATAAACATATAAAACATTTAAGTCTCATACCTTAAATAATTTTATATCTTTAATAAAATACTTAGGAAAATTCTCCAAAAATTCCCATAAACTACTTTTATTATGTTTTTTTACATATTTAAATTTCTGATCCAAAGTTAACATATAATAGTGAAAATAATTTAAACTCAATTTAACTATTTTCTTTACTAGAAAATTCATAATAAATGCACAACAACTTAGAAAATTATGAAACTTGAAACTCATCTCTAAAATAATGTTTCTGATCTTATATCAAAAACGCAAGTCATTGACAAGCACCATTGTCCAAGTGGTTAAGTGATTCGGCTTTGGTGCGAGAGGTCACAAGTTCGAAACTTGTGTAGCGTGATTTGAACGTTTATTGACATGTGATATGTTGTCCCAGTGACATGATGTATATAAAGTACCATTTCAAAAAAACGCAAGTCATTTGGATGTCATTTAATAGGTTTTTCAAATCAAATTGTATCATAAAATCTATATGAAACAATATAAATCATCAACAAACATATATATCCATTTAAACAATCAACACATGACATTTTTCTTGCAAAATAAATTTGGATCTCATCTAGAAACCAAAAACAATAAAAATGAGATGTAATTTATTATTTACCTTAGCTTGTTGTTAAGGAGGTTGAGATTTGCTCTTGAATTGATTTGATTAAGCTTCCTACTTGAATTCTTGCTTATCTTCCTCTTGTTTTCTTCTAATGGTGGCCGGCCAAACTCTATGTTTAGCTTTGTTTGTGAATGTTGGAAATGAGAATGGGATAAGGGTTTAGGGTATAACAATATAATATATGCCTATTTTTCCCTTATCTTATTACCTTTCTTACTTTATTTTAAGTTTCCGCTTGTTTATTCCTTACTTAAGGCACGACTACCTTATAATTATACAAATCTCAATCTCTTAACCACTTTAATCTTTACATTATTCTATTTAATTAATCTAATTAAATCTCCTGAATAATGTTATTTAAAATTAGGGGTGACACACTTTTTTGAAATTCCTCATTTAACCCTGCTGCCAATGCATTTTGATCTAACGTTATGTACACTAGCTTACTCAATAAATCGATATCACATTTTGAGTACTGATTAGGAACATTTTGTGGGAGAATGGGTTGTTAGTGACACAACGCGGAATGAATCTTAAGGTTATTTATACACTAAAGAGGGTGAACTGTGTATTTCAACTATATAAAACTTATATATGAGTTTAAAACTTTATCAACTTAAATTGAAAATAGAAACAAATAATCATAGAACAAGTAAGTAGTAAAGTAGGATGCAGTAAAGTAAATAACACCAGAAATTTTTCTACCAATTCGGATATCCAATCCTGCACTACACCGTACAAATTTCACTATCACCACTTGCTTTCTACAGATGCAAGAACAGCTTTACAATCTTGATTCACGCGCTACAAGATGCACTCTCTTGATTTATCGGGCTACAAGATCACCCCCTTGATTTTACAGGCTACAAGAACACCTTCTTTTCTTAACAATCAATAGTAGAGTATTGCAAGTACTTGTATTTTCAATGTAGATTCTTGCAGATTCGGTACACTGACCTTATAGACTCCAATAGCAATATATCTTTGAACTCTTGGACATAAAGGATGAAATCAGAAAGAGAATGATATGAATTCAAGTAAAACTTCTCTGATTTCGTGTGATCTGCAAATCCTTGAAGAATTGGATTTGAAGTATATGAATTTTAAAAGAAAGTGAAAGAATGTGTAATGGATCTTTCTCAAAAAGTGTGGAAATGAAAGAGTAAGAGATAATCAGATTGCTATATGTTAAATTTCATTTTTTAGAGCCATTATATAGTGGTTGAAGAGATACGTCCATTGGTAAAGGGATAGAAGGAAAATTCCTTTGTTTGAATTTAAAAAAAAACGGTCGATATGTTAACATACATGGGGGATATGTCGACATACATGTGAGATTTTCAGATTTCAAAGTTCTTTATATTTGTAGATATTTTGTGATTTGATTGAGGTCAATGGTTAATGATCTTTAAGTATAATTGCCATGTGGTCTGTAACAAAGATTCTAAAATTCAGACAACTACTCATCACTTCAAATATCTGCATTTGCGTTCCATTCTTCCTCAATCAGTTTTGTTCTTCCATTTGCTCTGATTAATCTTCATATATATAATTTATTTGCTTCCATCGAGTTCTTGTTTATCTCTGTAAAATGTCTTCATAATATATCTAAAAGTACTACGTAACTTGGAGATATGTTAGTATTAATATTTACAGGAAAATAGGCACAAAGGCAAACTTTGACAAAAAATTAGGTTGAAGGACAACAATTTTTTTAAGGTTGAAGGACAATGTTAATTATAACTAGCATTTTATATAGTGTAAAACTGAATATAATGCTAGTTATAACTAGCATTTCAAATAATGTAAAAGTTGAATATAATGCTAATTACAACCAGCATTTGTCCTTCAGCCTATAAACAAAATTTGATGTCCTTCAGCCAATTTTTGTCTAAAGTTTATCCTTCTCCCTAATTCCTCCTAATATTTATATGGTTGTTCATCAAAATCAATACTTAAGGTATTAACACATTTAACAATAAATGTTTTTTAGTATAATCCAATACTCTTGGTTACGAAATATTTCATAATTAACTACGATCGATTAAACACTTTTTCCTAGAGATTTCTACTTCTTCTAGGTAATCTGAGTTATCTTCTATCAAATCTTCAATATAAGGTTATAGTCATCCACCAAAGCCTTTTATATATGTTCGTTCAATAATTTTTTGAATGCAATAATTATTTTCAGGAAAAAATTTGGTGCATTGTCGAAGACATTATCAGCAAAGCCAATATTATAAGGTATTATTGTACCTCAATCTGAATCTGTAGCATTTTTTTAGCTAAGTCGTGGATTAAGTCGCTCACTTTAAAACAATTCGCGGCATAGCCTCAATGTGCAAAGCTATCTATCAACCGCTTTGTCCCTAAGATAAAACAACCTCTGAAATTTGGTTAATTTAATGTTTGCACTACAACAAATTTTTATGAATATGGCACTTTCTAACTTAATTGCTTGTAAAGTTTCTTAAAGAGAGAAAAATGCAGAGGACAAAGAAGAAGAAAGAAAAATTGTCTGTTATTCATATTTTCTTTTCTGCCTATCTATCGTTTAAATAGGCAGAATAGAAATTGTATGCGTTACTAAAGTGAGGGAATATTAATGGATTTGAATTTATTGTCATTTAAAATGAATTTTTGATACCGTTAACTTTTGTAATGGCCCAATAATAATAGCTCATGAATATATATATCACCGTTATACATTTGCAACGGCTCAATTATAATAATGGCTCATAAATATATGACCATTAACATGTTTTTATTAAAAATTTTAATTAACTCACTTAAAGTTCTAACAATCCCCCACTTGAATTATTAAAAAAAATTTCCAAGCATTTTCTGAAAACATAGGATTGTGCATAAACAAAAGGTATCTTTTGATTTGAACTTTTGCACTATGAGTAATATTCTGTTTACTAGAGTGGCTCGTAGTTTTAAACTCTATTCCTGAGATCAAACCATGCACAACCTTTCTAAAAGTGCTATCAACTAAGCCCGTGCATTTATGGCCATGCATGTCTATCCCAGTTTAGTGAATGCTGTAGGAATCTTACCCAAAATTCCATAGGAATTGGCCACATTTCCACATCAACACAGGTGAGTCTATCAAGAGTACTCCTGAAGGTAGGTGCTCCACTCCATTTATAGTATAGATCTGTGACGCCCCACCTCTATACTCACACTAGCCAAGGACCCTACGGGGTAATACCGTCAACTAGCACGAAGAATAAGGCTGTTGAGGAGTGACCATCTATGTAATTGCTTTGTGCGAGTACTGATATGTCAGATAGTATGACATGCATTTCGTTTCAAGAGGAAATCTGACATATCAAATACAAACACAAAGCTACCACACAGTGGCTATGTGGCCTTCAGAAACAAATATAGAAATAAGCATAACACAAAGCAGTCAGAGATATTCATATCACTAAGGCGGAAACAAATAAGAATATAACACATAGAAGTGTACATCAAAATAGTGGTCATACAAGATCCACTACATCACAAAAGAATAGGTACAAGTGCTAGACAAAAGATTAATTTTACATCAAGGTGTCTCTATCTCAAATGTATAATAACAAAAACTACTAAGCTAAAGTAGTTAGCCAAAAGTCAGGTGACGAACCCTGATAAGAAGTTAAGTAGAAGCACCTGAAATACCTCGGTTTGACCTGAGTATTATTTAAGAAGAAAATAATAAACGGATCAGTCTAGCTATAAATATCAGATAAAATGAGATAGGATAAGAGATATCACAAAAATGTATGATAACTATAATGCCATATGGTGACAAGTATACATCAGATAACAACAAAAATCATACAATATCTCAAATATTCTCAAACATTGAAAAGAATTTCATATTCTTTAAATTATTCACCAAAACACAAATATTGATAGAGCTTATCAATGCATATCATCAAAATTGGTGAAACCCAAATTCTAGAAATCAACAACCAGAAATCCAGAAAACACAAAAGGGGAGGCCTATCACAAACGGGAGCATGAAAACTCACCAACACGTGTATCACAAACGGAACGCTATCCCATGGTCGCTAACCATAGAGCCGGTGCAACGGCGTAGTGCAATAACGGTACGCCCGAGGAACCTGAAACTCAAATGAGTTGGAACAACGACGTAGTACAGTAACGGTACGCCCGATGAACCTAAAACTCAAATATTTCTGAACAACGACGTAGTGCAATAATGGTACGCCCGATGAACCCGAAACTCAAATAATTTGGCACAACGACATAGTGCAATAACGGTACGCCTGATGAACCGAACTCCATAAAGCCCGTAGGTCGCTAGCCTATAAAAATGAGACGAAGCTCAATAGAACGGGGTACAGTCCCCCACACGGAGAAAGAGACATCGCATATCGCTAGTCTAAACCATAAAATGATCATCATTGATCAATAAGAAGTGTAAATTACACTAAGCTAGTAAATAAATGAGTTTAGCTTCATGTCCCATAACCACTAGCTTAACTTAAATATTTACGAACAGATTGTAGATTTCCACTAGAAAATTGTCATGAGAGTTCAATCGAACAAGTACAAGAATTAACCGACGAAGTAAACGCAAGCGTTTCATACCACTTGTTTTGCTAAGCCGTTTAATTAGATTTCTCATACGAATTAGGTAAAGGTTTATATATACTAATAGATTGGAAAACGGTTTTAAAAACGAGTTTTGTATTAAAAATGGTATTGAAATCATCTTTGTGAAAGCATTTGAATATTTACTACTAGTATAGAAACCTTTGTATTTTTTAAAAGTGACAAATCACAGAAAACGATTGTAGAAACAATCGATCAACCAAAAATTCACATACGACAATGCGAATCAAATCCATAAAAATCGATATCAAATCCATCAAATGGATATTCCCAAAAATCCGAAGAAAGAAGTCATCAAAGTCGATAATAAGAGA
The DNA here is from genome assembly GCA_030737815.1 of Allium fistulosum. Classification (NCBI taxonomy): domain Eukaryota; kingdom Viridiplantae; phylum Streptophyta; class Magnoliopsida; order Asparagales; family Amaryllidaceae; genus Allium; species Allium fistulosum. Next base: position 360,872,428 of record CM060904.1, read on the forward strand.
TAACAACTAACCGAATCAACAAAAATCGATTAAAATTGGAAGTTCACTTAAAAATAGGCAAATAGAAAAAACTGAACAGTTCCAAATGTCTGGATTTGTTTTCTGGAAATTTTCAAAAAACTTTCAGACGTCTGAACTCAAACCAGACGTCTGACAAGATGTATCAAACGTCTGACAATGTGCACCAGACGTTTAACAGTATGCACTAGACGTCTGAACGGTGGTATCAGACGTCTGGTTCTATTCTCTGCATTTTATTTTTTTCTACCGTGTATATTTTTTCCTCCAGGTCTATAACCAGACGTTTGGACTTGATAAACAGACGTCTGGTCACCTGATCTGGGCAACAATTTGCCTAGGCCAAGATGGCCAAAACGTTTCGGGAGCGATGAGACGAGCAATGAAGACTAGGGATTTATGTCAAGCGACAACCCAGCCTTATAGGCTCTTCGATACACCCCAAATATCATGTCCAAACGTCCATAGTAGGATTTTCGTAAAATTGGACCAAAACACCAAAATTTGGAAAATTCACCAAATTAATTCAAATCAAAAGAAACTGAACATGCACAAATGTTAGGAATTCATACCTAACAACAATGAAAGTTATAGACGTAGATGTGTGTTAAAGAACTCACCTTTAAAACTCAAAGACACGAATGAGAAGCTTTAAAACAAAGCAAGACCAATTCCTCTTCAATATACCTCTAGAATCTTCAATCTATTATCAAAGGTGAATTTTTTCCTAAGTTAGGTTATAGGAATTTCTTTAAATTGAAGAGAGATAGAGATGGAGAAGATGAAGAGGATGCTTACCTAAGTTTCTCCTTGATTTTGGAGCAAGAACTTGAATTTTCTAATCAAACTAGGGTTTAGGAATTTCCATTTACCTTTCTTTCCCCCATTTTTACTTTAGCTTGAGTGTTAGGAAATATAATGAGTGAATAGATGAAGAGTAGAGGAGTTAGGGTATTATGATGGGTTGGTGGGCTGAAACCCAAACCCAAACCCAAAGCCCAAATAGAAAAACAGCAAAATTCTACTCAACTCCAAACATATCGATGTTTATACTCAAAAATGTTGTAAACGCCATTTTGGACTCAATGGAAGTGATCTCGAGTCCCAATTCGACTGTTTACAAAAACTAACATTTTGGACTTTAATCCGATTAACGATACTATATTTAAATAAAACATTTAAATATACAATCGTAAAATATGCGGTTCGTTACAGACTTCCCTCCTTAAAGAAATTGCGTCCTCGCAATACTTAAGAGGAAATTAAAAAGTAACAACCATACTAAGGCATAACAACACAAAAGAAGAAATTTTGAAATGAGTAGTTCACCCAAGGAGCACAAGAGAGTAAGTCCGGATGTGTTCGCTCGATGAATTCTCTAGATTCCCAAGAGCAATCCTTAGGATTTGAGGACCATTGATCTTTCACAAATGGAACATCTTTATTTCGAAGGCGTTTAACCTCCGAAGTAAAGATACGAATAGGATGTTGCTCATAAGTCAAATTAGGTGAAACCTCAATTTCTTCAATAACACCGGGCTCAAGAATAGAATCGGAATCCCTAAGGCATTTCCATAGTTGAGAAACGTGGAACACGTCATGAATAGCAAAAAATTGACCTGGTAATAAAAGGCGATAAGCCATGGAACCAATGCGTTTGGTGATGGGAAATGGGCTAATATATCGAGGTGCTAATTTTCCCCATCGACTGAAATGCACATCACCTTTCATAGGTGAAACACGAATAAAATCTAGACCTAAAACCAGCTTCTCACCGGCTTCAAGCCAACACGAAGGAGATCGGCACGGCCTTCCGTAGAGCTCCTCGAAAGGTAGCATACCAATACTAGATTGGAAGCTATTATTATAGGAAAACTCAACAAGAAAAATATGATCTTCTCAACTCCCACCAAAATCAAGAACACATGCACGAAGAAGATCTTCATGAGTTTGATTCACACGCTCTATTTGTCCATCGGATTGAGGACGATGAGCGGTGCTAAAAGAGAAGGATGAGCCTCAAGGCTACATAAAACAAGAGATGGACATGAATTGGATTCACAATCTCGAATCTCACAAGTGGATAAAGTCTCAAGATCATTCCATTTGGATATCATCATGGAAACAACCGCTTGTTGCTTACGACTAAGGGCATCGACAACACGATTTCCCTCTTGCATGAGAATGACACCCAAACCAATACGACTAGTATCGGTATAAACAATAAAGTCTTGGTTCCCTTCAGGAATCACAAGAATAGGAGCATCGGAAAGGAGTTCTTTTAAATGATCCTCTTTCCCGAAGAGCTAAGACATTAAAAATTATAATTAACTTTGTGTAATCATCATTTTAGAAAGATTTACGTTTTACAAGTCAATTTATTGTGTCTAACTGTCTCATCATAGCGTTTAGGAGATTCCTATTGATAACGTTGATCAGGTGCATCGACCAGAATTCTTAAAGCACTGAATGGGTAAAACAACACAAAATCATCTTCTATATGATAAACATGTCTCTTAAATTTTTTACGAATATTATTTGCTCGTTTTAAGAACAAAATCCAATCATACTTATATATATCTTATTAAAAAGATTTGCAAATTTTAAATTGTTGTTTTCATCCATAATCAATAAATACAAGGATGGTCTCATCGAGATATTCGTAGAATACTCGATTCATAAGATGGATGAAATAAGCTGGACAAACTGAATGACATCACGAGTTACTTATAAGAATCATAACGAGTGCGGAATGCGGTAAGTGGAATGCTACCCTCCACAACTCGTAGCTGATGAAAATTAGTGGCAAGGTCGAGCTGAAAAGACCTTAGCACCACTCAATAGATTGCTTAGGTGGTAATCCTAAGACAAGCTCTAATATACCGAAAAATTCACAAACTACTTGAATGAGAGAAATAACACTTTCCTCATCATGTGGGTTTAAAGAATAAAATGATGCCACCGAATTTGGAAATCAAAATCATTCAGAACAATAGAAATCTGCTTAACAGATTGAGAATATCAAAGATGGATAGTCCACTAGGGACATGGGATATGGGCTTCATAATGATTAAGCCAATCCTTTCCTAAAACTCAATTCCGAAGCCTAAGTAGCGCATAACATGCAAATCGGATCGGAAAGCATAATCACAAAAATAATCCCGACATTTTCACAAAGTAAACTGAGTATTGCGGATCCATCAACCGGATTCGCAATTCTCAGTAAAGTCATCAAGCCCATAATATTTAAAGAAAAAGTAACAACAAGTTCTTTTGATATAAAAGAGTGAGATGCACCAGAATCAAAAGAATTCGAATAGGATAATCACGAAACAAAATAATGCCATCAAGGATAGAATGAGAAATACCTTGACCAAGAGAAGTGTTACTAGGAGCTTGCACAACATTCAACTCTCCCTTTCTCCTACTTTGGAGTATGGGACATGTAGATATAAGATGGCCCGAACTTTTGCAATAACGACAAAAAAAAGGTTTCAGACACTCATTTGCATAGTGGTCCGTAGAACCACAATTCTAGCATTGTCCACGACTAGAGATAGGAGTTTTTGCTACCGAAGTTTCTTGCTTCCCTTTCTTGTTGGGATTGGGGCCTTTGAACTTAATAGGCCTCTTCATGTTATTGTTGAAGTTCTGTTTGGCACCCACAACTTCAACATCACTTTCTTTATCGACCTCTTCAAGTCGAAGAGCGATATCTACAAGCTGATCGAAAGAAACCTCTAGTTTAAGAAGTAATGGCTTTTTGAGGTTCTTATTCAACCCATAGACAAATCTCTGATTTTTCTTCAATGGGGTATTAATATACTCGACCCCATATTTAGAGAGAGATTCAAAAGATGCGACATAATCTGCCACAGAAGATTCACCTTGAACAAGGTCAATAAAGCGTCGGGCTAAAGTTACTTTTTCAGCCTTCGGCACAAACTTCAATTCGAATCTTTCCCGGAATTGCTCCCAAGTAAAATCCGCTTCAATAATTTCAGAAATCAAAAGCTCATACCAATCTAATGCTCTCTCCTGGAGCATGCTAGAAGCCACTTGGACTCGATGTAGATCAATAAGATTCATGCGGGAAAAGATGCGATTGCATGTTCTAAGCCAAGCTTGGATTTCTATAACGCTTTCGGAACCCTTGAATGGCCTTCCACCCAAATCGGTATAATCTCTTCACAAGCGTGCAAACCCAGATTTAGGATAAGTAGGCTCTGGAATGGGTCCGACGGCTTGAGCGTTCTTCACAAGATCTAAGAGTTGTTGGGCAGACAGAAATACTCCATCCTAAGGAGTAGCACTAGATTGACCGGTGCTGGGACTGCCAGATCTAACCATTTCTCTTCTTTAAGAAAGAAAGAAAGAAGAGGAAAAAAGTTATTCTCAGAATGAATATCAAACAAACTTGATTGATAAAACAAGTCATCATAAAAGAAAATAGGATACTACGGGTCCAATGACTTAAATCCTAAGGCACGACTCCTAAGAAAGACTTAGGACAATGATCCTTGCTAGATTATTCTACATTGTTCCGAAGTTTGGCTCTGATACCAAGCTGTGACGCCTCACCTCTATACTCACACTAGCCAAGGACACTACGGGGTAATGTCATCGACTATCACGAAGAATAAGGCTGTTGAGAAGCGACCATCTATGTAATTGCTTTGTGCGAGTACTGATATGTCAGATAGTATGACATGCATTTCGTTTGAAGAGGAAATCCGACATATCAAATACAAACACAAAGCTACCACACAGTGGCTATGTGGCCTTCGGAAATAAATATAGAAATAAGCATACCACAAATCAGTCGTAGATATTCATATCACTAAGGCGGAAACAGATATGAATATAACACATAGAAGTGTACATCAAAATAGTGGTCATACAAGATCCACTACATCACAAAAGAATAGGTACAAGTGCTAGACAAAAGAATAATTATACATCAAGGTGTCTCTCTGTAACGACCCGTATTTTTAACACTTTAAAAATACGAATTAAAATGAAAATTTTGGATAAAAATCCGAAGGAAATAAAATTTTGTGTTGTTAAATGTGAATTACAAGTTAAAATACAAAACTGAATTCTGAAATAACTTATTTGTAAATTAAATATGGATGTTAACTTGTAGTGAATGTAAATAATGAATTGAATTTGATTGTAAACCAAATTGGTTATGATTGTAAACAAAGAATAAATAAAATGGTAGATTTAATAATGGAAGTTTATGTTATTGAAACTAATATAAATAAATGTAACTTAATATTACAGTTGATTGAAAGCAGATTGTAACGACCCAGAATTTTTGATAATTAAAAATTCGAATATCTAATTAATTTTAAATATTAATAAGTGGAATTAATAAGTCGGATAAATTATTTATAGAATATTGGATTTACCTAGGTAATTAAATCAATAAATTAATAATTGAAATTCCAAAAATAATTGAAAATCGAGTTTAATATGATTGAAGATGATTTGTAAAATTTTATTTAATCATACTGGAGTTATAGAAAGGTTATAGAACTTTTAAAATTTAATTTGGAGTTAATCTGTGAAAATTGAATATTTTAATATTTAATTATCGACTGTAAAAATAGCCAATTTTCGAACAGTCTCAGAATTGAACGAGACCGGTTCCATTGGATCCGTAATAGTTAGTTATTATCGGATTTCAATTTTCGTAGCGATCGGAGTTGTCGTTTGACCGTGGCAACTCGAAACGCATCGATATCGTTTTAATTTTAATTCGGCGAGTTAAAATAGTCATTTTTCAAAAGGTCTCGGATTTCGACGAAACCAGTTTCATCGGATCCGTAATGTGATATTATTGTAAGATTTCAAATTTCGTAATTTTTGGATTTACCATTTGTCCGGTACAAATTAAAACGCCTCGAAATCGATTTAAATCGGTTTAATTTAAATCGATCGTTTATTGTCATATCTCACACATACGATTGAATTAGCTTCCGAAACCTGTTCCATTGCGTTCGGAACGCGGGGTAAACCTTAGAAACGTCAGCCGGCACGTTCGATTCGGAGTTCGGAAAATTTCGATGAATAGTAAATTGGGCAATTTTCTATAAAAACACCTCTATTCTCTCATTTGCAAACAAGAAGAACAACCCTAGGGTTTTGAAGTCTCAGCCGCCTCTTATAGAACCAATGGCCGAAATTGTTCAATCTTCATCCCTTAATTTTTTCAAATCCAAGCAACAAATCAGAAAACTTTCAACTAGGAAATCGAAGGGGATGGCGTAGGCTTCAAATCCGTACGATGGGGATGGGATTTCGTCGACCAGGGTAGATGTTTGGAGGCCACGAACGTGAGCAGTTCATGCTCGTTTTTCTCGAGCTGGGGGGAACCGAGCTCAGCCGCATCTTGCTCGTAGGTGTGTGGCAACGTGGGCTTTGAAGTGGCGCTCCCTGATCGACGAACGATGAACGTTGGTAGCCGCGTTTTGAAGCCCTAGGGCCGGCTCGAGATGGGTTCACGTGAACGGGAATGTCGCGTGAGGAAGAAGGAGACGCGTGCGCTACGATCTGGGGGTTTGAAAATCTCACGGTCCAGATTCATTTAGGTTGGAATTGTGAAAAAGAAATTTGTAAATTACTATATTTAAAATCGTATTAACTTCAAACTGCTATAACTTCTTTATACGTGATCAGAAATTGATGAAACAAAATGCGTTGGAATCGTATCGTCGAATGCTACGCAATACAATTGGATTGGAGTCGTTTGGAGTTAGTTTGAATTTCGGATAAAATTAAACGCCGTTTAATTTTATTCGAAAATAAACGCTGAAATCAGAATTAAAATCACGGTGAGATCTTCTCACTCAAATGAAAGTGGAATTTTCAGTTATTTATTGATTGATTTGATTGCTATTGGATGTGATATTAGATATAGTAGGATATATATCTATATATAGCAATATATACATATTGGCATATGTATATATTGGATTGATGATTTCCCGCCTCGTATAGCGGATGAGACCCTATTGCGCCGTTAGTAAGCGGATACTTTTATAAAACCCATATACCGCGATAATTCCGTACTGGAGCGGAATTGGTATTGTGCTAACATCTTTGGATGCAGGGAAACAGGTTGGAGGGATCCAACTGGATTCCTCAACTGTATTTACTTGTTTACAGATATTGATATATATTCTGTTATCATATTGATATATGATATTGACTGTTGTGATGGACTGATTGGTGTTGTTGCATCATCGGATTCAGTTTTGAAATGTAAAAATAACGACTTTTACTTTAAAAGGGTTTTTAAAGTGATTTTGAAAATATACGTTTTATGGAATTTTTGAATCGATTTATAAACGTAAAATTTTAAAGTTATAATTTTTAGTGAAATATAACCGAAGTGTCGTTTTTGAAATAAAAGTCGATTTATTTATAAAATGGTTTAAATAGAGATTTTTGAATTTATTATGAAAGCTCTATATATAAGATTTATAAAATTTGATTTTTATAAATCAAAGTGATGAAATTATAAAGGAGTTTTAAAGACGTTTTAAATGATGTTAAAATGGGTTTTTATAAAGGACAGAATAAATGATTTGTGAAGTCCTAAAAGAACGATTTTTATAAATAAACGAATTATAAGTGTTTAACTTATAGAATGGACTTTTGGTAGAAAATTGAGTTATAAATTGAATTGGATAATAACAGGAATTTATAAGTTGAAGTAGTTATAAAATATAAAATTGTGATTCATAAACGTTGTTTATGAATCCGAAATCACTTATTTTGATAAGTGAATTGTAGAAGTTAATTAAAGGAATTATATCCACGATTTTGGACAGTGGATAAACTTTTAAATAAAATGTGTAGAAATGTTGAATTTGGATAGTGAAGTATATTCACGATTTTGGACAGTGAATATATTATTGAGTAAAATGGTTATGTTTGGGAAAGCGATATTATAAATGAAGTTAATTGTTTTAAAAGATGTTTTAAAACGTGTTAAATATCGAAACCATAGATTTCAACATTTATTGTTGAAATAGACGATTTCAAAAAATAAGGAAATGGCGGACTATAACACTGTTGTTATAGTAAATGATTTCCGAAAGGAAATGTTTTGTGTAGTATTGGGATTTATATATCTATCTAAAAATCCGAATCCCTATACTAGTGATTTTTGGGTCGTCGTAACGATGTTTTACGTAACATTCGTTTTGACTCAAATAGATGTTAAAATTTATGATTTCCTTAAAGAATGAAATATATACTTAATATTGATTTAAGTATATCGAATATTTTCAAATGTTGAAAATAAATGATTTGTGAAATACTTATTATTAAATAAGTATGGAAATGCTTTTCCAAAATGAAATGAAACGTTTTGAGATTTTATCTTCTTAAAGATAAAATGAAATTGAATATTTGAAATCGATTTGAGAATCGTATATCAGTAGATATTTTGAAATATAAATTCACTATGAAATTTATAAAGGAAAGGGAAACTGTTTAGAAAAATAAACGTTGATTTATTTTTAAAGTGTGGAAATTTTATATCTGGTAAAGATATTTTTGGAAGATAAAATAATTAGGAAAATTATTTGGAATCTGATGATGTTGCGCATCTTTATTGATAGTTAAATAACCGACTGTCAATAATTACCTTTAGAGAGGTATTTGTTGTGAATTGGATGAATTTGAATGCCACACTTATTTTTCAATAAGCGCTCACTATTCGGGTTAGCCGGGAAAGGACCATGGGGTCGTATAACCCATTCCGAATATGTGATACGTCGTTATGAATCGCATTTGAAGACCGGTGTTGAAGACCGGATATTTTTGAAAACGGAAGGATTACCGTCGAGTTACTCTACATCGGCTGATCTCCGATTTAGAGGTTTTATCACCCTTAGTGACGGGAAGTCCGGACGTGATTAGAAAATTATCCGGATATGCAAGGGCTTCGTGAGAAGTGCCTTCGGTTCTGTTCGATCCCGGAACAGACTTGTATGGATTGTGTGTCTGACGTTACAATTTGAGGTATAAAGCTGATTTCTTTCAAATACATTTCTGTTGGTGGCGGAGAATTTATCCTCTTAGCTTAACACCCTTCTCTGAGACGTACGAGCTCAGAGGTTATGTAGTTGAAATTTATCAGCGATATATCCCAATTTGGTAACGTGGCATACTGAGTGTTGCTGTGAAATGATCAGTGTTTGATCATTTGCGATATGATCATTTGTTTGATCTTATATCTTTGTGATCATAGGTTGATCATTTTGTTTGACCCGAAGCAGGGCTTTTTGAGAAAGCGTAGCTTTGTGGACGAGACTTCGTCGAGCCTCACACCCCGGAAATGGTCAAAACAGGAAGGATGCGGCAAGGTTCTAGGGAGTAGCGCCCCTTAGTGTATGTCATTCCTTCTGGATAAAGGTGGTATCATGGTATGGAGCCCAGATACTTAACCTCTGTGGTTGCTGCAAAATTTATTTCTTTGTGGTTGTTGCGAATCGGGGATCCTCGGGAAGATCGGTGACGATCGGGGATCCTCGGGAAGATCGGTGACGATCGGGGGATGGCATACGCGTGTCAGTAGTTACCTATTTTTGCAGTGGTAACCCGGCCTTGTGTTGGCAGAGATCCGGTTAGGTTCTCGGGTCGTCTATTCCAGGGACGTACCCATCGTGGAGAAGGAAGTTCCTTAGCCTGACCATTTGTTGGAAATCCAAAGAAACAATACGAGCCTTTACGATTTAAATTGTATAACCTGTCTCCTCAGGAGGCAGCTATAGCAGGCATAATATAATGGTACCTATGCTGGCTAAGATTTATATTCTACTTTCGAAATGTTTTCCACTATGCACTAATAATAATATCCAAAATGATTTGATTTTGCGTAGTAAGCATCTTTGACTATCATAAGAAGAAATCTCCTCCAAGTCTGCGTTTGCATTGTGTGTGTGGTGGGAGGTCTTATGGTAGTTTCATTTTCCAAAAGCATTTTGAATTGACTTTAAAATTATCCTGTTGTTTATTTTAAAGAATAACTGTTTTACGATCTCACACCAGTCACCATGACTGACTCGGAGTTTATTGTTTCCCTTCTAAACTCTGGGTGCCCACAAATTTCCACACGGGCAGTCTAGAGTTATATTCTTAGGATATTCTGGAGCTTTGGAGATAAGCTGGAGGACGAGACGTAGTATTTGTATCTGATATTATTTATTCCGCTGTGTATTCTGTATGAGGACAAGTTTATATAACTGTCCATTGTTGTATATTGACTCTGATTGATGTATGTATAAAAACTGATATAATTCTTTGTTTTAAAAGACTAGTGTTTATCTATTATATATTGTTCCGCTGCGATATGTGAGATTCTGATATTGTTCTGTTTCTGATGCTGTTCTGTTGTTGTTCTTCTCTCTTCTTCTCTTTTCTTCTTCTTCTTACTTTTTCTTCTTTCTAAAACCCTCACTATTGGAGTTTCCGGCACTCGATTGCTCGGCAGTCGATAAAGTGAGTATCGATGTCGAATTTTCGAAAGTCAAAAATTTTGGTATGTGACAAAGTGGTATCAGAGCATATGGTTAAGCGACAACCCTGCTCTGTTGGGTGTTACTCATTAGAGATAGAGTCAGCAGTACTCTAGAATGAGTTGAGTGTAATAATAGATATGAGTGCGTATTTGTTAGTGAATATAAAAATGTTTTATATTGTGTTTGCTTATCCGTTGAGATGTTTATGAATTTTGGTCGGTATGTGGGACGCCATATTATCGATAGAGATTTCTAAACACTTAAACGAGGCAAGACGACATAGTATTGTTTTAAAATAGGGTGAATGAAATAATTTTACCCAAAACTATTTTTGTATAAGAAAAGAAATGATTTTCTATGAATTATCATAATATATGGATGTTTGGTTGTTAGGAAAGTGATGATATTGAAATGTTATCATTACTATTGAAACTGAATAAGAAATTGAAATCGTAACTCCAAAGTTAAGAAATGAATTCATATACAAAATGAAATTTAAGAATGTAAATTATAAATGTGACTTATAATTGGAAGTAGAATTCCAGAGAAGTTTTTGGAAATGTTTTGAAAAGAATTTGAAAATTTTGAAGATTTGGAAAGTTTAAATTCTTTTTGGAGTTGGAAATGAATTTCAAAGGTTTTGAAAAGTATTTTAGAGAGATGAAAGCTCTAAACTCTTTTCGGTCGCTGGAAAATAATCCTGATGATGATGGCCACATCATTAGAATTCATTTTCGGGTTTCCAAAAGAGGAATTGTTGCCAAATTGTTTTAAATAGGAAGTGTTTGGAAAATTTGGGTTTTGTTTTGGAAATTCAAAGGATGATTTGAATTGTTTTCAAAAATGGTTTTGAAAAGGTTGAAAAGACTCTAAAATGCTATATAAAAATATTGATGAGAATAATGAATGAGTTGATAACTTATATAGTTTGTTGTGAATTTAGATTGAATAAATTTAACTTAAGGAATTTTAAGTTGAATCAAAGTAAGTGCAAGTGAATCAATTAAATGAAAGTGAGATTGAATGTTGAAATTCATTTTGAATTTGTAAAACTGCAATTGAATTTGATTTGTGGAAAACGAAGTGAACTATTAAACTAAAATTAGTAAGTGAAGCTAATTGAATATTAACCAAATGAATAAGGTTTGGAACGAATTAAATTCAATAATTGTAAAAGAAAGATAAATTGAATTCGAATTGGAAATCCAGTTAAATGTGAGTGGTTATAAACCAAAATAGCAAACTGAAAATAAATTTTGGAAATGAGCAAAAGAATAAAACTGGAATTAAAACTGAATATTGAAAATGAAGTTGAATTGTGTGAAATTAAATGAAGTTTTGAGATTAGTCTGAAGTGAACTAAAGTTAATTGATAAAATTCAATATCCAGAAGTAAACTAAATCCAAATTAGATTGGAATTGTGAATTGAATTCGAATGAGAATTGAAATGTAAAGTTGAATGAGAGTAGATATGTAACTTCAATAGTAAGTTAAAAATGTATATGCAGTTTACATTGAAAACTTTGTAATAGAATTAGCAAAATAGTTTGAATGCTGTAACTAGATATAATGGCTAGTAGATATACAGGTATTGTAAAGGGATTGGGATATTAATTTTGAAAAGAATTTGAATTGCTCGAAAAAGGTATGTGTTTAAATTTGAGTATGAGATTTGATGACTTATTTCTCTAGCCGCTTGGCTTTTTCTTTTTCTTTTTGAAATCTGAGAGTCCGTAGGGACGTTTTGTAGTCGTACCGTATTAGCCGCGCAAAGGAGACGCTGGCGAAATTTTTTGGAAATTTAGGGCATTAGAAATTTTTTGAGAAATTTTGAAAGTTTAAAATTTGAATTTAAACTCGAATTTGAATTTGGAAGTAAACAATGTTGGTGGGAACTTATAATTGAAGTTGGAAAGCTAGTATGAATGATAACGAATCTTTAGTAGAAAGACTTGTTTTGATAAATTGATAAAACTATTTGAATTTGAGAAAATAGTAGACGAGTTAAGGACCTTTCTTCCTGACTTGTAATTTCGAGGACGAAATTCTTTTAAGGGGGGAAGTCTGTAACGACCCAGAATTTTTGATAATTAAAAATTCGAATATCTAATTAATTTTAAATATTAATAAGTGGAATTAATAAGTCGGATAAATTATTTATCGAATATTGGATTTACCTGGGTAATTAAATCGATAAATTAATAATTGAAATTCCAAAAATAATTGAAAATCGAGTTTAATATGATTGAAGATGATTTGTAAAATTTTATTTAATCATACTGGAGTTATAGAAAGGTTATAGAACTTTTAAAATTTAATTTGGAGTTAATCTGTGAAAATTGAATATTTTAATATTTAATTATCGACTGTAAAAATAGCCAATTTTCGAACAGTCTCAGAATTGAACGAGACCGGTTCCATTGGATCCGTAATAGTTAGTTATTATCGGATTTCAATTTTCGTAGCGATCGGAGTTGTCGTTTGACCGTGGCAACTCGAAACGCATCGATATCGTTTTAATTTTAATTCGGCGAGTTAAAATAGTCATTTTTCAAAAAGTCTCGGATTTCGACGAAACCAGTTACATCGGATCCGTAATGTGATATTATTGTAAGATTTCAAATTTCGTAATTTTTGGATTTACCATTTGTCCGGTACAAATTAAAACGCCTCGAAATCGATTTAAATCGGTTTAATTTAAATCGATCGTTTATTGTCATATCTCACACATACGATCGAATTAGCTTCCGAAACCTGTTCCATTGCGTTCGGAACGCGGGGTAAACCTTAGAAACGTCAGCCGGCACGTTCGATTCGGAGTTCGGAAAATTTCGATGAATAGTAAATTGGGCAATTTTCTATAAAAACACCTCTATTCTCTCATTTGCAAACAAGAAGAACAACCCTAGGGTTTTGAAGTCTCAGCCGCCTCTTATAGAACCAATGGCCGAAATTGTTCAATCTTCATCCCTTAATTTTTTCAAATCCAAGCAACAAATCAGAAAACTTTCAACTAGGAAATCGAAAGGGATGGCGTAGGCTTCAAATCCGTACGATGGGGATGGGATTTCGTCGACCAGGGTAGATGTTTGGAGGCCACGAACGTGAGCAGTTCATGCTCGTTTTTCTCGAGCTGGGGGGAACCGAGCTCAGCCGCATCTTGCTCGTAGGTGTGTGGCAACGTGGGCTTTGAAGTGGCGCTCCCTGATCGACGAACGATGAACGTTGGTAGCCGCGTTTTGAAGCCCTAGGGCCGGCTCGAGATGGGTTCACGTGAACGGGAATGTCGCGTGAGGAAGAAGGAGACGCGTGCGCTACGATCTGGGGGTTTGAAAATCTCACGGTCCAGATTCATTTAGGTTGGAATTGTGAAAAAGAAATTTGTAAATTACTATATTTAAAATCGTATTAACTTCAAACTGCTATAACTTGTTTATACGTGATCAGAAATTGACGAAACAAAATGCGTTGGAATCGTATCGTCGAATGCTACGCAATACAATTGGATTGGAGTCGTTTGGAGTTAGTTTGAATTTCGGGTAAAATTAAACGCCGTTTAATTTTATTCGAAAATAAACGCTGAAATCAGAATTAAAATCACGGTGAGATCTTCTCACTCAAATGAAAGTGGAATTTTCAGTTATTTATTGATTGATTTGATTGCTATTGGATGTGATATTAGATATAGTAGGATATATATCTATATATAGCAATATATACATATTGGCATATGTATATATTGGATTGATGATTTCCCGCCTCGTATAGCGGATGAGACCCTATTGCGCCGTTAATAAGCGGATACTTTTATAAAACCCATATACCACGATAATTCCGTACTGGAGCGGAATTGGTATTGTGCTAACATCTTTGGATGCAGGGAAACAGGTTGGAGGGATCCAACTGGATTCCTCAACTGTATTTACTTGTTTACAGATATTGATATATATTCTGTTATCATATTGATATATGATATTGACTGTTGTGATGGACTGATTGGTGTTGTTGCATCATCGGATTCAGTTTTGAAATGTAAAAATAACAACTTTTACTTTAAAAGGGTTTTTAAAGTGATTTTGAAAATATACGTTTTATGGAATTTTTGAATCGATTTATAAACGTAAAATTTTAAAGTTATAAAAGTTATAATTTTTAGTGAAATATAACCGAAGTGTCGTTTTTGAAATAAAAGTCGATTTATTTATAAAATGGTTTAAATAGAGATTTTTGAATTTATTATGAAAGCTCTATATATAAGATTTATAAATTTTGATTTTTATAAATCAAAGTGATGAAATTATAAAGGAGTTTTAAAGACGTTTTAAATGATGTTAAAATGGGTTTTATAAAGGACAGAATAAATGATTTGTGAAGTCCTAAAAGAACGATTTTTATAAATAAACGAATTATAAGTGTTTAACTTATAGAATGGACTTTTGGTAGAAAATTGAGTTATAAATTGAATTGGATAATAACAGGAATTTATAAGTTGAAGTAGTTATAAAATATAAAATTGTGATTCATAAACGTTGTTTATGAATCCGAAATCACTTATTTTGATAAGTGAATTGTAGAAGTTAATTAAAGGAATTATATCCACGATTTTGGACAGTGGATAAACTTTTAAATAAAATGTGTAGAAATGTTGAATTTGGATAGTGAAGTATATTCACGATTTTGGACAGTGAATATATTATTGAGTAAAATGGTTATGTTTGGGAAAGCGATATTATAAATGAAGTTAATTGTTTTAAAAGATGTTTTAAAACGTGTTAAATATCGAAACCATAGATTTCAACATTTATTGTTGAAATAGACGATTTCGAAAAATAAGGAAATGGCGGACTATAACACTGTTGTTATAGTAAATGATTTCCGAAAGGAAATGTTTTGTGTAGTATTGGGATTTATATATCTATCTTAAAATCCGAATCCCTATACTAGTGATTTTTGGGTCGTCGTAACGATGTTTTACGTAACATTCGTTTTGACTCAAATAGATGTTAAAATTTATGATTTCCTTAAAGAATGAAATATATACTTAATATTGATTTAAGTATATCGAATATTTTCAAATGTTGAAAATAAATGATTTGTGAAATACTTATTATTAAATAAGTATGGAAATGCTTTTCTAAAATGAAATGAAACGTTTTGAGATTTTATCTTCTTAAAGATAAAATGAAATTGAATATTTGAAATCGATTTGAGAATCGTATATCAGTAGATATTTTGAAATATAAATTCACTATGAAATTTATAAAGGAAAGGGAAACTGTTTAGAAAAATAAACGTTGATTTATTTTTAAAGTGTGGAAATTTTATATCTGGTAAAGATATTTTTGGAAGATAAAATAATTTGGAAAATTATTTGGAATCTGATGATGTTGCGCATCTTTATTGATAGTTAAATAACCGACTGTCAATAATTACCTTTAGATAGGTATTTGTTGTGAATTGGATGAATTTGAATGCCACACTTATTTTTGAATAAGCGCTCACTATTCGGGTTAGCCGGGAAAGGACCATGGGGTCGTATAACCCATTCCGAATATGTGATACGTCGTTATGAATCGCATTTGAAGACCGGTGTTGAAGACCGGATATTTTTGAAAACGGAAGGATTACCGTCGAGTTACTCTACATCGGCTGATCTCCGATTTAGAGGTTTTATCACCCTTAGTGATGGGAAGTCCGGACGTGATTAGAAAATTATCCGGATATGCAAGGGCTTCGTGAGAAGTGCCTTCGGTTCTGTTCGATCCCGGAACAGACTTGTATGGATTGTGTGTCTGACGTTACAATTTGAGGTATAAAGCTGATTTCTTTCAAATACATTTCTGTTGGTGGCGGAGAATTTATCCTCTTAGCTTAACACCCTTCTCTGAGACGTACGAGCTCAGAGGTTATGTAGTTGAAATTTATCAGCGATATATCCCAATTTGGTAACGTGGCATACTGAGTGTTGCTGTGAAATGATCAGTGTTTGATCATTTGCGATATGATCATTTGTTTGATCTTATATCTTTGTGATCATAGGTTGATCATTTTGTTTGACCCGAAGCAGGGCTTTTTGAGAAAGCGTAGCTTTGTGGACGAGACTTCGTCGAGCCTCACACCCCGGAAATGGTCAAAACAGGAAGGATGCGGCAAGGTTCTAGGGAGTAGCGCCCCTTAGTGTATGTCATTCCTTCTGGATAAAGGTGGTATCATGGTATGGAGCCCAGATACTTAACCTCTGTGGTTGCTGCAAAATTTATTTCTTTGTGGTTGTTGCGAATCGGGGATCCTCGGGAAGATCGGTGACGATCGGGGGATGGCATACGCGTGTCAGTAGTTACCTATTTTTGCAGAGGTAACCCGGCCTTGTGTTGGCAGAGATCCGGTTAGGTTCTCGGGTCGTCTATTCCAAGGACGTACCCATCGTGGAGAAGGAAGTTCCTTAGCCTGACCATTTGTTGGAAATCCAAAGAAACAATACGAGCCTTTACGATTTAAATTGTATAACCTGTCTCCTCAGGAGGCAGCTATAGCAGGCATAATATAATGGTACCTATGCTGGCTAAGATTTATATTCTACTTTCGAAATGTTTTCCACTATGCACTAATAATAATATCCAAAATGATTTGATTTTGCGTAGTAAGCATCTTTGACTATCATAAGAAGAAATCTCCTCCAAGTCTGCGTTTGCATTGTGTGTGTGGTGGGAGGTCTTATGGTAGTTTCATTTTCCAAAAGCATTTCGAATTGACTTTAAAATTATCCCGTTGTTTATTTTAAAGAATAACTGTTTTACGATCTCACACCAGTCACCATGACTGACTCGGAGTTTATTGTTTCCCTTCTAAACTCTGGGTGCCCACAAATTTCCACACGGGCAGTCTAGAGTTATATTCTCAGGATATTCTGGAGCTTTGGAGATAAGCTGGAGGACGAGACGTAGTATTTGTATCTGATAGTATTTATTCCGCTGTGTATTCTGTATGAGGACAAGTTTATATAACTGTCCATTGTTGTATATTGACTCTGATTGATGTATGTATAAAAACTGATATAATTCTTTGTTTTAAAAGACTAGTGTTTATCTATTATATATTGTTCCGCTGCGATATGTGAGATTCTGATATTGTTCGGTTTCTGATGCTGTTCTGTTGTTGTTCTTCTCTCTTCTTCTCTTTTCTTCTTCTTCTTACTTTTTCTTCTTTCTAAAACCCTCACTATTGGAGTTTCCGGCACTCGATTGCTCGGCAGTCGATAAAGTGAGTATCGATGTCGAATTTTCGAAAGTCGAAAATTTCGGTATGTGACACATATAATAACTGAAACTGTAATTCGATAAAGATGTTAACTTGTAATTGAACGTAAGTAAAGATTTAAATTTGAATGTAACAAGTAATTGAATTGAATTGAATTTGATTGTAAACAATGAAATAAATAAAATATTACATTTAATATTGAAGTTATAACATGGAAATCAACGTAAATGAATGTAATTTAATATTACTGTGAATTTAAATAAGATGATAGCTGAAGAAAATGAAAGTAAATGAATTATAAACTATTGATAATAATGTATAAGTAAATGGTTGATTCAATAATGAAAGTGTAAATCGAAATAAAAGAATTCATTTGGAATTAAATAACTTGAATTTGAATTACAATATAATTGAACGCTGAATCTAATATAATCTTTTATATTGGATTTATAATGGAAAACTACATTGTAAAAGATTGTTAATTACTGTGAAATTAAAAATGGGATTTGTGAACAATTGAAATTTGATTTAAAAGTTAATAATTTAAAATTGGTAATTTTATATTGAAATTAAACAATCGAATAATTTATTTTTCGAATATTGGATTTAATTAGACAATTAAATCGATAATTTAATAAGTTAAATTTCAGAAATAATTGAAAATCGAGTTGAATATGATTGAAAATGATTTGTAAAATTTTATCTTATCATATTGGAGTTATAGTAATGTTATAGAACTTTTAAAATTAAATTTAAAGTTAATTTGTGAAAATTGAATATTTTTAATATTTAATTATCGACTGAAAAATAGCCATTTTTCGAACAGTCTCAGAATTGAACAAAACTAGTTCCATTGGATCCGTAATAGTTTGTTATTGTCGGATTTCAATTTTCATAGCAATCGGAGTTATCGTTTGACCGTGGCAGCTCGAAACGCATCGAATTGTTTTTAATATTAATTCGGCGAGAGAAAATAGTCATTTTTCAAAAACTCTTGGATTTCGACGAAACCAGTTTCATCGGATCCGTAATGTCATATTATTGTAGGGTTTCAAATTTTGTGTCAATCGGATTTACCGTTTGTCCGGGGCGAGCCCAAACGCACAGAAATTTGATTAACCGATTTAATTTTAAATCGATCGTTTATTGCCGTAACTTGCACAGATGATCGAATTAGCTTCTGAAACATGTTCCATTGTGTTCGGAATGCGGGATAAACCCTAGAAACGCCGGTCACCACGCGAGATTTGAAGTTCGGATTTTGGAGTGAATAGTGTTTTTCGGTAAATTTCTATAAAAGGAACCCTTTATCATTTCATTTGAAAACATCAGCCCTAGGGTTTCATAGCCGCCACTTTCAAATTCAATGGCCAGAAAATTTCGAAACTTATTCCTCATTTTCCTCTCAATCCATCAACAATTAGCAAAAGTCGTCAACTACAAAGTTGTAGAGGACGATGAGAGCTTCAAATCCATACGGAGATGATCGAAAACGGAGCAACGAATCAACGGGAAATCGAGCTCGAAGTCGCTGCATTTTTCATGCAAATCGAGGTGATGGGGGGAGCCGAGTTCAACCACCTCCTAGCTGTGGGTAGCTCTTGCGTAGGCGCTTCTAAAGTGGGTCTCCGATCAACTTCTCGTCTAGTGATGGTGGAGAAATCGTCGGTCAAAGGTTGGAAGGAATGGGCTGAGATTGTACGTGCTTTTCACGTTTTGGAGAAGATGGAAGGAAGGGCCCAGATCTGCAGTAGAGAAAATGGAGGGCTGTGATTGAAAGTAGGGTTTGAAAAAAATATGTGTATATATTTATGTATATATTTAAATTCGCAAATGTTTAAAATGCATAACTTTTTCATACGAGGTTCGATTGGAACGAAACTTTTTGCATTGCGATCGTAATGACGAGAGCTTCGAAATGAAACTTGTTTGGATGGATTTGGAGATGGTGGAAATTTGGCCTAAAGTTGGGCGTCGTCCAGTTTTAGTTCCAAACCGGAATGCCTCGGCGACAACGGAAAATCAAGGTGAGTGTTTTATAACGCTCACAACGTACTGAATATCTTTATGGTAGTTAAATTTGACATTATGAAGTGATATGAATTTATTTGTCGTTGTTTGATAAAAATTTAATTGTCATATATATTGTCGTGTGAATTCACCGTTGAAAATTTAAATTGACAGTAAATTGAAATTAGGATTTAATTGAAATCAAATTTCCCGATATTGATAACTATGAAATTGCAGTGAATTGTATTGACTATTGGATGATTTATTTCGATGGATGCTATTGGTTGATATTTAAATGTTTGGATGTTTATTTGCTTATATATATCATGTTATACATGCACATGACACTGTGATTGGTTTAAGTAATATATATTCATCCCTGACATTTAATTGAAATAACTAACCACTTGGCCATAGGTTAGAGAATTATATACGGACACCGGGTTGGTTAAATTAAATGATTTTAAAAGTTGTTTTGAAATTATTTAAATGAATTGATTTTAAGAATAAAAAACCAATTTATGGAAATTGAATTATTTTGAATTGAAGCTCGAGATGTTGGAATTTAAACTTGGTAAATGAAGTTGTTTAATTATTCGAAGTTTAGATTTTTAAGAAAAATTGAAATATGGCGTAAAGTTTCGAAAGTCGATTTGTTTTAAAAGATTGGACTTTTAATCGAACTCTGGATATTTCTAAGAAAATTTATATGAAATGATATTTCAAGTTTGAGTTTGGAATTGAAATGAAATATTGAGGCAAAAATGATTTTTGAAATGAAATCGTATATTTTGAGTAAATATGATATGATTTTGGAAATGGATTTATTTGAAGTGAAAGTGATATCGTATTGATACGATTTTGAAATTTTAATGAGATATTGAGGCGAAAATGATTTTGAAATGAAATCGTATATTTTGAGTAGATATGATGATTTTGAAATGGATTTGATTTTTGAAGCGAATATGATATTTTGATATCAATTATGAATTGATTTAAAATGTAAAAGAGCCATCGGTGTAATAATACGTAGTTATTAAAGAGACCGGGATCGGATATGGACATACTCTCTGTCGATACCGAAAACCACTTTAATAACTAATATACGTGGAGTGTTGATCCAGAATGAAGTGGATGGTTTGGTGAACGCGTTGACTGAAGAAAGAGAACGATATTGGATGACCCCTGACATGACTAAAACAGGAGCCGCGCCGGGCCATTGAGGTTCGCCATCTCTAGCGGACACACTTCTTCGATACCATGCCTATTACTTTTGTGATTCGATTTGGGTGCACCCCTTGATTTGGGAGTTTTGTTTCGCGGTGTTGAGGTAGCTGCTGGCTATTCTCAACATCAGTCCGGATCATGCAACTACTAGTATCCTAGTTGGTATCGCCTCATGTACCTTGTGACGCCCCACCTTTATGCTCACAATAACAAAGAGTATTAAAAGAAATACTGTCTGTTATCGCGAAGAATAAGGCTGGATAGGAGCGGCCATCCGTAGTTGGCCTTACACTAGTATTGGTTACCTCGATAGGAGTGGTATATATTTTTCATTTTACTTTTCTTATTTATTTACTCCCATCGACATACCCAATTCTAGTATAAAACGAACTACAACGGTTCATAATAGTTTAGGACAATGTATATAATAATAACACAGATACAAAAGAATGCGGAACACAGATAAAACAAAAAGTCTCATATATATAATAACTGATGTCAGTTACAATACATATGATACAACTACAATTTTCGACTCAAGAAGTTATATATACAAGTACATTATCGACTAATATACATGAATACATATCAACTTAAAACAGACACACTGACTACTACAAAAATGTAGACCACTACAAATGATATGAAAAGTCTTCATAGCTCAACAGCAACTCAAAGCAGGAAATCTACAACCTAAAATAACTCGGGTCTGACCCGAGTATTAAATTCAAAAGAAAATAATACACGGGTCAGTCTAATTCAAACTCAGTTATTAATGCATAGAAGCAATAATAATCAAATATCAAATAGACGACAGTCACAGAAACCTCGTATATCTGACTCCTCGATAAAGAATCGGATAACGGCAGATATAACACTAAACAGTGTTAAACAACAAATCAGCGAATTTCAATCATCAACAAAGATAAATAAAAAGATCACCAATGAAAATAATTTAGAAAAACATCAGAATTGTCTAAACGGCAATTTAACAACAAAATCATCAGATTAAACCAAATCAAAATCCGATTCAAAATATTGAGTTAAACGCAAAACAATTCAAATAATCGAAATATCAATTAAAATATCAATACTGTGTGGCTGCAGTACACGCACGCGTGCACTGCCTCGCCACATTAAAATGTGTGGCTGCAGTACACGCACGCGTGTACTGCCTCGCCACCCCTGTACAAGACGTCCTCATAACTCCAACTATTGACAGCAAATCAATACTACAGGGGTCAAGTCACGGCTATCCGGACTCAACACAACTGCAAACAAAAATGGAAGAGAGACACAAAAACAAGTTCAATACAAATCTGGACCAATACACATGAATGCATCAACCATCTACAAACAATCAAACAACAAAAGTACAGTGGTCAACACTTATGAATACAGACAGTTCAAAACCCCGACCAGTGTACATGAATGCAACTACAGGTTGAACAACTTCACACTAGCAATGAAGAACAGATGCATATTGTTAAGAGAGGTCGACATATTTGGAGTGAATGCAAGACCATAGTCGAAAACAATAAACAAGCTATAGTTGAAATCATGGAGGCAAGGCTACAAGATATCATAGTGCAGACAGCATCTTAAATGGAACAATTAATCAATTCATATGAGGTAGTACAAACAAGGGCCGAGCAACTTAAAAATGTGAACAGTGTCAAGCTTAGGTATGCAGACCAAATGACAAACCAAGCTCAAGTTATACAATGCACCAGAGATATACAACACAACCGACATCAGGTGATACAAAAGAAAATATACAATGCTAATCAGAGTGAACACATAAACAACATCAAAGTGCAACCAGACAATTGAACAGCAGTGCAGCAGCTACAAACAAGTAGAGATGAAACAATAATCAGACAACAATGCAACATGCCTCATGGACTAAGTGAACAACCAGACAACATCAAACTTTAAGAATAAAATGCTCAAGTGAAGTTCAGTTAAACCAACCAGAGAAGATGGCCAGAGACGAAGCTCACAGGGGGCCGAAAAACTAAAGTCTTAACTCACAGTGAAGAGGATAGTAATGTCGACGAGTATGATACCAGAAAAATGTCAAAACCCACTTAATCAAATCAGATGAAGCAATACCACCATGCATCAGATCTCAAGGATGCAACTCAAACTTGTAAAACGAACAAATACCAAAGGTCGCACTGCACCATGAATAACTCAAGACACGTACGCAAGTATCAGGTCAAAAAGTGCATCAGAATTTTCAAAATGATATAAGTGCACAGTGCAATGAAACCAAAGCGTAGACAGCAACTACACATGTAGTTCATAGTGAAGACTGTATTGTGTAATATGAAGATACGGTATCATGAAAGCATATGCAGACTCGACTAACAGGTTCAGGTCAAAAGAAGAGTAACTTTTAAATCATCCAAGTACAAAGGCAAATACCACCTGAACGCTACAGAACTCAAGTGTAACGACCCGATATTTTCAACCATTCGCATCCATTATAAGTGTATAGGCAGACACACATGCCGGAGTTGAATTGCTCAAAATACCGCGTTGTAATTAAAATTTGGCAAATCTCAGAATATACAGTAAATAAATATAATCACGGATCACAGACACAGAGTAAAATAATGCAGCGGAAGTAAAAGAAATAGTAGTTCATGAAGCTACTATCTAAATATGCAAGAGTTACATAAGATACAACAAAAGAAATAGAGTACAACAAAAGTCCCAATAAAATAACCAAGTACAAGCTGAGTAGAACAACAGAACTGAAATAGATAGGACAAGACAAGCAGATAATCTCCAGCGATTCAAATCTCCAAGCGAGTGGAAATCCAAATCTGTGAATAACTCAGGCTGACCCGAGCGTAAAGCAAAACACAAAACACTCGAGTCAGGACAATATATACTTATATAATGTAAACCAACTCAAGCGAACTGTAATAAGGGTACAAGTAACTTAGAAGATACTTGGGACCACCCATCCTCTAAGGATCCGTTAAAATATCTACTATGTAGTAATATTCGATATTATAATAGTGTCTAAATAAGTAAAGTATAATCATATAGAAAATAGCATTAAGGGGATGGAGAACCTTAACGCGGTCGGATCTTAAAATCATAATCTTAGTAAAGCTCGATATGGTAGGTGACACGGCACAACTAGGCAATGCCAGGGTAGATATACCAATTACACACATGGACTGATGGATACGCATAGTGTGATGATCCAGATTTTTAACGATTTTTAATTAGTAATTAATGGAATTAAATCATTGAAATATTGATATTGATTAGTCAAACAAATAAATTTCTAACGATTAAAAATATCTGAATCAATATATTAATTTAAAAAGTATACCAAATAATCAAACAACATATCAAGATAAACATCCATCATATTTCATAAACAAAGAAATACATTCCAATATTTAACACATATACGAAGGCCTCACAAAAGAAGTATGTTTGTAGGCTTGCATAAGAAAGTAAGTAACCAGGCAAGCTTGCATAAGAAGCTAGAAAGTATAAGTAAACAAGAAAAAAAATATAAACAAATAGAACTGTACAAAACATTAAATGCTAGCCATAATACATTTCATATCAGCCTCCATTTAGCCAAAGAAAATCTGCATGGTCGAATGAAGCAAGGAAAAATATCACTGCTAAGTTGTACAAATACTTGATATCCTGTCTACTTTCTTCTCCTTATATTCCTGTCTTCTTCCTTTATTTGTATCTCAGCCTTTTCATACGAATTAAAGATCTAAAGCAAACTATTTCAAACTCAAACAAATATTCACCATCAACAAGTAACCCAGCAATCAAGAATCAAAGAAGAGAATTTAGTTCTCAGCCCTGTTTGCAAATAAAAGAAGAGTCTCTGTTCTTCTTCTTTCTAAACACTGTGAGTAAACAATAAATTTCAAGTTTAAATTATTTAAACTAGTTCAAGATGCATTTATAATCTGGTGTGAATATTCTAGTTTGAATATAATGTTGTGCACATGTATATATTTCTCTGTGTATTGGTTGCTCTGCTATATGTTACAGGGATTGATATTCACTCAAGTTTGCTCTTAACTAAACAAAGTAAAGCAAATAAATTGTAAACACTTCTGCATATAAATGTTTTAACTTAGGTAGTGTTGCTAATTCAAGTTTTCATCTTAAATCAAAGGCCTGCAACCTTGCTTGAAGTTTGACAGTATTTTATAAACACTGTTTATTCAAGTACCAGTAAAGATAAGTAAAGATCAAAAATTCGAATAACTGGATTTGTAAATCTGAATTTATTTGTTGAAACAACAAACAAAGCTATGATTTTTAAGACGAAAATCATAATTTTAAATTAACTATCTACAGAGCAGTTTGTTAGTGAACCGAAAACACTTTTATATGAATAACTGATGATTCAATAAATTATTGTGGATGAAATTTGACATGAAGCTAGAGTGTGGATGTGAGATAACCAGAAAAATGGTAAAGAAATTTTCGAATGCATGGATGGTGAGATTTGATCGAGCGTAGGGTTTAAATCGTATTTTTGTCGAGCCTGGAATCGAGGCCACTGTGAAGCCTCTGGTGGATCGAGTGCCACCGCCTTCTAGGAAATGGAAGAGATGAGGTCGTCGGAGTTGTAGTCGGAGGCGTAGACACTCCGGTGGTCGAGATGGCCGAGAATTTTGGGTGAGTTTGTACATTCCAGTTTCGACCGAAAGTGTTGAATTTTGATTCGAGCGATGAATTGTTGGTCTGGGTGACGATCGTGTAGAGGTGATCGATTTGGATTTGTTGGCGATCAGATGGATGGTCGGATGGGAGGGGTTCGGTTGCGCATGTGCACGTGCACGTGTACGCGTTTTGTTGTGTTTGTGTGTTTCGAGATTGGGGAAGAAAGGGGAATGCCCGAGTCTGGATCGAAGTTTTCATGTGGTTGTCTCGAAGGGAGTATAGTTCGAGAGTGTCTCGGGTTTAGCCTGTGATCAAATAACTTGGTTTTTAAATCAAAGTATGATCAAGCTTTTAAGTTATTAAACAAGATTTCAAATGAGTTTCAAATCTTAGATTTTTAAAGATTAAATGTTCTTAAAGATAAATTGTTTTGATATTGAATAATTATACATTAGTTAATTAATTAAATGAGTGTTTTCGAAATATAATGATGTGGTATTAAAAAGATCTCAACAGATTTTTGTATAAATTAATTTCAAGCTTTAATTTAATAAGATCCTAATGTTGATTAAGAAGTTAATTAAGATAAATGGTTTATCTTTAATTAATAAAGGTTTTAAGTAATTAAGGGATGATTTATGATTAAAGAATTACTTAATGTAATGAAAGGTAATTAAGGATTAATTACTTAAATAATAAATTGAAGGTTAAGTAATTGATGAGTGTGATTAATTAATGAATGTGATGAATTGATGGGTAGTTAATGAAGGTGATAAATTAAAGAGATAATTACTTAAGTGGAAGTAATTAGTGATTAATTAATGGAAGTAATTTGAGGGTAATTACTTAATGGAAATGATTTGAGACTAATTAATGGAAGTAATTAAGAAGTAATTACTTAGTGTAATTAATTAATTAATTTAGGTTAAATTAATTAAAGGTAAGTGATCAATAGTTAATTAATTAATGTAATTAATTAGGAATAATTAATTAATGAAATTAATTATAGTATAATTAATTAAGGAGAATAATTAAAGGTAATTAATGTGAATGGTTAAAGAATAATTAATTCATGAAATTAATTAAAGGTTAATTACTTAATGTAATTAAAGAATAATTAATCAAGGATGATTAATTAAGACAGATAATTAAGGATGATTAATAATTTGGTTTGTAATAAATTAATATTGAGTAAGCCAGATTTGAAGGTAATTAAAGTAATTAATTTAATTTATGTGGAGGCTAAGTTAAATTAATTAGGAATTGTAATCTAATTAATCTTGCGTACGGGGGATTGAATAAATATTGAATGCTTTGGATTATTTGATATATCTAATATGTGATTATGATGTTCTATGATATGAGATGTCTTGGTTGAATTGTGATAATGTAAGTTATCTATTGTGGTGGAATTGCTATGGGAATGTGATATCCTGAATTTAAATTAAATTGTTTTAACTTAAACATCTTGGCTTAATAAGGATGACATTTGAATTTCGAAGAGACCGGAGTCGGGTATTAGTAATACCCGAAACCACTTCGATTCGTTATAGATTGAAGTGTGAAATCAATAGGCTGAAATGGAATAATTTAAGTGAATTGGACCATTTAATCTAAGTTTAGTACTTAGCAATTGATGTGAGATGTAAGTGATGTCTATAACAACTTGTGAAGTTGTAAATTGATACAAGATACCCCGGGTTTATATAAGTTGTATGTTTTTGTGTTCCATGTTAGATGAGTTTTACTCACGCTGGTTTCCAGCCTGACCCGGGTGTTACTTTGATGTAATGCTCGGGTCAAACCGAGTATTACAGATTTTCAGGTAAGGACGTTTTGGAGCTCAGGAGACGAGCTGGATGGCAGGAACGTATGGAGTGTATTCCGCTGTGATATATTGTAGTTTGTCAGGGACATGTTGATTGTATCTGTCCAGTGTTTGTGTATATGTTGTAACTCTGATATATTAAAGTGTAATTTGACAAGTACAGATTTCATTTGTA
Source organism: Allium fistulosum (assembly GCA_030737815.1). Taxonomy (NCBI): domain Eukaryota; kingdom Viridiplantae; phylum Streptophyta; class Magnoliopsida; order Asparagales; family Amaryllidaceae; genus Allium; species Allium fistulosum. The sequence continues at coordinate 360,900,150 of CM060904.1, forward strand.
TAACTGTTATTATTTGATATTATATTTTGATCCGCTGCGAATGTGAGATTCTATGTTTTATTTTCTGTTTCTTTTTCTATCTCTTTCTTCTTTCCATAACTATCTGGAATTCTCGGGATCGAAAATTCCGGGTCGTTACACATAGCAGCCACTACCGTTCCACCTCGAACAACACTCCTAAATCGGAGGATGGCCATCTAATCAATCACAAGTAAGAGTATAATATCGAAGAAATGTGTCCGAGAAGAGGTGCTACCTCACTGGTCCGAGATCGCTCCTGTTTTAGCCACCTTATGCCAACTCACGAGAGTTGGGTCCACGTAACATACCTTAAGAACGTCGCCACCATCCTACTTCATTCTGGAATCTCCACCGCGTACACGGTTTTCAAAGTGGTTTTCGGTATCGACAGAGAGTATGTCCATATCCGATCCCGGTCTCTTTGCCCACCAATCGTTATTATAACCCGTGGTTATAACTTTTAAAAACAATACTTTACATCAAAATTATTTCAAACCATATCTTTATCAAAATAAAGATTAAATCAATTCCAAACCATTTCCATATATTTAAATTTTCATATCATTTCAAAACTTCATTTCAAATCATTTTAATATAATAAAATATCATATCCTTACAAAACTTTATTTCCAATCATTTAAATAAAATAAAATATCCTATCAGTTCAAATCCAAATATTCAACTTTAAATACCTTTTAAATTCAAAGATATCGTTCATTTACTATCATTTCAAATCACCTTTAAATAGTTTATATTCCAATCAAAATAATTCATTTAAACCTTTAAAAGTGTAATTATTATATTTTTCAAATCAAGTATTCAATTTCCAAAATTTCAAACCATTCTGAGTTCGTTTACTAAGTCAAAAACCATAATTATTAAAATTTCAGCCTTTCACAGCATTTAAAAACAACTGTAAGTTATATTTGAAAACATTTTTAATTCAGCAAAGACAACACTTAAAACTGCTGTTAAAACTCAGTTTTAGTTGAATTGTAGTTCAAAACAGAAAAGACAGCATTTCAGAAGTGCTGCGGTAGTTCAGATTTCAAAACAAGGGTTAAATTTTGATTTCAACATAGACTACAGACCATTATAGCATTTCCAGAGAATGCTATAATAGGCCTGAGTTCAATATTAGCCTATAAGTTCAACTACAGCAACTACAACATTCCAGAAATGCTGTAATAGCTCCTTTTTACACAATTTTAGTTCAAAACAGAATCTATAGCATTTCTGAATGCTATTAAAAGTTAACTTCAGGTGTTAGTGTATTTCCAGCAATTAAATAACTTTAATTTAAAATACATAAACATTTTTAAAATCATATTTTAACATTTAAAATGTTCATTTACATATCATTTAACATATATCTTTTCACAATAAATTTCTTATAATCAAATCCAATTTTCAACAATTTACTTAATAAATTTTAGTGTAAAAGTGTCCAATTCTTCACATTTCAACAAATAAACTTAACACTTCAAATTTAAATTACCATTTCACAATTTAACTAAATTTCCAATTTTATTTAATTAACTTAAACCTTTAATTAAAACCAAATTTCACATTTCCTAGTCAAGTTATATTTTAAAAGATCACTTCTAAACATTCATTTATTTAACCACTTAAATTCATAGAAAAATCAATAATACTTTAATAAATCACTTAAATTCAAATTTAATCAAATTATCATATTTACCATTTCCAAATAAAATTTAATATCCATTTTATTTATATAACTTAAATATCATTTTTAACCAAAATTCCAAATTTCCAACTTAAGTTATATTTCAAAAATCCAGTTAAACCATTCATTAATTACATTTTTAACACATAGAAAAATCATAATTTCTTTAATTCAAAATATTTCAAAAATCTGTTTAAATCAAATTTCATAAATTTATATTTTTAAAATACTTAAAAATATTCAAAACACTTTATAAAATAACCACAGGCCTGTATATAGTTTTCTAGCCTAGGTTAAGTGATACGGATATGTATCATTTCAATCCGCAGTTTAAAAAGAAAAATCCGGGTTCTATCATTTCAAACCCGCAATCCCAAGTTAAAATAAATTAAATAAAAACCATTCAGGCCTATCATTTCAGCCCATAACGATTTTTCCCTATTCTAAAGTCCGTTCGGGTATGTATCATTTCAACCCATAGTGATTCTAGTCTACAGGGAACTTGCAATGGTGATAACTGATATAAATAACAGAATAACATTAAATAATAGTAACATATGATATAACAGGTGTAATACCAGGTGTAAACATCATATGATAATAATATAAGCATATATAACATGATAATATATTTCTACAGATTCGCAGGGTGTCAATTTACTAGTTATATAAGTACATATTGTCTGGTGAGAATAACTCACCTCTTTGTGCTGGAGATTGCTATCAAATGCACAAACTGAGATCTTCGAAGGCACGAAAGCACGAATAAGATTGGATATTGAGAGAGCCAAAGATAAATCTCCATGAAAACATTCAAACAAAACAAGACAATATACACATAAATATTCAACGCAAAACAATGTTGAAACAATGCAGATAAGAAGCAACAACGGAATAGATTACTTGACCATGCTTTAACCATTCAAAAGCTCGAACAAGGGGTTCATTTCTCAGCCATGATGATGATGAGTGTGAGAGAGACAAGGTTAACTCCTCGGAATACATAAGACAAAACAATCCAAACAATATAAGTTTTCAACCCAAATTTTAATAGAACAATGTTAGAAATGACTGCACGGAATCAAATAGAAATGCTTGCACTTGCTTTCAACCTTTACTAGGCTCAGCCATGAGGGAAACTACAGGTCTAAGGCAATGGTTTTGGGTCTGGTTTGGACCAAGGGATACACGGCTACAAGCTAGAGATGATGGGGAAGTTATAACATAGGTATGTGAAGAGTTTTAGGCACACTAGCGTGGTTTTTGGTCAACAAAAGGGCTCGTCCATAGGAGTTTGGGCTTGGCCATTCAAGTTCAGATCTGCACAGAGGTGGGGAGGGGTGTGTTGTGGTCAGGTCAGGGAGGTGGTGGTGGCTATGGTGGTGGTTTGGGTGGTGGTTGAGGTGGGTGAGCATGTAGAGGTCAATAAACATGGTTTTTAGGCATCTAGGTTGAAATTTGGGGGGTTTTACCATCAAAATGGTTCGGCTATGGTCAGATCTGGTGGAGTGGGGGCTGGTGGTGGTCGGGAAGAGATGGAAGGAGGTGGTGGCAGAGGAATAGGGGTAGAGGCCGATCTCAATCAGGGAAGAAGGCAAGCAAAATAGCATAGAAAAAGAAGAAAAGTAGGAAGAAAGAGATGGAGGCCATTACCTAATTTTCTCTAGCCGTGAGAAACAATTGAAGATGGGATATTTTTTCACATGAATGCCAAATGAGATGACGGCTACACTAGGGTTTTACATGGCTAGTCAATTAATTTTGAGGAGTTAAAGGAATTAAAGGATTTGGTAAATAAAAGGGCTTCCGTTTCAAAGCGTTACACAACCCTTCACATTTCTTTCCTTATAAATCTTTATATAAACAAAATATTTCAGAAAAATACTATACAAACCGAAACTAAGTAAAGATATAAGAAAATAAATAATAAAATTTAAAGAAATTAGAAAAAATAATAAAAGAAATTGCTTAAAATACAAAACAGTGTCCAGAAATTACAAATAAATCACCATTGACTTTGGAAAATTATTAACTTTAATTTAAAAATATTCTAAACCAAAATTTGAAATAAAAATTACTTTTAAAACATTTTCAAAGTGAAATAAATAATTAAATTCAGAGAAAGTAGCAAAAGAATTGAAGAAATTGTTTAAAAATAGCAGACATGACATGAAAATTTCACATAAATTACCATTGACTCTAGAAAAATGTCTACTTCACTTTAAAAATAATAAAAGACAAAAATATACATAAAATAACATATTAACACATATTAAAATAAAATATGACAAAGAAAATAAAATTTATAAAATTTAAAATCGGCAAAAATGCACAATAAAACAAATTATACTAAAAATTGAAATGTACATAACTTTTACATTTTAACTCCGTTTTCAACGAAACGAAAAGTAGTGTTCAAGTTATTAAATCTATTTTAATAATAAAAGATAAAATTTATAATTTCAAACTATTTAAAATTTAAACTTAAAAGTCAAAGTTTGACTATTGACCAAAATTCACATTTTCAGGAAATATTAAATTTAGTCATATTTGGAATTCTAATCCACATCAAAGTCAAAGTTTATATTTAAAATAACAAAATTTATTCTTTTTCATAAATAAAGCTTTTGAATCTGGAAAAAAATCAATTTAAGAATATTTGTAAAATACAGGGTTGTTACATCAAGGTTGCAACTCAATGAAGTGCTCAAACCAGGCATGTGTTAACAAAAGACTTCAAACCAGTAGCACAAAAAAACAGGACATGTTAAAGGCCTTTCTCAAGACAGTAACACGTCAAAGAAACAAATTTGTAGCCAAGAATTCCAGACCCGAATGCACATAACAACCAATGCCATGAAATCAAGAATTGAACTCAAAATCCAACTGTACACTCAAACCGTAATTGGTGAATTACTAGACTTCAACTTATACAACAAACACATAGCACATCAATGGACCTACACCCGTTCGAACAAATCTCAACAGCCCAACATCAAGAAATTTCAAAAAGACCAAAGCCAGATATATTCAAGTGATCGAAATCCAACAAAGTCAATACCGATGTCAACAAAGCAAAGCTAAAGAAAATCTCCAGGTCGTTTTAAATCAATGACAGTTTTGAACAAGGACAGAGGAATTTCAAACAAGCAGTGGCAATGCCAAAGTCAACTAGAGCAAGTTCGGACAATTCAATGTCCATTTTATCACGAAATGCAAAGCAAAGCCGTGTTAACCAAGAAATCATAGTTATACGAAATTGATAAAATCAGAATCAACTTCTAGCATCAAAACAAAATTGAATAGCCAAATTAAATCATCAACAACGAACACAAATCAAGACCGTGAGCATCAAATAGTCAACCACGAAAATCACAAACTTGAACAAATCAGAAATCACACGAAGTTGAATTGGATGTGAGTGAAATAATCCACTCACCTTAGCCTAAAGCTGCCGTGAGCGAAGCGAAGGAGACGTCGATCGACAAGGCAAGCACGGACCTTCGATCGAGCTTCAACAGTTGTCTTCTTCGATTCGTCTAAAGCCCTAGTTTTTGAACGAGGCAGCCACCATTATATTTCGTTAGTTTGATTTAGGGTTCCCCCGAAAATGAATAAGGTAAAGGGGACGGGTTGACACTTAGGTGGTTGCAAAACCAATATGGGCCATGGTTATTATCTTTAAAGCCCGAATAAAATTTTTATAAATTCAAAAAGAATTTCGCTCGATTCAAAATTGCAAAGCTACTCAATTCCTTTATCAATATATTAAAGAGTCGCAACCAAATTTAAAACTTCCAACAGCAATTAGCTATCCATTTAATCGTCCTTTGATGAAAATAAATTTTCCCAAAACTCCAGGTTGTTACAGACTCCCCTCCTTATAAAAATTGCGTCCCCGTAATTTTCATAATGAAGGTCATCTCCAACTATTATTCTTCTAACATAAACTGGTTAAGCTAGAAAAATAAAAGTCGCGAATTCAAATGCCACAGAAATCTTTTATCTTCATAAAAGAGATTCACAAATTCTCAACAAAGTCCAATTATCTAAAGATGATCAGAAGACAGCAAACGGAATAAATGCAAACATCAGCAATATTCAATTACCAATAGATAATTATAATACAGAAATCATAAAACAGCAATATCTAATTATCAATACGATAATTAGAAAACAACAAGATCTAATTATCAACAACGATAATTAGGAAACACAAATCACCAATTATCTACTTATCAAAAACGATAATCAGAAAACAAATCAACAAGTATTTAATTACCACAAACGGTAATCAAATTTCAAATTAGCAAATATTTAATTATCAAAAGCGATAATTAAATCTCAAATCAGCAATCATTCAATTAGCAAAAGCGACAATTAAATCTCAAATCAGCAAATATTTAATTATCAAAAGCGATAATTAAATCTCAAATCAGCAAATATTTAATTATCAAAAGCGATAATTAAATCAACAAATCAGCAAATATTTAATTATCAAAAGCGATAATTAAATCTCAAATCAACAAATATTTAATTATCAAAAGCGATAATTAAATCTCAAATCAACAAATATTTAATTATCAAAAGCGATAATTAAATCAACAAATCAGGAAATATTTAATTATCAAAAGCGATAATTAAATCAACAAATCAGCAAATATTTAATTATCAAAAGCGATAATTAAATCTCAAATCAACAAATATTTAATTATCAAAAGCGATAATTAAATCTCAAATCAACAAATATTTAATTATCAAAAGCGATAATTAAATCAACAAATCAGCAATTTTTCGATTATCAAAAACGATAATCAATTCTCAAATCAATAAATATTCGATTATCCAAGACGATAATCAAATTTCAAATCACAAATATTCGATTATCAAAAAAGATAATCAAATTTCAAATCAACAAATATTCGATTATCAAAAACGATAATCAAATTTCAAATCAGCAAATATTTAATTATCAAAAGCGATAATTAAATCTCGAATCAACAAATATTCGATTATCAAAAATGATAATCAAATTAACAAATATTCGATTATCAAAAACGATAATCAAATTTCAAATCAACAAATATTCGATTATCAAAAACGATAATCAAATCAACAAATATTTAATTATCGAAAGCGATAATTAAATCTCAAATCAGCAAATATTTAATTATCAAAAGCGATAATTAAATCTCAAATATCTAATTATCACAAGCGATAATTAGAAACAACAAATATCTGATTATCAAAAATGATAATCAGAATCAACAAATATTTAATTATCGATACGATAATTAAATCTCAAATCAGCAAATATTTAATTATCAAAAGCGATAATTAAATCTCAAATATCTAATTATCACAAGCGATAATTAGAAACAACAAATATCCGATTATCAAAAACGATAATCAGAATCAACAAATATTTAATTATCGATACGATATTTAAATCTCAAATCAGCAAATATTTAATTATCAAAAGCGATAATTAAATCTCAAATATCTAATTATCACAAGCGATAATTAGAAACAACAAATATCCGATTATCAAAAACGATAATCAGAATCAACAAATATTTAATTATCGATACGATAATTAAATCTCATAACATCAGATATCTAATTACCTGCAGATAATTAGAAACAACAAATATCTAGAAATCAATTAAGAAGACTAGAAAATCAACATAAAAGCTTGGATCGATCCCATCAGATGGCAAGTTTTTAATTCGCCGCACGTGCATCAACAAATGGCCGAAGCCTACCAAGTACTCAACATAATTTTGGCGCCCAACAAATGACCCGAAGGTCCAACAAATGACCCGAAGGTCTAGTACTGGTATTTGACCCGAAGGTCCATCATATGACCCGAAGGTCCAACATAGTGGCTCGAAAGCACACGAAAGCATCAAATATTTCAATTAACGAGTCCGGAATTAACCGAAATAGCAAACGCACATGTCCCATACCACGTGTTTTACTAAATCGTTTGATTCTCTTCATCGTTTCCTTGAAAGTGCAAAATTCATCAAAATCATCAAAACAACAGATATTCAATTAACGAGTCCGGAATTAACCGAAATAGTAAAAGTGTGGTTTCATACTCCGCACTTTTGCTAAATCGTTTAAATCTCTTCATCGTTTCCTTGAAAGTGAAAAATTGTGTATTTTGTAAAAATACACTTTATATTCTCAAACGGACAAGTCCGGAATTAAGCGAATCAGTAAAAGAAAGGGGTCATAGTCCTCGATTTTGCTGAAACGTTTAAATCGCTTTCTCATTCTTTTGAAAGCGCAAACTGTAAAATTTCTGAAAACAATTTTATTCATTTTATAAAAATAACAATTCACATTCTCAACTGGACAAGTTCGGAGTTAAGCGAATCAGTAAAAGAAAGGGGTCATAGTCCTCGATTTTACTGAAACGTTTAAATCGCTTTCTTATCCTTTTGAAAGCGCAAACTGTTAAATTTTTTATAAAACAACTTTCATCTTAAAACAATTTTCCAATCACGTGATTAAAGCAGCAAATCAGTAACAATTTCGATAAGAAAATTGTACTTCTCAAAATACCGTAAAAACGGGTCACAAATCAGTGTTGCGGAATAACCGCTTGAAAATCCACTTTTAAAAATTTGACTGTTACTGAAGTCAAAGCGACAGTAATTTTTAAACGTCAAAATCTCATCAAAATAATTTACATCGAAATGTAATATCAGTGAATTTTCATTCATCAAAATGCCACAAAACACCGTGCTCTAAAAATTTAGCACTGTTGTAAAAATCCCGTTATAAAAATAACGACAACAAAATACGTTTCATAACCAAGCATCGGTTCAACGTAAAATTAATGCAGTAACGTGCAATTCATATTTGCACGCACACTACAATAAAAAAAAAGAAATTACTCTATTATCTTCAATGAAGATAATTTAAAACAGCAAAAATCTAATCAATAATGATTAGTATAAAAGAAACCCAGCAAAAATCTCAACAAAAATCTCATACTGCAATCGTTTCGAATCCTCAAATCGGATTCGAAATTCTCAAAGAAAACAAATTAAATACAGCTAGGTAAACAACAAATGAAATTTATTTCAATTTCGTATTTTGATTTTTTAATCAAAAGGATTATCAGTTGTACTCAGCGAAGACAGTTTCACTGTTTCCGCTGCGCACTCTGATAAACAGAACACAAATTAATCAAATCATCAAAGCACAATTTCACTTTTATTTTTAAATAATGATATTTAAAAACTTTCATCAAAATTTTAAACTTTAGTTTTGACTCAAAGCACAAATAAAACATCGACCAATAGTTGTAACACAGGTTCCATCTAAGTTATGTTTTATATTATGTCCATAAACCCCAAGCTCCGATACCAACTGTGACGCCCCACCTTTATGCTCACAATAACAAAGAGTATTAAAAGAAATACTGTCTGTTATCGCGAAGAATAAGGCTGGATAGGAGTGGCCATCCGTAGTTGGCCTTACACTAGTATTGGTTACCTCGATAGGAGTGGTATATATTTTTCATTTTACGTTTCTTATTTATTTACTCCAATCGACATACCCAATTCTAGTATAAAACGAACTACGACGGTTCATAACAGTTTAGGACAATGTATATAATAATAACACAGATACAAAAGAATGCGGAACACAGATAAAACAAAAGGTCTCATATATATAATAACTGATGTCAGTTACAATACATTTGACACAATACATATGATACAACTACAACTGTCGACTCAAGAAGTTATATATACAAGTACATTATCGACTAATATACATGAATACATATCAACTTAAAACAGACACACTGACTACTACAAAAACGTAGACCACTTCAAATGATATGAAAAGTCTTCATAGCTCAACAGCAACTCAAAGCAGGAAATCTACAACCTGAAATAACTCGGGTCTGACCCGAGTATTAAATTCAAAAGAAAATAATACACGGGTCAGTCTAATTCAAACTCAGTTATTAATGCACAGAAGCAATAATAATCAAATATCAAATAGACGACAGTCACAGAAACCTCGTATATCTGACTCCTCGATAAAGAATCGGATAACGGCAGATATAACACTAAACAGTGTTAAACAACAAATCAGCGAATTTCAATCATCAACAAAGATAAATAAAAAGATCACCAATGAAAATAATTTAGAAAAACATCAGAATTGTCTAAACGGCAATTTAACAACAAAATCATCAGATTAAACCAAATCAAAATCCGATTCAAAATATTGAGTTAAACGCAAAACAATTCAAATAATCGAAATATCAATTAAAATATCAATACTGTGTGGCTGCAGTACACGCACGCGTGCACTGCCTCGCCACATTAAAATGTGTGGCTGCAGTACACGCACGCGTGTACTGCCTCGCCACCCCAGTACAAGACGTCCTCATAACTCCAACTATTGACAGCAAATTAATACTACAGGGGTCAAGTCACGGCTATCCGGACTCAACACAACTGCAAACAAAAATGGAAGAGAGACACAAAAACAAGTTCAGTACAAATCTGAACCAATACACATGAATGCATCAACCATCTACAGACAATCAAACAACAAAAGTACAGTGGTCAACACTTATGAATACAGACAGTTCAAAACCCCGACCAGTGTACATGAATGCAACTACAGGTTGAACAACTTCACACTAGCAATGAAGAACAGATGCATATTGTCAAGAGAGGTCGACATATTTGGAGTGAATGCAAGACCGTAGTCGAAAACAATAAACAAGCTATAATTGAAATCATGGAGGCAAGGCTACAAGATATCATAGTGCAGACAGCATCTTAAATGGAACAATGAATCAATTCATATGAGGTAGTACAAACAAGGGCCGAGCAACTTAAAAATGTGAACAGTGTCAAGCTTAGGTATGCAGACCAAATGACAAACCAAGCTCAAGTTATACAATGCACCAGAGATATACAACACAACCGACATCAGGTGATACAAAAGCAAATATACAATGCTAATCAGAGTGAACACATAAACAACATCAAAGTGCAACCAGACAATTGAACAGCAGTGCAGCAGCTACAAACAAGTAGAGATGAAACAATAATCAGACAACAATGCAACATGCCTCATGGACTAAGTGAACAACCAGACAACATCAAACTTTAAGAATAAAATGCTCAAGTGAAGTTCAGTTAAACCAACCAGAGAAGATGGCCAGAGACGAAGCTCACAGGGGGCCGAAAAACTAAAGTCTTAACTCACAGTGAAGAGGATAGTAATGTCGACGAGTATGATACCAGAAAAATGTCAAAACCCACTTAATCAAATCAGATGAAGCAATACCACCATGCATCAGATCTCAAGGATGCAACTCAAACTTGTAAAACGAACAAATACCAAAGGTCGCACTGCACCATGAATAACTCAAGACACGTACGCAAGTATCAGGTCAAAAAGTGCATCAGAATTTTCAAAATGATATAAGTGCACAGTGCAATGAAACCAAAGCGTAGACAGCAACTACACATGTAGTTCATAGTGAAGACTGTATTGTGTAATATGAAGATACGGTATCATGAAAGCATATGCAGACTCGACTAACAGGTTCAGGTCAAAAGAAGAGTAACTTTTAAATCATCCAAGTACAAAGGCAAATACCACCTGAACGCTACAGAACTCAAGGCTGCAACTCAATGAAGTGCTCAAACCAGGCATGTGATAACAAAAGACTTCAAACCAGTAGCACAATAAAACAGGACATGTTAAAGGCCTTTCTCAAGACAGTAACACGTCAAAGAAACAAATCTGTAGCCAAGAATTCCAGACCCGAATGCACATAACAACCAATGCCATGAAATCAAGAATTGAACTCAAAATCCAACTGTACACTCAAACCGTAATTGGTGAATTACTAGACTTCAACTTATACAACAAACACATAGCACATCAATGGACCTACACCCGTTCGAACAAATCTCAACAGCCCAACATCAAGAAATTTCAAAAAGACCAAAGCCAGATATATTCAAGTGATCGAAATCCAACAAAGTCAATACCGATGTCAACAAAGCAAAGCTAAAGAAAATCTCCAGGTCGTTTTAAATCAATGACAGTTTTGAACAAGGACAGAGGAATTTCAAACAAGCAGTGGCAATGCCAAAGTCAACTAGAGCAAGTTCGGACAATTCAATGTCCATTTTATCACGAAATGCAAAGCAAAGCCGTGTTAACCAAGAAATCATAGTTATACGAAATTGATAAAATCAGAATCAACTTCTAGCATAAAAAAAATTGAATAGCCAAATTAAATCATCAACAACGAACACAAATCAAGACTGTGAGCATCAAATAGTCAACCACGAAAATCACAAACTTGAACAAATCAGAAATCACACGAAGTTGAATTGGATGTGAGTGAAATAATCCACTCACCTTAGCCTAAAGCTGCCGTGAGCGAAGCGAAGGAGACGTCGATCGACAAGGCAAGCACGGACCTTCGATCGAGCTTCAACAGTCGTCTTCTTCGATTCGTCTAAAGCCCTAGTTTTTGAATGAGGCAGCCACCATTCTATTTCGTTAGTTTGATTTAGGGTTCCCCCGAAAATGAATAAGGTAAAGGGGACGGGTTGACACTTAGGTGGTTATCACGGCAAAACCAATATGGGCCATAGTTATTATCTTTAAAGCCCGAATAAAAATTTTATAAATTCAAAAAAAATTTCGCTCGATTCAAAATTGCAAAGCTACTCAATTCCTTTATCAATATATTAAAGACTCGCAACCAAATTTAAAACTTCCAACAGCAATTAGCTATCCATTTAATCGTCCTTTGACGAAAATAAATTTTCACAAAACTCTAGGTTGTTACATACCTTGTCATACTGATTATCCTATTCGCGACCACTACGTTTTGGTTTGTACCTTTAGTATATGGATTGCCCTCTGGTGACTTCCGGTTTTGGGGAAACTACGGTCTTGTATATGCTCTTGGGAATATAAACTGTGTTAAGGGTGGAATGGGCCATGGCTTAACGCTATTTTAATACTTTTACTTTAATGTAGACATATTATAATAGCGTATTGTACTACATAGTAGATATTTTAACGGATCCTTGAGAGATGAAAAATCCCGTAACATCTCTTAAGTTATTGCACTCACGTTGACACTGGATAGGAGATGTCAAACCCCGTAAACATCTCTGACGCCGTCACACTCATATTTTCTTATTCGATTTGACTTACATGAGATATTTTAGTCCTGACTCGAGTGTTTTGTCTTTTCATTACGCTCGGGTCAGCCTGAGCATTTCAGATAAGGTTGAAGATCTATTTTGGAGGACGAAGACGGAGTTTGGTATTACATCATTTGTATTCTACTACCATATTATTTTTCCGCCGCATTATTGTATTATCTCTGATATGTATGTAACTCTGATTTATGATGTATAATAATAATCAAATTTATTTATTTAACAGCTTCATGAACTGTTATTTTATTATTATATCTTGTTCCTTCCGCTGCAAGATTCTGAGTTTGCTTCTGTTCTTTCTTTCCTTTTCTTATTTAACCTCAATAACCATCTGCCTTTTTGAATGGTTTGAGTTGGACATGTGTGGATTATTGTCGACTTGAACGGTCAAAAATGGCGGGTCGTTACAGTTGGTATCAGAGCTTTGGTTTAGCGATAAACCTTGGCTCTAGTGGGGAATAACTCATTGAAATAGAGGTAAACTATATGAATGAGTTGAGTGTATATGAGAGAGCGTATTTGTAATTTTGATATAAAAATGATTTTATATTGTGTTAATTTGTTCCGTTGAGTATTTATGAATTCTGGTTGGTACTTGGGACGCCAAGGCATCGATAGGAATTTCTAAACACTCGAATAGGACAGATTGACATAATATTGTTTTGGATTATATTCTATATATAAAAGACTTATCTTGAAAATTTATAAATTTTGATTGTATTGGTTGTTAGGAGATGATAATATTAGATTATCATCGTTTATTGTTGATTAGTCAATATTTCTAACTATTGACTATTGGATGATTTTAAGAAATGAAACTTGTAAATATGATTGACAATGAATATAAATGGTAAATAAAATGAAATAAAAATGAATTTAAATTAAGATGGAGAATTTAAATTCCGGTGTTTTGAAAATTTAGTAACAAAAATTTGAAATGTATAATATAAGTATTATATGATAGTATATTCGATTAGAAATTGTTTTCAAAGGATTTCAAATGAAGTAAGTGTTATACTCCCCTCTTGACACTAGAGAATGATTTCGGTGATGAGTGCACGCATCATCGACGTTTATTTTCGAGAGTCCAAGTGGGGGAGATCACTTAATAGTTTTTCTAAACCCTGTTTTGATTAAAATTGAATTTTATTTTGTATTCTCTATAGTATGATTTGATATATAAATTATATAAGTATATATTATTTCAAAACTTGATTTGAAATGAAACCGGGATTGGAATTCTTGAGTTCTTTAATAATTAATGATTTTTCTTTTAATGGTTGAAATGAATTAATACTTGAATCATTACGGAACTTCTGAATTGCGAAATGAGAAATGAACCTAAGGGCTAAGTGAAATATCAATTGAAGTAGAAATCCTTAGAATTAGGAAATTATGAATTTAAAATAAAATTGAAACTGTAAAACTCGCATAGTATTAAATTTCATTCTATAGCATAGATATAACTTACCAAAATATTTAAGAAGTTCAAAAATGTTATATGAATTGTTAATTGGATAATATACAAGTATAGGTTCGAATAATGAAATATGCATTTAATTAATGGTTTGCAAATATAAATAAAATTGTTAGTAAATAATTGGAATTTAAATTAACATTTAAAGGTGATTCACAATTATGTTAATATAAAATGGAAATACTATATGTGAATGTAAGTGTGAAACTAAATTATAGTGAAATTTAAGTAATGACTTAAGAATTAATTAATTGAAAATTCAACTTTGAATGATAAGAGGTTGTGTGTTGTTTAACTACATTCTATTTACATAACTATAACTTACCAAATACTTAAAAAATTTAAAATGCTAATAAGGATAAGTAGAGGAATAATATACCAGTGTGAGAGTGAATAATAAAATGTGAAGATCTATTGATAGTTGTAAATATAAAAGAAATTTAAGCTGTAAAATGAATGATATATACAAGTGAATGAATAAAATTTAAAATTAATGAAATATAAAATTTGTAAATGAAAACTAATTAAAGTTGAATATAACTAAATGTCAATAAACTTGGAAGTGTATGAAATAAAAAAAATTTGACTTGGAAATGTATAATTGATTTAGTGTAGATTCTGGATGGATGGTAATGTTTGATATGCATTGGTTGTTTGATGGATGGTAATTGATTTAGTAGAATTCATTAGTGTTAATGGAATTGAATAAACGGAATAAAATTTTAAAATAATTAAATTCAAATTTGAAGCAAAGTGAAATTAAATATAATTGAATCCAATTTAAATTGAAGCAAATTGACTTGAATTTAAAATGTGAATGAAACAAACTTGAATAAATCGGAAACAAATTGAATGTAAACGTATTTCATGGATAAATAAGAAAATAAACGACTTTGTGTTTATGATTGTTTCTTTAGAAAATTTAAAGTTTGATGGTTTGTACTTTGAAATAATAAAAGCAAAATTTTGGAAAAAAATCCAAAATTGTCCAATATATGCTGAAACGAAAACAACCATAACTTTTAAATGGCTAGACGAAATTCAACGATATTAGACTTTTCGGAAAGCTTAGAAACTGTAGCACGACTTTTGTTTAGACTGTCTTAAGAAATTCCTTCATTTACTTAGTTAAAAATTTGAATCTTCTCGCTGGCCTGTGTAAAAGGGAAGCAAAATCAGTAGCATATACTCTTAGTATTTTTGCCATAACTTTTTACTGATGTATCGGATTTTGATGATCTTGCACTTTCTGGAAAGCTTAGAACTTAAGCTAAAACTTTTGTTTTAAGAAATTGGTGTTTTGCTGTCGTTTAGAAGGTCAAAAACGTGACCAAACGTCGCCGACCTGCGCAATTTATTGCCAGGCTGAGGCGTATCTATTTAGTAAAATGGTCGTAACTTTTGAACGGAAGGTCCGAATTCAATGATTTTGGACATTCCGGAAAGCCTGAAACGAATGCAACAACTTTTGTTTAGATTCCATTGTCAAATTTTATCGTTTAAGTGACCAAAAACTAAGATTCGTTTGCTGTCCTGGAATTGGAATTTCAGTTTTGAAGCTAAACATGTTATATGTGTGTTATTTATGATAAGTATATCGATCTATCTTTATATGCATGGTTCTAACTTGGTTATTGAGCATTTTAGTAGGTAGCAAAGGGGTTGCGCTTCGCTTGTGGAGCTCGCTTCAGCGCTTAATGCAAAATGTAAGTTAAAATGCTAATAAACGCTAAATAAAAGGTATGTTCTCGGATTACAGTTTATGTTGTGGTATATTATTGTGTTCCCCAAGTTTTGGGATGCCTCATTCTTGTAATGAGATGTATATCATACAATTATTACTACTGTGAAATTTTTCGGTCCTAGCCGCGCAAAGGAGGTGCTGCCGAAATTTTTCAAAAATCCGGGAGTTTGAAAATTTTGTGAAAAAAAAATCCTATAACTAAATTTTGCAAATAAGTAGAATATTTTGAATGAATTATATCTAAATGATGGTTTCCCCTTCTCCGTTCATATTCGAGGACGAAAAGTTTTAAGTGGGGGAGAATGTAACGACCCGTATTTTTAACACTTTAAAAATACGAATTAAAATGAAAATTTTGGATAAAAATCCGAAGGAAATAAAATTTTGTGTTGTTAAATGTGAATTACAAGTTAAAATACAAAACTGAATTCTGAAATAACTTATTTGTAAATTAAATATGGATGTTAACTTGTAGTGAATGTAAATAATGAATTGAATTTGATTGTAAACCAAATTGGTTATGATTGTAAACAAAGAATAAATAAAATGGTAGATTTAATAATGGAAGTTTATGTTATTGAAACTAATATAAATAAATGTAACTTAATATTATAGTTGATTGAAAGCAGATAATAACTGAAACTGTAATTCGATAAAGATGTTAACTTGTAATTGAACGTAAGTAAAGATTTAAATTTGAATGTAATAAGTAATTGAATTGAATTGAATTTGATTGTAAACAACGAAATAAATAAAATGTTACATTTAATATTGAAGTTATAATATGGAAATCAACGTAAATGAATGTAATTTAATATTACTGTGAATTTAAATAAGATGATAGCTGAAGAAAATGAAAGTAAATGAATTATAAACTATTGATAATAATGTATAAGTAAATGGTTGATTCAATAATGAAAGTGTAAATCGAAATAAAAGAATTCATTAGAAATTAAATAACTTGAATTTGAATTACAATATAATTGAACGTTGAATCTAATATAATCTTTTATATTGGATTTATAATGGAAAACTGCATTGTAAAAGATTGTTAATTACTGTGAAATAAAAAATGGGATTTGTGAACAATTGAAATTTGATTTAAAAGTTAATAATTTAAAATTGGTAATTTTATATTGAAATTAAACAGTCGAATAATTTATTTTTCGAATATTGGATTTAATTAGACAATTAAATCGATAATTTAATAAGTTAAATTTCAGAAATAATTGAAAATCGAGTTGAATATGATTGAAAATGATTTGTAAAATTTTATCTTATCATATTGGAGTTATAGTAATGTTATAGAACTTTTAAAATTGAATTTAAAGTTAATTTGTGAAAATTGAATATTTTTAATATTTAATTATCGACTGAAAAATAGCCATTTTTCGAACAGTCTCAGAATTGAACAAAACTAGTTCCATTGGATCCGTAATAGTTTGTTATTGTCGGATTTCAATTTTCTTAGCAATCGGAGTTATCGTTTGACCGTGGCAGCTCGAAACGCATCGAATTGTTTTTAATATTAATTCGGCGAGAGAAAATAGTCATTTTTCAAAAAATCTTGGATTTCGACGAAACCAGTTTCATCGGATCCGTAATGTCATATTATTATACGGTTTCAAATTTCGTGTCAATCGGATTTACCGTTTGTCCAGGGCGAGCCCAAACGCACAGAAATTTGATTAACCGATTTAATTTTAAATCGATCGTTTATTGCCGTAACTCGCACAGATGATCGAATTAGCTTCCGAAACATGTTCCATTGTGTTCAGAATGCGGGATAAACCCTAGAAACGCCGGTCACCACGCGAGATTTGAAGTTCGGATTTTGGAGTGAATAGTGTTTTTCGGTAAATTTCTATAAAAGGAACCCTTTATCATTTCATTTGAAAACATCAGCCCTAGGGTTTCATAGCCGCCACTTTCAAATTCAATGGCCAGAAAATTTCGAAACTTCTTCCTCATTTTCCTCTCAATCCATCAATAATTAGCAAAAGTCGTCAACTACAAAGTTGTAGAGGACGATGAGAGCTTCAAATCCATACGGAGATGATCGAAAACGGAGCAATGAATCAACGGGAAATCGAGCTCGAAGTCGCTGCTTTTTCACGCAAATCGAGGTGATGGGGGGAGCCGAGTTCAACCACCTCCTGGCCGTGGGTAGCTCTTGCGTAGGCGCTTCTAACGTGGGTCTCCGATCAACTTCACGTCGAGTGATGGTGGAGAAATCGTCGGTCAAAGGTTGGAAGGAATGGGTTGAGATTGTACGTGCTTTTCACGTTTTGGAGAAGATGGAAGGAACGGCCCAGATCTGCAGTAGAGAAAATGGAGGGCTGAGATTGAAAGTAGGGTTTGAAAAAAATATGTGTATATATTTATATATATATTTAAATTTGCAAATGTTTAAAATGCATAATTTTGGTTACGAGGTTCGATTGGAACGAAACTTTTTGCGTTGCGATCGTAATGACGAGAGCTTCGAAATGAAACTTGTTTGGATGGATTTGGAGACGGTGGAAATTTGGCCTAAAGTTGGGCGTCGTCCAGTTTTAGTTCCAAACCGGAATGCCTCGGCGACAACGGAAAATCAAGGTGAGTGTTTTATAACGCTCACAACGTACTGAATATCTTTATGGTAGTTAAATTTGACATTATGAAGTGATATGAATTTATTTGTCGTTGTTTGATAAAAATTTAATTATCATATAGATTGTCATGTGAATTCACCGTTGAAAATTTAAATTGACAGTAAATTGAAATTAGGATTTAATTGAAATCAAATTTCCCGATATTGATAACTATGAAATTGCAGTGAATTGTATTGACTATTGGATGATTTATTTTGATGGATGCTATTGGTTGATATTTAAATGTTTGGATTTTTATTTGCTTATATATATCCTGTTATACATGCACATGACACTGTGATTGGTTTAAGTAATATATATTCATCCCTGACATTTAATTGAAATAATAACCACTTGGCCATAGGTTAGAGAATTATATACGAACACCGGGTTGGTTAAATTAAATGATTTTAAAAGTTATTTTAAAATTATTTAAATGAATTGATTTTAAGAATAAAAATCCAATTTATGGAAATTGAATTATTTTGAATTGAAGCTCGAGATGTTGGAATTTAAACTTGGTAAATGAAATTGCTTAATTATTCGAAGTTTAGATTTTTAAGAAAAATTGAAATATGGCGTAAAGTTTCGAAAGTCGATTTGTTTTAAAAGATTGGACTTTTAATCGAACTCTGAATATTTCTAAGAAAATTTATATGAAATGATATTTCAAGTTTGAGTTTGGAATTGAAATGAAATATTGAGGCAAAAATGATTTTTGAAATGAAATCGTATATTTTGAGTAAATATGATATGATTTTGGAAATGGATTTATTTGAAGTGAAAGTGATATCGTATTGATACGATTTTGAAATTTTAATGACATATTGAGGCGAAAATGATTTTGAAATGAAATCGTATATTTTGAGTAGATATGATGATTTTGAAATGGATTTGATTTTTGAAGCGAATATGATATTTTGATATCAATTATGAATTGATTTAAAATGTAAAAGAGCCATCGGTGTAATAATACGTAGTTATTAAAGAGACCGGGATCAGATATGGACATACTCTCTATCGATACCGAAAACCACTTTAATAACTAATATACGTGGAGTGTTGATCCAGAATGAAGTGGATGGTTTGGTGAACGCGTTGACTGAATAAAGAGAACGATATTGGATGACCCCTGACATGACTAAAACAGGAGCCGCGTCGGGCCATTGAGGTTCGCCATCTCTAACGGACACACTTCTTCGATACCATGTCTATTACTTTTGTGATTCGATTTGGGTGCACCCCTTGATTTGGGAGTGTTGTTTCGCGGTGTTGAGGTAGCTGCTGGCTATGCTCAACATCAGTCCGGATCACGCAACTACTAGTATCCTAGTTGGTATCGCCTCATGTACCTTGTCGTACTGATTATCCTATTCGCGACCACTACGTTTTGGTTTGTACCTTTAGTATATGGATTGCCCTCTGGTGACTTCCGGTTTTGGGGAAACTACGGTCTTGTATATGCTCTTGGGAATATAAACTATGTTAAGGGTGGAATGGGCCATGGCTTAACGCTATTTTAATACTTTTACTTTAATGTAGACATATTATAATAGCGTATTGTACTACATAGTAGATAGTTTAACGGATCCTTGAGAGATGGAAAATCCCGTAACATCTCTTAAGTTATTGCACTCACGTTGACACTGGATAGGAGATGTCAAACCCCGTAAACATCTCTGACGCCGTCACACTCATATTTTCTTATTCGATTTGACTTACATGAGATATTTTAGTCCTGACTCGAGTGTTTTGTCTTTTCATTACGCTCGGGCAGTGTTTTAAATCTCGGATTTTGGCCAATATCTCGGGAAAATATCTCGGCTATCTCGGGCGATATTTAAAACACTTATAACTAAATAGGCTGCCAAATCTCGGATTTTGGCTGATATCTCGGATTTTTCATCTCGGCCATCTCGGGGAGATTTAAAAGCCTGCGCTCGGGTCAGCCTGAGCATTTCAGATAAGGTTGAAGATCTATTTTGGAGGACGAAGACGGAGTTTGGTATTACATCATTTGTATTCTACTACCATATTATTTTCCCGCCGCATTATTGTATTATCTCTGATATGTATGTAACTCTGATTTATGATGTATAATAATAATCAAATTTATTTATTTAACAGCTTTATGAACTGTTATTTTATTATTATATCTTGTTCCCTCCGCTGCAAGATTTTGAGTTTGCTTCTGTTCTTTCTTTCCTTTTCTTATTTAACCCCAATAACCATCTGCCTTTTTGAACGGTTTGAGTTGGACATGTGTGGATTATTGTCGACTTGAACGGTCAAAAATGGCGGGTTGTTACACTCTATCTCAAATGTATAATAACAAAAACTACTAAGCTAAAGTAGTTAGCCAAAAGTCAGGTGACGGACCATGATAAGAAGTCAAGCAGAAGCACCTGAAATACCTCGGTCCGACCCGAGTATTATTTAAGAAGAAAATAATAAACGGATCAGTCTAGCTATAAATATCAGATAAAATGAGATAGGATAAGAGATATCACAGAAATGTATGATAACAATAATGCCATACGGTGACAAGTATACATCGGATAATAACAAAAATCATACAATATCTAAAATATTCTCAAACACAGAAAAGAATTTCATATTCTTTAAATTATTCACCAAAACACAAATATTGATAGAGCTTATCAATGCATATCATCAAAATTGGTGAAACCTAAATTCTAGAAATCAACACCCAGAAATCCAGAAAACACAAAGGGGGAGGCCTATCACAAACGGGAGCATGAAAACTCACCAACACGTGTATCAAAAACGGAACACTATCCCATGGTCGCTAACCATAGAGCCGGTGCAACGGCGTAGTGCAATAACAGTATGCCCGAGGAACCTGAAACTCAAATGAGTTGGAACAACGACGTAGTACAGTAACGGGACGCCCGATGAACCTAAAACTCAAATATTTCTGAACAACGACGTAGTGCAATAACGGTACGCCCGATGAACTCGAAACTCAAATAATTCGGAACAACGACGTAATGCAATAACGGTACGCATGATGAACCGAACTCCATAAAGCCCTTAGGTCGCTAGCCTATAAAAATGAGACGAAGCTCAATAGAACGGGGTACAATCCCCTACGCGGACAAAGAGACATCGCATATCGCTAGTCTAAACCATAAAATGATCACCATTGATCAATAAGAAGTGTAAATTACACTAAGCTAGTAAATAAATAAGTTTAGCTTCATGTCCCATAACCACTAGCTTAACTTAAATATTTACGAACAGATTGTAGATTTCCACTCGAAAATTGTCACGAGAGTTCAATCGAACAAGTCCAAGAATTAACTGACGAAGTAAACGCAAGCGTTTCATACCACTTGTTTTGCTAAGCCGTTTAATTAGATTTCTCATACGAATGAGGTAAAGGTTTGTATATACTAATAGATTGGAAAACGGTTTTAAAAACGAGTTTTGTATTAAAAATGGTATTGAAATCATCTTTGTGAAAGCGTTTGAATATTTACTACTAGTATAGAAACCTTTGTATTTTTTAAAAGTGACAAATCATAGAAAACGATTGTAGAAACAATCGATCAACCAAAAATTCACATACGACAATGTGAATCAAATCCATAAAAATCGATATCAAATCCATCAAATGGATATTCCCAAAAATCCAAAGAAAGAAGTCATCAAAGTCGATAATAAGAGATAACAACTAACCGGATCAACAAAAATCGATTAAAATTGGAAGTTCACTCAAAAAATAGACAAATAGGCAAAACTGAACAGTTCCAGACGTCTGGTTTAGAATCCAGACGTTTGGATTTGTTTTTTTGGAAATTTTCAGAAAACTTTCAGACTTTTGAACTCAAACCAAACGTCTGACAAGATGTATCAGACGTCTGACAATGTGCACCAGACGTCTGACAGTGTGCACTAGACGTCTGAAAGGTGGTATCAGACGTCTGACAATATGCACCAGACATCTGACAGTGTGGACCAGACGTCTGAAAGGTGGTATCAGACGTCTGACAATATGCACCAGACATCTGACAGTGTGCACCAGACGTCTAAAAGGTGATATCAGACGTCTGGTTCTGTTTTGTGTATTTTTTTTTCTGCCATGTATATTTTTTTCCTCTAGGTCTATAACCAAACGTCTGGACTTTATAACCAAACGTCTGGTCACCTGGTCTGGGCAACAATTTGCCTAGGCCATAATAGCCAAAACGTTTCGGGAGCGATCGGACGAGTAACGAAGACTAGGGATTTATGCCAAGCGACAACCCAGCCTTATAGGCTCTTCGATACACCCCAAATATCATATCCAAACATCTATAGTAGGATTTTCATAAAATTGGACCAAAACACCAAAATTTGGAAAATTCACCAAATCAATTCAAATCAAAAGCAAATAAACATGCACAAATGTTAGGAATTCATACCTAACAACAATGAAAGTTATAGACGTAGATGTGAGTTAAATAACTCACCTTTAAAACTCAAAGACACGAGTGAGAAGCTTTAAAACAAAGCAAGACCAGTTTCTCTTCAATATACCTCTAGAATCTTCAATCTATTATCAAAGGTGAAGTTTTTCCTAAGTTAGGTTATAGGAATTTCTGTAAATTGAAGAGAGATAGAGATGGAGAAGATGAAGAGGATGCTTACCTAAGCTTCTCCTTGATTTTGGAGCAAGAACTTGAATTTCCTAATCAAACTAGGGTTTAGGAATTTCCATTTCCCTTTCTTTCCCCCATTTTTACTTTAGCTTGAGTGTTAGGAAATAGAATGAGTGAATGGATGGAGAGTAGAGGAGTTAGGGTATTATGATGGGTTGGTGGGCTGAAACCCAAACCCAAAGCCCAAATAGAAAAATAGTAATATTCTAATCAACTCAAAACATATCGATGTTTATACTCAAAAATGTTGTAAACGCTATTTTGGACTCAATGAAAGTGGTCTCGAGTCCCAATTCGACTGTTTATAAAAAGTAACATTTCAGACTTTAATCCGATTAACGATACTATATTTAAATAAAAAATTTAAATATACAATCGTAAAATATGCGGGTTGTTATAAGATCTCATTAAGAGTTTCTATTAACTCATCCTCTAATCACTTCAGGAATACATGCTTCTAAGTATATAAAAATAGTATGTACAACTCATATCACTTTACAACTTTTTAGTACCCATTGAACCTAGTTCTTGGGATCTCCAATCGTTAGGTTGGGTTACCATGGTGCATGACTCAACAATCTAAGGGAAATAGTTCCATTCTTTTACATGTAGAAAGGACTTTCTTTCTGACTAGTCCTTTCATCAAAGGATCTGCCAAATTCTCATCATTGCGTACATGATCCACTCTTACAGATTTTAAATGTATATACTCTCTTACAGTACTGTGCTTACGACGAATTTGCCTTCTCTTATCGTTGTAATAACGGTTCTCAACTTTTGTAATAGCCATGGTAGTATCATAATGGATCAACACAGCTGTTATCAGTTTTTCCCATAAAGAGATCTCAGCTAGCAGATTTCTTAAGTAATCTGCATCTTCACTAGCATTAGCCAGTGCTTTCATTTCTGACTCCCTAATGGATTGAGCCAAGATATTTTTGTCTTAGATTTCCAAAAAACAGCTCCTCCTGCAATACTGAAAATATATCCATAAGTAGCTTTGGAATCGTATGATAAAGTATTCCAATCTGCATCATTGTATCCTTCAACGACAGCTGGAAACTTCTGATACTGTAATCCAAGGTTCATGTTCTTTCTCATGACTCTTTCAATAGCATGCCAATGCTCTATACTATTCTGCTAGTAAACCTGCATAATAATCCCAGGACATAGCATTGTCGGGTCTACTACAATTAGTGGCATACTGAAGAATGCAAATAATTTTTGCATATTCAAATTGTCTTACACATTCACTAGTGATCTTAAATATTTTTACACTGGGATCATATGGTGTACTAGCTGGTTTACATTCAAAGTAATTATATTTCTTTAACATCTTCTCAATATAATGAGATTGATCCAAAGAAATTCCATTTTTAGATTTAGTCATCTTAATACCAAGAATCACATTTGCTTCATTAAGATCTTTCGTATCAAAATTGGCACATAGTATGTACTTAACATAATTTACAGCATGAATATTTGAACCAAATATAAGTAAATCATCAACATATAAGCATATGATAGTGCGAATGTTATTCTCATATTTATAATATATATACTTGTTTCATTTACTTTAAAACCGTGTGAAATAATTAGATTGTCAAATTTTTCATGCCATTATTTCTGTGCCTTTTTAAGACCATATAGGGATTTATTTAATTACAAACTTTATGTTATTGACTAGATATAACAAAACCTTCGGGTTGGTTCATATAAATCTCTTTTTCTAATTCACCATTCAAAAAAGAAGTTTTTACGTCCATTTGATGAATTAGTAGATCATCTAGTGAAATAAGAGAAATTAATACTCGAATTGATGTTATTCTTGCAACAAGTGAAAAAGTACCAAAGAAGTCAATGTTTTCTTTTTGTCTAAATCCTTTAGCTACAAGACGAGCCTTATTTTTGTCAACTATACCATCAGGTTTCAACTTCCTTTTAAGTACCCATTTACAACCTATAGTTTTACAACCTAGAGGTAAATCAACTAGATCCAAGTTTTATTAGATTTAAGAGATTCCATTTTATTACTTATAACTTTCTGCCAGAGATCTGAATCCAAAGAAGACAGAGCTTCTTTTAGATTAGCAGGGTCCTCTTCTAGTGCATAAGCATAATATTATGAACCAAAATCTTTAGCTATCCTAGCTCTTTTACTTCTTTTGAGTTCGGATTCACTTTCCGTATTATGTTAATTATTTCTGATTATTGGATTTTTAGTGATAGAAGTGCCCTCGCTATTCCTAAGTTTAAACGGAAATTTATTTTCAAAGATATCAGCATCATTTGACTCAATAATAACTCGAGCATTCAAATAAAAAAATCTATATGCTTTACTGTTAAGGGAATAACCAATGAAAACATACTCATATGCTTGACTTGCTAATTTAATTCTTTTATGGCCGGGAATACGAACATACGCTAAGCAAACCCAAGTTTTAAAATAAGAAAAGTTGGGTTTATGATTTTTAAAAATCTCAAAAGGTGAAATTTTGCTATTAGATTTAGAAATTCTATTTAATACATAACAAACAGTTAGTAAAATTTTCCTCCACTAGTGAGATCTGCACCCGAATTTAATAAAACAGCTACTACTAATTCGGTAAGAGTCTTATTTTTTCTTTCAGCTTTACCGTTCATTTTAGGCAAATAGGGTGTAGTTCTCTCATAAATTATGCCATGTTTTTATAAAATTCAATGAAAAATTTAGATTTATACTATGCTCCTCTATCACTTCGAGATCTTTTAATTTTCTTATTAGATTGATTTTCAATTTCAGTGACAAACAATTTAAACATATCTAACGCAACACTTTTATTCTTCATGAGATAAACATAAGTAAAATCAGAGCAATCATCAATAAAAGTAATAAAGTAGCGTTTTTCATCCCTAGTTAGAGTACTACCAAGTTAACATATATCAGAGTGTATTAAATCTAAAGGCTCTGACTCTCTAAACATAGATTTATGTGGGATCTTAGTAATTTTAGCTTGGCTACAATATTCACATTTTTCTTAATCATTTATGGAAACTTTAAGGATTAGGCCAAAATTAATCATGTTATGAATTAATCGCTTATTAACATGACAAAGTCTAGCATACCAAATATTAAAACACACAACATATAAACAGAACAATTAACTTCAACATTCAACTTAAACATCCCATCTACACCATATTATTTACCAACAAAAACACCATTTTTAGTGATGGTGTATAAGTCAGATCCAATAGTTTGAGTAAAACCAGCTTTATTTAACAAGAAATCAGATACTAATTTTTTCCTCATCTCTAGAGTATGCATCACGTCTTTCAACAATAAATTATTTCCAGAGGTAAACTTTAACTCCACAGTTCCAATTTTAGCAACAATATTGGTGTTAGAATATCCCAACAGCACTTTCATGTCATTAACAACATTGTATGTTTTAAACATTTCACGATCATAGCAAACATGGCAAGAAGCACCAGTGTCTACCCACCACCCTTTTGATCCACCGACTAGTTTGATCTCAGTAAGCATAGCCACAAGGGCTTCTTCAGTCAGATTAGCCTACGGTGCAGGATTTGGCATGTTCCGACATTTTCGTGCCATATGTGCTGGTTTCCCATAGTTGTAACATAAGAAAAACTGTCCAGTACCATTCTTTAGGGGGTATTATGCTAATTCTTCTGATGCTGATTGTTTTGGTTCAGATTCAGTTTGCGATTTTGATTTTTAAAATTTTTTGCACTAGATTTCAAACTCTTGCTTGTGGATTTCTTAGTGTTGTTGGTAGATACAACAAGCATCTCTTCTTTCTAGTCCTGTTTTCTGGCCTCTTCTTCAATACGAAGACGGGTAATCAAACTCTCTAAGGAAAACTCCTTAGTCTTATGCCAGAGATTATTTTTAAAATATTTCCAATTAAGGGGTTATTTATCAATTGACACAGCGAATTGAAACTGTTCATCTAAAACCATACCTTCAAAAATAATCGCATGCACAATTTTCTGGAGCTCATGCGACTGCGCCTCCGCTGATTTGTCATCCATCATCTAAAACTTCAAATAGCGACCAATAGCATATTTTTCGCGCCACCTTCCTCGATATCATATTTATTTTACAGCGCATCCCAGATCTACTTTGCTGACTTGTTTGAGTTTGTGGTAATCGTACAGATCATCGCTCAAGCCATTAAGAACATAATTTTTACAGAGGTAGTCATGTTCAATCCAGTCCTTCAAAGTCTTTTTCTGATCTTCTGTTGCTTCTGTAGGCAGCGTTGGTTTTTCGGGTCGTCAGCCCATGTGCCACATTTCACGTAGTCAGAAAAACTCCATCTTTTGGCGCCATCATTTGAAATGCAAACCTTCGTATCTGAACGGTGCAGCAGATATAGTCGAAACCTCAAACATATACATCGGGGCAGCATTGTTGTCAGTGATCAAAACCATGACCGTATTAAAATTGTTGTGCCTCAACCTGAATTTGCAGCCTCTTTTTTATGGCTGAGTCATGAACTAGATCGCTCTCTTTAAGACGATTCGCAGCATGACCTCAAGGTGCAAAGCTATCTATCAACCGCTCCATCCTCAAGATAAAACAGCCTCAGAAATTTGGTCAATTTGCTGTTTACACTATAGAAAATTGCTCTGAATGTAGCACTTTCTAATTTAATTGCTTGTAAAGTTTCTTAATGAGAGAAAATGCAGAGGACAAAAAAGAAGAAAGAAAAATTGTCTGTTATTTATATTTTCTCTTCTGCCTATCTAGTTTAAATAGGGAGAATGAAAATTGTATGTATTACCGAAGTGAGGGACTGTTAATGAATTTAAATTTGTTGTCATTTAAAACGAATTTTTAATACCATTAACTTTTGCAATAGCTCAATAATAATGGCTCATGAATATATATTACCGTCATACATTTGCAACGGCTCAATTATAATAACGGCTCATAAATATATAACCATTAACCTGCTTTTTTTTTGTTTAATTAACTCACTTAAAGTTCCAACACGTATACTATCTAATTTCCCTAAATTTGCGAAGTACTAAAAAATTTATTAAAAAATCTTATGTTTTTGTGTAGTTCAAAATGTGATACATTTGTGGGATTGCTTTCTTGTATTTCTGATGCAGTTTGATGTGTTATTGTGGGTTGTTTTCTAGTTTCCTTGTGTACTTTTATAGCATTCTCATTACTTGAAAGTGCTGCATATTCAAGAGGGAATGCAAAAAACCCTAAAAAACATTATGTACTTTCACATCTTCGTTATTTGCATCAAATCTCTTTTGTTAATTTTGTCTGGTTTTTATTTAGTCGATGTGGTTTCAGTTTAATATTATATTTCTATGTAGCATGGCCAATTTTTTTACGGTATGAGCACTTCGTTTGGTTTATAGTCCTATGTTTCTTTAACCGTTAGTATTTCACACTCAAAGTTTGAACTTCAATTCTTTCCTGAAAATCCGCTTCCTAGTCTGTTCCAACTAATTCTTTTTGCAAAGTTAAATTTGATCTCTTTGGTTGTTACATAATCTAATTTGACACGATGTCCTATAACACTTTTTATGTTTGCTATCACATTAAACAGTTCTATGCAAATGGGAATTATGGTGAGATATTCCACGTCGAAATACATAGCACGTTTCCATCCTTTGTAATAATAATTGTAGACTCATAAGTATATGAACCTTCTTTCAAAATTTATCACAATCATCTACAATCTCAGATTGTATCATGTAGAAAATGTTTGCCTTTGAAGGTAAGTTATATCCTCCAACTGGTTCCCAGACCTATTAATGAACATTTTGAAATGTCCATAGTAAGGTTTTGGACTAAACACGTAAACGTTTTTGTTGTTTTAATTCAAAATTTTTATATTGTTTCTGGAAGAAAAATTCTATTTTCGGTTATGTGCTTTGACAGGTTTGAAAATTTGTGATTCTCCACCTGGATCTATCGAAACACCAGTACCCTTAGCAACTTCCGCCTGACTTTGACTCCATACCCTTACTGATGATGCTATGTTCAATGATGTTGAAGTTCTGCTTGCATATATCAGTTGTTTATCTAGATTAGGAGGTTTATCCCACCAAATTGCTACTCCTTGAAAGCAGGACCCATTGGTCTGGCAACCACTACCATAAAATGTCCAAGTATTGACCAACAATTCTGTAGAATAATTTTTTTGTTTAATACAATCTGACTAAAATGTAATTTGTATTGGTTGGTTGCAAGTTAAATTTCCAATAAGGTCGTGACTTCAATCTTGATCAATGGTACATATTTAACTTTTTAGCTCACTTCTTTCATTGTTTGTTTTTAGTTTTTAATATTTTTAGAATGATTTTTCAGTGTCTTTTTATATCATTCCTTTAATTAATATGAGATTTCATGGTACGTGTAATGCACATGCATATAACTTTTTTATAAAATTTAAAATTCCAACGTAGTGTTCATAAAAATAAATTAAAAAATATAATGAAAAAATTATAATTTTTTTGTTGAAGCAGAGTTTTAAAGTTGTAAATTTATGTACATTTCAAAATTTTCCTTTGAAAATAAATGTTAGTTTTTTTATATGAGATTCGAACTCCCATCCTCTTGTTTGTATATAAGTTTATTTTTGAAACTTCGCAGTCGGACCAAAAGATTGTGTTTATGTTCCAACTTTCAATAAAGATTTGCATATAAAAGTATTTTTGAAACTTTGCGGTCGGACCAAAAGATTGTGTTTCTATATCAACTATTAATAAAGATATTCCTATATAATTTGTATGTCATCGCATAAATTTTTTCTAGCCCCATGCCTTATATAAAACTATGTTTAGTTTCCCAACGTATCTTTCAATGAATATAGATTATCATGTTTCAGCCGTATTATAAATGTTGACATACAAAATCGGCATTATATTTAAAAGATTAGGACCTATTTGGTTTTATTTGAGTTTTTTGTTTTGCGTTTTAAGCATGGATTATGAGAAGAGGGAATAATAAGATCTACAATTCCAATTCAATATGACAATGAAGGGACATTGAAAAGGATGAATTGTTTTCATGCTTTTGTTATTTTCTAAAGCATAGAAAATAATTTTTTTTTTAATATGGTTCATTAATGTCAATAAGTGTCCATCTCGGGGATCGAACTTCTAACAACCTGGAATTTTATTGTTTGGTTTTGAATATTTAATTAATTTTAAACATTGGAATAATTGGTTTTAAGGTTGAAAACTTGAATTCAACTATAGGGATTATTTTAAATATTTGAATCATGAATTTAATATTCGAATAGTGATTTAAATATCTGGATTTTAAATCTAATATTAATTAAATGAATTTAATGGTCTTATTTAACCCCTTTTAATTAATAAATGATAACAGTGAATTCATTTTGTAAATTTATTTGCAATAGTAAATGGTTCAAACAAATATAAGAAACTTAATTTTTATTATAACGACTTGATTTTTATTGACGTATGTTTATTTTAATTTATTTGATTTTTCTATAATTTTAAATTTGAAAAATATTTACATTTTCGTTTGATGATATTTTGGCAAACGATAGTGTTTTTTTTGTGATTTTACAAAATCAACTAATCAATGTATATTATTATTATTTTTAGGTCACGACACTATTTTATGCACGATCGTATTTTTATTTTTTCGCTCGTGGTTTGTACGCGAACAAATTCTGTGCGGTGAAATGCCGAAAATGGAAATACAAACTAAGAACCAACCTTCAGAAAGTTCAACACGTTTACGTTTACACACACTCTCTCTCTCATTTTTTTCAATAAAATAGTAAAGGGTAAGTGAGCTAAAACTTCAAAAATTCAAAACAATTAAAATACTTGACTAAAAATATGAAAAGTTTGGATTTTTGAGTTTGGATTGGTGAGATCTACAGGTTGATGCGAGTTTTGAAGTGTGCGGTTGAAATGTTGGATGGTCGACAGTTTTACTGAATGGATAGCAAACTAGGGTTGGAGTTTTTAGGTGATTTAGGGTGAATTAAGGTAGGACATGGATGGATTTGGGTTTCTGGGATGGAAGAGCATCTCCGGGTGGATTATGGGGCAGTGCGACTCCATATGGGAGGTCGCGATCTCAGCCAGTCGAAGGGGACGGGGGAGGGTGATGCATTTTGCATAAGAGGCTCGGATGTGTCATTGTGGTGTAGAGAGGATGGAGATTTCAATGAGTAGTTCATCAAAGGTGGTGCCGCATCGTTCCGTCAAGGGGGGAGTGAGATATTGGTGGGGAAGTGCTCGTGTATGATGGTGCTTCAGGCATGAACAATAGAGGATTTGAGTTTGGGAGGGAAAGGATTAATGTGTACTTAATTTTATAATGATAATAATCAGTGCACTAAGTTCTATTTAAAAAAATCAATAACTTATAAAATGCACAACTCTCTCGTACGAGGTCTAATCGAGATGCGGTCTTTAGCATTGCGCTCGTAATGACAATAGCTTCGCGACGGAACTGGTTTCATTGAATTTGGAGCTAAGGAAATTTTATGCTAAAATCGAACGTCGTTCGATTTTAGTTCAAACTGGAACGCCTAAGCATCCGCTGGTTTCAGTGAGTTAAACTCACCTTTTTGGACAATTAGTATGATATAATAGAAAAAATTTACGGTTTGTGTTTGGTTGAATTATTGATCGGTTTGGTTAAATATCCGCTGTTAAAAGCGAATGGCGTTTAAAATGAAACACATGAAGTTGGAGAGATATCCGGATTTTTCGACATTATGATTTTAATTGTAGTATATTCCAGTTGATTTTATTTCAGTTATTTACCTGTTATATAAATGGGTAAATGTCAAAAATTGATAGTTTCGCTATATTGGATGTGACACCGACATATTTTTAAAAGTTGAACATTTTTAGGGTAAAGGTTGTAATAGCACCGGTTAAGTGCTATAGTAACTTTTGGTCTCGAAATAATATTTTGAAAATACTATTAATTGTTGTTTGATTTTGGAAATGATTTCTGATTTGAAAAATGATTTAAATCCGACCTTTGGATTTTCTATGATATTTTATTTTAGAAATTAGTTTTCGTACTTCTCTATTTTACTTCAATTTCTTTTATTATTCTTTTCTAATATATGTATATTTGTAAATGTTTCAAGATTATTTTGGAAATTATTTATCTTCATAGAAAATTTATTTTAATAATGATTGTTTATTTTAAAGGAAATAAAAGGTATTATCTTTTATTTTAAAAGAGATTTTTGAGTTTAAAAGAAGATAAACTATTTTAGGGATAAATATGTATGAAACATTTTATATAAAACGTTGAAAAAGGGATAGGTTTATAAATAGTATTTTATAAAACAGAAAATATTATCATTTGATAAATTTGAGCAATAAATCACAGTTGTGAATTTATTGTAATATATGAAATGATTGTGTTATGAAAAATATATGAGATTTATAATTACAATTGGAGTTTTATTTTACACTTGAAGATTTGGTTTTATATTTGCGAGTTGTTTATAAAGGAGTTTTGCAATTATGTTGAGAAATTTATAAAAAGAATTTCTAGAAAAGAATTTGGAGTTATTATATAAAGAAAAAGTTGCAAATAAATTTGGGGATTTTTTTAAATGAGTTTTATATATGACTATTTTATAGAAGAAGTTTTATAATAGTACAAAGGAGGTTTATAAAGAAGTTATTAACTAAATTTGGGAATTTATAAAAAGGAGGCTATAATTATGTTTTAGATATTTATAAAGGAATTTATAACAATATTTTATGAAAGGAGTTTTAAATATAAGGAGTCTTATAGAGGAGTTTTATAAAAGGATTTATAAGGACGAGTCCTAATTTCCATAAATGATCATTTCAACTTAGGAAATGTTCTTTTCATACTTAACATCAAATTTCGAGATATGGAAACTCGTCTCTATCTTGAGAATTAAGAATGTATATCGAGACAAGGATAGTTTTCTAACTTGTCTGATTTTATTGTTAATCGAGGAATAATACCGTTTGAAATCGAAAAGTGGTGGTAGGTATATATGGTTTAATTTCCATATGACCTGTTTTACTTACTCCAAAAAGGAAGTATTTTGGATTTATTGTTATCAGTGTTTTAAAAAACATTTTTTTCAACCCAGATAAGTATGGTTAAAAATGATCTTTCTTTAAATTTGTAAAATATACTTATACAGTTGAGATAAGTATATCGATATTTTTCAAGTATTGAAAAGAGTAGAGAGATTTGTTAATATAAATATGTAAAAGTAATTTGATATAAGTATTTACATAGTGGTTGTAATTAACGAGATGATTAATTAAAGAGGATTAGTGGTCGTTTTGTGCTTAACCAAGCTTGGTTAAATCTTTGATTGAACAGTTTTGTTATTTGATAGTTAAATAACTGACTATCAAATATTGGTCAGTTTTAAAACTATCATTGTCGGTTTGGAGAGACCAGGATCAGATATGTTATCCAAAAATCACTTCGAACTAGCATAAGCGTTCGAATTAAAGACATCTAGAAGATGATCGAAGACGGAGTTCATTGAAGTGCAAAGGCTACTTGCTACTAATCCTGAGGGTGATTCCAAATTGAATGTAGTAGAAGTGGTGCCTTCGGTTTGTTCATATCCCTAACAACTTGTGTGGACGAATGCTGGCATTGCATTGTTGCCTGAAAGGCAATATTAGCATTCTAAGTGAGATTTACTAAAACGGTAAAACGTAGCCTCTAGCCTCATCAATCGGGAATGACTAATACAGAGGATATGCCGCAAGGTTATGTGAGTCACACCCATTAAGGTATTGTCATCACCCTTTCTAGATTATTATTTATGGATTGGTTGTGCATGAGAGCTCTCGAGAAAGGTTGCAAAGCAACCAGGGTAACGAAATATTTGATATTGTCCAGTAAGGGGTAGGCTGGTCTTGCCATGTATGGGGTCCATGTGAAGCCATCGGTACATTTTATATAGAGATGTACTGTGACAGGTGGTGCCCCAATGTCGTGTCTTTAATGGAATCCATTGACCAAAAAGTGCCATTAAGGACTTAGTTGTATCCCCATTATGTTGGAATTTAATTAATGTAACAATTTCAGCTAAGATTCAATTTTTATTTTAAACTTTAGAGTTAATTATAATATCACAAGATTTTTATGAAATGGTTTAGTTATTGTAAGGTAAAAATCATCCGTGTTTATATGCGGCATGATCTTACGAGATACCTTTATTTTGAAAGGTTTTATAACATTAAAATCCATTTGAGATGTGTTTCTCATGCTGGTTTACCAAACTGATCCGGGTGTTATTCTCTTATAATGCTCATGTCAGACCGAGCATATTTTTAGATTTAGTTATGGTTGCTTGGGGGCTTCAGAAGATGAGCTAGAGGTTTTCAAGACGTATTCATGTATATTTTTATTTCCGCTCCATTGGTTGTTTATATTTATCAGCATTTGTGAGGACAGACTGTTATAACTGTTCAGGCTGATGATAGATTAGTGTACTTTGATTTATGTATGTATAGTACAGTTCCCTTTTGTAAAGATCTGTTGTGTATTATACGTTACTCGTCACGATGTGAGATTGTTCTATCTTTTCCTTTTCTTTTCTCAATAATCTATCTTTTTGGCATTTGGATACTCGGCATATGAATACCTTAGATATATTACTATCGACTTCTGAGGACCGAAAAGGTGGGTCGTTACAGAACTCGTGGTCTTTAATCTCGTATTTTAAACTAGCAACCAGCTGAGCCAACCCCGTTGGCAAATTGTTTTTTTATTTTGTTTGTTAACTTTATTTTTCAAATCGGTCATCTTCCAAAATACATGCTTCCTATGCATTTCTATTTCGATGGAAATCCAAAATTAAAAAAACAAACCAAACAGGGCCATAGTTTTGTACCTTGAGTTCGTTTGCTATAGTTATAGTTAATTTATTGTAAATTAACATATAATATATCTAGAGCTTAAATTCGATGTGCAAAGCGAAAAATGAATGTTAAAGAGGTACTCCAGTTTTGGAAAGGAAAGGTTTTTTTTAAAGTTCTTAAAACTGCTATGGAAGGTACTTGAAAACCCAGCCCTCTATAAACATAATTACGTAATTTACCTCCTATTATTAGCATGTAAAATTTAAATCGCAAATCGGGCAATTTCGGATGGATTAGTGTTGTAGTACTATATCAATGATGTCATGTCGTAATTATGTACATTTTTTGATGATTTATGTCTTTTTTCTTTTAAAATTTCGGTGACATGTTACAGAATTTTCGTAAAGATGATAACATGGTAAATTGTTTAGAGTGGAGCTCTTTTTATCATGTCATCCGCTTGCACTATTTTCGATCTCGGAAATATCGACCGACATCTTGGCCGATATCTCAATTCGACCTTCCCCCAAACCGAAACAACAAATCTCGGTGTAAATTTCATTTCTAATATATCGTCGATATGTCGGCCGAGATGAGATATTGAAATATCGGCCGAGATGAGATATGAAATATCGGTTGGGATTTTGTTTTTGCTTTGAGCTAAAATTTAAGCCCTGCCTAACCGAAAACAATAATTAAAAAAATTGAAGCCCAGCTACTATAAGCTCCTGCTATTTCAATAGTTAACCCCTCCTCTTTTAATTGCTACAATTAAACCTAAAAAAATTCTCTAAATCAAATAACCCTACGCGAGACATTTGAATCACATTCTGAGTCACTTAAAGAATAGCCTTTTAAGGTATATTAATGACTCTTTTTGCTAGTTAGCTTGTAATGGTAAAAGCGTGGTTTTATTTTGATTTACCATTATGCACCTTTTGCTAGTTAGCTTGTGATGGTAAAAGTTTGGTTTTATTTTGGTTTACCATTATGCTCTTTTTGTGTGATTTGTATGTAAATAGAAGACTTGAAAAGAATCTTGTTTAATCTTTGATGTTTTATATACATTTTGCATGTTATATGACTATATCGTATATTTATATACGTTCTACAATATTTTGTTCATCGTTTTTTTACATGCATATTGCTTACAAGTGTAACTTATGTGTTTATTGTTTAATGTTTTGGATTTTTTCTATGTTCAGTGTGTAACAATAGTTCATGTTCATGGATTGTGAGTTGTAAGCTATAATTTATTTGTATTGTGTTATTATGTTAGTTTACCCATATTATGGTTTATGAATATAAATGTTATTTCGTAGATTAATAACAATGGATTGATTGTGCCTATCAAGTTTAAGTTATTATTTTTATGGTAGCATTCATAAAAATTATTGTGTAAGAATATCAATTTTGAACATATCATATACTCCGAGATGGTTTTGAGATGAGCTTTAAAACCCAAGATGGAATTCCAAGACAAACACCCCAGAGGACTCATCTCGTTCGAGATCTCACCCAATATGAGATTGAGTCTCTAAAATATGTGAGACGAAACGTGACTGAAATCCGCGATTTAAAACCTTGTCCGCTTGATGATTTTATTTTAGTTGGAGTTTCTTTAAAATTATCTCTCTTATCTAAAAGTAAGGCTCTTTTTACCATCCTCAGGAAAAATAAGTGTATGGAAAATAATCACAGACCTAGAACAATCCACGTTTTACAATGGTAATTGAATACACCACTTTTATTATATGTATATGTATATGTATGTATGTATGTATATATATACATATATATACACACACATATATATACGAGTATTACGGCACGCGCTTCGCACGTGAATTGTTTTCCTTATAAATTGTATATGTTTAATTTTTTTTCAAGTGATATTAAGATTTGTATGTTTGTAAAAAAGTATTTTGAATTTATAAAGGAAGTTTAATTTTAGATTCTATTTTAGAAGCATTTTGAATTTGTAAAGCATGTTTAATTGTTAGACCCTACTTTTAAGGGCGTTTGAATTTATAAAAGAAGTTTAATATTATATTCTAGTTTTAAGTGATTAAGATTTGATAATATATAGAGGAGCGTTTTTGGCAGTTTACGTTGATACCAAAAAATGTGACACCAAAACTATTACAACTATTATTAAAGTTATGCACGTGCATGGGGCACATCATTTCTTTTTAATGTGAGTTTTGTCTGTGTCATTGTTTACAATAAGAGGTAAATCATGTATGTTTAAGGAATTTGATATCTTAGATACTACCTTGTCACGGTTAAAATGTTGGAAATAAACTTGATTTTGTTAATCTAGATTTTTCCATATAGGAAATATCTAGAATGTAGAATATATAGAATAATATATCTGAAATTGTATGAGAGAATAATTAGAAGATATTTATGGAATAATATGTTTGAAATTGTATTAGAGAATATTTAGGAGATAGTTATGGAGAACCGTTAGATTAAATGAATCTCCACCATTTATCTAAGATGTGAACTCCTATAAATAGAGGTGGATTCACTAATCTTGAAGGTAAGAAAGGAGTAAGAAAAAAGTGAGAGAATAGAAATGTAGTGAAAACAATATATGAACTTTTGTAATAATGTTTAGTAATAAAGTTTTTCTCCTTATATGAAAAAGGTAGTTTTTTCTTCTTCAATCTCTTATCTATCTTCTTCTAAAATCAAATTTGTTTGCTATTGAAGAAAAATTCCAACAAAGTGGTATTGGAGCTTGAAGATCCTCCTAAAAGATGGCGAATAAAGGCGTTCCCTTACAAGTCCCAATGCTCACTATGACCAATTATGACAATGGGAGTTTAAGG
Source organism: Allium fistulosum (assembly GCA_030737815.1). Taxonomy (NCBI): domain Eukaryota; kingdom Viridiplantae; phylum Streptophyta; class Magnoliopsida; order Asparagales; family Amaryllidaceae; genus Allium; species Allium fistulosum. The sequence continues at coordinate 360,938,318 of CM060904.1, forward strand.
ATAATGGCTCTCCTTGGAGCACATGATGTTTGGTAGATAGTTGAGAAAGGCTGCACCGAATAAGAGAATGAAGATAGTCTAACTCAAAGTCAAAGGAATAGTTTGAGAGACTCAAGGACGAGAGACAAAAAGACTCTCTGTCTAATCTATCAAGCATTGGATGATGATACTTTTGAGAAAGTTTCAGGATTAAAGTCAGCCAAAGAAGCATGGGAAAAGATCCGAACATCTTACAAAGGAGCCGATCAAGTCAAAAAGGTACGTCTTCAATATTTAAGAGTAGAGTTTGAAACTTTGCACATGAAAGAAGGTGAATTAGTTTTTGATTACTTCTTAAGGGTTTTAACGGTCACTAATAACTTAAAAATAAAAGGTGAGAAGTGATATGATGTAAGAATTATGGAGAAGATTGTTAGATCATTAGATCCACAGTTCGAACATATTGTCACCGTCATCGAAGAGAAAAAAAACTTGGTGGCAATGGCAATATAGGAACTTCTCGGTTCATTGCAAGCTTGTGAAGAAAAGAAAACGAAGAAGGAAGAGATTGTGGAGCAAGTACTCAAGACACAAATTGATTCAAAAAAGGAAGAAAGCAATCGAAGCCAACAAAGACTTGGTTGTGGTCAAGAACGAGGAAGAGGTCTTGGATATGGACACAAACGAGGTTGGAGATCCAATAACGACAACAATCAAAGTGTAGAAAGATCAACAAGAGGTCGTGAAAGAGAAAATTCAAAATTAAGGCATGACAAGTCATGCCTCAAATGCTACAATTGTAATTTTTTTGGACATTATGCTTCTGAATGTCGAGCTTCTAGCAACAATAAAACTGAAGAGAAGACCAATTACATTGAAGAAAGAAGTGATGAAGACGATACTTTACTGCTGGCTTACAAGGAAAAGAAAGAATAGTTAATCTCCAAAGGATTATGCGAGATTGTCGAGAATGGTTATGAATGGGAAAATGATTTGGAGAGCATATCGCAAATTGACAAGAAAGCATTTGTGAAATTACGATGGAATGACCATCGTACTCGTGTTGCGATAAGTGAGAATGTCGATGAAGCAGTGTATGATTATATACTTGGAGATAGTTCCACAAAAGATTCGTGGAATTTGTTGAAAGAAGTATATGGAAAGAATGATACAATAATAATTGTTAGCACTAAAATTGGTCACTAACCTCATTGAGAAAGATTGTGTAGAGAGATAAATGATGAAAGTAAATTTAAACAAGGAACAATATGCTAAATTGAATGCAAAGATGAGAACATCAGATTTATAGTGGTTCGGCGTAACTGCCTACGTCCACTTAGAGGTTAATCTTTATTGCTTTTCTAGATAATTGATTACAGATACAATCCGTTTGCCAACTAATTGAATATAATTGCTAAGTAAAGAGGATGAATCTTGAAAGCAGCAGAGTCTCCCCAGTGTTCTCGAAAAAAGGTCCATTTCACTATGCCCCTGCCTCTCTATTTATAGACAAAGATGGGTTGAACTTCCCTGGCGGGCCTGGCAGCCGAATACCTTGGCCCACATGGAGTGGTCACTGTATGCCGAACCGAACAGGCCGAACGGTCGGATGCCGAACCATTCTCTTCATGCCGAACGATGTGCTTGTTGTATGGGAAGAGTAGGCCGAGTAACAATCGAAGCCGGTCGTGTTGGGAAGAATGCCGAATCATCTTTGACTGCCGAACGCCCCTGGTATGTCGAACGATACGCTGGCCGAGCGATGTCTCTGGCCGAACGATATCTTGACCGAACAAGGTCCCTGGCCGAACGATGCCTTTGGCCGAACCAATATCTTGACCGAACGAGGTCTCTGGCCGAAAGAAGTCTTTGGCCGAACAATGCCTTTGGCCGAACGAATATCTTGACCGAACGAGGTCTCTGGCCGAACGATGCCTTTTGGTCGAACGAAGTCTTTGGCCGAACAATGCCTTTGGCCGAACGAAGTCTCTGGCCGAACAATGCCTTTGGCCGAGCGCTCCTGGATGCCGAGCGTTTCTAAATGACGGTTGCAAAGAGATGCCGAACGATCTAGTTGGGCCGAACGGTGGATATGCCGAGTACTAAGTTGCCTGGCCAAATCTCCAGAAAACACTTGCCCCCCAAAGTGTATTACGTGACCGAACGTGATACGCTTTGAATTACGTATCCTCCATGCTTCGCTTCGAACCTTAGCTTATTCCTTTTGGAGATGTCTTCTTGTGATTACCAGGTGAGGTGGTGTGTGCCGAACGATATGCGAGTGCCGAACAGAACAGTTGAAGTCGAACGCTCCTTGTATGCCGAACGACTTCGTTTTGACCGGTTCTAATGATCATCGTCTCTTCGACTTCTTCTTCTTCTTTTATATAAAGGCCGGCCTGATCTATCTTCTTCTCTTTTTACACTCACTTCTTCTATCTTATACTTGAAAAAATCGCCTTTTAACAGCCTCCAAACACTTTACAAACCTTCCCCATCCACTCGGCATTAATTAAAACCGCGCCCTCAACTTCAGAATTCTCCCAAGTCTCGATCTACTAATTAGGTATTGATCCCCTTATTTAAATCCTTCCCCTGACTAAATTTTTTAATAAGAGGCTCAAGTTCGTAAATCAGAATTGCAGCCGATAGGTGTTGCGTGGATGAGAGAATCGAACTGCGATTAAGATGTTCTTTTAGGGCCAGATGATGCGGAGGAAAGTAGGAGTGACCAATGATGAGCATACGAGGGAGTAGTTGGGAGATGTATTATGGTCCGGCATGGTTTTCTCGTGCCGAACGAGATTGGAGGGAAAGAATGGAGGAGGAGCAGGAATTGGCTAGAATGCCGAATAGCATGATCCGGTATGACTCGCCGAACGATACATCCTCGTTGTTCGGTGTGGATGGAGGAAGAAAAGAAAAACGAAAGCGTTGTTTAAGGAAGGAGTGCCTAGCGTTGGGACTCAGCGTAACTTTGGTTCGGCGTGATTCACCACATGCCGAGCAGTGGAATGGAAGGATAGGGAGGAAGTACGAACTAGATAGGATGCCGAACGATACTTCAGCCGAACATAACTTAGACCGAACAGCGCTTTGACCGAATGATACCCAGGCCGACCAATAGTTAAGCCGAACGATAATTTGGCTGATCAAGATTTAGGCCGTACGATAGATAGGCCGGTCGATAGTTTGGCCGGTCGATGCTAAGGCCGAACAACGTGAATGCCGAACCATACTTAGGCCGATCAAACATAAATGTCGAGCCCCACTTAGGCCGAACAACACAAATGCCGAACCATATCAAGGCCTAACAATCATAAATGTCGAACCACACTTGGGCCGAACAACACAAATGCCGAACCATATCAAGGCCGAACGATCATAAATGCCGAACCAACAATTGCCTTGCCTAATCACATAACAAAACAAGGACAAGGACTCTAGCATACTAGCATATCAAACTGATCTGGACTATAAACTCCCTAGCTTCTGTAGACATAAACCTGAACTTAGATTGACATAATCGGATAACTTATTTTAACGCTTTCTGAATCTGAAACAGTAATCACCATAAGGCAGGCTTTTGGAGACGGTCAGCGATGACAGTCTTCGAAGGCGATGATTTGAAGCTCAGTTTTATATCAGTAACCTTGTGACTTTCAAATTTTCAACGCTCATACACGATCGATTGCACTAGTTCACACACCACGTGGGGGGAATATTCGTGTTGTTAATTCTAACGTTGAACATTTTTCAAGTATAGTTCTCACAGGTGCTTTGCCAGATTCACTATTTATTGGAGATGTCTAAAAAATCTAGCTCCGCCACTATCTCAGATAGGCCCGGGCCGTCTTCAAAGCAAGAAGTCGCAGACACTTCAAATCCGTCGACTTCCCCCACTCATAATTTAGCTCCTGATGCCTTGGAGGCATCGATTCTCTTGGATGATCCGATCGATTCACATGCTTAATAAATTAACGAAGTCGCGCTTCGGCGAATATGCTCTATCCATGGAATCCCTTTCGTCGACGTGTTGGTTCCGTCGAGGCATGATCGCCCACATCTGCCCCCAGTTGGGTATACTGCCTGTAATAAGTTTATGTGCTGGATGGGCAGCGTGCCTCCATTCAATTTATTTCTTCGGGACATGTTGCAATACATAGACATCGCCCCGTCGCAGCTGCATCCAAACGGCCACGCTTTCATATACGGGACCTACCTCCTTTTCATGGCCGTCTTCTCTAGGCCTCCAACTTCCGACGACATCCGATATATTTATATGATTAAAAAGCGGAAAGATAGCCCCTCCTTTGTGTTCCTCGAGCCGTACCACAAATGCCAAATTTTGACCGGAGCATGTAGCAAATTTGCCCTGTACAAACAGGAATGGTTCTATGTGCATTGCCCTCCTGGTTTCGCGAGGAGATGGGTTGAAGGCAGTAAGTCTTTTCCCTGAGTCGATATTTGCGCTCTATCGGAGCTATGCTTTTTCTAACTTCTTGTTTCATCTTTTCAGGTATCAACCCGCGTCCTGAGGGCCGAGGATATTCTGAAACCGTCGAAGCCATTAGAGCTCTTCCTGCTGAGGAACGAGACATCCGAACCCTCATTTCAAATTAGTCATTATCGAGATTCGGACTATTAGCAGGAGGTCGCCGGATTAGTCTTCCTGAGGGCGTCTCCATTCCCAAGCCCGCATCCGGTAAAGGGAAAAAACTAGCTGAATCGTCATCACGCCATACCCCTGATGTACAGGAAGGGGAGAAAATCAAAGAGAGTGAAGCTCCTGAAATACAAGGCGAGAATGTGGGTCCTACTCAGGACCCACTGGTCGAAGTGCATGATATTGAAACATCATCTTCCCCTTCGAAGGGGAAAAAGAAATTGACGTATAAGATACAGAAGGAGAAGATTGGCGGAACTTCCAAAGTTACGCTCATCCCGCTAGAGAAAGAGCTAGGCTTCTTCACAGCACATGGAAAGTTCTTTAAAGGGTCTGTCGAACCTTACCATTCCCGACGATCTACTCAATTACAGTTTCGATGATCCAGAAGCCCTTAAGTTTCATTCGCCCACTAGAGGCGACATGGGAGTCCAAGCCCCAGTCCAGGGAGATAACACTCCAATCAGTAAAGATAAAGGAACTGGTCCGTCGGGGGGAACACTAGGACACACACGCACACACGCACTTCACCATACTCTTCAATTTTTTCCATTACCTCGATTTTTCTTAACTCGATCTTATTTTTATTCTATGCAGGTGACATGGGGCGCTCCACGGGTTCGATCGCCTCCACGGTTCTTCTGTATTTCACCATCCGGGACGGGATTCAGGCTCCGGTAGACGTAGGGACATAGACAATTACGAAGATCGAGATAACCGTCCCCGTGAGTCGTCTTAACGAAAGAAAACATATTCCCAGTCTTCATACTCTCGTGATCCCCCTCCTCAAACTGAGCCAGATAGAGAAAAACTTTCGCAGAAGGGGTCTCAACCCGATGTCTCCCGAGATCAACATTCCGGGTCATCGAGCACACGACAATCTCGAGAACATCGGAAGAGAACAGAACTTGCAAAGCCTCCTCCCCCTGTTACTGCGGCTGACCCAACGATAGCAGAGAAGATGGTTGATCTTAAGGCTAAATTTCCAAAATCTGCTTTGACGGCCTGAAATTCCTCCCAGCTATTCACCACATTCTTAGGCACATCAAACAGAGTGCCCTCGCCTGCAACAACGACGTCTATGTTCAACATGACGCGTTTGCACATTTGGTCGAAAAAGTCTTGGAAGTATCCGTTGAGCGCCAACAAGAGGTTGACTGTTTGAAGCTCGAAGCTATCTTCGACAAGGACATCATCAAGGGTCAAGATGAAGAGCTTGCTTCGTATAAGTCGAAACTTGAAGCCGTAGAGCAGAGTGCAAAAGACACTGCCGAGGCCATCACACGTCTAGAGGCGGCCCATAAAAAGGAACTTGATGAAGCAGTCCAGCGCAGTGGGCCCCTTGCCTTAGAAAAAGACTCTATCCAGAAAGAGAGGGATGCGCTCGCCCTGTAAGTTAGAGAGTTGAAAGAGCTATTCTCTAAGGAGAAAGAAGAGAAAATAGCCGCCCAAGATGAGTACCAACGATACTGCAACGAAATTGTTGCTACACGGCTCTTAAAAGCAAAGCTCGATGATGAGCTTGCTAAGGTTGAGATAATGAAAGACGAAGCCCACGAGGAGGGCAAGAGAAAAGCTTCTGAGGAGATCGACTCTCGCCTTGAAGCAGCTGCAGAGGCCGGTAGTGAAGAGGTCAAGTGTATGTTCGACCCATTGATCGCCGAATACAGCGCCCGTGTCCTCATGCACCGGGACTTGACTTTCTTGGGCGAGGGCTATCTTGAATCTCTAGCTGAGGCCTGGGAGACTTTAATAAACATCATAAAGATCGAGTCGGGCACTAAGGAGGTCGATGAGGAGGCTTTAGTGAAGGAGTTTCTCAGAGGGAACGAGCCAATGGACTTGTCTGCAACTTTGGCTCTTTATAGTAAAGGCTCTCCCCTATCAAAAGAGAAAGACGACGAAGATGGTCCATCTGGGGCTAAGGCTGCAGCTCCTCCTTCTGCTCAATCGGCCGGTCGGCCAACACTTGACCCATTTGAGCAGCATGCCGGCTATGATCCGGAAGATCCCGGTCTCGGCGTTCATGTGCGATCCCCTATTCTAGAGGGTGAAACTCCGCGCGCAGCTGATAGCCAGCCAGAAACCGGTATAAAACTCTTCTTCTAAAAGTTCAAAGATCTGTCACTTTCTGTTAGCGGTTATTGGTCCTAATGTTCGTTCTTTATGTTTTTATGCAGGCAGCTCTGATCCTGAACTAACTCCGAGGAGCGACGACGCCAAGGAGAAGGCAGGGAAAACAAGCGATGTCACTCATGTGGGAGTAACTCCCGACCCTGACGCTCAAGTGATCGGGGCGCTAGATGATGATAAGTTTGACACTTCATCTCCCGTTGAAGGGAGTGATGAAATCGAGATCACTGGCACCTCAGAACATACTTCGAAAATGAGCATGAAGGAGCGACTCGCAGAGGAGAAGAAAAAGAAGGTCGAGATCAAGGTCGAGCCTCAAATACTGGAACTTACCGACCCGCCGAATAGGCCTCTGAAAGTCATTCTCCCCGGCAAATCCAAACCGCTTGATGTTCCTTCTCCCACTCTTGACCCGCTTCCTTGGCAAGCAAAAAATCCAAGAGGAAGCGTGAGGGAGAGGAGTCATCTGAGAAAACAAAGGAAGACAAGAAAAAGAAGCCGAAGAAATAGCCGCTATACTCGTTCAACGAGATTTTGCTTAGGTCCTGTAACTACTTTTTCGTTTTCGTAGTCCATGTTGATAGATTTTCTGACTCCAAGTTTTGGAGGAGTAGTTGTGTAACCCTATTTTGGATTATTGAATAAAGTTTAGTTTTTTTGTCACTTGAACGATTCTTTTGCCTTTTTAGCTTTATGTATAACTGTGGTCGAAACTCAAGTTCTTATGAGTCGCATATTCTCTAATCCATTCTTACATTGTTCGAACATTCTTTGGGTACTTAGAATTTTTTCTAATCCGTGCTCCGGGGATTTAGAGTAATTCGGTCTGCATTCAGGGGACTCGGAGACTCGAATCGTCTATACTCTAGTCCGCACTCCGGGGACTTAGAGTACTCCGGTCTGCACTCAGGGGACTCAGAGATTGAAGTCGTTTATACTCTAGTCCGCGCTCAAGGGACTTAGAGTACTCCGGTCCGCACTCAGGAGACTCGGAGATTCGAATCGTCTATACTCTAGTCCGCGCTCCAGGGACTTAGAGTACTCCGGTCCGCACTCAGGGGACTCGAAGATTGAAGTCGTTTATACTCTAGTCCGCGCTCCGGGGACATAGAGTACTCCGGTCCACACTCAGGGGACTCGGAGATTCGAATCGTCTATACTCTAGTCCGCGCTCAGGGGACTTAGAGTACTCCGGTCCACACTCAGGGGACTTGGAGATTGAAGTCGTCTATACTCTAGTCCGCGCTCCGGGGACTTAGAGTACTCCGGTCCGCACTCAGGGGACTCGGAGATTGAAGTCGTTTATACTCTAGTCCGCGCTTCGGGGACTTAGAGTACTCCGGTCCGCACTCAGGGGACTCAGAGATTCGAATCGTCTATACTCTAGTCCACGCTCAGGGGACTTAGAGTACTCCGGTCCGCACTCAGGGGACTTGGAGATTGAAGTCGTCTATACTCTAGTCCGCGCTCCGGGGACTTAGAGTACTCCGGTCCGCTCTCAGGGGACTCGGAGATTCGAGTCGTTTATGCGAGTTCGTACGTTATACGGAATAATGTAACTCCAGCGGTTCATTACTAGGTTATAAGGTACAGAACATTAATAATTCGTGAAACTAACGACTTCAAGCCTTTATTAATGAAACAAACTAAATTGCCCAATTACACACTAAAAAGGAAACTAAGAACCTGCGGAATAAAAACATACAATAAACAATTGTACCTAAAATAGGGAAGAAACAGGCTAAATGTAATAATGTCGCAAATGTTCACTGTTTCACGCTCGGGGGAGTGTCACGCCATCAACGGTCGCTAGCTTGAAAGTTCCCTCTCCAAGCTTCCGTTCAATGACATATGGACCTTCCCAGTTGGGATTCATACGTGATGGTACCGGGAAAACTCATTTCAAAACGAGATCACCCACATTAAAGATCCTTGGGCAGACTTTGTCGTCGTAATATCGCTTGACTCGGTGCCTATGTGCTGCCGCCCTTAGTTCAGCCTCTTCACGTTTTTCGTCGACGCAGTCCAGTGATTCCAACAAGAAATCCTGATTCGTCCTAGGATCATAATATGTCACTCAATGTGATGGAACTTCAAGCTCCACGGGTATAACAGCTTCCGAGCCGTATGCCAATGCGAATGGAGTGTGGCCAGTCGCAGACTTGTGGGTAGTTCTATAAGCCCATAATGCGATCGGGAGTTCATCTACCCACTTGCCTCCGGCTTTTCCCAAACGCTTCTTCAATATGGGCTTGATTATTTTGTTCACGGCCTCGACTTGTCCGTTAGCTTTCGGATGAGCAATGGCGGCGAACTTCTTCTCAACGCTGTACTTTAAACAGAAATCTTTGAACTCTCTGCTTTCAAACTGCGTTTCGTTGTCCGTAATGATGGTTCGAGGGAGACCAAAGCGGCATATAATGTTTCGTACAACGAAATTAATGACCCTCTTGGATGTGATTGTGGCTAAAGGTTCTGCCTTGGCCCCTTTTGTGAAATAGTCGACTGCAACTATCACGTATTTTGCACCACCTTTGGATATAGGCAAAGAGCCGATTATGTCGATTCCCCAAATTGCAAACGGCCAGGGACTAATCATTTGTGTGAGTTCTGTTGGTGGAGCTCTCGGGATTTTCGCATATCTTTGACACTTGTCACATGCGTAGTCTACAGCGTCCCGATTTATAGTTAGCCAATAGTATCCATAGCGGAGGTTCTTTTTTGCTAGTGTCTGCCCCCCAGTATGGTCGCCACATTCTCCTTCGTGAACCTCCTTTAAGACCCGCTTTGTCTCATCATGGGCAATGCATCGTAATAAGGGGACCGAGAACCCCTTCCGATACATTACTCCATCATGCATCACATATCGTGCGGCTTTTCGAATGACCTATCGTCTTTCGCTCCTTTTTTCTGGTAAAGTCCCGTTCGTCAGGTATAGTTTGAATGGGGTCATCCATGACTCCCTCTCGAGTCCTGTTTCCAACACAAAATCAACTTTCATCGCGTCTATGCTTGGAGCATGCAAGGTTTCAACGGGGACCCATCCCATTTGCTGTGCGTCGCCAGTGCTTGCGAATTTAGCCAATGAGTCGGCTTCATTATTCTGTTCACGCGGGACATGCGAAATGTCATAATGTTCGAGGTTCGAAAATAGTTCCTGAACCAGAACAAGGTACGGAGCAAGCTTCTGTCCCCTTGCTTGGTAGTCTCCTCGCACTTGGTACACCACCAGCTACGAGTTACAAAAGATTTCAACTGATTTAACCCCAAGTTCTCCAATGAGTTTTAAGCCAGCAACCAGTGCTTCATATTCTGCTTCATTATTCGTAGCCGGGAAATTGAGCTTCAAAGCGTAACAAATCGATCGATTTTATGGAGTTACGAGAACTACACCAGCTCCGGAGCAACGGTCGTTTGATGCCCCATCGGTGTACAATTTCCATCGAATGAGGGGAATGACACTGTGATTATCTGGTTCGTCAGATACAGTAAACTCAACGATGAAATCTGCTAATGCTTGCCCTTGTATGGCTCTTCTTGGTAGGTAGGTAATATCGAATTGACTCAACTTGATATTCCATTTTAACATCCTTCCAAAAGTTTCTGGTCGTTGGAGTACCTGCCGTAGGGGCTGATCGGTCACTGACCGAGTGTGCTTGAAAGTATGGACGTAGCTTACGTGATGCAATCACCAAGCAATAGGCCAATTTCTCAATTTTAGGGTAATTTCTTTCTGCCCCCGTTAAACATTTACTAACGTAATACACCGGCTTTTGGACTCGGTCCTCCTCGCGGACCAAAGCCGTACTTATAGCATGCGGGGATACGGCCAAGTATACGTATAGCATCTCGTGATCTACTGGTTTTGACAGCACTGGAGGACTCTCCAAATGCCTCACCAGATCTCGGAACGCTTCCTCACAGTTAGATGTCCATTCGAAATTCCTCTTCCCTTTCTTTATTATATCGAAGAAGGGAATGCACTTGTCTGTGGCTCTGGATATAAATCGGCTCAGCGCGGCCACCTTCCCATTCAAGCTTTGCACCTGTTTTATAGTTCTGGGCGCTTGCACATCTCGAATAGCTTGAATAATTTCCAGGTTAGCTTCAATTCCCCTAGCATTATCAATGAATCCCAAAAACTTCCCTGATGCAACACCGAAGGAACACTTCAGAGGGTTGATCTTCATCCCGTAATATCTGAGTATATCGAACATCTCTGCTAAGTCTCGAATGTGGTCGTTTGACTGTCGTGACTTCACGAGCATGTCATCCACATAGACTTCCATCGTTCTACCAAGCTGGTCTTTGAACATTCGATTCACCAAACGCTGATAGGTTGCTCCTGCGTTTTTCAATCCGAAAGGCATTACTACATAGCAATATAGCCCAACGTCTATGACGAAACTGGTGTGTTCTTGGTCCGGAATATGCATCAGGATCTGATTGTATCCCGAGTATGCATCCATGAATGATAAAAACTCATGTCCTGCAGTGGAGTCGACCAACTAATCAATCCTCGACAATGGGAAACTGTCCTTGGGGCATGCTTTGTTCAAGTCGAAATAGTCTACGCAAGTTCTCCATTTCCCATTCGCCTTTTTCACCAGCACGGGGTTTGATACCCATTCAGGGTAGTGGGCGTCACGGACGAACCCATTGGCTTTGAGTTTGTCCACCTCCTCTCTGAGAGCAGCGGACCTCTCCAGGTCCATTCCTCTCCTCTTTTGTTTAACCGGGACATACTTCAGGTCTATGTTCAACATATGAATCGTAATAGCGGGAGAAATCCCGCACATATCAGAATGTGTCCGGGCGAAAACATCAAGATTCGCTCGGAGGAAATCACTAAGGTCTTCAGTCATTGCGGGGCCGAGTTGTGATCCGATCTTCAGTACTCGCGATGGATCGTCTCGGCTGACTGAGATGTCAATTGTCAATTCAGCCAGCGCTGTCTTTTCTTCCCTGGGTTTCTCATCATCGTCTCTCGGATCTATGTCTCTAAAGATCCGAGAATTATGCCCGAGCCAGGGCTCGGGCATTACTTGTCAATTGTCAGTATTATGGATGCAGACGGGATTATCCGCAACCTTTCCTTTCTCCCTCCGATGGGCCTCTCGGAGCTTAGCCACATAACAGGCATGACCAGTCGCCTGGTCGCCATGAACAACACCTACTCCTTTGTCAGTCGAAAACTTCAAAGTCAAGCACCACGGGGCTAATGCTGCCCTAAACTCAGCCAGGGCCGGTCGACCCAAGAACACATTGTACGGAGAATCCACATCCAAAACTACGAAGGGTAGGATTCGCACCCTCCTACGCTCGCCTTGTCCCAGTTCAAATGGTAACTCAACATACCCCACTGCATCGGTCGCTGCGCCATTAAAGCCATGTATACGAGCTTTAGACGGTTTCAAATCCTTCGTCTCCATCTTCATCTGGTCATAAGCCTTCTTGAAGATGATATTGACAAAACTTCCACAATCAATCAAAATTCTCTTCACATAAGCCGGCCCGATTGTCGCAGATATGACCATCGGGTCGATGGTAGGAGCCTCTACTTGGTCAGCATCTCTGCTCCTGAATACTATATCGTCTGTCATCACGCGCAGCTGTTTAGCAGGGGTCCCATCCTCTACGTTGGAACAACACTCGAAATATGCGTGCTTCAGGGAACTAGCATACCGCTCCATCTCTTGCCAGTTCTTATCCGCAGGGTAAGGCCCGCCAATGATCGTGTTTATGACTAGTCTGCCCACAGTCCGAGCAAACTCCTCGGGATGACGTGGAGCTGGTGCACGACCTGGGTTGGATGTTCCCTGTCCTCCTTCCTGTGGATTCTTCACAAACTCCTGAAAATTTTTCTGCCTGATCAACTTCTCTATAGCATCGTATAGGTGTCTGCACTCTTCCATATTGTGCCCATAAGTCTCATGGAAGCGGCAGTATTTCCTAGTCTGCTTTTGTTCTTCGGTTGACTCCTTTAGACGTGGCTTTCTGTACTGAAAGGTATTGCAGGTTGACAGGTAAATGTTCTCAAGAGACGCATTCAGTGAGGTATACTCGTTGTAGGTTGGAATTCTCGGCTTCCACTTCCCCGCTTCTCTCTTCTTCCCTTGATTTCTTCCTCTGGATTCCTTAGGTTGCCCGGGCTTGTTCTGGACATTGACTTGAACTTTTCCCGAGTTGTCTCCGGACTGCGTCACAGCAATGTTGCTTTTCACGGACTCCTGGACAGGCCCCGGTGCCTTATCTCGCCTTACCCACCTGGCTTCCTCTCTTCTTGTGAACTGATGTGCCTTTGAGTAAAAACGCTCTAGCGTAGTCGGAGGTTTTCCTACCAGCCAGTCTCCAAACTCTGAATCCGGATCCACGCCTCGCATCACAGCCATAAGAATTGCATGGTCATTGGGATTGCTGACTTTAGTTTCTGCAACATGGAATCTCTGCAAATACTCCTTCAATGATTCCCCAGGAGCCTGGATTACACTTGATAGAAACATCACGTCCTTTGGACGAGTAGTATGTATCCTGAACTGTTCTATAAATTTCTTCGCCAACTCCTCGAAACTAAATACGGACCGTGGAGGAAGTCGAGTGAACCACATGGTAGCGATCCCAGATAGAGTTATTGGAAAGCATCTACACTTGGTTGCATCATTTGCTCTAGCCGAATCCATCATCCATTCGTATCTCATGACATGCTGTTTGGGATCAGTCTTTCCTTCATACGCCGGGATAGTTGGCATACTAAACTTCCTGGGGTACGCTGCCTGCAGAACAGTGTCTGTGAACGAAGTATGGCTTCTAGACACCCCCCAATCGTCGTTTGATAAGCCTTGATTCTCTTTCATCAATTGTCTGATCATGGCCGTCAGGTCTGGGGTCTGTATGGAAGGTGGAAGGTTGGAGTCTGTCCTTCGTGATTGATCAGGCTGATGCCTCCTCTACCGGCGATCTGCCAAATGTGCATCTTGAGATTCGACATCATTGGTATCTTGATGATCCGAGCCTCCACCTGCACTCCAGCTCCTAAGTTTCCAGCTCTTGCTTGGTCACGGTCTCCAGCTGTTCGGACAGCAGCACCTGCTTGCGTAGTTTCAGTCTACGCCTGGGTGGTTCATCGGACAAAGTCGAGCTGTCGAAGGAAGCATAAGGAGCGGAATTGCCCCCAGCATTCTGATGCTGTTGTTGAGTGAGTTGTGCCATGAGGTTGGCGTTGGCTTGCATCTGCTCTCCGAGTTGTCTCCTGCTTTCCCTGAGTTCTCTCATCAAGTCGTTGAACTCTATTCCGGTGACAACCGGCATTTGGTCTTGGGCGGTAGTCCCTGCACCTAGCATTGCTTGCTGATTGCTATGTCCTGCTTGTTGTACGCTAGCAGTCTCGTGGGCGTCCACATTATGAGAGGCTGATCTGGTACGTGGTCTTGCCATTGTAGAGTTATTGGTATGAACTCTGAGTAGAATCAACGGACGTCCTACGAATGAACCAGATCTTCTTTGGGGGATTTATTCAATCCAGTAGCTTCAAAGCAGATCCTTGAGTTCTGAGAATTCAGTTCTCAGTGAAAGCACCAAAGTGTTAGCACCAAAATTGATCACTAACCTCGTTGAGAAAGATTGTGTAGAGAGATAAATGATGAACGTACATTTAAACAAGGAACAATATGCTAAATTGAATGCAAAGACGAGAACACCAGATTTATAGTGGTTCGGCGTAACTGCCTACGTCCACTTTGAGGTTAATCTTTATTGCTTTTCTAGATAATTGATTATAGATACAATCCGTTTGCCAACTACTTGAATATAATTGCTAAGTAAAGAGGATGAATCTTGAAAGCGGCAGAGTCTACCCAGTGTTCTCGAAAAAAGGTCCATTTCACTATGCCCCTGCCTCTCTATTTATAGACAAAGATGGGTTGGACTTCCCTGGCGGGCCTGGCAGCCGAATACCTTGGACCACATGGAGTGGTCACTGTATGCCGAACCGAACAGGCTGAACGGTCGGATGCCGAACCATTCTCTTCATGCCGAATGATGCGCTTGTTGTGTGGGAAGAGTAGGCCGAGTAACAATCGAAGCCGGTCGTGCTGGGAAGAATGTCGAACCATCTTTGACTGCCGAATGCCCCTGGTATGCCGAACGATACGCTGGCCGAGCGATGTCTCTGGCCGAACGATATCTTGAACGAACGAGGTCCCTGGCCGAACGATGCCTTTGACCGAACCAATATCTTGACCGAACGAGGTCTCTGGCCGAAAGAAGTCTTTGGCCAAACAATGCCTTTGGCCGAACGAATATCTTGACCGAACGAGGTCTCTGGCCGAACGATGCCTTTTGGCCGAACGAAGTCTTTGGCCGAACAATGCCTTTGGCCGAACGAAGTCTCTGGCCAAACAATGCCTTTGGCCGAACGAAGTCTCTGGCCGAACAATGCCTTTGGCCGAGCGCTCCTGGATGCCGAGCGTTTCTAAATAACGGTTGCAAAGAGATACCGAACGATCCAGTTGGGCCGAACGGTGGATATGCCGAGTACTAAGTTGCCTGGCCAAATCTCCAGGAAATAATAATAGAAGAAGACAATCCGATTGATGAGAATGAGAAAAGGAAGGACAACGAGAAAGAAAAAGAGGTAGAAAAATTGCTGAAATTTGAGGAGTTAAGGGAGGAAAAATTGAAAGAAGGAGAAAAATGTGTAGGAGATAAAAGGAAGAAGATGAAGAAAATAAAGTAAGCGAAGATGACGCCGACGATGAAGAGTATGAAAACAAATAAGATGCAAACAAAGAACACTACAAGATAATACGGCTATTCCAACGGCTCCTAGCCGTTGGCGGCCGTTGGAATAAATCCCACGCCTTCCAATGCTTTCCAACGGATCCAACGGACCATTTCCAACAGAATTTCCAACGGCCGCTAACGGCTTGGAGCCGTTGGAATCCGTTAGAAACCGTTACAATAAAATGGCCAATAAGCCGTTGGAAGCCGTTGGAAATACTGGGTTTATTTTGCTGTAGAACAGCAAGCCTATTTACCTTCCACCTACACCATTTCCAATCCATTCAATTTCCATTCCATTTCCAATCAATTCCACACATATATATCAATATCAATACAAACAACACACATAAATCAATAAAACACCAATATAAACAAACCAAACCGATCAAACATCACAAAATATACCATCAACGTACATACCATCAACGTACATACCATCAACAAATGTCAATAAACTATGTACATGCCATCAAAATATTTCTCACCCACTCCGTACCAATATATACAACATCACCATCAACATTAAAACATCTCCAAGTCAATATATACATTGTTCAAACACAAATACTCAAAAACATACATCCTCAAGGATCCTCGTCGCCTCCAGAAGCACCAGACGACGAAGGAAGGGTACCATGATTCTGCAAATACCGCGCAAGCTTTTGATCCAGCTGCTCCACCTGGATGGCTCGTAGACGATTCTCCTCCCGTAGCTGCTCAACCATAGCTCTAAGCTCCTTGATTTCTTCTTTGTCTTGGTCTTTTTGAGCTTGTCGAGCCTGTCGAGCCTGCAAATAGAAATAATAGCAAAAGGGTTGTCTCAGCATATAAAAATTATAACATTATATATCTAAATGCTGATTTTTTGTAAATATGTAAAAGGATTAATTACCGTTAGGTTCCCGAAGCCATAACGTCTACTCCGTTGCGCCGGATCCATAACAGTGGTAAAAATGTTATCCTGCTCCTCCTGTGTCAGCGCATCACAACCAGACTTCTGAAGCGCATAAGCCTGTGCCTCCTGCAACCTCGACTATAATGAAAAAAAAACAATTTCAGTTGAAATTGCATAGCTAGAAATTAATAAACTTATCGGTGTAAGTATTCGAAATTTAAAAATGCATACATATGCCTCGGTCGCCCTATCTTGATCACCCCACTGATATATGATATTGCCAGCCTTATCTACTTGCCTAGACGCGTGGGTGTGAGCAAACACATCCACTAAGCCAACAGAGCCTCCACGAGCTCGTTCTAGCAATTGATAATTTGGATAATTTAACTGTACATAACTAATTACCAAACTGATCAATATACAAATGTGATAATAGATAAATTTACCAAATCTTCGCGGTGATGCTGGAAAGATTTGGAGCCTCCACGGTGTGATACAGGATTCCTGCTCCTGTTTGCCGAGTTCCTAGCTGACTCCTCCTGCAAATTTACAATGATTAATTATTTATTAAACGGTAAAAAATTGCTGAGATTTATTGTAGATTTACCTTGAACTCCTCAGAGTTCCACCACTCAACCCACTTCTCCCATACAGTCGCGCTCATCCACTCGGACTTCTTTCCTACTTTTTTAATCTCCGACATAGTCTCCCTATAGTTCTTTGCGATCCTGGAGTTCCAGTGTCGCTGAACTAAATTGACGTCAGGCTCTTGCAAATCTATGGCGCCTTGTACAATGAGAAAATATTACTAATTATTTATTTGTATTTAATTAATCATCTTGTAAAGCGGTATAAACTTACCAGAAAATCTTGCCAAATCGTCTCTCTCACGTCGTCGGGGATCTTGCCCCACTTGGGCCAGCAATCGGTCATCCTAGCCATGTACGCCTGCTTCGAAATGTTCAGAACCACTTTGGATGGCTCCAACTCAAATCCACTGCGTTAAATATAAAATTGAACTTTAGACAATTATAGATATATCATGTACAATTAAAAAATTAAAATGCTATGCTTTCTAATTATGATACTTAGGTCTCATCAGCCTTAGGCTGCAAGTAAACAAGTGGCCGAGCTGGTGGCTCACCACTACCCTCTCCAATATGACGTGAAGAGCCACGTCGCCGAGACCCAGAACCAGAACCGGACATAATATATATACCTGCCATATATACATACATATACAATTCATAATAATCATGATATGATGAACCATTAAAAAATGTAATACAATATGCTACAAATGTGTCATGTTGTGTATGTGTTTAGTGTGTGAGTATACACTTATTGTCATTAAAATTGGATAAATTGGATAAATGCATTATTAATCAAAGATCAATGTAATGTGAATACTTTTAAAAATTACCGGATATTACTCAGTCGTCCTCATCGTTTTTTGATTCAGACTCGGTTTCGTGCTCTATGTCGTTTTCCTCTACACTCTCAAATGCTTCCACTAATACATTTGTCTCATCATTTAAAGGTCCAAAATCAGTTTGATCGTCTGTAATTGCTATTTCAGCATTTTCCTCCAGATCTGCTTGATAGGCTTGTTCGTTTGGAATATTTTGTCCATCGAACGTAAATCTTGCTTTGGTTTTAAAAACCACAGACCAATCTACTTTATCCCTTTTTAGAGATGGATAAGGGGCATAATAAGCTTGTAGGGCTTGTTTGGCTAGTATAAATGGGTCGTACTTTTGATAACGCGAGGTATGTTTAATTTCTAGAAGATTATATTGTGGATGCACGTTAATACCAGAACCTGGAACATTGCTGAACCAGTTGCATCTAAACAAATAAACATCCTCCACGGGTCTTGTAAAATATGTCAACTGCAATATCTGAGTTAACACACCATAAAAATCATTTATATGATTATTAAGGTCATCACTGCCTTTAACAAATACACCAGTATTGTTTGTTAATTTTTCAGCACCGTATTCTTTGGTGTTGAATTTATATCCATTAACAAAAAATATTGGATACGTATTAACTTTTCTTCTCGGTCCAAACGCCAAATGTTTCAGTCCTTTATCGAGCACATTATTTGTGGGATCAGAAACGTATTTCGAAAACCAAGTACTGAAATCTTTGCTTAAATCGCCGCTTGGATTTTGTGATTCATAAATACTGCAAACACAAACATGATATATTACATTATTATTTATTTACACGTGTAGTACTAAATTTAAAAAAACTTGGAATGTGCTAATTACCTAACAAATGGTGCAACTTCAGGACAATTAAGAAGAATATATGTGTGTGCTACATGGTATTCTTTATCATCTAGCCATACTTCCTCACATTTTCCAGCATGTCGGCCATGTTGTTTAAAAATAGATAATACTGATTCAGAAGAAGAATCTTGTTCAACGGCCTAATCGTCATTACGCGGAACACTTACAAATGATAAGTTCACATGGTCTTTAAAATAATGAGAGAAAAAGAAAGAAGCTTCTTCTTCGATATATGATTTGCAAATAGAACCTTCAACTCGAGCTTTTTGTCTCACTTTTTTCTTTAAATGATTTAAGTACCTAATAAAAAATATTTGGGTTAAGTATTAACTACTATATTTATACTTAAATCAACATTTACATACTCAATATAGTAACATACCTTTCGAATGGATACATCCATCCATATTGCACAGGACCTCGAAGACGTGCTTCATATGGAAGATGAACAGGTAAATGCTCCATTACATTAAAGAAACCTGGAGGAAATATTTTCTCCAGTTTGTAGAGCGGTATAGGAATTTCTTCTTCAAGTTTAAGTAGACAGTCAACTTTTAACGTAGTTGAACAAAGCTCCTTGTAAAATAAACTAAGTTCTGTTATTACCGTCCAAACTTTTACCGGTAACAATTCTTTGAAAGCGATGAGTAACAAATTTTCCATCATTACATGACAATCATGGCTTTTCATTCCACTCAGTCTCCCATTTTTATAGTCGACACATCTACGAAGATTAGAGGAAATTCCATCGGGAAATCGTAATCCTTCCACCCATTGTAACAGTACTTTAACTTGGTTGCTGTCTAGTTCATAGCATGCTTTGGGTTTTTTATTGTCGGGAGTCATATGAAGCTCAGGAAGATTGCATATTTTCTTTATATCACGTCTAGATTTCAGATCGTCCTTAGTCTTGCCCTTCACATTCAAAACTGTATAAAACACATTATCAAATACGTTTTTTCCGTTATGCATCACGTCAATGTTATGACGGATTAATAGATTTTTCCAATAAGGCAATTCCCAGAATATACTTTGTTTGCACCAATTATGAAACATCGATTTACCTTGAATTTCTTCTTGTTGTCCGGTCTCGTGTATCTTTGGATAATCTTTTACAAGTACATATATATCCTCGCTTAACCATACCGCTGGTGGTCGTAGAGTCTCATGTCTATTAGCTATGAAGTTTTTTTTGTCTCTTCTAAAAGGGTGATTAATATGAAGAAAACATCGATGATAATCAAACCATGAAATTTTCTTTCCATTTGGCAAAGAAAATGCTCGTGTTTCTTCCATGCAATAAGGACAAGCAAAACGACCGGCCGTACTCCAATCCGAAAGCATTGCATATGCAGGAAAATCGCTAATAGTCCATAACAAAGAAGCGAACATCCGAAAATTTTTCTTTTTTGATATGTCGTATGTTTCAAATCCTTCATACCATAATATTTTCAACTCTTCGATTAACTGTTGTAAGTAAACATCAATGCCCTATGTCGGATCATCAGGACCAGGGACGACAATCGTGAGAAACATATATGGAGTTTTCATACACATCCACAGAGGTAGATTGTAAGGTGTGATTATTATAGACCAAGATGAATATTTAGAACCAAACTGAGAAAACGGTGAGAATCCGTTTGTACATAAACCTAGTCTAACATTTCGGCTCTTCGCTGCGAAATCGGGATATTTCTTGTCAAAATGTTTCCATGCTTCTCCATCGGATGGGTGTGTCAACGTACCTTCTTGAGGTGTTCTCACACTGTGCCATCTCATATGATGCGCTGTTACAGATGATGCATATAATCGTTGAAGTCTAGGGGTGAGAGGCAAATAATGCATACGCTTGTACGGAACTTCTTTTCCCTTCTTTTTCCTCGATTTGTATCTTTCCTGATTACATATTTTACAATTTCTAAGATTGATGTCTTCTTTCCAATACAACATGCAACCCTTTAAACATGTATCTATTTTTTGATATGGAAAACCGAAAGATGACATAAGTTTTTTCACTTCATAATAATTTTTGCACATTAAATTATCGGATGGCATATGACGTTTAGCAGCTTGAACAACAGCCGTAAATCCAGCTTCTGTAAGGTTGTATTTTGATTTCATTGCAATGTATTCTGCAGTTACTGATAATTGAGAGCCGCTTAAACATCCATTCCAAAGGGGTTTTTTAGCATGATCCAATAAATCATATATTTTTTTAGCTCCAACATTTGGTTCCTCTTCGATGTTAACATCGTCGTTATCAATTACAACGGTAGGGAACATTGATCGTGCTGCATCTTCGACCATATGTTCTATGAGATTCGTACTACCTTCTTCGTTGATGACCTCCACCGACTGTTCTTGATTATTAGGGGCTACAATTTCTCCATGACGATCCCACAACAAATAATTGGGTACGAAACCGAATTGGCGCAAATGAACCTTAGCCATATTCGGTTCTAAATAGTTCAACAATTTGCATCTACTACACAGACAACGAATTTCTTCATCGTTTGCAATATTACTTATAGCAAATTCGATGAACACTTGTACCCCTTTTAGAAAATGTTCACTTATTGCGCCACTAATTTCCCTTCTTTGATACATCCAGCTCCGATCATTAAAGTAATTGACCATGTTTCCCTACTAGAAAACCTATGATAGAGTAAAAATGTTATAAATCATTCATTTTATATTTTGCAGGAAATTTTCCAACGGTTTCCAACGGCCGCAAACTGCTAATTTCACAAACTTTATTTTAAATAAGCAACTATTGTTTCATTGCCACTTATGTGTCTTTCTTTGATGGTCGGTCATCCTACTTCCCATTACAAACACAATAGTAATTATATTCCGTAAATCATATCATTTTAAACGATTCACAAAATTTCGGCAGCATTTCCCCCGAGTTCCTTGTATCGTACACAAATGCGTGTACACAAGGAACGTAAAAGAGATGCCGTCGAAATTTTGTGAACCGTTTAAAGTGATATGATTGACGGAATATAATTACTTTATAGTGTTTGTAACTTGTCCAATACTGGGACAAATCCGACAAATAATGTATCAGATGAATAGAGTTGTCCGTTTTGTGGAAAAAACGAATATCCCTAAAACGATCATATACAACACTTGTTAGACGGGGCCGAATAATATCTAAGGATTTAAATATTTGTTTATATTAAATTTGAATATATAACTCGTTTAATTAATATTGGTTTACATTTAACCGTTTTATTACATAATATACTAAATTCATTTATACACAAAATTTGTACACAAAATTCATTTTTTACAAATTCACGTGTTCCTACAAATTCAAAAATCGTATTCGCACAAATCCAATATCTGTTCTAATGGATTTCAAATGCAATAAACTCTATCACACACATACGTTCAATACTAACCAAATCAACATATATAAACTATTAAAATATCCTAAATTACAAAATTTTCAATCGGTAATAACTTGTTTATTATGGGATAATAACTAACATTAGGGGATAGCATGATGTAATATGCATACAATAACAAGTAGGAAACAGGCACAAGTCAAATTAAGCCCTAAATAAAAAAAACCAAAAATTTAGGTATAGAAAAAAATACCTGATTTGGAGACGTAGAAGGATGGAGATGGACCGGAGTACTTTGTAGATGGCGTAGGAGGTGATTTGGATGGTTTTTGGGGGCGGCGGCAGTTTGGTAGGAGATGGGGGATTTGATTTGGGGAAGATGAGAATGAGGGAGAAGATGGCTCGCGGGCTGATATCTCAGGAAAATTTCCAACGGCTTCCAACGGCCGCAAACGGCTTATTTCCAATGGATTCAAACGGCTTCCAACGGCTACGTAAAAAATTAACGGGCCGTTGAAAGCCGTTGGAATAGCCGTTGGCGGCCGTTGGAACAGTGGCGTTGGAATATACTGTTTTTCTAGTAGTGGAAGACATAAATCAAGAAAACGAAATTCAAGAGCTTGGAAGAAATTTGAAATATGAGCAAAAATACGAAGAAATGAAAATGTAGAATGTTAAAGAAATAGAAATAGAAATGGTCAAAGATGAAACCACAGTGACAAGCGATAAATTTCATGATCATGAAAATAAAGAGATAATCAAAGGTTATATAATTTTAAATAAACCTATTTTTCAAATAATGTTTACCGAAATGACATGCAAAGTGAAATTTAAAAAATATACAAAGATATTGGATTGCTTAAAAATCTCAAGAGCGAAGTTATAAAAGAATGCAAATATAAAATATATGGTTTATTCAAAATTTATGGTATTGAAACAAGGTGGATGTTGAAACGCTTACTTTATGGAAAATTCTATTATGATGAAGAAGGACGAAATGAAAAAAGTAAAATAAGAATCCGTGAACTTGCATTGAAGATCTCGATGTTTGGTAACAAGGTCAACGCAATGAAGAAAGTTTGGATAATATCTCCATTCTACCGAAACACGTGAAATACAAAGAATTTTAAGCATTACTTAATGTTACAAAATCAAATTTACAGATGACGTTGAAAATAAACTTGATTTTGTTAATCTGAGAGAATATTTAGCAGATATTTATGGGGAACCGTTAGATTAAATGAATCTCCATCATTTATCTTAGATGTGAACTTCTATAAATATATAAATAGAGGTGGATTCACTAATCGGATGCAAGAAAGAAATAAGAAAAAGCGAGAGAATAGAAATGTAGTGAGAGAAAAATATATGAACGTCTGTAATAAATTTTTTGGTAAAAAATTGGTTTACTTCTTCTCCCATCTCTTATATATCTTTTTCTAAAACCAAATCTAGTCGCTATTGATGAAAACTTCCAACATAAAAATGGTTATTTGCAGTATACAAAGTTCTTTCATTTCTTTGATTTTATTTATGTTTGTGTGTCCTGTTGATGATTGAAGGACTGCCTCTAAACAATTACCGTCAGAATGCTGGGATGAGTGGTTTCACAGGGTATATAAAAATATGCTGAGACTAAACAGAAGATACATTAAAGAAGAGAGAGCAAGTTAATACCGAGCACTTTAAGAGCGTTCAAATTACAATAACCACCCTGAAGGAATTCAAAAAAAATTATACTTGGGAATTGTGTTTCATTACAATGGTCAAACAAGAGAGTAGCTTTGGTTCTTTCTTCTCTCACGTCACTTAAAAAGAAAAAGGTAACCCATGGCAGCTTCTAAAGTCAAGTCTTCTTCATGAAGCCATGATACGTAAAAGAGAAACATACAAATATATAAAATCTTATTTTTCCTTTGTTTTCCTCAAATTTTGGCTTTACTTTAGAGTTTCTTTCTCTTTTTGCCTTCTACGTTGGCTCGCGTGTTCATGGAAATAAAGCTGCGATCCAACAGAACAGTACTATATTTATTTTTTTTGAATGTAAGATTGGGTGTTGATTGCTGGAGAAAGCAAATTAAAGATGTCTGAATAGGTCTGGAGACTGTGATAAAAGAGAGAAGTAAAATAAGAGTAGGATTTTAGACCAAGGCTTGCTTTAATTTCTTCCTGGAAACACATAGGTAGCATTGAATTTTGCGAAGTGCTCATGAGGAAATGATGAGCATGCAGGTGGTAGCAATCATTTATACAATTTCCAGAATTCCAGTCTCTGCGTACATTTGTTGAATGTTCGAGTCTTATATGCTACACACTTGTTGCTTAATGTTGTCATGAGGTGGCTTAACATATTCATTTTTAATATATGAAAAGCAGGTCGGTTCTATTTGCAATTCAATCAATTTTCTCTTTACACGGCCTAATTTTTCCACAAAATTTTATACGTGTCTTTATTTCTGTCTCATCATTTAGAGGGGAAAAAAAATCACACAAGACGGTGGTATGGGTGACAACAGTAATCTGCCCGTGGTCATGCTTGGTGACGATAGTATCCCCGCTCGCAGCGGGCACAGATGATTATAACACCCTTGGCTGTCTTCGGCGACGGTGCCGCACCTTCTCCAAAAACAGTCCAAATCTACTAGACCTATAAATCAAACATTGATTACTATCAAAAATCAACTCATACAACTTCATTTTAAAACATACCAACAACAATAAACTGAAGATCGAATAAAACTCAGTCAAAGAAAAATGAGAATTTAGTAAGAAAAGTGGGTTTTTTTTTTCTTCATGATATCGAATTGGGGTTGCTAAAACTCGAATATAGGGACGTTAAGCTTGAATTTGAGAAAGTATATTGAAGATTTAAAAAACACTTATTTTTAAATTTTAGGATATCTACGGAAAACTATGAAAATATATGTAAAGAATCTAGAAAATATTTGTAGAAAAATCACGAAATATTTTAGAGAAATCTGCAAATATTTGTAGGGAAATCAGCAAATATTTGTAGATACCCTGCAAATATTTGTTGTATCTAATTAAATAATTTAAAAAAAAATATTTTGATCATAAAAACATATGAATAATGCTTAGATTTAGTTTTCGAAAAAGTAACGTATTTTTTTTTACCAAAAATAAAAGTAGGGGTGTAATTTAAACATGTTTTTGAGAAGTGTTTTCATGAACAAAAATTGAAAATAACGAGCGGAACTATGGGCTCGTTTGGTTTCGTTTTGAGTTTTGTGTTTTGTGTTTTCAATATACACTACAAAATTAAAGAAAACATGAGAATTTTTTTTACAATTCTTAGCCATTACAACGATGGACGGAAAATGGAGGGGAGAAATTGTTTTCTGTCCTTTTGTTATGTCTCAAAACACGAAAAATCAAATAAACTTGTTTTCTATTTTCTATATTAATTTCATTTTTCAAAATTGTGTGTTTTCAACAATGCATAAGAAACGCGCATTTTTGTTTAGACGAAAACACAAAACTAAAAACAGCAAACCAAACGGACCTTAAATTTCTACAAAATAAGAATCAGGTGAGGTAGCAAGGTGAAATTGCAGTACAAGAAGCACAATGGATTCCAATGGCGGCCAGCCGTTGGCGGCCGTTGGAAAGCCGTTGGTAGACGTTGGAAAAGCCGTTGGTATACATTTCAACGGCGACCAACGTCCACCAACAGAGCCAACGCGCTTATACCAACGTCTTCCAACGTTCAATTTGTCCACGTGGTAGAAGATGTTGACTAAATTGGACGTTGGAGAGATGTTGGAAGACGTTGGAAATTCCGATGGAAGACGTTGAAAGACGTTGGAATAAATGTGCCAATAAGCCGTTGGTGGACGTTGGAAATCTGGGTGTTTTTTTAAACAGAACCAACAATGCATGATTCCAGCCACCTCCAACATCGTATATCTCATATAAAAGCTCAATTTCGAGCACATATACAACAGCATATCTCACATATAATCAATCATAATAGTAAATCCAAGTAATAAGCATATATACTAATCAATATACACAATACAAATCAATAAAAACAACAAGAACCATCCAACATCAACATCCAACAAAACGTCCAATCCAACATCAACATCCAACAAAACATTAACATCCAACCATAACCAAATTACTACGTCAACATCTCAAAAATCACATCCAAACCAACATCCAAAACATCAGAATGTATCAAATCCTCACACTCTCCAAATATACATGTCCATAGCAAAACAAATCAAATCATACCTGAAATCACTCTCCTCTAGAACCACCAGAAGACGGAAACCGGCCGTATTGCTCCATAAACTCCGTAAGACGCCTGTTCAGCTCCTCCGTCTTGGCTTCGGTGCGGATATTGCGTTCCTCGAGCGCGGCGACATGGGCTCTGAGCTGTGCAATCTCCTCCTTATCTTGAGCCCTCTGATACTCAATCTGAGTCGTCTTAGCCTATAAATAAAATTTAAATTATCAGTGTTTAATAACTGTAATTCCTGTTTACTATAATCCATCACAATGTGCATAATTATTTTAAAATTTAAGTTAAAGTTATTACCGATTGATTCCCAAAACCATAGCGTCTGCCATGTGCCGCTGGATCCATGACAGACTCAAAAATAGCGTCCTCCTCATCGGCGGTCAACTCGTCGCGCCCAGAGCCCTCGAGAATGGAAGTCTGTGCTTGCTGAAACTTTTGCTGTTATGCAAAATAAGTTGAATTTAGATAACATTATTTTAATTAACTTATATAAGTGTTAAGTCATTATGTTACTTACATATGCGGACTGCGCTTTGGCATCGTGATCCCAGGATTATGAAACGGTGCCTGCTTCGTCGACCTGACTCAACGCATGAGTATGCGTGAAAACATCCCAGTAACTCACAGAAGCACCACCACGTTGTCTCTCCTGAAATATGTCCATATACATATATATTATATATATATGTTTATGTTATCTACAACTTAGAACTTAAAATCTTTAAATTATTATCGTAATTAATAAATATACCAAGTCCTCTCGGTGATGCTGAAATGACTTGGAACCACCACGATGTGTGACAGGGTTCTTGCTCCTATTGGCTGAGTTCCTCTCCGACTGCCTCTGTAAATTTAATTTAAAAACAAAAATTGTTTAACATTTCTAGTTAGTATTTGCGTAGAAGAATTTAAATTAAACATATGATAAATTTACCTGAAACTCCTCGTTTCCCCACCATGTCACAAAATCATCCCACACAGCTGCGCTCATCCACTGAGGCTTCTTTCCCGCTATTTTTAAGCTGTTTATTGTTTCCCGGTAGTTCTTTGCGACTTTGCTGCACCAGTGGCGATATACGACTGAAATATCAGCATCCTGAAGATCCACTTCCGCCTGCACGTTTGAAAAAATAAGAGTTATACAGCTTTTATATATAATGTAAACATGAATTGATATAACATGTTCCTAATATATTAAAGTGACATACCAAAAAATCCTGCCAAATAGTCTCTTTAACATTATCTGGAATCAATGTCCACTTAGGCCAACATTCGGTCATACGACTCATGTACGCCCGTCGAGATATAGATAGAACTACTTGAGTCGGCTCCAAAGAGAAACCACTGTGTTTAAACAGAGAAAAAAAGTAATATTTCATGATTACTATATATTTTCAGAATAGATTCTACGAAAATGAAATTTAATTTTGAAATTTAATACTTACCTTTGATCTGCTTTTGGCTTTAGCCACACCACAGGACGCCGTAGCTCCAGTGATGGACCACCGCCATCACCACCGTCCGGACGAGCGTGCCATCTCTGTGAGGAAGAGGGAGACCCAGAATGTCCACCGGTACGTCTACGTGACGACATACCTATATAATACATGTTACAAACAAACATTATAACAGAAAATAAAATGACTATATGTAAAACATATAGTATGGCGTAACGTAAAAACGAGATGTGATACATATCATATATTAGCATACCATTTCATTTTTAATGAAAACAGGATAATGTTTAATTAAAAAAAATATAAATTTACCTTCTCAAAATGTAGATAGTTGATCATTCCTCGTCATTTTCGGATTCAGACTCTGTTTCGCACTCTATACTTTGTTCCTCTGTACTCTCAAATGCTTCAATTAATGCATTTGATTCATCGTTTAGAGGTCCAAAATCTATTTGATCGTCAGTTATTATTATTCCTCTATTTTCCTCGATATCTGCTTGGTAAACTTGTTCTTCGAGAATATTCCGTCCATCAAATGTAAACCTTGCCTTTGTTTTAAAAACAGCCGACCAATCTATTTTATCTCTTCTTAGAGATGGGTAAGAAGCATAATAAACTTGAAGAGCTTGTTTGGGAAGTACAAAAGGATCGTATTTATAATAACGCGAAGTATGTTTTATTTCTATAAGATTATATTTTGGGTGCACGTTGATTCCAGAATCTGGAACGTTGTTGAACCAGTTGCATTTAAACAAAAATACTTCTTCCGCGGGTCGTGTGAAATACGTCAATTGCAAAACCTGGGTTAGCACGCCATAAAAATCATGTATATGATCATTTTGATTATCACTACCTTTAACAAATACACCAGTATTGTTAGTTAATTTTTCGGCATTGTATTCTTTGGTATTAAATTTATATCCATTGACAAAGAATATTGGATAGGTCTTCACTATCCTTTTTGGTCCCATAGATAAATGTTTCAATCCTTCGTCTACAACACAATTTGTTGTATCAAAAACGTACTTAGAAAACCAAGAAGCAAATTCTTTGCCGATATCGCCGTTAGGATGTTGTGACTCGTAAATACTGCAATATAATAACAGTTCTTTAAAAGCGACGGGTAATAAATTTTCCATCATAACATGACAATCTTGACTTTTCATCCCACTAAGTTTATTGTTCTTATAGTCGACACATCTACGAATATTAGAAGATATACCATCCGGGAATCTTAGTCCTTCCACCCATTTTAAAAGTACTTTAACTTGATTATTGTCTAGCTCATAGCAAGCTTTTGGCTTTTTTGTGTCATTTGGCTTTATATGAAGCTCAAGACGATTACATATTACTTCGATATCACGTCTTGATTTCAAATCATCTTTCGTCTTCCCCTTGACATTCAAAATTGTATTTAAAACATTATCAAACACATTTTTCTCATTATGCATCACGTCAATATTATGACGAATCAGGAGATTTTTCCAATAAGGCAACTCCCAAAATATGCTTTGTTTGCACCAGTTATGAATCAATGATTTACCTTGAATTTTAATTTGTTCTCCAGTTTCATGTATCTTTGGATAATCCTTTACAAGTTCATAAATATATTCTTCGCTTGACCAAACCGTAGGTGGTCTCAAAGTTTCATGTCTATTAGATGTAAAGTTTTTCTTATCTCTTCTAAAAGAATGATTAATATGAAGAAAACATCGATGACGGTCAAACCATGAAATTTTCTTTCCATGAGGTAAAGAAAATGCTCGTGTATCTTCCATGCAGTATGGACAAGCTAGACGACCAGCCGTACTCCAACCTGAAAGCATTGCATAAGCAGGAAAATCGCTGATTGTCCACATCAAAGAAGCATACATGCGAAAGTTTTTTTTTGGAAATACGTATGTTTCTACTCCTTCGTACCACAGTGTTTTTAATTCTTCAATCAAAGGTTGTAAATAAACATCGATTCCTTATGTCGGATCATTAGGACCAGGGACAACAACTGTGAGAAACATATATGGAGTTTTCATACACATCCATGGAGGTAAATTATAAGGTGTGACAATTATAGGCCATGACGAATATTTAGAACCAAACTGAGAAAATGGTGAAAATCCATCCGTACATAAACAAAGTCAAACATTACGACTCTCGGATGCAAAATCAGGATATTTGTGGTCAAAATGCTTCCATTCTTCCCCATCAGCTGGGTGTGTTAACGTACCTTCTTCCCGTGTTCTAACACTATGCCATCTCATATGTTGCGCGGTTACAGAAGATGCATATAAACTTTGAAGTCTAGGAGTAATTGGTAAATAATGCATACGTTTATACGGGACTTCCTTTCCTTTTTTCTTTCTTGATTTGTACCTTTCTTGATTACATATTTTACAATTTCTAAGGTTGATATCTTCTTTCAAAACAGCATGCAACCGTTTAGACATGTATCTATTTTATGATACGGTAAACCAAAAGCTGACATCATTTTTTTTTACTTCATAATGATTTTCGCACATTAAATTATTGGGAGGCATATGCCGTTTCGCAGCTTGTACAACAGCTGTAAATCCAGCTTCTGTGAAGTTGTATTTAGATTTCATCGCAATGTATTCATCAGTTACTGATAATTGGGTTCCGCTTGTGCAGCCTTCCCAAATGGGTTTCTTTGCGGCATCTAATAAATCATATATTTTTTTTGCCCCAATATTTGGTTCTTCTTCAGCATTACCATCGTCATCAATTAATTGAGGAACAGGAAACATTGACCGTGCAACATCTTCAACCATATGTTCTACGAGATTCGTCGTATCAATTTCAGTACACACTGCCTCCTCAGCTTGTACATGAGTAGATGCTAACGGTTCTCCATGACGATCCCAAACCAAATAGTTCAGCACGAAACCGTATTGACGCAAATGAACTCTAACCATTTCTGGTATTAAATGCTTTAACATTTTGCATTTAGTACAATGGACAACGGATTTCTTCGTCGTTTCTGTTATTACTCAAAGCGAAATCAATAAATACGCAAACACCGTTATTAAACTGTTCACTTATTGAGCCTCCATTTTCGATCCTTCTTTTTTTGTACATCCAGCTTCGATCAGTAAAATAATTGTCCATTTACCTACGTATATAATTAAAAAGTACGATATAAATTTAAAAAATTGACATTTTATTAAAATAATATTATTGGTGAATTGACACTTTGTCGATGGGTCATCCTACCTCCCATTACAAATACAATAACGTAATTAAATCGCGTAAATCATTTCAATTTAAACGATTCAACAAAATTTCGGCAGCACTTCGCTTTAGTTCCCTGAACAGTACACATTTGCGTGTACACAGGGAACATAAAGGAAGCGCTGTCGAAATTCTATGAACCATTTAAAATGAAATGTTTTACGAGATTTAATTACGTTATTGTGTTCGTAACTTGTCCAATACAGGGACAAATCCAACAAATATTGTATACGGTGAATATAGATGTCCGTTCTATTAAAAAACGAATATCCACATAACGATCATATACAATACTTATCAGACGGGGCCGAAAGACACTCTAAGGGTTTCATGAATATAAAATATCGTTTTTTAAATTTTCTAAAATACATAAACTAATTGTATGCTCAATAACAACTAACGTTTCCAAACAAACCTAAAAGTAATTGTATGCACATTATTCTATTGTTAACACAAACTTAAATATATATAATCTTGCAATACATAAGTTAATAAAATAAATTATGCCTCAATAAACTAGATTATACATACAATAAGGCAATACAAACATTTAATACACTAATTTAACAAATTTAATTAAATATAGGAATTAAGGTTTATACCTTTTATTGAGAGATTAGGGAGTTAGAGAGGACGAGAGGGAGGCTTGGAGTCGTCGGAGGGGCCGTTGATCGTCGGAGCAGCTTGGGGGGTGGAATTGGAGGGAAATTGGGAATTTTGGGGGGAAATAGGGGTTCAGCCGAATGGGGGAAGAAGAAGCAGGCTTTCTGTTTTGCTCGCGGTTTTGCAACGTCCTTCAACAGCCGCCAACGACTGCTTCCAACGTCTACCAACGTCCTGCAGTTTTTAACTAATAAATTATACGAGAAAACACTGGACGTTGGAAGACGTTGGTCAAGGACGTTGGAGGCCGTTGGAAGGCTCCGTTGGAATACACTGTGTGTCTTGTAGTGTTGGGGTTTTTGAATTTAGATAAAATTGTGGGATGTGTATAGATATAACTAGGGTGTAAATAGAATTAGGTTGAAGTTTCACCCAACGTAATAAGTTTCATGGATAACAATTCTGAATAATTAGTTTAAATGACAAAAGATGAAAAGATGTATCATTTTAAAGCAAAATGATAGGTGAAAATAACATTTTTCTATCACTAAAAATTTATCATTTCATTCACCATTTTGCTGGAAATGATAATTTCTTTTACGTTTTCTCTTTGAAACCAATTATTTTGAGTGATGTTTGTTTGCACCAAAATTGATCACAAACCCCAAAAGCCGTGAAAGCACCAGTGTATATACACAGATTCACAATATTCCAACACATATCTCAGATCCAGATAACATAGAGAACAAAAATGAAAAAACGGTAAAGTTCAAATGGAAGAAAGTAAGAAAGAACACAAGGTTTATAGTGGTTCGGCAATCCGGCCTACGTCCACCTTGAATTAACCCTTTTTATTCCCTTTTTACTGTAGTTACAATTACAAGCCTTTAGTATCAATTCAAAAATGGCAGAGCTTCAGCGACAGAGAAAGAGAAGATCCCCTTTTTAGTTGCCATATGACTCCTATTTATAGGTGTAGATCTGAAAATATCCGCCTCGAAACCTGGAACACCTTTCCTCTTGCGCAAGTGAGCCCACCAGATCGATCCAGAGCGATTTGGGATCGATGCGTGTTCATTTCGTATCGATCCAAAAGTGGTCCAATCGAGCTGAGATCGATCATGGAGGTTCTCGAGTGTATCTGGAAGCTCCTCTGAAAATTTCATAGCGTTTGGACTTGTAGAGTGAGAGTTATGATCGATGCAAGTCTGCATTCACCGGTTGGCTGTCGTATTCGTATCCATAAATTCGTCTCTGTCCCTTCATATCTATCATAATCGCATCGATGACGTGGCTTGGAAACCCAGGGGAGATCCACTTTTGATGCCGAGTTGACTGAATCTTCATCCAAACACGTTTCCTTCGTATCGATCGAATGCTATGCTCTTCGTATCCATGTTGTTCGTATCGATCCAAAACGACAGCTTGGATCGATACGAACAAGACCGATACGAACTCTACCTCCATACCCATCCTGATCGATACAGAATCTTCGATTCGAAGTGTGCAGCTATTTCCATCCCAATCGATACGAACTACCACCGATCCAAAGCCATGTGTGCTATCCACAGTCGCATCCATCTGCTGACACCCCTCGGTCGATACGAACTGTATCAATACAAACGACATCCATCGATCTGAAGTAACCCATGCTGATCGATACGAACAATATCGATTCGAATCATATCGATACGAAGGTATCGATGCGGACCATTTCTCACCAATATTGATCCATCCATATCTCGAGCGTACGACTTCCGATTGATCTGAAATTTGAAATGTAGCCTCACCTAACCTTGTTCATCACTCCCAATCGATCTCGCCTTGATTGGAGTTTGGTCAAGTTTTGACGATATCGATTATAACCTTGTTCCTATTCGATCCCCAATCCTGATACTCATCCTTTCTAGCCAATTTGTTGATATCCCGGCCTTGACCAAAAGGCGGGATAACATTTTCCTCCCAAAACATGCCTTGTGGTAAGAAGGCATGTTTTGAATAGCTCTGAATCGGATATTCGAAGTTCATATTCCAAACATAGCCATACCATCTGATTCATAATCCAATCCATTACCAAGCCATCCTATCCAAGTGCCATAGCCATATCCAAGTCCACGACTACTCCGAGTTGATGTCCAATTCAAAGTCCTGTAACCACAACCCTAGCCAACTTCGCAGCAATCTAAATCCGTCAACCGAGCTTTAATCCATTCATATTCAATATCCAATAACCAAATCCATGACCACTCCGGGCCGATATCCTGTTCCGACCTTGACTCTCCGGTCAGGGGCTTTTATTTTCTCCGATCCCGGCTCTCCGGCCAAGGACTTTTAGATTCTCTGGCCTCGGCTCTCCGACCGAGGACTTTTATATTCTCCGGCCTCGGCTCTCCGGCCGAGGACTTTTATATTGTGTTCAAGTCTATTCCATCGCTCTCCGGCGAAGGGACTCATAACTCGCGATTACTGCCCCGTCTCTCCGGTCGGGACCGTAATAGCGTGACTTGTATTATCTATTACATTAATCCGAACCTAATCATCAAAATAAAAGTTTTACATCCGAGGAAAATAAAATAAATGCATGTACATCCAAGGGAGAAACCAAGGTCTTTAGAGAAACGAAAATAAAAACAGGATTTCATAGACTCGAGCGACACGGTTTTTCATCGTCTCAGAGCATGCCTAGGGACCGTCCTCGATCCCGCACATGAGTAAGTGACTTAGCCGTATTACTTTGAGCTCTATTACTTATTCAAAGCCATAAATATATTTAGTTGATAACAAGTTGATGACGTTGCCTAGACCCAGTGCCATCTTCGCTTGAGATGGGCGGTGGCCGCTCCTGCTCCGTTGCCACAACTCGATTCCTTACATATTGTTGTAGATGACCATTCCTTACATGCTCCTCAATGATATCCTTTAAATGCCTGCAGTCATTCGTGTTGTGCCCATCTAACTCATGGAATAGACAATGCTTTCCCGATGCCCGTTCGTATTCAGAAGGTTCACTTCTTGCCGGTCTTCGATACTGGAGGCGCCCTCGAGTATCCAAGTAAATCCTCTATAGAGTCTCAGTCAAATCCATGTAGGAAGTAAACTTTGAATTCCTCCGTGGCCTTTTTGAAGCGTTACCGTTGTCATCCATTTTCCTTTTCCCTTTATAATCTTTATTTGGATCCTACCTGGGTGGACCTCCACCCCTTACTGCATAAGCTTCAGCCTCTCTCCCTTATCCCTCAGCCTGCGCATCTTCCTGCCTCAGGAACCTTTCTGCCTCATGGTAGAACTCCCCGAGATCCCTCGGTGGGTCCCGTTCCAACGATATCTTGAAATCTGAATTATCTGTAATTCCCGAAACTGCCGCCATCAAAACCGTCGATGGATCAGGTCGATCCACCGAAGCCACCGCCGCATTGAATCTAGTTAAGAAATCCCTGAGCGACTCTCCTTTCCATTGTTTCATCGATGTCAAAGTCATCACATTTTTGGGTCAGACTATGTGGACCCGAAACTGCCTCATAAACCTTTCAATCAGCTCCGTCCATGCGCCAATAGAGCCACTCTCCAGCTGTCTGAACCATAATGCTGCTATATCCGTCAAATACAAAGGGAAGCACCGTGCCATGACCTCCTCCGATGCCCCCAGCACTTCCATATTCCTCATGTACCTCGTCAAGTGAACAGTGGGATCCGTTCTCCCGTCATACATCTCCAGTGTTGGTAGTTTAAAATCCGGTGGGTTCTTAGCTTGCCTGATCGTAGGAGCAAATGGACTCCTATTTACATCCTCCAAGTCTCTATTCACCAATCCTCCTCTCATAGCCCGTCTGATCATGTCCGCTAACCTGTCATTGTCATCAAGAGGTAGCATCTGCCTACCATCTCTAACCTGCCCCCCGAGCCCGTGAGGGAATCCTAAAACTTGTCCTTCTGGATGAGCACCCATATCCCGATCAACTCCAAACTATACAATGCCACCTGGTATCCTTCCTGGAATCGAGTTGACATGATCTGCGGGTATGCCCCCGAGTGTAGGAGCTGCTCCTGATGGTCCTACTCTGTCCTGCATCATGTTTGCTCCATGATCTTGATCTTGATTCTGAACTGTCTCCACTCCTTCTACTCCAGCTTCGTGATTCTCATTCCCAGCGTTCCCAGTAATTCGGTTCCCTTGGCTTTGCATTCCAGCTTGTCCAACCTGTCGGAGAAGATTCTGTATCATGTCCTCTTGCCTTTTCAGCATCGTTTCCATCTCCTCTTTAGTGATGAAGATTGATGCCTGATTTGCTCCTGAGAAAGCCTCCTGACTCCCTTCGTGTTGACTCCTTTCCGCTCTTTGTCTCCTTGTTGATTGCTTTGTCATTGTTTCCTTTAGATCTGATCCTTAAGCTTTTCAAATCTGAACTTTAAATTCGGTATAGCGGGTGCTAGCCTTCTCGGTGAAAGCACCAAAGTGTTTGCGCCAAAATTGGTCATAAACCCCAAAAGCCGTGAAAGCACCAGTGTATATACACAGATTCACAATATTCCAACACAGATCTCAGATCCAGATAACGTAGAGAATAAAAATGAAGAAACAGTAAAGTTCAAATGGAAGAAAGCAAGAAAGAACACAAGGTTTATAGTGGTTTGGCAATCCGGCCTACGTCCACTTTGAATCAATCATTTTCATTCCCTTTTTACTGTAGTTACAATTACAAGCCTTTAGTATCAGTTCAAAAATGGCAGAGCTTCAGCGTCAGAGAAAGAGAAGATCCCCTTTTAGTTGCCATATGACTCCTATTTATAGGTGTAGATCTGAAAATATCCGCCTCGAAATCTGGAACACCTTTCCTCTTGCGCAAGCGCACCCACCAGATCGATCCAGAGCGGTTTAGGATCGATGCGTGTTCATTTCATATCGATCCAAAAGTAGTCCAATCGATTTGAGATCGATCATAGAGGTTCTCGAGTGTATCCGGAAGCTCTTATGAAAATTTCATAGCGTTTGGACTTGTAGAGTGAGAGTTATGATCGATGCAAGTCTGTGTTCACTGGTTGGCTGTCGCATTCGTATCCATAAATTCGTCTCCATCCCTTCATATCTATCACAATCGCATCGATGACGTGGCTCGGAAACCCGGGGAGATCCACTTTTGATGCCGAGTTGACTGCTTCTTCATCCAAACACGTTTCCTGCGTATTGATCGAATGATATGCTCTTCGTATCCATGTTGTTCGTCTCGATCCAAAACGACAGCTTGGATTGATATGAACAAGACCGATACGAACTCTACCTCCGTACCCATCCTGATCGATACGGAATCTTTGATTCGAAGTGTGCAGCAATTTCCATCCTGATCGATACGAACTACCATCGATCCAAAGCCATGTGTGCTATCCACAGTCGCATCCATCTACTGACACCCCTCGGTCGATACAAACTTTATCAATACAAATGACATCCATCGATCCGAAGTAACCCACGGTGATCGATACGAACAGTATCGATTCGAATCATATCGATACGAAGGTATCGATGCGAACCATTTCTCACCAATATTGATCCATCCATATCTCGAGCGTACGAACTCCGATTGATCTGAAATTTGAAATGTAGCCTCACCTAACCTTGTTTATCACTCCCAATCGATCTCGTCTTGATTGGAGTTTGGTCAAGTTTTGACGATATCGATCATAACCTTGTTCCTACTCGATCCCCAATCCTGATACTCATCCTTTCTAGCCAATTTGTTGATATCCCGGCCTTGACCAAAAGGCGGGGTAACAATGTTGTAGAAACTTATTGCATAGGCATTGAGAACCGCTATTTAAATAAACATCCCCAAGTATTGGAATTCTTAAGATAACTTTATTGTTTCTATATATCTCAAAATTGGCTAATATACTGTAGATGTGTTATTTTTTTAGTATATTATTATCACTAATGTTAAGATTATTTAGAAATATTCAACTCTTTCAAGATCATAATGTTAATTATAGCCAGAAAATTTACTGGGATTATTGATTTAAAATGTCGATTTGATGGAGTTAGAAATTTTGAATATTTGGGAAAAATATGCAGATAATTTATATGACAAACATATTAGATCCAAGAAAAAAAATTAGCAAATCCAAAATATATAAACTAAAAAAGTTAACATGGGAATTTGGAAGGACTAATGAGCGGGAAATTTTGGTTTACTACATAATTTTCTACAAATATATTCTTTATATGTGCTTATTTGAATTTTCTTCTTAATTGCAACACACAAAAGGTTGAACGGTCTCTTAGTAACTTTTACTAATTCAAGAGCGGAGTAACACTACTAGAAAGGCTTCAGAAAGCGACATAGCCTAGCGATGGCTAGCAACGGCTAAATAAAGCGGCCGTTGCTAACCGTCGCTTATCGCGTTATACAAACCTGCTACCCAAGAGAAAACATTTCATTTTCCTCTCTCCAAATCCACTCAGATCCACCGCCCTCCGCAACGAGCCGCCGCCCTCCGCCACCAGGAGCCATCGCAACCTTCCGTTGCTAATTTCAAGCTCTCCAAACTTGCCGGTATCTCCTATTTTCCATTATCTTTGTTTAATTTAGGTTTAAATTAAATTAGTTGATGATTTAAGGATTTGCATGATTTAGGGGTTTGGAATTGATGAATATATGTTATTAGTTTATGATATATAGTTTATTATTTGAATTGGGTATATAATGGTAAACCTAATTTAGAAAATTAGTTGACTATGTGTTTGAAAATGGTGATTATTGCGTATTAGGTGATGATAATTAGTGTTGATTTGGTGGTATTAATTAGTGAATTTATTGTTTACTATGTTGTTAAAAATTATGGCTAATTTAAAATCCAAAAAATAGTCCATGATTATTGAATAATATGTTTATTGATAAGTTTACGAGAATGTTTGTTATACTGTTGTAAGTGCTAACTACTTACTTAGTTCATAAAATCGTTAATTAAAATTTATGTAGTTAAAAAAAGTTAAAATACGTTTTAAAATTTTAGATTTAATTAATAAATATTTAAATAGTTAAATGAATTATAAAATAGTTTTTGTAGTTGTTAAAATAGTAACTCATAGTTCCCATTTGTGAGATAAGGCATATTTTCCGAGTTACTGATAGTTCCCATGGATTTTGATTCATAATTAGACGAATTCTATTTGGCTACATTACTAAAAAAATTAAGATCATTATTTCACTACAGACCACTAATACTTCAATATTAATATTTTTTAATTTGTGCTTTATTTATGTTATTGATGTATTTATTTACTAGTGTCTCTTTACCATATATCCTATTCTTGTATATAATCTATTCTTGTATATACTCATGCAAATTATCAATATAATCTATTCTTGTATATATTCAGTGGGCAAAGTATGAAAGGGAGCCTACAGCGGCTGAGGTTTTCAGAGTCACACATGTAGTGGAGCAAACAGATAAGGATGTGAATGTTTCATATGATTGGTCGGACGACAAGGCTGCTTCTGTAATGGTAAATATGTTTATTTCTGTAATGAAAATATTTCATATTCGTTTATTTCACAGTAAATAAGTAAATTGTATAGCAATTGTGTCAAATATCTGTTCGTAATTGTAGGAGAGATATAAAGCAGAGCATGCACGAGCGATACAAGCGAGTGGACGGGAGTCGCTTACGGTTGATGAGTCTAATCGAATATGGGATTCAATCATTGAACCGACAAGTCGAAACAGGCATTACAGTTTCGGCAATATGGTATGTACTCAACATTTACACAGTAGAAACCTGTATGCCATGAACTTCTTATTCACTTGAGTTTATTACCAATAACTTGAGTTTTCTTATTGTTATTGTATGCCATGAACTTCTTATTCACTTGAATTATTTCACAGGCTCTTAATTTCCAAAGGGCATATAGGAGATCCATAGATGAGGAATAGATGCTCGAATGCAAACACAATTGGATGAGCTCAATGATTGGCGGAAGAGTCAATTGGCGACGTAGATAAATGAGCGTATTGCTTCCTTCTATCAGTAGCATGGGTCAATGCCCGGGGAAGGAGGTGCAGATGCTGATGATGATGCTTAATTGGTTTGTTTTGATGGGTACGCTTTATATATGTATATGTATATATTATGATGGGTTTGACATTTGGTACTTTGGATGTTGTGATTGATACTTAGTGTTTTGGTGGATTTGGTATTTTGGTTGTTGTGATTGATACTTTGGCACTTGATATGTACTGGTCATTTAATTTAGTTATGTGGTTTGGTTTGGTGGATTTTCATATTTGGTTATGTTGATTTTCTTATATGATTTTGTGAATATATGTTGGAATATGCAATATTTGATGATTTGGTTGTATTGATATTGATTATATGGTATGATGGAATGGTATTATATGTGTGGAATGATGGAATTATATTATTTGGATTGATTGGGATTGAGGGTTGAAGGTGCTGCAATGTGGCAGCAAATATATTCCAATTTTGTAACGGCTAGCAACGACCTTATTGCAACGCTTTGCATCAACAACCCGGGAAACCAACAACCCCAACGGTTGCTTCCACGTGGACACTTAGCCGTTACAAGCCGTTGCAAAAAGAACAACGGAGCCGTCGCTAAGGCCGTCGCTTTCTTTAGTTGCAACGAGATATTTTGCAACGGCTTTTAGCGACGGCCGCCAATGGCTATTAGCCGTCGCTAAACAGTGCTTCTTTTGTAGTGTAAAGATACTCCAAATACCAATTCTAAGAGTTCCAACTAAAACACCTAACACATAATTAGTTAATTATGTAACAATAACTCAACCTTAACCAACAAACAAGATCTGGAAAGTAGAGAGGTGGTTCCTGGAAGTACCATTCTTTGATAATAACCTTTTGGTATGCTCATCCAGAAAACCTGAAGTACTAAAAGATAAAACATTGCTTCAAAGAGTAATATAACAGTCTGACATTGATACTTGGACGGTTGGTTTGGGTATTTGTTGGTGTTATCTCTGTAGCAATTACGATGGTCACCTTTCTTCTACTATGTATGTGATAATTTATTTATTCCACATTATTATATGCATAATTTCGAGTAGCCATGTAAGTAATGATTAGACTCTGTTATATCTACCCCTACACTGTTTGTGGATATTTATTGCTTGTTGGATGATAGGGATGTTAATATGATTTGTTAGGTGATTTTTATTGTATTGTTAGGTAGAATGGCTAT
This sequence comes from Allium fistulosum, assembly GCA_030737815.1. NCBI lineage: Eukaryota > Viridiplantae > Streptophyta > Magnoliopsida > Asparagales > Amaryllidaceae > Allium > Allium fistulosum. The sequence goes on from CM060904.1 coordinate 360,979,204, forward strand.
ATTATAGGGTACTTTTGGCACAGGTCCTTATTAAGGTTCAAAATACACGAAAAGTCCTTCACTAAATTTCAGTGTAAATTAGGTCCCTGTTTTTTATTCACGATTATTGCAGAGCATGATGCAACTTTTCTTAAAAGTTGCTGACATTTCCGCAACTTTTCTGTACACTGTGAACATAGTGTATGAAAGTTGCTGAATATCAGCACTTATTTATAAAAGTTGCTGACATTTCAACAACATTTATGTACACTGTTAACACAGTGTATGAAAGTTGCTGACATATAGCACTTATTTATAAAAGTTGCTGACATTTCAGCAATAATTTTTCTTTGTTTCTAGAAAATAGGGACCGGATTTACAATGAAACTTTGACAGGAAAAGTTGCTGAAATATCAACACTTCTTTATAAAAGTTGCTGACATTTCAGCAATAATTTTTCTTTGTTTCTAGAAAATAGGGACCGGATTTACAATGAAACTTTGACAGGGACCCGCTTTACAATATGAAAGTATGATAGGGATGCCTCCCTAATTTCCACTAATATATATGCATGATTTATATCGTTATTTATTGTTACCTGGAATTATGGATTTCGATGATAACAACGTCATAACAAGATTAACAGATTTAAGCTGTGAAGACTATTATAACTATCAATACATATACGAAGGATATGCTGAAGCTACACGACAACCCTATGAAGGCCATATTTCTCACTGACTTCTGCATTACCCATCTCTGATGTGTACTGGTAGGTATTCCTTCTCGCTTCCTTTTTCATGTTTATTTCCAGTTGCTGCCGTGTGACCAAAACAGGATGTGCCAAAAGGCACAAACTTCTAGTTGATGTTATTTGATCATCTCCATCGTTAGTTAATAGTTCGACTGTTGATGATCATACACAAAAGTGCACATTAGCTTGAAATTTGTATGTCCATTTTGGATGGCCGATTGTTTATAATACTATTGGATGTATAATTAATCCATGTATGAAGAAAGATGTATGGCATTGAGTATATGTTATGGAAAATTTGGATTAATACCTCAAATGTAGTGGAAATAATAATATACTAGTGTTGATGGTGAGATTGAACAAATAGAAAACTAATAACTCAACATAAACAATCACAATCATAGATGCATAAATAGAAAAGAAATTCACACACATGATTTGTAGTGGTTGCACTAGCGCAAGATAGTATATGTTCACCTTGAAAAGAGGAGATTGTATTATTTTCTGAGAAAATAAAATTACAAGATTGATAATGAAGTTTAAGAAAAAAAGAGTAAGAAAAAATACAAATTGAGATGATGATATTAATTTCTAAAATTTGACCATCTTTATGTAAAGATTATCACTTAGAGTTTAAGTAATTGATTTAAGGTTATAAATCAATATCTCGTCAATTCTCCTATTTATATGGAAACAATTATCTATTAGATTTTATCCATTTTCTTCAATATGCATTTGCCTGATAAAATGCTCTCTTTAATCAACTGATTAGAAAATTAACCGATTACTTCATTCTTTCAAAATAATTCTCCTTCTTATGTAGATAATTTATTATCTTCTTTAATACAATAAAAGATTTAATATATTTGACTCATAATTTCATATTAACTCAAATATCTTTCAAACCTTCTATAATTGAAAATTTTATATCACCGAAATCTAAAAATATCTCGCAAAACCTTTTTAATATGGAAATATAGTATCACGGAAATCTTACAATCTCCATTTTGATACTATATTTGCATGCAAGCCTGTCAACTTTACCTTCTTGTTCTTACTTCAAGCAACTCTCGTATAAAACATCATGGATACTCCCCAATGAGCTTCGCATGATCACCACTCATTGCATTTTGTCGACGAACTCCAATATGGCCACCACCGCCCCCCAACAAAGTGTTGAAACTTGAAAGTATCTTCTTTATGTGGAACCTATTAATCTCCACATGAAAACAAATATCTTCATATAACAACTCGCTCTTTCCATGTGCCACTATATGGCATCTAGTACTTAACAAGTAGATCAAGTTCGAGCAATGCTCGAATGTTGCAACATGCAAGGACTTGGTGTAACACCCATAATTTTTGTTTAACATTATTCAGGACATTTAATTGGATAAACTAAATAGAATAATATAGATAAGAGGATTGAGGTTGATTAATAAATTAAGAGGCCGTGCTTATATAAACAAATGAACTTATAAATGCTCAAGTATTAAGAAATTGAACACAAAGGCATTTGGGTAAATTATCACCCACATTCCTCTTATACCATTTCCATTAGGCCATACACGTTCATTTTTATCTCAAACAAAATAGTAACTATAAGAAGAAGAGCAAGGCCGACCATTAGGAAGAGAAGATCGAAGTAAAGCTTAGGATCAAGATAGAAGAAATCAATCTCAATCAAACTTCAGTTTCTTATCCAATCTAAGGTGAATAATAGTTTCTACATCACTATTTTGATTTTATTATCATATGGTTTCGGATTTAATCATAAATATGTTTTATGATATATATTGATTAGTGATATGTTTGATCTATGATTTATATGATTTAAACAAGGTTGTTTAAAGGAGATATATATGGTTTTAGGGTAAAATCTAGACTTGATGATTTTTAAATGCCATGGTAAAATTTTATGTTATAGAAAACATAATTTTGGAATGGGGTTTCAACTTTTAAAATTTTCCAAGCCGTGGAGAATTTATTATGATTTTTCAAATGAAAATATGGTTATTTGGGTTTATAAATTTATTTTGGAAAATATATTAAGAATTTGGGTTTGAAATTTTAATATGTTAGATGACATGATTAAAGTGAATTTATATAATTTTTGAGGATTTTTACTAAGTGATTTAGTATGGAAATTAAATTATTTCGAAAGGAGGACCTAAATGATTTAATTGTTTTTATAAGAGGAAGGGCTTATTTGTTAAAAGTTAACTTGATTTTAGGTCTGAGAGAATGTGGCAAATATTATCCAAATTATTTAAAAGTTTGTGAAAGCCAATCAAATGTTTACAAGTAGGCAAATTTGTTACTAAAAGTTTACTTATTTTGGCAAAATCAGCCTTTACCTAGAAAAGATGGTTCCGCCTTCTTTGGCAAACCTTTCGACTTAGAGCTCTCGACTAAGACTTTTCGACTTCATTGACCAACAAGGTTGAAAGCAATGCACATGATATCATTTAGGTGGTATGCAGTGAATTGGACCAAGTCGAAAGGTAAGATGTCGAAGGGTTGCTTTCAAAGGGTTGCTTTCGAATGAGATGGTTCCTAGTTACTTTGATTTGAAAAAGTAATTCACTTGCCTGTTTTCAAGAGCTTCTGACAAAGTCAAAAGCTATGATTTCGAAAGGTTTCAAAGAGATTTTGAAAGAGATTTACCGCTTTTAATTTTGTTTAATCCTTTCGAAGAGGTCGAAAGCAGAAGCTTTCGACGTCGTCGAAAGGTTCAACTATTTTTTTATAAATATAAGCCGCTTCCCAAACCTTCCGAAGGGGTCGAAAGAAGAAGCTTTCGACGTTGTCGAAAGGTTCAATTGTCTTCCCCAATAGTTTGTAAAAGTAAAGAGTGATTTTGAAAGAGATGTTTTCACCTATGACCCAAAGTAATATTTTTAAGTATAAGCCCAATGGTTTCGAAGGTTTGCTTTCCAATGGTTTCGAAAGGTCTGATTTCAATGGTTTCGAAAGGTTTGAGTTCAAATGGTTTCGAAAGGTTTGCTTTTCAATGGCATCGAAAGGTCTGAGTTTCAATGGTTTCGAAAGGTTTGCTTTCCAATGGTTTCGAAAGGTTTGAATTTAAATGGCTTAGAAAGGTTTGAGTTCCAATGGTTTCGAAAGGTTTGTTTCTCAATGGCATCGAAAGGTCTGAATATCAATGGTTTCGAAAGGTTTGATTTCCAATGCTTTCGAAAGGTTTACTCTCATGTGGTTTGAAAGTTATGCTTCCACTCTTATATAATAATACTTTAACATGGTCGAAAGGTTTCGAAGGAGGGGCTTTAAAGTATTATAAAGGCTGGAGCCTATTGTTTTAAAATTTATGGGTTATGATTTTGAAGGGGTCGAAATGTTGCTTTCGAAAGGGTCGAAAGCAAAGCTTTCGAAGGGGATACTTTCGAAGGTGTTGGAAAATTGTTTCTTCTAAACTTATAAAATGTTGTTTAACCTTGGGGATACCGGGGTGGGTTTAATGAGTCTAACACAATAGTTGGGGATATCAACACTTATATGTTTTGGCAATCATTGGGGATACCAATGTAAATTATAAATGGATATAACCTAAATTAGGGATACTAATGGAAATAGGTTAATCATGTGGATAGCATGAGATAATTATATTCAGGGGGATAGCATGAGTTAAGTGGCCAAGTGAAGGGTTCATAGTTATCCTAGGAAAACTATGTGATGTTTGATGGATAGTCAACATCAAGTTGAAGATGGATAGTCTCCATATGATTGAAGAAGGGTTCATAGTTATCCTGAGAAAACTATGGGATGGTTGATAGATAGTCAACATCATGTTGGGATGGATAGTCTCCATATGTTTAATGAAGGGTTTATAGTTGTCCTAGGAAAAATTATGAGATGTGAGATGGATAGTCCACATCTGCTTAAGGAAAATGAAAATGAGATGGATTGTCCCTCTTTAAGGCAAATTAAAATCTAATAGGGGATGGGGAAATCCTAAATGTTTGTAAGCATGAATATCATCATAATATTTTGAAAATGTATGTTTTAACCATTGTGGATGCAAGAGCACGGAATATGGTTTTATAAAAAGTTTTAGGATACTAGTGAGGGAAAAACCTGTTTCGCTAAGCCGCGGGGTCTCACTAGCTATCTAAAGGGATTGAGATGTTAGATTATTATTCATACCAGGCTTTATGTCTGACTCGTAGTTTTTGTTTTCCCCTTAAACTCTAGGGTACTCAATTGATTTTGAGTAGTTTGAGATTTAAGGTTTTTAGGTTTTCTATCTAGACGAATAAAGCTTCCGGAGGCGTGCAGAAGGCAATTAGTTATTTAGAGTTATCTTTTTTTCCGTTGTGTATTTGGATGTAAAGGCAGATTTATTAGCCTTACTATATACTCTGATCTACCAAGGGGACATCTTCATTTGTCGCTCTTGGCGTATTTGTAATAATTATATTTTGCTGAACGTGGTTACTTTTTTTGGGATTATGTAATGAACATCAAGTGTTTTGTTAAGAATATGGAAATATGTTTTGAATTGTTAAATTTTTCCATATTCTTGTGATCTGTGCATCAATGTATCTAGCATCGCCATATTTGGTTGCCGAAGATTAATAACTATGGATGACTGCAGCATCCGTAGCTCTTAGTTTTGGACCTCCAATTAGAGGGATGTTACTAGTTGGTATTAAAGCAAAGGTTTATGAAACTTTAAAAGAAAAGAAAAACCTAAAAGCTTTTCTTTGAAACATAATCCAATGAATTTAAAAATATGATCGGGGTTTGGGTTAACGCTAAGTAACGTATTTGTATTTGATATATAGGTACATATCTAAGTACGTATTCCCCTTTCTCTTAGACCGTTCTTCTGTATCTTACTAAGGCTCGTATGCAGATTTACGAGAAAGAGGATATGGAGGCAGGAAACGAAAGAGGAAATATAGGTGGAGGAAGCACCACTACCAACGGAAATGCTCGATCTAATACCCGAAGAAACCAAGGTCGACAGGCTAATGCTAATCAAAATGCTGAGGCAAATGTAGGTGCTGGAAATCTTCCAGTAGATATGTGGATGGTGTTTCAGTTGTTGGTTAATCTTTTGCAAGAAGGAGCTGTCGGTAATGTTGGAGGAGCTAATCCTATAGTTCCAGTTGGATATAACTATGCAAAGCTGAGCAGGGACTACACCAGTCTTGGTGGGAAGCCGTTTGTTGGAACGGAGGATGTAGTTGAAGTGGAGAATTGGCTGTTCAACTGTGAAAGGATCTTTACGGATTTAGGCTTGAATGATGGAGAGAAGAGAAGGCTAGCCTCTAGATAGTTACAAGGGGTAGCGCTTCATTGGTGGAACAGTGTGACAGCTGGAGTTTCGAAAGAAGTGCTTACATGGGATGATTTCAGTAGAAGGTTTGAGCAGAGGTTCTTGTCTGAGGTTGCCAAATCGGCATTAATGAGGAGGTTTATGGATCTTGTCCAAGGAGATATGTCTGTGATCGAGTATGCTACTAAGTTTGACGAGCTATCTCGATATGGTTATGCTTTGGTTGACATCGATGTCATAAGAAATGAGAGATTCATTAGAGGTTTGAGACCAGAGCTAGACAGAATGGCTATGACTCATATTAGAGAACCTTAACATGTGATGGTGGAGATGGTCGTCCGCCATGAGGAGATGCTTTTTGTTTCAGCTAGGGAGAAGCCAGTTAAATTCCAAGGTCCTCGGGTGAGAAAGAGGAAGTTTTTCAAGAAGAAGGGCGCTCAGAAAGGAGGAGCAGCTAAGAAAGGGAAAGCAGATATAGTTTGCTACAAGTGTGATAAGAAGGGTCACTATGCTAATGAGTGTCGTTCGGTAGATGGAAGGTTGGTTGTGGAGATGTAGAATGTGCAATGCTATAATTGCAACTAGATGAGGCATTACAAGAATAAGTGACCTGAAGCTGCCAAGGTAGGAAAAGGAAAGGTCTTTGCTTTGGAACCATCATCCTCTAAACCAACTGCTGCTGAGAAAGGGAAGTCTGTGATGGAAGGTACACTTTTGATTTATAGCATACCAGTTAGGATATTGTTTGATACCGGAGCATCACATTCATTTATATCACAGTATTTGGTTGATAGGTTATGTATAGAACCCACATACCTTGTTACTTGCTTAAGGGTTGCAAATCCAATAGGATGACATGCAACTCTTGGGATGAGATGTGACCAGTTAGAACTTGATTTGTTAGGTCATAAGTTTGCATGTAGTTCGTATGTCTTTGATTTCATAGATTTCGGTATCATTTTGGGTATGGACTGGTTGGATAAGTATTGGGCTAGGGTATTTTGCCATGATCGGGAGATATCATTGAGGTACCCAGATAGTCATAACCGAACCATTTTCTCAGTGGAGAATTCTAGTAAGAGTGCATGTGCTTTGTTGAGTACCATGGAAGTTGGATATGAGCTTAGTCAGGTTCGTGTAATGAGAGAATTTGCAAATGTATTTGAGCCAGCCACTGGATTACCCCCGAAATGAGCTATTGAGTTTCGGATACACCTTGTACCGGGAGCTGAACCTGTCAGTAAAACACCTAGGAGAATGACACCGACAAAGATGAAGGAATTAAAGGTGCAGCTAGTGGATCTTGAGGGAAGGAATTTTATCAGACCAAGTAATTCGCCTTAGGGAGCAGCCGCGATGTTTGTGAAGAAGCTCGATGGGTCATTAAAGATGTGCATCGACTATCGTAAGTTAAACGAAAGGAAGATCAAGAATAGGTACCCTTTACCGAGGATAGATGATCTATTTGATCAGTTGAGTGGAGCCAGAGTATTTTCCCAATTGGATTTGGTGATGGGGTTCCATTAGTTGAGAGTGGCGGAGGATAACATTCCTTTGATGGCGTTTCGGACTTGATATGGTTCATATGAGTGGTTGGTGATGCCATTTGGATTGACAAATGCGCCTGCTTTCTTCATTGATTTGATGAACCGTGTTTTTCATGAACACTTAGATAGGTTCGTGTTGGTATTTATAGATGAAATTTTGGTGTACTCTAAAGATGAAAGGGAGCATGAGATTCATCTTAGAGTGGTGTTGGAGACGCTGAGGCAGAATCAGCTAAAGGCGAAATTTTCTAGGTGTCATTTTTGGAAGAAAGAGGTTAAGTTTCTTGGTCATATGGTTTCAGAGAAGGGATTGTCAGTCAATCCAGATAAGATCGAAGTTGTGAACAATTGGAAGAGACTAGAGACGGTAACTGAGATCAGGAGTTTTCTTGAAGTTAGATATCCTACTCATGACTTAGAGTTAGCTGCGGTGATATTTGCCTTGAAGATTTGGAGGCATTACCTCTTAGGGGAGAGATTTGAGTTGTATACCGATCATAAGTCGTTAAAGTATTTATTCTCTCAGAAGGAGTTGAATATGAGGCAGCAGAGATGGCTTGATTTTTTGGCTGCTTATGATTTCGGTATAGAGTATACTCCCAGGAAAGGAAACAAGGTAGCGAATGCTCTCAGTAGAAAACATCAGAATGTGGTGTTAGCGATATTAGCAGAATGGAAGGATCTAGAAACTTTAGCCAGTTGTGGTATGTAATTGAGATCTACTGCTAGTTCTAGTCAGGGTACTGCCATGTTATCTTGTTTAGAAGTACAACCAGTGCTGATCGAGAGGCTAGCTTCTAAGCAAAGAGAAGATCCAGTTTTAGCTGAAAGGATTAAAAGTCTTGAGGGCGGATAAGAGATTGATGACCTAAAGAATTTTAGTCTGGACCAAAGAGGATGGTTGAGAAAGAAGGGACGATTATGTGTTCCAGATGCGCAGAAGAGAGAAGTTCTAGAGGAATGTCATCAATCGAAGTTTACGATTCATCCCGGAGGGGCCAAAATGTATCAAGATACGAGGAGGAGCTTCTATTGGGAAGGCATGAAGAGGGATGTTGGCTTGTGGGTTAAGCAGTGTGTTAACTGTCAACAAGTGAAGGCCGAACATCAGAAGCCAAGTGGGTTACTTCAGCCTTTAGATATCCCAGTCTGGAAATGGGATTCGATATCGATGTACTTTATAGATGGGTTGCCAAGGTCAAATAGAGGAAATGAAAGCATATGGGTTATAGTGGACATGTTGACCAAGAGTGCCCATTTCAATCCGGTAAAGTCAACCAGGACGGCACATGCTTTAGCTAAGTTGTTCATGAAGAACATAGTTAGACTTCATGGGATTCCTAGTAGCATAGTCAATGACTGAGATGCGTTATTCACTAGCTAATTTTGGAGGAGTCTACAAGAGGTATTATGTACCAAGCTCAAGATGAGTATAGCATATCACCCACAAATGGATGGGCAGACCGAGAGAGTCAATAAGGCACTTGAAGATTTATTAAGAGCTTGTGTATTGGACTTTGGTGGATCTTGAGAAGATCACCTACTTTTGATTGAGTTTTCCTATAATAATAGCTATCAGACTAGTATAGGAATGGCGTCTTTTGAAGCTTTGTATGGAAGGCCATGAAAATCACCAGCATGTTAGTTAGAGACTGGAGATAGATTAGTCTTAGGTCTGGATTTGGTTAGAGAGACATCAAAAAAGATTGAGTTAATTCGAGGACGGATGAAGGAAGCTCAATCCAGGCAGAACAGTTACATAGATAAAAGGCGTAAAGACCTAGAATTCTCAGTGGAGACAGGGTTTTCATTAAAGAATTACCAATGAAGGGTGTGGTATGATTTGGAAAGTCGAGAAAGTTGGCCCCGAGATATGTTGGACCATTCCAGATTTTAGAAAGGATTAGGGAGCTCGCTTACAGAGTATAGTTGCAAGCAGTTTGGCAGGTGTCCATATTGTATTCCATTTGTCTCATCTTCACAAATTTGTGCATGATCCAGAGGCTACTACTCCTCAGACAGAGTTGGAGGATTTGGTAGTAGAGCCCGATTTGACTTTTGTTAGACAACCAGTTAGAGTTGTAGCGAGAGATGAGAAGAAATTGAGGACCAAGACAGTCAAATTGGTGAAAGTTCAATGGAGTGACAACGAGAAAGACTGTACATGGGAAACAGAGGACATGATTAGGGATACTTATCCTAAGCTGTCATGAGGGTATGTTCTATATTTGTTTTATGTAGACTTATTGACTGGTAGGATATACTAGCCTTTGTTTGCATGATTGTTATGCATGTTTGTAGTCCTCACTGAATTTCGAGGATGAAATTCTTTAAGGAGGGGAGCCTGTAACACCCCTAATTTTTGTTTAACATTATTCAAGACATTTAATTGAATAAACTAAATAGAATAATGTAGATAAGGGGATTGAGGTTGATTAATAAATTAAGAGGCCGTGCTTATATAAACAAATGAACTTATAAATGCTTAAGTATTAAGCAATTGAACATAAGGGCATTTGGGTAAATTATCACCCATATTCCCCCTTATACCATTTCCATTAGGTCACACGTTCATTTTTATCTCAAACAAATTAGTAACTGTAAGAAGAAGCACAAGGCCGACCATTAGGAAGCGAAGATCAAAGTAAAGCTTAGGATCAAGCTAGAAGAAATCAATCTCAATCAAACTTCAATTTCCATATCCAGTCTAAGGTGAATAACAGTTTCTACATCTCTATTTTGATTTTATTATCATACGATTTCAGATTTAATCATAAATTTGTTTTCTGATATATATTGATTGGTGATATTCTTGATCTATGATTTTTATGATTTAAACAAGGTTGTTTAAAGGAGATATATACGGTTTTAGGGTAAAACCAAGACTTAATGATTTTTAGATGCCATGGGAAAATTTTATGTTATAGGAAACATAATTTTGGAATGGGGTTTCAATTTTTATAATTTTCCAAGCCGTGGAGAATTTATTTTGAATTTTCAAAGGAAAATATGATTATTTGGGTTTATAAATTTATTTTGGAAAATATATTAAGAATTTGGGTCTGAAATTTTAATATGTTAGATGACATGATTAAAGTGATTTTTTGGAATTTTTGGGGACTTTACTAAGTGATTTAGTATGGAAATTAAATTATTTTGAAAGGAGGACCTAAATGATTTAATTGTTTTTATAAGAGGAAGGGCATATTTGTTAAAAGTTAACTTGATATTAGATCTCAGAGAATGCAGCAAATATTATCCAAATTATTTAAAAGTATATGAAATCCAACCAAATGTTTACAAGCATGCAAGTTTGTTACAAAATGTTTACTTGTTTTGGCAAAATCAGCCTTTACCTAGAAAAGATGGTTCCGCCTTCTTTGGAAAACCTTTCGACTTAGACCTCTCGACTGACACCTTTCAACTTCATTGACTAACAAGGTCGAAAGCAATGCACATAATATCATTCAGGTGGTATGCACTGAATTTGACCAAGTCGAAAGGTAAGATGTCGAAGGGTTGCTTTCGAAGGAGATGGTCACTAGTTACTTTGGTTTGAAAAAGAAATTCACTTGCCTGTTTTAAGGAGCTTCCGACAAAGTTGAAAGCTATGATTTCAAAAGGTTTCAAAGAGATTTTGAAATAGAGTTGCCGCCTTTAATTTTGTTTAAACCTTTCGAAGAGGTCGAAAGCAGATGCTTTTGACGTTGTCGTAAGGTTCAACTTTTTTATTTATAAATATAAGTCTTTTCCTAAACCTTCCAAAGGGGTCGAAAGCAGAAGCCTTCGACGTTGTCGAAAGATTCAATTGCCTTCCCTAATATTTTGTAAAAGTAAAGAGTGGTTTCGAAAGAGATACTTTCACCAATGATCCAAAGTAATATTTTTAAGTATAAACCCAATGGTTTCGAAAGGTTTGCTTTCCAATGGTTTCGAAAGGTCTTAGTTTCAATGTTTTCGAAAGGTTTGAGTTCCAATGGTTTCGAAAGTTTTGCTTTCCAATGGTTTAACCTTAGGGATACCGGGGTGGGCTTAATGAGTACAACACAATTGTTGGGGATATCAACATTTATATGTTTTGACAATCATTGAGGGATACCAATGTAAATTATAAATGGATATAACCTAAATTAGGGATACTAATGGAAATAGGTTAATCATATGGATAACATGAGATAATTATATTCAGGGGGATAGCATGAGTTAAGTGGCCAAGTGAAGGGTTCATAGTTATCCTAAGAAAACTATGGGATGTTTGATGGATAGTCAATATCAAGTTGGAGATGGATAGTCTCCATATGATTGAAAAAGGGTTCATAGTTATCCTAGGTAAACTATGGGATGGTTGATGGATAGTCAACATCATGTTGGGGATGGATAGTCTCTATATGTTTAATGAAGGGTTTATAGTCATCCTAGGAAATCTATGAGATGTGAGATGGATAGTCCACATCCGCTTAAGAAATATGAAAATGGGATGGATAGTCCCTCTTTGAGGCAAATTAAAATCTAATACGGGATAGGAAAATCCTAAATGTTTGTAAGCATGCATATCATTAATATTTTGAAAATGTATGTTTTAACCATTGTGGATGCAGGAGCATGGAATATGGTTTTTAAAAAAATTAGGATACTAGTGAGGGGAAAACCCGTTCCGCTAAGCAGCGTGGTCTCACTAGCTATCTAAAGGGATTGAGATGTTAGATTATTATTCATACCAGGCTTTATGTCTGACTCAAAGTTTTCGTTTTCCTCTTAAACTCTTGGGTATTCAATTGATTTTGATTCGTTTGAGATTTAAGGTTTTCAGATTTTATTCCTAGACGAATAAAGCTTCCGGAGGCATGCAGGAGGCAGTTAGTTATTTGTAGGTATCTTTTTTCCGCTATTTATTTGGATGTAAAGGCAGATTTATTAGCCTTGCTATATACTCTGATCTACCAAGAGGGCATCTTCATATGTCGCTCTTGGCGTATTTATAATAATTATATTTTGCTGAACGTGGTTATATTTTTTGGGATTATGTAATGAACATCAAGTGCATTGTTAAGAATGTGGAAATATGTTTTTGAATTTTTAAAATTTTCCATATTCTTGTGATCTGTGTATCAATGTATCTAGCACCGCCGTATTTGGTCACCGAAGATTAATAATTATGGATGACTACAGCATCCGTAGTTGTTAGTTTTGGACCTCCAAGTAGGGGGATGTTACACTTGGTAAACATATCTGCTGCATTCTCCTTCATGTGAATCTTCTGAAGATTAACTAACTTCTCCTTATTCATCGAGACAAAAAAGACTCTCTCACCTTTATATGCTTCGTCCTCAAGCTGAAAGCTAGATTTTCAGCTAAGTGAATTGCACTTTGACTATCACAACTCACCACAATTCCATCATATACGAAACCCAAATCACATATCAACTGCTTCTAGTAGAGTGCCTCTTTAGCTGTTTTAACAACAACTATTAGCTCTGCCTCTGTAGTAGACAAAACAATTATCTTTTGCAACCTCGCTCTTCAACTAATAGTCGTCCCTTCAAGAGTGAACACATATCCTGAGGTTGACTTCCTTCGATCTATATCTCCAGTATAGTTAAAATCATAAATTCGAACCAAGCTGAAATCTCTATCTCTACCGCCAAAAACAAGCCCATGGTCTGGAGTTCCTTTAAGATACCTAAAAATATACTTCACCGCCTATGGATGTGTTTCTATTGGATTTTCCATATATACACAAAACAATCCAATAGCCTATACAATGTCAGGCCTAGTGCAAACCATAGCATACATCAAGCTACTACCCGCACTTGCATATGACACCTTCACATAGTCCTTCTCCGAGATCAGAGAGCCTTTGCTAGAAAGCAGTATATGCAAAGGCATAGGTGTACTAATTGTCTTTACTCCCTCCATGCTAAACGAAACAAGCACCTTCCGAATATATTCTATTTAGGTGAACTTCAGAAGTCCAAGCTTTCTATCTTTTTGGATTTTCATACCCAAAATCTTCTTTGCTTCCCAAAATCTTTCCTCTCGAATTTTGCTTTTAACTTCAACTTCAATTAATTGATTTCAGCTTTATCCTTGGAAGCAATTTACATATCATCCACATACAAGAGAAAATATAATCAACTACCATTCTTTAAATGCTTACAATAATTACATGCATCTTTAATATTACGATTAAAACCAAGCTAAAGTGTAAAATAATTAAACCTCTTATGCCACTATCTAGGAGATTGCTTAAATCCATAAAGAGACTCCTTCAACTTGCAAACCCAATCTTCTTTCCCACGTACAACAAATTCTTCAAGCTGCCTCTTGTAAATGGATTACTCTAAGTCACCATGCAAGAAAGCATTCTTCACATCAAGTTGCTTCAACTTCAAGTCATGAGTAACAACTATGGCAACAAAACCAAAATGGAGGTATGTTTCACTATAGGAGTAAATAATCTCATCGTACTCCATTACCTTCCTCTATGAAAACCCTTTAACAACTAATCTAGCCTAGTATCTTCCATCATCCTTTAGCTTGAACATCCACTTGCAACCTATGGCTAGGCTTGTTTAAGGAGGTGGTATCAAATCCCAAGTCTTGTTCTTCTTTAATGACAAAAACTCTTTTTCCATAGCGCAAATCCACTTCGAGCTATCACTTGAATTCATGGCTTCTCAAGATCAAATGGCTCATCATGAACCACATGTAGGCATAGTCAAATAGACCATTAAGGCCGAGGTTTGCATGTTTCCAATCTCTATACCTTTCGGATGACCTAATTGTGACAATCGCCCTACATCTTCGATGCTTACATAATCGAATAATGTGCTACTAGAGCATCCGGCCGATGTAGAACGATTGTCAAAGGAAAGAATAGAAGTAAAGAAGAGAAATAGAAGAGAAGAAAAGAGAAAGAAAACATCATACAATCACAGAACCTGTTGTATATCTCACAGCACATCGAATAAATATAATAGTCATCACATATATAAAATAGACGAGATAGTGGTAACTACATGAACCACAAAATTAGAGGATACATGCTCATATAGTTATACAAAACAATAATAGAATTTATACAACCGATAAATAAACTCAACTGATAAACTGTCTCTATTAATTGTAAATCAAACACCGTCAAGGCTCCATGGTGTCACATAGCGGAATAAGTAATAATAAGCCCAAAATATAAATACGAGAAAGCGTCATCTCCTGCTAGTCCATCTACACAACTCCATGTGTTTTTTACTCCTGCTATCTAGTCTACTCATTTAAGAGTACCTGAGATAATAAGAAGTAAAACATAAAACCTCGAGTCAGACAACAGTCTGACGTGAGTGATAAATAATCTCGAAATACTACAAAAGCCGATATAGTATATGGAATAAAGGATACAGAGAATCATAACTGACATGTCCCTACATCCTAAGAGTTATCACATATGTGGAATATACGTTACTCTATATCATAGTCATCATGGGTGTACTATACATCAAAGTACTAAGAGGTGTCAAATATATACATCAATAATATCGACATCAGGTGACATCCCTAGGGTGATAAACAATCAAACAAACATAGAACCCAACATCTATCCTCACATTCACTTACTCTGCGCGTTGGATATATAGTCACTCGCCAATCCATTACAGTTAAAGGCTAGACTATCCATCACGATAGTCCACGTCCTGGTTCCTCGGTACTCAAATCCATGCCACTCAGTCGGCTAGGAACTAGACTAACCATCACATCAGTCTGGGGTAAACAAACATCATATCTAGAATAAAGAGCCATCATGCTCCAGGAACCATCCCGGTACCCGTATAATAGGGGGTCTGCACGTTCCAGGAACCATCACATCCCCCGTATAATAAAGATCCATCATGCTCCAGGAACCATCACATCCCTACTATATACCCCACCTTACGAGTACTCTACGAACCCTTGAGTCTTTACTATCCATTTGCACACGTCATCAATAATAGAGCACATCCTATAATTGATCTCACAACTCCCATCACAAAGTCATCACGGTTGGGACGATTCTCTATAGTCATTATTAGTCATAAAACATCATTGTACGTCCCGTATCCTTCCTCCAATAGTTCCTTTAATCTGTCTTGTAGTCATCTACTCTGCATCATCGAAGCCATCACTTCCTATCATAAGCCATTGCATCGAAGCGTCGCATCCTTGCTTCACCGCCAAATCCGCTCGTCGAAGAGCTATAACATCAAAACAAATATCAAATGAACAAACGAACGAACTATCACATCATGCTCCTTGAAGCTTCTCCATTATCTACGTCAAAATTGGCTAAATCAGCCATCATTAATAGTGATCGTGTGCTGAGTCAAAAATGGCTAGGTATAAATCATATGAAAACATCCTACATCCGTCCTGAAGTCCTAAACACATACCCAAGTCCATCATCTTTCGTCTTCAAATCCGTAGGTATGCACGAAACTCTATGCATGAAATTCTATCATATGGGATATTTTCTAAAAATATATCGCCTATCGATCAGCGTTTTCAACCAAAACAAGCATATGTATTACCAAAAAGCATGCATACATCTACCATAGCATATATACAACATATATAACATTATTAAACAATTCAGGGATCCATATCAAATGTTGTCTAAATCTAGTAATTTCATAAAAATAATACGTCCGTAATAACATATGTTATATCTGATTTAAAATCATTTTTAAAAAATTTAAATTCTTTTATAAAATAAGATGTAGGTTTAAATATACTAAAAATCATGTTTTAAAGTTAGAAATCATTTCAAAATGTCGTTTTATACTGTATTAACAATCATATTATTATG
The DNA here is from genome assembly GCA_030737815.1 of Allium fistulosum. Taxonomy (NCBI): domain Eukaryota; kingdom Viridiplantae; phylum Streptophyta; class Magnoliopsida; order Asparagales; family Amaryllidaceae; genus Allium; species Allium fistulosum. The sequence continues at coordinate 360,995,625 of CM060904.1, forward strand.
AGAGACAATACCATTTACCTCAACAAAAGCTATCCAATCCTTTGCCAAATCGTAGAGCTCTCCATCACGAGGGCAACGCAAAAAACCGCTTCGAATTCGGATCTCATACGCAGAAGATATGGATTTGCTAAGAAACAAGATCTTAATTAACTAATTACCTATAATCCTTCTTTCCCAAAATTCTTTGTGAAAATTTGTGCATGCTTGAACCCATGTACCCACTCCTTCTCTTTTCGCATTCTCACTTAATAACCATTGAATCGACAAACCTTCGATTCCATGACACTCCACTTCGCACGCTCTCCACGATGCATCCTAACTTGTAGCATTCGGCCTTCCCGAGAATAATGTGACTTGATGATCCCATCATGTCTCCAAAAAGTCATGAATCGCCTAAAGCAGCCAGAGCGGCTCTAACTAATGCCATTGGACTCCTCACCCCACCACAAGTTCAATGCCATCATCGATTCTACCTCTGGTGCCCCTACCAATCGTGGCATGTTTCCCCTGTACGACATTGAAATGTTACGAATTTCTAGAGATGGTCGGAGCACTGACAGATGGTTCATCTAGGGGTGCATCGTCAAGACGAGAGCGATGGTGCCATCCGTTTAGCCTATCTCCTCCCTTAATACCAGCAAACCCAAACCCTAGTCGACGTTTGGAAATATGGACTTCAGCAATCACAGCTCCCCACCTCGTCACCACCGATGTAAAGCTCTCCCCTCCCCGAGTCCAACGGATCCAACCTCGTAAATTATTGTGCACCGTAGCGCCCGATTTAATTCATGGAAGGGTTAAAGGAAGAGGCATCTAGTTTTTTTTACAAGAAGTGGGAGGAGGAAAAATGAAAGAAAGAGGAAAGAGTGTGTGTGTATAATTTATTTAATTTTCCAATAAATCTCCATATATTTTGAGCTCGCATGATCACACGGGACATCTGATCGCAACGAAACTTGTTAGCATACACCACCCTAAATTTTTGGTTCCAATGGTATATATTTCGTCCCTATCCGAGGCTACATTCTGAGATGCCACTTTCATGCATTTCGAGATCGTTTTGACCACCGGATCGCTCGATTCAAAATATAGCGATATTTATACTCATTTTAATTCGCAACGTCAATCCAAGCTCAACGGAAGTGGTCTCAAGTCCTAATTCGACCATATACGAAAAGTCATATTTTTGGACCTTCAAATAATTAACGATTCAATATTTAAATCAATTATTTAAATATTCTATCTTTAAAAGTATGGGTCATTACACTAATAGTCCTCTGATTGGCTCGAGTAAGTACAACATCGCTAAAACTCCTTTTCAGCTCCACCTTGAATTGAACTTCCTTAAGCTTCATGCACATTAAAAAAACTACAAGAAGGCACCTATGGACTACGTTGTGCCGTCTCATCAACTACCTCTTTACTTCTATCAACAATAGCTAAAAATCTGCTATTATGTTTTAATGTGGGAGCTACATCCATCTCCTTAAGCCTATCAAAATCAATTAATGTGGTGGGTGAATCTTCTTTACACTTAAACATTGAAGACTCGTTAAATGTAACATGTTTGAAATGTACAATCTTCCTATCAATTGGGTTCCAAATTGGATACCCTTTGACTCCATCCATGTACCCATAAATATGCCCTTGTATGCTCTAGCCTCTAAATTATCATCACCTTTATGGTGCACATACACGAGAAAACCAAAAATACAAAAATTAACCAATATACCCTTGTTTACCTCTCCACTTTTCTTCTGCAATCTTCCCATCCATGGTTGACCATGGAATTTGATTTATAATATTCACTACAGTCAACAGAGCTTCAGCCCAAAAGCCTTTGGATAAGCCGACAGTTAATCTCAAGCAACGAGCCCCTCAAGTAGAGTCTGATTCATCCTCTTAGTAACTCCATTGAATTGCAAATCATCAGGTGTAATGAAATGCATCTGAATATCATGCTGCTTATAGAAATTGAGGAACTCCGTAGAGATAAATTCGCTACCATCATAAGATCTAAACATCTTCAAGTTTCAACCAGACTAGTTCTCAACTAGCACTTTCCGAGCTTTAAATTTCTCAAAACTTTCTAATTTGGCCTCCATCACATGCATTCAAACTCTCCAAGAAAATTCAACAATGAAGGAAATAAAATATTTTGCTCCCCTAATAGAAGCAGTAGCTACTAGTCTCCAGACACCTGTATGTACACAATCAAGTACTCTTCCTGGTCTATGAAGTTAAACTCCAAAAGATACCTTCGTCTGCTTTCCAAACACACACTTCTGGTGGAAATCTAACTTGTAAAAGCTTTCTCCTTTGATCATCTTCTATCTACAAAGCAGCTCCAAGTCCTTCTCAGAAATATAACCCAATCTAAGATGCCAAAGTCTAGTGGCATTCAAAGTATGAGAACTATCTACTCCTATAGGACTCTCCATGCATGGTAGTTCCTTTCAGCAGATGCAGATTACGGAACACATCACCCTTCATCAAAACCAACGCACCCCTATAAACCTTCAAATTATCCATCTCTATAGTCACCTTGCATCCCAAGGATGCCAACTACCCCAAAGAGATCATTGACTTCTGAAGACCTAGAACACAACGGACACCTATTAAAGTGCGAATCACTTTGTCAAATATGCAAATTCACACTATACCCTCTCCTATGGCTCTGCAACAAGCATCATTTCCCATAATAATTGCATATTCCTTCTTTTCAAAAAAAAGCTAAAGTAATCCTTATTTGGCATCACATGGAACGACACCCCTGAATCAAGCATCCAAGGTCTGATATACCCAATGCTACTACTGTCAACACATTGTTAGATATAGCCTTCTCCACCGCAATCAATAAAGATCCATCCTCGGTCTTCCTCTTTAAGATTGGACAATCTCTCCTTCAATGGCCCACTTTCTTACTATGATGACACTTCCCGTCTCTCGGCTTTCCTCTTCATCCATTTACAGGCTTCGTAGACTTGTAACGCCCTTTAGGATTCTAACTCTTCTTCTTCTCTCTTCCTTTATTAATGAATAGACCCTCACCACTACTCCTTCCTCTACATTCACTCATTTCCTTCATCTGATCTCTCACATCTTCAGAGAGAAGACCCGACTTCACATCCTCTACTTGTTGGAATTGGGCCAGCACATAGCAGGTTAAATGAGTGAATTTCAAAATATTTTTACCATTTAGATCTTATTGGGCCTGTGAACTCTAAATTGATTTAGATCTAATTTAAATAATTTCAAATAAAATCATTATTTTATATAATTGATTTATATAGAAATTTAATTTTGTATGAATATGTAATATATATTATGTATATGTTTATTAAATACACACATATGTGTAAGTGTGTGTACAATATATAAATGTGTATATGGTATAATATGGCTATGGCCATATGTAAGTGTTGGGATTTACATCGCAACCGACACATTGGCCTTTATATGCACACTGCTATCCATAACAAATTTAAATGATAAAAACATACATACATATTTATACACACACACACATATATATATAATATTTAAAATTTTAAATATTTATTTTGTCATCAAATAAGTTATTTTGAATAAGTCAATAATTTGAAATTCAAAATTCATTTTACCTAATTGTTTAATTAGTAAAACAGTTTAAAAACATATCTTTATCTATATATTTAAATTTTATATATATATATATATATATTATAAAATTAAATAAAAATATCAAAGATATAAATAAATAATTCATTTTGAATAAGTTAATATTTTTGAAATTCAAAATCCATTTTCAAAAAATCTAATTTGTTTAATTAGTAAAACAATTTAAAAACATATATGGATCTATAGATTTAAATTAAAAAATATATATGTAATAAAATTAAATAAAAATCATAAATATATTTATATTATATAATTTTCATAAATTATTTTTATTATATACATATGTCCTTTTAATAATAATACATTAAACTAATTGATAAGAGAATTAAAATCTATGTATTTAAATAAAATGCCTTACGGTCAAAATAAAAAAATATATATATATATATATATACAAGTACTTTGACACATGCGATGCACGTGCACATGAGGAATTGGTATTATAAAATACTATTTGTAAGATTTTTTTGATCTTACAAAATGATTGTCATGTATGTAATGTTGCATATTTTATTATAGACATGCACAAATCAAATTTCCCTTTACGTTAATATCATTATAAAAATTTGTAGAACTTAAATTAACGTAATAATTTGGTCATGGTCATTTTAAAGAGTGTGGTTATACTCTTCATATGATTAGTGGACAGCATGGCTATACTCTATGTAATTAGCATTGCTAATAATATATAGATGGTAATCATTATTACAAAGAACTATTTGAATGTTATATGTCTTGCCAGATTAGTGTTACATATAGTCCTCCATAAATTAAACATCCAACTCATAAACAAATGTATATAACTATGTTGTGACAATAGAGAAACAAAAATAAACCCTTACCAAATGTTGCCTGTAAACAAAAAAAAGGCAGAAGATTGTATTTTGGTGATTAAAAGGTTCAAAATGTTGATGAGTCATTAACAGCAAAACCATGATTTTAAGTAGAATTGCCCATAGATATAAATTAGTATATTCTTTTAGAAATAGTTTATTGAAACTTCTGTTCACTTTTTCCTCTAAATTTAAAAACCATTGTCTTTCTTCTGATATACTTATTGAGTAATTTCCAGTTTCTGGTTGAACAATAACTAAAAATGTATTGCACATAATACGATTGCCATACTTCAAGGATTATAAATAAATGTATACCACAATCAACTATAAAACAGACAATAATAAAAAGGAAAGAAGAATAGATTGTTGATAAAATTTATGATAAGAATGCTGAAATTCAATAGATCTAATAACAGCACAACGCATAAACATATTTCAGTATCATGCTTGTAAGTTATAACAATACACCAAGCCATCCAGTATTCTTTCTTTCTTCCTTTAATCAGAAGCATTGCTCAAAGAATCCAGCAACAACACAATGAAGCCAAACTGTAATAATAAGGTTTTTGTTAGACATAACCATTTAGATTAACTGAAAAGCTAAAAATATTAAAAATAAAAATAAAATACAATAAAAAGTCAACAAAATACACAAAAAATGACATTAACCTTCCTTCTAGGCATTTGGATTCAGCAGCGGGAGCTTGCTGATAGACATTAACCTGAGGAGGAGGAGGATACCAAGGGGCATACTATGGTGGTAGATATGCTTGATCGGGAGCTATTATTCAATATCATGTTAATTAACATCAGTATATGTACATTACCATATGATAAGTTAACCATAAACTCTTTATTAATTATATTTAAAGAGTCATTGTTATCATTAGGCTATCCAAGTTATAACCATTTTTTAATAAATCTCTCCATATATCAACAATAAGTTCTCCCTGTGAGAGGATCTTATATGTACAATTTAGTATCCATCTCTTCAGTGATGCATAGAAGTTGTTTTCCCATCGTCAATTAATTACACAGTTTCATACCCATATCTTTATTTGATGCATTATTTTAGATAAAACAGCTATAAAAGGAAATCGAAAAAAATTGTAACTATACATGGTAGACTCATATGAAAAAGATGAAACTATGTTGTCATTAAATAAACATTCTTCCAAAATTATTCATAAGGACAAACATTCTTTCAAAACTGCTACCAAACTAAAAACTGATACCTAAAAACTACTACCGATAACTACAAATTGATACCTAAAAACTACTATCAAAAACTAAAAACTGATACCTAAAGAAAGTTGTCCTTCAGGCTAAAATACTGAAGGTTTGTCCTTGAGGCTAAAACACTGAGAAATTTTGTCCTTGACAATAATTTTCTGTATAAGAAATAACAAATCTAAATCAGTGAGAATATCGAAACTAAAATCATAATAAAACATGGCATACCTTATGCAGAAATGACGCTTTATTAAGATCTAGTTCTTGGTGGCTCATCTTCTAACTCAAATTTATTTATCTGAACCGCAAATAGCACCACTTACTACTATAACGGATGCCTAACATTTCTTTCTTTATTCTCTAGCAAAGTAACAAATGAAATTTTAAACAAAAGAAACTACGGCATGTATGTCCTGCTTCATTAATTATGCTATAATATACACGAATTGCCAATTTTAAAAAATTCTAAGAAGTCCAGTATGGACGATGTTCATAGACATGGAAATTGTGTAATACTTGTATATATAGCAACAAATTCAAATTTGGATCACATTAAATTTAGAGCACACTATTAATGGATAGCTTCATATTTGCATATCCTTATATGTAAAATTATTCCTTTCCAAAAAATAACAAATTTCTCCCACAAATACGAACTATGAGTAATTTATATAATCAAATGCAAAAGATAGAGAAATGATAATTTTTCAAAATGCAAACGTAAATGATACATACCTTGGTAAAACTGAGGGATCGTAGGATGGCATTCGATGGTAAATGGTGAACATAAGAGGTTGGTGGCTACTATTTGATAGTGGTAGTTGAAATGGTTGGTTATGGAATCATAGAGGCTGGTGGAGCTAGTTGAGATAAAAGAATAGTCATATTTGATTTAAGACTTTTGGATTCATAATCGTAGAAACGCCTACCTACCAAGAGATAAAGAAATGTTAAAAATGTGTTTGTGGATGGTTAGCATTTCTTGGCTGCAAGTGAAAGAAGTATATAAAATAGCATCATATTTTCTGTGTTGTTAGTATATTATAGTTTATACATATCCAAAAATCTTAATACCATAAATGCAAAAATTTATAGTCGTTGAACGCTAAGCGTTAAACCATTATTTTGATTTTTCAAAGTGAACATGAAAATACAGTAAGAAATCATGACCACTAAATGAATGCTACTTAGTGATGCAACATATGAAGTTGTATATTTTGTTCTATTAGAATCCACCATGTTGCATATTCTACTATTCTAAAACCAAGTAAAAATTTGACAGTACGCTATGGAATCCACCATGTTACATATTCAAATTCCACCATGTTATAGAAAACCGATACTCGAATATATTTTTCCAAAGTTAGTAAATAAATTGACAGTATACTACAAACATAATCTAGTATTTACAATTACATCTTTTTGATGTTTTGTGTGCATTTTCCTTATAGCTATTCATTGCATAACTTCATATCCAAAGCTACGCATAATCAATATTGCACCAATTATTTGTAATTGCTATGTATTCTAAGACAAAATTTAAAATATGTCAAATTCACCATTGAAATGTAGTGTGAATTTTCAAAATGAAATAATCACTGTTGTATCAATTACCCAACATGCATTATAAAACCATGTCATATGTACTTCTTGTGATGTGTTGTGGCATAGAAAATAAGACTGAACCACATATCAAAAAATACCCGAGAGAGTTGAAAAAAGACAAATTGTACACATTCATGTTTTGTAAGCAATGTAAATGGTTAACTAATGTCTAGGGCTTGAGTGAACCAGCGATAGGAAAACGAAGAAGCACCATATGGCAAAGGATGTCGGGGAACGATGGGAGCAGCCAACGTTGATAAGCAGAGCTCTGATCGTCTTGCTTTAATCACATGGTCAAATATTTATGGGAATCTGCAACCACAATCTATATTAGGGCTAGAAGAAAAGTAGTTCAATGGGGACATAATCACTTAGCTTTGGAGAAAGAAGGAACGTGAAAGGCACGTTTGAAGAGGAGCAAAACTAAAATTGATAGCTTGGGAAAAGGAGGAAAGGGAGCTGTGACCTTTCAGTTTAAAATTCACGAAAAAATTCTAGGTTGCTTATGCGCTCTTGAAATGCAACTAAGTAATAATATAACAGTATAGATTTTTTTATGAAGAAGGTAAAAAGAAGAAGTATTAAAATATCCAAATATATCTTTCATTTAATTAGTTACTTTACTAATAAGAACATGAATAGTTTAGGAAACAAATGAAAACTTAGCCAAGTAAACGAATTGCTTCATTAATATAGTTACATTTATGCACCTAATAGGTATAGTTATAGTTAATGGTTATGCCTTTAGTAATATGGTAACACATATAGCGGATAGATATGATAAAAGTTGATACATGTTACCGGATATCATAATACCATTTGAGTGTGGGTATTAAGGCTTGCATAAATCAATATACTTATGCTAAATTCACATTTATGGATACAATAAAGACTAAACACTAAATCCAAGTTAATGATGTGTATACCTATTATAGATATATATTTATAGTAAATACTATTTGTCTATTACTATGTCTACTTATAAAAAGCATATGTTAAAGCTCAAACTGAACATACTAGGATACACACGCTAAATGCAAACTGTATATTACTAAGTCTATTTATAATGAGCATAAGTTAAGGTTCAAACTGAACATGGTAATAGCATATCAACTTGGGTGCCTATGGGTTTGTTGAAGAGATTAGATTAAATTATTCTACATCTTGGAACATGCAAGAAAAGATCATACAAATGGCTAGATGTGAGAAATTAAAGAATAATTCAAAATTACATTCAAAATATAAGTCCCTAGATGCAAACAGTAGAAGATGAATACCAAATTAAACCAACTCACATAGTGAAAATCTTTTTAAGCTTCATATGTAACAAATAGGTAGGCGTGAGCAATAGTAAATTGTATATAAAAGATTTTGTAGAACTTATAAATGCCTAGGTGAAAACAACAGAGGATCAAAGACAATTGAAAACTAACATACATCAACTTGTAGTGAGCTTCTCAGTAATAACAGACAAATTGGCAACCTTCGCCATTGTTCCAATGACTTGTACAGGTCTTTGCCTTCATGATTCTTCAATTCGTTCTACCTTTTCAAATTTCAAACAGTCAAATCTAAGCTTAGAGCTGAATATTATTAAGCTTGAATATATAGAAGGAAGCAACAGAGGATCAATGACAACAAAAAACCAACATACATCAAATTGCTGAGCTTATCAGTAATAACGAAAAATAACAACCTTCGACATTGTTCTAGTGATTTTACAGGACTCCGCATTTGTAACATCCCACCTTTTTGTATGCTTAAGCAGACACACGTGCCAACTTAAACCATACAGAAGGGTGGATTGTTATGGGGTAATAAGAAAAAGTGGAGAAATAAAAGAAACAAAATAGAATCTTGCAACGGAACAATAAAATATAATAATCAAATAACAGTTCATGAAGCTGTTTTACAAAACATTTGATTATACTTATACAATACATAATAGAGTTACACATACCAGAGAATGATAATTAATGCAGCGGAATACAATGGTGTAGTGGAATATAATAAATAGTAGTAATAAATTCTTCGTCTTCGTCCTTCATAAACAAGTCTTCGAATCCTGAAATGCTCAGGCTGACCCAAGCGAATTGAAAAGACAAAACACTCGAGTCAGAACTAAAAGATCTTATGTAAGTTAAATCAATGATAAATATGAGTATAAACGGCGTCATAGATGTTTACGGGGTTTGACATCTCCTATCCAGTGTCTAACGTGAGTGCAGTAACTTAAGAAATGTTCGGGATTCACATCTCTTAAGGATCCGTTAAACTATCTACTATGTAGTAATATTCACTATTATAATAATGTCTAATATAAAATAAACATACTTTTTAATAGCATCAAGGGGTTACCCATATAGCCCTTAATACGTAATAGTCCCAGTAGTCTATCCAGTATTAGTATACTCCCAAAATGGGGGCTACCCTCGATACTCCACAGGCTATGGGAGAAATCACAACTCGTAGTAAAGCTTGCTATGGTAGGTGACACGGCACAACTAGGCAATGCCAGGGTAGATATACCAATTACGCATCCGGACTGGTGGTGACGCATAGCAGCCACTACCGCCCACCTCGAACAACACTCCCAAATCGAGGGTGCGCACCAAATAAAATCACAAGTAATAGAATGGTATCGAAGAAGTGTGTCTGATCAGAGGTGCTACCTCCTTGGTCCGTCAATCGCTCCTGTTTTAGCCACCTTATGCCAACTCACGGGAGTTGGGTCCATGTATATACCTTAGGATCGTCGCCACCATCCTACTTCATTCTGGAAACTCTACCGCGTACACCGTTGTCAAAGTGGTTTTCGGTATCGACAGAGAGTATGTCCATATCCGATCCCGGTCTCTTTAACAACCAACCGTTATTATAACACCGTGGTCATTTAAAAATATATATACTTTAAAAACCCATAATATCGTTTCCATTTCAAAACATAACCATTTATTTCAAAATAGTATATACTTCAAAACCAAATTCAATAATATATCATTTAAATAAAATCCAAATTTTCAATCACTATTCTTACCTTTATTTATAAAACTTGAAATATTCTTTAAAACCATCTTAAACCCAAATCAAATAATGCAGTCATATTCTTAATCTCAAAATTTCAATCGGTTTCAAATTAATATATTCAAAGATAATTCTTAAATAAATTCTATTTCAAATAAATTCATTTTTCAAACCATATTACTTTCGTAGTTATAACAGTTTCAAAACCAACACCTTGAAACAATAATACTTTAATTCCGATAAAACATTTCAATTTTGATATATATTTCAAATCTTTAAATATCCCAAAATTTCCAAACCAAATCTGATAATCTCACATATTTCTTAATTCAATTTACTATTATTTAGTTCAAAATTATTTATTAAATAAATTCAATAGCATTTACATAAAACTCAAACTTGAAATATTCGTAAATCAACTTAAAACATCATCAAGTTATACATAGCTTAAATTTTTAAGAATTTAATAATATTTATTTAATATCAAAATCAGTATTTATATAAACCCTTATTTTTCCAAAAGTCATATAAATCATTTCAAATATATATATATATATAGACCAACTGTGTCTGTATATAATTTTCTATCCTATGGTCAAGTGATACGGTTATTTATCATTTCAATCCGCAATTTAAAATAAAATTACGGTTATATATCATTTCAAACCGCAATCCCGAATAAAATAAATTCATAACGAACTTGCAGATTATAATGATATAAAATAAAACATCCATTCATCCAATATCAATCATCAAGCATTTATCACAATCATCATCCAATTAAATCAATAACATCAAAATAGAACAGATAATAAATAACAGGCATTTACTGGCAGTTTATATTCAATAACAAATTAGATAACTATTTAACTGGCAGTTTATATGCAATAATAAATTAAATAACAATTTAATTCAATAAATTCAATTTAACTGAGATGATGATTAAAAATATGCCAAACAGTCATAAATAAATTTCAAATCACATCATATATCAAATTTAACAAACATAAGAAATTTAGTAGTTGTGAGTGGGTTAAAATACTCACCTTTTGAATTTAAATTGAATTTAAATCCAATTTAAACCCAAAAATTTCCCAATCTCAGAATTCGTCCAAACAAGTGCAAAAAAGTCCGGAATTTCAATACGATCCTAACGCAAAAATCCGCGCGTGAATTGGAGTTCGTATGAGAAAGTTACAGCGATTTGAATGAGTTGAAATCAAAATTAAATAAAATAAATAAAACAGGCTATTACCGATTACATTGCCACGTCACTGCAACTTCCTTCTCTCACGCGTTCAACTACAGTAAACATGCACCCAACATCCAACTTTGATCGCGCCTCCTCGCCATTGATTCAAGCACCAATTCCGAAAACAAACACTAGACGCAGATTCAAATTGTCGAGATATACGATATATAATTTTTCTGAATTTTTCTGAGGAGTTTGAAATCTTAGATTTGAATTTGATTTGTGTTTGGATCTAAAATTTGTTTGTCTGCCATTGAGGAGGAGAGATAGTTGGATTACGTACAAACAAATGAAAAATAGAGGTAGGCTAGGGTTTATAACGGGTATTTATAGAGAAAGCTGAAATAGAATAAATGGAATTTACTTTATCTCCAATTATTAATTACCATCAGTTATGCTCTTAACATTTGTTCCCTAAATTTAATTGCACTACATTAGATACTGCATTAATTCTTTTTTGTATAACATTAAGGTTCTTTTAACTCTGATTTATTTCCAATTTAATTAAAATTTGATTTCTCATTTCAATTAATAGACTGAATAAACGGGCAACACATTAATATCGCCATCGTTTACTTTTAACTGTGTGCATAAGTTTATTGTTTACAGACACAAGTTACTCATTTACAAAATTTCAATTTCGTAATCACATTCAATCTATTTTGTATTACTTCATTGGTTTATATATACTTTGAATTCATTTAATCACCACTAATTAAGTCAATTACTGCAATTGCTTTCGAATTAAATTTTTGAACTAAATAAATAGGTAACTTATACAATTGTAACCATTAAAAATTTAATCAACTTTAAGTTTATTACTTTCAAGCAAATAATATGATTACTTATAGAACATTGACTTCTTATTTATTGTAATCCAAATTCATTAATTTATTAATGCCTACATTTATTTCCTATATCCAATTTGTTACAACTTTACCTATAATTAACACTATTTCATTTATTTAGGTTATTATTTCAAACATAGATCACAAGCTTACATTCCTTTATACTATCTTAGGGAACCAATGTTCATTTCTAATACTTTATTGCATTTATTGAAATCAAATTTCTAAATTTACTAGATACAACAAATTACCTTACAGTTATTTAAATTAATCGGGATTGCGCAAAAAAATTTATTTATTAACATAATTGCATTAATTTATATTCAGTAACCAATGAATCAATATATATTTTACACATAAATACACTGATTGTATTGGTTTATACTATATTCCATCTTAAACTAAGTCATAACATTTGAATCATTATATTAAAGGGGGAATTAATTTAAAGGACAAAGATTTGTATATTTTTTGCCTCAAGGACACAACCTCAATATTTTTACCATAAGGACAAACATTCTTCTAAAAATTATTCATAAGGACAAATATTTTCCAAAATTATTCATAAGGACAATAAAACTGCTACCAAGCTAAAAACTGATACCTAAAAACTACTACCGATAACTACAAACTGATACTATCAATGACTAAAAACTGATACCTAAAGAAAGTTGTCCTTCAGAATAAAATATTGAAGGTCTGTTCTTGAGGCAAAAACGCTGAAATTTTTTGTCCTTGACAATAATTTCTTGTATATTAAATTGGAAATGTTCATTCATGTTCAGTACTTATTAACTTGCAATAACGTATTTCTTTAATTTACATCCAATTACTGTTAACCATGTTTTTATGGCATAATCAATTCAATACTTACCTCTAATTTCTCATATTCAATTTATACCTAGGTATAAACCTTCACTACTCCATTTATTGCTTTACACAATAAAATAACATTTAAACTCATAAATGTAATACCCAATTTCATTTTAAATCCAATTGATTTCCAATCAAAGTTTGTACATATTTCAAACCACTATTGTCATTACTCCCAGAACATTGGTTTTATTAAATGACCATTTATTACAATTTAATTTCCTTAATTAAATCCAAATGTTTACATTTCTTTTCACATTCCAAATTTTATAACTAAGTATACATCTACATTATTCCCAACTTACAAAATTTGAGTTAATTACTATTTATTAGTTGCTTTACTGATCAATTCAATAATTGCATTGGTTTCTCTTATATTAAATTTATTACCCAACATTCCTATATTCATCTTAGATTTGTTTAAATGGCTATATTCCAGAATGTGAAATCTTGTCTATTACACATATTAATTTAGGTTTTAAAACTAATTAATAAAGTTTCCTTAGTCCAATCCTTTTTACCAATTTAATTTACATTCACACATCCGTTATTATTTCAAAAATCATTAAAGTAACGTTTATCAACAACACAAACATTATGATTTATTTATCTAACATTGATTGTATAAGTTTCCCATTTATTACGTATTATAGTATCAATTGATATAAATTAAAAATCTATTTCCCAAATCTATTACTTTTCAATCAATTAAAACTTCACAATTGTTTACATCAATTGGGATTTACACTACATTTATTATTTATCAACTTGTTCTAACCTTATTACCTAAATTTACGTTCAGTTACTATTGAGCAATACTATTTCATTTCATTCAATAATTCCACTAGTTTTACTCAAATTCCCGTTATTGTAAACCTTATTTGTTCATTAAAATTAAATTTTGATTCCAATTAAATCATTAAATTCAACATGCAATTTATAATAGTTATTTACAAGTATGAATGGAATTTACATTTATTTCAAATATTATCTTAGTTTACATTAACATAATAATTTATTACCTTTAATGAATTTAATCCCCAATTTATTACATGCAATCAATTTGACCTTACATACTTCAATATTCCCACCTTCATCTTAATTCTAATACACTATAGTATCAAATTTCAATTTCTCACAATAAACCCATTTATTACAAATTGCATACCCATTTATTATTTCAAATAAATAGATTGATTCAATTCAACTCTTTTATTAAGTCTATATTAATCAATAAAATATTTCATTAGTTAATTCAAATCTTACCTTTAATTACTTATTCCATTTTATACCCAAGTGCAACAATTTACCCTATTTCATTCTTATTGATTTCACTTCAATTGTAATAAATAGTTTTAATAACCATTGCTACACTTAATTCTTAACATTTACTTTATTATCAATTATAAAATTTTTATTTCTTTTCAAATTTAGTTACAAAAATCTTATTAAAATGACAAATTTAATTAACGAAATTTACGGGTCGTTACAGCATTCATGATTTTTCCGCTGGTTCTACTTTTCCAATTTTCAAACCGTAAAATTTAAGTTAGAGCCGAATATTATTGTAACGACCCGTATTTTTACGGATCGAAACATCGTAAAACAGTTGACATTTGGTCGCATTGTTGATAAGTCGTCCAGAGTCTAAGTCCTAGGTCGTAGGAAAGCTTCGAGCGACCTAAGGGAGATGGCGAGTTATGAGGTAGGCGACTTAGTGAAGTGGAGCGACCTAAGGATTAGAACGACCTAAGGAGTTAGGTCGTGTGATAGTTAGGTCGTTTAGAAGATAGGTCGTGTGGTGGCTTAGGTCGTGGGGTAAGTTAGGTCGGTTGGAGCGACCTATAGGATGTTAGCGACCTAAGGTTTTGAGCGACTTAAGGGTTTGTAGCGACCTATAGAATTAGGCGACCTAAGGAGGTTTAGCGACCTATAGGAGTTAGCGACCTATAGGAGTTAGCGACCTATAGGAGTTAGTGACCTATAGAATTAGGCGACCTATAGGAGTTAGCGACCTAAGAGAGTGAGCGACTTAAGGATAGGCAGCGACCTAAGAGAGTTAGCGTAGTTAGGTCGTCAGACGACCTAAGGAGTTAGGTTGTAACCTGGCTAAGTGTTAGGTCGCGCGTGTGTGTTAAGTCGTAGGTTGGTTAGGTCGTTAGGTCGTGGCATTGTTAGGTCGCGAGGAAGCGGTCTATGTTAGGTCGCGTGTGTGTGTTAAGTCGTAGGTTTGTTAGGTCGTTAGGTCGTGGCATTGTTAGGTCGCGAGGATGCGGTCTGTGTTAGGTCGCTAGGCTGCATCATTCGTTAGGTCGTAGGTCGCTTGGGTGCGCTGATGCGCTAAGTCGTTAGGTCGTAGATGCGCATCGGGTTAGGTCGTAGGTCGCGAGGAAGTGCATCTGGTTAGGTCGTAGAGGCTTGGGGATTTTAGGTCGAAGGGTTTTAGGTCATAGGTCGTGGACGACCTAACTCTGAGTGAGCGACCTAAGGGGGATTTCAGCCTATAAATAGGAGGGTTCTTCTTCATTTTTGGGATCCGGATTTTGAAGCGACGAAGTGCTGACATTTTGAGAGCTCGACTTCTACACTTCTTCTCTTCTTTTCTCCACTCTAATCTAGTGATTCCTTCCATCCAAATCGAAGATCAAATTGAAGATTCAAGAGCTTAGATTGAAGATCTTCATCCATTAAAGTGAGATTTCATCGTTTGAAGCGGATTTGTGATAGATCGAGTTAGATCCTTCGCTGTCCAGATCTGAAGTGGGTTTCTTTTAAGGTGTTTAGGTGATTTGGTGAGTGGTGATTATCTCTCATATGGATCCAAAGGAGTATATCGGATCGTTGGCTTGATTTTGTGTTAAAGTAGTGATTTCCATGCATTTTCCTAATCCTAAGTATAGATCCATATAGATCCATTGTTCATAATGATTTGGCATCCATTTTACTACATGTTAACCTATGCAAGTTCATTCATCAAGATTATAGAGATATTGCTCATGTTTTCATGCTTATTAGACTTTTGACTCTTTAATTACGAAATTGCCATTATTATTATAATTGTCTATTTAGATCATATTTGAATGCTTGTTTACTTGGATTAATGTTTGATTTGATTGATTGCTATGAATTAGACGATTGATGATTTGATTTAGACAAGATGGTCAAAGATGATTCAAAAGCTAAGGGAAAGGCTCTTGAATTGGAAAAGCTACTCGTGGCATATGTAGCGGATGATGAAGCTCATATGGATAGATTTGATGATGATGTTGAGATGAAGCTTTGCTATGATGATGATGAGGTGAAGTATGATATGAGATAGCCTTGGTCTAATCCAGACGGGATCATTCCAAGCAGATTGATAACTCGGTGATATGGTTCAGGTTTGAGAATAATGGTTTGCTCGAGAGGCGCTTGAGCTAGTATGGAAATAGTCGTCGAGGAGGATGACTAAAAGGCTGAGATATCATCGTTGTTGAAGGTTCTAGTATGCTCAAAGCAAGAGTACGTTGGGCAAATTCGATAGTCCCTGAAGGCTTTTGATTGGTAGTCAAGTACTCTGGGCAGATTCGATAGTCCTAGGCACGGGTCACGATGACGTGCGGAGTTATGTCTAGAACCGGGGTTTCCATTAGCCCTTGATTGACGGATGAAATAAAGAGCCGGTCATTCAATTAACGATGATATCGAAGCAATGATAACAGTGATAGCCAGAGTCATGGATGTTTGGTTGTATCGTCATTCGGTCTCAAGAGCGGTAGTTTCTGGGTGCTTATCTGATCTTAGTTTAGGCCTTGGGGGTTTGTACTTGGAAAACATCGCCCTTGACTCGAGTGATAATTGCTTTACTTTAAATTGTATGCTCTGCTATGTTTGCTTTCTACTTAGTGTGTGTCTGGGGGCTATCACTGTAGAAAGAGGTGGAGTGGAAGGGTTGTATTCCTATTCCTTTTCCTTTATGCTCTTTTGGTATGTTGTTAGTTAATTTACCGCTCACTAAGACTATTGTCTGACTCAAGGCTCTATGTTTTAACTCTTATTGCCTTGGGCTGTTCGTCCATTTTGGGACGGGCAGACTAGGTAGCAGGTGACAGGTGCTGTACTTGCTTTCCACGATGCTGATGTCGAAGACGAGCTGGAGGCTTGCGTATTATCTTCTTATTATATGTACTGGATGTTCTGTTGTTTGTATATTCTCTGAGTGTTATGTAGTGAGGCTTGATGTATTGACTGTTCAGATGTTTGTATTCAACTATTATGAAGTATTATCGATGAGATTCTATTCCGTGAAGCTTCACTATATATATATGTTCTATTGTATTTTGTCCATGCGCTGTGAGTAATACGATAGATTCTGTTGTTTTAATTTACCCTGGCAATCGTCCATGGTCGCCTGGCACACTGTACAACGCACCTATTTCTAGGTTCAGTGCAGGGGTCATGGGCGGTCGTCACAATTATTAACTATTCAAATCGTTTAAAAAAATTCCTTTAAAACAAATCTAAATTTGAAATCGAAACTTGAAAAGGGTCATCTAGTAAATAATAATACAGTTAGGTTTAGGAAAGTACCAATTCCAAGATCTAACATGCGACTTCTTGAGAAAGAGGAGGTTAGGCTCTATTACCCTCACGAAGGCATCAATTTTCAATCTACTAATTTTTTACTATTGCGAAGGTTTAATTTGAGGCAGAAAGAACGAATAAGGATGACGTAGAAAAAACTGAAGAGAAGCTGAAGTACGCGACGTAGGATTGAATGGAAAACGTGGACATGAAAATTACAAATGTATCCTCAATTTTAGTATCGTTTATCTTTTAAAACTGGTCATTTTCGGAACAGCCAAAAAGGCTTCACTTTGGCCT
This sequence comes from Allium fistulosum, assembly GCA_030737815.1. Lineage (NCBI taxonomy): Eukaryota > Viridiplantae > Streptophyta > Magnoliopsida > Asparagales > Amaryllidaceae > Allium > Allium fistulosum. The sequence continues at coordinate 361,013,819 of CM060904.1, forward strand.
GTTGACCCAAGTATTTGCTTTATATATATAAGATATATATATATATATATATAGTTTTTCTAATTCTATAAACAATAAATTTCAATTTTATATAATATATGTAATACTAGTTAATACATGTTATATTAACATTAATACATATATATGTATATATAAACTTTATATTTAAAACAAAATAAAAATAAATTTTGATTTTTTTAATACAACTTTAATTTATGATACATAAGAAAATCATTTGGGATATATAATTATATATATTTATTTGTTCATTTATATTTGTAGTTAAGACAGTGTTACATTAATTTAAAATAGTTTCTAATGTTTTAAAAATTATATTTAAAAATTCGTTACTGTGATATATATATATATATATATATATAAGTTTTTTTAGTTTTTATTATTTCAAATAAATAGAATTGATACGTAGTGAAATTTGTAGATTATACTTGCATATACATATATATGTCAATACAATTAAACATGACAACAATTGTGCATATAAATTCATTCAAATACACACACACACAGATTTATATATATATTAACTATATTAACATAATGACATATCAATCATAATGTTACCTCAGAAATGTTGCCTTGGATTTGCACCCTGATTGGTAGAATTTTCTAGAACCGATCTTGGTTCGAGATCCTGGCTTTGCAATTTCTTGGATAACCACTTTTGAAATTTTGTTTGATGTTTGGATCTGATATTATTTACCTAAAGGGGCTGGAAATGGAAATTATCATAGAGGAGAGGAAGAGCAAAAAGTCATATAAATAATGAGGAGTAGTGTGGCCTTTTATAAAGAGAGTAAAGTAGATATTCTCTCTTTGATTTACTCCTTCTCTATTACCAAACTAGATCCAACTTTTTTGAATCTTTAGCTTCCCTCTTCCTCTCCTATAACTGCTAGATAAGTATATATAGGCCTTAAATCATTCCAAACCCATTAGCAATTAATCACATTGAAATCCAATATAAATGCATGTTGATATCGAATATCGATTCGTACATATATAACTTTTATATACGCACCTAATTAATTACTATTGGTACCCAAAAATACTAATGGCACCCAATACATTAAATGAACAAATAATTAATATTTCATAAATATTAATTAATTTAATTAATTTATAACAATTATAAATCAATTAAATCATGTGGTATCTCAAAGAATCTACAAATGCGGTTGTGCGACTCGTAGGTGTAAATTAAGTCAGTGATTAATAGCGAACAATTCAAATATTAACGTTCGCATGTCACCTTAGTTAGTGGTGCGACAATTTGGCCTAATCTATCGCTTATACGTTTTTTTGGATAAAATCCAATTTTACTATTTTAAGCGGTACCCGTTAGTGATAATTTTTTGCACAGTTCTATTCATCAGAACTATATCACATTAGAACTTATAGAATGTGGTAATGGTCAAATTTTCAATATCATCCATATTCGACTCTATAATCCAATGCAAAGTCCTTGGTTCAATAATAACAATTATTATTAACCGAACTGCTCTAGTCAAAAACTTTGACTTTGAGTTGACTTTAGTTGACCATGATACTAACCCTATATAATTGAGGAGACGAATTCTCTCTTGAATAGTGTCTCACTTCCAATAGTTCCATTCAACCCAACTATAGTCGTTCGATGGACATCGTACCACTATTTAACTATAATCAAAGCGGATCTTCCACAATGAAGCTCGACAATATTCTCAAGTCGAGGGAATTGTGTAATATTGCTACATCAATATTTTATGTTTGACCTTAGTTATATTAACCAACAAAAAACTATCGAGTGAGTCATTCTATAGTTATCTAATAACTATTAGTACATAACCACTTGGTGCCTCCAGCAACTATGAGTAATATGGTGCCCTAAGATTTAGAGAGCGTTACATACTCTAGTCTCAACGGCTGTATCGATATCCAATCTTGATACATCTTAACTATAAATATTTAAAATGATATATTTATTTTATTATGATAAATCACTTATGATTATAACATATTATAACTACTATCACAAAACATATCATTTATGGATTTTCAGTTAAAAATACTTTTAATTAAATTAATGAGTATAACACATTATATCAAGTACATAATGGAAAGAAAACACCTTTTATTTCAAACAAGATTGGTTATTGAGTTAGATATATGTAACAAATTACAAAATTGCCCCTAGAGCATACTCCTAACTCCATTAATCCAATCAAAGTGCCTTTCCCATATATCAAACTGTTAGTGAAACCTGTGTAATGCTCTAGAAGAATACACAAAAGAACCATTACCTTCTGCTCTTCATCCACCTTCAAATCAGTAGTCTTCATCTTCATTAGAATATCATCGAAGAAACTAAAATGCGCCTTCATTGAAGATCCCTCTCTCATCTTCATCAAAAGATCATCAAAGAAACTAAGATGTGTTGGAAGTGGGCCAGTTCGCAGCGGTAGTGATGGGTGAATTTCATTTTTATTTGCTATATAGGATCTTCGTCGGGCCTCTGAAATTTAATTTATTTAGAACATTTCTTAATTTATTTTAAATAAAATCCTTTGTTAATTTAAATATATAAACTTTATAAATAGTATTTATTTAAAGATATAATATATGTGTGTGTGCGTATCATATGCACATACATATGTGTGTGCGGTGTAAGGTATTAAGTCGTACAAGGTATAACATACCCGTGTATAGGTATTGGGATTTATACTGCAACAGACACGTTAGCTCATCTAATATACCAATATTTTGTCCAAATGTATGTCTATATTCTTTCTTTTATTTATATATAAAATGTGGCAAATATATATATATATGTGTGTATATATATAAACTATTTTTTATCTAAATAATTTTGTGTATATATATAATTTTACAAATATAAATATAATATGTGTATATATATTAACATTGTATATATATATATATTTTTTGAAAATGGGTTAATTGATTAAAATGGGCTATGCGGCCCAAAGCATATACAGAGGTAAATACAAAGTAACTCCAGTCCGACAAACAACACATACCACTACCGAACTCAAAACATTCCTAAATTGAATTAGGGTTCAGCTTCATCTTCATTTCCATGGCGACTCCCCGCTGTTTGCTCGATTTCCTGGCATCACAGCCTTCCAGCTCCAATTCTCCAGTTGTTGTCTTTCTCTTGCCTCTAAGTTGGCGAGTAGTTTACTGATTCTTCCTATGTTAATATTAACATCTCTTTCAATGTACCCCGACAGTTCTAACTCATTCTTCTCCTTGTTTCCTGTGAAAGCCCTTACATTTCGTTCTCTCCAAACATGCCAGATAGTAGTTGTCAAGGCAATTTTCATGATCTCCTTCATAAGGTTCGAGAAATCTGTCCTATCACTCAAGTAAGTTATTTCTTCCTCTAAACTCATAACAGCTTCAGTTTGCAAGTTTTTAAGCTTTTGAATAGCCCAGATACGTTTCGTATACTTACATTCAAAAAATAAGTGTCTATGTGATTCTTTTTCCTTTCTGCATAGATTACAACTGTCATCAGTAATAACTCCCCAGCTTTTGAGTCTATCTTTAGTACTAAGTCTCCACTTGACAGCCTTATAGGTAGCATGAGCCATTTTGGGACAGTTAGACTTGCTCCAGACAAACTTATGCCAACTAACCGTGTCAAAGTGTTGTCTGTTATTTTCCCAAACTTCCTTCAACTTGAATTGCCCTTTACTATTGTTTTTCCATACCCAGACATCTTTTGCTTTTTCTGTGTAAATGGGTATCTCCTCTATTTCTTTCTTCAGACTTCTGGTGATCAGTTGTTTTTCTGGCATCCATTGTTGATTATGAATTATACTAGCAACTTGAATCCTCGGTGTGTTATTTGCTGAGAAACTTTCCCAACCCATTCGGTCTAAAATACTTTTATTATTCAACCAGGGATCCCTCCATAAGTCAGTTTCAAGCCCATTAGCTATTTGTCTCTCTACCGAAATTTTTAATTTATCTCTTTGCTTTAGAATATATTTCCAGATAGTTGAAGCATTGTTATCTTCCTGTATTGTCCAAAAGTTGTCTTTTAGGTATTTGGCTCTCATCCATTTGGCCCAGAGGTTATCAGAGTTTAAAATTTTCCAAGCAAGTTTTAGACCATAAGTTTGTTTCAATTCAAAAAGGTTTTTAAGGCCAATCCCCCCTTCACTTTTAGGTCTGCACAATTCATTGTAACTCACCTTATGAATGCCTCCTTTCCATATGAAATTTGCGCATACAGAGTTGATTTTTGCAAGAGAACAGTTTGGTATTTGAAAAGTTTGCAACCAGAATCTAACCTTTGAGGTAATAACAGTGTGAACCAATTCTACTCTCCCAGCAAATGATAATAACTTAGACCTCCATCCTTGAAGCTGTTCTCTAATACCATCTATCAATTTGCCACATTCAGCATCCGTAACTTTGTTGTTAGATAATGGCACTCCTAGGTATTTAACTGGCAACACTCCTTCCCCAACTCCAAGCTGTGCGAATATATCTGCTTTCTTCTTGCAAAATTTGTTCATATAGCATTTTGTTTTATATTCATTAACTTTTAGGCCAGCTAAAGATCAAGTTGTTTGAAAATACTCTTTATCGTGCTCAACCCCGTATCACTAGATTTGAAAACAACCAAGAGATCATCAGCATAAATGAGATGGTTTATCATTGGTTTAATCTTATAAATGGGCTTAATTAAGGATTGGTAACTAGCTAGTTCCATTTGAAGAGAGAACCATTCCATAGCTACAGCAAAAAGATAAGGTGAAAGCGGATCCCCTTGTCTAATTCCTCTATTCGATTTAATATAGCCTTTAGGAGTCCCATTTATTAACACTGAAAAAGTAGGAGTACAAATGCAATGTGTTATGAGTTTAAGCATTTATTAACATTGTATATATATTTATAACTATATGAATTTATATTTACATCATTTATAAAATATATTAAGTAGAACTTTCTATAAAGCTAAAAGCATTATCTACATAGACATATATATATATAATTCATATATATATATATGTATTAAATACTTATATAATAACAGAATATAAATATAGATAAATACTCATAAACTACACAAATATATTTTTAACAAATATATAATCACCTAGTCATACACATGGCTTAATTTTTTTTAGTTATGGTTTGTTAAATATCCATATATATATTAAAATATTAATAAACGAGATTACTTTTGAAAATAATTTTGAATACTAAATTTCTAGTAAATTTCCAAAAGATTTTTTGTATTTTGAATATTTATTATATAATTTTATAATTTAAAATAATTTTAAAAACTAACATTTAATTCTTGGCTTTAATTTAATATTCTTAATTATAAAAAAATGTTTTTTAAATTTAATATCGAGAGCATGTTATGTGTAAACTAAATTTTATAAAATATAAAACATAATTTTATATAATATATATATATATTAATATAATTAATATATGAAATTAATTATTTTAAATAATAACAATAATATTTTTTATTTTTATAATAAATAATATATCTATAGTAATTTGCATATAAAATTAAATATCTATGTTCGTATGATGTACGATTTAATATTTAATTTATAAATTATGTATGTATATTTAAATATATATATATTAAATTATTAAAATAAAAAAATGGTTTTTGTATTGTTGAGCCGTACCATTATAGGTATGTACATATTAATTTTTTTATATTTGTATATCGGAATCGTCACATAACTAACAATATAATATGTATAATGTAAACATTATACTAAACATTAATAATTATATATTGATTAGAAATGTACCTTACACCCTATGCCTAAAAATACACCTTGAAATGATGAGATTTTTTTCTTGAACTAATTTCCAATCCAGTAGATTGCTAGTCCCTAAACCACTGACCACCAGCCACCGAATAACACTTGATTTGATTTGATTTGAACTTAGAAATTAGAGAGATAAAAGGGAAGAGTTTGGCCCGAAATAGAGGGTAAATGAAGGCCCGAAAAGTCCGAAAACAAGTGTAGGTAAAGATGCTTATATAGAGGAGAATTTAAAGATATTTTAGGATCATGATTCTGCATCATCTCTTACTAATTCTCTTCTATCTTAGGCCTCCGTCACAAGACCTCTCTAATAGCATCATACGGCTGCCTATAACCCCTTCTAGGTCCGAAAAAACCAGCTCGCTTTATGAGCTTTAATAGCTCGAAAAAATATTTTGCATTTAAATCTAATTTAAACGGCTTATCGATATCGTATATCGATTAATATATTTATAACAATTATGAATAATTTAACATTATTGTTTATCAAATCAAAATAAAATTTGTAACTAATATTTCAGAAATATTAATTAACTTAATCAATCTATAATAATTACAAATTAATTAAATCATTTGGTCAAAGGAGCAATCGACATTTCGGTTGTTTGACCCGTTGGTGTAAATTTGGTCAGCGATTAATATCGAACTATTCGAATATTACATTCACACATCACTTAGCAAAGTGTGACATTTTGGCAAAATTTATTGCTTACTTAGTTTCGGTAAAATCCAATTTCTTTTGTTAGGTGTTACTCTGTCATGACTATTATTTAGACCAACTCTTTTCCTTAAAACTATGTCACTTTGGACTTATGGAATTTGTTAATGGTCAAAATTCCTATTTGTCCACATTCAACTTTAAAGTCCAAACATAAAGTCCTTGGTTCAATAATAACAATTATTACTAACCGAAATGATTTGCCAGAGACTTTGAGTTGACTGTGATACTAATCTTATATAATTAAGACGACGAATCCTGTGAAGACCCAAATTATTGAGATAAAAATAATTTTAATAAAATTAGAAAATGAGAATTTTTAAGAAAAGAAAATATATTCTGACAATAATAATATTAGGAGTAAGTGAAATGATTAAATAAGAGGATGGAGATTTCTCAATAAAATATAATGGGAAGAAAATGATCAAATATGAGTGAGTTTTTATATATAGATATCTCCTATATATATATATACATATATATAAATATATATGTATTAGATATGAGTTGCCAAAGAAGTATAAAATGATAAAGTCCTTTTGATAACTAAATTGCATGAGAACCAGTTTAGTATTATTGTGCATAAATACCATCTTAAAAATAAATCAGGAAATAAATGGTTTGAAATAATATAAAAGAACCATTCAGGCCTAACAAGGAATACAATGTATCTGAGTCACACAAAGATGATGTGTAGGTGGATCATGCAAATAGCATGTGCACAGAAAAGCAGAGAAACAACTGCTTTTACTAGAAATAGAAATCAAGAGAAAATGGCACATTTAGCCATAACAACACACACATAATTCTCTGAGTAATGTGAGGATAAAATGGGTTTTTCCTTTAGTAAAACCCTAGCAAAATGATTTAAATCAAGAGGGAAGCAGAGGTTTTCTCTGAGGGAAAACAGAAACACACTAAAAAAAATAGAAAGGAGAGCTCACCCTGTTTTCAAGCTTAGGCATTCTCGGGGAAGAGAGGAGGAAGGTGAGTGATTAATCACTTATGATCTGTAAGGCATTAAGACCCATGTTAAGGGCACCCAAGTTATTTTATATAAACACTACATTATGTTTTTTTCTGTTTGATTTTATTCTCTGGATGAAAATATGTTGATCATGGATGGTATTCTGGTTGGGTTTTTGGATAAGATTTTAACCTGTTTTGACTTGTTGTGATGGTTTCAGTTTTTGTTTTAAAATATAGATAATTAAACAAATACACTAATCACAGAAATAGATTTTATATATGCTAGTTTTGATATGAAAAATGAATCAAATGTTTTACTGTGGAATAGGGTATAAATGAAAGAAAAGAAGTAGGCAGTGTGAATAATGAGATTCATGCTTATGTCTAGTCTATATTAAAAATGATATGAACAATGCAATATTACAAATATGTGCTGATTTGTTCAGATCATAAACCAATAAGTTTTTATGGGTTTTTCTAAAAAACCATTCTCTATGTTCACAGTAAAAGAATAAATATAGTTTTGCATATGACTTCTTCAGATTTGTGTAAGCAATGGAAAATTTCTAGAAATAAAAATATAAGCAGGTTTTAGAAAAATGTGATTAAAGCAAAAATGACTTTGAAATAAGGTGTGCAATTTTACATGAATGCTTTGTATGTCTGGATATGATCTTTGGGTGATTTTAATAATTCTTGACCTATATAAGGAAGGAAAGAATACGAGTATCTCTGGAATCAAAAGAAAAATTCCCCAGAAAGAAATAAATAAGCATGGTCTCTAAATTATAAAATAATTTAGGAGTAGTGCCTTGATCTACTCATCAGCAGGTGGTTGATGGGTATGTGCATGACTTGTTTAAGTCCTGTAGGCCTCTATGTAAAGGGTTAACAGAACTGAGCCCCTTTGCAATGCACACATGGTGTTCAATGGCAAGAGTTCAGACCAAACAAAATGAAAAGATGAGAAAGAGAAATTATGCTATGGAATTTAGGGAGTTAATCCATAGGAGTTTGTACATGTACAACTGAATGAAGTAAGTGGATGAATGCTTGGGTGTATGTTTATAGATAAACTTAAATATACACATTCTCAGATTTTAATTGGGATTTGAATAGCATTTAATAGAAAAGTTCTCTGTACAGCCTTAAGAATTTACAAGATATTTTGCATACTTGATTTCACTCACACCAGAATTTATTTCTGACCCTATTTGTTGCCTTTGCAATACTTGGGGTGTCTCATTTTATTGGGGCAGTTCAAAGTTTTGCTGCAGGGAAAGATGCATGAATTGCTTGCTTGCTTGCATGGATAATTGGAGATCTTGAGGAATTTAAAGTGTTTAAGAGAAGTAGCAGTGTCATTGTAATAAATAAGTTAGACAAACTCTAATATGTTCTAAGTATTTTCATGAGTGTCTTTTGCTTTGTTATCTGGAAAATAGTATGTAAGAAGAAAAAGAAACTTAAATGTTATATGTGTTTGTGAGCTGTGGACTTAAGTAACAAGTTCTAAAATAGTTTTAGTAGATAATGCTGAAGGAGAAGATGCCATTTAATCTGATGTGTGAACATGTTTTTCTTGACAGTCTTGAGGCACTTCAGTTATGAAATTAGAACTGATACTAGGTAGGAAATATCTGATACTAGGTAGGAAATATCTGATACTAGGTAGGAAATATCTGATACTATAAAACTGATACTAGGTAGGAAAAATCTGATACTAGGTAGGAAATTTCTGATACTATAACTACTGATCTAATACTAAGTAGGAAAAATCTGATACTATAACTTCAAAACTGATACTAAGTGGCAAGACAAAAATTAAAAGTAGAAAGCATGTATACCAATCAGTAGGCATGGAAATGTTGCAAAGTGTTTATAGGTTTAGAACACCATTTCTATAAGTTTTAGTCCAGAAGAGTGCAAATATCTTTCAAAAACCAGATTCAACACTTTTCTAGCTCCAGATATAAGAAGTTGTATGATTTATAAAGTAGGTCACAACACCATCACTCATGTGATGATTATTTACTCTGTTAACCAGGAAATATGCATTTTGTCTTTCATGATTGGTTTGTGCTTGTTGTGTCTAAACCTAGTTTATCACCTCAGTATTCATATGATAAGTATCAAATCACAAAGAATTTCGGAAATTAAATGTATGGCTTGTAAACCCAGAGACCAATTAATTTGAGAAGTAAGCAAGAAAATAATAAGTGGCAATATTTGAATTTAATATTAATCAAGCTTGAGATCAAAAAGGAGAATGTAAAAATAGAAATGGCTATGTGACACCAATTCTCTGAAATATGAGAAATATAGTGTGATTGAATTTTCCTTGTTAATTTTAATACTCTGATAAGCAAGGAAACATTTATATATCTTCATATATATAAATGACTTGAATTGACTTATATACTAATATTTTTATATTGGTAAGAATGTGGATCTTGGGGGAAATGAATTAAAGAAGTGATCACTTGGTTTGGAAAAAAAAATCTCAACAGAAAATCACTGAAAAATAACAATCCAAAAGAAGTGGGTCACTTCAGTTGGTATCAGAGCTATGTTATTAAAACATAGCATAAATATATTATCCAATTTTCTTGTATGGATAAAATTCTAAAAATATATATATATATATATAATAATGATAGAAGTAAATTTCAGAAAATAATTAAATTAGAAATATGACTAACTAGCTATGCAATTGAATAGTGAATCATGGTAGGAAGACCACCAAGTCATGGAGCAGGACCCTCCAATACAACACCAATGGTTAACTTGCAAGATTTGGTAAGGGCATTTAGAGAAGGAGCAGTGCAGAGGGAAGAGAATCCTCATGAGGAATTAGCTAAGTTATTGAAGACATTTTCAAATTTAGGAGGTAAGGATTTTGAAGGCACTGAGGGAGTTATGGGAGTGCAGACATGGTTGAGAACTTTGGAAAGGATATTTGCAGATATGCAAATTAATGACCAAAGGAAGAGGCAGGTAGCTTCAAGGAGACTCAAAGGAGCAGCCTTAGATTGGTGGGAGGTGATCATCACAGGAAGGCCAGAAAATGAGATAACATGGGATCAATTCAAGGAGATGCTTGAGGCAAGATTTGTTCCAGCAACAGCTAAGGCAACATTGCTTGAGGAATTCATAAGGCTGAGGCAAGGGCCAATGAGTGTGACTGAATACACTCAAAAATTTGAGAGTTTGTCCAAGTATGGAACTATGCTCATAGGGGATGAAGAATCAAAGAATTCAAGATTTATCCAAGGATTAAATGCAGGTCTGAGTAGAGCAATGTTACCATACAAGGATAAAACATTTGATCAAGTCATAGACCTTGCTCTTTCTTTTGAACAACATGACAATGCAAGGGAAAAATTTAGGAGCATGAGGGCTAATAATCAAAAGAAGGGGAAAAATAGAGCACATCCCTATGACAAAAAGAATATGGATAAGAAAATGGAGGGAGCAGCCACTGGGGAAGCTAAGAAGAAGGTTACTTGTTATAATTGTGGCAAAGAAGGACACATGAGTAATAGGTGTCAAGCAGCCAAGAAGGCATTGTTTAGCTGCTATAACTGTGGGAAAGAAGGTCATATTAAAAGAAACTGCCCAGAGTTCAGAAAGGGAGCAAAGGTAGGAGCACTTGAGGGCAAAGCAAAAGCAACTGCAGTGGGAAGTTCTGGACAATTGGAAGGTATACTACTAATTAAAGATCACCCCATCTCAGTTATATATGACACTGGAGCAACACATTCACTAATATCCCAAGACATAGTGAATAAATTAACTCTCACATGCTATTTAGTTGATAATCCCTTGTTTATTCAGAGCCCACTAGGTAATTCTTGCATGCTAGAGATTAAATGTTTGGGAGTAGAGTTAAACATAGGTGGAAATATGTTTAGTTCTGATTTGTTTGTGCTAAAATATCCTGGAATAGGAATTATTCTAGGAGTAGATTGGCTAAGAAAATACAAAGCAATTTTAAACTTAGAAAATCTTACTATTTCTCTGAAAACAGAAAATGGTAAAAATATTATAGTTATGAGTGAAATTGCTAAAATCAATTACTGTAACCACATATGTAGCATGACTGAGAAAGAATTAACACTGGAGGACATAAAAATTATAAATGAATACCCAGATGTCTTTGGTGAAGTCATAGGTGTTCCAGAAAATAGGCAAGTAGAATTTCAAATAAGGCTAATCCCAGGAGCAAGCCCAATCATCAAGAAGCCGACTAGAATGGGTCCTAAAGAATTAGTGGAGTTGAAACATCAGTTGGAAGAACTGGAGCAAAAAGGCTTCATAAGGCCTAGTAGTTCAAACTGGGGTTCCCCAGTTGTATTTGTGAAGAAGCATGATGGTACTTTAAGGATGTGTATTGATTATAGAGAACTAAATAAAGTTACCATCAAGAACAAATATCCACTCCCCAGAATTGATGATTTATTCGATCAATTAAATGGAGCTAAGATCTTCTCAAGGCTAGATTTAGCCTCTGGGTTTCATCAAATGAAGGTAGAGGAAGAAAGCATTAAGTATACTGCCTTCAACACAAGGTATGGATTATATGAATTTTTGGTGATGCCTTTTGGATTGACAAATGCACCATCATATTTTGTAGATTTAATGAATAGGACATTTAGAGATTTTCTAGACAAATTTGTGGTTGTCTTTATAGATGACATATTAGTGTATTCTAAATCAGAAGAAGATCATGCAAAGCACTTGCATCTGGTTTTGTCTAGACTGAGGGCACATGATTTAAAGGCCAAATTCTCTAAATGTACATTTTGGCAAAATGAAGTAAAGTTTTTGGGGCACATTGTATCACAACAAGGAGTTAGTGTAGATCCAACTAAGGTGATAGCAGTGCAGTCATGGGGTAGACCCAAATCTGTGACTGAGGTGAGATCATTTTTGGGAATGGCAGGCTACTATAGAAGGTTTATATAAGAATTTGCAAGAATAGCCATCCCATTGACCAAGTTAACTAAAAAGGAGCAACCATATGTGTGGACAGAGAAGTGTGAACAAGCTTTTTCATCACTAAAGAAGGCACTGGTGGAAGCTCCAGTCTTACAGGTTCCAGAGGGTAATGAAGGGCTAGTGGTTTACACAGATGCTAGTGGATCTGGATTAGGGGCAGTGCTTATGCAACATGGTAGAGTCATAGCATATGCATCAAGGCAACTCAAGCCAAATGAAACCAGGTATGCTACACATGACTTAGAACTAGCTGCTGTAGTATATGCATTGAAACTATGGAGACATTACTTGTTAGGTGCTAAGTTTGAATTGTTTACATATCACAAGTCACTTAAATACTTGTTTTCCCAAAAAGACTTAAACATGAGGCAACATAGGTGGGTAGAATTTCTAGCTACCTATGATCTTGATATATTATACACCCCAGGAAAAGCCAATAAAGTGGCAGATGCATTGAGTAGGCATCAAGCTAAAGTGGCAAGCTTAATGATGAGTGAATTCAAGGATTTGACAATCCTCAGTGAAGTAGAAATAAGAGCAGAAATTAGAGTAGCAGATAAGGTACATAGTGATATGATTGAATATGGAAAACTAAGCCTCATTTCTTTAAAGTCAACTCTGGTTGATAAAATAGGAGAAATGCAAAGTCAAGACTTAAATTTAAAGGAGAAAAAGGACATGTTATCACAGGGCATGACAATTGAGAATTATGAAGTAGATGATAAAGGATACTTAAGGAAAAAGGGGAAGCTCTGTCTGCCAAATGTAGAGGAACTGAAGCAAGAAGTTATGGATGAGCATCATAAAACAAAATACACCATCCATCCAGGTGGTACAAAAATGTACCATGATCTCAAGAGAAATTACTGGTGGCCAGGGATGAAAGGTGCAGTGGCAAAATATGTGGCAAATTGTTTAACATGCCAACAAGTTAAGGCAGATTATCAAAGACCCTCAGGTTTACTGCAACCTTTGGAAGTGCCTACTTGGAAGTGGGAAAGCATTTCAATGGATTTTGTGGATGGTTTGCCAAGAACAAGAAGAGGCAATGATAGTATTTGGGTAGTGGTTGATAGACTCACAAAAACAGCACACTTCATCCCAATAAGTTCAAACAGAAATGCTCACAAGCTAGCTCAATTATTTGTGAAAGAGATAGTGAGATTGCATGGCATCCCCAAGACTATCATTAGTGATAAAGATACTTTGTTTACTTCAAGATTTTGGAGTAGCTTTCAAGAAGCTATGGGGACAGAACTAAGCCTAAGCACAGCCTACCATCCACAAACAGATGGGCAAACTGAGATTGTTAATAAGGTTTTAGAAGATTTGCTTAGAGCATGCATACTTGATTTTGGAGGCAATTGGGAGGATCATATTTATTTAGCTGAATTTGCTTATAATAATAGCTACCAGTCCACCATAGGAATGGCTCCATTTGAGGCTTTGTATGGGAAGCCTTGTTTATCTCCTGCATGTTGGATGGAGGCTGGTGAAAGGGTGTTGCTTGGACCAGATAATGTGAAGGAAACTTCTGCAAGAATTGAATTAGTGAGGCAAAGAATGATAGTAGCTCAAGGGAGACAGAAAGCCTATGCAGATAAAAGAAGAAGGCCAGTAGAATTTGAGGTGGGAGACTATGTGTTTCTCAAAGTTTCACCAATGAGGAGAATACTGAGATTTGGCAAAGCAGGGAAACTATCACCAAGGTATATAGGACCATATGAGATTGTTCAAAGAATAGGAACTTTGGCTTATAGGTTGAAGTTACCAGAGGAATTGAGCAAAATACATGATGTATTTCATGTATCCCAATTGAGGAAATGGGTGCATGATAAGGAGGCCATTCTTGAATCTCCTACACATGTTGAAATTCAAGAAAATCTGGTTTATAAAAAGGAACCAGTGGGCATTGTGGCTAGAGAAGAAAAGAAACTGAGAAATAAAATAATAAAACTAGTTAAAATCCAATGGAGTTTAGATGAAAATGACTGCACCTGGGAGGCTGAAGATAAGATAAGGGATAAGTATCCTAATCTGTTTTCAACTTAAAGGTATGTTTAAAAATTATGATGAGACCTTAAAATTATTTATGTATGTTTGATTGATTTGGAATGAATGAGTTTCTGAAATCTCATTCAATTGAAATTATGCTTTGTATACATTTGGATGGAAATGTATGAGAGAATAATTGTAGGACACAATTCCTTTTAGGAGGAGAGTATGTGAAGACCCAAATTATTGAGATAAAAATAATTTTAATAAAATTAGAAAATGAGAATTTTTAAGAAAAGAAAATATAGTCTGACAATAATAATATTAGGAGTAAGTGAAATGATTAAATAAGAGGATAGAGATTTCTCAATAAAATATAATGGGAAGAAAATGATCAAATATGAGTGAGTTTTTATATACAGATATCTCCTATATATATATACATATATATAAATATATATGTATTAGATATGAGTAGCCAAAGAAGTATAAAATGATAAAGTCCTTTTGATAACTAAATTGCATGAGAACCAGTTTAGTATTATTGTGCATAAATACCTTCTTAAAAATAAATCAGGAAATAAATGGTTTGAAATAATATAAAAGAACCATTCAGGCCTAACAAGGAATACAATGTATCTGAGTCACACAAAGATGATGTGTAGGTGGATCATGCAAATAGCATGTGCACAGAAAAGCAGAGAAACAACTGCTTTTACTAGAAATAGAAATCAAGAGAAAATGGCACATTTAGCCATAACAACACACACATAATTCTCTAAGTAATGTGAGGATAAAATGGGTTTTTCCTTTAGTAAATCCCTAGCAAAATGATTTAAATCAAGAGGGAAGCAGAGGTTTTCTCTGAGGGAAAACAGAAACACACTAAAAAAAATAGAAAGGAGAGCTCACCCTGTTTTCAAGCTTAGGCATTCTCGGGGAAGAGAGGAGGAAGGTGAGTGATTAATCACTTATGATCTGTAAGGCATTAAGACCCATGTTAAGGGCACCCAAGTTATTTTATATAAACACTACATTATGTTTTTTTCTGTTTGATTTTATTCTCTGGATGAAAATATGTTGATCATGGATGGTATTCTGGTTGGGTTTTTGGATAAGATTTTAACCTGTTTTGACTTGTTGTGATGGTTTCATTTTTTGTTTTAAAATATAGATAATTAAACAAATACACTAATCACAGAAATAGATTTTATATATGCTAGTTTTGATATGAAAAATGAATCAAATGTTTTAATGTGGAATAGGGTATCAATGAAAGAAAAGAAGTAGGCAGTGTGAATAATGAGATTCATGCTTATGTCTAGTCTATATTAAAAATGATATGAACAATGCAATATTACAAATATGTGCTGATTTGTTCAGATCATAAACCAATAAGTTTTTATGGGTTTTTCTCAAAAACCATTCTCTATGTTCACAGTAAAAGAATAAATATAGTTTTGCATATGACTTCTTCAGATTTGTGTAAGCAATGGAAAATTTCTAGAAATAAAAATATAAGCAGGTTTTAGAAAAATGTGATTAAAGCATAAATGACTTTGAAATAAGGTGTGCAATTTTACATGAATGCTTTGTATGTCTGGATATGATCTTTGGGTGATTTTAATAATTCTTGACCTATATAAGGAAGGAAAGAATACGAGTATCTCTGGAATCAAAAGAAAAATTCCCCAGAAAGAAATAAATAAGCATGGTCTCTAAATTATAAAATAATTTAGGAGTAGTGCCTTGATCTACTCATCAGCAGGTGGTTGATGGGTATGTGCATGACTTGTTTAAGTCCTGTAGGCCTCTGTGTAAAGGGTTAACAGAACTGAGCCCCTTTGCAATGCACACATGGTGTTCAATGGCAAGAGTTCAGACCAAACAAAATGAAAAGATGAGAAAGAGAAATTATGCTATGGAATTTAGGGAGTTAATCCATAGGAGTTTGTACATGTACAACTGAATGAAGTAAGTGGATGAATGCTTAGGTGTATGTTTATAGATAAACTTAAATATACACATTCTCAGATTTTAATTGGGATTTGAATAGCATTTAATAGAAAAGTTCTCTGTACAGCCTTAAGAATTTACAAGATATTTTGCATACTTGATTTCACTCACACCAGAATTTATTTCTGACCCTATTTGTTGCCTTTGCAATACTTGGGGTGTCTCATTTTATTGGGGCAGTTCAAAGTTTTGCTGCAGGGAAAGATGCATGAATTGCTTGCTTGCTTGCATGGATAATTGGAGATCTTGAGGAATTTAAAGTGTTTAAGAGAAGTAGCAGTGTCATTGTAATAAATAAGTTAGACAAACTCTAATATGTTCTAAGTATTTTCATGAGTGTCTTTTGCTTTGTTATTTGGAAAATAGTATGTAAGAAGAAAAAGAAACTTAAATGTTATATGTGTTTGTGAGCTGTGGACTTAAGTAACAAGTTCTGAAATAGTTTTAGTAGATAATGCTGAAGGAGAAGATGCCATTTAATCTGATGTGTGAACATGTTTTTCTTGACAGTCTTGAGGCACGTCAGTTATGAAATTAGAACTGATACTAGGTAGGAAATATCTGATACTATAAAACTGATACTAGGTAGGAAATATCTGATACTATAAAACTGATACTAGGTAGGAAAAATCTGATACTATAAAACTGATACTAGGTAGGAAATTTCTGATACTATAACTACTGATCTAATACTAAGTAGGAAAAATCTGATACTATAACTTCTAAACTGATACTAAGTGGCAAGACAAAAATTAAGAGTAGAAAGCATGTATACCAATCAGTAGGCAGGGAAATGTTGTAAAGTGTTTATAGGTTCAGAACACCATTTCTATAAGTTTTAGTCCAGAAGAGTGCAAATATCTTTCAAAAACCAGATTCAACACTTTTCTAGCTCCAGATATAAGAAGTTGTATGATTTATAAAGTAGGTCACAACACCATCACTCATGTGATGATTATTTGCTCTGTTAACCGGGAAATATGCATTTTGTCTGTCATGATTGGTTTGTGCTTGTTGTGTCTAAACCTAGTTTATCACCTCAGTATTCATATGATAAGTATCAAATCACAAAGAATTCTGGAAATTAAATGTATGGCTTGTAAACCCAGAGACCAATTAATTTGCGAAGTAAGCAAGAAAATAATAAGTGGCAATATTTGAATTTAATATTAATCAAGCTTGAGATCAAAAAGGAGAATGTAAAAATAGAAATGGCTATGTGACACCAATTCTCTGAAATATGAGAAATATAGTGTGATTGAATTTTCCTTGTTAATTTTAATACTCTGATAAGCAAGGAAACATTTATATATCTTCATATATATAAATGACTTGAATTGACTTATATACTAATATTTTTATATTGGTAAGAATGTGGATCTTGGGGGAAATGAATTAAAGAAGTGATCACTTGGTTTGGAAAAAAAAATCTCAACAGAAAATCACTGAAAAATAACAATCCAAAAGAAGTGGGTCACTTCAAATCCTCCCTTAAATAGTGTTTCACTTCCAATGTTTCTACTCGACCCAAGTATAGTTATTCGATGGATGTCATGCTATGATTTAACTATAATCAAAGCAAAGCTTCTACATTAAAGATCAACAGTATTCTTAAGTCAAGAGAAATATGTAATTTTGTCACATCGATATTTTCTATTTGACCATAGTTATATTAACTAATAAAAACTATCGAGTGAGTCGTTCCATTGTTATCCAATAATTATCAGCATGTAACCCCTTGGTGCCCACAGTAGCCATGAGTAATACATTTCCCAACATTTGGAGAGTGTTACATACTCTAGTCTTAGTATATATATTAATATCCGGTCTCGATACATCTTGACTAGAGATATTTAAAATGCTATATTTATTTTCATTGTGATAAATTATTCATGATTATAACACTTTGTAACAACTATCACAAAACATACCATTTACGTATTTTCTATTATCTGTACTTTTAATTAAATTAATTAATATAACACATTATATCAAGTATGTAATAGAAAGAAAACACTTTTATTTCGAACAAGATTGGTTATCGAGTTAGATGTATGTAACAAATTACATAATTTCCCTAGGGCATATCCCTAACTCTATAAATCTTCCAATTGTACTTGGGGTCAATTACGAATTCTTATTCAAACTTCTCCAATTAGTTTCCTTAAAACTAATCTATCTTGTCCCTCAGTGAATGGGTATGCTATTATGCTTCAATTATCTACTCTATCAATCAACTCTTCCCGATGCGGATAAACTACTTTATCACGTGGAACAATTCGAAGTATGTCTCTCCACTTTTGATGAGCTCTACGTTCTATTTCAAATTATATCGCAACATTATTATCATATAACAATTTTAATGGGATTCTCAACATTTGGAATCACCGTCAGCTCAGTTATAAAATTTGTGCATTTGTTATATGTACATTGCTTTTACCATGGCGCCATTAAAGGCGACATATTTAGCCTTTTCATTGAATCAACCATAGCCTTCTATTTGTAACATTTCCAACTTAAAGATTCTTAACTTATTTTTATTATTGACATATTATAGTCAATATTACTTATGAAGTTTGAGTTCGAATAGTCCTTCATAAAGAGATTATTATTTATGTAAACAATTATTTAGTATTTCGTAAGTACACGAGAACACTCCAAACTACCATTTAGTAATATCAATTTGGATTTAATATGCATTTAATGTATCAAATATATTAACAGATCATGATATCGTAGAAAATATAACATGTATGATAATTCCTATTGCCAATACATAAGGAATCCATCTTACAGGTTCCGTATTAAACATCTTAATAAGGTGTCTTTGCATATCATTTTGGGACATTTCCAATATCTTTTATACTTACTATAAAAGACAATGTTTATGAATCCAACGTCGAGTATTAAAACAACTAAAATTGATTTTAAACACAAGTACATCGCTAACAATCAGCAGTGTTTTGTTTACTTATGGTTTAGAAATATCTACGTACCTTTTAACATTTTTTCTTATGAACACAAGCGTAACAACCCATATGCCAGTGGCCCAAAATTTTTGCTAAATCAAAAACTCAAGTCCAGCAAATTATAGGTCATTGGTATTTGGTATCCTACGAACAACAGAAGTATATCAGAGCACTATTGATATAAACTCACAAAGAAATAATAAATTATAATAAAATATATGATTACTGACCAAGGCTGACACCTTTAATCTTTAGTGTCATTGTCAGTGTCGAGTATGCATATGTAAATCTGTCACCATTCCTGCTTTGTTCCAGTACCTATTCCCCCAAAGCTATCTTGTAGGTTATAATGAGGAGGGGGTCAAATCAACGTTCTGGTGACTGGTAAATTACACATTTTGTACATAACACTAGTTTATGCCGATTGCCTTTCATTACATGTTATATCTATTTTTTAAGTCATCTTGACTTCACGTACGCGTATGATACAACCCTTCTACCCTAGGTAGACAATAACTACATACTTGTGTGTGTGTGTCTATATATATATAAGTACCACAATCCCCCTTTGGAGCAAGATAATTTCCCCACTAGTATCCATAACTCAACACCTCGTCAGGATCTATTGTCAATGTAGTATCATTCCTCGTCGCTGCGCATACCAAGGAACTCCCATAGTGCCTAGTAATGACATTACAACTATTTAGCCATATTCTACCTTGTCTTGAAGACTTATCTAACTGCTTCATATAACGGAATCAGCTCCACGGACTATTGAGGACTCAGCTTCTCACCTATTCGTTTGTAAGACCTCCATTAAAAGGTTATCTAGCTTGCCTCCTAAATAAAAAACAAACTAACAAACAACTATAAGGTGGTACATGTCCTAAACGTGATATACACCAGTATGAGGTGTAGTCCGCTTAGGCATAACCCTTGTCATTCATTTGACCGCTAAGGACTGTTGACGTTCTCGACATGTGTAAACATCTCCCACTCCTAAAAAATGTACCAATCTCACTGTCATAGCCATGAGCCTTGCTCATTGTCCCATTTAGATTGCCAACGTAATCAAAAAAATGTCCGCTTGGTTACTTAAGACGTACCCCAAAAATTTGAAGTAGACACTACTTTTCATTTGACACTTTGACTGGGACGAACATTCCTACTGGTATATTGCCTTCACCTATACGCGAACGTATAATCCCATATGTCCAATAGTTGGATATGTCTCACATTAGTAAAATGTATACACAACTAATGCTAGCCTCTTGCGGTGGGCAAACTTCTTTTGTGTTACACAATTGACCTCGTATTCCAAACCATTTTAATGACTATGTGATTCTTATTTAATCTAAACTATTGGCTACATTTAAAATTTACACCCATCACAAACACATACAAGAGGCTATGTATAGGTTTATATTTATTTACTACACCTCCAATGTTTAACTGTTAATATTTAGTTGTTTTTACACAACTGACTCCTTGTCTCATTAATGCCAATTTAATATCATTTACCGCTCACTTTTAATTTAAAAGATTTGAACATCTTTTACTACTTACTTCCCCTTTTGTTTCATTAGATCCGTTTTACTGTTCCTTTTCAATTCTTACTATCTTCCTTTGGTTACTACTTTCTTACTTACTCATTTCATTACTTTACCTACATTTCATCGCTTATTATTTATTTCCTAATTTATTGCATATATTAGACTTTATAATTTAATTATTGTTATTATCTATACTTGTGATAATTTGTTTATACTTAGGGATTACTACATTTTAATGCATTGGAATTACATTCTCCAAAAGGAAATGTTAATATTGTAAATTTCCATAACTTACTAAAAGATGACTTGTGTTACGTTTGAAATTACGAGGAATCATATTTTTTATTATAATTGAAATAGATAGTAAAAAAATACAATAAACATCCATGTTTTATGCATCTCTTTCTCTTAGAAATATTCCTTGTTATTTCAAACGTTACACTTTATTCATATTTATAAAACTAGATAATTTATAGAAATCTACATTGCAGCATACTTTATTCCAATGAATTAAAATACTACTTAAATCCCAATTCATCTTATAATAATCTCTAATTCATATTTACTAACATATGTTGTTTACCCAACAATTTGGAATTCATCAACTTAGGGACTACTTTCACCATTACTTTCCAGATACAAGTACATGTAATGTTTAATTCAAGTTAACATTTCACAGAATTTGTAGGCATTATTTTCAATTTCATTACATGTATATGTTTAAACATACAACTCCAAAATAATTATATTCAGACATACAAGGAACAAATTTACAACGATATAAATCTAATACTATATAAAAATAATATAATTTATCACTCACCTTTAAGCTTTTCGAATCTCTAGATCTAAATCCTGCTACTTCTTATTGACTTTCTTTTTCTTCCTAACAGAATACATATACCGCAAGCATATACATACGTATTAGAAATCTAGATCTGAGAAAAGATTTGAATTTAGTTTAGATTTGGATTTATAGTTTACCTTAACATTGGCGATTTGATTTGATCCTATTTTCTTTTTCTATTATCGTCCGCTGTTCTCCACTTGTATATATGTATATAGATTATAGTTTCATTTAGATTAAAGAATACGTGGAGAAAAAAATAGAAGATCTTCACCATGCTTCAGAAAATATGAGAAGAAAAGTGAGGGGTTGGGTTCGTATTTATGGGGGTTCGAATCAATGTCAGCCGTTAGATTATTCTATTTTAAATCTGGGCCATTCAACCTAGGTTCAGATTACAACCGCCAGCATATAAGCGTTGACCGCTACCCCTCCACCAATCGACCACTAAGGGTCGACCAGTTACAGTAAAAGGGTCGATCGGTTATCATTTTATGTTAATTAATTATATTGTTTTGTTTAATTCCTTTTTCGCTCATTTAGTTCTAATTTTTGATCGACCCGATTTAACATTGATTGTACTTAGACATTAAGTAAACGTTAACATTAATTAACGTTTGTTAATTATATTTATTTCCGTAATTACATATATATATATTTACGATTTGAAATATTCAAACATTAATAACTTTTTGTTTGAACTCTGATCGTAAAACTTTATATATGAAAATTGATCAGGAATCCGCCACGAATTTGCAACGTTATAAGTTTCGTTCCCAAATTCTATTGTTTGTGAAAATTCCATTTTTGGCTTCACTAATTATTAATTGATTTATTTTTAATTAACTATTGTTAAAATTAATGGGGTGTTACGTTCTCCCCTCCTTTAATGAATTTCGTCTCTGAAATTCCTCAAAGACTGAATTATGTAACATAACATGCAACTAATCTAAGTTATCCAACCAATCAGTGTGCCGTCAATTTTTGCAGCCGATCGTGTACAAGTGCACGGTGTATCATAATACATATGATATGTATGCAGGATGATTCTAAATCGGCATCTCCTATATGAATACATGTTTTAAAGTCATTTTTGAAAATATGATTCAAAACAACCTACATATACTAGCAGTTCTATATTTATTCAAAATTTTGAAAACCAAAATCTTTGTTTTTGGATTCGAATTTTCCCACATGTCTACGAATAGAAGAATAGTTCAACCAATTTTACATCCAATCCCAACCATCCAAAATCCTAGCAAACCATTTCTAACATCCAAAATTTTAGAAAATTCAGTTTTCTAAACCTATATTCTTATGCCGGAAAAGAGTTTTGATGTAGAATTCCATATTTTCAACATTCTCTTGTGTACCCATTTCCCTATAACTTGAAACCATCTATTTTTCTCCAGATCATTTTTCAACTTTTTCAAGTACAATCTACATAAAGAAATTTACTTTTAAATTTCAAAAGTTTAAAATAGAGTTATTCCAAAACAAGTTAGGTTTGCCTAACGACGAGATATGAAAAAAGAAATCACAAGGTTAAAACAGCTTTTTCACTTATCACCGACTACCTTTTACTTTTCTATCACTTCTGCTACAAAGTAAAATTCATACTTGCTAGCCCATCAAATTTTTCTATGCCAAGCATGTGGCATTTCAAAAATAAAAAATATCCTCATTTTCTGTAGCGGCCCGCAGTTCCATACCCTTTGAGTTGATAATAATTCTTCCTCATTCAACCTAAAGTGTACGAAAGAGCGAATAATTAGGGAAAAAGAAGAAGAAAGAGGTAGAAGAAGAAGATAAAACAACATCAGAATCTCACAGTCGTAGCGGAATAAAATATAATATATAACAACAGCTTTAGATACAAGGAAATCCGTACTGCTATATACTTACAACCTTCAGTACATTGAGCAACAGTCAACCTGGACAATTTAATAGCTTGTCCTTACACAGCGGAATAATAATCAAATACGGAAGTACGCTCTGCCATCCAGCTCGTCTCTTGAGCTCCTTAGCTTTTTAACCTGAATCTGTACAACTCGGTCTGACCCGAGCATCATAATAAAACAATACCCAAGTCAGTCTGGAAAACCAGCGTGAGAAAACCACACTCAATTGGATTATTATATTTTCGAAAATCCTTTAAAAACAAAGGTATCTCGTAAGACCACGCCACAAATAAACATGCCGGGTTTTTACCTTATGATAACCAAAACATTTCATATCAAAATTCTCTGATATTATAATAGTGTCTAAGTACAAATACTTATTCAAATAGCCAAAATTGTTACATTCATTAAATTCCAGCATAATAGGTATACAAACAAGTCCGAAGGCACTTATTGGAGATTGTGTTTCCATACAATGGCAGGGCTACTGGGGTACCGCCCGTCACAGTACCTGGTCTAGATCAGAGTACCAAGGACCACTCCCGATCCCCTACAACACAAGACCGAAGCTACCCTTTACTGCATAGTCTGAATAAGATCACCCCACGGTTGGAGCGACCAACCGCCACACTACCGAAATAAAAGGGACCTCTAGATAGGGGAAATCTTCCCTAATTGGGTGCTACCCACTTAGCCTTGCTGCACCTCCCCTGTTTTAGCCATTCCCGGTTGATGAGGCATGAGGTCATGCGTTACCTTTTTAGCACACATTTACTTATAATACTCACCGTCCTCCAATGACGATGGGCTGATAGCATTCGTCCATTGTAACGACCCGATATTTTCAACCATTCGCTTCCGCACATGTCGAACTTGAATTGCTCAAAATGCCGCGTTGTAAATAAAATTTGGCAAATCTCAGAATATACAGTAAATAAAAAATCACAGATCACAGACACAGAGTAATATAATGCAGCGGAAACAAAGAAATAATAGTTCATGAAGCTACTATATAAATACATCAGGGTTAATTAAGATACAATAGGAATACCAAGATACAACGGAGTAACAATATGAAAATCAGGTACAACTTAGAGTACAACCAGAATCAACTGAAACAAAATGAATAGATATCTGGATCTTCAAAGCAAAACTCCAACTCCAAAGGTGAGTCTCTAATGCGGTATCACTCAGTCTGACCCGAGCGTAAAGCAAAACACAAAACACTCAAGTCAGGACATACATACTTATACAATGTAAACCAACTCAAGTGAACTGTAGTAAAAGCACAAGTAACTTAAAGAATGCTTGGGATCGCCCATTCTTTAAGGATCCGTTAAACTATCTACTATGTAGTAATATTCGCTATTATAATAATGTTTAATTATAAAATAAACATACTTTAAAATAGCATTAAGGCTTTACATTTAATCTGAACTCACCCTAATACGTAATAGTGCCAATAGTCTATACAGTACCTGCATACCTCGAAAGGCTACGAGAAGATACTCCATAGGTACGACACAAAAAGAAACTCGTAGTAAAGCTCGATATGGTAGGTGACACAGCACACAAGGCAATGTCAGGGTAGATATACCAATAACGCACACGGACTGATGGAAACGCATAGCAGCCACAACCGCTCCACCTCGAACAACACTCCCAAATCAAGGGGTGCACCCAAACAATCACAAAGTAATAGAATGGTATCGAAGAAGTGCGTCCGATAAGAGGTGCTACCTCACTGGTCCGAGATCGCTCCTGTTTTAGCTACCTTATGCCAACTCACGGGAGTTGGGTCCACGTATATACCTTAGGATCGTCACCACCATCCTACTTCATTTTGGAAACTCCACCGCGTACATAGTTGTCAAAGTGGTTTTCGGTATCGACAGAGAGTATGTCCATATCCGATCCCGGTCTCTTTAACAACCGATCGTTATTATAACCCGTGGTTATAAATTTAAAACAGTTTATACTTCAAAATAGAATATCATTTCAAATCCAAATCTTTATCAAAATAAAGATTAAATCAATTCCAAACCATTCTAATATATTTAAAATATCATATCATTTCAAAACTTTATTTCAAATCATTTCAATATATCAAAATATCATATCTTTCCAAAACTTCATTTCAAATCATTTTAATATATCAAAATATCATATCTTTTCAAAAACTTCATTTCAAATCATTTTAATATATCAAAATATCGTATCTTTTCAAAACTTCATTTCAAATCATCATTTGAGTTCAAATCCAAATATTCAACTTTAAATACCTTTTAAATTCAAAGATATCATTCATTTATTATCATTTCAAGTCACCTTTTAAATAGTTTATATTTCAATCAAAATAATTCATCTAAACCATTTAAAAGTATAATTATTATACTTTCCAATCAAGTATTCCATTTCCAAAGTTTAAACTATTCTGAGTTCATTTACTAAGTTAAAAACCATAAACATTGAAAATTTCATCCTTTCACAGCATTCAGAAAAAGCAGTTATAAGTTATTCTTGAAAACATTTGAATTCAGCAAAGACAGAATTTTAAAACTGCTGTTAAATCTCAGTTTAGTTGAAATTTAGTTTAAAACAGCAAAGACAACATTTCCAGAAATGTTGTAATAGCTCAGGTTTCAAATTAAAGAGTTTCATTAAATTCAGCAAAGAAAGCAGACCACTACAGCAATTACCGAACTGATGTAATAGGCCTTTATCAAGTTTTTAGCCTTTTAAATTTACTACAGCAACTACAGCATTTCAGAACTGCTGTAATAGCCTTTTTATAAAGCTTTTACTTTATTTACAGAAACTATAGCATTTCTGAATGCTATTAAAAGTATTTTCCAGATTTTAGTGTATTTTCAGCAAATTATAAACTTCAATTTAAACCATTTAAACATTATAAAAATCATATTTTTAACATTCAAAAATGTTCATTAAAAATACTCTTTTAACTCATGATTTTTATAAAGTAATTTTTACAATAAAATCCAACTTCCAATAATCACTCATTTAATTCAAGTGTATAATTTTCCAAATTTTGCATTTGACAATTTATTAACACATACATTTAAATTACCATTTCACACATTAAACTAAATTTCCAATTTATTTAATTAATTAAACCTTTAATTAAAACCAAATTTCACATTTCCAAGTCAAGTTAAAATTTAAAATTCACATTTAACCATTTATTCATTTAACCATTTTAGTTCATAGAAAAATCAATAATACTTTATCAAGTCGTTTAAATTCAAATTTAATCAAATTATCATATTTACCATTTTCCAAATATTATTAAATTTCCCTTTTATTCATAACTTAAATTCATTTTTACCAAAATCGAAATTTCCAAACTTAAGTTATATTTCCAATTTCAATTTAACTAGTCATTTATTCAACATTTTTAACTTATAGAAAAAAAAATCATAATTTCTTTATTTAAAAAATTTAAAATCCAATTTAAATCAAATTAGCATAAATTTACACTTTCAAACATATTTAAAATATTCAAAATACTTTATAAAATAACCACCTGCCTGTATATAGTTTTCTAACCTAGATCAAGTGATACGGATATGTATCATTTCAATCCGTAGTTTAAAAAGCAAAAATCTGGGTTCTATCATTTCAAACTCGCAATCCCAAGTTAAAATAAAATAAATAAAAACCATTCAGGCCTATCATTTCAGCCCATAACGATTTTTCCCTATTCTAAAGTCCGTTCGGGTATGTATCATTTCAACTCATGGTGATTTCTATACTAACAGGGAACTTGCAGTGTGATAAACAGATATAAATGAATACTTAACAACATATATCAGTAACATATGATATGACAGATAAATAAACATGCTTAACATCATATAATATATAACATAAGCATGTATAACATAACATAATATTCTACACATTCAATTGTTGTCAATTCACATTTGCATAAGTATAAATGTCAGGTGAGATTTACTCACCTTTTGTGCTGGAGTTATCAATTCAAATGATACAAACGGATACCAGAAAGCACGATGACACAACGATGGATTCAAGTGGAAGAGAACCAAGTTAAGGAACATGTGTTACAACCCAAACAAAATCAAGATAAATCAAAATTCAATACAACATTGAATTTGAATATAACTTTGAAATGAAAAGCAAATCGAACACACAAACTTTTGCCTTGTTTTCTACATATGCTTGCATGGCCTAGGGGATGTTTTGGTTCAGGTTTGGACATGCTTTGGCTCAGGTTTGATCATGGTTTGGGTCTGGTTTGGACTAAGGGATGCACGACTACAAGCTAGAGATGATGGGGAAGTTACAACATAGGCATGTGAAGAGTTTTATGCAATATGGTAAAGTTTTGGTTCATCTTTGGCTCGGTCTACAAGGTCCTAGGCTCGGCCATGACTTGCTACAGGTCTAGTCAGAAGAGAGGGGGATGTTTAGGTGGTGTACAAGTGGTGGTGGTGGAGTCTAAGGAGGTGGTTGTGGCAAACAATGAAGGAGGTCGGCTAGACAAGGTTTCAAGGTGTTTTTTTTCAATATTTTGTGAAGTTTTGATCAAGGGGAAGCCATGGCACCTTCAGGTCAGAGGAGAGGCTGGTGTGGCCATGGATTAGGTGGGGAAGAAGTGGTGATGGTCGGTGGAGGTGTTAGGCCGAGCAGAGCAAGAGAATCCAAGGCAAAACATTGGAAAAAAAACAATAAGAAAAGGAAGAAAAGTAGAAGGAAAGAGGAGGCCATTACCCAAAACTTCTTAGCCATGAAATGAAATGAGGAACTAAAGTATTCACGTGAATAAAAAAATGAATACATGGCTAAAACACTTAGGATGTACGGCCAAAAAGAGAAAAGGAAAAGGCGGGCAAATGAAAAGTCTTTGGAAATGAAAGGACGTAGGTTAAAACTCTTTAAACTCTTCATATTTCTTTTTCTTTAATACAAATAAAACAAAAAATAAAATCAGTAATTTGACTTGAAAAACCGAAAAAAAGTAATATAAAATAAAAGTAAATAATAAATTTTAAAGAAAATGGAAAAAAGAATTAAAGAAATTGCTTAAAATTCAAAACAGGGTTCAAAAATTACAAATAAATCATCATTGGCTTTGGAAAAATATCCACTCCATTTTAAAAATATTCTAAAGCAAAATTTTGAAATAAAATTATTTTTAAAACATATTCAAAGTGAAATAAATAATTAAATTTAGAGAAAATAGAAAAAGAACTAAAGAAATTGTTTAAAAATTGGAAACATGACATGACAATTACAAATAAGATACCATTGACTCTAGAAAAATTTCTACTTCACTTTAAAATAAATAAAAGGTAAAATAAATAAAATAAATGAGGAACAAAATAAAGTGGGAATGAGAATAAAATAATATCTTGAGAAAATAGACTAATAAATAAAGAACTGCTTTAAATTAATTGAAACTGGAAAATAGAAATTGTAAACAAAAGTACAACTGACACTGGAAAATGTCAATTACACTCTCAAAATGTTTTAAAAACAAAAATATATACATAACATATTATTTTACCCATATAAATATAAATTAGAACATTACATGACCAAATAAAATATTATTTATATAATTTAAAATAAACAATTTTGTTAAATACAGCAAATTACACACAATATTTAAAAGGGCATAACTTTCACATTATAAATCAGATTTCAACGAAACGAAAAGCAGTATTCTTGAAATTTTATTTACTTTCATAATAAAAGATAAAATTCAAAATTTCAAACTTTTAAAATTTAAATTAAAAGTCAAAGTTTGACCATATTGACCAAAATTCACTGTTCTGGAAAATACTCTATTTATTCATGTTTGGAATTATAATTCACATACAAATCATAATTAATATTTAAAATAACAACATTTTCCATTTAATAAATAAAATAAAGTTTTTAAATCAGGAAATTCAATTTAAAATAATTGCAAAATACAGGGTTGTTACATCCATACAAGTTGCCTTGGGTCTGGACAAACCGATAACACCGTCTTCATCATCTTCACAGTCTTCGTTCGCTACGTTCAAACTGGATCGAAGTGGTTTTCGGATAATTAAATCCGATCCCAGTCACTTCGAAATGATCAGCGCATTGGCCAATATTGATAGTCGGTTATTTAACTATCAAATAACATTCACAAGCAACCATTAGGCCTTAAATAATTTCCCAAATTATTTATCCCAAAATATCCACTCAAGATATTATTCCCATATTTCAACACTTTGAAAATAGTTTCAAATCTCTTTTATTCCACGGAACAACCAATACTTAGAATATTTTTCCCTCTTCATTTAATATCCAACACTTGGAAATTATTCATTTATTTCCTTATTTTCTCTTCTCAAAAATCATTTACACTTTTATTTGCAAATCCCCACTCGTTTACACAAATTCTATGAATTCAAGAATTTCTTAATTTATTTCCTTTGATATTTCCAAAGACACTTATGCTTGCTTATAATCCTAGTTTCACTTATATTTCCTTGTAAGTTTTATTTCACCCTCCGAAGTTTTCTTATCTTATGCTTTAGCAATTTATTTCAGCTTCCATAATAACCCTATAAGATCTTCCTCTACAATATTATTCCATTTAAATAAACTTCGCTTCTCATCTCAAGAGGATTTATAATTGAATTTTAAAACATTTGAAAACATATATCTCTATAAAATAAGAAAAAATGGTTTATTTTCAAAATATGGTTTAAGGTAAAACTAAAATATCAATATCTCAAAAGTATTAAAGTTAATATCCAGTTGCTAATCAATTTACAAGGTTGGTTTATAAAATTAGAGTTTATCTCAACAAAGTCTATTTATAAAATGTCCAATATTTCCCACTTCCATTTATAAAATCCTCTGGATTCGTATCCCATCGATCCTATCCAAATTTATCACCATTCTCATATTCGAAATGTATTCCATTATTTCTCTTCAAACGATTCCCATCACTCGATATAAGTTCACCCCATTAACTTATATTTCAACATATCCACTGATATCATTTTATCTCATTTATAAACTCCGTTTATAAATTTATAAACTCCCTTGTGTTTTTTTACATTTATTTATAAAACCAATTCTTTATTGATAATTCCATTATAACATTTTAGCCTTTAAATAAATTCTATTTTATTTCAAATCTATTTATCGATTCCAATATCTCACCCAGCCCTTAATAGATAATTAGATTTCAAGTCTTTACTTAAACAATTTACAAATCGTTAAGTAATACCAAGTTAGCCTATATATTTCTTTATTCTTCTAAATTCCCTTTTTAATAAATCAAATTTCCAATATAAATAATTTCTTTCAAATTTCCCTTTTTAAATTCCTTCACTTAATTATAATGGTATTTAAAAATATCCAAATTCAATTCACAAGCTATTTGACATTTAATAATTAAATTCACATACAATCCATGTCAATTTATCTATCACATCATATATCACATATATATGAACAATAAATATTCTTGAGGAATCCTGTTGGATCCCTCCAACCTGTTTCCCTGCATCCATAGATGTTAGTCAACAAATAAAAATACTAATCCCACTTCGAGGGGGATATCGCGGTATATAGGGTCATCCGCTATTATGCGGGGCACATAGGGTCTCATCCGCTATATAATGCGGGAATATCAATCACTCCAATATATACACACTATTATATATATGTAACCATCCAACAGATAAATTATACAAATTCATCAATCAAGTCAGGCATCCAACAAATTTTAATTTAACATTTAATTTTAAATAAGGTAATCCAAATGAGTGAGAAAATCTCACCTTTATTTTATTTGCAGTCCTCTCCAATCTCGACTCGATTTCCCGATTTTGGACCTTGTATAACATAATAGGGTTTATTAACACTTGGAATAATCAAACGATTAATTATCATTTAATAAATTTACCTAATTAACTTTTTAATTTAAACTAATAATTTTCCTTTAAAAAATCTTTTAGTAACAAAAATTAATTAAATAAGTTAGTTGAACAAGTTAATCATCAAATCCATTGTTTTTATTTTATTTTAAAATTAAACTAGTAAGTAAAAAAATGTTTATATGGATGTTTACTTTATTTTCCAATTTGAAAATACGTATATATACTTATATAAAAATAATGGATTCCAAGTCCAATTTCTATATAAATTCTTCAACATTTAAAATTTCTATTTTCGGAATCTTATATATACATGTATTTTCTGTTTGAACCTTATATACATATATATATATATTTATTAAAAATAAAATTTCCTTCTACCCTATATATTAAAACAGAATTATCCTATACCTTACTGTAAAAATTTTATTTTATTTTTCCCTTCTTTCTATGTTTATATACATTTTTATTACATTTAAATTAAAACAGAAATCTTCATACTTCACTGTAATATTTTTTTCTCTGTATATCTATATATATGCACATATATATAGATTAATAAAAGAAAATACCTCTCTGCCTTATCGAAACGAAGCCCAAGCTGCCGACCCCACAACATCACGACCTAAACCATCCGTCGATGAACCCATCCTCGATCAACTGCGACTCGAACCACTGCACCAGACCATCAACGACCACTCGAAACTGCGAGCATCACTTCGCCGATCGCCACCACGATGTCGCCGCTCTTCTCGCAAACACCCCCTCCTGACATCTCGCCGCCTACTCGAGCACATATCACGACGTCGCCAAGCCATCACGTCGCTTCGACTCGAGCTCTGCCTCGGAGCCACCCCATTCGATCGCGAATCGATGTCTTTTTTTTATAAAACTGAATTCGAGTTGTGAAGAAGGGAGAAAGGAAAAAGGGAAAGCATCGACCACCATTTTTTTTTCTAATTCTCGGTTTGTAAATGAAAAAGGGGGAGGGACGAGATATTTTAAAAAAAATGGGAACGATGTGATTTGAAAAAGAAAATGTAATCTCGAAAAGAAGGTTGCATGCTAGGAAGACCCACAGTGATTTCGAAAAGAGGTATAAAAGTTTCGACGTGAATTTTGTTTGACCAGTCAGCAAAGTATGAATTATATTTAAATTTAAATTGACTTGAATTCGTAGCTTAAAATCTTGACCTCCTATCAGAGCGTGCCGCTAGGCGTTTATAATGTTATACCCCTATTTCGAACGCAATTGAAAAGGTTTCGAGTCCTAATTTGATTGTATGGAGAAGATAGCTTTTTGGACCCAGTTATAATATTAAATTTTCGATATAAATATTGGCGCGTTTACATACCGTACGACCACACGACAACTTCAAAAGCTACAAAATTTGAAATCTGATAATAATACAATATTATAGATCAAATGAAACTGGTTTCGTCGAATTCCGAGACTGTGTCTCGGAAGGCTATTTTTAAATGTCAATTTAAACGATATATTTTTAAAACTGAACAGATCACTTTTAAACTCAAATTTAAAACTTTTATTATCTTTATTAATATCAATATGAATTTTCCAAGCATTTAAAATATTTTTAACAAGCTTAAAACAAGATTCAATATTTTATCCAATTTCCAGATTATCTAAAATTCCGGGTCGTTACATTTTCATTCAAAATCTTTTTTAATTAAATTATAGAAACGGTTAGAAAATTTTCAAAAAAAATACTTACATGTTTTTCCATAACTTTTACAAAAACATTTTCTATTAAAAATCAAATATTTTAAATATTTTATTTTGAAAGTATTTTTTATCTTTTCAAAACAAACAAAGCCACATCCTACCCAATTAGAATTTAGTCAATGAGTTAACACCATGATTGTCTCTTTTCTATTACAAGGTAAATTTTCAAATTTCTAAAACATTTTCCTTTGAATTAGATCAACAATCAGCACACATGTTTATTTATGAGTGTTATCCCACATTTTGGCAAGGTTGAGATATCAAGGAGTCAACTGATAGAAAGGATCGTACATCCTCAGTTCGGGTAACTACAAGTTTAGTATGGATATCGATGAATATTGTCCAAGCCCAGATCGAGCTACGATCGATGAGACATGACAAGCGAAGCCGAGAAAGCCAGCATTCCAAGTTTCAAGTCGATCCGGGTTCGTATGCTCAAGATATGATCGATTAAAATTGAAGGAAAAAGCCTAACTTCGTATCAATATGATCCGTATCCATCAGACGGTCCAGCTTCGTATCGATCGTCCATCATCTACTTCGTATCCATTGGCCGGAGTCATGTTCAAATCCCTTAGTTATCCCTAGTTAGTATCCATCAATGTGGCCACACTCCGTATCCATTAGTTAACTATTTGCTCGTATCCTCCAAGTAAAGTTCTGTTCGAACCCATCGGCTTGAAGTCTTCCATATCCATCAAGATACCTTGCTTCGAACCCATCAAGATGCCCCGCTTTGAATCCATCCTACTACAACAATTTCATATCGATCAACTAGAGCACATCACGATCGATACGAACAAAGTCCTATGATCGAATCCATGCATGATTGACGCTTTCGAATCCTTTGAGTCAAAGAGCCTTGGGTCGACACGGTAAATATGGATACGAACGCGGCGAAATCTCTGGAATGACTTGATCAACCTGGCGAAAAAGGCGGGTCGATGCTAAAGTTACGCTCCACGTCATCATGAAGTCACACGCCATCATCGATTTGAAGCAATCGATGCGAACGGATGGATTCGAACGAAGCAGCCTGATGAAGATCACCATTTCGAATCGACAATATCTGGAGATCTACAAGTCCAAATGCTATGAAATTTTCACAGAAGCTTATGCACATGTTGAAAAATGTCCACACCGAATTTCAGCTCGATTGGACATTTTCTTGATCGATTCGAATGGACTTCGAATCGATCCCAAAGTGGGCCCAGATTTCCTGAAGGCGGGCATGTGGGCCCCCTCACGTGCCAGAAGTGGTCTCCCGAAATTTAGGCGAAATATCAGCCTCCTACACCTATAAATAGAGCCCCTGGTCATTCAAAAAAGAGGTCGGACAATTTTAAGAGCTAAAGAGCGCTCGGACCCTGCCAGATTTACTCTAGATCACCATTGCTGCCTTAAATTCAGATTATAATCATAAAATCTGTTGTACTACGAGATAAGAAATTGTAATCTTCAAGTATCGAGCAATAAAATCATCAAACTTCATAGTGGACGTAGGCGAAACGCCGAACCACTCTAAATTGTCGTCTTTTGTGCAATTTACTTTCTGTTATTTGGAGTTTTTGTTAGATAATTTTCATTTTCCATTTTCATTCTTCACTTTTATCTCTTCAAAAACTTCCGAAGAGCGTTGTGCCCATTTTTGGTACAAACAGTTTCCTCTTTTAAGGCATAGGGATAATGATCTGTGGTCTTGCAACAACCTTTCTCTATCCTTCACTTGCTAAAATTTTTCTTTCCAAAATTTTTAAGATTTTTGGGACTTAACATTATTTTAATTTTAGTAGCTAACAAATTTCCTTGTTTATTTTATAAACTTTCATTCTTACTATGCATTAGTTAAGTGTGTACATGAAATTTCCTTACTTGCATAGTTTTCCAATAAATATAGCGGTCAAACCATAAAATCGATTTAAAAGGAACTTTTCTAACAACATCATAATGTTTTTATACAATAGAAACAACTAATGCTTACACCCCAAGCCTAAAAGAAATAATTGTTAGAAGCTACCTTCAACATCAACTGACATTAGTGGTGTTGTGGCCCTATCACTACCTACTTAAAATAAATGGATCTTTCTAACATGTCATTCTACTGTAACCCACATATCTTAATCCATCTTTCTGGTTTCTAGTAAATAAGATACATTCATTACTTTTAACTATTACTACCGATTATAAGCTGAACTGTGCATTTCCACATTGTAATGGGCTAAGTAATACAAATTATGCACATTTAGAATAACATACTAGAAAAATTGGCTCAGCAAAATAACTTTGTTACCTTTCATCCTACCCTCTTTAATCTGAGGCAACCAACGTTCTTTATATGTGTTTGTCGTCTCATTATCCTTTATTATTATCTTCTTTTAATCCAATTCTCTTGATAGTTTTCTCAAATTTTGTTACTGCTTTCATTATCTTGACCTTTAATGCGAGTATTCCCTTCACCTATACGCGTACGTATAATCCCACGGGTCCTACAGTTGGATATGTCTCACATCAACATAATGTATATACAACTGTTGGTATCCCCTTACGGTGGGTAGACTTCTGCTATGTAACACTACTGACCTTGCATTCCAACTCATTCTAATAACTATGTCATTCTTATTTACTCTAAGCTATTGGCCACATTCAAAAATTCATACCCATCATAGATAGATACGTGAGGCTATGTATATGTTCATACTTATTTATTTACTATGCCTCCAATGTTCAATTCTCAATATTTAGTTATTTTTACACAACCGACTCCTTGTTTCATTAATGCCAATTTAATATCGTTTACCGCTTACTTTTAATTTAAAAGATTTAAATATCTTTTATTGCTTACTTTCCATTTTATTTCATTAGATCTGTTTTTCTGTTCCTTTTCAATTCTTACAATCTTCCTTTGGTTACTACTTTCTTACGTACTCATTTCCTTATCTACATGTGACGACCGAGGTTTTTCGACCCTCGAAAGACGACACAGAATCTCACAGCGGAACAAATAACTTATAATATACATCAAATCTTTACACAAACAAACTGTAATGTATATATATACAAAACATTAATCAGAGTATACTAACCTATTTCAGCCTGGATAGTTATAACATTCCGTCCTCACACTTGCTGATAAATACAACAATGAACATAGCGGAAAACAACCATATACATGAATACGTCTCTGGGCCTCCAACTCATTTCTTGAAGCTCCAAAGCTTCCAGCTAAAATCTATAAATATGTTTAGTTTGACCCGAGCATTTTAATAAAATAACACTCGAGTCAGTTTGGAAAACCAACGTGAGAAAACACACCCAACCGGATTTTAAAGGTATAGAAAACCTTTTGAAAATCAAGAATATCTCGTAAGACCACGCCGCACATAACACGAACGGGTTTTTACCTTATAGTAAACAAAAACATTTCATATGAAATTCTCTGATATTATAATACGGTCTAGATACAAATACTTATTAATCTTAGCCGAAATTGTTACATTAATTAAATTCTATAATAATAGGTATACAACTAAAACCGTAAAGTCTCGTATTGGAAAATGGATTCCATACAATGACTGGGCTAATGGGGTACCGTTTGTCATGGTGCATCTCTAGATAAAATAACACCAAGGTCAAACCTATCAACCCCTGCCAACACAGAACCGGCTTGCCCCTTACTGGATAATACCGAATATGATCACCCCTCCGTTAATGGGCCCCGAAGCATAAAATGAGAGATAATAACGACTTTAGATAGGGATTATCATACCCTACTTGGGAGTGACCCACTTAGCCTTGCTGCATCTTCCATGTTTTAGTTATTCTCGATTGATGAGGCCCGAGGCTACGTTTTACATTTATATAGCACTTCCCACTTGGAATGCTAATGCTGTCCTCCAGGCAATAATGCAATACCAGCATTCATCCATACAAGTCCGTTCCGGGACTAAACAAAACACTTAAGAGCTTCGTCTTCAATTCCATCATCTTCAAGATTCTTCACTTCGAAACGCTTAAGTTGGGTCGAAGTGGTTTTTGGATAACATATCTAATCCCAGTCCCTTCGGAACAACACTTCGATAATTCTCGATATACTCAACCCCGGTTCTTTAGGAAATAAACAGTCAAAGATAAGATCGGAGATCACCTTCTAACCGTTAGTGGACGGATTCCTTATCATTGTCCTAGGAGGACGAAATGATTTTCTTACGCACAATACGACATCATCGGAGATGAATGTGCCATATAACCCTTGTGTTTCTCCTAGATATTTCCAAAGTTA
Organism: Allium fistulosum; assembly: GCA_030737815.1. NCBI lineage: Eukaryota > Viridiplantae > Streptophyta > Magnoliopsida > Asparagales > Amaryllidaceae > Allium > Allium fistulosum. The sequence goes on from CM060904.1 coordinate 361,051,558, forward strand.
CGATTGGGACTAATTTCGATAGTCGGTTATTTAATTATCGAATAACAAACATTCAATCAAGGATTTATTTCATAAGGAAAACCAACATTGGTTAAGCATATAAGAAATCACTAGCCTCTTTTAATAAATCTTTCATACATTAGAATCACTTTGTAATTACTTGTATAAAAATACTTTTACAAAGTTATAACCGCAAATCTCTATATTTCAATACTTAGAAAATATCCATTTACGTATCTCAACGGTATAAGTATATTCATAAAACTGAGAAAGGCTTTCTTTTTATTTGATTCAAAAATCATTTATAAAACTTCTTATAATTCTCTAAAACATTTATAATCCATTTTATAAATCTTCTGGACCATTTATAAAATTCTTTTATACATTTCAATCGCTCAGAAATGCTTTTTGTACATTTTCTAAAATCATTTATAAATCCATAAAACCATTATAAAACTCCTTTTATAAATCAATAAACCCATTTCTAAAATCCGTTTATAAATATCTAACCATTTATAAACTCTTTCACCTTGCAAATAACCTTCCCTTAAGTCTTCTAACCGTTTTATAAACTCCTTTATAAAATCCAAGTCTTTCCACTCTATTCATGGATCTCGAAAACATTCATAAATAATTAAAAATCTTTTTACTTCAAAACACCATTATATATAATAATAATTATTAACAATAACATTTTAAATAAAAGAAAATTATTAATTGTAAAACATCTTAAATAATAATTAATAATTTTACAATATCGTTTAATAAACAATAATAATTAATCTTTACCATTTTTATAAATAAAAATAATTTATTTCAGAATCTTATTAATAATCCTTATTATTAATTCCAAACCATAATAAATTTTAAAATAATTACCCTTTTAAAATCTTAACATTTTGATAATTTCTTTAAAACAATATTAACTATAACAAATAACTTTAAACAATACTTCTATAATTAAATAACCTTAAAATAATATTATTATAATTAAATAACTTTAAAATAGTATTAATATAATTAAATAACTTTAAATAATATTACTATGATTAAATAACTTTAAAACAATATTAATAAAATTAAACGCTTTTAAAATAATATTAATATATTTAAATAACCTTAAAATAATATTACTATAATTAATTAACTTTAAAAAAATATTAATATAATTAAATAACTTTAAAATAATATTAATATAAATAAATCATCTTTTTTTTAAAAAAACAATATATTTTTGAAACCCATTTTTGGGTTTAAAATCATTTTCTGTCTTAAACCCAATTTCAATTCAATTGGCAATTTATGGTATTTCAAAATACTAATTTCAGGCCAATAGCTGTCAAACGCTCAACCAATATTGATATAGATTTTCTATTATCACTTGCCTTTTGTTTTTAAACATAGAACAATGTTATAACCATAGTGTCCACAATCAGGTTCATTATTCAATATGTAGGATCGTTTCACCTTAGAGGGGGGGTGAATAAGGTCTATTAAAAATTAATGCGGAAATAAAAATAAACACAGAAAGTAATACAGTAGAGATCACACACAGTTTTACCTAGCTTTGGCAAAAACTTACCTACATGCTGTCCCCAAGGTTTCTACTAGAAATTAAGTAATCAGACGCTTACAAACACATGTAAATTCACGATACCCGCTAACTTGATTAACCTAACTCTAAGCTCAAAACCCTACCACAACTCAGCCACCGAGTTGCGAATTCTCGAACTACAAAATCGTAGTTCGTAACCTAGTTAAACTAGAGTCTGACTTAAATAAAAACAAAAAAAACAACTAAAAATAGAAAACCCTAGTTTATAATTTAGCCCAAAGCAAATATAATATCGGCCCAAATAAAAAACAAATGCGGTCTAAAACGAGATATCTTTTTCTTTGTTATTCGGCCACCTTGTTTCTTTTGTAATCTAGAATTAGGGTTTTCAATTTGAGGCGCCGCTTTGAAATTAGAAGCTCGAATCGTTTACTGGTATGCTCTTGTTCCTCCATTTGCTTCGCTACTTCTTCGATTAGTGTTATTTAATTGCTTGCGGCTGCTTTAGTGTCGAGTTTGAATGGCACGTTGAATTGGTACGTGATTTGCCTCTTTTCAATTTTTGATTATGCTCGACTTGATTCGAGTTTTGGATTTGTTTTTGATTTGTTCTAAGTAAGTTCTCTGAATTTTGTCTCGAACTCGAATGATATTGCCGATGATGATTTGGGTTTAATTTATAGGGATCGAAAACTCTATACTTTCGTTCGTATATATTGGTTTGAATTCTTCAATTGATTTTCTCGCCCATTCGATTTTTGCTTGAACGATTATGATGATTCTGAATTGTTCTTTAGTAGAATATATTTGAATTTTTGAATCGGTTAAGTTCTTTTCTCCTACGACTTGAATTTGAGAAGTTCTGACCTCCCGATATCTGACTTGTTAATTGGTTGACTTCATCATCCTTCGATTATATATGTTTAAATATATTTGAATTTGTTAATTCTTTACTGCCAACAACTTGTTCAACTGCGACCTTTTCTACTCCTTGACTTTCATTGAACTGCTACTGATAGTTACGAAATTTTGAACACTTCAATAGTGTTACTTTTTTTGTTTGCCCGTTACTTTTTGAAACAATTCTTGACTTTGTTTGAACTGCTAATTATGATTTTTTAAACACTGCCTTGTAGTCTCCTCTGTTGCATATGTTTGCTGGTCATCTCCATGTATATGTGTGTATGTGTGTGATGGCTATGCTCTGTCCACTGTGCTAGTTGCTGTTGAATTCCATATTTATTTCCTTGTATTCCATTCACTGTTTGCTGGGTTACCCTATGTTGCTTTCATCCTTGAACTGATACATGCTCCAATGTATCTGTACTATATGTTTAAACATAACTTGCATATGAGCTTGGTTATTTTTGCTGTGTTGCTTGGACATTTTACTTGTACCTATTGTCATGTTGTATGTGTTCAATGCATTTCACCTGTCCTTATGCACTTGTATTCTCGGGAGTCTTGTCTGGTTCTGTTTCACTTGAAGTTCTCATATTGCATGCTCACCATTGCTGTGTCTGCCACTGCTCTATTCTGGGTTGGTTGGTTGTATGGTTGCATTTGAGTCGAGCTGGTGCACTGCCCAGGTTTGGTTGCATGTGATGTTTGATCTAGTGCACTTTGAACTCTGGTTGCATATATGCACTGTTCTAGTCTTATTAGTCTTGCATACTTGCTTTTGTACATTTGCAGTCTGGTCGAAAAACTGATGCCTTTGTTATTGAATCTGGTTCAATTTGAAATGTTGTTGCTTTGCATTCATGTACATATGAACTGACCATTGAACTTGTAGTTGCATATATGCACTGTTATAGTCTTATTAGTCTTGCATACTTGCTTTTGTACATTTGCAGTCTGGTTGAAAAACTGATGCCTTTGTTATTGAATCTGATTCAATTTGAAATGTGGTTGCTTTGCATTCATGTTCATATGAACTGACCATTGAACTTGAGTATTTCTGCAGCTTTCCTTGTGTCTTTGTACATTTGGTTAGGACTGTTGTATGTTGGCTTTATCCTTTTCACATGTCTGGTGCACTTTTTGTTTTGATTTTGTATTCTCTATTGCATGTCTTCATGAGTATGCACTTGTTTGGATCTTCATGTTATTGTTATTCACTCTGTGTGTGCGTGTTCATGTTTGGATCTTCATGTTGATTTGCTCTGCATTTTGATCCATGGTTTGCCTGGACTGATATTTGTTGTGTCGAGTTATTTGTATTGCACCTGAGTTGAATCCAGTCTAGACTTGGGTTTGACCTTGTGCCTACCTGTCCCTGTAATTTTAACAAGTGTATATCGGTGTGCATGACCTTGTGGCATTTACAGTGATACACTGTGTATGTCACAAGTTATTCGTGTAAGGTGAAAAAAATATGGTGATGAACAATCCAAATAACTGAGGCAAACAATATTTTCAAAACACATAATTCATTATGTACTACAAAATATTTCTTTTTCAATTTTACTGCATCACTGTTTTTCTTGCAGATAGATCAGATGCTGGATACAGGTTGGAAAAAAGTTGAAGATCAAATACGAGTGATGAGTGAATATATATTAGGGTGAAAACTTGTATGTAAAATTGTATAGTGACAATTGTGTTGTAATTGAAGTTGTATTGTAATTGAAAATGTGTAAATGTAGTAAGAGCTCAAATTTGTACTATTTGAATTTGTAATAAAATATTTGTTTGAATAAGAATTCCAAGTTATTTATTTTATTCAACAAATATTTATTTAATTATGTGGAAAAATAAAATAGTACAATAACAAATACATTTAAACAAACATATATATGTTTATTATCATCAAACAAAAGTCATACGCTATTGTATTCTACAATCTCCCCATTCTGATGATAACAAACATATATTAAGATTTTGACTCTATTAAATGTATTTGGTTTTGATGAATTCTATTAACTCCCCTTATTTGAATACTTCCCCTACAACAAAGCTCCCCATTCACATATGCATGAAAATAAATAAAAATATGCAAAATGAACCTTGACGAGAATATGAAAAAAAAATTATTTGCCAAGCTCTTAACTTCTCTCCCACTTTTGTTATCAGCAAAAGAGTAATAGTGTTAGATAAGAGTGATAAAGTGATAAACATTAATATCTAATCAAGTATATATATATTAAATTTCAATAAAAAATCAAACAAAAATCACAAATACTCTGTTAGGCGCATATTCCATTTTAGAGTGATGGGAGTGATGTTGGCATATAAAACCATATAGTCGTGTCCATTTATGGTATGTTTATGACATGAATCTTTTTAAATACTTACTAACCATGCTTAGCCATTAGGACTTTTGAATGAGATTAGTAGTATTTCTTATTTTTATTAAAAAAAATGAATTCCAAGCATCTTCTAACCACGCATAATCGTGAGGACTTTTAAATGAGGTTAGAATTAACTCGCATATTTCTTCCAATTTTGATATGTGTTCCATACATGCATAACCGTGAGGACTTTTAAATGAGGGTGAGTACTTTTTGGATGATTTTATTGCTAATTTTTTTAAAAATATGAATAATTTCCTGTTTAAGTACCACATTTTGAATTACTATATTGGATTTTGATAAGTGTTAGTCATAGAACTATGATAGGAATAGAGATGGTCATGGAATATTTTACCAACCAAAGTTATTACAAATTTTGTTTAAATTTTTAAAGAAATTTTCTAAATATACTGTCTCAAGCCATAATGTATGATTAATATCAACACTCATCACTTTTTCAGTCACTATTTATCTTATCGATAATCAATAGGGAGTCAGATTAGTTAACATAGGCATTTAAGATCAAATAAATTCACATTTATAAAATGCCTAAACTGAGACGAAGTCGACAAAAACTATTTTCTGAAAGGGGTTTTGTAAAAATGTCCGCCAATTGAGAATCAGTTGAAATGAAGTTTATGCAGATATTTTCTCTGGAAATGTGATCTCTAATGAAATGATGTCTAACATCTATATGCTTGGTGCGAGAATGATGTACAGGATTATTTGAGAGATCAATTGCACCTTTTCTATCACACATAAGTGGAACTCGTTTAAAATTTAGACCACAATCTTGTAAAGTTTGTATCATCCATAAAATTTGAGCAAAGCAACCGCTTAGAGCAATATACTCTGCCTCAGTGGTAGATAGTGTGGTATAATATTGTTTTCGACTTGACCATGCAACTAACGAATGTCCCAACATAAAGCACGTTCCACTAGTACTTTTTCTATCAACTAGACTACCAACATAATCTGCATTTGAATACCCTTTTAACTCAAAGTTATCATTAGTTGGATACTAAAGACCAAAACGTGGGGTGTGCAATAGATACCTTATAATCCTTTTTACAGCTTTAAAATGAGATTTCTTTGGATTTGACTGAAACCGTGCACATAAACAAATAGAGAACATAATTTCTGGTCTAGAAGAAGTAATATAAAGAAGTATACCCATGTGTATAGTGTTCTTGGTATGATAAGATGATTTTTTAAAATTCCCAATTGATCACTGGCGGATTGAAATCAGATTATTGTGTAGATTTTCAACATATAATACATCGTTGTTGCCCACTGTGACTCTGCCACCTTTGTATTTCTCTAGGCTAAGGAACTTTGATTTGTTGCCGGTCATGTGCCTGGAACAACCAGAATCCAAGTACCACTCCTGTTGTTCCTTAGCCTGCAAACACACCTACACGAGGAAAGATTTTTATGACCTATTTGTTATTATAGGTCCATGATTGTTAGTGACAAACGATTTTGAAAAACAAGTTTGTGTAGAACCAAGACAGTCTATGTTTGTTCCTTTTGGCACCCAGATTTGTTTGATTTTAAGAGATTATACATTCATGCCTTTAGGAACCCAAATTGATATGGTTTTCGCGTGTTTGGGTCTATACCAGCAATAGTTTTGATTGTGTCCAATTTTTCCACAAATCGTGCACTTGGAGTTGACATGATTAATTTCACTTCTAACTCTTTCGATTGAGTATACCCAAGTCCTTGTCTAATAGTATTAACAGTTTGTTTCCCTAATAGCATATTTAGTGATCTTTCTCCTTTGGAGAATTTTCCTAAAGTTGTAGACAATTGTTGGACTTGGGTTTTGAGAGATTCAGTTTCGCAATAACAAAGTTCACTTTTTAATAGAATTTTCTCTCCTAGTATTTTCACTTTCTTTCAAAATCAAATTTTCATTTTCAAGTGATTTAATTTTAGTTTCTTATTTTTTTATTTCCTCTTCTAATGATGGACACTTATCAGACTTAGGGCTTTTATTTCTATAGTTTTGAACCATTTGATCAAGCTGCTTATTTAGTTCTATCAAACTATCTCTTTGTGATTCAATTTTAGCGTACTTCTCCCTAAGTCTTTAAAAATAGCCATTTACTTCATGAAAATATATAAGTAATTGTGAGTGAGTAAGTTTTGATACCTCGCTTGGCTCGTCATCATCGCTGTCACTTGTTTCTCCTGAAAAATACAGATTTGCTTTTTCACTCTCATTGCCAGTGCTTTTATAAAATTCATTACTTTCATCCCAAGTAGGTGCAAAACTTCTCCTTTTAGATTTCTTTCCTTTGCTGAATTGATTTTGAGGACAATTTGGCTTGATATGACTAGGTTTATTGCAGTTGTGACAAATGATCTCCTGTTCTTCCGAGTTGTCTAGAACTTTGACGATTCTGCTTTTCAGTTGTTGATTTTGGGTTGGATTTCCATATTTGCGGTTCCACCTTTTGAATCTCTTTATTATCAGTGCCAATTCAGCTGCTCCTTTATCATCACCATCATCTTCACTTTCCATCGTTCCTGTGAGAGCTATTGATTTCTTTCGTGTATCCCCTCCTTTACGTTCTTCCTTGAATTTGATTTCTAGCTCAAATGTGGTGAGATTTCCGATGAGTTCTTCGACTTTAACTTGTTTCAGATCCTTTGATTCCTGAATGGCAGTCACTTTTGCTTCAAAATTTCATGGAAGAATTCTGAGGATTTTTCAGACTATTTCCAATTCTGTGTATGGTCTTCCTAGGGATTTTGATTTTTATACAAGATTAGAAAGTCGTCCATACATTTCTTTGACACTTTCATCCTTAGCCATTGTGAAGTTCTCGTACTCACTACTAAGCATGGCTAGGCGAGATTCTTTAACTTGGGAGGTTCCTTCATGAGTCACTTCAAGCGTGTGCCAGATTTCCTGCATAATTAGACAATGTGAGACACAATTAAATTCAGTTTGATCTAATGAACAAATAATAGAATTTATAGCTTTAGCATTAGCATTTTGCAGTTTATTTTCAAGATCTGTCCATTGATCCATAGGTTTTTCTACTTCAAGATTATCTACCATTACTGTTGGTGTCCTATATCCTATTTCAATAATATTCCATGCATCTATGGTTTTCAGAAAAATTTTCATTCTAGTTTTCCAATTCGCATATTCACCATTGAACATGGATGGTCTAACTGTGGACCGACCTTCAGCAAAAGCATTATTAAAAGAAGCCACTGAAAGAAAAAATCAAAATTTTTAAACAAAAAAAAGGTCTTTGTTCCAAGCTCTGATACCACTTGTAGGATCATTTTCACCCTAGAGGGGGGGTAAATAGGGCTTATTAAAATCTAATGCGAAAATAAAAATAAACACAGAAAGTAATGCAGTAAAGATCACACACAGTTTTACTCAGCTTCAGCAAAAACTTGCATACGTGCTACTCCCAAGGTTTCTACGAGAAATTAAGTAATCAGATGCTTACAAACACACATAAACTCGTGATACTCGCTAACTTGATTAACCTAACTCTAAGCTCAAAACCATGCCACAACTCAGCCACCGAGTTGCGAATTCTCGAACTACAAAACCGTAGTTCGTAACCTAGTTAAACTAGAGTCTGATTTAAATAAAAACAAACAAAACAACTAAAAATAAAAAACCGTAGTTTATTATTTAGCCCAAAGCAAATATAATATCGGCCCAAATAAAAAACAATTGCGGTCTAAAATGAGATATCCTTTTCTTTGTTATTCGGTCGCCTTGTTTCTTTTGTAATCTGGAATTAGGGTTTTCAATTTGAAGCGCCGCTTGGAAATTAGAAGCTTGAATCGTTTGCCGGTATACTCTCATTCCTCAATTTGCTTCGCTGCTTCTTCGATTAGTGTTATTTAATTGCTTGCGGCTACTTCAGTGTCGAGTTTGAATGGTACGTGATTTGCCTCTTTTCAATTTTTGATTATGGTCGACTTGATTCGAGTTTTGGATTTGTTTGTGATTTGTTCTAAGTAAGCTCTCTGAATTTTATCTCAAACTCGAATGATATCACCGGTGATGATTTGGGTATAATTTATAGGGATCGAAAACCCTATACTTTCGTTCGCATATATTGGTTTGAATTCTTCAATTGATTTGCTCGCCCATTCGATTTTTGCTTGAACGATTGTGATGATTCTGACTTGTTCTTTATTTGAATATATTTGAATTTTTGAATCGGTTCCGTTCATTTCTCCTACGACTTGAATTTGAGAAGTTCTGACCTCTTGATATATGACTTGTTCATTAGTTGACTTCATCATCCTTTGATTGTATATGTTTAAATATATTTGAATTTGTTAATTCTTTACTGCCAACAACTTGTTCAACTACGACCTTTTCTACTACTTGACTTTCATCAAACTGCTACTGATAGTTATGAAATTTTGAACACTTCAATAGCATTATTATTTTTTGTTTGCCCATTACTTTTTAAAATAATTCTTGACTTTGTTTAATTTGCTAATTATGATTTTTTTTTTAACACTGCCTTGTAGTCTTCTCTGTTGCATATGTTTGCTGGTCATCTCCATGTAGATACATACATATATCTATGTATATATGTGTGTGATGGCTATGATCCATCCACTGTGCTAGTTGCTATCGAATTCCATATTCATTTCCTTGTATTCCATTCACTGTTTGCAAGGTTACCCTATGTTGCTTTCATACCTGAACTGATACAGGCTCCAATGTATATTTGTACTATATGTTTAAACTTAACTTGTATATGAGCTTAGTTATTTTTGCTGGGTTGCTTGGACATTTTTCTTGTACCTGTTGTCATGTTGTATGTGTTCAATGCATTTCACCTATCCTTGTGCACTTGTATTCTCTGGAGTCTTGTTTGGTTCTGTTTCACTTGAAGCTTTCATATTGCATGCTCACCATTACTGTGTCTACCACTGCTCTGTTCTGGTCTAGTTGGTTGTATGGTTGCACTTGAGTCTAGCTGGTACACTGCCCTGGTCTGGTTGCATGTGATGTTTGATCTGGTGCACTTAGAACTCTAGTTGAATATATGCACTGTTCTGGTCTTATTAGGCTTGCATACTTGCTTTTGTACAGTTGCAGTCTGGTTGAAAAACTGCTACCTTTGTTATTAAATCTGGTTCAATTTGAAATGTCGTTGCTTTGCATTCATATACATATGAACCGATCATTGAACTTTAGTATGTCTGCAGCTTTCCTTGTGTCTTTGTACATTTGGTTAGGACTGTTGTATGTTGGCTTTATCCTTTTCACATGTCTGGTGCACTTTGTATTTTGATTTTGTATCCTCTATTGCATGTCTTCATGAGTCTGCACTTGTTTGGATCTTCATGTTATTGTTATTCACTCTATGTGTGTGTGTTCATGTTTGGATCTTCATGTTGATATGCTCTGCATTTTGATCCATGGTTTGCATGGATTGACCTTGCTGTGTTGAGTTATTTGTATTGCACCTAAGTTGAATCCAGTCTAGATTTGGGTTTGACCTTGTGCTCACCTGTCCCTGCAATTTTAACAAGTGTATATCGGTGTGCACGACCTTGTGGCATGTACAGTGATACACTGTGCATGTCACAAGTTGTTCGTGTAAGATGAAAAAAAAATGATGACGAACAACCTAAATAACCGAGGTAGACAATATTTTCAAAACACACACTTCATTGTCTACTTCAAAATATTTCTTTTTCAATTTTACTACGTTAGTGTTTATTTTGTAGATAGATCAGATGCTGGATACAGGCTAGAACAAAGTTGAAGATCAAATACGAGTGATGAGTGAATATGTAATGAGGTGAAAACTTGTACGTAAAATTGTATACTGACAATTGTGTTGTAATTGAAGTTGTATTGTAATTGAAAATGTGTAAATGTAGTGAGAGCTCAAATTTATACTATTTGAATTTGTAATAAAATATTTGTTTGAATAAAATATTTGTTTAAATAAGAATTCTGAATTATTTATTTTATTCAACAAATATTTATTTAATTATGTAGAAAAATAAAATAGTACAATAACAAATACATTTAAACAAACATATATATGTTTATTATCATCAAACAAAAGTCATAGGCTATTATATTCTACACAATAATCCATATAAAAAGAATATTATCGAAATAATTCAAAAATAGCGAGGAATCCCGTCGGATCCCTCTCACTTGTTTTCCCTTGCATCACAAACGTTATATAATCATAAAATATAAATCAACTGATTTGAGATGGAATTCGTATACAAAGGGTCATCCGCTCGTACACGGGAACGTAATAAGGTCTCATCCGCTCCAGTGGGCGGGAATATATCCAAACCAACTAATAAATATAGTAATCGTCCAAACATCCCATCAATAATTTTTATCAACTACAAATATTACTGGTTAGCCAAAAAGGTGTGTTTAACTCATCAAAAATTTTTTTGTCGCCGCGGCATTCCGGTTTGGAACTAAATCGAACGACGTCTGATTTTAGTCCAATTTTCAATAGTCTCCAAATTCATTCATACTAGTTCCATTGCGAAGCTTTCATCGTTACGAGCGCAACGCAACTCGTTGCGTTCGATTCTGACCTCGTATGAAGAAATTATAGCAATAATAAGTTTTACAAATTTAAATAATAATTAGCCTCTACTAATTACATAATTAACACTAATTACCACTATTTAAATTAATTAACGCTTAATCCTTTCTTCCTCGTTCGATAACTCAACCAGGCCGCATCAGGTTTTGCCCTCCACCACCGCCAGAGACCAAACCACGCCCCCACGACTTCACCGGATTTCGACCTACCCCCTACCCCTCTACTGACACCACCGCGGTCCCCTACCTCGCCGCCTCCATCGCAAATTTTCCCAAAATACCGATGTCGTTCATTGAAATTTCGCGGCCGCGTTGGACCACCTGGCACCACCGCCTTCCTACTGACGCTTCCCCAAACCACCATGCTTCCCTCGCCGCCACCCACACCACACAATGCCTCGCCGTCGTTGACGAACCCAAACCCAAAACTGCCGCTTGTTCTCCACGAATTCACAGTACCTTGCATCACTTCAGCCTAATTTGACCATTCAAATCCTTCATCAAGTCATCTTCGACACTTTCCTAGTTAGAGCTGAGGCACGAATTCGCTTGTAGTGGCTTCAATGAATACGGGCCTTAGAATTTGGTGAGGTAAGAATTTGAATTTTTTTGGAACCAATCTTCTGAAATGAACGTGATATATAAAAGGGAGAGGAGTATGGCTAATGTAGGGGTATGGGCAGTATGGCCATGGTATAGACAAGTATGGGCTGGTGTATGGGTAGTTATGGTTATAAAATAATATTTTTTTTAGTTTAAAATATCGAGTTACAAAACATCCAAAAATTTTGAACTCCTATCGAGGCATGCTGCCTGGTGTTCTATATGTTATACCCCTATTCCAAACACAACGGAACTAGTTCCGAGGCCTAATTCGATCGTATGCAAAAGGTAGCTTTTTGAACCCAATTATTATATTAAATTTTCAATATTAAATTCTACGCGTTTTGATCTTGCATGACTAAACGATTTACCTGATCGTTATGAAATTTTACGGCATATTATAATTCATTATTATGGATTCAATCAAACTGGTTTTGTCAAAATCCGAGATTGTGCCCCAAAAGTCTATTTTTATATGTTAATTAAAACGAGTTATTTAGAAAACCAGTTAAATCACTTTTAAATCTAATTTAAAAGTTTTATTATCTTCATTCTTATTAAACAGAATTTAAATAAGCTTTGAAATTATTTTTATCCAGCTTAAAACCCAAGATTCAATTATTTAAACAATTGCAACTATTAATTTCAATAATTTAATTATCAAATAAAATGTTATATTTGTAATTTTAGCTATTTGATTTATAAAATAATTATTCAATATTTAAAATCAATTAAATATTACAATATCAAATGGCCAAAATTCTAGGTCGTTACACTCTTTCCCCCTTACAAAGAATTTCGTCCTCGAAATTTCCAAGGTAAGAAAAATCCCTAAACCCATTAACTTTTCCAAAACCCATTTAGTTGAAATAGATTCCAAAATTCTTTTAAGCCTTTAACTTTTCCCAAAAATAACTCATTGAAACCTTGTTATTACTTTATACTAAGTTCCCAAATCATTAACAGATTCCAACTATTATCTCCCCATTCAATCCTTTCGTGTTATAACTCAAAATAAAATTTTAGTTATCAAAAATTTCTTCAAAATTTCTCAAAATTTTTCTAATGCCTTAAATTTACGAAAAATTTCACAAGCGTCTCCCTTGCACGGCTCGATCGAAACAACTACGAATTGCCACTACGGGTCCAAACCAACAAAAGAAAATGGAAGCCAAGTGGCTCAATCATAAAACCACCAAATCAAACAACAATATAAACATGTACCTTTTTGTTGGGCAACCAAATTTTACTTATGAAATCAAAGGCATCAAACTAGCTCTTGCTTCTATATATCTGCATCTTATTTACCAATGATATCCAATCATATAATTCATAATCATATTATTCTGTAATTTCAATTTCCGAAATTTGCTTCACTAAAACCGTACGATTTACATATATCATATGTATACAATATCAAATCTGATCGCTCGCTTGACCACACAATCTCACTTCCGAAATAGTATCGTTCACATGACCACTCTAGTGCGGACTCGGATCTGGTTCCTTAATTAGAAACCGTCATTCTCCTTACATAGACATGTACTATGATAGATAATTCAAGAATCAATCAAAATCCAAATCCAGTGTTCGCCGTCGAGAATCGAGTGAGAAATTCCAATCCAAATCGATGTAAATGTACTCGAATCTGGATCAAACCGTTATGCAAATAAAATAATATACGTACAACCTACATATTTATTTCAACTGATTTCTTAGCTATACCAAATTCTTTTTATTCACATTCATTCCATTCTCATTCATTTTATCCACATTCAATTGATCTACATTCATTTATTCACATTCACTTATTACTTAGTATATCCGTTCAATATTACTGTCTAAGAATTATGCCCTCAAATTTTATATTTAACAACATTTCACTCTATACTAAATTCATTTATGAATTATTTCATAAAATTTTACTCAAGTTTATAAACATTTCATTCAACTCTTCTTATGTTTATTACCACTTCACAACATAAGCCCATATCCATTTTAAATCAATTTCAATTCCATTTAACTCAATTCATTTTCCAACTTCAATATTCAATTTTATCAATCAATATCCAATTCACTAATTTATTTAATTAGTTCCTTCATTAACTCATTTCAAATTTAAATCAATTTTATTTCAAAAACTCATTTCATTTAACTAAAATTAGATTGAATTTCTTTTCAAAATTCATTTTATTTCACTTAAGTTAAGTTCCATTTCAATTCTAATTTTATTAACATTCATATTCAACAAATTAAAACATTGTTTTAACTTACTAATCCTCAATATTTATAAGTTATAAACTTTATTTTCTTATATTTTCATAAAACACTTAAATAAAAAATTTCCAGAGTTTAAACACCCTGTTCTCATTTATTTCAAATTAATTCAAAATCATATGTACACATAATCCCTTTAGTATATCAAATCATTCTTTTTAATTTTAAAATCAAAATTATATTTACCAAAACAAAACTCCAATGGTAACAATTACTCTTTTGGAAACCCGAAAATGAATGTCGAAGATGCTGCAGTCATCATCGAATTTATTTTCCAGTGACCGAAGTGAGTTCAGTGCTTTCTATTTCTTTAAAATTCTTTTAAAAATATTTCCATTCAAAAATATTTTCCCAATAATATTACTATTATTTTCCAAAACTTTGAAAAACCATTTCCAAAACTAAAAGGATTTAAATTCTCAAATTCCCAGCTTTTAAACTCTTTTTACTTACAAATCATATTATAATATACTTATGAAATTTCATTTCCTTTCCATTTATAAATCACATTTATAAATCATATTTATATAATTCCATTTGGTTATATAAAATTATTTATTAATTGTTTATCTTGCTTACATTATAATATCAACCTTTAATCGATCACAAACAACAAACAACAAATGATAATAATCTAACATTATCATTTCCTAACAACCATGCACCATATATACCATAATAATTTCTGAAAATTATTCCTTCATATATGAAAATAATCAAGGTAAAATTATTTCATTTACCCAATTTCAAAACAATACCGTGTCGAATTGCCTTGTTCAAGTGTTTAGAGATCCCTATCAATAATGTTAATTACTCGTATTGACTAGAATCCATAAGCCACTCAACTGACCGATCAACACAATATAACTAACAAATACGCGCTCATACACACACACACACACTCAAACTCATTCTAGGGTGCTACTGACCCTATCTCTAATGAGTACCCCACCAAATCCAAGGTTCTCGCTTAACCTTCAGCTCTGATACCAAATGTAACGACCGGGGTTTTCGACCCTCGAAAATCGATACTAGTATGTCCACTGTATTGTGTGTCGAGAAATCCAATGCCGGAAAAACTGATTGTTAGGGAAAAAGAAAGAAGGAAGAAGAGAAGGGAAAAACCTAAACAATATAGAATCTCGTAGTGGAACAAATAATCTATAAGATACATCAAATATTTACACAAACAAACTGTTATGTGTATATATACAAAACATTAACAGAGTATACTAACCTATTTCAACCTGGACAGTTATAACAACATGTCCTCACACTTGCTAATAAATACAACAATGAACACAGTGGAAAATAACCATATACGTGAATACGTCTCTGGGCCTCCAACTCGTCTCTTGAAGCTCCAAAGCTTCCAGCTAAAATATGTAAATATGCTTGGTCTGACCCAAGCATTATAATAATATAACACCCGAGTTAGTCTGGAAAACCAGCGTGAGAAAACACACCCAGCCGGATTTTAAAGTTATAGAAAACCTTTTGAAAATCAGGAGTATCTCGTAAGACCATGCTACATATAACACGGATGAGTTTTTACCTTACGGTAACCAAAACCATTTCATATGAAATTCTCTGATATTGTAATAGGGTCTAGATATAAATACTTATTACTCTTAGCCGAAATTGTTACATTAATTAAATTCTAGCATAATAGGTATACAACTAAAACCGTGAAGTCTTGTATTGGAAAATGGATTCCATATAATGAATGGGCTAATGGGGTACCGTGTTTCACGGTGCATCTCAAGATAAAATAACACCGAGGTCGAATCTATCGACCCCTACCAACACAGAACCGGCATGCTCCTTACTGGATTGTACCGAATAGGATCACCCCTCCATTAATGGGCCCCGATCGAAGCATACAAATGAGAGATAATAACGACTCTAGATAGGGATGATCATACCCTACTTGGGAGCAACCCACTTAGCCTTGCTGCATCTCCCATGTTTTAGTTATTCCCGGTTGATGAGGCCTAAGGCTACGTTTTACATTTATATAGCACTTCCCACTTGGAATGCTAATACTGTTCTCCAAGCAATAATGCAATACCAGCATTCATCCACAAAAGTCCATTTTAGGACTGAACAAAACACTTGAGAGCTTCATCTTTAATTCCATCATCTTCAAGATGTCTTCATTTCAAAATGCTTAAGTTGGGTCCAAGTGGTTTTAGGATAACATATCCAATCCCGGTCCCTTCGAAACAACACTTCAATAATTCCCAGTAAACTCAACCCCGGTTCTTTAGGAAATAAACAGTCCAAGATAAGATCGAAGATCACCTCCTAACCATTAGTGGACAGATTTCCTCATCATTGTCCTAGGAGAACAAAACTAGATTTATATGCATAGTACAACATCATATAACTCACGTGTTTCTCCTAGCTATTTCCAAAGTTACATTTGGGTCTAATTTCGATATTCGGTTATTTAATTATCGAATAACAAATATTCAATCAGGGATTTATTTCATAGGGAAAACCAACATTGGTTAAGCATATAAGCAATCACTAGCCTCTTTTAATAATCTTTCATACAATAGAATCACGTTGTAATTTACTTGTATAAAAATACTTTTATAAAGGTATAACCGCAAATCCCTATATTTCAATACTTATAAAATATCCATATACTTACCTTAATGGTATAAGTACATTCATAAAAGTAAGAAAGACATTCTTTTTATTTGATTCAAAAATCATTTATAAAACTCCTTATAATTCTCTAAATACATTTATAATCCATTTTATAAAACTTTTGGACCATTTATAAAATTCTTTTATACATTTCAATCGATCATAAATTCTTTTTGTACATTTTCTAAAATCATTTATAAAGCCTTTATAAATTCATAAACCATTTATAAAACTCCTTTTATAAATTTATAAACCCATTTCTAAAATTCGTTTATAAATATCTAACCATTTATAAGCTCTTTCACCTTGTAAATAATCTTCCCTTAAGTCTTCTTACCGTTTTATAAACTCTTTTATAAAATCCAAGCCTTTCCACTCTATTCATGGATCTCAAAAACATTCATAAATAATTAAGAACCTTTTTACTTCAAAATACCATTATATATAATTATTATTATTAACAATAACATTTTAAATAAATGAAAATTATTAATTGTAAAACATCATAAATAATAAATAATAATTTCAAAATATTGTTTAATAAACAATAATAATTAATCTGTACCAATTTTATAAATAAAAATAATTTATTTTCAAAACCTTTTTAATAATTCTTATTATTAATTCCAAACCATAATTATTCTTAAAATAATTAACCTTCCAAAATCTTAACATTTTGATAATTTCTTTAAAACAATATTAACTATAACGAATAACTTTAAACAATACTACTATAATTAAATAACCTTCAAAATAATATTACTATAATTAAATAAAATTAAAACAATATTAATATAATTAAATAACTTTAAATGATATTACTATAATTAAATAACTTTAAAACAATATTAATAAAATCAAATACTTTTAAAACAATATTAATATAATTAAATAACCTTAAAATAATATTACTACAATTAATTAACTTTAAAACAATATTAATATACTTAATAAATTTAAAATAATATTAATATAAATAAATTATCTTTTAGAAAAACAATATATTTCTGAAACCCATTTTCGGATTTAAAACCATTTTCTGTCTTAAACCCAAATTCAATTCAATTGGTAATTTATAGTATTTCAAAATACTAATTTTAGGCCAATAGCCGCCAAACGCTTAACCAATATTGATATTGATTTTCAAAAATCACTAGGATTTTGTGTTTAAACATAGAACAATGTTATAACCATAGTGTCCACAATCAGGTTCATTATTCAATAATCCATATAAAAGGAATATTATGGAAATAATTCAACAATAGTGAGGAATCCCGTTAGATCCCTCTAACCTGTTTTACCCTACATCACAAACGTTATATAATCATACAATATAAATCAACCGCTTTGAGGCGGGATTCGTATACAAAGGGTCATCCGCTCTTACACAGGAACGTAATAGGATCTCATACGCTCCAATAGGCGGGAATATATCTGAACCAACAAATAAATATAGTAATCATCCAAACATCCCGTCAATCATTTTATCAACTACAAATATTACTGGTTAGCCAAAAAGGTGAGTTTAACTCACCGAAATTTTTGTTGTCGCCGAGGCATTTCGGTTTAGAACTAAAATTGAACGACGTCCGATTTTAGCCAATTTTCAATAGTCTCCAAATTAGTCCAAACTAGTTCCATTGCGAAGCTTTCGTCATTACTAGTGCAACACAACACGTTTCATTCGATTCCGACCTTGTGTGAATAAATTATAGCATTAATAAGTTTTACAAATTTAAATAATAATTAGCTTGTACTAATTGCATAATTAATAATAATTACCACTATTTAAATAAATTGCCACTTAATCCTTTCTTCCTCGTTCGATAACTCAACTAGGTCACATTAGACTTCGCCCTTCACCGCCGCCAGAGACCAAACCACGCCGACGCGACTTCGCCGAAGTTCGATCAACCCCTCACCCCTCTGTTGACACCACCGTGGTTCCCAACCTCACCGCCTCCATCGGGAATTTTCCCAAAGAACCGACGCCGTTCGTTGAAATTTCGAGGACACCTGGGACCACCTTGCACCACTGCCTTCCTACTAACGCTTCCCCAGACCACCACGCTTCCCTTGCCGCCACCCACACCACCCAACGCCTCGCTATAATGACCCAAAATTTTAGTCATTTGAATTTAGAATAATTGATTGATTTTAAATATTAAAAATTTATTTTTATAGGTTAAATTAATTTAATTTTCAAATATAGCGATTTATTTGATATTTAAATTGTTAAATTTAATATTTGAAATTGTTTAAATAATTTAATCTTGGATTTAATGGGAACGAAAACTACAGTGACCCAACTTTTTGGACGGTTCAAATTGACAATAAACCACACATGTCAAACTCAGACCATTCAAAAGGGAGGATTGCTATGGGGTAAATAAGAAAAAGAAGAGAAAGAATAAAAAAACAAATACAAAATCTCACAGCGGAATGATAAATTATAATAATCAAATAACAGTTCATGAAGTTGTTTTACAAATAACATTTGATTATACTTTTACAATACAGATCAGACTTACATACAACATAAATAAATAAAATGCAGCGGAACAACATGATGAAATGGAATAAATAAAATAAATAGCATACAAATCTTTATCTTCGTCCTCTAGAGATAAATGGTCTTCAATACACTGAAAAGCTCAGACTGACCCGAGTGTAATGAAAAGACAAAACACTTGAATCTTATGTAAGTTAAATCCACAATAAATAAATATGAGTGTAACGGTGTCAGAGATGTTTACGGTGTTTAACATCTCCTATCGAGTGTTTAACGTGTGTGCAATAACTTAAGAGATGTTCGGGATTCCATCTCCTAAGGATCTGATGTAGCAGCGGAATAACAAATTGATGATTCTGTGAAAGTAGCAATCGATGGAATGAAAAATACTGAATGGCCCAAATTCGTTGATCCGAAGATACCGAATTCTAGCTATCTTCGTCACGTTGATCGCGCACGATACCATGAAAGAAGATCTGCAATTCTTCAGACGTTGATCAAGCGCACTTGATACCGTGAATTGGCTTCTACGATCGTTGATTCGAGCGCACTCGAATGCCGAAAGAGGAGATAGGAGATTACACTCAACTACCAATTTAAGAAGAGGCACAAAGCTCTCAAACAAGAATTTTTATTCAAAAATCAACAACCTATTACAAATGACACTACCCCGCTATTTATAGAGGTTACAACTCAACACGACTCAAATATTACAACACTTAGGTCGGCACCGACCTAACACGCACAGCGACCTACGACTTAAGACAGACGTGACCTAAACATTACAACATCACGCGACTTATCATATTTACAACACAAGACTTATTATAACATGACAACATAACAAATACAATCATACCAATGACCTAAGGAATTACAACAAAACAAAAGTACAACAACTTATATACAACATTACATCCCTTCACGCGACATAAGATCTTCATGCAACTTAATCATCAGCGATCTAAGACAATGCGGCATACGGTCTACGACCTAAGGTGGTCGCTTATATTCAGGTGGCACAATTGAGAACGCGGCATCAGTAGTTGAGAGACCTAACTTAGGTCGTAGCTCGGCATCAGTAGATTTAGGTCGTAGCTCGTCATTCTGTTCTGAGCGACTTATCTTCCAGCGGCATAAGGTCGAGCGACCTATCTTCCCACGACTTATGGTAGGTCGTTTGCGACCTAAAGAAAATGGCATAAGATCCAGCGACCTAAGAACTTCGCTTCTGGAAGTCTTCAAGCGACCTAAAGTTGAGCGACCTAAGTTATGTCGCGAGTCTCCACTAGGTCGCCAGCGACCTAAAACACGTTGCTTGTTATCTAGCAAGTACTCTTCGCTAGGTCGTTCCATATAGGTCGTTCGCGACTTAAAACGCTGCGACTTATTGAACAATGCGCTACGTATCTGTTGCATCCCATCCTCCTTCTCGTTAGGTCGCTCGCGACCTAAGACTACGTTAGTTTGTTCTTGCAAGCGGCCTTCACTAGGTCGGAACTCTTTACTTTGTGGTTCGTTAGGTTGTGAACGACTCAAGAATTGGATAGGTCGCTCGCGACCTATTGCTTTGCCATTCTGGGCTGCATCATCCTCCCCCTGTTGGAAGAAATTCGTCCTCGAATTTAACAGTTCTTCGTCTTTGATACTCTGATCCTCGTGAAATGGAACCAAGTGTTTTATATTGTCAATATTAGCCATAGGACGATGATCCGACAAGCTCATCTTACAATCATTCTCACAAATTGTCTTCATAATTTCCAAACGACTCATTCCTCCGGTATCTAGTTTGTTGTACGTAACAACAAGAAATCGTTCAACCATCAAGTAGATAGATTCGTTGCCACTTTGTGTCTTCATCAAACCCAATACAGAGTCCATACTTACGTCCACCCATGATCTAGTATGTATAGGTAATGACATATAAAATCCTGACTTCGTCGCGGTTTTCTTTGAAATTTGATAACTCTGACTCTTCTGAACAAACTTTTCAACCCCCTTCCTTAGTGACATCCCCAAACAAGATGTTGCAATCAACTGCATGTTACGATCACAGTCCTCGTGTCTTTTTACATGTAAGTCTTTGATAATTCTTAATCGCCAATTGTAATCAGGAATATATAATTGCCTTCCTTCGAACAGAAATCCCTCAACCAGCCTTCTCAACTCTTCCTGCTCTGTCGGACACATATGTTTACGTGACATATACGGTACAATAGCACTTGACATTTTATTTGAGGTACGTCCCTCAGTGGCAATAATTCTTTGAACATTCCTGCAGAAACTGCATCTTCACATTCATTCACCATTGGCTTAACTTCTTTGATAATTTCAACACTTTTGCTGGTTTCAATTTCATTCAACAAGAATACTTCTGCACTACCCTCCACTTCTTTAACAAGCTCTTTTGTAGATTGTAGACTAGTCGAATCCCCTTCCTTCATCAACAAATTTCCCTCTTCATCTCCTGACTTACTTTCTTCACCCTCATCCAACTTTGCTGAGTGTGAATTTTCAACCTCATGTTCATCAGATTTCGTTGGTTGAAAATCAACAACTTCATTTCCGTCAAACTTTGGTGATCTAACACTATCAACTTCATCCTCCACATCAACAAATTCCTTTAACGACAACAAAGTCTTTAGCTCCTCGATCTCCTCCAATTTGTTTTCACTCTGTTGACGTCGTTTAGGAACCAAAATGATTCGTGTATCCTCGAACATAAAACTGTAACTGTTTGCGCGTCCATCGTGTTGCACAGCCCTATCGTATTGCCATGGTCTTCCCAACAATAGATGGCATACATCCATGTCAACCACATCACACCAAATTTCGTCTTTATATTTCTTCCCAATGTAAAAATGAACACAAGCTCTTCGATTAACCTTCACCTCCTTTCCTTTCCTCAACCAAGCTAATTTGTAGGGAGTTGGATGTTTCTCGGTTTTCAATGACAGCTTCTTTACAGCTTCTGAAGAAATAATGTTGTCACAACTTCCTGCATCAATGATAAATTTGCAAACCCTTCCCAAGATAGTGCATGTTGATTGAAAGATGTTACTCCTTAACCAACTTGAATCATCCTCTTGTTTTGGGGTCAAACAAGATCTCCTCAACAACAAACTACAACCCTCATCTCCTGTCAATAATTCCTCTTCTTCAACCGGTAATGAATTGACACCATCTACTTCTGCATCTTCATGTTCAATCTCCGCAATCATGGCTCGCTTCTTGGGCTTTGTACATTCATTGCTTTTGTGGCCAAACTCTTGGCAATTAAAGCATTTGAGATTACTATTGACCTTAGCTTTGTTTGCTTCATTCACATTCGGTCTATTGACGACTTTGGAAACATCAGCACTGTTACTAACATCCTTGCTCTGATTGTTGGAATTCGTAAACACTCCACCACCTCTTCTTCCTTGTTTCTCCCAAGCAAGTGCTTTCTGATGTGCTTCGGCGACAGATCCTGGATCAAAAATATTCACCATATCTTGAATTTGCGTTCGCAATCCTCCCACATATCTAACGGTTAACTGTCCTTCTATCTCCATGATATCATTCCTCGCAATCAACTGATAAAATTCATCCGCATAGTCATTCATTGTCCTCGTCCCTTGCCTTAGATTCTGCAATCGTTGATACATAAGGGATTGATAATTGTGCGGCAAGAAAGTTGCTTTCATCATCCTTCTCATCTTATCCCATGTGGCAATCTTTGACTTCCCCATCCTCTCCCGTGTAAGTTTTGTTTGTTGCCACCAAGCCATAGCTCTCCCCCTTAATCTTGTAGCAACCAACTTCACTCTTCGATCCTCAGGAACTTCTTTGAAGTCAAAATTTTCTTCAACATTTGAAACCCAATCCAAAAATTCCTCCGCTTCCATTCCACCCTTGAATTCTGGAATTTCAGTTTTCATCCCCGACTCCCATCGGCGATCATCTTCTACAACCCGATATGCATTTCGCCCTTGGTCTCAATCTCGCGAATGAATACTACATCTACCACCATCTTCATCAAAAACAGATGTACTTCGGTAATGATCTCGACCTTCCACATTTCTATGATCTCGCATATCTCTTCTACTTTGTCTATCAACATCATGGCATGGTTCATGTTCAAACTCACGTGGAGTTCTTCTCTCTTCATTTCTATACTCGTAATGTTCTCTTCTCATTGAAACTGATGATTCTCTTCGACCTCGATCAGATTGTGGCGATACCCTTCTCGCTTCCGTAACCGATGGCGAAACTCGGTTTCCTCCATGGTTCGAGATTGGCGACCTCCTTCTTTGACCTTGATTCATATCGTTCATCAATTTCTCTAACCTTCCAATACCTTCATCTAACTTCTCATTGAATTTGTTACTAATGCGTTGTTCCATTTGTTCGGCATCTTCCCTCTTGTACAAATCTTCAATATTTTGATGTCGATTAGCTCTCCTCGGCGGCATTGTTAAATGAAACAAACTTCAACTCTCGGTGTGAACAAATATGATGCACGGCCTTCAATTAACTCCTCAAACCTCTTCAATAAAGATTGGCTCCAAGACTCGGCTTAGCTATGATTGGCTAAGTCTAGCTCTGATACCAAATGATGCAGCAGCGGAATAACAAATTGATGATTCTGTGAAAGTAGCAATCGATGGAATGAAAAATACTGAATGGCCCAAATTCGTTGATCCGAAGATACCGAATTCTAGCTATCTTCGTCACGTTGATCGCGCACGATACCATGAAAGAAGATCTGCAATTCTTCAGACGTTGATCAAGCACACTTGATACCGTGAATTGGCTTCTACGATCGTTGATTCGAGCGCACTCGAATGCCGAAAGAGGAGATAGGAGATTACACTCAACTACCAATTTAAGAAGAGGCACAAAGCTCTCAAACAAGAATTTTTATTCAAAAATCAACAACCTATTACAAATGACACTACCCCGCTATATATAGAGGTTACAACTCAACACGACTCAAATATTACAACACTTAGGTCGGCACCGACCTAACACGCACAGCGACCTACGACTTAAGACAGACGCGACCTAAACATTACAACATCACGCGACTTATCATATTTACAACACAAGACTTATTATAACATGACAACATAACAAATACAATCATACCAACGACCTAAGGAATTACAACAAAACAAAAGTACAACAACTTATATACAACATTACATCCCTTCACGCGACATAAGATCTTCATGCGACTTAATCATCAACGATCTAAGACAATGCGGCATACGGTCTACGACCTAAGGTGGTCGCGACTTATATTCAGGTGGCACAATTGAGAACGCGACATCAGTAGTTGAGCGACCTAACTTAGGTCGTAGCTCGGCATCAGTAGATTTAGGTCGTAGCTCGTCATTCTGTTCTGAGCGACTTATCTTCCAGTGGCATAAGGTCGAGCGACCTATCTTCCCACGACTAATGGTAGGTCGTTCACAGCCTAAAGAAAATGGCATAAGATCCAGCGACCTAAGAACTTCGCTTCTGGAAGTCTTCAAGCGACCTAAAGTTGAGCGACCTAAGTTATGTCGCGAGTCTCCACTAGGTCGCCAGCGACCTAAAACACGTTGCTTGTTAGCTAGCAAGTACTCTTCGCTAGGTCGTTCCATATAGGTCGTTCGCGACCTAAAACGCTGCGACTTATTGAATAATTCGCTACGTATCTGTTGCCACCCATCCTCCTTCTCATTAGGTCGCTCACGACCTAAGACTATGTTAGTTTGTTCTTGCAAGCGGCCTTCACTAGGTCGGAACTCTTTACTTTGTGGTTCGTTAGGTTGTGAACGACTCAAGAATTGGATAGGTCGCTCGCGACCTATTGCTTCGCCATTCTGGGCTGCATCAGGATCCGTTAAACTATCTACATACATAGTACAATACGCTATTATAATAGTGTCTACAGTAAAGTAAAGTATTAAAATAGCGTTAAGGCGTTACCCATATCCCACATAACACATTTTATATATTCCCGTAGTCTATACAGATACTGTAAACTCCACCAAACCGGTGGTTTACTCGGGGAGCACTCCATAGGTACGGTACAAAACAAACTCGTAGTGGGCGCGGTAAGGCATGTGACAAGGCACGCGAGGCAATGCCAGGGTAGGATTCTACCGTTTGCAGAACCGGGATGGTGGTAACGCATAGCAGCTACTACCGCCCACCTCGGAACACACTCCTATATTCAAATCAAGGGGTGGCCACCAAATCAATCACAAAGTCATAATATGGTATCGAAGAAGCCTGTTCGATCGGAGGTGCGACCTCACTTGGCCTAGGTATAACTCCTGTTTTAGTCACATCAAGCTGACTCGCGGGAGTCATGGCTTCGCTAATACCTCATACATAATTGTTCGTCAAACCATCCCACTTCATTCTGGTATCTCCACCACGTACACAGTTGTTAAAGTGGTTTTCGGTATTGAGAGAGAGTATGACAATATCTGATCCCGGTCTCTTTAATAACCAAATGCTTATTTCACACCGGATGGTTCCTTTACATTTCCAAAATCAATTCATAATTGATATCAAAATATCATATTCTCAAACCATATCACTTTCAAAATCATACTCACTTCCAAAATCATATTCACAAATAGGTTAAACTCTCATTTCAAAATCATCATATTTACCCAAATATGTCATTTCACTAGAAAATATCATTTCAAAATCCAACGTAGGTTATAACATCATTTAACCATATTTGCTTTTAAATTAAAGATTTAATTATAAATATTCAACTTTACATAGTCTGAAATTTAGAAAATAGTTTAGATAGTCATGGATAGTTTAAATAGTTTAAAGTAGTTAAAGCAATTAAAATATAGTTAAAATAGTTTAAAATAGATTACAATAGCTTAAAATAGTTTTAAATATTTTTAAATAGATTAAATTAGATTAAAATAGTTTAAAATAGATTAAAATAGTTTAAAATAGATTCAAATAGATTAAAATAAATTAAAATAGCTCAAATGGATTAAATAGCTTAAAATAGATTAAAATAGTTAAAATGGTTTAAAATAGTTAAAAATAGGTTTAATATAGTTTAATATAAAATGGTTTGAAAATCTAAATAAAACTGAATTTAAAATAATATATTTTAAACAGTTTATATTAAAATAATTAATTTGAAAGTAATATCAAATTAAACTATTTCTTCCATTTCAACAAATCTAGACCCTATCCAGCTTTCAAATTAACAAACTCAATTTTTATCATTCAATTCAAATTCTCATTAAAACCATTTAAATCAATATCGATTTCAAATCCATGTTTGAATTACAAATTTAAGCCACTTCAAATTCGATAGATTTCAAAGTTCAAATATTCAGCGTTACAATAACCCAATTTTGAGAAACTTCATTTATATTCCAAAATTCAACTTTGAAATTTCAATTTAAATCCTTTAACCAATTCATTTAAACACATTTCAATTTCAATATTTAAAAGCTAGACTTTGGAAATAATTCAGTTCACAGAAATCTAGTTTTATTCCATTTAAAATAATATCGTTTAATTGAATTCGAAATTAAGGATTTTAAAATCATTTAATTTAACCAATCCGGTATCTGTATATAATTTTCTACCCTATGGTTAAGTGATACGAATATATATCATTTCATTCCGCAATAATTTTAAATTTATGGGTATTTATATCATTTCAACCTGCAATCCCGAATTAAAATTCAAAATCCATAAAATCGCTCGAGTCTATCATTTCAACCCATAACGATTTTTTCCTAATCTATAGATAGTTCGGGTATGTATCCTTTCAACCTATAGGGATTTTTCTAACAATAAACTAAGGGAACTTGCAGTGTGGTAACAATATATATAATAAACATAACATCCAGTCATCCAATATAAACAGTTAATCATCCATCACAATCACCATTCAAATCAACCAATAAACAACAACAATTAATTGTTATCATTAATAGGTCTTTAACAGGCAATTTAAACTTCAATATTACATTAAATTGCGATTAAATTTAATAAAAGTAAGATTTAACTGGAATGACAATTTAAATATATCAAACAACAATCAATTAACTTCTAATCATATTATAATTTAATTTAACTAACATAAGGCAATTTAGTAGTTGTGAGCGGGTTAAAACGCTCACCTTCGATTTCAAATCAATTTAAAATCCAAATGAAGGCCCAAATTTAAACAGTCTCAGAATTTCGATACGATCGCAGCGGAGAAAACTGCGCGTGCATCCGAGCTCATATGCAAAAGATATTAATATTAGGAGTTACACGATTCATATTATAATATAAATAAAATAAAAATATTATAATACACGTCACCTTATCATTTCATGAGTATGAACCCTAGCCTCCTTCGATACGCACGCAACCAGGTTGAAGCCGCCACCACTACGTCAATTTTCATGCCGCTTATGTTCAACTTCGACCAGATCAGGCGATGCCACGTCATCCAGCATGCCACGCAGCCCTTGCTCCTCCCCGCGCGAATGCCTGCAATGCACCTAGGCGTGTGCGCCGCCACCACCTTTAGCACGCCATTCGAGGCAACTCCGACCATTTAGGACCCAAGGTGAACCTATGGATCGACTTTTCTTGACAGCCCCTACCCGTCTGAACCCTCAGATCGAACCCTCTTCGAAGATCCACCATTAAAATCCCAAAACCTAAAACGAACGGCCGGGAATAACCGATGATTTCTGGCCAAACGATGACTCAAATTGAAAAACAAACAGCAGCAGTGGATTCGCTTGTCGAGAGCTTTCCAACGATATATAATTTGATATAGTTTTGAGGGGTTTGATTTTTGATTTGAATTTGAAATTGAATTAGGGTTTTGGATCTGCAGCCATTGGAAGGAAGAAGAAGCAGATAGATGGAATAGACAGATACATATAGAAATAAGAAATAAAAAGGCTACTAGGGTTAGAACAAAATCTATTTATATGGACAAGGCCCGATAAGAAAGAATGAATATGTCTAATTGGTTCGAAACGACAATAACGACCTGAAAAGCCAGTTCCGCTTCCGGAACAAAAATGGGTCATCCCATATATCAAAATAGATGTTTTCGATATTTTTAAATTCAATGGAACATGCTTCAAGTCCTAATTCCATTGTATGAAGAAGTTAGCTTTTATAATCAGCTTAATTTCAATTGAATTCATTAAATTGATTTCTACGCTTTTCGAGCACATACGACCAAAATACAAGTCCGATCGCTACGAAACTTGAAATCCTACAATGATTCATTGTTACGGATCCGATGAAACTAGTTTCGTCGAAATACGAGACAGTGTCCAAAATGGCCATTTTCACGTTAATTAAATAAATTATTATTAAATTGATTAAATCACTTTTTAAATTCAAATTTAATAACTAACAATATTTTATCATTTTTGATTACCTATAAACTTATAATCTTTTAAAAAAAAATCCATGTCAAATCCAATATTCAGATATTGCACTACTTACAGTGTTCATTTTTAATCGCAATAAATTCATTAATTATAATTTAAATTCCAATAAATTCATTTATTTCGATTTTCCCACTTATTATTCCATCAATCATTACTCTATGGATATAGTTAACATTGGTTTACACCTTATTACATTAATACTCTACAATTATCATCTTAATCCATATTAACTGTAATATTTGACTAGATTAATTGCAATTGATTTCCAATTTAATTTCAACAGATTAAATAAATAGGTGATAAATAACAATTGTTACCTTTTACTTAATTTAATCACATTTATAAGTTTATTATCTACAAACAAATGTTATAACTACTTACACAGCACTGATTATATTCAATTTCAATTATTACATACTATCTCACCATTTAATATAACATTTACTTTACTTCCTTATTTACAATTTCTAAACAAATTTTAACTTTGCAATTATTTCAATTGCTTGAAATAACTTTAAAATAGTTGTTATTAACATTCAACAACATTATTAAATCGTATTTTAACTAATTTCCCATTGATAAATCATAAATTTAAATTTCTTACAATATTATATAATTTAATATTTTTAATTATCAGAAAAATATTGGTCGTTACAAAAATGATTTCAAAAGTTTACTTAAATTCTATTTGAATAAAAAGGAAGATAGTAAACTTTTAAAATTTATTTAAATGTGGTTAATTTGATTTTTATAATTATTCACTTTAATTAACATATAAAAATAGCCTTTCGGGGCAGTCTTGGATTTCGACGAAACCAATTTCATTGGAACTGTAATGGTGAATTATATTACACCGTCGAATTTCATGACGATTGGACGTATCGTTTGGGCGTGTGAGATCGAAACACATGGAAATTTATATCAAGAATTTTAATTAAAATAATTGGTTTTGAAAAGCTATCTTCCGCACATGATCGAATTAGGTCTCGAAACAAGTTCGCTGCGTTCAAAATAGGGGTATAACATATAGAACGCCAGGTGGTACGTCTCGATAGAAGTTCGAGATTTTCGGATATTAAAAGTTGGATATTTTCGAATATGAAATAAATAATATATTATATCAGCCATATTTCAACCCTTACCCACCATTATTCAACCATACCTTGCTGACCATATCCCCATGTTTTGAAATCCCATTACCGTCCATTTCCCTCGTCGATTTTTCAGTGAAAAAAAAAGAGAAGAATGCGAGGGGAGGCCCGCGCGAAGCAAGGCGCGAAGGCGGCACGCACGGCGATCGCGAATGGAGGAGGGCGTGGTGACGCAGACAAGTTGGTTTTGGGTTTCGCAATTCGTGTGTACACGCGCAACTAGCTGGAGCGGCGGCGGCGGCGAGCTTGAGGGAGTGGCGCGCGATCGACAATGCGACGGCGATGAACGAGGCGAAATTTCGATCGATATTAGAAAAAAATAGAAGCGGCCTGGAAGTCGCATACGCGCATCGCGGAGGAAGGTGATCGCAGGTGGTAGGCAGCTAGGGCGGCGGGGCGGAAGAGGTGGTGGAGGGTCGGTGGTCGCGGTCGAGCGATCGAGAAAAAAAAACTTGCACACTTGGAACGATTAGAAACAGGTAAGAAGGATAAGTTAAGTTTTTTAAATTTAAATTAATTTAAGTTAAGTAATTAATTATCTTAAAAATTCGTTAATCCATATTTAACTCGTACGAGGTTCAATTTGAATGCGACGAGTCGCGTTGCGATCGTATCGACGAAGGCTACGCTATGGAGTTGGATTGGACGAATTCGAAGTTAATTGGGATTTTGGATTAAAATTGGATATTCATTTAATTTTAATTCAAAATGGAATGTTTGGACGATAATTAAAATCAAAGTGAGTTAATCTCACCTTTTTGGTTAATCAGAAAATTTATATAGTCAATAAATATTATTGGATGTTTGAATATTTATCTCTGATAGTATTGATTGTTTGGATAATATACCGAATTATATTGTTAGTTGGATATATTCCCGCCTATTGGAGCGGATGAGACCCTATTACGTTCCTTTGTAAAAGCGGATGACTCTTTATTTACGAATCCCATCTCGAAACGGTTGATTTATATTTTTATGATCATATACTATATGTGATGTAGGAGGATAGGTTGGAGGAATCCAACAGGATTCCTCACACGGTTGATTTATTTTCATATAAATTGAAATATGATATGATTGGATATTATATTGGATGACATGAACACGATTTTGTTTATTTAGTGTTTTGGTAGCACTAGGCCTCGATTTTGGTATTTTAAATTACTATAAAATAGTGATCTGATTTAAAAAGGAATTTCAAGTGATTTGAAAATTATTTATGTTTTAAACAATTTTTCTAAAATAAAAATATGATTTTTGTGGATATTATAATTTAATAGTTTTATAAAACATTTTAAATAGAGTTTTAAAACCGAGAGTAAAGATTTTATAATTTGGGAAAATAAGTCGGTCTTTTATAATAAAGGGATATGGTCATAAAAAGAAAATAGAAATATTTTTATATAAATATTATTAACCAATATATATATAGGCACATATAATATAATTTATTTATAAATGTGAAATTTATAAATGTGATAAATTATAAAAGTGATATTTTACAAAGAAGTCAAGGTTTGTAAAATCGTATTTTGTTAATAAAATATGAATTTATAAACGGTGTTTTAAATCAAAGGAAATTATTATCATTTAACAAAGTGGTGAAATAAATCAAGTGGTGGATTTATTATAAGACGAGGAATAATATTTTAGAAAATAGTTGATTCTATTTTGGAAATTTAAGATGAGGGTAAATTTGGATTGTTAAACGATATGTTATAAATTGAAGGAAATTTATGAAAGAAATTTATACCTATCGAAGGAAGGTTATAGCGGTTGAAATTATGTATTGGAGTGGGTTTTATAAATAAGCAGGATTTATAAAGGAATAAAGGTATAAATGGGTTCGTAAATAAAGGAATTCTTATGAAAGGAAGTTTTATAAAATGGAAGAGGTTTATAAATATGGTTTATAAATATGGAAACGATTATGTTGAATTAAGTATGGATTTTTATCAACGAAATATATTTATATTTTAAAGGCTGTTTATTAATATTAATATCATTTAAAGGTTCTTTATCAATATTTTAAATGTTTTTAAAGGTTAATTATTTAAAAATATTAATATGGGTTGAAATTAGTTTTAAATTATTTACCTGTAATGTTTTGAAAATTTACTGTTATTATTTATAATAATGTTGAAGATAAATTATTCATTTTTATTTAAGAATGTTTTGAAAATTATTAATTATTATTTTAAGATGTTTTAAATTTAGTATTTATTTATAATGTTATTAGTATATAGTAGTGTTAAAGGTAAGCGTTTGGGATTTAATTATAATTTTTTTTCGAGATTTATAAATGGAGTTTTATAAATAGATGGGGTTCTTATAAGAGGAACCGTATAACATGTTTTGGAAAATATAATGGAAGATTGCTTAAAAAGGGTAGAAACGTTTTATAAATAGTTTTAAATATTTATAAAAGAATTTTAGGAATGGGTTTATGGATTTATAAAAGGGATTTTATAAATGGTTTTGTGGATGTGAAATGGAGTTATTAAATGATTTAGAATTTAATAAAAAGGGGAACCTTCCCCAAAATTGGTGAATATACTTATACCATTGAAATAAGTATATGGATATTTTTTTCAAGTATTGAGAAATAGTGATTGTGGGTTTATATAAATCTTTGTAAAAAGAATTTTTTTTCAAGAATTACAAAGTGAATTTAGTTAATAAAATATTTATTAATAGAGGCTTAGTGTTGCTTGGTGCTTAACCACTGTTGGTTTTCCCTATGGAATTAAATCTCTGATTGAATGTTTGTTATTCGATGGTTAAATAACCAACTATCGAATTTGGAACCAAATGTAAATTTAGAAATATCTAGAGAAACACGTGAGTTGTATAGCACTGTCATCTCCGATGATGTTGTACCGTGCGTATAAATCTCGTTTCGTTCTCCTAGGACAATGATAAGGAAATCCGTCCACTAACGGTTAGGAGGTGATCTCCGATCTTAGCTTTGAATGTTTATTTCCTAATGAATCAGGGTTGAGTTTACCGGGAATTATCGGATGTTGTTTCGAAGAGACCGGGAATGGGTATGTTATCCGAAAACCACTTCGATCCAACAAATGTGTTTCGAAGTGAAGACATCTTGAAGATGATGGAATTGAAGACGGAGCTCTCAAGTGTTTTATTCAGCCCCAGAACGAACTTGTATGGATAAATGCTGATATTGAATTATTTCCTAGAGGGCAGTGTTAACATTCCAAGTGGTAAGTGGTATAAAAAGGTAAAACGTAGCATCAGACCTCATCAACTGGGAAATGACGAAAATTGGGCATGCAGCAGGGCCAAGTGGGTAGCTCTTAAGTAGGGTATGGTCATTCCAAATCTAGATCGGTTACTATCTATTCTTGTATGCTTCGGGGCCCAAGTGGGGTGATCATATTCGGTACTAATAGTCAAGTGGTAGGCCAGTCCTGTGTGAAAGGGGTACAAGATGTTCTTGTTAGACCTTGGTGCATTTATCTAGAGGTGTACCTTCGGAAGGTAGTTCCTTACCTTGTCATAGTATGGAATCCAATCTCAATTACATGCCCTTACGGTTTTGATTGTAGAACCTAGTATGTTGGAATTTAACAATGTAACAATTTCGGCTAAGATTAATAAGTATTTGTATCTAGACACAATTATAATATAAGAGAATTTCATATAAAATGTTTTGGTTATCGTAAGGTAAAAACCCGTCCGTGTTTATGTGCGGCGTGGTCTTACAAGATCTTTGATTTTCAAATGGTTTTCTAGAACTGTAAAATCCAATTGGGTGTGCTTTCTCATGCCAGTTTTCCAGACTGACTCGAGTGTTATTTTATTATAATTCTCGGGTCAGACCGAGCATTACGAATTACTTTGGATTTATTGGAGCTCAAGAAACGAGTTGGAGGTCTATAGGTCGTATTCACGTATATGTCTATGTTCCGCTGCTTTTGTTTTTGAAATCATCAGCATTTGTGAGGAAAGGCTGTTATAACTGTCCAGGCTGATGATCGTTATTTGGGTTGTACTTTGATGGTTGTAAGTATATAATAGTTTCTCTTTGTAAAGATGTTGATATTATATTATATATTGTTCCACTACGATTGTGAGATTCTGTATTGCTTTTAATGTCTTTTTCTTCTTCTCTTCTTCTCTACTTCTTTCCTCTTTCTTTCCCACAATTATCCGTCTTTCCATTTGATTTGGGTTGGACATGTGTGGTTTATTGTCAGCTTGAATAGTACGGATTGGCGGGTCATTACAACGTGGTATTTGAGCTTAGGTTGAGCGAACACCTTGGCTTTGGTAGGAATTTACTCATTTGAGGTTGGGTAAATGAGACCCTAGGATGAGTTTGAGTGGATTATAAATATGAGCGCGTATTCGTTAGCAACTATAAAAATGTTTTATATTGTGTTAATTTATCTGTTGAGTAGCATATGAATTGTTGTCGATACGTGGGATGCCACAATATCGATAGGGGTTTCTAAACGCTTAAACAAGGCAAACCAACACAATATTGTTCTAAAAGTGGGTAAATGAAATAATTTTACCTAAATTATATTTTATATATAAAGGAATAATTTTTCAGTAATTATTATAGTTATATATGGAGTGTTTGGTTGATCAGTAAATGATAGTATTTGATTTTCATCGCTGTTGTTTGTTGTCTAACAAAGTTGTTATTATTATAATATAAGAAGATAAACAATGGTAAAACGAATTATATAAGAGACTAAATTTATAAATATGAATTATAGACAATTGATTATACTTAAAATAATCAACATTTGTAAAATAATATTACATAAGGAGTGATATTTTATAAATATGATTTATAAACGTGATTTATAAATGGAAAGGAAATGAAATTGCCGAAGTATATATACATTATGATTTGTTAATAAAAGCGGATTAAAAACAAGAAGTTTGAGGATTTAAATCTCACTGATTTTGGAAAGTTGTTTTTCGAAAGGTTTTAGAAAATAATAATAGTGTTATTATGGTAATATTTTTGTTACAAATATTTTGAAATAGGATTTAAAGGAGAATAGAAAGCACTGAACTCACTTCAGTCACTGGAAAATAATTTTGGTGATTACAGCCGCATCATCAGTGTTCATTTCGAATTTCTAAGTGAGGAATTGCCACCGTTGAAGTTTTTTTTGGTAAAACAAATTTGGTTTAGAATCCAGAAGTATAATTAGAAATATAAAGGAGTTATATATATATATATATATATATATATTGATTTTAGAATGATTTGAAATAAATCGGGTGCTTAAAATCCTGAAATTTCTATGTAAATGTTTTGGGAAACATAAGATAACAAGTTTTTGAACTTAAAATTTGGAAATAGTATAGATAAGAAAGAAATTTGGAATTAAGATATCAAATTAAAATTTAACTTAAGCCAAGTTAAATAAATTGAGTAATGAATTAAATAAGATGACGTTTTGACATAAGAAAGGTTAAATGAAATTGAATTCGATTTGTAAAGAATTAATGAAATGAACTAATAAAATAAATTAGTGAAAGAATATGAACTTGAGTTATAAAATGGAATTCAACCTGAATTGTAAAACGAATTGAATGTGTGTTGGAATGTTGCTCGATAAAATCGAATATGAACTTAAGTTATGGGGTGATAACAAATATTTGTGGCGTTGTATAAAAGTGTTTATAATAAACTTGAGTAAAAGATTTTATGAAATGGTTATTAAGGATTATTGGTATTAAAGAAATATACTAAGTGATGGATGAATATAAATGTAAATGAACATGAATTAGATAAAAGTGAATGGTGAATATGTGCATGAAATTGAAAGTTAATAAATTGAAGAATAATAATGGGATGTAAGTTAATTGGAATGTAATTAATAGGATGTAAATCAATCGAACGTAAGTAAATTGAGTGTAAATGAATTGGATGTAAATGGAAGTATAACTTAAAGGTTGACATTAAAAATGCAAATCGAAATGGTTATGAATAAATTGAACGGATATCACTTGTTTGATGACTTCTTTTGTTACATATGATTCATTAGCATATGGATTTGGAGTAGTTATGTTATATACTGATATTACTCTCCATATACTTGTTCTTATAGTTTGTTGAGTGTTTAGTAGGTGTAGATGGTGTATGCTTCGCTTTGGAGCTCGCTTTCACGCTATATTGATTGTATATGCTTTGCTAATGCTAAAATAAGGTACACATCTCGGATTACATACCGTACTTTTATGTTTTTCCCTACGGGATGTCTCATCCTCAAAGATGAGATGTATATTTGTGATATATATATATATATATATATATATATATATTGTGATTTACTAAGATCGAGCCACACAAAGGAGACGCTGGCGAAATTTTCCAAAAATTTAAGGCGTTAGAAAATTTTTGGAAAATTTTGGAAAATTTTTATAACTAAAATTTAGATTTTAGGTTTATAATTTGGAATGAATGAATGTATGGTATTAGTTAGTATCGGTGAATGAACTTAAGGACTTAAAAGAATTTGGAAGTCTATTACGGATTGGTTTTGAAAAGTTAAAGGGTTGGACATTTTTCTTACCTTGGAAATTTCAGGGATGAAATTCTTTTAAGGGGGAAGAATGCAATGACCCAGAATTTTAGTCATTTGAATTTAGAATATTTAATTGATTTTCAATATTGAAAAGTTATTTTTATAGGTTAAATAACTTGAATTTCAACGCGATTTATTTGATATTTACATTGTTAAGTTTAATATTTGAAATTGTTTAAATAATTTAATCTTGGATTTAATAGGAACGGAAACGATTTCAAAAGTTTATTTAAATTTTATTTGAATAAGAAGGAGGATAGTAAACTTTTAAAATTTATTTAAAAGTGATTAATTTGATTTTTATAATTATTCGTTTTAATTAACATATAAAAATAGCCTTTTGGAGCACTATCTCGGATTTCGACGAAACAAGTCGTCGAATCCGGTCGTCGAATTTCGTGACGATTAGACGTATCGTTTGGGTGTGCGAGATCGAAATGCGTGGAAATTTATATTTGCAATTTTAATTGAAATAATTGGGTTTGAAAAGCTATCTTCTGCACACGATCGAATTAGGTCTTGTAACAAGTTCCGTTGCGTTCGGAATAGGGGTATAACATATAGAATGTCAGGCGGCACGTCTCAATAGGAGTTGGAGATTTTTGAACATTTAAAGTTGGATATTTTCGAATAAAAAATAAATAAATATATTATATCAGCCATACTTCAACCCTTACCCAACCACTGTTCAACAATACCTTGTTGACCAAACCCCCATGTTTTAAAATCACATTACCGTCCATTTCCCTCTTCAATTTTTCACAGAAAAAAATAAGAGAAGAACGCGAGGGGAGGCGCGCACACGCGAAGCAAGGCGCGACGGCGTCATTGAAGGTGCAGGCGCGACAATTGCGAATGGAAGAGGGCGTGGTGATGCAAGCAAGCGGGCTTTAGGTTTCGTGATTCGTGCATACACGCGCGACAAGTTGGAGCGGCGGCTGCGGCGAGCTTGAGGGAGGGGCGCGCGATCGACGAGGCATTGGTGATGAACGAGGCGCAATTTCGATCGACATTGGAAAAAAGAAAAAAAAAATGGCATGGAAGTCGCGTACGCGCTCAGCGGAGGAAGGCGATCGCGGGCGGCTACGGCAGCGGCGCGGTAGAGGTGGTGGAGGGTCGGTGGTCGCGGTCGAGCGATCGAGAAAAAAATTAATAAATAAACTTGCATGCCTGGAACGAGCAGATCAAGGGAAGAAGGATAAGTTAAGTTTTTTAAAATTTAAATTAATTTAAGTAATTTAATTATAAGTTCATTAATTCATATTTAACTCGTACGAGGTCCAAATTGAACGCGATGAGTCGCGTTGCGATCGTGTCGACAAAGGCTACCCTATGGAGTTGGATTGGACGGATTCAGTGCTAGTTGGGATTTTGTATTAAAATTAGACATTCATTCAATTTTAATTCAAAACAGAATGGTTCGACGATAGTTAAAATCAAAGTGAGTTAATCTCCCCTTTTTGACTAATCATAAAATTTATATAGTCAATAAATATTATTTATTGAATTTTTGGATATTTATTTTTGATCATATTGATTTTTTGGATAATATGCTGAATTATATTGTTAGTTGGATATATTCCTGCCTATTGGAGCGGATGAGACCCTATTACGTTCCCTTGTATGAGTGGATGACCCTTTGTTTATGAATCCCACCTCGAAGCGGTTGATTTATATTTTTATGATCATATACTGTATGTGATGCAAGGGGACAAGTTGGAGGGATCCAACGGGATCCCTCACACAGTTGATTTATTTTCATATAAATTGATATATGATATGATTGGATGTTATATTGGATAACATGGACACGATTTTGTTTATTTAGTGCTTTGGTAGCACTAGGCCTTGATTTTGGTATTTTAAATTACTATAAAATAATGATTTGATTTAAAAAGGAATTTCAAGTGATTTGAAAATTATTTATGTTTTAAATAATTTTTCTAAAATAAAAATATGATTGTTAAACGATATTTTATAAATTGAAGGAAATTTATGAAAGAAAATTATACCTATTGAAACAAGGTTATAATGGTTGAAATTATGTATTGGAGGGGTTTTTATAAATAAGCAGGATTTATAAAGGAATAAAGGTATAAATGGGTTCCTAAATAAAGGAATTTTTATGAAAGGAAGTTTTATAAAATGGAAGAGATTTATAAACATGGTTTATAAATATGGAAACGATTATGTTGAATTAAGTATGGATTTTTATCGAGGAAATATATTTATATTTTAAAGGCTGTTTATTAATATTAATGTCCTTTAAAGGTTGTTTATCAATATTTTAAATGTTTTTAAATGTTAATTATTTAAAACTATTAATATGGGTTGAAATTAGTTTTAAATTATTTACCAGTAAAGTTTTGTAAATTTATTATTATTATTTATAATAACGTTCAAGATAAATTATTTTTGTTTATTTAAGAATGTTCTAAAAATTATTAATTATTATTTTAATATGTTTTAAATTTATTTTTATTTATTTATAATGTTATTAGTATATAGTAGTTTTAAAGGTAAGCGATTGGTATTTAATTATAATTGTTTTCCGGGATTTATAAATGGAGTTTTATAAATATATGGGGTTCTTATAAGAGGAATCTTATAACATGGTTTGGAAAATATAATGGAAGATTGCTCAAAAAGGGTAGAAATGTTTTATAAATAGTTTTAAATATTTGTAAAAGAATTTCAGGAATGGGTTTATGGATTTATAAAGGGATTTTATAAACGGTTTTGTGGATGTCAAATGGAGTTGTTAAATTATTTTAGAATTTAATAAAAAGGGAAATCTTCCCAAAAATTGGTGAATAAATATACTTATACCATTGAAATAAGTATATGGATATTTTTTTCAAGTACTGAGAAATAGTGATTGTGGGTTTATATAAATCTTTGTAAAAAGAATTTTGATTCAAGAATTACAAAGTGAATTTAGTTAATAAAATATTTATTAATAGAGGCTTAGTGTTGCTTGGTGCTTAACCAATGTTGGTTTTCCCTATGGAATTAAATCCCTGATTGAATGTTTGTTATTCAATAGTTAAATAACCGACTATCAAATTTGGACCTAAACGTAACTTTGGAAATATATAGAGAAGCACGTGAGTTATATGGCACAGTCATCTTCGATGATGTTGTACTGTGCGTATAAATCTTGTTTCATTCTCCTAGGACAATGATAAGGAAATTCATCCACTAACGGTTAGGAGTTGATCTTCGATCTTATCTTTGACTGTTTATTTCCTAAAGAACCGGGGTTGAGTTTACTGGGAATTATCGAATGTTGTTTCGAAGAGACTGGGATCGGGTATGTTATCCGAAAACCACTTCGATCCAATAAATGTGTTTCGAAGTGAAGATACCTTGAAGATGAAGGAATTGGAGACGGAGCTCTCAAGTGTTTCATTTATTCCTAGAAATAACTTGTATTGATGAATGCTAATATTGCATTATTGCTTGGAGGGCAGTGTTAGCATTCCAAGTGGGAAGTGCTATAAAAAGGTAAAACGTAGCCTCGGACTTCATCAACCGGGAAATGACCAAAATTGGGCATGCAACATGGCCAAGTGGGTAGCTCCCAAGTAGGGTATGGTCATTCCAAATCTAGACTGGTTACTATCTATTCTTGTATGCTTCGGGGCCCAAGTGGGGTGACATATTCGGTACTACTAGTTAAGTGGTAGGCCAGTCCTGTGTGGCAGGGGTATAAGATGTTCTTGTCAGACCCCAATGCATTTATCTGGAGGTGTATCTTTGGAAGGTAGTTCTTTACCTTGTCATAGTATGGAATCCAATCTCCAATACGTGCCTTTACGGTTTTGATTGTAGAACCTAGTATGCTGGAATTTAATAGTAAAAATTTCGGCTAAGATTAATTAGTATTTGTATCTAAACACTATTATAATATCATAGAATTTCGTATAAATTGCTTAGTTATCGTAAGATAAAAACCCGTCCATGTTTATGTGTGGCGTGGTCTTATGAAATAATCTGATTTTTAAATGGTTTTTTAGAACTTTAAAATCCAATTGGGTGTGTTTTCTCACGCTAGTATTCTAGACCGAATCGAGTGTTATTTTATTATAATGCTTGGGTCAGACCGAGCATTACAGATTGCTTTGGATTCATCGGAGCTCAAGAGACGAGTTGGAGGTCTACAGGTCGTATTCATGTATATGTCTACGTTCCGCTGCTTTTGTTGTTGAAATCATCAGCATTTATGAGGACAGACTGTTATAACGTCCAGGTCGATGATCGTTATTTGGGTTGTACTATGATGGGTGTAAGTATATAACAGATTCTCTTTGTAAAGATGTTGATATTATATTATATATTGTTCCGCTGCAATTGGGAGATTCTATATTGTTTTTAATTTCTTTTCCTTCTTCTCTACTTCTTTCCTCTTTCTTTCCCATAACTATCCATCTTTCCGTTCGATTTGAGTTGGACATGCGTGGTTTATTGTCAGTTTGAATAGTACGGATTGGCAGGTCGTAACACTCGCCGTCGTTGACGATCCCAAACCCAAAACTGCCGCTCGTCCTCCACGAATTCCCAATGCCTCGCATCACTTCAGCCCAATCCGACCGTTCAACTCCTTCATCAAGTCGTTCTCGATACTTTCCTAGTTGGAGCCGTGGAACGAAATTGCTTGTAGTGGCTTCGATGAATACATGCCTTAGGATTTGGTGAGGTAAGAATTTGACATTTTCTGGAACCAATCTTCTAAAATGAACGTGATATATAAAAGGGAGAGGAGTATGGCTAAAGTAGAGGTATGGGCGGTATGGCCATGGTGTGGGCAAGTATGGGATGGTGTATGGGTAGGTATGGTTATAAAATTATATAAATATATTTTTTCAATTTAAAATATCGAGTTACAAAATGTCCGAAAATTTTGAACTCCTATCGAGGCATGCCGCCTGGTGTTCTATATGTTATACCCCCATTCCGAACACAATGTAACTAGTTCCGAGGTCTAATTTGATTGTATGTAGAAGATAGTTTTCTGAACCCAATTATTATATTAAATTTTCAGTATTAAACTCTAAGTGTTTCGATCTTACACGACCAAATGATTTATCTGATCATCGTAAAATTTTATGGTGTATTATAATTCATTATTACAGATCCAATGAAACTTATTTCGTAGAAATCCGAGACTGTGCCCCGAAAGGCTATTTTTATATGTTAATTAAAACAGGTTATTTAGAAAATCAGTTAAATCTCTTTTAAATCAAATTTAAAAGTTTTATTATCTTCATTCTTATTATATAGAATTTAAATAAGCTTTGAAATTATTTTTATCCAGCTTAAAACCCAAGATTCAATTATCTAAACAATTGCAACTATTAATTTCAATAATTTAATATAAAATAAAACGTTATATTTGAAATTTTAGTTATTTGACTTATAAAATAATTATTCAATATTTAAAATCAATTAAATATTACAAAATCAAATGACTGAAATTATGGGTCGTTGCTTACGGTTAATTTCCTAATTTATTGCATATATTAAATTTAATAATTTAACTATTGTTATTATCTCTACTTACAATATTTTGTTTATATTTAGGTATTACTACATTTAATGCATTGGAATTACATCCTACAAAAAGAAATGTTGACATTGTAAATTACCTTAAGTTACCTAAAAGAGGACTTGTGTTACGTTAGAAATTACGAGGAATCGTCTTTTCTGTTATAATTGGAATAGCCGGTACAAAATACAGTAAATATCTCTATTTTGTACATCTCTTTCTTTTAGGCATATTCTTTATTATTTGAAATGTTATAATTTTATATTTATAAAACTAGATAATTTATAGAAATTTACATTGCAACATACTCCATTCCAATAAATTAAAATACTACATGAATTCCAATTCGTCCTAAAATAATATCTAGTTCATATTTACTAGCATATGTCGTTTACCCACCAAATTTGAAATTACTACACAATTCATTAACCTGGGGACTACTTTCTCCCTTACTTTCTAGATTCAGACACATGTAATGTTTAATTCATGTTGACAATTCACAAAATATGTAGGCATGGTTTTCATTACATGTATATATTTAAGATTACAACTCCAAAATAATTACATTCAGACATACAAGAAATAGATTTACAATGATATAAATCTAATATTATATAGAAATATATAATTTCCCAATCACCTTTAAGCTTCCCAAATCTCCAAATCTAAATCCTGTTATTTTTGTTTGACTCCTTTTTTCTTTATAATAGAATATATATACCGCAAGCGTATACATTTGTATTAGAAATCTAGATCTGATAAGAGATTTGAATTTAGCTAAGATTTGAATTAATAGTTTACCTTGTCTCTAGCGATTCAATTCGATTCTATTCTTCTTCTCTATTATCCTCCGCTATTCTCCACTTGTATATACATATATAGATTATACTTCTATTCTTAATTTGTGGACAAATGAAAACGGTAGAGCCTCGTCGTGCTTCATAAAGTATGAGAAGAAAAGTGAGGGTTTAGGCCGTATTTATAGGGGTTCGAAACAATGACAGCCGTTAGATTATTCTACTTTAAATCCAGACCGTTCGGCCTAGGTTCACATTACAGCCACCAACATATAAAATGGCCGACTGCTACCTCTCCACCGGTCGACCCCTAAGGCTCGTCCGGTCACAGTAAAGGGGTCGACCAGTTATCGTTTTATATTAATTAATTATACTGTTTCGTTTAATTCCTTTTTCACCCATCTAATTCCAATTTTTAACCAATCTAATTTAACGTTAATTATGCTTAGACATTAAGTAAGAGGTAATGTTAACTAACGTTTGTTAATTACATTTATTTCCTTAATTACATATATATTTATTTACGATCCAAAATATTCAAATGTTAATTACTTTTTGTTTGAATTCTGATCGTAAACTTTATATATGAAAATTGACCAGAAAATCACCATGAATACAAAGTTGCAAATTTCATAGCCCAAACTCTGATGTTTGTGAAAATTTTATTTTTGGCTTCATTGATTGTTAGTTAATTTCTTTTTCATTAATTATTGTTAAATTTATGGGGTGTTATTACATGCCTCCTCTGCATTTTGATTGATAATCAAACTATTTGATATTTCTATCAAACACTTGTTCAGCTTTGATGCTTTCTTAATGATACATTCATATCCATTCTTGGATCATATGCGAAAACTCATAAACTCAATATTGTGTCTACTGACTTCAAGACACTTTGGTTATTATGTGTAAACAATTTACTCTAAATCATTGTTTAGAATTTCTGTTTCCTCACATAAATAACAAAACATAAAGTCATACCATGTGATAATTTTGTGAGTAAAATCCGAATCAACTTGAGCACATTGAATGGTGTATCTATTATGTTAATTTCAACAATTGAAATTCATGGTAATATTCTTATCATTGTGGCTCACTATATTCCAAATGCATTTGTCTTTCTCATAAAGGCACATTCGCGGCCAATGGATCATATTCCTTCGGATACAACTATCAAAATCATATTCTAATAATGTACTTAGAATCTTCAGATTAGGGCATCATACCATATCATAGAGTTAATACTCTTAATCGTTTAATTAAACAACCAGCATTATATTTTTGACATTGACAAGAAACTCACGGTTTCTCTTTAATGTACAAGAATGCTCACTAGAAGTTCTAATGTATTTGTGCTCATTTAGGTTCGGACAATATCATTTCATCCCTTATAATCAGTTTTATCATTAGATCGTATCCAAATTCATTTTATACCAATAATTTCTTACAGAAATTCTTTCGCTACGAAGATAGTATTTCTTGAAACAATAGTTGTTTCTCAATGCGATGGAATGGCCGTTCATAAACATTTTAATAAATTACCTTATATTAAAACTGATTTTGCATTAGTTCATAATATTTATGTTCACAATATAAAATT
This sequence comes from Allium fistulosum, assembly GCA_030737815.1. Lineage (NCBI taxonomy): Eukaryota > Viridiplantae > Streptophyta > Magnoliopsida > Asparagales > Amaryllidaceae > Allium > Allium fistulosum. The sequence continues at coordinate 361,096,153 of CM060904.1, forward strand.
AGTCATCTAATGACCGTCGATCCAAAATTCTCTTGGGATGATTCATACAATATCGCTTATGTATAGTTATTACATGCATTCTTTTGACTTGCATAACCTAGCAACTCCTTGGTCTAGGATATATAGGGATTTTTTATACACTCTTATCTTGTATGGTTTTGTAAACTATTATTTGGATGATATTAATTTTAACCTTGTGTACTACTCTTAAGTACACACCTGTAACGACCCGTAAATTTAACTGGTTTTAATAACGTTATTAATTGAAATTTTGCGAAATTTTAAACGATAAAATTTTGAAATATAAATTTGATATTTGGAGTGCGTCTAGTTAAACATAGCAACTGGTAAATTTTCGTCCGAAAATATGAAAGTTTATTTCGCGCGTAAATTTACTTCAATTTAATCAGTTAAAAAAGCGATGAAAATAAAATGTTTTCGGAACCTAAATATTTTTACACAGAAAAATTCTAAATCATCTTCTGAGCAAGATTTCAGTTTGTCGTTTTTCCAAATTCGGACATCTTTTGCTCCGTCGATCTTATTTTTCAGCGTTTTTCTTGCATTTTCCGCTATTAGAAAATTCGAATTTTTATAACTCGATCATACCACTGATATCTGTATACCGTTTTGATCGTCTTGTCGTGCTGAGCTCTGCGGTATATTAAATTCTGTGTTTCAGAGTCTGGTACGCGGTGATACGATAAAACGGTCAACCGTATCGGTTCCGAAATTTTGGCTTTTGAATTTTCGTGACCTTTCACTCATCTACTGGCTGGAATCTTCAGTCATTGTTTGTGATAACTCCTGAATTAAATTCGTGGCTTTACACTTTTCCATTTGTTTTGGTTATAAAGTTGTTGGCCTTTCATCTCTTGTATCTGTTCATAAAAATCAAAAGATGTAAATTTTAATAAAATCAGTTCGCCCCTTTTGTTTGCAAAGCCACAACCTTTCTTTCATCTTCATTTTTCCCCTATCACCATTCCACCTTCCCATGCAAGCAGACACCAGCCATTAAAACCCCATCACCCTCTCACGTATGCATCCATCTCCACTGCCAGCTTCGCCCAGCCTCCCACAACCTCCGCCACGTCAGCACTTGGCAGCACCACCACCACCACAAACCCGAACAATCCCATCCTTCCCTTCAACCCAAGGCTTCTACTCTTCCCATAGCCTCCCTGACCCCGGCCTTTCCCCTTCTTTTCCCACTCCCCCTCGACCCGACTAAATCCCCACCGAGGCCAACACCATCACCTTACACCCGACCACCACAACAGCCTAGCCGAGACCACCCCTGACACAACTCCCCGCCCCAGCCACCTTGTCGCCAACGCAAGCCAACACACTTCCAACGTTCTGCACCTTCACCTCTAAGCTGCCGAGTTCGGCCGAGACCCTGCTTCACCCACCTCCTCTAGCTTTCGCGACCCATCCTCTGGCCGAAGTTTTGTTGAGGTATAAAACATATATGTGTTATAGTTTTAATAAAAATGTTAGTTTATATATATGTTAAATAATTATATGTATGTATTTTGCATAGAACGGTCTTTTCAAAATTTACTTATATAGATGTATGTATTATACTGTACTTTGAAATATATTGAGTGTATATAGTATTTTATAATATATTTTATGCCATATAGTAGAAATTGTTATAAAACATATTTAGTTATAATATGTAATGGGTTATACTGCAGTTTTATATATAGATATGTATAGGCATGAGTCTGGGTTATATCTATATTCAGTAAGTGGTATTTTATAGTTATAAAGTTACAAAACATTATAAAGGTTAGTTATAATGTATATATATACGTTGTCCCTTGGGAGTTGTATATATAATTGTATGGCCACATATATATAACATGTTGTTTGCATATTTTGTTGTTTTACGGTCTGCCTTGATATGGATGTATATATAGTATATAGTTTATTAAGTCACAAAAGTTTATACAGTATAATTTATAAGGTATATACATTTTAAAATGAGTATCCTTGCAACCCAGTTCGACCAAGTCTTGTCCTATATATATATATGTTATATAACTTGATATTTTACTTCATTTTGATTTATACTGTATATATTATAAAGTAAGTCTGTGTATATATTTAGTAGTATGTGTGTGATGTCTGCATAAGTGTAGCTTGCATGTATGCAAACTTATATTGTATTATCTACTAAAAATATAGAGAGAGTATGCCTGTTACAGTAAATGTCTTATAATATATATATTTTGATTGAAGTTATATAATAAGTGGATAATATGAGCAATATATATAATTACAGTTGTTGTACTATTGTTTAAATTGCATATGTAAAGGATGTTAGTTTATTTCATATAATATTGAGATTTTGGGGTATGTTTTCTTCATTTGAATTTTTGTTTGAGATAAGTCTATGCTTTGACTAAAAAATTTTGAATGGTAATTTGTAAATATGACGTTTTAAATATGTTTTAAAAATTGAATGTTTGTTTTAAAGGAATTTATGATAATAATGTAATATATATACATTTCTGTTCTATCAAGATGATTCCGAGTATCTTCATCGACCCCGTCCTGATTTGTTCCATTTATTTTATTATCAGCTTTGATCGTTGAATTCGTACCGACTTTGCTTTGCTTCGATTCGTCATTCAAATTTCAGTGTCCGTATCAGTGTGCGTATCCGTGTCATCTTCTGTATTCCTCTCTAGCCTCGAAAGGTGAGCAATCACTTACGATTAACGTTCTTATATTTATTAAATTTGATTTCAATTGAAACGACAATTGAAATATGCTGCTGTTAGTTATTTATATTGCTATATCTATGCCATCATCTGTATCTGTTCACCTGTGACACCTGACATCATTATCTGTTATTTATATTGATATATATATATATATATATGCCATCATCTGTATCTGTTCACCTGTGACATCTGACACCTTTATCTATTATTTATACTGATGATATATGCCTGTTACCGTTGTTATATTTTATCATATCAGTTATCACTCTACAAGTTCCCTGTTAATATAGCATTCACTATGGGTTGAAATGATACATACCCGAACGATCTGTAGAATAAGAGAAAATTGTTATGGGTCGAAATGATAAACCCAAGCGATTTTCAATTGAATTGAATTTGGGATTACGGGTTGAAATGATATATATATATACCCGTATATATTTAAATTACGGATTGAAATGATAAATATCCGTATCACTTGACCATAGGGTAGAAAATTATATACAGACACCGTTGGTCTATATATCAATAATTTAAAATGATTTCTATGGTTTTGAAAAGAAATATATGGTTTTAATAAATATTGATTTAAAGATTTATTTAAGTTGATTTGAATCAATATAAAAATATGTTTTGAGTATTTATGTAAAATTTATATTTTCAAATATAATTTTATAATGTTCAAGTTGAAAGATAAATTTGAAATTGATTTGGAATTCTTAATTATTTAATAATTATACTTAAATAAGTTTGATTCGAAATCTATTAAATTTGAAATCTTAAGATATGTTTCTAACTTGAATTTGATTAAAAGTGACTTTAATGAATATTTCAAATTTATATAAATTTAAATGGGATATTTTGTTTATTTAAAATTTGTGAATTTAAGTTGTATTAGATGTTATTGAAATGTTGAATATTTAAAGCTTTGAAATATATTGAAATTGAAATGGCTTACTTTATGGTTTAAATATGTATTTGAAATCTATAGATTGAAATGGTTATTTAGAAACTGAATCGAATTGAAATTGATGATTTGAGATTTGATTAAATTAAAATTTGGAATTCGAGTTAATTCGAATCGATTTGTGAAATTTGAGGAACTATTTTATTTTATAAGGTAATTTTAAAATTATATTTAAACTATGGATATTTTACTTTATAAATTATTTTAATATAAACTATTTTAATATAAATCATTTTTAATATAAATTATTTTATTTATAAACTATTTTATTATATATACTAATTTTAACATCTAAACTGTTTAAGAGGAAAGTGTTATGATTTCCAAAATACTATGATTTCAAAGCTGTGATTTTTAAAAAAGACTATGATTTTGAAAGCGTTATAACTTTGGAAAAGTACTATGATTTTGGAAATGGATTTATTTGAAGTAAAATTGTTATCGTATGAATGTGGTTTTGAAATGGAAATGATATTTCGGTTTGAAATATAACTATTTTGAAAGTTTACTAAATGACCATCGGTGAAATTAATACGTAGTTATTAAAGAGACCGGGATCGGATATGGACATACTCTCTGTCGATACCGAAAACCACTTTAATAACTAATATACGCGGAGTGTTGATCCAGAACGAAGTGGATGGTTTTGATGAACGCGTTGACTGAAGAAAGAGAACGATATTGGATGACCCTTGACATGACTAAAACAGGAGCCGCGCTGGGCCATTGAGGATCGCCATCTCTAGCGGACACACTTCTTCGATACCTTATCTATTACTTATGTGATTCGATTTGGGTGCACCCCTTGATTTGGGAGTGTTGTTTCGCGGTGTTGGGGTAGTAGCTGCTATGCCCAACATCAGTCCGGATCAGGCAACTACTAGTATCCTAGTTGGTATCGCCTCATGTACCTTGTCATACTGATTATCCTATTCGCGACCACTACGTTTTGGTTTGTACCTTTAGTATATGGATTGCCCTCTGGTGACTTCCGTTTTTGGGGAAACTATGGTCTTGTATATGCTCTTGGGAATAAAAATGTGTTAAGGGTGGAATGGGCCATGACTTAACGATATTTTGATATCGTACTTTACTGATTAGACACTATCTACTTAGCGTATTCTACTGTATATATAGATAGTTTAATGGATCCTTAGAGGATGGTTATCCCAAACATCCTTTGAGTCACTTGTATTTCAGTTGTTATTTCACTTGAGTTGGATTTATTGATATAAGAATGTTAATCTTGACTCGAGTGTTTTGTGTTTTTTTTACGCTCGGGTCAGACTGAGTGTACCAGTATTCGAGACTCACCTTTGGAGTTGGAGCTTCGCTTAAAGATCCAGCTATCTATCCAGCTTTCAGATATTCAGTTGATTCCAGTGATGTATTCTGATATTGTATTTGACTATTGTATTCGAGACTTCTGTTGTATCTTGTTTAACTCTGTTATATATATAGTAGCTTCATGAACTACTATTCTTTTGTTTCCGCTGCATTATTGTTATATTACTCTGTGTCTGTGTCTGTGATCTGTGATTATTTTATTTACTGTATATGTTGAGTTTTGCCAATTTAAATTAACAATCTATTGTTTTGAATTATTCAAGTTCGACATGTCTGGATTTATTGTCGATTTGAATGGTCCAAAATAGTGGGTCGTTACAACACCTTATAGAAAGAGTTTAACTCAGCTTTACTTATCATTAATCATGCTTTATCCAATAAAGTTTGATTACTCCTTATCAATACAACATTATGTATTATAGGGAGGAGTGACCTTGGAGACTGAATCTTTATTCATATTAGGTACGTACGGAACTCATTCTACTATACTCGCCTATTTGATCAAATTGAATCATTTTTGTAGCATATTATATTATTTACTTTCGTTTTATATTCTATGAACTTATCATAGACTTGTATATGCGTATCAAATACACATGTTCATGTTTGTGATAACTCATCGGTGAATACGATGAAGTATGTGGAATCATTTTGATATTAATAAACTTATGATTGCATACATCTATATATATCAATTTAAAGAGCTCATTAACTCTTATGATACTCCCACTAAATAGGCGCATAATCCTTAATTGTTTGAGATATAATTAACCAGTGTCATATGATTCATAATCGTACAATAAAAACCATTTCTAAAACTATGGCCTAGTCTATAATTCCAAAATAATAGTAAATAGTTCTAAAAACTTCTGTATTTTCCAATGCATCACTTTTGTTATAAAACAAATACCACATTATAGTTTAATTTTATAACGAATATTCATAATATTCACATTAAAATACAACTATGTCTATTTTTCAGTCGACACTGAAAAATAGTCATTACCTCATAAATAATGTGTGGTACGTTTTACGAAAACAATTTTCGTAATTGGATGCAATCAATGAGAGTTACATGGCACTCCCCCGCTATTTTCGCTATTACTATAATAGCATATTGAATTAGAGGTCCATCATTCACATAATATAGATTATTTATTTCATATACTGCAACTACTTACATTGGAGAGTTCTTTGATCAAATATCTTAAACTAAAAGGAATAAATCTCCTAGAAAATAATTTTCTATATGAAAATACATTTTGGAATAGAAATCATATTTCCTATTCCAATATTAAGTATCAGATTTTATTATTACAATTCTTGCTTTCGATGTTTTTTATGAAGCAAAAGTGACTATTCCTCTCTTCATCCCAATTGTACCTTAAATCACTTCTACTCTTGTACATTCATTATTCTTTCTAAATGGTCGAACCATTCAAAAGAAATCCCTTATTGCAATATCACAACGAACTCTTTATAAAAATGCATTTGATTATCCTTAACATATAAGGACATTAAATGTGATGCACCTTACATAAACTGATCAAACTGACATTTCGACGATCGAGTTCTTAAACTTATATTGGTCTCGTGTTACATTTAACACAATATATATTTTATTATAATCAATCAAATTGAATACTCGATCTCACACTATGGTTTATTTCTTATTTCGGATGAAGTAATTCCATCGAAATATTGTACATTACAAACTGTGATCGTTCACCATACAACATTTATATGTGACTGTATATAGATCAAATATCCATAGTATTGTATTGTTGTTGAGTTTGGAACTCATAATATGCAATACATGGTCTCGACAAAATAAACACATAAGCAACCAAATTACGAACATATTTAGTTGTAGAATCATGCGCTTGCATGGGTGTTGAAATGTTAACATGCAATAATCATTTATTAGTAGGTATATATAATTTTCAATCTTCAGTTCAGTTCATTTATATACCTTAATTGATAAATGTTTATCAATCATATTAAATATACAAATTTATCAATGTATATTATTATAACATTATATAGCATATGTTCTTACATTATTATAAAGGTTATATGTTATCATTTTACTTCCAAATAAGGCTCCCACTAGTCTTATATGTTTAACGATACCCTCAGTCGAAACATAGAAGTCCTTTGACTTCACTAGTGGGTGTTAGGACTCGTCCATCTTGAAATTATGACCTTGAGTTTGCTTAACAAGTCATAGCTCCATGGACAATGGATAACTCATTACCAGATGTATCGTATACAACTCCCAACCTATGCTACCTTGTCCTAATTTCACTTCGACCTTGAGTTTGCTTAACAATCAAAACGAAATTACTCACTCGAACCTACCATATCGTGATGGCCTAAGTATAGTATATATACCTTGAGTTTCCTCTACAAATACGTATGGTTATCTTACCTTGTCGATTCAATATATTAATAATACCACTTATAACATCCCCAGCTTGAGTTTTCTCAACAACTAAGGAGTATCCAAGTAATTTATTAATATATATGTGTGTATGTGCGCGCGTGTGTGCGCGTGTGTGCGCGTGTGCGTTAGAGGACAATATTATATTGAAGATTCATAATCTTCAATATATTACATTAAGTGATATCGACTTATGGAATAATGTATTTCTTATGAAATACCCTTGTGATTCAAGTGTCAGACATATCTGAAATCACGGTATATGTACAATACATATGTATTTATCCCTTAAGTCTATTTGGGTTTCTTTGATGTTTCACCTTTAGTTTATACATTTATATTATATCAGTTTTATTATACAACTTTTATATTTCATATTACTTATATAATAGTCTTATGTATAATATTAAATAAATCTTACTTAATTAATTTTAATTGATTAAAATTTTAATTAATTTTATATTAATTTAGTATAACTTTGATATTTAATAATTATTATATACTATAACCTTTATAGTATAACACATATATCTTATATATGTGTAAATTTCTTATTTAATTAATTAACCATTAATTTATTTATTTAATTAATTAAATTTTAATTTATTTCATCAAACAATTTTAATTATATTATATTAGTTTTGAAAAATCATATTATACATATACGTGTATACTTATCATATCTTTTTTTAAACTCTACTCCGAAGAGTAGAGCCCAACCCAGCTAGTCCGACCCGAGCCAAGAATTGGAGGTTAGCCTGCCCAGCAGGAAGCATTCGTTTCCCAACCATTTTTGTTGGATTTAACAGGAAGCACAACTTCCCGCCTTGAGGGAGTAGGGCAGATGGGTATCGAACTCGTGACCTCGTTAACCGTTGCAAATGTCGCTACCACTGCGCCACTACTACGGACGATACTTATGATATCTTAAACATTTTAAATATCATAATATATATATCAAAAATATATAATACATGTATATTTTTTTTTCATTAACTAACTTATTTAATTAATTAATTAATTTTATCAATCTTATTAATAAATTTAAAATTTATAAATTAATTTATATTATTTTCAAATATTTTGAAAAAATTTATTATCCTATAACCTTCTATAATATATGTATATCTTATTTTTAATTTAAATTTAAAATATTATATTTTTAGCTTTCAAACAATTTTGAAAGTTAGCCCAAGGTCGGCAACAAACTATGGTAAGGTACTAGATTATTCAAACCCAATCCTAGGCACTAGATACCCTACTAACTGGGCTATGAGCTTAATTAGTTAACCCTAACTTGAATAATCTAGACCGCATAGGCTATCAGGCTCCGATACCATTATTGGAAATATGCTAGTCCGTAGCGGAAGTTATGGGTAAATTTTAATTTTTTTAATCATATTGGATCTTTATTAGGATTAAGAAGTCTAATTTATTAAGAATATTTCCAAATTTCTTTTAAATAAAACCTTTATTTTATTTAAATTTATAAAATATTATTTATTTAATGATATATAATATATATATACATGTATTGTATACGCTTACATATGTATGCTTGTGTAACATATCAATTCGTGCTAGGTATAACATGCCTGTGTATATGTGTTAGGAGTTACACCACAACAGACATGTTATAGCTTAACTAATATGACAATATATTATCCAAATGTATGTCTATATACTTTATTTATATCTATATAATGAGATATATATATATAACCTATATTTTATTTAAATAATTTTGTAAATATATATATATATATATAATTTCATATATATATATAATATATATATATAAACATTGTATAAATATTTATAACTATATGAATTTATAATTAGATCATTTGTAAAATATATTAAATATAATTATTTATAATGCTGAAAACATTACACACACACAGATATATATATATATATATATATATATAGTAATTTTTTTAATATATATATCTATGTATTAAATACTTATATAATTTTGAATAAATATATACTCACCTAGTCATGCGCACAGCTTAATTTAAAAAAAATATGTTTTGTTAAATATCCATATTGGATATATATATATATATATAATATTAATAAAAGATATTATTTTAAAAGTAATTTTGAATTTTAAAATTCCAATAAATTTCTAAAATATATTTCTTATTTTGAATATTTATTATATGATTTTATAATTTAAATAATTTTAGAAACTAATTTTTAATACTTGGCTTTAATTTAATATTTTTTTATAAAAAATATTTTTTTAATTTACTACTGAGAGCATGTTATGTGTAAACATAATTTTATAAAATATAAAACATAGTTTTATATGTAAAATATATATATATTGATATAACTCATTTATGTAATTAATTAATTTAAATAATAAAAAATATATTTAAAAATATCTTTATTACAGTCGAAAATAGTAATATAATACTTTGTCCATAAAATTATATAACCATGTTTGTATGATGTATGATGTAATATTTAATTTATAAACTATGTATGTATATTTAAATGTATATTTTAAATTATCAAAATAAAAATGGTTTTTTAATTGTTGAGTCGTACCATTATAGGTATGTAAATGATAATTGTTTTTAATATGCAAGTATATGCAAACATACAACCAATCCTATTATGACAATATATTTGTATATTGAAATCGTCACCTCTAACAATATAATATATATATAAACATTATATCTAAACATTGATAATTATACATTGATTAGAAATATACCTTACAACCAATGCCTAAAAGTACACCTTAAAATGATGAGATTTACTTCTTGAACTAATTTTCAATATGATAGATTGCTAGCCCTTAACCATTAACCACCAGCTATTGAATAACACTTGATTTTATTTGATTTGAACTTAGAAAATTAGAGAGATGGAGGGGGAGAGTTTGGCCAGAAATAAAGGGTAAATGAAGGCTCTAAAAGTTATAAAACAAGTATGGCCAAAATTTACACCAATTCTCTTCATTAAAAATATCACTTTGGACTTATGAAATTTGGTAACGGTCAAAATTCCAATATCGTCTACGTTCAACTCTAAAGTCCAAACACAAAGTCCTTGGTTTAATAATAACAATTATTATTAACTGAAATACTCTGGTTAAAGACTTTGAGTTAACTTTAGTTGACCATGATGATAATCTCATATAAATGAGAAGATGAATCCTCTCCTCAATAATGTTTCACTTCCAATGCTTTCACTCGACCCAACTATAGTCGTTCGATGGTCACCATGCCATGATTTAACTATAATCAAAGTGGAGTTTCCACATTGAAGATCAATAGTATTCTCAAATCAAGAGAACTATGTAATTTTGTCACATCAATATTTTCTGTTTGACCTTAGCTATATTATCAATAGAAAAATATTGAGTGAGTCATTCCATAATTATCAATTAACTATCAGTACATAACCTTTAAGTGCCCCTAGTAGCCATGAGTAATACACTGCCCAAGGAGAGCATTACATACTCTAGTCTCAACTGATGTATAGATATCCATTCTTGATACGTCTCGGCTAGGAATATTTAAAATGGTATATTTACTTTCATTATGATAAACGAGTATATATGCATGCCCGTGTGGACTTGAATCTAGTCACTTGGTACTTGGACTACATATAATCATAACATTTATAATATTATTTTGACTGAGCACACTGTTTTCTCCCCTTCCATTATTTGATGACTTTTATATTTTATGTTATTAATCCAGATGTAATCACTTTCTTATTCTTTCCTAAATATTTCGTTGTTGTAATAAACCTTTTAACCACTTTCTTAATTTCGTTTTTATCATAGTTGGACCATAATTCTTGCTTGAGCTTTGTCATTCACCTCTTCCACATAGTACGTGGATAATACAATTAACATATTGATGAATTAGTTGCTTGCTTGTGTATTTAATCAGTGAATGTATTTAAAAAAATCCATGTATAATTTACTATAAATGATGCTCAACTTATTTTATTAGACATATTGACTATTCGATCAACCTTAATTTTATTTTACTTTTTCCAATACGACTTGAAATATATATACGGCAATTGCTCCTTCAAATATAATATTATTTGATGTCTGACTAATTATTTTTTGCTAAGTCTAAATCTATGATTCTAACATTAACCTTTGTTTAATTACATCATGTGCTATAGACACAAGTTTAATACTCAATTATGTATCTTACCTTTGGAAAGGAGCATCCCAATATATATATTTTGATAATGCAAAATATTTCAAATTGACAACTATGATTAGCATAAAGTGTGTATGAACGATACATTATCCAAGCTCGTAAAATAATGTAGGCAAGAAAATATTGTATTAAATAAAAAGTCATGCTTGAATGAGAAAACATATATAATCAGTTTTAGTGTTGATACGTAAGCTACTCATTCAAAAACACATACCCAAGTTTGTAATGCAACTGCTATTTCATTTTGGAAAGAAATATACTGATATAATTTTCAATTGAATGGGCAAACTTATATATAATTAGTCCAGTTCGTAATTGAGCAAAGTTTCTATTGAAAGATCGCAATGTAGTTTTAGATGTTTGGAATGCATCCATTTTCATAAAATTTATTATGTTTGCATGCACAGATATAAATAAATATTATGTCTGACTATTAAGATATATTAACTGATGATCTACAAAGCAGTTAGGTTTCATGCAATTAGGGTCCCTTACATCGTAGGTGCGTTGTTAAATTAATGGCATTTCAAAGGGACATGAAAAAGAATGCGTTTTTGTATTGTGAAATGGTTATTTAAAAGAAGAATTAATTGTTATGTCATTATTAGTTACATTTGAGAATATTCATTACTTGTGTTGGAAAGGGAATCAACGTATTAAAAAGTATTTGGAGGAGATCAAAGTTTTAATGATCATTAATTACTATGGGCATTCGGCGCAACGTGTTAGATTGCAAAGAAAAAAAATTGAGTAGTTAACTGAAACTGAGCATAATAATGGGTCTAACACAAAAATAAGCGGACCAATAATTGAAGGTGGACCAAACTTGTATCTTTTCTCTTCTTACATATGCCATCATACATGTTCTAGCTTTCTAAATACAGTACAATATTTATGCCTAATAAGTACATCGAATTTGAGAAATTACTCGTGTTCAACCTTGGGTAGATCAAGCCAAAGTTATTTACATGCGTGTAGAAAAATTATTATCACGAAATATTATCATTTCCCTAACCTAGTTGTTTTGATGTAAAAGTAGCAAGCTAATGATAAGATAGAAACCTCAGAATATCACAACATAGATATCACCCATCTTGGCCTTCCAGTATGGTCATGTGACCGAATTACTTACATAATTATACACAAACTACATCCAAATTACCAAATAAAATTAATGGAAGAACAATATTGAATGAGCATATTGCTATTGAAACATAGGACGTGCTAAGTTATCCCAAACTAACTGAATGTTTTAGGAAAGTTTGTTATTGATAACAACAATCATGTTCATATGGCATTTGGCTAATAATATTGTTGTAGGTTCAGCGCAGAAACATTGATTTAGAATTTTAACTATTGATTACTTGTAGAAGCCGTTAACTTTTGGTAAACTATAGTCATATAAAAATTAAGGTAAGGAGACTCACCATGTTGCTCTTGTGATGTATGAAGGTTTCCCATAATATGTCTAAAATTTACATAAAAGCTATAAATAGTAAGGATTATTTGAGATTTTACCATATATAATATGCTAATTTCATAAGCTTCAAATATGGAGGCACTTTTTCTTATCAAGTACAACAAAAACTGTGAGCATCTCTCATACGTACGAATTATATGCATTTCTTAAGAACAATGCTTACACATAACAGATACTTGTTTTGGTATTGAAACATTAACTTGTAACAAACTTTCATTAACATAAAATAAAATTTTACAGGTTGTAAATTTCCTTTTTGGACCCATTATAAAAAATTGAATGCCCATGATCCGACAACAAAATTTATTAGGTTTAAAGCTATTGTAAATTTCTCTGGTTTATAGCTACATTGATTTAAGGAAAGGAAATGAAATATGTTTGACTAAAATTTATTAGGTTATAACTGCCCATTAACTTGCATCTTATAATGTAACTTAATAGATCCAAATGAATCTTCAAAAATGAAGAATGAGGTGCACAAATACAAAAGTGATGCACACAACTACTGAAGTAATGCATGAAGGTCAAGATAGATAAGAGCAACACTTGTATAACCATTCCAACTTGTGTACAATGCGAAATAAGAAATATCAACACATTTCAACAAAAAATACAAAATGATTCTAATGTTTCCGTAGATCATCTGAAGTGGCTAATTATATTTAATTTTTTGTGATTACTTTATTAGATTCTATTCTTGAAGTTTTACGTTTCATCCTAGATTAGGGCGCTATAACCATCCTTTTGCATCTCCAAACTCTAATTTAGAATGAGGTTAGTTATAATAATGGCAATAAAGAATAATATGCTCATTGTTTGGTAATTCAGTAATCACATATTCATTTAGACCCAACACGTATTGAGCTTCTAACACATAGTTATGATTGATGGCTTTGTAATCACATATTCATTTAGACCCAACACATATTGAGCTTCTAACACATAGTTATGATTGATGGCTCTGTAATCACATATTCATTTAGACCCAACACATATTGAGCTTCTAACACAGTTATGATTGATGGCTTTGTAAAGTCGATGGTAACTAACGTCCTAGTTACGTTACATAGTCCAGTAATCACATATTCTTAATGTGAGAGATGAAAACATTTATAGCATTACTTTGTTTACAACTCATCTTCATAACATATAATGAACAATGAAAAAATCTACATTTGTGTGAGGTTATTTTTAATCGATTGTATTAATTATGGTTCACTTGTTACGTCTCAACAACAGAACACTGACATTGATAAACATATACAAAAAAACAATGTCCAAATTGGCGCAGATTGGGATCATATTCTAAAAGATAGCAGGAGATAAGACATATGATAGCTATAGGTATAAAACGCATAGAATCAAGTTAAAAGAGAACTATAATGTAAACTATTTTACTAACATGAATATAACAACAAACCATGCAGAATAATTACAAAATCTAAACTTTTGTTTACCATGCTAAATCTTCATTTGGGTTTACAAAAAATATTAGATTATGCTAGAAGTTATGTCACAGTTGACAATACAATATTATGCAACGTTTTTGCCTTCCCATAAAAAGAAACTAACAATATTTCCAATCTAAACACAAATATATTTCTATTAATTATTATTTATATATTACATCTCAATAACAAAACACTAACATTGGTAACCATATACAAAAACAATGTCCAAATTGGTGCAAATTTGGATCAAATTCTAAAGATAGCTGGAGATAAGATGTATAATAGCTAAAGGTTTAGAATACATAAAATATAGTTGAAAGAAAACAATAATGTAAAATATTTCACAAACACGAACACAAAAAACCATGAAAAATAATTACAAAATCTAAGCTTTTGTGTACCTTGTCAAATTTTCCTTTGGGTTTGCAAAAATATTAGATTTTGTGAAAAATTACCTTACATTTGACGGTACAATATTATGCAACAGCTTATTAGCTTTTCATAAAAAGAAATTATCAATATTTCTACTGTAAACACAAATATATAACACTTTTAGCCATTAAGTTGAGTAAATTCAGATTACTAACCCCAAAATGTTCATCCAATCAAGTAACCCTTTGTGTACAATTCAATGATTCACGTAAATATGATCAAAACCTTTTCCCTAATATCCACATCTATTTTGGGTATAAAATTTGTAGTACTGGAAAAGAACCTTGTAACATTTCTGTTCCTATCAACAAACATGAATTCTAGAAGTACTAATAAACGATAAAATTCTAGGTATATAGGATAATTATATACATAAATGTTAGTTTTAAACAAAATAGTGAGAAATTATAGTCTGAGTCTAGGTGAGAGCAATTAAATTCATGACAAACCGATTACTCTTTTTCTTCAAACCATTATTGCTTTGGTGGATAAACTATGATGTATATAAACTAACCTAGGTTGAAAGTGCAGTTTGTTTTTACCATCATGTTTAGAATAATTCTTCGTCCCCTCTATTTCTAGAGCTATTGATAACCAAATCATTTCCTTCGTCATCTTTACCGAAGAAAAGAACCAACAAAAAAACTAAATGCTTGGCATCTTCATCCAAATTGCCAATAGAACCATCGATCCCCTGGTATCTTCATCTAAACCATAGAACCGAAGACCGAAGAAAAGGATTATGACGTAGGTACACAGGTAGGAGACTCGACAATGGCAGAGGCTATGAATTCGGCATCGGTGTAGGTAGTGATTCTGCAAGGGCAATGATGAAGGCGATGTCATTGAAGGTGAGGCAGTGATAGGAAACATGAATGGTGATAAAAAAATAGGAATAATTATCTGGGCTAGGGTTTCTAATTTTTGGGGAAGACGTGATAGGATGAATGAGATGGAAGAAGGAGATGACCGTGAAAGGGTATTTTTGGAATATCGTAAAGACACGGTTGAATTCTATAATTTGAATTTTCATTATTAGTAGTAAAGATTACACCCAGTTATAATACTTTGCAACCACTATCATAAAACATACTACTCATGGGTTTTCTATTAAATATACTTTAAAATAAATTAGTTAATTAGTATAGCATATTATATTAAATATACAATAGAATGAAAAAACCTTTTATTTCAAAAGGATTGGTTATTGAGTTAGATATATATAAAAAATTACATAATTGCCCCTAGGACATTACCCCTAATTCTATCAAGATGCACCTTTACTGAAGATCCCTCTCTCATCTTCATAGTGAAAAATATCTTTTACAATATCAAACAGTTTGTGAGCGACTATTCAGGTAGAGATTCTTCAATTTAGTCCAAATTAATCTAGTAGTTATTTCATTGCTAATCTCTAAGATAACATTCTCTCTCACGACCAACCGAGAGTAGGAGAAGACCATTCGTCCATCTCCTCCTTCTCTATGGATGAAATATCAACGGGCAATTTCTCAATGTCAAACACCGCCTAATGAGCCCTATTCCTCCATAGAACAGCCTTCGTCCTCCATTGCCACTTCTCAAAATCATTATCCCTATACCACTTCTCTATCATCAACCGAGGATCTGACATCATATAAGATCCCCTAACATAGGGTCTTGCTTCAACTGGGTACCTTCATCTCCTTTCATACTGCCTAACACCTTCCTTTAACAAACCAAATAGCTTTGGTACCATATTGTTAGGGAAAATTTTGACTAACATCCTAAATGCAGTGGAAATAATAGAATCGTATTGATAGTGAGGTAGAACAAATAGCAAAAATAAATCCCAAAATAAGAAACCACATATGCACAAACAGAAAAGAAAAACACATGCATGATTTATTGTGGTTTCACCATCATGAAATAGTGTACGTCCACTTTAGGGAGATAAGGTTTTATTATTTTCGTAGAAAAGAAAATTACAAGATTAATAATGGAGGTTAAGAAGAAGAAATATAAAGAAATACAACTTGAGAAGATTCTATGAAGAATGACCATCTTTATATGGAGATTATTACTCAGGGTCAAAGTAATCGTTTATGGTTATAAATCAATGCTTTATTAATTTTCTTATTTATATGGGAAGTAATTATCTATTTGATTTTTTCAGTTTCCTTCAATATGCATATGCCTGATAAAATAACCTCTTTAACCAGTTGATTAGTGAATTAATTGATTACTTCATTCTATCAAAATAATTTTTCTTCTCATGTAAATAATCCATTTCCTCTATAGTGCAATAAAGGAGGCAATATATTTGACTCATATTTTTATAGTAAATCAGATATCTTTCAAATCTCTGTAATTGAAAATATTGTATCACTGAAATCTAACAATACCTCCCAAATCTTCTTTAATATGAAAATATTGTATCACCGAAATCTAACAGCATTGTACACTAAAAATCAAGTACATATCTAGGGTCAGTTAGGCAATGCCTAATAGGCCACCGAATATGGCAACCCCAATCTATGGGGCAACAACAAATTCACAGAAAAACCCTACTCTCAAATCATGATTCTTGCATCTAAAAACGCATGATGGCATTTACAGCCTACCTGACAACTTATACCTACTGCTTCTCCACGACAACCTAGTCTCCAGCAACGATTGGCCTCAATTCCTCTAGTTGCTAATTTGATTACTATATCAGTGATTAACTACCTGAAATAATTTGATAAAAAGGCAATTACTACTTGTGTTTAATATTTTGATGATTACTAGATTGATGATAATTGATAAATACCAAAAACATTGCATTTCTTAACTAATTAAAATGCAATTATTATTTACTGATTTGTTGATTCTTTTAGGTTCATACTTATTAGATTGATGATGATTGAGATTTTTAAATTAATGCGTTTCTAACTTTGCAATTTAATAGGAAAAAAAAGGATTTTTCAGTTTATTTTTGCTAAATTCAATGGTTAATATTTTATTATGTGCATCAAACTGAAATATATTTATAATTTATATATCGTGTTAAAGCTTTGCTTGTTTTGTCAGAAAAAAACTCCAGATTTTACAATAAAAAATTTAAGCAAAATAAATATGAACTTGCAAAATTGTTTTTGGTTCGATCTCTAATTTATTTCAAGCACAAATTCAAAAATCTCAATCTTCATCTTCAAATATAATTTAAGAGAACAATGAAAATAAGCATATTGAGATTTATGAAATGGATGAATATGTTGATGCAACAAATGAAAATATGCTTAATGAATATGTCAATGAAGAGGCTATTGAAAATAAAGAAGGAAATGCAATTGAAGAAGACATTATTGGTAAAATGAATGATGTGAATGAAGGTGTTGACGATTAGATTGTGCTTGATTTTGAAAAAGACGTTGATGTCAATTATGATCTAGGATTATGGGAAAGGATCATCAATAGTATAAGGATAATGCTAGTTAAATGAGGTCCTATCAAATCTTCGAAAAAATGAAGATTTTTCTAAAAATGAAACTGATGGTAGACATTTTTCTTCTAAACATTATTTTAGTTGCTATCCACAAGGAGAATAACATGAAAGAAAATGGCTAGTTTACTCAAATGAAGTAAAATAGTCTTTTTTTGTTGTAAGATATATAAAAACCCATAAAAAAGTTTAAATTAGGAGAATAAGGAGTGGATGATTGGCATAACATTACAACCAAGCTATGATAGCATAAAAGTAATCCAAAGCATACCACAAATCTTAAAAAATGGGTTGATTTGTACAAAAGTTTCAAAAAGGGAACAATTGATGAAAAAAGGAACCTTGAATCAATTAAGAGAGACAATGTTGGAAAAAAGGTATTGGTGCGTATAATTGGCATTGTGGAAACTCTTTTTTGGAATAATTTACCATTTCGTGGTACTAATAACAGGATTTATGAAAAGAATAATGAACTTTTTTTTTTACCAATTTGTGAAATTTGTAGCGAATTTGATCCAATTATGGAAGAGCACCTTAGAAGAGTGGTAAATAATGAAGTAAACAATCATTATCTAGTTATAGTATTCAAAATGAATTAATACTTTTGTTGGCAAAAAAGATTGAAGATACAATGCTTTCAAAAATATTAAAGGCAAAATACTATTCAATCATTCTTAATACTTAGGATTTGAGTCACAAAAAACAAATGTCAATTATTTTAAGACATGTTGACGTTGCAGATGCTATCAAGGTGGAGGAATTTTCCCTTGGCTTTGTAGAGGTTGATGGTACATCAGGACTCAAATATATTCTAATTGATCTAAAACTTAACTTTGATGATGTGAGGGTCCAATGTTATCATAATTGATCGAATACAAAAGGTGTATTATATTTCATAACATGAATTTAATAGTTTAGTACTTTTGTATTATTTCATGTAATAAATAACTTAATGTTGATATTAGGTAAACATAAGAAGTAAAAAAGAGACTTTGGATCAAAACCATGAGCATTTTATATTTTGTGTGGGTTTCATAGTTTAAATCTTGTTCAATGTGATATGGAAAAATCATGCATGAAAGATAGAGATTTTTTGCATATGTCCACAAGATTTATACCTTTTTCGGTTCAACTCAACAGTGGGAAGTACTTAGAGAATATATAAAACGTTTAACGCTAAAATCATTGTCGACAACTCAATGGGAAAGTCATATAGAGAGTGTGAAAGCAATAAGAACTCAACCGGCGGAGTTAAGAGATGGTTTAATTGATATTGCAAATAAGTATAAAGATGGCAACATCGTGAGGGTGGAAGCTAAATGTCTATGTCAGAATGCTTTAGAAAATTATGATGATAGTTTGTGCATTTGGTGCACTATATTGGATAGTATTAATTGAGTTAGAAAAATACTTGAATGTGAAGAAAAGGGATTTTGAAGATGTAATTACTAAAATAAAGGAGGTTATTGCATTTTTTAGAAATTTAAAGAAGATGAATTTGCAAGCATGATAAATGAAGCTAATGAACTTGTGGATGTAGTTAGCATTGAACCTAAATTTGCTAAATAATAGAATTATTCATAGAAAGGAGCATGTTGATGAAGATATGGATATTGATGCTCATGAAAGTCAATCATTGGAAGATAATCTTAGAACCACTTACTTTATTCATATCATAGACTAAACTCTTTCTTCACTTAAGGCTTAGTTTGAATGATTTGAGCTTTATGAAGGGATTTTGGATTTTTGTTGAATGCAAAGTTTAAATACATTGAAGAAAAATAACTAAAAGAGCAATGTATAAAACTAATTGTTTTAGAATATAATCAAGAAGTGGTATATGTGTTAAATGATTATTTCTTTAACTTAGACAATTGAAAATAATATCGCCACCAAAAACAACGAAATCAATAGCATTCTTGAATTCTTAAAATATTATCATAATGTGAGTGGATTTCTAAATGTGTGGATTGCATACCAAATTTTTTTGACTATACCGGTTACAGTTGCTTCGGCGGAAAGAAGCTTCTCTAAGTTGAAGTCCATGAAAACTTATTGTCGAACTACTTTATCGCATGAAAGATTAAATGGGTTGTTAATGATTTCAATTGAAAATGGAAATTTGGATAGTTAAAATATAATGATATAATCGAAGAATTTGATTTAAAATTTTTAACAAGAAGTTGTTCTCGTTGAATGTTGTGACGATCCACCCTTTCAACCCTCAGAAATCGACACTAATACATACTCAGTATTCATGTGCCACAAAACCAAGTGCCGGAAGGATGGATAGTAAACAGTAAAAGAAAAATAAAGACAGAACAGAATCTTACATGAATGGAATAACATATATTATTTTAATATATATATGATCTTTACAGCGGAAATTTTAAATACAATTATCTGAATCTATTTTATAAATCCCTGGACGGTTATAAACCTCTGTCCTTATAAATGTTGAATACAATCAGTAAACTAATGTAGAGAAAATGAAAATGGAGAACTATCTACAGTAACATCATCAGCTCCAGCCTTCAAGCTCCATCACAATGCTCCAGGTTAAACCTGACTGCTTGACTGCATGGAAAAATAGGGCACCTAAAGTTTAAGGAAACAGAAAATAAACTCCGAGTCAGTCATGGTACTGATGTGAGAAACTCAAAAATATGGGTATTGGAAAACAAAGGGTGTCACATAAGACCATGCCGCACATAAACACGGAATGGGTTTTTACCTTATGATAACCAAAACATTTTCTATGCAAAATCAAAGATATTATCTTTAATGACATTCTTTGAAAATCCTTTCGAATAACATATTAATCATAGCTGAAATTGTTACATTTGTTAAATTCGACAGCATAATAGGTTTACAACTAAAACAATAAAGGCTCGTATAAGAGAATGGTTTTCAGACAATTACAAGGTAAGGAACTACCTTCCGATAGTACATCTCTAGAAAAATGCGTTGATGCACCAATAGATGGTCCTCTGTCAACACAAGACCGGTCTACCTTTACCATAGATAATACCGAATATGACATCACCCTGGTCGTTCCTGACCTATCGAAGAGCTCCATATCATACACATCATAACATATATATATATATAGGGTAATCTAGAAAGGTGATGGCCATATCCTAATAGGTGCGACCCACATAGTCGTATCGCACCTACCATGTTTTTGTCATTCCCGGATGCGAGGCGTAAGGTCACGTTTTACCTTGCATAGAATCATCAAATCCTACTTAGAATGCTACATTGTCATTTCCATCACACACTATTGATTTCCGTAAATGTATAACCTCTGAGCTCATACGTCTTAGAGAAGGGCGTTAAGTGTAAGAGAGGTTACCTCCTACACCACTAAACTGATGTACGTTTGTAGAGATCAATGTACGTGCATTTTAGAAATGCAATGTCAAACATTCGTCCATACAAGTTATCAAGGAACATGACAAACCGAAGGCACTCTCCTACTACATCCTATTTTGGGAATCACCCTTAGGATTAGTAGCGAGAAGTCCTTGCATCGAAGATTTCCAAATTAAGTACTACTGCCATCATATGTATATAATATGGTAATCGAGGGGCTAGTGGCAAGTAGCCTTTCATACGAAGATCTCCATCTTCAAAATCATTGCCTTTATCATGTTTTCACTTCGCACATACATTGGTTCGAAGTTGTTTTCCAGTTGAATCACCTAAATCCGATCTCGGTCTCTCTAAACCAATTATCGATAAACATCTTTTAGAGATGTATCATTTCTTTTCCAGTATATACGAGATTATTAAACTTCTCATTAACTTTGGAAAACATAAAATCATTTCTCTTAAATCATGTTGGAAAACATTATTGAGTAAAAAGGATTCATAGAAATTATACTAATTTTATTCAATATTAATTTCAGTATTCAACAAGTACTATTCTAGAATAACAATGAGATCACCTTTTAAATTCACACGAATACTATGAGTTCCCTTTTTAGGATTTAATACTAAGTATAAGAAGATTATTTCTATACAACCTAAGTTAAGGAATTAGTTATGGAAAGTCAAGCTTTTATACTTACCTCATTTCCGACATTTCGACCTTATCTATTCCTCGCCTAGGAAGAGGCCAGGTGAGCTAGGGCACGGGTTGCTCCTGAACATCTCCTTAGTTTGAGCACCCTACAATGGGATCTTACGAATAGAAGAATCAGTTCTACTTATCGGCTTTTAGAGCCAAGATTTAATCATTTATTTATAATAGCTTTTCTTTTAATCATTTATTTAAACTCTTTTTAAAATAATTATAAAACTTCCGAATTATCTTTAAAACACCTATTTATTTATTTGAAAACATTTATAAAAGATTCGGGAAATAATAATTAAGTTAAAAATTTAATTTGTGTAAGTTATTAAAACTATTACAAAAAGTGCTGCAAATAGTGTTTTCAAAGTTTATTTGATCAAAACAGTTTTTCTATCATATAAAAGTCCATTTTTATAACTCAAATCCTTTTTAAAACTAGTATGTTTATAGAATTTATTTCATATTTTTAAAGATTTAAAAATATCATTTCAAAGAAATTTCCTTTTTGGATTTCGAACTGCTAAACCACGACTATTTTGAAATCTTGTTTTGCTCATATTTCAAAATTTACTAAATGAAATGTCCATGTTTTTCTTTTATTTAAAAAATATGATTATAAAAGTTTGGAAAATTCTAATACCGAAGAATTCCGACTCCGATTCCATCGTATAAATGGGTTCAAATTATTACGGCACGAAATCGCGAATTACAGTTATGCGACGAGCCTGTTTTTGACTCCAATTTCAATTCTTTTCAAAACTTCACAAATGGTGTTTTAGTTATTATAAACCATTTATAAACCAATTTAAAGAGGTTTAATCATCACGTAATACCTTTATAATTCATTTCGAAAAGTGATTTCCATTGTGTAATTTCGACGTGTGTTAAACGTGAATTGTTTACACATCCAACCAACCATATTTTTCACAACCAAAATATGATGATCAAAACATAATAACCAATCATTACACATATATCATATCAAAATCCATATCATAATATAATTAGAGTTTTCTCAAATTTGTATGACATGTTTAACTATATATTACATTTTTTCTTCTTAAGCAACCATCAAGCATCATTAATTAACCAACCAAACATCATATCCACTTTTAATAGTCATGTTAACTTATTTGAAACCATTTTATAATAAATTTGTAATATTTAGAAGTATATTTTTAATCGAGTTCTCACCCTAATATCCACTCCTCCTCGATGCTTGCTGAAATCATCTTGGCCGTATTTCTCCCCATAAATTTCACTTCAGAGCTCTCAATATCTTGCTCTATGCCTCCAATAGTTTTAGCCTTGACCTTAAAAGTGGTGGAGCTCAGCCTTGAAGAGGGAGGAGGTGGCGGCCGTGGGTACTAGAGGTGGTAGGGAGTGATTTGGCTTTGGTTTGGAAGTGGATCGACATTGATTTCATATGAATATAATTTATCTTTCTTTTTTGCCATTATTTTTCTTCGTAAATTTCCTAAGATGAAGTGGCCATTAGAGACCATTAGGACGCTTGGGAAAAGGAAGAAGAAGATGTAGAAATATGTGAATGAAGGTGAGAATGGATGCTTCTATTTATAGGCAAATGTTCGGAAAAATATCATGATATTTTCCATTAACTTTCACATCACCATTTCACCTCAACATGTTCTTGCCTACCCTCCTCCATCACCATGACATACACAACCTACCCCCTCCTCATGCTCCCCCATGTGCACAAGGTGAAGTGATGTTTTGATTTGATTTTTGTAAGAAAATTTCTAGGTTTTTATTCATAAATATCATGATATTTATACCACTTGCCATTAGTAATAAGTGAATGTAAATGGTAGTTCTTATGTGTTCATATGTGTATGTGGATGTATATATGTGTATATGTGTAATGCCCCACTCCGAGACTCACATTAGCAAAGAGTATTACAAGGTAACACCGTCTGCTAATGCGGAGAATAGAGCTGGTTAGGAGCGACCATCTATAGCCTTGTCTTAAATTATCTATTGAATACGCCGACAGTGCCACTTCTTACTTAAATGGATCGACATATCCAATAAATACTTAATACAAAGCCATAGGTGGCTGAGGATATATCAGAATAAAATATAACAACTCAAATGTAATACACATCACAGAATAGTAGATCATCACATACATTTTCACATATACAAATACATCACAGAGTTTACAAAATGATACATGTCAAGTGGTAAAGCAAACCACAATATACAGGTGAGTCAATAGAGTACATATCAAAGTTACAGACAAAAAGGACTACACAAAATGCTATGACAAAAAGGAGCTAGCAGAATAGTCCATGCAGAAGAAAAATAGGCTAAGTCCAAAGTACCTAACCTGAAACATCTCGGTCCGACCCGAGTATAAAATACCCGGGTCAGTCTAGCTAAACAAATCAGTTAGATATACCAATGATAATGAACATACAAAATCGTAAAGTACCACAAATATCTCCAAAAGAGATAACCAAATCATCTAACATAAGATGAATCATATCAAGCCTCATATCATCGGCAACTCAAATAACAAAGGACATACATATCCCAAAACAAGCCAAAAGGCAAATAACAAATACCAATAAAGGTAACACAAGTTTCCACAAGTTAATCGCTATATATCGTGTGGTTCAAAGAACCTACACCGAAGGGAGATACACTAGGGAAATATAATTGTCAAAGAAACAAAAAATGCTCGAGCCCAGTACTGTAACAAGGATCCATACTCCCGAAGGCAACTCCCGAAGGTAACAAACCCCGAAGGCTCAAGCTCGAAGGCAACAAACCCCAAAGGCAACAAACCCCGAAGGCAACAAACCCCGAAGGCTCAAGCCCAAAGGCAACAAACCCCGAAGGCAATGCCAAAAGGCAATGCCCGAAGGCAACAAACCGAAGTGGCGGTACTGGACACCACTGTCCGGCGGAATGCGTCACAACTCTCAGAAAGGAACCTGTAAAATGTTAATGTGAGTCCCATACCCCACGTTCGCACTAAACAGTTTACTAACCGTTAGCCAATTTCACACTCAAAGCAGTACAAAGTTCACCTCATCTCATCGGTAAACCAGACCCGAAGGTCAAAACGATCAAACGAATAGATTAGGAATTAACTGAAAAGATGAACGCATGTGTTCATAGCACGTGTTTTATCTAATCATTTAATTCTCCTCTCTCTTCGCTCGGAGTGCAAAATTGTGTGTGTGTTTTATATAGAAATTATAAATCGGAGAAACGAGCTTTTAATACAATTTAAAAAGATCACTTTATAAAAACCCGTGCACGAAATCAAAAAGGAATCATCAAAGTCAAAATGCGATAACAACTGATTGGAATCGACACGAATCGATCGAAATTGGAAAACCCAAAACAAAATAACAAATGGGGCTGAGACAAGCAGGTCAGCCGACTGAACCAAGGGATCAGTCGACTGGACCAGTGCCTGGAAACTTTTTGTTTCCAGGTCAGTCGACTGACCCAGAGTGTCAGTCGACTGACACAGGGGTACGCAGTTTTCTGCCCCAGGGTCAGTCGACTGACACAGAAGGTCAGTCAACTGATACAGGCCCATGCAAATTCCTGGGGTCTGGTTCAGTCGACTGACCTTCTGGTTCAGTCGACTGAACCTGCTACCATAGCAGAAATCAGCCTAGCCCCCATTGGGGAAAATTCGATACACGGAACTGGAGCGACGAGCGAGCGACCACGGCCAAGGACTTACGTCAAGCGACAACCCAGGCTTGTATGGCCCTCCGAAACACTCCGCTAACGTGTTCAAACATCAAGGAATGGATTTTCACAAAAATTGGATTCCAAAAACCAAAATTGGACAAATGAACATGAATTGATGTAAAAGGATACTTCTAAAGGATACTTCGAAATTGGAAAACCCAAATGAAATGACCCTCCTATTTACACACTAATTTTATTAGTGTTTTTTTTTTAGAGATGATATATAGATATATCATCTATTACAAATATATTTCCCAGGGTCATTTTCTTTCTCTAATAAACAAAAATATATATCCAGGATCTTTCACAATATAGAAATATTGTTTTAATTCTAAATCATTTTTAACATACATATATGAAGATATCTATGTTATATTCTACTTGAATCAGAGCATGATAATAAGTAGAAATCCTTTTTAAATTTGCAAAAATGTGATAATCTCCCTTTTTAAATTAAAACTTATTGTGTTCTGATTTTTGACTAAAGTGTCCACTGGAAATATGTACTTTAGGCTGTTATTAAACTTAAGAAATGAACATGAATTGATGTTAGGAATTATTACCCAACAACAACAAAAGTTATAAGCTTAGATGTGAGTTCAAAAATCTCACCTTTAAACTCAAAAACACAAGAGAGAAGCTCAAATGCAAGGCTAGAACAATCACTCTTCAATTTCAACCAAGGAGCTTCAATCTAAGCTCAAAAGAAAACATTTTCTAAGTTAGGATTTAGAACATTTCAGAAATCGAAGAGGAATTGAGATGGAGAAGATGAAGAGAAGGCTTACCTAAGCGTCTCTTTGATTTTGGAGCAAGAATTGGAGTTTGCAAATGAATCTAGGGTTTTGAATTTTAATTTCCCTTTCCTCTCCCCATTTTCAGTTGGGCTAAAATGTTTAGGAAATGAAGTGAGTGAATGGAGAGGAGAGGGGCTGAGTTAGGGTGTTAAGATGAGTTGGGTGAAACCCAAACCCAAAAGTCCAACAGAAAATAGCAAAATTCAACTCACTCCAAACATATCGAAGCTTATACTCAAAAAAGTCGCAAATGCCATTTTGGACTCAATGGAAGTGGTCCTGAGTCCTAATTCGACCATTTGTAAAAAGTAGCTTTTCGGACTCTAATCCGACTAACGATGCTATATTTAAATAAAATATCGAAATATAAAATCGTAAAATATGCGGGTTGTTACAGACTCCCTTCCTTAAAGAAATTGCGTCCTCGCAATACTTAAGAAGAAAATAAAGAGTAACAACCATAAAAGCATATCAACACAAAAGAAAATTTGAAATAAGAAGTTCACCATAAAGAGCACGAAAGAGTAAGTCCGGATGTGTTCGCTCAATGGATTCTCTGGATTCTCACGAGCAATTCTTAGGATTTGAGGACCATTGAACTTCCACAAGAAGAACATCTTTATTTCGAAGGGGTTTAACCTCCGAAGTAATGATACGAATAGAATGTTGCTCATAAGTTAAATTTTGGGAAACTTCAATTTCTTCAATAATACCGGACTCAAGAACAGAATCGGAATCCCTAAGGTATTTCCGTAGTTGAGAGACGTGGGAAAACGTCAAGAATAGCAAAAGAATTGAGCCGGTAATAAAAGAGGTGATAAGCCATGGAACAAATACATTCGGTGATGGGAAAGGGACCAATATATCGAGGTGCTATTTTCCCGATCGACTGAAACGCACAACACCCATCATAGGTGAAACACAAATGAACACAAATAAAATCTGGACCTAAAACCAGCTTCTCACTGGCTTCAAGCCAACACAAAGAAAAATCGGCATGGCCTTCTGCAGAGTACCTCGAAAGTGCCATACCAATACAAGATTGGAAGCTTACTATAGGAAGAAAACTCAACAAGAGACATATGATCTTCCTAACTTCCACCAAAATCAAGAACACATGCACGGAAGAGATCTATAAGAGTTCGATTCACACGCTCGGTTTGTCCATCGGATTGAGGACGATAAGCGGTGCTAAAACTAAACTTTGTTCCCAAAGCTTTTGAAGACCTTACAAAAATCCACTAGAAAAGTAATGGATCACGATTGCTAACAATAGAAGTAGGAACTCCATGCAATATAACAGGACATAGAGTTCAACCAAAAGAGGTATAGTCAAAAAGAGAAAGGCGAGCCTCAAGGCTACACAAAACAAGAGATGAACATGAATTGGATTCACGATCTCGAATATCACAAGTGGATAAAGTCTCGATATCACTCCATTCTAATATCATCAAAGAGACATCCACTTGTTGCATACGATTAAGGGCATCGGCAACACGATTGCCCTTTTCGGAAGCATAAAAATATCAAGATCATAAGATGCAAGGAACTCGAGCCAACGTTGTTGACGCAAATTGAGTTCCTTTTTGAGAAAACAAATATTTCAAAGATTTATGATCGGAGTAGAGAATAAATTTCTCTCCCAAAAGATAATGATGCTAGAAATCTAAGAGCGAAAACAATTGCCGCGAGCACCAGATCATGAACGACATATCTAGTCTCGACAATCTTTAATTGTCAAGAAGCAAATGCGATAACACATTCCCTTTGCAAGAGAATAACACCAAAACCAATACGACTAGTATCGGTACAAATAATAAAGTCTTGGTTCCCCTCGGGAACCGCAAGAATAAAAGCATCGAAAAAGAGTTCCTTTGATCGATTCTCTTTCCCGAAAAGCTAAGACTTTCAAATTATAATTAACTTTATATATATTCATCTTTTTAGAAAAATTAACTTTTTACAAGAATTTACTGTGTTTGACTGTATCATCATAGCGTTTAGGAGATTCCTATCGATAGCATTGATCAAGCGCATCGACCAAAATTCTTAAAGCACTCAATGGGCAAAACAACACAAAATCATCTTATATATGATAACATGTCTCTTATAAAATTTACAAATATTCTTTGCTCATTTAAGAACAAAACCCAATTATACTTATAAATATCTTATTAAAAAGATTTACAAATTTTAAATTTGTTATTTTTATCCATAATCAATAAATACCAAGATAAACTAATCGAGATATTCGTAGAATAATCGATTCACAAAATGGATGAAATAAGGTAGAAGGTTCGTCATACCGAATGAAATAACAAACCAAACACAAAAATCACAACGAGTGCGGAATGCGGTAAGAGGATGCTACCTTCCGCAACTCGTAGTTGAAGAAAACCGGTGGCAAGGTCGAGCTAAAAAGACCTTAGCACCACTCAAAAGATTGCTTAGGTGATAATCCTAAGACAAGCTCAAATATCCCGGAAAATTCACAAACTACTTGAATGATAGAAATAACACTTTCCTCATCAAGTGAGTCTAAAGAATAGAATGATGTCACCGAATTTGGAAATCAAAATCATTAACAACAAAAGAAATCTGCTTAACAAATTGAAGATGTCGAAGATGAATAGTCCACATTGGACATATGATATGGGCTTCATAATAATTAAGCCAATCCTTTCCCAAAAATCAATTTCGAAGCCTAAATAACGCATAACATGCAAATCAGCTCGAAAAGAATAATCACAAAAATAGTCTCGACATTTTTACAAAGCAAACTGAATGTTGTGGATCCACCAACTGGATTCGCAATTCTAAGCGAAGTCATCAAACCAAAATTATTTAAAGAAAAAGAATCAACAAGTTCTTTTGATATAAAAGAGCGGGAGGCATCTGTATCAAAAGAAATCAAATAGAATGATCACAAAACAAATTAATGCCATCAAGGATAGAAGGAGAATTACCTCTGGACTGAGAGGAACCTCCAGAAGCCTTAGCAACATAAAGCTTGCCAGACTTGGCACTAGCAGGAGCAGTAGGGCAGGTGGAAATACGATGACCTTCCTTCTTGCAATAACGGCAGAAGAAAGGCTTAGGACAATCTCGGATCATATGATCAGGAGAACCACAATTGAAACACTTCCGAATGGAAGGTGTTCCGGCATATTGAGAGTTAGGACCAGATTCAACATGCATTTTCTTCTTGGAAGGGAAAAATTCCTACTTCCCTTTTTTGTTGGGATTAGGACTTTTGAACTTAATATGCCTCTTCCCGTTGATGTTGAAGTTTTGTTTGGCATCCACAACTTCTACATCATTATCTTTATCGGCCTCTTCAAGTCGAAGAGCAATATCTACTAACTGGTCGAAAGGCACTTCTAATTTTAGAGGTAAAACCTTTTCAGGGTTCTTACCTAAAGCACAGATAAACCTTTGATTCTTTACAAGATACAAAAGTTGTTGAGCAGTCATAAATACGCCATCCAGAGAAGGACTACTGGATTGACCGGCATTGGGACTACCAGATCTAACCATCTCTTCTTCTTTAAGAAAGAAAGAAAAAGACAGAAGAGGAAAAGGTTATTCTCAAAATGAATATCAAACAAACATGATTGATAAACAAGGCATCGTAAAAAGAAAATAGGATAGAACGGTACGAAGACTCGAATTAATTCCTATGGCATGATGATTCAAAGATGCGTAACATTCGTACCACACTTTGATGTACCGTAATATGTGTCTCTGTTCTATGTTTATCATATTTTATTCTGAACTCAGCTCTGATACCAAGCTGTAACGCCCCACTCCGAGACCCACATTAGCAAAGAGTATTACAAGGTAACACCGTCTTCTAATGCGGAGAATAGAGCTGGTTAGGAGCGTCCATCTATAGCTTTGCCTTAAATTATCTATTGAATACGCCGACAATGCCACTTCTTACTTAAATGGATCGACATATCCAATAAATACTTAATACAAAGCCATAGGTGGCTGAGGATCTATCAGAATAAAATATAACAACTCAAATGTAATACACATCACAGAACAGTAGATCATCACATACATTTTCACATATACAGATACATCACAGAGTTTACAAAATGATACATGTCAAGTGGTAAAGAAAACCACAATATACAGGCGAGTCAATATAGTACATATTAAAGTTACAGACAAAAAGGACTACACAAAATGCTATGACAAGAAGGAGCTAGCGGAATAGTCCATGCGGAAGCAAAATATGCTAAGTCCAAAGTACCTAACCTGAAACATCTCGGTCTGACCCGATTATAAAATACCCGGGTCAGTCTAGCTAAACAAATCAGTTAGATATACCAATGATAATGAACATACAAAATCGTAAAGTACCACAAATATCTCCAAAAGAGATAACCAAATCATCTAACATAAGATGAATCATATCAAGCCTCATATCATCGGCAACTCAAATAACAAAGGACATACATATCCCAAAACAAGCCAAAAGGCAAATAACAAATACCAATAAAGGTAACACAAGTTTCCACAAGGTAATCGCTATATATTGTGTGGTTCAAAGAACCTACATCGAAGGGCGATACACTAGGGAAATATAATTGTCAAATAAACAAAAGATGCTCGAGCTAGTATTGTAACAAGGATCCATACGCCCGAAGGCAACGCCAGAAGGCTCAATCCCGAAGGCAACAAACCCCGAAGGCTCAAGCCCGAAGGCAACAAACCCCGAAGGCAACTCCCGAAGGCAACAAACCCCGAAGGCTCAAGCCCGAAGGCAACAAACCCCGAAGGCAACGCCAAAAGGTAGCGCCCGAAGGCAACAAACCCCGAAGGCTCAAGCCCGAAGGCAACAAACCCCGAAGGTAACGCCCGAAGGCAACAAACTGTAGTGGCGGTACTGGACACCACTGTCCGACGGAATGTGTCACAACTCTCAGAAAGGAACCCGGAAAATGTTAACGTGAGTCCCATACCCCACGTTCGCACTAAACGGTTTACTAACCATTAGCCAATTTCACACTCAAAGCAGTACAAAGTTCACCTCATCTCATCGGTAAACCAGACCCGAAGGTCAAAACCATCAAACGAATAGATTAGGAATTAACTGAAAAGATGAACGCACGTGTTCATAGCACGCGTTTTATCTAATCATTTAATTCTCCTCCCTCTTCGCTCGGAGTGCAAAAT
Organism: Allium fistulosum; assembly: GCA_030737815.1. Taxonomy (NCBI): domain Eukaryota; kingdom Viridiplantae; phylum Streptophyta; class Magnoliopsida; order Asparagales; family Amaryllidaceae; genus Allium; species Allium fistulosum. Next base: position 361,128,482 of record CM060904.1, read on the forward strand.
TGTGTGTGTGTTTTATATAGAAATTATAAATCGGAGAAACGAGCTTTTAATACAATTTAAAAGGATCACTTTATAAAAACCCGTGCACGAAATCAAAAAGGAATCATCAAAGTCAAAATGCGATAATAACTGATTGGAATCGACACGAATAGATCAAAATTGGAAAAACCAAAGCAAAATAACAAATGTGGCTGAGACAAGCAGGTCATTCGACTGAACTAGGGGGTCAGTCGACTGGACCAGTGCCTGGAAATTTTTTGTTTCCAGGTCAGTCGACTGACCCAGAGTGTCAGTCGACTAACACAAGGGTACGCAGTTTTTTGCCCCAGGGTCAGTCGACTGACACAGAAGGTCAGTCGACTGATACAGACCCAGGCAAATTCCCTGGGTCTGGTTCAGTCGACTGACCTTCTGGTTCAGTCAACTGAACCTACTACCAGAGTAGAAATCAGCCTAGCCCCCATTGGGGAAAATTCGATACACGGAACGGGAGCGACGAGCGAGCGACCACGGCCAAGGACTTACGTCAAGTGACAACCCAGGCTTGTATGGCCCTCCGAAACACTCCTCTAACGTGTTCAAACATCAAGGAATGGATTTTCACAAAAATTGGATTCCAAAAACCAAAATTGGACAATTCACCAAATCGATCCAAATCGAGCACAAATAAACATGAATTGATGTTAGGAATTCTTACCCAACAACAAAAAAAGTTATAAGCTTAGATGTGAGTTCAAAAATCTCACCTTTAAACTCAAAAACACAAAAGAGAAGCTCAAATGCAAGGCTAGAACAATCACTTTTCAATTTCAACCCAAGGAGCTTCAATCTAAGCTCAAAAGAAAACATTTTCTAAGTTAGGGTTTAGAACATTTCAGAAATCGTAGAGGAATTGAGATGGAGAAGATGAAGAGGAGGCTTACCTAAGCTTCTCTTTGATTTTGGAGCAAGAATTGGAGTTTTCAAATGAATATAGGGTTTTGAATTTTAATTTCCCTTTCCTCTCCCCATTTTCAGTTGAGCTTAAATGTTTAGGAAATGAAGTGAGTGAATGGAGAGGAGAGGGGCTGAGTTAGGGTGTTAAGATTAGTTGGGTGAAACCCAAACCCAAAAGCCAAACAGAAAATAGCAAAATTCAACTCACTCCAAACATATCGAAGCTTATACTCAAAAAAGTCGCAAACGCCATTTTGGACTTAATGGAAGTGGTCTCGAGTCCTAATTCGACCGTTTGCAAAAAGTAGTTTTTCGGACTCTAATCCGACTAACGACGCTATATTTAAATAAAATATCTAAATATAAAATCGTAAAATATGCGGGTTGTTACAATATGTGTGCATGTATGTCACATATTATATATAATGTTGCATACCTTCTCTACATTAAACCGTTACGTATTCCAATTTCGATTTTCAACTACATTTTCACTTGTAATTTAAATTTCATATAAATGTAAAATAAAATCGAAAACTAATTTCTTATCATTTTTAAATAATTAAAATTATCACATTTGAATTATAAAACCATATAAATCAATATTAAACAAGTGTTTGCAGAAAGTGCTGCCGTATCGACAAAACGTTACGACTTTTCTTACATTTTAGAATCAAGTATATATCTTCATAAAACTATCATTTATGATTTTTTTTTCACTATATAACTAATTAAAATGAATTATCATCATTTTAAAACAATTATTTGAATATTTAATCTTAATTTAAATATATCACAAAATATATAAAAGTGATGACATCCCTTATGATGTCATAAATATATTTTATTTCCAAAAATAAAATAAATAATTTTTATTTCATATTCTTACTTATATGGATAAATAAGTTTATGTATCCAGTTCCGTGTGTGCTAATATTGAGAAAATCTCAATTTTCCCGAAAACTGATTTTCGTCGTTTTTCTGATAAAAATCCCAAATATCTATATTTGTTAATATACTTTAAAAATAAGTTTACCATCATTATTTATGGTTCAAAACATTATAATTTGTATTATAAAATCTTGTATTTGAATATTTCAAATATTAATATAATTTGTCAAAGCGATAAATTTGCGATCGTTACAGGCTTCCCCCTTAAAAGAATTTCGTCCCCGAAATTACACTTAACCAAAAATCCAGTAAAAACATTATTTTAAATTTCAAATACAAACCCGTATGATGTATACAGATCATCCATACGCAATATCTGATTCAATTTCCTATTCGAATATACAACTTTACTTCCGAGTATTGATCCTTCGATCCTCTAGTGCGGACTTTGATCAGGCTTCTTGATCAGAAACCTTCATTTTTCTTACATAGCTCTCAACTATGATAGAAAATGCAAGTACCCAACCATAAATCCTCATCAATATTCGTTGTCAAGAATCAAGTGATAAATCCTTTTTCGAACCAGTGTAAACACCTCAAGATGCTTCTTTATTTTTCGAACCAGTGTAAACACTTATTTGTTAAAACACTCATTTTTCAAATTGACTTTTATTATGAATCAACTTTCTTAAGAACTCAAATACCAATTTTATTATTTCAAAATATCACTGTATATCTTTTATTATAATAAACTCCTTATATTATAATATACTCCCTTTAACCAATATTAAATGCAAACACCTCGATAAAAATTAGTAATCACTAATTAATCTATCCATTAATGACTCACGTTATCTTTTTAATTTTAGAAAATTATATAGATCAAGTAACTCAAAAATGACACCAAGGAACTGGGTACTACTAATAGTATCACATATTCCCTTAACAAGAAGGAGAATACTTAAAAGAGAAGTGTTTACCATCCGAACACATCTCCTGTCCATTTTTAGTTACTTTCGAGCCACTCGAACTAGTTAATCATGACATTCTTTTCAAAAATAACGGGATTTAAATTATAAAAGACATTTTATAAGTCCAATTTATAAAACCATTTTATTTTTATAGAACGCGTATTTATTAAGTACATTCATAAAATCATTTATCTTAAATGAATTCCTTTAACCTTAAACCAATATTATTTATCGGACACCACATAGTCAAATTGTGAAACTAAATTCACGAGGTGTTCAGATTTAAACTTTTAAATCAAACAACCAATCTATCAATGATAAGAACTGAATATCATCATTCCCTTAACAAAAAAACACTACATGAATAACTATATCATTTAAAAGATATTCCTTTATATTCAAAATACAATTCGAGGTAACTAAAAAATTTCATTTACAAATTTTCCAAAATAAAAATCATTTTTACATAGCATTAACAAATACGTGCTCATATATAATATGCTCAACTTATTCTAGGGTGTCACTTACTGTATCTCTAATGAGTTACTCATCCCCCTCCTTATGCTCCTCCATGTGCATAAGGTGAAGTAATGTTTTGATTTGATTTTTGTAAGAAAATATTTAGATTTTTATTCATAAATATCATGATATTTATACCATTTACCATTGGTAATAAGTGAATGTAAATGGTAGTTCTTATGTATTCATATGTGTACATGGATGTATATATGTGTATATGTGTGCATGTATGTCACGTATAATATATAACGTGGCACAACTTCTCTACGTTAAACCGTTACGAATTCCGATTTCAATTTCCGGTCACATTTTCACTTATAATTTAAATTTCATATAAATGTAAAAAAAATTGAAAACTAATTTCCTATCATTTTTGACTAATTAAAATGATCGCATTTGAATTATAAAACCATATAAATCAATATTAAACAAGTGTTTACAAAAAGTGTTGTCGTATCGACAAAACATTACAACTTTTCTTATATTTTCAAATCAAGTATATATCTTCATAAAACTATCATAAATGATTTATTATCACTATATAACTAATTGAAATGAATTATCATCATTTAAAATAATTATTTGAATATTTAACCTTAATTTAAATATATCAAAAAAATATAAAAGTGATGACATCCCTAATGATGTCATAAATACATTTTATTTTCAAAAATAAAATAAATAATTTTTATTTCATATTCTTACTTATATGGATAAATAAGTGTATGTATCTAGTTTCGTGCACACTAATATTGAGAAAATCACAATTTTTTTAAAAACTGATTTCATCGTTTTCTTTGAAGAAAACCCAAAATATCTATATTTGTTAATATACTTCTAAAACAATTTTACCATCGTTATTTATGGTTCAAAACATTATAACTTGTGTTATAAAATCTTGTATTTGAATATTTCAAATATAAATATAATTTATCAAAGTGTTAAATTTACGGTGGTTACAAATGCATTGATATGTTAAAGATATTAAAATATTTATATGAAGTTAACGAGAAAGTAGAAAGAATTGCTAAAGTATGTGTTTTGGATGTGTTTTGTTATTATGTGAAGTTAAATAAAAGATACTTACAATGTTATCATATCATTTTTTAATTTTTTTTAATGTAAAAGGCAACAAATGTGCTTGCATAGGGGAATCAATAAGCTAAAACCGATCTAGTATATGTCCAGCCCAATTCCATTGTCCTCATATATAATGTCCTCTTTTTCCTAGTTTAATCTCATCCTATACCACTAATCTAATTGTTAATTGAGTTCTACCACACCACTAAATAATGAATTGATACAAAAATGAATGGTTCTAATGAACTTGGGATAGTAGAATATGTGAAATGGGGATTGAGGAATTTAATTGGTATACATCTTATTTTAACGGGTAGAACCGACTATTTCGAAAGATGTATAGTACCGCCATTGTGTTTGAACTCAGCATTTTTTTTGTCTTTGCTTCTTCAGTTGGTGCTCAACTGCCTACCATGTTCAAAGTAAGCTGAACAAATGCTCTACATATTTGAATTTACTTCACTAAATCTGGTTTACATATATTAACTCTTTAGGCATTTGGGCTTAATACAACATAAGGTGTCTTCTATCCACCGGTCCAAGTTGGAAGTTATTATCCAGGTTTTTAACCTAGTAGGACCCACTAGAAAGCAGAACAATCTGGTAACATCAGGATGGCTTAGAACCTAAATAGAAAGGCTAAGGCAAGGAGTGAACGATAGCCAAGCTATTTTACTGAGACAATAACCGAGATCGATTAAACAAAGAGACCAGCATTCTTACAGCCGAAGTACAAACAGCTAGTGAACTACCATCAAAACGAAACAATGTGCAACGAGACCGCGCAAACATCGACGATACAAGACCACGGAGACATCCCAAACCCTAAACTCCAAAAAGCATCAAAGTGCCTGGATCACCAGCGACTCATGCCCTATGGATCGCTGGCGACCCAAGAAAAGTGGAAGGTCACTCTGCTAAATGGAAGAGGATCAAAAGGAAGGAAGAAACATGCTAAGTGTATGGGTCGCTTCTCCACGAGTCATCGATAAGCCAACAATAAGCCGACCAACCAAGGCAGTGGCTAAGGAGCTAAGTCCTTAGCTCATGACGCGAGCCAACTCTATGGGTCGCTAGCGACCCATGTTTTTTGCTCGAATCACGAGCTAAAGCCTCCTAGGTCATTATACATCCATCTGCGAGCTGGTGATGATGTAGCATGGTCCAAAAGCTCTTCGTCCATATAAATACCATCATACCTCACTCACAACAATCTCCAAAGGAATTCACTGTGATTCTCCAGTGGATTCCTACTCTAGGGATTCAATCCAACCGAAGATAACACTACAAGGAAATTAACGATTTCCGACGGCTGAAAACCGTCGGCGGCCGTCGGAAGCCGTCGGCGGCCGTCGGAAAAAGCCTTCGGAATTTACTACGTCGGGAAGCAGTATTTCCGACGGCTTCCGACACAGGGTGTCGTGCGATTTTCCGACGGCTTCCGACGGTAGCCGTCGGAAATCTGCTGTTTTTTTTTAATTTTGCTGCAAATGTAGCCTTCCATCCAAATTTCTCTTCCAAACACAATTATATCAATACTACACAAACCAGTATACAATATTCCAATCAAATATCAAAACCCAAACTACACAATATTTAATAAATACACAAATAAATAAAATTACATCAAAATAAAATACATAATATACATAACCATTCCAACATTTACAATAATCCTAACAATAAGTGTTCTACCATGTTATTAATACACAAAATCATCAACATCCTCTTCCACATCCTCATCAAACCACAAAACCAAGTGTATCAAACATAAGTATACATATATAAATCAACAATTACCTACACCGTCTACCAAATCATTCAAAACTAAAACAAAACATACCTGAACGAACAAGCAAGCAAGAAATGAATCAATCTCCTCTAGATCCAGAGCCAGCCGAGGAAGGGAAGTGGCCACCAAACTGCTGCATGTACTCTAGCAACTGTGTGGTCTGCATGGCCTGTTGGCGGTTCTGCTCCTCCAGCTGGGACACTTTAGTCCGCAATTCTTCTATATCGGCTAGATCGCTCTGAGCTCTATTCCGCCGTCCCCTACTCTGACTGCTGGCCTGCAATAATGGAAAAATGAATAAAATTCAAGTTTATTGTTTTGTAAAGGTCAAAATATCATATTTGAAGTATTTTAAGATAAAATAAATTATTTACCACTTGATTGCCAAATCCGTATCGTCTGTCATGCTCTACTGGATCCATAACGGACTCAAAAATAGTGTCCTCCTCATCAGTCGTCAGCTGATCTCGACCCGTATCAGCAAGGAGTTTCTACCGCTGCTCCATAAACTTCTCCTGCATTAACAAAGTAATAAAAGAGGGATTCCTAAATACATTACTAGTAGACTGCCCATACTGATATTTAGTAAGTTGGCTATTTGCTATTTGTTTGAAGCCCCTTTACTAAAAAATATAATTGATTTGGACTTATTCATGTCTAAACCAGTAAAAAGCTTTAACTACTGTAAAGAGTGCTTAATGCATTCAGCGTTCTTTATAGTGGCTTTAGCCATTATTAAAATGTCGCCAGCATATAAAAGGTTGGTAATAATGGGATCGATATTGTAAATAATGGGGTCGATATTGTCATTTTTCAGGATATGCGTACCAGTCTGAGTAGTAGAACCCACAATTCACATGATCACCATTATCATCCTATATTATGTTAAAAAGAGGTTGATGGAGTTTCTTCGATAAATGCAACGATGTGGATGGAGGTCGCGTCGTCGATTATCGTCGGAGGTTGGCGCCTGTAGTCGTGGATTGCTCGGATCGGTTGCTGCTGTAGTCGGTTGGAGGTGGAAACGATTTGGGATTTAGGGTTTTGGTAGTTTAGTCGTACTGAGGAAGGAAAGTGGCTGATGCGTTTGTTATTGTATATTTTATTATTTATGTAATTGTTTAAGTGCCTGTGGCTGATGCGTTTCCTACGCGATTTCATTCTTTTGTAGGCCATGTAAAATAAAAAATTACTAAATGTTTAATATGTTAAAAAGACAAAAAATAGTTGATTTGGATGCAAAAGTTGAACAGATATATCTCAATGCCTATATTTTGCAAATTTATGTTAACGAGGTTAAAATTTAAACCAAGTATAATCAATTATCAAAAGAAAAAAAAAGACTTTTACAATAATATAGAAAAACAATAATATACATATAATTTTATTTTAGTTTCGAAAGTTAATACGATTTACTGAAAAATTAAATTATATATTTTTATAATATAATTTCAAGTTAAACTACAAAAGTTAATAATTGTCTGGCGTAGGTAAAGCGTAGAGAAATTCCAACCTCTTTCCTCCACAGGTGTAGGGAATGCGTAGGGAGAACAATAAGGTGTATGGAATGGGTAGGCAATTCTCTACACATTCCCTACGCCATAGTCAATTGTTGGAGAACCTGGTGCGCGTAGGAAATGTGTAGGAAAATCTCTACGCCGTCCATACCCCTTCCCTATGTTTCCACGTTTTCCCTACGCCACGCCTACGCGGCGTAGGGATGGCGTAGGGAATTCTGGGTTGGAAAACAGCCCTCTTTTTTGTAGTGTAACAACCGAACTACTATAAAAATTCTCTGTTTTTTTTACTGTTTTTTTTCTATATCTGTTATCTATGATATTGCTCTGTCAGAACAAAGTCGGTGCTTTCAAATTCAAATCAGGGTGTTGGTTCATTTTTTGGGTCAACAGAAGTTATGATAAGAAGAATATGCTTTATTTTTATTTTAGTTTTGCCTTTTGTCCGTTTGATATTTTTATTTCTTGAATACAAATTTGATTTTATAAAGTAAAGAGTTGTAAAAAATTGTAAGTGAAAAAAAAAATGTAAGAATATGAATGTCAAAATAAAATTGCTTTAATATTAGAAAACAAAATAAGGCAATAGCTAAAAATAACATGCTCTTTGCCCGATCTTGTAAATATAGGATAAATAGGCAGCAGCAATACTTTTTAGGGTTGTCACGCACTTAGTCGGTAGCTAGCCTATTTTCTAAACCGGCTAAGTGGACTCAAACAGTGTTGTTTTGGTACAACGTATTTCTCATTTCTTAAAATAAAATTGATTATCACTTCAAATACATCACCGTTTAAAGTGAAGAACATGACCAGGATATAACCCACAACATTTACTTGATCAACCCATCCCCATGCTGACCCCCACATCAACAATTTACCCAAAAAGAAAATAAAAAAGGTTTTAGACTGTGACCATTCATGGAGGGCGACCTAAAAGAGTTGTATAAAGCGTAGCATCAGATGCCATTGATGTGTCCAAAGTTGCCACTACCCTCTAAAAGAGTTTATATGTCCAAAAAGCAAATGCCAATACATCCTACAAACATTTATCTAACCTTATCTATCGTGTCCTACTCCTACACAGTCACAGTGTTTATATTTACATGCATGATATGGGCATATGATATCTGATAACAGACCTGGTTAACTCAGTCAGTCCCGTATATTGCTCAGATCCTATTGTTTTCAACTTGTTCACACGCTTTGATTCAGTACACCAGTTAACCAAACCATCTTGATCGTCCAAACGTATATCCAATGGTTCAAAGTGTACTTTTGATACTATTCTTTGCTCTATTTTTAATCAGAGCAGGATAAGAAAAACTCTACACATGATACAAGGGCGCTCTTTTTCATGTGATGGAGGGCCATATATATGTAAATTAAGATTGATATCTTTAGTTTTTCTTTTTCTGAAGTGGAGAAGGGGATCTAATTCTTTGCTTTGCTTTTGTTACGGCTGCCCTCCCTTTAATTAGGACTGTTTTCACTTGGTGAATCCTGAAGAGAGGAGGCAAAGAATAAAGCAGATAAAAGCTTCAGTGATTCCTTTCCATCCATTGTATTTATAAATTATTATAGTCGTCATTGCTGGCATAATTACCCTCATAATTAACTTTATCAATTCTAAGATCATATGACTGGATCATACTCTGGTTACCATGTATAATTTATAGATGTATAACATAGAATATAATACTTCTGTGAAACTTAGATTATGGGATTTTTGAGTGTATTTTTTTATATCAGACATAATAATTCAGCTTATGATCACATTTTATTTTCTTTGTGATCACATTTTATTTTCCTACTATTCATTTCTTTTTTTATAAATTAATAGGTGTCATGTCAGTGTAGTGCTTTACCCTTCTAACGTTTACTTCTTTTATTTCACAGCTTCTTTTTTATCAGTTAAAGTAATAAAATAGAAGATAGCTTTGTAAAATGAATTGCACAGATCATTTAAGGGTTCTTTTTATTGCAGTGTACAATGTACTGCAACGTGGACCAAATTTGATAAATTATTTTGTTCTTATCTGACTCTTTACTACATAATATATTAAAAACCATTTAATTTGATGAAACCAAAATATGCGCATGAACTGAAAGTAAATATCATATTTTTAGACTTATGTTTAAGTGTTCCATCATACACTGTCAAATGCTGGATTTTTAAACATAATTTGAATTCCTTTGTCCACTAAAGATAAATACGAAGAGGTGAGCAATTTTAGTTTTCAGGAGCTAAACCCTACTAACCCTTCCCCATTTCAAAAAGCAGCATAAAGTGTACTCATTGTATACTTTAAACTTTAAATACTTTACATTTCTGCAGTTTTACAACTAATGAGTTTCAGTCCATAATTTGAAATAGTTCCACTCTTCTCTCTGATTTTTTGGGTATTTAAAGACGACTAAACAAATTTGAAATATGTATGTTATGGGTTTCACTAGGCTTTTCTTTTCTGAAACAAAGGTTTTAGTTTTCTGAAAAATAAGAAATTGTAGCTTGTAAAGAAAAGAAAAAGAAAAAGAAAATCCTAGAGAGAAATAGCGAACAAGCAAATAAATATAAAAAAGCAGACAGAAGCCCGTTTGAAAGAAAAAGGAGAAACTTATCATTTATCATCTCCTTTCTTCACTTGAATATGAAGCCTTCTTGTAAGTAATGATTCTGTTTTCTGAACAAATCATCAAGAAACTTCTCAGATTCTTTTCGCCTTTCTTTTCCTCTTCCCACCTTATATTCTAACTTCTTCTACTTCTAACCACTTCTCTACTAACTCATTAAACCTCATGGAAAAACCAATAATGCTACTTCTACTTCTCCTTACTCTAACGCAGACAACCTCTTCTTCTTTAATCTCAGATGCAAATGCTCTTTTTTCACTATCCAGTGCAATGTCTACTTGGTCTGTTTCAAACCCCAATTCAATTTGTTCATGGAGTGGCATCAAATGTGACTCAACTCAAACACATGTTGTATCCCTTGATATTTCCAATTCAAATGTATCTTCTTCTTCAATCCAAATATCAGGGCTTAAATCACTTGTAAATTTCTCTGTTGCTGGAAATGACTTCTCTGGTGAGATAAAAATGTCCAATTTGCCCAAGCTTCGATTTATAAATATTTCTATGAACGAATTTACTGGTGGCCTAGACTGGGACTTCTCTAGCTTGCCAAACTTGGAAGTGTTCGATGCTTACGACAACAATTTCACTGCTTTGTTACCAATTGGCATTGTAAATCTCAAAAAAATACGGTACTTAGACCTTGGTGGTAATTACTTCTATGGCCACATTCCTCCTACTTACGGAAAAATGTATACATTGGAGTATTTATCATTAGATGGAAATGATCTAAAAGGAAGAATTCCAAGTGAGATAGGAAACTTAACGCAGCTGAAGCAACTTTACTTGGGTCATTTCAATGAGTTCGAAGGTGGAATCCCAAATGAACTATCAAAGTTAACCAACTTACAACTTCTAGATCTTTCTAGTTGCAGCTTATCCGGAGAAATACCAAATCAGTTGGGAGATTTAACCAAGCTCGAAACTCTTTTTTTACACACAAATTTACTGTCAGGCCCAATTCCATCTTCGCTTGGTAACTTAACAATGCTACTGTCTCTTGATCTTTCAAACAATGCATTAACCGGAGAAATACCCAGCGAGCTTGTTAGATTGAGAAGACTAACTCTTCTGAATCTATTTATGAATAGACTGCACGGGTCTATACCTGATTTTGTCGCAAAGCTTCCGAATTTGGATTCACTTGAGCTGTTCATGAACAATTTTACAGGATTTATTCCTGAAAATCTTGGTTCAAATGGTAAGTTTCGTGTTCTTGATCTTTCTACGAATAAGCTTACCGGTACCATTCCGGAAAATCTTTGCTATTCTAATCAGCTTAAAGTTTTGATTCTGTTTAAGAATTTCTTGTTTGGTCCTATTCCTGAAAGCTTAGGCAAGTGTATTAGTTTGGTTAGAGTCAGACTAGGCCAAAACTACTTGAATGGAACTATTCCTTCAAATTTCATTTACTTGCCTGAGCTCAACTTACTTGAGTTACAGAACAACTATCTATCCGGGTCTGTGTCCGAAAACTTGAACTCTGATCAAAATCCGACTGGATTAGGTCAACTTAACTTATCAAACAATTTACTTTCAGGTCCTATTCCTAATTCTATCTCAAAACTTTCCAATTTAGAATCTCTTCTTCTTAGTTACAACAATTTCGAAGGTTCAATGCCGAGTTCAATATCTCAACTTCACAAGCTTGTAAAACTTGATCTTAGCAGAAATTTGCTTTCAGGTTCAATTCCAGTCTCATTACAATATTGTACAGAACTTACTTACATTGACTTGAGCAAAAATATCTTCTCTGGCCAAATTCCATCTGAAATATCCCAATTCAGAAATTTAAACTATTTGAATTTATCAAGAAATCATCTGAACAATTCCATTCCAAAATCAATAGGTGCAATGAAAACCCTAACTTCTGCAGATTTCAGTTTTAATCAACTTTCGGGAAGGCTGCCCGACACCGGTCAGTTCATGTACTTCAACGCGTCGTCATTTGCGGGCAATCCTCAACTTTGCGGTTTAATTACCAATAACCCCTGCAATTATTCATCTCTTGACTTAACCGCACCTACCAAAAAGGTTTCAAATACCAACTTGAAACTCATTTTGGCGCTTTGCACCCTCCTCTGCTCTCTAATCTTCGCCTTGGCTGCGATTTCAAAAGCTAGATCATACACCTGGCACTTCAATCAAACCGCCAGGTGGCGGTTAACCGCCTTCCAGAAGGTTGCATTCAACGCAACCGACATAACGGAGTGCATAAAAGACTGCAACATAATCGGGCGAGGTGGGGCGGGTGTGGTGTACATGTGCCCGACCCAAACGGGCGAGCCCGTCGCAGTAAAGAGGCTATTGGGCTTTAACGGCTCTAACGGGCATGACCACGGGTTCAAAGCAGAGGTCCGAACCCTAGGAAACATAAGACACAGGAACATCGTACGGCTTCTGGCGTTTTGCACAAACGTGGAAAACAACGTGCTGGTGTACGAATACATGAGTAATGGCAGTTTAGGGCAAACGCTGCACGGAAAAGGCGGCGAGTTTCTGGCGTGGGATCGGAGGTACAGGATAGCCATAGAGGCGGCCAGAGGTCTATGTTACCTGCATCACGACTGTAGCCCAATGATTGTGCATAGGGATGTTAAATCCAATAACATTTTGTTGGACGAGAAATTCGAAGCGCACGTTGCCGACTTCGGTCTGGCGAAATTTTTGCAGGACGGTGGAACGTCAGAGTGTATGTCCGCGATTGCCGGATCGTACGGATACATTGCTCCAGGTATTGCATAATTTAATTTTAATCTTTCATGATAATTTGGGAAAAAATTGGTACTAGATTGCATAAAGATACGATGCAGTGAGTGGTCATTTTCGTTGCATACCCGGGTATCGTACCGGCACAGACTGCATAGGAAGTCCGAGTCAGCGACATGTCTGACGTTTTAACTTTACCCTGTACAGTAGCAAATAACAAATCTGCTTTTAAGAAAATTAAAGATTAAGTGACTGTGTTTACATACTTCTTTTGACTGCTAGCATGTGTTTTACATTTTAAGTAAAGTTACCGACAAGTTATTTATTTTTTTCGTCTTTTTGACTAGGAAATGACAAACTTAGTATACTAAAGCATGAGCACTTATTTTGGTAATCTGGTTATGCTTTCCACTGTGTTGGGTTTTGTGTTGTTAGATTTGATAGTAGATATGTTGCTTTACTTGGGATTTGAAGGAATTTTTCTTTCTTAATTTTTTACCTGTTTACTGCATAACAATGCATGCTTTAATAATAGGTTACATTTTCAAAGTATTGATACATCCAATGATAATTTCATTCACGCAGAGTATGCTTATACACTAAAGGTAGATGAAAAGAGTGATGTGTACAGCTTTGGAGTGGTTCTATTAGAACTGATCACTGGACGACGGCCAGTGGGAGAATTTGGAGATGGAGTCGACATAGTTCAATGGTCAAAAAAGATAACAGGAGGATGCAAATCAAATGTGGACTTGATATTAGATACTAGACTAAGCACGGTTCCAATAAAAGAGGCAATGCATGTATTTTTTGTTGCATTCTTATGCGTTCAAGAAAATAGTGTAGAAAGACCTACAATGAGAGAGGTGGTACAAATGTTGTCGGAGTTTCCACGACATGCAATGGAAGTTCAGTCTCCATCTACTTCGAAGTGTAATAGGAAGTTGAGTAGTAGTCCTGATGTAGAAAGCAGTTGCTATAAGCTCTTCCCGGAAAGGTTAATGAGCGAAAGGTAAAGTGTTGCTTATGGTGGTTATATAAAAATATTGAGTCTCATCTGTATCATTTCATCATTCACGGCAAGCAATACAAGGAACGGTAATTTTTGCTGAGCAGAACGGTGATTATTAGTTGGACGAAACTCTTATGTATGTTATCAATTATTCATTCGTGTGTGTGTTTGGGAGAGAGGATCTGTATATATGATTGGAGGAAGCTTTGGCACAATGATGTACTATGTAGAAATATATATATGATTAAAGGCTTACTATTATATCGAGGCATGCAACTATGCAAGTAGAACTTGATGGACTGTCTGCATGTATGAATTGGCATTTGGCAGTGGACAATTATTGTTCATTATGACTACAGATTTACATACATTGTGCATCTTATGTGGCCAGTGTGTCTCAAATTAACATCACACCTTCCTCTTCATAATTAATGTGCTATACTCAACCACCTGATTCAACTTTAGAGAGGACACTTCAATTCTATAAGGATTTTGAAATTAATCAAATACAGATTAGTAGCATAGAATTTAGATAAATCAGTTTAAATAGTGATTTTACTGGTCATGAAGCCAGGCATTTTTAAACGAACCAGATCATATCATAGGTGTGTCTGGCGAAAATTGACTAGACCCTTTTTAATTTAAGACCTATTAATCAAACGGCAAATTGATTCAACCCTTTTAATGTAATGGAGAACCGGTTTGACTCATTTAACACAGAAAATTTTATTTGAACAAAATTTGTAGATACAAAAAATCTTTAATATTAAATCCAAAGATTCAAATTTATTATATCATCAATTATATTTTATTTTGTTTTCCAAGCAACCGGTCAGTTTAATAAATATTGTTGTAAGTTATACCGAAATATGAATGAAAATAAACTAACACAAAAGAACCCAAAAACTACATAACAGAAACAAATTACATGAAAAATGAAAAAAAAACATAAAAGGGGAACAAAATAACATGATCAATAACTTAAAAGTTGCGCCAACAATAAGAAATGCACGCTAAACCTCAATATCATTACAACAAAAAAATTGAAAAAAAGGTTAAAATGCAAAAAGCATCAAAATTGAAAACATATCAAATTTCAATAAATAGCTTAACAAATAGATTTGTTGCTTCTAAGGGATCCTTTAGATAATATGGTATAAGTTACCTTTCTTTACTATTTAATAGTAAAAGTCAAAAGTCATCCATTGATGGATGAAAATTATCAACTTTTAAAAGTTACTGTTAACTTAATTTGAAAGTAAAATTTATTTTTTGACTTTCGATTGTGGATCTGTTTATAAAAATATTCAATAAATAAAAATAATCGATTTTTTAGAAAAGTTCAAATCCTGCTTTTTGAGCTAATAAAATGTTCAAACTCAAATATAGATTTTCAAAATTTTAAAGTTCAAATTTAAAATTCAAATTTTTGTTTCAAAATTTTAAACCCAAAATAAATTTTTACAATTCAGAATTTTCATAGTTTAACTCAAAATCTCAGCTTTGATCTTCGACAGTGACCTCATGAGATGTTGAACAACTTCCACCGTAAACCAAGATTAACCAAACTAATAAAGGATCATTTAATGCTAAATTTAAAATTCAAATGAGCAGCCGACTTTTACTTCGTTTAGTAAGTGGGAAAATTTAGTTACATTTTAGTATCCATGCAACTAAATTGTAAGGGGGTCAGGTCATATTTTGATAGACCTATGAGCCCATTTAATTAACATAACCACTCGTCCTTAGGCCATCTCCAATAGCACCTCGGTTAACACCTTAATATTGACAAAGCAAATGAGGGCCTTAAAGAAGATGACGTATATGTTTTAAGTTCAGGAAACGTAAACGATTTTATATATCTATTTGATAAATGTTTGGATTCAAATGTTAATTAAATAAATGTCTAAGTTCAGTAATTTATTATTTAAGCGCCTGCTATAAGCTTGTTGAATAAAAACCCAGAACTTGGAAGTTTATTAAATAAATATGGCATTTATTTAATACACATCTCAACCTAGACAACGACTATATTTTCAAATTCCCTTACATAAACAACTTAACATACAATACATAAATTATTAACTTTAACACATTATACTTTTTTTACTATGACAACCACACTACATTTTACCAATCTCACATTACAAAATATGTACTTACAATTCAAGCGATTGGTTGAATAGTCTAATACAAGTGATTTTTATTTGATGACATTTCAAAGTAAACAGAGTTGTTGCTAGCTTTTATATGACTTCCACATGGCAAAATACCAAAAATTATGATTTATTCCACATGTGGTATTATTTCCAAAAAACTCTATTCATAGAAATGGTCAAATTGGCGAACTTTTTAGAGAAAATCAATCCTTAACTACAACAAAAAAACATCATGATATGTTCGCTTTCTTCGATAAAAAGACATTTCGAAAAGATCGACTGTCAAACCCAGTTTAACAAGAAGCAGATCTATAATTCAAGCAAACTAACCCGAGTGTCATTGAAGGAGAATTGGAGTTGATATGCTTCTTATGCTGTCATTTTAAGTTTGTTTTTTCCTTTCAAATTTTGTGTATTTATTCGGTTCATTTCATAATTAGCAATGAAGAGCGAATTTGGAATTCCTTGAGATATTCTTAGCGGTCACCATGTTCCTCATTATTTCTAATTCATGAACCATTATGAACCATTCTTATTCATCCTCTTAAATGGAATTCCAGCAACACAGAAAACACAATCAATTTAAACAAAAAACAAAGGGAATAACATAACATGTAATTATGTAGTGAAATTTATTTTAATTTGAATGGAAGCGAATTATTTGATCAGGATCTAGTATTGTCTATTTAGATATCAATGCAACTTAAAAATCAATTATGCAATCTCACAGACACAATAGCAGAAGTAAAAGACACAGAAG
Source organism: Allium fistulosum (assembly GCA_030737815.1). Taxonomy (NCBI): domain Eukaryota; kingdom Viridiplantae; phylum Streptophyta; class Magnoliopsida; order Asparagales; family Amaryllidaceae; genus Allium; species Allium fistulosum. The sequence goes on from CM060904.1 coordinate 361,145,456, forward strand.
ATTTAACGTGGTTCGGATATAAATATCCTACGTCCACAGAGATCCAACAACTTCTTTTATTCAGTAAGTACAAGAGATTACATGCCACTCAAGATGAGAGAGTTAAAACATATGTGGAGATTCATCCTAATCTATCACTCAATTGAAGAGTTACAAAACAGAGCATAAAAATTGGCAGAGTTTTTGCTCTCTAAATTGTCCACCATTAAAGTGTAGATGCTCCAGTACTTATAGAATGAGAAAGTGAGTAGGGAAGCTGCAACATATCAACTCTGAGATCTGGTTCGGTAAAGATTGGTTCGGCAATCATCTGGTTCGGCATCAGTACTTGGCATCTAGATTGGCAAAGCACACCTTAAAAAAAAATCTGGAGCGATAACACTTTGGTTCGGTGTAACAACCCGCATATTTTACGATTGTATATTTAAATGTTTTATTTAAATATAGCATCGTTGATCGGATTAAAGTCTGAAATATTACTTTTTGTAAACAGTCGAATTGGGACTCGAGATCACTTCTATTGAGTCCAAAATGGCGTTTATAACTTTTTTGAGTATAAACATCGATATGTTTGGAGTTGAGTGAATTTTGCTATTTTTCACTTAGGGTTTTGGGCTTGGGTTTGGGTTTCAGCCCACTAACCCAACTCATCTTATATCCTAACTCCACCCCTCTCCTCTTCATTCATTCTATTATTTTCCTAACACTTCAAGCTTTAGAAAAATGGGGGAAGAGATTGGAAACTAAAATCCTAAGCCCTAGTTCCTTTGCAAATTCAAGTTCTAGCTCCAAAATCAAAGAGAAGCTTAGGTAAGCATCCTCTTCATCTTCTCCATCTCTATCTCTCTTTAATTTCAGAATTTCCTATAACCTAACTTAGGAAATATTCTTCTTATGAGCTTAGATTGAAGCTTCTTGAGTTGAGATTGAAAAGGAATTGGTCTTTCTTTTGTTTTCAAGCTTCTCACTTGTGTTTTGAGTTTAAAAGGTGAGTTCTTTAACTCACATCTACATCTATAGCTATCATTGTTGTTAGGTATGAATTCCTAACATTTGTGCATATTCATTTGCTTTTGATTTGAATTGATTTGGTGAATTTTCCAAATTTTGGTGTTTTGGTCTAATTTTATGAAAATCCTACTATGTATATTTGGACATTGATATTTGGGGCGTATCGAAGAGCCTTTAAGGCTGGGTTGTCATCTGGCGTAAATCCTTAGTCGTCGTTGCTCGTCTGATCGCTTCCGATACATTTTGGCCACTTTGGCCTAGGCAAATTGTTGCCCAGACCAGGTGACCAAACGTTTGGTGATCAAGTCCAGACGTCTGGTTTGGACCTGGAGCAAAATCATATGCACGCAGATTAATAAAAAAAGACAGAAACTAATTCCAGACGTCTGAAATCTCAAATCAGACGTATGGATGGGTCTCAAACGTCTGACTTGAAGTTTCGGACGTCTGGGGGTTCTCTGGATTATTTCCAAAGAATAAATCGAGACGTCTGGATTCTAAACCAAACGTCTGGTCATGGTCCAGACGTCTGTTTCGATATTCCAGACGTTTGAGTGGTTTTCTGAACTATTTCCAGAAAACAAATCCAGACGTCTGGATTCCAAACCAAACGTCTGGAAACGTCCATTTTTGCCTATTTAGGTTGTTTTGTGTGGATTTCCTATTTTAATCGATTTTAGTTGATCCGGATTGTTGTTATCACTTACTATCGACTTTGCTGACTTCTTTCTTTGGATTTTTGGGAAATATCCATTTTGATGGATTTGGTATCGATTTCTTTGGATTTGATTCACGTCTTCGAATGTGAATCTTTGGTGATTGATTGTTTCTACAATCATTTTTGTGATTTGTCACTCCTAAATACAAAGGTTTCTATACTAGTAGTAAATACTCAAACTCTTTCATCAAAACGATTTCGACAATATTTTAAATATAAAGCTTGTTTTCAAAGCCGTTTTCCAATCTATTAGTATATTCAAACCTTTACTTCATTCGTATGAGAAATCTAATTAAACGACTTAGTAAAACAAGTGGTATGAAACGCTTGCGTTTACTTCGTCAGTTAATTATTGGACTTGTTCGATTGAACTCTTATGACAATTTTCGAATGGAAATCTACAATTTGTTCGTAAATATTTAAGTTAAGCTAGTGGTTATGGGACATGAAGCTAAACTCATATATTTACTAGCTTAGTGTAATTCACATTTTTATTGATCGATGATGATCATTTTGTGATTTAGACTAGCGATGTGCGATGTCTATTTGTTCGTGAGGGGACTAAAAACCTCGTTTGTGGAACTTCGGTTCAATTTGGTGGGGTAGCGACCCATGGACTTCGGGCTGTTTGTGGAGCCTCGGCTCAAAATTTATGGTTAGCGACCATGGAATAGCGTTATATAGACTCCTTGATGTATAATTATTCTTTTGTCTAGCACTTTTATCTATTCTTTTGTGATGTAGTGGATCTTGTTTTACCACTACTTTGATGTACACTTTTATGTGTTATATTCATATCTGATTCCGCCTTTGTGATATGAATATCTGTGACTGATTTGTGTTATGTTTATTTCTATATTTGTTTTCGAAGTCCACATAGCCACTGTGTGGTAGCTTTGAGTTTGTATTTGATATGTCGGATTTCCTCTAGAAATGAAATATAAGTTATATTATCTGACATATCGGTACTCGCACAAAGCAATTACACAGATGGTCGCTCCTCAACAGCCTTATTCTTCGTGCTAGTCGATGGCATTACCCCATAGTGTCCTTGGTTAGTGTGAGTATAGAGGTGGGGCGTCACAGCATGGTATCAGAGCAAACTTCGAAACAACGTAGAATAATTTAGCAAGGATCATTGTCCTAAGTCTTTCTTAGGAATCGTGCCATAGGATTTAATTCGAGTCTTCATACCGTTCTATCCTATTTCTTTTTATGATGCCTTGTTTTATCAATCAAGTTTGTTTGATATTCATTCTGAGAATAACCTTTTTCCTCTTTTCTTTCTTTCTTAAACAAGAGAAATGGTTAGACCAGGCCGTCCCAGCGCCGGTCAATCCAGTGTTACTCCTTAGGATGGAGTATTTATGTCTTCTCAACAACTTCTAGATCTTGTGAAAAATGCTCAAGCTATCGGACCCATTCCAGAGCCTACTCATTCTAAATCTGGGTTTGCACGCTTGTGTAGTGATTACACCAGCTTGGGTGGAAAGCCTTTCAAGGGTTCCGAAAGCGTTATAGAAGTCCAAGCTTGGCTTAGAACATGCGATCGCATTTTTTCTCGCATGAATCTTATTGATCTCCATCGAGTCCAAGTGGCTTCTAGCATGCTCTAAGAAAGAGCATTAGATTGGTATGAGCTTCTGATCTCGGAAATTATTGAGGCGGACCTTACTTGGGAGCAATTCCGGGAAAGGTTCGAGTTGAAATTTGTGCCAGAAGCTGAAAAAGTATCTCTAGCTCGACGCTTCATTGACCTTGTTCAAGGTGAATCTTCTATGACGGATTATGTCGCATATTTCGAATCTCTATCTAAATATGGGGTCGAGTATATTAATACCCCATTGAAGAAAAATCATAGATTTGTCTACGGGTTGAATAAGAACCTCAAAAAGCCATTACTTCTGAAATTAGAAGTTTCTTTCGACCATCTTGTTGATATCGCTCTTCGACTCGAAGAGGCCGATAAGGAAAGCGATGTTGAAGTCAAACAAAACATCAATAAGAAGAGGCCTTTTAAATTTAAGCCTAATCCCAACAAGAAAGGGAAGCAAGCAACTTCAGTAGCAAAGACTCCTACCTCTAGTCGTGGAGAATGTTACAATTGTGGTTCTAAGGACCATTATGTGAACAAGTGTCTGAAGTCTCTTTCTTGCCGCTATTGCAAAAGTTCGGGTCATACTATATCTTCATGTCCCATACTTCAAAGTAAGAAAGAGGGAAAGTTGAATGTTGTGCAAGCCCCTAGTAACACTTCCCTTGGCCAAGGTAATTCTCCTTCTATCCTTGATGACATTAATTTGTTTTGTGGTTACCCTATTCGAGTTCTTTTGATACGGGATCATCCCACTCTTTTGTATCAAAAGAACTTGTTGATTCTTTTTCTTTAAATATTATGGGCTTGATGACTTCACTGAGAATTGCGAATCCGGTTGGTAGATCCGCAACACTCGGTTTACTTTGTATAGGTGTCGAGATTATTTTATGTATTATTCTTTTCGAGCCGATTTGCATGTTATGCGTTACTTAGGCTTTGGAATTGATTTTTGAGAAAGGATTGGCTTAATCATTATGAAGCCCATATCCTATGTCCTGAGCGGACTATCTATCTTCGACATCCTCAATCTGTTAAGCAGATTTCTATTTTTCTTAATGATTTCGATTCCAATTTGGTGGCATCATTTTATTCTTTAAATCTACATGATGAGGAAAATGTTATTTCTCCCATTCATGTAGTTTGCGAATTTTCCGGTATATTTGAGCTTGTCTTAGGGTTATCACCTAAGCAATCTATTGTGTGGTGCTAAGGTCTTTTCTCTTCGACCTTGCCACCGGTTTTCATCAGCTACGAGTTGCGGAGGGTAGCATTCCACTTACCGCATTCCGCACTCGTTATGATTCTTGTGAGTGGTTCGTTATGTCATTCGGTTTGACGAACCTTCTACCTTATTTCATCCATTTTATGAATTGAGTATTTTGCGAATATCTCGATGAGACCATCCTTGTATTTATTGATTATGGATGAAAACAACAATTTAAAATTTGCAAATCTTTTTAATAAGATATTTATAAGTAAGGTTGGATTTTGTTCTTAAAACGAGCAAAGAATATTTGTAAATTTTTTAAGAGGCATGTGTATCAAATAGAAGATGATTTTGTGTTATTTTTCCCATTGAGTGCTTTAAGAATTCTGGTCAGTGCGCTTGATCAACGTTATCGATAGAAATCTCCTAAAAGCTATGATAAGACAGTCAGACACAGTAAATTGACTTGGAATAAGTAAATTTTTCTAAAAAGATGATTCCATAAAGTTAATTATAATTTTGAATGTCTTAGCTTTTCGGGAAAGAGGATCGATTAAAAGAACTCCTTTCCGATGCTCCTATTCTTGTGATTACCGAAGGGAACCAAGACTTTCTTGTTTGTACCGATGCTAGTCGTATTGGTTTGGGTATCATTCTCTTGCATAGGGAATGTGTTATCACATATGCTTCTTGACAATTAAAGCTTGTCAAGACTAGATATGCCATTCATGATCTGGTGCTCGCGACCATTGTTTTCGCTCTTATAATTTGGTGTCGTTATCTTTTGGGAGAGAAATTTGTTCTCTACACCGATCATAAATCTTTGAAATATTTATTTTCTCAAAAGGAACTTAATTTGTGTCAACAACGTTGGCTCAAGTTCCTTACATCTTATGATCTTGATATTCTTTGTACTCCGGAAAAGGGTAATCGTGTTGCCGATGTCCTTAGCCGAAAGCAACAAGCAGTTGTTTCAATGATGATATCTGAATGGAATGATCTCGAGACTTTATCCACTTGTAAGATTTGAGATCGTGAATCCAATTTATGTTCATCTCTTGTTTTGTGTAGCCTTGAGGCTCGTCCTTCTCTTTTGGACCATACCTCTTTTGGCCAAACTCTATGTCAAATCAAATTGCATGGAGTTCCTACTTCTATTGTTAGTATTCGGGATCCATTATTTTACTAGTGGATTTTTGGAAAGGTCTTCAAAAAGCTTTGGGAACAAAGCTTAATTCTGGCACTGCTTATCGTCCTCAATCCGATGAACAAACCGAGCGTGTGAATCAAACTCTTGAAGATCTCTTTCGTGATTGTGTTCTTGATTTTGGTGGAAGTTGGGAAGATCATATTTCTCTTGATTGAGTTTTCCTATAATAATAGCTTCCAATCTAGTATTGGTATGGCACCTTTCGAGGCACTTTACGGAAGGCTATACCGATTTTCTTCGTGTTGGCTTGAAGCCGGTGAGAAGCTAGTTTTAGGTCCAAACTTTATTGGTGTTCATTTTTGTTTCACCTATGAAGGATGTTGTGCGTTTCAGTCGATCGGGAAAGTTAGCACCTCGATATGTTGGTCTGTTTCCCATCACCGAACGTATTGGTTCCGTGGCTTATCGCTTTTTATTACTGGCTCCATTTTCTTCTATTCACTGATGTTTTCCACGTCTCTCAACTACGAAATTACCTTAGGAATTCCGATTCTATTCTTGAGCCCGGTGTAATTGAAGAAATTGAAGTTTCACCAAATTTGACTTATGAGCAACATTCTATTCGTATCATTGCTTCGGAGGTTAAACGCCTCCGAAATAAAGATATTCTTTTTGTGAAAGTTCAATGGTCCTCAAATCCTAAGGATTTCTCTTGGGAATTTTGAGAATTCATCGAGCAAACACATCCGGACTTACTCTTTCGTGCTCTTTTATGGTGAACTTCTTATTTCAAATTTTCTTTTGTGTTGATATGCTTTTATGGTTGTTATTCTTTATTTTCCTATTAATTATTGCGAGGACTCAATTTCTTTAAGGAGGGGAGTCTATAACAACCCGCATATTTTACGATTGTATATTTAAATGTTTTATTTAAATATAGCATCGTTAATCGGATTAAAGTCTGAAATGTTACTTTTTGTAAACAGTCGAATTGGGACTTGAGACCACTTCCATTGAGTCCAAAATGGCGTTTACAACTTTTTTGAGTATAAACATCGATATGTTTGGAGTTGAGTGAATTTTGCTATTTTTCACTTAGGGCTTTGGGCTTGGGTTTGGGTTTCAGCCCACTAACCCAACTCATCTTATATCCTAACTCCACCCCCTCTCTTCTTCATTCATTCTATTATTTTCCTAACACTTCAAGCTTTAGAAAAATGGGGGTAGAGATTGGAAACTAAAATCCTAAGCCCTAGTTCCTTTGCAAATTCAAGTTCTAGCTCCAAAATCAAAGAAAAGCTTAGGTAAGCATCCTCTTCATCTTCTCCATCTCTATCTCTCTTCAATTTCAGAATTTCCTATAACCTAACTTAGGAAATATTCTTCTTATGAGCTTAGATTGAAGCTTCTTGAGTTGAGATTGAAAAGGAATTGGTCTTTCCTTTGTTTTCAAGCTTCTCACTTGTGTTTTGAGTTTAAAAGGTGAGTTCTTTAACTCACATCTACGTCTATAGCTATCATTGTTGTTAGGTATGAATTCCTAACATTTGTGCATATTCATTTGCTTTTGATTTGAATTGATTTGGTGAACTTTCCAAATTTTGGTGTTTTGGTTCAATTTTATGAAAATCCTACTATGGATGTTTGGACATTGATATTTGGGGTGTATCGAAGAGCCTTTAAGGCTAGGTTGTCGATTGGCGTAAATCCTTAGTCGTCGTTGCTCGTCTGATCGCTTCTGATACGTTTTGGCCACTTTGGCCTAGGCAAATTGTTGCCCAGACCAGGTGACCAGACGTCTGGTGATCAAGTCCAAACGTCTGGTTTGGACCTGGAGAAAAATCATATGCATGCAGATTAATAAAAAAAAAGACAGAAACTAATTTTAGACGTCTGAATTATAATTTCAGACGTCTGAAAGGGTTTCAGACGTCTGGTTTGCCAAAACCAGACGTCTGGAAGGGTTTTTCTGGATTTTTCAGAAACTAAATCCAAACGTCTGGATTGACCCCCAGACGTCTGGAACTGGGTATTTTTGCCTGTTTAGGCTTTTCTTCATTGAATTTCCATTGTTTATCGATTTTAGTTGCTCCAATTAGTTGTTATCACTTTTATCGACCTTGATGACTTCTTTTTCGAAATTTTTGGGAATATCCATTTCGATGGATTTGGTATCGATTTCTTTGGATTTAATTCACGTCTTCGTATGTGAATCTTTGGTGATTGATTGTTTCTACAATCATTTATGTGATTTATCACTTCTAAATACAAAGGTTTCTATACTAGTAGTAAATATTCAAACTCTTTCATCAAAACGATTTCTACACTATTTTAAATATAAAGCTCTCTTTTAAAACTGTTTTCCAATCTATTAGTATATATAAACCTTTACCTCATTCGTATGAGAAATCTAATTAAACGGATTAGTAAAACGAGTGGTATGAAACGCTTGCATTTACTTCGTCGGTTAATTCTTGGACTTGTTCGATTGAACTCTTGTGACAATTTTCGAGTGGAAATCTACAATCTGTTCGTAAATATTTGAGTTAAGCTAGTGGTTATGGGACATGAAGCTAAACTCTTATATTTACTAGCTTAGTGTAATCGACGCTTCTTGATTATTGATGATGATCATTTTATGATTTAGACTAGCGATGTGCAATGTCCCTTTGTCCACGTGGGGGACTGTACCTCGACTTATGGAGCTTCATCTCATTTTTATAGGCTAGCGACCTATGGTTTTATGGAGTTCGGTTCATCAGGCGTAATGCTGTATTACGTCGTTATTCCGGCTTATTGGAGTTCGGTTCATCGGGCGTTCGTTGTACTACGTCGTTGTTCCGTATTATTTGAGTTTGGTTCATCGGGCGTTCGCTGTACTATGTCATTGTTCCAAATTATTGTGTTCAGGTTCATCGGGCGTTCGCTGTACTACGTCGTTGTTCCTGATTATTTGAGTTTGGTTCATCGGGCGTAATGCTGTACTACATCGATGTTCTAGATTATTTGAGTTTCTGGTTCCTCGGGCGTTCGCTGTACTACGTCGTGGCACTAGCTCTATGGATAGCGACCATAGGATAGCGACCTATTTGTGATACACGTGTTGGTGAGTTTTCATGCTCCCGTTTGTGATAGGCCTTCCCCCTTTGTGATTTCTGGATTTCTGATTGTGATTTCTAGAATTTGTGTTTCACCAATTTTCATGGTTTGAAATTGATAAGATCTATCAATATTTGTGTTTTGGTGAATAATTTAAAGAATGTGATTCATTTTGGTGTTTTGAGATGTTTTGAGATATTGTATGATTTTTGTTGTTAATTGATGTATACTTGACACAGTATGGCATTTTTGTTATCATACTTTTTGGTCATATCTCTTATCCTATCTCATTTTATCTGATATTTATAGCTAGACTGATTCGTTTATTATTTCTACTTAAATAATACTCGGGTCAGACCGAGGTATTTCAGGTGCTCCTGCTTGACTTCTTATCAGGGTTCATCATCTGATTTTTGGGCAAACTACTTTAGATCAGTAGTTTTTGTTATTATACATTTGAGATAGAGACATCCTTGATGTATAATTATTCTTTTGTCTAGCACTTGTACCTATTCTTTTCTGAGGTAGTGGATCTTATATGACCACTACTTTGATGTACACTTTTATGTGTTATATTCTCTGATTCCGCCTTTGTGATATGAATATCTGTGACTGATTTGTGTTATGTTTATTTCTATATTTGTTTCCGAAGTCCACTTAGCCACTGTGTGGTGGTTTTGAGTTTGTATTTGATATGTCGGATTTCCTCTTGAAATGAAATGTAAGTTATATTTTCTGACATATCGGTACTCGCACAAAGCAATTACACAGATGGTCGCTCCTCAACAGCCTTATTCTTCGTGCTAGTCGACGACATTACCTCGTAGTGTCCTTGGCTAGTGTGAGTATAGAGGTGGGGCGTCACATTCGATATTTCTACCGAACCAAAAATCTGGACCGGAAAAACTTGGACCGGCATAGCACCTTCAATATGGAGCGGCATCTTCCCGAACCACAAATCTGGACCGGCAGCCATACTTCCCTCAGCTAAAAAATACTGTCATCGCCGAACGAAATCCACTCCTCCACCGAACCAAATATTTGGTTCGGTATCACTATGACTACCGGACGAGATTGCTTCTTCCTCCTCGTCGACCTAGGGTTTCATGACTTCTCCAATTTGGTCTGTACATGTTTGAATCGTATAATTTCAACATTCCACCTCGATTCAAATATGCATGTCTCATCATCAAACAATCAACATAGAAGTTGTTGGGTCTAGCACCCCATGGCGCTCAAGTAACAGGAATCAAACTGATCAAGTTTGAGAGATGCTCAAACTTGTCCTTTGGAAGTGACTTTGTCATCATATCTGAAGGATTATCCAAAGTACCCACCTTCAACAATTTGATCTTGCTTTGTTCTTCCTCAAGCATAAGAAAGAAACCTCTAACATCAATGTGCTTCGTCCGTGAACTATAAACTTGATTCTCTACAAGATGAATTGCACTCTGACTGTTTGAAAATAGCTTTACTGTCCACTGCACCACTGAACGGTCATCCAACAACTGAAGTAAGTATAATCCCTCCTTTGTTGCTTTCACAATCGATGTCAACTCTGCTTTGGTAGTCGGCAAAGCTACAATAGATTGCAGCTTTAATCTCCTTGAAATCGAACCTATGCTAGTGTAAAAACATAGCCCGACACTAACTTTTTAGCATCTATATCCCCAGCATAATCAGAATCACAGTATCCTCTAATAGAGATGTCACCATCCACTCCACCATATAACAAGCCCACCGAAGAAGTGCCTCGAAGATATCTAGGAATCTACTTCACTGCTTGCCAATGCTCTTTGCCTGGGTTAGACATATATCGACTCACAACATCCACTGCATGGGCCAAATCTGGTCTTGTGCACACCATCGCATACATAAGACTACCAACAACACTAGAATAAGGTATATTAGCCATATACCTTTTGTCTTCTTCCAATGAGGGAGATAAGTCTTTTGACAACTTAAAATGAGAGCCTAGTGGAGTGCCAACCGGTTTGGCTTTCTTCATACCAAATCGAGCGAGGACCTTCTCGATGTACTGCACCTGAGTGAGCCTTAACTCTCTCCGCTTTCTATCCCTGCTTATCTCCATACCCAATATTCTTTGTGCCTTTCCCAAATCCTTCATGTCAAACTCTCTACTGAGCCTCGCTTTCAACTCCTTAGTTCTGACCATACTTCGAGATGCAATCAGCATATCATCAACATATAACAACAAATAAATCATATCACCATCACATCTCCTGAAATAAACACACTGGACTTTGAAACTTCTGGAGTATCCCTGTGAAAGCATAAACTTATCAAACCTCTTATACCATAGTCTAGGAGACTGCTTCAATCCATATAGAGATTTGTTGAGTTTGCAAACATAATCTGGTCTGCTACTATCAATGAACCCTTCCGGCTACTTTAAATAAATCTCCTCATCCATATTACCATACAAGAATGTAGTTTTGACATCTAGTTGCTCTAATTCCATATCATAATGAGCAACTAATGCCAAGAGAATATGAATAGAAGTATGCCTAACCATTGGAGCAAAGATATCATGATACTCTACCCTCTTCTTCTGAACATACCCATTTGCGACTAATCTTGCCTTGTATCTGAGATCACCATTTTCACCGTCTTTCACTCTATAGATCCACTTGCATCCAATAGCTCTCTTGTCGGTGGGAAGAGGCACCAAATCCCAAGTATGATTTCTCTGCAATGATTCAATATCCTCCTACATAGCAACTAACCAACTGGAACTGTTAACTGATGTGATAGCTTCTCTATGATCACAAGACTCATCATAGATAACATTCAAAGCATATATTGCCATATCATCGAAGTTAATGTCTTCGATACTCAATCCAACAAATTCATCGAGCCACTTAGGCTTTCTTCTTTGTCTAACATGCCTAGGTTTTGAATGAGATCCACCTTGAGTCTGATCCTCTGTACCAACATCGATATTATCCTCATCAACCACGGTATCATCGGAAACACCATTTGAATGTCTATGGAAAGAATCAATAGATGACTTGCTTTGTGTTTGGTATTCTTCACATGTCCTCTCGTTGTCGTCCGATGAGGAAGGCTCCACCTTCAGCATAGCCTTCTCATCAAAAGTCACATGCCTACTCATAACGATCTTCTTACTAATAGGACACCACAACCTATATCCCTTCAGTCCTCTCTTATAACCTAGAAAGATACACTTGCAAGCTCTAGGTTCCAGCTTCCCTTTACTCTCATGCACATAAGCTGGGCAACCAAACACTCTGAGAAATGAATAGCTAATAGGCTCTCCTTTCCATACTTATTCAGGGATCTTCATATCTATGGCAGTAGAAGGCGTGTGGTTGATGAAGAAAGCCACTATAGATAAGGCTTCAGCCCAAAATCCCTTCTTCAATTAGCAGTCAATCTGACGCATCTTGTTCTCTCCAATAATGCCGGATTCATCCTTTTTGCAACTCCATTAGACCGGGGGTCGCCTGGTGTGGTGTAATGCCTCTTAATGCCTTCAGACTCACAATAATCGATGAATTCCTGTGATACAAATTCACCGCCATTATCTGAACGGAGAACTTTCACTTTCGAAACCTGGAAAAGGTTTCACTCTTTGACTGAAGAAAGTATACCCATACTTTACGAGAGAAATCATCTATAAATGAAATGAAATACCTAGCTCCACCTAAAGACTAACAAGGGGAGGGACCCCAAACATCTGTATGAACATACTCCAGGACAGCTTTTGCTTTATGCTCTTCTATACCAAAAAAAATCTTCGTTTGCTTTCCAAGAACACACTCTTCACAAAAACCAAGTTTTGAATGATGAACTCCATCAATCAATCCTCGTTTTCTAAACTCATCCATGCTACGCTTACCGATGTAACCCATCCATAAGTGCCATAATTTGGAAGAATCTGAATCAACAGATGTAACAGAAGCTGATTCACCAACTACAGTAGTGCCCTTTAATAGATAAAGATTTTCTGCCCTCACACCTATCATAACAATCATGGAACCCTTTGATATCTTCATATTCTCTCCTTCCACTACAATCTTCAAATCAAGTCTACTCAATGCCCCGATAGAAATCAAGCTCCTCCTCAAATCAGGTACGTGCCTAACATCAGTGATCGTACGAATAACACCGTCAAACATCCTAATCATCACACTACCAACACCAACCATACGGCAAGAAGCATCATTACCCATCAGAACTTCTTCTCCATCAATTTCACGGTAAGTGGAAAAGCAGTTCCTATCAGGTGTCATATGACAGGATGCGCCAGAATCAATCAACCATAAGTTGCTCTTCCCAGAAGAGCCAGAAGCTGTAAACACATCGATGTCACTTTCTGTATCTGATTTCCCTGATGTAGAAGCTGAGGCTTTCTTTGGATATTTTCTTCTACCTTCAAGCTTGGGACATTATGCTATGAAGTGCCCTAGCTTCTTACAATAATGACAAGTCGACTTCTTAGGCCCCCAAGATTGAGACCGCGAAGAATTCCATCCTCCACCTTTCTTCGACCTGCTTTGGCTTCTACCTCTCTGAACAGATAAGCCTTCGGTATCACTATCCAAGCTATTTTTCACCAATCTACCTCTTAACACTTCATTATGAAGACCAGTCTTTACATCAAACAGGCTAATTTTACTACGGCCATAAATCATGGAATTAACAAAAGCAGTATACTCTTTAGGCAAGGAACATAAGAGGATCACAACTTGAGCCTCATCAGTAATATCAACTTCCGCTGCCTTCAGGTTCATAATCAAAGTGGTCAAAGCATCTACATGCTCCATGAGATCGGCTTCAGGCTTCATCTTGAACGAATAGAGTTGTTGCTGTAGAATAATCCGATTAATGAGAGACTTGTCTTGATATGCATCCGATAATGCATCCCATAGTTCCTTCGCCGTCTTCTTCTGAGAGAATTCTCTAAGAACTTCATCTGAAAGACTCAACTGAATTATCGTGAGAGCTTCATCTTCCATCTCTTCCAAATCAGCTGCATCGATATCTTTCAATTTCTCAGGCACAGAACAACCTTATAAGTCTTCTCCTTCTTTAATACAACCCCCATCTTCATCTTCCAAGTACCAAAATCTCCCTTTCCGTCAAAATGTTTTACTCCATAATTAACACCAGATCTACCAACGGACTTACTAGAAGTAGCCATTAATATCCAAATAGGAACAATAGCACTAGCTCTGATACCAAACTGTAGTGAAATTTATTTTAATTTGAGCGGAAGTGAATTATTTGATCAGGATCTAGTATTAACTATTTAGATATCAATGCAACTTAAAAATCAATTATGCAATCTCACAGACACAATAGTAGAAATAAGAGACATAGAATATTTAACGTGGTTTAGATATGAATATCCTACATCCACGGATATCCAACAACTTCTTTTATTCAGCAAGTACAAGAGATTACAAGCCACTCAAGATTAGAGTGTTAAAACATATGTGGAGATTCACCCTAATCTATCACTCAATTGAAGAGTTACAAAACAAAGTACAAAAATTGGCAGAGTGTTTGCACTCTAAATTGTCCACCATTAAGGTGTAGAAGCTCCGATATTTATAGAATGAGAAAGTGAGCAGGGAAGCTGCAACATATCAACTCTGAAATCTGGTTCAGCAATCATCTGGTTCGGCAAAGATTGGTTAATCAATCATTTGGTTCGGATTAGTACTTGGCATCTGGATCGGCAAAGCACACCCGAACAAAAAATCTGGAGCGGCAACACTTTGGTTTGGTATTTCTACTGAACCAAAAATTTGAACTGGCAAAACTTGGACTGGCATAGTACCTTCAATCTGAAGCGGCATCTTCCCGAACCACAAATCTGGACCGGCATCCATACTTCCGTCTGCTAAAAAATACTGTCATCACCGAATGAAATCCACTCGTCCACCGAACCAAATATTTGGTACGGTATCACTATGACTACTAGACGAGATTGCTTCTTCCTCCTCATCGACCTAGGGTTTCATGACTTCTCAATTTGGTTTGTACATGTTTGAATCACACAATTTCAACAAATTAGGATTTAATTCCAGTTTTGGAGGTTTTGATAGTAGTAGCATCTAATATTTTGAGGAAGGGAAAGTTAATGATGTATATCATGAGAGAGAAAAACAAAGATTCCGTACCTATAGGTTTGAAATTTGGAAAAAAGAAACAAAGTATAATGACGTCTTTAGATGCTCGATTAGTTAATTATTTTTGGGAAAGGTACGTAAAATTCAATGAAGAAAGGTTGTTTCTTCAAGAGAATAAGATTGTCGTGATGAATTTGTTTGTGGATATTGAGCATGAAATGTTGGAGGTTGAAGATGGAAAGCACCATGTTCTTATATGTTGAGGATTTGATGAGCAGACAAAGGTACTAGCTGTATTGGTCACTTTCCTTGCAAAGGTATAAATGATCCCATCAAGTCTAAATCCCGCATAGCATATTTCAACCACTGTCTCATCAACCACTAACTCCTCCCACCCGATAGTCCGTCGAACCATCACACCTCAACTAGCAAGGTTTGCTTGCTTGGTCATCCTTGCATGGGACCTTTTTGTTAGAGCCATAATTTTGGTATTTTGATAATGACCATTATACAATAGTACTTCTTAGATTTTTTATAGGAATATCTTTTTTGCAACAACGAATATAAGCTTCAATGACGACTTGACAAGATTAAGTGAAGAAAATGGTTATAAGGATCTTATTTTACCGCATCACTTAGAAGTATTAACATGCACAAATCTCTAAGCAGCAATAAATACAAATATGAACACAAACGCACATGAGAATTATTTTCAAACCAGTGAAAATAGACTTCCCACAAAAACAAACACATTTATACAAAAATGATATAACAACCATTCAGACGTCTGAATGGCCATCAGACCTATGTCTAGAAATTCAGACATTTTATTTGACCAGACATTTTATTACCTTTTAGACGTTGTAATAAGGCGAAATTTACACAAGTTATTTATGGATTTCTCTGAAATAATTTCAGACATCCAAAATTTATTTTCAGATGTCTAGATTGATGTAAGCACCGTTATTTTGAAGAGTTGCATTTTAATGTATCTTCTTTCTCTTTGCGATGCAACACTTCATTTCATAAGGAAGTAATTATTCATTTTCAAAATAAAGCATTTTTACTAGAAACTCTTCAATTCTATAAATAATGTTTGATAATCATTTTTACCTAATCCCTTCTCTATTTCTAGAACTCTAAAAAGCTTTCAAGTATCTTATTCTATAAAACATTTTTCAAAATACTCTCCCATAAAACTCTTTCTTAATCATTGCACGTTCATTTATATTACTTCAAGTAGATAATAGGAAGGGTGAAATAAAAGTGGAAAAATCAGTGTTGATCAAGAATACATTGTTGTCAAGAAGTTTTCAACACAGGATA
This sequence comes from Allium fistulosum, assembly GCA_030737815.1. Classification (NCBI taxonomy): domain Eukaryota; kingdom Viridiplantae; phylum Streptophyta; class Magnoliopsida; order Asparagales; family Amaryllidaceae; genus Allium; species Allium fistulosum. The sequence goes on from CM060904.1 coordinate 361,161,686, forward strand.
GAAGTCTCATTCGAAAAGATCAGGAAGAGCCTGTATCACCTGTTCCTTCGGGTTAAGCCATAGAATTGTTTAGTGAAATACTGAAGAGAAGTTTCGTGACTGAACGTAGAACGAAAGGAATGAACTGGTATAATAAATCTAGTGTGATCTCTTTATTTACTTACTTATTTTACATGTATTACATTAACTTAACTAGTTTTGTAGTATCAGCCATATATTCGATCCTTTCATATATTCACTTGCTTGCTATGTTTCCAGTAACAATGAAGCTTCTAAGGTTTACTAAAATAAAAATTCACATTTAAACTATTTTAGGATATGTCAGCACATTATATTGAAAAATTCAACACATGACATGTATATGTCGAAAAATGAGTTCAAATAGGTCAATACAAGATTGATAGGTGACACACAACCTTTAATAGTTTTACACATGGACCTTGGGACACAAAACTGCTTTCTGAAAAGTGTATTATATCAACACATGAAGTTCTATGTGTTGACACATAAACCATGTGTTGATACATGAACATTTATATGTCAACACAAAATATGGATGTTTCCAAAATTCTTGTTTCTTCTTTGAACGGATATTGGTGATACTTGGTGTAAAACCAATACTGAATCACACCTTTTGAACGTTAATTATATATGCATATGTTTCCAACCAACTTAGTAATTAATATAACAATCTAGTTATTTCTACTTTTAAGAAATCAAAGCATTCGAACTTGCGTACTTGCTCAAAACTGTTTTAACATCATTGCTTTTTATTTCCAGTCCTTATTACTAATCTTAAATCGTTTCTTATCCTTCCCACATACATTATACTACATTTGAGATGGTTATAAGAAGTTATACCATATTGACAAATCGATATACTTAGATACAAGATTATCAAATAATTTTATACTTTATAGTCAAAGCCTTTAACATCCCTATATGTGATTGTTGGAACTAGATCGACATGCAGCAGGTTAAATGGATGAATTTGATAAGTTTTTACCATTTTAGATATTATTGGGTCTACGAAGTCTAAATTGATTTAGATCCAATCTAAATAATTTTAAATAAAATCTTTATTTTATTTAATTAATTAATTTAAAGATTTTATTTTGTATATATATATGTATGTATGTATGTATATATGTATGTAATATATAAGGTACATTTGTGTATCGAATACATGCATACATGTAAGTGTGCATGCATAAATGTGTACATGGTTTAACGTGTATGTATATAAGTATTGGGATTTATATTACAACGAACACATTAGCCCTTTATATGAACTTTGCTATCCAAAAAAGTTTAAATTATATATATATATATATATTGAATATTTAATTTGTAATAAAATTAGTTATTTTGAATAAGTCAATAATTTTGGAATTTAAAATTCATTTTTAAGACATCTAGTTTGTTTAATTAGTAAAATAGTTTAAAAATAGATCAAGATCTATAGATATAATATATATATATATATATTATAAAATAAAATAAAAATATCATAAATATAAATAAAATAATTTATATTGAATAAGCTAATAATTTTGAGATTCAAAATTAATTTTCAAAACATCTAATTTTTTTAATTGGTAAAACAACTTAAAAACATATCTGGATCTATATATTTAAATTAAAAATATATACATTGCCTATAAAATTAATAAAAATATCATAAATATAGTTATATATGTTTGCACTAAAAGTTGGCACAAACATCCAATAGATTATATGTAGAGAAATAAATGAAGAAATCAATATTAAAACAGAGGAAATAAACAAAAAAAATAAGTAAAAAACAATGACAAACAGATTTATAGTGGTTCGGCGTTGAATGCCTACGTCCACTTTGATGAAATAGGTTTATTAATCACTTCAATTTCTAACAGATCGGAATCCATGAATACAATGTAGTACAAAGAAAACGACAGCGTAAAGATCCCTAAAATGAACTACGAACTCTATATTTATAGGGGTAGACGACCAAATATCTTCCTAAAAATTTATCGGCATAATCTTCAAAAGTAGATGAGGTCACCCAGAAAATTTTGAGCCCGAATTTCCAATGTAGAGTGATCGGCCCCGATCGGTTATGTTGGATCTTAGGTTTTGATTGCTTACATAATGCAACAATTCACGAATCTACGATTACTACAACATCCGGACTTAACGACTCAAAGTATGGTTCATTAGTTATATATTTTAACAAGATTTATCAAATGTGTATATAGAGTCTAGTCTAGTCGCTTTACTAAAATCTTTCCTCAAGAATCAGCATTCTCATTCATTCATGTTCATATAAACTTGCATTCAAAATTAAATACTTTTCGATTTCAAATGCACACATTCTTCACTGATCTGCACTGTTCAGTCGACTGACCATGTGCTATCAGTCGACTGAATCAGTATATATATTTTTATATATAACACAGCCAGTCGACTGAATACACATGGTCAATCGACTGAGTCTGTGCATGTGACTTGTGCACTTTTTGAATTCAGTCGATTGACCAAGCCCTTTCAGTTGATTGAATCCTATAACAGTCAAAATTATGAATAGACACTTCTATTTCTCAAAAGTTATCTCCTTTCCCAAGTGTTGCATCCATTAGCTTTTCACAGAGAACTATTACCAGAGGTTGTAACTCTTGATATACTATAAATGCACTCAAGTTTCAATCATCAAATAACCTAATTCTCTCATCTCTCTTGATCTAACGTGCATAGCATTCTTGATTCTATTGCTTACAAAACTTTATACAATCATTGCTTACAATTTCACTTCCATATTCATTAAGCAATTCTGATCTTCCTATTCTTCATACACACACATTCATATACATTACTCTTAAGGAAAATATTATAGAAAGGGTGTACTATAAGTGACAAATCCATGTTATCTAGAACACACAAAGTCAAGACAATCTAGTTTGTAATAAAGTCCCGTTTGGTTGCTCAAGCGGTCGAGTCATGTTCTGTTGGTCAGGCAATCAAATCCTGTTTGATTGCTCAGGCGATGTAATACATGTTCCTCTGGGTTAAGTGAGGGTTGCTAGCTTTAATTCCAGAAGGAGTCTGGGACTGGACGTAGAACGGGAGTTTGAACCAGTATAAAAATTCCTAGTGTCATTTTACTTTACTGCTGTTATTATTTCCGCACTAGTTATTTATTATATTCCATATTACTCGATCCTATAGCACAGTCACTTTCATTTGGTATCAGAGCAAGGTCATCTTATAACCGTAACATAGTTATCTGATTTTTTTAATATGGAAAACAACACTAGCACTGCAACTAACACTTCCTTTATTGAAGGTCAATCTAATGCACGACCACCTCTTTTTAATGGAATGAACCATAACTATTGGGCTACTAGAATGAGAATTTATATACAAGCAAGTAGTTATGCAACCAGGGAAAATATGCAATCTGAATATACCATACCTACTACTGAATATTCACAATGGTCTAACACACAAAAACTGGATGCTACTATAAATGCTAAAGCTATGAACATGTTATTTTGTGCATTAGACAAAAATGAGTTTAATAGAATAAGCATGTGTAAAACGGCTTATGAAATTTGGTGAACACTTAAAGTTACACATGAAGGTACTAACAAAGTAAAGCAGAGTAAATTTTCCATGCTAAAAAATCAGTTCCAGAATTTCAAAATGAAGCAAGATGAAACTATTAATGAAATTTACTCTAGATTTCAAGATATATATCATTCTTTGATAGCATTAGGAGAAACTTATACAGATTTTGATATTGTTTCAAAAATCCTTAACTCTCTAACGGATGAGTGGGAACGAAAGGTCTTAGAAATCGAAGAAGCTAACGACATTTCAACCACTAAACCAGAGGAGTTGGTAGGAAATCTAATGTCTTATGAAGTTAATCTCTAGGCAAAACGAGTACAGGCTCAAGGTAAGAAGAATACAGCATTTCAGGCAGAAAAAGATGATTCAGATGAAGAAGATATGGCATTCATTGCTAAAAATTTTAAAAAGTTTTTGAAATTTAGAAAGAGCAACAAATTTAGAAATAACAAGAACAGCTCCAGCAACAATAACAACACTAACAAACCATCATCGTCTGCTCTAGAATGTTATGAATGCCACAAGAAAGGTCAAATCAAGAAAGACTGTCCTGAGAAAAAGAAAGACAAATATAAGCACAAGAAAGATAGATTCAAGAAGAAAGCTTTCTCTGTCACTCGAGATGATTCAGAATCATCTTCAGCATCAGATAGTGACTCAGATAGTGATACAGAACAAACCAACGTATGTTTTATGGCCACAAAAGACAAGGTGAGTGATCTAACTTTGATGATTTATTGGAAATAAACTCAGAATTACTTGATAAACTAAAAGACATCAAAAGAAAGTACAAAGAATCTCTTGAAAAACTGAATAGAACTGAAATTGAAGTAGATATGTTAAGAAATGAGAAACAAATCTTAGAAGAAGAACTTGAAGTTACTCAAGAATCTTGTTCTAATATGACATATCAACTCTCAATATTAAGTCAAGAGATAGAAACTCAGAAAGAAAAGAATGATGCTCTATTAATTGAAAATCGTGATCTTAAAGCTAATGTCAAGTTTTTAGAATTAGATATCTTTAGTCTTAAAACAAAGTTAGATGATATTACTAAAAATGTCTCTAATTTTAACAAAGGCAGGGAAAATCTTTCTAAAATTATAGAAAATTCTCAAACTGTTTCAAAAAAAGAGGACTAGGATATAAACAATCTTCTAAAGTTATTCCAAAGAAAGAATTCTTCATATAAAAGGAATAATAATAAAATTGAAAAACCTAGTTCAAAAATTTCAAATTTTACTAAATCAATTAAGATTTGGGTTCTTAAAACAAATAATTCTTTGATTAGAGATAAGTATATAAAATCTTTCATAAAAACTGTTCATAAAAACAAAGATTTTGTTTTTAAAAGGAATTTCGAACCCTCTTGGGTTTGGCTTCCTAAGACCTAACTCTTAGGACCCAAATAAAATGGTGGGTACCAATGTTAATTCTGTATTTTGCAGGTACTACCTAAAAAAAGAGGAAAATGGATATTAGACAGTGGTTGCTCAAAACACATGACAGGAAACAAAGGGATGCTAACTAACATTATCTACTCAGATGGAGGTTCTGTCACATTTGGAGATAATTCCAAAGGATATGTGATCGGCAAAGGCGATGTGAGCAATGACGGTATATCTAATTTACCTCTTATTACAGATATTTTATTAGTTAAAAATTTGAAGCATAATTTACTAAGTATCAGCCAATTGTGTGACAAAGTATTCAATATTTCCTTTTCTGAAAATATGTGTAGCATTTGATCAAAATAAAAATCTTATTTTTGAAGGTTTTAGAGATAAAAATATTTATGTTTTGAATATAAATGTAAATTATAATACAAATATGTGTTTAATAGCCAAAGAAAATGATCCTTAGTTATGGCATAAAAGATTTTGTCATATTAATTTCAAAGCTATAAAAATAAATTATCTAAAAATGAATTAGTAAAAGGTTTACCAAAAGTGAATTTTAAAGTGAACAATATTTGAGATGCTTGTCAATTAGGAAAATTATCAAAATCATCCTTTAAATCAAAGAAAAATATTTCTACTATACATCCACTAGAACTATTGCATTTAGATCTCTTTGGTCCAACTCAGTTCAATCTATAAATCATAGCAAATATGTGTTTGTTATAGTAAATGATTTTTCAAGATATACTCGGACTATTTTCCTAAAAAATAAAACTGATACTTTTGAAAATTTCAAAATTTTTGCTAAAAGAATTCAAAATCTCAAAAATCTAAAAATTAAAAATATAAGAAGTGATCATGGAGGTGAATTCGAAAAATGAAGCTTTTGAACATTTTTGTAATAAAAAGGGAATTTACCATAATTTTTCTTTTCCTAGAACACCACAAAAAATGGAGTTGTAGAAAGGAAAAATAGAACTTTACAAGAATGTGCAAGAACTTTATTAAACGGAAGCACTTTACCAAAACATTTCTGGGCAGAAGCTGTAGCAACTGCTTGCTATGTTCTGAATCGTGTTTCCATCCGACCACTAACAAAACACACTCCATATGAACTTTTCATAAAAGAAAACCAAATATTTCATATTTTAAAATTTTTGGTCCAAAATGTTTTATTCTAAACACAAAAGATCAGCTTGGAAAATTTAATCCAAAATCCGATGAAGGAATCTTCGTAGGATATTCGGAACGAAGCAAAGCTTATCGAATTTTCAATAAAAGAACTAAAACGATCGAAGAAACACTTCATGTTTCATTCAACGTAAATTTCAAATTTAATAAATTTTTTGAGGATGAATAAATAATACCTAAGATGGTCACAAATATGGTCACTCAAAATAATTTTGAAGAAGATGAAAACATTGTTCATAATTTTAAAGAAGATGAAAACATTGTTCAGAATGAAAATGAATTAAGATCTTCTCCTAGGATTTTACGAGATCACCCAGTAGAAAATGTAATAGGAGAAACTAATTCACATGTTAGAACTAGAAATCAACTTAATCAAATGGGCCATGTGGCATTTCTTTCTAATATTGAACCTAAAAGTGCAAAAGAAGCTTCTACTGATGACTATTGGATTATAGCTATTCAAGAAGAGCTAAACCAATTCGAACGAAATGAAGTTTGGGAACTAGTTCCTAGACCAAGTGATCAAACAGTCATTGGTACTAAATGAGTTTTCAAAAATAAAGCAGATGAACAAGGTAATATAACTAGGAATAAAGCTAGATTAGTTGCACAAGGATATAATCAAGAAGAAGGAATTGACTATGAAGAAACGTTTGTTCCAATCGCACGACTTGAAGCAATACGTATCTTACTGGCCTTTGCATGTTTTCATAATTTCAAAATTTATCAAATGGATGTTAAAAGTGCTTTTTTAAATGGATATATAAAAGAAAATGTTTTTGTTGAACAACCTTCTTTATTCTCACATCAAAAAATTTCCAGACCACGTCTATAAACTTAAGAAAGCCTTATACGGCCTAAAACAAGCACCCCGTGCTTGGTATGAACGTCTTAAGAGCTATCTAATAGATTCTGGTTTTGAAATTGGAAAGGTTGATCAAACTCTTTTTATTAAAAGAACTAAAAAGGATATTTTAATTATTCAAATTTATGTAGATGATATTATTTTTGGTTCTACAAATGAAAAATTATGTCAGGAATTTTCTAAAATAATGGCCAAAGAATTTGAAATGTCGCATATGGGAGAATTATCTTATTTTCTTAGTTTACAAATTAAGCAATTAGAAAAATGAATTTTTATTAATCAAGAAAAATATTGTAATAATCTAATTAAACGCTTTGGTAAGGAAAATACTTCTGCCAAACCAACTCCAATGAATACAACAACACATCTCGATAGAGATGAAGGTGGCAAAAGTGTCGACCAAAAATTATATCAAAGTATAATTGCATCATTACTTTATCTAACTGCTAGTAGACCTGACATAATGATGAGTGTTTGTTTATGTGCTCAATTTCAAGCAAATCCTAAAGAATCACATATGCGAGCAGTAAAACGAATATTACGTTATCTAAGCAAAACCAAAGATTTCGAACTTTTCTATCTGAAAGAATGCCCTTTCGAGTTAGTTTCATATAGTGACGCTGACTTTGGAGGATTTTGGAAGGATCGAAAAAGTACTAGCGAGACTTGTCACTTCATTGACAATCCTTAGTCTCTTGGTTTAGCAAGAAACAAAATTGTGTCTCACTTTCGACTTGTGAGGCAGAATACATTTCTGCTGCTTTAGCCTGTGCTCAAGTCATTTACATGCAACAAACACGTCAAGATTTTGGTATAATTTTATCCAAATCAACTATTTTTTGTGATAACAAAAGTGCTATAAACTTACCTAAAAATCCTGTCAATCGCTCATGAACTAAACATATTGACATATGTCATCATTTTCTTCGTGATAATATTGAAAAGGATTTAGTCAGATTGGAATTTGTATCCTCTGAAAATCAACTGGCTGATATATTTACAAAACCTTTGAATGAAAATATTTCTATTAAACTTAGAAGAGAAATAGGTATTATGTCCTCAAAAGATCTGTAATTATTTTTTGTAAAAGTATTTCAAAAATAAAATTTTCTCAAAAATTTAAAGATTGCAAGACCCGAACTCAAGACCTCTAACTTTATAAGCTGCTATTCTACCACTTTATTACACTATGTTTCTTACTTATACCTATTTTTCAGTTTATATTACACTCTAATTACTGATTATCCATTATAGCCACTCATTTGCTTTAAGTATTTACAACCATTCCTCCTATAGGTTGTTATTTATCTTCCTTTTCAAACGTTTGTTGTATAACTAGTCTTTATTTTCTGATGTTTTCTATCATTCATTTTTTTTCTATTTTAAGCCTCCTCCTTCTTATAAATTCAAGATTTGCTTTATACCTTTTCACAATCTCGGTAAATTCAAAAAAAAGTTTAACAAAGCTTCAATCTTCCTCCAAGCTCTTTAATAATTTTTACCATGTCTTCACAACACAACTCCAAATCAACTTCCCTCTCCTATACCTCAATAAGCTCGGATTCTATTAACCTACCTACACCAACTCCTATTTACGAGTCTGTTCCAACAATACACCTTTTACTCACACTGGCTACACTCCTCCCAGTAAAAGAACAAAACGCTCTTTATTTTTCGGATCACCGTCTACTAAAGATAAGATAGACGAAATCCACCATTATCAACGGGAGACGCTGGAATTACAGCGTGGGCTATATTATGAGCAAATGGTGAATGCAAAGCGCTTAAGCATCTTAGAATAAGTTGCTCTAAAATTCTGTGGATCGGCATCCCACAATACGGTTCATCAACCGACATCTGTTCATTCTCCTTCACGACGGAATCCTTGGGAACCATCACCGTAGCGTCCACCAGTTTCTCCAAACTCATGGGAACGCATAAATGGATGGTCACCACTAAGGCCACTTCAGGAGAACACTAAAGTAGAGCCGGATGATTGTCACACCCCTTCTTCTTCATCCAAGTCTACTTAATTTTTTAACATTTATATCATATTTTTTGTTTTCTGTTTGTTTGATTGTATGCTTTTTTTTCATTTATAATAAATATTTTTTATGTTTCATAACTTCATAAAAGGTTAAAGTTTCCATTTTGCATTTTTCAACAGTCCCAGTCGACTGACCAAGCTCCACCAATCGACTGAGCATGCCTTCTCAACTGTAATTTTTCTCTGCAGTCAGTCGACTGACCTACATATTAAGTCGACTGAATTTGGCAAAAATGAACTACAAACTCTCGAGTTTGATTAAGTCGACTGAATCAATAGATTAGTTGACTGAACCCAGAATAATATTTTTTAATACCCAGTCAATCGACTGGTCATGAATATCTAGTCGACTGAAACTGGTAACCGAGGTTATCTGGGGCCAAAGGACACTTCGAAAACCTATTCAAACTCTTATTTTTTTTTTCACTTTTACTCCATTCTATTCGTGGGTATGCCATTACTCTTCTTTTTCACTTCAAAATCAACTAAAAATATCTCAAAATTTCCACATTTAAACCCTACTTTTCAAAAACTAAACCCTAGTCTACTCAATGGCACCAAAAAGGGCTAGGCAATCTCAATCTACAGCTGGTCCCTCTGATTTTCATATCCAAGGATGGTTGTACAATGAAAGAGCAGCACAGAGATCCGACAAAATAAAGAATTCTTGCATTTTCGAAGGTTCATTTTTCAAATACCCTGATTTTGCTCCATATGCTATTCAAGAACTTGCTCGTTGCAGCGGTTTGGAATCTCTACTCGATTATACCGCGAATAGCATCAAAATTAATCACCTCCTTGTCAAGTTATTTTATGCAAATCTTAATCTTGACCACCACTCCATTTCAAACCCAGATAATTGTATTTGGACACTCGTATGTGGTGTCAAGATTTTCCTTCCCCTTCCACGACTTGCTCAAATTCTAATTTGTCCAGACGAAGGAGAAGAATTGGGTGAAATACCCATAAATTTGGAATCACGGGATCGCACTAGTCACCTTTTTCTCTCGGATGACTTAACGGAGCTTAAGGCGGTTGCGCTATGACCAAAAGCACGAATAATGCATCGCGCGCTAACCCACAAAATCAATCCGAGAACTGGGAGTTATGAAAAATTCTACAGACGAGATTTTCAGTCTCTTTATGCAATATGGGGAGGGCATCCTGTAAATTGGGCGAAGGTAATTTTGAATGAATTTCAAACTTTCAACCAAGGACGTATGCGAAAAATCCACTATGCCGCATATATTATGAGAATTCTAAAGCACTTCAACGTACCGGTTCCCGACTCCGAATTCTCTACCATTGGTTCCTTGAACACCAAAACCCTTAGTTTGATGAACCTCCCAAAGCAATATCGAGACCACACTATCATCACCTATGAGCATTGGCTTGAAAATCAATCTTCCAATCAAGCTCAACCTTCTTCTCAACCACAAGCTTCTTATGTTCAAGCCTCAACTTCCCCCAACCTCCTCCACAACAAAGAGAGATTAGCGAGATTCAAGAAATTAGTTCTTAAGTCAGGCCTCAAGAAGCTCTAACCATTCTATCAAGAAACCAATGGCTTCTCGATCACCGTCTTTCTCGAGTTAAGTCAAATGTCTCTCGTGTTGAAAAATCCATCTCAAAGGTAAACAAGAAACTTAATAATATCAAGGGATTTCTCAACAACATTTGGGAAGCATCTCCTGCTCTCAACCTTCTTCTGCATCCGTTCACGTGCCCACTTCACAAGGAAAACAACCTGCTGAACACTTCACTTGGTCAACATCTAATGAGGAACAAGAAGAAGAAGAGGAGAAGAAGTTGGTGGAGAATCTTGTGGCGAGGAAGTGATTGAAGGAGATGAAGAAGGTGAAAGCTCCAATGAAGGTAGTGATGGTGATGAATAAGTTTATTTATTTCAAACCTTGTTATTTGATGAACTTATATGTTATTTTATTTCAAACAATGGTTATGTGGTTATGTGGTTATGTGTTTCTGTGGTAGTTATCTTAGACTAACTATGTAATATTTAGACAATGATGATGTGTTATTGTTTTGAATGTTGAAAATTCTGAGTTCTCATCATTTGTATATTTGTTATATGTTCTGCGTTATCATCATTGCTCATATGTTATAAATATTTTCTTCTTTGAGAACTCTCCTTTTTTTAGATGACAAAGGGGGAGAAAAGATATCATTTAATAATAATTTACAAGAATATATAACATAGATTCAAGGGGAGAAAACTATAGCACGGTTGCAGGAATAGATTTAGGGGGAGATATAGATCAACAAAGCTTGGTCGAGATTCGTTTGTAGCAAATGGAGTTGCCATCATCAAAAAGGCGGAGAATGTTGGATCTTAGGTTTTGATTGCTGACATGACACAACAATTCACGAAGCTATGATTAGTACAACATTCGGACTCAACGACTCAAAGTATGGTTCATATAGTTATATATTTCAACAAGAGTTATCAAATGTGTATATAGAGTATAGTCTAGTCGCTTTGTTAAAATCTTTCCTCAAGAATCATCATTCTCATTCGTTCATTTTCATATAAACTTGCATTCAAATTTAAATACTTTTCGATTTCAAATGCACACATTCTTCACTGATCTGCACCGTTCAGTCGAATGACCATGTGCTATCAGTCGGCTGAATCAGTATATAATTTTTTTATATAACACGGCCAGTCGACTGAATACACATGGTCAGTCGACTGAGTCTGTGCATGTGACTTGTGCACTTTTTTAATTCAGTCGATTGACCAAGCCCTTTCAGTTGATTGAATCCTGTAACAGTCAAAATTATGAATAGACACTTCTATTTCTCAAAAGTTATCTCCTTTCCCAAGTGTTGCATCCATTAGCTTTTCACAGAGAACTATTACCAGAGGTTGTAACTCTTGATATACTATAAATGCACTCAAGTTTCAATCATCAAATAACCTAATTCTCTCATCTCTCTTGATCTAACATGCATAGCATTCTTGATTCTATTGCTTACAAAACTTAATACAATCATTGCTTACAATTTCACTTCCATATTCATTAAGTAATTCTGATCTTCCTATTCTTCATACACACACATTCATATACATTACTCTTAAGGAAAATATTATAGGAAGGGTGTACTATAAGTGACAAATCCGTGTTCTCCAGAACACTCAAAGTCAAGATAATCTAGTTTGTAATAAAGTCCTGTTTGGTTGCTCAGGTGGTCAAGTCCTGTTCTGTTGCTCAGGTGGTCAAGTCCTATTCGGTTGCTCAAGTGGTGTAATACCTGTTCCTCCAGGTTAAGTGAGGGTTTCCAACTTTAATTCCAGAAGGAGTCTGGGACTAGACATAGAACGGGAGTTCAAACCGGTATAAAAATTCCTGGTGTCATTTTACTTTACTGCTATTGTTATTTTCCACACTAGTTATTTATTATATTCCATTACTCGATCCTATATCAGAGTCAATTTCAGGTTGAGACATTCATGTGGCATGTTGCGATAGGTAGTGTGGGTTCCCTTCCATGCTAGCTTCATATTTCCAAAGTTATTTGCATAGTTGCATTCATATTTTTTGAGATATCGATCGATTCCCGTTGAGTTGAACTATTGGTTAATGTTGTTCATAGCCATAGTGATCTGGTCTGATCACCTACCTAGGAAAAGGGACAGGTACTAGTCCCTTGCCTAGGGGAGGCACTAATCCATATTTAGAATGTTCTGTAGAGTCTATCTCTTGGTTTTGCTTGATCGTTACTTCATATTGTTGTCTGTGCTTGATCTTTGGACTCGACGATCACCTCTCTGGGCTGTTTGAATTATATTTGCATGGCTATATTCTTCATCATCCATTCACATTTTTCTTAAACATTAGTAAGGGGCGTTCGGTACCAATCCCCTAAGCTAGGGATCTGCACCGATCCCTTAGTCTAGGTGGACTTAAACAAATTTTGAGCCCAAGTAAGCGAGCTGCGTATGTTATATAAGCCAACAACTTAGTTCATTTTTCTTTATTTGTTTCATTTCATACATCCGTAGACCCGAACCCTCACTCCTCCTCACAATCACCATTAACAATCTCGATTGTGAGAAATCCATCATTTCCTCCAAACCCATAATTGATCGAACCTTCCACTTAACCAAACACCCGCCAATTTAATTCTAAATCCATGCTCGAACTCGCATCGCCCTCGCTCTCCTTGAGTTGATACGACCCTTGGCCTCGCGTTTGTATTCGATTCTTTATACATAGGTGGGTTTTTATTTGTTGCATGTAATTTGTGATAGGTTTTAGTGACGAGATGGTCAGATTATTCACGTAGATGGATGCAAGGTTTAGGATATGTGCTGAATTAGGGAAGGTAAAGTGGAGTGAAGTTGTAAATGAGGCAGTCATTGGCTGACATGGGTGTTTTGGTATGGTTTGGGTAATGGAGCGAATGGAGTTGCAGTTGAGCGTGGAATCGTTTGTATAGGGTGGACGAACCGGTTGGGATAGGGAGTGATGGATCAGTTATGATATAGAGTGGAGCGATCAGTTGTGATGTGGTGGAGTTGATGGAGCAGCCGTGGATATGAGATGAAGGGTTCGGTTGATTGTTGAAATATAGGGTCGGTGCGAGAGAGATCAGTTGTAGGCAAATGCGGCTTGAAATTGGATAACACGAGACTGCCTAGGTAAGGGATCGGGTACGATCCCTTTGCCTAGGGGAACTTAGCTATTTCTTGATTGAGTGAACTTGAACACCTTAATAATTGGACTTGATTATATACACATGAACATTTGCCTTAAGCCTGAACTTGAACTAGAGACTTGCATATGATCTCGAACTCAAATACTTGAACTTTGAAACAAATGCATATGACTTAGAACTTGAATGTTTGAACTTTGTATTTGAACTTATATGACTTGAATCATTGGAACCCTAAGTTGCACACTTTTGAATATGACTTGAACTTGAACAAGTATAACATATGGTCGCAGATGAACTTGAATGTAAATATCGTACTCCAATGTGCCAACAAATGATCCCCTATCTCATATGAAATCCATAACCATTGATGTGAAAGCCGGTTGGGACGATCAGCGATGACGGTCACTCCGATCGAATCCCTGAATCTCATCACTACTGACGCTTTTAATTCCAAATTATTTTTCAATGCACTGCACGACACTACACTAGTTTACACTTTACTCGGGGGTACAGGTTCATTCTTCTCTAACAATGACTATCTGCTAAGTTTGATAGCTATGGGTTCCAAATGCTTGGAGCATTTAGCTGCTAAGCACTTAACAAACTACTTCACATGATAATCCTGACTCTGATTCTAGCTTCGCAATAATATCCACTCGAAACACTCCAGGCCATCAACTTGAACAACCTAAAAGTTCTTGACAGGTGCTAGAAATTCCTTCGAACTTAGAAGCAGAAATCGAGCCAACACCTGACACTTTAGAAGATGCCATATTTTTAAATGATCCAGAGGCTTCGGTGGCTTCAAGGGTCGATGAGGCCTCTCTTCACAAACTATACATTAGACATGGGATTCCGTACGAGGATGTGCGAGTCCCATCTCGTAGTGATAGGGCCCACTTGCCCCCGAAGGGGTATACTACATGCAACAAGTTTATGTGCTAGGCTAGTTGCATTTTGCCTTTTTTTCCACTCATTCAAAAAATGTTACATTATTTAAGATTGGCACCAGCTCAACTGCATCCAAACAGCTGCGCGTTTCTACACTGCACATATATGATAATCCTCGAATTCTTATATCATGAGCCGAAACCAAAAGACATCGATTCAGTTACAATCTCAAGCGACGAAAAGGAAGCCTCTTGTACACTTTCCTCGAGTCAGTCACTAACTGCCAAGTCGTAACTAGCGCTTGGAACAAACAGAGTGCTTTTAAGAGTGAATGGTTCTATGTGCGTTGCCCACCCGGTTTTGCAAGACAGTGGTAAGAAGGATGTATGTGTCATTTCAAAGTTAACTTGAAGTGCTTTTATTCAAAGCATATCCTGAATCAAGTAGTTTTTTATTGAACATTGTAGGTAGCCACCCAGGTCCCATCGGCGACATATACTCGGAGAAAGTTTCAGCGTTTAAAAATATACCTGTAGTGGATAGAGACATCGGATCTCTTCTTATCGATGAGCGCCTTTTTATCTTCGGTTTACTAGAAGAAGGCTGCAGCATGGGACTGCCAAGAAATACCAAGGAGGAAGTTGTAGAAAGAAGAGATGCCGTTGGGCAAGGAGATGATGAAGTTGATCCTGTCGTTCTCCCAATCAAAGGGGCTTAGGATGTTGCCAAGGAAGGCGAGTGAGGGGCGATGCTAATGAGCCCAGTTGTAACGATGTGAGCTCAAGTCATGAGCTTGCGGTCGAATCCTCCTAATACCCACAGCTCTCCACCTTAGAAAAGATAAGAAGAAAAAGGCTCATTTATAAGCTTCGTAGAGGGCGGGTCTTCAAGAAATCCAAGTTAACCTCTGCTGCTACAGATCATCTAGCTCTCTGCCTCTAGAAAATAAATTTGAGGGGCTGTTGGACATTCCAATTTCAGATAATGTTGGGAATTATGATTTCACCAATTTAATCCTCGGAGGCTCTGAATCTCCTATTTGATTTAGTGCTGATGTTCCTCCAACTAACATGGGAGAGATTACTCCAGCTAGCAAAGCTCTAGTAACCGGTCCATCGGGGGGACACCAGGGCACTTAAGATCATGTGCACTACACCGCATGACACTTATCTACCTTTAACTCTAGTGATTTTTATACACTTTAATTTTATTTGCAGGCTCGAAGGGATGCCCCCAACTATGATTGCTCGAAGAGATTAGCAAACTCCCAGCCATCTGATTTTGGGCCCAGTCGAGGTCCGGACCCTGGGCGAGATAGAAAAGGTCATGAAAAAAGAGACGACCGAGACCAAAGCCACCAATCCAAGGACTCGTCGTCCAAGCATAAATCAAAATCTTAGTCTTCTCACCACAAGGGTGCTAGTCAACACCCCACTACACATAGTAGTAGCAAGTCACTGCCTCATGCTCCCACTTCGACTACTGTGTCGGAGCATCATTCGGGTTCTTTCAGCATCCTTCGATCTTTGGAATGCCAGTCTGCCATAGAAGATCTTGATACTTCATCCCGCAAGTATGACAGACGGTCCCTCTCAGTCCCGACCACTCTTGATGCCACTGCTGCTGAGAAGATGGCTGAGCTCATAGCCAAATTTGCTAAGTTGTGTTTTGATGAGTTCAAATTTGTTCTCGCTTTACATTCAATTCCTCCAAAGGCCAAGGACATAGTGCTCTCTTACTTTAATGATGTCTATGTCCAGCATAATACAACTCTCCGTATGGCTGAGAGAATTTCTGAGGTGTCTATGGAAAGGAAACACGAAATTGATCACTTAACTCTTGAGGCAATCCACGACAAAGACATTATTAAGCACTTGGACGAGGAGGTAAAGTAGTTGGGTACAAAGCTGGTCAATGTTGAGAAAAAAGCCAGCGAGTCTTCCGAAGCCATCGAGCGTTTAGTGAAAATGCACCAAGTTGAAATGGACACTGCCATTCGTCGTAGTGGTACTTTAGTCCTTGAAAAAGACGTCTTACCGAAGGAGAAGGATGTGCTGAAAAAAGACAGTAATTCCTTAGCCCTTAGTACTAAATAGCTTGAGGAGGAGCTTGAGAGTGAAAAGAAAGAGAAACTTGATGCTAAGTTGGAGTCTCAATGATACTACGAGGAGATTATCGAGGCTTGCGAAAACTAAAATAAAGTCCGACAGACAACTTGTGCAGATAGAGGCCTTAAGGAAGAGGCTAGGGAGGCTGGTCAGACAGAGATAAAGGATGAGTTCGATCCGTTGTTGATATATTAAAATGCATGCGTCTTCATGAATAGCAACCTCCGCTTCCTTGGAGAGGGGTATCCTGAGTCGCTTGTCAAAGCCTGGGACCATAGTGTAGATTTGAAGAATAAGTTTGTAACATCCCCTATCTTGAGGCCCAAAGCTAAATGCTACAGATGCTGCAGTCATCTATAGTATTAACTTTCGGCGACAAAATACAGTAATGTTAATGGCATACATAATATCAGAAGCATATGAATATGAAACAAAATCATAGATTTCAAAAACAACTTTTCTGATTACATTTCACAAAACATGTTTCATATACCATTACATAATCCCAGTCGTTTCCCAAGTTCAAATCAAATATAATTATTACATAAATACGCCAAGAGAGACATATGAAGATGCCTCCTTGGATGACCAAAGTACTATATAGATATAAACTGTCTTAACACATCACAGCGGAATAAACAAAAACAGCAACTCCTAAATATAACTAACATCGGCCTCTTGCTCGTCTCTGGAAGCTTTATTCGCCTTCCTACTAAACCTGTAAACCATAACTCTCAATCTATTCAAATTAATTTTGAGCACTTGAGTGTTTAAGGGGAAAAACATAAACTTTGAGTCAAACATAAAGCCTGGTGTCAATAATACTAGTACATCTCGGTTTACTGGTATTAAGTGAGACCACTCCGCTTAGCGGAATGAGTTTCCCCTCACTAATATCCCTTTAAAACATATCTTTTTGCAAATCAAAATCCTACGACCAAACTGGTTAATCAAACTGATTATATCAATAATAGCAAATATCATATATGCTCAAAAACAGGTAATAAATGGACTATTTGTCCGAAACAATGTAGTTTTGTTTGGCTAACCACTAACCTTTGGCTGACTCGGACCTAGCAGACAAACTAAACAAATTATATAACCACAGTTAGACATACTTCTGGATGGTCCATCCTAAACTTACTTCTCCAAGGGTCACCTAATCCTAATGGTTTTTCGGGCTTAACAATAACCTATCCTTCTTCTCTATACATACATACATACATACATATATATATATATATTCCATTCTATGTGTAACCATCATTTAAGTCTTACCTGTGACTAAGCCCCACACACTGGAATTTGGACTAAATTAGCTAGGGGCTAATAGCTAAAGTATAGGCGACCCTGTACCAGTCCCATCTGGTATACATTTATCTGAGTCATTTTACTTACGGTTAACTACCCTTTAAATTTCCCTTGAAAACCATTTCAAAATGATTTAACCCTTTAAATCACACTTATACAAGGAAAATATACTATTTGATTTACTCAAATCTCTTTGCCATGTTATATGCTTTACCCATAACATTGTTGATGAAAGCATTCGAAACCTTTGTTTAAAACTGATGCAGCAGCAGAATAACAAAATGATGATTCTGTGAAAGTAGCAATCGATGGAATGGAAAATACTGAATGGCCCAAATTCGTTGATCCGAAGATACCGAATTCTAGCTATCTTCGTCACGTTGATCGCGCACGATACCATGAAAGAAGATATGCAATTCTTCAGACGTTGATCAAGCGCACTTGATACCGTGAATTGGCTTCTACGATCGTTGATCCGAGCGCACTCGAATGCCGAAGGAGGAGATAGGAGATTACACTCAACTATCAATTTAATGAAAGCACTAAGCTAACAAACAAAAGTTTTTATTCAAAATCAACTTACTTTTACAAATGAGGCCACCCCGCTATTTATAGAGCTTTACAACACACGCGACTCAAAACTGTACAACACTTAGGTCGGCAACGACCCAAACACCACGACCTAAAAACAGACGACTTACGACTTCTATAGGTCGTTAATGACTTAACAGACTATCATTACAACACAGCAACACATCACAACATCTTCACGACCTAAAACAAGTAGATTACAACAAGTAAACGATTTATAGTATTTACAATAGTCACAACATCACGACTTAACACTTGACCGACCTAACAAAAAGGCAGCAACTTACAGAACAGCTTCATGCGACCTTCCCATGAGCGACTTAAGAATTGCAGCAGTGAGCGACCTAAAAACAAGCGGCATCCAAAATCAGCGACCTAATTCATTCTCGCGACCTAACTTAGGTCGTAACTCGTTATGTCGTACCACCTTATTCTTCTTGTTAGGTCGCACACGACTTAACAGTATGTTAGGTCGCTCGCGACCTAAGACTTGGTCTGTTTGGCCTGCGTCAATGAGCAACCTGTTAGGTCGTTCCAGCGACCTACTCCTCTGCTTTAGCTCGCTATTCTCGAACCCCTTAGGTCGCCCATGACCTAAGACTTCAACTTCCCATGACTCTTCACACAGTTTAGCTCGTTAGCTTCCTCGTTAGGTCGTACTCGACTTAACAACATGTTAGGTCGCACACGACCTAAGACTTCATCTTTCTGGGCTGCATCATCCTCCCCTGGTTGAGAAAAATTCGTCCTCGAATTTGTGCCCTCTTCTTCTACAACAAACTCATTCCCATGATACGATATAAGATGTTTAACATTAAACACGTCAGAAGTATACACATCCTCCGGCAGCTTCAACTTATAAGCGTTTTCATTGATCCGTTTCACAATCGTTACAGGACCAATCTTTCGAGCTTTAAGTTTATTATATGCTCCTACTGGAAAACGATCCTTCGTTAGTACAGCATATACTAAATCTCCTTCCTTAAATTCAATGCTTCTTCGTTTCAAATCCGCAGATCGTTTATACATTTCATTTGCTTTCTCTAATCGTTCCTGAATGATTTTATGACATTCTGCCAATCCATCAACAAAATCAACAGCCCGTTTAACGGTTCTCTTTGGTTGTGGTACTATCGTCAAATCCAACGGCCCCTTTGGTAAGCTTGAATACACTATCTGAAATGGACTGAAACCCGTACTTCGGTTTATAGCATGATTATGAGCAAACTCCGCTTGACATAACTTCATATCCCAACTCTTCAGATTATCCTTCACTAGGCACCGCAACAAATTTCCCAAAGATCTGTTAACAACTTCAGTCTGACCATTGGACTGCGGATGGTAAGCACTACTGAAATTTAGCTTTGTTCCCACCATCTTCCACAAACTCAGCCAAAAATGACTTAGAAATCTAGTATCCCGATCAGAAACAATGGATCCTGGTAAACCATGTAAGCGATACACTTCTTTAAAGAATAACTCGGCAACACGGACGACATCAGCTGTCTTCTTACAATTGATGAAATGCGCCATCTTTGAAAACCTGTCCACTACAACATATATCGAATCATTCCCTCCCTGAGTTCTCGGTAATCCCAAAACAAAATCCATACTGATATCAACCCATGGTCCAACTGGCACAGGTAACGGCATATACAATCCCGCATTCGTCGCTGTCCCTTTGGAAATTTGGCAAATATGAAATCTCTCCACAAACCTCCCAACTTCCCGTTTCAACGAAGGCCAATAATAAGATTGAGAAATTAATTGCAAAGTACGATCTCGGCCCACATGACCTTCCTCATGCAACTCCTTTATAATCTTCATACGTAAGCTGCCCTCTGGTATGCACAATCGATTTCCCTTAAAAAGAAAACCTTCCACCAATACAAACCGTCTTTACCTCCTTGTCTTTATCTACACACTTCGCAAAGTAAGGATCATAAACAAACATTTCTGGCAACACATCAAACCCCGTTACTTCAACCTTCATTGTAGTCAACAAATGATTCCTTCGACTCAGTGCATCTGCCACTCTATTCGTAATTCCCGATTTATGCTTCACCACAAATGTAAATTGTTGTAAGTAAGCAATCCACGAAGCATGCCTTGCTGCAATCTTGTCCTATCCCTGCATATGCTTCAACGCCTCATGATCAGTATACAGAACAAATTCTTTACGAAACAAATAATGCCTCCAATGTTTCACAGCTTGCATAATAGCATAAAATTCCACATCGTAAGTATTATATCTCATCTTTGCTCCTGATAACTTCTCACTGAAATATGCAATAGGACGTCCCTTCTGACTTAACACCCCTCCAATTCCAACCTTCGATGCATTAGTATGCAATTCAAACAACAACTGAAAATCTGGCAATACTAGAATTGGTGCTGTCGTCAATAGTTCCTTGATTCTCTCAAAGGCAAATCCTGCTTCCTCCGACCATGAAAATTGTTTCTCCTTCATACAATCAGTCACTGGTGCCATCACGCTACTGAAGTGTGGAATAAACCTTTGGTAGAATGATGCCAAACCATGAAAGCTTCTAACTTCTGTAATCGTCCTGGGTTGTGGCCAATTTCTGATTGCTTCAACTTTATTCTGATCCACCTGTATACCTCCTCCCGATATAACATACCCCAAAAATAAAATACTATGCGTCATGAACACGCATTTGCAACATAAAATTGTTCCTGTCGCAATACCATCAACACTTCTCTCAGATGTTGCAAGTGTTCTTCTGGATTCCCACTATATATAAGTATATCATCAAAATACACCACCACGAACTTCCCAATGAATGGTCTAAAGATTTGATTCATCACCCGCATGAATGTACTCAGTGTATTTGAAAGACCAAACGACATAACCAGCCATTCGTACAACCCCTCACGTGTCTTGAACGCTGTTTTTCATTCATCCCCTGGTCTGATTCGAATTTGATGATAACCGCTTTTCAAATCAATCTTCGAAAAGATAGTAGCTCCACTAAGCTGATCCAACAATTCATCCAATCTAGGCATAGGAAATCTATATCTCACAGTAATCTTGTTCAGTGCCCGACTATCAGTGCACATCGTCCACGTTCCATCCTTCTTCGGTACTAACAACGCTGGTACCGCACAAGGACTTAAACTTTCCTGTACATGCCCCTGTTCAAGCAATTCTTCCACTTGCCTTCTCAACTCCTCATGTTCCTTTGGACTCATTCTGTTGTGTGGTCTATGAGGTAACACGGCTCCTGGAACAAGATCAATTTGATGTTGAATGTCTCTCAACGGAGGTAACTCCGTTGGTAGCTCCTCAGGAAATACATCGTCAAATTCTCCCAGCACTGGCTTTACTTCTTCAGGAATCTCAACCATTTCATGACTCTCACGTCCAATCAACAAGAATACTTTAGGCTCCTCTTCTATCTCCTTCACAAACTCCTTCAATGATAACAAAGTTTTCAACTCTTCAATCTCCTCCAACTTGTTTTCTTCTTGTTGTTGCTTCTTAGGAATTAAAGTGATTTTAGTTCCTTCAAACATAAAACTGTAACTGTTAGTACGTCCATCATGTTGCACAGCCCTATCATACTGCCACGGTCTCCCCAGCAACAGATGACATACGTCCATGTCCACAACATCACACCAAATTTCATCCTTGTATTTCTTTCCAATTGAAAAATTCACACAAGCCCTTCGTCCAACTTTCACCTCCCCACCTTTCCTCAACCAAGCTAACTTGTAAGGTTTCAGATGCTTCTCTGTCTTCAATGACAATTTCTTTACAGCTTCTGTAGAGATAATATTATCACAGCTCCCCGCATCGATGACGAACTTGCAAACCCTTCCCAAGATAGTACATGTTGATTGAAAGATGTTACTCCTCAACCAGCTAGCTTCCTCCTCCTGTTTTGGTGTTAAACACGACCTCTTCATCATCAATGAATACCTTTCATCTCCCGACACATTCTCTTCCTCCTCATTATGTACTGAATTAGAACAATCAGCCTCTACCTCATCTTCCTCCACCTCAGCAATCATTGCTCGCTTCTTTGGTTTTGGACATTCGCTGCTCTTGTGACCCACTTCTTGACAATTATAGCATTTGAAATTAGTGTTGACTTTTGGTTTAGCCACTTCATGAACAACTGGCTTACTCGATGCTTTAGGAATGTTAGAACTACTACCCGCTCCTTTGTTTGGTCCCGTAAAATTTGGAAACACACCTCCCCCACGTCTTCCTTGTTTCTCCCAAGCCAACGCCTTTTGATCTGCTTCTGCCACAGATCTAGGGTCGAACATGTTCACCATATCCTGGATCTGTGTTCTAAGTCCACCCACAAACCTAGCGGTCAATTGTTCTTCTGTCTCCATAATGTCATTTCGAGTAATCAACTGGTAGAACTCAACTGCATAATCAGTAACCGCTTTCGTCCCTTATCTCAGGTTTTGTAATCTCTGATACATTAATGATTGGTAATTGTAAGGTAAGAATGTAGCCTTCATCAATTTCTTCATCTTTTCCCAAGCAACAATCCTTGACTTCCCCATCCGCTCTCTAGTCAGTTTGGTTTACTGGCACCATGCCATAGCTCTCCCCCTCAACCTAGTAGCAACCAACTTCACTTTACGATCCTCTGGAACCTCCTTGAAGTCAAATATTTCCTCAACATAAGCTAACCAATCAAGAAACTCCTCGGCTTGCATACCTCCCTTGAATTCCGGTATTTCAGTCTTCATCCCAGACTCCCACTTGTGATCATACTCTGACTGATTTCTTCCTTGTCCTCGTCCTCGTAATCTGATGTATATCGATGTCGATCCTGACCACCAACATCTCTACTACCTACATTCCTCCGATCCCGATCATTCACATTCCTATCACGTCTTTGATCATCATCATTTCTATAACAATCTCGACTCACACTTCTATGATCATTATCGACACTTCTCTCTCGATTGGAATGTGGTGAAACTCTACTTCCCCCATGGTTAGATTCAGGTGAAACCCTTCTCCGATTTTGATTCATCTCCAACATCATCTTCTCTAATCGACCAATCCCTTCATTAAGCTTCTCACTAAAGTTTTCATTAATTCTTTGCTCCACCTCATCAGCTTCTTCTCTTCTGTACAAAGCTTCAACATTCTGATGGCGATTAGCTCTTCTTGGCGGCATTGTCGAAAACTTCACAAATTCTACACACAACTTAAAAAATTTCAATACTAGCTCGGTTTGGCCTAGAAACGGCCTAACTCAAACTCGGCACCCACAATTCAATATTCCCTTTGGCACGCAAACAACTTCCCGTGCACTCTTAAACACCTTTCTTCTTTCGATCCAAAATGATATGGATCAAAATCTTCACCCTTGTTGCGACTTTGTGATGAACGCGATGAACAACCAACTTCCCTAAATGATGTACGGCTTCAATTAACTCCTCAAACTCTTCGAATAAATTGGCTCCAAGACTCGGCTTAGCTATGATTGGCTAAGTCTAACTCTGATACCAAATGATGCAGCAGCGGAATAACAAAATGATGATTCTGTGAAGGTAGCAATCGATAGAATGGAAAATACTGAATGGCCCAAATTCGTTGATCCGAAGATACCAAATTCTAGCTATCTTCGTCACGTTGATCGCGCACGATGCCGTGAAAGAAGATCTGCAATTCTTCAGACGTTGATCAAGCGCACTTGATACCGTGAATTGGCTTCTACGATCATTGATCCGAGCGCACTTGAATGCCGAAGGAGGAGATAGGAGATTACACTCAACTACCAATTTAATGAAAGCACAAAGCTAACAAACAAAAGTTTTTATTCAAAATCAACTTACTTTTACAAATGAGGCCACCCCGCTATTTATAGAGCTTTACAACACACGTGACTCAAAACTGTACAACACTTAGGTCGGTAACGACCCAAACACCACGACCTAAAAACAGACGACTTACGACTTACGACTTCTATAGGTCGTTAACGACTTAACAGACTATCATTACAACACAGCAACACATCACAACATCTTCACGACCTAAAACAAGTAGATTACAACAAGTAAACGATTTATAGTATTTACAATAGTCACAACATCACGACTTAACACTTGACCGACCTAACAACAAGGCAGCGACTTACAGAACAGCTTCATGCGACCTTCCCATGAGCGACTTAAGAATTGCAGCAGTGAGCGACCTAAAAACAAACGGCATCCAAAATCAGCGACCTAATTCATTCTCGCGACCTAACTTAGGTCGTAACTCGTTATGTCGTAGCACCTTATTCTTCTTGTTAGGTCGCACACGACTTAACAGTATGTTAGGTCGCTCGCGACCTAAGACTTGGTCTGTTTGGCCTGCGTTAATGAGCAACCTGTTAGGTCGTTCCAGCGACCTACTCCTCTGCTTTAGCTCGCTATTCTCGAACCCCTTAGGTCACCCACGACCTAAGACTTCAACTTCCCATGACTCTTCACACAGTTTTAGCTCGTTAGCTTCCTCGTTAGGTCGTACTCGACTTAACAACATGTTAGGTCGCACACGACCTACGACTTCATCTTTCTGGGCTGCATCAAAAACCTTTAAACAATCTCTTTCGAAAGCATTGGAATCCTTACATTTAAACGCTAAGTAAACCTTTCGAAAACACTGGGGAATTACCCTTTCGAAACCTTATATATATAAATATACCATTCGAAAATATTGAGGGAACTCCCATTCGAAACCTTTTCTTGTTACCCTTCGAAAGCATTAAAGTATACTACATAAAACAGACCTTTCAAAAGCATTGGGTTCAAGTTAAAATACGTGGAACAACCTTTCAAAACCATTGGAAACCATTCCTTTCGGAACCCTTGGGTTTAACTTTCAAAATATCAAAAGGGTCTTAAAACAACTAAGTCGAAAGCAGCTCTTTCGAAAGCAATTTCCTAAGTAAAGAAGTGGATGGTGTCGGAACCCATCCCTTCGAAAGAATTGGAGAAGCGGCTCTAATTTTTAAAACAAAAGGGACCCTTTCGAAGGCACTGCTTCGAAAGGTAAAAAGGTGGTAGGTAGGGGTTTTGACCCCTGCGAAAGCAGTTACTTAAAGCAAAAGAGCAACCTATTTCTAAAGCCTCTTTCTTTAAAACAATTTGACCAAGTTGAAAGCTGGCCAAGTCGAAGCCATCTTATTCTAAAGCAAAGCAGGCACGTTTCCTTTAGAAAGCAAAGCAAGGCTTCGACCCCTTCGGAACCCCTTGTTTCGACCCAATACCTTTCGCCTTTGCTCATTTCACTATGTACCAAGTCTTTGATACCACGTGCATTGGTTTCGATGGAGATGGAGGCGGAAGTATATGGTCGAAACCTAGATGCCGAAAGTGGCGAAATAGCAGAAATAAAGTAAAACTGATTTTTATCTTTTAAAAGTAATTCTTTTCAACTAACCTGCTTATTTGTCATTATACAATTGGTTGCCAGTTTCTTTTCTAAAATCTTTTCTAAAAGTGCTGCCAACTTTCAAAGATTAATAATTAAAACATTTGCAAATTGCCCCTTCTCCTTTTATAAACATATAAAACATTTAAGTCACATACCTTAAATAATTTTATATACTTATTAAAACACTTAGGAAAATTCTCCAGAAATCCCCATAAATCACTTTTAATATGTTTTCCAATATATAAATTTCTGACCCAAAGCTAATATAAATTAGCCGTAATTAATTTTATACCGATTACCCATTTTCTTCACTAGAAAATTAATAATAAATCCACATTAATTCATAAAAATATGAAACTTTAAACCCATCCCTAAAATATCATTTCTGACCATATATCAAATTGCAAGGCATTTGGATGTCATTTGATAGGTTTTTCGTATCAAAACTTGTCATAAAATCAATATGAATAAGCATAATTCATCAACAAGCATACACACACACAGATATATATATATATATATATATATCAAACATTCAAAACATGAAAATATACTTGTAAAAACATTCCGATATGATTCTAGAAACCGAAACATCAAAATATGAGATGTAACAATTATTCACCTTTAGCTTTGTTAAGGAGTGTTGGTTTGATCTTGAATAAGTTTGATTACGCTTTCTTATTTTGATTTTTAGCTTCTCTTCTTCTTGCTTCCCTTAATGGTGGCCGGACTCTCTAGGTTTAGATTTTAATTTGTGAACATGTAAAATGAAATGGTATAAAGGTTTAGGGTATATGAATATGACTTATTCCTATATTACCCTTATCTAATTTCCTCTTCCTATTTCATTTTAATTCCATTTACTTCATTAGTTTAACTAGGCACGACTACCCTTTAAATTATACAGGTCTCAATCCGTTAACCAACTTACATTATTTCATTTAATTTAACTTATTAAATGTCCTAGATAATGTTACTCAAAATTAGGGTTGTTACAGACTCCCCTCCTTAAAGAATTTCGTCCTCGAAATTATGATAAGGTACTCATCAAAATCAATCAAAAAGGTAAAGCATACCATGAAACAAGTCAGGATAAGTATCTCGAATCCTGCTCTCAGTTTCCTAAGTACAGTCTCTCTCATTGTCACTCCATTGGACCTTGACTAATCTGACTGTCTTGTTCCATAGTCTCTTCTCATCTCTCGCTACTATACGAACTGTTTTTATGACTATAGTCAAATTTGACTCTACTATCAAATCTTCCAACCCTGTCGGAGGAATAGTAGTCTTTGGATCATGCACGTACTTGCGAAGATGAGATACATGAAATACATTATGGACACCTATCATACTGCTCGGCAACTCTACTATGTATGCGAGCTTCCCAATCCTTTCTACAATAGGAAATAGTCCAACGAATCTCGGTGCCAATTTTCATGGTTTCCCGAATTGAATTACACCTTTCATCGGTGATACTTTGATGAAAACATGATCTCCTACTGAGAACTCTACGTCCTTCCGTCTTCTATCAGCATAACTCTTCTGCCTAGATTGAGCTTTCTTTATTTTAGCTCTAATTAACTCAATCTTCTCTGCAACTTCTCAAACTAAATCTGGACCAAGAACTAACCATCCCCGGTCTCTAACCAACAAACGGGTGATTTTCATGGCCTTCCATACAAAGCTTCATACGGTGCCATCCCTATACTAGCCTGATAACTGTTGTTATACGAAAACTCGACTAAGTGTAGATGGTCTTTCCACGATCCTCCGAAATCTAGCACACAAGCTCTTAATGAATCTTCTAAGATTTTGTTAACTCTTTACGTTTGCCCATCTGTCTGCGGATGGTAAGTTGTACTCATCTTGAGCTTGGTACCTCCTGTAGACTCTTCCAAACTTTGCTAGTAAACAATGCATCTCTGTCACTGACTATACTACTAGGAATCCCATGTAGTCTAACTATGTTCTTCATGAACAACTTAGCTAAAACAGGTGTCGTCCTGGTTGACTTAACTGAAATGAAATGGGCACTCTTGGTCAACCTGTCCACTATTACCCATATACTTTCATTTTCCCTGTTTGACCATGACAACCCATCTATAAAATTCATGGATATCGAATCTCATTTCCAAACTGGAATCTCTAAAGGCAGAAGCAACCCACTCGGCTTCTGATTTTCGGCTTTCACTTGTTGACAGTTTGCACACTGCCTAACCCACAAGCTAACATCCCTCTCCATACCTTCCCAATAGAAGCTCTTCTTCATATCTTGATACATCTTGGTCCCTCCAGGATGAATCCTAAACTTGGATCGATGATATTCTCCAAGAACTTCTCTCCTTAGGTCCTTAACGTTCGGAACACACAACCGTCCCTTCTTTCTCAACCATCCTCTCTGGTCAAGACTAAAATCCTTCAGATCATCGATCTCGGTTCCAACCTCAAGCCTTCTAATCTTCTCGGCTAATAATGGATCCTTCTTCTGCTTAGAAGCAATCCTCTCGATCAACACTAGTCGAACTTCCAAACGGGACAACATGGCGGTGCTCTGACTAGAACTAGTAGTCGATCTTAACTGCACACTACAAGTAGTCAAAGCTTCTAAATCCTTCAATTCTGCCAACATAGCTAACACCACATTCTGATGTCTTCTGCTAAGAGCATCCGCTACTTTATTTCCTTTCCCAGGAATATACTATATACCAAAATCATAAGCAGCTAAAAATTCCTGCCACCTCTGTTGTCTCATATTCAACTCCTTTTGAGAGAATAAGTACCTTAAAGACTTATGATCTGTGTATAGCTCAAACCTCTCCCTTAAGAGATAATGTCTCCAAATCTTCAATGTGAAGATTACCGCAGCCAGCTCCAAATCATGAGTAGGATATCTTACTTCATGCGGCCTAAGCTTTCGCGAAGCGTAGGCAATCACTTTACCCTTCCGCATCAACACAACTCCTAATCCAGTTCCGCATGCATCAGTATATACTACTAAATCCTGATAACCTTCTGGAACAACTAACATGGGCGCATTAGTCAATAAGTGTTTCAGCTTCTGGAATGCCTCTTCACACTTATCGATCCAAACGAACTTCACATCCTTTCGCGTTAGCTTAGTCATCGGTGCTGCTATCCATGAAAAATCCTTTATGAACCTCCGGTAATACCCCGCTAATCCAAGAAAAGTCTTTATCTCAGTCACTATCTCGGGCCTCTTCCAATTATTCACTGCTTTAATCTTAGTCGGATCTACAGACAACCCTTTCTCAAAGACTCCATGACCAAGAAACTTCACATCCTTCTTCTAGAAATGACACTTTGAAAACTTCACCTTTAGATAATGCTGCCTCAACGTCTCAAGCACCACTCTAAGATGAACTTCATGTTCCCTTTCATCCTTAGAGTATACCAAAATATTGTTTATGAAAACCAACACGAACCTATCCAAGTGCTCTCGGAAAACTCGGTTCATCAAATCTACAAAGAATACTGGCGCATTAGTTAGTCCGAACGACATTGCTAACCATTCGTATGATCCATATCCGGTCCTAAACACCGTAAAAGGAATACTATCTTCTGCAACCCTAAGCTGATGGAACCTTATCGCTAAATCCCACTGGGAAAATACTTTGGCTCCACTCAACTGATCGAACAAATCATCAATTCTGGGTAATGGATATCTATTCTTTATCGTTCTCATTCAACTTACGATAATTGATACACAACCTTAATGATTCGTCCAGCTTCTTAGTAAACACTGCAAGTGCTCCCCAAGGAGAACTGCTTGGTCTGGTATAATTCTTACTTTCCAAATCCACCTACTGCACCTTTAACTCCCTCATCTCAGTAGGTGTCATTCTGCTTGGCGGTTTACTTACCGGTTCTACTCCTGACATCAAATCTATCCGAAACTCAATGGCTTGTTTCGGTGGAAATCCCACTACAGATTCAAAGACATCTGCGAATTTTCTAACAACGAAAACTTGATTCAACTCGTTTTCTACCTCCACAACACCCAACAAAGCGTTAACCTCACAACTAGGGTTTTCTACGGAGTATATAATCTGATCATTATAATCACGGTATCTAAGAGATATTTTCCTATCTTGGTAAAATATCCTATCATCGTATTTACTTAACCAATCCATACCCAAAATAATTTCGAACCCTACGAAATCAAACACTTGCAAACTGCAAACAAAGGTACGACCTAACAATTCAAACTCTAGGTGGTCAAATCTCATCCCAAGAGTCGCATACCCTCCTATCGGATTTGCAACCCTTAAGGAAGTAACTAGGTATGAGGGTTCTAGGTTAAGCTTATCTACCAAACAATGAGATATAAAAGAATGCGATGCGCCAGTATCAAATAGAACCCTAACTGATATACCATGAATCAAAAGCGTACCTCCCAACATAGCTTTTCCTTTCTTTTGTGCTGTCGGTCTCGAGATAGTTGGTTCCAATGCAAACACTTTGCCTTTCCCATCCTTGGCTGGCTCCTTGCACTGGTTCTTATATTGCCCATTCTGATCGCAGTTGAAACACTTTATTCCTTTCTTTTCAACAACTTTCTTTCCCTTGCCTTTCCGGCACTCATGGGCATAGTGTCCTTTCTTATCACACTTGCAACAGACCACTTCTGTCTTTCCCTTCTTAGCAGCTCCACCCTTCTAAGCTCCTTTCTTGTGGAAAAACTTTCTCTTCGGAATCTGCACTCCCTGAGCTTCCTTGGCCTTATTTCTTTCAAGAAAAGCTTGCATCTCTTCATTCCTCAAGGCCATCTCAACAAGAACATCACATGGATCCCTAATATGCGGTAACACGGCCTTAGCAAGCTCAGGCTTCAAACCCTGATGAACTTCTCATTCCTCTTAATCACAGTATCTACCGTAGCATAGCCATATCTTGATAGCTCCTCAAACCTCGTCGCATACTCGAGCACAGTCATATCCCCCTGCTCTAACTCATAAAACTTCCTAAGCAGAGTGGACCTGGCAATCTCTTACATAAACCTTTCCTCGAACCTCCTTCTGAACTCAGCCCAAGTCATATTCTCCTCGTTGACTCCAACTATTACACTGTTCCACCAATACACTGCTGCCCCTTGTAGTTGTCTAGAGGTGAGTCTCCTTTTCTACTCATCGTTGAGCCAGAAGTCAGCAAAATTCCTCTTGCAATGAAGTAGCCAATTCTCTACTTCGATTGTGTCTTCAGTACTAATAAACCGCTTTCCTCCCAGCCGAGCATAATCTCTACTTAGAATGGCATAGTTATTCACCAATGGAGCTTCTTGGTTCCTCCTCTAGCATTTCCTCCAACTACTCCAGCATCAATTCCAGCCTGCATCATATTGACAAAGAACTGATACATTTCTCTCATGTCTACTTGCGGAACACCAGCACCCACATTTGCAGCTTGTGCCTGACCTTGGTTCCTCCTCGTATTTGGTCTGGCATTTCCGTTTGTTGTGGTACTTCCTCCTCCTAGGTTAACTCTTCCACTTCTAGTGTCCATATCTACATTCGAGCCTTCGTAAGATACAGAAGAATAGCTTAAGGGAGATATAAGAATAGAGATATAGCGTATACTTATATATAGCAAATACAAGTACGTTACTATAGCGTCATCCCATACCCCAATATTTTCTCTAATTCCTTAGGATTATGTTTTCAAAATCATATTAAGTTTAATGTTTTTCATAAACCTATGCTCTGATACCAAGTTGTAACATCCCTTGTCTTGAGGCCCAAAGCTAAATGCTACAAATGTTGCAGCCGTCTATAGTATTAACTTCCGGCGATAAAATATGGTAATATTAATGGTATCCATAATATCAAAAGCACATGAATATGACACAAAATCACATATTTCAAAAAAAACTTTTCTAATTACATTTCACAAAACATGTTTCATATTCCATTACATAATCCCAATCGTTTCCCAGGTTCAGATCAATTATACTTATTACATAATATGCCAAGAGAGACATATGAAGATGCCCCCTTGGATGACCGGAGTACTATATATACGTAAACTGTAACACATCACAGTGGAATAAACAAAAATAACAACTCCTAATATAACTAACATCAGCCTCCTGCTCGTCTCCGGAAGCTTTATTCGCCCTCCTACTAAACCTGTAAACCCAAACTCTTAATCTACTCAAATTAATTTTGATGAGCACCCGAGAGTTTAAGGGGAAAAACATAAACTTTGAGTCAGACATAAAGCCTGGTGTGACTAATACTAGTACATCTCGGTTTACTTATATTAAGTGAGACCGCACCACTTAGCGGAACAGGTTTCCCCTCAATAATATCCCTTCAAAACATTTTTTTTGCAAATCAAAATCCTACAACCAAACTGGTTAATCACACTAATTATATCAATAATAGCAAATACCATATATGCTCAAAACTGGTAATAAATGGACCATTTGTCCAAAACAATGTAGTTTTGTTTGGCTAACTACTAACTTTGGCTGACTCGAGCCTACCAGACAAACTAAACAAATTATCTAACAACTGTTAGACATACTTCTGGATGGTCTGTCCTTAACTTACTTCTCCAAGTGTTACCTGATCCTAATGGTTTTTCGGGCTTACCAATAACCTATCCTTCTTCTCTGTACATACATACATACATATTCCTTTCTATGTGTAACCATCATTTAAGTCTTACATGTGACTAAGCCCCATACATTGGAATTTTGGACTAAATTAGCTAGGGTCTAATAGATAATGTATAGGGAACGACCAAGTACCAGTCCCATCTGGTATATAATTATCCGAGTCATTTTACTTAGGGTTAACTACCCTTTAAATTTTCCTTTAAAACATTTTCAAAATGATTTAACCCTTTAAACCATACTTATATAAGGAAAATATACTGTTTGCTTTACTCAAATCTCTTTGCCATGTTATATGCTTTACCCAAAACCTTGTTGATGAAAACATTCGAAACGTTTGTTTAGAACATTTAAACAATCTCTTTCGAAACCATTGGAATCCTTACATTTAAACACTAAGGTAAACCTTTCGAAAACACTGAGGAATCACCCCTTCGAAACCTTATATATTCACCTTTCGAAAATATTGAGGGACCTCCCCTTCGAAACCGTTTCTTGTTACCTTTTGAAAGCATTAAATTATACTACTTAAAACAAACCTTTCGAAAGCATTGGGTTCAAGTTAAAATATGTGAAACAACCTTTCAAAACCATTGGAAACCATTCCTTTCGGAACGCTTTGGTTTAACTTTCAAAATATTAAAAAGGGTCTTAAAACAACTAAGTCGAAAACAACTCTTTCGAAAGCAATTTCCTAAGTAAAGAAGTGGATTGCAACGAAACCCATTCCTTCGAAAGCATTGGAGAAGTGGCTCTAATTTTTAAAGCAAAAGGGACCCTTTCAGAGGCACTACTTCGAAAGGTACAAAGGCGACAGGTAGGATTTTCGACCCCTTCGAAAGAATTTACTTAAAACAAAAGCGCAACCTATTTAGAAAGCCTCTTTCTTTAAAACAATTTGACCAAGTCAAAAGCTAACCAAGTCGAAAGCCATCTTATTTGAAAGTAAAGCAGGCGCGTTTCCTTTAGAAAGCAAAGCAAGGCTTCGACCCCTTTAAAACCCCTTGTTTCGACCCAATACCTTTTGCCTTTACCCAATTCACTACGTACCAAGTCATTGATACCATGTGCATTGGTTTCGATGGAGATGGAGGCGGAAGTATATGGTCGAAACCTAGGTGCTGAAAATGGCGAAACAACAGAAATAAAGTAAAACCGATTTTTATCTTTTAAAAGTAATTCTTTTCAACTAACCTTCTTATTTGTCATTATACAATTAGATGCCAGTTTCTTTTCTAAAATATTTTCTAAAGTGCTGCTGAATTTCAGAGATTAATAAATAAAACATTTGCAAATTTCCCCTTCTCCTTTTATAAACATATAAAACATTTAAGTCCCATACCTTAAATAATTTTATATACTTATTAAAACACTTAAGAAAAATCTCAAAAAATTCCCATAAATCATTTTTAATATGTTTTCTAACATATATAAATTTCTGACCCAAACCTAATATAAAATAGTCGTAATTAATTTTAAACCCAATTACACATTTTCTTCAATAGAAAATTAATAATAAATCCACATTAATTCAGTAAATTATGAAACTTGAAACCCATCTCTAAAATATCATTTCTGACCATATATCAAAATCGCAAGGCATTTGGATGTCATTTGATAGGTTTTTCATATCAAAACTTGTCATAAAATCAATATGAATAAGCATAATTCATCAACAAGCACACACACACACACACAGATATATATATATATATATATATATATATATATATATGTATATATAACATTCAAAACATGGCAATATACTTGCAAAAACATTCGGATCTGATTCTAGAAACCGAAATATCAAAAATATGAGATGTAACAATTATTCACCTTAAACTTTGTTAAGGAGTTGAGATTTGACCTTGAATAAGTTTGATTATGCTTTCTTCTTTTGATTTTTAGCTTCTCTTCTTCTTGCTTCCCTTAGTGGTGGCCGACCTCTCTAGGTTTAGATTTTAATTTGTGAACGTGTAAAATGAAATGGTATGAAGGCTTATGGTATATGAATATGACTCATTACTATTTTACCCTTATCTAATTTACCCTTCCTATTTCATTTTAATTCCATTTACTTCATTAGTTTACCTAGGCACAGCTACCCTTTAAATTATACAAATCTCAATCCTTTAACCAACTTACATTATTTTATTTAAGTTAACTAATTAAATGTCCTAAATAATGTTACTCAAAATTAGGGTTGTTACAAAGTCCCTCGGTGGTGCTGAAGTGGATGAAGAGCAGTTCATATTTGGAATCTTGCACGATGAAGAGCCCGATGAACTCAAGGCTACTTGGAATAGTTTACTCAGTGATCCAGCGACCACCACAAAGGGGAAAGATGACGGTGAAGCCTCGGGATCTGGTTCCCAAGACACTCCTACTACTCAAGCAACTGGTCCTTCAATTTCTCATGCCCTAGAAAGGGTGCGGGCTACGATCCAAATCAGCTAGGGATGCACAAATCTTCTGGGCTATCTTCGATTTTGGAAGGCGATACTCAAGCTAAGTCCAAAGGCCAATCTAGCAAAGGTATATCTCTTACTTCTTCGATGTTCGAGAAGGTTTACATCTGGCACCCGATAGTCATGGGTTTACTCATGGTCTTCATGAAATTGCAGGCCAGTCTACATCTGTCCATGATCTTGATGATGATGTTACCATGGGACAACAGGTGCTGGCCACGAAATTCACTGCGGCCATTACTGTATAGATGACTCCTAACGATAAATCTGTTGAGACTCCCGGTCCGAATGCTGAAGTCATAGGGGCTTTGAATGAAGAAAAGACTGATGATTATTAGGGCTAGGATAAAATAGGGGATGTTATAGTGACTCATGCCTTTGAAAAAACTGGTAAACTTAGCATGAAGGAATTAAAAGGAGGAGTTGGATTTGCAAGCTAAGAAGAAGAGTGCTGAAGTGGATATTACTCCACTCCAAGTTATACTATCGGGCGGTGTCACTCCTGAGGAGGTCGACCCTTCTGTATCCCAAAGTGAGACTGCTTCTGGTTCTATCTCTGAAAGCATTTCTCCTAAGAGTAGCAAGGGCAAAAGAGGGTCGAAGAGGAGAGGATGAGGCGGTAGCGCTGGAGAGTCTACCCTGAAGAACAACCCGAAGAAGTCCGAACAAGGTGAGAAATAGCCATCGAACCGGCTTGGGAAATGCGTAGTTAGGTATCTAGTTTCTTTTTATTGGCCACAATTATGCGGGCATGGCCCTCACTTTTGGCTGTTAGTTTCTAAAATAAACCCATACTTAGTTTCCAAGTTTCAGTATGTGAATAAAAATTCTTTCGTTTCTATTTAGCTTTTTTTACGAAACTGTAGGGTCATTTACATCCTAGAGGAAGGTGAATAGGGTGTAATAAAAATTAATCAAGAAATAAAAATAAAAGCAAAAAGTAATGCAATAGAGATCACACACAAATTTACCCAGCTTCGGCAAAAACCTACCTATGTGCTGCCCCCAAGGTTTCTACTAGAGATTAAGTAGTCAGACGCTTACAAACACACGTAAACTTGCGACACCCGCTAACTTGACTAACATAACTCTAAGCTCAAATCCCTGTTGCAACTCAGCCACTAAGTTGCGAATTCTCAAACTATGCCCCGTAGTTTGTACCTAGTTACACAACTAGAAAGTTACACAATTTAAAAAAGAAATTATGAATAAAAATTTAAAAACTAAACAAAACCTTATTTTAAATTTGAAGCCCAATAAATAATAAAGGACCGGCCCAAATAAAAATTATAATGAAGACAGTTTCTTTTTCTTTGTTATGCGGTCGCCTCTTATTCTCTTCGTTCTAGAATTTAGGGTTTCTCTAAATTAAAGCTGCCGCTTAATAATCGATCGATTGATGTGATGATTTTCCCTCGAATTTCTTTGTCAATCAACTCTCTAGCTTTGATAGCCTTGCAGCTGCTCCAATGTGTCGAACTCGAATGATAAAAGTGGTATGTGATTTTTCCCCTTTTTTGATTTCAGTTATGCGCGACTTGATTCAAGTTCTGGATTGGTTCGTGATTAATTTTGATGTTTGCTCTCTGATTTTGCTTGAACTCGAATAAGATAATGCCGATGATGAATTTGGGTTAAATAGGGATCGAAACCCTATATTTTCGTTCGTATTTTTTGTTTGAATTCTTCACGTTGCTATGCTCGGCCATTGATTTGTAATCGAACGTTGGTGATGATTTCGGACTTGTTCTTAGTTGAATATGGCTTGAATAGTTTGAGTCGGATCCTTCTTTTGCTCCTACGACTTTGGCATTTTGAATTTTGAGATGATCTAGACTTTGACTTGTTCACAATTGACTTGCTGGCAATTTTCGAACTGCTGTTCCATTCTCTTTTCGAACCATGACTTTGTTCATGACCCACGGCTTTGAATTTCTTCACTAGTTTACGTGATTTGTAAACAGACCACTTCATACGTTGATAATATGCAGCTTGATTTTACTCCAAGTAAATTACCGAGTTCGTATATTATTTTTTACTCTACTTCACTTGTAAATGCTACTTGATTTTTGGCATGTTGTATACTTTGTATTAGTCAATCACCTAATGAAATAGTGTGATGAATATTTAGTGTTTGCATTATGAATTCGATTTAACTTTGTGTACACTTTTTTGATGAATTGATTCTCAAGCATTACTTTTGCTTTACAGGTAGATAGATGACTGATGCAAAAAAAGGTTGCAACGAGTTATGGATCGAAGTTATTTTTTCTGCTAGAACTACTTTTTGGTTTTAATGTATGTACTACTTGCTTCAAAATGTGGTATTGATACAATATGTTGATTTTGAAATGTGGTATTGATATAATATGCTAATTTTGAAATGTGGTATATATACACATTGTGACTGATGTTTACTGAAATGGAATTTACAGAAAAGGAGAAAAAACCTAATTGACTTAGCTTTGTATACAATTTAACGGCGTTTTTAAAACGCTGTTAAAACATTCCACGGCGTTTTTAAACGCCGTAGAATGTTTTAACAACGTTTTAAAAATGCCGTTAAATTATCTAAAAACATAACCAAATACAATTTGACGCGTTTTTAAAACGCTGTTGAATGTTTTAACAACGTTTTAAAAATGCAGTTGAATTGTTTTAACAGCGTTTTTTAAAAATGCCGTTAAATTAGACCAAACGCTATTAAATGATTTCATGACACCGGGGAAATGCTGTAAAAAAGGACATTTAACAGCGTTTATTCCTTGTCATTGTATATCTCTGACATATAACCGCATGTCGATATACAGTGTATGTAAAAACGTTGTTAATAGCTTTTATAGCGTTTTTGTAACGCTGTTAAAGGTCCTGTTTGTTGTAGCGATAACCTTGAGGACTTTTAAATGAGATTAGAATATACTTGATATTTATCCCTTTCTTATATGCGTCCCATTCATGCATAACCGCGAGTACTTTTAAATGAGAATGGAAGCCCATATATATAAATTCAAGTAATTCATCCATGCATAATCGCAAGGACTTTTAAATGAGAGTGAATACTTTAGGATATAATTATTTTACAAAAAAATATTTCCTTATTTTGAAATACCTAATTCTGCATACTATATTATGATGTATGGATTGACAGAAAGGTGAATGTGATAGAAATGATCATGGAATAAGTACTAAACTAAAAATATTATAAAATTTGTTTAATTTTCATGAAATTATAAAATTATATTTCCTCTTGTTATGAAATATAATTTAATCACTATCCATCACTTTTCAAGAACTATAATAATTTTGATGAGTTCCAAAAGATTCTGTTAGTCAATGATTATCTTTTCTAGAGTACATCTCTTACTGAAATAAACTAGTGTATTTTTAACATGATGAAAACATTTCAAAAATTAAAATAAGTGGAAATCAATTTTCTGTAAGGGGGTTTGTAAAAATGATTTCTAGTTGAAAATCAATATAAATAATTAAATAATTGCAAAAATGATTTCAACATGAAATGATATCAGATACCACTTGTATTTGTGGTAATCATGGTGATATATAGTGGTATGTAAGATAAACGTGTACTCCTCAACACTTGAATTGTTTTTTTGTCCATTTATATCAAGCACAAGTAAAGTAATCTATATTGAGCAAAAATACACATTCAAAAAATTCGTCAAAGCAGTTTTTCATGACATTCCAAAGTGAATTAATAAAAACTAAAAATAGAAAATTGTAGCATTATCGGTTATATTTCCATAACTTCAAGAATTTCAAAAATCAAAGTTGAGATGTTCAAGATATGATCAAATTACTACAACTATGTTAAGAAAGTTTTGAAACTGTTTTCAAATGATACTCCAAATGATTCACAGTTTTTCACTCATTTAAGTTTAGATTCTGGGAAAGTACAAAAAATAAAAGTTGTAGTATTTTAAATCTATTTTCCAAAACATCTTGAATTTTATAAATCGGAGTTAAGAAGCTCAAGATATGGCAGAAATACTTCAACAATGTCGATGAAAACATAATTAACAATATGTGAAAAAAAATTGAGTTAAGAGATCATACCTCACTTTCCTTCGATGCCGTGATAAGTGAAATGATATGATCTCCATCTAATCTTTATAGGCTAAGGAACATTTAAATTTTAGTTTATCAATTACCTAGAACAACTCAAAATCCATCTCCATCAAATTTGTTCCTTAGCCCACTTATGTGTCTAAATTTTGGAGAAGACAAGTGGTCTAACTAAGGATGTAGGACCACTATTATTGTTGGGCGTGTTCTCACCCAGAAGAGCTCAAGAGCAAGAAGCTGATTCATTCACGCTCGCCTAAGTTCCATCCGGTCTTCAAGACTGCCGAACCAATCTTCTTCAAGACTGCCGAACCAATCTTCTTCAAGACTGCCGAACCAATCTTCTTCAAGGTTGCCGAACCAACCTCCTTCAGACAATGCCGAACCAATCGTCTTCAAGGTT
Organism: Allium fistulosum; assembly: GCA_030737815.1. Classification (NCBI taxonomy): domain Eukaryota; kingdom Viridiplantae; phylum Streptophyta; class Magnoliopsida; order Asparagales; family Amaryllidaceae; genus Allium; species Allium fistulosum. The sequence goes on from CM060904.1 coordinate 361,201,384, forward strand.
GCCGAACCAACCTTCTTCAGACAATGCCGAACCAACCCTCTTCAAGGCTGCCGAACCAACCTCCTTCAGACAATGCCGAACCAACCCTCTTCAAGGCTGCCGAACCAACCTCCTTCAAGTAACTGCCGGACCAACCTCCTTCTAACCTTCGCCGAACCAATTCATCTCCTACCACCGGACCAAACGCTACCGGACCAAGACGTGCCAAGCCAGATCACATCAGCTCAGGCCCACCAGCAGCTATATACATCCAAGACCCATGCTCCCAACCTCACTCTATAAATAGAGGGGCAGGGGTACAACAATGAAAAAAAGTTTGAGAGCTCAAGCACGGAGAGAACTTTCAAACAATTTTTTTTACTTGTATCAAAGCTTTGTACTTGTAATCTAAACAAGAGAAGAGAAATAACATATAAAGTGGACGTAGGCACATTCTGGCTGAACCACTATAAATCTGCGTGTCTTTTTACAGTTTAGCCCCTGCTTTTCATATATTTGCATAAATCACCCAAACCACTAAGAACAACATAAGATCTACTAAACCATACGACTTTGAGGTGTTTGTCCATTTTTTGTGCAAACGTTTTTGGTGCTTTCACTGAGAGCTAGAAGCTCGAAGCTTCAGCTTCATCCACTTAACAAGTTTTCCCAACAGCATCATTCGCTACTTGGAAAACATGCCTCCAAAACAAAGAAAAGATGTTAACAAAGGAAAAAACATCGCATCCAGCAGTCTTCCAGATCCAGCTGTCATGAATCAAGTAAATCGTCCTCCTCCAGCAACAGTAACAAATGAAGGACAGGCTAACCCAACCACTCCTGCCACAGAACAGCCTACAGCAATTACTAGGGCAGATTTGGACAGAGTTGTGGTTGAAGTAACTAACCGCTTCACGTCCCAGCAGGAAGCCTTGGTGGACCATCTCATGTCATGCTTAAGGGACGCTGAAGAATCCAACCGCAACACTGAATCATGGGGCGAGTCCCAGTCTGGAGGATCTCAAAGACAACAAAGATCTTCCTTCTTCGAAGGAGCTAACGGCAGAAGTAGCCGTGGTAGGAGCCGAGACCGAGCACAGCCCGAAGTTAGGCCTGAGGAAACGTTTGGTACCGAACCCAACGGGGGAGGTACCGGGCGAAGGTCAACTGTAGCTGAGCCTGTCATGCTGCCTAACCACAGAAACGCCAGTGAACGGAGCCGAGCTAGAGTCCAGCCCGAAGTTGGACCCGAGGAAGTGCTTAGATCAGAACCCAGCAGGGGGAGATCAAGGCAAGGGCCAACTGTAGCTGACCCGAGCATGCTCCCAGAAGATCAAAGGCAGCCACTGGAAAATATGAGGAATGATAGACGATACCATCCCTACAGGTCATCTGGACGGAATCAATCCCACATAACAGAACCAAACTCATTTCTATCTGCTCCAAGTTCTGATGAAAGGATGGCACGCTTATTCAGAGAGTGTGTCCAACGGGAGCAAAGAGATCGAGGGATAGGCGCTAGGGTAACCAGCCCTTTCGCCCGCAATATCGAAATTGCTATCACCCCCGAGAATGGAAGATGCCAACAATGGAACCCTACAAAGGAACCTCCGATCCCGTTGTACACTTACAGAGGTACACGCAGCATATGCTCATGAGTGGGGCGACAGAGGGAGTACTGTGCAAATGCTTTCCGCTCTTCTTAGCAGATCTTGCTACCTCCTGGTTCTGTCATCTACCCCAGGGATCCATCAGCTCGTGGGAGATGTTGAAAGAAAAATTTATCAGTCAGTTCCGCATTCATGTGGAGCAACCTAAGGACGCTCATTCCTTATCTAGTGTCAAACAGAAACCTGGAGAGAAGCTGCAGCAATACCTAACCAGATTCAACGCCGCAGCAGCCGCAGTCCAAGATGCCAATGAGAAGCTTATCCTAATGGCCCTCTGTAGTGGTGTGCATCCGGACACTAAATTTGCTAGAAGGTTGACAAAAGAAAAACCAGCTACTTTACCCGATTTCTTCCATGAAGCCGGGAAATACATGAGGCTTGAAGATGCTGCCATTGAGGGACAGTCAGGACAGCAAAATAAGACAACCCATAGCAACACCCCTGCTGTGGCAAGGGACGTTCGAAGAAATGATTCCAGAGACAATGCTGGGGGCAAGAAGGGAGAAAAGCGCCTATATCGACCAGGACCGAGATTCGACACTTACACTCCTTTGAACGAGACCGTCGAAAATATCTTCCTTGCCACCCAAGGCGTAGTTAGATACAAACGCCCACCATACAAGAAGGAATCCGATAACGCACAGAAGTCTGGAAAGTTCTGCCGCTTCCACGAATCTCACGGGCATGATACCAACGAATGCCATCATCTCCGAGATCTAATTGAGGAACACATCAGAAGGAAGAAACTAGAACGTTATGTAAAAAGTCAGGACAGGACTCCAGCTCCTGCCAACGAAAACCCAAGGCTACCCTCGCCGGGGGCCGACAGAGGGAACCGCAACTCTAGCAGCTCTAGTCAAGAAAAGATAGTGGTCCATACCATCTCAGGAGGGCCACACATCGCAGACAGAAGCTGGAAAGAGATGGAAAGGTACGGAAAGTCGCTTAGAGACAATAAAGACTATGTCAATTCGGTTATAGAGGAACGCCACCCGAAGCGGAAAGAAAGTGATGACATCACATTCGGTAAGCGTGACCTAGAAGGAAGGCAGTACCCTCACATGGATCCCATGGTCATCTCTGCCCGACTTGGTCCCGCCGAAGTTTACCGAATCCTGGTAGACACTGGAAGCTCAGTAAACATCCTGTTCAAACACGCATTCGACAAAATGAAGCTATCAATGAAGGATGTATCTCCCTGCGGTAAACCGCTACACGGCTTCACTGGAGATGCGAAAATGCCCCTTGGGCAACTGGACCTCTTTGTTGAGATTGGAAGCCACCCCCGCTCCGCTGAACGGAAACAGACATTTGTGCTAATAGAAAACCAGTCGGCCTACAACGCCTTCTTAGGAAGGCCATCCTTGTCTGACTTCTAAATTGTCTTAGCCCCATGGTGCCTAAAGATGAAATTTCCAACAGACAATGGAGTAGGGGAAGTGGAAGGAGATCAGGACGTTGCTCGAGACTGCTATGTGACTGAACTTCGCAACAACCACAGGAAGGATAAAGGGAAGGGTGTAGAGATTGCCTTCTGCACAAAAAGTCTAGAAGCATAGCAATTAAAGAAAGCCCCTCCTCTTCGATATACCAGCGACCCTTTCAATGAATTAGATCCTAGGGACAAAGAGGAGGAGGCCACCGCCGAGCCTGCACAGGCTATGGAGTTTATATCTGTAGACAAACACGACTCGAGTAGACTATTGAAAATTGGGTCCCAACTAAAAGCCGAATTGAAGGAACAACTCATCGATTTTCTCCGCCATAACTTGGATGTATTCGCTTGGTCACACGCTGACATTACTAGAATCTCCCCCGACATAGCCTGCCACGTATTAAACATTGATCCTGCCAAGGCGCCTGTAAAACAAAAAAAGAGAAGTATGGGGGCAGAGCGATCAGCAGCCCTCGATGAAGAAGTAAAGAATCTACACGCCAATGACTTCATACGAGAAGCTATCTACCCGGAATGGATCGCCAACCCGGTGCTGGTAAAAAAGGCTAATGGGAAGTGGCGAACCTGCATTGACTTTTCCAACCTAAACGACGCCTGCCCAAAGGATTACTTCCCACTTCCCAGAATCGACCAACTTGTAGACAGCACAGCCGGGCACGAACTCCTATCTTTTATGGATGCATACTCAGGGTATAACCAAATTCCTATGCATGCTCCCGACCAAGACCACACTAGTTTCATCACCGACCGAGGTTTATACTGCTATAAGGTAATGCCTTTCGGACTTAAAAATGCAGGAGCCACCTACCAGCGCCTCGTCAACAAGATGTTTGCAGGGCTAATAGGACAAACTATGGAAGTATATGTGAATGACATGCTGGTAAAGTCAAGGAAAGCCAAAGATCACGTAAGCCACCTAGGCAAGATGTTTCAAGTACTTCGGCAATATGGAATGAAGTTGAATCCACTAAAATGCTCCTTTAGAGTGTCATCAGGAAAGTTCTTAGGATTCATCGTTCATGCCAGAGGGATAGAAGCAAACCCTGAACAAGTCCGAGCGCTAAGGGATATCAAGATACCTTCCACCCGAAAGGAAATGTAAAGCCTAAATGGAAAAGTGGCCGCCCTAAGCTGATTCATCTCCAAGGCAACGGACAAGTGCGTCCCCTTTTTCGAAGCTCTAAAGAAAGACAAAGGAAAGTTCGAATGGACTGACGAATGCTTAACCGCTTTCCTTAACCTAATCGAACACCTCCAGAAACCACCGGTACTCTCGACTCCAAGTGAAGGCGAAGAATTATACCTATACCTGGCTGTGTCATCTCACGCCCTAAGCGCTGCCTTGGTAAGGGAAGACAACCGCACGCAGCGGCCAGTTTACATCGTCAGCAAAAGGTTTACTGGGGCAGAAGTCAGATATCCTAAACTTGAGAAGCTAGCATACTGTTTACTAATCACATCACGAAAGCTACGTCACTACTTCCAGTCCCATTCCATCAAAGTTCTGACTGATCAACCACTGAGGCAGGTACTCCATCGTCCCGACACTTCTGGGCGACTACTTAAATGGTGCATTGAACTAAGTCAGTATGATATCACCTATCACCCTTGCACCGCCATCAAGGGACAAGCCATGGCTGATTTCATTGCAGAATTCACTACCAACGAAGGTAAGGAGAAATTGGAAATAGCAGAAGATATCAAGTGGAATCTCTTTGTGGATGGTGCATCAAACGAACAAGGCTCGGGGGCAGGTGTGGTAATAACCACTCCCAGGGGAAACAAACTGCACTATGCTATAAGATTGGAGTTCGCCGCCACCAATAACGACGCAGAATATGAAGCAGTGATAGCTGGATTAGAAATTGCCATAGAAATCGGAGCCAATTCTTTGTGTCTTCATAGTGATTCTCAACTTATTATTAATCAAATACTAGAAGAATTCCAAGCTCGAGAGGAACGACTCATAGCATATCTAAAGAAGACCAAGTTGCTTCTCAGCCGATTGGACCACTACTTAGTCAAACACATCCCTCGGGAAGAGAACCAAGAGGCCGACGAATTGGCAAAGCAAGCAAGTATGAGAGACATCGCCATCTTCGGGGCAGTAACCATCTCAAAGCAAACGGTTCCAAGTTTTGAGCAAGTGAATCTGATAGCTGCAACCGAAGAAGCAACTTGGATGACTCCCATCCGAGACTACCTACAAAATAGCACACTACCCAACGGGCGTAACGAAGTCAAGAAAATCTTGAGGAAAGCGTCCCGCTACACAATACAAGAAGACATCCTCTATCAGCGCGGATTCTCTAACCCGTTATTAAGGTGTGTCGCTGGGAGAGAAGCCAAGGAAATCTTATCCAACATCCATCAGGGGAGCTGCGGAGATCACACCGGAGGGCAAACATTAGCAAAAAAGATACTCCGATACGGATATTTCTGGCCCACCTTAAGCAAGGACGCCTTAGATTTCGTCAAGAAGTGTGACAGATGCCAAAAATTTGCTAAGATTCCACGGCTACCAACAACTGAGATTACTCAAATGACCAGCCCTTGGCCCTTCGCAATATGGGGAATTGACTTAATCGGCGAGCTACCGATGGGCCGAGGCAGGGCCAAGTATGCTATAGTGGCAGTTGATTATTTCACCAAATGGGTGGAATCGGAACCTATGAATAAAGTATCTTCAGCAAAAGTTATTAACTTCTTGATCAAAAATGTTTTGTGCAGGTACGGAGTCCCACTCAAAATCATATCAGATAATGGACTTCAGTTTGACAGCGAGGAATTCGCCAACTGGTGCCGAGAGCACGGAATTCATAAAAGCTTCTCATCCGTAGCATATCCCCAGGCAAACGGACAAGTCGAAGCAGTCAACAAAATTCTGAAACCTCTGATCAAAAAGAAGCTCGAAAAGTCAAAGGGCGCTTGGGTGGATGAACTCCCTACGGCACTGTGGGCCTACCGCACATCTTTCAGAACATCAACGGGGCACACTCCTTTCTCTTTGGCATACGGATCGGAGGCTATGCTCCCAGTTGAAACCATTGTGCCTTCCCACCGTAGGATCCACTATAACCCGGAAGAGAATGAAGAGCTCCTCCACATGTCTTTGGATCTAGTTGAGGAGAGAAGAAATGATGCAGTCCTTAAAACAGCAGCCCACAAGCAGAAAGTGGCAGCGCAGTACAACTCCAAAGTCAAGCATCGTACCTTACAAGAAGGGGATCTTGTCCTCAAGCGAATCTTCCCTCGCCCCGGAGCACTAGACCCCATCTGGGATGGACCATATGTAATTCATAAAGATCTCCACAATGGAGCTTATATTTTGTCAACAGTGGACGGAGAGGTGTTCCAGAGGGCATGGAAAATCCAGCACCTCCGTCGATACTTTTCTTAACTTGTACTGCCCATATGAAGTGAATTAACAAAGAGAATCAGTGGACGTAGGCCTTTTCATGCTGAACCACTTTAAAAAACTTTGTCTCTTTTTTAACTTGTTCCTTTATATCTTGGCTACTTGTTAACTTTATCCTTTTCTGTTGAACAAAATCCTATGCGTATAGCATCTCCACTCAAAGCACTCCATGGCGCAACTTCACCTGGGCAAAACCTAACAGGTACTATGCGAATCTATGCCCTCGCCAATGAGACACTTTTGCTCCAGCATCCCTCTGCTGCGGGTTAACTCATTGCTCGCGATGGCCCTTAAAGCCAACTGTAATGAGCCGATTATAAGCCACCGAGAAGGCCGACTATAGCCGAGGCAGCTCATTACGGCGTTAGGCTCGCCGGCAACTGTGAACCGACTATAAGCCCCAACATAAGGTGTGGCCAGCCAGGGGCAGTTCACAGTTGACGATCGGCACCCACGCTAGCCGGCCACAGTAAATCGAATAATACCCATGATTACGGGCCATAATGGCCCGGGTAGTTACTGTGCGCGATCTCGGCTCCGATGTGTCTTAAGTGCGGCCGTGGTAAAAAAGAATTAACTCCCCGCGGAGGCGTAAGATGGGTGACAAATGTCTCCAAGACCCACAGCTAGGGAAAGTGACTACAAAACCCGTTTGCCACGAACTTAAGCACATCGAAGGCCTTCCGTGATTGGAAGTTTTACTTTTTCACATATCTCAATTTTACTTAAAAAGCTTTTCTCTTGTCCTCTATAACGGTCCCTAAAGTACAGGATGCAGAGTAGGAGATACTAGCCAATGGATGTAGGGACTCACGATTGGATGGCAGGGCACTCGATTGCATTCCATACTCGGTCATACAAGATATTCAAAACTGCCATCTACGATTAAAACATGAAGGGCGGTATTTTCTTCTTTTGTGTACAAATACATGACTATAATTTGTTCACACCACACGCTAATATTACAAGTCATGAAATTATGTTTTAAAACCAGAACCTGACATCAAACACAATTCAATTACAAGAATATGCATAGCTATATTTCTCATACGACATGTCAAAATAGCAACAAGCATTCGGAAGACGACAAAATCAGCTTAAGTTAAAGAATTACACATCAAGAATAGAGCTATTTATTACAAGTAGCAAAATAATTACAACTTAAAAGTTACTCTACTGTTTTAAGACTAACGTATACGGCCATGTCAAGTCTACAAAAAGAATTTTCCAGGTCTGATCAAGGGGCCGGCTGCATTGGAGTTTTATCCTTGTCCTGTTGACCACCTGTCCAGTCAGAGAAAGGATTCATTAGTGATAAGCAACCAAAGTTAATGGAGAGACTAAAAAGGAAGACTTACCAGCACTTGCTTCTTGACTATCCTGGTCGTCATCCTCAACTTGCACACCTGCCTCCTCAGCAGCAAGCAACCGCATACCCTCCTTCACCGCCATCTTCTCCTCCTTGGCAAACTGAGCAGTGACCACATCCATGCTGAAAGCCACACCACCATCTCTATCTGCATCAGCCTTAGCCTCCTCCAGAGCCCGAAGATAAATCTTGGCCATGACCCTAGGATAATCATCCATCCAGGATAGGTTGCCCTGCTTCCAGGTTCGGAAGTACATGTCTTGGAGCATTTCGCCAATCATCCCCTCATTCTCCTCAAACTCCCTCATCCGGGCCTCGGAAGCCGACAACCTTCCAACAGCAGCTTCTCTCTCCAAATGGTATCTCGAGCAGTCAGCCTGAAGGGATTTCCGCATCGCCTCCATCTCCTCCTTCAGCCTAACCTGAGCGAGCTCTACGGCTTCAAGTTTCCCCGACAGCTCCTCTACCCGCTCAAGATCCGCCCTCCGAACCTCATCCACTGTCGAGATGGCCATATTTATCTGTTCCTTGCAGGCGGCCTCCATCTTCCGCAGTTCCGCCTTACTAGCCTCCTCCATAGCCTTCCTCAATCGCCCGGAGGCAGCCTCATGCTGAGAAATCTGAATGGCCTGGTCAGCGAGCTGTTTGGCCTGGTCCGAAACCATCAATCTTAGTCGGATGTTGGCACTCCCAATCTCCTCTCCAGCCTTAACCAGCCGGGCATGATGCCCCATCAGCTTCCTAGTCTCCTCCGCCACCCGATCAATACTAGCCTTGGCCTCGTCTCCCATGGTAACTATCCGAATGGTAAGTAGATCAAGATCTAAGGATTTAGCCTCATCAAGCACCCGTACCATGGGATTGCGGGGAAGAAGGTGCTCACCAGTAACCTCGTCAAAGGTAATGTCGTGGGAACTTGGATCCAGATCAGGATGACCCGCAAACGGATTACGAGCCAAGTCAGGACGGTCGATATGAGTAATGGAAGGGTTTTCGGACGGGTGCGGAGAGGGTGCAAACTCGCTGTCCTCCTCCGTGATATCATGAAGAGGCTGAGCCGGGAGCTGAGGACCGGGCGAAGGTTCGGATAAAGGATAACTCCTCTTTCTCTGCTGAATACCCTCTTCGATAACCCCGAGAAGAGGACGGTAGCCGACTACTTCCCCGGAGCGGTGGCTCGAAGGCTTCGGCTTGACAGAAGTTTTGGAAAGCTTGTACTGTTCAAGCCTGTACCGAAGATCTGAGGCCTTGGCCGTTTTACCTGCTCCTGATATGAAGAAAAAGTGTCACAAGCATATATTGATCTATAATTCGAGAAAACATGGCAAATTAAAAGGTAATAAGAAAGGAAACACATCTGTGGTTGTACAAACCCTGGGGAGGAGTAGGATACTGCAATAAGTCCTGGATTTCATTCCAGGACGGGAGCGGGTCATAAAATATTCCTAAGTCCCTATCATAAATGGAGCCCGCAGGAATCAAAAGTTCACCTTGAGTCGTCGGAGCCACCTTGGCTGGAATAGTCCGAGGAGGCTCGCTTGCGCCAGTTCCAGCCTTGTCAGCTTTCCCAGTTTTCTCTACCAAAGCCGGATCTTCGTCCAGCCCCTCGAAAGCCTGGTGGAACGCATCATCCGTCCACTCCTGAATCTCACCCGCTTGCCCAGGAAGCAAGGCCCCGATGCCATCGCCACCTTTATCACCTTCCCGACCATCTCCACCCTCACCTCTTTCCTCCTCTATGTCTTCCTCCTCCTGGGTAAGTGGACAATTGCTAGGGGAGGGACCGTCCGACTTCTTGAGTTTCTTACCTCCGACGGCTGGAGGTTTTGTGTAAGGTTTCCTCTTGCTACTCTCTGCCGTAACACCTTCCTTAGTCTGAGCAGCCACCCTCTCCTCCGCCGTTTCCCTCAGCTTGACTACTGACTGCTGTGGAAGGATTAAGTTATACTCCAGAAGGGTCGCATTTCTGATCAGGAAGGCAGATGATCTATATTTCCCGAGAATAGCTTCTATCTCAGCCGCCGTCTGAACCAGGCGGTCGGTCTCCACAATCGCAAAGCCACCTGTCGCTAGCAAAAATGAGAAAGTATGAGAAGAAGCATCGCAATCGGAATGGAAATTATAAGTAAAAGCATCAACTTACATCCAGAAGTAAAGCGCCGAATTGAAACGGAGTCGTCCCTGACAAAGAACCACTCCTTCTTGAACATGCTGAATTTAGAATACAGATCCAAGACCGGCTTGAAGGTCACGGCTGACTCCAAGCTAATGTATGGGGACCCCTTCTTATAGCCCCTCAGATTATACAAGTACCGGATCTCCCGGTTGGAAGGAACACGACCATACTTCCTCTGGAAAATGACGAAGAGGCTCACCAGTATAGCATAGGAGTTGGGTTGAAGCTGGAATGGGGCCACCTTTAGATATGTGAGGAAGCTGGCTACCCAAGCGTTAAGAGGAGGAATGGCACCACACATGCAGTGGTATCTGCTGTAGGCAAAGTACCCTTCAGGAGGGTCATACGGCATAACTTCTCTCCCTGGCAACAGCAAGTGCGCCCTATCAATTCCGAAAGATCGGGAGATGACATCAAGCTGCTCCTCCTTGAGGGAGCTAGGAAAGCAATCGGGCGGGGAGTTCAAAAGCTCCTGAGGGCCGTACCCGTCCACTAGTGATCTTGGGGCAGATCCGTGACGTTCTGGATTCGGCTGAGCTGGGGGCACGGCAGAGGAACCTCCTTCGCCCCCGGATTTCTTTTTGTCTGATCGAGTTTCTGCTTTGCGAGACATTATCTGCAACATAGGAAAGACGGGTTATTAGAACAAAGGATATAAACAGGAAAAATTTTCAAGGTCATTCGGCATTCACATCACTCAAGTTCGTTCGGCATTCACGTACGCAAGTTCATTCGGCATTTCACATACGCAAGTTCGTTCGGCATTCATGTACGCAAGTTCATTCGGCATTTCACATACGCAAGTTCATTCGGCATTCACTCAAGTTCATTCGGCGAATGGAAGTCGAATACCTGATTCGGCAGTAGGATAAGATTGGTTCGGTTGTTTGAATTTGTCTCGTTCGGTAGAAGGTACCAAAGCCCCAGGCCCTTATTTATAGGCAAGTGTAGATGACCAGACCGGTCGAAAAAAAAAACAAAGCACGGCATATGCCCCACTTTGGGGGGCAAATGTTGGGCGTGTTCTCACCCAGAAGAGCTCAAGAGCAAGAAGCTGATTCATTCACGCTCGCCTAAGTTCCATCCGGTCTTCAAGACTGCCGAACCAATCTTCTTCAAGACTGCCGAACCAATCTTCTTCAAGGTTGCCGAACCAACCTCCTTCAGACAATGCCGAACCAATCGTCTTCAAGGTTGCCGAACCAACCTCCTTCAGACAATGCCGAACCAACCCTCTTCAAGGCTGCCGAACCAACCTCCTTCAGACAATGCCGAACCAACCCTCTTCAAGGCTGCCGAACCAACCTCCTTCAAGTAACTGCCGGACCAACCTCCTTCTAACCTTCGCCGAACCAATTCATCTCCTACCACCGGACCAAACGCTATCGGACCAAGACGTGCCAGGCCAGATCACATCAGCCCAGGCCCACCAGCAGCTATATACATCCAAGACCCCTGCTCCCAACCTCACTCTATAAATAGAGGGGCAGGGGTACAACAATGAAAAAAAGTTTGAGAGCTCAAGCACGGAGAGAACTTTCAAACAACTTTCTTTTACTTGTATCAAAGCTTTGTACTTGTAATCTAAACAAGAGAAGAGAAATAACATATAAAGTGGACGTAGGCACATTCTGGCTGAACCACTATAAATCTGCGTGTCTTTTTACAGTTTAGCCCCTGCTTTTCATATATTTGCATAAATCACCCAAACCACTAAGAACAACATAAGATCTACTAAACCATACGACTTTGAGGTGTTTGTCCATTTTTTGTGCAAACAATTATTATCTATTGAAATCATTGTACCCAAATTTGTCTATATAACAAACCGTTAGCATCTACAATTGTACCCTTGGGAATCCAAATTTGTTTAAATTTCAAACCATTATATTCGTACCTTTTGGAGTCCATATTTGTTTAACGGTTTTGTGTTTGTATATATTTCGACAATTATTCTTGCCATGTCCAATATTTCCACACTTTACGCATTTGGGTATCACACTTTTCCCCTTAACAGTGTTGTCAGTCATTTGTTCATATTTTGACACTTTCGCAAATCCAAATCCTTTCCTTTTATTCACGAAGAGTTGATTTTCTAAGAGCATATTAAATGATTTTTCTCTAGTGAAAAATTTCCGAGTAATCAACTCAAGTTTATTAACTTTGGATTTTAAAAGTTTATTTTCATTTATTAGCTTCGAACAACAACTAATGGTACTATCTCTCTTTTCAAAATTATTCATTTTCAAGCCCATATTTTCATTTTCACGCTCTCTAATTTTAGTCTCAATTTCTAGCATCTTAGTTTCAAAGAGTTGGAGTTTTTTAAATTCAATTTTTTCAAAATCCATGATTTTTTCAATCTCCTTTTTAAACTCATGATTTAATCGAATAATTTCAGGTTTGCTCAAAATCACATTTTCTTTTTCTAGGGTTTTGAAATTTTTGTTGACCTCATTTAATTTCTTTTCAAAAATCGCACATTTAGAACTTTCCGACTTCTTAAAACTATCCAACTCTTTTTGCAAAATATTATTTTTACAAATCAACTCGTTTTGTTCTTCTCACGAATTAAATTTTCGTTTTCTAACCTTTGAAAGTTTTCATGAAAACAGACAAATTCTTTTTCATTGTCCAGACACCTTTTGCAATTTGAATTTTTATGCTCATTTTCCAAATCATTATTTTTCTGACGCAGTTTAGATTGTTCCCTTATCTACTTATTATTTTTCATCCCAAGAGCTTCATTATTTTCAATTAATTTTTGGCACAAGAGAACTAAATCATTGAATGAAAAATCACTTATCTGATCGGCTATTGAATCTTCATCACTGCTGTCTTTTTCAAATCCTGTCAAGCACGTTTCTTTAACTGAGTCGATTGTGGAGGATTTCTCACCGTTGTTGACTTTTGCACCATATATTGCATCCACAGTATTCTAGATTTCCTGTGCACTTTCATAATGAGAGATATGGTTAAAATTATCTCGATTAATACGAGAATATAGTATATGCATAGCAAGAGCATTAATCGAAGTATTTTTCTTGTCTACTATATCACACCCATTTTCAACAATATCCCAACATTTAGAATTAACAGATTTTAATAAAATTCCATTTTTAATTTCCAATTTAAAAAATCTGTTCCATCAAAAATAGGGGGAATAATATTGGACCGACTCTCGCTAGATTTCCAACTAGGGTTAAACATCTATGTTATTAATCCTTGCTCTGATACCACTTGTAGGATCGTTTTCACCCTAGAGGGGGGGATAGGGTGTACTAAAAATTAGTGCAGGAATAAAAATAAAAGCAGAAAATAATGCAATAGAGATCACACACAGATTTACCCAGCTTCAGCAAAAACCTGCCTATGTGCTGCCCCCAAGGTTTCTACTACAGATTAAGTAGTCAGACGCTTACAAAAACACGTAAACTTGCGACACCCGCTAACTTGACTAACCTAACTCTAAGCTCAAAACCCTACCACAACTCAGCCACTGAGTTGCAAATCCTCAAACTACGCCCCGTAGTTTGTACCTAGTTACACAACTAGAAAGTTACACAATTTAACAAAGAAATTATGAATAAAAAATTAAAAACTAAACAAAACCCTATTTTAAATTTGAAGCCCAATAAATAATAAAAGACCGGCCCAAATAAAATTTATAATGAAGACAGTTTCTTTTTCGGGGCATTTCACTAGAAGGACAAACTTTGCAGTCCAATTAGTTTCTAGGACACATATCCATAGAAATTAATTTCAAGACCAAAGTCAACAGAATAATTACTTTTAAGGACAAAGTTAGCAGTTCAATTACTTTCAAGGACATAATTTTATAGGTTTTTAAACCTTAGAAACTAATTATTTTGCATTTTGTCCTTAAAAGTAATTATTTCAATTGTGTGTCCTAGAAACTAATTGCACTAGCTAAAGAGACCCTTGTGGCTAATTTCCACTTCTTTTTCTTTGTTATGTGGTCGCCTCTTATTCTCTTTGTTCTGGAATTTAGGTTTCTCTAAATTGAAGCCGCCGTTTGATAATCGATCGATTGACGTGATGATTTTTCCTCGAATTGATTTGTCAATCAACTCTCTGTCTTTGATAGTCTTGCGGCTGCTCCATTGTGTCGAGCTTAAATGATAAAAGTGGTATGTGATTTTGCCCCTTTTTCTGATTTTGGTTGTGCTCGACTTGATTTGAGTTCTGGATTGTTTCGTGATTAATTTCGATGTTTGCTCTCTGATTTTGCTTGAACTCGAATGAGAAAATGCCGATGATGAATTTGGGTTAAATAGAGATCGAAACCCTATATTTTCATTCGTATTTTTTGGTTGAATTCTTCACGTTGCTATGCTTGGCCATTGATTTGTAATCGAACTTTGGTGATGATTTCTGACTTGTTCTTAGTTGAATATTGCTTGATAGTTTGAATCGGTTCCTTCTTTTGCTCCTACGACTTTGACATTTTGAATTTTGAGATGATCTGGTCTTTGACTTGTTCACAATTGACTTGCTGGCAATTTTCGAACTACTGTTCCATTCTCTTTTCGAACCATGGCTTTGTTCATGACCCACGGCTTTGAATTTCTTCATTTTTATATATGCTTATATACATGTATACATACATACGTGTATATGCATATTTATGTATATATGTTACTGCATTTAAACTTACACATGTTGAGGCTTGCTTGATATTTCTGGTCCATTGTGCTAGCTGATGTCTGTTTGATTCTTCATGTGTACTCGAGTCTGCAAATGTTGGTTGAACTTGAGTCTTTTGAAGTGATATGTGTATGTCTGCAGCTTTGTTGCTTTATGTGTGGATTCATGCCTTCATATGCACTGGCCTTTGTACATTTGGAGTTTTTGGTCTCATGTCTGATTGTTCATGCCTGCACTTGATCACTGTCACTGTTTTTCCCTATAACATGCTTCAAGTTAAAATTGGTCTGCACTGTGTCTTGGTTGAGGCTTCACTTGTGCATTGGTCTTGTCTGGTTTCATTTGAGTTCCTGAAGCTTGTTGTCGTTGTTGTTACTGATGTTGTATTGTGGTCTTGTTCCAGTGTATACAATATCCACACATGCATATTTGGTTCCACATATTTGTACATGCCTTTGTAACCGAAACTTTGTCACTGCATATTTGTGCTTGTGTGGTTCTCTGAACTGGACTGTTCTGGTTGTGTTGAGTCTGGTCTATGGTTCCACTTGTGTTTACCAATGCTTATGAATCTGGTCTGGTCTTCATGTATATATATGTTCACACTGCTTTGACCATTCATGCTGGTGCCTGACCTTGTTTGATTTCTTTGTATTGCTGCTTGCTTCATTCTTGTGTTCTCTATTGCTCTTGAAGTCCGATACAATTGTGTTCATTATTGTTTGTCTCTGTTCTTGTAGGTGGCATCTCCATGTATATACATACATATATGTATGTATATATGTGTGTGCTTCATTTTGCCTTTGTATATTACATTCAATTTGACTGGTCTGAATGCATGTCTTGAGTCATGTGTACATTTGAGCGTGTTGTTTTCATTTGCACCCGACCATGCCATGTTGAGTAGCTTGAACATTTTGTTTTGATCTTCACATGTACATTATGTTGAGGCCTTTTTGGTTGAGTTTGTTATCATGTGTTCATTTATATGTTCACTTATTTGATGCTTTGCATGTGTGTTTGTATTTGTTGCACTTGAGTTGAATCAGGCCTAGGCTTGGGTTTGACCTTGTGCTCACCTATCCATGCAGTTTTAACAAGCAAGTGTATATCGGTGTGCATGGCCTTGTGGCATGTACAGTGATACATTGTGCATGTAAGTTGAGTTTAAAAGAGAATGATGACGAACAACCCAAATAACCGAGGCAAATAATATTTTCAAAACACACTTTATTTTGCACTGCAAAATATTTTCTTTTTCAATTTTACTGCGTCGGTGTTTATTTTGCAAATAGCTCAGATGCTGCATTCAGGCTGAAAAAAAGTTGAAGATCAAATATGAGTATGAGTGAATATGTAGTGAGATGGATTATGTAAATTGTGTTGTAATCGAAATTGTATTGTAATTGAAAAAGTATAAATGTAATGAGAACTCAAATTTTTACTATTGGAATTTGTAATAAAATATTTGTTTGAATAAAATATTTGTTTGAATATGAATTCTGAGTTATTTATTTTATTCAATAAATATTTATTTAATTATGTGAAAAATAAAATAGTACAATAACAAATACATTTAAACGAATATATATGTTTATTATCATCAAACAAAAATCATAGACTATTGTATTCTATAGAAACTTGTTTAATTGTTCGAGCTTTTATGTTTTCCATTCAATGTACTTGTAATTTATTTCTTGTCGTTTAAGTTGCAATGTCTTTCGATCGCCTATTGCTTCGGGCGTCGATCCGACAAATCCATCTCAAGGCCTCCTTTCGGTTGTAGCCTTAAGTCGTATCAAAAACTAGGTGCGGGCCACAGTGTTACGCTAACGTGTTCATCGGTTAAGTGGTTATACTCCTACCCCAATCTTGGGTTGGCGGAGTTAGTTCGTAGAGGCTTGGATCCCATCCATGATGAGTTTATATCATCCTGTCGGGTTTAAGCCAGAGTTGGAGAATGAATGGTCGAATCACACTCATTTGTTTTGTTTATACTCTTATATGCACTCTAGGGATCAAAGTTATTTGATAAGCGGTCAGCCACAAACTGTTTGATATTCATAATCTAGCACACACTCTAGGGACTGAAATTGTTCTGGGAAACAGTTGAATCACATTTCCTTTTATTACTTCCCTTGCTTCCAAGTTTGGGGCAAAATTTGAAGAGTGGTCGATCGTATCACGACCACTTTTACTTTACATTCTTCCTATCAAATCAGAAGACGGAGTTAGTTAACAAATGGTCGAGTCACAGATGTTCTCTATTTTATACTCAGCCCATCGGATCGCAGGCGAGAGTTAATGGATGAACGGTCGAGTAATGTTTATTTTGTTTAATTTGATCATGGACCCGAGTACTTGGTTGGCACCAAAATCCGGGTACTTTTCGGTTTATATTAGGCATGTGTAGATGTAAGTTAGTCATATAGCACAACTATTATATTATGCACAAACAATTCACAGATACGAAGCAAACTTTAGATTTTATTGTAAATCGGGAAAGAAGCAAGAGAGTCTACCTTATTACATGGCTTTGAATTCAAATGCAAAAGCATATTCTAAATGAAATAAAAATGAATGAAACAAAACTAAGTGAAATAGCATTGTAAATGCTCGTATTCAATGCTGTAGGGAGTGTGATGCCATCGACAGTCGCTGTTTTGAAAGTTCCATCTCCAAGCTTCTGATTGATGACATACGGTCCTTCCCATCTTAGACCCCTATTTGCGGGAAAGGAAAGATCCATTTCAGGACAAGATCACCAATTTCAAAGGTCCTAGGTCGGACTTTAACATTGTAGTACTGGGAGACTCGATGTCGGTGTGCAGTTGCCCTCAAATCAACTTCTTCGCGCTTCTCATAAACCATGTCTAGAGATTCCAAAAAGTGATCTCTGTTAGTTATGGGGTCATAGTAAGTCGCTCGATGAGAAGGGACTTCAAGTTCTATGAGAATCATGGCTTCAGTGCCATAAGTAAGGTCGAATGAAGGATGGCCAGTCGTGGACTTATTGGTGGTTCTGTATGCCTATAATGCTGACGGGAGTAGATCAACCCACTTGCCTCTAGTCCTTTCCAAACGCTTCTTCAAAATGAACTTTATGATTTTGTTGACAGCTTAGAGCTGTCCATTAACTTGAGGATGAGCAACTGCCCAAATCTTTTCTCGATATGATGTCGGAGACAGAAGTCTTTGAATTCAGTACTATCGAATTGGGTCCCATTTTCGGTTATGATTGTTCAGGGAAGACCAAAATGATAAATGATGTTTTGAACAACAAAATTGATTACTTTCTTCGTAATGATCGTGGCCAAAGGCTTGGCTTCAGCCCATCTAGTGAGGTAATCAACTGCTACGATGGCGTACTTCGCACCACCTTTGGGAATCGGTAAGGAAACGATGATGTAAATACTCTAAGTAGCAAAAAGCCATGGACTAACCATCTGTGTGATTTTCGGCGCCGGGGCTCTCGAAATCTTTGCAATCATCTGGCACTTGTCGCATCGTCTAGCATAATCAGCCGCATCTCGAGAGTTGGCTAGAAATAACTATAACGGGGTATCTTCTTCGCCAGGGTTAGCCCCTCGATGTGATCACCACATCCTCCTTCATGGACTTCTCTTAATACTCGCAAGGTTTCATCGTTGGCGATACGCCGAAGCGGGATGACGGAGAAACCCTTCGTGTATATGGCTCCTTCTTGAAGGATGTATCATGAAGCTTTATGAAGGATCTATTGTTTTTCATTCCTCCATTTAGAAAGGATTCCCTTTTGCAAATAGTCTTTAACTGAAGTCATCCACGACTCCTTCTCGGGCTCCATCTCTAAGTCCCAATCAATCTCCATTTGGTCAATGCTTGGAGCGTTAAGTATTTCAACTGGGACCAAGCCCATTTACTATGCATCCCCGAAACTGGCCAGCCCGGCCAATGTGTCGGCTTTTTCATTCTGTTCTCTGGGGATGTGTGTAACTGTGTAATGCTCAAGGTCGGTTAGTAATTCTTGGACCCGGTTGAGGTAAGAAGCAAGTCGTGCTCCTTTATTTTGAATTTTTCCCCTAATTGATACACAACTAACTAGGAATCACAGAAAATTTGCAAAGGTTTTACTCCCAACCCTCTAGCATGTTTAAGCCCAGCGATCAAAGCTTCATTATTCGTTGCAAGGAAGTCAAGTTTTAGGGCGTAGTAGATCAAGCATTCCTCAGGAGTTACCAGTATAATCCCCATGCCAACACACCGATCATTGGATGCTCCATCCGTGTACGTCTTCCATTGGATGGTAAGTTCTATACCGCTCTTCGGAGTGTCATCTCAAGTAGTGAATTCGGCTATGAAGTCTGCCAGTGCTTGTCCCTGGATGGCTTTCCGAGGAGATAAGTGATATCGAACTGGCTCAATTCGATGTTCCATTTGAGCAACCCTCTAGACGTCTCAGGTCGCTGTAAGACCTATCATAATGGATGGTCATTGAAGACATTGATGGGATGAGCCTGTAAATAAGGGTGGAGCTTTCTTGATGCAATCAACAGGCATTACGCAAGCTTTTCTAGCTTCAGATAGTTTCTTTCAGCACCTGTCAATTGCTTGCTAACATAGTATACATGCCTCTGGATCCGATTCACTTCGCGCAACAGTGCGACACTTATAGCATGTACCGAAACTGTCAAGTAAATATACAAGTCTTCATGATCCAGTGGCTTAGACAAGATGAGGGGTCTCTCTAAATGATGTACCAGAGCTTGAAACACATCAATAAAATCTTGCGTCCATTCAAAGTTCCTCTTCCCTCTCCTAATCAATTCGAAGAAAGGGATGCACTTACCGGTGGCTCTGGAGATGAATTGACTCAGGGCGGTGACCTTCCCATTTAGGCTCTACACCTGCTTAATTGTCTTTGGTACTTGAGTATCTCTAATCGCTTGAATCTTCTCGGGATTGGCTTCAATCCCATGAGAATTAACGATGAAACCCAAGAATTTCCCTGATGTATCGCGGAAAGAACATTTCAAGGGGTTAAGTCTCATTCCATATTTTCAAAACACTGAACATATATGCCAAGTCATCGATATGGCCATTTGATCACCGTGACTTCACGAGCATATCATCCACAAATACTTCCATCGATCGTCCGATCTACTCTTTGAACATCCGGTTGACTAGTTTCCGGTAAGTAGCATCAGCATTCATTAGTCTAAAAGGCATCACAACGTAGCAGTATAATCCCAGATCAGTAATGAAGATGGTGTGTTCCTGGTCTAGGATGTGCATCGGGATCTGATTATACCCATAGTACACATCCATGAATGAAAGAAGTTCATATTCAATGGTTGAGTTTACCGGCTAGTTGATCCTTGGAAGTGGAAAGCTGTCTTTTGGCAGGTCTGAGTAGTCGACGCATGTTCGCCACTTTCCATTAGCTTTTCTTATAAGAACTGGATTGGATACCCATTTTAGGTAGACGGCGTCGTGGAACCCATTGTTTTCGAGTTTATCCACCTCCTCATTAAGTGCAGCAGATCTCTTTGGATCCACACCACATCGTTTTTGTTTCACCAGGATATGCCTTGGGTCAATATTAAATGCATGGATCACGACGGTCGACGATATCCTACTCATGTCATAATTGGTCCAAGCGAATACATCAAGATTCGCCTGGAGAAAGCCAACTAATTCCTTCATCATCGTTCTACTGAGCTGTAATCTGATCTTTAGGACCCGTGATGGGTTGTCGTTGCTGACCGTGATGTTGATCGTCAGCTCAACTGGTGCAACCTTGGTTTGTTTGGGCTCCTCTTATACATCTCTCGGATCTATATCTTTATAGAACTGACTATGGTGCCCGAGCCAAGGCTCGGACGTTGATTGCTAAGTTTCATTAGTTTTGATGCAGAAAGGCTTCTTCACATCCTTTCCTTTCTCCTCTCGTTGAGCGTCTCTCAACTCAGCCATATAACAAGCTCGTCCAGTCGCCTGATCTCCATGGATAATTCCCATGCTATTCTCTGTTGGGAATTTAAGTGTTAGACACTAAGGGTAAATAGCTGCCCTAAATTCAGTAAGGCCCGGTCGGCCCAAAAGGGCATTATACGGAGAGTTCACATCCATCACATCAAAAAGCAGCACCCACACTCTCCTTCGACCGCCGTTTCCTAACTCCACTGGTAGTTCGATATAGTCTACCACTTCAGTTGCAATACCATTAAAGCCATGAATACGGGCTTTGCACGGATTCAGATCTTTGGCTTCCAATAACAACCGGTCGTATGCCTTCTTGAAAATGATAATCAAAGAACTTCCATAATCAATCAGAATCTTTCTCACCAAGGCGGGGCCGATTATGGTCGAGATCACCATTGGGTCGATCGTAGGGGCCTCCACCTTGTCCACATCTTTATTCCGAAATATGATATTATTTGTCATAGTTCGCTGTTGCTTTGCTGGAGCACCGTCCTCCATGTTCGAGCAACATTCAATGTCAATATGTTTGATAGCATTCACGTAATGCTCCATTTCATTCCAGCTTTTGTCGGCCAGATGTGGTCCTCCAACAATGGTATTAATAACTAATCTCCCTCCTGTCTGCCGAGGTTCCTCAACACTGGGTGGAGCTTGTCCTCGATTAGGATCGGATGTCCCCTACATGCCATCCCGCAAGGCTTTAATGAATTGCTGCAACTTTCTTTCTCAAATTAACTTCTCAATAACATCATGGAGGTGCGACACTCGTCCATGGTATGTCCATAACTTTCATGAAATACAGCACTTTCCAGACTGTCTTTGGTTCTCCGTCGGTTCCTTCAAAGGTGGTTTCTTGTACCGCATAGTGTTATAAGTCAATAGATAAACATTATCTAGTGACATATTCAACGGCGTGTATGTATCAAATGATGGGATCCTCGGCTTCCCTCTCCCGAATCCCGTCTTCGGTCGTGGTTTCTATCATCGCCTTTCTTCTACTCATTCGGTTTGTTCTGAACATTGATTTGAACTTTCCCAGAACTCTCACCGAACTGCATCACTGCCATATTACTTTGTACACCCTCGACGCTTGGGCCTAACATCTGTCTTCCTAGTTCACTTTGCCTCCTCTTTCCTCAGAACTGAGCCGCCTTTGCAAAGAAACAATCCAATGTAGAGGTGGTTTTCCCACTAACCAATCGCCAAACAGGGAATCGGGGTCGACTTCCCTAGTCAATGCCATGAGTATTGCATCATTATTCGGGTTACTGACTTCTATAACAGCTGTATTGAACCTTTCAAGAAAATCTTTCAGTGACTCCCCTGGTGCTTAGACCAAGTTGGAGAGTAACATTATATCCTTTAGGCGAATCGTGTGCATGCGGAACTGCTCCAGGAAGTTTTTTGCTAACTCATTAAACGAAGAGATCGATTGAGGAGGTAGCTTAATGAACCACGTGGTCACAACATCTTCTATAAAAATGGGAAAACACCTGCAGTTGAATGCATTAGTGGCTCGGGCGGAACCCATGTGCTATTCGTACTTCAAGAGATGCTGATTGGGCTCGGTTTTTCCTGCATAGGCATGCATTGAAGGCATATGGAACGTCCGTAGATATTCTATGTATAGAATGTTATCGGTGAATGGAGTATGACTTCTGGAGAGTCCTCCATCATCGTTTGTCAAGCGTTGAATTTTTCACTACCTGTCTCACCATAGCCATTAAGTCTAGTGTTTCGAGAGTTGGTGCCATGCGGTAGTCATATTCCACCTCACGTGAGTTACCCGATCCACGGCTCGAGGCAGCGCCATCTTGCATTGGCTCCTCTTTCTCTTGATCCATTTCCTGGGAAGTAGTTCTATCGTCGTCCCCCAACTGTGGCTCTACCGCACTCGCTTGAGCTCCAACACCTTGATCGATCGCGGCACCTGCAGAGTGGGCTCCTCCACCTGCATGCTGACTGCCGCTATGATTTGAGGGTTCAGTGCCGATCCTCCTGGGATATCGGTACGGATCGGTGCCGATCGACCGTAGATGATCGACTATTCCATCCGGATGTTCCAACTGCGTATGCATCAATTTTGCAGCATCTATTTCTATGATAGTCATCAGATGAGGATGAGTTCTCTGATCCTGAGTATGGAGTAGGCTCCTCCTTATCTTTCTATGCTAATCTTTTAGTTGGTTCATTAGGTCGATGTTGTTAGGAACTGAGATGTTGGTTTTGATGACAACAACATTTTTAACTTATCTTATTGTAAAATATATACTAACACTATTGTCTAGACAGATATGTATATGCAGGATATATATATATATATATATATATATATATATATGCATGTATTGATTACTGAAGACTGATCAGTATAAAGACTCAAGACTCAAGATTCAGAATGGAGATATCAAGATTGAAGACTCTAGAGTATCAAGATCAAGATTTCAAGATACGTGTCTAGTTTATTGTTAAAACTTCATAATAGCACGAAAATATTCATTCCATATTTCATTTGGGATGGAACCCATTTCTACCTTCTTAGTGGCTTATAAACCCACGACAAGTAGCTTACTAACCTAGGACAAGTGGCTTACAAACCCACGAACATCCTGGTTTTGTACAAGTTCTCGAGTCCTGATGTGATGAGATATTCTGTAGGCAGAAGCTTGCAAAACTACTTCAAATGGTTTTTCAAAATGATTTTCAAAACTGCTTTTCAAAATGTTTTAGCCTTAAAAATTATCTTTTTAAAATGATTTTCAAAACTGCTCTTCAAAATGTTTTAGCCTTAAAAAATATCTTTTCAAATGATTTTCAAAAAGATGTTTTAGCTTTAAAATGTTCTTTGTTTTTGTTTTTTAAATAAACTCTTGTTTTAAACTTCACATTGTTTTTTAACTAAGGGATGTCGACATCATGGGATACCCCATGTCGACATGGTGGCCGTTAAATTCAAAAGTTTCAATTTTCAAAAGAAGTGTCTATTCATTTAAATCTCTTCACGAATGGTTATGACCGTTACTGGTCTATAAATAGCCTTCATAAACGAATTTTTAACTAACTTTTTTTCTTATTTTCTTCACTCCTTCTTCTCCACAAATTCATATTCTAAAATTTTCATATTTTTAAGATCGTGCCGAAATTCTGCCGAATTCTCGGGTGAATCAAATTAGAATCTCATTCTTGTTTGATTCTCTGCCCTCTCTCAAAGATCAAAGTGCTATTCAGAGTTATAGGATCAATTTGTAATCAAACGTTTATCGAGTCTCTCCATAAGGTGTGGTTGTGCCTGGAAATCAATTGGGTAATCTTGTGGCCCGTAAATCAAGAGAGTTTGCCCCAGACTCGAGAGACAGGAGGGTACCTCAAGGCCTTTAGAAATTGAGGATTGTAATCTCGACATTGATTTAATAAAAATCTGTATGAGGTGTTTTGCCTTGGTATAGGTCTGGACGTAGGGTAACTCCGAACCAGTATAAAATCCGGTGTGTTCTTTACTTTTACCGCTTTTTATTTACTTTCTGCATCTGTGTTTGATTCTGTGATTGTTTTGTAATTAAATTCTGCATTTGTTTATATCATAATTTTTAAATAAGTCCATATAAGTCTTAAAATCCATTAAACACTATTCACGCCCTCTCTAGTGTTAAATTAGCTTTAAGATCCTTAATCCGTACTTCCTTTCAGATGTTAGCTTGGATTTGCTGGTTGAGTTGCTGACGGCTGTCCATTAGTTCCTTCATTAGGACTTCAAAGTCTGGCAGTTTGCTTTAGTGATGTAGTCAGTTGGATTTTGGGGGTTGGAAATAGCTGGTTGTACGCTTTGATCAACCTGTTGAACGCTGGTATCTTCATTGCTTTCAACAGCACGGGAAGTAGTAAACTTTCCTCTGGCCATAGCTAATAGCTTCCTTTTAGATCTTTTTCAAATCTGAGTAGAAACAGAAACTTATCGATAGAAATCTGGATCTATCTCGCGAATATGGGAATCCATAAGTATATGATGAGATTAAATCAACCTGAGAATTCTTTCTTAGTGAAAGCACCAAAATGTTTGCACCAAAAGTTGGTACAAACACCCAATAGATTATATGTAAAGAAATAAATGAAGAAATCTAAATTAAAACAGAGGAAACAAGTAAAAAACAAGTAAAAAACAATGACAAACAGATAATAGTGGTTTGGCATTGAATGCCTTCGTCTACTTTGATGAAATAGCTTTATTAGTCACTTCAATTTCTGAGTACAAGAGGGATCGGATCGAAATCCATGAATACAATAGAGTACAAAGAAAATAACAGGGTAAAGACCCCTAAAATGAACTATGAACTCTATATTTATAGAGGTAGACGACCGAATATCTTTCTGAAAATTTACCGGCAAAATCTCCAGATGTAGACAAGGTTACCTAGAAAATTTCAAGACCTAATTCCCAATGTAGAGCGATCGGCCCCAATCGGTTGAGACGTCCACGTGGCGTGGTGCGATCGGTAATGTGGGTCTCCCTCCATGCTAGCTTCATGCTTCCAAAGTTGTTTGCATAGTTGCCTTCATGCTTTTTGAGATATCGATCGATTCTTGTTGAGTTGAACTATTGGTTAATATTGTTCATAGCCATAGTGATCTGATCCGATCCCCAGCCTAGGGGAAGGGATAAGTACCGATCTCCTGCCTAGGGAGGCACTAATTCATACTTAGAATGTTCCGTAGAGTCTATCTCTTAGTTTTGCTTGATCGTTACATCATATTGTTGTCTATGCTTGATCTCTGGACTCGACGATAACCTCTCTAGGCTTCTTTCCATATCTATCATCGAGTTTAAATTACCCAATAGTCTGGATATAGCTGGGTGAAAATGTCGGATAATAATATCATATAATTTTCAAAAATAAAATTATATACATACATACATATATATATGATAATAATACATTAAAATAACTAATAAATAATTAAAATTTATGCATTTGAATTAAATGACTTATGGCCAAATATAAAATTAAATTTTATATACATAATTTTTTTTACATTCCATAAATAATAAAGTGCAAGTTTATAAAATAAAAATACTAATATATATATATATAATATAATATATATATTAGTTAATACATATTACACTAAAATTAAAATATATATGTATATATAAACTTTTTCTTTGACAAAATAAAAATATATTTTAATTTTTTTGCTGTAACATTAATTTATGATACATAACAAAATAATTTTGGATACATTAATACAGATATTTATTTGTTCATTTATATTTGTAGTTAAGACAATGTTAAATCAATTTTAACTAGTTTTTAATGTTTTTAAAAATTATACAAAATTATATTTAAAAATTATTTACTATAATATATATATATATAATATTTTTAAATTTTATTAATTCAAACAAATAGCATTAATAGATAGTGAAATTTGTAGACTTATATCTATATACACATATGTGTGACGATACAATTAAACAGTAAAACGATTGTGCATATAAATTCATTCAGATTTATATTAATTTGCTATATATTAACATGATGACATATTAATCATAGATTATAGGATGTTACATCAAAATATTGTCTTAGATTTGCACCTTAATTAGTAGACTTTCTAGATTTGGTCCTGATCCGAGCTCCTATCTAGCTTTGCATATACTTAGAGAATCACTTTTTTTTTCATGTTCGGATCTGATATTTTATGCCTAATAGGGCTGGAAATGGCAGCTATCATAAAGGAGAGGGAGAGGAAAAAGTAACCTAAAAAACGAGGGGTAGTGTGACCTTTTATAGAGAGAGTAAATGAGATATTCTCTCCTTAGATTACTCCTTCTCTATTACCAAATCTAAATCCAATTTTTTTGTATCTTTAGTCCCTCTCTTTCTCTCCTATCGCCGGCCCTAGATAAGGCTATATAGGCCTTAAATCATTCCAAACCCATTAGTGATTAATTACATTTAAATCAAACTTAAATGCATGTCGATATCGAATATCAATTCGTACATATATAACTTTTATATACACATCTAATTAATTACCACTGACACTCATAAAGTACCAATGGAACCTAATACAGTAAATAAAAAATAATTAATATTTTATAAATACTAATTAATTTACGACAATTATAAATCAATTAATTCATATGGTATATCAGAGAATCTACCAATGCGGTTGTGCGACCTATAGGTGTAAATTCAGTCAGCGATTAATATCAAAAAATTTGAATATCAACATTCACACGTCATCATAGTGTGACAGTTTGTCTGAATTTATTGTTAAAATTTTTTTTTGGTAAAATTCAATTTTACTATTTTAAGTGGTACCCGATAGTGATAATTATTTACACCAATTCTCTTCGTCAAAACTAAATCACATTAGGACTTATGGAATTTGATAATGGTCAAAACTGCAATATTGTCCACATTCAACTTGTATAGTCCAAACAGATAGCCTTTGGTTTAATAAAAATAACTATTATTAACCAAACTGCTTTTGCTAGTGACTTTGACTTTACTTCAGTTGACCATGGTACTAACCTTATATAAACGAGGACTATTAAATAGTATTTCACTTTCAATGCTTTAACTCGACCCAACTATTATCATTCAATAGATGTCTTGCCACGATTTAAGCATAATTAAAGTGGAGTTTCCACATTGAAGCTCGATGGTATTCTCAAGTGGAGAAAATTGTGTAATATTGTCACATATATTTTCCGTTTGACCTTAATTATATTAGCCAACAAAATACTATCGAATGGGTCATTCTATATTTATCCAATAACTATCAATATATAACCCCTTGGTGCCCTTAATCGCTATGAGTAATATACTACCCAACATTTAGAGAGCATTACGTACTCTAGTCTTAACAGACGTATCGACATACGGTCTCGATACATCTTGACTAAGAATATTTCAAACGATATATTTATTTTCCTTATGATAAGTTCCTCATGATTACAACACATTATAATTACTATCACAAAACATATCATTTATGGATTTTCTATTATATATATATATAAATTAATTAACTAATTTAACACATTATATTAAGTATATAATAGAAAGAAAAACACCTTTTAACTCGAATAAGATTTTATTACAAAGTTAATAATTTATATTTAATCACAGAATTATCCATAGGGGGTACCCTTGACTCTATCAATCTCCCACTTGCATTTATGCCCAATTGCGGAGTCCATGTCCTTTCCCTTCGATCAATTTGATGAGAACTGATCATACTAGTCCCTTCGTGAATGAATCTGCTATGTTGTTATCATAATCTACTATGTCAATCAACTCTCTTCAATGCTGATAAACTACCTTTATTATGTGAAACTATTCAGAGTATGTTTTTTGACTTCTAGTGAGCTCATCTTCTCGACTTTTAGTGAGCTCTTATCATTACATTATTATCATATAACAAAGATGTAGTATTCTCAATGCTTAAAATCACACCTAGGTTAGTTATGAATTTATGCATTTCTTTTAATTATGGCGCTATTCAAGGTGGTGTACTTAGCTTTTTTGTTGAATTAGCCACAATCTTCTGTTTGGAACATTTTCAACTTAAAGCTTCTTAATTAAGGTTTAAATTTGAATCTAACATTAACATATTATACTCAATATTTCTTATGAAGTTTGAGTTCGAATACTCCTTTATAAGGAGTTCGTTGTTTCTATAAATAGCTCTATAGTATTTTATAAATATTCGAGAATACTCTAAATTTTACCATTTAGTGATTTATTTGGATTTGATATTTTCTTAGTGTATCATTTATATTAGCTAAATACGATATTTTACAGAATACATCATGTATGATAATTTCTATTTCCAATGCATAAGAAATCCATCTTACATGATCCATATTAAACATTTTAATATGGTGCATGTATATGTCATTTGGGACATTCCCAACATCCTTTATACTTACTATAAAAGATATAATTTAGAAATCCAATATCAGGTACTAAACAACCAAACTAGAACCGATTTTAACATAAGTACATCATAACAATCAGTAGTATATTGTTTACTTATAGTTTAGAAATATTTATGTACCTTTTAATATTTTTTCTTGTGGATACACTTCCTCCATATTTGGACTGAAAATCAAACTATTTAATAATTCTATCAAACACTACAACAAAATGATCACTTTACAATTTTTCGTTTACAATGTTCACACAGTGAAAGTTGTAATAGACATTATTAACAACTGTTTTTTCCGGAAAGTTGTAGTAAAGATGTTTTAACAACTGTTTATATTTTGTAATTGTAATAAAGGTCTTTAACAACTCTCTTCCTTTGGTCTTTGTCAATATTAACTTATTATCTTTTATAACTAATGATTATTAATTTATAAATAATAATTTATAATTAATAATTTATAATTAATAATCATTTTTTATAATCAATGATTAATTGTTAATATATTATATTTAATGATGTATGATGACAATGTAAAAATAATAATATTAAACAATAATATTTAATAATCTATAACTAATAATTTATTATAATTGATTTATAATTAAAAATTCATGAATATAATTTATAAATAATAATTAGTAATTTTGAATTAATTAATAATTCGAATTAATGATTTGTAATTAATAATTTATAAATAATAATTTATATTCCATAATTAATAACTTATAATTAGTATTCATTTAAAATTAATGATTTATAATTAAAAATCATAAAAGTACCAATTAATTCATAAAATTCTAAGTACATTAGCTAGTAGAAACACAAAAGTTTAGAAAAATTCAGAAAACTAATATTACTAAAAACTATAAGAAATATTGTTACTTACAACGTCGATAATAAGCGTTCAATTGATAAGTGATACTTTAAAAGTATTTCAAAAGTAAATATAAATAATTAAACCTAATTCCAAACAAATTCAACCTAACCATCAGAATTTCATCCAAAACATTCCTCATTCACCATATTTCATTAAACCTAATTCCCTAAATCCATGTAGGTAGATCGACCTAAATCCCAGTTTACTTCGACAAAGGCTCACACTCATAACCCAGCTCCATAATCGAGTACATAATCAGATGGAATGATAAGCATTTTTCTTCTTGGGTTTCGTCTGAAAATGAGATAGCATGGTGGTAAGGGAAGGGGGTGCGAATGAGATATAATGGATGTTGATTTATTGGTTTAAACGGTGACTCTTGCCTTTTATCAAGCATTGTTGGATAATTAGTTTTTTGTTGTCAAATTGCAACCCTCGCGTTGAACGTAAATTTGATGTTCTTTGCAAACTAATATGCCATAGCTCTAATTCTACTGCTGTTTCAAAAGGGGAAGAAATTCCCAGAATTTTCAAATTCCGACCAGAGTTCATCAGAATTGGTGCTAGATATCATCATAGGCGAAGTTGGTGGTGACAAGGCTGCTGTGGATTAGATGTTGAAGACTGCAAGTGAAGGTAATGTGAGATAGCAAGTGAGCATGTGAATAGGCATGCACATGCCTGTTAACATACAGGGACTAATTTGTTTAGTTATTTATGTACTTAGGGTTAAATAGTTGAATTAGTTAGGTTACTAGTCGTTGTATTATCCCTATACATATGTGTTTGCGCCAAAAATTGTCACAAACACCCAATTGCAGATGAAAGCACCAAATCACAGTCACAGATCACACATAGATTGTATGTAATAGAATTAAATATGAAGAACACTCAAAAAATTAAAAGGAAAGCAGTAGAAAGACAAGATTTATAGTGGTTCGACATTTTAGCCTACATCCACTTTGAAGAGTTGCTGTTTTATTGATGATTCTCTACTGATTTACAAGAGTCCAATTGATAGTATCCGAGTTACAATGGATTTCAGAAGAGTAACGGCATAGAAGAGCCAAAAGATCCCTTTTCTGAAGCTCTTGGACTGCTATTTATAGGTGTAGGCTGGAAATATCTGTCTCAAACTTCGGAAGACTCCTTCCATCCCGTGTGTGGGCCTACGTGATCGATCCCTGGTAGTTTCGACTCTATCCATGATCGATACAAATAAGATTCATATCGATCCAAATCTTGCCCAATCGAGCCGAGATCGATCATGAACATTTCTGAGGTCGTACGCAAGCTCTTGTGAAAATTTGGTAGCATTTGGACTTGTAGATTTTGATTTATGACCGATGCAAGTTTGAATTTGTTAAAGGCTGTCGAGTTCGCATCGCTTCTGCTCGCATCGCTTCTGTTCACATCGCTTCTTTTCGCATCGCTTCTGTTCGCATCGCTTCTGATCGCATCGCTTCTGATCGCATCGCTTCTGCTCGCATCGCTTCTGCTCGCGTCGCTTGATGGATAAGAACTAAGGGCTTTGCTAGATTTGCATCGATCATATCTTGAGCGTACGAACTCCGATTGACTTGAAATTTGGAATGTTTGCTTTCATAGCTTTGATTGTCGTGTTATGTTAATTGTAGCTCGATCCGGACCCAGACAAAATTTACCAGCATCCATAGTGAACTTTGTAGGTAATCGGTCTTTAGAACTGATTATCTTCCTTTTTAGTCAATTCTTTGGTGTCACGGCCTTGCCAAAAGGCGGGATAACAATATGTACTAAATTAAGGGATTGGAATGTACAAGTTGGTTATGAAATAAAAATATTTCTTCTTCTCTTTTCTTTTACCATATATGTATGCATGCTTTTTCTTCTCTTTTTATTAACCTATAAACTGAAACCTTCCTATCTTGCAAACATCACCAATCTCTCCTTCTATCTCAATTCTTGGTATAACCTTCTCAACTTATTAAACAACTCAACACTCTGCTCCTTCATCTCCTAGATTCCCAGTTCATCTATCTACATTGCTCAAGAAAATACAACCACAGCCATCACCATTGTTCATCTGCTACAACCTCCTCTTCTCTGTAAACAACATAACCAGTACCAGAAAACAAGCTAAAGAACATGGGCCTATCAAATTGGTATCAGAGCAGGAATTAAATGCAGAATTTCTTGCAAATACAGATCCTGCACCACAACGTATTACTCCTAAAGCCAGCAAACAACATCATGCTCCTGAAGCAAGCAATCAAGATGAGAGCAACCTATCGATGCATGCTCTGGATGAAGAAGAAGACCTATGGGTTAGACAAGAACATATTAATGAAAAAACTGACCATGCTTTGAATCAACTTCAAGAAACTCAGCAAGAACTTTGCCAAACACTCCAAGAAAATTCCCAAAAATTGAATGGTAAGATAGATCTTCTTTCTGCAACTATAGATTCTTTCATGAAAGAAATGAAAAGCAATGAAAATTCTCCTACTGCTGCTCTTGAAGAACCACCTCACCCTTCAAGAAGTACCACATATGTTCCTCTTTTCCAAAGAGCAACCAGTAGAAACTCCTCAGAACCATCCCATCAATCAAGAAACCAGCCTAATATCCCTCCTTTCCAGAGATACCCTATTAAAAAGGATCAAAACCCTCCTGCAAATTCAAGAGTAGCTCCATACATACCACCACATCGAAGATCTCAAACTAAAAGTCTTCAAAAAGAAATAACTCAACAAGATGCAGCCTCTCCATCCAATGCAAGACCACATCTTCGGAATTGCACCGCTTGCTCCACCAGGAAAGTACAAGAAACGA
Source organism: Allium fistulosum (assembly GCA_030737815.1). NCBI lineage: Eukaryota > Viridiplantae > Streptophyta > Magnoliopsida > Asparagales > Amaryllidaceae > Allium > Allium fistulosum. The sequence goes on from CM060904.1 coordinate 361,233,713, forward strand.
TTCAAAATTTGACAACAGATATTCAAATGACGATCAAAAAGAAGAATTTATGTGTTGTTCGCCGAAAATCAGGGTCAAAGATTTGTTCTGTATGTAAGGCTGTCAGATATTTCTCTAAAGCATGCCAATTGGAACATTGGAATGCAAATCATAAATTGTAATGTAAAAGGAGGCGACCAAGAAAAGAGCATGTGGTAGAAGTAGAGAAAGATCATGTAGATCAAGTTTTACAAAAGTCTGGAGATAAAATGACAAAAGGCACTACAAAACTACAAGCAAGCATTATTTTAATATCAGAATCATGTCAAAATGTGGACGTTAATCAAGACAAAAGCACCATAGCTTCAAGTTCTAAGGTTAAGAAAATATTTTCATCTTCTACACAAGTTTTGTTCATTAAGGCTAGCCCGAAGAATGTTTTTAAGCTTATGAAGAATGATCAGCTAATGGAAGCAACGGATGAGAATGAAATTCAAATTTTAAATCATCAAACTATTTATCTGAAAAAGCAATTTTCCTAGTGGTAGCATCGTAGTCGAATGCATTACATAGCAATTACTTTCAAGTATTTAATGTTTGCAAAAAATAAGCAACATGGGTGTAATGTTGTTGAGATACTTGTAGGCAGGGCCGGCTCAGGGCCCAGGCTGAGTAGGCGGCTGCCTGGGGCAACCCCTCTCGACGGTGCAACAATCACCAAAAACATGCTAGTTATGAATGGTAGATTTAAAATAAAAATATGTTGATGTAATTTTTTTTTGAGGCAAAAGGATGGGATAATCCCAGCCTATAAATATCATAACCATCACACTAATACAACAGTTACATAAACTTCCACTTACAAACACAACACAAAATCCCAAGTTTTACCCAGCAAAAAAAATACAACATAGAACAAGCACTATACACAGCATACACTACATATTAATTTCATGACATACCACACTCAAACCCAAACAAAATATACATAGACATAACAATGCTAACATAAAACTTCAGATATCATTTTCGTTTCCTCTTCTTCAGTAATTCAATTTACAAAGGTTTAGTAGTTCAGTTGGTTGTGTATCTATTTGCTCTCTTTTCCCATTTTTCCTGTCTCGCATGGGGCAACATTTTCCCCCTTTTTTCCAACTTCGTCTGGGGCAACACAATGTCTAGAACTGGCACTGCTTGTAGGCCAACTAAAAGTGCTCCAACTTTGTGAGAGGCTGTTTGTTTTTGATCCGGGTGGCTCAAAAAAATCAATCCTAGTAGTTTGCTTAAATGGTAATGATGTTGAAAGCTACTGCCATGACGACATTGGAGCTTGCTTTAAAAGTAACCACGTAGCATTTTTATGTTTGACCTTGAGGACAATGTCAGTTTTGATGGGAAAGGGAGTTGTCATGGCTCTAATTCTACTGTTGTTTCAAAAGGGGAAGAAATTCCCAGAATTTCCAAATTTCGACAAGAGTTCATCGGAGTGGGTGCCAGATATCATCATAGGCGAAGTTGGTGGTGCCAAGGCTACCATGGATTAGATGTTGAAGACTGCAAGTGATGGCAATGTGAGATAGCAAGTGTGCATGTGAGCACGTGAACAGGCATGCATAGGCCTGTTAACATACATGGACTAATTTGTTGAGTTAATTATGTAATTAGGGTTAAATAGTTGAATTAGTCAGGTTACTAGTCGTTGTATTATCCCTATACATATGTACTGAATTAAGGGATTGGAATGTAAAACTTGGTTATGAAATAAAAATAATTCTTCTTCTCTTTTCTTTTACTGCATATATGTATGCATGCTTTTTCTTCTCTTTGTATTAACCTATAACCTGAAACATTCTTATCTTACAAACATCACCAATCTCTCCTTCAGTCTCAATTCTTGGTATAACCTTCTCAACTTATTAACCAACTCAACACTCTGCTCCTTCATCTCCCAGTTTCCCAGTTCATATTGCTCAAGAAAATACAACCACAACCATCACCATTGTTCATCTGCTACAGCCTCCTCTTCTCTGTAAACAACATGACCAGTACCATAAAACAAGCTAAAGAACATGGGCCTATCATAATAATTGAAAGAAGATAAATCTTTGTTCTCCTAGCTAAGTTGGAAACATGCTGTTCAAATATCTGTTGGAATATAAACTTGATTTATTGAATTAAGTTTCCTTTGTAATCAAGTAAAAGCGTTTCTAGAATTACGTTTCCTTTGTAATCAAGTAAAGGCGTTTCTAGAATTACGTTTCCTTTGTAATCAAGTAAAGGCATTTCTAGAATTATGTTTTCTTTGTAATCAAGTAAAAGTAATTCTAGAATGATCTATTAGGGACTATAAATAGTGGAGCTCTCCCCTCACTTGTAATAGAGCAATTAAGCAATCAAGTAATCAAGTAAAGAAATAATAATAATAAAGTATTATTTATGAGAACAAGTTTCTTCTCTTTGTGTGTGAGTTGTGTGGATTAGTGAGAACAAGTTTCTTCTCTCTACTCTCCAACCTTTTTTTTAATATACATATTCCAACAAAGTGGTATCAGAGCGAGGTTTAGGGATGACTTCCAACAATATGTTGCAACCTCAACTTCCTCGTTTGACGGGAAAGAATTACAATCAATGGAGCATTCAAATGAAGGTCCTGTATGGCTCTCAAGATCTTTGGGAGATTGTTGAAAATGGATATGAAGAACCGGAGAATCAAGCAACACTTTCAACACAACAATTGAATACTTTGAAAGAGATTCGAAAGAAGGACAAGAAGGCTCTTTATTTTATCTATCAAGCGGTGGATGAAGCAATTTTTGAAAGAATCTCTTCGGCATCAACATCAAAGGAGGCATGGGACATCCTCAACAAGGCGTACAAAGGTGAAGAAAAGGTAAAGATGGTAAGACTTCAAGCTCTAAGAGGTGAGTTTGATTTACTCAAAATGAAAGAAAGTGAATCGGTGGAGGAATTTTATAATAGAACTATTTCTATTGCTAATCAACTTCGAGTCAATGGTGAAGAAATTTCGGATAAAAGAATTATTGAAAAAATTCTTCGAAGTATGACAAGGAAATTTGAGCATGTTATTGTTGCTATTGAAGAATCAAAAGATTTGAATACTTTCTCTCTTGAAGAATTGTTGGGCTCACTACAATCTCATGAGCTTCGCATCAAACAATTTGATTCCTCTCCTTCCGAGCAAGCTTTTCAAATTCGAGACACCAACCGTGGTGGTTTTAGAGGAAGAGGTGGAAGATCAGCCCATGGTAGAGGACAAGGAAGATGCCAAATTCAAAGTGAAAATTCAAGCCCATCTCAAGGAGGAAGAGGAAGAGGTCGTGGAGGATACAGTGGAAGAGGAAGAGGTAACTCCTATAATATTCAATGTCATTATTGTCATAAATATGGGCATATGAAAAAGGATTGTTTTAAAAGAATTAATGATGAAAAGGATAATTCTAATTTTCTACATGAGAATTTGGAGACACAAGATGAAAGTATGCTTCTTGCTTGTAATGTTCAAGAAGCTTCTTTTGATGATATATGGTATATTGATAGTGGTTGTAGTAACCACATGACCGGAAATAAAAGTTGCTTTGTGAATTTTGATGAAAGTGTCCAACGAGAAGTCAAGACAGGTGATAACAAAAGGCTCATTGTCAAAGGCAGTGGTGATATTCCGATACGGACAAAGCAAGGTACAAATTATATTTCTAATGTTTATTATGTTCCCGATCTTAAACACAATCTTTTGAGTGTTGGGCAACTTTTAAAGAAGGGAAATAATGTGAATTTCAAAAATGATTTATGTGAGATCAAAGACAAAACTGGTGTTCTTATTGCAAAAGTGAATATGACACCAACAAAAATGTTTCCGTTGCAAATTAAAAATGAAGCATGGAATGGAAAAATGAGAAAAAAAGTACAAGTATCTTGCTTGATAATGATGCATTTGAGCCAATTGAAGAAGAAGAATCGACTCCACCTACTCCATCATCTAATTCTCCTCCAACCTCATCATCTTCAAGTTCAGAATCAACACCTAGAAGGACAAGACCTCTTGCGGAGATTTATGGAGAAACAAGAAGAATTTTAGAAGATGAATTTGTTGATTTTGCTTTATATGCAACTACGGATCCGGTTGATTTTGAAGAAGCCGCCAAGGAAGAAAAATGGAGACAAGCCATGGATCAACAAATTGATGCAATTGAAAGGAACCAAACATGGGAGTTGTTTGAAGTACCTAATGGGAAGAAACCCATTGGAGTCAAATGGGTTTACAAGACAAAGTTGAATGCACAAGGTGAAGTTGAAAAACATAAGGCACGATTAGTTGTGAAAGGCTACAAGCAAAAGTATGGTGTTGATTACAAAGAAGTTTTTGCTCCCGTGGCACGTCTTGAAACAAAAGGAGAAGTAGTTGTCAAGCATTGCAAGACGCAAGATCAAATTGCCGATATTTTAACGAAGCCTTTAAAGTTGGAGATTTTCAAGGAGTTAAAGAAAAAACTTGGTATGCGTAATATGTTTAGCTTAAAGGGAGGCAAATCAAGTTTAAAGGGGGGTGTTGGAATATAAACTTGATTTATTGAATTACGTTTCCTTTGTAATCAAGTAAAAGCGTTTCTAGAATTACGTTTCCTTTGTAATCAAGTAAAGGCGTTTCTAGAATTACGTTTCCTTTGTAATCAAGTAAAGGCGTTTCTAGATTTACGTTTCCTTTGTAATCAAGTAAAGGCGTTTCTAGAATTACGTTTTCTTTGTAATCAAGTAAAATTAATTCTAGAATGATCTATTAGGGACTATAAATAGTGGAGCTCTCCCCTCACTTGTAATAGAGCAATTAAGCAATCAAGTAATCAAGCAAAGAAAAAATAATAATAAAGTATTATTTGTGAGAACAAGTTTCTTCTCTTTGTGTGTGAGTTGTGTGGATTAGTGAGAACAAGTTTATTCTCTCTACTCTCCAACCTTTTTTTTAATATATATTCCTACAATATCAAGCATTAGTTGTAAAGTTAATTTTTCACAGATCTATATATTTAGCCTTCCAAAGTTGAATGTTTCTTACTTGTCTAATTGTACTATAAATACATGGATAAGATCAACATTAGCTTACTGCATAAATAGGACATGATTCATCCTCTTTCTCTTTTTATATCCATTTTGATTGAATGTCATGTATTAGATTTTAAAGTCTAGTGCTAAAGAGTATGATGATTCCTTGCATCATATAGTATATTTGTTTTCTTCTCAGAAAAAGTATGTATTTGACTCAATTATATGTACTACAAAACTAAAGAAGAATTTGATGAGGTTTTAGTCCATCCACAATATTACATAACAATGAAAGTGGTTAGTCTCTTAGGTCATCTGTAGCAGTACATAGGAATCTCACTAGAGAACTAATTAAGATATTTTTATATTATATAAACAAACATAATTTCTGTGTTAAGATGGTAAAAACAAGCATAATTTGATTATGTTCCCAGAATATTCTATAGGGTCGCAAAATTGTGATAAAACGTTAACATAATTAGAACTCTTAGCACTTGGCAAAAGAAGTAACTACCTAGAAGCAATAAAGCTGAGTTCCACCTTCCAGTTCTAGCTTTGATGGCGGGTCTTCCTTTTCTGTCAGTTGAACCATCTTGAGTGGCAGGCGAGATCTTCTTTTCTACTACTTTCATGTTCCTTGAAGTTTCATATTCTTCTGTTTTCGTCTGTGTTCAATGCAACACATCTGTAAACAAAAAAGATTGAGCATGGAGTGAGTGAACGATTAAAATTGTCTACAGCTAAACTCACAATTATTCAAAACATATATTTAAGTGCTTATTCAAATGATTTCAATTTGGTTCTATAGAGTATAATACTGATATATACTAACCATATTTTCAATAGGGTAACTAAGTTTCAAAATAGGGAAAACATCATTCACAAACAAAATTCCGCTCCCTATTTTCAAATTCACGCACGTAAAAATACACAAATACCCTTTATGTTTTTAACATTTCAAACGCGTATAACTTTATGTACAAAAACCGAATCAACATACTGTTTTCACCAAAAAATCAAAAATTTTATGATCTTTGAAATGAGACCCATTGTTGATACCAAAAATTTATATTTGTAGTAAAGCTGCAATTATTTCAAATATTTGCAGACAATTCAGCAAATTTTGAACATTTTCGATTTTTTTTTCAAATTTGCAAATAATTACAGATATTTCTGCAACTATATGGTATAGTTGCAGAAATGTCTGTAACTATTGCAAATAGTTGCAGACATCTGCAACTATTGCATAATTGCAGAAATACAACTATTGCAAATAGTTGCAGAAATGTCTACAACTATTGGGTATAGTTGCAGAAATTTATGCAACTATACGGTATAGTTGCAGAAATATCTGCAACTATTGCATATAGTTGCAGACTTTTCTGCAACTATTGCATATAGTTGCAGAAATGCAACTATTGCAAATAGTTGTAGAAATGTCTATAACTATTGCATATAGTTGCATAAATTTCTTCAACTATTGTGTATAATTTACAAGTTTCACTATAATCCATTTAACACACATACAACGTCTGCAGTTTATCATTCTCTTAAAATTATTTAAATTCATCTTTCTTTCAATTATTCATAATAATTGCATAGATGTATGCAACTATTATGAATAATTGCATGTATGTTTGCAATTATCTTCTATAATTGCATATATGTTTGCAAATATTTTGATTAATTGCATCATCATGAGCAACTATTCATATAAAAGCATTTCAATCCAAAACTAGACATTTATAACCGTAAATAACAAAATAAAGAATTTTAGTTCAACTATGAAGATTAAATTCATCATTCTTATCAGCAATTATTCATGTAAAATCATTTTAATCCAAAAAAAGAAATTTGTTGCGATTATTCATAACTGCAAATATTAAGAATATCATATTTCATAAAAAAGCTTGATTCGTCTTCAATTTAATTGCAGTTTTCCAATTAAATCGAAAAATAAGAAAAAGAATCAGAGCTCGACGGTGAAGCATAGGGATAATTTCGGGAAAAAATTGACGGATAACAAAAACAGAGAGGCATAAAATATATTTTTTATCACAGGGATCCGCTTTGAATTAAGTTCCATTTTAGGGATGTGTGCCTAATATTCACTTATCCACCAACTCTGAAGCAGTCTTAGTCTGTAACAAAAAACAAGAAGTAGTTGCGTCAGAGAAGCTATAGTTAGGAATCTTTAAATGGTCATACATTATTAAATGAAGCAAAAGTTTATTTGAGATTTACCTATTTTTTGGTCCCTTCCATATATATGAGGTTTGGTATCGGACTTACACTACAAGAAAACAGTGGATTAAAGACTGAAAATATCAGTTTTTAATAAAGGAACTCAGTCTTTAAATCATATTTACAGAATGGCCAAAGACTGAAATTTCAGTCTTTGAATTCCTAGTCCCAAAATAAAATTAAGACTGAAATTTCAGTCTTAAAATGTAAAGACTGATAATTCAGTCTTTAATAAATTAGAAACTGAATTTGTAAAGACTGAAATTTTTGTCTTTAATCAGTCATAAATTTACTTAATTTTAAAGATAATATATCCACAACTGTAATCCACCATTATTTCATGTGTCACAAAATATATTCAGTATTATATATAGAAATAATAGTATCCAAATCGACAAAAATGATAAAATATTCATTTTAACATAATACATCCATTAAGATATGTATATAATTTAGTTTAACAAGAAGCACATGATGTTTAATATATATCACATTGACAACAAGGAATCCAAATATCTTTAGTAAGACAATTGCACATATTACTTCAACAAGAAAAACAAAGAAACAAGTCCACTAACACGTATGTACATATGTTACTTTAACAAGGAAAACAAAGCAAACTAGTAAAGTGGAAACTCCAATTACACCATAACTTCATGATGTTGATTTTCTTTGAAATTGCAAGGTGATTGATAAGACATAGAAGGTTGTGAAAACTATTGCATATGTGAAGTTGTTTCATTAGACTAAAAAAGGCATACGGAGTTGCATAGTCCCAAATGTGTTGGAACTCAAAGGTGATTGTCGCGATGGATATGCTCCTAACAACATATGTATGTGACCTGGGACAAAAAATACATGCAAAATAAAGTAAATCATATTAGATTTGAATCACTCGCTCTTGAAAGTTTTAGAGTAAGGTACAGTTCTTATATGTGGAACACATTTACATACTATAACACACCATGCTTTCCTAAAGCAAACTGTGAATTAATAAATTAAGTGTGCCACAATTTTGCTCTAAGATCCTCAGAAGCAAAAATAATATTATGCATGGCAAGTTGGTAAACGTGCTTGTTTTCATTAATTTTAAGTTTCATCCAAAATCTTCATCAGCGAGCCTTTGTATTCTATCTAAAAAAATAAGTTAAAATTTAATACTTTGACTGAAATGGTGATTGTTACACTAAATACTGATTGAGCAGGGAACCTAAGTACAACAAACAATTAGAGAAAACCCACAATGCAATCCAACATAAAAGTAAATAGTGAGAGAGAAAGATTGAGGTGTCAAACTTAGCCAGGGCCTATTGCAGAGTGAACTTTTGTGTCAAATACATAAGTACATACCTCTTGGTTCGCTGGTTAATTGCATACGATCTTATATGTGTCAAACCAGAGTATATTCTTATTATAGAATATATGATACTATTGCTATGAATTTTTAGCTTCTAATATAATGTTAAGCATTTTTTTCTACTTACTATAGCACCAGTTTAAATATTTATTTTATGAATTGAAAAGAGGATAAATGTATAGATTAAAAGAGTAAATATACATATATTTGATTTTTCTACCAAACATTCCAATATTAGGTCCATGGTGTGTCCCAAATATGTACTGTTCAGTTTTAACTAATTAGATCCATGATTGTTATACACAATAAAAGATAGAAAATTATATTTTATGAATTTTTAAATCTATGGATCCTTTTAGTGCTGGAAAAAAAATGAAGAGAGCGTGTAACCCAATAAGAAATAAGAAGAGTTGTATGGTTACTGCTATAATTTTAACCAATTAAATTTTGGATGGTAACAAAAATTCAAGTAGAGATTAATGAACTAAGTACTCATATATTACTTTGGGTTACATAAGATGTATAAGGCTTTAGACAGATTTGTGTATATATTTATAATTTAAATATAAGTCACTCACAGTTTCATCCCAGTGCATTTAGATGAATTTAGACTAAAATTAGCATCCATCCTAAATAGTCCGATCACTTATCCATTTTATTTAAGTTGAGAAGAGTATAGATTAAACTTAAGCTGACTACTTTATTTAATGACCATATATGTTTTTATGTAGTATTTTAATCAAAGGTTAATACTCTAAACCAATGTAAGTATACAATAAGATGTGGTGTACATCCATTTTAATAACACTGCACTAGTTTAATAAGTAGCAAAGCTTTCTGTTAATACTCTAAACCATGTTGCCTAGCCTTTTTTTAATATGTACAGCAAAAAGGCTGGATGTAGCAAAGGTGCAGGAACACATAGCAATGAACAAGAGTGAACCTGTCATGAAATAAAGGATGGAGAATTTAAATATAACAAGTATACAATATGATTTGGTACAAAAATGGTGCAGACTCAAACCAAAACTCAAATTAAACAAGGCTAGAAATCAGCAAAGGAGGGTGTGAGCACACTGAAGACATACACAGCGAGAATAGGATTTAGTTTAGTCAACTTTTAGTTTTCCTTTATCCTCTATCTTAATTAAATTTGTAATTTAAAAGTTAAATAATTTTCACATATCATTCAACATACAAAAGAACCATTTCCCTTTCTTGTGACTGTTACTTTATCTTCAGCCAAAAGTTCTCTTTTCGAAATAAATTTCAACCAAATGATTCTAAGGATTAATAATTGAAGCAGTTGTTAGCACTGAGTGGTTTAGAAATGATTAATAAAATCAGTATAACTTAAAAGTGCAATTGACTTGATTTCATTACAGACGATATACATTAGATTCATTATTACCAAAAGATATACATCCTTGTATATTAGGATTGTAAGTAGAATTTATTTTTATAGTATTTAATCCAATTATACTGTACAAATTTTTTAACTCAAGAGGACAACCCTCTTTACTACGGGTCCTTTATTTAGTTGTTCAGAATAATAAAATAAAAGATATAAAAATAATAAACGATATATTTTTTCTTTTCTCATAGAAATACATATTTTGTGGAAATGGTAAACCATACCGAAACTTATAGAAGTTCTGATCACCAAAAAATAGTAGAAACAACATTGCCTCTTCACATATTAAAATAATCACTTAAAGGACAATAAAATCATGTTGGATCAATGCCATTTTTGAAGCTTCCCAAAGCTTTCATCGGATACTTTAATTTAGCCTAATCTCTTATTGGTTATAAGTAACAAAAAAATTTAGGTGCGGTAAAAGTTGTAGGATTAGATGTTTAAATTATTTAAGATTCTGCATCAAATGAGAAAATTGTATCCAGAGGAGGAAAATATGATTATCATCTTGCATAGAGTCCTCGGAAACTAGTAAACACATATAGCACCAAGATAACATTTGTGTTTAACTATTTCTATCAGAATTAACCATGTAGATTATTAATGACAACGTCAATTAATGTAACACATAATAACAGTAGTTAAAAAGCAATTGCAACAAGTATGGCACTAAAAAGAATAAAAATTATGTGGGTAAAAATAAACTAACATGTGAAATGAGGAATATACCGCCAAATGTAGAAAAATGCCATTTGATGCGACTGTGTAGGCATTGTGGCTTATGTGGGCATGGTTTCTTATGAAAATTTGCTGGACTGAAAAGGAATAGAAGATGAAGTAGGCATAGTTGGTTGCGCAGAAAGAGAAGATAATGTGGCACAGTCTGTTGCAAAGGCATTACAACATGGGTTAGTGATTTGCATATGTACAGTAGACTGCATCGGTACACCAAAGATTGCATTATTTTTTTCCAACACCCAATTTGAACATAATATATTCATTAACATAGATAATTTCATAAACATCAACATTAATTGCATAATTTTGCATTTATAGCTCTACTGTTGACCAATTTCTTCCAAGAAAATTGAGTATGCATTGGCTGGGTAGATGGAGGTGGAATAAAAGTACATCCTTGATGAGGCCTGGTGAAATATTTCATATAAAACATCATATTTCATACAACAATATGTTTCAAATCAATATTACAACATCGCAACACCTACAGACCAATAAGTTCCAAGCCAATACAAATTCAAAACAAAGCAACCAAATGACAAACCAACACAACCCTATCTTCTTACATTTCTACGTTTGCGTAGTGTTCTTTGAGTTTGCGTTGGAGGCGATTGAGATGGTTCAGCTTCAACTATTTCCTGCCTCGGCTGGCTACCATGTGAAGGACCCCCCATGCCTCTAAAATGTCTTCTTTGGTAGGTACGACCAAAAGCCTGGGGTGGACGAGGCACATACGATGGTGGTATTTCTAGCTTATGCCTACCAAGAAGCGACTTGATAATTTCCTCGATGCTGAAGCACTTTCCTTTTACTCTGTTCTCATCTGTAGGATCTGCCAGAACATACCTGCAGAAAGGTTAGACAACCTGCTAACCCGTTCGTCTTTCTTAGTGCCACATTATCCAACTCCTTATACAATGCGCATAAAACCCTGTTACCCCATGAATAATTGGAAATGGTGGCAAAATCCTCTAGCAAGTATAACCATTTAACGCTAACTCTACCCTTTGAATGGTTCTAAAATAGAAGAGATGCTATAAGAAGCAATATGACAGCCCGTGTGAAATGTTCTAGCTTCTCAACGGATGAATCGACTAAAATCTCCCTACCAATTATAAGGTCATTTATCCATTTGATCTTCATCTCTCTTCTATTAACCACTGCTTATGGGGGTGGAATTTCACCAAGCAAACGTTGACAAAGCTCATCGACGTCCACGTTACCACTGTAGTTCAACACAGCGCCTTCGATAGGAAGGCCAAGCAAAATAGAAACGTCTTGCACTGTAATTGCCATTTCTCCAGCGGAAAAATAAAAAGTGCAAGTCTCAGGTCTCCACCTATCGCATAAAGCTGTGAGTAAAGACCTGTCAAATCATATATATTTAATCTGCATGAAGTAGCAAAATCCCGCTTGATGTAGTAATTGTTGAACCCGTTGATCTTCAATCATCTCCATCAAATTTTCAAAACTTTGCGAATGATCAAAATAATCCATCGGTTTTACACTCTGCAAAACAAAGAATTATAACTTATAGTTAATTCAAATGCGAAAAAGCTTACAAAAATTTACTATATTTACAAAACAAATAATATTACCCTCGTTAACTCTTCAAAATTAGAGCGGTGATTATCCTGCATATTACGCACGCTATCGTCTACTCGTCCGCTTTTCGGTTCTTCAAATTTCATGCCAAAAAATCAAATTTTACAAATCGTTTATAATCAATTAGTGATTCAACGCTTTAAATTGGATTATTAACATGTAAAACAAACTAATTAACGGTATTTCTAGCAAATACAATCAAAAAATAAGCAAATTAGAACTTAATCAAAAGAACTAGGGTTTTGGAAATTACCAAAATCTATTTATGTTAAAGAGGATCCCGCTTTCATTGTTGTAGTTTTGGTTTAATCGAAAATGAAGAATAAATTTGAAAAATTTGTGATAATTTGGTGCAAAATGGCTAAAGATTGGGTTTGGAGCTGATGGGTTCGAGCATGGAAGAACGAGTTGAGGGTTTTGAAATGTTTTTGGGTTATGAGGGGAAGGGTGGCTGCTGTCTCTGTTTTACAGCAACTACCTGTGCAGGCGCAACTCATAGTTGCGTCTGCACGAGTTTAAAGTAGGCGCAACTATGAGTTGCGCCTACTTGTTACATTTCCTTTTGCGCAACTGATAGTTGCGCACTGGGAAAAATTAAGTTGAGCAACTAATAATTGCGCATAATAAAAAAATCAAACATACGTCTATGCACATCTAAGAGTTGCGCCACCGAAAATATTAAATCTATGCGCAACTAAGAGTGGCGCTTCTGGCTGGCAGTTACAGCAACGCTGACTAGACTGCTAACTAGGCTGAAACTAGCCCCGTTTGATAATAAGTTGAAAACTAACTCTTATCGCGAAATTGCTTCATAAATTAGCCTACTTTGAAAAAAAATCCTATATTTTACAATGTTAAATTTTTATTTTTGAACAAATAGTTATAACACTTGATAAACATAGTTAAATACAATAATTTTTATAGTTTATTAAAAAAATTAGATATTAGATGTTATAATTCAACAATATCACATAAATGTTAAGAAAAAAATAATAATATATGATACGATACTAAAAAATCCATTGTCGAATGTTATTTTTAACTATGATTTTGATCGAGGTGGTAGAAATTATTTTTTTTACAACATTATGAAAAAAAATGCTATCATGATAACCTTTATTGCAACGTTTCCTTTAAGATAACTTGTTAAATTCTATATTTTTTACAATACTTTGCCGAACCGTTGTAAGCTCAACGTTGTAAAATGGTGTTTTTCTTGTAGTCTTAGCTTGTTTTGGCATTTTTCTTCTTTGGTCTTTCTCTTCTTTTCCTTTTGTTCTTCTTGGTCGATCCTTGAGATATTTTGACTAGTTATATATGTTCTAGTTCTCTTTGAATTCTACTGGGTTAAAAACCCTGTAAATAGAAAGCCAATTACATAATCTAACCATTGAATTGAAACATAAAAACGAGTAAATTTGGATTGGGTAGAATAGATAAATCGATTAAATAGATAGAACATAGCTATTTTTATATTTGAAGAGTGAAAGGAGAAGATAAGTCTTAAACCTATATATAAAGGAAAATTTGATAGATATCCTTATGATTTATTTAGAACAGATAAGTTTCGACCGTTTTTCAACAAGCTAGGTTCTATGCTAGCTAGCATAAAATACAACTTAGATTCTTCTGTATACGGACGATCATACAAACGGTACATTATAGTGCATGCGTACATTATAGTGCATAAGGCAGGTTGTTATGTGAATTATAATAGGTTTTAACTACATTCGCATGAATTACCAAAATCAAATGTTAGATTTACTTAAAAATAAAACATTGAATGTTTTGCCATTTTATGATCAATGTTTTGCCATTTTATGACTTCTTAGAGACCGAATTAAAGACTGAACTAAAGACTGAAATTTGGTCTTTGACTAGTCTTAAATCTTAAAAACCGATTCGAGACTGAATTTCAGTTTTTAATTTGGAATTTTAAAGACTAATATTTTCAGTCTGTACTCGGTTTGTATTTAAAGACCAACTAATTTCAGTCTTTATTCTTCACTCTTTATATGGATATTTTTTAGTAGTGTTATCAATTATTAAATAGGTAGTTTTAAATCAGGCAGTTAGCCATGCTAACTGTTACTGTATAGCTTAAATTTGATCGTAGTCTTTGTTAAAAGCACATGTAAAGTAGGACAACCCTGATACCTTTAGAAGATTCATGGTGAAGTATGGGTTGCCCTTTATGACTTGGGCAATTCATTGTCAGTAGGGATATAAGACTCGTTCAATTTAAGATAAAACACTGCATGTGGTAGGCCTAGCATAAAAAGCTTATACAAATAAACATAATATATATTGATAAAGATAAAATCTCTTAAGGCATTAAACCATGTAACTAGGCATAAACAATACAAATAATATTAAAACTAACTAATTCATATATCACTAGGTTCCAAGTAAATTCCCATCTCCCATCGTTGCCTGACCCATATGTCCCTGCCTATCTGCAAAAAGTAGATTTAAATATAATATTACTCTGAGTACTTGTTTGCTGTATGAATAAAATAAAGTGATGATAATGAGATGAAAATTAAGTTTGGAAGTTATGTTTAGAAATTGCATGATTTGCGAGAGTACTAGGCTACTAGCTGATTCAGTTGTTTGAAGAGCTGTAGCCTGTATAAGCCAACCAGTATTGTAATAGCATAAGCATAAACTAATTAACGAACCAATGATAATTACATATGTTTAATTTAAAATAAAATTCATTACGTAGTTGAGCAACAAAAGTCTCCAGTTTGTGTACTTCTAAAGAGTTGATTTGGTCATGCTCTTTATCTCTCTATCTATTCTGTAGTTTCTATGAAATATTGTGACTATTTCTTTAATAAGAATCATTCATTTCTGCCCTTATTTACTTGTATATTTGTTTTCAACTCTATTATTATATCTTCTCCATAAAATAAGTTGAAGTTAAGGGAGCTCTAGTTGGCCCAAACTGCCATTTAATTTCCCTGAAACAGATCAGTAATTGGCAGTGGGTTGTTGAATAAGAGAAAAATAACTATATTTTCTTCATCTTCTTGTTCGTTTATATTTAAGTGCAATTTGAGTTTTCTTGGAGAGATTGGTGAATATTTGAGCTTTTATTTGAAGTTTCCTCATGTCTGAATTTTTTGCAAGAATTGGAAGGCAAAAACAGAGATATGGGAATTGATTTCGACTTGTTTCGTAGTACTTTTGCCGATTGAATTCTCCTTTATCTGTTTAAATCAGTTCAAAATTTGAACTCAAGTTAATTAAACTAAAAGGATATTACCAATAAATGAAACTACGCTTACGTAGAGTTGAATGGTAGAGTAGCCATTTCCATTTCAAAATGATGTATTGGTGTTGTACTTACAGTCATGTGCTTGTCTTTGATTCCGTTTCAAAATGAGTTTTCTTGGCATCGTACTTATAGTCCTGTAGCATAAACGCAGTGTAGCGATGCAATGCAGACTAAAAACAAGTGTATACTGAAGAAACGATGTAGTTGGGATTATACAGAAGTAGGCTGGCAGGAGAAGATACTAGGCTAAAGCCGCTGAATAAAACTGTAGCATAATGAAACATTCAAAGACGACTAATAGAGTGGAATGTAATCTTTATGCGCTTGAAGGTAATCTGTAAGCTTATATACATTTTGTAGTAACATATTTTGAAGTTGTCATATATTGAACTTTGTGAAATTCGACAAGAAGTATATGTATGTGAATGGTTTTGGTTCTTATCAATAAAATATTGGTTTCAGTTGCAAAATAAAACTAAATCTATATGTGCATGCAGGAACAATGCATATTTTTTTATATATCCTTTAACAACGGGTAAAAATAGTTATAAAAGATGTGTTACAATGAGCAAAAACAGTTGTAAAAGATGTGTTACAAAAACATATGTAAAAGACCTACTACACGAACAAAATCAGTTGTAAAAGGCTTTATTACAACGGTACCCTGCAATGGTTTAAAACAATTGTAAAATACTTCAGTCCTATTACAACTTCACATATTAAGGCTTTCAGTTGACAGTTGTAACAGACCTATTACAACGGACACTGCCAGTTGCGATATTGGTATATTGTTGCAGTGAAAACACTCGCTCAACTCTGATGCTTGTCAAATGATACATATCATGTAACGACCGCCTTTTCGACCTCCGAACGTCGATACTAATACATCAACGGCATTCACGTGCCGAACACTCAAGCACTTGAAAGACATAACGTTAGGATAAAGAGAAAAAAAAAGAACAAGAAAGAGGAGAACAAAAACATCAAAATCGCACAGCGAAATGATAACATATAATATCAAAAGATAATACACAGAGTTACTCTAATATTCATAGTATTTCAGAGTTACTAATCAGAGTACTATCATTATCTTGGACAGTTATAACAAATTGTCCTTACAATTGCTGATATAAATACATAAAATATTACAGCGGAATTAAGAATATTATGATAGGTAAACATCCAGCTCCTCTCCAAGTGCCCAATGAACATCAACGGAAACCTGCTTTTCTAAGACTGCTTGAAAGAGTACACGAGAAATTTAGGGAAAATAAAAACCACGTGTCAAACATAAGTCTTTTGTGAGAAACTCAAAAAATATGTGTACAACATATAACAACACTTTTTAAGACCGTCGTAACGGTTATTCCCTCAAAAGAGTCAACCATCTAATAAGTACATTTTGCGATATAATAGATAATGTCTAGGGTGAAGAATATAAATCAGAAAATAGCTATGATGCTTACCATGATCACACCACAACTATATGGAGGTACAATCAAAACCGCTAAAGCGCGTTCGCATAATGGAATTTCGCGAAGACTTCCTCAGTAAAACTCGTAAGTAAACCGAGACCAATCTCCATGACAAGGTTCAAAAAACACCTTCCAAGCGTCGTATATCGCTGATAAAATATACCATAAGATAAACACAACTAGCCCACACCCTAACACATGAACCAAGTATCATCAACTCTCTACACGCAACATATCAATAAACATATTCTAGATATGGAGTTGATATACCTCCAATGAATTAGTTAAACCCCATGATTGTGCATCCTACTCCGTCTTCAGTTATATACCGATGATAAAGTCACGTTCAACATCTCTACATATGAGTCATCATCACTCGAACATATCACGAATCTCCAAATGGATTCCACATTTTGAACAGATCTCGAAACGATGCATGAATTCCAACCTCTTAAACATATCCACTTCCAAGAGATATAACATATATCTTAGTCTTGAAGTGATTTTCGATAAGTAAAGCACTTACCGATCCTGGCCTCTTCAAGACTGAACCGACGAATTTGGTCATATTCAATAACAATGAGAACGATCGCATATGGAAACCAAGTTTCGTATACTTATCATGTTTTCGAACTTTTCAACTTCCGTTATCCCTTGGTTAAGAGCGAAGCCCGGTATGTAAGAGCACTATTGCTTCTACACGTACTCGAATCATCATTCTTATCTCTCATGGATAGAAACAAGTCTACCTTGTCGTCTTTAGTACTAAGTACATGACTAAATACTTTCCACAAACAAGCAACACACAAAGCACGATTAACACACACAAAACACGATCAAGTCACATAAATGACTTTTAATCACCTTTTTATTTAATTAATCATTTATTAATTAAAACATCTTTTATTAGTAAAATTCCTTTTATTAATTAACATTCCTTATGTAATTATAATTAATATTTCTTTGTTAATTAAAACTTCCTTTATTAATTAATATTTCTTTATCAATTAAAACTTCCTTATTTAGTTAAATACTTCACCCTTTAATTAAAACTTCTTTTACTAGTAAAACTCCTTTTATCTAATAAAATTTCTTCATTTAGTTAAAACTTCTTTTAATTAAGGTTCTTTTATTAATTAAACACCTTTATTTAATTAAACTCATTTATTTAACTAAACTTCACTTTATTTAATTAAACTTTACTTGTTCAATTAAACTTCTTATTTATTAAAACTTCACTTATTTAATTAATAAATTAATTTATTAATTAAACTTCTTGTTACACTTGTATATAGATTTTTATTTCTCTTTATAAAATATATATGCTTGTATTTTAATATTTACGTATTTTACTATTCACATATTTACTATTCATTTATACTCTTTCTATACTTCAAAAGTATTCATAAACTTATACATATTCTCATAATATAATGACATTTTAACCAATTTACATATGTAAAATACAAAGGATTTCAAAGTGTGTTTATAACGACTATTTCGCTTTAAATATTTACAACACACTAT
This sequence comes from Allium fistulosum, assembly GCA_030737815.1. Taxonomy (NCBI): domain Eukaryota; kingdom Viridiplantae; phylum Streptophyta; class Magnoliopsida; order Asparagales; family Amaryllidaceae; genus Allium; species Allium fistulosum. The sequence goes on from CM060904.1 coordinate 361,252,396, forward strand.
CAAACATGTAAAAACAAGTTTCGGCCACGTCACATATTTTAGAGGGTTTAAAAGAGAGATCATACAACATATAATAATGTTGTTACTTGCTTTCAAAAGCAAGGAGTGGTCGAAAAGTAATAACGTACATTGTTATCTAATTTAATTTATATTTAAACAACAATAAATATATACACAACATATACAAATTAAATGGTGAGTTAACTCACCCAAGCCCAAGCTAAACCAAGATGTAGATAATCTCGCTACGATTGAGATGGCGAAGACGACGTCTTGATTGGACCTCGTATGTAAAAGCTATTGATTTTATAAGAAAATGGATTAATTAAAATAATTAATTATTTAATTACCCTGCTTAAGTTTAATTACCTCTCTAATCCCTTCTTCCTCATTTCAAATTGCCTATACATCAACACATACACACCTATAGCCGAACTCGTTCACCATGAATTTCTTCCACCACGCTCGGCGAAATTATAAACAATCAATTCCCATGCGCTCCTCTTCAAGCCCTCTCCACGACAGACACCACAGCTCGAAGCTCGGTCGACTATATAAAATCATGACTTGTACCTCAATAAGTGAAAAAAGACACGTCTCATTCCACCAGGTGGCACCGCACCTCCTCTGACTAGCGCCATTCACTTCGGCTTCGCACGAGAAGCGCAATCTCACCATCGCCTTTGCCTAATTTGCTTTTAATCAACGACACGCCTCAACCCTAGTATGCGACCAAATCGTTGGCCATCCTAAAGTCATGCCACACCAATAATTGCCTACACCGAATTGAAGCTCTCACTCATACAAGTGCAACAGATCAAATGATAGCCTTTAACGATGCATGTAGCTCAGGGATTAATTCATTTTATGAGGGGGCTGTGTATTTTCTTTGTTACTGGAAAAAAGAAAAAAAGAAAAAAGAGAAAGTGAGAGAGAAGAGCAGAGGGAGGAGAATTTATATAATAAAATATATATTATATTTAATTCTCAAATTAAATCGACGTACATTTCAAGCTCGCATGATCGCACAGGAAGTCGGATCACGACGAAACTCGTCGGCGTACATTACCTCATTATTTCGGTTCCGATGGCACTAGTTTCGGCAAAATCCGAGACAGTGCCCCAAGATGATAATTTCGCGCGTTTCGAGACCTTTATCGTTAAAACAATTTTCGGTCACATTATTGATATTTATTCGAACTATTTATTTTTGCAAACAAATTTCGAATACAAATTTCTTATTGTTAGTTATTATTAAAAAGCTGGTTAAAAAGTTATTAAATCAATTTAATCACGTTAAATCCAATATTCAAATATTTAAATAAATCAGATATTTAAATACGAAGTGTCTGAAATTCCGGGTCGTTATATTCTCTCCCACTTAGAATATTTCGTCCTCGAAATTTCAATCAAGCAACAAAAGCAACAATCACACAACAATACTTAATAGTATTAAAATTACTAGCGAACAAGGCTCACGGTTTGCCCAGGTTTGAAATCATTCTCATCGCATAAGGACGATAAATAAACTACTAAGCATACCTTTCGCTTAATAGCCTTAGGTTATTACCTAGTCGAATATTCATACTACCTCAAAAAATTTGAAGAGTCATTTCCTAAACTATCCATAAGCCAATAAAACATAGTATATAAATATACTAAACTCGTACAATGTACATGGACCACTTGCTGGATCACTTGTTCGATCACATATAATTCAGTTTCAAACTAGTATAGATCATTTGACCTCTCTAGTGCGGACTCTGATCAGTTTCCTTAATTAGAGACCTTCATTCTCCTTATATAGCTATATACTATGGTAAAAAACTTCAGAATCATATCAAGAATCTATATCAAATGTGCGTCGTCAAGAATCGAGTGAAAAATCCTCGTTTCGGCCATTGTAAATCATTTCGAAATCATATACTCGTATCCTAGATTGAGACTGCCATGCGAATAAAATAATCTACGTACAACTTACGTATTTTATTCCATTGGTTCTTAACTACACCATCATTATTAATTCTAATTTTTACATAAAAAAACATTTCTCATTTAATATTAAAACCGTTTATGAAACATTTCTTAAAACATTACTTGAGTTTCTTTTAAACATTTTATAAAGACTTATATTTATTTATAAAACATTAAATTAAAATATAATTTCATTTTAAAACACTTTAGGACTTAAGTCCATACTCTATAATACATTACTACATCCTAAGAGTACATACAAAACATTCCTATTTATTTTTAAATTTTCAAGGATGTTCAATAAATTTTATACCTGCTTTAACTTACTATCTTTTCAAATTAAGAATTATAAAAATTTTAACTTTTATATTTTTACAAAAACACTTTAACTTCAATTTTCATACCAATTCAGAAGTTTTTGACTGTCCAAAATCATCAAAAATTCTATTTTATTTCAACAAATGAAAACTATCAAAATACATATCATATCATGGTACACAAATCAAACTATCCTAATGCAGAAGATATATGTGTCTATGAAACAACTTAAGAAAGTTTCAATTATTTAGTAAACATGCTTTACCCAACAAGGGAAAACATGAAAAGTTCTAACATTTATTCTGAGCTATGCCACTACCACTTGGGCACCCCTACATAGTATATAAATAAATCTTTTTCATATAGAAATCTTAATGCAAAACCTTTATTAAACTACTCAATATTTTATATCAAATTCTTTAAGGAAAACTTTAGAACTAAACTCCGGGTTTCATTTCAAATCATTTGAAATAATTATATGCACATATATCTTCTGTATATCAAATATTACTTTAGGGATTTAAATTAAATTTTGTTTTACCAAAAAAACTTGTAGAAAATTACTATAGTAGCACCCCCCACTTTGAAAATCGAAATGAACGCCGATGATGCTACAGTCATCACTGGAATTATTTTCCAGTGACAGAAGTGAGTTAAGTGGTTTCTATCTCCTTCAAAATTCATTTTTTCAATATTTATATTCGTAAATACTTTTAGTTAATAAAATTATTGCTTTCTCAAAAATCTTGAATTTTTTTTTTCAAAGCACCAGAATTTAAGTTCTCAAATTCTCAGTTTAAATCCATTTTATTTATATACTATACTTTATAAAACGTACCTATATAAATTTACTTTCTTATATAAAATCATCTCACAAATATTTAATCCAAAATATCCAATATCTCTTTAAGATTATAATAAACATCTTTTATCAAAGTTAACTTTTAACCCATCATTATCACCGAACGCCTTATAGTAAAACTATGAAACTCAATTCACATGGTGTTTGTTTCAATGTTCCCACAATTACATCTACCCGACCCATGTAATAGAAGTTAAATTGCTCATAAACTGGTCGAGCTCAACTATCAATCAACAAATGATAATAATGCTCGTAAACTGGCTATGCAATATTTAGCTAATAATTCTACAAATGATAATAGTGCCCATAAACTGGTCGAGCATGTCAAATTATTCTACAAAGGATAGAAATGCTCATAAACTAGTCGAGCTTGGCTAAACTAATTAATGACGGGTAACGAATGAACATCATTAATCCCTACATTAATTGAACTACACTATCAACTTACTTATATAAGTACTTTTAATTTTCATTGTTGGAATTACCTTTAAAGCATATGTTTATAACAAATACAAATACACTCTCATATATATAATACACTCAACTAATGTTAGGGCATTCCATTACCCTATCTCTTAATGGGTTATACCCCATCAAAGCCAAGGCTCTCGCTTAACCTTCTGCTCTGATACCACACTGTAACTATGTTAAGCACACCTGGCTGAAATTCTCGAAAACCGCCTTTTAGACTCTCGAATGTCGATAGTAATACATCCACGGTATTAACATGCCAAACACCCAAGTACCATAAAAACAGAACGTTAGGGCAATGAAAAAGAAGAAAATGAAAAAAACAAGAAAGAGGGGAACAAAAACATCAGAATCTCACAGCGGAATGTTAAAATATAACATCAAAAAATAATACATAGAGCTACTCTAATATAAATTGTATTTCAGAGTTACTAATCAAAGTACCATAATCAGATTGGATAGTTATAACAACATGTCCTTACAATTGCTGATATATATCACATAAAGTAATGCAGTGGAAATAAGGATACTATGGTAGGTCATCCTGCTCCTCTCTAAGAGCTCAATGAATATCAATGAAACTTATCTTTCTCATACTACTCGAAAGAGCACACAAGGAATTTAGGAAAAACAAAAGCCACGTGTTAGACATAGGTCTGGTGTGAGAAACTCAAGAAATATGTATAAATCATATAACAGCACCTTTTGAGACTGTCGTAACCGTTATCCCCTCAGAAGAGCCAACCACCTAATAAATACATATTGTGATATAATAGATAATGTCTAGGGTGAAGAGTATACATCAGAAAATAGATGTGATGATTACCATGATCGCACTACAACAAGATAGGTGTACAATCAAAACTGCTAAGACGTGTTCGTATAATGGATTTCAGTGGAGACCTCCATAGTAAAACTCGTAAGTAAACCGAGACCAATCTCCATGATAAGAATCAAAAAACACCTTCTAAGCGTCGTATATGTCGAGATATAATATACCATAAGGTAAACACAATTAGCCCATGCCTAACCCATAAACCAAGTATCATCAACTCCCCGTGCGCAAAATATCGATAAGCATAATCTAGATATGGAGTTGATATATCCCTAATGAGTTAGCTAAACCCCATGATTGTGCATCCTACTCTATCTTTAGTCATATACCAATGATGAAGTCGCGTTCAACATCTCTACACATGAGCCATCATCACTTGAACAGATCACGAATCCCCCAATGGATTCCTGCATCTCGAACAGACCTTGAAACTGCACATGAATTCCATCATCTCGAACAGATCCACTTTCAAGAGATTGAACACGTATCCCAGTCTTGAAGTGGTTTTAGATAAGTAAAACACTCACCGATCCCGGTCTCTTCAAGACTAAATCGACGAGTTTGGTCATATTTAACAACAATAAGAATGATCACATACGAAAACCAAGTCTCGTATACTTATCACGTTTCCGAACTTCTCAACTTTCGCTATCCCTCGATTAAGTGTGAAGCCCGGTAGTTAGAGCACTATTGCTTCAACACCCTATTCGAATCATCATTTATAACTCTCATGGATAGAAACAAGTCTATCTTGTCGGCTTTAGTGCTAATTACACGACTAAATACATTTCATAAACAAGTAACACACGAAGCACGATTAACACACACAAAGCACGATCAAGTCATATAAACGACTTTTAATTCCCTTTTTATTTAGTTAATCGTTTATTAATTAAAACATCTTTTATTAGTAAAATTCTTTTTATTAATTAATATTCCTTATTTAATTAAAACATCCTATGTTTAATTAATATTCCTTTATTAATTAAAACTTCCTTTCTTAATTAATATTTCTTTATTAATTAAAAATTCCTTATTTAATTAAATACTTCATCCTTTAATTAAAACCTCTTTTATTAGTAAAACTCCTTTTATCTAACAAAACTTCTTCATTTTATTAAAACTTCTTTTAATTAAACATCTTTTATTAATTAAACACCTTTATTTCATTAAACTCATTTATTTAATTAAACTTCACTTTATTTAAATAAACCTTACATGTTTAATTGAACTTCTTATTTATTAAACTTCACTTATTGAATTAATAACTTAACTTATTAATTAAACTTCTTATTAAACTTGTATATAGATTTTAATTTCTCTTTATAAAGGATATTTACTTATACTTTACTATTTAACATATGTTACTATTCACATATTTACTATTCATTTACACTCTTTCTATACTTCAAAAGGTATTTATATACTTATCTCAAATGGTATAAGTATATTCAAAAATAATTTACAAGGTTTTCTTACTTTAAAATATAATCAAAGAGGTTAAACACAAATGTTACTCATACATTTTTACTATAAACACCTTCTCTTTAATAAATTAAACATATAATTGTTCTACCTTTATTCCAAAAGCTTCCATCCTTGTTATTATCTATAAAATTCCATTATTAAAGATCTGACTATATTTATAATATTTTCTCACTTTAAAATATAATTCAAGGGTTTAAAAATAAATGTTACTAAACCACTGTTTATGACAAACCCAAATCACTTTCCACGTAATCATTATCTTTGACACTCTTTGTTAAAGGTCTAATTACTTTTATAAGAGTTTAAGACAAGTTTTACTTAAACATTATTAAAACAACCCAAAACTACTCACTTATAATTATCTTTAAAATATTCAGTATTAATTACCTAATTATATTTCTAATAATAATCTTAATTGTAATCCTAATTATATTTCTAATAATAATCTTAATTGTAATCCTAATTTTATTTCTAATTATAATCTTACACTAATTTAACAAGTTAATATATTTTTACTTGACTTTACAAAACCATTTATTCTAACTAAAGTGTTACAATCAAAATCTTTCGTTATTTCTTTATAAAAGATTTAACTTGTTTTTCCCAACTTATATTTACTAAAACATTTTTGAAATGATATATATTTTGGCAAAGCCAGTGGGGTTAAATGGACCCTTACCATTTATTGCATAATCAAATTACAAGGGAAAATAGAGGGATAACATTGCAATTACAAATAGGTGATAGAACAAAAACCCTATATAATACCAAAGTATTAGACATGCTTTACAACAATCACCCAATATTTTTAATTAGGGCAACAAATACTACTGCCGTATTTTTCTTCAAACCACCGAAAAATCTCACGTTGCGTTCTTCCCAAATTAAAGACACGAATTTCTTTAGAATTTTTAAAAGCAACTTCCCTTTAACTGCCCTCCAACGAGTGGCATTAAATATGTTATGCTATTCAGCCTTAGAATCAAGCAGAGGAGAATGAAGCCCGAACCTGGACATGGTGTGCTTCCAAATAAAATGAGAAAACTCACAAGCAAAGAAGAGATGAAGGGTGTTTTCGGGGGCTTTGTTACAAAGGAGACATATAGAGTTTTGCAAAAGACCTTTATAAACCAAGTTATCTTGCCTTTGAATTGCATTGGTAATGACTTTCCAGAGCATCACATTGTCTTTAGGCTTGCCAGTGGAAGATCAGATTCTTGCATGCCAATAAAACAAGCTATCGAAACTATGGAGGCTAAGGAGATAGTAGACATGATTGATGGAATGTTTAACATTATCCCAAGTGTAGTGGAATTTGGGATTATCAAAAGAGCAAGATTCAACAGTGTTCCAAATAGACCTGATTAATGATAAGCTGGAATAAGGGAGAGAGACCTTACCATCATGCATAAAGGCATCCACCTTAGCAACTTCAGGAATGCCAATGAGCGATCTCAAATTAGAATCTATGATGTTATAAAATATCAACCCCTTAGCAAACCAGGGATCGTGCCAGAAAGAGATCAAAGGAGGGTAGAGGGTGGAATATTTGAACATAGGGAGGAGATCATTTCTCAGTTTCAATAGACATCTCCATGTCCAGCTACAATCAGGAGGCATGGGGATAATCCAAAAATTATGGGTTTTTAGAAGATTAACTTTAGTCCAGTTAGCCCATAAATTATAGGTAGGAGAGAAAAGCTTATTAATTAGAGAAGAACAGGCAGCTCTATTCCATAGTTTCATGTTCATTATACCCAATCCACTAGCATGTTGAGGCAACACGACTTTTTTAAAGGCAATAGGCACCAGTTTGGAAGAGTGGGGATTACCATGCCAAAGAAAATGGTTAATGGCTGAGTTAATCGTTCCAATGAATTTTCCAGGAAGGATATAAATTCTAGCAAAATATAGACACAAAGGAGAAATAACTGATTTAATAATAATCAGTCTACCAGCAGTGGAAAATTTTGAAGTAGGCCAACAAGATAATTTTGCAACGATCTTATCATACAGAGGTAAACACTGAGATGAAGAAATTCTGGATGAAAGAAAGGGAGCACCCAAGTATAAATCATTAAGGGGAAGAGGTTGCAAAGATGAAATATGATGTATGGCATTGAGGAGGGATTGAGGGATGCCAGCAGTGAGAATTTTTTATTTTAGTCTATTGATAGTTAAGCCAGTGATTGTATGGAATTTATCTAGGGTATTTATGGCATTGGTAATTGATTTTATATTTGGTTTGGTGAACCAGATTAAGTCATCAGCAAAAATAAGAGTTGTGATTTGAGGATTTTTGCACATAGGGTGAATATCTATTAGCTTGTCTGCCACAGCCTTACACACCATACAATTAAACAGTTCCACAACAGTGATAAATAGATAGGGGGAAATGGGGTCACCCTGTCTAATGCCTTGAGTACCCTTAAAGTAGCCAATACTGCAGCCATTAATGGAAAGGGAATAAGTAACATAAGAGATTGCAGTGTAAATCCATGCTAAGAAGGGGAGAGGAAAATCCATTAACATATAAAATGTTTAATATAGATTTCTATTGCACAGTGTCAAAGGCCTTCTAGATATCAATTTTGAGTAAGCATCTAGGAGATAAATTGGATCTAGAATACCCTCTCATGAGCTCTTGGGACAGGAGAATGTTGTCTGTAATATTTCTATTAGGGAGGAATGCAGATTGGTTAGGGGAAATGATAGAAGCAAGGACATTTTTCATTCTGCTAGTGATGATTTTTTATATGCATTTGTAAATGACATTACAACATGCAATAGGTCGGAATTGGGTGACATAAGTGGCGAAAACACACTTGGAATCATGGCTAGTCTTGTAGCATTAATACCAGCAAGCATCTTGTTACTCTTGAAAATATTTCTAACAGCCTTGACAACATCAGTGCCTATTATATACCAACAAGTTTTATAGAAGTGGGCAGTGAACCTATCAGGGTCAGGGGAGGAAGCTGAATTCATGGGAAATATGGCTTGTTGAATTTCTAATGGAGTGACTTCATCAATTAGGGAAAGCTTAGCAGATGAAGAGATTTTAGGGAGGCAAAATTGATGAATAGAGTCAAATGAAGGATGGGGAGTGGATTTGTTAGCAAGCAAGCCCTGGTAGTATGAAAGGAAGGCTTTGTTAATGGAGTCAAGGTAGTTACAAGAAGTGTTATCAAGGCTAAGGATGGAGGATATATTTGAGTTGTATTGCTTAATTTTAAGGGAATTGTGGAAATATGAAGTATTTTTTTCACCTTGAGATAACCAGCAGTCTTTAGATTTTTGTCTAGCCATCCTAGCTATTCTACAAGAGCAGTTTGTAAAGATATTTTTAGGATTTTTTCCTGTGAAGGGATAATAGGGAAAGATTGCATAGAAGATTGAACAACATGAAGATGAGATCTTATGTCAGAGGACATTTTGTTGCCATCACCAAAAATATTCTTAGCCCATATCTTCAATTCTTGCTTTAGTGCTTTTAACCTGACCTGTAAAATAAACATTGGGTTGCCAAAAATGTCAGTTCTCCACTTATCATTGACTAAACATAAAAAGTCAGGGTGATCAGTCCAGTTGTTAAAAAATGAAAATGAGGAGGGACTTTTAATGACAACCCTACCAAAATTGGGAATAATAGGGGAGCGGTCTGAAAAGGAGGGGGAGGAAAAAAAGCAGAGAGGGAAGGCCAAGTGAGAATAGATTGAAAGTTGTGATATGCTTTGTCAAGCCTGTAGAAGGTTAGGGGATTATAGTGACTACAATTGCTCCAGGTGAAGAAGCAACCGGTGCCATTAATAGGAAGGAGATCGGCATCTTGAATTGCATTGTTTAATGGTTTTGTGGAGTGGATAGATATTGGAATACCCCAAGCTTGTCATTAGCATATTTCATGCAATTCCAATCACCAAGGCATATCCAAGAAATTGAAGAGGTGAGGAAAGAAGGGATGAAATCAAGCAACACTTACCTATGGACCTTAGAGTTTTCTGCATATATAGCAGTGAAGTTAAAAGAGGTGGAGGATTCAAGATGTGTGATCACTGATTGAATGAACTGTTTATGGAGGAGAATGTGGGTTATAGAGAAATAAGAAGGGTTCCATAACATAAGCAGTCTACCATAGAGGGCTTGAGCAAGATTGTGGAGAATGGCCAGGAAGGGTTAATGAAAGAACTAATTTTGTTAGTAAGATCACTATTTAATTTTGTTTCAACAATCACCAACATTTGTAAGGAGAAAGTTTTGATAAGGTTTTTAAGTTCAAGCTGTTTTTTAATAGAGTGAGCACCCCTGATATTCCAATACCCAATGTTGTGCATCATTAAGGAATTGTAGATTTTGACTGGTATTTATACTAGTAGGAGAAGGAAGGATTCCAGTGGATTACAAGGGGCATGTTTGATCAGAAGTGAAGGAAATGCCTTTATCAAGGTCAAATGATGAAGATGGTAATTTCTTTGGTCTTTCTCTTTTACCTTTTGAAGAGGTAGCAGGTGAAGGGATTGATTTAGTCAAGATGATGTGAGGAGGTGGGGTTAAGTTAGAATAAGGGATAGAGGAAGGAGGAGGGTTACTCGAAGGGATAAATGGTTGAACAGTTGAAGAAATTAGATCAGAAATAGAAATTGCATTAGACTGTGCATGTACATGTACAGGAGACTGAGCATGTACATGGTGGACAGGGTTTGAAAGTTGAGGGGGAACAATATTTGCATTAACAGCAGTGTGATCTATTAAGGTTGGATGGGTGGAGATATTTGCATCAGGGATTGAAAAAGATGAAATGTGGGTTTGTAGCAGAGAGTTATGGTTGGAGGGGAATCATTAATGGCAGTAAGGGGATGAGTATATAAAAGAGATTGAGATTGGGGGTGATTTATAGATGTTTCAGATTGTATAACTTGTTCAACAGCAGTATTTCCTTTCTGGTTCTGTGCTTCAATACTTTCCTTCGCGATCACAATTGAAACAGTACTGGGTACATGAACAACTGCACATGTAGTTGAGACTTGTGAATGATGTACACTTGCATTAATATTATTAACATCAGAACCATTCAATAATATGTCTTCATGCAACTGTTCCTCCACTTCTCCAACATCCTCACTGATTATTTCACCATCTTCCAATTCATTCAAAATTTCAAATCCATTCTTATGCACAACAAAATCCCCATTCAAAGAACCAACATCAACTGCAGAGGTGGCCAATACATTTTCCTCTGGCTGCATAGGCACTGTAGATGAAGAAATATCAGCCTTCCTCCACTTTTGCTGTTTACCATTAATCTTTTTATTCCCCAATTTTCTTTTGTTGTTCACCATATTGAAACCCTTATCATTATCATTATCCTCTTTATCTTTAATCCTTTCCTTATTATCATTAGCTATGGTTTCCATTGTCTCTCCCACTTTGTCTTTCATTAGTTTATTACCATTATTATCAACATTGATTTCCTTGTTAACCATGTCCTCAACTTGAAAGACAAATTGTTCATAATTTTAAGTTGAATGACCAAATATGCAGCAATGGGTGCAAATAAAAGGTCTCCAAGAATAATCAATCAAGACAGTGTCTAGATTATCTTCACCAACACTGAGAAAATCAGGGAGTTCTTTATCAGGTGAGATTTCAACCAAGCATTTCACATATTCAAATCTTTTCATCTTATCAGTGTTCTCATCAAAGCACACAAGTTTGCTAAGATGGCAGCATAACCAGTTAATCCCAATAGGGGTCCATGCCATCAAAGGAATTCTATAGAGATGAATCCATATGGAAACTGATTTAATTTCAGATTGAGCTGAACCAAAACTGGGGTTCTAGGCAGTTACAATAAACATTTGTCCCCGTATAAAAGTTGGATCCATTTTTAATACTTTTAACTTATCTTCTTCATTTGAAAATTTAAAGTAGAAAATTTTCTTATCAGATAGCATGCAAATTTTCCTTTCAGTTTCCATGTCCTATCTAGATGGGCTTTAACAGCCATGAAATTCAGAGGAGCATCAAGAAAAAAACCAACCAGACATTCAAACCAAGTGACGATGCCAGCAGTGACCACCTCCGGAGGAGGAACCAAAGGGGATCCAGAGTAAGACAAGTCAAAATGACAAGGAATGTATGAACCAGCATTCTTTGGTTTGTTTTTGAAAAGTGAAGACCAAGACATGGAAGGAGAAGGGATAGGTACTGGGGGTTGAGGGTCTGGAGGCAACGGCGGGGGAGGAGAAAGGATAGGTTGACAGAAAGGGGCATGGGCGGAAGTGACAGGAGGAACAGGGGAAGGAAGAACAGGTACGGTAGGAGCATGGGAAGAAAGGATGGCAGAGGGAAGGGTCACTATGGAAAGAAAGATGGCAGAAAGGATGGCAGAGGGAAGGGTCACCATAGAAAGAAAGATGGCAAAGGGAAGGGTCACCATGGAAAGAAATGATATATATATATATATACACACACTAGTTTATTTATAAGATAAAATATTTAATAATAAAAATAATTTAGAAAGATATTATATCATATAAGTTTCTGTTTATTTTAGTAAAATATCTAACTGATTTTCTAAAAATTATATATATTTAAAAGTACTTTAAAAATACATATACTATGGTTTAAAACATTTATATTAAATATTACATAAAAATACTGATTTTTTAATTTATTTAAAAACATAAAAAATATGTTATATAATTTAAAACACTTTACTTAAAAAATTCATAAATAATTATTAAAATATATTTAAACTTTGATATTTTTCCAATAATAAATATGTTAGAACTCCTCTTCTAAAATTTTAATGACAACAACTATACAATCATTTATATAGGAATACTTTATCTATTTACAGGTATATGATAGAAGAAATCACTCCACTCATAGATATCATGGCATGAAGACAATCTTGAAGAATAATAGTTCAAACTATTGAAAGTAAGGTCATATATTTATACCATGGTCTTAGAATATCTTGTACAATCTCCTTAAGTTATCATAAGCACACACAAAAGCATATCATCAAAATACTTAGCAAATTTTTGAAAACAAATTCAGATTTTACAAACAGTATTGTCTCAGACGTCGGGGATATAATGCCAGACATCTGATAGAAATTTTAGATTAAAACTCTGAAATATGCCAGACATCTGACAAAATATGCCAGATGTCTAACACTGTTCTAACTGTCATATTTTGAACAATCACTTCTCTTTAGTTTAAACGTTCATGTCTTCTCCCATAGTTGCAACCGCTGATCAAAAGAAAGTTCTTCGAGAAGACATACTCTTTGAAATACAACTCTTTGTTACCCATAAATATATCAATTGATTGAGATTAAATTTGCTTACAACTACCTTCACTCTCTATTTTCTATAAGTACTCAAACTCTCCTGTGCTATTATCGATTTCATACTCTTAATCAATTATAACCAAAATCTGTATTTTTAGAAAACTTACTTCCTACAAATCCAAGGACTTACACCCACAAACACTCAAGGGAGATTATATGAAGAATTGTACTAGAAATCAATATTCATGTTGTATAAAACAAAAGTTTATGCCAAAGAAACACTTTTGTATAAGCCTATTCCTCCAGGCGAAGCGAGGATTGTTGGTTAGTAAAATACCGAAGAGGAGCTTCAAGACCGGATGTAGGACGGGAGGTCCGAACCAGTATAAAAGCTCTAGTGTGCTCGTTTTTACTTTTTACTTCAATACACTACCATATACATTTGTTTATATTACTATACACACACTTGTCTTATACACAAGCCGTATTATATACGATCCACTAGATTTTCATTTTGGTATCAGAGTAAGGATATTTCAATTTACTGTAACATGCGATTGAAATTATTTTTTGATATGGTAATTACATTTCAAGAAGGTCATTCAACTGCTCATCCCCCACTATTTACTGGGTTTAATTATGCTTACTCGTCAACATGTATGCGAATTTTTATGGAAGCTAATGGTTTAGAAATTTGGCAAACTACTCAAACTAGATATAAAGAACCTACCACCGACATAAGCACTTGGATCGATGCACAAAAGAACACGGCAACTAATAATGCCAAAGTCATGCATGTATTATTTTGTTTACTTAATAAAAATGAATTTTTACGAGTCATGCTTTGCACAACTGTATATAATATATGACGCACTTTACAAGTAACTCACAAAGGCACAACAAAAGTCAAGTAAACAAAAATTTCTATTTTGCAAAATCAATTCTCATCTTTTAAAATGAAAGAAAATGAATCTATTATTGACATGGATGCTAGATTCCAAACTATACAACACGCACTTGTGGTCAAATTCACTGATTTTGATCTAGTTACATGAATCTTAAATTCATTGACTATCGAATGGGAAAGAAAAGTTTTAGCTATTGAAGAAGCTAATGATCTTCCTCAACTCAAAGTCGAAGTATTAATAGAAATTTTGATGTCGTATGAAGCTAATTTGCAGGCAAAAAATGAGCAAAATCAAGAAAAGAAGAATACTGCTTTTCAAGAAAATAATGATGGTTCCGATTTGGACGAGTAAGAAACTGTGTTTATTGCCAAGAAATACAACAAATTTAAGAAATTCAAGAAGATAACAAAATTTCAGAATGGTGGCAATTCGAATTCATCAAACCAAACATCAATCAAATGTTATGGATGTGACAAGTTCAACCATATGAAAATAATTGTCCACAACTCAATAATAAGAAGAAAAAAAGCAAAATTCGAGAAATTCAAGAAAAAGCAAAGAGCCTTTCAAGTAACTTGGATGATTCTAATTCATCCTCTTCTTCTGATAGTGTTAGTGAAAGCGATTCAGAACAAGCAAACAGTTGTTTTATGGTTGGCATTAATGAGGTACAACCTGAACTAACATATGACGGAATTTTGGAAATTAGCATAGAATTAGATGATAAGTACAGAGAATCTAAGAAAGAAATAAGGAATATATAGGAAATTTGAATAGAGTAGAGCTAGAAATTGGGTTATAAAAAAATGTGAAAACAATTTTAGAAGAGGAATTAGAAATAGTACAAAATGAATGTAAAAGGTTATCTTCTCAAAATAATGCTTTATTAGATGATTTAGAAAATAGAAAATTAGTAAATAATAATCTTGAAAATAAAAGGCATGAACTAAAAAAAATTAGATTCTACTAATATTGAAATCTCTGATCTTAAGACTAAGTTATATCAAATTACAAATAACGTATCAAAGTTTAATAAAGGAAAACAAAATTAGAAAATTTGATCAAGATATCAAGACCATGAGGAAATCAAAATGGATTAGGATTTAAAGCTAAGAAAAAGCATAGGAACTATAATACACTTTATACTAAATTCGAGAAACCTATATCTAAAATTAAGATTAATACTTCTAACATGAATATTGTTAAAATATGGATTCATAAATAAATAACAAGTTAATTAGGTAAACACACAAAGATGAATACTTGAGAAATATTGTTTATAATAATAATTATGTTTTTAAAGGTCCCAGACCCTCTTAGGTACAGTTTCCTTCCCCCACTAGCACATAGGACCCTAACGGAGGAAGTGCGTACCAATTAAACTCCTATTATTTTGCACGTACCTAAAAAAAATTAAAAGCAAGGAGAAATGGTTATTTGATAGCGGATGACCCAAGCATATGACAGAAAATACACACAAGTTATCTAATATAACATATATCGATGGTGGCACTATGACATTTGGAGATAATTCAAAAGTATTTTTCATCGGCATTGGAGACGTCATTAACGTCAGCATATCTACTTCTCCCTTTATTATTAATGTTTTATTAGTAGAAAATCTAAAAAATAACTTATTAAGTATAAGTTAATTATATCATAAAGGATTTAGAATCGATTTCGAAAAAGATAAATGTAGTATATTCGATCAAAATAAAAATTTAATATTTGAAGGATTGAGAAATTGAAATATTTATGTTTTAAATATGACTGTTAAAAACGATAGTGATTTATGTTTGAAAGTGTGTACGCTTGTGCACACTAATTACGGATCGTGTAATATGGACTAATATATGCGGAATGTTATTTACTATTGCTATATAAGTAAATATTCAATAAACTAACTATATAGCAATTCACAGATATAGAATATTAAATGCGGTAAACAGTAAAATCACACCAGGGATTTTTATACTGGTTCGGACCTCCCGTCCTACGTCCAGTCCCAGACTTCTATCTGGATTTCACTACCAACTACCTCGCTTCACCCGGAGGAACAGGTTTATAACACCCGAACAACCGAACGGGATTTCGTGCCTCTTACAACACCGAGGACTTCAACAAAAATAAATACAATTGTCGTTGACAACTTGTGCTCTTGATAACACGGATTTGTCAATTGTAGTACACCCTTCCTATAATCTTATCCTCAAAATATGTGAATGATGTTTGTGAAGATTGAAGGAAGTATATTACTTATTTGAATCAAAAGATATGAAATAATTTTAATGATTCAATAAGCAATTTGAAGTAGAGAGCTTTTAGAATGCAAGAGTATTTAGAATTTAAGATCAGAATTTTAAAGCAAAGAATTGTTGTGTTTCAATCAATGATTTAGATATGTTTATATAGAGAATAAATGGTTGTAACTCTTTGTGAAGAGTAGCCATTAACAGATGTGATCATTGATGAAAGAAAAGAGAAGCAACCATTGAAGAAAGAAGTGTCTTTTGGGAAAGGTTGCTTTCTGTTTAAAAACGGTCGACAGGTCAAAAATGACCAGTAGACAAAATTTCAAATATATAGACGTTATGTGCATGTGTGCACGTTCATTGTGCAATTTAACCAGGAACGGTTGACCGCCTGGTTTTGGACCGGTCGACCGGTCACTGTTAAATTGCACAGTGAATGTGCAATGTCATCCAAAACGTTTATACATCGATTCTTTTGAGATGCATGATTATTTTGAGGATAGATTTTAACATAACTAATACTACTAACATACCAAATAATCCACCTCTAATGTATGAAGCTCGTTGTGTCTCAATGAATGACTTCTTTTTGACGATCACGGTTTATCCTTTTGTCAGAAATCAAAACTATATAAAAACTTGACTCAACATTCTCCCCCTTTTTGATTGATGACAACATAGTTATGAATCTCCCCCTGTATATGATCTCCCCCTGAGATTGTGCCTGTAACTCTATATTTTCCTGCATATATACTGTTAGCACAATTTTCTCCCCCTTTGTCATCGACAAAAAGGAGTTTATTAAAATAGAGGATATAAATTATATAATCCAGAGTATAAGCAAAATAAGACTACTACCATAGATCAAGAGTTAAGAGTCACATAATATGATAATGCCAAAGAGTCTAGTACGAATTAAAATGCGACACTATTTAGTACAAGTGCCAGATAATGTCTTAAAGCAAGAACTAAAGTCATAATTTACACATAATAGTAGATAAAGACATAGAGTAAAAGGATTCAATCGGACTCTGTCTCACCCTCCTCTTCGTCTTCTTCTTCTTCAACAAGCTGAGATTTTCCGTATCCACGTCCATGACTCGTTCCCGAGCTTGTACCCTCCTCCGAGGATGTCCAAGCAAAAGTAGGAGGAGCTGGGCGCTTGCCAGGGTCTTGAGTTGGCATGGATGAGGATGATGCTCCACATGATATTGCTTCCCATATAGAACTGAAGAACGACTTAAGTTTGTTAAATCGTTTATCCATTTTGGTGTCCATGCGCTTAAGTCGGGCTTCGAGAAGAAATTGATTTTGAGCAATAGTGTTAAGTGATTCTTTTGTTGAGGAAGATGATCTTAAAAGTTTAACTTCTCCAGGTTTAGATCGGGATGAGCGGGAGGAAGCCTTTCTATGTCCTTGGTCTTTCCATTGTTCAAAAGGCATAATATTGAAGTATGGAGCTGGAAGCTTCATTCTTGTAATCGAAGCTTTGTTGATGGCTTTTGGTTTGGAAATAGAAGACTTTGGTGGTTCAATGCCACAATCGAGCAAGAGTCGCATAATATACTCGTTATAAAACAAGTGTGGTCTAGAGCTATCATTTACTTTCAAGATCTCATCAAAGATCATACCAATCCAGTTTATACGAATACCCCCATAAATTGCGTATAATGCCTTGAAATTTTCTTTATAGACGGCATCAAAATTTCCAATTCTTGGGAAAAGGGAGTGCATAAGAGTATGATGAAGAATTCTTGCAGACGGCCGTAAACCAATAGACTTAGTGCTATCCTTGTCATCTTCAGTAAATTGATGACTAATTTGATTACGGACATGAATATTGCAAAAGTCATTTGAGAATTTTTCACCAATAAACCTAGAACCAAGAACATTTGCCATCCTATCACATGAGATAAACACTTCTTTGCCACATACAACAGACCAAAGACAATAATTGGGATTTGCGGGTTTGTTTTTCTCTAAATTTAGATTAGCATAGAATAACTTGATCATGACATGGTTAATTTCCACATTGTTTTGATCATAGTCAATTAGGTTTTCAATGTCGGCATCCTTTGCTAAATCTAAAATACGATAACTAGAGAAATCTGAGAATTTAACAAACGAACCCGGATGGATAGTAAAATCTTTCATTTCATTCCACCTTTTGAGTGAAATTGGATCCACAAGCCATTTCTTGATAGAGAGATCAATGGGTTGTGTCTCTGAGGTAGAAGCTTGCTTAAATTTCTTTTGTTGAGGAGCCATTAGGGATAAGTTTGAAGAAAGAAATTTAATAAGAGAATGTAGGGTTTCTTGGATTTGGGGGAAGAAGGCTGGTTATGAAGTAAAAAGAGAGATAGGGGAAAAAAGTGAACGGAAGGTATATTAAAAAACAGGATATACGTAACCGGTCGACCGGTGAAAATGGGGCGGTCGACCGTTTTTAGCCAGAGAGCAAAACGGTCGACCGGTCCATTTTCCCTTGTCGACCGGTGCTGTTCTGTATCACAGTTCAGCCTGTTTTTAATATATTTTGACCTATAAATTTTATATCACTCTTATTATAATATTTAAATGTTTTTAAAAGAGTGATTACAAAAGAAAATAAACAACAATACAAAAAATAAAATAAAATTAATGAAGAGTGGGAGAAGGAAGATCGGTTGAATCTTCGTTAATATCATCAATGCGAGCCTTCCAAGATGACCATTTTTCAGTTGCCCCTTCATTCTGAGCATAGTTTCTGTCCCATGAGTTTGGGGTTCTAGAAGATGAAGGTGCATTTGGCATCGGCTCATGAACATCTCGTTTGTTTGATCCACAGAAGAAGAATGCCATTCTTTCTAAAATAGATAATCGTGCCGAAGTCTGCTGTTGTTCATGATGAAGCTGTTGTTGTCCATAATGAAGCTGACGTTGAAGATCTATTTGATGTTTTTGATAGTGATGAATTTCATCAATCTTCTCTTTGGTATGAGGAGAATAGAATAGCACTTTCTTTGCCTTTTTTTGATTTAGGCGTACTTCCAGGTGTACGAGAGCATTGATGATGGCACTTTGGTTTATATTTTGGTGTTTCAGGAGAAGGATATTCTTCTGATTCAGAACTTGTAATGGAAATGTGAGTTTTTTGAGCACACTCATCACAAATATGTGCCATAGAAAATTTTGTATTTATGATTAGATAAGGGAAGATGAATAAAACGAATGTTTTTGACAGCTTATATAGACAGTTCTTATATATAAGCCTATGATTAAGAGTGAAAAGAGGAATTTGATGGTGTAAAATAATCAGAGGCTCAAATTTAAAAATAGCTTAAAATAGCTATAGTTAAAAAAGAATAATCAAACGAAAGAACTTAAAAGTTTAACATCAGTAATTATTAGACAAGGTCTTTTAAAGAAATTAAACCAAGCTCTCTTCATAATTTAATAAAACTAGATTCGAGCAAAGGCTTAGTAAAAATGTCCGCTAATTGATTATCAGTTTGGACATATTCAAGACATATATTTCCTTTTTCAATATTATCTCTAAGGAAATGATGACGGATATCAATGTGCTTGGTTCTAGAATGATTCACTGGATTTTTAGAAAGATTTATAGCACTCGTGTTATCACAGTATATAATAGAATTTGATAAATGAATATCAAAATCTTGAAGTGTTTGTTGCATATATAATACTTGAGTACAAGCGAGAGCCGCTGATATATATTCGGCTTCACATGTTGATAGTGAAACACAATTCTGTTTCTTACTAAACCAAGAGACAAGTGATTTTCCAATAAAATGGCACGTACCACTTGTACTCTTTCTATCCGTTCGAGAACCTCCAAAATCAGCATCACTATATGAAACTAATTCGAATGGACATTCTGTTGGATAAAAAAGACCGAAATCTTTTGTATTATTAAGATAACGAATTATACGCTCACTGCTCGTAAATGCGATTCCTTTGGATTTGCTTGAAAACGAGCACATAGACAAACACTCATCATTATATCTGGACGACTAGCTGAAAGATAAAGAAGAGAACCAATCATGCTTCGATATAATTTCTGGTCAACACTCTTACCATTATCATCTTTTTCAAGATGTGTAGTTGTACTCATAGGAGTTGGTTTACCAGATGTATTTTCTAATCCGAAGCGCTTGATAAGATTTCCGCAGTATTTTTCTTGATTGATAAAAATACCATTCGGAAGTTGTTTGATTTGAAGTCCAAGAAAGTATGACAGTTCTCCCATATGAGACATTTCGAATTCTTTGGTCATAATACTTGCAAATTCCTTACAGAGTTTATCATTTGTTGAACCAAAGATGATGTCGTCTACATATATCTGAATAACTAGAATGTCCTTTTGAGAATGTTTGATAAACAAAGTTTGATCGACTCTGCCTATTTGAAATCCTGAGTCAATAAGATAGCTACGTAATCGTTCATACCAAGCACGAGGTGCTTGTTTTAAACCATAAAGAGCTTTTTTTAGTTTGAACACATGGTCAGGATATTTTTCATGTACAAACAAAGGAGGTTGTTCGACATATACATTTTCTTTGATAAATCCATTAAGAAATGCACTTTTGACATCCATCTGATAAAGTTTGAAATTATGGTGACAAGCAAAAGATAATAGGATTCTAATAGCTTCTAGTCGAGCAACTGGTGCAAAAGTTTCTTCATAATCGATACCTTCTTCCTGATTATATCCCTGTGCTACTAACCTTGCTTTATTTCTGGTGATATTCCCTTGTTCATCAGCCTTATTTTTATAGACCCATTTAGTACCAATCACTGACTGATCAGTTGGTCTTGGAACAAGTTCCCAGACGTCATTGCGCACGAACTGATTTAGTTCTTCTTGCATGGCAATGATCCAATATTCGTCGGTAGCTGCTTCTTTAGGATTCTTAGGTTCGATATTTGATAGAAACGCAACATGTCCCATTTGATGTAATTGACTCCTAGTTCTTACTTGTGAGTCGACCTCCCCAATTACATTTTGAACCGGATGGTGTCTCAATAATCTTGGAGGGGAACGTATTTCACAAGCTGGTTGTTGTTGAGAAGTATTTTCAACAATATTTTCAGAGTCAGAGTCATAATTTGTGATGATAGGAGTGTCAGAAAGTATAGTTTCGTCATCATCAGATTTTGGTTGAGAGGGCTGAAAGATTTCATCGAAGGAAACATGAAGAGATTCCTCAATAGTTTTGGTTCGTTTATTGAAAATACGATATGCCTTGCTTCTTTCCGAATAACCGACAAATATACCTTCATCAGCTTTCGGATCAAACTTCCCGAGATGGTCTTTCGTATTTAAAATGAAACATTTTGATCCAAATACTTTGAAGTAAGATATATTTGGCTTCCTTTCGTTAAATAATTCATAAGATGTATTCTTGGTGAGTGGTCGAATGGACACACGATTCAAAACATAACACGCAGTGGCGACGGCTTCTGCCCAGAAATGTTTTGGTAAAGTAGATCCATTTAATAGCGTTCTTGCACATTCTTGTAATGTTCGATTTTTTCGTTCTACAACTCCGTTTTGTTGTGGAGTTCTAGGAAACGAAAAATTGTGGTTAATACCTTTCTTTGTACAAAAATGTTCAAATTCGTTATTTTCGAATTCACCACCATGATCACTCCTTATGTTTTTAACTTTTAGCCCTTTTGATTTTTGAATTCTTTTGACGAAAGGTTTAAAATGTTCAAAAGTGTCACTCTTGTTTTTCAGAAAAATAGACCATGTATACCGAGAATAGTCATCAACTATTACAAATACATATCGATTATGGTTTATCGACTGAACCTGTGTTGGTCCGAATAAATCCATATGTAGTAACTCAAGTGGTTGTAATGTTGATATGACTTTCTTGGATTTAAAAGATGATTTGGTTAATTTTCCTAATTGACATGCATCACAGATATTGTTAACCTTAAAACTCATTTTGGGTAATCCTCTAACTAGATTGTTTTTGGCTAGCTTGTCAATAGTTCTGAAGTTTATATGACAGAAGCGTTTGTGCCATAGCCATGGATCATTATCATTAGCTATAAGACACATATCTGAGTTATGATTAATATTCATATTCAGAATATATATATTTCTGTCTCTATAACCTTCGAAAATTAAATTATGATTTTTATCTAGAATACTACACTTATTATTTGAAAAAGAAATTGTAAAACCCTTGTCACATAATTGACTGATACTAAGTAAATTGTGTTTTAAATTTCTAACTAGCATGACATTTGTAATAAGAGGTAAGTTAGATGTACCGCAATTGCTCACATCGCCTTTGCCGATGATATAGCCTTTTGAATTATCTCCAAAAGTGACGGAGCCACCATCTGAGTATGTAATATTTGTTAATAAGCTCTTGTCTCCAGTCATGTGCTTCGAGCAACCACTGTCCAATATCCACTTTCCTCTTTTCTTAAGTGGGACCTGCAAAAAATAAAATTAAGTCCATGGTACCCACTTTTTATGGGGTCCTAAGAGTTAGGTCTTAGGAGTCCAAACCCATACGGGTCCGGTATCCCCTTTATATATATAATTAGTATTAAGATGTACAGTATTCATGAAATTCTGAATATATTTATTCCTAATCAAATTGTTATTTGTTTTAGTAACCCATATTTTGATAGTCTTGACAACTTTCTTCTGAAATTTCACAACTGATTTTGGTTTGGAATATAATAAACTAAGATTTTTCATAGCTCTATTTTGTACTTTCTTTTTCCTTTCATTACCAAGATGTTTCTTGGTTTCTTGTTTCCTATATCCCAAACCTTGTTTATTTGAAACAGATTGTGAACTTTCAATGATTTTTGTCAAATTTTCTCGACCTTTGTTAAAGTTAGAAACATTTTGAGTTATGTCATCTAACTTAGTTTGTAAGCTCGCCTTTTCTAGGTCCAGATTTTTGACTTTTGCCTTAAGCTCATGATTTTCAATAGTGAGAGCATCATTTTTCTCTTTTTGAGTTTCAATTTCTTGACTCAAAAGAGATAATTGAGAGTCAACATTAGATGATGATTCTTGAAGTTTTTCAAGTTCTTCTTCTAATATTTTCTTCTCGTCTTTTAACATATCTCGTTCAAACTCTGCTCTACTCAAATCAGCTTTGGCTACTTTTAATTGACGTTTTATGTCTTTATATTTGACTATTAATTCAGAATTTATATCAAGTAATTCATCAAATGTAGGAATTTGTACCTCATCTTCTGTTGCCATAAAACAAACATTAGCTTGTTCATTCTCCTGATCACTTTCACTTTCAGATGAGGATGAGTCTGAATCATCGCATGTTACTGAGAAGGCTTGTTTCTTTGACTTGTCCTTCTTATGTTTGTATTTATCATTTTCTGACTTCTTCTTTTGTTCTGGACAATCCTTCTGCATGTGCCCCTTTTTGTGACAGTTGAAACATTCTATAGTAGATGAAGATGGTTTGTTTGATCCAGATTTCCTTTTGTTGTAACGACTGGCTTTTCGATATTTTAGGAATTTTTTGAATCCTTTTGCAATGAATGCCAAATCTTCATCTTCAGAATCTGATTCATTTTCATCTTTCTCAGCATGAAATGCTACATTTTTCTTTTCTTCTTTCTGTTCTTTTCTAGCCTGCAAATTTGCTTCATAGGACATTAAATTTCCTATCAATTCATCTGGCTTCATGATGGAAAGGTCATTAGCTTCTTCAATTGCTAATACTTTTCCTTCCCATTCACTAGTCAGAGAATGTAGGACTGTTGAAACAACATCAAAATCTGAATATTTTTGCCCTAATCCGATAAGTGCATGATGAATAGTTTGAAACCTTGAATACATATCATTGATTGTCTCATTCGGTTTCATTTTGAAATTTTGAAACTGACTCTTCAGCATGGCTATTTTGGCTTGTTTAACCTTGTTACTACCTTCATGAGTGGTTTTCAGCGTTTGCCAAATTTGATATGCAGTAGTGCAGATACTAACACGGTTATATTCATTTTGGTCTAATGCACAAAACAACATATTTATTGCCTTTGCATTTACGGCTGCTGCCGTTTTCTCAGCCGTTGTCCATTCTGAATATTCAGTTGTTGGATTTACTATTTCTTTTTGAGTAGCATTCCAAGCATCATAACTATTTGATTGCATGAAAAATGACATACGTGTAGCCCAATAGCTATAGTTGAGACCATTAAAGAATGGAGGTCTTTGTGTTGATTGACCTTCCGTGTAAGTGCTAGTGCTAGTGCTTGCGTTATTTGCCATATCACAAGAATATATCAAATAACGGTGTTACGGTTATATGATGACCGTGCTCTGATACCAAATGAAAGTGTGTACGCTTGTGCACACTAATTACGGATCGTGTAATATGGACTAATATATGCGGAATGTTATTTACTATTGCTATATAAGTAAATATTCAATAAACTAACTATATAGCAATTCACAGATATAGAATATTAAATGCGGTAAACAGTAAAATCACACCAGGGATTTTTATACTGGTTCGGACCTCCCGTCCTACGTCCAGTCCCAGACTTCTATCTGGATTTCACTACCAACTACCTCGCTTCACCCGGAGGAACAGGTTTATAACACCCGAACAACCGAACGGGATTTCGTGCCTCTTACAACACCGAGGACTTCAACAAAAATAAATACAATTGTCGTTGACAACTTGTGCTCTTGATAACACGGATTTGTCAATTGTAGTACACCCTTCCTATAATCTTATCCTCAAAATATGTGAATGATGTTTGTGAAGATTGAAGGAAGTATATTACTTATTTGAATCAAAAGATATGAAATAATTTTAATGATTCAATAAGCAATTTGAAGTAGAGAGCTTTTAGAATGCAAGAGTATTTAGAATTTAAGATCAGAATTTTAAAGCAAAGAATTGTTGTGTTTCAATCAATGATTTAGATATGTTTATATAGAGAATAAATGGTTGTAACTCTTTGTGAAGAGTAGCCATTAACAGATGTGATCATTGATGAAAGAAAAGAGAAGCAACCATTGAAGAAAGAAGTGTCTTTTGGGAAAGGTTGCTTTCTGTTTAAAAACGGTCGACAGGTCAAAAATGACCAGTAGACAAAATTTCAAATATATAGACGTTATGTGCATGTGTGCACGTTCATTGTGCAATTTAACCAGGAACGGTCGACCGCCTGGTTTTGGACCGGTCGACCGGTCACTGTTAAATTGCACAGTGAATGTGCAATGTCATCCAAAACGTTTATACATCGATTCTTTTGAGATGCATGATTATTTTGAGGATAGATTTTAACATAACTAATACTACTAACATACCAAATAATCCACCTCTAATGTATGAAGCTCGTTGTGTCTCAATGAATGACTTCTTTTTGACGATCATGGTTTATCCTTTTGTCAGAAATCAAAACTATATAAAAACTTGACTCAACAATGTTTAACTGCAAATCATAAGGACCCATGGCTATGCCACAAACGCTTTAGTCATATAAATTTTAAATATATAAATAAATTAGCAAAAAATGACTTAGTAAGAGGATTACCCAAAATAAATTATAAAGTTAAAAATTTATGTGATGCATGTCAGTTTGGAAAATTAAAGAAAAGTTCATTTAAATCTAAAAAGGAAGTTTCTACAAAACAACCACTCGGACTACTCCATCTAGATTTATTTGGCCTAACTCAAGTACGATCAATAAATCATAACAAATATGTTTTTGTAATTGTCAATGATTTTTCAAGATACACTTGGACACTATTTTTGAAACATAAAAGCGACACGTTTGAAATATTTAAAACTTTTGCTAAAAGAATAAAGAATTTAATGAAATATAAGATTAAAAGTATACGAAGTGATAATGGTGGAGAATTTGAAAATGAATTTTTGAAAATTTTTGCAATAAAAAGGGGATTAGTCATAGTTTTTCATTTCCACAAACACCATGAAAAATGGTGTATTAGAATGGAAAATTTGAACATTGCAAGTATGCACGAACATTGCTAAGTAGTAGTGGTTTACCATAGAATTTTTGGACCGAAGCCATTACTACCGCGTGTTATGTATTAAATCGTGTAACACTTAGGCCATTGACTAAGAATACATGCTATGAAATATTTTTCGGTAGGAAACATAAAGTATCATATTTACGTATCTTTGGTTCTAAATGTTTTATCTTGAATACTAAAGATAATCTTGAAAATTTTGATCCGAAACCTGATGAAGGAATTTTTGTTGGTTATTCAGATCGAAGAATCTTATATAATTTTTAATAAATGAGCTAACACTATAAAAGAAAGCTTTCATGTTTCCTTTGACGAAGATTTTGAAAATAACAAAAATGACGATGATGAAGAAGGTTTCAATAATAATAATAATAATAATAATAATAATAATAATACTATTGTAACTGAAAATAATAATATCATAAATAATGATAACGATAATGATAATCTTTTAAGACCTCCACCTCGAATCGTAAAGGATCATCCAATTAATAATATAATTAGTAACTTAAACACAAGAGTTTCAATTAGAAATCAATTAAATCAAATGAGTCAAGTAGCTTTCATATCTAACTTAGAACCTAAAAATTATAAAGAAGAATCAAAAGATGATTTTTGGATTATAGCAATGCAAGAGGAACTTAATCAATTTGAACGAAATGATGTATGGGAACTCGTACCAAGACCAAAGGAGAAATCTGTAATAGGAACAAAATGGGTTTTAAAAAATAAAGCAGATGAAAATGGAAACATAGTTCATAATAAAGAAAGATTAGTTACTCAGGGATACAACCAAGAAGAAAGAATTGATTATGAAGAAACGTTTGCCCATGTAGCACATCTTGAGGCTATAAGAGCGTTACTTGCTTTTGCATGTGATCATAATTTCAAATTATTTCAAATGGATGTTAAAAGTGCATTTTTAAATGGTTTTATAAAAGAAAAAGTTTAAGTTGAACAACCACCTCTATTTGTTCACGAAAAATATCCCGATCGCATTTTCAAACTTAAAAAGACATTATACGGACTAAAACAAGCACCCTGTGCTTGGTATGAGAGACTAGAAACACATTTAATAAATTCCGGTTTTCAAATTGGTAAAATTGATATAACATTATTTTATAAAAGTGAAAATAATGATGTACTAATTGTATAAATATATGTTGACGATATCATATTTGGATCAACTAATGAGAAACCATGCAATGATTTTTCTACCATAATGAAAAACGAATTCGAGATGTCTCATATGGAGAATTAATTTCCTCTTAGGTTTACAAATAAAACAATTAGAAAATGGGATTTTTATAAATCAAGAAAAATAGTGTAAAGAATTGTTAAAATGGTTTGGAATGGATAATACATCTAGTAAACCAACTCTAATGAGCACTAGTCTGCATTTAGATAAAGATGAAGATGGAAAAGATTTTGATCAAAAATTATACTGAAGTATGATATGATCTCAATTATACTTAACGGCTAGTAGACCAGATATAATGATGAGTGTATGTTTATGTGTACGATTTCAAACACAACCTAAGGAATCACATTATCGAGCAGTTAAGAGAATTTTGTGATATTTAAATAACAGCATAACTAGAAGCTTGGTCGACTGTATAAAATCATGACCTTTACCTCCATAAGCAACAAACAACATGTCGTATTCCACCAGGTGGCGCCGCACCTCCTCCGACTAGCACCATTCTCTTTGGCTTCGCATGATAAGCGCAACCCTACCATCGCCTTTGCCTAATTCGCCTTCAATCAACGACACATCTCAACCCTATTATGCGACCAAACCGTTGGACATCCCTGAGTCATGCCACACCAACAATCGCTTACACCAAATCGCGGCCCTCGCTCATATGAGTACAATGGATCAAATGATTGCCTCTAACGATGTCTGTAGCTCCAGGATTAATTCATTTTATGAGGCGATTGTTATTTTCTTTTTATAGGAAAATGAAAAGAAAAGAAAAGAGAGAAAGTGAGAGAGAAGAGTAGGGAGAGGGGTGTTTATATAATAAGATAAATATTATATTTAATTCTCAAATTAAATCGATGCATGTTTCGAGCTCGCCTGATCACACGGGACTTTAGATCCCTAGGAAACTCGTCAGCATACATCACCTAATTATTTCGGTTGTCAAAATCCAAGGTAGTGCCCAGGGATGATAATTTCACGCGTTTCGATGCCGTTTATTATAAACCGATTTTCGGTCACATTATCGATATTTATTTGAACTATTTATTTTATAAACAAATTTCGAAAACAAATTTATTACCATTTATTATTATTAAAAAGGTGGTTAACAGAGTTATTAAATCAATTTAATCACATTAAATCCAATATACAAATATTTAAATAACTCAGATAATTAAATACGAAGTGTCCGAAATTCCGGGTTGTTACATATCCGTTCGTAGATCATATCCAAAAACCCACAAATTCAATATCGCTCCTACTGACTTTGAATTACTTTGATAGTTATGTGCAAACATTCTATTCTAAATCATTATTTTGAATTTTCTGTTTTAACATAGATGCTCCAAAGCACAAAGCCATTAGAGGTGATACTTTTGTGAGTAAAATCTGAATTAAATCAAGCATGTTTAATAATGAATATATTATGATAATTTCAAAAATTGAAATTTATGAAGTTGTTCTTATCAATATTGCTCACTATATTCCAACTGCATTAGTCTTTCTTTGAAGACACATTTATGATCGATGCATCATATCCCATTGGGTACAACTATCAAAATCTTATTGTGATAATGTACTTGGAATCCTTTTGGATTAGCATATCATACCATATGGTAGAGTTAATACACTTAATGGTTTTATTGACAACTGAGGATTATCTATTCTCGACACTGATAAGAAATTCATCATCTCTGTTTAATATGCGAGAATACTTATTAGATATTCTAATGCAATGTGTCGTAATCAGTTTTATCTTTAGATCGTATCCAAATCCATTTTACTACCAATAATTTGCAAAAGAAATTCTTTGTCTCGAAGTTAGTGTTTCTTGAAATAGTAGTTGTTTCATAGTGCAACGAATTAGGTATTCACAAATACTTTATGAATTGTCATATGTATAATCGATTTAGTTTTAGTTTACATGTTCAAAACATAAAATGATGATCCAATAACAATCATTCCCAAACCATTTTGGGGTGATCCATATAAGATCCCTCATCTACAGTTATGATGTGTATCTTTCGATTGCATAACCTACAGACTCCTTGACCAAGGATATATTGGGTTTTTTACAAACCCTTATCGCGTATAATTTTGTAAACAATTCTTTAGATGAAATTAATTATAACCTTGTGTACTACTCTTAATTATATGACCTTATGAAAAAAGTTAGCTCGACTTCACTCATCATCAATCGTACTTTGTTCAACGAAGTTTGATTATTTCTTATCGATACATCATTATGTATCATATGTAGGAGTGACTTTTGAGATTGAATATTTATTTATTTTTAAGTACGTTTGAAACTCTTTTGAATATACTCACTTATTCGATCAAACCGAATCATTTTATTTTCTATTACATGTGGTTTTACATACTTCCATTTTATATTTTATGAACTTATCATAGACATACTACATATGTATCAGATACACATGTTCATGTTTATGATAATTCATCGGTGAATTCAACAAAGTATGTCGAATCGTTTTGGTACCATTAGACTTATAATTGCATACATCCATATTTGTCAATCGGAAGAGTACATCGACTCTTATGTCTCTCCCACTATGTGGGTATTTTGCCCTTAATAATTGCAAATTATTTTAGATATTTCTGTTCCAATGCCTTATTTTTGTTATGAAAACAAAAATCACTATTATAGTTTTATTTTATAACGAATATTCATAATATTCATGTTAAAATAAAACTATGTCTATTTTTTAATTTTCATGAAAAACAACTACTATTTCATAAATAATTTTGGTATGTTCTATGAAAACAATTTTCATAACTTAATGCGACCAATAAATTCTATATGACATGGTCCCACTATTTCCGCCATTACTATAATGCATACGATATACGAAGCTCCATTCATCACGTAATCTAGGTTATTGAATCCATTAATTGTAACCAGTTTATAGTCGATTGTTTTCATATCAAATATCTTGAACTTAAAGAAATAAATCTCATAGAAAACAATTTTCTATATGAAAATACATTTGGAGTAAAAATAGCATTTTTCATTCCAGTATCTATATTATTTTATACAATTCTCATTTTCAATGTTTCGTCATGAAGTAGAAGTGACCATTCACTCTCTTCATTCCAATCGTGCCATAAGTTACATCCACCCTCGTATATTAATATTCCTTTCTAAATAGTTGAATCATTCAAAAGGAAACCCTTTATTACAATTCCTTAACGTACTCTTTATAAATGTGCATTTGGTCATCCTTAACATTTAGGGATATTAAATAAGTTACACTTTACATAAACCGATCACACTAATATTTCAGTGATTGAATCCTTGGATGTATCTTGTAGCTCTTGATATAATGTTACATTTAACACAACAAGATCTTTATAATAATCAACCATATTGAATACATCATCTCACACTATAGTTTAGGTACTTATTTCGAATGAATTAGTTTCATCGAGATTTCATACATTGCGAGTTATGACTGTTCACCATATGACATTTATATGTGATTGGATATGGATCAAATATTCATATCCTTATACTACTTTAGAGTTTGAAATTCAATAAAGATAATACACAGTCTCAGGCAAATAATCACGTAAGTGACCAAGTTGCGAACATATTTAGCAGTTGTACAATTAGATGCTTGCATGGGTCAACATGCTAAAAATATTTATTGGTAAGTATACTTTATATTTTTATTTGTCAATCTTATTTCAGTTCATTTTTATACTTGAACCAATAAACATTTTATTAATTATATTGCTTGTACAAATTTATCGAAGTAGATTAGTTTAATTTATACATATCAAGTTCTTACAATATTAGAAAGGTAAAATGTTACTATTTAATTTTTCTAATAAGGCTCCCACTATTCTTTTATGTTTCTCAAAACCCTCAGAAGAAATGTAGAAGCCTTTCGACTTCACTAGTGGTTGTTAGGACTCGTTTGGATTGGTTCTGATCTTGAGGAATTTAACAAGTCATACTACTGGAAATGATGGATAACATTATCAGTTATATTATATACAACTCCTAACTCTTGGTTCCTTGTCCTAATCTCATTTCGACCTTGAGGAATATCAACAAATCAAAAGGGATTATTCACTTGCACCTATCTGTGACGGCCTAAGTATAAATGTATGTACCTTGAGGAATACCAAAAGATACGTACACATATCTTACCTCGTCCAATAAATATATTAATAGCAGAATGTATAACATCCTTAGCTTGAGGAATATCAACAACTAAGGAGTGTGCAAGCAATCTATTAGTATATAAACGGTAGAGGGCAACTTTATATTAAAAATTCATAATCTTTAATATATTTATGAAGTGATATCGACTAATGAAATAATACATTTCTTATGAAATATTTCTATGATTTAAATGTTTGATACATCTGAAATCATGATATATGTACTTTAGGCATGTTATTATCTTTTAGGTCTGTTTAGAATTTCTTATTGTTCTATATTTTATTATACATTCGTATTGTATAAGTTTATTCTTATATAACATTTTATAATTTAATTACCTTATATAATAATCTTTTGTGTAATCTTATGTTAAATTTATTAATTAAATCTAATTTAATTAATTATTTCATCAACATTTTAATTAATTATATATTATTCAATTGAACATTGAATATGTATAATATTATATTTATAGTTATATATATATATATTTTTTAATATATATATGTATTATATTATTTATTAATTAACATTTAATTTAATTAATTAATTAAATTATTTTAACTAATTATATTATTTTTGAAAATTATATACTTACATACCTTAAACATTTTAAGGTAATATAACATATATCATTATATATGTTATATAATTTAATTAATTAACTATTTAATTAATTAATAAAATTTATTAATCCGATTAATATTTAATAATTTTTAAAATTTTAATCTATAAATTTTCAAAACAATTTTGAAAATCATTTTATAACATTTATAAAATTTTCTTAATTTAAATTTAACTTTTAAATTTTATTTTAATTTCAAAACAGATTTTGAAAATTAGCCAAAAGTCCAAATTCAAATTGGATCTTTTCTGTTAGGGATAACTTTTGAGCTCACTTCACCTTTCAAGGCAGGCCTATGGCTAGGTAGGACAGCATACTTGATTGCCCAAATGTAGCTTAGACAGTATTTTTCTAAACATTACACTTAAAGGTAAGCTTAATTAGTTGGCCCTAGTATGACTAATTTGGACCACTTAGGCTATTGGGCATTAATACCATTGCAGGAACTGGACCAGCACGCAATGGATTAAATGATTGAGTTTCAAAACTTTTTACCATTTTAGATCTTATTGGACCTATGAAGTCTAAATTGATTTAGATACAATCTAAATAATTTTAAATAAATTTTTTATTTTATTTAATTAATTTATATTAAGATTTGATTTTGTGTGTGTATGTATATTATATATAATATATAAGGTATATATGTGTATTAAATACACACATACATGTAAGTGTGCGTACAACATATAAATGTGTATATGGTTTAATGTGCCCATATATCTGAGATTTATACCACAACAGACACATTAACCCTTTATATGCACATTGTTGTCCTAAACAAATTCAAATTATACATATATAATTGAATTTTGAATTTTACTTTGTAATAAAATAAATTATTTTGAATAAGTCAATAATTTTGAAATTTAAAATTCATTTTCAAAATATCTAATTTATTTAATAATAAAATAGATTAAAAACTGACCTAGATCTATAAATTTAAACTATATATATCATAAAATGAAATTAAAAACCATAAATATAAATAAAAAATTAGTTTGAATAAGTTAATAATGTTGAAATTCAAAATTCATTTTTAAAATATCCAATTTGTCTAATTAGTAAAATAATTTAAAGTAGATATGGAACTATAGATTTGAATTAAATATATATAAATATATGATATAAAATTAAATAAAAATATTTATATCACATAATTCCAAAAATAAAATTACCTCTACTACTAATAATGGAAATTCAACCAACTAATTTCAACCTTGTGTTTTTGCAATTCCCAAAATGCCCTTAGAAATTCCAAAAACTCTTCCACTTCATGAACCCTAACACACTCTTTCTTCCCCAATTACTATACTTTCCCAAAGTCGGCTCCTCAAAATCTAATTCTAAGTCCGCACCGCTAACATTCCAAATTATTTACAAATTTAACTTCCACCGTCGTCGCCCTCCCTCATCGTCGCCACATTCCCTCATCGTCGATGTCACGTTTAGCATCTTCTCTCGCACTCCTTCAGGTTACTTCTCTTTAACTCTTTCGCCAACTCCAGATTTTCAATTACCAATTGGAATTAACTTTATGATTCGATTAGACTCATGTTGTACGTGTGTGTTTAATCAAAT
The DNA here is from genome assembly GCA_030737815.1 of Allium fistulosum. Taxonomy (NCBI): domain Eukaryota; kingdom Viridiplantae; phylum Streptophyta; class Magnoliopsida; order Asparagales; family Amaryllidaceae; genus Allium; species Allium fistulosum. The sequence goes on from CM060904.1 coordinate 361,286,415, forward strand.
TAAATTTGAGGTATGGTCAAAGTGATCTGAACTGCCAAAACCGCGTTCAATAGTTTTTGAGTTCGATAGTTCCATATTTCAACAGTATTTTGAGATATACTCAGATTAAATTTTCAACTCTAGATTTTCATATTTCATTACAGTTCGATAGTTTGCACTGCCGCAACTCAGTTCATTCAAATTTGACTACGACACTGTTTGCTTTGTTAGTTATTGAACTTTTTCTTCATTTAATGTTTGATGGCCTGCTATGTTTTCTTTGAATTTTTTGCTTAGTTTAAATGAATTAAAGTAGAAATGTTGATGTTGATGTTGCTGAGTATTTGTTGAATTAACCTTCTGTGTGATTGTTGATGCTTAGTTTTGTACACATGGTACATGGAATGATGAAGTGGACGAGAAAGATAAAATAAGGTACCATTTTAACTTTAAATCAAGGGACCTGCTGACTCAATTCATATTATATCAACTATGTACTTTTAGTTTCTTCTTCAAAAAATATAACTAACTTTTTTCAAATTGTATTTTTGAATCGCATGAATGGATGAGGGATCCGTTTGCTGGGGGCAATAAGGCTTTTTCAGTCTAGCGGGTCGAAGTAGTTTTGTTTGTAACGGTTTGAACTAATATAATTTGACGTAGATTTGCTAACATTTAGCTGAATTGACTTAATTGTTATATAAATTTATTTTTTTGTACATTTTTATTTTATAGTAAATTGAGTTTTTGCATGGAAATTGGGTCTGTCAGTTGTTTTAATCTATCTACTGGTAACAAGGCTATCTCAATTTTAGTTATGGATGTACATCGTTCCCCTATGTTTGTTAAATCGTTATTCAACCTAAGTTCAATTTTGTTATCAATTTTTTTACATCCAAATAAGTTATTTTATTTTTATCTTCACTACCTAACTTAGAACACTCAGTGTTGTCCAATAAATTTTCTCTCTTGAATCAAATAAAGTATCATGTTAGTCGCATTTCTTATCTAGATATTTAAATATTTCTAGGTTAGTGAATAACGTATTTTTATCGGGATAGCTATATCTTAGCATGAACGGTATCATGCAAAATTTTCAAGCTAGCGTTGTACATTTTTAGATGACATAGAGTTCTAACTTGAAAGTTATTAATATACATGTATTGTCCCCATGATTATCGTCTATTTGATTTTTTTTAATTACTTTTGATAATTAAAAATAACAGAGTGATTTTATATTACTTTTGGAACTCTATGATAAAAATAGAGAAGAAATGAGAGAAAATAATGTGAATAGGCAATTCAATTAACTAATGCTTTTGGGCTGAAAATAGTACATTTTTTTACTCTTTTATTAGATTAAAGATTGAATAGCCATAGATGCTGGTAGATGAACTTGATCCAACATTAAATAAACATAGATAATCAAGGTAGTTGTTCTCACTTTTGACTTCACGAAGCTACGTAAGAAGACCCTTAGACCAGACAATAGATTTTCTCTTATATGTTGAATATTTGCTGGTACATGTTGAAATTTGAAAATTTTGTAGTTTTATCAATTCTGTTTCCTTAGGCTGGCAATATATTTATTCTTCCAATCACTAATATCCTTGCACAGATCCCACATAGGACTACATTGAGTTCAAAATCACATTGACAAATTCAAAATAACAATGAAAGTATTATGTAAAGACAAATATTACACTTGACGAACAACTAGTAAACAATTTTGCCTCCATTAGCTCATTAAAGCAATCTGGCATCATGTGAGAGCAATTTAGAATTGTAACGTTTTCTTAATAGTATCCACAATTGAACTAAGTTTTGGAATATGCAGATTTTTTTTTAAATAATTTGGATAAATAATTGTCCAACAGCTTAGACAAACAGAATATCAATGAGCCATAAATGTTCGGTTGTTTATCTTTTTATAGGAAAACGAGTCATCATGCAGAGGAGGAGAGCACTCATAATGTTTGGTTGTTTCTCTATACATAATTGTCCAATAACTTAGACAAATGGAATATCAGTCTATGGGTAAATATGTATTCGTTATAAGTACAAATATCAGTCTTCTTAAAATATGATACAAGCCAACTTATATTTTCTCATATTTTAACCATATTAATGCACTGTTTCCTTTGAATTCAGCTACTGGGATTTCATGGTCCTCTTGCCAACCATCGGCCTGGAATAATAAGTATTGGTCGTGGCCATCATGAAAAATAAGTTTCACTGATCCTGACATTAGTGTGTAAGGAGAATAATATTCAAATTCAGTTTTTCCTTTAAATATTATTTGAATAATTTTGAGATCATAGCTACATATATATGTACATGATAACTAAGCATGAAAAACATTGTTGAGTGAATTTATATAGTTCTCAATTGACAGATTTGATAAGGAAATTAGTTATGAATTATTTGTTCAATGTTATATGATGTTTAAAATGAATCTGATTCCCATAAAGTAGTAGGAAGTAAAAGTATCACAAATTTGTAAAATTCGTTTCTGGAATAATGTGGAAACCTTAGTGGGTAAATTATTTTTTATTTTAAATTTATGTGTTTATTCTGACTAAATGAATTCATAAAATATATGGTCAGTAAACAAACAAGTTTAGTTTTGCATTCCTTATTAAACTAATCGATTATATTCAACTTTTTAAGTGATCATGTGTAACGTACAAAACTTGGTGTGTTTTAACCTTTTCTTACAACGAATTCACAAATATATATTATCAAAAAATAGTTTTTTTCATATTAGTTTCCAATGGTTAATAAAACAATTAATTACATAAATGAAATTATAGCCTTTTCTAATATGTTGATTGATTGGACTTATTATATGGTTGATGGTTGATTGGAATGCATTACAGTGATCCATTATTTTTAGTTTAATAAACTATGCAAGGTCAGTAAGCTTATTTAATTTTGAGTCAAAACAATTTGGTCACTAATTCAATTAATGCCAACGACGCTTAATCATTAGGAGTGGATGATGCTTAATCCTATAAAGGTGGCATAGGGCAGAAAGGAGCAGCGGGAAGTTTATGAGGAGGTTCATGTTGCCAGAGAAAGCAAAGATCGATCAAATGAAGGCAACCATGGAGAATAGGGTTCTCACTGTCACTGTGCCCAAGGAGGAGATCAAAGAAACCAGAGGTTAAAGCTATTAAGATTAACGGTTAGATTATTGACTTTGAGCGCATTGAATGGTCTATGTCTACGTTATGAGATTTTTGTTGTCAAGTTTTTTATGTTGTGTTATTTGAGGTGATGAATAAAATGAGAGTTGCTGGAAACTGTTCGGTTTTCTTTTTTCGTAATGTTGTAATTGTTTTTAAACCTGTATGGTCGTGAGCGAAGTTATACAAGCATGCTTTTTACGTGCTGCTATACTAGTATATAATAATAATAATATATTAAAATAATAAATAAATAACTATAATTTATGTATTTTATTTAAATGCCTTACGGGAAAAATTAAAAAGAAAATTATATATATATAAATTTTCATTTTTTTAATTCTATAAACAATATATTATAATTACATATATATATATAATAGCTAATACATGTTACATTAACATTAAAATATATATGTATATACAAACTTTATATTTAAAAAATAAAAACATATTTCTATTTTTTGCTGTAACATTAACTTATGATACATAATAAAATAATTTTGGATATGTAAATACATATATTTATTTTTTCATTTGTAATTGTAGTCAAGATAGTGATAAATCAATATAAAACAGTTTTAAACGTTTTCTAAAATTATATTTAAAAATTTATTACTGTAATACACCACACACATTTAATTTTATCGATTCAAATAAATAGTATTGATAAATAGTGAAACTTATAGAATTATGCATATAAATTCGTTCAAATATATATTGATTAACTATATTAACATGATGACGTATTAGTCATAGATTATAGGACGTTATCTCAAAATATTGCTTTAGATTTGCACCTTGATTGGCAAACTTTCCAAGATTTGATCTTGATCCAAGCTCCTAGCTTTGCAACTGCTTAGAGAACCATTTTTGATATTTTTTGTTCAATGTTTAGATCCGATATTTTTGTCCTAAGGGGGTTGGAAATAGCGGCTATCATAAAGGAGAAGGGGAGAAAAAAGTAACCTTAACAACGAAGGGTAGTGTGGCCTTTTATAGAGAGAGTAAAGGAGATATTCTCTCCTTGGATTACTCCTTCTCTATTACCAAATCTAGATCCAACTTTTTTGAATCTTTAGCCCATCTCTTTCTCTTCTATAGCCAGCCGAGCTAAGGCTATATAGGCCTTGAATCATTCCAAATCCATTAGTAATTAATCACTTTTAAATCAAATTTAAATGCATGTCGATATCGAATATCGATTTGTACATATATAACTTTTATATACACGCCTGATTAATTATTATTGGCGCCCATAAAATACTAATAGAACCCAATACATTAAATAAAATAATAATTAACATTTCATAGATATTAATCAATTTAATTAATATACAAAAATTATAAATCAATTAATTCATGTGCTATATCAGAGAATTTACCAATGCGGTTGTGGAACTTGTAGCTGTAACTTCAGTCAGTGATAATATCGAACAATTCAGATATTAACGTTCACATGTCACCTTAGCTGGTCATGAGACAGTTTGACTGAATTTATCAATTACACATTTTTTGTTAAAATACAATTTTACTATTTTAAGCGGTATCCGACAGCGACAATTATTTACACCAATTATCTTCATTGAAACTATATCATATTAGGACTTATGGAATTTGGTAATAGTCAAAATTCCAATAACGTCCACATTTAACTTGTGTGGTCCAAACACAAAGTCCGTGGTTCAATAATAATAATAAGTATCATTAACTGAATTGCTCTAGCGAGAGACTTTTCAGTTAATTATGATACTAACCTCATATAACCGAGGAGATGAATTCTCTATTGAATAGTATTTCACTACCAATGTTGTAACTCGACCCAACTATAATTATTAAGTGGTGTCTAAGTCTTATGTGTTATGTGACGCCCCACCTCTATACTCACACTAACCAAGGACACTACTGGGTAATGCCGTTAATTAGTACGAAGAATAAGGCTGTTGAGGAGCGGCCAACTGTATAATTGATTTGAGTGAGAACCGATATGTCAGATAGTATATCAGAGGAAATCCAACATATCCAATCCAAACTTAAAATCAACTACACAGTGGCTATTAGGCCTCCGGAAACAAATATAAAATAAGCATAACACAAATCAGTCAAAGATATTCATATCACTAAGGCGGAAACATATATGAATATAACACACAAAAGTGTACATCAAAATAGTCGTCATACAAGATCCACTACATCACAAAAGAATAGGTACAAGTACTAAGCAAAAGAATATGTACACATCAAAAGTCTCTATCTCAAATGTATAAAAGCAAAAACTACTAAGCTAAAGTAGTTAGCCAAAAGTCAGAAGCAAGCCCCTGCTAAGAAGTCAAGTGGAAGCACCTGTAACACCTCGGTCTGACCCGAGTATTATTTAAGAAGAAAAATAATAAACGGATCAGTCTAGCTATAAATATTATATGAGATGAGAAAGGATAAGAGATACCACAAAAATGTATGATAATAATAATGCCATACTATGACAAGTATACATTCGATAACAATAAAATTCATACAATATCTCAAATCTCGTCAAATATCCAAAAAGAATATCACATTCTTTAGCTATTCACCAAACCCCAAATATTGACAAAACATATCAATGTCAATCGCAAAAATTGGTGAAACAAAAATTCCAGAAGTCAACAATTAGAAATCCAGAAAAACACAAAGGGGGAGGCCTATCACAAATGGGAGCATGAAAACTCACCAACACGTGTATCACAAACAGAACGCTATTCCAAGGTCTCTAACCATAAAGTTTGAGCCGAGGCTCCACAAATGGCCCGAAGACCATGGATCGCTACCCCATCGATTTGAACCGAAGCTCCACAAACGGGGTTTAATCCCCCACACAAACAAAGAGACATCGCACATCGCTAGTCTAAATCACAAAATGATCATCATTGATCGATAAGTGTAAATTACACTAAGCTAGTAAATAAATAAGTTTAGCTTCATGTCCCATAACCACTGGCTTAACTTAAATATTTACGAACAAATTGTAGATTTCCACTCGAAAATTGTCACGAGATTTCAATCGAACAAGTCCAAGAATTAACCGACGAAGTAAACGAAAGCGTTTCATACCACTTGTTTTGCTAAGTCGTTTAATTAGATTTCTCATACGAATGTGGTAAAGGTTTGTATATACTAATAGATAAGAAAATGGTTTTAAAAACAAGCTTTGTATTAAAAGTAACGTTGAGATCGTTTTTGTGAAAGAGTTTGAGTATTTACTACTAGTATAGAAAACTTTGTATTTAAAGGTGAAAAATCACAGAATTGATTGTAAAAACAATCTATCACCAAAAATCCACCTTCGACAACGTGAATTCAAACCATAAAAATCGATATCTAATCCAATCAAATAGATATTCCAAAAATTCCATAAATGAAGTCATCAAAGTCGATAATAATTGACAACAACTAACCGGATCAACAAAAATCGATAAAATTTGGAAATCCACTCAAAAACAGCCAAAATAGGCAAAAATGAACAGTTCCAGACGTCTGTAATTACCAACCAGACGTCTGAACCACTAACCAGACGTCTAGTTGGATTTCCAGACGTTTGTATATTGCCTCTACCTTTTTTCTTTTTCCAGGGACCAATTCTAGACGTCTGGATTTTTCAACCAGACGTTTGGATTTCCTTCCAGACGTTTGGATTTTCAATCCAGACGTCTGAAATTTCCTGCTAGGCAAAAATCAGCCTAGCCCAAAAAAGGCAAAAATCCAAACCGGAAGCGATCGGACGAGCGACGGAGGCTAGGTAATTATGCCAAGCGACAACCTAGCCTTATAGGCTCTTCGATACACCTCAAACAACATGTCCAAATATCCAAGATAGGATCTTTAAAGATTTTGACTTCAAAATACCAAAAATTGGAAAATTTACCAAACCAATTCAAATCAAAAGCAATTGAACATGAAATAGATGTTAGGAATTCATACCTAACAACAATGAAAGCTATAGACATAGATGTGAGTTCAAGAGCTCATCTTTAAAACTCAAAAACAACGAATGTAGAAGCTCTAAAACAAGGCAAGATCAATTCCTCTTCAATACACCTCTAGAATCTTCAATCTATTATCAAAGGTGAAGTTTTACCTAAGTTAGGTTATAGGAATTTCTGAATATTGGAGAGAGATTGAGATGGAGAAGATGAAGAGGATGCTTACCTAAGCTTCTCTTTGATTTTAGAGCAAGAAGTTGAATTTCCTAAGAAAATTAGGGCTTAGGAATTTTAATTTCCCATCTTTTCGCCCATTCTTTCCTTTAGCTTGAGAGTGTTAGGAAAATAGAATGAATGAATGAAGAGGAGGTGGAGTTAGGGTATTTTGTTGGGTTAGTGGGCTGAAACCCAAACCCAAAGCCCAATAGAAAAATAGTAAAATTCTACTCAACTCCAAACATATCGATGTTTATACTCAAAAAGATCGCAAACGCAATTTTGGACTCAATGGAAGTGGTCTCGAGTCCGGATTCGACCGTTTACAAAAAGTCACATTTTGGACTTTTAAATTCAACTAACGATGCTATATTTAAATAAATCATTTAAATATATATTATCGTAAAAATATGCGGGTTGTTACATGTTATCAGGTAGTATTGTAAGAATATTAGTCTAGGGGAATTGGGGGTTTTGGGTTCAAGGAAATCCAATGGTGAGCTTGGGGATTGGACATAGATAAGAGTTTGTACCAAGATAAATCAGTTGTGTTCTTTATTTCTATAATACCGAGGTTCCTTTCTTACTAATATATCTGTTTTTATATTATTTAATTCTTTAAAATAAAGTAGATAAGGTTTCATCTCCATATCGATCTGACCTTATCAAAGAATTATAAAGTCACAAATTATAGGTATTCTCTCATCATTAATTCATCTTTCAGCTTATTCAATTATTCTGAAGTTTGATCATTTCTTTGACGATGAATCATGTTTTTATCCAGTCGATTCACATTGTCTTCAAGTAATCCATTAGCTCTTATGTGATCCTTTACTTCAGCATGTATTTGAACTCCATCCGTACTCCAGAAACAAGATCGCACTTTTCTTTATCGTCGACAATCTCAATACTTCACAATGAATTTTAACTCTCATATTTTGGTCCTCATCAAAATCCAAAATTTAACTCTGGTTCGATCATACTAACCAAATTATCTTACTAAATGTGTCATCCTTCCACTGTCATTGTTTGTAAGCAACCATAACACACTGCTTAGCATCGAACTGCTAGAGGAAAGCCAAATTAAGTGAGCAAGAATATCCATAACCTGCCGTATACCTTACAACACATAGACAAAGTATAATACATAATATAAATACAGTATATTTTAGATGGTAATATGATAAAGTGAAAGTGCTAATACCATAAATAAATAACATTAGTGTACGTTGTGGTTTATAAGAACGTACATGGTTAAATAAACTGAGTTAATATCTCTCAAGCACGTAGAAATGATTTCCAAAAATCTATAATATCATAATAACACCAACTACAATGTAACACTATATTGTGGAATACAAGTACTAATGCAAGTAGATTTATAGGAGAGTCCAACATCCTGCCTCTCCAAGTAGCTACAAACTGATACTCTATCCAAACCAACTCTCAGCCTACTTGTAAAAGAACCTAAGAGTTACAAGAAAGTAGATAAACAACTTCAGGCCAAATAATAGTCTTTTATGAGCAAACATAACTCTAAAATACTTCATGTAAACTCAATATGTAAACATCCTCGGATAAGATCTACGAGGTAATAAACTCATACCATAACCATTTTCACTCGAACAATAAAAATATTAGCACAACAACTGTACCTCTATTACTACTAAGTATGTAATTAAAATAAAATAAAGGTATAAAGTGTAGGATCAAAGAAAATCAATCAACACTACACATAATAGAATCCAAACCCAACCTATCAAACGACTAATAAATAAGCCTCTATGATCTAATTATTGGGTTCAATCCACTAAGACATCCAATGATAGTACACACATCATAATATATAGGTTAAAAACCCTTTTCTACTTAAAAAGTGTCACTAGTCGCCATATTTAGGACAACAAACCATTCATGTCCATCTTCAATACTAATGGAAATTCAACCTCATGAACTATGCCCTAAGTATCAACCATAAGCATGCAAACAATAGTGAGTCCTAGTTACTGGCTTGTACGTTTTCAACCTTGAAACTTTAATCTAAATCGACTATAAGTTCCTATAATCTCTTTTTTTGCTTATTTATAACATGAAGTCGCTTCCTTATAACGTTACGATATATTTTTTCGAATAGTTCGTAGACCATAGTCAAAGTTTATAGAAGTCTGCATTAAAATTGGGTAGAAATAATATTTGGAATGTTGCTTCACATATGCTTATCCCTCTCCACATGTCTTTGCAAAATCATCTTGCCCAATCACTATTAGATCAATCACAAGATCACCGCCCAATCACTACTCAAAGAATAATCCAAAAAACACTCATACACGATGATTGGAAATAAACACTGCTCCAATATTGCTTACAAGTGTGTTACTCAATGACAGAGTCATGGGTATGTCCTAGGAGCAAATATGCAATTTGTACGTATATCTAGCGCGACAACCAATTATGTAATTATGTTATCATCTTTCCGACGGCCCTTCATTTATTTATTTAAGCTTATTACTTTATTATAATATATTAGTTATATAAGTTTAAGATTTGATTAAATATATAATAGTTCAAATCCTAAGAATTTATAAAGATATTTTATTCAATTATTCAAATTTATGAAAGTTTTTGAGTAATTAAATTAGTATTGTCGATAATCTTTTTTTGTATAATTATATTCCATAATTATCTTTGTTGAAAATCGAACATGGACAATCATTGTCTGCAAGTTTCAGTCTATCAATTAAATTTTTTTGATGAAAGTTATGCTACGTAATAGTTTATGCATTTATTTTGTAAACAATGCGTATAACTATAATTAAAAAAATTTAAATTAATTTGAAAATGCAAGTAAGAGAGGTTGTAATCATTAATATTTATTTCATATTCATTGATATGTAATATAAACTATTTGAATTAAAATTTTCAAATAAACTAATTTATATTAAATTTATTTTAAAAGTACGAAAATGGAATAAAAAATATTTATTAGCCGTCGGAAGCCATCGCTAAGTATACTCGTCGACGACTGTCGGAAGCTGTCGCAATGTCGCATTTATTCAGCCAACATGTCGAGAGCTGCTTCATTTCATTTACTTCCCCAAAACCTACCAAAACCCTAGCTCCTTTCACCTCCTCTCCATCGTCGGCTGCTTGTACGTCTCCCCGACCATCATCAAATTCATCATTCTCCAATCTCAACAAGCCTAGGCCATTAATTCAACTCGAATCAGGTATTTTCTACTAACCCTAATTACTTTTAATTTTCTAAATTAGGTTAATATGTGATTCTAGTTGTTTATAATACCACATTAATTGTTTATTATACTCCATTGAATGCTAATTAGAGTCATTATCGTTTAAATCCGAAAATTAATGTATAATTTAATATATGTATATATGCTTTAATTAGTGTATATGTGCATTAGGGCTAGCTTGGGTCAATTTGTGTATATGCACATAATTTAGTCTATGTGTTTTGTAAAACGTCGAAAATAATAATTTATGTACATAATCGTTTATTAGTTTAGACCCTTAATTATGTACAAAACCTAGTTTGGTAGAATCTATGGCATGCGGTAAACTAGTGTATATTGTAGTTTATTTTTTAAAATATAATATTATATTCATAACTTGTTAAATTTGAAAACATAAAATATTTTTTTAAAAAGTAAAAATTATATAATATATTATATAATTAATAAAACATTAAAATATAAACAAATTACTATATAAATGCTAATATGTTATATAATTAATAAAAAAATATAACGTATATGTATAACAGTAATATATAAACAAATTGGTGTAGAACGTGCTTTATTTTTTTAATTCCCTTAGATAGTTTTTGACCCCGTCTGAAAAGTGTTGTATATGATCATTATATAGATAATTGTTTTTGTCACAAACCGGACATCAATATTCATCTGATACAATATCTATCAGATTTGTTCCTTTATTGGAAAAGTTACAAACACGATAAAGTGATTACTTTTGTAAATCATTTCATCTTAAACGGTTCACAAAATTTCGACAGCACTTTCTTTTTGTTCTCTATGTACACACATTTTTGTACGATACAAGGAATAAAGGAGAAGTGCTACTGAAATTTCGTTGAATCGTTTAAAATGAAATGATTTGCGAAATGTAATTATTATTGTATTTGTAATGGAAAGTAGGATGACCAACCATTAAAGTTGAAAACAATAAACTAAAAATTTGATATTATATTACCAATTTGTTAAAATTTAAAATATATAAGATTTTGTAAAAAAATCAAAAAAGAATAATATATTATATAATTACTAAAACATTAAACTTTATAAATGAATTGGAAAATAAAATGTCAATCCATAAAATGATCAATACTTTTTTTAATTTCTATATATATTTTTCAATAGGAAAAATGGTTAATTATTTTGTTGATCAAAGTTGGGCGTATCAACCATGAAGGGATTGAAAGGCTCAATAAATGAATATTTTTATAATGGTATATACGTATTTATTGAATTCGCTTTAAGTAATAATGGAAATGACAAAGAAATTTGTTGTTCGTGTCGTAGGTGCAAACACTTGAAGCATTTGATATCGGATATGGTTAAAGTTCATTTGTGCCAATACGATTTCATGCTGGATTATTAAGTGTGGGATCGTCATGGAGAACTTATAGCACCTAATCCTGTATAGTCAGAGGAGGAGGTGGGAAATGACATTATTATGTCGAAGCCTATAGAAGATATGGTTGAAGATGTAGCATGATCAATATACCAGATCGTTGAAGTTGATGATGTTAATGTCGAAGAAAAACCTAATATTAGAGCAAAGAAAATCTACGATATATTGGATGCTGCTAAGAAATCCCTTTGGGATGGCTGTAAAAGCGCCACTAACTTATTAGTAACTGTAGAATATATTGTGATGAAATCAAAATATAACTTCAGAGAAGCTAGATTCATAGCTGTTGTACACGCCGTAAAACGGCATATGACACCCGATAATTTAATGTGCGAAAATCATTACTGCTTTTAGTTTGCCATATCAAAAAATAGATATGTAACGAACCGGATTTTCAACCCTCGAAAATCGACACTAATACATCCACTTTATCACATGTCGAACATTCAAGTGCTAGAAATACCGATTTGTTAGGCTGAAAGAAGAAGGTAGAAGATAGTAGAAAACTAAACAACACAGAATCTAACAATGCAACAGAATAACATATATTAATCACATAATGTTTTACAAAGTTATCTCAAAACTGATACATCAGAGTTACACTAATACAATTCTAACCTAGGACAGTTATAAAAGTTTGTCCTTATCATCAGATACAGAGTACATAATATACAGTGGAAACAAGTAATAACTATCAATCGATGAAGCCTCTTGCTCCAAGCTCCTCCAAGTGCATCCGTAGAAAACCTGGACAACTTGGCTGCTCATAAAAATTTGAGCATCTAAGAGTTTTAGGGAAAGAAATAAAACTCCGGGTCGGACATGGTCTGGTGTGAGTAAACTCAAAGCAACTGAATTATTACTTTTCAAAACCCTTTTAAAATCAAAGGTATCTCGTAAAACCGCACCTAACATAAACACGAACGGGTTTTTACCTTATGAAAACCAAAACCACTTTTTTTATAAAAATCCTGTGATATTATAATATATTGTCCAAGCATAAATACTTATTAAAATAGCCGAAATTGTTACATTAATTAAATTCCAGCATACTAGGCTCTACAATCAAAATCGTAAGGCACATATTAGAGATTTGATTCCATACTATGACAAGGTAAGGAAATACCTTTCGAAGGTACATCTCTAGATAAATTCACTGGGGTCTGACAAGAACATCTTGTACCCCTGCCATATAAGACTGGCCTACCACTTGACTAGTTGTGACGACCCGCAAATCCATACCCTTTGAATCGACAATAAATCACACATGTCCGACCTAAAAAGGACATAATGACGGAAAGTCATAAGAAAGAAGAGAGAGGGTGAGAAGAAAGAGAGAAGAGAAGAGAAGAAGAAGAAGAAGATAGAAACATAACCATAACAATACAGAATCTCACATCGCAGCGGAATAACATATGATAGAGATGAATAATCTTTACAAAAGAGAAACTGTAATATACATACATCAATCAGAGTACATAAATAAATAATTATCAGCTTGGATAGTTATAACAACCCGTCCTCACAAATGCCGATAATTTAAACAACAATTCAGCGAAAAAATAACATATACGTGGAATACGATTAGAAGATCTCCAACTCATCTGCTGAAGCTCCAAAAGCACCAAATCTGAACCTGTAAATATACTCTGTGTGACCCAAGCGTTGAAAGGGAAGAATGTCCGGATCAGTCTGGTAAACCAGCGTGAGAAAAACACATCTCAACTGAATTTATAAAGTTATCAAAACTTTTCCTTTATCAAAACAAAAGGTATCTTGTAAGACCACGTCCACACATAAACACAGATGGGTTTTTCCCTTACGATAACCAAAACATTTCATATCAAATTCTCTTATATTATAATAGTGTCTATTGCACAAATAATAATTAATCATAGCTGAAATTGTTACCATTATTAAATTCCAGATACTAGGCTCTACAAACAAAATGGCAGGCACGTAATGGATATTGGATTCCATACAAATGACTAGGTAAGGGACTACCTTCCGTACAGTACACCTCTAGAGGGATGCACCTAGGGAGCAGATACTGCCCGCCTAAACTAACACATGACCGGCCTACCCCTTCCTGGATATTACTGAATATGTCATTACCCCGATCGTTACCGACCTTTAATGGGTACCCGGGTCATACATTCACCACATACATAAACATGTGTAGAGTAAATCTAGAAGGATGATGGCATCTCCTAATGGGAGCGACCTACTTAGCCTTGCTGCTTCTACCCTGTTTTAATCATTTCCTGGGTGTGAGGCCAAAAGAGGTATCAAATACCTTTCACATATCACATATCACATCATCTTTGAATGCCACATTGCCATTTCCGTTGACTACTAATTGCCTTCCACAAAAATACAACCCTTGAGCTCGTAACTCTCAAGGAGGGTGTTAAGCTAAGAGAAGTTGCCTTATCTTCCACCACAGATGTATGTTTGTAAAAACCAATGTACGTAATCTCAGAAAATGCACTGTCAGACATCCATCCATACAAGTTGTCTAGGAACAGGACAAACCGAAGGTACTTTCCTACCACATCCTATCGGGAATCACCCCTAAGATTAGTAGCGAATAGTCCTTGCATTGGATATTTCATAACAAAGAGACCACTGCTACTATATGTATATTGGGATTTTTACCCCAAATGATCAACAAGCATTCCTTCACTATGAAAATCCTAAATATCAATATCATCAAAAACCTGCACAATCGTCGCATATAGGTTGGTCTGAAGTGGTTTTCAGATAATCCGATCCTGGTCTCTTCGCACCAACAATGCAAAAGCGTTAGTCAACCTCATACAGAAACCAAGTCTCGTAGACTTATCACGTTTCCAACTTTCAACTTGCTATCCTTCGGTCAAGAGAAAGCTTGATAGATAGGAGTAATCACTCAGCACTACTCGAATCAACATCCTTTACACTAAACAATAATCAAGCCTACATAGATGGCTACGTACTAAGTGTATGACTAAATAGTTTCCACATCAAGTCGAGAAATTAAATGGCCAAAAATATAATTTAGCACTTAAACAGTCACTAGGCTTGATTTATTAATATTTTATTTATTAAATCATTTTTCCAAATTTATTACTTCAAATTATCTTTAAAAAGATATATTTTCAAAACCATTCAATCTTTCAATATTTGGAAAACATTTCATAAAATTATTTTAATAATAAGTGAATTCACAACTTATTTCATTTTTAAACCATATAAACTCCATTTTATAATATCACTTTCCAAAACATTCATTTTAAGGATTTCTCACTTTAAAAACGTGAATATATTTCCTTTTATAAAATCCATATTTAGTTTATCAAATTAAATTGATTTCACATTTATAAAGCAGTGTTTATAATTCACATTTCTATTTTATAAAAACTTCCTGTAACAACCCGCAAATTCGTAGCAATTAATTATCGACACTAGGTGATTAAATCGTTCGCCAATTCTTATTGGAATTTTATCGAGTTGAAATTCTTTTGAAAAATGGTTGAGAAATTGTTGGTGGGCTTTAAACTTTAGGCCCATACATTTTTCTTTGATACCGTGATAAGGGTATTACCCGATTCCCCTTTTTTTTTATTTGCCTTCCATTCTCATTCGAACCCTAAAAGCATACGAGAGAAATAAAAATGGCGGTCGCGATTGCTCTTCCTTCGATCTGGAAAATTAGGGCTTCGTTCCCTTTGTTCCCTTGAGCGCTCGGCTTTGCTTGAGATATTGATGTTGCTTGGCTTTGCTCGAGAAGATGATTCGTGCTTGCTTTCTGCTTTGCGCGCTCCTTAGGGTTTCTGAAACTCGACTTCGGTGTGATTTCTCGTTGCTCTCGGTTGCCACGTCGAAGAAGGTGAGTTCATCTCACATCTAATTCCAGCTCCAGTTCATTCGTATTCGAATTTGATGTTTCATGGCTTTGATTTTGTGATTTTCTCGCTTTGACTTGGTCGACTTTGTACTGACACGGCTTCGGCCATCTTTGTGTTCATCCCTGTCTTCGTCTCTGGCCATCTTCTCTGGTCTCCACTTGAACATTGCATTCGTGAATGTGAGGTTGTCTGGTTGTTCGAACTTGTTCATGCGATTTCATGTATCACTGCACTGAGTGTTTGTAGATTGGCACTGACTTGTTTGATGTTGGCTTGCCTTATTCATTTCTTAGTCGCACTCTAGTTCATTTTACTTTGACACTCCCCATGTAATTTGCATTTGCATTTTTTTTTGATTTGCACTACCTTGGGCTCGAGACTAGTACTGCATATTATTGGTGACTTTGGCTTGGTTCGAACTTGTTGCCACCCCTCTTGAACTTTTTTCACTGATGCATTGAGCTCGTGTGGACTTTATTTATGTGCCGTCTGCATTTTACATTGCCTCTGACCTTTGAGGCACACAGACTTCATGTTGTTCACTTGTGCCTTTGGGACCATAGCAGATTGATTACACCCAAGTTTTGAGTTCACACACGTTTGATCATTTATGGCAGCTGTCTTGACCATTTGAGATAGTTTGCCTACCTGTTTTACGAAGTATTGGGCATATGTAAGGCAGTTTGCATTCATTTGATGGCGTCATGACTTTGATTTCATCAAGTCGCAAAAGTTTCGACCTCTTTAGATTTGCATCCCACCTGAGTACTTATGTATCGTTTCTTGCATACATTTATATAAGTGTGCATGTTTTAATTGCACTGCTTTATTGACTTGTAGATAGTCCACTGTTTTGACAATGCTTGTCCACCTTATATTCTGGTCTCTGACCTGCTGGTTGGAGTTCGAGACTTGTACTTCACCTGATGTATTTGAATCTTGTAGCTTGTATTCTTTGCTGCATATCAACTTGTTCACGTGCATGTGTACTTCCATATTTTTTGTTAGACACGGTTGCATTCGTTCATCTGGACGTGTATTTGTTGGCTCCATTGTAGCTTTGTTCTTCATAGTAGGTGTGTTGTTCCAGTTGAGTCTGCACATGTTTGGATTTCATATATGTACTGCCCTTGTACATGCTTCACTGCATCACCTTCTACCTGTTGCACTTGCAATGAGGTTCTCCATTTCATGTTTGAATTCCTTCTTGTCTGCACAGCATGTGTGCAGTTTTACTATTTTGGGTTCAGGTTGGCATTTGATGTTTGCATTACTGCACACTCTGGTCTTTATGCTGTTGAATCCTTTGTGTAGTTTGTTTGATCACTTCACTCTTGTGTATTTGAAGTCTGCATTCTTTGTTGGCTCCATTGTAGTTGTAAATGCACCATAGCTTGCTGTAGCTTTTCTGAGTGGCATGTACGATCTTATAGGCTGTTTGCTTATATTCCTTTTGACCTGATGCTAAACTTTGACATTGTTTGGTTTTGTTCGAACTTGTTTGGTTGCCGTTGCTTGAGACAGCCAACCACTTCTAATTCATTTGAGTTGAACCCGATTTCGGGGTTTGACCTTGCGATCATTGTGACTTGGTTCACTTTGACACTGCATATCTATATATGCTTGACCTGTTTCTATTTTAGTTGTACTTGGGTATACACTGCATATCCATGTGTCATTTTCACTTGCATCTGTTCATCCTTGAGCACTTGCTGACCTGCTGCATTTTTGTAGCAGTTTTACCCTTGTCCCGTGTGGTGACTTTATATTCCGTTGTGGCGAGGCAGTGCACGCGTGCGTGCACTGCAGCCACACCGAATTGACAGATTTTAATCGATATCTCTTTTATCCTTAATTCATCGACCTGTTGCGTAATTCGTAGGCTGTATTGGCGAGGCAGTACACGTTAGCGTGTACTGCAGCCAATTAGCATTGATATTTTTAAATTGACATTTCAATTGCTTAAACTGCGTTGGATTTCTGTTTTGTGGATTAACACTGTTTAGTGTTATTTCTGCCGTTATCCAATTCTCGTATCGAGAGTTGGATATACGAGATTTCTGTGACTGTCATCTATATTGAGATTGATTATTATTGCTTCTATGCGCTAATAACTGAGTTTGAATTAGACTGATCCGAGTATTATTTTCTTCTGAATGTAATACTCGGGTCATACCGAGTATTTACAGGTTGTAGATTTTTAGCTTTGGGTTGCTGCTAGAGCTATGAAGACTTTTTATATCATTTGAAGTGGTCTTCGTCTTGTTGTAGTAGTCAGTGTGTCTGTTTTAAGATGATAATGTATTCATGTATATTAGTCGATAATGTACTTGTATATATAACTTCTTGAGTCGACAGTTGTAGTTGTATCATTTGTATTGTGTCAAATGTATTGTAACTGATATCAGTTATTGTATATATGAGACTTTTCGTTCCATCTGTATTCCGCATTTATGTTATCTGTGTTATTTTTATATCTATTGTTCTAAACTATTATAGCCACTGTGTAGTAGCTTTGAGTTTGTATCGGTATGTCGGATTTCCTCTAAAGATGAAATGCAAATGTTTTATTATCTGACATATCGGTGCTCGCACAAAGCAATTACATAGATGGTCGCTCCTCAGCAGCCTTATTCTCCGTGCTAGTTGACAGCACTACACCGTAGTGTTCTTGGCTAGCATGGGTATAGAGGTGGGGCGTTACACTTCCATTTATAAAATTCCTTTATTAACCAATTTCCCGTTTATATCTCATTTATATACCAAAATCCCATTATAAGCTTATTTACTTATAAATTTCTTTATTTACAAATTCATTCTTTTGTAATATCATTATTTATAAAGTCCATTATAAATTCATTTCTAAATTTTAATTACAAATCCATATAAAAATTTATTATAAATCCATTTCTAATATTTATAAAACACCGTTTATAAAATTTATTTCATTAAATCTCTTTATTAATAACATTCCTTTTATAAACTTTCATTTTAACACTTATTAAACTCGTTTATAATTCCATTACTTTTATTTATAAAATATCAATTTTATAAATCTCATATATAAACCATTTATAATAAGTTCAAAATTCTCAATTTAACTTATTTTACAAAATAGTTAACTTCATATTTCAAAATCATATTTACGTATATTTCATAAAACCGTAATTTTATAACATAAAAGTTATAACTTTTTATTTATTTAAAATAAATTCATTTCTTTAATCATTCAAAAATTTATTAAAACGTATATATCTTCAAAATCACTTCTGAATTCCTTTAAAAGTCAAAATCATCATTTTAATATTTCAAAATTCCAAAAATATGGCCCAATGCTACAAAAGTACTAAATAAGGGGATTCACATCAATAATATCAATCATGGTATCCATCACATCAAACATCGCATAATACAGCATATATAACAATATGTGTAAGTAAACATCAACCATAGCGAGGAATCCTGTTGGATCCCTCCAACCAGTCACCTTCAACAAATATACATATAAGAAAATATGTACAATGTCTGCTTCGAGGCAGACACACGTACAAAGGGTCATCCACTCATACACGGGAACGTATATGGTCTCATTTGCTCCAATAGGCAGGAATGTATCCAACAAATAATAATATAAGATAACATCCAAACAATCATCATAAAATAAATTTATTCCCACTTATATAAAAATATAAGTGGGTCAGAGAGAGTGAGTTTTACTCACTTTGCTTGTAGTCGTCGTTGCAGCGTTTTATTTGGAAATTTTACCCAAAAATCCTGCGATCTCCAATTCAATCCAATCTAGTTCCATAGCGTAGTATTTTCAGTAATGAGTGCAACACAACTCGTTTCGTCTGAATTGGACCCCGTATGAAAAAGTTATCGCATTTAGAAGATTACACGGATTTTAAATATAAAATTATTTACCATTTTAATTTACATTTTAACCCTCAATAATCCTAGCCATTGATTTCTTTCCCTACCCAAATCTGGACCATCCCTCCTTATCCTTCTTCTTCATTCATCAGGCAATCAAGAAACTCACTACGCCGATGTTTGACCAACGATTGCTCCACCCATACGTCATCGTGACTCGATCCAACTCCACCTCTACGTGCGCCACACCACCCCGCACCCACGGCCCACGACCGCACCTCCCACCTCCTGCCAGTGCCATGCGATTTTCCCTAGAAGCCAGCACGAACGCGGCCATTTTCTGGCTTCCACGGTGAACTAAAGACGATCACTACCGTTGATATCGTAGAGCTCGAGGTCCTCTACATTTTTCATTTAGGAGTCGAAGCTTAAAAGTGGATGGATCGTGAGATATTTGGGGAAGAAGAATCGAATGTTTCTGGCCGTTCGAATTGAAGGTGGCGGCTGGGGTTTCATAGGCTAGGGTTTTGGTAGTTTAGGATCCTTATATAGACAACCAAATAACACTATTCATCCGTAAATTTTTCGAACTCCAAATGAAGCGTGCCGCCTAGCGTTCATAATGTTTTACCCTTATTCCGAACACAATGGAATATATACCGGGAGCCAATTCCATCGTATTTGGAAGATAGGTTTTCGAATCGAATTATTTTAACTAAATTTACTAAAATAAATTTCTGTGCGTTTCGTACTCGCACGACCAAACCGTAAGTCCAATCGACAAGAAATTTGGAATCCTACAATAATATACTGTTACGGATCCAATGAAACTGGTTTCGTCCAAATCCGAGAAAGTGTCAAAAATGACTATTTTTACACGTTAATTAAATTAATAAATTTCAATTTCTATTTATTCACTTTTAAATCAATTTTAAAAGTTTACAAACATCATTCTAATTCAAATAGAATTTAAATCAACATTAGAAACCATTTTTATTCACATACAATTCCAGATTCAATAATTTAACCGATTTTACTTATAAACTTACTTTAAAATATTTAAAATCAATTAAATATTCTAAATTCAGATGACCGAAAAACTAGGTCGTTACACTAGTAGTACCGAATATGATCATCCCTCCATTAATAAGCCCGAAGCATACAAATGTGTAACGACCCATCCTTTCGGACAGTTTAAATCGACAATAAACCACACATGTCAACTCGTACCATTCAAAAGAGAGGATTGTTAATGGGGTAAATAAGAAAAGAAGAGAAAAGAAAGGAAAAAAAACATAGATTCTCACAGCGGAATGATAAAATATAATAATCAAAGAAACAGTTCATGAAGCTGTTTTACAAATAACATTTGATTACACTTTACAATACAATCAGAGTTGTACATACAGTAGGAATAAATAAATATTGCAGTGGAACAAAATGATGCAGTGGAATATATATAAAATAAATAGTATACAATCTCCGTCTCCGTCCTCCAGAATAAAATGGTCTTCAATACACTGAAAAGCTCAGACTGACCCGAGCGTAATGAAAAGACAAAACACTTGAGTCAGAACTGAAAGATCTTATGTAAGTTAAATCAACAGTAAATAAATATGAGTATGACAGCTTCAGAGATGTTTACGAGATTTTACATCTCTTATCCAGTGTCTAACGTGCGTGTAATAACTTAAGAGATGTTCCAGATTCCATCTCCTAAGGATCCGTTAACTTATCTATAGGTAGTAGAATATGCTATTATAATATGTCTATAGTAAAGTAAAGTATTAAAATAGTGTTAAGGCTTTATCCATATCCCCCTTAACACGTTTTATATAAATTTCGTAGTCTATACAGCACTGTAAACTCCACCGTAAACTAGTGGGCTATCAAGGAGCACTCCATAGGTACGACACAAACCAAACTCGTAATGGGCTTGAAAAGGCATATGACAATGCACGTGAGGCAATGCCCAGGGTAAGATACTACCGTTTTGCGGATCCGGACTGGTGGTAACGCATAACAGCTACTACCGCCCACCTCGAGATGCACTCTCATAATCAAAATAGAGGAGGGGCCACCAAATCAATCAGAAAGTTATAAATATGGCATCGAAGAAATGTGTCCGATCGGGGCTGCGACCCCACTTGGCCCGGCGTGGTTCTTGTTTTTGTCATATCAAGCTGACCCGAGGGGGTCAGGGCTGCGTTTATACCTCATACAATAGCATTCCCCAAACCATCCTACTTCATTCTGGATTCTCCACCACGTGCATAGTTGTTTAAGTGGTTTTCGATATTGGCAGAGAGTATGACAATATCCGATCCCGGTCTCTTTAACAACCAAACGCTTATTTCACACGGGTTGGTTCTTTACATTTCCAAAACCGATTCATAATTGATATCAAAATATCATATTCATTTAAAAATCATATCAGTTTCGAAATCATATTCACTTTCGAAATCATTATTCGCTTTAAATCATATTCATTTTTCAATTAACCACAGAATAGGTTAAACCATCATATCAAAATATTCGCATTTAAATCAATTAAATCTAAATCAGAACAGTTCCAACTTTAAACAGTTTGAATATTGAAAGTAGTTTATATATTAGAATAGTTATACATTAAAAATAGTTTATATTAAAAAAAAGATTATAGATTAAGATAGTTTATATATTAGAAATAGTTTATATTTTAAAATAGGTTATATATTAAAAATAGGTTATAGATTAAGATAGTTTATATATTAGAAATAGTTTGTATATTAAAATAAGTTATATACTAAAAATAGGTTATAGATTAAGACAGTTAATATTTTAGAAATAGTTTATATATTAAAATAGGTTATATATTAAAAATAGTTAATGTATTAAAAATTATTAATATATTAAAATGGTTTATATGAGAAAAATAATTTATCTATAAAAGAGTTTGTAACAACCCTGTATTTTACAAATATTTTTAAATTAATTTTTCCAGATTCAAAAGCTTTATTTATGAAAAAGAATAAATTTTGTTATTTTAAGTATAAACTTTGATTTTGATGTGGATTAGAATTCCAAATGTGACTAAATTTAATATTTCCAGAAAATGTGAATTTTGGTCAATAGTCAAACTTTGACTTTTAAATTTAAATTTTAAATATTTGAAATTATAAATTTTATCTTTTATTATGAAAATAGATTTAATAACATGAATACTGCTTTTCGTTTCGCTGAAAACGGGGTTAAAATGTAAAAGTTATGTACATTTCAATTTTTAGTATAATTTGTTTTATTGTGCAATTTTGCCTATTTTAAATTTTATAAATCATATTTTCTTTCTTATATTTTGTTTTAATATGTGTTAATATGTTATTTTATGTATATTTTGTCTTTTTATATATTTAAAATGATAATGGAATTTTTCCAAAATTTACTGTATTTATTTTTCAATTTTAAAGGCTGTTTTCCTATTTTCTGCTATTTTCTTCATTAAAAATTATATGTAAATTAAATTTTAAATATTTATTTTGTGAATGTATTTTTATTTTATGTTATTATTTATGTTTAAAAATATATTACAAGCTCATATGAATTTTCTAAAGTTTATACCATTCATTTTCAATTTTTCTAGCCTAGTTGACAATTTTTGCTATTTTCTTGATTTAATTATTTATAATTAATATTTATTTATTTATATTTTTTTTTATTTGTTACATTTTCGAATTTTACTGAAATTATATGTATTTCCAGATATTTAAACTTATTAAAAATAAATAGAGGAAATTTGAAAAGTTTTAAACTCTTGAAACTCCTAAGGCTTTCCATCTCCCGACCTTTCATTTTCCCAACTATTCTCTTAATTGTTTTGGGCGTGTAATCTACTCATTTCAGCTGCATTTTTTTTTCACTTTCAGGAAATTCATTTCTTCTCCTCTCACAAAAAAATCACGGCTATTCTCCTTGTGAAGCTTAGGTAAAAAATTATATCTTCTTCTTGTCTTTTTATGATTTTCTACTTGAATTTGCACATGCTCTCCACCTTCATAGCTGTATTCCCCTTCCTCCAAGCTGTGGCTGACCACCACCACCACTTTTCTCTGACCATCACACAGCCTAACACCTCTTCTTCTCAAGCCAAGCCAATCCATGATGAAGATCATCACAAAAATCCATCTAAACTTGCACAAAACTCCAAAATAATGCACTAGTCACCACTATTACTTCACCACCTTCATCCACCACCTTGGCCACCACTATAGGCCGCCACCACCACCTTTTCCAGACATCCCTACACCCCTCCATCTACTGTCCAGACCTGAACCATGCAAGGGCCGAGCCCCACTTTCCTTTGGATGAGCCAACAATGCACCAAAACTCCACTGTCAAGCCTAGACCCCTTGTATTCTCATGCTTGTAACCTCCACCTTGCTCTTGCCCTGTAGCCATGCCTTTTTAGGTCCAAACCAGACCAAAACCATGTCAAAACCTGAACCAAAATATTCCCTAAGTCATGCTAGCAAGTGTAGAAAGCAAGGCAAAAACATTCATTCCTTTGTTGTCTCTTATCTTCATTTTTTCAACATTGTTTGTGTTAAATATTTATGTATATATTATCTTGTTTTGGTTATTGTTTACAAGATAAATATCAAGGCTCTATATTAATTCAAATCAAAAGTCATGCTGTATCGTGTTTGTCGTGCTTTATGGAATCTATTCTGTGTGTTTTGATCGCTAACTCCAGCATAAAAAGGTGAGTTATTCTCACCAGACAATATGTACCTATATAACTGATAAACCGACACCATTTGAATCTGTAATGTATATCATCATGTTATATATGTTTATATTATTATCATATGATGTTCACACCTGTTATTACACTTATTATATCATATGTTACTATTATTTAATGTTATTCTGTTATTTATATCTGTTATCACCATTGCAAGTTCCCTGTAGATTAGAATCACTATGGGTTGAAATGATACATACCCGAACGGACTTTAGAATAGGGAAAAATCGTTATGGGCTGAAATGATAGGCCTGAATGATTTTTATTTAAATTATTTTAACTTGGGATTGCGGGTTTGAAATGATAGAACCCGGATTTTTCTTTTTTTAACTGCGGATTGAAATGATACATATCCGTATCACTTGAC
This sequence comes from Allium fistulosum, assembly GCA_030737815.1. NCBI lineage: Eukaryota > Viridiplantae > Streptophyta > Magnoliopsida > Asparagales > Amaryllidaceae > Allium > Allium fistulosum. Next base: position 361,311,335 of record CM060904.1, read on the forward strand.
CTAGGTTAGAAAATTATATACAGGCCCGTGGTTATTTTATAAAGTGTTTTGAATATTTTTAAGTATTTTAAAAATATAAACTTATGAAATTTGATTTAAACAGATTTTGAAATATTTTGAATTAAAGAAATTATGATTTTTCTATGTGTTAAAAATGTAATTAATGAATGGTTTAACTGGATTTTTTGAAATATAACTTAAGTTGGAAATTTGGAATTTTTGTTAAAAATGATATTTAAGTTATATAAATAAAAAGGATATTAAATTTTATTTGGAAATGGTAAATATGATAATTTGATTAAATTTGAATTTAAGTGATTATTAAGTATTATTGATTTTTCTATGAATTTAAGTGGTTAAATAAATGAATGTTTAAAAGTGATCTTTTAAAATATAACTTGACTAGGAAATGTGAAATTTGGTTTTAATTAAAGGTTTAAGTTAATTAAATAAATTGGAAATTTTGTTAAATTGTGAAATGGTAATTTAAATTTGAAGTGTTAAGTCTATTTGTTGAAATGTGAAGAATTGGAACTTTTACACTTAAACTTATTAAGTAAATTGTTGAAATGGATTTAATTATAAGAAATTTATTGTGAAAGAAACGTGTAAAGTTCTAATTAATGAAAGAAATATGTAAAGTTTAATTTATGAAAGAAACGTGTACAGTTCTAATTAATGAAAGAAATATGTAAAGTTTTACCTACTGAAAGAAACATGTAAAGTCTTAATTAATGAAAGAAACATGTAAGTCTTAATTTGTGTAATATTGATTTAAAATAATAAATGCCCCTTTTGTAATAAAACGTAAATTAAAACGTACATTCGATAATGTAAGTTTAATTAGTGTAATATTGATTAAATGATAAATGCTCTTTACTGTAATAGGAATGTAAGTTAAAAAGTACATTTAATATGTAAGTTTTAATTAATGTAAATGACATATTTTAATGAATAAAATAATAAAGTTTCTTTATTGTAATGATAATGTAAGTTAATAAGGTACTCTTAACTTAACATAAGAATTTTAGCATTAAATTGGATATTACAGTAACAAAGTTTATTTAACTATAAGGCTATGATAAAATGACCATGTTAAAAATTTGTAAGTATATAAATACTTTGATTATATAAAATGTTAAATTGGGAAGTATTACATTCCAAAAATGCTATGATTCCTTAAGGTTACATTACCAAAATGCTATGATAATTTAAAGGAAGATTTCAAGCTTAATAAATTAAAGGAAATATTCAGTGATTTTGAAATTTGGGTTTTATTGAAATGATATATTATTGAATTGGTTTTGAAATGGAAATGATATATTTTTGAATTGGTTTTGAATAGATATGTTTTGGGTTTGAAAGTATGTATTAGTTTGAAATAAATGATATGATTTTGAAATGGTTTAAAGGATGTATTTTGATTTGAAACATAAACTATTTTTAAAAGTTATAACCACGGGTTATAATAACGATTGGTTGGCAAAGAGACCGGGATCGGATATGGACATACTCTCTGTCGATACCGAAAACCACTTTGACAACCGTGTACGCGGTGGAGATTCCAGAATGAAGTAGGATGGTGGCGACGTTCTTAAGGTATGTTACGTGGACCCAACTCCCGTGAGTTGGCATAAGGTGGCTAAAACAGGAGCGATCTCGGACCAGTGAGGTAGCACCTCTTCTCGGACACATTTCTTCGATATTATACTCTTACTTGTGATTGATTAGATGGCCATCCTCTGATTTGGGAGTGTTGTTCGAGGTGGAACGGTAGTGGCTGCTATGCGTATCCATCAGTCCGTGTGCGTAATTGGTATATCTACCCTGGCATTGCCTATTTGTGTCGTGTCACCTACCATATCGAGCTTTACTACGATTATGATTTTAAGATCCGACCGCGTTAAGGTTCTCCATCCCCTTAACGCTATTTTCTATATGATTATACTTTACTTATTAGACATTATTATAATAGCGAATGTTACTACATAGTAGATATTTTAACGGATCCTTAGAGGATGGGCGGTCCCAAGCATCTTCTAAGTTACTTGTACCTTTATTACAGTTCACTTGAGTTGGTTTACATTATATAAGTATATATTGTCCTGACTCGAGTGTTTTGTGTTTTGCTTTACGCTCGGGTCAGCCTGAGTATTCACAGATTTGGATTTCCACCTTCTGGAGATTTGAATCGCTGGAGATTATTTGCTAGTCTTGTTCTATCAACTTCGGTTCCGTTGTTCTATTCAGCCTGTACTTGGTTATTGTATTGAGACTTCTGCTGTACTTTATTTCTTATGTTGTATCTTATGTAACTCTGATATATTTTCATAGTAGCTTCATGAACTACTATTTCTTTTACTTCCGCTGCATTATTTTACTCTGTGTTTGTGATCTGTGATTATATTTATTTACTGTATATTCTGAGATTTGCCAAATTTTAATTACAACGCGGTATTTTGAGCAATTCAACTCCGGCATGAGTGTCTACCTATACACTTATAATGGATGCGAATGGTTGAAAATACCGGGTCGTTACAGTTGGTATCAGAGCTTTGGCTTTGAGGCAAAACTTAGAATGTATGGTAAATTTATTTACAGAATCACTTTCGTTTGAGTTTGAATCTCTTCCTTTTGATTCGATTTCCTTTGAATTTTGGAACGTTTCCTGCGGTTCCAAAATTCATTCTTGTCCCTCACTATTCATCTTCTTTTGATTTTGGAGTATCACATAACTCCACTTCGAATGATCTTTATAGTGAATTGGCGATCTCGCCAATATTCTAATTTTCTTGTAAAGCGGTGAAAATCCTTTACAGTCAGCATCGATTCACCAGAGATTTTATCTATCCTTGGTTTAGATGCTAATATCTTTTATTATTCTAAACTCTATCTCTTGAGATCGAACGTAGATTTATCCCAGAAAAATCCACATCGATCTTATTCTTTAAGTCACGGTTGACCCGGTTAAGGTTGTCCGCGATTTACCTAAGCTTACCCATCTCTCTACTCTATTTAACCATCTTGTCTTTTGTTTCTAAACTATCTCCAAACATTTTGAATTGTACTTGTAAATCTATGTTTTGTTTTATATATGGTGTTGTTTGAGTTGTTGATGTTGATTTGGATTTCCGATCGATTCGTCTGATCAACGCTATCGATAGGAATTCTAAAACTCTTTAACAGAACAAACTGACACGATATTATTTTAAATTTGGTTAATGAAATAAAATTTTGATATATAAGTAAATTTATGGAACTTAATAAATTGATTTAAATTTATAATTTGAAATGATAATACTTGATTTATCATTTATTGTTCTACAAATGAATTTATAAATAGTTGTTTATAAATTGATTTGGGAACTGAAATGAATTTGAATCAAGAATTTGAGAATTCAAGTTTCCGATGGATTTCAAACCTTGTGTTTAAAATTTTTAAAAGGATATAATTTAAAGTATTTTTGAATAAAAAATTTGTCTCTAAAGGATTTTAAAGTTTAAAAATTAAGTGCTCTTCTCTTTGTCGCTGGAAAATAATTTCGGTGATGACTGCAGCATCATCAACGTTCATTTTCGAGTTTTGAACTGAAGAGACCGTTCTGTAGTCTTACTAAAGCTTTGTTTTGAAAGATTTAATTTATTTGAATTTCTAAATATGATTTGATTTATAATATATATAGATATATGATTTAAATTGATTTGACATATTATGTACATATATTTATTTATCTCTAACTGGTTTGAAGGAAACCGGAAAATTAATTCTTAAATTTCATCTTAAAGAATAATTTCAGTTATAAAAAGAAAAATTAAAATTTTTGAATAAATTATTCAAACTTGAGATAATTGAATTGGAAAGTTTTATTTGTATAATACAATTGCATTCAAATATAACTTACCTTAAAAAATTTTTAGAAGTTAACAATGTAATTGGATAATATACAATATAAAAAGGATTTTTTAAATAAAATTTGAGTGGTTATAATAAATTTTATACACCTAAATTTTAGTTATAAAAGATTTACAGAGGTAAATAGTGAAAAAGGAATTTAAAGAGATTTTATTTAAATAACTTGATAATCAAATTTGATTTAATATGGAACCTTAAGTCTAACCTAGGAATTTTAATAATGGTTATTTCCTGAAATGAATATGTTGTATAATAAATAATGTATCTTTGAATAGATAAAATAAAATACATTGGAATTGGACATTTTGTAATAAAGTTTATTTAACTTGAATTCATAGTTTAATTGATGTCTAAATGAATAAATGTGTAAAGAAATTTGATTGTTATATTTTCTATGATAAATATTTTATTTATGAAATTGATATGTCTTGAAAAATGGATAATTATGATAGTTATAATGTATTTTAACATCACTAAATTTGATAATTGAGAATTTGGTTTTCAAATGGAAATTTTAAGTGTAACTTATTGAAGGAATATCTATTTATGAAATGGGCATTTTAAATAAAGTGTTAGGTTATTTGTTAAATGAAGAGCTAAGTAAAATAGTGAGCTTTTGACTTAATAAACGAAGTATAGTTTAATTTGGATATTCCATTCATAAAAGTTTGTTTTAATAAGTCATAAGTTAAATGATATCCAAATGAATATTTCTGAAATTGAACTGATTTGAAATACTAATATATCTACTGTAGCATTTTATAAGTGCTGCTATTTTGAAAAGACAATGTTTTGGAAATTTTTATAATTGAATGAACATAGAAATGTTACAACTTTAAAATGAATATTATTTGACCTTGAATTAGAATGGTTTAAATGAAGATTTTTTTTTAAAGGAGTTTTGATTTCCTAAGTGTTATGTTTTTTTTTAGAATAACATTTCCAAAGTGTTATGATTTCAGTAGTGTGATTTCCAGATGATAAACATCCCTAAATTATTATGTTTTCAAAGCATTATGGTTTCAAATTTATTATCTTATTTTGTTTTTCAAACTACCTTTTGGTTGTCCTTATTTCTCTTATCTTGTTACAGAATGGGAAGGCTATTGCTTATACTAGTCCGTTTAGAAATCTTTCTATAAGCTTTGATAATCTTTGTTACTCATCTGGATCTGAACACTGTTTTTCCATTCATAGACCGTCAGTCAAGTGAAAAGGGTGATTCAGACTCTAGAGGATCTTTTCGTGTTTGTGTTCTTGATTTGATCACCTCCATCTTGTTAAACTTACCTATAACAATAGTTATCAGGTGTAATTCCAATATTCCTATCATCTTGTCTAAAACCTATTTCATTCTATCTTTTTCTGTGCTTTCCCGTACCTCGTTCCTTTTCGGGGACGAAAAGTTTTGAGTGGGGGAGAGTGTAACAACCCTGTATTTTACAAATATTTTTAAATTGATTTTTCCAGATTCAAAAGCTTTATTTATTAAAAAGAATAAATTTTGTTATTTTAAGTATAAACTTTGATTTTGATGTGGATTAGAATTCCAAATGTGACTAAATTTAATATTTCCAGAAAATGTGAATTTTGGTCAATAGTCAAACTTTGACTTTTAAATTTAAATTTTAAATATTTGAAATTATAAATTTTATCTTTTATTATGAAAATAGATTTAATAACATGAATACTGCTTTTCGTTTCGCTGAAAACGGGGTTAAAATGTAAAAGTTATGTACATTTCAATTTTTAGTATAATTTGTTTTATTGTGCAATTTTGCCTATTTTAAATTTTATAAATCATATTTTCTTTCTTATATTTTGTTTTAATATGTGTTAATATGTTATTTTATGTATATTTTGTCTTTTTATATATTTAAAATGATAATGGAATTTTTCCAAAATTTACTGTATTTATTTTTCAATTTTAAAGGCTGTTTTCCTATTTTCTGCTATTTTCTTCATTAAAAATTATATGTAAATTAAATTTTAAATATTTATTTTGTGAATGTATTTTTATTTTATGTTATTATTTATGTTTAAAAATATATTACAAGCTCATATGAATTTTCTAAAGTTTATACCATTCATTTTCAATTTTTCTAGCCTAGTTGACAATTTTTGCTATTTTCTTGATTTAATTATTTATAATTAATATTTATTTATTTATATTTTTTTTTATTTGTTACATTTTCGAATTTTAACTGAAATTATATGTATTTCCAGATATTTAAACTTATTAAAAATAAATAGAGGAAATTTGAAAAGTTTTAAACTCTTGAAACTCCTAAGGCTTTCCATCTCCCGACCTTTCATTTTCCCAACTATTCTCTTAATTGTTTTGGGCGTGTAATCTACTCATTTCAGCTGCATTTTTTTTTCACTTTCAGGAAATTCATTTCTCCTCCTCTCACAAAAAAATCACGGCTATTCTCCTTGTGAAGCTTAGGTAAAAAATTATATCTTCTTCTTGTCTTTTTATGATTTTCTACTTGAATTTGCACATGCTCTCCACCTTCATAGCTGTATTCCCCTTCCTCCAAGCTGTGGCTGACCACCACCATCACTTTTCTCTGACCATCACACAGCCTAACACCTCTTCTTCTCAGGCCAAGCCAAGCCATGATGAAGATCATCACAAAAATCCATCTAAACTTGCACAAAACTCCAAAATAATGCACTAGTCACCACTATTACTTCACCACCTTCATCCACCACCTTGGCCACCACTATAGGCCGCCACCACCACCTTTTCCAGACATCCCTACACCCCTCCATCTACTGTCCAGACCTGAAACATGCAAGGGCCGAGCCCCACTTTCCTTTGGATGAGCCAACAATGCACCAAAACTCCACTGTCAAGCCTAGACCCCTTGTATTCTCATGCTTGTAACCTCCACCTTGCTCTTGCCCTGTAGCCATGCCTTTTTAGGTCCAAACTAGACCCAAACCATGTCCAAACCTGAACCAAAATATTCCCTAAGTCATGCTAGCAAGTGTAGAAAGCAAGGCAAAAACATTCATTCCTTTGTTGTCTCTTATCTTCATTTTTTCAACATTGTTTGTGTTAAATATTTATGTATATATTATCTTGTTTTGGTTATTGTTTACAAGATAAATATCAAGGCTCTATATTCATTCAAATCAAAAGTCATGCTGTATCGTGTTTGTCGTGCTTTATGGAATCTATTCTGTGTGTTTTGATCGCTAACTCCAACATAAAAAGGTGAGTTATTCTCACCAGGCAATATGTACCTATATAACTGATAAACCGACACCATTTGAATCTGTAATGTATATCATCATGTTATATATGTTTATATTATTATCATATGATGTTCACACCTGTTATTACACTTATTATATCATATGTTACTATTATTTAATGTTATTCTGTTATTTATATCTGTTATCACCATTGCAAGTTCCCTGTAGATTAGAATCACTATGGGTTGAAATGATACATACCCGAACGGACTTTAGAATAGGGAAAAATCGTTATGGGCTGAAATGATAGGCCTGAATGATTTTTATTTAAATTATTTTAACTTGGGATTGCGGGTTTGAAATGATAGAACCCGGATTTTTCTTTTTTTAACTGCGGATTGAAATGATACATATCTGTATCACTTGACCTAGGTTAGAAAATTATATACAGGCCCGTGGTTATTTTATAAAGTGTTTTGAATATTTTTAAGTATTTTAAAAATATAAATTTATGAAATTTGATTTAAACAGATTTTGAAATATTTTGAATTAAAGAAATTATGATTTTTCTATGTGTTAAAAATGTAATTAATGAATGGTTTAACTGGATTTTTTGAAATATAACTTAAGTTGGAAATTTGGAATTTTGGTTAAAAATGATATTTAAGTTATATAAATAAAATGGATATTAAATTTTATTTGGAAATGGTAAATATGATAATTTGATTAAATTTGAATTTAAGTGATTATTAAGTATTATTGATTTTTCTATGAATTTAAGTGGTTAAATAAATGAATGTTTAAAAGTGATCTTTTAAAATATAACTTGACTAGGAAATGTGAAATTTGGTTTTAATTAAAGGTTTAAGTTAATTAAATAAATTGGAAATTTTGTTAAATTGTGAAATGGTAATTTAAATTTGAAGTGTTAAGTCTATTTGTTGAAATGTGAAGAATTGGAACTTTTACACTTAAACTTATTAAGTAAATTGTTGAAAATTGGATTTAATTATAAGAAATTTATTGTGAAAGAAACGTGTAAAGTTCTAATTAATGAAAGAAATATGTAAAGTTTAATTTATGAAAGAAACGTGTACAGTTCTAATTAATGAAAGAAATATGTAAAGTTTTACCTACTGAAAGAAACATGTAAAGTCTTAATTAATGAAAGAAACATGTAAGTCTTAATTTGTGTAATATTGATTTAAAATAATAAATGCCCCTTTTGTAATAAAACGTAAATTAAAACGTACATTCGATAATGTAAGTTTAATTAGTGTAATATTGATTAAATGATAAATGCTCTTTACTGTAATAGGAATGTAAGTTAAAAAGTACATTTAATATGTAAGTTTTAATTAATGTAAATGACATATTTTAATGACTAAAATAATAAAGTTTCTTTATTGTAATGATAATGTAAGTTAATAAGGTACTCTTAACTTAACATAAGAATTTTAGCATTAAATTGGATATTACAGTAACAAAGTTTATTTAACTATAAGGCTATGATAAAATGACCATGTTAAAAATTTGTAAGTATATAAATACTTTGATTATATAAAATGTTAAATTGGGAAGTATTACATTCCAAAAATGCTATGATTCCTTAAGGTTACATTACCAAAATGCTATGATAATTTAAAGGAAGATTTCAAGCTTAATAAATTAAAGGAAATATTCAATGATTTTGAAATTTGGGTTTTATTGAAATGATATATTATTGAATTGGTTTTGAAATGGAAATGATATATTTTTGAATTGGTTTTGAATAGATATGTTTTGGGTTTGAAAGTATGTATTAGTTTGAAATAAATGATATGATTTTGAAATGGTTTAAAAGATGTATTTTGATTTGAAACATAAACTATTTTTAAAAGTTATAACCACGGGTTATAATAACGATTGGTTGGCAAAGAGACTGGGATCAGATATGGACATACTCTCTGTCGATACCGAAAACCACTTTGACAACCGTGTACGCGGTGGAGATTCCAGAATGAAGTAGGATGGTGGCGACGTTCTTAAGGTATGTTACGTGGGCCCAACTCCCGTGAGTTGGCATAAGGTGGCTAAAACAGGAGCGATCTCGGACCAGTGATGTAGCACCTCTTCTCAGACACATTTCTTCGATATTATACTCTTACTTGTGATTGATTAGATGGCCATCCTCCGATTTGGGAGTGTTGTTCGAGGTGGAACGGTAGTGGCTGCTATGCGTATCCATCAGTCCGTGTGCGTAATTGGTATATCTACCCTGACATTGCCTAGTTGTGCCGTGTCACCTACCATATCGAGCTTTACTACGATTATGATTTTAAGATCCGACCGCGTTAAGGTTCTCCATCCCCTTAACGCTATTTTCTATATGATTATACTTTACTTATTAGACATTATTATAATAGCGAATATTACTACATAGTAGATATTTTAACGGATCCTTAGAGGATGGGCGGTCCCAAGCATCTTCTAAGTTACTTGTACCTTTATTACAGTTCACTTGAGTTGGTTTACATTATATAAGTATATATTGTCCTGACTCGAGTGTTTTGTGTTTTGCTTTACGCTCGGGTCAGCCTGAGTATTCACAGATTTGGATTTCCACCTTCTGGAGATTTGAATCGCTGGAGATTATTTGCTAGTCTTGTTCTATCAACTTCGGTTCTGTTGTTCTATTCAGCCTGTACTTGGTTATTGTATTGAGACTTCTGCTGTACTTTATTTCTTATGTTGTATCTTATGTAACTCTGATATATTTTCATAGTAGCTTCATGAACTACTATTTCTTTTACTTCCGCTGCATTATTTTACTCTGTGTTTGTGATCTGTGATTATATTTATTTACTGTATATTCTGAGATTTGCCAAATTTTAATTACAACGCGGTATTTTGAGCAATTCAACTCCGGCATGAGTGTCTACCTATACACTTATAATGGATGCGAATGGTTGAAAATACCGGGTCGTTACAGAGTTTGTATATTAAAAGATTTTATATTGAAAATACTTTCAAATTAGAATTGTTTCTCCAATTTCACAAATCAATTCAAATCAGCTTTAGTTCCAAACTTCAATTTAAATCAATCTCAGTTCAACGATTTCAATTCAAAACGGGTTAAAGGTTCCAATTCAAATTCTCATTAAAAACCATTTCAAATTATATCAATTTCAAATCCATGTTTGACTACAAATTTAAACCACTTCAAATTCAATGGGTTTCAAAGTTCAAATATTCAAACATTTACAACAATTTGATTTTGATAAATTTCATTTATATTTCAAAATTCAACTTTAAGATTATAATTTAAATTTTTAAATAGTTCATTTAAACCAATTTCAATTTCAACATTTAAAGCTTGGATTTTTGAAAATAATTCAGTTTATAAAAATCAAATTTTTATTTCATAATATCATTTAACTGGATTAAAAATTTAAGGATTTAAATTCATTTAATTTAACCAATCCGGTATCCGTATATAATTTTCTACCCTATGGTCAAGTGATACGGATATATATCATTTCAACCCGCAATCCCAAGTAAAATTCAAAATCAATAAAATCGCTCGAGTTTATTATTTCAACCCATAACGATTTTTCCCTAATCTATAAGACTATTCGGATATGTATCATTTCAACCCATAATGATTTTCCTAACAATAAGTAAGGGAACTTGCAGTGTGATAGCAATATATAAAATGAATATTATATCCAATCATCCAAATATCAACAGTTAAACATCCATTACAATCATCATTCAAATCAACCAATAATTCACAACAAATAAACTAGCTATCATTATCAGGTATTTAACTAGCAATTAAATTCCAATATTAATTCAAATGGCAATTAAATTCAATATAACTTCAAATTAAACTTGAATGACAATTTTACTATACCAAATAGCAACCAATCAATTTCTAATCACATCATAAATTTAATTTAACCACCATAAGATGGTTTAGCATTTGTGAGTGGGTTAAAACACTCACCTTCGATTTAAAATCGATTTAAAATCCAAATATAGCCCTAAAATTCAACAGTTTCAGAATTCGACCAAACTAGTTCAAAAATGTCCGGAATTTCGATACGATTGCAATGGAGAAAACCACATCCAAATCCGAGCTCGTATGCAAAAGTTATATACGTTAGAACGATCTAAAATTTAAAGTTTAAATAATTAATTAATTAAAAGAAAGAACACGTCACCTTCTCAGGCAAACACTACGACCAAGAATGCGACATTCGAACTACTCACTCGAGCCGCCACCTTCCCACCAATTACGCCGCCACCACGATCGACAATGGCCAGATCCAGGACCACCAACATGTTACCCTCGCCATGCCGCCCCCACCTGACCCACGCACGCCTCCACGACTTAGCCAACCACCTCCATCGTCGTCCACGTTAGAAGCCAATTTCTGTCAATTCCAAGGCACACCTGAGATGAGCTACGACCATAGATCGACTTGCCTCGACACCCTCTACGCATCATTGCTTGCCGATCGCTCCTTGGACGAAGATCCACCATTGAAATCGAAACCCTAGGATGGACGACCGAAAATAAATCGCCAATTTCTGGCCGAACCATGATTCGATTGCAAAAACGAATTGCAGTAGTAGATTGTGCTCACCGAGAGCTTTCCAACGATATATAATTTTCTATGATTTGAGGAGTTCGAAATTTTGAGATTGATTTTGATTTGAAATTTGAATTTGGGAATTAGGTTTCTGCCATTGAGAAGAAAAGGAGAAGATGGAAAAATAGTACGTACAGAAATAAGTCTGCTAGGGTTTTAGAAAAGAAATCTATTTATATAGACAAAGATAGATAAGAATGAACGGACAGATCGAATTGGTCGAAACGATTACGCGAACCCGAAAAGCCCGTTTCTTTCCCGAAACAAAAGTAGGTCATCCAATATATCAAAATATATGTTTTTGATATTTTAAAACTCAATGGAACTAGTTTTAAACCCAAATTCCATTGTATACAGAAGTTATCTTTTAAAATTAAATTATTTTAATTGAATTCATTAAATTGATTTCTACACGTTTCTAGCCCGCACGATCAAACGATGTAACACCCTGCATTTTTAGATAATTAAATAATCAAATAACGATGGATAGTGAAAATAAGCATTTTTGGAATTGTCAGAATATGGCCTCGAAACTTATACCATTGTTTTCGTGGCAATTTCTAATCAATTTCCATATATAACTTATCGAAATCCTAGTCAATATGAAGAAGTTACGACAAGAATAAGAAATCAGAATTAAACGAAAAAAATAAGACCCTACGGGTCGACCTATAGGCGACCCGCAAAGCACAAGGGTCGACCCATAGGTCGACCCACGTGTAGCCTTGGGCGAGAAATCATCCAAGCACATAGCAAAGTCTTGTAATCTGATTTTCGTGCGATCTGAGGCATTGTTTTCTGGATCCAACGATTCGCAGCGAGCCAGTGACGTGGTTGCACCAGATTCAATCCAAAAATCCGACGGTCTGAGATTCCCAAACTCCACTATAAATAGAACCTTAAGCCTAGCTATTTTCTTACAATCCGATTTTGTCCCAATTAGGTTCATTGCCTAAGGCTGAACCCTAAATAGAAAATATCGAGAATATTTTTTTAATAAAAATATTAGACGCCTTAGAAGGGGATCCAGGAAGGCCATGGAGTAAAGCTAAAGATGACAGGTGAGTGAATTTAAATTATATCTCTTTTATGTTTATGATATATAATATCGTTAGATTCCCGTTAAATATTTTAATTCAGCATTTGAACTAATTTCAGTAATTAATTCTACTAGTTAGTTATGTTGAGACTGTAAATTTTATAAGAGAAGTGTACTTATATTTAAATGTTATTTATATGGAAAAAGAAAGGAATCTAATTAAATATAAGTAATATTAGGCTTAAAAATTATAGAGAAAGGCATAAGCCTAAAAGTGAGAAATTTACAGTAAATTATGTTAAAATGGGAGAAATGAATTTAAATGGGCACATCTAATAACTTGATTTGGAAGTTGGTGATAGATTAGTTGATTGGTTTAGAAAAGGGAATACATTTCCATAGCTCAATATTGTAAGAAAAACGGTAAATGTAATTGCAAGAATAAAAGCAAGAAAAATGAAATTAGTGCAAAATAGAAACATTACTGTATTTTGCATTAACCAACAACTAAAGAAACAATAAAAGAAATATCTTGCAGTTAGCATTATTTAGTATTAAATATGGAAATGGATTTTATCATAGTTTTTGTAACCAACCAAATAGAATATAACTACTTCCCATAATAAATGAGAGTAACGCGAAGCGTTAAAGAAATTAAAGAAGAAGAAATAATCAAGTTAATTATTTGACAAGACTAGAAACAATAAACAGAAAATGTGGTTAGGGTAAATAAGTAGCCAACACAATAAGAAAAGTAAACTAAACGCATAATAAAAGATTAGAGTAGGGTCTAATAAAATGGTAAGGTGCGTTTGGAGTAGCCCAAAGTGAATCTGGATAAAGAGCCTAATGAAGGAGTTCGTTGTAGATTTTTAGTACAGAAAGAGCACATCCAACTTAGTTATTTTGGACTAGAAGGAAGTACGAGACTTCAACAGGACATGAGGATACTCTTGGATGGCCCTCTAGGGTAGGCCTAACGAAGCTGCACCCCTAGAGGCGGGTTTGTAGGTGTTCCATCAAGAGAGTATGCCATGACTGCTTTTGCATTGCAGGCCTAATGAAGCGGGCCTTTGTAGGCAGTCAAAAGGTTGATGATGGAGTAGGATATTCGTATGACACCGTACTCTAGTTTGTGAGTAGGTTACAATGGGCATGACCCATAAGGATAGTCGCATGCGGGTATTAGCCATCATCAGTCTGAGCGTGTTCGGGAAAGACTAGAGTTAAACCAACAGGCCAATGGTTCTTTCACTATCGAGACATTGGATAAGGGGCACAACTAATTGGATGTTTAGATTGTTTACAGTAGGGCACAGCTACTTAGCTCTTGAAAGGTCTTTCGATTAGTTGAGGGGGCTGCGTAGGGCCATAGCCACGATGAGAATAGAGACAGACCAAGTAGAATATCTATATTGTAGGCCTAACGAAGCGGACCTTTACAGATATAGAAAATTCCCGACCGGGTTCTGTATAAGGTCGACCTTGCTGGAGGAGCTCAGGGAGTGGACAAAAGGATTATGTGTAGTCCTCAAGGCACGCACTGTGTGGTACATTATGGATGTCCGAGCACTAGTATAAGCTAGTGCGGATGCAGTTTCACGTTTTCATAGTATACGATGGAACATACGTATTGTAGGCCTCACGAAGCTGTCCTTTAAAGATGTAGTTATAATACGCTCTAGTAGCGAGACGATGGAGTCCTTTACGAGGAGGATACAAAAGGTACTATGGGTAGTACCTAGGACCGATGCGGCCTTTGGGCATGTAGCTATATATATATTGGTTATTAAGTCATAATCTACTAGGGAGTAGATGTGTACGATTCACGCACAGAGGCGAGAGTATTATAAACCCAATAAACCTAATATAATAGAAAATGGAAATAGAACGGTATATGTAGAATTATGCTTAGAAGTGTACAGTTTTTCCATTCACCAAAACTTTAGTCTAACCCCCTCCTCATATCATCCCACAGGTTAGATAGATGGCAGAGATTTTCCAGCTTTGAGACACTTGTTTAGAAAGTGTTATTACCGTAGTGAGTATTTACTTACTATTATATTTTAGTCAATTCCGCTGTGTGATATTTATTTGAGCTATGGTATATTTATTTTTGCCTATTTGCAAGATACCAGATACCCAACTCGGGCTTCAATGGGCTTGGATTTTAGCATTTTTGCGAAAAGTCTAGACCCACTGCAATTCGGGTTGTTACATTTGGTATCAGAGCTTAGGTTAGTAGATCCCAAGTAAATTAGGAAATATGAGTGACCGTATTTGTATTTTCGAACAAAATATAAATATATTACGTACTAAAATCCAAATAGTCCCCAATTATAGATTTTAACATATGGAAAGTTTTTAGAAGTATATTTGTGCATAGTTTGCTAATTGGGTTTGGGATGACCCAAGGACATTGAGCCCTATGTTATTGTCGATTTATAGTGTACAATAAGCTATGTTTTGAGAGAAGATTGGTATCCATATGTTATAGGAAGTGGAAAAGTTTCCTAGGGATAGTAGGGAGAGCATTTTTATTTTGGAAGGAATAAGAGATTTTCGTAAGGAAATGAGATTTCCAAGGTTTAGGAAGGGTATTCCTAGGGTAGTAAGAAGAAAATCCACTTTATTTCTAGCCCAATAAAATGAAACATTTGGAATTGAAAAGTTGAAAATATAATTGTTAATATGTTTGAGGAAGTAAATGTTGGGTTTTTGAAAATAAAACGTAGTATGAAATTTAAATTGGTTTTTATATGATGAAAATTTAGTTAAAAGTGAAATTCTTTTTGAAGAATTGTAGAGCATGTATAGCTCGCTAGTTTCTTTATAGGTAAACAAAGATTTGAAATATAAAAACCTAGAGTGTGTTAAGTATCGAAAACGTAGGTTACAACATTTATTGTTGTAATAGATGTTTTGATGAAAAATAAAGGAAGCATAGACTATGACACTATTGTTATAGTAGGTGACTCCCAAAGGAAATGTTTTTACATAGCATATGAGATTTATCAATATTTATTTTAATTAAATCCTTATACTAGTATTTTTGGGTTATAGTAACGGTGTTTTATGCCACATCTGTTTTGACCCAAATATAAATGTGTTTTGAAGATAATTTATTAGTATAGAAATAAAGTGGTTTGTAAGTACACTTATTATTTAAATAAGTGTATAGAAATGTTTTCTAGTTATGAAAATATTAAAATAGTTTTGAAAATGAGTTCTTCTGGAAAAAAAAGATGTAAGTTAATATTTGGAAATTAATAAATTTCGTAGGAAATGTCTATTATAAGTGAATATAGATTAAACATACTTTAATATACTGGAATGAAATGAATAATGATATGATTTTCTATGAAACAAAATCACAAATAAAGATGTTTTGTGCAAGTTATAAGGAATACGTGAAAGAGATGTACAAGGTATGGAAAGCACCATATTTTGTATAGCCTATTTTGATAAAATATAAAATAAGTTCCTTGTAATTTCACATAAACATGAAATCCTCTTTTAAAGGATTCATAGAAGGTCTTAGCGTTAATGGTTTCTCATAAGAGAAAGTAGTTCCAATACATTAAGGTATAAAACCATTAGGTGTAATAAGAAGTGTAATAAATAGAGACAGTGTTAGTTAGGAGGGATATTATAGAGGGCCTTAGAAGGAAAACTAAGCAATGGAAATTTAATATTTTTCCATTGATTATGCGCATTGGTTGCTTGCCTTTGTAGAAAGTCCGCATTTGTAGTAAATTAGAAACTCCTCCAAGGTTAGGTAATTGGAAGAGCAGGAAAGTTAATGGATTTTTGATAAAATAATTGTTCTTATCTACTCCAGTTTTTGTAAATTTGAAAATCTATGAAAAGAAGATTTTTTGAAAACATATGAGGACATTTTTGGAAGTCAAGAAATTTTTTTTAAGGACAAGAAAGGCATGTTTTAAAGAAAAATGGTTTGGTGAAAAAGTAAATAAGTTTTTGGAAGAGAAAAACTTGGTAAACAGTTAAATTTAAAAATCCAATTTTTTTTGGAAAGCTATAAAGGTCTTTTAAAGGAAAAGAGGAATAAGTTTTGAACTTAGAATTTGTAAGTTTTCCCCCTAGGTTTGGGGAATAATTTAAATTCAAAAGAGCTATAAAGATGCAAGTCTAGAAATATAAAATGTTAAGTAACCAAATACCTTTGAATTTAATAGAAACTTCAAAGTAACACTTTTAAAGGCAAGAATTTTGGTATTTGATATTTCAAATAATTTAGAAGCTTTAATTTTTGAAAAGAAATGATAAATACCAAACCAAACTGTTAAATATGGAGTAGATAGGAATCATTTCCTAGGTGTGATGGGAAAAGTGTAAGGCTATGTAGGAGATAGCAATGATTACTTTTAATAGTAATAATAAAAGTTCCCGTAAAGTGTATAGGGCACAAGTGAGAACCTAGGAATGTTGCTTCATGTGTGTAGACTATAGAAGAATAGTGAAGTGATATTAGTAAAATAGTAAGACACACGTGGTTGGGATAGGTCGACCTTAGTTGGGGAAAAATGAAAGATAAAGATAAAGTTGTTTTTTTAGATAGAGACAACATAGATTGAAATCCTTATTCGTTGAAGTAAATGTTACTTGGTTATTCCATTTTGAGTATGGAATGGAAGATATGAATAGATCTTATTCATCGTGAGTAATACAACATAAGTTAGTAACGAGTAATAGGCGGTAGGGAGAGCATATGAGTTGCTTGGATTCCTAGAGTAGGACCTTTCTGTGTCAGGGTGGACATGGTCCTAGGCCTCCTAGCCCTAGATGATAGTTGTGTTTAACTGCTATATTTACCTATCTAGCATCGCTTTGTAGTAGGACTTGTTTTCTCTTTTAGTTATGAGACTGTACTCCTATGTAAGCATTTAATTCCTATTGTAGTAAATCAGTGATGATTAGTATGATGCTTTTTCTCTGTGTTTTTGTGATGTTCAAAAGAAGAGAAAAAGAACATAGGATGTAAATAATAAAAGAAAATTAAAAACATATAAAAGTAACTAAAAGAAAAACAGTAAAATTTAAAGAAAGCGACAAAAACGTCAACAACAAAATTTAAAAAGAAAAATTAAGCTCAGGAAGAATTTTGGAAAGGAAGTTTTTCTTATGTAAACCGAGCTTGGGAAAGAAAATAGAGATTTTTATAGAATAGCGGCATAAGTTCCAAGTGCGGAGAAAGAGGTGCGCAAAAGTAAAACGGGAAATGTGAGGTTTTCCGTTTTCTACCTTCTTTCTGACATAAGAAATCTAGTTCGGAAAGTTAGATTTTTTTGAAATTCAAATATTAAAAGCTGCGTGGTAGGATTTGGATGTAAAATTCATTGAACTACGCCACTATTCAGTAGGAGTGTGGGAAAAATTGGATGAGAAATGTTTTGAGTTTTCAAAGATTGCATTCATATAAAAATTGCAAGTACATTTAGGATGTGTGCATCATATTTTAAAAAAGGAGTTTTCATTCATATAGGAGGTACCGCATAGAAATTCATGAACATGCATATATTTATCGTTATACGACACTTTGCACAAGGACACAGATGGTTGCAAAAATTGGATGTACACAAGATGGATGTGTTTGATGCATGGAATTACATAGTTTTACCTTTATCGAATTTCAGGGATGAAATTTCCTAAAGGGTGAGAGAATGTAACACCCCGCATTTTTAGATAATTAAATAATCAAATAACGATGAACAGTGAAAATAAACATTTTTGGAATTGTCAAAATATTACCTCGAAACTTATACATTGTATTCGTGGCGATTTTCCGATCAATTTCCATATATAACTTGTCAAAATCCGAGTTAATATGAAGAAGTTATGAGAAGAATAAGAAATAAGAATTAAACGGAAAAAAGTAAGACCCTAATGGTCGACCTATAGGTCGACCCACAAAGCACAAGGGTCGACCCATAGGTCGACCCGCAAAGCACATAGGTCGACCCATAGGTCGACTCGCATGTAGCCCTGGACGAGAAATCGTCCAGGGACGTGCCGAAGTCTTGTAATTTGATTTTCGTGCGATCTAAGGCGTTGTTTTCTGGATCCAACGATTCACAGCGAGCCTATGACGTGGTTGCACCAGATTCAATCCAAAAATCCGACGGTCTGAGATTCCCAAAATCCACTATAAATAGAACCCTATGCCCAACTATTTTCTCACAATCAGATTTTCTCCCAATTGGGTTCTGTAACGACCCACTATTTTGGACCATTCAAATCGACAATAATCCACACATGTCAGACTTGAATAATTCAAAATAACAGATTGTAATAAAATTTGGAGCAAATAAAATCATTCACAGAATCACAGACACAGAAATATCAGAATAACTCGCAGCGGAATTTAAAATAACCATAGTGGTTCATGAAGCCACTAAAATACATAGTCTAAAATCAAATACAAAATACATAGTCTGAAACCCAATACATTTATGAAACAAGTACAATAGAAATCCCAAATACACAAGTCTCTAAAATAAAAGCTGAAATAAGACAACTGAAACTGAAATAGGAAGATAACTAGATAAGCAGAATCTCCAGTGATTCCAAGCTCCAGAAAGGTGAATCCAAAGCTGTGAATACTCAGGCTGACCCGAGCGTAAAATAAAACATAAACACTCGAGTCAGGATATTTATACTTATACAATGTAAACCAACTCAAGTGAACTGTAGTAAAGATACAAGTAACTTAGAAGATGCTTGGGACCGCCCATCCTCTAAGGATCCGTTAAACTATCTACTATGTAATAATATTCGCTATTACAATAGTGCCTAAATAAGTAAAGTATAATCATATCGGAAATAGCGTTAAGGGGATGGAGAACCTTAACGCGGTCGGATCTTAAAATCATAATCGTAGTAAAGCTCGATATGGTAGGTGACACGGCACAACTAGGCAATGCCAGGGTAGATATACCAATTACGCACACGGACTGATGGATACGCATAGCAGCCACTACCGTTCCACCTCGAACAACATTCCCAAATTGGAGGATGGCCATCTAGTCAAATCACAAGTAAGAGTATAATGTCAAAGAAATGTGTCCGAGAAGAGGTGCTACCTCACTGGTCCGAGATCGCTCCTGTTTTAGCCACCTTATGCCAACTCACGGGAGTTGGGTCCATGTAATATACCTTAAGAACGTCGCCACCATCCTACTTCATTCTGGAATCTCCACCGCGTACACGGTTGTCAAAGTGGTTTTCGGTATCGACAGAGAGTATGTCCATATCCGATCCCGGTCTCTTTGCCAACCAATCGTTATTATAACCCGTGGTTATAGATTTACAACAATTTACCAAATATACTTCGAATTAAACCATTTAAAAACAAAGACATTATTATTTTAAAAATCAAATATTAAATTTCCAAAATCTAACCCTTTCGGAGTTCACCTATTCTCTTAAAACAATAGCATTAAAATTTTCAGCTTCCACGGCATTTAAAAGTGTGGCGGTAAGTTATATTTGAAAACAATTTTTTTCAACAAAACAATATTTATAACTGTTATAACAGTCCAGTTTAAACAAAGTTATATTTCAGCCTACTACAGTCCTTAACAAGTGCTACAGTAACTGTAACGACCCGTATTTTCACGGATCGAAAAGTTCGTCAAATCTGGAGTTTTAGCGTTTTGGGCCATTTCAGATTTTAGGCAAATTTGGCCTAAGTACTAAGTCGTTCACGACTTAGCATAAGTCGTGAGTCGCATACGACTTAGGAGATAGGAGTTCTGGACGAGTTAGTGATGAGTCGTGACCGAGTTAAGGTATTCGGCGAGTTAGGAGTTGAGTCGTAGCAGCTTAAGTCATAGGATGTTGGAGCGACCTAAGGTAGTGGATGACTTAAGGGGTAGGTCGGCGACGACTTAAGGAAGCTGGGGGTTAATAGTGAATGACCTAAGTGATAAGTCGTGACCGACTTATAGGATTGACGACCTAAGATAGGTTGTGGGCTTCTGGGTGAGTTAGCGACCTAAGGGGGATAGGTCGGCAACGACTTAAGGAGTTAGGAAATGGGTAGTTTAGCGACCTAGGGTATAGTTAGGTCGGTAGACGACCTAAGGAGATAAGTCGTATCTGGGTTAAGTTAGCAGGTCGAAGCTAACTCGGCAAGTGTTAAGTCGGAGGCCCTGTTTAGTGTTGAGTTAGGTCGTAGGCGACCTAAGATAGTTAGGTCGCAAGTTTGCTAAGTCGTAGGTCGAAGGAAAGCGCATTGCTTTAGGTCGCCAAGCGTTAGGTCGTAGGTCGCTGGGTGTTTGGATGCGCAGAAGGGTTAGGTCGGAGGCTCTGTTAAGTCGTGGGGGTTTTTAGGTCGTAGGTCGGCATAGTGTTAAGTCGGCAGCGACTTAAGAGGATAGCCGAGTTACGACTTAGGGTATTTTCAGCTATAAATAGGAGAGCTTCTCTTCATTTTTGGGATCCGGATTTTGAAGCGACGAAGTGCTGCCATTTTGAGAGCTCGACTTCTACACTTCTTCACTTCTTTTCTCCACTCTAATCTAGTGCTTCCATCCATCCAAATCGAAGATCAAGATTGAAGATTCAAGAGCTTAGATTGAAGATCTTCATCCTTTGAAGTGAGATTTCTTCGTTTGAAGCGGATTCGTGATAGATCAAGCTTCATCCTTCGCTGTCCAGATCTGAAGCGTGTTGATTTGGGTTTGTTTAGGTGATTTGGTGAGTGGTGATTATCTCTCACACGGATCCAAAGGAGTATATCGGATGGTTGGCTCGATTTGGTGTTAAAATAGAGATTTCCATGCATTTTCTTCATCCTATGTGTAGATCCATATAGATCCATTGTTCATGATGATGTTACATCCATTTTATCATATGTTAACCTATGCAAGTTCATTCATCAAGTTTGTAGAGATATAATCCATGTTTTCATGCTTATTGGACTTTCAACTCTTTAATTACGAAAATACCATTATTGTTATAATTGTCTACTTAGATCATATTTGAATGCTTGATTGTTTGGATTAATGTTTGATTTGATTGATTGTTATGAACTAGATGATTGATGATTAGATTTAGACCGAAGACGATTCAAAAGCTAAGGGAAAGGCTCTTGAATTGGAAAAGCTGCTCGTGGCATATGTAGCGGGATGATGAAGCTCTTATGCATAGATTCGATGATGTGATGTTGGGATGAGGCTTTGCGAGGATGTAATGAAGCGAGGCAATCATATGATGAAGACTTGGTCTAATCCAGACGGGATCATTCCAAGCATGTTGATAACTCGGTGATATGATTCGAGTTGAGGATAATGAATGGATATAAGAATAGTCGTCGAGGAGGATGACTAGGAGGCTTGGATAGCATCGTTGTTGAAGGTTCTAGCATGCTCTAAGCAAGAGTACGTTTGGGCAGATTCGATAGTCCCAATGGCCAACTGTTGATGGTCGAGTACTCTGGGCAGATTCGATAGTCCTAGGCACGGGCTGCGACGACGTGCGGGAGTTATGTCTAGAACCGGGGTTTCCATTAGCCCTTGACGGACGGTTGAAAGAATGTGCCGGTCATTCAATTAACGGTGATATCGAAGCAATGATAACAGTGATAGCCAGAGTCATGGATGTTTGGTTGTATCGTCATTCGGACTCAAGAGCGGTATTTTCTGGGTGCTTATCTGATTTAGGCCTTGGTACTTGGAAAACATCGCCCTTGACTCGAGTGATAGTAGTTTTATCTTAAATTGTATGCTCTGCTATGTTTGCTTCTGCTTAGTGTGTGTCTGGGGGCTATCACTGTAGAATGAGGTTGGAATGGGAGGGTTGTATTCCTATTCCTTTTCCTTTATGCTCTTTTGGTATGTTGTTAGTTAATTTACTGCTCACTAAGACTGTTGTCTGACTCAAGGCTTTATGTTTTAATTCTTATTGCCTTGGGCTGTTCGTCCATTTTGGGACGGGCAGACTAGGTAGCAGGTGACAGGTGTTGTTCTCTTCTCACGATGCTGATATCGAAGATGAGCTGGAGGGTTGCATATTATCTTCTTATTATATGTACTGGATATTCCGCTGTTTTGTATTCTCTGAGAGATATGTAGTGAGGCTTGATGTATTGACTATTTGGATGCTTGTACTCAACTATTATGGAGTTTTATATGATGTCATTTTTGTTCTATAAAGCTTCACTATACATATGTTCTATTGTATTTTGTCCATGCGCTGTGAGTAATACGATAGATTCTGTTGTTTTAAATCTTACCTTGACAATCGTCCATGGTCGCCTGGCACACTTTACAGCGCTCTATCTCTAGATTCGGTGCAGGGGTCATGGGCGGTCGTCACATTTGGTATCAGAGCATTGGTTAATCGATTTTACCCAACGCTCGCCGTCGTAACTACGTATGAGAGACGTAATTGTATTTTGATGGATGAATACTATAGATAATATAGTAGCTTAGTAGAGTTTGAGTCCTTTATGCAGTTGTTTCTCTAGATGTTCTAATCATTCCTTTTTATAGATATTGAGAATGAGTCGAAGAGGGAGACCAGCTGCTAGGGAAGGCCGTGCCACTGAAGAGACTGCTGATTATGCAGCCATGTTCGAAGCTATGATGACTTTGATCATGAGAAGGATACCAGTTCCGGGGGCAGCAGTTGATGTTGGAGTTCAAGTCCAAACTCCGAAACCAGTGGATTTTGCTAAGCTGTGCAAGGATTATACGGCTCTTGGAGGGAAGGTTTTCTTGGGAACAGAATCTACCATTGAGGTCCAGAGGTGGATAGATGCTTGTAGAAGGATCTTTGGTGATTTGGGAATTGATGATGCAACTAAGAGGAAGTTGGCATCAAGGCAGCTTCAAGGGAGAGCTTCTGATTGGTGGAACTCTATTACCATCACTACTCCGGAGGAAGAGGTTACTTGGGAGCAATTCCAAGTCAGATTTGAAGCTAAGTTCATTTCTACAGCTCAGAAGTCTGTTCTGTTCAAGAGGTTTGTGGAGCTCAAGCAAGGTGGAAGATCAGTTCTTGAGTATGTTTCTGAGTTTGAAGCTTTGTCCAAGTATGCCCGGTCATATATTGAATCTGCTTATCAGAAGAATGAGAAGTTTGTGACCGGCTTGGATAGTTATCTTGGGAGACAGTTGGTGGATCATTTGGACGATTCATTTGAGAAGCTTGTGGAGAAAGCTCTTAGGCATGAGAGTCTATTTCCTAAGGAAGGACCTGTTGTTGCTGTTACCAAGGGAGAATCTAAACCACAGCAGGGTGGAAACCAAAAGAGGAAGCAGCAGCAGCAGAAGGGTAAGGATGGCCAGAAGAAGCCGAAAGGCGAGGTGACTTGCTACAATTGTCAGCAGAAGGGCCATTTCTCGAAGGATTGTAAGAATCCTAAGGTGCCGATGAAGTGTCACAACTGTGACAAGCCGGGGCATTTCAGGAAGAATTGTCCAGAACCGAGGAAGGACAGACAGATTGTGCAAGCCTATGCTTTAGGAGCTGTTCCGTCGTCTTCGAAAGCTCCTACTGCTGAAGATAAGGGAAAGAGTGTGGTGGTTCAAGGTACTCTTTTCCTATGTGGTATTCCAGTTAGAGTTTTGTTTGATACTGGAGCATCGCATTCGTTTGTTTGTAATGAACTAGTAGGCCGGTTAGGTTTGGAACCGGATATTGTTGATAGGCCATTGGTTGTGACTAATCCAGTTGGGGGTTCGTCTTGTTTGTGTATGTTATGCCGTGGTCTAGTTATATCGAGTCATGGTTGCTCTTTTGTTTGTGATTGTTTTGTTCTGAACTTTGCGGGGTTCGGAATTATTTTGGGTATGGACTGGCTTAGGAAGTATGCGGCTAAGGTTGATTGTGAGAGGCTGGAGGTGACAGTCGAGAATGTGGAAGGGCGAAAGATTGTGATACGATGTAAGCATGAGGAAGGCGTCTTCATGAGCTTCATGTATTCGCTTGTTGTTCCACGGGATGGACTGTCTTTAGTGCCAATCGCAAATGGATTCGAGGATGTCTTTGACGAAGTCAAAGGGTTGCCGCCGCATAGAGAGATCGAGTTTCGTATAGATCTAGTTGAAGGGGCCAGACCTGTTGTGATGCCTCTTAGGCGGATGGCGCCTAGGGAACAGCAGGAGTTGAGGGTGCAAGTTGATGATCTTTTACAGAAAGGATTCATTCGGCGTAGTGTGTCCGAGTGGGGTGCACCAGTTGTGTTTGCAACCAAGGCAGATGGGTCGTTGAGATTGTGTGTGGATTATCGTGAGCTGAATAAGGTGACTAAGAAGAACAAGTATCCATTGCCGAGAATAGATGACTTGTTTGATCAGCTTCACGAAGCTAAGGTGTTTTCTCAGATGGATTTGGCAACGGGATTTCACCAGTTGAGAGTGGCTAAGGATAGTGTGCCGAAGACTGCTTTTAGGACACCATCCGGTTTCTTTGAGTGGCTGGTAATGCCGTTTGGATTGACTAACGCGCCAGCATATTTTGTGGATCTTATGAATAGAGTGTTCAGAGATCAGTTGAACAAGTTTGTACTTGTGTTCGTGGATGATATTCTGATTTATTCCAGAACGGAAGAAGAGCACAAGACGCACTTGCGTATTGTTTTGGAAATCTTGCGAAAACATCAACTGAGGGCTAAGTTTTCGAAGTGTCACTTCTGGAAGAGTGAATTGAGGTTCTTAGGCCATGTGATTTCTGGAAATGGAATAGCGGTTGATCCCGCCAAGGTGGCAGCAATCCAGGATTGGGATAGGCCTAAGAATGCATCTGATGTGAGAAGTTTTCTTGGATTAGCAGGATATTATCGACGGTTTATCAAATACTTCTCCAAGGTAGCTGCACCGTTAACGGGATTGACGAAAAAGAACCAAGTGTTCAGTTGGGATGCTAAGTGTGAGAAAGCTTTCGGAATCCTGAAAGAGAGATTGACGAGTGCTCCTGTTTTGACTATTCCAAGTGGGAATGATGAGATGGTGGTTTACACCGACGCATGTGGTACTGGACTTGGAGCAGTGCTGATGCAGAAGAATAAAGTTGTTGCGTATGCAAGTCGACAACTGAAGCCGCATGAAAGGAATTACCCGACTCATGATTTGGAGTTAGCAGCGATTGTATTTGCTCTGAAGATGTGGAGACATTATCTGTTGGGAGTTCGATTCGAGTTGTTTACGGATCACAAGTCGTTGAAGTATCTTTTCTCCCAAAAGGATTTGAATCTTCGGCAGCAACGTTGGCTAGAGTTTTTGGCATCATATGATTTTGGTATAGCTTATACTCCGGGAAAAGGTAACGCAGTGGCAGATGCGTTAAGTCGAAGACATGCAGGATTGGGAGCCATGTTTTCAGAATGGAAGAGTCTCGAGTATTTAGCTGGATTTGACTTCAGGCCTAGATGCGAATTGGAACCTGAGATATTGGCAAACTTATCAATAAGACCCACTCTTGTGGAAAGGATTGGTGAGAGCCAAAAGCAAGATGATAAGCTTGTCAAGATTATCCGTGAATTGGAATCTGGATTGGATCCAGAAAAGGATAAAGGATTCGAGGTCGATCGAGAGGGTTGGCTTCGGAAGCAAGGACGACTAGTTGTTCCCGATATAGATGAATTGAGGAGTGAAGTTCTGAAGGAAAGTCATCACTCGAAGTTGACAATTCATCCAGGTGGAAATAAGATGTATCGGGATATGAAGAGAACCTACTATTGGGAAGGTATGAAGAAGGATGTTGGAAATTTTATTTCCAAATGTATGAATTGCCAGTTGGTAAAAGCCGAACAGAAGAAGCCAAGCGGATTGCTTCAGCCATTAGAAGTTCCTACATGGAAGTGGGAACAAGTGTCGATGGATTTTATTGATGGATTGCCTAGAACCAGAACGGGAAATGAAGGGATTTGGGTCATTGTGGATCGTCTGACTAAGAGTGCACGATTCATTCCTGTTCGATCGACTAGAACGGCATCAAAGTTGGCTGAGTTGTATGTTAAGTGGATAGTCCGATTCCATGGTATTCCGAAGAGTATAGTGAGCGATCGAGATCCATTGTTCACTAGTGGATTTTGGAAGAGCTTCCAGGAAGTTTTGGGAACCGGGTTGTGTTTGAGTACAGCTTATCACCCCCAAACAGATGGTCAGACCGAGAGAGTCAACCGAGTTTTGGAAGATCTTCTCAGAGCTTGTGTTTTGGACTTCGGAGGATCATGGGAAGATCACCTTCATTTGGTGGAGTTTGCGTACAACAACAGTTACCAGTCAAGCATTGGTATGGCACCGTATGAGGCATTGTATGGAAGACCGTGTAGCTCTCCGACATGTTGGTTGGAAACTGGAGAAAAGCTGATGCTTGGGCCAGAGATGATTCGACAGACTTCGGACTGCATAGAGATCATTCGGCAACGAATGAAGGCAGCCCAAGACCGTCAAAAGAGTTATGCTGATAAGCGTCGAAAGGATTTGGAATTCGACGTAGGAGATATGGTTTTTGTGAAGATTTCTCCACTAAAGAATGTTATTCGATTTGGGAAGAAAGGAAAATTGACTCCGAGATTTGTTGGACCATTCCCGATTATCGAGCGAATTGGAAAGCTCGCTTACAGATTGGAGTTACCAGAAAAGATGTCGGGTGTGCATAATGTCTTTCACGTATCATATCTACGGAAGTATGTGCACGACTCGAATACGGTGGTTTCTGCTGATAGCTGTGAAGATTTTGAAGTTGATCCAGTTGATAGAAGACCTCGTAAGCCGCTTCGTGTTGTTGAAACTGACACGAAACAGCTTAGGAGGAAGGTAGTTAAGTTGCTCAAGGTACAATGGAGTGATGATGATAACGACTGTACGTGGGAGGTGGAAGAGAGGATGAAAGCAGCTCATCCTGAACTCTTCAAGGTATGGCCCTAAGGTGTCGTGTCATCTCGCGATATTGTAACTTGTTCTAATTTTAGAATTCTGTACGCTAAGCTAGAATTGGATGCATGGTTTGCTGATTGTTATGGATGGTAGGCGTACAGAATAGTTTTGATTGTTATGATTGTTTGGGATTTCGGGGGCGAAATTCCTAAGGGGGAGAGAATGTAACGACCCGTATTTTCACGGATCGAAAAGTTCGTCAAATCTGGAGTTTTAGCGTTTTGGGCCATTTCAGATTTTAGGCAAATTTGGCCTAAGTACTAAGTCGTTCACGACTTAGCATAAGTCGTGAGTCGCATACGACTTAGGAGATAGGAGTTCTGGACGAGTTAGTGATGAGTCGTGACCGAGTTAAGGTATTCGGCGAGTTAGGAGTTGAGTCGTAGCAGCTTAAGTCGTAGGATGTTGGAGCGACCTAAGGTAGTGGATGACTTAAGGGCTAGGTCGGCGACGACTTAAGGAAGCTGGGGGTTAATAGTGAATGACCTAAGTGATAAGTCGTGACCGACTTATAGGATTGACGACCTAAGATAGGTTGTGGGCTTCTGGGTGAGTTAGCGACCTAAGGGGGATAGGTCGGCAACGACTTAAGGAGTTAGGAAATGGGTAGTTTAGCGACCTAGGGTATAGTTAGGTCGGTAGACGACCTAAGGAGATAAGTCGTATCTGGGTTAAGTTAGCAGGTCGAAGCTAACTCGGCAAGTGTTAAGTCGGAGGCCCTGTTTAGTGTTGAGTTAGGTCGTAGGCGACCAAAGATAGTTAGGTCGCAAGTTTGCTAAGTCGTAGGTCGAAGGAAAGCGCATTGCTTTAGGTCGCCAAGCGTTAGGTCGTAGGTCGCTGGGTGTTTGGATGCGCAGAAGGGTTAGGTCGAAGGCTCTGTTAAGTCGTGAGGGTTTTTAGGTCGTAGGTCGGCATAGTGTTAAGTCGGCAGCGACTTAAGAGGATAGCCGAGTTACGACTTAGGGTATTTTCAGCTATAAATAGGAGAGCTTCTCTTCATTTTTGGGATCCGGATTTTGAAGCGACGAAGTGCTGCCATTTTGAGAGCTCGACTTCTACACTTCTTCACTTCTTTTCTCCACTCTAATCTAGTGCTTCCATCCATCCAAATCGAAGATCAAGATTGAAGATTCAAGAGCTTAGATTGAAGATCTTCATCCTTTGAAGTGAGATTTCTTCGTTTGAAGCGGATTCGTGATAGATCAAGCTTCATCCTTCGCTGTCTAGATCTGAAGCGTGTTGATTTGGGTTTGTTTAGGTGATTTGGTGAGTGGTGATTATCTCTCACACGGATCCAAAGGAGTATATCGGATGGTTGGCTCGATTTGGTGTTAAAATAGAGATTTCCATGCATTTTCTTCATCCTATGTGTAGATCCATATAGATCCATTGTTCATGATGATGTTACATCCATTTTATCATATGTTAACCTATGAAAGTTCATTCATCAAGTTTGTAGAGATATAATCCATGTTTTCATGCTTATTGGACTTTCAACTCTTTAATTACGAAAATACCATTATTGTTATAATTGTCTACTTAGATCATATTTGAATGCTTGATTGTTTGGATTAATGTTTGATTTGATTGATTGTTATGAACTAGATGATTGATGATTAGATTTAGACCGAAGACGATTCAAAAGCTAAGGGAAAGGCTCTTGAATTGGAAAAGCTGCTCGTGGCATATGTAGCGGGATGATGAAGCTCTTATGCATAGATTCGATGATGTGATGTTGGGATGAGGCTTTGCGAGGATGTAATGAAGCGAGGCAATCATATGATGAAGACTTGGTCTAATCCAGACGGGATCATTCCAAGCATGTTGATAACTCGGTGATATGATTCGAGTTGAGGATAATGAATGGATATAAGAATAGTCGTCGAGGAGGATGACTAGGAGGCTTGGATAGCATCGTTGTTGAAGGTTCTAGCATGCTCTAAGCAAGAGTACGTTTGGGCAGATTCGATAGTCCCAACGGCCAACTTTTGATGGTCGAGTACTCTGGGCAGATTCGATAGTCCTAGGCACGGGCTGCGACGACGTGCGGGAGTTATGTCTAGAACCGGGGTTTCCATTAGCCCTTGACGGACGGCTGAAAGAATGTGCCGGTCATTCAATTAACGGTGATATCGAAGCAATGATAACAGTGATAGCCAGAGTCATGGATGTTTGGTTGTATCGTCATTCGGACTCAAGAGCGGTATTTTCTGGGTGCTTATCTGATTTAGGCCTTGGTACTTGGAAAACATCGCCCTTGACTCGAGTGATAGTAGTTTTATCTTAAATTGTATGCTCTGCTATGTTTGCTTCTGCTTAGTGTGTGTCTGGGGGCTATCACTGTAGAATGAGGTTGGAATGGGAGGGTTGTATTCCTATTCCTTTTCCTTTATGCTCTTTTGGTATGTTGTTAGTTAATTTACTGCTCACTAAGACTGTTGTCTGACTCAAGGCTTTATGTTTTAATTCTTATTGCCTTGGGCTGTTCGTCCATTTTGGGACGGGCAGACTAGGTAGCAGGTGACAGGTGCTGTTCTCTTCTCACGATGCTGATATCGAAGACGAGCTGGAGGGTTGCATATTATCTTCTTATTATATGTACTGGATATTCCGCTGTTTTGTATTCTCTGAGAGATATGTAGTGAGGCTTGATGTATTGACTATTTGGATGCTTGTACTCAACTATTATGGAGTTTTATATGATGTCATTTTTGTTTTGTAAAGCTTCACTATACATATGTTCTATTGTATTTTGTCCATGCGCTGTGAGTAATACGATAGATTCTGTTGTTTTAAATCTTACCTTGACAATCGTCCATGGTCGCCTGTCACACTTTACAGCGCTCTATCTCTAGATTCGGTGCAGGGGTCATGGGCGGTCGTCACAGTAACCCTTTTATTAGTTCAGGTTCAATTTTTAGTTTCTGCTACAATCAGCACTTACCAAGTACTATCATAGCCTTAGTTCATTTTAGTCTTTTGGTTCAGTTATACGATCCACAACACTTAACAAGTGCTACAGATTCTACCTAGTTAAAACTTATAAAATCATACATTAAAATGTTCATTTTCAATCCTTTAACTAATTTATTTAAAGAGAAATTTTACAAGTTAAAACCAAAACTTACAAATTCGCTTATTACATTCATTTCAACATTTAAACTTAAACTCCATTTTTCCATCAATTTAAATTTAAATTTTCATTTCAATTTAATTAACTTCAATTTCCATCTTCCTTTTTTTCAAATTTTCAAATTTAAGTTCCATTTTAAAAATCAATATTTCCATTTATTTATTTTTATCACATAGAAAAATCATTTCTATTCTAAATAAATCATTTAAAAATTCGATTTAAATCAATTTAATATTTTTACAATATTTGAAGGTATCCAAAAATATAGAAAAATAACCACGGGTCTGTATAATATTTTCTAGCCTAAGTCAAGTGATACGGATACTATATCATTTCAATCCGTAATTTACAAAGAAAAATCCGGGTTTTATCATTTCAAACCCGCAATCCCAAGTAAATAAAATTTAATTGAAAATCGTTCAGGCCTATCATTTCAGCCCATAACGACCTTCCCTTATTCTAAAGTCCGTTCGGGTATGTATCATTTCAACCCATAGTGATTCTATTCTACAGGGAACTTGCAGTGTGATTTAACAGAACAGAATAACAGTAAAATAAGAACAAAATATAACAGATGATACGATATGCAGTTTTAACAATTCTAACATCAACTATAAATAAATCACAGGTAATTTTAACATCATTTAT
This sequence comes from Allium fistulosum, assembly GCA_030737815.1. Classification (NCBI taxonomy): domain Eukaryota; kingdom Viridiplantae; phylum Streptophyta; class Magnoliopsida; order Asparagales; family Amaryllidaceae; genus Allium; species Allium fistulosum. The sequence goes on from CM060904.1 coordinate 361,342,821, forward strand.
TTATTTATTTATTTCTACACATTCAGTTGCGGTCGTTTCACAATCATATAAGTATGAATATTCGTGTGAGATTTACTCACCTCTACGGAGCTGGAGATTCAGAAAGAAAGAAGTACGATGTCAATCGAAAGCACGCGGATAGCACGATCAGTCGTTAGCGGATGTGCCAACTAGATTCAAACCAAAAGCACAATAAATAATCAAATCTAAGATTGCACGAATAACGAATTTTCAATGAAGCAAACAACGAAAAAGTAACAGGTTAAAATCGAAAGCAATAGCACTACCACTTTGAAATACCGATTATAACTTTTAAATTTGCAAAGTGACAAAACAAATTTTATTTTTTTTTCCAGAAATGACCAAGTCGAAATATAACCCAGATCCAAAGCTTCAAAAGAACATAACATTTTCCTTTTCATTTCTCAAATACAAATAGCAGGCCCTGACTTGGCAGTAAAACCTCAAGAGTGTGACAACGAATCATGCTATTCAAAAACAAAATTTACAAAACCAGAACACGCGACAAAGCAACCCTTTCATTCTCCTATTATTCAAAACTAGAGGCAGATAAGAAACAAGGCAGTATCACTACTCTGATTCAATACTAGGCTCGGTCCGGAGAGGGGTTGGAGTTGGGTCAGGTCGCAGGGGGTTGTGGGAGTTCTAGGCTGGTCTGGTCTGGGTTGGGGTGGGGTTGGTTCTCGGTCTGCCGTGGGTTCCTGGCCGTGGTGGTGGCTGCAGTGGTGGCGACTGGCTTAGGCGTGGTCTCGGGTAGGTCAGGTGACTGGGTCAGTGATGTGGCGTTCGTGGCTGGGGTATGGAGTTGTCTGGTCTTGGTTCGGGTGGTTCGCATGGCGGAGCACGGGATGGGGTGGTCTCGACCTGGAGCTGGTCTCGTGGTTGCCTGGGACGTGATGGTGGAGACGTGGGGTTCGGTGGTGGTGTCATGGCGTTGGGGTGGAGGTGGTGACGAGGCTGGGTGCTGGTGGGTGGTGAGGTGGAGACGCGGTGGGTTGGATCTCGTATGGGGAAGGGTGGAGCATGGAGGAACGGTGGGTGGTAGGCTTCAGATTAGCCAAAGTTTTGAAAATATAAAAGCAAATTTAAAACGAACGTAAGCTAGTACAGCAAACAAAGCAAAGGCCACCAACTTTTTTTTATACAAATGGAAAAAGAAGAAAGGTAAGGGATTGGCCAACAGCAAACAGGGAAAACAAAAGTATAAATGAAAGGAGAAGGCATGTGCTTACCTTTTTACACTGCTCACGAGATTTAAAACGAAAAATGCAGAGAAACTTTTGTGAATGGAGCTTTTTGAACGAAACAAAATGACAGCTGCCTATAACTTTTGTAGAAAGAAGGCAAAAGCAAGGTTTTGATCAGTTAGAGGAATTTAAGGCAAAAAATAAATGTTGAACGAAACGTAAGGGAGGTAAAGGGGTAAGTGGACTATTTCTCACGGCAAAGTAAAGCAAGATTTGAAAATTTCAAACTGAAATATACAGCTGAAATTAATGGTCAATGGAACAATGCACGTACAGTGTAACGCTCGAAGTAACGTACAATTTGTTACTTGTTTCTTTTATTTAATAAATTTAAAAATGTTAACGGTTTCTTAAAAATATAACGTATCTTTTTAAACCAAATTTAAAATAGCTATTATCATCATTAATAAAATTTGATTCTAATGTAAAGTTTAGAACGGACATAAATATACATAACGAAATGTAAAGTTTAAATTTTCCGTTTCACACAAATTACTACACTTTATATTTAAATCAATATTTCGAACTGTTTATTTTTAATTAAAAAAATTCGTTTAAAATATCGGGCTGTTATAGGTTCATTTCCTGAGGCTGAACCATAAATAGAAAATATTTCTATGGAGAATATCTTTTTAATAAAAATATTAGATGCCTTAGAAGGGGATCCAGGAAGGCCATGGAGTAAAGCTAAGGATGACAGGTGAGTATATTTAAATTATATCTCTTTTATGTTTATGATATATAACATCGTTAGATTCCGGTTAAATATTTTAATTCAGCATTTGAACTAATTTCAGTAATTAGTTCTACTAATTAGTTATGTTGGGACTGTAAATTTTATAAGAGAAGTGTACTTATATTTAAATGTTATTTATATGGAAAAAGAAAGGAATCCAATTAAATATAAGTAATATTAGGCTTAAAAATTATAGAGAAAGGCATAAGCCTAAAAGTGAGAAATTTACAGTAAATTATGTTAAAATGGGAGAAGGGAATTAAAAAGGGGAAATCTGATAACTTGATTTGAAAATTAGTGATAGATTAGTTGGTTGGTTTAGAAAAGAGAATCATTTCCACAGTTTAATATTGTAAGAAAACGATAAACGTAACTGCAAGAATAAAAGCAAGAAAAATTTAATTAGTGCAAAATAGAGACATTACTGTATTTTGCATTACCCAATAATTAAAGAAACAATAAAAGAAATATCTTACATTTACGAGTTATTGTTTATAGCATTATTTAGTATTAAAATATGGAAATGGATTTTTAGCACAGTTTTTGTAACCAACTAAATAGAATATAACTACTTCCCAGAATAAAAGAGAATAACGCGAAGCGTTAAAAAAATTAAAGAAGAAAAAATAATCAAGTTAATTATTTGACAAGACTAGAAACAATAAACAGAAAATGTGATTAGATGTGCATTTATTGCGCAGATAGTGGAGTAAAAGGTAAAGCAGTTATTATGATAAGAAACTTATGACAGTTGGACGTAGTCCCAAGTTAAGACTGTTATATAATATAAGAGAACTAAAGAGAATTTAGTATTATAATAAAAGAAGACATGCTAGAATAGAAAAGAGACACTTGCAATTACATTTATAACATATAGGTTATAAAAGAAGGAAAAGAATATAGAAGTGACAATTGCAAGTATAATTGTAACACGTAGGTTATAATTAAAAAGAATGAAATAGAAGAGGCTTATTTTATCAAACTTAGATCTTGGATTAAGTTAATAAGCAAAAAATAATAGCAGTGGCCCGTACCGGCAGCATTCCCTTTCAGGTCTAGATCTGATGGTCTCACATGTAGGTGGAGCTGGGCATGCTGATTAGGGTAAATAAGTAGCCAATAGAATAAGAAAAGTAAACTAAACGCATAATAAAAGATTAGACGTAGGGTCTGATAAAATGGTAAGGTGCGTTTGGAGTAGCCCAAAGAGAATCTGGATAAAGAGCCTAATGAAGCAGTTCGTCGTAGATTTTTTGTACATAAAGAGCACGTCCAACTTAGTTATTTTGGGCTAGAAGGAAGTACGAGACTTCAACGGGATGTGAGGATACTCTAGGATGGCCCTCTGGGGTAGGCCTAACGAAGCTGCACCCCCGGAGGCAGGTTTGTAGGCGTTCCATCAAGAGAGTATGCCTTGAATGCTTTTACATTGCAGGCCTAACAAAGCGGACCTTTGTAGGTAGTCAAAAGATTGATGATGGGGTAGGATATTTGTATATGACGCCGTACTCTAGTTTGCGAGTAGATTATAGAGGGCAGTACCCATAAGGATAGTTGCATGCGGGTTTCATCCATCATCAGTCAGAGCAAGTTCGGGAAAGACTAGAGTTAAACCAACAGGCCAATGATTCTTTCACTATCGAAACATTGGATGAGGGGCACAACCAATTGGATGTTTATATCGTTTGCAGTAGCGCACAACCACTTAGCTCTTGAAAGGTCTTTTGATTAGTTGAGAAGGGGCTGCGTAGGGCCATAGCCACGATGAGAAAAGAGACAGACCAAGTAGAATATCTGTATTGTAGGCCTAACGAAGCAGACCTTTACAGATATAGAAAATCCCCGACTGAGTTCCGTACAAGGTAGACCTTGTTGGCAGAGCTCAGGGAGTAGATAGAACGATTACATATAGTCCTCAAGGAACGCACTTGGTGGTACATTGTGGATGTCCGAGCACTAGTATAAGCTAGTGCGGATGCAGTTTCACATTTTCATAGTAGATGACAAAACATCTATTGTAGGCCTCACGAACCTGTCCTTTACAGATGTAGTTACAGTACGCTCTAGTAGCGAGACGATGGAGTCCTTTACGAGGAGGATATGAAAGGTACTATGGGTAGTACCTAGGACCGATGCGGCCTTTGGGCATGTAGCTACATATATATTGGTTATTAGGTCTTAATCTACTAGGCAGTAGATGGGTACAATTCACGCACAGAGGCGAGAGTATTTTAAACCCAATAAACCTAATATAACAGAAAATGGAAATAGAACGATATATATATATATATAATTATGCTTAGAAGTGTATAGTTTTTCCATTCACCAAAACTTTAGTTCTGACCCCCTCCTCATATCATCCTACAAGTTAGATAGATGGCAGGGATTTTCCAGCTTTGAGACACTAGTTTAGAAAGTGTTATTACCGTAGTGAGTATTTACTTACCATTATATTTTAGTCAGTTCCGCTGTGAGATGTTTATTTGAGCTCTGGTATATTTATCTTTGCCTATTTGCAGGATACCAGATATCCAACTCGGGCTTCAGTGGGCTTGGATTTAAGCATTTTTGCAAAAAATCCGGACCCGCTGGAATTCGGGTTGTTACAAACGATAAGTCTGATCACTACGAAACTTGAAATCCTACAATAATTCACTGTTATGGATCCGATGAAACTGGTTTCGTCGAAATCTGAGACAGTGGCCAAAATGGCTAATTTTCATTTTATTTAATTAAATTTTTATTAAATTGGTTTAATCATTTTTAAATTAAAATTTTGAAGGTAACAATTTCTTCATTCTAGATTGCATAGAAATTAAAATCTTTTAAAATAAATTTTCTATGTGAAATTAATATTTAAATATTGCACAAATTACAGCGTCCAATTGCGAATGTAATAAATTCATTAATTATAATTTAAATTCCAATCAATTACCAATTTAATTCCTTATTTACAATTATAACCAAATTAGCTTTACAATTATTTTAGTTGATTGAAATTACATTAAAGTAGTTGACAATAACATTCAAACAACACTATTAATCATATTCTAATTAATTTCCATTTATAAATCATAAATTTTAATTTCTCCAAATATCAAATTCAAAAATCTTATTATATTTAATAGTTTTTAATTATCAAAATTTATGGATCGTTACACTCTCCCCCACTCAAAACTTTTCGTCCTCGAAAAGGAACAAGAAGGGATTAAGAAGTTTAATATCTTTTATTTATAATAATCAATTTATAGACACTTTCAACTTACTTAATTAAGTATTTAAATAAATTAAATCTGCATATTCAAGTTTAATAAAAGTTTGAAAATATTTTCACTTTCATAAATTTGTCTAAGTCTTAAATTCACGGAAAATTTTGGTAATGTCTCCTTTGTACGGATAGATCCGAAAAAATAATAATATCAATAATTACGATATATATACCATATTTCGATAATAAAATATCCCAAACCATGAGAAAAACAATAAAATATTGTTGCAAAATCGTAATCGAAAAACGTACCTATTTGTCGGGCAAACAACTTTATTTTATGAAACCCAAAGCAATAGCAATTGCTTCCATTACCTGTATTTCACTCATATAATCCAAAATAGTGAGAATTATATTCAAGAGAAATATTTAGTTGGTTCAATTAAAAGCAAACCAACACAAAACATATACAAACAAAACAGTACAACCAACATATGCAACAAAGTAATCAATTATACATCCATAGCAACTAAAACTAATGGTTTGTTTAGTTTAGAAACCTTTTATTGTATAAGGATGATAAATAAACTATCAAGTGTACCATACGCTCAACATCCTTAGATAATTTCTTAATAGATTATTTATATGCCCCAAACAATTAGAAGCTCCTTTCCCAAGCATCCCATAAGCCAAAACAACCAAGAAATTAAATATCATTTATGTTTATTCTATTGGTTTCTTTTTATATTACTTACCTTCCATTTATTTTTGTTCTCATTCATTCATACAAAATCATCTTTTATTTATTTACATTCATTTACTTACATAAATTATTTTCCATTCAATATTTAAAATAATCAATGAGTTCATTATTTAATTATTACATACATTTCATTTATTTCCAATTTATTCATACACGGTTATTTCTTATTAGTTTACATTCATTTCATTCCATTTTAATTCCCATTTATTAGTATATATAACTTGATTTCAATTCAATATTAGTATTCATTAAGGAATCATTCAACTTAAGTGTCTTAACTTCTTAATTGACATTCATCCTTTCTTATATAGTGTCATTGAATATTAAATCTATTTCTGAATCATTTCAACTTTTTTTGAAGTTATAATTATTTACTTAATATAGTATTCACTTTTACTATTCAATCTAATTATTAGCATTTCAAAACATTAACTTATGCTTATAACATTTCTTGTACATCAAAATTCTTATTTGTAGAAATAATTCCATTTGAACACTTTCATTACTTAAGTTTTACTTGTATAATATTCTATTACATATTCCTATTTAACATTACAACTTTTTAAACATTTCTGGTAATTTATATATATGTTTTAAGAATGTAATTGAATGTTACACAAGTTTATCTTATTCATTTTAGTTAACAAAATGTTCAATAATTACATCTTCTGAATTTTCATATCTTTTGATTTACAAGTTACAAATTTCCGATTTCTTTTATATTTCATTTTTGAAGTTTCCAACTATTAAAATAGTTAAGATTTCATTTCATTACAATAATTGAAATCCCTAATTTATAGAAACTTAAGAACTAAATGCCGGGTTCATTTCAAATCATTTCGAAATAATATATTTTCATATCTTTTATATATCAAATCTTATTTATAAGTTAAAAATTAAGATTTGTTTATCAAAACCAATGTGTAGTAAAGCTACTACAGTGGCCTTACCACTTTGAAACTCAAAAATGAATGTCGATGATGCGACCGTCATCACCGAAATTATTTTCCAACGACAGAAGAGGGGAGTACAGAACTTATTTCCTTTTAAAATCCCTTTAAAACATTTCTTTCAAATCACATTGAGAATATTTATCTAAAAATACTTCCAAATAATACTAATATTATATTCCAAAATCTTTGAAAACCAATTTTTCAAAACTCCAGAACTTAAGTTCTCAAATTTCCAATTCATGTTTACTTTATTTGTAAATCCTATTTTATAACCCATATTTATAAGGTTTCACTTCCTAACAACAAACATATCACTTACAATTATAACCATTTATAAAAATTATTCTTTTATATCCAAAATATAATACTATGTAAAATTATTTCATTTACCTATATTTCAAAAATAACATTGTGTCGGTCTGTCCTATTAAGTGTTTAGAAATCCCTATCGATGCCATAGCTTCCTATGTACCGACCAAAATTTATAAATACAAAACAGAACAAATTATCACAATATAAAAACACTTTTATAACACTAACAAATACACTCTCTCATATATATACGCTCAAACGACTAATTCTAGGGTATTACTACCCTATCTCTACTGAGTCAGACCCCACAAAGCTAAGGTTATCGCTAAACTAAAGCTTTGATACCAAATGTAACGACCCACCCTTTTGGACGGATTAAATCGACAATAAACCACACATGTCAACTCAAACCATTCAAAACGGAGGATTGTTAGTGGGGTAAATAAGAAAAGAAGAGAAAAGAAAGGAAAAACAAAATACAGAATCTCACAGCGGAATGACAAAATATAATAATCAAATAAACAGTTCATGAAGCTGTTTTACAAATAACATTTGATTACACTTTACAATGAAATCAGAGTTATACATACAGCATGAATAAATAAATAATGCAACGGAACGACATGATGTAGTGGAATATATATAAAATAAATAGTATACAAACTCCGTCTTCGTCGTCCAAAAGAAAATGGTGTTCAATACACTGAAAATATCAGATTGACCCGAGCGTAATGAAAAGACAAAACACTCGAGTCAGAACTAAAAAATATTATGTAAGTTAAATCAACAATAAATAGATATGAGTGTGACGGCTTCAGAGATGTTTACGGGATTTTACATCTCCTATCCAGTGTCTAAAGTGTGTGCAATAAGTTAAGAGATGTCCGGGACTCCATCTCCTAAGGATCCGTTAAACTATCTATAGGTAGTAGAATATGCTATTATAATATGTCTACAGTAAAGTAAAGTATTAAAATAGCGTTAAGGCGTTACCCATGTCCCCCTTTAACACGTTTTATATAAATGTCGTAGTCTATACAGTACTGTAAACTCCACCGTAAACTGGTGGGCTATCAGGGAGCACTCCATAGGTATGATACAAACCAAACTCGTATTGGGCTCGATAAGGTATATGACAACGCACGCGAGACAATGCCCAGGGTAGGATACTACCATTTTGCGGATCCGGACTGGTGGTAACGCATAGGAGCTACTACCGCTCACCACGAGACACACTCCTATAATCAAAATAGAAAAGGGGCCACCAAATCAATCACAAAGTAATAAATATGGTATCGAAGAAATGTGCCCGATTGGGGGTGCGACACCATTTGGCCCGACATGGCTCCTGTTTCAGTCATATCAAGCTGACCCGAGGTGGTCAGGGCTGCATTCATACCTCATACAGTAGCGTTCGCCAAACCATCCTACTTCATTCTGGATTCTCTACCACGTGTATAGTTGTTAAAGTGGTTTTCGGTATTGGCAGAGAGTATGACAATATCCGATCCCGGTCTCTTCAACAACCAAACGCTTATTTCACACCGGTTGGTTCTTTACATTTCCAAAACTGGTTCATAACTAATATAAAAATATCGTATTCATTTCAAAATCATATCACTTTCGAAATCATATTCACTTTCTAAATCATTATTCGCTTTATATCATATTCATTTTTCAAAATCATAACCACAAAATAGGTTAAACCATCATATCAAAATATTCGCATTTAAATCAATTATATCTAAATCAAAACAGTTCCAACTTTAAACAGTTTGAATATTGAAAGTAGTTTATATATTAGAATAGTTATACATTAAAAATAGTTTATATTTAAAAAAAATAGGTTATAGATTAAGATAGTTTATATATTAGAAATAGTTTATATATTAAAATAGGTTAATTATTAAAAATATGTTATAGATTAAGATAGTTTATATATTAGAAATAGTTTGTATATTAAAATAGCTTATATACTAAAAATATGTTATAGATTAAGATAGTTTATATATTAGAAATAGTTTACATATTAAAATAGGTTATATATTAAAAATAGTTAATGTATTAAAAATTATTAATATATAAAATGGTTTATATTAGAAAAATAATTTATATGTAAAAGAGTTTGTATATTAAAAGATTTTATATCAAAAATACTTTCAAATTAGAATTGTTTCTTCCAATTTCACAAATCAATTCAAATCAACTTTAGTTCCAAATTTCAAGTTAAATCAATCTCAGTTCAGCGATTTCAATTCAAAATGGGCTAAAGGTTTCAATTCAAATTCTCATTAAAAACCAGTTCAAATTCAATGTGTTTCAAAGTTCAAATATTCAAACATTTACAACAACTCGATTTTGATAAATTTCATTTATATTTCAAAATTCAACTTTAAGATTCCAATTTAAATTTTTAAATAGTTCATTTAAACCAATTTCAATTTCAACATTTAAAGCTTGGATTTTTGAAAATAATTCAGTTCATATAAATCAAATTTTTATTTCATAATATCATTTAACTGGATTTAAAATTTAAGGATTTAAAATCATTTAATGTAACCAATCCGATGTCCATATATAATTTTCTACCCTATGGTCAAGTGATACGGATATATATCATTTCAACCCGTAATCCCTAGTAAAATTCAAAATCCATAAAATCGCTCGATTTTATCATTTCAATCCATAACGATTTTTCCCTAATCTATAAGACTATTCGGTTATGTACCATTTCAACCCATGGTGATTTTCCTAACAAGAACTAAGGGAACTTGCAGTGTGATAACAATATATAAAATGAATATTATATCCAATCATCCAAATATCAACAGTTAAACATCCATCACAATCATCATTCAAATCAACCAATAAATCACAACAAAAAAACTGGCTATCATTATCAAGTATTTAACTAGCAATTAAATTCCAATATTAATTCGAATGGAAATTAAATTCAATATAACTTCAAATTAAACTTGAATGACAATTTAACTATACCAAACAGTAATCAATCAATTTTTAATCACATCATAAATTTAATTTAACCAACATAAGATGTTTAGCATTTGTGACTGGGTTAAAACACCCACCTTTGATTTCAAATCCAAATATAGCCCAAAAAACCAACAGTCTACGAATTTGACCAAACCAGTTCCAAAATGTCCGGAATTTCGATACGATTGCGATGGAGAAAATCACGTCCAAATCCGAGCTCGTATGCAAAAGTTATATACGTTAGAACGATCTAAAATTTAAAATTTAAATAGTTAATTAATTAAAAGAAAGAACACGTCACCTTCTTAGGCAAACCAACGACCACGAACACGACATTCGAACTACCCACTCGAGCTGCCACCTTCCTACCAATTACGCCACTACCACGATCGATAATGGCCAGATCCAGGACCACTAACGTGCTGCCCTCGCCATGCTATCCCCACACGACCCACGTGTGCCTCCACAACTAATCCCACCACCTCCGCCGCCGTCCACGTTAGACGCCAATTTTTGGCGATTCCAAGCACACCTGAGATGAGCTATGATCACAGATCGACTTGCCTCGACACCCTCTACGCACCAGTGCTCGCCGATCGCTCCTAGGACGAAGATCCACCGTTGAAATCGAAACCCTAGGATGGACAGCTGAAAATAAATCACCAATTTTTGGCCAAACTGTGATTCGATTACAAAAACAAATTGAAGTAGTAGATTGCGCTCGTTCATAGTTATATGGTTACTAGGGTTTCAGAAAAGAAATCTATTTATATAGACAAAGATGTATAAGAATGAATGGACAGACCCGAAAAGGCCGTTTCTTTCCCCAAAAGAAAGTAGGTCATCCAATATATCGAAATATATGTTTTTAATATTTTTAAACCCAAATTCCATTGTATACATAAGTTAGCTTTTAAAATCAGATTATTTTAATTGAATTCATTAAATTGATTCTACGCTTTTCGAGCCCTCGCGATCAAACGGTAAGTCTGATTGCTATGAAACTGGAAATCCTACAATAATTCACTGTTACGGATCCGTTGAAACAGGTTTTGTCGAAATCCAAGACAGCGGCCAAAATGGCTAATTTTCACGTTAATTAATTAAATTATTATTAAATTGGTTTAATCGCTTTTAAATTCAAAATTTGAAGCTAACAATTTCATCATTCTAGATTACATAGAAATTAAAATCTTTTAAAATAAATTGTCTATGTCAAATTCAATATTTAAATATTGCACTAATTACAGCGTTCAATTGCAAATGTAATAAATTCATTAATTATAATTTAAATTCCAATAAATTACCAATTTAATTCCTTATTTACAATTATAACCAAATTAGCTTTACAATTATTTCAGTTGATTGAAATTACATTAAAGTAGTTGACAATAACTTTCAAACAACACTATTAATCATATTTTAATTATTTTCCATTTATAAATCATAAATTTTAATTTCTCCAAATATCAAATTCGAAAATCTTATTAAATTTAATAGTTTTTAATTATCAAAATTTACGGGTCGTTACAAAATGAGAGATAATAACTGATTTAGATTTGGAATGACCATACCCTACTTGGGAGCGACCCACATGGCCCTACTAAATGTCCGATTTTTGTCATTTCCCGGTTGATGAGGTTCGAGGCTACGTTTTACCTTTTGAATAGCAATTCCACTTGGAATACTAACACTGCCCTTCAGGCGTCAATGCAATGCTAGTATTCATCCACACAAGTTCATTCTGGGACTAAACGAAACCGAAGGCACTGTTCCTATTACATCTATTATGGGAAATCCCTCCCAAGAAAAATAGAAAATAGCCCTTGCATTTCAAAACGCCGTCTTCGATTCCATGCTTCAAGATGTCTTCATTCCGAAATGCTTGAGTTGGATCGAAGTGGTTTTCGGAAAACATATCTGATCCCGGTCTCTTCGAAACAACTTTCGATATTTTTGGTAAACTCAACCTCGGTTCTTTAGGAAATAAACAGACAAAAGATAAGAGCGGAGTTCACCTCCTAACCGTTTATGGATGGATTTCCTTATCATTTATCCTAGAAGAACGAAACAAGTATATACGTACAGTATAACACTTTCGACAGTAACTGTACCTTATAATTCTCATTTTCCTTCTAGATATTTCCAAAGTTAGGTTTTGGTCTAGATTTGATAGTCGGTTATTTGACTATCAATTTAGATAGACAATCAAACATTGATTCCATTCCATATGGGATCCTCCACGCTTTTATTAGTTAAACTTTAGTTAATAAAATCACTTTATAAAACCCGATCAAAAGATCTTTTCAAACCCTATTTCCAAACCTCTTACATTCCTTTTTACTTGAAAAAAACAATATAAGTATTTACCAAACATTTTGGAAATTCCATTTCCTCAAAATTCCATATTAAATGGTCAAACAATTCCCTTTTAAAAACATCACCTCCTATAAAACACATATACTTATTCCTTATAAAAATTCTTTTTATAAGTTCACTTCATATTTCAAACCACTTAAAAGTTTTCAAACTAGATTTAAAACATCTTTCTAAAATATCTAAAATGATTTATAAAATCTCTTTCTATTTTTAAAACTATTTAAAAATCTTCCTTCATAATTTCTTTATAGAATCCCCTTTATAAAATATCATTTTCAAGATATCCTTTGTAAATCACTCTAGGTAAAACTTTTTATTTAATAAACCCCTTTTTAAAAACAAGATATTATTTAAAATAACTTTATAAAATAATAATAAAATTTGAAAATCATTTATAACCTTTGAACCCAAATTGATTTAAGAATTAAAGTTAATTCAAAAATATACTTTAATACTTCGAAAAAGGCTAAGAAATCCTAATGGTACTAATTTAAGTTACCATTCAATTTTAATTCTTGTTCACTTAACAGTTATTTACATAGGTCAACATATATGTAAATACAACTCATATCCAAAACAGGGAATAACATGTCAATATGAACTAATCGTCATGTACATGTCCAAATAACATAATAGCAGGATGGTGATTTGTTCTGCTAAACAGATGTCCAAACAATTCAATCAATTCATAACAGAATGGGGATTTATTCTGCTAACACATGTCCACACAAACAAACCAACAATCAATTTATAGCAGAACGGGGACTTATTCTGCTAACACATTTCCAAACCACCAAACAAACAAACAATCAATTTATAGTAGAACGGGGATTTATTGTGCTAACACATGTCTAAACAACCCAACGATCTACATTATACTCATTCATAGTTATATGGTTTCTTAATGGTATCAACACTTGAATCACTTGTATTCAAAACTGTCTTTGAAAAAGAAGTACTTTTAACAATTTTACTTTTGAAAACCAAAGGGTTTAAAACTTTTAAACCCTTTTAAAAAATAATTAATTATGAGTTAAATCCTTATTTAAATCATAATTTATTTTAATTGAATCTTAACTTAATTTAATTAAATAGTTAACAGTAATTAACTGTTAATTAAATCTAAATTAATAATTTATTAATAATTAAATATTAATGTAACGACCTGGTATTTCGAACCGTTCAAATCGACAATCATCAACTCATGTCAGACTTGAATTGCTCAAAACAACAGATTGTCAATTTATATTTGGCAAAAACTTAGCATATACAATAAATCAATCAATCACAGAATCACAGACACAGAGTATTACAACAATTAGCAGCGGAATAGATAAATAGTAGTTCATGAAGTTATTATAAAACATCAGAGTCTGAAACAAAATACAACAGAATCTCAAATAAAAATGAATCTCTTATACATAAGCAACGGACGAGTCTGAGCATAAATAACTGGAATAAACTGAAATAACTGAATGCTGGATAGATAGATCTTCAAACAAAGCTCCAATCTCCAAAGGTGAGTCTCAAATGCTGTGACACTCAATCTGACCCGAGCATAAAGCAAAACACAAAACACTCGAGTCAGGATTAACATTCTTATATCAGTAAATTCAGCTCAAGCGAAATGTCAACTGAAATACAAGTAACTTAAAGGATGCTTGGGATTTCCATCCTCTAAGGATCCGTGGAACTATCTACTATGTAATACAATACGCTATTATAATAGTGTCTACAGTAAAGTAAAGTATTAAAATAGCGTTAAGGCATTACCCATATCCCCTTTAACACATTTTATATAATGTCGTAGTCTATACAGATACTGTAAACTCCACTCGCAAGTGGGCTATCAGGGAGCACTCCATAGGTACGACACAAACCAAACTCGTAGAAGGCGCGATAGGGTATGTGACAAGGCACGCGAGGCAATGCCATGGTAGATATATCGTTTGTGGATCCGAACTGGTGGTAACGCATAGCAACTACTACCGCCCACCTAGAGACACACTCCCAAATCAAAGGTGCACCCAATCAAATCACAAAGTAATAGAATGGTATCGAAGAAATGTGCCCGATCGGAGGAATGACCTCACTTGGCTTGCCGTGGCTCCTGTTTTAGCCTCATCAAGCTGACTCACGGGAGTCAGAGCTACGCTAATACCTCATATAGAATCGTCGCCAAACAATCATACTTTGTTCTGGAATCTCCATCACGTACACAGTTGTTAAAGTGGTTTTCGGTATTGGCAGAGAGTATGACAATATCCGATCCCGGTCTCTTTAACAACCAAATGCTTATTTCACACCGTGGTCTTTTCATTTCAAATAGTTCATACTTCATATCAAAATTTCATATTCATTTCAAAACCATATCAATTCGATATCATTATTCAATTTAAATAATATTCATTTCCAGAATCGTAACATTTTTGAAATCATAACACTTTTGAAATCATAACACTTTTGAAACCATAACCCTTCCAACTTAAACAGTTTATATGTTGAGAATGGTATATATATTAAAATAGTTATAAATTAAAATCATTTATATATTAAAATAGTTTTTATATATTAAAAATACTTTATATAATAAAAATAGTTTCCTCGAATTTCACAAATCGATTCAAATCAGCTTAGATTCCAAAATTCAATTTAAATCAATCCCTGTTTAACACTTTCAATTTAAAAGGTTAAAGTTTTAATTCAAATTCTCAATAAACCATTTCAATTTTATCAATTTCAAATCTGGGTTTGAACTTTCACAATTCCAATAAGATTCAAGGTTTAAATATTCAAACAATTTTCAATATAAGTTTCATTTATATTTCAACATTTAACTTTAATTTTATTCAAATTGGGAAAATATTCACTTAATCATTTTAATAACAATAAAATAAAATCTCCAATTACACCTTTTAAATCAAACTAAATATTTGATTTCAATTTATTTAAATTTGAAAATATTCATTTAATCACCTTTAATCAAAAATCAAGTTATACAATCGTATCTTTAAAATCTCAAATTCAATAAGCTTCAAGTAAATTTTATTTAAGTATAATTCTTGAACAAATATAATTTCAAATCAATATCAATTTATCTTCCTAACCTTAATTTATTATAGTTATTACAAAATCTATTTTTAAAATACAAAATAAATACCTAAACATATTATATACTAATTAAATTAATTTTTTTAAAACCTTATTATTAAATTATAAGTAAAATCTTAAAATTTATATTTTTCAAACTAACTTATAAATTAAAATTTCCAAAACATATTATTTTAAAATCTAAAATTTAGACATATATTAAAATATCATTTATATATATTATATTTTAAAAATCAATATTTGTTAAAAACCATATATTTCCTTTCAAAACTTTGGAAATCATTTTCAAAAATATAGACCAACGACATCCGTATATAATTTTCTATCCTATGGTCAAGTGATATGGATATTTATCATTTCAATCTGCAAATTAATTATTTATGGATATATATCATTTCAACCCGCAATCCCAAAATTTCAAATCAATGAAAATCGCTTGGGTTTATCATTTCAACCCATAACGATCTTTCCCTAATCTATAATATCGTTCGAGTATGTATCATTTCAACCTATAGGGATTTCTAAACTAACAGGGGAACTTGCAGAGTGAGAACAAATATGACAATAATATACATATCAACAACAGGCATATATCATCAATAACAAATTAAATCATAATATAAATAACAGGTTATGGTGTCAGATGTCATCAGTGAATAGTTACGGATAATGATATATCATATATAGCAATTAAATAATTAACAGTTCAAATTTAACAGCAATTTCAATTGTCATTTCATGTGAAATCAAATTTACTAAATATAAGAATGTTAATCGTGAGTGATTGCTCACCTTTCGAGGCTAGAGAGAACAAGACAAGCACATAGAATAAATCATGAATTCGAAAATTGATCAATCCAAACAACAAATCTTAAAATGAAGTAAGCTTAACACAGATTTGACGGACAAGGCTGATAAATAGGAATCAACGAGAACAGATCAAATCAGCTTGATATAAACGGAAAATAGATATCATATTATTATTATTATTTTATAAAGATCAATATTTAAATTTAAGACAAATATTAAAATAATATATATATTTCAAAATCATAAATTTTAAAACACATATATTTAAAAATCAAAGATATATATATTATATTTAAAACCCAATACTTATATATATACTTTAAAAGTGGAATCTAAGTATACTTTTTATTTAAAATATATATATATATATATACGCACACTTTAAATCTAAATACACAGACTTGCATATATATATATATATATTATTTAAACTTAAAATTTATACTTCTAATCTGATATATTGACTCATATATATATCCTATTCCTTCGACTCAAAGCACCTACACATTGTATATAAAACAGTATATATAAAATGTACATATGTTATAATATATATAATTTTGGAAACTAAACTCATATATATATTTGTATATATATATAAACTACTATATAATCACATACATATTATATTTTAAAATCAATATTTCTTATAAAATCAATATTTCTTATAAAATCAATATAAACTTACTTCACGATAATACATATATAACTTATATAAATATATATAAACAGACAAATTGTATTTCTTATATAAACATATATATAGGTCAGATATATAACTAACATAACATATATCTTGCAAATAGCTATATATATTTATATATACACACGTTTCAAAATACTAGCATGAACATATTACATATAATTTTATTTTCAATTATCAATATAAGTATAAATACTAACACGTGATATAATGTATATGTAAACAATAGGAGCTGCTCACCCACGTCTGGACTGAAGTGAAGGTGACGAGCTCAGGCTTGTAGAGGGTTCACGGGTCAGATCTGGTCACATCACGTAGGAAGAGGAGGCGGAGGTCCTGGAGGAGGAAGTGGTGGATCTCGGTGCTGTCAGGAGGTGTGGTCTGGAAGTGGTTGCGTGGCAGCTTTGGCAGAGGAGAGGAGATGATGGCCGGTTGGGTTTTGATCGGCTGGGCTTGTTCATGGTGGAGGGGAGGCTTCTGCGTAGATGTGATGAAGGGCAGGCTTGTGTGTGTGAGGAGGAAAAGGGGAGTTCGGCACTGTCAGGTAGAGGGAAAGGTGGCGGGGTTGTGGAGTTCAGTAAGGGATGAGGATTGATGATGGGCTCGGTGGTCTAGGGTGTGGCTGTGGCGATGGTGACTGGATCGCTGGAAAGTGGAGCAGGTGGAGCTACATGGGAAATGGCTATAGGGGATGGCTTCGATTGTCGCAGCTGCTGTGGAGGAACAGTCGATGAAAGGTAGTGTGACCGAGGGGTTTGATGTGGTTGTGGGTTAGGTTGGTGAGTTGTAGAGTCAGTAGGTGGCGGACGAGAGCGGCACAGGCTGGTGGCCGGTTGAGATGGAGAGCGCACTGGCCGTTTGGCAAGGCAGGGGGCGAAGGCGGAGATAGGTGACTCGGTGATGGAATGGGATAGGAAGAGAAGCAGAGGGTGGCTACGTGGTCGAGAGGAGAGGATGGTGGCGGATCCGAGGCGATGGAAGCGTATATATTTTATATAAAAGAGAAGCATGCAAGTTTGCTTGGGCGAGTGGGTTTCCATTAAAATGATGAAAGAACAAGCAGGTTGGAGATGAACAGGCTAACAAAATATAGCAACTGAAACACTTAACTTATATATTTTATTTTTGTATATAAATTTTTTCAATCGAACCATTAGAATAAAAGAATATAAAATTAAAAGATGGAATAGAAAATGTATCCAATAAATTATGGGAATATAAAAAGGCTTGGCTATTAAATTACACGGTGGAGATATGAAAGGGCATAGGAAATCCAAAAGCCCAAATACGGTACCGATACGGTAAATCATTTTGTCAATTTCACCGCGTACCAGACGCCGAAACACAAGAATGAATATACTGCGGAGATCAACATGACGAGACGAAGAAAATGGTATACAGATATCAACGATACGACCAAGTTACAAAACTCGATTTTTCACTGCTGAAAATGCTGCTAAAACGTTGAAAATAAGATAAACGAGGCTATAGCAGTCCAAATTTGATGAAAAGAAATATAATGTCTTACTCAGAAAATAGTTTACAATTTTTTTATATAAAATATTCGTATTTCGAAAACATTTTATTTTCATCAAATTAACTGATTTTAAATTGAAGTTGAAAATTACACAATAGAACTAACTTTCATATTTTCTGATGAAAATTTACCATTTGCTATGTTTAAATAGACGTATTTCAAATATCAAATTTTCATTGGAAAATTTTATAATTAAATTTCAAGCAAAATTTCAGTTAATTACGTTATAAAACCGTTAAAATTACCGGGTCGTTACAATTAATTAATCTCAATTAATTAATTAAATAATCTTTAATTAAACTTAAATAATAAATTAAACCTTTAATAAATAATTTATTATAAATTAAACCTTAATTAATTTATAATTTAAAAATAATTAAACGCTTGATTAATAATTAATTAATAATTAATCCTATATTTAAATAATATTTAATTAAAAATAAATCATATGCTTAACTCATAATTAACTAACTTAATTAATAATTAATTAAAATAAATCTTAACTTTAAAAGATAATTAATTAACAACCAACCTTTAATTAATAAAAGTTAATAACCCTTGTTTAATCCTAATTAATTATTAATTACCAAAACATAATTAATTAAAAATTTATTATTAAATTCTTAATTTACCTTTTAAATTATTGTTATTTAGTTTATAAACCATTTATAAAACAATTTGAAGTGTAAAAACCAAACTTTGCGTAAATCGAATTTTTAAAGGAACTGCATTTATAGCGACTATCGCTATGGATACCCGTAATTTCCAACTTGTTGCTCAGTAACTCTTCCATTTACTAATTTTACTTACTAACTTTCCATCACTTCCAATTCCAAGCCAAAAATCACAATTTTATAACCAAAACACCACTTAAATCATCAATTCAAGATTCTAATGCTAAACCACAAATTAGCACACACAAATACATCCAAACCATATATATAAATGTAAATTTTTCCCAAAAAGTGAAGGAATTTACTCACCGAAGGCTATCCAAACTTTCGCTGACTTGAGTACAACCTAGCACTTTCATTCCTAAGCAAACAAAACGGAGTCTTGAATCCTGAATGTACTAGGTAGGCTAGGCCATGAATGAATAAGGAAGTGAGACATGTTTTGGTAATGTAGAGCGACTTCGGATAAACATCGATTTCTCAATAATAAACCCGAAAATATGTCATTTTGAAACTGATTTTTGGGCTATCAACTCATAGAATCATATAAAGCACTCAAAGATAAAGTTATTGGAATTTCTTTTCTCTATCATTTCGAAAAAGGAATCACTCGTTTTCATTTAGTTTTGAAAAATTTATGATCAAAAGAATAAGGGTAATTTTCAAACTTGAAATTCTAGGTGAAAAATTGTTTTGCAAAGATTGGGTATTTTGACATAGTTATGATAGAAATTTGAAAAAATGGTCAACTAGAATGTTGTAGCCATTAAAATTTAACACGGTTTCAACAAAAGAAAACCTCCATTTAAGTTAGAAATAAGGAAAAAAAGGTTGGTGGAAACAGGATGAAAAATGGAGAAATAGTTGGCTATTTATAGGCAAATTTTTTATGTCATCATTATATCTAGTCACATCACAAATCTTTTATAATATATATATATATAATTATGTTTAATAACATCACTCTTTTATATATATGTATATAATTATGTTTAGTTACATCACTTTCTTTTATATATGTTTAATTATTATGTTTAGTCACATTACTTTATTATATATATAATTATTATGTTCAGTCACATCACTTTCTTTTATATATATAATTATTATGTTTAGTCATATCACTTTCTTTTATATATATATATATAAGTTTAATTATTAATAAACTAAGATGTGACAAGAGATAATTATTGTTAATGATTGCAAAATCTTAGATGTGACAATACTTAATATATATATTTAAAAAATGTTTATTATTTTTAAAACTATGTTTTGTCACATCACTTACTAATCTAAATTAATATAAGATAATTTATTTCTCTGTATATTATTATTTGGTTAACTAACTCGTATATATATGTACATATAGTGCACAAAGACGAACAATGTTCCCCACAACTTTCGGCTGTCAAAGGTCGAAATTTCGAAAAACGTATTTCGGTCATTTTCTATTTTTCTACGAACTATTTAATTTGGTAAACAAATTTTAAAAATGATATTACTATCATTATTAGTTAATTAAAATGAGTTTATTTTCATTATAAAACCTATATATTGAATAATTAAAATTAATTAAATATTCAATAATCAAAGCAGTGAAATTTCGGGTAGTTACATTCTTCCCCTCTTAAAAGAATTTCGTTCCCGAAATTACACCTCAACCTATCCAAGAAAACACTTAACACTATACATCAGTCCATATGATATTCATAGATCATTCTTTTACCAAGTCTGATTTGATCATAACTCAAATACATAACTTCACTTCCCGAACTAGTATCACTCACCTGATTCTCTAGTGCGGACTCCGATCAGGCTCCTTGATTTGGAACCTCGGTCCTCCTTACATAGTTATAACTATGATAGAAAACCTTGGTCCCACACCAAGACCTCTCATTAAGTGCTCACTATCAAAATTCGAGTAATAGATCCTTATTCGGTACAGTGCAAACACCTCAAAGTCATATGCTCCAATCTTAGATCAAAACTCAATGGATATGAGAAATGATCTACGTCCACCCTACACACTTAATTAATTGGTTCTCCCTAATACCAATTATATTCCCACTAAATCATTTATGAAAATATTTTATAAACAACTCTTTGTTTCAACTTGGATAATACCCCACTATGGCCCAAGAGTATATACCCCTATCTGATTTCACTAATCCATTTTGAATTTATCTCCCTAAGAAAACTCAAGATCCAAATATATGGCTTTTATTTCAAAAACTTTTTGAAATGAAACTCTATATTTTAATCATATAACATAACATACATATAGCCCGAGTAACTCCAAAATGATACTAAGGAACTGGGTATCACAAAATAGTATCATATTTTCCCTTACCAAGAAGGGTAATACTCAAGAGAAATCTTTACCATCCGAACACATCTCTTCCCCAATTTTAAGTAATTTTGGAGCCACTCGAACTAGTTAACTTAAAAGTATTTCTATTTTTATTTCAAAATCTCATTTTCGAAAAAAAATTTCTTCCAACAAAACATTTATCACCAACTTACATTGGGTTCGTTCAGGTTGAACTTGTTTCGATTGTACAATGATAAAGAGAATAGTTTACTAAGTGCACTACAACATTCTCCTAGGCAACATCATATCGTCACTTAGAAGATTATTCTGATCATCACAAAATAATCAAGACTCATTCCCCCTAACCAATCCAAAGAAAATCACTTTTTACTTAAATTTTCATTCCCCAAATTTCATACTTGAACCAAAGTTGCCTTCAAATACTATTATTATTTTCAAAACCTTTAAAATCAATTTTCAAAAAAACTGGGATTTAGGTTCTCAAGTTTTCATCCTAAATTCTTTCTAATCAAAAGACTTATCTTATTCAAAGGAAAGTGCCTAAACATTTAAACAATAGTCAATGCTCAATCTGGAGGAGCGTGAGTAACCAAACCCTATATGATAATAATAAAATATTATTATCTACCAACAACATCACCTAATGAATACCATACTATTTTCAAAAATCATTCTTTTATATATAAAATATACCCTAAGTAAAATTATTTCATTTACCCTAATTTCAAAACAATACTGGGTCGGTTGTTCTGGTTTAAGTGTTTAGGAATCCCTATCGATTACGTTGGCCAAACGCATCGACCAGAATTCATATACCACTCAACCGATCAAATAACAAAATATAAAACATTTTTATATTACTAACAAATACGCGCTCTTATATAATATACACTCAAACTCATTCTAGGGTGTCACTTACTCTATCTCTAATGAGTTTACCCCACCAAAGCCAAGGTTCTTGCTTATCCTTCAACTTTGATACCAAATGTAACGAATCAGATTTTCAACCCTCGAAAATCGACCCTAATACGTCTACTTTATCACGTGCCGAACATTCAAGTGCCGGAAATACCGATTTGTTAGGGTGAAAGAAGAAGGTAGAAGAAAAATAAACAACACAGAATCTCACAACGCAACGGAATAACATATATTAATAACATAATGTTTTACAAAGTCATCTCAAAACTGATACATCATGGTTACACTAATACAATTCTAACCTAGGACAGTTAAAAAAGCCTGTCCTTATACATCAGATATAGAGTACATAATATACAGCGAGAACAAGTAATAACTATCTATCGATAAAGCCTCATGCTCCAAGCTCCTCCATGTGCATCCATAGAAAATCTGGACTGCTTGGCTGCTCATAAAAATTTGAGCATCCAAGAGTTTTAGGGAAGGAAATAAAACTCTAAGTCAGACATGGGTCTGTTGTGAATAAACTCAAAGCAACTGAATTATTACTTTTAAAAACCCTTTAAAAATCAAAGGTATCTCGTAAGACCACACCGCACAAAAAAAGGATAGGTTTTTACCTTATGATAACCAAAACCACTTTTATATAAAAATCCTGTGATATAATAATAGTGTCCAAGTACAAATACTTATTAAAATAGCCGAAATAGTTACATTAATTAAATTCCAGCATACTAGGCTCTACAATCAAAACCGTAAGGCACATATTGGAGATTGGATTCCATACTATGATAAGGTAAGGAACTACCTTCCGAAGGTACATCTCTAGATAAATGCACTGGGGTCTGACAAGAACATCTTGTACCCCTGCCACACAGGACTGGCCTACAACTTGACTAGTATAACCGAATATGATCATCCCTCCATTAATGGTCCCTGAAGCATACAAATGAGAGATAATAACCGATCTGGATTTGGAATGACTATACCCTACTTGGGAGCAACCCACTTGGCCATGCTGCATGCCTGATTTTAGTCATTTCCCAGTTGATGAGGTTCGAGGCTACGTTTTACCTTTTGAATAGCAATTCCACTTGGAGTACTAAAACTGCCCTCCATGCGTCAATGCAATGCTAGCATTCATCCATACAAGTTCATTCAGGAACTGAACGAAACCGAAGGCACTATTCCTATTACATCCATTATGGGAAATCCCTCCCAAGAAAAATAGAAAATAGCCCTTGCGCATCAAAACTCCATCTTCGATTTCATGCTTCAAGATGTCTTTATTCCAAAATGCTTGAGTTGGATCGAAGTGGTTTTTGGATAACATATCGGATCTCGGTCTCTTCGAAACAACTTTCGATATTTCCAGTAAACTCAACCCCGGTTCTTTAGGAAATAAATAGACAAAAGAAAAGAGTGGGGTTCACCACCTAACCGTTTATGGGCGGATTTCCTTATCGTTTATCCTAGAAGAACGAAACGAGTTTATGCGTAAAATATAACACCTTCGATGGTAACTGTACCATATAATTATCATGTTTCTCCTAGATATTTCCAAAGTTAGGTTTTGGTCTAGATTTGATAGTCCGTTATTTAACTATCAATATATACAAACAATCAAACGTTGATTCCATTCCATATGGGATCCTCTAAGCCTTTATTAATTAAACTTTAATTAATAAAATCACTTTATAAAACCTAATTAAAAGATCTTTTCAAACCCTATTTCCAAACCTCTTACATTCCTTTTTACTTGAAAAAACAATATAAGTATTTACCAAACATTTTGTGAATTCCATTTCCTCAAAATTCCATATTAAATAGCCAAACAATTCTATAACGACCCGTATTTTTACGGATTAAAAGATTGTAAAACAGTTGTTATTAGATTGTTAGTGTTGTTAAGTCGTCCAGAGTTTTGATCGACTAGAGCTTAAGTCGTGTAGAAGTTAGGTCATCTAGAAGTTAAGTCGTGTTGTAGCTTAGGTCGTCTGGGAGTTGGGTCGTGTGGTAGCTTAGGTCGTGGGGTAGGTTAGGTCGGGTGAACGACCTAAGAGATTGGAGCAACCTACAGGATTTGACCGACTTAAGGAATAGACGACTTAAGGATTGGAGCGACCTAAGGAAAGACAGCGACCTAAGTTAGTGAGCGACCTATGGAAGTTAGTAGTAGAAGTGAACGACTTAGGAGTTAACGGCTTAAGTTAGTAAGCGACTTAAGGAGGGTAGCGACTTAAGAATTAGCGGCAACGACCTAGAAGTTAGCGACTTAGGGACTGGACGAGGTAAGGCTTACGTCGTTATAGTTAGGTCGTGAAACCTTGTGTTGAAGTTAGGTCGAAAGCGACCTAAGGAGGAGTGTTGTGTATAATTAGGTCGTAAGTCGCACATTAGTGATAAGGCTTAAGTCGTAGGGTCGTTAAGTCATTGAGTTGTTAAGTCGTTGAGTTGTTGAGTCGTTGAGTCATTGAGTTGTTGAGTCGTTAAGTCGCAACTTATGATAAGTCGTTAGGTCGCGCGTATGGGTTAAGTCATGCAAGTGTTAGGTCGTAGAATTGCTAAGCCGTTATGTCGTAGGTCGTGGGGTTTCGTTAATCCGTGGACGACTTAAGGGGGCGGACGACCTAAGGATTCAGCCTATAAATACACGTTCTTGCCTCACTTTTTGGGATCCGGATTTTGAAGTGACGAAGTGCTGCCATTTTGAGAGCTCGAGTTCTACACTTCTTCACTTCTTTTTCTCCACTCTAATCTTGTGATTCCTTCCATCCAAATCGAAGATCCAAGAGCTTAGATTGAAGATCTTCAACCATCGAAGAGAGATTTCATCGTTTGAAGCGGAATTTTGGAGAATCGAGTTAGATCCTTCGCTGTCCAGATCTGAAGTGTGTTGCTTTTGAAGTGTTTAGGTGATTCGGTGAGTGGTGGTTATCTCTCACACGGATCCGAAGGAGTATATCGGATTGGTGGCTTGACTTTGTGTTAAAATAGTGATTTCCATGCATTTTCTTAAACTTAAGTATAGATCTATTGTTCATGATGATTTGACATCCATTTTTCTACACGTTAACCTATGCAAGTTCATTCATCAAGTTGTAGAGATATTGCTCATGATTCATGCTTGTTAGATTTAGACTCTTTATTTACAAAATTGCCATTATTGTTATAATTGTTTATTAGATCATGTTTGAATGCTTGATTACTTGGATTAATGATTGACTTGATTGATTGTTATAAATTAGTTGATTGATTGATTTGATTTGGACAAGTTGGTCGAAGATGATTCAAAAGCTAAGGGAAAGGCTCTTGAATAAGAAAAGCTGCTCGTGGCATATGACGCGGATGATAAAGCTCATATGGATAGATTTGATGATGATGTTGAGATGAGGCTTTGCTATGATGAGATGAAGTGAGGCGTGATGTGAGATAGCCTTGGTTTAATCCAGACGGGATCATTCCAAGCATGTTGTTAACTCGGTGAAAGGGTTCGAGTTTGAGGATAATGGTTGGCTCGAGAGGCGCTTGAGCAAGTATGAGAATAGTCGTCGAGGAGGATGACTAGAAGGCTGAGATTTCATCGTTGTTGAAGGTTCTAGCAGGCTCAAAGCAAGAGTACGCTGGGCAGATTCGATAGTCCCAAAAGACTACAGTTGGTGGTCGAGTACTCTGGGCAGATTCGATAGTCCTAGGCACGGGCTGCGACGACGTGCGGAGTTCTATCTAGAACCGGGGTTACCATTGGCCCTTGACGGACGGATGAAATAATGTGCCTGTCACTCAATTAACGGTGGTATCGAAGCAATGATAACAGTGATAGCCAGAGTCATGGATGTTTGGTTGTTTCATCATTCGGTCTCAAGAGCGATATTTTCTGGGTGCTTATCTGATCTTGGTTTAGGCCTTGGGGGTTTGTACTTGGAAAACATCAACCTTGACTCGAGTGATAATTGCTTTACTTTAAATGTTTGCTTTGCTATGTTTACTTCTGCTTAGTGTGTCTGGGGGGCTATCACTGTAGAAAGAGGTGGAGTGGGAGGGTTGGGTTCCTATTCCTTTTACCTTTATGCTCTTTTGGTATGTTGTTAGTTAATTTACCGCTCACTAAGACTGTTGTCTGACTCAAGGTTTTATGTTCAACTCTTATTACCTTGGGCTGTTCATCCATTTTGGGATGGGCAGACTAGGTAGCAGGTGACAAGTGCTGTTCTTAGTTTCCAACGATGCTGATGACGAAGACGAGCTGGAGGCTTGCATATTATTTTCTTACTATATGTACTGGATGTTCCGCTGCTTGTATAATTCTCTGAGTGATATGTAGTGAGGCTTGATGTATTGACTGTTCAGATGTTTGTATTCAACTATTATGAAGCTTAATTGATGAGATTCTATTTTGTGAAGCTTCACTATATATATTCTCTATTGTATTTTATCCATGCGCTGTGAGTAATACGATAGATTTTGCTGTTTTAACTTACCTTGGTGATCGTCCATGGCTGCCTGGCACACTTTACAGCGCACTATTTCTATGTTTAGTGCAGGGGTCATGGGCGGTCGTCACAAATTCCCTTTCAAAAACATCACCTCCTATAAAACACATTTACTTATTCCTTATAAAAATTCTTTTTATAAGTTCACTTCACATTTCAAACCACTTAAAAGTTTTCAACTAGATTTAAAACTTCTTTAAAAAATATCTAAAATGATTTATAAAAACTCTTTCTATTTTTAAAACTATTTAAAAATCTTCCATCATATTTCTTTATAAAATCTCATTTTCAAGATATCCTTTGTAAATCACTCTAGGTAAAACTTTTTATTTAATAATGCTGCTAAAATGCCGAAAATAATATAAACGGAGCTAGAGCAGTCCAAATTCAGTGAAACCAATTATGACGTCTCACTCAGAAAATGATATATATTTTTCTTATATAAAATATTCAGGTTTCAAAAATATTTTATTTCCATCAAATTTAACTGATTTTAAATTTTAAATTGATATTTCACTACAGAACAAACTTACATATTTTCAGATGAAAATCTGACTCTTGCTATGTTTAAATACACGTATTCCAAATATCAAATTTCTATTGCAAAATTTTTTATTGTTTGTTTTTAAGAAAATTTTAGTTGATTACGTTTTTTAAATCGTTAAAATTTCTGGGTCGTTACACTTACAGAAATACCTATTCTCATGGACCTTCATATACCAAGGAATAAAAGAGACCCTCTGCAAAATATGGTATAAAATATGCCTTATAAAAATTACTTTGGGAAAGTGCAATGTGAATTTTGATGAAGTATATTTTCAGAATTTGTCTAGAGTTATTCTTACCAAACCGTTTTACCTATCACATTATGCATTAAATGCATCATACACATGGCTATCTGCCATTGTGTAACAACCCCCTTTTTCAACCCTCGGATGTAATTCCCAAATCAACGTTCTGATAAAGTTAGAGTATATCCTTGGAGCAATTATATAATATTTTACATATACCAAACTCGATAACCATTCCTATTCATGATAAAGGTGATTGATGTCAATAATATACTTTTTATATTATGATATAATTATATAAGTAATGAATTTTAATTATATTAAATAGAAAATCCTTAAATGATATGTTATGTTATAGTAATTATAATGTGTTTTAATCATGGAAATTTTATCACATCAAAATAACATATAATTTCAAATGTTTCTAGTCAAGATGTTTCAAAGAGGATATTGATTCATTTTATAAGATTAGAGTATGTAATGCTCTTCAAAAGTTAGGCAGTGTATTACCCATGGCTATTGGGGGCACCAAGGAGTTACGTACTGATAATTATTGGATAACTATAGAATTACTCACTCAAGAGTTTTATGTTGGTTAATAATATTACAAAGGTAAAATAGAGAATCTCGAAATGAAGACGTTACACAGTTCCCTCAACTTGAAAATACTATGAGCCTTCAATGGCATCAGTGCGAGGTTGGTTGAGGCATTCACCTTGTATAGTGAATGTTCCAGGTTCTATCCCTGCAACTAACATGATAAGGGTTCTCACATTGTGATCTGTAATGAAGCATTGCCTCTTACTCTACATATCCTATGATGGTTGTGCTAGTCGAAAGGTTGCACGTAAAACTCGCTCGTGAGGTACCGAGTCGAGTCACCCTAAAGGAATTTGGCTCGGACCTATAATGGTTTCAGAGCAAAATGGCCTATGAGGTCTAAATTAGCAATATCCAGGCTAAATTATTAAATCCTACCCATTTAGTAGGGTGTCTAAGGTTGGGTTTGGATAATCAAGTATTCTACCCTGTTTGGCTACTGGCCAGATCTGAAGAATGATGCAAATCCAAAGATTTTCCCAATATACAGACCCAAATTGATTTGGTGCTCTGGGCTAATTTTCAAAATTCAGTTTGAAGATTTAAAAGATATTTTAAATTTAAAAGGTCAACTTTAAAATATAGAATGAAATTTTATAAAAGTTATAAATAAATTCAATATTATGTTTTGAAAACAAATTTAATAATTTTGAACATAATATTAATTAATTGGACTAATTAAATAAATAATTAATTAAAAGTTAATTAATTAAAATAAAGCATATATAATGATATATGTGTATACACATTTATCTTAAATTGTTTAAGGTAAATAATAAATAATTTTTTTGAAATTTATTAAGAAATTGTTTGTGCCAAAATTGGTCACAAACCCCAAATGTTGTGAAAGCACCAGTGTATGAATATAAATCAACAATATTCACACACAAATCTCAAATATAAGCAAACAGAGTATCACAATTCAGAAATAATGAACAGAAACACGAGATTTATAGTGGTTCGGCGATCTTGCCTACGTCCACTCTGAAGTTGATGATTTTATTGATATTCGCTTGATGATTACAATTTCTTCTGATGTAATACAACTGATTTTAAGATTAGAATCTGAATCTAGGGAAGCAGTGGTGATTCTGAGTAAATCTGGCAAAGTCTGGGCGCTCTTTAGCTCTTAGAATTGTCCGACCCCTTTTCTGAATGACCAGGGACTCTATTTATAGGTGTAGGAGGCTGATATTTCGCCTAAATTGAGGGAAGACCAGTTCTGGCACGTGAGGGGGCCCATATGCCCGCTTTATGGAAATCCGGGCCCACTTTGGGATCGATTCGAACTCAACTTCAAATCGATCAAGATCTGCTCCGATTGAGACGAAATTTGGCATGAACATTCCTTAGGTTGTCAGCAAGCTACTGTGAAAATTTCATAGCATTTGGACTTGTAGATCTCAACTTATGATCGATTCAAGGTTGCATTTCCGGTTGATGTGCTCTGTTCGAATCGATCCCCTTCGAATCGATAGGGTCGAATCGATATGCTTGCATGCGAGGATGTTGACGTGGCTCGCGTCTCTCGTATCGATCCACTTTTGTCGCCAGTTTGATCGAGTCGTCCCGGAGACTTCGCTGCCTTGACTCGATGGATTCGAAGACACCAAATATCCCTGGATTCGAATGGTGCCTACTTCGTATCGATATCCAAGGTGTCTTGATTGATACAGGGTCGATCGTAGCTGGATGGATTCGAAAGAAGGCACTTAATGCATTCGAACACGCCACCCTTGCATGGATTCGAAGCAGAGCATCTGATGGGTACGAAGTGGAGTAGCTTCATGGATTCGAAGCGGAGTATCTGATGGGTACGAGGCAAGATGTCTTCATGTGTTTGAGTGATGGATATGAACCATCGAGCCCAGATGGATACGAAGGTGTTCAATCTGAAGGTTACGAGGCGAAGTAGCTCTGTGGATTCGAAGTACTCTCGCTTGATGGATTCGAACTTAAGGTCATTTCCTCTAATTTGCATCAATGATGTCTTGAGCGTACGAACTCGGATTGGCTTGAAACTTGGAACGTTGCTTTTCCTGATCTTGCTTGACATGTCTTGTCTATTGTAGCCCGATCCGGACTCGGACAAAATTCATCGATATCCATGGTGAAACAGTGTATAACGAACTTTTACGACGAACTGTCTTTAGTTTTCCAGTCAACTTTTTGGTGTCACGGCCTTGCCAAAAGGCGGGATAACATAAATAATTTAATTGAAATTTTTTTTAATTAAATGAATATTTATTTGATAAATATACACTAATTAAAGGTTAGTTAATAAATCAATATGTGTATATAATGATATATGTATATGAAACTATAAGTGCTTTAGTTAATATACATCTTAAATTGGTTAAGGTGAATAAAATAAAATATTAAAATAATTTAAGTAATTTGTCAATTGAATTAATAAATTAAATTAGTCAAATAAGATTTAATTTATATAAATATACACAGTGTAACGGCCCATATTTTTGACAATTAAAAATAATAAATTAAATAAGGCTTTGGAATTTAATATTGTCAAAAATATAAAATTTATGATTTATTAACGTGAATTTTATTAGATTATAAATTTTGACCTTAAGATAAAATCTTAAAATGAAATGGAATACGGTAACATGTATTAACATATAATTTAATAATACTGATTGAAGGTAATTGACAACTGTTTAATGTAATTTCAATCAATTGTAATAATAAAGGTTAATAAGGAATAAAATAAAGTATGTATTAATGGTGAAATTATATGTTATTTAATTTAAATTAGTTTTAATATAGAATATGAAATCAATTATTTTATACGTAAATTTATAATCCTTGTTTGTAAACAATAAGTTAATAGATATGAATTATTAATGTATAACGATTGTTTTAATTATCATCTTATTATTAAATCCACTGAAATTAATTTGGAAATCAATTAAATTTAAGGGAATTGAAATATTACAGTTAATATAAGAAAAGACGTTAACTGTAGGATATGAGTGTAATAAAATGGAAACTTATGTTTAATTAACACATAAGGTATTTGTTGATTTAATGATAAGAATGTAAATCAAAATAAAATAATTTGTTTGAAATTTAAAATATAATGAATGGATTTTATTACAGTTGTAATTAAACGTTGAAATTAAGTTAATATTTAAATCTTGGATTTAATACGGAAAATTTAATTTTAAAATATTATTAATTCCAGTTTAATTAAGAATGATGATATAAAACTTTTAATTTAGAATTTAAAAGTGATTAAATCAATTTAATAATAATTCGTTTAATTAACGCGTAAAAATGAATATAATTAGATTTT
Source organism: Allium fistulosum (assembly GCA_030737815.1). NCBI lineage: Eukaryota > Viridiplantae > Streptophyta > Magnoliopsida > Asparagales > Amaryllidaceae > Allium > Allium fistulosum. The sequence goes on from CM060904.1 coordinate 361,374,716, forward strand.
AAAGCTAACTTCTATATACAGTAGAATTATGGTTTGAAATTAGTTCCATTGAGTTTAAAAATATTGAAAACCTATATTTCGACATATAGGATGACCTATTTTCGTTCCGGGAATGAAACAAGCTTTTCGGGTCTTTTTTATCGCTTTGGCCCAGTCGATCTATTCCAACCATTTATGTTCCGTTTTCATCTATATATATGCTGTTATGAAACCCTATCAGCCTTCTATTCTATTTTCTGTACATACAATTTCATTTCTTATTTGCTCATTCCAATGGAGATTAGCCAAAACCATAATTACTGATTTCAAATCAAATCAAAAAACTTTAAACTGCTCAAACCCTATCGAATCATATATCGTCCTGAAGCTCTTGATGAATGGAATCAGGGCCTATAATTCGTTTTTCGATTAGAGGTTCCGTTTGTCTAGAAATTAGCGAAAACTCTCGCCCGTTCATTTTAGGATTTGGAGTTAACGGTGGATCCTAAACCATTAGACGATCGGAAGATGCTACGAGGTAGAGGATGATTAGAAGAGTGCATCCATCGCCTCCGGTCATGTCGAGGAGGCTCGAGATTGCCAGATCTGGGCGTAGAAGCGGCGGCGGAGCTCCAGGCGGCGGCGGAGGTGACCGCGTTCTCGGCGTGGGTAGAGGAGGTGATGGGCTTCACGATGCTGATGTTGGATCTGGGAGGCGATGCGTGTAGGTGCGGCCTTTTGGTGATAAATGGGGCGACTGTAGGCGTAGGTGGGTGTTCGAGCTTGTTTTATTGTCGTTAGGATTAGGATTGATGATGGTAATTATGGTTATGCCCATGTATTATTTTAATTTAATTTTAAAATTCAAATATTCTAACCTTCATAATTTTTTCATACGAACTTGGATTCGTACGCGATTTCTTCCTTTGGACTCATATCGAAATTCCGGACAATTTGAAACTGGTTTGGTTGAATTTGGAGACTGTTGAGATTTTGGGGTTTTCTTGGATTTTTAATGGACTTAAAATCAAAGGTGAGTGATTAAACCCACTCACGCAATACTAAATCTTCTTATGTTAGTTAAATTGAAATTATGAAGTGGTAAAATTTTATTGATTGTTGTTTGGTAGTTTAAATTGACATTTAAATTAATTTGAATTTTATATTGAATTAAATTGACATTTATTTAATATTGAAATTTAATTGTTAGTTAAACACCAAAAATGGATAATTAGTAACCGCTGTGATATGTTGGTTGATTTCGATGTTGATTGTTATTGTATGCCTATTGATTTTTTGAGTAAAACGGATGTGTAGCGCGAGACTACACAGCCGGTTAGATATCATAGCTAAATATGAATAGTGCGATCAACAAGCCTGACCGTTGACCAAGATGAAATAGTTAAACATAGCAGTTATACAACATTAAGTAAGGAAACTGCCCGGATACTGGGCTACAAAATATGATGGAGTGTACGATTACCGTCAATGCTGACGGTTTCCAGGGACAGCTGAGGAGCTTCCAGTAGATTCAACAGAAGAAGACCTAGTGTGAGGCAGCCTAAGTCTGAAGGGCGCCGAGAAGTAATGACCTGTTGAGGATGAATAATAGTAAATAATCCGCTTGCAGATACCCTCAAATAGTAACTTGGGTTTGTTGAACACATAAGCGTTTCGTTCGATCCAGATGCACCAACTAAAGATAGCTATAAAATGATCCAATCGTTTGTTCGGAGTGTTGAATTGCCAAAAGTCATAAAATGAAGTTATTGTTGGGATGAAACCAAGCAGGTGTGCAGCGGTTGCAGCCCAAACCTTGACCGAGAAGTCGCAGTCGAAAAAGAGGTGATGTATGCTTTCAGTTGCATTAGAACAAAGGGCACAGTCAGAAGCCAGCGTGATATTTAGTCGGAATAGTCTATCTCTGGTGTTGATGCGACCATGTATAAGACACCATTGGAAGAACGCGATTCGAGGCTGGAGCTTGCAGTTCCAAAGTCTGGGAAAGTTGAAAAGGCGACCCGGGTTGTTTAGGTAGGAATAACAGGAAGCGACGGAGAAGCCGGTTGCAGGGTTTAAGGCCCAAAGGATTTTGTCTGGGGACTGGGAGAGACGGATGGATTGGAGAGAGGAGGCAGCATGCAACAGCTCCGAAAATGTAGTGAGGTCGAAGTACGAAGGTGGAAGGAGATGGTCGGGGCCGAGAAGGAGGGAATCAGAGATTGTAATGCGTTGGGAGGCTGCATTGAAGAAGTGGTTGGGAAGGGTGGAGGAGAGTGGAAGGTGGCCGGACCAAGTATCTAACCAGAAGAGACAGTTTGACCCATTGCCCACTATGACATGAAAAAGGGATTTAACTCGGGGTATGCTGGAGAGGACACCGGACCAGAAAGGGGAGGGCCTAGGGTTAGGAGTGGCATGGAGGGCAAGATGAGGGTTCGAGTGGTATTGTAGGGAGGCAATCCATGATTTCCAAAGGAAGTTTTCAGGGGATAAAAATCTCCATAGCCATTTGGCTAGAAGAGCAAGATTGAAGTGATGAAGATTGACTATACCAAGGCCTCCATTAGAAGTGTGTGTGCAAATGGTTCGCCAGTTGACGAGTTTCCTTATTCTGCCACCATTCCATAGGAAAAAACTCCTAATCTTATCAATTCTGTTGATTACCCAACATGGAACCTTGTAGAATGCCATCCAGTAGGATGGGATGGCCGAGAGGACAGATTTGACGAGGACAAGACGACCAGCAGAGGAGAGGGAGTGTGCCTTCCAGGAAAGGAGTCTATTTTCTATTTTTGAGATGAGAGGGAGCTAGTCAGTTTTGAGGAGCTTGGTTGGTCTGAGAGGGATACCGAGGTAAGAGATAGGGAATTGGGCGATAGAGCAATTGAGCAAGTTGGAGTATGTGGGTCCGAGATGATCAGAATTCCCGAGCATGATGATTGAGCTTTTAGTGAAATTGATAGATAGACCAGATATAAGTTCGAAGGAATACAAAGCAACTTTGAGACATCGAAGGTGGTTGACGTTGGGGGACGCAAACAGAATTGTGTCATCGGCGAAGTGAAGGTTGGCTATGGACAGGTTGGAATTGGGGAGTTTAATGCCCTCGAAGATGTTGTTAGACATAGCTAATTTGATCATACGATTGAAGACGTCGGCCACGAGGACAAAAAGCAGGGGAGAGAGTGGGTCACCTTGTCGTAAACCCCTAGCGGATTTAATTAGACCCCTAGTGGAGCCGTTGATAGAAATTGAGGAAAAACTAGTGCTAAGGATGTGACGGATCCAACTGCACCATTTTGGTGGGAAGCCTCTGTGTTCCAAGAGATCAAGGATGAATTGCCAATTGACAGTATCAAAGGCCTTAGAGAAGTCTAACTTAAGGAGAATGCCTGGAGTTGAAGTTTGGTGGCAGAACGAAATAACCTCTTGGGTGGTTGCAACACAGTCCATGATGTTACGGCCAAGAATAAATGCAGATTGCTCAATCCCAATGAGAGGGTCTATGACTGATTGAAGGCGGTTGGCCAGAACTTTGGTGATAATTTTGAGAGTGGTGTTCAGTAGACTGATGGGGCGAAAATAGGAAAGAGAAGTGGCTCCAGAGGACTTGGGAAGGAGGATGATATTGGCATAGTTTAGACGAGCCACTGATGATGGGTCCTCATAAAATTCAACACACATCTCCATAATATCGTGTTTGACGGTTTCCCAAAAATGTTTAAAGAAGAGGGGGCCGAAACCATCAGGACCCGGGGCTTTGTCGTCTGACATCTCCTTCAGTGCAGACCATATTTCTTCCTCCGAGAATGGTTGATAAATAGGAATGGGGGAACTATCAGGGTAGAGGAGGTTCCAGTCAATGTGTGGGATTGAGGGGGAATGTTTGCCCAGGATATTCCGGTAGTAGGTGGAGAATAGTTCGAGGATAGCAGAATGGTCAGTGATAGATACATCGTTGTGGATGATTTCTGGGATAAAAGTGGATCTACGCCTGCCATTGGCACAGCGATGGAAATAAGCTGTGTTTTTGTCACCCTCCTCAATCCATTTCGCTTTTGAACGTTGCTTCCAGCCAATCTCCTCTTGAAGGGACAGTCTATCAAGTTCCACTTCCAAGTTTCTCAAACGAGCTCGGTCCGCTTCGGTGAGGGGGTGAGATTCTTCAAGAATGTTAAGATCTAAAATTTCATCCTGTATTGCTAAGATGCGTGAGCGAATTGAACCCCAGACCGACTTAGCCTAGGTTTTGATAATTTTCCGAAGGGCTCTGAGTTTGGTGACGATTCTGGCGGAGGCAGAGGCGATTGGGAAAGGCTGAGACCAGATGTTTTTGATGAAACGGTCGAATGAAGGTTCAAGGAGCCAAAGTCGCTCGAAGCGAAAGGGACTGGGAGGACGGATGGATGAACCGGAGTCAAGGAGGATTGGACAGTGGTCGGAGATGATGGAGGCGAGGCCAGAGACCAGCGTGAGTGGGTATAAATCTTCCCAGGAAGGATTGAATAGGAAGTGGTCCAGTTTGGTCAAGGAGGGATCTGATCTGCGGTTGGACCAAGTGAACGTTCGATTACTGATGGGAGGGTCGATCAAGGAACATTGGTTGATAAAAGAGTTGAAAGATTCGGAATCTTGAGAAAGTTTGCCAGAGTTTCTTTCGGTGGAGAAACGGGTGGTGTTGAAGTCTCCACCGATAACCCAAGGCCCATTGATATGAGAGGCGAATGTAATGCAGTTTGACCATAACACACTGCGGTCGGGAGTGTTTAGGGGGCCGTATATATTGGAGAAGAAAAAGATCGTTCCAGTTTGTAAATGCCTAAGTGCTACGTGTAAAGCAGAAGAGTGATAAAAAGTTTGGCAGTGGGACCATACGGATTCGTTCCAGGCTGTCACGATACCTCCACTAGAGCCAGTTGCGTTAAGGTGGGCCCACCCAGTTAGGAATGTCCCACCGATTTGTCTAAGGAGATTGGGACTAGGGTCTGAAAGTTTAGATTCTTGAAGAAATAGAATATCCAAGTTGTAGAGGGCAATTATGAGTTTGATGGAATGTCTCTTACTGGGGTCCCCCAGACCCCTTACGTTCCAAGAAATTAGCTTCATTGAGATAAAGACAGATGCTCCGATTCTAGTGCTTGCATGGAGGTGTAGTGTTTGTCACACAAACTCACACCCATGCAACGTGCCATTTTTTTGTTCAGACTTTTATTATTAGAGGAGAAAACAACATGTTTAAAGAAACTACCAGGATGCGATGCCGCTTTATCCAACCTGGAGCTCCTGCGTACGGTCGTTGGAGTGAGGAACTGGGACATCTGGCCTGCCTCTTGCTGAGGTATCTAGCTTAGATCATCAGGGTGAGGAACAGGGGCATCAGGGAGAGGAGCCGGGAATAGAGGGGTGGGTGATTGGCCAATAGGGTGCGGGGTTGCCAATTGGGGTGAGGCTGGAGGCGGGACAGGGTTAGATGGTTGAGGTAGGATGATTTGGTGTTGAGGAGTTGATAGGTCTAAGTCAGCATATGGGTTCCATCCCTGATCTTGGACAACAGGCCAAGGGTCCCATCCTCTCGGACCGACAATCTCAATCGAATGATCGTTAATGTGGTCCAGGGCCTGTAAGGGGTCAGAAAAGAGGGGCTCATAGTTCATCACATCAAATCTGCCCTCAGAACACAGGTTGTCAGGAGCAATGTGTCGATCAAATTGTTGAAAGTCATTCTCATAATCAATACCAAGCAGGTGATTCTCAGGCCTTCTATTAGGATGCTCATGCTCCCATTTCTCGATGGTAAGGAGGTAAGCTGCGTCATTTATTACAGCGGCAAAGGATGAAGTGGAGTGGAATCTGCTATAAAACTGCATTTTGATATATAGAAAGCGGTGGTCAAAATTTGCCCAATCACAATCGTCAAGCATCAAGAATCTGCCGGCTGGGCTAACTGCATCTGATACGGCGTCCGTGTTGTGTCTGAAGAGTTCAAGAAACCCCGAAACTCTTGCCTATGTTGGCTGGTCGAGAGGTGGAGTGGGGTTGTCCGGTTCTTCCCATTGTCGAAACTGGATGGCAGCACCTGCTCTTACTATGGTTGAGCGAAGGAGGATTTGGTCCCGGACAGCATATGAGGGGCAAAAAAGGATAAAGCTATTGTTTGTCAGAAGCCATATCGGCCAGTCTTGATGGTGAAAATTGGAAGTGAGAGCGTGGTGAAGAGAGTCGATCGACCACACGCCACTGATGATCTCAGTAGTAAGAAGGAGAGGAGGTTCCATTCGACGAAAAGTTTTAGGTTTACTTTTTGGTTTGAATGGGTTATCAGGGGGTTTAGGAAGTGTGGTGGGGGATGGTAAAGTGCCTTGGGAAGCGGGAGGGACGAAAAGGGAGTGTGTTGGGAAGCGGGAGGTTTCTTGCTGAGCTGGTGATGGATTTGATTTTGGGACCCACTGGCTCTGAGCAGTTTTGTTTCTAGTGCGGGGAGAGAGGGGGGCGGCTGGGTTATTATTATAAGCACGTGTGGGCTTACGAGGCTTCTCGGGACAATGGGATTGTGGGTGACCAAAAAATCCGCATTTATAGCAAATCTTTGCATCCCGACAGTTTTTCGCCACGTGTCTGTGACCCGCGCAACGAAGGCAATGACTTTTTGAATTCAAAAAATCGATAGTGCGCCGCACACTCTGGAAGGATGGTAGGGGGAGACGCCGCCTGGTAGGAGGATTAGGCAAGAGCGGAGGTTTGGGCGTCGAGGCGACCACCTGAGCATAGGATCTGGTTGAGGGGACTTCTAGGGCTACGGGTTTGGCGGGGATGGTGTTGGGCTTAGGCGGAGGAACCGCGGTAGCCTTATCAGCTAGGGGGTTTTCGATGATGTTGGTGTACTTGGAGGGAACGAAAGAGATGGGTGGAATGGATGACGGAGATAGATTGGTAGATGTGTAAGGAGGAGGAGGAGTGGTAGAGGAGGGCGCCATTAGGCTTTTGTATGCCTATTGATTGATTTGTCGGATGTATGGTTATTTATTTATTTTGGATATATCCTCATTATTACCCTATTTATAATTTGATATTATATAAATTGCCATTTGTAATTTTAAAATGAATTAAGAAATAGGTTGAAATGATATATACCTATGTCATTTAATTATGGATTAAAATGATATATATCCATCCTTGTAATTAAAATTAAAATAAATGATCACTTGGCCATATGGTAGAAAATTATATACGAACACCAGATTGGTTAAATTAAATGGTTTAAAATCTTGAATTTGCATTTATATGAATTTAATTATTTTCTAATTCGAGCTTTGGAATATTGAAATTGAAACTGTTTAAATGAAATTGTTTAAAGATTTAATTTGAAATCTTAAAGTTGGAATTGAGATATGATTTTAATTTATTGAAAGTGAATTATTTTAATGAATTAAACTTTAATTTAAACTTTGAATTTACTTTAATTAAAATGGTTTAAATTGGTATTTCCAAGTTTGGACATGAAATGGATTTAAACTAAATTGTTTAAAAATGAGAAATTGAACCGAAACTTCCAGCCATTTGAATAGAACCGTTTAAATTTAATTTGAAGTAAAGTTTGAAACTGTTTTGAATTGAGGCTGATTTAAATTGAATTTGGAATATGAAGTCTACTTGAATTGGAAGTCGAAAAATTGATTTTGTTGTAGTTTGGAACATGAGTTCAAATTGTTGTGAAAGAAAGAAACAGTTTTAATATTAATTATTTTAATATAAAAACTATTTTAATAATCGAATTATTTTAATACATTAACTATTTTAATTATCTAAACTATTTTCATATAAAAACTATTTTAATAACCTAATTATTTTAATATATAAACTATTTTAATTATCTAAACTATTTTCAATATTAAAACTATTTTATATTCAAACTATTTTCAATCTTTAAACTATTTTAGTTATTCAAAACCATTTCCAATCTTAAAAACTATTTTCATTATTCAATACCATTTTTCAATATTCAAACTGTTTTTAAAGTGGGAACTATTTAGATATAATTCATTAATTTAAACGCGAATATTTTGATATAAAGGTATAACTTGTTTGAATTAGAAATGATTTTGAAGTGAATTTGATATTTTGATATGAAATATGACTTGTTCTTGAAATTTAAAAGAACCCACCGGTGTGATAAATGACATTCGGTCGTTAAAGAGACCGGGGCCGAATATTAGCATACTCTCCGTCAATACCGAAACCACTTTAACAACTGTGTACATAGTGGATGTTATCCAGAATGCAGAGGTTGAATTGGTGACGTTTGCTGGATTGAAGAAAGAGAACGATGATGGATAGACCCTGACACTTGTGTCAATTTGAAATGACTAAAATAGGAGCCATACTTAACCAATGAGACTAGCTACCTCTAGCAACATCTGTTCTTCGTTTTACTATATTGATTTTGACTTGATCAGTGCACCTTGATTTGATATGGGATGGATGTTCGCGGTGGGTTGTTAGGGGTTACCACTAGTCAGGAAACGCAAAATGGTAGTATCCTACCTTGGGCATAGCCTCACGTGCCTTGTCATACTCTTATTCCTTATTTGCGATCACTACGATTTTGTTTTAGTATGGTACCTATAGTGCACTCACTGGCTACCGACGTTACTGGTTGTGTTACAGGACCTGCATAGACTACCTGCTTAAAAATGTGTTAAGGGGCATCGATGTAAAGCCTTAACGCTATTTTAATACTTTACATTACTGATGGACACTACATATATAGCGTATCTTACTATATATAGATAGTTTGACGGATCCTTAGGAGATGGAAAATCCCGTAACCTCTCTTAAGTTATTGCACTATCGTTGTACACTTGATCGGAGACGAAAAATCCCGCAAACATCTCCGAAGCTATTACACTCATATTTACTTGTTATTGATTTAAGTTACATAAGAACTTTTAGTTCTGACTTGAGTGTTTTGTCTTTTCATTACGCTCGGGTCAGCCTGAGTATTTCAGCGTTGAAGACATTATTCCTTGAAGATGAAGATGGGGTTTGCTAGACCATATTTACTATTATTATTCCGCCGCATTGTTTTGGTATGTTGTTGATTGTACTCTGATTATGTTGTAAAAGTTGTGTAATTAAATGTATATTATAAAACATCTTTATGAACTTTTTATTTGATTATTATATTTTGTCATTCCACTGTGATATTCTGTGTTTTGCTTTCCTCCTTTTCTGTTTTTTTCCTATTAATCCCATTGACAATCCTCCCTTTTGAATGGTTTGAGTTAGACATTTGTGGTTTATTATTGATTCAAACCGTCCAAAAAGGGGGTCATCACAGTTGGTATCAGAGCCAGGTTTAGAGATTACTTAGCCTATTGGGGTTAACTCATTAGAGGTAGGGTTATTACTACCCTAGAATGAGTCTGAGTATATATATATATATATATATGAGAGAGAGCATATTTTTTAGTGCTATAAAATGTTTTATATTGTGTTGATTTGTTCTGTTGAGTATTTATGAATTCCGGTCGGTACATAGGACGCTATGACGTCGATATGGATTCCTAAACACTTGAACAGAGTAGACTGACACAACATTTTTTTTGAAATTGGTAAATGAAATGATTTTACCTAAAAATATATTTTATATATACAAAAAGAATAATTTTTCATAAATTGATATTGTTATTTTTATTGTGTTAGAAGTTTGTAAATGATAATATTCAATTATTGTCATTTATTGTTGGTTAGTCAAAGTTCTTAAAACTATTGATTATTGTATGTATAAGAAAATGTAATTTTATAAATATGGTTTACAAATTATTATTTACCAATGAAATGAATTTAATTTAAAATTTTGAGAACTTAAATTCAGGTATTTTGAAATTGGATTTCAAAGATTTTTGGAAAAAATAATATTAGTATTATTTAGTAGTATTTTCGAATAGAAATATTTTCAATAGGATTTGAAAGAAATGTTTTAAAAGAATTTTGAAGAAAATAAGTTCTGTACTCCCCTCTTCTGTCACTGGAAAATAATTTCGGTGATGATCGCGACATCATCGACGTTCATTTTCGAGTTTCAAGTGGGAAGACTACCTTTGCTACATAGTTGTTTCGGTGAAACAAAATTTTAATTTTAATTTCCTATGTATGATTTGATATAAAAAAAATAAGTATATATTATTCAAGATGATTTGAAATGAAACCAAGTATTTAGTTCTTAAGTTTTCTGGTAATTAGTGATTTTCAATTATTTTAATGGAACGGAATCTTCGACTAATTTAAATGGTCGGAAATGTCCAAAATTGATAACGAAGTGTAACCTGTAAACAAAAAGATAATGGAATATCATACAAGTAAAAACTTAAGTAATAAAAGTGTATCAAAATGAAATTATGTCTAAAAATAAAGAATTAAGATGTACAAGAAATGCTATAAACTTAAGTTAAAGTTTTGAAATGCTTGATAATTAAATTGAATAGTAGAAAGAGAATACTATTTAAGTAAATGATTATAAACTTAAGTAAATGTTGAAATGATTCATTAATGACTATTAATATTAAATGGAAATCAAGTTACTGAAGTAAATAATGAATGTGAAGTAAACTGCAAGAAAATATATGTAATACTTGAGGAATTCATTCATTGATGATTTTAAATATTGAATGGGAAATAATTTATGTAAGTAAATGAATGTAAATTAATAAAAGATGTTCTTGTATGAATGAATGAGAATTAAAATAAATGAAAAGTACATGATGTGTAAAAAGAAACCAATAGAATAAAATATGTAAGTTGTGCATAGATCATTTTTCTCGCATAATAGTTCTGATCCAGATTCGAATGCATGATTTATGGAGTTTCAAACCAGTCCAAACTAGGAATTTCGCTCGATTCTTGATGGCGAACGCTTGATATGGATTTTTGATATGAATTTGAAGTTTTCTATCATAGTTTATGGCTATGCAAGGAGAATGGAGATTTTTAATCAAGGAACCAGATCAGAGTCCGCACTAGAGCGGTCGAGTTAACAATACTAGTTCGAAAGTGAAATTTATGTATTTAAGCAAGCGATCAGAATTGTTATTGTGTACAAATAATATATGTACATCGTACAAATTTAAATAATGTTTAAATTCTTTGTTGTTTGGCTTATGGGATGTTTAGGAAATGACACTTCAAATTGTTTGAGGTTGTATGAATAATCTATTGAGTAATTACCAAAGTCTGTTGAGGGTAAGACACACTTGGTAGTTTATTTATCACCCTTATACGATGGAGAGTTTCTGAACCTGGACAAACCATTAGTTTTGGTTGCTATGGATGTGTGATGGATTCTTTTGTTGCATATAATGGTTGTACTGCTTTAGTTTGCATATGATTATTATATATTGTGTTTTGCTTGTGATATTGATTGGAACAACTAACATATTTCCCTTTTTACATAATTTTAACTCTTGTGGATTATGTAAGTAAGATATAGGTTTATGGAAGCAATAGCAGTTGCTTTTGGTTTCATAAATAAAGTTTGTGTTCCCGACAAATGGGTACGTTTTCGGATTATGATTTTTGTAACGGAATTTTATTATTTTTCCCATGGTTTGGGATGCTTTATCATTGAAATATGATATATAGAATGTAATTATTGATATTGTTATTTTTTTGGACCTATCCACGCAAAGAAGATGCTGCCGAAATGTTTCGTAAATTTAGGAATTTTTTATGGAAATTGAGCTATTTTCAAATTTATATTAAACTTAAATATGTAAGTTAAGTGTAATAAATTGACTATTTTGATTAAAATATATCAAATTTCTTGATTCTTTCTTGTTCCTTTTCGGGGACGAAAAGTTTTGATTGAGGGAGATTGTAACGACCTGTATTTTTGACATTTAAAAATATTAAATTAAATAAGGCTTTGGAATTTAATATTGTCAGAGATATAAAATTTATGATTTATTAACGCGACTTTTATTAGATTATAAATTTTGACCTTAAGGTAAAATCTTAAAATGAAATGGAATATGGTAACACGTATTAACATATAATTTAATAATATTGATTGAAGTTAATTGACAACTATTTTATAATAATTTCAATCAATTATAATAGTAAAGGTTAGTAAGGAATACAATAAGTGAAGTATTAATTACGAAATTATATGTTATTTAATTGAAATTAGTTTTAATATAGAATATGAAATCAATTATTTTGTACGTAAATTTATAATCCTTGTTTGTAAACAATAAGTTAATAGATATGAATTATTAATGTACTACAATTGTTTTAATTATCATCTTATTATTAAATCTGTTGAAATTAATTTGGAAATCAATGAAATTTAAGATAATTGAAATATTGTAGTTAATATAAGAAAAGTCGTTAATTGTAGGATATGAGTGTAATAAGATGGAAACTTATGTTTAATTAACACATAAGGTATTTGTTGATTTAATGATAAGAATGTAAATCAAAATAAAAGAATTTGTTTGAAATTTAAAATATAATGAATGGATTTGTTATAATTGTAATTAAACATTAAAATTAAGTTACTTTTTAAATCTTAGATTTAATATGGAAAAATTAATTTTAAAAGATTATTAATTCCAGTTTAATCAAGAATGATGATATAAAACTTCTAATTTAGAATTTAAAAGTGATTAAATCAATTTAATAATAATTCGTTTAATTAACATGTAAAATTGAATATAATTTGATTTTAAAGCTAACTTCTATATACAATAGAATTAGGGTTTGAAATTAGTTCCATTGAGTTTAAAAATATTGAAACCTATGTATCTACATATAGGATGACCTATTTTCGTTTCGGAAACGAAATGGGCTTTTCGGGTCTTTGTTATCGCTTTGGCCTAATCGATCTATTCCATCCATTCCTATTCCATCTTCATCTATATATATATGCTATTATAAAACCCTATCAGCCTTCTATTATATTTTATGTACGTACAATTTCAGTTCTTTTCTGCTCCTTCTCAATGGATATTAGTCAAAACCCTAATTACTGATTTCAAATCAAATCAAAAAAATATAAACTGCTCAAACCCTATCGAATTATATATCGTCGCGAAGCTCTCGACGAATGGAATCAGAATCTATAATTCATTTTTCGATTGGAGGTCCGTTTGTCCAAAAATCAGTGAAACATTCTCGGTCGTCCATTCTAGGGTTTGGAGTTAACGGTGGATCGTCGACCATTGGACGATCGGAAGTTGCTACGAGGTAGAGGACGATAAGAGGAGTGCATCCATCGGCTCCGATCATGTCCAGGAGGCGCGAGATCACCAGATCTGGGCGTAGAAGCGATGGCGGCGGCGGAGGTGACCGTGTTCTCGACATGGGTAGAGGAGGTGAGATGAGCTTTGCGATGGTGATGTTGGATCTAGGAGGGGATGCGTGTAGGTGCGGCGTTTTGGTGATGAACGTCGGTGGATGTAGGCGTAAGTGAGTGTTCGAGCTCGTTCTGTTGTCGTTAGGGTTGGGAGTGATAATGGTAATTATGGTTATGCCCTTGTATTATTTTAATTTAATTTTAAAATTCAAATGTTCTAACCTTCATAACTTTTGCAAACGAACTCGGATTCGCACGCGGTTCCTTCTGTTGGACTCGTATCAAAATTCCAGACAATTTGAAACTAGTTTGGTTGAATTTGGAAACTATTGAGATTTTGGGCTTTTCTTGGATTTTTAATGAACTCAAAATCAAAGGGGAGTGATAAAACCGCTCACGCAATACTAAATCTTCTTATGTTTGTTAAATTGAAATTTTGAAGTGATAAAATTTTATTGATTGCTGTTTGGTAGTTTAAATTAGCATTTAAATTAATTTGAATTTTATATTGAATTAAATTTTCATTTATTTAATATTGAAATTTAATTGCTAGTTAAACACCGGCAATGGATAATTAGTAACTGTTGTGATATGTTATTGATTTGGATGTTGATTGTTATTGTATGCCTATTGATTGATATGTTGGATGTATGGTTGTTTATTTATTTTGGATATATCCCTATTATTACCCTATTTATTATTTGATATTATATAAATTGTCATTTGTATTTTTAAAATGAATTAGGAAATAGGTTGAAGTGATGTGACGACCGTCCATGACCCCCGCACTGAACCTAGAGATAGTGCGCTGTAAAGTGTGCCAGGCAGCCATGGACGATTGTCAGGGTGAATTAAAACAGCAGAATCTATCGTATTACTCACAGCGCATGGATAAAAATACAATAGAGAAGATATATAGTAAAGCTTCACAAATGAATCTCATCAATTAAGCTTCATAATAGTTGAATACAAACATCTGAATAGTCAATACAACAAGCCTCACTACATATCACTCAGAGAATATACAAGCAGCGGAACATCCAGTACATATAGTAAGAAAATAATATGCAATTCTCCAGCTCGTCTTCGTCATCAGCATCGTCGGAAGCAAGAACAACACCTGTCACCTGCTACCTAGTCTGCCCTTCCCAAAATGGACGAACAGCCCAAGGCAATAAGAGTTAAAACATAAAGCCTTGAGTCAGACAACAGTCTTAGTGAGCGGTAAATTAACTAACAACATACCAAAAGAGCATAAAGGAAAAGGAATAGGAATACAACCCTCCCACTCCACCTCTTTCTACAGTGATAGCCCCCAGACACACACTAAGCAGAAGCAAACATAGCAAAGCATACAATTTAAAGTAAAGCAATTATCACTCGAGTCAAGGGCGATGTTTTCCAAGTACAAACCCCCAAGGCCTAAACCAAGATCAAATAAGCACCCAGAAAATACCGCTCTTGAGACCGAATGACGATACAACCAAACATCCATGACTCTGGCTATCACTGTTATCATTGCTTCAATATCATCGTTAATTGAATGACCGGCTCATTCTTTCATCCGTCCGTCAAGGGCTAATGGAAACCCCGGTTCTAGACATAACTCTGCACGTCGTCGTGACCCGTGCCTAGGACTATCGAATCTGCCCAGAGTACTCGACTACCAATTAGTAGCCTTCAGGGACTATCGAATCTGCCCTACGTACACTTGCTTTGAGCATGCTAGAACCTTCAACAACGATGAGATCTCAGCCTTCTAGTCATCCTCCTCGACGACTATTTCCATACTAGCTCAAGCGCCTCTCGAGCAAACCATTATCCTCAAACTCGAATCATTTCATCAAGTTATCAACATGCTTGGAATGATCCCGTATGGATTAGACCAAGACTATCTCATATCATGCCTTGCTTCATCACATCCTAGCAAAGCCTCATCTCAACATCATCATCATCAAATCTATCCATATGAGCTTCATCATCCACTACATATGCCACGAGCAGCTTTTCCAATTCAAGAGCCTTTCACTTAGCTTTTGAATCATCTTCGACCATCTTGTCTAAATCAAATCATCAATCATCTAATTCATAGCAATCAATCAAGTCAAACATTAATCCAAGTAATCAAGCATTCAAATATGATCTAATGAACAGTTATAACAATAATGGCAATTTCGTAAATAAAGAGTCTAAAGTCTAACAAGCATGAAAACATAAGCAATATCTCTATAATCTTGATGAATGAACTTGCATAGGTTAACATGTAGTAAAATGGATGTCAAATCATCATGAACAATGGATCTATACTTAAGTTTACAAAAATGCATGAAAATCACTACTCTACACAAAATCAAGCCAACGATCTGATATACTCCTTTGGATCCGTGTGAGAGATAATCACCACTCACCAAATCACCTAAACACCTCAAAAGCTACACACTTCAGATCTAGACAGCGAAGGATCTAACTCGATATATCACAAATCCGCTTCAAACGATGAAATCTCTCTTTGATGGATGTAGATCTTCAATCTAAGATCTTGAATCTTCAATTCGATCTTCGATTTGGATGGAAGGAAGCACAAGATTAAAGTGGAGAAAAGAAGTGAAGAAGTGTAGAACTCGAGCTCTCAAAATGGCAGCACTTCATCGCTTCAAAATCCGGATCCCAAAAGTGAAGAAGAACCCTCCTATTTATAGGTTGATTTCCCATAGGTCGTTCGCTCTTAGGTCTTCCACGACCTAAAAACCCCACGACCTAAAACCTACGACCTAACAGATCCAAGCCTATGCGCATTCGTGACCTAACAAAACCTCGCGACCTACGACCTAACGCATGCGCATCCACGCGACTTACGACCTAACCCAGATCTGCGCATCCATGCGACCTACGACCTAACACACACGCGCTTCCTCGCGACCTACGACCTAACTCAACGCAGAAGCTCACGACTTAACTCCTTAGGTCGTCTAACGACCTAACTATGCTAACTCACTAACTAATAGGTCGCTAACCACTAGGTCGCTCACTACTAGGTCGCTCACTACTGTAGGTTACTAACCCTTAGGTCGCTAACTCCTATAGGTCGCCCCAATACTTAGGTCGCCAACTTCCTATAGGTCGCTCCAACCGACCTAAGCCTCCACACGACTTATCTACTATACGACCTATCCCCAAAATCCTTAGGTCGCTCCACTTCCTTAGGTCGCTCCTCCTTCTTAGGTCGTCTACTCCGACCTAACTACTATACGACCTAGGACTTAGACTATGGATGACTTATCAACAATGCGACTAAATGAAAACTGTTTTACGATGTTTCGATCCGTAAAATACGGGTCGTTACATTCTCTCCCCCTTAGGAATTTCGCCCCCAAAATTCCAAACAAACAGAGCAATCAAAAACTATTCTGCATGCCTACCATCCATAGCAATCAACAAACCATGCATCCAATTCTAGCTTAGCATGCAGAATTATAAAACTAGAACAAGTTACAATGTCGTTAGATGACACGACACCTTAGGGCCATACCTTGAAGAGTTCAGGATGAGCTGCCTTCATACTCTCTTCCACCTCCTATGTACAGTCGTTATCATCATCACTCCATTCTATCTTGAGCAACTTAACTACCTGCTTCCTAAGCTGTTTCGTGTCGGTTTCCACAACACGAAGCGGCTTACGAGGTCTCTTATCGACTGGATCAACTTCGAAATCTTCACAGCTATCAGCAGAAATCACTGTATTTGAGTCGTGCACATACTTCCGTAGATATGATACATGAAAAACATTTTGCACACCCGACATCTTCTCTGGTAACTCCAATCTGTAGGCGAGCTTTCCAATTCGCTCGATGATCGGGAATGGTTCAACAAATCTCGGAGTCAATTTTCCTTTCTTCCCGAATCGAATAACATTCTTCAATGGAGAAATCTTCATAAAAACCATATCACCTACGTCGAATTCCAAATCCTTACGACGCTTATCGGCATAACTTTTCTGTCGGTCTTGGGCTGCCTTCATTCGTTGCCGAATGATCTCTATATAATCCGAAGTCTGTCGAATCATTTCTGGCCCAAGTATCAGTTTTTCTCCGGTCTCTAACCAACATGTCGGAGAATTACACGGTCTTCCATACAATGCCTCATACGGTGCCATACCAATGCTTGACTGGTAACTGTTATTATACGAAAATTCCACCAAATGAAGGTGATCTTCCCATGATCCTCCGAAATCCAAAACACAAGCTCTGAGGAGATCTTCCAAAACTCGGTTGACTCTCTCGGTCTGACCATATGTTTGAGGGTGATAAGCTGTACTCAAACACAACTCGGTTCCCTAAACTTCCTGGAAGCTCTTTCAAAATCCACTAGTGAACAATGGATCTCGATCGCTCACTATACTCTTCGGAATACCATGGAATCGAACTATCCACTTAACATACAACTCAGCCAACTTTGATGCAGTCCTAGTCGATCGAACAGGAATGAATCTTGCACTCTTAGTCAGACGATCTACGATGACCCAAATCCCTTCATTTCCCGTTCTTGTTCTAGGTAGTCCATCAATAAAATCCATCGATATTTGCTCCCACTTCCATGTAGGAACTTCTAACGGCTGAAGCAATCCACTGGGCTTCTTCTGCTCAGCTTTTACCAACTGGCAGTTCATGCACTTGGAAATAAAATTTCCAACATCCTTCTTCATACCTTCCCAGTAATAGGTTCTCTTCATATCCCGATACATCTTATTTCCTCCTGGATGAATTGTCAACTTCGAGTGATGACTTTCCCTTAGAACTTCATTTCTCAATTCATCTATATCGGGAACAACTAGTCGTCCTTGCTTTCGAAGCCAACCCTCTTGATCTACCTCGAATCCTTTATCCTTTTCTGGGTCCAATCCAGATTCCAAATCACTGATAATCTTGACAAGCTTATCATCTCGCTTTTGGCTCTCGCCAATCCTTTCCACAAGAGTAGGTATTATCGATAAGTTTGCCAATATCTCAGGTTCCAATTCACGTCTAGGCCTGAAGTCAAATCCAGCAAAATACTCGAGATTCTTCCATTCTGAAAACATGGCTCCCAATCCTGCATGTCTTCGACTTAACGCATCTGCTACTGCATTACCCTTTCCCGGAGTATAAGCTATACCAAAATCATATGATGCCAAAAACTCTAGCCACCGTTGCTGCCGAAGATTCAAATCCTTTTGGGAGAAAAGATACTTCAATGACTTATGATCTGTAAACAACTCGAATCGAACTCCCAATAGATAATGTCTCCACATCTTCAGAGCAAAAACAATCGCCGCTAACTCCAAATCGTGAGTCGGATAATTCCTTTCATGCGGCTTCAGTTGTCGACTTGCATACGCAACAACTTTACTCTTCTGCATCAGCACTGCTCCAAGTCCAATACCACATGCGTCGGTGTAAACCACCATCTCATCATTCCCACTTGGAATAGTCAAAACAGGAGCACTTGTCAATCGCTCTTTCAGGATTCCGAAAGCTTGCTCACACTTAGCATCCCATCTGAATACTTGATTCTTTTTCGTCAATCCTGTTAACGGTGCAGCTACCTTGGAAAAGTCTTTGATAAATCGACGATAATATCCTGCTAATCCAAGAAAACTTCTCACATCCGATGCATTCTTAGGTCTAACCCAATCCTGGATTGCTGCTATCTTGGCGGGATCAAACGCTATTCCATTTCCAGAAATAATATCGCCTAAGAACCTCACTTCACTCTTCCAGAAGTGACACTTCGAAAACTTAGCCTTCAGCTGATGTTTCCGTAAGATTTCCAAAACAATACGCAAGTGCGTCTTGTGCTCTTCTTCAGTTCTGGAATAAATCAGAATATCATCCACGAACACTTGCACGAACTTGCTCAACTGATCTCTGAACACTCTATTCATAATATCCACAAAATATGCTGGTGCATTAGTCAATCCAAACGACATTACCAGCCACTCAAAGAAACCGGATGGTGTCCGAAAAGCAGTCTTCGGCACACTATCCTTAGCCACTCTCAACTGGTGAAATCCCGTTGCCAAATCCATCTGAGAAAACACCTTAGCTTCGTGAAGCTGATCAAATAAGTCATCTATTCTTGGCAATGGATACTTGTTCTTCTTAGTCACCTTATTCAACTCACGATAATCCACACACAACCTCAACGATCCATCCGCTTTGGTTGCAAACACAACTGGTGCACCCCATTCGGACACACTACGCCGAATGAATCCTTTTTGCAAAAGATCGTCAACCTGCACCTTCAACTCCTGCTGTTCCCTAGGCGCCATCCGCCTAAGAGGCATCACAACAGGTCTGGCTCCTTCAACTAGATTATACGAAACTCGATCTCTCTATGTGGCGGTAACCCTTTGACCTCGTCAAAGACATCCTCAAATCCATTAGCGATTTGCATAGATGACAGTCCATCCCGTGGAACAACCAGCGAATACATGAAGCTCATGAAGACGCCTTCTTCATGCTTACATCGTATCACAATCTTTCGCCCCTCCACATTCTCGACTGTCACCTCCAACCTGTCACAATCAACCTTTGCCGCATACTTCCTAAGCCATTCCATACCCAAAATAATTCCGAACCCCGCAAAGTTCAGAACAAAGCAATTACAAACAAAAGAGCAATCATGACTCGATACAATCAGACCACGGCATAGCATACACAAACAAGACGAACCCCCTACTAGATTAGTCACAACCAATGGCCTATCAACAATATCCGGTTCTAAACCTAACTGGCCTACAAGTTCATTACAAGCAAACGAATGCGACACCCCAGTATCAAATAGCACTCTAACTGGAACACCACATAGGAAAAGAGTACCTTGAACCACTACACTCTTTCCTTTCTCTTCAGCGGTAGGAGCTTTCGAAGATGATGGAACAGCTCCCAAAGCATAAGCTTGCACAATCTGCTTGTCCCTCCGCGGTTCTGGACAATTCCTCCTAACATGCCCCAGCTTGTCACAGTTGTGACACTTCACCGGCACCTTCATATTCTTGCAATCTCTAGAGAAATGGCCCTTCTGCTGACAATTGTAGCAGGTCACTTCGCCCTTCGGCTTCTTCTGGCCATCCTTTCCCCTTTACTGCTGCTTCCTTTTCTTGTTTCCACCCTGCTGTGGTCTAGACTCTTCCTTGGTCACAGCAACAACAGATCCTTCCTTAGGAAACAGATTCTCATGCCTAAGAGCTTTCTCCACAAGCTTCTCAAATGAATCATCCAAATGATCCACCAACTGCCTCCCAAGATAACTGTCCAAGCCTGTCACAAACTTCTCATTCTTCTGGTACGCAGATTCAATATACGACCGGGCATACTTGGACAAAGCTTCAAACTCAAAAACAAACTCAAGAACTGGTCTTCCACTTTGCTTGAGCTCCACAAACTTCTTGAACAGAACAGACTTCTGAGCTGTAGAAATGAACTTAGCTTCAAATCTGGTTTGGAATTGCTCCCAAGTAATTTCTTCCTCCGGAGTATCAATGGTGATAGAGTTCCACCAATCAGAAACTCTTCCTTGAAGCTGTCTTGATGCAAGCTTCCTTTTAGTTGCATCCTCAATTCCCAAATCACCAAAGATCCTTCTACAAGCATCTATCCATCTCTGAACTTCAATGGTTGATTCTGTTCCCAAGAAAACCTTTCCTCCAAGTGCAGTATAGTCTTTACACAACTTAGCAAAATCCACTGGTTTCGGAGTTTGGACTTGAACTCCAGCATCAACTGCTGTCCTCGGAACTGGTATTCTTCTCATGATCGAATTCATCATAGCTTCGAACATAGCTGCATAATCAGCAGTCCCCTCAGTAGCACGGCCTTCCCTAGCAGCTGGTCTCCCTCTTCGACTCATTCTCAATATCTATAAAAGGAATGATTAGCATATCTTGAGAAACAACTGCATAAAGGACTCACTTACTTCTAAGCTACTATATTATATATAGTAATCATCCATCAAAATACAATTACGTCTCTCATACGTAGTTACGTCAGCGAGCGTTGGGTAAAATCGATTAACCAATGCTCTGATACCAAATGTGACGACCGCCCATGACCCCCGCACTGAACCTAGAGATAGTGCGCTGTAAAGTGTGCCAGGCACCCATGGACGATTGTCAGGGTGAATTAAAACAGCAGAATCTATCGTATTACTCACAGCGCATGGATAAAAATACAATAGAGAAGATATATAGTAAAGCTTCACAAATGAATCTCATCAATTAAGCTTCATAATAGTTGAATACAAACATCTGAATAGTCAATACAACAAGCCTCACTACATATCACTCAGAGAATATACAAGCAACGGAACATCCAGTACATATAGTAAGAAAATAATATGCAAGCCTCCAGCTCGTCTTCGTCATCAGCATCGTCGGAAGCAAGAACAGCACCTGTCACCTGCTACCTAGTCTGCCCGTCCCAAAATGGACGAACAGCCCAAGGCAATAAGAGTTAAAACATAAAGCCTTGAGTCAGACAACAGTCTTAGTGAGCGGTAAATTAACTAACAACATACCAAAAGAGCATAAAGGAAAAGGAATAGGAATACAACCCTCCCACTCCACCTCTTTCTACAGTGATAGCCCCCAGACACACACTAAGCAGAAGCAAACATAGCAAAGCATACAATTTAAAGTAAAGCAATTATCACTCGAGTCAAGGGCGATGTTTTCCAAGTACAAACCCCCAAGGCCTAAACCAAGATCAGATAAGCACCCAGAAAATACCGCTCTTGAGACCGAATGACGATACAACCAAACATCCATGACTCTGGCTATCACTGTTATCATTGCTTCGATATCATCGTTAATTGAATGACCGGCTCATTCTTTCATCTGTCCGTCAAGGGCTAATGGAAACCCCGGTTCTAGACATAACTCCGCACGTCGTCGTGACCCGTGCCTAGGACTATCGAATCTACCCAGAGTACTCGACTACCAATCAGTAGCCTTCAGGGACTATCGAATCTGCCCAACGTACTCTTGCTTTGATCATGCTAGAACCTTCAACAACGATGAGATCTCAGCCTTCTAGTCATCCTCCTCGACGACTATTTCCATACTAGCTCAAGCGCCTCTCGAGCAAACCATTATCCTCAAACTCGAACCATTTCACCGAGTTATAAACATGCTTGGAATGATCCCGTCTGGATTAGACCAAGACTATCTCATATCATGCCTTGCTTCATCACATCCTAGCAAAGCCTCATCTCAACATCATCATCATCAAATCTATCCATATGAGCTTCATCATCCACTACATATGCCACGAGCAGCTTTTCCAATTCAAGAGCCTTTCACTTAGCTTTTGAATCATCTTCGACCATCTTGTCTAAATCAAATCATCAATCATCTAATTCATAGCAATCAATCAAGTCAAACATTAATCCAAGTAATCAAGCATTCAAATATGATCTAATGAACAGTTATAACAATAATGGCAATTTCGTAAATAAAGAGTCTAAAGTCTAACAAGCATGAAAACATGAGCAATATCTCTATAATCTTGATGAATGAACTTGCATAGGTTAACATGTAGTAAAATGGATGTCAAATCATCATGAACAATGGATCTATACTTAAGTTTATAAAAATGCATGAAAATCACTACTCTACACAAAATCAAGCCAACGATCTGATATACTCCTTTGGATCCGTGTGAGAGATAATCACCACTCACCAAATCACCTAAACACCTCAAAAGCTACACACTTCAGATCTAGACAACGAAGGATCTAACTCGATCTATCACAAATCCGCTTCAAACGATGAAATCTCTCTTTGATGGATGTAGATCTTCAATCTAAGCTCTTGAATTTTCAATTCGATCTTTGATTTGGGATGGAAGGAAGCACAAGATTAAAGTGGAGAAAAGAAGTGAAGAAGTGTAGAACTCGAGCTCTCAAAATGGCAGCACTTCGTCGCTTCAAAATCCAGATCCCAAAAGTGAAGAAGAACCCTCCTATTTATAGGCTGATTTCCCATAGGTCGTTCGCTCTTAGGTCTTCCACGACCTAAAAACCCCACGACCTAAAACCTACGACCTAACAGATCCAAGCCTATGCGCATTCGCAACCTAACAAAACCTCGCGACCTACGACCTAACGCATGCGCATCCACGCGACTTACGACCTAACCCAGATCTGCGCATCCATGCGACCTACGACCTAACACACACGCGCTTCCTCGCGACCTACGACCTAACTCAATGCAGAAGCTCACGACTTAACTCCTTAGGTCATCTAACGACCTAACTATGCTAACTCGCTAACTAATAGGTCGCTAACCACTAGGTCGCTCACTACTAGGTCGCTCACTACTGTAGGTTACTAACCCTTAGGTCGCTAACTCCTATAGGTCGCCCCAATACTTAGGTTGCCAACTTCCTATAGGTCGCTCCAACCGACCTAACCCATCCCACGACCTAAGCCTCCACACGACTTATCTACTATACGACCTATCCCCAAAATCCTTAGGTCGCTCCACTTCCTTTGGTCGCTCCTCCTTCTTAGGTCGTCTACTCCGACCTAACTACTATACGACCTAGGACTAAGACTATGGATGACTTATCAACAATGCGACTAAATGACAACTGTTTTACGATGTTTCGATCCGTAAAATATGGGTCGTTACAAGTGATATATACCTTTGTCATTTAATTATGGATTGAAATGATATATATCCATCCATGTAATTAAAATTGAGATAATTGATCACTTGGCCATAGGGTAGAAAATTATATACAGACACCAGTTTGGTTAAATTAAATGGTTTTAAAATCTTGAATTTTCATTTATATGAATTTAATTATTTTCTAATTAGAGCTTTGGAATGTTGAAATTGAAACTGTTTAAACGAAATTGTTTAAAGATTTAATTTGAAATCTTAAAGTTGGAATTGAGATATTGTGACGACCCACCTTTTTGGACGGTTTTAATTGACGATAAACCACACACGTCTAACTCAAACCATTCAGAAGGGTAGATTATCAATGGGATTTCATAAGAAAATAAGAGAAAAGAAGGAAAATGAAATACATAATCTCGTAGCGGAATGACAAAATATAATAATCAAATAAACAGTACATGAAGCTGTTTTACAATATACATTTGATTATACAAATTTACAACTTAATCAGAGTACAACAATAGCATGCCAATAATGATGCAGCGGAATAATACTAATAATATAATATACCAAACTCCGTCTTCGTCCTCCAGAAATAAAGTCTTCAAACACTGAAATGCTCAGGCTGACCCGAGCATAATTGTAACGACCCGGAAATTTTAACAATTTAAATAACGTAATTAACAGAATTTTTCTTGAAAATAAAACAATTAAATTTGACGATGAAAATTTGATATTTAGTATGCGTCTATTGAAGCATAACGAATGGCAGATTTTCATCGAAAAATATGATAGTTAGTTCTGTTGTGTAATTTTCAATTTCAATTTAAAATTAGTTAGTTTGGTGAAAATAAAATATTTTCAAAATCTGAATAATTTTTTTATATAATAAAAATGTAGATCATTTTCTGAGTGAGACGTCATATTTCATTTCGCCAAATTTGGACTGCTCAAGCCCCGTTTATCTTATTTTCGGCATTTTAGCAGTAGTTTGGCAGAGAAAATCGAGTTTTGATAGAATTGTCTTATCGCTGATATCTGTGTACCATTCAGTTCGTCTCGTCGTGCTGATCTCCGTAGTATATTCATTCCTATAATTCGGCGTCCTGTATGCGGTGAAATCTACAAAACGGTTAGCCGTAATGGTACCCGTTTGAACCTTTTGGTTTTCCTGTGACCATTCATTTATTCAACGGTTAAGAAACCAATAGCCACTTGGCTTTATTATCTCCTGAAATTCAGCTATTGGCTTTCCTTATTACCACCGTTCAATTTATATTATATGTTGGTTCATGAACCCTTTTCCCTTCTTCTCATTTTTTTTCGTTCTGTGTTATAAAAAATATAAAAAATAATAATAATACATATGAAGTTGCTTTCGTATTTTAGAAAAACCGCTCTTCTCCATCAACCTGAACCGATCCGCCCCTCCCACCTTTTCCCCTTGCCTTGAGACCTTCCATCCTCCGGAATGCCAGCAACCTCACGTGCTCATTGGCTGCAACCTCACCTGATCTCCACCTGCCATCCTCCCTCCCCTCGCCTCAGCAGCAGCCCGATCCAATCACCACCACCTTACACGGCAGTAGTAAACCCACCATCTCCCTCCATCTACACATGTGCCGCCTCAACTCGTGTTCAACCTTGTCATCACCTACCCATGCTCCGCTTTGCAAACAACCCATGTGACAGCAATTCCACGATCCAAGCAAACGTTCTTTGCATCGAAACTAGCAGCCGCATCTCCCATTCCTCCAACAGCCATCAGCCGAGACACACAGCAAAGCCCATCACCTTCTCCAAGTTCGCCTACCTCCACCACACTTTCCGCCTCCGAGCACCGAACCCACACCATCGTCATCCAAACCTCCACCTTGCCGAGCACATGACCCACCACCACCACAACCAACCTCTGCCCGATCCAGACCCTTCATTATCCCCAACAGAGCAGTTTTACAGTTTATATATGTGTTTGTTATATAATATATATAGTGATATTTTGATTTTTAAAATATACATAGAGTTTTTAAGTTATAATATATATAGACGTTTTTAAAATATGTGATTTATATAGATATTTTGATTTTAAAATGTATATGGATTTTAAAATATAATACATATAGATATTTTGATTTTCAAATATATATAGATATTTTGATTTTATTAGACGTGTTTAAGAAATAATGATTTTTGAAATATATATACAAAGAATTTGATTTTAATACATATGTGTTTTAAATTTATATTGATTTTTAAATATATATATATATTAAAGATTTTGTTTTTAAATACGTGTTTTAAATTTTAGATTTTTAAAATATATAGCTATATATATTTGTTTCATCGGATCCAACGAGTTCAAGATCATGCCAGCTTTGCTCGTATCTGCATCTGTGTGCGTGTCCGTGTCACCCTCATCGCCATCAAATTTCTCTAGCCTCGAAAGGTAAGCGATCATTCACGATTAGAATTCCTATATTTAGTAAATTTAATTCATAGGAAATGATGATTGAAATATGCTGTTAAATTTGAATTGTTAGTTATTTAATTGTTGAATATGATATGCCATTATCAGCAATTGTTTACCTATGACATATGACACCATAACCTGTAGTATATATATTATATTTAAATTTGTTACCGATGATATATGCCTGTTTTTGATGTGTTATATTATTATCATATTTGTTCTCACTCTATAAGTCCCCTGTTAGTTTAGAAATCCCTATGGGTTAAAATGATACATACCCGAACGATCTTATAGATTAGGTAAAATCATTATGGGTTGAAATGATAAACCCAAGCGATTTTATTTGAAATTTTGGGATTGCGGGTTGAAATGATATATACTCGTAAATATTAAATTTAAATTGCGGATTGAAATGATAAATATCCTTATCACTTGACCATAAGATAGAAAATTTTATATGGACACCGTTGGTCTATTTTTGAAAATGATTTCTAAAGTTTTTGAAAGGAAATATATGGATTTTAATACATATTGATTTATAAATATAGTGTAAAGATATTTTAATTTTAATATGTGAAAATTTAGATTTTAAAAATTATATGTTTTGGAAATGTTAAATTTATAAGTTAAGTTTTAAATGTAAATTATAAAATTTTACTTATAACTTTATTATTTTTAAAATATATAAAATAAGATTTAAAAATAGATTTTATAATAATAAGATTTAATTTAATAATAATTTAAAATTTAATAAGAATTTAATTTAACTAATATATATATAATATGTTTTAAATTATTTAGTTACAATTTATATTAATATTTTAAAATAGATTTTGTAATAACTTTATTAAATAAATGTGGGAAAATAAATTAAAGTTGATTTGTAATTTAATTTATTTGAGAATTATATTTAAATAAAATAGATTTGAATCTTATTGATTTTGAGATTTTTAAAGGTATGATTTTATAGCTTGATTTAATCAAAGATGATTAAATGAATATTTTCAATAAAAATAAAATTTAATATTTAATTTTGATTCAAATTTGTAATTTGAAATTTTATTTAAATGCTTATAATAGAGGTTAGGTGAATACTTTAGAATTAAATATAATTGAAGCTAGATATTTAATTATTGATCTTATTTAAATTTATAATTTGAGATTTC
This sequence comes from Allium fistulosum, assembly GCA_030737815.1. Classification (NCBI taxonomy): domain Eukaryota; kingdom Viridiplantae; phylum Streptophyta; class Magnoliopsida; order Asparagales; family Amaryllidaceae; genus Allium; species Allium fistulosum. The sequence goes on from CM060904.1 coordinate 361,402,348, forward strand.
ATTTGAATGTTATTAAAAATGGTTAAGTGAATATTTCAAATTTAAATAAAATTAAAGTTGAAACTTGAAATTTGAAATATAAATGAGATTTATCAAATTGAGTTATTGTAAATTATTTGAATATTTAAACTTTAAAATCTATTAAAATTCATAGTGGTTTTAAATTTGTAATTCAAACCTGATTTGAAATCGATATAGATTAAAATGGTTTAATGAGAATTTGAATTGAACCTTAAACCTTTCAACTGAAATTGTTAACTGAAATTGATTAAAATTGAATTGTGGAATTAAAGTTGATTTGAATTAATTTGTGAAGTTGGAAGAAACAATTCTACTTTGAAACTATTTTTAATATATAAACTATTTTAATATATAAACTATTTTAAATATAAACTATTTTTAATTTATAATTATTTCAATATATATAAATTATTTTCAATAATTAAACTGTTTAAGTTGGAACTGTTATGATTTAGATTAAATGAATTTAAATGCGAATATTTTGATATGATGGTTTAAACCATTAAGTAAATATGATTTTGAAAGTGAATATGCTTTAGAAGTGATATGATTTCGAAAGTGAATATGATTTTAAAAGTGAATATGCTTTAGAAGTGATATGATTTCAAAGTAGATATGATTTCGAAAGTGAATATGATTTTTGAAGTGAATCTGATTTAGAAGTGATATGATTTCAAAAGTGATATGATTTCAAAAGTGAATATGATTTTGAAAGTGATATGATTTCGAAAGTGAATATGATTTTGAAAGTGATATGATTTCTAAAGTGATATGAATTTTGAAATGAATATGATATTTTGATATGAAGTATGAACTGTTTGAAATATAAAATGACCACGGTATGAAATAAGCGTTTGGTTGTTAAAGAGACCGGGATCCGATATTTTCATACTCTCTGCCAATATCGAAAACCACTTTAACAACTGTATACGTGGTGGAGATTCCAGAACGAAGTAGGACGGTTTGACGAAAGATTCTATATGAGATATTAACACAGCCTTGACTCCCACGAGTCAGCTTGATGTGGCTAAAATAAGGGCTATACCAGGCCAAGTGGGGTCGCTCCCCCTATCGGGTACATTTCTTCGATACCATTCTATTACTTTGTGATTTGATTAGGTGCAACTTTGATTTGGGAGTGTGTCTCGAGGTGGGCAGTAGTAGCTGCTATGCGTTACCACCAGTCCGGGAGTGCAAACGGTAGAATCCTACCCTGGCATTGCCTCGCGTGTCTTGTCACATGCCTTATCGCGCCCTCTACGAGTTTGTTTTGTACTATACCTATGGAGTTCTCCCTGAGTATTCCATCAGTTTGGTGGGGCTTACAGTATCTGTATAGACTAAGGGAATATATAAAATGTGTTAAGTGGGATATGGGTAACGCCTTAACGCTATTTTAATAGTTTACTTTACTGTAACGACTCGGATTTTTGGTCATTGATTTTGAACATTTAATTTATTTTAAATGTTGAGTTTTGAAATGAGAATAGAACTTTAATATAGAATTTAACGATCAAATAAGTGAAATGAATTTGAATTCCAAATATAGCGATTCATTGAATAAAATTTAATTGTTGGATTTATAATTGAAAATCGTTCAATAACTAAGTTGGAGTAGGATATGATTCGAAAACGATTTCTAATGTTGATATAAATTCTATTGGAGTTATAAATTAGTTAGTAAGATTTTAAAACTGGAATTTTAATCGATTTCGGGAAAAATTTAGAAATCGTCGATTTAATCGACGCGATAAATAGCGATCCGGGGCACAGTCTCGAAATTCGACAAAACTAAGTCCATTGGATTCGTAAGTGTATTATTATCGGATTTCAAATTTCATAGCGTTTGGTCATACGGAATAGAAACGCGTTGAAAATTAATATCGAAATTTAATATAATAATTGAGTCCAAAAAGCTATCTTCTCCATACGATCGAAAGGACTCGAAACCTTTTCCATTGCGTTCGGAATAGGGGTATAACATTATGAACGTCTAGCGGCACGTCTCGATAGGGGTTCGAAATTTTAAGCTATGTAAATTGAGATATTTTATAATTAAATAAATTTATAAATTGGAAAGGTCATGGCCGTTCCTTCCTTCTGAAGCAAGCCCAAAGTTATACGCAAGCTTTCCCCTCTTTCCTTTCAGTCAGATCGTGCCTCCTTTCCCTTTTAAATCATGAGCTCTCCCCTTCTTTTCTGTTCAAAATGAAAACCACTCGAAGAAAAAAAAAATATAAATCAGTTCAAATCATGACTATCCTTACTCCTTCCTCTGGCATTCGATGTTAAAACTTTGAAAAAAAGGAGGAAGTTCAAAAAGCTTCCGATCAAATCACGGCAAAAAAAGGGAAGGGGGATTCAATGATCGCCGAAGTTTAGTCGTGACCATCGTGTTCGGGGCCGACTGGAAGGGCGTTCGAAGAGGGGATCTCGGTAGGGTTTCAACGTTAGGTAGCACGCGCGTATAGGTTTCGGCGGCGACGTCAGGGCGGCAAGGTAGAGGGGGTCGTGGTGGCAATGTAGGGTGAGGCCGAAGCTTCCAAAGGAATCACGTTTTCTAGTGACGTGTGCGTGAGGAGGTCGCGATGGAACCGCGATGCTGTCTGGTCTCGTGTTCGAGTGTAGGCGTTCGAAGGAAGAGGAGTGGCGGTCGTTGATGAGCTGCCGAACCTAGGTTGGCTTTCGAGCATGCTGGAGTTTTTAGGCAGAGGGGGGATTTGCGTTAATGAAGGTAATTAACGCCTAATTAGTCAATTTAAATTTATTAAATAGTAATTAATTATTTGATTATTTCAAATGTTAATAAACTGTATAATGTTTGTACGAGGTCTAAAATCGTGAAGAAACAAGTCGGGGTTGGATCGGATTGCAAAAATTAAAATCAAGGTGAGAAAATTTCTCACTCAATTGGATTATCGGATTAATTTTAAAATAGTTAAAAATTAATTATGGATGTTTGGTTGAAATTATTATCTGTTGAATGAAATTATATATATATAGTAGTATATATATTAGTAATTGGAGTGATATTCCCGCACATTATAGCAGATGAAACCCTTTGTGCCCCCGCATAATAGCAGATGACCCTATATACCGCGATATCCACCTCGAAGTGGGATTGGTATTTTTATTAGTGTCTAACATCTGTGGATGCAGGGAAAAACAAGTTGGAGGCATCCAACTGGACGTCGAATATATTAATGTTTTTCATATATATAAAAATATACGATGTGATTGAATAATCTACTGGATTATTGTGTGTTGTACATTTTTTTAAATGTTAGCATGGAAATTAACTTGGTTATATTAAATACCATAAATATTACTTTGAATTTTTAAGGAATTAAAAGGAGATTCTAATATAAAAATATATATATCGAATTTTGGATTATTTAAAAGAGATTGATTTGAATAAGCAATAATGGATTTTTGATCGTATTAAATAATGCGGGAAAATATTTTAAATCGAGATTTTAAAATAAATTATATAAAGGAATTTTTAAGGCTGGATTTTAAAATAGTATTCGGGAAATATGGAAAGAAGTTGAAATCGATATTAAAAATAGATTCGCAAAAATAAATGGATTTTATAAGGAATTGAATTTATAAAATGGGATTTTATAAATGAGACTATTTTTAGTGAAACTCAAAGGTGTTATAAAAATTATAAACGATGTTTATAAATAAAGGAAAGTGATATCGGATGATAAATTTGGGATATAAATTTACAGGGACAATTTATATTTGAATATGGAAATAGGGTGAGAAAATGATAGTGGATACTATTTTTGAAGTGAAAATGGTTAGGGAGACCGAAAGGGAAGTGATGTGGTGGAAATCGAGAGGGATCTATAAATTTAAAATTTGGTTATTGAGATTTAAAAATATATTTCTGTTTATAAGTTAAGTTTTATTTTAAAAAGGAAATTTTTATTTATTAAACTATGTGATTTAAAATCGTTAGTATTTAAATACCTCAGAAGTTAATTTTTTTTATACTTAATATATATTTTAATAAATCCCAAATTTTTAAACCTGCTTTGAAAAGTGATGTATAAAGAGTATTTCAATATTTTAGAAGATCATTTGAACATGTATTAAAAATAAATTATTATTATTATTATACTTTAAAATACTTATTATATATATATATATTTAGAGTTTTGTAATATTTTAAATTTATTTATAAACCTTCTCGAAAGTCTGGAAATGGGGTTATTCAGTAGATGGGATTATAAGAAAATCCTTAAAATGGAATGGAAAAGTAAAGTAAGGAAATTTCCGAAGTAGTTAAGTAAAAGTGAACTTCGAAAAAATGAAATAGAATTCATAAAGAAGAACAAAGGGTAATTGAAATTTTAAGCGAGTATAATTGGCTTTGGAAATATTAAATGGAATTAAATAAGGAATTCCGAGATTTATAGGATTCGTTATAAAACTAGTCAAGGAATTTACAAATAGAATTGTAAATGATTTCGAGAAATAGGAAGTAAGGAAATAGATGGAATACTTCCTAAGTGTGAATATAAATGAAGTGGGGAAAATATTCTAAATATTGGAATGGGTGGGTATATTCCATTAAGAATATAAGAGTTTGCAACTGTTTTCAAATGTTGAAGTACTGAACGTATATCTTTGTAAAGATATTTTGATATGAGTAATTTGGAAGAAATTACAAATAATGTCCTAGTGATTTCTTATGGATGTTATATTGATAGTTAAATAACCGACTATCAATTTTGGCCAATTTCGTAAATCGTTTCGAAGAGGCCGGGATCGGAATTAATTATTCGAAAACCACTTCGATCCGGTTTGAACATTACAAATGAATACCGTGAAGATGATGAAGAGGGTGATTCGGTTTGTCCAGACCCAGGACAACTTTTATGAATGAATGCTATCATAACATCGTCATTAGAGGACGATGAGCATTCTTAGTGGGATTATTCTTGAAAGGTAATCGTAGCCTCTAGCCTCATCATCCGGAATGGTTGAAAATCAGGGGGTATGCAACAAGGCTAAGTGGGTCATACCTGTGACGCCCCACCTCTATAACCATGCTAACCAAGAACACTACGATGTAGTGCTGTCAATTAGCATGGAGAATAAGGCTGTGGAGGAGCGACCATCCATGTAACTTCTTTGTGCGAGCACCGATATGTCAGATAGAATAGAATGCATATCATTTAAGGAGGAAATCCGACATACCGATACAAACTCATAGCTATCACGCAGTGGCTATATATATAATCTTCGGAAACAAACATAGAATTAAACATAACATAAACCAGTCACAGACATCCATATCACAAAGGCGGAAGAAGATATGAATATATATATAACACATGAAAGTGTACATCAGAGTAGTGGTCAGAAAGATCCACGATAATACAAAAGAATAGCAACACGTGCTATACAAAAGAATAAATACACAACATAGAGTCTATATCTCAAATGTGTACAACCAAAAACTACTAATCTAAGTAGTTAGCCAAAAGTCAGAATAATCCAGAAGAGAAGTCAAGCAGAAGCACATGTAACATCTCGGTCTGACTCGAGTATTATTTATAAGAAAATAATAAACGGATCAGTCTAACTATAAATATCAGATGACATGATATAGAATAAGGGGTATGGCATAAACATATAATAACCATAATGGCATACTACTATAAATATGTAAATGATAATCAACAATAGATTAATCAATATCACAAGAATCTTCTCTGAGATCCAAACCCATAAAAAGGTAATGACACACGAATTCGCCAATACTCAAAAATTGATAAAGCATATCAATGAAAACCATGAAAATTGGTGAAGCACTAAATCTAGAAATCAACACACGAAATCCAGAACAAATCCCAGAAATCAACACACGAAATCCAGAAATCACAAAAAGGGGGAAGTCTGAGCACACGGACGAGAAGCTATCTCATGGAAGCTATCCATTTAATTTTTCGAACACACGAATGACCCGAAGGCCTTTGACACACGAATGGCCCGAAGACCATGGGGTGCTACCCCATATATGTGATGGTGAAACATCACAAAAGTGGGGTCTAGTCTCCCTCGCAGACAAAGAGACATCGCTCAATCGCTAGTCTAAATCACAAAAATGATCGTCATGATCATAAGGAAGTGTCGATCACACCAAGCTAGTAAATATATGAGTTTAGCTTCATGTCCCATAACCACTTGCTTAACTTAAATATTTACGAACAAACTGTAGATCTTCACTAGAAAATTGTCACAAAAAGGGTTCAATCGAACAAGTCCAAGAGCTAACCGACGAAGTGAACGCAAGCGTTTCATAGCACTCGTTTTACTAAGTCGTTTAATTTGATTTCTCATCCGAGTGAAGTAAAGGCTTGTATATACTAGTAGGTTTGAAAATGGTTTGAGAAGAAAGAGCTTTGTAGTAAAATAGTGTTGAAAGAGCTTTGATGAAAGAGTTTTGATATTTACTACTAGTATTGAAACCTTCATATCTTTAGAGTGACAAGTCACAAAACGATTGTTGAAACAAATCGAATCACATAAATTCACGTTCGAAGACGAGAGTAAAGTCCAAAGAAATCAATCCCAAAACCATCAAAGTAGGAACATACTTGTGGCCTAACGTGGTCGAATTAAAGTGCGAAGACTTTAAGTCGAATAGGTCGAACAACCTAATGGATGCGACCTAGGGGTCTAAGGAGTCAAGCGACCTAGTAGAAAACAGGGTCTAACGACCTAACGCCAAAGTTCCGAGCGACCTAACGATTTTCAGTGTCGAGCGACCTATCGGCACGATGCCAAGCGATCTAAGGGATAACTCTCGAGCGACCTAACGACCTATAGTGTCGAGCGACCTAACGGCACAATGCCAAGCGATCTAAGGGATAACTCGTGAGCGACCTAACTCATTGCCGAGCTAAACAGTGGGGCGGCAAAACAGGGGCGAGCGACCTAAAGACTCATGAACGACCTAATTGTCGAACGACCTAAAAGCAAATAAGTCAAACGACCAAGCGAGGTAAAAGAAGTAGGGCGACCTACGACCTAAGTGGGCGCGACCTAAAGGTAGTAAGGACCAACGACCTAAGCAAGGTCGAGCGACCTAACAAGATACAGGTCAAACGACCTAGTGGTATCAAATGCCGAGCGACCTAAAAGGGTCAAGAGGCAAGCGACCTAACGAGGTAAGGTGGCGCGCGACCTAACGAGGTTAACACGTGAACGACCTAAGAATCTAACACGCGAGCGACCTAAGGATTTACGCGACCTACGACCTAGCAGGGTCGAGCGACCTAGTGCCGCCTTGTGATATAAGGTCGGAAACGACCAAGGGGATACGACCTATAGCCTGTGTGGCTTTTCCACGCGAACGACCTATCGAGGCCAGAGCGACCTAGTGCCAGATTTTGCCAAAGACGCTGAAAATTAGAGTTTCTCGCCGATCCAATTCAAACCAAATGCAAATATGCATGCTAAAGTGATGGGGAATCATTCCCAACAACCCAATGACAGTTATAGGCAAGATGTGAGATTAAAAATCTCACCTTTTCACTAAAATGGATGAAGATGAAGCTTGAAAGCAAGGAGAAGCAATCCAAAGCTTGAATCCACTATCTTCTACTTGAATTTGGAGTTGAAAGTTGGATTTGCAATTGAATTTGAGTTTGGAGTTTTAATTTCCCTTTTCCACCACCATTTTTGATGAAGCTTGAATGTTAAAACAAATGACGAGTGAAGTAAGGAAGAGGGTTGGGCTGAACTAAAGAAGGTGCAGTCCAAACCAAAGTCAAGGGCAGAAAAAGTGACGAAATTTCCACTTACTCCAAACATATCGAAGTTTACACTCAAAAAGATCGCAAACATCATTTTGAACTCAATGGAAGTGGTCTCGAGTCCTAATTTGACTGTATGCAAACAGTAGCTTTTCGGACCAAAATCCGATTAACGATAAAATATTTAAATACAAAATCGATAAATATGCGGGTTGTTACAATACCCAATTAGGGTATGTTATCACCTTTCTAGATAACCTCGGATATATTATATTATATGGATACGGTGCATGCGAAAGAGCTCTCGGTAAGGGTGGGAACACCCGAGGTGATAACATATTCGGTTTTATCTAGGTTAGGGATAGGACCGGTCTTGTGTTGCAGGGGATCCCGGCGAGGTCCTCGATACATGCTTCTAGAGTGTATCGTGATAGGTGGTACCTCATTGCCTAGTTATTGTATGGAATCCAATCTCCAATAAGCGTCGTACGGTTTTGATTGTGCCCAACTATGCTGAAACATGAGATGCAAGCATTTCAGCTATTTTTTATTTACTTAATTTAGACACTATTATAATATCAGATGGATTTGTTAAAAATGTTTTGGTTATCATAAGGTAAAAACCGGTCGTGTTTGTGTGTGACGTGGTCTTATGAGATACATATGTTTTAAAAGGATTTTGATAAAAGTTAATAATTCAAATTGAGTGTGTCTTCTCGCGCTGGTTTTCCAGACTAACTCGGGTGTTATTTTATTATAATGCTTGGGTCATACCGAGTATTACAGATTCAGGTTAAATGCTATGGAGCTCAGGAGACGAGCTGGAAGAGTTCAGACGTATATCACATACTTGGTTATTTCCGCTGTGTGAGGACAGGTTATTATAAATTGTCCATTTGATGTATTGAATTGTTGTACTCTGATAGTGGTATGTATATTAACAGTTATAGTTCTTGTATTTAAAATATGTGATTATATATATTATATTCTGTTCCGCTGCGATTGATTCTGTGTTGTTGTTTATTTTCTTCTACCTTTTTATTCTTCACCCCTAATGAACTGGTATTTCCGGCACTCGACTACTCGGCATTCTATACAGTGAACATATTAATGTCGATTTCCGAGGGTCGTGAATGTCGTCCGTTACATTTACTGTAGACATTATATATGTAGCGTATTGTACTATGTATGTAGATAGTTTAACGGATCCTTAGAGGATGGGAATCCCAAACATCCTTTAAGTTACTTTGTATTTCACTTGAGTTGATATACTAATATAAGAATGTTAATCCTAACTCGAGTGTTTTGTGTTTTGCTTTATGCTGGGGTCAGACTGAGTGTCACAGCATTTGACTCACCTTTGGAGCTTGGAGATCTACTTGGAGTTATCTATTCAGCTTTTCAGTTATTTCTAGTTATTTCTGTTCAACCTTGTCAGTTACTTTTGTATTTGAGACTACTCTGTATTTGAGATTTCTGTTGTATTTTGTTTATACTCTGATGTTCTATAGTAGCTTCATGAACTACTATTTATCTATTTCACTGTATATTGTTGTAAACTCTGTGTTTGTGATTCTGTGATTGATTTATTTACTGTATATGCTAAGTTTGCCAAATATAAATTAATAATCTGTTGTTTTGAGCAATTCAAGTCTGACATGAGTGGATGATTGTTGATTTGAATGGTTTGAAATACCAGGTCATTACAATAATGAAAAGAAAAAACACTCGAGTCAGAACTAAAAATTTTTATGTAAGTTAAATCAACTACAAGTAAATATGGGTGTAATAGCTTCAGAGATGTTTACGGGATTTTACATCTCATATCCAGTGTACAACGTGAGTGCAATAATTTAAGAGATGTTATGGGATTTCTATCTCCTAAGGATCCGTTAAACTATCTATATATAGTAGAATACGATATATATGAATGTCTATCAGTAAAGTAAAATAGCGTTAAGGCTTTACATTGATCCCCCTTAACACATTTTTAAGCATTGTCCTATAGTTTGCCTTATTAGCATCACCAGTAGTGTAACGACCCGTATTTTTCGATAATTAAATAAGATTTTAGAATTTAATATTGTGTGAAATTAAAAATTTATGATTTATTAATGAGAAAACAATTAGAATGTAATTTAATAATGTTGATTTAATGTAATTGATAACTATTTTAATGTAATTTCAATCAAGTGAAATAATTGTAAAGTTAATTTAGTGATAATTGTAAATAAGGAAAAAATTAAATGTTGTATTAAATGGTGAGATTGTATGTAATTAATTGAAATTGAATATGAAATGAGTGATGTGTAAGTAGTTATACATTTGGTTGTAAATATGATTAAAGTACTTAAAAGTAACAATTGTTTATTTATCATCCCATATTAATATGTTGAAATAATTTGGAAATCAATAAAAATTTAATGTAAATCAAATATTGCAGTTAATATGAATTAAGATGATAATTGTACAATATTGATATAATAAAATGTAAACCAATGTTAATTATATCCATAAGGTGATAGTTGATATAATAATAATAGTGGAAATCAAAATAAAAGAATTTATTCGAATTAAATTATAATTAACAGGAATTTATTACAGTTGTAATTCGACGTTGACATTAATTTAATGTTAACTCTTGAATTGACATGGAAATTTTATTTTAATGGATTATAAGTTTATATGTAATTAAGAATGATAAATTTGTTAAATTTTAAATTTGAATTGAAAAGTGATTAAACCAATTTAATAATAATTTATTTAATTAACGTGAAAATTCACCATTTTGACCACTGTCTAGGATTTCGACGAAACCAGTTTCATCGGATCTGTAATAGTGAATTGTTTTAGCATTTCAAGTTTCGTAGTGATCGGGCTTATCGTTTGATCGTGCGAGCTCGAAACGCGTAGAAATCGATTAATCGAAATTAAATGAATATAATTCGGTTTTAAAAGCTAACTTCTATATACAATGGAGTTAGGGTTTGAAACTAGTTACATTGAGTTTAAACATATCGAAAACCTATATTTCGATATATTGGATTATCCATTTTCGTTTTGGAAATGAAACGGGCTTTTTGGGTCGTCGTTATCGTTTTGACCCAATTCGATATGTCCATTTGTTCTTACCTAAAACCTAGCAGCCTTTTCATTTCATATTGTATGTACGTACATTTCCATCTCATCTCCTCTTTCTTTCCAATGGCCGAAAACCCTAATCTCAATTTCAAAAAAAAAAAATCGGATCTAGGGCGACTTGGGGTCGCGCTTCGGGTTCAAGAGACAAAAACCCTACAACAACTTCGGGTCAGGAACCAAATTACTCGAGTCCCGAGTCGTTTTGGCAAAACTTAGAGCGAGCACCGGGTAATTGAGGCGGCGGACCGAAGTAAGACTCAAAGTCGAAATTTTCCAATCTTCTAATGTTAATAACTTTTGCATACGAGCTGGAATTCACGCGCGGTTTTCTCCGATGCAATCGTATCGAAATTCCGGACATCATGGAACTGGTTTGGCTGCATTCTGAGACTGTTAAATTTTTGGGCTAATTTTGGATTTTAAATCGACGACAAATCAAAGGTGAGTGTATTAACCCACTCACAAATACTAAATCATCCTATGATAGTTAAATTAAATTTATGATGTGATTAGAAGTTGATTGATTGATGTTTGGTATATTTAAATTGTCATTCAAGTTCAATTTGAATTTATATTGAATCTAATTTCCATTTAAATTCATATTTAAATTTAATTGAAGTTAAATACTTGATAATGATAACCATTTTATTTGTTGTGAATTATTGGTTGAATTGAATGACAATTGTGATGGATGTTTAATTATTGATATTGCATGACTGAATGTTATGTTTATTTTGTATATTATTATCACACTGCAAGTTCCCTTAGTTATTGTTAGGAAAATCACTATGGGTTGAAATGATACATACTCGAATGGTCTTATAGATTAGAGAAAAATCGTTATGGGTTGAAATGATAGACTCGAGCGATTTTATGGATTTTGAATTTTAACTCGAGGTTGCGGGTTGAAATGATATATATGCGTAAATTTAAATTTATTGCGGATTGAAATGATATATATCCGTATCACTTGACCATAGGGTAAAAAATTATATACGGACACCGGATTGGTTAAATTAAATGATTTTAATCCTTAATTTTGAATCCAGTTAAATGATATGATGAAATAAAATTAGATTTATATGAACTGAATCATTTTCAAAATCCAAGTTTTAAAATGTTGAAATTGTAATTGGTTTAAATGAATTGTTTAAAGAATCTAAATTGAAATCTTAAAACTTGAGTTTGAAATATAAATGAAATTTATCAAAATTGAGTTATTGTAACTTTTGAATATTTAAACTTTGAAACCTATTGAATTTGAAGTGGTTTAAATTGTAGTTCAAACATGGATTTGAAATCGGTATAAATTGAAATGGTTTTAAGGAGGATTTGAATTGAAAGTTTAAAATTGAGTTTTGTTGATCTGAAATCCGGATATGGTCCAGATTTGTTGAAATGAAAGAAACAGTTTTATTTGATACTATTTTCAAAATAAATTATTTAATATAAACCGTTTAAAAATCTATTATTTTAAAATTTGGATTATTTAGAATTTCAAAACTATTTACTATATAAACCATTTCCAATAATCAAACCATTTTATATTAAACTATTTTAACTGTTTTAAAATCCTTAACTATTTAAATTATTAAAACTAACTTAAACTTTTTTAAAACTATTTTAAACTATTTTAAAACTAATTTAACTATTAAAACTATTTTAAACTATTTAAAAACTATTTAAACTATTTATGACTATCTAAACTATTTTCTAAAATTCAAACGGTGCAAGGTTGAATTATTTATATTTAAATCCTTGATTTAAAAGAAAATATGGTTAAATCATGTTATAACCTACGCTGGAATTTGAAATGATATTTTCTAGTGAAACGACATATTTTTAGTAAATATGATGATTTTGAAATGAGGGTTTAACCTATTTTGTGGATATGATTTCGAAAGTGAATATGATTTCGAAAGTGATATGATTTTAAAGTAAATATGATATTTTAATATCAATTATGAATTGGTTTGGAAATGTAAAAGAACCATCCGGTGTGAAATACGCGTTTGGTTGTTAAAGAGACCGGCATCAGATATTGTCATACTCTCTGCTAATACTGAAAACCACTTTAACAACTGTGCACGTGGTGGAGAATCCAGAACGAAGTAGGATGGTTTGGCGAACGTTACTATATGAGGTATGTGTTATCCCACCTTTTGGCAAGGCCGTGATACCAAAGAATTGACAGAAAACCGAAGATAATCAATCCCAAAAACCAGTTATACGCAGGTCCACTATGGATGCTGGTAAATTGTGTCCAAGTCCGGATCGAGCTACAATTAACAGTACACGACAATCAAAGCTATGAAAGCCAACGTTCCAAATTTCAAGTCAATCGGAGTTCGTATGCTCAAGATATGATCGATGCAAATCAAGTAATGCTCTCATTCGTATCCATCATTCCACCTCCTTCGTATCGGTTTCATTCGAATCCATCAGGAAAAACAAGCACTATTCGTATCCATCATGGAAACACTAATTTGTATCCACCGAGGTAAGTGGCGGTTTGTATCCATCAAACATTCATTAGTTCGAATCCATCAAACATGCCTCACTTCGTATCAGTCCATATTCACCCTGCTTTGCATCCATCGTCCACTAACTTATTCGTATCGATCCACCTATACATGCTATTCGTATCGATCGGCCAGGGATCGATGTGAATGATACGCGATGGATCGATACGAACGACATCCTTGTTGATCGATGTGAAGCAGCGCTTGGAAATATCGATGCGAATGAGAATTGAAGGAAGCGATACAAATGGGACAAGTTTAAAAGCCATATGAACGAAACCATGACAATGGATACGAACGGCATGGATACGAAGCACATGAATGAGAGCGATACGAAGGAGACACGTGAAGAAGGAAAGACTCGGTCACTCGGCATGAAAAGGGGATCAACCCTAAAAGTTGGCGCCACGTCATCAGTCATCACGTGCCTAGAAGCGATGCGGACAGAAGCGATGTGAGCTCAACAGCCTTCAACAAATTCAAACTTGCATCGGCCATAACTCAAAATCTACAAGTCCAAATGCCACAAAATTTACACAGGAGCTTGTCTACAACTACAAGAACGTACTTGACAAATTTCAACCCCAAAGGACCATTTATGGATCGTTACGAATTCAATTTGTATTGCTCTCGGATCAAGTCGAAGTCACCTGAACTCGATCCCGTGGGCCCGCCCATGTGAGAGAAGAAGTCTTCCGAGATCTGGGCGAAATATTTGCTGCCCACGCCTGTAAATAGTGACCCTAGACCTACAGAAAATGGAACTCATTTTTTGGCTCTTCTACGCCGACACTCTGCCGGAATCATTGTTATAACTCGGTTGTACTGTTGTAATCAATTGTAGCCAACGAGAAGCATCAATAAAACAGCAACTATTCAAAGTGAACGTAGGCTACAACGCCGAATCACTATAGATCTTGTCTTTCTACTACTTTCCTTTTAATTTTTTGAGTGTTCTTCATATTTAAAGCTATTACATACAACAGGAAATTATTGTCAAGGACAAAATTTCTCAGAATTTTAGCCTCAAGGACAGACCTTCAGTAATTTAGGCTGAAGGACAACTTTCTTTAGGTATCAGTTTTTAAGTTTTTAGGTATCAGTTTGTAGTTATCGGTAGCAGTTTTTATGTATCAGTTTTTAGTACGGTAGCAGTTTTGGAAAAATGTTTGTCCTTATGAATAATTTTGAAAGTGTTTCTCCTTATGAATAATTTTTAGGAGAATGTTTGTCCTTGTGGATAAAACATTGAGGTCGTGTCCATGAGGCTAAAAATATACAAATTTTTGTCCTTTAAATTAATTTTCCCTACATACAATCTATTTGTGATATGTGAGTGTGATTTGGTGCATTCATCTGCAATTGGGTGTTTGTGACCATTTTTGGCGCAAACATTTTGGTGCTTTCACTGAGAAATGAACTCAAGAAGCTTAAAGACTTGGATCTGGAAAGCTATGACAAGGCAATCAACAAAGACAGATAGAAGTCAACATAAAGGAAGTCAGGAAACTTCCTCAGGAGCGAATCATGCCTCGATCTTCATCACTCGAGATGAGATGGAGATGATGATGGAAGCTATGCAGGAGGGAATGCTGAATAGGCAAGAAGTGATGATGCAAAACCTACTCCAGCAGATTGGACAAGCTAGAGTGCAAAATCAAGGAAACGCAACTACAGGAAGCGCTGGAAATATGGATCAGGAGCATGGAACAACCAGGATTCAGAATAGAGCAGGACCATCAAGAGCAGCCCATGAGCAGGGGGGCACTCCCCAGGAGCATGTTGATCCAACCTCAAGCAGGATACCAGGCAGAGCTGTTCAACACGACGTTGATAGAGGAATGGATGCCCATCCAGGAGAGCAGATTCCAGGATACCCTCGCGAACTCCGGGGGTAGATCAGAGGCAACAGATAAGGACTACAGCTTGACGACAGTGACAGATTGGCGGAGATGGTCAGGCGAGCCATGAGAGGCTGTTTAGTGAATAGAGATCTGGAAGATGTTAACAGGAGCCCCTTCGCTCCCGCGATTATGCAGGCCAGGAATCCACCAGAGTTCAAGCTACCAACATTGGAGATGTATGATGGAAGGACAGACCTTGTTGTTCATCTGACGAGGTATATGCGGCATATGGAAGTACTGGGTGAATCAGAGGAGGTCATGGCCCGATGTTTCCCACTGTATATGATGGACATAGCAGCCTTATGGTTTAGAAAATTGGAGAGCAGTTCAATTGGAACGTGGGCCGAGTTGACTGAAAAGTTTATGAGGCAGTTCAGGGCTCACATCTCGAGGCCCAAGAATGTGATGAGTCTGACGACAATTAAGCAGAAGACCGGAGAGTCTTTGAGGAACTTCTTAACACGATTCAATGCAGCAACAACATTGGTGGATCGGCCAGATCCATCCATGGTTTTGAGGGCAGCTGTATCTGGCATAGCTGATGGCTCAGAATTCAAGAATTTGCTGACGAGGGATCCACCTATGGACTTAGGAGAGATTTACCTTAAGGCAGAAAGGTTTCTGCGACAAGAGGATGCAAATGCTGAGAGAGAGGAAGGAGAGGGAGTTGATGTTTATGCATTCAAAAGCGGAGATCCGCCCAGAAAGGATTCTGGCAAGGATAAAGGGAAACGAAAAGCAGAGGATAATTGTGATGAGCCAAAGCAGCCGCGAAAGGAGCTGAGATTCACCTCTTATTCAGTGCTGAGTGAGACATTAGAGCAAATCTACCAAAACACCATGGGGCAGGTTCCCTACCGGAGTCCAATGAGGAGGGATCCGACCAATAATGAGAGGAAATCAGACAAGTACTGCTTATTTCATGAGCTAAATGGCCATAACACAAACGATTGTAGGCACTTGAGAGATGAGGTCGAAGGACATATCCGGAATGGGTTGCTATCACAGTACGTGAGAAGGCGAGCAGCAACGGTGGAGCACGAACGACCACCATCTACATCAACTGGGGACGACTTTGGATCAAGGCATCAGCTTGTCATCAACTGATTGAAATAATGACCAATAAGTCGCAAACTCCACACTAGTGCGGTTCAGTCGCTTACACATGTACGAGATCACGAACAGTCCTCAGGCGTGCTCTGAGACAACTATCAACCGCATTAGTGTAGGTGTCTGCACTTTGACGTCTCTGTTTTGCTTTTGTTTTCTATTTTTTGCATCTGGACTTGATTTGGTCGGACATTTTGGTTGTAAGACTCATTCTGAATGTAAATCTGGTATTTGTAACTCCATAACGGCTAAGTCACTTACACATGTACGGGATCGCAAACGGTCCTCAAGCATGCTCTGAGATGGCGATAAACAGCAATAACAAACAATTCGGAAACTCACTCGAACGTGAAATCTGACATTAATGATACTAAATTCCCCCCCCCCCCCGGGCACACACAACTCGCCTCGAACGACACCTGACCGCAAACGGTCACAATTCATCTCGAACGGCACCCGACCGCGAACGGTCACAATTCGCCTCGAACGGCACCCGACCGCGAACGGTCACAATTCGCCTCGAACGGCACCCGACCGCGAACGGTCACAATTCGCCTCGAACGGCACCCGACCGCGAACGGTCACAATTCGCCTCGAACGACACCCGACCGTGAACGGTCACAATTCGCCACGAACGGCATCCGACCGCGAATGGTCACAATTCGCCTCGAACGGTCACCATTTGCCACGAACGGCACCCCGACCGCGAACGGTCACAACTCACCTCAAACGGCATCCAACCTCAAACGGTCACATACCGCCCCAAACGGCATACGATCATGAACGATCACTATTCACAGTCAGGTAAGATTATCAACCTCTTTACAGGACATTAACAGGATACGAACATCCAGCTTATCGAACTGCAAAACACACCTTCCTATCGCAAGGCATGTTTTGGGGGACAAGTGTTATCCAGCCTTTTGGCAAGGCCATGATAAAGAATTGATAGAAAACCGAAGATAATCAATCCCGAAAATCAGTTATACGTAGGTCCACTATGGATGCTGGTAAATTGTGTCCAAGTCCGGATCGAACTATAATTAACATTACACGACAATCAAATCTATGAAAGCCAACGTTCCAAATTTCAAGTCAATCGGAGTTCGTATGCTCAAGATATGATCGATGCAAATCAAGTAATGCTCTCATTCGTAACCATCATTCCACCTCCTTCGTATCGGTTTCATTCGAATCCATCAGGAAAAACTAGCACTATTCGTATCCATCATGGCAACACTAATTCGTATCCATCGAGGTAAGTGGAGGTTCGTATCCATGAAAGTAAGTATCGTTCGTATCCATCAAACATTCATTAGTACGAATCCATCAAACATGCCTCACTTCGTATCGGTCCGTATTCACCTTGCTCCGCATCCATCTTCCACTAACTTATTCGTATCGATCCACTTATACATGTTATTCGTATTGATCGGCCAGGGCTCGATGTGAATGATACGCGATGAATCGATATGAACGACATCCTTGTTGATCGATGCGAAGCAGCGCTTGGGAATACCGATGCGAACGAGAATTGAAGGAAGCGATACAAATGGGACAAGTTTCAAAGCGATACGAACGAAACCATGACAATGGATATGAACAGCATGGATACGAAGCACATGAATGAGAGCGATACGAAGGAGACACGTGAAGAAGGAAAGACTCGATCACTCGGCACAAAAAGTGGATCAATCCTAAAAGTTGGCGCCACGTCATCAGTCATCACGTGCCTAGAAGCGATATGGACAGAAGCGATGTGAACAGAAGCGATGCGAGCTCGACAGCCTTCAGCAAGTTCACGTGAAGAAGGAAAGACTCGGTCACTCGCCACAAAAAGTGGATCAATCCTAAAATTTGGCGCCACGTCATCAATCATCACGTGCCTAGAAGCGATACGGACAGAAGCGATGTGAACAGAAGCGATGCGAGCTCGACAGCCTTCAACAAATTCAAACTTGCATCGGTCATAACTCAAAATTTACAAGTCCAAATGCCACCAAATTTTCACAGGAGCTTGTCTACAACTTCAAGAACGTACCTGAAAAATTTCAACCCCAAAGGACCATTTATGGATCGATACGAATTGAATTCGTATCGCTCCTGGATCAAGTCGAAATCACCTGAACTCGATCCAGTGGGCCCGCCCATGTGAGAGAAGAAGTCTTCCGAGATCTGGGCAAAATATTTGATGCCCACACATATAAATAGTGACCCTAGACCTACAGAAAATGGAACTCATTTTTTGGCTCTTCTACGCCGACACTCTGCTGGAATCATTGTTGTAACTCGGTTGTACTGTTGTAATCAATTGTAGCCAGCGAGAATCATCAATAAAACAGCAACTATTCAAAGTGAACGTAGGCTACAACGCCGAACCACTATAGATCTTGTCTTTCTACTACTTTCCTTTTAATTTTGAGTGTTCTTCATATTTTATTCTATTACATACAATCTATCTGTGATATGTGACTGTGATTTGGTGCTTTCATCTGCAATTGGGTGTTTGTGACCATTTTTGGTGCAAATAGTAAGAACGCAGCCCTGACCCCCTCGGGTCTTCTTGATATGACTAAAACAGGAGCTATATCGGGCCAAGTGAGGTCGCTCCTCCAATCGGGCACATTTCTTCGATACCATATTTAATACTTTGTGATTGATTTAGTGGCCACCTCTCGATTTGATTATAGGAGTGTGTTCCGAGGTGGGCGGTAGTAGCTGCTATGCGTTACGACCAGTCCGGGAGTGCAAAAGGTAGAATCCTACCATGGCATTGTCTCGCGTGCCTTGTCATATGCCTTACCGAGCAAACTATGAGTTTGGTTTGTGTCATACCTATGGAGTGCTCCCTGATAGTCCACCAGCTTATGGTGGAGTTTATAGTACTATATAGACTATGACATTTATATAAAATGTGTTAAGGGGAATATGGGTAACACCATAACGCTATTTTAATACTTTACTTTTGTAACGACCCAGAATTTCAATCATTCAAAATTCAGATATTTAATTGATTTTAAATATTCACAAGTTAATTTTATAAGTTGAATAACTTATATTTCGAATATCTTGATTTAATTGGATAATTAAATTGTCAATTTAATATTTGAAATTGCAGAAATAATTTGGATTTGAATTTAATGTGAACGAAAATAATTTATAAAGTTGAATTAAATTCTATTTGAATTAGAATGAAGTTAGTAAACTTTTAAATTGGATTTAAAAGTGATTTGGCAGAAATTAGAAATTTATCGATTTAATTAACGTGTAAAAATAGTCATATTTGACAACGTCTCGGATTTCGACGAAACAAGTTTCATTGGATCCATAATGTTATATTATTATAGGATTTCAAATATCATGTCAATCGGATTTACGGTTTTGTAACGACTCGTAATTTTCGACAATTAAAAATAGTAAATTTAATAAGATTTTTGTAATTAAAGGTTGGAAGAAATTAAAATTTAAGATTTATAATTGGAATAATACTAAAATGAAATGCAAGAATGTTAATTAAAGCTAATTATTAACAATTTGAATGAAATTCCAATTAATTGAAATAGCGCAAGGTTATACTTGGTTATAAAGTGAACATAGGAAAAAGAATGTAAATATTGAATTCATTAATGAAATAATATATTGTTAATGGAAATTGAATAAAATTAGTGTTATTGTGATATCTCGGATTTTCGGGCATCAGATAATTGGATAGTTATCTGATTTACTTTTAAAAATACTGATTTATAAATTGAACAAATTTAGATGTGATAATCTCCAGTATAAATTATTTAAAATTTGGCAAAATTGTTAATTTCAAACCAATAATAATAATGTGTGTGTGTATATATATATATATAATAAATAGAATTATTATTACAAATTGAATTTGGGTTTGTTTAAAATATATATGTATTGTTGACTTGATTTTTAAATTAGATTTTCAAATTTAATTTGAATATGAATTTAGATTTATTAAGTAATTCAAAAGATAGACATTTAAAAAAATTAGATTTAAAATATATAAGCTTTTATTTATATATATATAATTTGTTTTATTACATTCTCTTTGAAAATAAATTCATGTATACATTTACATAACAATAAATAAATTAATAAATAAATTAAGTAAAGGCTTTTACTAACATTTTAAAATTAAATATAAATAAGTGTAAGAGAAATTTAAATATTTAATACTTAAGATATTTATATATATATAACTAAATTGAAAAAATATATATATAAGATAATATAAAAACATATTAATACATGATAATTACAAATGTAAACAAATTCTCTATACATTATAACAAGTGTAAGGTTATTAACATGCATTTAAACAAGTGTCACAATTTTATAAAATCATAATCAAGGTTATAAATATATCTATACTCTTCTCCTCTCAATTCTTTTATACCTTCAATTTAAAAAAAAACAAGGTCGGTATACTAAATCCAGAGAAGGAATAAAATCAAACTACTTCAACTTTTACAAATTCTCAAACCTGAAGTTAAACAAATTCAATTCAGTTCAACTCAACAAAGAAGTATCAGAATCAAGTAGCAGTTCAACCTGATTCAAAATCAAATTCAAGTACAAATTTCAGATTCGAATCATCAAAAGCATTTCCAGATTTCATAAAGGCTTCTCTATTCATTTCAACAGTGAGTAAACCAAGCTTAAAAACTGTTAAATGTGATGCATATGAATGATATTTGAAGGATTAATGTGTTAGTTGCTTTGCATATATGAAAGTATGTTTGCATGCTAATAATTATGAAGTTGTTAAGTATGCATGTCCGAATATATCCTCTGTTCTTATTTTACAGGGTTTAAGCAAAAGAAAATAATTTAAAACCCCCTCATTTAATCTATGGAGGCTGTGAGATTGAAACAAGTTATGTTTGTTTAAACATGAATTAAGTTTTAAAACTATATTAACTAAATTTAGTTAGAATATTACCTGGAAAATCTAGAGGACTGGGAAAAATGTTAAAACATATAAATTTCAAAATTCTTGATTTTCTGATTCATGTATATATTCTGAATCGGCTTGAAAAACTAGGATTTTTAAATGAAATTTCTCGATTTTTAAGTGAGTAAATTGTGAGAATTTGAAGGTTGATTAGATTATGGGTTTTGGGGTTTTCTGGTGATCGGAGCAAGGAGGGAGGTCATGATCATGGCTGGAGGTAGTGTGGAGGTTAATGATCGTGGGAAAAATAGTGGTAGAATTTTAAGATGGTCGTGGTGATCGTACGACAATGATTTAGGGTTTAGTGATAGGTTGGTTCGTCATTGTTAACGAGGTGATTGTGGCAACAGTGGTGCATCAGGACAGTTCGCATGGAGGGGGAATCAAGGACTGGAGGTCGAGACAAACTTTGGTGAAGTCGGTGTGGGTTCGCAGGGACGAGTTCGTCAGTGATCGATAGATTCCGATGGGATTCGTTCTAGACTTTTGGAATGATGGGTTCGATTTTATTTTGCTCGCGTATTCGCCAATCTGGGTGGTCGTTCAGAACAAGATGATTGCCGGCGACATGTCGAAGGCCTCGGTAATGGTCGGAGGGCGTTGGATCGTGGGTGCACGTGCACGAGTATCTTCATGTATCTGGTTGGTTTGTAGTTTGGGAAAGAAGCATTTTTCAAGGGTCAGGCTCGAGGATGTCAGCATGTGTGACTTGAAGTAACGTGAGTTCGCGTGAGTGGCTCAGGAGTGACTCGGTGATTTTGTGTTTTTACTCGGGTTTTAGTTGTATATGTTACCAGGTTTTAAATTTTAAAAGAATCCTGTCCAGTTTTTAAAATGAAATATGAATTTGTTACTGGAAGCAAAGGTAGATTTTAAACCAAGTTTTTCAAAAAGGAATTTTTAAGTAATATCTTGACCAGTTTTAAATGTATATGAAATGTTCGAGTTTAGAGCAAAATGATTAAACAGGTTTAAGTTGTAAAAGTATATTAAATGAAAAGGTAACCAAGTTTTCAAAGTTTAAATTTTGTTTTAAAATTGTTTGGTTTTTATAATCATACATTAGATTAATTATGTAATTAGTTCCTAAATGTTTTCAAATAAAATTTAATGATGAGATTAAGAAGTGATTAAAGTTTGTGGTATTAACGGAAATTAATAAATGATTTTAGTATATAATAATTTCAAACACTTAATTAAATAATGATTTAAATAATTTAATTAAGGTCTTGATAAATGAAAGAAATTAAAAGACTAATTACTGAATGTAATTAATTAAGGGAGATTACTTAATGGAAGTAATTAAATGTAAGAAATTAAAGATTAATTACTTAGTGTAATTAATTAAAGGATTGATTAATTAAGGTAATTAATTAAAGGGTTAGTTAATTAATGAGTGTGATTAATTGAAAGATAATTAATCAATGTAGTGATTATAGAATAATTAATTAGAGTAATTAATTAAGGATCAATGTAATTAATTCTATTTAATTAATTAATAAGAGTAATTTAAGGATGATTAATTAATTGGTTTGAAACTAATTAATGTTAAGTAAGCAGGATTTACAAGTGATTGGAGTAATTAATTTAATTTAATTAAATTAATTAGAAATGGTGTGACTAATTAATTTTGCTTATGAATGATTGAATAATATTGAATGCCTTGGATTATTTGATATATCTGATATGTGATTGTGATACTCTGTGATATGAGATGCTTTAGATGAATTGTGATAATGTAAGTTATCTATCTGTGATAGAATTGCTATGTGAACATGACATTCTGAAGTTAAATTGAATTATTTAAACTTAAACAACTTGGCTTAAAAAGAGGGTATTGAATTTGAAGAGACAGGAGTCGGGTATTAGTTAATACCCGAAACCAATTCGATTCTTTTTAGATCGATATGTGAAGTAAGTATTGAGCATAACAAGTAATGAACTCGTAGTGAAGTATGAGTTACCCCGGATGTTTCTTTTATGGTTTGAACTTAGTATTTCAAATTATATGGGTTTACTCACGCTGGTTTCCAGCCTGACCCGGGTGTTACTTTGATGTAATGCTCGGGTCAGACCGAGTATTACAGATTTCCAGGTAAGGACGTTCTGGAGCTCAGGTGGCGAGCTGGATGACAGAAACGTATGAAGTATTCTGCTGTGTATTTGAGAGTTGTTGTGATATTGGTCTGAGACAAGTTGATATAACTGTCCAGTTATGTGTATATGATTGTAACTTTGATGTATTGAATGTAAAGTAATAATTACAGTTTTTCTTTGTATAAATGCTATTATTTGATATTATATTTGATCCGCTGCGAAATGTGAGATTCCGAGTTTTGTTTTCTATTCTTCTTCTACCTCTTTCTTCTTCTTTTTCCCTAACAATTCGGGATTTTCGGAGTCGAAAACTTCGGGTCGTTACATTTGGTATCAGAGCTAAAGGTAAGCGAGAACCTTGGCTCTGTTGGGATTACTCATTAAGGATAGGGTCAATGGTACCTTAAGATGAGTTGAGTGTATATATATATATATGAGAGCGTACTTGTTATTTTCTTATATAAAGGTTTTAAAATGGTTTTAAAAATAAATAATTTTTATATAAGTCTATCTTTGATATATAAAGAAATAATTTTCTAATTATTAAATATATTAAGGTAATTGGTTAAATAAAATAAAATAATGAGAATTAAGTGGTAATGGTAATACAACCAAATTGAAATTTAATGAAGTTAAGTTTGAAATGGATCCAAACTGAAATTAAAATCTTGAATTTGTAAAAGTGTTATCAAGAATAAAGATAATAATGAATTGGTTTCCTAATATGATAATCTTGGTTATTATCATAAATGATTGTTGTGTTTAATAATGAAATGTTGTTAATGATTAAGCAAAATGAAATGTTTTAGGGAAGTAAACTTTTAGGTGAATATGACTTATAAATTGGGATTGAAGATAATTTAAAATTGTGAAATTTTAAATCTAAATCCAGAAAACTTGAAATTGTTTTAAAGAAAATTTCTTTTGAATTAAAACCAAAGGTGGTTTAAAAATTTAAGGTATAACTTGGTGTGTAAAGGAAATAAAATGTATAAATGAGAGTATACATAATATCAAAGATGATTTGAAATAAACTCTTAGTGTTGAGTTTTAAATTTTCCCTAAAGTGTGATGTAAAAACTTAAACTGAAATAAGTTTAGAACTTTTAAGTAAGAATATTGATAGAAATTTAAAATTTGAAATGGGGATTCAAATTGAGTAAGGTTAATGGGATTAAATTGAATTTAACTTAGAAGAAGTTAAATAAGTTTGGAATAAACAACCTGATTTGAAAATTTCAAGATGAAATTGGAATTTAACTTGGGAAGTTAAATGGTTGATTTTAAATGGGAGTTATGAATGACCTCAAAATGGGTTTGAGATCTGGAAATTGAATAATGAATGCTGTTAATTGATGTTTGGATAAATTGGGATGTTTATTTATCCTGATATCATTCTATTGTTATAAATAATCTACGAAACTAAGAATTGGTTTTAAAATTAGAAATGGATAATAAATTAGAATTTGAAGATTAAATTGTTTTTGAATTTTTAATTTGAACTTTAAAATAAGTTAAGTAATGATAATTGAAAATGGAATTTTGGAATTTGGATTCAAAATTAACTGGTTTAAAGATTTAAGTTGTTAAATTAAAAATAAAGATTGATTGATTTAAAAGTAAGGGTTAATTTGACTTAAGGGATTAAATCAACATTTAAAATGTTTAACTTGAATTTATATAATTCGAGATGGTTTTAATTTGAGATTTGAATAGAATTAGTTCAAATTGAATTTGATTTGAATTAATTAGAATTGTGATTGAAGATGGATAAGCATAAGTTTAAATGGAAAATTTGAATTGAAATAATTTGAAATAAAATTGAAGATTGAATGAGTTCAAATTCAAATGGGAATTGGGATTAATTCAACTTGAATTGGGGTTAAATCAATTTCAATGGAAATTGAAGTTATTTAAATTGGAATTGAGTCAATTTAAATGGAAGTGGAAATTTAAATTGAATTGATGGGATTGGAGATTGGGAATATATCAGTTTGGCTCTAGATTATTTTCAAAATAAATTGTTTTAATACAAATATATTTTTCCAAACTATTTACTATACAATCTTTCTTCTTAAACCCCAAACTATCCTATACTTATTTTACAATTATTTTGGAACTATTTAACTATTTTGAAAATGTCTTATAAACTAATTACTATTTTTCAGTTACTTATATCTAATCACTAATTTAAAAATTATTTTGCAATTATCTAACTATTTTATACCTACTTAACTATTTTACAACTATTTTACAAACTAATAACTATTTTTCAACTACTTATCTATTTTAAACTTTTTCAAGCTATTTTTAAATTTAAATAGGTCAGAGTTCAAACTGTTTGTAATTGAAGTAATAACTCAATTGGAAATGGAAGCAATTGAGAATAAGTGAATGGAATTAAAGGAAATGTGAATAGAAAAGAGAATTGATTTGGCTAAAAACCAATAAAGATAAATACATAGGATATACGTATATTATTCTATTCGCATAGTGATTTGATCCAGAATTCGAGCATAAAATTTCGAGATAATATATCGATCCGAGTTGGGATTTTTCACTCGATTTTCGATGGCGAACTTGGATATGGATTGTTGATTGGTTCTGGATATTCTCTATCATAGTTATGACTATGCAAGGAGAATGAAGGTTTCTGATCAAGAAACCAGATCTGAGTCCGCACTAGGAAGTCGGGTGGACGATACTAGTTCGGAAGAGAAATTGTGTGATTGAGTGAGCGATCAAATTGATATAGCGTACGGATGATATGTGTACATCGTACGAGTTTGAATGAAATTGGTATTGAAAATTTGTGGATAAGAACTGTAAAATGGTTTTTGAAATGAAAAGTAATATGGTTAATAACTTTATAAGAGATTTATCAAATTTGAATATTTGATTTGGAATAAAATAAAGTTATACATCCTTGTTATATAAAATAAATCTTCCCTTGTTGAATCTATTGCTAGAAAAAAAGGGTTTTGAAATATTAGAAGTATAAAAGAGGTTTTATACAAGTTTGAAATGATCCAAAGATTTTCAAAGTTATATATATCTATATATATATATAAAGGATCTTATGAGAATGATTTTGGAAAAGGTTTTGGGAACCTATGAATTTGGAAAAGGCTTTTGATTTTTGGGAAAATCAATTTTGGATTTTGGAAAGCCAAGTTTGGAACTATCGATTTTGGATATCGATTTTGAGTAAAGGAGATTTTGATATAAATCATAAAGGATATGATTTGAAGATACTATAAGTGTATAGTATAAAGTGTTTTGAGAATAGCTTTGGGGAAAAAGGCGCTCCCTTGAAATGGACCTCTCAGGAGTGCCACTGGGTGGTACTGCCTTGAACCCCAAGGGGGGATTCTAAAGTTGATCCTGTGAGGAGTCCGGAAAAAACTAGTTCCTGAGGATTATTTCTGTAGCGAAAGTCGAGGGGGCTGGTGCCCACAGAGGCATTTGGGTTATGCTGTGACGATAGTGTAACTCGATGTCACTGCGATCTACTGCAGACCATAGCAAAAGTCGTGTGTGCCGCTGAGAGCCAACAGTCTGCGTTTGATTTTATATCGGTAGATTGCGACACTATGGTAACATAGCGAAAGTCATGTGTGCCGCTGAGAGCCAACAGTCTGCGTTTGATTTTATATCGGTATACTGCGACCTATATAGAGTGGAGAAGTTTCATTTTGACAGCGAAATCTTATGTGCCGCTGAGAGCCAACAGTTACATGGACTTTTGTTGCGACGGCAACGTAACCCTGGAATGTAACTGCGATCTGTTGTGGGTTCCATGGTGTAATCAGTTACATGGACTTTTGCTGCGATGGCAACGTAACCCGTGATGTAACTGTGACCATGGTTGGGGGTGATGATTTTCAGAGCATTCTCACCAAAGATATTTCCTTGATTTCAAAAATGTTTTCCATATTTTCAATAAAATTATTTTCCAAGTATTTTCACTAGGTGTTGAAAACGGGTTTACCAAGTACTGATAGATTTTCAGTCTTACGCCTGATCAACGTATGACCGAATTTCTGTGAGAACAAGGATGGACTGGTTGAGGCATCGAGTTATAAAAAGTATTATTATAAAAATTATTTTGATAATATTATGTAAATTTTTAAAAATGTTTTGAAAAATTTAAATAAAGAGAGTGAAGAGTTAAGATGTCTAAGGAATAATTTAACTAATAATCAACATTGAAATAAAATTCTTGCTTCGTTCCTTTTCGAGGACGAAAAGATTTAAAGCGGGGAGGAATGTGATATCCCGGATTTTCGGGCATCAGATAATTGGATAGTTATCTGATTTAACTTTAAAAAATACTGATTTATAAATTGAACAAATTTAGATGTGATAAACTCCAGTATAAATTATTTAAAATTTGGCAAAATTGTTAATTTCAAACCAATAATAATAATGTGTGTGTGTGTGTATATATATATAATAAATAGAATTATTATTACAAATTGAATTTGGGTTTGTTTAAAATATATATGTATTGTTGACTTGATTTTTAAATTAGATTTTCAAATTTAATTTGAATATGAATTTAGATTTATTAAGTAATTCAAAAGATAGACATTTAAAAAAAATTAGATTTAAAATATATAAGCTTTTATTTATATATATATATATAATTTGTTTTATTACATTCTCTTTGAAAAGAAATTCATGTATACATTTACATAACAATAAATAAATTAATAAATAAATAAAGTAAAGGCTTTTACTAACATTTTAAAATTAAATATAAATAAGTGTAAGAGAAATTTAAATATTTAATACTTAAGATATTTATATATATATAACTAAATTGAAAATATATATATATAAGATAATATAAAAACATATTAATACATGATAATTACAAATGTAAACAAATTCTCTATACATTATAACAAGTGTAAGGTTATTAACATGCATTTAAACAAGTGTCACAATTTTATAAAATCATAATCAAGGTTATAAATATATCTATACTCTTCTCCTCTCAATTCTTTTATACCTTCAATTTAAAAAAAAATGGTCGGTATACTAAATCCAGAGAAGGAATAAAATAACACTACTTCGACTTTTACAAACTCTCAAACCTGAAGTTAAACAAATTCAATTCAGTTCAACTCAACAAAGAAGTATCAGAATCAAGTAGCAGTTCAACCTGATTCAAAATCAAATTCAAGTACAAATTTCAGATTCGAATCATCAAAAGCATTTCCAGATTTCATAAAGGCTTCTCTGTTCATTTCAACAGTGAGTAAACCAAGCTTAAAAACTGTTAAATGTGATGCATATGAATGATATTTGAAGGATTAATGTGTTAGTTGCTTTGCATATATGAAAGTATGTTTGCATGCTAATAATTATGAAGTTGTTAAGTATGCATGTCCGTATATATCCTCTGTTCTTATTTTACAGGGTTTAAACAAAAGAAAATAATTTAAAATCCCCTCGTTTAATCTATGGTGGGCTGTGAGATTGAAACAAGTTATGTTTGTTTAAACATGAATTAAGTTTTAAAACTATATTAACTAAATTTAGTTAGAATATTACCTGGAAAATCAAGAGGACT
Source organism: Allium fistulosum (assembly GCA_030737815.1). Classification (NCBI taxonomy): domain Eukaryota; kingdom Viridiplantae; phylum Streptophyta; class Magnoliopsida; order Asparagales; family Amaryllidaceae; genus Allium; species Allium fistulosum. The sequence continues at coordinate 361,431,471 of CM060904.1, forward strand.
GGGAAAAATGTTAAAATATATAAATTTCAAAATTCTAGATTTTCTGATTCATGTATATATTCTGAATCGGCTTGAAAAACTAGGATTTTTAAATGAAATTTCTCGATTTTTAAGTGAGTAAATTGTGAGAATTTGAAGGTTGATTAGATTATGGGTTTTGGGGTTTTCTGGTGATCGGAGCAAGGAGGGAGGTCGTGATCATGGCTGGAGGTAGTGTGGAGGTTAACGATCGTGGTAAAAATAGTGGTAGAATTTTAAGATGGCCGTGGTGATCGTACGACAATGATTTAGGGTTTAGTGATAGGTTGGTTCGTCATTGTTGACGAGGTGATTGTGGCAACAGTGGTGCATCGGGACAGTTCGCATGGAGGGGGAATCAAGGACTGGAGGTCGAGACAAACTTTGGTGAAGTCAGTGTGGGTTCGCAGGGACGAGTTCGTCAGTGATCGATAGATTCCGACGAGATTCGTTCCAGACTTTTGGAACGATGGGTTCGATTTTATTTTGCTCGCGTATTCGCCAATCTGGGTGGTCGTTCAGAACGAGATGATTGCCGGCGACATGTCGAAGGCCTCGGTGATGGTCGGAGGGCGTTGGATCGTGGGTGCACGTGCACGAGTATCTTCATGTATCTGGTTGGTTTGTAGTTTGGGAAAGAAGCATTCTTTACGGGTCAGGCTTGAGGATGTCAGCATGTGTGACTCGAAGTAACGTGAGTTCGCGTGAGTGGCTAGGGAGTGACTCGGGGATTTTGTGTTTTTACTCGGGTTTTAGTTGTATATGTTACCAGGTTTTAAATTTTAAAAGAATCCTGTCCAGTTTTTAAAATGAAATATGAATTTGTTACTGGAAGCAAAGGTAGATTTTAAACCAAGTTTTTCAAAAAGGAATTTTGAAGTAATATACTGACCAGTTTTAAATGTATATGAAATGTTCGAGTTTAGAGCAAAATGATTAAACAGGTTTAAGTTGTAAAAGTATATTAAATGAAAAGGTAACCAAGTTTTCAAAGTTTAAATTTTGTTTTAAAATTGTTTGGTTTTTATAATCATACATTAGATTAATTATGTAATTAGTTCCTAAATGTTTTTAAATAAAATTTAATGATGAGATTCAAAAGTGATTAAAGTTTGTGGTATTAACGGAAATTAATAAATGATTTTAGTATATAATAATTTCAAACACTTAATTAAATAAAGATTTAAATAATTTAATTAAGGTCTTGATAAATGAAAGAAATTAAAAGACTAATTACTGAATGTAATTAATTAAGGGAGATTACTTAATGGAAGTAATTAAATGGAAGAAATTAAAGATTAATTACTTAGTGTAATTAATTAAAGGATTGATTAATTAAGGTAATTAATTAAAGGGTTAGTTAATTAATGAGTGTGATTAATTGAAAGATAATTAATCAATGTAGTGATTATAGAATAATTAATTAGAGTAATTAATTAAGGATCAATGTAATTAATTCTATTTAATTAATTAATAAGAGTAATTAAAGGATGATTAATTAATTGGTTTGAAACTAATTAATGTTAAGTAAGCAGGATTTAAAAGTGATTGGAGTAATTAATTTAATTTATTTAAATTAATTAGAAATGGTGTGACTAATTAATTTTGCTTATGAATGATTGAATAATATTGAATGCCTTGGATTATTTGATATATCTGATATGTGATTGTGATGCTCTGTGATATGAGATGCTTTAGATGAATTGTGATAATGTAAGTTATCTATCTGTGATAGAATTGCTATGTAAACATGACATTCTGAAGTTAAATTGAATTGTTTAAACTTAAACAACTTAGCTTAAAAAGAGGGTATTGAATTCGAAGAGACAGGAGTCGGGTATTAGTTAATACCCGAAACCACTTCGATTCTTTTTAGATCGATATGTGAAGTAAGTATTGAGCATAACAAGTAATGAACTCGTAGTGAAGTATGAGTTACCCCAGATGTTTCTTTTATGGTTTGAACTTAGTATTTCAAATTATATGGGTTTACTCACGCTGGTTTCCAGCCTGACCCGGGTGTTACTTTGATGTAATGCTCGGGTCAGACCGAGTATTACAGATTTCCAAGTAAGGACGTTCTAGAGCTCGGGTGGCGAGCTGGATGACAGAAACGTATGAAGTATTCTGCTGTGTATTTGAGAGTTGCTGTGATATTAGTCTGAGACAAGTTGATATAACTGTCCAGTTATGTGTATATGATTGTAACTCTGATGTATTGAATGTAAAGTAACAATTACAGTTTTTCTTTGTATAAATGCTATTATTTGATATTATATTTGATCCGCTGCGAATTGTGAGATTCCGAGTTTTGTTTTCTATTCTTCTTCTACCTCTTTCTTCTTCTTTTTCCCTAACAATCCGGGATTTTCGGAGTCGAAAACTTTGGGTCGTTACAGTTATGAAAGAAATGGTAACATTTTTTGTAAGTAATAAACTTATAAATGTAATTAAAGGCTAACGGTGACAATTATTATATATATTACCCATTTATTTGGTCTATTAAATTTAATTGGAAATAAACGGCAATTAATTCCCTTAATTAGTGGTTAATGCAGGTTTAATTGATAATGGTAAAAAGGTTGATTCTATACAATGTAACCAATGTAAAATTTTATCATAGTATGACCTTTGATTTGAATAAAAAGATGGAAATCAGTTTACTCAAATTTATTGGAATTGGAAATTTTAATAAGTAAATTTATTACAATCAATGAAATAAAAGGTTACGTAAATGAAAGGTAAGATGAAATGTTAAAATATTGATGTAATGGAAGATATAACAATGTTGACTATGTATGTAAGGTAATAATTGATTTAATAAGAGAATGAAACCAAGGTAAATAAATTAATTGAGACTTTAATTATAATTAATGTGTGAAATTGACCAAAATTCAATAAAATGGAAATATAGTAATTAATACAAATGAAGTATGGAAATTGGAGTATATTAACGTAATGAAATGTAAAACAAATGTTAACTATGTTATTAGATCATAAGTTTGGACCATAAATAAAATTCTAAAACAATAAACTATAATGAAGCAATGAAGTGGAAGGTTCTAACGTGTATTAGAATATAATTTAATAACAGGAATTGGAATAATAAATGTCAGTTTTAATGATGAGTTAAATGAATATTGATTGATAGAGAAAAACATTTATTTAGTATGTAATTTAATGCTTTTTGGATACTATAATTTTATAAATGTGTTTGCATGACTATAAATAAGGATTACAATGTTAACGTATTTATTTAATTGATTTCATCAATTAGGGTCTGTTGTGAAGTGGAAGATTAAAATTAATTGGAATTTATTTATTGAAATCTTTCAATTGGAAAAGGAAAAAGAAACAACGTACAATTAATAAATTTAATGTAAGAATGTTTTCATTTGGAATGTACATTATTTGGAAATATAAAATGGATTTAATATTGTATAAGTTGATCATTTTAGAATATAAGAATGTTTACATTTATGAATTGCAAGTAATGAATAAGCATTTTAAGGAAAATAAAATAATGTTTGAGGAAAATAAAGTGAACGATTCCATTCTGAATATAAATATAATGTTGTAAAAAGAGAAAATTGAATTTTAAAAACAACATTTTACGGTAGTTAAATAACAGGCATAGGTTGCACGGAAGAGATTTTATTGCAAACCTTGAAATTTAAAATAAATTAAATATTCGAGTTCATAATTACGTGTCGAGAAAATTGTTGTTTTTAAATTTCAATTTTTAAATCATGGTTCATATTTTATTTTATGTAGCGGCGGTCCCCGTTATGTAAATGTGTGTGTTCAAATTTAGTTATGTTGTGGTAATTAAATCTTTAATGAATGTCAAATTTTGTATGTTTGGGGTTAACAAAATTAATTGAGTGAACAAATGTTTTGAAATTTGAATTCCAAAAGTTTGTTTATATAGTAGAGTTGGTCCATTCATTCCCTTTCTAATTAATAATTGTCACACTTTTTTTTTCATTGTTTCCCCATTTGTTCCATTACTCATTTCCATTTACATTGTCTAAAGCCTTTTCATTTCATGAACGTTACCTACTTTTCATATTTTTAATTCTTTCCTTCACCTCTTTTAATACCTACCATTTTTTTAGGGTTGTTCATATTTATACTTTATTTCAATTCCTACATTGTTTATATTTAGCTTTATTAGCTTTTCACCAGTTTCAATCTTCATTCTTGTAGCTTAATTTCATTTATTTTTAGATCTCATCTTCTGTTGCTTCATTTTTTTGTCTCTCTTCACCTTCCTCCTTCCTTTTTTCTTCATGTTTCTTCTTCAAATCTCCTTTCTCTCCTTTTTTCCAAAGTTTTTTTTTCTCTTTTCTTCTTCTTATTCTTCAAATCTTCTTCTTCTTTTTCAAAGCTTCCTTTTTTTCAATTCTTCTGCTTCTTTAATTTTTTTTATTTTTCAAATCTTCTCTTCTTTCCATGTCTTTTTCTTCAAATCTAGATCTATATAATCTTCTTTCCAAAAGTTTCTATAAAAAAAAGATTAAGATAGCAAGGAAACAAAACAAAATGAGAAAGTAGTTGCAGATCCAAATCTGGCTAGAAAAGGGAAAGCAAAAAGGTGAGTGATTCAACCCACTCACGCAATACTATAAATTCCATTGCAAGTTAAATAAAATATATGATGTGATATATAATTTTTTTATTGCTTTTTGTTGATTTAAGTTGACATTTGAATTGATATTGAATCTGAATTGACATTTACTTTTATATTGGAATTTAATTGATAGTTAAACCCCGATATTGATAACTATTATATGTTGAAATATATCGGTTGATTTGGATGTTGTTTGAAATGGATGCTTATTGATTGATATGTTGGATGTATGGTTGTTTATTTATTTTAATATGTCCCTGTTATCACCTTGTATATTATTGACATCATTTAAGTGGTCCTCTGAATCATTTTAGAATTGGATAATTAAGACATTTAAATTATAGGTTGAAATGATATATACCCATACAATTTCTTGAATTTGGATTATTTATTGAAACTGAATTATTTAAAAAGTTTAAGTTCTTAATTTAAACTTCGGATTTATTTTAAATAAAGTGGTTAAAATTGGTATTTCGGATTATTTGAAATCTCGTAAATTACTGCACTCACGTTGTACACTTGATAGGAGATGAAAAATCCCATAACATCTCTGAAGCCATTGCACTCATATTTTTATTTGAGATTGATTTGACTTACATAGGAATTTTTAGTTCTGACTCGAGTGTATTGTTTTTCATTATGCTCGGGTCAGTCTGAGCTTTTTCAGTGTATTGAAGACAATTTTATGTTCTGGAGGACGAAGACAAAGATTTAGTATATTATTGCTATTTATTATTATTATTCCACTGCTTATTGTGTTCCACTGCATTATTTTTTTTATTTTTTGATGTATGTATAACTCTGATTTGAATTGTAAAAGTATAATCAAATGTCATTTGTAAAACAGCTTCATGAACTATTTATTTGATTATTATATTTTGTCTTTCCGCTACAAGATTCTGTGTTTGTGTTTCCTTCTTTTCTATTATTTTCTTATTTATCCCATTAACAATCCTCCCTTTTGAACGGTTTGAATTAGACATGTGTTGTTTATTGTCGATTTAAATCGTCCAAAAAGGTGGGTCGTTACAGTTGGTATCAGAGCCAGGTTTAGGCATACCTTAGCCTGTTGGGGTTAACTCATTAGAGATAGGGTAGTAATACCCTAGAATGATTTGTCTGAGTGTATATACGAGAGTGCGTATTTGTTAGTGTTATAAAAAATGTTTTATATAAGTTTTGAAATGAAAGTATTTTTCCTAATATTATATGATATATATAAAGGAATAGTTTTTATAACTGATATAGTTATTTGTAATGTGTTTGATTTATGAAATGGTAATATTTAGTTATTATCATTTATTGTTGATTAGTTGAGTTTTTGTCAGTTTATAAGCATTGGCTAATTATTGTTGATTGAATTAATAGACTAAACACTAGACTAATAATGGTGTCTTAAAGAGAATAAAATGAATAATTTGGATATTTGTTTATGGAATTGAAATGTTTTGTTGTGAAACTTATGTTTGTTGATTGGTAGTTTCAACTATTGAAATAAAATGGAATATTTGGATATTTGGTTAGTCAAAACTTCTGAATTAATATATGAGTTGAAACTTAATAATTATGTTGAATTATGCAGTTGAATTTGATAACCTTAATTTGAAAGCAAGTGAAATAAGGTTAATTTGTTATAGTTGAGTAGAATTATTGTATACATTATTTGTCACATCCTGGGATTTTCGACTTTCGAAAATTCAACATCGATACTCACTTTATCGACTGCCGAGAAATCGAATGCCGGAAACTCCAATAGTGAGGGTTTTAGAAAGAAGAAATAGAAGAAAAAGAGAAGAAGAAGAGAAAGAAAGAACAACTGAACAACATCAGACAGAAAACAATATCAGAATCTTACACATCGCAGCGGAACAATATATAATAGATAAACACTAGTCTTTTAAAACAAAGAACTATATCAGTTTATACATACATCAATCATCAGAGTCAATATACAACAATGGACAGTTATATACTCGTCCTCATACAGAATACACAACGGAATAAAATAATATCAGATACAAATACTACGTCTCGAACTCCAGCTTATCTCCAAGCTCCAGAATATCCAGAATATCCTGATAATATAACTCTAGGCTGCCCGTGTGGAAATTGGTGGGCACCCAGAGTTTAGAAGGGAAACAATAAACTCCGAGTCAGTCATGGTGACTGGTGTGAGATCGTAAAACAGTTATTCTTTAAAATAAACAAGGATAATTTTAAGGTCAATTCGAAATGCTTTTGGAAAATGAAACTACCATAAGACCTCCCGCCACACACACAATGCAAACGCAGACTTGGAGGAGATTTCTTCTTATGATAGTCAAAGATGCTTACTACGCAAAAATCAAATTCTTTTTGATATTATTATTAGTGCATAGTGTAGAAAACATTTCGAAAGTAGAATATAAATCTTAGCCAGCATAGGTACCATTATAGTATGCTTGCTATAGCTACCATATTAAATGGCAGGTTCTACAACTAAAACCGTACAAGTCACGTATTGTTTCTTTGGATTTCCAACAAATGGTCAGGCTAAGGAACTTCCTATCCACGATGGGTACGTCCCTGGAATAGACGACCCGAGAACCTAACCGGATCTCTGCCAACACAAGGCCGGGTTACCTCTGCAAAAATAGGTAACTACTGACACGCGTATGCCATCCCCCGATCGTCACCGATCTTCCCGAGGATCCCCGATTTCCAACAAACCACATAGATAATAATAATGCAGTAACCACAGAGGTTAAGTATCTGGGCTCCATACCATGATACCACCTTTATCCAGAAGGAATGACATACACTAAGGGGCGCTACTCCCTAGAACCTTGCTGCATCCTTCCTGTTTCGACCATTTCCGGGGTGTGAGGCTCGACGAAGTCTCGTCCACAAAGCTACGCTTTCTCAAAAAGCCCTGCTTCGGGTCAAACAAAAATGATCAACCTATGATCACAAAGATATAAGATCAAACAAATGATCATATCACAAATGATCAAACACTGATCATTTCACAGCAACACTCAGTATGCCACGTTACCAAATTGGGATATATTGCTGATAAATTTCAACTACATCACCTCTGAGCTCGTACGTCTCGGAGAAGGGTGTTAAGCTAAGAGAATAAATTCTCCGCCACCAACAGAAATGTATTTGAAAGAAATCAGCTTTATATCTCAAATTGTAACGTCAGACACACAATCCATACAAGTCTGTTCCGGGATCGAACAGAACCGAAGGCACTTCTCACGAAGCCCTTGCATTTCCGGATAATTTTCTAATCACGTCCGGACTTCCCGTCACTAAGGGTGATAAAACCTCTAAATCGAAGATCAGTCGATGTAGAGTAACTCGACGGTAATCCTTCCGTTTTCAAAAATATCCGGTCTTCAACACCGGTCTTCGAATGCAATTCATAACGACGTATCACATATTCGGAATGGGTTATACGACCCCATGGTCCTTTCCCGGTTAACCCGAATAGTGAGCGATTATTTAAAAATAAGTGTGGTATTCAAATTCATCCAATTCACAACAAAACATCCATTCAGGGTAATTATTGATAGTCGGTTATTTAACTATCAATAAAGATGCGCAACATCATCAGATTCCAAATAATTTTCCAAATTATTTACCTTCAAAAAAAATATCTTTACTAGATATAATAATTTCCACACTTCAAAAATAAACCAACGTTTATTTTCTTTAAAACGAATTTCCATTTCGTTTATAAATTCCATAGTGAATTTATATTTCAAAAATATCTACTGATATACGATTTTCAAATCGATTTCAATATTCAACTTCAATTTATCTTTTCAAAGATAATTTCTCAAAACAGTTCATTTCATATTGGAAAAGTATTTCCATACTTATAAAAAAAAAAAATAAGTAATTCACAAATCTATTTCTTTTCAACATTTGAAAATATTCAATATACTTAAATCAAATTAAGTATATATTTCATTCTTTTAAGGAAAATATTCTTTTAACACCTTTATTTGAGTCAAAACGAATGTTACGTAAAACATCGTTACGACGACTCAAAAATCACTAGTATAGGGATTCGGATTTTTAAGATAGGTATATAAATCCCAATACTACATCAAAACATTTCCTTTCAGAAATCATTTACTATAACAATAGTGTTATAGTCCACCATTTCCTTAAATTTCTCGAAAACGTCTATTTCAACAATAACTGTTGAAATCTATGCTTTCGATTCATAACACATTTTAAAACACCTTTAAAATGTTTAACTTCATTTTTAAAATATTCCTTCTTCAAAAATGAATCCATTTTACTTAACCATATATTCACTGTCCCAAAATCGTGAATAAAATTTACTTAACCCCATTTCAATCATTTCTACATATTTTTATTTCAATAAAAATTCGCTATTCAAAATCGTGAATATATCTTCTTAAATAATCTTCTATATTAGATTTATCACATTCAATCTATTTCGAATTTATAAGCACGTTTATAAATTCTATTTCTCTTTTTAATAACAACTTCGGCTTATAAACCTTCTTTTATCAACTTCTATATTTTACTTATCAAAATAAGTGATTTCGGGTTTATAACAACTTTTATAAATTTCAATTCTATTTATAAAAACTTCAATATCAATTCAATTTCAATATTGATTTCTGAATTTATTTTCAACGTTAAATAAAAGATCCCATACTAATTTCTCAAAAGTTCATTTCCAATATTAAATCAATTACAGATTGATTTCAACTTTATTTATCACTACTAAATAAATTCCTTATTTTTCTCAAATTATTCAATATTCTGTTTTAAAATGGATTCTTCAAATTGAAATCATTTTACATTGATTTCACAACTTATTTCAATTTACCAATTAAATTCCAAACTGAATTTCCAACTTATCTTCTTTTAAATAAATTCCTTTTTAAGAAAATAAATTTCAATCGTTTCTTTCAATCTATTTAAAAATCCAAATTTAAATTAATTTCTTCAATTTAAAAATCACTATTTTATGAAATCCATTTATTTAGCATTTTCACTTTATACTGGAATTTATTCGATAAGATTATAAAAATTTACTTTTTTTACTTTAAAAATTCCTTTCTTCACACTTTCTTCAATTTCAAAAATTGATTCATTTAGAAATTTTCTACTTGAATTTCAAAAATTCAATTTCGTTTATCTTTGGAATCCAATGATGTCAAAACATCCATTCAGCTAAATTTTAGCTTCAAACAATTTCCAGATATCAATATGATTAATAGCATCACTATAATCATTCACAGATTCATATCACAGTATAATTAAATTCAATCAATGTGAGGGGTCCAGTTGGATCCCTCCAACCTGTTTCCCTGCATCCAAAGACGTTAGCACAATACCAATTCCGCTCCAGTACGGAATTATCGCGGTATATAGGTTTTTATAAATCCGCTTACTAACGGCGCAATAGGGTCTCATCCGCTATACGAGGCGGGAAATCATCAATCCAATATATACATATGCCAATATGTATATACTGCTATATATATAGATATATCCTATCATATCTAATAGCACATTCAAACAAATCAAACAATCAAATCAATAACTGCGAAAATTAAATTTTCCTTCGAGTGAGAAAATCTCACCTTAGCTTTTATTTTGCAATCCGTTTCCAATCCAGTTTGTTTTTCTCGACTTTAACCTTGTATAAGTAATTTATACAATGTATTAATATTCGAATAAATCGAACAATTCTTTTCATTTATTTATTTAATTTAACTAAATTTAACACACTTTCCCTTATTAATAAATCATCCTTAGAGACTTGACTAAATAAGCTAATTAACAAGTTAATTGCCTTTTGTACTTAAACAGAATTGTTTCAAACTTTATTTATATAAAACATTTTCTGTTTTAGTAAAAATAGAACTGGGTTTAAATTTTTGTTTAAAACCTATTATAACTTTCTAAATCTAGATCCATATATATGTAAACTGCATTTGAATTTACTGTAATGAATATTTTTACTTTCGGCTTGAAATTTTATATATATCAAATTACATTTTACTGGAAAAAAATATGTATATGTTTACCTTAATGCCAAAATGCGAACCCAGGTCGTTGAACCTTTGAACGCCATTACCAACTCACGATTCCCTTGATCCAGAAAAATCGCGTTGTCCACTGCCTCACCTTTGCGAATCGCTGGAATCGTTCTCGACCCCCAGATCGAATGCCTCGACGAACTCCCACAACCCACCGAGTCGCCCCAGATTTTTCGAGCTCGACGCAGTGCCCCCTGTCAACTGCTCGACATCCCAGTCGAACCCAGCCTCGACCTACGCGCGCACCATACACGTTGCCGAACCCCTCCAGCCTTGCTTCACGCGAACAATCGTGAGTCGTTATCTCTGTCGCGAAACCCCAGGTCGATCGCGACCGCCCCCTTGCCTCCAGTCGAACGCGAGTGCCGCGCTCGTGCCCACGCTCCATGCCCTTCCTCGTGCTCGCGACCACTGCTGCCTCGTCTCCCTAGTCGTGAGTGACTCGAACGAGTCGATTTGAAGAAGAGGGGTTTTGTGATTTTCTGATTTGAGTGGGGTTTGGGTTTCGTTCGTTCGAACGAGGATTTGAAGTGGCTACGGCCATTTTTCTTTGTTTCTTCGAACGAGATGATTATCGTTTTGTGTTTGAATCTGAGGGGAAGAGGACGTATTTGAAAACGAAAGAGAATGGGTTGCACGCCTCGTTCCTTGATCTCTGGCGTGAGATAAGGGATGCTGTCCAAAGTTTAAATTTTTAAATTTAAGTTTAAATTCCAATTCGTTTTTTTGTTTAAATTTCAACGCGTTAAATTTCCATGTTCTCACATATCAACTCAGAAAATTACGAAAATTGAAATCCGGCAATAATACAACATTCCTGACCCAATGGAACTGGTTTCGTCGAATTCCGAGACTGTTTGAAAATTGACTATTTTATAAATATCGGTTCGAGTGATTATTTTCAAAACTGAACAAAACAGTTCGAAATTAAATTCTGAAGCTTCTATCATCTTCAGAATTATCAATAAAAATTTTAAAAGCTTTTGAAATATTTTTCTTCAACTTAAAATTGAAGATATAAATTTTTATTCAATTCAATAGATTAAATTTTATAATTTAATTGTCAGTTTCAAAGTTATATCCGGGATTCGAATTAAATTACCGTTCAAATATTTAAAATAAATTAAATATTCTCAATTTAATTCGTTCAAAATTCCGGGTCGTTACATTATTGGCATGTAATGTAATAATATTTAAAAAGTGGAATTTGTGAACTTAGTTAACATTTATGAAATGTATCATAAATAAATTGAAAGGTAAAGGTGAACTAAAAATGAAATGAATATAAATAAAGTCATGCCTTATAAAATTGTTTATGAAATAAATGGAAGTTGTAATAAATAGTTATAAATTTATGATAACTTTAAGCCCGAATAATGTTTATAAAAGAATATAAGATTTTATAAATTGGTTATGAACTTTAGAAATTTCCTTATGAAATTATTTGCAAATAAATGCAGTATTAAATGAGAAATATTACATGAGAAGTATAGTATGATATGCTTCGACCTAGATGGACTTGGGGAATCCAGGAATGGATTCGACCGATAAACCCTAATGGACTTGGGTGAATTCAGAAATGGATTCGAACTGATATGGTTGTCCGGACTTAAACTCATGAGTTCCTCAAAAAAATTTCAAGGTAGATGGTTCTTTAGTTTACCCAATGGAGGCGCTTTCGATCCTGGGATCTGTTGTTTATGGATCTTCCGGGAAGGAAGTGCAACCATTGCGTAAATCATTGAATCGGCAGCATACCACTATAGCAGGGGCCGATGGTCCCTTGTTTACGAACTGGCTACAATATTTTTCTGGAATCCGGAAGGTAGAAGGATCTTCTGGAAAGTTTTGTGTCCATTGCGTAAATACTGGATCAGCAGCGGGCCACTGCTATCGTATTATTATCATTTGACATTGGATTTTGAGCGGTACTTCTCATACCTATTTTTAAGTATTTTTCACTGGTTGTTGAAACAGGTCTATTAAGTACTTGGAGAATTCTAGCCTTGCGCCTGATCAATGCATGGCCAGAGCCTGCAAGAACGAGGATAAACCTGTTAAGACATCGAGTTATAAAAGTATATTGATAAAGTATTATATAAAGGATATTTTGATCATTTTTTTCAATTCTAAATACTTTAAAATGTTTAAAATATTGTTTATTCATGTACAACATGGTTTAATAGTAAATTATTAGTGTTATAAATATTTGAGAAGTTATTTATTAAATAAAACATATTTAAAGTAAATGATTATTGATTTATTAATAATGTTTGAAAAGTATCTTGAGATAAAACTAATAAATTTATAAATAATGGATTTAAGGTTTTCAATAGCTTCTTTGTAAATATAAGTAATGATGTAAATAATTATTTTCAAATATTTTACATATATTTATAAAGATGTTATTTAAATATTTAAATGGTATTTATACATGAAGCAAGGAAATTTACAAATGAATTTTTTTGAAAAGTATTAAATTAAAGATGGTTGATTTGCAAATGAAGCTTTAAATGAATATTTCAAGTAAAATTTATATAAGTTTCTTTGAATGTATAATTTAAAGATATTATATAAATGGAAGAAAAAAATATTTGCGAAGTTTATTTATAGTAATATACTTGACAAATAAATGTGAATCTATATTTTGGAAGTATAATTTGGAATATTTACTTGATTTCAAAGTACTAATAGTAAATTTATTGATTTATTTACTGTTTGAATTTTTGTATTAAACCATAATAAATGTTTTTCCATGATTCGAATATTCATTTTTAAAACAAGTGTGTAAAATTAATTATGAAGATATGAAATTTTGTACTTTGATTTAGAAATTTAATGTAAGATTTGAGTATACTATTAGTTTCAGTTTAATAATCTTGAGTTTATACTTATTTTAAAAATAATGAGTCTAATAAATCTTCGGATTTAAGGAACTTTATTTTAAAAGCTTATTATAATGTTTTGATATAAATTTCTAACGTTGTTTTAGACTTTTGAAAAACCTTTACATAATGCTATGTGGATGTTTTAAATATATCTTATATTTTTACTAAGTGAATAAGGTTAAATGTTTTAATTGAATTTTTAGAGATATTGAAATATTTCCTTTCTCTTCAAGGGCGAATACCAAAAACTTAAATTTTTATTCAATAACCAAATTAAGTTATAAACTTAAGTAAGGCAGTAGAAGCCTAGGTTATATTTTTTGAAATGATTCATTAATGACTTAAATCCTTAATGGAAAACAAATTATGTAAGAGATTGATCTCTATATAAAAAAATGAATGGAAAAGTAAATAATGAGAAGAAGAAAAACCCAGTAGAATAAACTAAAGTAAATTTAAATTAGAATTTCAATTATTGTAATGGAATAAAATTTTAACTATTTAATAATTGGAACTTCTAAAGTTGAAAGTAAGAAATTAAATGCTAAGTTATAAATGAAATATACAAGGAATTTGAAATTTGTAACTTGTAAACAAAAAGGATATGAAAATAAGAAATGATAACTATTGATCGTTTATTTACTAAAATGAAATAAGATAAACTTGTGTAACTTTCAATTACATTCTTAGAAACATATATATATATATATATATATATATATATATACGAGTATGGTGGCACGTCCGTTGGACGTGTGCAAAGAAGGAAATGAGCGTATTTTATCTTGTTACAATTATGATATTGTGAGAGATTACACTGATATTTTGGTTAATTATGAAAAAAAGAGGAAGAAGATATGAGAACTAAACAGAAATAAGGTGTTGTAAGAAAGACGATATGTAAACCTAATAATGATGAAGCACCTTTGAGTTATATCAACCTATGAATAATCTATGATATTTTCAAGTTTGCTTAATAAAAAATTAATTAAAGCATATTAGCTTTTAGATTTTGACCTAGTGCAAGGTTAATTTTGTTTGTCTAATCATTTGGGAGATAGCATAAAGAGTTTGTTGAAATCCTTATTCAGATTAAGAAAACAGATGGTTGAACAATATATTCAATTTAGATGATCGATGTCAAAACTTAAGTACAGTAAATAAGGTAAAAAAAGGTGTAGAAAACTCGGTCTACTTGCCTCCACTCCATAAAGAATTTTGCATATCTATTTCAATATAGTTGCAGTACACATTCATATAGTTGACAACAAACGTGAATAGGCATTCATTAGAACTTGGAACACTTTTGCAAACACCTTATGTGCATACAAATATAAAAGTGGAGATGAAACCATAACATACACAGTTGGAAAAAATAACATCAGGACATACAAACTCATCACCATTGGATCTCAGCAATACGATCCGGGCAATGTAAACCCAACAGAACCATGTATATTAACCAACACAACCCATTGGCATTGAAAACTTATTGATCTCAAATTAAACATGCTCATGTAAACGTCGAACATAGCAGTTTAAAATATTCACCTGTGTATGGCTATATCTTACATCAACTAATAAATTTAAATTTTGATAATTAAAGTCAAAATGAACACGTAAAAGCAGTCAAGGATGATACCACAAATAAGTTTTGTACATAATAAGAAAACACGTCACTACTAATGCTACTTTTCATATCAATAAACATCATCAATTCATTGCCACTATTTGCTTCTTCATCACCAACCGCCAATGGATCGTATATGATGTCTGCAATAATAAATTAAACATATGCGTTAGTTCCTACCAAATAGTAATATACTTCAGAAGTTACTCAAGGCAAAACCTCCAAAAATTTATAATACTTCAAAATATATTACAACGCAAACCCTGCTATATTGCTTGTAACTCTGTAGGTAGATTGTCGAAAGTCTTTTAACATTCAGATGAAAATAGTGAAAACCAAGCCCATTCTTTTGTTGAGAGCATGATCTTTAATTCAGGTGGTCAGTTGAGTGTTTGTAATGATGTGCATTTTTTCATACTTACACTGATTAACTTAGGAGTAAACTAAATACATCAAAAGAACAAAGACCAAAATGAATGAAATAATAAAAACCAAAATCCGAAGATGTTCTTAATAATTATCTACTTTCTATATCGGGTGACAGAAAATTATTTAACACATTATGACCTAGGCTTTAAAAAATAAGTGCTAACTTAATAGCAGCATTAATTGCAGTGGACAAATAAATGAAGGTAGAAGGTAAAAAAAATTGATACTTTAACGTGCATGCAGTGTTGCATTTTTTTATGTGTGTACATGAACAAATTAAACAGAAAGATGAAGGTACCATATATTAATTTATATGTATTGTACATGCTAAGCCATTGGTGAGATTGTAGTACGGTTTTGAGTAGCACAACTATAAATAGTAATTTAATCAAAAGACAGTTAGAGTTAGTGTAGAGTTAGGAAGAAAATCATTTTTATAATAGTAAAATGATTTCAGTACAAAGGTCATATTAAAGACAGTGACTAATAAACTTATGGTTCACATGTTGTATAGTGAGGTTCATATATCTTTTTCACATAGATGGATAAGTGCATCAATAGTTATCTTTTCGCAAATTAAACTCAGTACCAAATATCAGTTTGTACAGTAATACTTATAATACTTCCATTAATAATTTGAATAATAAATTTATAGTT
This sequence comes from Allium fistulosum, assembly GCA_030737815.1. Taxonomy (NCBI): domain Eukaryota; kingdom Viridiplantae; phylum Streptophyta; class Magnoliopsida; order Asparagales; family Amaryllidaceae; genus Allium; species Allium fistulosum. The sequence goes on from CM060904.1 coordinate 361,447,803, forward strand.
CGCATATTGTAAAATAATACTAATCAATATTTTCAACTTGAAGCAGCAGTTTGCATTACAATAAAAGTTCTATCAGTAATAATTTCTGATAATAAAATTAGAGGGAATTAGGCATAAGGACAAATTTTGGAAAAAAATTAGCCTGAAGGACACAAAGTTTTATTTTTGGGCTGAAGGACAAACTTTGAAAGAAAATTAGGCTGAAGGAAAATGCTAAATACAGTTAGCATTGTATACAGTGCAAACATTGTACAAAATGCTAATTATAACTAGCATTATATCCAGTTTTACATTGTACAAAATGCTAGTTGTATTTAGCATTGTCCTTCAGCCTAATTATCTTTCAAAGTTTGTCCTTCAGCCTAAAAATGAAACTTGTTGTCCTTCAGCCAAAATTTTTATGAAAATTTGTTCTTGTGCCTATTTTCCTCATAAAATTATATTTCACAATATGTAAATAAGTAGCAGCAGTTTGTAGGTCACAATTTATTTAGTCATGAAGAGAGTCATGTCCTAATCTTCACCTTGCTTCTCATTGTCAACAATGCAGAAATAAACAATAGATCTGAGATTTATCTATCTTTTAAGAATGTCAACATAGGAACCATTGCATTAGGTTGCGTGTTCATGAGTTATGCACACGAAAGTACTTTTGTTTTCAGTGTGAAGAAAATATAGAAAACTAAATGAAAGAACCTATTGAGTAACATATTAGGAAAAGACGTTATTAGTTTTCTAATTTTCATTCGGTTGGGTCGAACCAAATGGAACTTCCAAGTAGAAAATTTTCAGTATACACACGGCCAACTATTATCTATATGGATGTGTCAACAAAAATTGAACAATTTCATATTTTGGTACAGTTAAATTGGGTTATAATAACTGTTTGCCCTCTCAACCCAGTAGGAACTTCTAGATATTTGTTCATATTAAACTTCCAGCTTAGTAGGATAAATAGAAGATTAACACATTTAACTTTCATAATTTATTTATTTTTTATTTTGAAATTTTTCTGTCTTCTCCATTGGAAAATCTTACCGATTGACTTGAGCAAAGTAATAAATGAATAATACGATATAGTTTTGATGCTTACTTTTCTTTCAGCAATCTAAAGTGATTTTATTCTATCTTTTCTTTTATTTTCTTCTAACATTTCAATGTTGAAAATTTAAAATGCATGTGCATTACATAATTGTGAAACTATTAGAAGAAAATTGTAATAATTATTTGATAATATCGGTATTACATAGGAACGGAACGGTAGCTTAAACCGTGAAACATATACATATTAGAAGATTAAAATTATACAGCATTAAGCTTTCAACATTTGAAAAAACTTTTAAATTCAGTTCAAATTGAACACATAGGCATACACATACAAAAAAATATTACAGTAAATCGATAACTAATAATTAGGTTTTATTACTTATCGTCAACCTAATGAATAAAAATTAATTAACATCAACCTAATGAATAAACTTTGAATTCAGGTTGGCACTGTGATTCTTTGTTTGAACCTATAAGTGATGCTAAACTCTAAATACCAAATAAAGACATGAGATTAGCACTTCTAAATAGTTTAATTATGTTGATTTTATGGCTAAATTCAGCAATGATACTTGCAACTATGACCAATAAATAAAACAACATTTTTTTGTAATACATAGTAAATTGAAAATTTGTTAACCATACATAACTTCATATTTCTTCACGTGCCTATTGAGAAGAAGTGATGGACACCAAGTATTTAAGGTTACAGAGGAACAACCTAACTAAAGAGTGAAACATATTCCATTGATCCTTACCCATTTCATTAAAAAACTAAGTCTCATTCCTATATATAAAATTATTCAGATCTAAATAAACTAATTCATCAATAGATTTCAATTGCATGATTAATTGACACAATCAATTTTGGTTAGTACTGCTATTCTTTCATTCATTAAACGTGTTTGGCTTATGAAATGAGAAACATAACATGAGTAGTTATGCATGAGATAAGCAATTGAACAAAATCAAAATCCAATTCATGGTCTAAAGTTGACAAATATTTGTATTGGTTTACTGTTTTGTCAAACAGGTTTGCTGCCGGCAAGAAATCATAATGGTTGAAATCTTGGATAAAAATTGATGAAATCTAATTAATTACTTGTAGCATATCCAATTCCGTTGTTAATGCTCCGTATAAACAAATTTTATCTTATAACAAAATGTTATCAAACTAAATTGTAATAGTTAGTAATGGATAAGTTTGTGTTAGCTTGTATATCATCAACATTATCTTATGAACTTATATTTTGGAGGTAGCTGATGTTATACAAATAAACAAATTTTCAATGATGAATCCCACCACTTACTTTGTCTTTTGGAATTAGAATAAAAATACAAAGTAGACCAACTGACTAACTTTCTAACAAATATAGAATTAGAAAATGTTGTATACTGATTGTCGAAAATTAGTATAAAATGCAATTTTTCTTGAAATGTTATATTTGTCAGTGAACATATAGTATCAATCTAATTTAGTAAAAAAACTCTACATATTAAATACATGATTTGTAATCAAATTTCCCAAATACAATGAACATCAGCTTTAAAAGTTAGAAATTATTGTAACTTCATCATTAGCAGAGTGATTTGTAAATTGTTAAATACCAAATTGATTGGACATTGTCAGTTTTCCTTACAACAAACTCTATGGAAAAGTGCATTAGAAAGTCTTATTCATGCAAAAATAAAAACTGACCAAAATGAATGAAATAATAAAAAACAAAATCCAAAGATGTTCTTAATAATTATCTACTTTCTATATCGGGTGACAGAAAATTATTTAACACATTATGACCTAGGCTTTAAAAAATAAGTGCTAATTTAATAGTAGCATTAATTGCAGTGGACAAATAAATGAAGGTAGAAGGTAAAAAAAATTGATACTAAATGCAGTGTATACTCTGATTTACCGTAGTACTTAAATTTTTTGTTCTTTATATTCCTAAGTTTTAATTTTACCAACTATAAAAATTTCTCTGATTTATGTCTAGCTAAAGGTTACAAAAAAAATTCAAAATGTGTAATGTCATATTCCAGTAGTTAAGCAATTTTAGTCATGCTTGGTTTCGTACCCAATTTTAATAAAGTGGGTAAATTAAGCTGGCTTTAAGATTCTGTATATCCTAGGCTTTAAATAGTGAGGGATGAAGAAAAACTCACAGGGCATCGTCTTCCAAGGAGCATTTGAAGAAAACCAATAAGCTATTTGTATACAACAAAAACAACAATAAGCAATCAATTACTTAAACCGAAAGGGCCTTCATACAAAACTACAGAGCAAAGTGTAGAAAAAGCTAACCGTAGGCCAATTTCTAGAAAAATTTGGAGAGAAAGTCCGTCATCTTCTAGCAATGTCGAGCTCCCAACTGATCTCACGTGCCCCAACTGATGCGGTGCTGGTAGAGAATCGAATTATAAATTTAATCCAAATGAAAAAATAATGACACCTTGGTCGAAAATACATGAAGAAACAGTACCTATTTGTATTCCTTTGATTTTCAGATCCCTCAAAATAATGTGGACAATTAGGCACTGAAGATTAGAGCATTGTTATGCCTTTCTGTATCAAAACTCGCCCAATAAATATTGCTTCGAATCTATGTAGGCTGGCAAAGTAAGTAATTACCAAATCTAAAATCGAAAAAATGATAGCAGGATTCTTACCTAATTCGTGAATCAGACTCAAGCATATATAGCACATGATGATGTTACTCATTTGCATACTAAGTCATGAGCATGCAACAGTATTCTAAGAGAACATGTTGTTGGTATAGGGACACAAATCACTTGCTTTGGTAATTTATCAAAGCAAGGTTACTCTGTTCTGTGTGGATCACCACACAAATCATCTCAATGTCAAAAACTAACAGTACAAACCATATCTGTTCATAACATAATCTTAGACACGAATGAAAAATTCAAACTTTTCTCAAAAATAATCAAACCAATAAAATACATGGTTAATGTCAGAAGAATGTAGTGAGCAAAATTTCACATTTTAATGAATTTACCTAAAAATATAAGGTCTTTAGTTTTATAATGTATAGAAAATAATCAATTGACAAACTTGAGAATAATCAATTAACACTTGTGATCCGGTTGACTCACTGAATTAAGTTTCTTCAATCCTCAAGTAGTTTACATTTCACATAGTTACAGTAAGAAAGATATTATCAGAGCCAAAAAATTTGGAAAATTTAATATAATTTACATATTATTATTTTTCAGTAACAACCAAGTTAAAATCAAGTAAAGTACCTTGGCCGATTCGCTTGAGTCGAATGAGTTGTCCGATTAGATCCAAGAAACATCATCTTCGAAGTAATCACTTCTCCACTGCCTTTAACAACAACGAAACCCTGAGTACAGAAATCTGTAAAACACAGAAAAACAAAAGTCTAAGACGAAGAACTTTCCAGAACTAACCTATTTTTGCATTTGATGGCGACGGCCTTGGCAGCATTCTCGATCTGGAAGAGGCGAGCATTAAACTCATTAAAATCTGGAAGAGGCGAAATTGAGGTCCGTCGTGGTGAAGAATGGGAAAAGGCGAAGGGGAAATGTTTTCGAGGGGAAAGAAAAGTGAGGAGGGGAAAAAAGAAATGTGATTAGGAAAAGGAAAGAGAAGGGGGGAGGAAGTTAGGGAGACGTGGGATGATTTCGGTGTTAGGACGTGGGATGGGCCGGTGTTGAAAATACAGATTAGCCCTCACAGCATTTTGTACTTGGAGTTTGCAATGTGGGCAAGATGGGAAGTCCGAAAAAGGCTTCACTTTGACCGCTTTGACCAGGGTTTTTTATTATAGTATGTATATATATATATAACTTACCAGAATATTTGTAACGAACCGTATTTTTACGGATCGAAACATCGTAAAACAGTTGACATTTGGTCGCATTTGTGATAAGTCGTCCCGAGTTTAAGTCCTAAGTCGTGACCGAGTTAAGGAATTCGGCGAGTTAGGTGATAAGTCGTTTAAAAGTTAAGTCGTGGTAGCTTAGGTCGTAGGGTGTTGGAGCGACCTAAGGTAGTGGACGACCTAAGGGGTAGGTCGGCGACGACCTAAGGAAGCTGGGTTAGCAGTGGGACGACCTATAGAATTTGGCAACCTAAGATTAGTAAGCGACTTAGGAATTTGGGGTGACCCAAGAAAAAGTTAAGTGTTAGGTCGGCTGGGCGAGTTAACGACCTAAGGAATTGACCGACTTAAGACATAGACGACTTAAGGAGTTAACGACCTAAGGGATTGAGCTAGTTAGGAAGTTAGGTCGTTTGAGCGACTTAAGGATTTTAGGTCGTAAGTTGTTATGTCGTGAGGCGATAGGTCGTAGGTCGAAGTTAACTCGGCAAGTGTTAAGTCGAGCATGAGTTTAGGTCGTCTGTATTAAGTCATAGACGACTTAGGTGTTAGCTGTTAAGTCGTAGAGTTGCTAAATCATTAAGGCGTAACTCTGTTGAGTTGTTAGGTCGGCTACCCTGTTAAGTCGGAGACCCTGTTAAGTCGTAGATCGTGGGTTTGAAGATCGGATGGTCTGTTAGGTCGTGTAGTAGCTATGTCGCGTGCTTATGCTAAGTCGTTGGGTCGGTGGATGTTATGTCACGCAGAGGGTTAGGTCGTGAGTTCTATAGGTCGTAGGTCGGAGGGTCTTTGTTAAGTCGGCGACGACTTAAGGGGCGGACGACCTAAAAATCTGCCTATAAATACTCGTCTATTTCTTCATTTTTGGAATCCGGATTTCGAAGCGACGAAGTGCTGCCATTTTGAGAGCTCGACTTCTACACTTATTCACTTCTTTTCCTCCACTCTAATCTAGTGATTCCTTCCATCCATATTGAAGATCAAATCGAAGATCGAAGAGCTTAGATTGAAGATCTACATTCTTCGAAGAGAGATTTCATCGTTTGAAGCGGATTGGTGATAGATCAAGTTAGATCCTTCGCTGTCCAGATCTGAAGTGTGTTGATTTGGGGTTGTTTAGGTGATTTGGTGAGTGGTGATTATCTCTCACACGGATCCAAAGGAGTATATCGGATCGTTGGCTTGATTTGGTGTTAAAATAGTGATTTCCATGCATTTTCTTCATCCTAAGTATAGATCCATGTAGATTCGTTGTTCATGATGATTTGACATCCATTTTACTACATGTTAACCTATGCAAGTTCATTCATCAAGATTGTAGAGACATTGCTCATGTTTTCATGCTTTTTGGACTTTTGACTCTTTAATTATGAAATTGCCATTATTGTTATAATTGTCTTTTTAGATCATATTTGAATGCTTGTTTACTTGGATTAATGTTTGATTTGATTGATTGCAATGAATTAGATGATTGATGATTTGATTTAGACCAAAGATGATTCAAAAGCTAAGGGAAAGGCTCTTGAATTGGAAAAGCTACTTGTGGCATATGTAGCGGATGGTGAAGCTCTTATGCATAGATTCGATGATGATGATGTTGAGATGTGGCTTTGCAAGGATGTGATGAAGCGAAGCATGATATGAGATAGTCTTGGTCTAATCCAGACGGGATCATTCCAAGCAGGTTGATAACTCGGTGATATGGTTCGGGTTTGAGGATAATGGATGCTCGTGAGGCGCTTGAGCTAGTATGGAAATAGTCGTCGAGGAGGATGACTAGAAGGCTGAGATCCCATCGTTGTTGAAGGTTCTAGCATGCTCAAAGCAAGAGTATGTTGGGCAGATTCGATAGTCCCTGAAGGCTACGGATTGGTAGTCAAGTACTCTGGGCAGATTCGATAGTCCTAGGCATGGGTCACGATGACGTGCGGGAGTTATGTCTAGAACCGGGGTTTCCATTAGCCCTTGACGGACGGCTGAAAGAATGTGCCGGTCATTCAATTAACGGTGATATCGAAGCAATGATAACAGTGATAGCCAGAGTCATGGATGTTTGGTTGTATCGTCATTCGGTCTCAAGAGCGGTATTTTCTGGGTGCTTATCTGATCTTGGTTTAGGCCTTGGGGGTTTGTGCTTGGAAAACATCGCCCTTGACTCGAGTGATAATTGCTTTACTTTAAATTGTATGCTCTGCTATGTTTGCTTCTGCTTAGTGTGTGTCTGGGGGCTATCACTGTAGAAAGAGGTTGGAGTGGGAGGGTTGTATTCCTATTCCTTTTCCTTTATGCTCTTTTGGTATGTTGTTAGTTAATTTACTGCTCACTAAGACTGTTGTCTGACTCAAGGCTTTATGTTTTTAATTCTTATTGCCTTGGGCTGTTCGTCCATTTTGGGACGGGCAGACTAGGTAGCAGGTGACAGGTGCTGTTCTTGCTTCTTACGATGTTGATATCGAAGACGAGCTGGAGGGTTGCATATTATCTTCTTATATGTACTGGATGTTCCGCTGTTTGTATATTCTCTGAGAGTTATGTAGTGAGGCTTGATGTATTGACTATTCTGATGATTGTACTCAACTATTATGAAGTTTTATTGATGAGATTCTATTCTGTGAAGCTTCACTATATATATGTTCTATTGTATTTTGTCCATGCGCTGTGAGTAATACGATAGATTCTGTTATTTTAATTTATCCTAGCAATCGTCCATGGTCGCCTGGCACACTTTACAACGCACTATCTCTAGGTTCAGTGCAAGGGTCATGGGCGGTCGTCACATTTGGTATCAGAGCATTGGTTAATCGATTTTACCCAACGTTCGCTGATGTAACTACGTATGAGAGACGTAATTGTATTTTGATGGATGATTACTATATATAATATAGTAGCTTAGTAGAGTTTGAGTCCTTTATGCAGTTGTTTCTCTAGATGTGCTAATCACTCCTTTTTATAGATATTAAGGATGAGTCGAAGAGGGAGACCAGCTGCTAGGGAAGGCCGTGCTGCTGAGGGGACTGCTGATTATGCAGCTATGTTCGAAGCTATGATGACTTCGATCATGAGAAGGATACCAGTTCCGGGGGCAGCAGTAGATGTTGGGGTTCAAGTTCAAACTCCAAAACCGGTGGATTTTGCTAAGCTGTGCAAAGATTATATTGCTCTTGGGGGGAAGGTTTTCTTGGGAACAGAATCAACTATTGAGGTCCAAAGGTGGATAGATGCTTGTAGAAGGATCTTTGGTGACTTGGGAATTGAGGATGCGACTAAGAGGAAGTTAGCATCAAGGCAGCTTCAAGGGAGAGCCTCTGATTGGTGGAACTCTATTACCATCAATACTCTGGAGGAAGAGATTACTTGGGAGAAATTCCAAGCTATATTTGAAGCTAAGTTCATTTCTACGGCTCAGAAGTTTGTTCTATTCAAGAAGTTTGTGGAGCTCAAGCAAGGTGGAAGACCAGTTCTTGAGTATGTTTCTGAGTTTGAGGCTTTGTCCAAGTATGCCCGATCGTATATTGAATCTGCTTATCAGAAGAATGAGAAGTTTGTGACAGGCTTGGACAGCTATCTTGGGAGACAGCTGGTGGATCATTTGGACGATTCATTTGAGAAGCTTGTGGAGAAAGCTTTCAGGCATGAGAGTCTGTTTCCTAAGGAAGGATCTGTTGTTGCTGTGACCAGGGGAGAGTCTAAACCACAGCAGAGTGGAAACAAGAAGAGGAAGCAGCAGCAGCATAAGGGTAAGGATGGCCAGAAGAAGCTAAAAGGCGAAGTGACTTGCTACAATTGTCAGCAGAAGGGACATTTCTCGAAGGATTGTAAGAATCCGAAGGCACCGATGAAGTGTCACAACTGTGACAAGCCGGGGCATTTCAGGAAGAATTGTCCAGAACCGCGGAAGGACAAGCAGATTGTGCAAGCTTATGCTTTGGGAGCTGTCCTATCATCTTCAAAAGCTCCTACCGCTGAAGAGAAGGGAAAGAGTGTGGTGGTTCAAGGTACTCTTTTCCTATGTGGTGTTCCAGTTAGAGTTCTGTTTGATACTGGAGCGTCACATTCGTTTGTTTGTAGTGAACTCGTAGGCCGGTTAGGTTTGGAACCGGATATCGTTGATAGGCCATTGGTTGTGACTAATCCAGTTGGGGGTTCGTCTTGTTTGTGTATGTTATGCCGTGGTATGATTGTATCGAGTCATGGTTGCTCTTTTGTTTGTGATTATTTTGTTCTGAACTTTGCAGGGTTCGGAATTATTTTGGGTATGGACTGGCTTAGGAAATATGCGGCAAAGGTTGATTGTGAGAGGTTGGAGGTGACAGTCGAGAATGTGGAGGGGCAAAATATTGTGATACGATGTAAGCATGAAGAAGGCATCTTCATGAGCTTCATGTATTCGCTGGTTGTTCCACGGGATGGACTGTCATCTGTGCCAATCGCTAATGGATTTGAGGATGTCTTTGACGAGGTCAAAGGGTTACCACCGCATAGAGAGATCGAGTTTCGTATAGATCTAGTTGAAGGAGCCAGACCTGTTGTGATGCCTCTTAGGCGGATGGCGCCTAGGGAACAGCAGGAGTTGAGGGTGCAGGTTGATGATCTTTTACAGAAAGGATTCATTCGGCGTAGTGTGTCCGAATGGGGTGCACCAGTTGTGTTCGCAACCAAAGCGGATGGATCGCTGAGGTTATGTGTGGATTATCGTGAGCTGAATAAAGTGACTAAGAAGAACAAGTATCCATTACCGAGAATAGATGACTTGTTTGATCAGCTTCACGAAGCTAAGGTGTTTTCTCAGATGGATTTGGCAACGGGATTTCACCAGTTGAGAGTGGCTAAGGATAGTGTGCCGAAGACTGCTTTCAGGACACCATCCGGTTTCTTTGAGTGGTTGGTAATGCCGTTTGGGTTGACTAACGCGCCAGCATATTTTGTGGATCTTATGAATAGGGTGTTCAGAGATCAGTTGAACAAGTTTGTACTTGTGTTCGTGGATGATATTCTGATTTATTCCAGAACTGAAGAAGAGCACAAGACACACTTGCGAATTGTTTTGGAGATCTTACGGAAACATCAGCTGAAGGCTAAGTTTTCGAAGTGTCACTTCTGGAAGAGTGAAGTGAGGTTCTTAGGCCATGTTATCTCTGGTAGTGGAATAGCGGTTGATCCCGCTAAGGTGGCAGCAATCCAGGATTGGGTTAGACCTAAGAATGCAACGGATGTGAGAAGTTTTCTTGGATTAGCAGGATATTATCGACGGTTTATCAAAGACTTCTCCAAGGTGGCTGCACCATTGACAGGATTGACGAAAAACAACCAAGTGTTCAGATGGGATGATAAGTGTGAGCAAGCTTTCGGAATCCTGAAAGAGCGACTGACAAGTGCTCCTATTTTGACTATTCCAAGTGGGAATGATGAGATGGTGGTTTACACCGACACATGTGGTACTGGACTTGGAGCAGTGCTGATGCAAAGGGATAACGTTGTTGCGTATGCAAGTCGACAACTGAAGCCGCATGAAAGGAATTACCCGACTCATGATTTGGAGTTAGCGGCGATTGTTTTTGCTATGAAGATGTGGAGACATTATCTATTGGGAGTTCGATTCGAGTTGTTTACAGATCATAAGTCGTTGAAGTATCTTTTCTCCCAAAAAGATTTGAATCTTCGGCAGCAACGGTGGCTAGAGTTTTTGGCATCATATGATTTTGGTATAGCTTATACTCCGGGAAAAGGTAACGCAGTGGCAGATGCGTTAAGTCGAAGACATGCAGGATTGGGAGGCATGTTTTCAGAATGGAAGAATCTCGAGTATTTAGCTGGATTTGACTTCAGGCCTAGATGCGAATTGGAACCTGAGATGTTGGCAAACTTATCAATAAGACCGACTCTTGTGGGAAGGATTGGCGAGAGTCAAAAGCGAGATGATAAGATTGTCAAGATTATCCGTGATTTGGAATCTGGATTGGAACCAGAGAAGGATAAAGGATTCGAGGTCGATCGTGAGGGTTGGCTTAGAAAGCAAGGACGACTAGTTGTTCCCGATATAGATGAATTGAGGAGTGAAGTTCTGAAGGAAAGTCATCACTCGAAGTTGACAATTCATCCAGGTGGAAATAAGATGTATCGGGATATGAAGAGAACCTACTACTGGGAAGGTATGAAGAAGGATGTTGGAAATTTTATTTCCAAATGCATGAACTGCCAGTTGGTAAAAGCCGAACAGAAGAAGCCAAGTGGATTGATTTAGCCATTAGAAGTTCGTACATGGAAGTGGGAGCAAGTGTCGATGGATTTTATTGATGGACTACCTAGAACCAGAACGGGAAATGAAGGGATTTGGGTCATTGTAGATCGTTTGACAAAGAGTGCAAGATTCATTCCTGTTCGATCGACTAGGACTGCATCAAAGTTGGCTGAGTTGTTCGTTAAGTGGATAGTTCGATTCCATGGTATTCCGAAGAGTATAGTGAGCGATCGAGATCCATTGTTCACTAGTGGATTTTGGAGGAGCTTCCAGGAAGTTTTGGGAACCGAGTTGTGTTTGAGTACAGCTTATCACCCTCAAACAGATGGTCAAACCGAGAGAGTCAATCGAGTTTTGGAAGATCTCCTCAGAGCTTGTGTTTTGGATTTCGGAGGATCATGGGAAGATCACCTTCATTTGGTGGAATTTTCATATAACAACAGTTACCAGTCGAGCATTGGTATGGCACCGTATGAGGCATTGTATGGAAGACCGTGTAACTCTCCGACATGTTGGTTGGAAACTGGAGAAAGGCTGTTACTTGGGCCAGAGATGATTCGACAGACTTCGGATTGCATTGAGATCATTCGGCAACGAATGAAGGCAGCCCAAGATCGTCAGAAAAGTTATGCTGATAAGCGTCGTAAGGATTTGGAATTCGACGTAGGTGATATGGTTTTTGTGAAGATTTCTCCACTGAAGAATGTTATTCGATTCGGGAAGAAAGGAAAACTGACTCCGAGATTTGTTGGACCATTCCCGATCATCGAGCGAATTGGAAAGCTCGCCTACAGATTGGAATTACCAGAGAAGATGTCGAGTGTGCACAATGTTTTTCATGTATCCTATCTATGGAAGTATGTGCACGACTCGAATACAGTGGTTTCTGCTGATAGCTGTGAAGACTTCGAAGTTGATCCAGTCGATAGGAGACCTCGTAAGTCGCTTCGTGTTGTGGAAACCGACACGAAACAGCTTAGGAGGAAGGTAGTTAAGTTGCTCAAGATACAATGGAGTGATGATGATAACGACTGTACGTGGGAGGTGGAAGAGAGGATGAAGGCAGCTCATCCTGAACTCTTCGAGGTATGGCCCTAAGGTGTCGTGTCATCTCACGATATTGTAACTTGTTCTAGTTTTAGAATTCTGCATGCTAAGCTAGAATTGGATGCATAGTTGTTGATTGCTATGGATGGTAGGCATGCAGAATAGTCTTTGATTGCCTTGTTTGTTTGGAATTTCGGGGGCGAAATTCCTAAAGGGGAGAGAATGTAACGACCCGTATTTTTACGGATCGAAACATCGTAAAACAGTTGACATTTAATCGCATTTGTGATAAGTCGTCCCGAGTTTAAGTCCTAAGTCGTGACCGAGTTAAGGAATTCGGCGAGTTAGGTGATAAGTCGTTTAAAAGTTAAGTCGTGGTAGCTTTGGTCGTAGGGTGTTGGAGCGACCTAAGGTAGTGGACGACCTAAGGGGTAGGTCGACGATGACCTAAGGAAGCTGGGTTAGTAGTGGGACGACCTATAGAATTTGGCAACCTAAGATTAGTAAGCGACTTAGGAATTTGGGGTGACCCAAGAAAAAGTTAAGTGTTAGGTCGGCTGGGCGAGTTAACGACCTAAGGAATTGACCGACTTAAGACATAGACGACTTAAGGAGTTAACGACCTAAGGGATTGAGCTAGTTAGGAAGTTAGGTCGTTTGAGCGACTTAAGGATTTTAGGTCGTAAGTTGTTATGTCGTGAGGCGATAGGTCGTAGGTCGAAGTTAACTCGGCAAGTGTTAAGTCGAGCATGAGTTTAGGTCGTCTGTATTAAGTCGTAGACGACTTAGGTGTTAGCTGTTAAGTCGTAGAGTTGCTAAATCATTAAGGCGTAACTCTGTTGAGTTGTTAGGTCGGCTACCCTGTTAAGTCGGAGACCCTGTTAAGTCATAGATCGTGGGTTTGAAGATCGGATGGTCTGTTAGGTCGTGTAGTAGCTATGTCGCGTGCTTATGCTAAGTCGTTGGGTCGGTGGATGTTATGTCGCGCAGAGGGTTAGGTCGTGAGTTCTGTAGGTCGGAGGGTCTTTGTTAAGTCGGCGACGACTTAAGGGGCGGACGACCTAAAAATCTGCCTATAAATACTCGTCTATTTCTTCATTTTTGGGATCCGGATTTCGAAGCGACGAAGTGCTGCCATTTTGGGAGCTCGACTTCTACACTTATTCACTTCTTTTCCTCCACTCTAATCTAGTGATTCCTTCCATCCATATTGAAGATCAAATCGAAGATCGAAGAGCTTAGATTGAAGATCTACATTCTTCGAAGAGAGATTTCATCGTTTGAAGCGGATTGGTGATAGATCAAGTTAGATCCTTCGCTGTCCAGATCTGAAGTGTGTTGATTTGGGGTTGTTTAGGTGATTTGGTGAGTGGTGATTATCTCTCACACGGATCCAAAGGAGTATATCGGATCGTTGGCTTGATTTGGTGTTAAAATAGTGATTTCCATGCATTTTCTTCATCCTAAGTATAGATCCATGTAGATTCGTTGTTCATGATGATTTGACATCCATTTTACTACATGTTAACCTATGCAAGTTCATTCATCAAGATTGTAGAGACATTGCTCATGTTTTCATGCTTTTTGGACTTTTGACTCTTTAATTACGAAATTGCCATTATTGTTATAATTGTCTTTTAGATCATATTTGAATGCTTGTTTACTTGGATTAATGTTTGATTTGATTGATTGCAATGAATTAGATGATTGATGATTTGATTTAGACCGAAGATGATTCAAAAGCTAAGGGAAAGGCTCTTGAATTGGAAAAGCTGCTTGTGGCATATGTAGCGGATGGTGAAGCTCTTATGCATAGATTCGATGATGATGTTGAGATGTGGCTTTGCGAGGATGTGATGAAGTGAAGAATGATATGAGATAGTCTTGGTCTAATCCAGACGGGATCATTCCAAGTAGGTTGATAACTCGGTGATATGGTTCGGGTTTGAGGATAATGGATGCTCGAGAGGCGCTTGAGCTAGTATGGAAATAGTCGTCGAGGAGGATGACTAGAAGGCTGAGATTCCATCGTTGTTGAAGGTTCTAGCATGCTCAAAGCAAGAGTATGTTGGGCAGATTCGATAGTCCCTGAAGGCTACGGATTGGTAGTCAAGTACTCTGGGCAGATTCGATAGTCCTAGGCACGGGTCACGATGACGTGCGGGAGTTATGTCTAGAACCGGGGTTTCCATTAGCCCTTGACGGACGGCTGAAAGAATGTGCCGGTCATTCAATTAACGGTGATATCGAAGCAATGATAACAGTGATAGTCAGAGTCATGGATGTTTGGTTGTATCGTCATTCGGTCTCAAGAGCGGTATTTTCTGGGTGCTTATCTGATCTTGGTTTAGGCCTTGGGGGTTTGTGCTTGGAAAACATCGCCCTTGACTCGAGTGATAATTGCTTTACTTTAAATTGTATGCTCTGCTATGTTTGCTTTTGCTTAGTGTGTGTTTGGGGGCTATCACTGTAGAAAGAGGTTGGAGTGGGAGGGTTGTATTCATATTCCTTTTCCTTTATGCTCTTTTGGTATGTTGTTAGTTAATTTACTGCTCACTAAGACTGTTGTCTGACTCAAGGCTTTATGTTTTTAATTCTTATTGCCTTGGGCTGTTCGTCCATTTTGGGACGGGCATACTAGGTAGCAGGTGACAGGTGATGTTCTTGCTTCTTACGATGTTGATATCGAAGACGAGCTGGAGGGTTGCATATTATCTTCTTATATGTACTGGATGTTCCGCTGTTTGTATATTCTCTGAGAGTTATGTAGTGAGGCTTGATGTATTGACTATTCTGATGATTGTACTCAACTATTATAAAGTTTTATTGATGAGATTCTATTCTGTGAAGCTTCACTATATATATGTTCTATTGTATTTTGTCCATGCGCTGTGAGTAATACGATAGATTCTGTTATTTTAATTTATCCTGGCAATCGTCCATGGTCGCCTGGCACACTTTACAGCGCACTATCTCTAGGTTCAGTGCAGGGGTCATGGGCGGTCGTCACAATATTAATAGTTGTAATGTTAAATAAGGATATGTAAGGGAATATTATACAAGAAAAACTTAAATAATGAAAGTGTTCAATGAAATTTAGTTTTATAAATAAGAAATCTGATATGAAACAGTTATAAACCTGAGTTATAATTGTAGTGCTACTTAATAAAATGAAATAGAAAGTGAATATTTTAAGCAAAGAATTATGAACTTAAGTTAATGTTTGAAGCTATTGATAATTAAAGTAAATAATTAAATGAACACTATATTAAATTTAATGATTGTAACTTTAGAAATGGTTGATTACTTTGATCCCTTGTGAAAATTGTATGCTTGTTTGCAAAGATTGTTGTTATGTTGTATTGATTTATTTTGATTTTATGTGATGATGGTATGCTTTTGGTTGAAAGTGATTGTTGTTATGTTATGTTAATTGTTTGTTATTAATTTAAAACAATATAATCATGTCACTTCTATATAATTATTAACCTCTTTGGATTATATAAGTGGAATACAGGTTATGGAAGCAATTGCTACTACTTTTGGTTTCATAAAATAAACGTTATTTGCTCGACAAATAGGTACGTTCTTGGATTATGGTTTTCTAGCGATATTATATTGTTTCTCCTGCTGTTGGGATATATTATTTTGAAAATATATGATATATTTTGTTATTTTGATATTATGATTTCTCCCAAGCCTCTCCGTACAAAGGAGACTCTGCCGAATTTTTTCATGAATTTTAGACTTAGAAATTTTGGTGAAATGTTTTCCAAACTTTTGTTAATTTGAATATAAAAGGATTTAATTGTTTATAAATTAATATATTTTATTTAAATTATTTATTATGTAAATAAATTATTTACAAATTTAATATTTTGATATTGATTACTTAATTCCTTCTTTTCCCTTCTTTTTTCTTTTCGGGGACGAAAAATATTGAGTGGGGAAGAGTGTAACGACTCGTAATTTTCGACAGGTAAAATAGTAAATTTAATAAGATTTTTGTAATTAAATGTTGGAAGAAATTAAAATTTAAGATTTACAATTGGAATAATACTAAAATGAAATGCAACAATGTTAATTAAAGCTAATTATTAACAGTTTGAATGGAATTCCAATTAATTGAAATAGTCTAAGGTTATACTTGGTTATAAAGTGAACATAGGAAAAAGAATTTAAATATTGAATTCATTAATGAAATAATATATTGTTAATGGAAATGGAATAAAATTAGTGTTATGAAAAAAATGGTAACATTTTTTGTTTAAGTAATAAACTTATAAATGTAATTAAAGGCTAACGGTGACAATTATTATATATATTACCTATTTATTTGGTCTATTAAATTTAATTGGAAATAAACGACAATTATTCCCTTAATTAGTGTAGTTAATGCAGGTTTAATTGATAATGGTAAAAAGGTTGATTCTACACAATGTAACCAATGTAAATTTTTATCATAGTATGACCTTTGATTTGAATAAAAGGTGGGAATCAGTTTACTTAAATTTATTGGAATTGGAAATTTTAATAAATAAATTTATTACAATCAATGAAATAAAAGGTTACGTAAATGAAAGGTAAAATAAATGGTAAAATATTGATGTAATGGAAGATATAACAATGTTGACTATGTATGTAAGGTAATAATTGATTTAATAAGAGAATGAAACCAAGGTAAATAAATTAATTGAGACTTTAATTATAATTAATGTGTGAAATTGACCAAAATTCAATAAAATGGAAATATAGTAATTAATACAAATGAAGGATGGAAATTGGAGTATATTAACGTAATGAAATGTAAAACAAATGTTAACTATGTTATTAGATCATAAGTTTGGACCATAAATAAAATTCTAAAACAACAAACTACAATGAAGCAATGAAGTGGAAGGTTCTAACGTGTATTAGAATATAATTTAATAACAGGAATTGGAATAATAAATGTCAATTTTAATGATGAGTTAAATGAATATTGATTGATAGAGAAAAACATTTATTTAGTATGTAATTTAATGCTTGTTGGATATTGTAATTTTATAAATGTGTTTGATGCAGCGCAATCTGCCAATTCATCAGATTGGAATCGGGGATGAAAACTGAAATTCCAGAATTCAAGGGTGGAATGGTGGCGGAGGAATTTTTGGATTGGTTGTCTAATGTGGAGGAAATTTTTGACTTCAAAGAAGTACCTGAGCATCGTAGAGTGAAGTTGGTTGCTACACGATTGAAGGGAAGAGCTATGGCATGGTGGCAGCAAACTAAACTAACACGGGAGAGAATGGGAAAGTCAAAGATTGAGTCATGGGATAAGATGAAGAAGTTGATGAAAGCTACTTTCTTGCCATATAATTATCAATCTCTTATGTATCAACAATTGCAGAATCCGAGACAGGGAACAAAGTCAGTGAATGATTATGCGGATGAGTTCTATCAGTTGATTGCGAGGAATGATATCATGGAGACGGAGGAGCAGTTGAGAGCTAGATTTGTTGGAGGGTTGAGAATGCAGATACAAGATATGGTGAATATGTTTGATCCCAGATCTATGGCTGAAGCACATCAAAAAGGCTCTAGCTTGGGAGAAGCAAGGTAGGAGAGGTGGTGGTGTGTTTACAAATTCCAACAATCCAATGAAAAGGGCTAGTAGCAATGCGAATGTTTCGAAGGCTGTTGCAAAACCGGTTGTTAATGAAGTTGCTAAGACCAGAATCAATAGTGGTATCAAATGTTTCAATTGTCAGGAGATTGGTCACAAAAGCAATGAATGTCCAAAGCCAAAGAAGCGAGTGATGGTTGCTGAGGCAGAGGATGAGGAGGTAGAAGCTGAATGTTCTAATTCACTACATGATGAGGAGGAAGAAAATGTGTCGGGAGATGAAGGGTATTCATTAATGATGAAGAGGTCATGTTTGACACCAAAGCAAGAGGATGATTCAAGTTGGTTGAGGAGTAACACCTTTCAGTCAACATGCACTATCTTGGGAAGGGTTTGCAAGTTTGTTAATGATGCAGGAAGTTGTGACAATATTATCTCTACAGAAGCTGTGAAGAAGTTAGCATTGAAGACTGAGAAGCATCCGAAACCTTACAAGTTAGCTTGGTTGAGAAACGGTGGGGAGGTGAAAGTTGGACGAAGAGCTTGTGTTAATTTTTCGATTGGGAAGAAATACAAAGATGAAATTTGGTGTGATGTTGTGGATATGGATGTATGCCATCTGTTGCTGGGGAGACCGTGGCAATACGATAGGGCTGTGCAACATGATGGTCGTACTAACAGTTATAGTTTCATTTTGAAGGTACTAAAATCACTTTAATTCCCAAGAAGCGACAACAAGAAGAAAGCAAGTTGGAGGAGATTGAAGAGCTGAAAAATTTGTTATCATTGAAGGAGTTTGTTAAGGAAGTAGAAAAGGAGCCTGAAGTATTCTTGTTGATTGGACGTGAGAGTAATGAAGTGGTTGAAATTCCTGAAGAAGTGAAACCAGTGCTGGAAGAATTTGACGATGTTTTTCCTGAGGAGCTAACAACGGAGTTACCGCCATTGAGGGACATACAACACCAAATAGATCTTGTTCCAGGAGCTGTGTTACCTCATAGACCACACTACAGAATGAGTCCAAAGGAACACGAGGAGTTGAGAAGGCAAGTGGAAGAGTTGCTTGAGCAGGGACGTGTACAGGAAAGTTTAAGTCCTTGTGCAGTGCTAGCTTTGTTAGTGCCGAAGAAGGATGGAACGTGGAGGATGTGTACTGATAGTCGAGCACTGAACAAGATTACAGTGAGATACCAATTTCCGATGCCGAGGCTTGATGATTTGTTAGATCAGTTGAGCGGGGCTACTATCTTTTCGAAGATCGATTTGAAGAGTGGTTATCATCAAATTCGAATTCGACCAGGGGATGAATGGAAGACAGCATTCAAGACACGTGAAGGATTATATGAATGGCTGGTCATGCCGTTTGGTCTTTCGAATGCACCTAGTACATTTATGCGGGTGATGAATCAGATCTTTAGACCATTTATTTGGAAGTTTGTGGTGGTGTATTTTGATGATATACTGATATATAGTAGAAGCGCAGAAGAACACTTGCAACATCTGAGAGAAGTGTTGATGATACTGCGACAGGAACAATTTTATGCTGCAATGAAGAAATGCGTGTTCATGACGCATAGTGTTTTATTTTTGGGATATGTTATTTCTGAAGGAGGTATACAGGTGGATCAGAATAAAGTTGAAGCAATCAGAAATTGGCCACAATCCAGGACGATAACAGAAGTTAGAAGCTTTCATGGTTTAGCATCATTCTACCGAAGATTTATTCCACACTTTAGTAGCGTGATGGCACCAGTTACTGATTGTATGAAGGGGAAGCAATTTTCATGGTCAGAGGAAGCAGGATTTGCTTTTGAGAGAATCAAGGAACTATTGACGACAGCACCAATTCTAGTATTACCAGATTTTCAATTGTTGTTTGAATTACATACGGATGCATCTAAAGTTGGGATTGGAGGGGTGTTAAGTCAGAAGGGACGTCTTATTGCATATTTCAGTGAGAAGCTATCGGGAGCCAAGATGAGATATAATACTTATGATGTGGAATTCTATGCTATTGTTCAAGCTATAAAACATTGGAGACACTATTTGTTCCATAAAGAATTTGTTCTATATACTGATCATGAAGCACTGAAACATTTGCAGGGACAGGACAAAATTGCAGCCAGACATGCTTCGTGGATCGCATACCTCCAACAATTTACATTTGTGGTGAAGCATAAGTCGGGAATTACAAACCGAGTGGCAGATGCACTAAGTCGAAGGAATCATTTGTTGACTACAATGAAAGTTGAGGTGACAGGGTTTGATGTATTGCCAGAATTGTTTGTTGATGATTCTTATTTTGCAAAGTTTGTAGATGAAGTCAAGGAGGGAAAGACGGATGAGTTTGTGTTGGTGGATGGTTTTCTTTTTAAGGGGAATCGATTATGTATACCAGAGTGCAGCTTACGAATGAAGATTGTGAAGGAGTTGCATGAGGAAGGTCATGTGGGTAGAGATTGTACTTTGCAATTGATTTCCGAATCATATTTTTGGCCGTCTATGAGAAGAGAAGTTGAAAGATTTGTGGAGAGATGTCATATTTGTCAAGTTTCCAAAGGGACAGCGACGAATGTGGGATTATATATGCCATTACCTGTGCCTACTAGACCGTGGGTTGATGTGAGCATGGATTTTGTTTTGGGTTTGCCTAGAACTCAAAGGGGGAATGATTCTATATTTGTTGTGGTGGATAGATTTTCGAAAATGGCACATTTCATAGCTTGTAAGAAGACATCTGATACCGTCCGTGTTGCTCAATTATTCTTTAAAGAGGTGTATCGATTACATGGGCTACCTGAATCTATTGTTTCTGATCGGGATACTAGATTTCTAAGCTATTTTTGGTTAAGTTTGTGGAAGATGGTTGGACCGAAGTTGAATTTTAGTAGCGCCTATCATCCGCAGACAGATGGGCAAACGGAAGTGGTGAACAGATCGTTGAGAAATTTGTTGCGATGTCTTGTGCAGGATAATTTGAAGAGTTAGGATATGAAGTTATGTCAGGCGGAATTTGCACATAATCACGCGGTTAATCGAAGTACTGGTTTTAGTCCATTTCAAGTTGTATATTCAGCAATTCCGAAGGGACCATTAGATTTGACGACCGTGCCATATCAGAAGGGAGTTGTTAAGCGAGCTTGTGATTTTGTGACTGAGTTGCAGGAGTGCCACAGAACTGTGCATGAACGATTGCTTGCATCAAATGAGAAGTATAAACAACCGGCAGATAAAAAGCGAAGGAGTGTGAATTTCAGAGAAGGTGATTTGGTTTACGCCGTGTTGACAAAAGATCGTTTTCCAGTGGGAACGTACAATAGTGAAAATTTTAAAGAAGATCAATGATAATGCGTATCAGTTGAAATTGCCGGATTATATTCACACTGTAGACGTTTTCAACGTCAAATACCTGATTCTGTATCATGGGGATGAGCTTGTGGTGGAAGAGGAATGGGCAAATTCGAGGTCGAATTTTTGTCAACCGGAGGAGGATGATGCAGTGCAATCTGCCAATTCATCAGATTGGAATCATTCGAGGTCGAATTTTTGTCAACCGGAGGAGGATGATGCAGTGCAATCTGCCAATTCATCAGATTGGAATCATTCGAGGTCCTTAGGTCGCACACGACCTAGTGAAACCTTAGGTCGCTCACGACCTAGTGAGACCTTAGGTCGCTCACGACCTAGTGAAGGTCGCTTCCAAGCTAACAGACTCAGTGTTAAGCCATGCAAGCAACTAAGCGAGATAAGCGAACCAACAGTAGGTCGCTCCGACCTTTCGAATGTGGGCTGTTTTGAGTTACGACCTAAGTTAGGTCGCGGGAAGATAGGTCGCTCGATCTTATGTCGCTGGAAGAGTTAGGTCGCTCAAGCGAAAACCAACGACCTAACGAGTTAATCCTTAGGTCGCGAGACCTTAGGTCGCTCAAAATTAGGTCGCAAGATATTAAGTCGCTGGAGGAGGGTTCCATAAGTCGCTCAAGTACTAGGTCGCGTGAAGATTTCCAGACGCCTTGTTCTTAGGTCGCTGCTGCCGAGTATTTTAAGTCGCTGCTGCTGTGTGTTCTAAGTCGTATGATGTTTAGGTCGTATGTCGTTTGTATTTGTATTTTCTTAAGTCGTATGGTGTATGTTTCTTATGTCGTTTGTTGTAACTTGTATTGTTCTTAGGTTGTGTAACGTGATGTGGTAAGTCGCGTGGGTTGTAAAGTGATAAGTCGTAGGTCGCGTCTGTTAGGTCGCGTCTGTTGTTAGGTCGTTCACGACCTATGTGTTGTGTTGAGTCGTGTGAGTTGATTTGTAAGCCTATAAATGGGCGGGAGGTATCATTTGTAACTCTTGATTGATTTTGAATAAAACTTTGTTTGTGTGCTTTGTGACACTTCTCAAATTGGTAGTTGAGTGTGATCTCCTATCTCCACCTTCGGCATTCGAGTGCGCTCGAATCAACGATTGCTGAAGCCGATTCACGGTATCTAGTGCGCTAGATCAACGTACGAAGAATCGTAGATCTTCCTTCACGGCATCGTGCGCGATCAACGTGACGAAGATAGCTAGAATCCGGTATCTTTGGATCAACGGATTTGGGCCTTTGGTATCTTTCAATCCACCGATTGCTACTTTCACCGATACATCCATTTTCAGTTATCCGCTGCTGCGTCAGTGTTTGCATGACTATAAATAAGGATTTCAATGTTAACGTATTTATTTAATTGATTTCATCAATTAGGGTCTGTTGTGAAGTGGAAGATTAAAATTAATTGGAAATTTTTTTATTGAAATCTTTCAATTAGAAAAGGAAAAAGAAACAAAGTGCAATTAATAAATTTAATGTAAGAATGTTTTCATTTGGAATGTACATTATTTGGAAATATAAGAATGGATTTAATATTGTATAAGTTGATCATTTTAGAATAAAAGAATGTTTACATTTATGAATTGCAAGTTACGAATAAGCATTTTAAGGAAAATAAAATAATGTTTGAGGAAATAAAGTGAACGTTTCCATTCCGAATATAAATATAATGTTGTAAAAAGAGAAAATTGAATTTTTAAAACAACATTTTACGGTAGTTAAATAACAGGCATAGGTTGCACGAAAGTGATTTTATTGCTAACCTTGAAATTTAAAATAAATTAAATATTCGAGTTCATAATTACGTATCGAGAATAATGTTATTTTTAAATTTGAATTTTAAAATCATGGTTCATATTTTATTTTATGTAGCGGCGGTCCCCGTTATGTAAATGTGTGTGTTCAAATTTAGTTATGTTGTGGTAATTAAATCATTAATGAATGTCAAATTTTGTATGTTTGGGGTTAACAAAATTAATTGAGTGAACAAATGTTGTGAAATTTGAATTCCAAAAGTTTGTTTATAGTGTAGAGTTGATCCATTCATTCCCTTTCTAATTAATAACTGTCACACTTTTTTTTTCATTGTTTCCTCATTTGTTCCATTACTCATTTCCATTTACATTGTCTAAAGCCTTTTCATTTCATGAACGTTACCTACTTTTCATATTTTTAATTCTTTCCTTCACCTCTTTTAATACCTACCATTTTTTAGGGATGTTCATATTTTTACTTTATTTCAATTCGTACTTTGTTTATATTTAGCTTTATTAGCTTTTCACCAGTTTCAATCTTCATTCTTGTAGCTTCATTTCATTTTTTTAAAATCTCATCTTCTGTTGCTTCATTTTTTTGTCTCTCTTCACCTTCCTCCTTCCTTTTTTTTTCTTCATGTTTCTTCTTCAAATCTCCTTTCTCTCCTTTTTTCCAAAGTTTTTTTTCTCTTTTCTTCTTCTTATTCTTCAAATCTTCTTCTTCTTTTTCAAAGCTTCCTTTTTTTCAATTCTTCTTCTTCTTTAATTTTTTTTATTTTTCAAACCTTCTCTTCTTTCCATGTCTTTTTCTTCAAATCCAGATCTATATAATCTTCTCTCCAAAACTTTCTATAAAAAAAAGATTAAGATAGCAAGGAAACAAAACAAAAAGAGAAAGTAGTTGCAGATCCAAATCTGGCTAGAAAAGGGAAAGCAAAAGGGTGAGTGATTCAACCCACTCACGCAATACTATAAATTCCATTGCAATTTAAATAAAATATATGATGTGATATATAATTTTTTTATTGCTGTTTGTTGATTTAAGTTGACATTTGAATTGATATTGAATCTGAATTGACATTTACTTTTATATTGGAATTTAATTGATAGTTAAACCCCGATATTGATAACTATTATATGTTGAAATATATTGGTTGATTTGGATGTTGTTTGAAATGGATGCTTATTGATTGATATGTTGGATGTATGGTTATTTATTTATTTTAATATGTCCCTGTTATCACATTGTATATTATTGACATCATTTAAGTGGCCCTCTGAATCATTTTAGAATTGGATAATTAAGACATTTAAATTATGGGTTGAAATGATATATACCCATACAATTTCTTGAATTTGGATTATTTATTGAAACTGAATTATTTAAAAAGTTTAAGTTTTTAATTTAAACTTTGGATTAATTTTAAATAAAGTGGTTAAAATTAGTATTTCGAATTATTTGAAATCTCGTAAATTACTTCACTCACGTTGTACACTTGATAGGAGATGAAAAATCCCACAACATCTCTGAATCCATTGCACTCATATTTTTATTTGAGATTGATTTGACTTACATAGGAATTTTTAGTTCTGACTCGAGTGTATTGTTTTTCATTATGCTCGGGTCAGTCTGAGCTTTTTCAGTGTATTGAAGACCATTTTATGTTCTGGAGGACGAAGACGAAGATTCAGCATATTATTGTTATTTATTATTATTATTCCACTGCTTATTGTGTTCCGCTGCATTATTTTTTTTATTTTATGATGTATGTATAACTCTGATTTGAATTGTAAAAGTATAATCAAATGTCATTTGTAAAACAGCTTCATGAACTGTTTATTTGATTATTATATTTTTTCATTCCGCTGCGAGATTCTGTGTTTTGTTTTTCCTTCTTTTCTATTATTTTCTTAATTATCCCATTAACAATTCTCCCTTTTGAACGGTTTGAATTAGACATGTGTGGTTTATTGTCGATTTAAATCGTCCAAAAAGGTAGGTCGTTATAGGTTTGGTCTTACGAAGCTGAAACGCATAGAAATTTATTTAAGTAAATTTAAATTAAAATAATTCGATTCGAAAACCTATCTTCCAAATATGACGGAATTGGCTCCCGATATAAATTCCATTATGTTCGGAATAGAGGTAAAACATTGTAAACGCCTGGCGGCACGCTTCGTTTGGAGTTCGGAAATATTTCGCGTGAATAGTGTTTGAATATTTTTCTATATAAGGACCTCATTATCACCAAATTATTCAAAACCCTTGGGTTTCATTCACAGCCACCACTATAATTTCGAATGGCCAGAAATGCTTAAATCTTCTTCCCTGAATTTCTACAAATCCATAAACAATCGTCGAAAACTCTCAACTAGAAAATTGTAGAGCATGATGAGATCTATCGATCCAACGGTGGAATTTTGTTGTAATGGCTTGGATTCGCCAAATTCTGGCGAGGAAGAGAGCACGTTCGAGCATGTTTTACGAGGAGGTGGTGACACTAGGGAGTTGCACACGTGGGCCGTGGATGCGTGGCGCTCGTAGCTTCGAAATGGCCATGTTTGATCGTCTCCTCGGCGATCGAGGTAGGCGCGGCAAGCAAGCATAAATGGTGGCCGATGGGTTTTATTCGAACCTGGAAGCAAAATCGCGTGGAAGATGAAGATAGGGAGGGAACGACCTGGATCAAGGGGATTGAAATCAACGGCCCAGATTCAAGGTTTAATAAAAAAAAATTATAAATTAATTTATATAAATTAATTTATATAAATTCATGTAATCTTTAAAATTGTATATCTTTTACATACGAGGTCGAAATCGGACGAAACAAGTTGCTTTGGGTTCGTATTCGCGACACTACGCGATGGAGCTGATTTGGATTGATTTGGAGCTGCTAGAAAGTTTGGAAAATTAAACGTGTTCGAAATAAAACGCTGCAGCAGCTATTGGAATCAATGTGAGTACAACTCACTCTTTCTGACTCATTTATATTTTTATATAAGTGAGAATAAATTAATTTTATATTGATTAATGATTGTTTGGGTGATATATGATATATATATAAATATATTGATTGGTTTGGATATATTCCTGCATATTTAAGCGGATGATTGTTTATGGGTTGAACAAAAACCTTAAAAAGCCATTACTTCTGAAATTAGAAGTTTCTTTTGATCAGCTTGTTGATATTGCTCTTCGACTCGAAGAGGCTGATAAAGATAGTGATGCTGAGGTCAAACAAAACATCAACAAGAAGAGACCTTTTAAATTCAAGCCTAATCCCAACAAGAAGGGAAAGCAAGTAACACCGGTAGCAAATACTCCTACCTCTCGTCGTGGAGAATGTTACAATTGTGGTTCTAAGGACCACTATGCAAACAAGTGCCCAAAGTCTCTTTCTTGCCGCTATTGCAAGAGTTCGGGTCATACTATATCTTTATGTCCCAAACTTCAAGGCAAGAAGGAAGGCAAGCTAAATGTTGTACAAGCTCCTGCTAACACTTCTCGTGGTCAAGGTATTTCTCATTCTATCCTTGATGGCATCATTATATTTCGTGATCTTCCTATTCGATTTCTTTTTTATACGGCTGCATCTCACTCTTCTATATCAAAAGAACTTGTAGATGCTTTGTCTTTGAATGTAATTGGCTTGATGACTTCTTTGAGAATTGCGAATCCGGTTAGTGGATCCGCAACACTCAGTTTACTGTGTAAAGATGTCGAAATTATTTTATGCAATTATGCTTTCCGAGCCGATTTGCATGTTATGGTTACCTTGGTTTCGGAATGATTTTGGGAATGGATTGGCTTAACTATTATGAAGCCCATATTCTATGTCCTGAACGGACTATATATCTTCGACATCTGCAATCTATTAAGCAGATTTCTCTTATTCTGAAAGATTTAGATTCCAATTTGAAAGCATCCTTGTATTCTCTAAATCCTCATGATGACGATAATGATGATGAGGAAGATGTTATTTCTCTCATTCACATTGTTCGTGAATTTCCAGACATATTTGAGCCCGTTTTAGGATTACCACCTAAGCGAGCAATTGAGTTCAGAATTAACTTAATCCCTGGAGCTCTGCCTATTACTCGTCCTCCTTATCGTATGTCCAATAAAGAAAATGAGGAGATGCGTAAACAATTATCCGAATTGGAAGCGAAGCAATTTATTCAATCTAGTTCCTCTCCATGGGAAGCTTCAGCCATTTTTGTGAAGAAATCTGATGGTACACTTAGGCTTTGCGTTGACTACCGCAAGCTTAATGATCTCACCATCAAGAATAAATATCCCTTACCGCGGATTGATGATTTATTCGATCAGCTTAGTGGTGCTAAAGTCTTTTCACAGTTGGACTTAGCAACCGGTTTTCATCAGCTCCGTATTGTAGAGGATAGCACTCCTTTGACATCCGTACTCGTTATGGATCTTATGAATGGCTTGTTATTCCATTTGGTTTTACGAATGCTCCGGCTTATTTCATTGACCTTATGAATCGAGTTTTCAAAGACTTCCTCGATCGATTTGTTCTCATCTTTATCGATGATATTCTTGTTTATTCTCAAACCGAGGAAGAGCATGAAAAACATCTTCGGATTGTGTTGGAAACTCTTAGGAGAAATCAATTGAAAGCAAAATTTTCTAAATGCCACTTTTGGCAATCTCGTGTGAAATTTTTGGGGTATATTATTTCTGAATCCGAAATTTCCATGGATCCTTCAAAGATTGAAGCGATTCAAAATTGGAAGAGACCGGAGAGTGTGACGGAAATTCGTAGCTTTCTTGGAATGGCGGGCTATTACCGTCGGTTCATAAAAGACTTTTCTAAGATTTCTGTACCTCTTACTAATTTGACAAAGAAAGGAGTTAAATACATTTGGTCAGACAAATGTGAAGCTTCATTTCAAAAATTAAAAGAACTCCTTTCTGATGCTCTTATTCTTGTGATTCCTGATGGGAACCAAGATTTTATTGTTTATACCGATGCTAGTCGTGTTGGTTTGGGTGTCGTTCTCATGCAAAGGGAACGTGTTATTGCTTATGCTTCTAGGCAATTAAAGCCTACCGAGACTAGATATGCCACTCATGATTTAGAGCTCGCAGCTGTTGTTTTCGCCCTTAGAATTTGGCGTCATTATCTTTTGGGTGAGAAATTTGTTCTCTACACCGATCATAAATCTTTGAAGTATTTATTTTCTCAAAAGGAACTTAATTTGCATCAACAACGTTGGCTCGAGTTCCTTGCATCTTATGATCTTGATATTCTTTATACACCCGAAAAGGAAATCATGTTGCCGATGCTCTTTGTCGTAAGCAACAAGCGGTTGTTTCCATGATGATATCTGAATGGAATGATCTCGCGACTTTATCCACTTGTGAGATTCGAGATCGTGAATCTAATTCATGTTCATCTCTTGTTTTATGTAGCCTTGTGGCTCATCCTTCTCTTTTAGACCGCATTATTGAAGCTCAAAAGCATGATCCCGAATTGGTTCTTCTTAGCCAAAGTTGTAGGGATAAAATTGGTATTGAAGGTTTGAAAGACTTTGATATTGATGCTCATGGCGGTATTCGAAAATTTGGTAGACTTATGGTGCCATATTTTACTGGTCTTCGTAAAGACATTTTAGAAGATTCTCATCATTCTAAATTTACCATTCATTCCGGTAGTAGCAAAATGTACGCGGATATGAAGCGACTTTATTATTGGGATGGAATGAAATCTGATATTGCTAACTTGGTTAAGCATTGCAGGACTTGCCAACTCATTAAGGCCGAGCATCAAAGGCCGGGTGGGTTATTGCAACCTTTGGAAATTCCAATATGGAAGTGGGATCAAATTTCCATGGACTTTATTGATGGCTTCCCTGTTCTCGTTCGGGCCATGATAGCCTATGGGTGATAGTAGATGGACTTACAAAATCCACCCATTTTCTTCCCGTTCGGTCCAATCGGACCGTACCTATTTTGGCTAAACTTTTTGTCAAGGAAATTGTTAAATTGCATGGAGTTCCTACTTCTATTGTTAGCGATCGTGATCCATTGTTTACTAGTGGATTTTGGAAAGGACTTCAAAAAGCTTTGGGAACAAAGCTTAATTTTAGCACCGCTTATCATCCTCAGTCCGATGGACAAACCGAGCGTGTGAATCAAACTCTTGAAGATCTTCTTCGTGCATGTGTTCTTGATTTTGGTGGAAGTTGGGAAGATCATATTTCTCTTGTTGAATTTTCCTATAATAATAGCTTCCAATCTAGTATTGGTATGGCACCTTTCGAGGCATTATACGGAAGGCCATGCCGATCTCCTTTGTGTTTTCTTGAAGCCGGTGAGAAGCTAGTTTTAGGTCCCGATTTTATTCGGGATGCCACAGAAAAGATTGACCTTATTCGTCATAGAATGAAAGAAGCTCAAAGTAGACAAAAGTCCTATGTCGATAATTGAAGAAGGAAATTAGAATTTTCTGTGGGAGATTACATGTTTACTCGTGTTTCACCTATGAAGGGTGTTGTGTGTTTCAGTCGATTGGGAAAATTAGCACCTCGATATATTGGGCCATTTCCCATCACCGAACGCATTGGCTCCGTGGCTTATCGCCTTTTGTTACTGGCTCAATTTTCTGCTATTCATGACGTATTCCACGTCTCTCAACTACGGAAATGCCTTCGAGATTCCGATTCTATTCTTGAGCCCGGTGTTATTGAAGAAATTGAAGTTTCGCCTAATTTGACTTATGAGCAACATCATATTCTGCTCGATGAATTCTCTCTTTAATTTCAAAAATTTCCTAAACCTAACTTAGGAAATGTTCTTCTTTTGAGCTTAGATTCAAGTTTCTAGAGTTGAAGTTGAAGAGTAGTTGATCTTCCTTTGCTTTCAAGCTTCTCCTTCATCGTTTTTGGGTTTAAAGGTGAGTTTTTAAACTCGCCTCTTTGCTTATTTCTATCATTGTTGTTAGGAATTAATTCCTAACATCTATTCATGTTCATTTTCTTTTGATTTGGATTGATTTGGTGAACATTTCAATTTTTGGTGTTTTGAAGTCAAAAACTCTAAAAATCATAGCTTTGATGTTTGTTCATGTTTTTGGAGGTGTATTGAAGAGCCAATAGGGCTGGGTTGTCGATTGGCATAAACCCGTAGCACCCATTGCTCGTCCGATCGCAAATTGGAAGAGTTTGCTCTTCATTTGGATAGGCTGAAAAACAGTCCCAGTGCCAGTCAGTCGACTGACCTCTGCAATCAGTCGACTGGTTGTAGAAACCGAGAGTTCTGGGACTGTCTACGGAAACTGGAAGTCTCTATTTTCTGCAGTCAGTCGACTGACTGCAGGAACTGAAACTTTCGGGTTTCTGGATCAATCGACTGGACTCTGCAGTCAGTCGACTGACCTGCTTGTTTTTTTGTCTATTTTGCCTATTTAGCTTGAGGTTCCAATTTTTATCGATTTGCGATTGTCTGATTTATTGTTATCATTTATTATTGACTTTGATGACTTCTTTTTCGGGACTTTTGAGAATATCCATTTTGATGGATTCGGTATCGATTTCTTTGGATTTGATTCACGTCTTCGTATGTGGATTTTGGTGATTGATTGTTTCTACAATCATTTCTATGCTTTGTCACTTTAAAATACAAAGGTTTCTATACTAGTAGTAAATATTCAAACTCTTTTACAAAGATGATTTTAACTCTATTTTTAATACAAAGCTCGTTTATAAAACTGTTTTCTAATCTATTAGTATATACAAACCTTTACCTCATTCGTATGAGAAAATCTAATTAAACATCTTAGCAAAAAAAGTGGTATGAAACGCTTTCGTTTACTTCGTCGGTTAATTTTTGGACTTGTTCGATTGAAATTCTTGTGACAATTTTTGAGTGGAAATCTACAATTTATTCGTAAATATTTAAGTTAAGCTAGTGGTTATGGGACATGAAGCTAAACTCTTATATTTGCTGGCTTAGTGTAATTCACACTTTTATTGATCGATGATGATCATTTTGTGATTTAGACTAGCGATGTGCGATGTCTATTTGTTTGTGTGGGGATTAAAAACCCCGTTTGTGGAGCTTCGACTCAAATTTGGCGGGGTAGCGACCCATGGTCTTCAGGCCGTTTGTGGAGCTTCGGCTCAAAATTTATGGTTAGCAACCATGGAATAGCGTTCCGTTTGTGATACACGTGTTAGTGAGTTTTCATGCTCCCGTTTGTGATAGGCCTCCCCCCTTTGTGCTTTCTAGATTTCTAGTTGATGACTTCTAGAATTTGTGTTTCTGCTCTTTTTGTGATTGGCAATGATATGTTTGTCAATATTTGGGGTTTGGTGAATGAAATAAAGAATATGACATTCTTTTTGGTGCTTTGAGATTCTTGAGATATTGTATGATTTTGTTGTTGTCTAAAGTATATTTGTCACAGTTTGACATTATGGTTATCATACGTTTTTGTTATATCTCTTCTTATATCTCATTTTATATATGATAATTATAGCTAGACTGATCTGTTTATTATTTTCTTATTAAATAATACTCGGATCAGACCGAGATGTTAAAGGTGCTTCTACTTGACTCCTTATCTAGGACCATCTTCTGACTTTTGTCTAACTACACCGTTTTGTAGTTTTTGTTATTATACATTAGAGATAGAGACTCCTTGATGTATAATTATTCTTTTGCCTAGCACTTGTATCAATTCTTCTATGACGTAGTGGATCTAGATTGGCCACTACTTTGATGTACACTTTAATGTGATATATTCATATCTGATTCCGCCTTTGTGATATGAATGTCTGTGACTGATTTGTGTTATGTTTATTTCTATATCTGTTTCCGAAGGCCTCATAGCCACTGTGTGGTAGCTTCGAGTTTGTATTTGATATGTTGGATTTCCTCTTGAAATGAAATGTAAGTTATTTTATCCGACATATCGGTACTCGCCCAAAGCAATTACACAGATGGTCGCTCCTCAATAGCCTTATTCTTCGTGCTAGTCGACAGCATTACCCAGTAGTGTTCTTGACTAGCGTGAGTATAGAGGTGGGGCGTCACATTACTCCAATCTATCGAGCATCCTCTTGGCCGAAGGATAGCAAGTTGAAAGTTGGAGACGTGATGAGTTTATGTGACTTAGTTTCTGTGCGAGGTTGAGAAACACTTTTGCGTTGTTGGTGCAAAGAGACCGGGATCAGATTTATCTAAAAACCACTTCGGACCAACATATATGCGACGATTGTGTAGGTTGGTCGATGATATTGATATTTAGGATTTTCATAGTGAAGGACTGCTTGTTGATCGTTTGGGATTTAAATCCCAATATACATCTAGTAGCGGTAGTCTCTTCATTATGAAATATCCAATGCAAGGACTATTCGCTACTAATCCTAGGGATTTCGCGACAGGATGTGGTAGGAAAGTACCATCGGTTTGTCATGTTCCTAGACAACTTGTATGGACGAGTGTTTGACATTGCGTTTCTAAGATTACGTACATTGGTTTTTACAAACGTACATCTGTTTGGTGGCGGAGAAGGCAACTTCTCTTAGCTTAACACCCTCCTTGAGACATACGAGCTCAAGGGTTGTAATTTTGTGGAAGGCAATTAGTAGTCGACGGAAATGGCAATGTGGCATTTAAAGTGATGTGATATGTGATATGTGAATGGTAATCGTTACCTCAGGCCTCATCAACCGGAAATGACCGAAACAGGGTTAGACACGGCAAGGCTAAGTGGGTCATTCCCAATTAGGATATGATCATCCTCTTCTAGATATATGTCTTCCTACTATGAAGTTCGGGATGTAAATTAATATGGTTTGTATGCTATGAGGGCCCTTGGAAAGGTCGGTAACGACCGGGGGATAATATATTTGGTACTACCTAGTTATAGAGATAGGCCGGTCTTGTGTTGGTAGAGGAACTTTGTGATGGTTTCTCGGTACATTCCTCTAGAGATGTACTGCTGGAAGGTAGTCCCTTCACCTAGTCATTTGTATGGAAATCGAAACTCCGCTACATGCCATCCATTTTGGTTGTATTACCCACTTTCGGCTATATGCTGGAATTTAATCAATGTAACAATTTTGGTTATGATTAATATTACTTTTGCAATAGACACTATTATAATATAAGAGAATTTGATATGAAATGTTTTGGTTATTGTAAGGTAAAAACATGTCCATGTTTATGTGTGGGCGTGTCTTACGAGATACCTTTCTTTTGATAAAAGAACACTTTGATAAATTTAAAATAAGTTCTGTTGAGTATGTTTTTCTCACGCTGGTTTACCAGACTGATTTGGGCGTTCTACCCTTTCAATGCTCGGGTCAGACCGAGTATATTTATAGGTTCAGATTTGGTGCTTTTGGAGCTTTAACAGGCGAGCTGGGGATCTTCTTGTCGTATACACATATCTATTTATTTTTCACTGCTTTTTTTATTTAAATTATCAGCAATTGTAAGTATAGGTTATTATAACTGTCCACGCTGATAATTAGTGATTGATTGTTGAACTCTAATTGATGTATGTATATTACAGTTTCTGTTTTATAACGATTATTAATCTATATTATATGTTATTCCGCTGCGATGTGAGATTATGTATTGTTCTGTTTTGTTCTCTCTTCTCTCTTTCTTCTCTTCTTCTCTCTTCTTTTCTTTCTCATGACTTTCCATCATTCTGTGCTTTTTGGGTCGGACATGTGTGGTTTATTGTCGATTCAAAGGGTACGGATTTGCCAGGTCGTCACACGTGGTATCAAAGCTTAGGTATAGTATATTCCTAAGCTTTGATGTGTACTCGGTATATATAGGGTCAGTAGCACTCTAGATTGAGTTTGAGTGTATTATATATATGAGCGCGTATTTGTTAGTGATATAAAAAAATTATATTGTGTTTACTTATCCGTTGAGTTGTTTATGAATTCTGGTCGGTGCGTGGGACGCTATGTTATCGATAGGGATTTCTAAACACTTAAACGAGGCAAGTCGACATAGTATTGTTTTTAAATTGGGTAGAAATAATTTTACTTCGATTATATTTTATATATAAAGGAAACCATTTTTCAAAATATTATAGTGTATATAAATTGATCGTTTGGTTGTTTGGAAATGTAAAAATATATAAGTTAATAAAAGCTGTTTGAATAATCTAAATGAAAGCAACAATTGTAAAAGAATAAATTATATAAGCAAATGAATTATAAAGTATGGAATTATAATTATTATGATTTACAATTGTGAAATAATATTATATATAAGAAATGAAACTATATGGGTATATTTATAAATATGAGTTGTAAATAAAAATGGATTTAAACTAAGAATTTGAGAATTTGAATCTTGTTGATTTTGACAGTTGTTTTTCAAAGTTTGAAGAGGTTATAATATTATAAATCTAAATAAGATAAATAAATTTGGAATGGATCTTATATAAGTGAAGTAAAATAGTGAAGTTATATAAGTAAAATTTTATAAATGTGATTTATAAATATAAAAAGGGATTTTTAAAAGAATTTAAAGCACTGAATTCACTACCGTTGGTGTAAAATAGTAAGGGTGATGACTGCAGCATCATCAGTATCATTTTCGAGTTTCTGTGTGATGGATTGCTACCAATAGTAAATTGAAAATTGAAGTTTAATTGTGATAAAAAAAATTGAATTTAAAATCTAGTTGAAATTGATATATAATGTAAAATGAGTTTTGGACTTATAATATGAAATGAAAATTTTAACTTAAGTAAAGTTAAATAAATTTGAGTTATCATAATAAGATATATGATTTGAAATTTAACTAAAGTAAAGTTAAATGAATTGAATTGGATTTGAACTGGATTAGATAAGTTATTGAAATGGAAAATTAAACTTAAGATAGTAAAGTGATTATATAACCATAAATTGAAATTATGGAATGTGAATAATATTAAGTATATATTCAAGAAAACTTAGGCAAATGAGTTTATAACTTATAATTTGAGAGATAGTAAGTAAAGAAAATTTCTATTTGTTAATTATTAAATGTTAAGAAACAAATCTGAATTGGATTTATAAGTTGAAATTTAAGTTAGGTAGAATAAAATGAAGCTGAAATGAAATGTAACTTAAGTGATGTTGAATGAAGTTGAATTTGATATCAAAATGAATTAATAAAGTGAAGTGATGAATATGAATATGAACTTGAATTGTTAAATGAAATTCAACTTTAGTTGTAAAGTGAATTAGCAATTTAATTAATGAATGAATTGAATTGAACTAATGAAATAAATTAGTAAATAAAATATGGATTGAATGTTAATCAATCGAATGTAAATGAATTGATCTGGAATAATAAATGTAAGTGTTAATTCATTAAAAGCTAATGAAATTGGGAATTGAATAATTGAATGAAAGTCAATTAGATATCAACCAATTAGAATTAAAAATGCTAAACCAAATTGAAGGTAAATGAAGTAAATATGAATGTTTGAGTGTAAATTAGATAAATTTGGTTATGTTGGAAAGACATTGGTTGTTAGATGGATGTTAGTTGATTGTATAGAAATTCATATGAAATTGAAAACTAAATAATTGAATTCAAATTGGAAGTAAAGTGAATCCAAATAGAATTGAATTTGGTTTGAATTGAAAGTGAACTAACTTGAATGTAAATTAGTGAATGTAAACTAATTGAATATGAATAAATGAATGTTAGTGAAAATCCAATGTTAATGAATCAAATGTGATTAAATTGAAAACCACTTCAATGAATATTAATGAGAAATGAATGTATATTGATTTGGTTATGGATTGATTCGATAGATATTGGTTTGATGGATGTTAGTTGGATGATAGTTGTTTGATGGTGGAATTTGTTGCTTTTGATTGCATTTGCTATATTGGCATATATAGTTGTTGTTTTTTTGAGAGAGACGGGTGTGTAGCGTGAAACTACACAGCCGGTTAAGTAGTTATATTATATAATATGTAAGAGGTCGATCGACAAGCCCGATCGATGGCCAAAAAAATAGGTATGAAGCAACAAAATACAATTAAAGTGCTAGAGTATCATAGTCCATTACATACTAACTATTACAGGTGCTAAGAAATGGCCCACGGTGGACTAAAATTACCTTTCCGGAGATGCATTAGTACTACCTTGAGACTCAGCTGGTTGGACGCTGCAAGGCGGGAGACTCAGACGAAACGGCGCGGAGGAGGTTTGACCTATTAGAGAGGAGAAAAAGTGAGTGATACTTCTACAGGTTCCACCAAAATGTCATGCAGGTTTCCCAAACACGTGTGCATTCCTCTCTTTCCAAATGCACCAACTAAAGATTGATATGAAAGTGTCCATCAACGCATTCTGCTGATTATACTGCCAATACTCGAAGAAGGAGGTCGCGCTGAGGATAAACCCCAAAAGATATGCACTGGTTGCAGCCCAAATTGAGTAGGAGAAGTCACGTTCGAAGAAAAGGTGGGTTACTGATTCATCGTGTGTTAAACAGAAGACGCAGCGTGGGTCAATGGGGATGTTGAGTCTGTCCTTGGTATTAATTCTTCCAGAAATTAGGCACCATTGGAAAAAAGCTATGCGAGGTGGAAGATTGCAATGCCAAATCCTGGGGAAGGAGAAAAGACGTCCGGGGTGAATTAGGTGTTGATGTAGGAGGCGACTGAGAAGCCCTTGGAAGGTGCAAGGGCCCAGAGGAAGAGGTCTTGACTGTTGGAAGGATGAATCGATAGGAGGATATTTGTGGTGGAGAGGAGTTCAGGAACCAAGTCTGCATCGAAGATGGAGGGTGGGAAAAGGTGCTCAGGACCAAGTGTGAGGTAGTCTTCAACTGTTGCGTAAGTGAGGATGGCGTGCGAGAAGAGGTTGGGTAGGAGCTTAGAAAGGGGCAGTTGGCCATACCAAGTGTCATGCCAGAAGAGGCATCTGTTTCCTCTTTCGATTTTCACCTTGGAAAAGTGTTTTGGCTCTAGGAAGGGTTAGAAGGACCCCGGACCAGAAGGGGGATGGCCTGAACCGGGTGGTGGTGTGGAGCGCCAAATGGGGGTTTGAATGATAATGTTGACATAGAATCCATGATTTCCAGATGTAGTTTCCAGGTGTGAGTAATCTCCAAAGCCATTTGGACAACAACGCTTGGTTGAATGTGCGAAGGTCTGTAATCCCTAACCTCCCATGATTGCGGTGCAGACATACCGTCTTCCAGTTGACCAGCCTTTTTGCATTGCCACCATTCCAAAGAAACGAGCGCCTGATTGAGTCAATTTTCTTAATAACCCAGGATGGAAGTGTGAGGAAGGACATCCAGTATGAGGGGATGGCTGATAGGACTGATTTGACTAGGACAAGGCTTGTGTTGATACAATGCTTGTGTTGAGTATCCCTTCGATCCAACCACAATAACTATGAATGAATTTGAAAACTTAGAAAAGTTTTTATAAGAAGTTTAACTAAATGATTTTGGGAAAGTTAAACACTTAAGAGATTTGGTAATCCAACTTAACTAATTGTTTTTGAAAAGTTAATGGATTTGTGGCTTTTTTCACTTGGTAATTTCGAGGACGAAATTCTTTTAAGTAAGGGAGAATGTAACGACCTAGAATTTCAGTCATTCGAAATTCGAATATTTAATTGATTTTAAATATTCACAAGTTAATTTTATAAGTTGAATAACTTATATTTCCAATATCTTGATTTAATTGAATAATTAAATTGTTAATTTAATATTTGAAACTGCAAAAATAATTTGATTTTGAATTTAATGTGAATGAAAATGATTTATAAAGTTGAATTAAATTCTATTTGAATTAGAATAAATTTAGTAAACTTTTAAATTGGATTTAAAAGCGATTTGGCAGAAATTGGAAATGTATCGATCTAATTAACGTGTAAAAATAGTCATTTTTGACAATGTCTCGGATTTCAACAAAACTAGTTTCATTGGATCCGTAATGTTATATTATTATAGGATTTCAAATTTTGTGTCAATCGAATTTACGGTTTGATCGTACGAAGCTGAAACACATAGAAATTTATTTAAGTAAATTTAAATTAACATAATTCGATTCGAAAACCAATCTTCCAAATATGACGGAATTTGCTCCCGATATATATTCCATTGTGTAAAACATTATAAACGCCTAGCAGCATGCTTCGTTTGGAGTTCGAAAATATTTTTCGTGAATAGTGTTTGAATATTTTTCTATATAAGGACCTCATTATCACCAAATTGTTCAAAACCCTAGGGTTTCATTCACAGCCGCCGCTATAATTTTGAACGGCCAGCAATGCTTAAATCTTCTTCTTCAAATTTCTTCCAATTCGTAAACAATCATCTAAAACTCTCAACTAGAAAATTGTAGAGCATGATGAGATCTATTGATCCAACGGTGGAATTTTGTTGTAATGGCTTGGATTCGCCAAATTCTGGCGAGGAAGAGAGCATGTTCGAGCACTTTTTACAAGGAGGAGGCAGCACTAGGGACTTGAGCATGTGGATCGTGGGTGCGTGGCGCTCGGAGCTTCGAACTGGCCTTGTTCGATCGTCTCCTCAGCGATCGAGGGAGGCGTGGCAAGCAAGCATAAATGGTGGCCAAAGGTTTTATTCGAACCTGGAAGCAAAATTGTGTGGAAGATGAAGATAGGGAGGGAACGGCCTGGATCAAGGGGATTGAAATCAATGGCCCAGATTCCAGGTTTAATAATAAAAAAATATTATAAATTAATTTATATAAATTTGTGCAATCTTTAAAATTGTATATCTTTTACATACGAGGTCGAAATCGGACGAAACAAGTTGTGTTGGGTTCATATTCGCGAACACTACACGATGGAGCTGATTTGATGGATTTGGAGCTGCTAGAAATTTTGGGTAAAATTAAACGTGTTCGAAATAAAACGCTGCAACGGCTATTGGAATCAATGTGAGTACAACTCACTCTTTCTGACTTGCTTATATTTTTATATAAGTGAGAATAAATTTATTTTATGTTGATTGATGATTGTTTGGGTGATATATGATATATATATATATATGTGTGTGTGTGTGTGTTTGTATGTATATTGATTGGTTTGGATATATTCCCGCATATTTTAGCGGATGAGACCCTATACGTTCCCGTGTATGAGCAGATGACCCTTTGTACGCGCGTCTGCCTCGAAGCGGACGTTGTACATATTTTCTCATATGTACATTTGTTGCTGGTGACAGGTTGGAGGGATCCAACAGGATTCCTTGCAATTGTTGATTTTTCTATGGATATTGTTATATATGTTGTTACATGTGATATATGATGATTAGGATGCCATGATTGATATGATTGATGTGAATCACCTTATTTAGTGTTGTTTTAGCATTGGGCCATATTTGGAATTTTAAAAAATATATTAAAGTGATGATTTCAAATTAAAAAGGATTTCAAAGTGATTTTGGAAATACATTTTTTATTAATTTTTGAATTATTAAGGAAATGAATTTATTTTAAATAAATAAAAAGTTATAATTTTTATGTTATAAAAATTATGATTTTTGTGAAATATACTCAAATATGATTTTTGAAATATGTAGTTAACTTTTTTGTAAAATAATTTAAATTGATAATTTTGAATTTATTATAAATGGTTTATATATAAGATTTATAAAATTGATATTTTATAAATAAAAGTAATAGAATTGTAAACAGTATCTTATAAATATTAGAAATGGAATTGTAATCAAATTTGTATATGGATTTGCAATTGAAATTTAGAAATGAATTTATAATGGATTTTGTAAATAATAAGATTTGGAAAAAATGAATGTGTAAATAAAAGATTTATAATTAAATTAACTTATAATTGGATTTTGACATATAAATGAGATAGATAGAATTTTGCTAATAAAATAATTTTATATAAGAAAGTTTTTATAAAATATAAATGAGATGTATAAACATGGTTTTATAAATGTGAAATCAACTTATTTTGATAGGTTAAATATGGATGTTTATAAAGGAATTATATTCATGATTTTGGATAGTGATAATCCTTTAAATAAAATGAATGTTTTGGGAAGTGATATTTTAAAATGAAGTTTGAATGTTTTGAAAATAAAGTAAATTGTGAATTCACTTATTATTAAAATAAGTATATGGAAATGTTTTCCAAATAGTGAAATATTGAAATGGTTTTGAATATTATCCTTTTAAAGGTATTTTGAAGTAAATGATTTGAAAAGTGATTTAATTAATAAACGATTAATAAAATCAGGCCTAGTGATTATTTATGTGCTAGATTTTATTGTTGCTTTGATGGTTAAATTACCGACTATCAAATTTGGCCATTTTAGTTCCTCGACTTGAAGTGGGAACTAATTAGTCATACACTTAGTACGTGACTGACTGTGTAGGCTTGATTATCGTTTGTGTTGAGAATATTGATTCGTGTTGTAACGCCCCACTCTGAGACCCACATTAGCAAAGAGTATTACAAGGTAACACTATCTGCTAATGCGGAGAATAGAGCTGGTTAGGAGCGACCATCTATAGCCTTTTCTTAATTATCTATTGAATACGCCGACAATGCCACTTCTTACTTAAATGGATCGACATATCCAATAAATACTTAATACAAAGCCATAGGTGGCTGAAGGATCTATCAGAATAAAATATAACAACTCAAATGTAATACACATCACAGAACAGCAGATCATCACATACATTTACACATATACAGATACATTACAGAGTTTACAAATGAGACATGTCAAGTGGTAAAGCAAACCACAATATACAAACGAGTCAAAAGAATACATATCAGAGTTACAGCCAAAAAGGACTACACAAAAAGCTATGACAAAAAGGAGCTAGCAGAATAGTCCATGCGGAAGCAAAATAGGCTAAGTCCAATGTACCTAACCTGAAACATCTCGGTCTGACTCGAGTATAAAATACACGGGTCAGTCTAGCTAAACAAATCAGTTAGATAAACTAAATGATAATGAACATACATGATCCTAAAGTACCACAAATACCTCCAAAAGAGATAACCAGATCATCTAACAAAAGATGAATCAAAACAAGTCTCATATCGTCGGCAACTCAAATAAACAAAGGATGTCATATCCCAAAACAAGCCAAAAAGCCAAATAACAAATACCAATAAAGGTAACATCAGTTTCCACAAAGTAATCGCTATATATCGTGTGGTTCAAAGAACCTACCCCGAAAGGCGATACTCTAGGGAAATATAATTGTCAAAGAAACAAAAGATGCTCGAGTTCAGTACTGTATAACAAGGATCCACAAACCCGAAGGCAACAAACCCAAATATCACTCGAGCGGTGACGAATGACCAACTCCAAAAGCGATACTATAGGGCAACAAACCCGAAGGCACAAACCTGAAGGTATAAACCCGAAGGCAACATACCCGAAGGCAACATACCCGAAGGCAACAAACCCCGAAGGCTCAAGCCTGAAGGCAACAAACCCCAAAGGCAACAAACCCCAAAGGCTCAAGCCCGAAGGCTACAAACCCCGAAGGCAACAAACCGTAGTGGCGAAGGTCCGGAGACCCAGTACTGGACAACACTAACTGGCAGAATGTGTCACAACTCTCAGAAAGGAACCCGAAAAATGTTAACGTGAGTCCCATACCACACGTTTGCACTAAACGGTATACTAACTGTTAGTCAATTTCACACTCAAAGCACTACAAAGTTCACCTCATCTCATCAGTAAACCAGACCCAAAGGTCAAAATGGTCAAACGAATAGATTAGGAATTAACTGAAAAGATAAACACACGTGTTCATAGCACGCGTTTTATTTAATCATTTAATTCTCCTCCCTCTTCGCTCGAAGTGCAAAATTGTGTGTGTGTTTTAAATAGAAATTATAGGTTGGAGAAACAAGCTTTTAATACCGTTTAAAAAGATCTCTTTATAAAATCCCGTGTACTAAATCTAAAATGAATCATCAAAGTCAACTAAAGTGAAACAACTAATTGGAGAAAGAAGAATCGATCAACAATTGGAATCCTACACAAAGTAGGCAAGTTGGGCTGAGACAAGCAGATTCAGACGTCCATCGAGAAGGAGTGTGTTAGTGGTGATGATATTGAGGTTCGCGAGAACCCCAATAAGAAGAAGTTTCCATTTCATAAGCAGGAATTTCTCCATTCCAAGAAGAAAAGGCCTGTTGAATCTGGTTCTAACTCTCAATCTGCTGGAACACCTTCCATTCGGAAGTGTTTCAATTATGGTTCTCCTGATCATATGATCCAAGATTGTCCTAAGCCTCTCTTCTGCCGTTATTGCAAGAAGGAAGGTCATCGTATTTCCACCTGCCCTACTGCTCCTGCTAGTGCCAAGCCTGTCAAGCTTTATGTTGCTAAGGCTTCTGGAGGTTCCTCTCAGCCCAGAGGTAATTCTCCTTCTATCCTTGATGGCATTAAATTGTTTTGTGATTATCCTATTCGAGTTCTTTTGATATGAGTTCATCTTATTATTTTATATCAAAAGAACTTGTTGATTCTTTTTCTTTGAATATTTTGGGTTTGATGACTTCGCTGAGAAATGCGAATCCGGTTGGTGGATCCGCAACACTCAGTTTGCTTTGTGAAAAATGTCGAGATTATTTTTGTGATTATTCTTTTCGAGCCGATTTGCATGTTATGCGTTATTTAGCCTTCGAAATCGATTTTTGGGAAAGGATTGGCTTAATCATTATGAAGCCCATATCCTATGTCCAATGTGGACTATTCATCTTCGACATCTTCAATCTGTTAAGTAGATTTCTTTGGTTCTTAATGATTTTGATTTCCAAATTCGATGATATCATTTTAATTCTTTAAACCTACGGTATGAGGAGAATATAATTTCTCTCATTCAAGTAGTTTGTGAATTTTCCGGTATATTTAAGCTTGTCTTAGGATTATCACCTAAGCAATCTATTGAATGGTGCTAAGGTCTTCTCAGCTCGACCTTGCCACCGGTTTTCATCAGCTATGAGTTGCGGAGGGTAGCATTCCGCACTCGTTATGATTCTTGGGAGTGGTTCGTTATGTCATTCGATTTGACGAAACTTCTACCTTATTTCATCCATTTTGTGAACTGAGTATTCTATGAATATCTCGATTAGTTTATCATTATATTTATTGATTATGGATGAAAATAACAAAATTTAAAATTTTCAAATCTTTTTAATAAGATATTTATGAGTATGATTGGGTTTTGTTCTTAAAATGAGCAAAGAATATTTGTAAATTTTATAAGAGACATGGTTATCATATATAAGATAATTTTGTGTTGTTTTGCCCATTGAGTGCTTTAAGAATTCTGGTCGATGCGCTTGATCAACGTTATCGATAGGAATCTCCTAAACGCTATGATGAGACAGTCAAACACAGTAAATTATTGTAAAAAGTTAATTTTTCTAAAAAGATACATATATAAAATTAATTATAATTTTGAAAGTCTTAGCATTTCGGGAAAGAGGATCAATTGAAAGAACTCTTTTTCGATGCTTTTATTCTTGTGTTTCCCTAAAGGAACCAAGACTTTATTGTTTGTACCGATACTAGTCATATTGGTTTTGGTGGCATTATCTTTTGGGAGAGAAATTTGTTCTCTATACCAATCTTAAATCTTTGAAGTATTTATTTTCTCAAAAGGAACTCAATTTGCATCAACAGCGTTGGCTCGAGTTCCTTGCATCTTATGATCTTGATTTTTTTTACTTCCGGAAAGGGCAATCATGTTGTCGATGCCCCTAAGCCGAGAGCAGCAAGTGGATGTTTCTTTGTTGATATCCGAATGGAGTGATCTCGAGACTTTTTCCACTTGTGAGATTCGAGATCGTGAATCCAATTCATGCTCATCTCTTGTTTTGTGTAGCCTTGAGGCTCATCCTTCTCTTTTGGACTATACCTCTTTTGGTTGAACTCTATGTCTTGTTATATTGCATGGAGTTCTACTTCTATTATTAGCAATCAGGATCCATTATCTTTCTAGTGGATTCTTGTATGGTCTTCAAAAGATTTGGGAATAAAGCTTAATTTTATCACCATTTATCGTCCTCAATCCGATGGACCAACCGAGCGTGTGAATTAAACTCTTAGTGATCTCTTTCGTGCATGTGTTCTTGATTTTTTGTGGAAGTTGGGAAGATCATACTCTTGTTGAGTTTTCTATGAATAATAGCTTCCAATCTTGTATTGGTATGGCACCTTTCGAGGCACTCTACGGAAGGCTATGCCGATTTCCTTCGTGTTGGCTTAAAACCGGTGAGAGGCTGGTTTTAGGTCTAGATTTTATCGGTGTTCATTCATGTTTCACCTTTGACGGGTGATGTGCATTTCAGTTGATCGGGAAAGTTAGCACCTCGATATGTTGGTCCCTTTGCCATCACCGAACGTATTTGTTCCATGGCTTATCACCTTTTTTGTTACCGGCTCAATCTTTTGCTATTTACGACGTGTTTCACGTCTCTCAACTACGGAAATACCTTAGGGATTCCGATTCTGTTCTTGAGCCCGGTATTATGGAAGAAATTGAAGTTTCACCAAATTTAACTTATGAGCAACATTCTATTCGTATTGTTGCTTCGGAGGTTGAATGCCTTCGAAATAAAGATGTTCTTCTTGTGAAAGTTCAATGGTCCTCAAATCCTAAGGATTTCTCTTGGGAATCTTGAGAATCCATCGAGCAAACACATCCAGACTTACTCTTTCATGCTCTTTATGGTGAACTTCTTATTTCAGATTTTCTTTTGTGTTGATATGCTTTTGTGGTTGTTACTCTTTATTTTCTTCTTAAGTATTGCGAGGACGCAATTTCTTTAAGGAGGGGAGTCTGTAACAACCCGCATATTTTACGATTGTATATTTAAATGTTTAATTTAAGTATAGCATCGTTAGTCGGATTTTAGTCCGAAAAGTCACTATTCGTCAAAGAACAGTCGAATTAGTGAAAAGTCTATGTGGATCATGCTATTTGGAAGTGCCTATTTGAAAACACTTTCAAA
Organism: Allium fistulosum; assembly: GCA_030737815.1. Taxonomy (NCBI): domain Eukaryota; kingdom Viridiplantae; phylum Streptophyta; class Magnoliopsida; order Asparagales; family Amaryllidaceae; genus Allium; species Allium fistulosum. The sequence continues at coordinate 361,492,712 of CM060904.1, forward strand.
CAGAAATTCAAACGTCTGAAATTGGTCGTTCAGACGTCTGAAATTGTTCGAATCAAACCAGAAAGGAAATAGACCAAAATTGCCATTTTCAAACGTCTGAAATGGACAATTCAGACGTCTGAATATTGTTCTAGGAAACTCATATTTTTCCAAATTCAGACGTCTGGTTTGGAAATTTCAGATGTCTGAATCAAGAATGAAGTTTAGAATCAACAATTTGGACTCGAGACCTCTTCCATTGAGTTCAAAACGGTGTTTGCGACTTTTTTGAGTATAAGCTTCGATATGTTTGGAATCAGTTGAATTTTGCTATTTTCTATTTGGGCTTTTGGGTTTGGGTTTCACCCAACTCATCCTATACACTAACTCAGCCCCCTCTCCTCTCCATTCACTCATCTCATTTCCTAAACATTCTAGCTTCGGTAAAAATGGGGAGAGGAATGGGAAATTAAAATTCAAAACCCTAGTTTCCTTTGCAAATAAATTCTTGCTCCTAATTCAAAGAGAAGCTAAGGTAAGCATCATCTTCTTCTTCTCCATCTTAATTCCTCTTCGATTTCTGAAATTTCCTAAAACCCTAACTTAGGAAATATTTGTTCTTGAGCTTAGATTGAAGCTCCTTGGGTTATAATTGAAGAGTGATTGTTCTTGCCTTGCTATATAGCTTCTCTCTTGAGTTTTTGGGTTAAAAGGTGAGTTTTTGAACTCACATCTACCTCTATATCTTTGATAGTGTTAGGTAGCAATTCCTAACATTCATCCTTGTCCATTTGTCTTTGAATTGAATTGGTTTGATGAATATTCCAATTTTTGGCGTTTGAAGTCAAAATCTATGAAAATCCTTATATGGTTGTGTGGGCATGTTGGTCGGAGTGTATTGGTGAGTCTTTAAGGTTGGGTAGTCATTTGGCGTAAACCCCTAGCAATCTTCACTCATCCGATATGATTTGGCCATCCTTGGCCTAGGCAAAATATTGCCTGAACTCCAGTTTCAGACGTCTGAAATTTCCAAACCAGTCGTCTGAATCTGAAAAAATACGAGTTTCCTAGAACAATATTCAAACGTCTGAATTGTCCATTTCAGATGTCTGAAAATGACAATTTTGGCATATTTCCTTTTTGGTTTAATTCGAACAATTTCAGACGTCTAAACGACCAATTTCAGACGTCTGAATTTCTGTTTGAAAGTGTTTTCAAATTGGCACTTCCAAATAGCACGATCCACATAGACTTTTCACTAATTCGACCGTTCTTTGATGAATAGTGACTTTTTCGGACTAAAATCCGACTAACGATGCTATACTTAAATTAAACATTTAAATATACAATCGTAAAATATGCGGGTTGTTACACGTGTAGTGCAAAGTGATTACTCCAATCTATCAAGCTTCCTTCTTGGCAAAAAGATAGCAAGTTGAAAGTTGGAGACATGATAAGTCTATGAGACTTAATTTCTATGTGAGGTTGAGAAACGCTTTTGCGTTGTTGGTGCGAAGGGACCGAGATCTGATTTATCTGAAAACCACTTCGGACCAACATATATGCGACGATTGTGTAGGTTGGTCGATGATATTGATATTTAGGATTTTCATAGTGAAGGATTGCTTGTTGATCGTTTGGGGTTAAAAATCCCAATATACATCTAGTAGCAGTAGTCTCTTCATTATGAAATATCCAATGCAAGGACTATTCGCTACTAATCCTAGGGATTTCCCAACAGGATGTGGTAGTAAAGTACCTTCGGTTTGTCATCTTCCTAGACAACTTGTATGGACGAGTGTTTGACATTGCATTTCTAAGATTACGTACATTGGTTTTTACAAACGTACATTTGTTTGGTGGCGGAGAAGGCAACTTCTCTTAGCTTAACACCCTCCTTGAGACATACGAGCTCAAGGGTTGTATTTTTGTGGTAGGAAAATAGTAGTCAAAGGAAATGGCAATCTGGCATTCAAAGTGATGTGATATGTGATATGTGAAAGGTAATCGTTACCTCAGGCCTCATCAATCTGAAATGACCGAAACAGGGTTAGATGCGGCAAGGTTAAGAAGGTCATTCCCAATTAGGATATGATCATCCACTTCTAGATATATTTCTTCCCGCTATGACGTTCAGGATGTAAATTAATGTGTTTTGTATGCTATGAGGGCCCTCGGAAAGTTCGGTAACGACCAAGGGGTGATATATTCGGTACTACCTAGTTATAGAGGTAGGCCGGTCTTCTGTTGGTAGAGGAACTTTGTGTTGGTTTCTCGGTACATTCCTCTAGAGATGTATTGCCGGAAGGTAGTCCCTTCACCTGGTCATTTGTATGGAAATCCAAACTCCGCTACATGCTAGCCATTTTGATTGTATTATCCACTTTCGGGTATATGCTAGAATTTAATCAATGTAACAATTTCGACTATGATTAATATTATTTGTGCAATAGACACTATTATAATATAAGAGAATTTGATATGAAATGTTTTGGTTATCGTAAGGTAAAAACATGTCCGTGTTTATGTGTGGGCGTTTCTTACCAAATACCTTTCTTTTGATAAAAGAACGCTTTGATAAATTTAAAATAATTTCAGTTGAGTGTGTTTTTCTCACGCTGGTTTACCAAACTGATCCGGGCGTTCTCCTCTTTCAATGCTCGAGTCAAACCGAGTATATTTACTGGTTCAGATTTAGTGCTTTTGGAGCTTCAGCAGGCGAGCTGGGGATCTTCATGTCGTATACACGTATCTGTTTATTTTCCGCTACTTTGTTATTTAAATTATCGGCAATTGTAAGGACAGGTTATTATAACTGTCCAGGCTGATGATTAGTGATTGATTGTTGAACTCTAATTGATGTATGTATATTACAGTTTCTGTTTTGTAAAGATTATTAATCTATATTATATGTTATTTCGCTGCAATGTGAGATTCTGTATTGTTCTGTTTTGTTCTCTCTTCTCTCTTTCTTCTCTTCTTCTCTCTTCTTTTCTTTCTCATGACTTTCCGTCATTCTGTGCTTTTTGGGTCGGACATGTGTGGTTTATTATCGATTCAAAGTGTACGAATTTGCCGAGTCGTCATAACTTTACTGCAGACACATTATAATAGTGTATTGTACTATTTATGTAGATCGTTTAATGGATCCTTAGGAGATGGAATCCCGAACATCTCTTAAGTTATTGCATGCACGTTAGACACTGGATAGGAGACATAATATCCCGTAAACATCTCTGAAGTCGTTACACTCATATTTACTTATTTTGATTTAACTTGCATAAGATCTTTTAGTTCTGACTCGAGTGTTTTTTCTTTCCATTATGCTTGGGTCAGTATGAGCTTTTCAGTGTATTGAAGAACATTTTGTTCGAAGGATGAAGACGGAGATTAGTCTACTGTTTATTATATTTATTTTACTGCATTATGTTGTTCCGCTGCATTATTTGTTTATTCATGCTATATGTATAACTCTGATCAGTATTGTAAAAGTGCAATCAAATATTATTTGTAAAACAAATTCATGAACTGTTTATTTGATTATTATATTTTGTCATTCCGCTGTGAGAGTCTGTGTTTTTTTTTCTTTCTTTTCTCTTATTTTCTTATTCACCCCATTAACAATCCTCCCTTTTGAATGGTTTGAGTTGATATGTGTGGTTTATTGTCGATTTAAACCATCCAAAAAGATGGGTCGTTACAAGTGGTATCAGAGCCAGGTTTAGCGATAACCTTAGCTTTGTGGGGTTTGACTCATTAAAGATAAGGTATTAATACCCTAGAATGAGTTGTTTTGAGCGTATATATATGAGAGAGTGTACTTGTTAGTGTTATAAAATGTTTTTTATATTGTGTTAATTTGTTCTGTTTAGTATTTATAAATTCCGATCGGTACATAGGATGTTATAGTATCGATAGGGATTTCTAAATACTTAATAGGCATACCGACATAATATTGGTTTTGAAGTATAGGTAAATGAATTATTTTTACCTAGTATTATATTTTGTATATAAAAGAATAATTTTTATAAATGGGTATAGTTGAATGTGATATGTTTGTTTGTTTGGAAGTGAAATTCTATAAATATTAGTTGTAAAATAAGATTTACAAATAAAGTGAATATAAATTGGAAATTTGAGAACTTAAGTTTCGGGGTTTTGAAATTGGTTTTCAAAAGATTTTGGAATATAATATTAGTATTATTTGGAAGTATTTTCAGATATAAATATTTTCAATGTGATTTGAAAGAAATGTTCAAAAAGGAATTTTAAAAGGAAATAAGTTCTATACTCCCCTCTTTTGTCATTGGAAAATAATTTCGGTGATGACGGGCGCATCATCGACTTCCAATTTCGAGTTTCAAAGTGGGAAGGCCATTGTAGTAGTTTTAGTACACATTTTTTTTGATAAGCAAATCTTAATTTTAAAATTTCTACATATGATTTTATATATAAAAGCTATGAGTATATACTTTTTTTCAAATGATTTGAAAGGGAACCCGATATTCAGTTCTTAAGTTTCTGTAAATTAGAAATTTTAATTATTATAATGAATGAAATCTTAACTATTTTAATAATTGGAAACTTCTAAAATGAAAAATAAGAAATTAGAAGCTAAGTCATCAATGGAACTGTAAAGAAATTAGAAATTTGTAACTTGTAAATCAAAAGATATGAAAATTTAGAAGATATAATTATTGAACATTTTTGTTAACTAAAATGAATAAGATAAACTTATGTAACATTCAATTACATTCTTAAAACATATATATGACTTACTAGAAATGTTTAAAAATTTGTAATGTTAAATAGGAATATGTAATAGAATATTATACAAGTAAAACTTAAGTAATGAAAGTGTTCAAATGGAATTATTTCTATAAATAAGAATTTAGATGTATAATGAATGTTATAAACATAAGTTAATGTTTTGAAATGCTAATTAGATTAAATAGTATAAAGTGAATATTATCTAAGAAAATGTTTATAAACTTAAGAAATGACTGAAATGATTCATAAATAAGTTTATTTTTAATTGACCCTATAAAGGAATGGGTTTAATATTCAATGATACTATACAAGAAGGAATGAATGTAAATTAAGAAGTTAAACTTAAGTATGAATTGATTCATTAATGAATATTAATATTAAATTGAAATCAAGCTATATAAACAATGAATGTGAATTAAAAGGTAGAAAACTTAAGTATGAATTTATTCACTAGTGAATAATATTAAATGCGAATCAAGTTATATATGTAAATAATAAATGTGAATAAATAAATGCAAATTAATAAAAGATAACCTTGTATGAATAAGTTGAAATAAATGAAATGTAATACTTTAACAATGTATTCAATGATGATTTCAAGCATTGAATGTGAATTATATTATGTAAATAACATACGTAACTCAATGAATGAAAGGAAAAAAGACATTGTATGAATGAATGAAAATAAAATGGAAAGTAAATGATGAAAAAAACCCAGTAGCATGAACTTAAATGATAGTGTGTTAAATTCTTTGTTGTTTGGCTTATGAAAAGTTTGGGAAAGGATACTTCTAATTTTTTGAGGTTGTATGAATAACCTATTAAGAAATTATCTATGGCTGTTGAGCGTAAGATACACTTGATATTTTATTTATCATCCTTGTACGATGAAAGTTTCTGAACCTAAACAAACCATTTGTTTTGGTTGTTATAGATGTGTGATAGATTCTTTAATTTCATAAAATGGTTGTACTGTTTGTTTGCAAATGACTGTTGTGATGTTGTGTTGCTTGTACTATTAATTGAAACAACTTATATATTACTCTTTTTACATAATTATTAACTTCTTTGGATTATATAAGAGAAATACATGTTCATGGAAGCAATAGCAACTGCTTTTGGTTTCATAAATAAAGTTGTTTGCCCAACAAATAGGTACGTTTTGGGATTATGGTTTTGGAACGATAGTTATCCCATGGTTTGGGAAGTTTTATTTTTAAAATATGATGTATATATATATATATATATATGATATTATTGATATTATTATTTTTTTCGGACCTAACCGTACAAAGGTGACTCTGCCAAAATTTTCCGTGAATTTAAGACATAGAAATTTTTTGTGGAAGTGAAAGTATTTTCAAACTTTTATTAAACTTAAATATGAAGATTTAATTATTTATTAAATTGATATATTTTATTTAAAATACATAATTATGTAAGTTTAAAGTGTTTATAAATTGATCATTTTGAATAAAAATATATTAGTTTTGTAACGACCTAGGTTTTCTGACATTGTTATTGGGTATTTAACTGATTTTTAATTTTTGAAATATTAATATTTATTTATCGAATAAATGAATTTTCTGATATATAAAAATCAAAAGCTGTAAATTGACTTAAAACTATATAAAATTTTGGAATATAAATTTTTCAATAAGGGAAATTTTTCAATATTGATATATGTATTTAAACTTCACCATTTCAAACTCGAGATAGGATAATCCCTTTATAAAAATTATATATATATAAATAGGTAGAAGTGTAGATAAGCACACATATACAAATATAGATAAATATGTAAATAGGGAATAATGTGAAGAGATATATATATATATATATATATATATATATATATATATGTAAATATGATGACAAATATAAGAAAATGTATATATATATATATTAAATAGTGAAAATGTGGATATATATGCATGTGGTAACAACAATATATATATATATCTGAATTGATAATGTGTTATAAAGGTAATATATATATATATGGATGTAAGATAGGAAGTAAAATAAATATGTACATTGTATGTATGCATACACACACACACAGATATATATATATATATATATATATATATTTGTCAAAATATATGTGTGTGGATAAATTTGAAAATAATTAAACATGTAAATATATATATGTTAATATAAAATAGAGTATATGTAAATCTATATATATATATATATATATATATATGTCTATATAAGCACACAAGGGGACATCATAATGGCAAATTTCATTTCAAGCTCACAAAATGGCTAATCAACATAATAAATCAAATCATCTTTTATCTAATCAAGTCTACATATTTTCAGATCAGGTCATTGTTTTCAAATCAAAGAAAAACAAAAAAAGGAAAAAAAGAGGTACTTTTCATATGAATAGTCCAGCCTTGTATCAAAATCCCACTGTCTCTATATATATGCACTGCCTTGTGTAGAGCACGTATACCATTCAAAACATAAGAAAAAAATAAATATATAAAAGTTCTGCCATTAAACAAAACAAAAGGAGATCAAAGACTTAAGCAGGAGCATAACCAAGCAAGCAGTGTTCATTTTCTTTTGATAACTGTGAGTAGAACTTGAAACCATCACTTACTAGAAAACTTGAATGCAACTATATGCCTGTGGTTTTGGAATGGAACCTTTGATTTGTCAAGTATTCATGTGCTAACAGTTTCTATGATGTATATATAATATGTTTGAACCACCTATAAACTCAAAAACATTAACGACTGTTCTGTTTTCTTTGAAAAGGTAAGACCTTGCAACTATAAAAAAAATCATTATCTTCCTACCTAGTTAGTTTTTGATTATGATCCCAAAAGCAAAGTCAGTTGTCTTTGAATGTAGATTATCCTAAAACTTGATTCATTGAATATCATTAAGCTGAGGAAAAGAAAAATATATTTTACATGAGACAACTTACAAATAACCAAAACTCGAGTTCTGTAATTCAATCACTTGATTATATGAATGTGTTCTTCTTTGAAAATCTTGATTTTTGAAAATGGTTTGATGATTTTTAGTCATGTGTTGAGTGAGATATGGGAAGATGAACGGATTTGGAGAGTTCGGCAAATTCTGGCGACATTGGTGACTGTTGGGGGTGTGATGTTGGACGTGGAGGAGGGGCAGACGACGGGGCATCTAGGAAAAATGGGGCAGTGATTTTCTATAGGGGTTATTGGCTTAACTAGGGTAAACTCAGGCTTCGAGGTGGGTTGTTGTGGTCTTGGGTTCGAGAGGAATGGCGGTGGCAAGAGGAAGAAAGGGATTTGCGCACCGGGGGGAAAAGGTAGAGGAGGTGCTGGGGTTGCTTTGGGCGAAGTTTGGTGGTGGACGGCGGCCTGTAGTGGTGAGGCGAGGTGATTGGGTGGATACTGTCATTCCAGGATTTTGGTTCGATGTACGAAAGTTTGGACGAAGGTAGAATAGGGGATTCTGGGTGGATGGAGGCAACACGGAGGTCGAGGGTGACCTACGAGGTCGGTCGGCGGCGTGGTTGAGCGAACGGTGAGGGTGTGCATGGATACATGTGCGTGCACGGTTGTTGTACTTCCAGGTGAATAAAGAAGAGAGTGAGGGAAAGAATCTAGGAAGAAGAAAAGAAGAGAAGAGGGGGAGGAATTTTGGGCCGGGTGGTTTTTGGGCCAGAGAGAGAAAAAAAATAGAATGAAAAGAAAAATGAGAAAGAAAATGAAAGGATTAAAGAAAAAGGAAGAATAAAAGGGAAAGTAAAAGAAAAAGGAAAAATAAAAGGAAAAGAAAAAAGCGAGAAGAGAAAAAAAAGTTAAAAGAGAAGAAAAAGTGGAACTTATATATATTTATATGATAATTTACATTTCCTTTTATTTTTACTAAAAATCTATTGTCATTTTAAAATCCGTAGTTTAAAGTTCAACGATATTTTATAATTTAATGGGTAATAAATTTTATTATCAATTGGCTTAAAACTATGCAAATTAACAAATTAGATTTTAACTAGAGTGTTTAACTTGGATTAACAAATAATAAATTGATTGATGATTTAATTTGTAATTAATTTGGATAAAAATACAAATGGATTCGGATGAGTAAAGTTAAAAATCCTAATGTGTGAATGGTTGGACATTCGTTATTGATCATTAAATTAGTAACAACCTATATCTTGGCCTATTTATATTGGACATTTATTTCAGAATATTCTTGTTTGTGCCATCAAGGGGTCGGACGAGTTAAAACAGATAGATTAAAATGATGACACGTTTTTTTGGAATAAACGTCTGTAATAAATTCCCAAATTTGAATATTGTCACCCAAAATATAAATTGTTTATTTCAAACAAATTACCTTTTTTAAAATTTATCGGTTTGTTTTCGAAGAGACCGGAACCGGATATCAGTGTTATCCGGAACCACTTCCACTTGAAAACCACTACGAACCTTTACGGTTTTGATTTTGGATCCAAATAGGCTGGAATTTAATTTATCTAATAAATTCGGTTATTTTAATAAGTAATTGTACTTAGACAATGTTATAAATATCGATGGATTTCTGAAAAGTGTTACGGTTAAAAATAGATGATAACTCGTCATGTATGTACGAGTTACCTTGGTTTCCAAGAAGTTTTATAACTCCAGTATTTCAATCTTAGTGAGTTTACTCACGTTGGTTTCCAGCCTGACTCGGGTGTTACTTTATTGTAATGCTCGGGTCAGGCCGAGTATTATAGAATTTCAGGTTAGGACGCTTGGAGCTCAGGAGACGAGCTAGATGGCAGAGACGTATTTCATGTATTTGACTATATTCCGCTGTGTATTGTTGGCTGTATATTCAGCATTAGGGACAAGTTGTTATAACTATCTAGATTTTTATATTGGTAATTGTACTCTGATAACTTGTGTGTATAATAACAGTTTTAGCTTTCTTGTATAAATGCTATTATTGTATATTATATTTTGTTCCGCTGCGATTGTGAGATTCTGTGTTGTTATTTCTGTTTCTCTTCTTCTATCTCTTTTTCTTCTTAAACCCTAACAACCTGGTATTTCCGGCACTCGTTTCTCGGCACTCTATACAGTGAACGTATTAGTGTCGATTTTTGAGGGTCGAAAATCGCCCGGCTGTTACACATGATATCAGAGCTGAAGGTTAAGCGAGAACCTTAGCTCTGGTGGGGATTACTCATTAGAGATAGGGTCAGTAGTACCCTAGAATGAGTTGAGTGTGTTATATATGAGGGCGTACTTGTTATTTTCATATATAATGATTTTAAAAATAATTTTAAAAAATAATTTTTGTATAAGATTATATTTTGATATAAAAAGAAATAATTTTTCTAAATTATTATAGTATATTAAGGTGATTGGTAGTAATTATTATAATCAAATAAGATTATAAAATTTAAGTGGTAATATACATATATATAACCAAATAGAAATTTGGGTAAGAATGAACTATGCAAATAAGTTAAGCTAAAAGTCAGTTCAAACTAGAAATTTAAAATTTCTAAAATCGCAGAAGTGTTTTTCAAAGTACTTTGTAATGAAATAAATTTACCCTAATTATATTTTATAGAAATAATCTCTCAGGAAATTATTGTGAAAAATATGGTGCGTTTGGTTTCTAGATATGATAATACTGGATATTATCATTTGTGTTGTGTCTAAATAAAGGATGTTTATTACAGAATAAACAATGATAAAACATTATGAAATGTTTAAGGGAATGAAATTATATAAGCTGAATTTACAAATGTGAGTTATAAATTTAAATGAATCTAAATTTGGAAGTTTTAAATTTAAGCCCAAGAAAATTTTGAAGATTGTTTCAAGGTGTTGGAGGAAATAATAAATAATATTATTTAAAATATTTTAAATATAGAAATCTTTGTTTTAAAAGAAGAGTTGTTTGAAGATGAATTTGTTTTGGATTAAAAACCAAGAATGGTTTAAAGTTTAAAGTGGAATTTGGTATGTTAATGGGATAAATATGTATATATGGGGATATGTATGTGTGTGTATATATATATATATATGATTTCAAGGTGAATTGAAATAAATACTGGGAATTGAATTCTGGAATCCCCCTTAACATGAGGAGTATAACCAAAGAAAAATAAGTTTTTGAATTATAAGTGGGAAGTGATATTGATAAGAAATTTAAATTTGGGATGTGAAATTTAAATTGAGTAAAGTTTAAATGGATTGAATGAATGAGGAAATTAACTCAGGCCAAGTAAATAAGTTTTGAACTTATAACCTGAAGTTGAAATTTTCAAGGTGAAATTAAGATTTAACTTATGAAGTTAAATGTTGTGGATGAAAAAGGGTATAGATCTGATAAGAGTTGCAAAAGAGGTTATGTATGAATGATTTCCAAACAATTTTGAAATAAAACAGGTTTTGAATTCTGGAAATGTGTGGTGGGTACTATTGATTGGTGTTTTAGATAATTTGGATGTTTATTTACTTTGATATATCCTGTTATCATCCTGTTTGATATTTATAGTATATAACACTATAAATTGGATTATTTTGAATATATTAAGGAGTGGATTGAAAGGATATATATCCATTCCTGTAATTAATGGAAGTAAAATTTTAATTGAAATTATTTAAATAATTTTGTTTTAAGAAATAAAAATCGAATTTATGAAAATGGAATCATTTTGAACTTAAGTTTGAAATGTTAAAATGAACTTGTACACCGGAATTGCTTATAGAATCGGGTTTAAAAGTTGAAGTTATAATTGGGAAACAAATTGAATTCCGAAAATTGATTTGTTCTAAAGGATTTGAACTCTCACTTGAACCTTGGAATAAGTTTAAGTAGAGGTAATTTAAATGAATATCTAAAATTTGGGCTCAGAATTGAATTATTTTAAAGATTTAGATTGTTAAATTAAATATTAAGGGTTAATTTGATTTATGTGATTAAATCAACATTTTGAAAACCGAACTCGAATTCATATAAATCGAGATGGTTTAAAAATTGAGACCGGATTTGAAATTTATTCAAATTGAATATAACTGAATAAATTGGAAGTGTAATCAAAGTTGAATTAGTTGGAAGTCGAAATGGGAATTGATTTGCATTACAATGGGAATCGAAGTTAATTCAAATTGAAATCAGAATTTAATCAATGGAAATGGAAATTGAAAATTGATTTGAATTGGAGATTGGGAATTGAATCAGTTTGACTCTGAAACTATTTTCAAATAAATTATTTTGATATAAACTATCAAAAATCTATCTTCTCAAATATTCAAACTATTTTGATTTTCCAAGCTATTTTATTATACAAACCATTCTTTTGTTAAAACTCAAAACCATCTTATATTAGCTATTTAACTGTTTTAAAATTATTCAAGATAGTCTCTAAATTTAAACTGGTCAGAGTGGAAATTGTTTATATTTAAATCATGGATTTAAATATAAATTGTGATAAATTGAAGTTATAATCCAAATGGAATTCGAAGCAATTCTGAATTGGAACCGAAATCGCAATATTAAGGCAAAAATGATTTTAAAATGGAATGGTATATTTGAGGAAAATATGATGATTTTAAAATGAAGATGGGATAGTTACTATAACTGAAACTTACTCTATAAGGAGTAAGAAATGTTACAAATAACTTTGTAAAGGAAATCGAACTTGAAATTTTGATTTGGTATTAATGAGATTATAAATATTAGTTATATATTCAAACTTTCCCTATTGAATTTATAATCAGAAGAAAAGGATCTTTGAAAAATATTTGAAATGCTAAATAAAGTTATATAAGTATGAGGTGGACTTAGGAATTACTAATCCGAAAGTTATTCAAGTTGGAAGAATGATTTTATATGTATATGAGAATGAAATGGAAATAGTTTTGGAACCCACTGGTTTTAAAGGCTTTTTTATTTTGGCAAAAAGTCAATTTTAGAAATTTGGTAAACCAAATTTGAGAGTTATCGATTTTGAAGATATCGATTTTGTATAGATGAAGTTTATATGTGATGCATATAAAGAGTATGATTTGAAAGGTACTATATATATAGTATGATATGTTTTGAGAAAGGTATGGAAAAAAGGCACCCCCATGATAGTCGAAACTTATAGTAGGAGATCCACTGGGTGGTTCTGCCTAGAACTCTAAGGGCGGGTTCAATGAAATTGGGATCCCAGAGGACGTCCGGACAAAAACTCGAGTTCATAATGATCATTTGTTGGGTAGCATAAGTCAGGTGGTGCTGATGCCTATAGTTACATTGGGTTTTGCCGTGATGGCAACATAACCTTCGTTGTAACTGCGATCTATCGTAGTTCCATAGCGTAAGTCGAGTGGCAGTGATTGCCTACAATCTACATTTGATTTCGATGGAAGAGCGATGTAACATCGATAGATTGCCATCTATGTGGTTTGGTTCCATAGCGGAATTCGTGTGGCAGTGAGTGCCTATAGTCTACACTGGGTTCCACTGGAACAGTGACACAACTTTGTGTAGTCTGCGATCTATGTGGTAAAGTTTCGTTTGGCAGCGTAATTCGAGTGTCGTTGATGCCTACAGTTACACGGGTTTTGCTGTGATGGCAACGCAATCCTGGGTGTAGCTGCGATTTGTCCAGTTCCCATGGCGAAAGTCGAGAGGTGCGGATGCCTACAGATTTCTTATGGATTTTGCCGGGATGGCGATACAATCATCGTGCTAACTGCGACCCATGGTGGTGAGGGGGGGTGATGCTTTCCATAGCATTTTTGAAAAGAGGTTTTCAAGTATTTTCACTGGGTGTTGAAAACGGGTCTACTAAGTACTTATAGATTTTCAGTCCTATGCCTGATCAATGTATGAATAAATTTCTGTGAGAACAAGTATGGACTTCTTTAGACATCGAGTTATGAAAAGTATTTTATATAAAACTAGCTTGGTAATATTATGTAATTTAAAGTGTTAAAAAATGTAAAATAAAAGAGTAAGGAGTTAAATGTTTAAAAATGATTTAATTAATAATACACATCAAAAATTCAAATTCTCGCTTCGTTCCTTTTCGAGGACGAAAAGTTCTAAGGGGGGAGAAATGTAACGGCCCGGTTTTTCTGATGTTGTTATTGGGTAATTAATTTTTGAAATATTAATATTTATTTATCGAATAAATGAATTTTCTGATATTTAAAAATCCGAAGCTGTAAATTGACTTAAAACTATATAAAATTTTGGATTATAAATTTTTCAATAAGGGAAATTTATTAATATAGATATATGTATTTAAACTTCACCATTTCAAACTCGGGATAGGATAATCCCTTTATAAAAATGATATATATATATATATAATAGGTAGAAGTGTAGATAAGCATACATATACAAATATAGATAAATATGTAAATCAGGAATAATGTGAAGATATATATATATATATATATGTAAATATGATGACAAATACAAGCAAATGTGTGTGTGTGTATTAAGTAGTGAAAATGTGGATATATGTGCATGTGGTGACAACAATATATATGAATTGATAATGTGTTATAAAGGTAATATACATATATATGGATGTAAGATAGGAAGTAAAATAAATATGTACATTGTATGGATGTACATATACACACACATATATATATATATATATATATATTTGTCAAAATATATGTGTGTGGATAAATTTGAAAATAATTAAACATGTAAATATATGTGTTAATATAAAATAGAGTATATGTAAATCTCTATACATACATACATATATATACACACATATATATATATATATATATAAGCATACAAGGGGACATCATAATGGCAAATTTCATTTCAAGCTCACAATATGGCTAATCAACATAATAAATCGAATCAAGCCATAAATCAAATCATCTTTTATCTAATCAAGTCTACATATTTTTAGATCAGGTCATTGTTTTCAAATCAAAGAAAAAGAAAAAAAAAGAGGTACTGTTCATATGAATAGTTCAGCCTTGTATCAAAATCCCACTGTCTCTATATATATGCATTGCCTTGTGTAGTGCACGTATACCATTCAAAACATAAGAAAAAAATAAATATATAAAAGTTCTGCCATTAAACAAAACAAAAGGAGATCAAAGACTTAAGCAGGAGCATAACCAAGCAAGTAGTGTTGTTTTTTTTATAACTGTGAGTAGAACATGAAACCTTCACTTACTGGAAAACTTGTATGCAACGATATGCCTATGGTTTTGGAATGGAACCTTTGATTTGTCAAGTATTCATGTGCTAACAGTTTCTATGATGTATATATATTATGTTTGAACCACCTGTAAACTCAAAAACATTAACGACTGTTCTGTTTTCTTTGAAAAGGTAAGACCTTGCAACTATAAAAAAATCATTATCTTCCTACCTAGTTAGTTTTGGATTATGATCCCAAAAGCAAAGTCAGTTGTCTTTGAATGTAGATTATCCTAAAATTTGATTCATTGAATATCATTAAGCAGAGGAAAAGAAAAATATATTTTACAGGAGACAACTTACAAATAACCAAAACTCGAGTTCTGTAATTCAACCACTTGATTATATGAATGTGTTCTTTATTGAAAATCTTGATTTTTGAAAATGGTTTGATGATTTTTAGTCATGTGTTGAGTGAGATATAGGAAGATGAACGGATTTGGAGAGTTCGCCAAATTCCGGCGACATTGGTGACTGTTGGGGTGTGATGTTGGACGTGGAGGAGGAGTAGACGATGGGGCATCTAGGAGAAATGGGGCAGTGATTTTCTATAGGGGGTATTGTCTTAACGAGGGTGAACTCGGGCTTCGAGGCGGGTTGTTGTGGTCTTGGGTTCGAGAAGAATGGCGGTGGCGAGAGGAAGAAAGGGATTTGTGCACCGGGGGAAAAAGGTAGAGGAGGTGCTGGGGTTGCTTTGGGCGAAGTTTGGTGGTGGACGGTGGTATGCAGTGGCGAGGCGAGGTGATTGGATGGATACTGTCATTCCAGGGTTTTGGTTCGATGTACGAAAGTTTGGACGAAGGTAGAATAGGGGATTTGTAACGACCCGCTATTCTGGACCATTCAAATCGACAATAAATCCACACATGTCGGACTTGAATACTTCAAAATAGCGGATTGTTATTTAAATTTGGCAAACTCATCATATGCAGTATATAAATTAATCACAGAATCACAGACACAGAGTAATACAATAATACGCAGCGGAATAGATAAAATAGTAGTTCATGAAGCTACTATATAAACATCAGAGTTAGAAATAAAATACAACAGAATATCTCATATGTAGTGAAGTCTCCAGTACAACAGATGACTTCTCTGAACAAATCAACTAGAAGAGCTGAAAGTTGAGGCGATAGTTGGATCTCCAAAGGAAGCTCCAAACTCCAAAGGTGAGTCTCAAATGCTGTATCACTCGGTCTGACCCGAGCGTAAAGAAAAACACAAAACACTCGAGTCAGGATTAACATTCTTATATCAATAAATCCAACTTAAGTGAAATATCAACTGAAATACAAGTAACTTAAAGGATGTTTGGGATAACCATCCTCTAAGGATCTGCGGAACTATCTACAAGGTGGAAATATACACTATAACACCGTGGTCATTTCTATTTAATTTATACTTCAAACCCAAATATCATTTCATTTCAAATATATCTATTTTCCAAAATAGTATCTATAGGTTGAATAATTTATAAAGTAAAGTATTTATAATTTCCTCAAGTCTCACAAATCGATTCAAATCAACTCAAATTCCAATTTCAAATTTATTCAAAGCTTAATTCATCAATTCAATTCGGTTCTAAATAGACCATTTAAATTTTCAATATATTTCAAAGCTTTAATATTCAACATTTTCAAAGTTAAATTTAACAGTTTCATATAGCTCTTGATTTAACTTCATTATTATTTAATCAGGGAATATTCGCTTAATAAATTCAATATCATTTAACTAGTCTTAAATTACATTTTTACTAAATATTTCCTTAAATTTATTTAAACAAGAAATATTCATTAAATTATTTAAATCAAACCCAAGTTATAAATCATATCTTAAATCTCAATTTCAATAAGTTTCAAATCGGTTTAATTAAATAAAATTATTTAATGAATACAATTTCAACTAAATTCAAATTTCTTCCCAACCTTAACTTATTCAAATTATTACCAAAAAACTATTTTGAAATATAAATTTTATACTTAACATATTATATGTATTAAATCCATCTTAATTAAATTAAATATCATTATTAAATCTATATATATCATT
Source organism: Allium fistulosum (assembly GCA_030737815.1). Classification (NCBI taxonomy): domain Eukaryota; kingdom Viridiplantae; phylum Streptophyta; class Magnoliopsida; order Asparagales; family Amaryllidaceae; genus Allium; species Allium fistulosum. The sequence goes on from CM060904.1 coordinate 361,509,701, forward strand.
ACCATTTATATATAAAAATTTAAGAATCAACATTTATTAAAACCATATATTTCTTTCCAAAACCATAGAATTTATTTCCAAAATATTTATATATGGACCAACGGTGTCTGTATATAATTTCCTATCTATGGTCAAGTGATACGGATATTTATCATTTCAATCCGTAAATTTAAATACATACGGGTAGATATCATTTCGACCCGTAAATCCCAAATTCAATTCAAATGAAAATCATTTGGGTCTATCATTTCAACCCATAACGATTTTCTCCTATTCTAAAGTCTGTTCGGGTATGTATCATTTCAACCCATAGTGAATTCTATACTAATAGGGAACTTGCAGAGTGATAACAGATATGAAAATAATATAATAGGCATATATATCAGCAATAATGATTTAATATCAACAACAGGATATGGTGTCATATCCCACAGGTGAACAGTTACAGATAATAACATATATAACAATTTAAATAACTACAGCAGCATATTTCAGTTGTCGTTTCAATTGAAACCAAATTTAATAAATATAAGAACGTTAAATCGTGAGTGATTACTCACCTTTCGAGGCTAGAGATGAACGAAAATGAGATGAGTTACGAATCCAAAGCAAGATGAGATGGGCACGAATGTGACGATCAAAGCTGATGACAAGGAATCGACGAAAATTAAATCGGAACTGGATCGATGAATATAATGGTATAAATATATATATATATATAACTATATATAAAAATCATATTCTAATTTCAGACACAAATATAAATATTTTCTCAAAATCATTGCTTCAAATTAAACGCATATATTAAAACCATACATAATAAAATTTAAAATAATACCTATATATATATATATTCAGCCATAACATAACTTATATAGAACTATACATATATATATATATATATAAAAACTTACATATTTAAAATATTTGGAATCAACAATACGTGTATCTATAATATTATAAATAGTTACACAAGACATACATAACTAGATGACTTATAGAAAACACAGTTCATAAAATCCCATCCAAATAAACTTATGCATTAATAAAATAAACAAACTAGAAACTTTTATAACTAACATATGTATAATAGACCATAATCACTGAAACTATATTATACTTACATACAACCCGTGTTATTGTATTACAAATATATACTTATATATTATAATATAAGATAATAAAATCGAAAATAAAAATCAAATATGTATACATATCCAAATATATAGGCTCATATACAGACTCCTAGGCCGACATGTTGAAATTATATTTTAATAACTATGTAGTTTACTTTCGGCACATCTGTATATATACACATCAAAAATGATCCATACAAGATCTGAAATTTTAAGATTTACATGTATGATTTAATAAGTCTTCACAACAAGTTTCATCTAACTTCACATTGATATAAATTATAACTAAATATACACAAATATATACGAAATTATTATATAAATATATATACTTCTTTTATAAACTATATACTGCAAACACACAAAAGTCCAAAAGGGATAAGTCTAAAACAAAATCCTATATGTAACCAAAACTAAAATATACGGTTGCAAATTTAATAATATACGGTTGCAAAACTATATATATACTATAGATTTCAAATCACGTTTAACCAATACTTACTTTACTGTAAAATGTACATACAAATGCAAAGCTCAAACAAAGTACGAAATAGCATAGCCAGGCTACAGTATGCAAGTGACTACACCTACTAAAGTATTATATTTTCGTATAGAACAACGTGAAAAAGCTTGTAGCTAATTATATACTGTATGACAACTTACATATAACAAACGTATATAGCTTTATAACCATATATACAAGATTTTGGCCTATAATATATACAAAAATTAATATAATACATAATATAAATATAAAAATACCTCATATAAACACGCTCAGGTGAGAAGGTGGTAGGAAATGGACGCACTGTACGTGCTCTAGTGATCGGCGCGGAGGTTCGGCCGGCCATGGGCGGAGGAGAGAAAGGTTGCCGACGTATGGAGGAAGAGAAGTTGAGCACAGCGGTGGAGCATGATTTGCTGGCCGAGGCTAAGGCCATGGGGTGGGAAGGGATGAAGGAATATGGTGAGCAGGCTACAACATGAAAGCTCAAGCTAAAACTCTCTCAGATCTAAAGTGAAGGGGAAGAGGCTGCTTTGAATTAGCGAAGGCAAACGAGATCCAGGCAAAAGATGAAGCAGCTATGCTTGTTTTTTTTTCTTTAATGCCGAGAGAAAAAATGAAGATGAATTAGGCAAGTATATATTGTGAAAGCAGAGAGCAGGGAGAGGTAATAAAACTTCAGCAGGAAGAAAATATGTAGCTTAGATATTGCATTAATTTATTCTATAACCGAAACCATAGAAAATGGAAATGTCAGGAATAGATAAAGTCAAATAAATTTTGAATGAATATAATACAAAAAGGTGTAGAGAAACGGAAAGCTGTATAATAAATTGAGATGATGTATTGATAACAGCAGTCCATTTGAATTTCGTAAAATATTAAAGCAATTAATTATTGCTTGTGAGTCACGGTAAAGATTTGAAAAGGATTGTAAAGTTGAAAGTCACAATTTTTGTACCGGTACGACATACCGTTTTATTGTTTCCATCGCGTACCGGACCTCAAAATACAGAAATAAATATACCACAGAGATCAGCATGACGAGACGATCAAAACGGTATACAGATATCAGTGATACGATTATCCGATCAAAAGTCGATAATCGGTACCAGAAATGCTGCTATTTTGCCAAAATTAAGATAAACGGAGCAATAGAAGTCCAAATTTGGAAAAACTAAAGATGACATCTCACTCAGAAGAAGATTTAGAAATTTTCTATAGAAAAATATATAGGTTTGAAAAATATTTTATTACCATCAATTATTAACTGACTTAAATTGAAATAGAATTTCACAAGAAAATAAACTTTAATATTATCAGATGAAAATTTACCGGTTGCTATATTGAAATAGACGTATTCCAAATAATAAATTTTTATTTCAAAATTCAGTTATTTAAAATTTCACAAAATTCAGTTAAATATGTTAATAAAACCAATTAAATTTCATGGGTCGTTATAGGATTCTGGGTGGATGGAGGCAGCACGGAGGTCGAGGGTGACCTGCGAGGTCGGTCGGCGGTGTGGTTGAGCGACCGGTGAGGGTGTGCACGGATACATGTGCATGCACGGTTGTTGTACTTCTAGGTGAATAAAGAAGAGAGTGAGGGAAAGAATCTAGGAAGAAGAAAAGAAGAGAAGAGGGGGAGGAATTTTGGGCCGGGTGGTTTTTGGGCTAGAGAGAGAAAAAAATAGAATGAAAAGAAAAATGAGAAAGAAAATGAAAGGATTAAAGAAAAAGGAAGAATAAAAGGGAAAGTAAAAGAAAAAGAAAAAATAAAAGGAAAAGAAAAAAAGCGAGAAGAGAAAAAAAGGGAAAAGAGAAGAAAAGGTGGAACATATATATATTTATATGATAATTTACATTTCCTTTTATTTTTACAAAAAATCTATTGTCATTTTAAAATCCGTAATTTAAAGTTCAACGATATTTTATAATTTAATGGGTAATAAATTTTATTATCATTTGGCTTAAAACTATGCAAATTAACAAATTAGATTTTAACTAGAGTGTTTAACTTGGATTAACTAATAATAAATTGATTGATGATTTAATTTGTAATTAATTTGGATAAAAATACAAATGGATTCGGATGAGTAAAGTTAAAAATCCTAATGTGTGAATGGTTGGACATTCGTTATTGATCGTTAAATTAGTAACAACCTATATCTTGGCCTATTTCTATTGGACATTTATTTTAGAATATTCTTGTATGTGCCATCAAGGGGTCGGACGAGTTAAAACAGTTAGGTTAAAATGATGACACGTTTATTGGAATAAACGTCTATAATAAATTCCCAAATTTGAATATTGTCACCCTAAATATAAATTGTTTATTTTAAATAATTTACCTCTTTTAAAATTTATCGGTTTGTTTTTGAAGAGACCGGAACTGGATATCAGTGTTATCTGAAACCACTTCGACATGAATACCACTACGAACCTTTACGGTTTTGATTTTGGATCCAAATAGGCTGGAATTTAATTAATCTGATAAATTCGGTTATTTTAATAAGTAATTGTACTTAGACAATGTTAGAAATATCGATGGATTTCTGAAAAGTGTTATGGTTAAAAATAGATCATAACCCGTCATGTTTGTATGAGTTACCTTGGTTTCAAAGAAGTTTTATAACTCCAGTATTTCAATCTTAGTGAGTTTACTCACATTGGTTTCCAGCTTGACTCGGGTGTTACTTTATTGTAATGCTCGGGTCAGAACGAGTATTACAGAATTTCAGGTTAGTACGCTTGGAGCTCAGGCGACGAGCTGGATGGCAGAGACGTATTTCACGTATTTGACTATATTCCGTTGTGTATTGTAGGCTGTATATTCAGCATTAGGGACAAGTTGTTATAACTGTCCAGATTTTTATATTGGTAATTGTACTCTGATAACTTGTGTGTATAATAATAGTTATAGCTTTCTTGTATAAATGTTGTTATTGTATATTATATTTTGTTCCGCTGCGATTGTGAGATTCTGTGTTGTTATTTCTGTTTCTTCTTCTATATCTTTTTCTTCTTAAACCTTAACAACCTGGTATTTCTGGCACTCGTTTCTCGGCACTCTATACAGTGAACGTATTAGTGTCGATTTTTTAGGGTCTAAAATCACCCGGCTGTTACAAGTTTCATAATTCCTTCTTGTTCCTTTTCGAGGACGAAAAGTTTTGAGTGGGGGAGAGTGTAATGACCCATATTTTTTAATAATAAAAATATTACTTAAATAAGATTTTTGAATCTAATATTGTGTGAAATTAAAATTTTGTGATTTATTAATGAGAAAACAATTAGAATGTAATTTAATAATGTTGATTTAATGTAATTGATAAGTATTTTAATGTAATTTCAATCAAGTGAAATATTTGTAAATTTAAATTGGTGATAATTGTAAATAAGGAAATAAATTAAATGTTGTATTAAATGGTGAGATTGTACGTAATTAATTGAAATTGAATATGAAATGTGTAACGACCCGCTATTTCGAACCATTCGCATCCGCACATGTCGGACTTGAATTGCTCAAAATATTAGATTGTTAATTTATTTTTGGCAAAACTCACCATATACAGTAAATAAATCAATCACAGAATCACAAACACGGAGTAATATAACAATAAGCAGCGGAATAGATAAATAGTAGTTCATGAAGCTACTATATAAACGTCAGAGTTTGAAATAAAATACAATAGAATATAGCAAATACAATGGAGTCTCGAATACAAATAGATGAGAATTCTAAACAAATCAACTAGGAAAGCTGAATAGATAAGACAAATCTTCAAGCATAGCTTCAATCTCCAAAGGTGGGTCTCAAATGCTGTGACACTCTGAAATGACCCGCAAACCCGTACCCCTTGAATCGACATTATTCTCCAACATATCGACTCAAAGTGAACGGAAATACAAACCATTAGGGTTAAATAAGAAGAGGTAGAAGAAGAAAACAGTAAACAATAACAGAATCTCACAATTGCAGCGGAACAATATATAATACATAACGAATAATTTTAATACAAAAAGAACTATACTATTTTATACATCTCATCATCAGAGTACACACAATCAATAATACAATACTGGACAGTTTCGACACTTGTCCTCACAAATCTGACTATACAACTTATGATACACAGCGGAATACATCAAATACGTGTGATACGTCTCGCCATCCAGCTCGTCTCCTGAGCTCCACAGCATCCTATGATGTATCTGTAATACTCGGTCTGACCCGAGCATTATAATATAATAACACCCGAGTCAGTCTGGAAAACCAGCGTGAGAAAACACACTCAATTGGATTATTAAAGTTTTCCAAACCCTTTGAAATCAAAGCATCTCGTAAGACCACGCCACAAATAAACATGTCGGGTTTTTACCTTATGATAGCCAAAACACTTTTATCAAATCCGTCTGATATTATAATAGTGTCTATAAACAAATACTTATTCAAATAGCTGAAATTGTTACATGATTAAATTCCAGCATACTAGCCACAAAGTGGGTTATACAAACAAAATTCGTAAAAGGCGCGTAGGAAAAATGGATTTCCAACTAATGACTAGGCACTGGGGTACCACCTGTCACAGTACCTGGTCTAGATCAGCGTACCGAGGACCACGCCCGATCCCCTGCAACACAAGACCGGAACTACCCCTTACTGGATAATTCCGAGTAAGATCATCCCATGATTGGGATCAGCAACCGCACCACTAAGCCGAAATAAAAGGGACATCTAGACAGGGATGACCTCACCCTAATGGGTGCTACCCACTTAGCCTTGCTGCATAACCCCTGATTTTCAGTCATTCCCGGTTAATGAGGCTCGAGGCTAAGCGTTACCTTTTTAGAACACATCTCTTAGAATGTTCATCGTCCACCTGACGAAGTTTCGAAAGCATTCATCCATACAAGTCCATTCCGGATTCGAACGGAACCGAAGGCACTACTCCTACTACATCCATTTTGGAATCATCCCCAGGATTAGTAGCGATTAGCCCTTGCACTTCACTGCTCCATCTTCGACTCCAGACTCGTTTTTCCCACGAAACGTTCAAACCGGATCGAAGTGGTTTTCGGAAAATAAATCCCGATCTCTTCGAAACGATCAACGCATTGGCCAATATTGATAGTCGGTTATTTAACTATCAATTACATTCACAACCAATCATCAAGCCACAATAATTTCTCCCAAATTATTTATTAATCTCAAAATATCTTCGCAAGATATATTTCCACTTTTCAACCCTTTTAAAAACAGTTTCAAACCATCTTCCTCTCACGGAATAAATTTCCCAATATTCTCTATTTCCACCGAAATCACCAAGTACAAATACTTAAGATTTTAAAATAATTTAAACACTTATTATAAAATACACTTTAAAACATTTAAATTAAAACTACTTTAATACTTTATTTAAAAATATATACTTTAAGAATATTTAAAATAAACTACTTTATAAAATATAAAACTACATTTTTATCCTTTTAAAACATAATACCAAGTCACCTTTAAATAATTACTATTGAATAAATTTGAGAAATACTTACTTTTAAACTTTAAACATTTAAAAATAATAAATTTTCTAAAACATACTTTAAAAAACAACTTTAAAACCTTTAACTCATACTTAAAAGTTTGCTTTGGAAACATACTTGGCTATCCAGGGAAATACACTTCTCATTCACATCTTTAAAAATAAGTCACTATTTATTTTTAAACAAATTTTACCCATTTCTTTAATAAATTCCCACCGTGAATTTATTCTTCCCAATATTCACTGATATATTACTTCACCTTTATAAACCCAGTTTATAAATTCCATGGTCTCATCCAACTTTTAAACACAGTTTCAACCACTTTATAAATTTTCAAATCGCTTTCCAAATCAACTCCATTTTAAAATAAATTCTTTTATTTACTCAAATTTATTCTAAATTCCATTGATTCCATTTATTCCAAATTTAACTTCTTAATTAGGATTTAAAATCCTATTTAAGCTGAAATAAAAATTTCCTCTTATTTCTCCCAAATTCCTTCTTTATCCTTTCAAATAAATTCAACCCTTGTATTTTAGGATAAATTCTTTATTCCTTCAAAATAACATCACTTAAGTTTTAAAATTCATTTTTTTCCTTTTATTCAAAATCTCCTTTCCCATACTCGGAATTTATCTAATAGAAATTAAAAATCACTTTTATTCTTTTCCAATTCATTCTTTAATTTATTTAAATTCTCTATAATTATTTACTTAAAAATTTACTCTTTTATTTCTTTCCAAAAATCCAATCTATATATTTTGGTAACACAGTATACCCAAATATATTCAATCAAACCATAGCATCCATCATCTCCAATTATCAATATAATTCATCACAGAATATCAAATAATCATATCACAGAATTATTGGAACAATCTGAATAATTTTAAGGAATCCAGTTGGATCCCTCCAACCTGTTTCCCTGCATCCACAGATATTAGCACAATATAAAATACCATTTCCACTTCGAGGTGGAATATCGCAGTATATGGGTTTATATAATATCATCCGCTATTATGCAGCGCATAGGGTCTCATCCGCTATATAATGCGGGAATATCAATAACTCCAATATATACTATATATACTACTATATATAATATAGCACATCAAATCAATTCAATCATTCAACCAATTATTTAAATTTAACCATTTAAATTTAAATAACAACCCAGATGAGTGAGATTAACTCACCTTTTATTTTTGTTTTGCAATCCATTTCCATTTCGACCATTTCTTCAAGGTTCGAGACCTTGTATAAACATTATATAATTTATTAATATTCAAACAAATCAAACAATCAATTTTCCTTAGATAAATTTAATTAACCCATAATTTTATTTAAACTAATAAATTTTATTTTAAACTAATCTTCCTATAATAATAATTAAATAGATTATCTTAACAAATAAATTAATTTAAAATAACTAGTAAATTAAAATATCTATATGTATATTTATTTATTTCATTTTTCTTTTGAAACTACCTACATATACATACTTATAAAATAATCTATATTACCATAAAAATTTCTACTTCCTAAGTCTTATCTATATATAAACTATTTTCTTCAAAATCTTATCTATAAAAAAAATTTGTTTTCTGTAAATAGATCTATATAAAAATCTGCATATATGTGTACACTTTTATTCAATGCATATATATAAAGCTTGACTTTATTGTATATTATTTCCATCTATACATATAAAATTCTGATTTTAAAATCCATTTTTATTTCATCTGTGCATATAAACATGTATTTATTAAATTGAATTAAATAAACAATACCTCACCGCTGCTCGACACCAAAGCACCACCGCCTCGCGAACCCACGCGCCACCATGCGGTCTCGATTCCCCACTCGACCTCAAATTCGCGACCTCCGCTGCGTCGAAACCCTAGTCTCCAAACATCGCGAAACCCCTAAATCGACCCTGCCTCACATTCGCCAGATCCTCCACACGAGAGCGAACGCCAATACCCAAACGCGGCCTCGTGCAACCATCAGGACTCGATCCATTACAAAGCGAGGAGCAGCAACATCTTTAAGGAACGGCTACTCGATCGACTCCGTTTTGAACGTGACGAAGGACGATCTGATTGGCGAATTTCAGTCGCCATTTCTTCTTGTTTTTTTTTGAAGTTGAACTCAGGATTTATTTGAAAGAGGGGAAGGCTCGCAAATCCATTTGATGTCATCGAGGAAGAAGAGAAATGAAATCGCGATTTTCGTTCTCGAACGAACAGATTTCATGAAGTATCAAAATCTAGAGAAAGCCAAACGAAATCGGGATTATATATATATATATATTTCTCTTTTGATGAATGAATGATTTTGTCTTCCCACAGATTTGAGAACGAGATAGGCTTTTAAAAAGAATGGGTTGCGTGTTGAATATGATTGCGTGTTGTTTTTAAAAGGGGGAACATGATTTTGAAAGGAAGGCTGCTTGCTGTCTTCGGGCTGCTACAGTGCTTTTGATAAGAAGGGGAAAGTTGTGTTGTGAATAGAATTCAACTGATGGTTGACTAAAATATGCAAATAATTCAAATTCAAATTAAAATTATCTCGGTTTACGTAGCTTAAAATTGCGAACCCCTATCGAGGCGTGCTGCTAAGCGTTTATAATGCTAAACCCCTATTCCGAACACAATGGAAAAGGTTTCGAGTCCTAATTAGATCTTATGGAAAAGATAGCTTTTTGGACTCAGTTATAATATTGGATTCGATATAAATTTCAACGCGTTTATATATCGTATGCTCACACAACAATTCCAATCACTACGAAATTTAGAATCCAATAATAATACAATATTACGGATCCAACGGAACTGGTTTCGTCGAATTCCGAGACTGTACCTCGGAAGGCTATTTTTAAATATCAATTTAAACAATATATTTTTAAAACTGAACAAATCACTTTTAAATTCGATTTTAAAAGTTCTATCACCCTCAGTATTATTAATATGAATTTTATAAGCCTTCAAATTATTTTTAACTGGCTTTAAACCCCAGATTCAATATTTTACCCAACTTCAAATTGTTTAATTTAATGATTAAATTACCCAATAAATAGTGATATTTGGAATTCAAGTCAAAAATAACCTTTAAATATTTAAAATTAGTTAAATATTCCAATTTCAAATATTCAAAATTCCGGATCGTCACATTCCTCCCCCCTTAAAAGAATTTCGTCCTCGAAATTGTCAGTTAAGAGGAATGGTTCAACACCGTTTATTATTTCCCTAAAAGCCAAACAGTTTCAACAACTTTCCCAAAACAACCATTTTATTAAAGACACACTATCACTCTAACTCACTTCCCAAACTTTTCCATAATTCCTAGACAATATTAATTACTCAACCATTCAAATTATAATTTAAATCAAAATTTAAATTATCAAAATTTCTTCAAAAATTTTCTAACTCCTTAAATTTTCGAAAAATTTCGCCAGCGTCTCCTTTGCGCGGCTAGCTCGGTACAACTACAAAATGCCTCTACGGTCCCTCAAATTTCAAAAGGAAACAAAAAGCCAAGTGGCTAGACAAGAAAATCACCAAGTTTCATACAGAAATTTAAATACATACCTTTGCCGAGCAAATTTCAATTTATCTTCTTAAATCAAAAATCAATTTTCCATTTTGCCTTTAATTACCTGTATCCTACTAAGCAATAATATCCAATCACATAATCTAAAATCATTTTATTCACATCCTTTCAAAATTTTCAATATCTACTTTACTTAAGCCCGTACAATGCACATATATCATCCATACGCAATACCAAATCTGATCGCTCACTCGATCACACAATTTCATTTCCGAACTAGTATCGTCCACCCGACATCCTAGTGAAGACTCAGATCTGGTTTCTTGATCAGAAACCATCATTCTCCTTGCATAGCCACAAACTATGATAGAGAATATCCAAAATCAATCAAAATCCATATCCAGGGTTCACCGTCGAAAATCGAGTGAAAAATCCCAATTCGGATCGATATAACTATCTCGAAATTCTGTGCTCGAATCTGGATCAAACCATTATGCAAATAAAATAATATACGTACATCCTACGTATTAATTCCAATTGATTATAAACTATATCAATTCTCTTTTATTCACATTCATTTGATTTCTATTTACTTATTCACAATTTCCCTTTTCACAACTTTCTGTTTTAATCTTCATTCAATTATTCACTTAGTATATTTCTCCATTCCAAAATTACTTAGTATATTCCCAATACCAATTTACTTAAGAACTTCATTCTTCATTTCTTAAGTTCAATATAAATATTTCTTATATTTATTTTTACTACTTCACTACTGAAGTATATACTCCAATTGAGTTCCAATTCCATATAAAATCAATTTGCTTCAATTTATTAGTTATTTTCAAATCTAAATACTTTCTCCCGATTTTCATTCAGATTTTCATCTTCAATTTTGCTTGAATTCAATTTATCTTCAAACTCTGAATATTGAATTTTGTTCACCTTATCTCAACCCATATTTAATTAACCATTTCCTTTTATTAGTTTCACTTACTAATTTATTTAATTAAAATCTCAAATAAAAGTTTATTTGCAAACTTTTTCTTCCTTTAGTTTCTTCCTACAATTTCTTCGATTTCACCTTACTTCACATACACAATTTTAAATTAGATTTCAATATTCAGTTTCAATTCCATTTGCTTACAAATTTTAAATCATTTGTCATTAGTGAAAATTTTAAAAAATTTATAACTCTCAAAATTTTCGGAAAATTTTGGTAGAGTCTCCTTTGTACGGAGGAGCTTTTGCAATTTGACAAGCGATATAGATATATATACATCGACCCACACAGTCGGAAAAACAAGAAAACAAACAACAGTTCATATTTCCTATCTTTTATTGCGTAGGCGTACCTCTATTTAGCATTTTAAAGCAAGCGGCTTATTTAATTAGCATTTTGCGCGATCAAAACCAGCCAAACAGCTTCCAAAAACCTGTACTTACTCAATTTAAAACATGTAAGTGCTAGATACATATAATTCACTAGTATTTTACTTATTTAAAATAGCTGAAACATGCATTAGATAAACAATGCATACTAAACAGTCTTTCATTAGCAATTTCTAATGTTCCAATATTAATTTTAATTGTTGACAACCCATTCATATACTATTTTCATTTAATTTTAAATAGTTTACAACTTAATTGCTTACATTCAATTCATTTTTAACTCAAACAATCCCATTTATATTACCATAATATTTTAAATAAGCTTCCAGAGTTTAAACGTTCAAAATCAGATTTGAAAAATATACATATCCAAATCAACCATTCTTTGAATCTCAAAACGAGACCCCATTTTCAAAACCATTCCAATTTAAAACAATTTGGTAGCAATTCCTCTTCTGGAAACTCGAAAATGAACATCGATTATGCTGCAGTCATCACCGAAGTTATTTTCCAGCGACCGAAAGAGTTCAATGCTTTTATCTCTTTAAAAACGATTCAAATATTTTTAATTTCAAATCTCTCCAGATTTCAAATCCAATTCAAAATATTTCCAAAATAATATCACTATTATTCCTTCAAAACCTTTGAAAACCATTTTCAAACTCAAAGGAATTTTATTTCCAAAATTTCGAATCCCAAATCCTTTCAATTCATATTCAAATATCACTCTGGAATTTTATAAATCACATTTATAATTCACATTTACAAATTCCATTCTGTTATATGAATTTATTTCTTAGCTTTTAGTTATGATTTCAATTTCTTATTCAATTTCCACAACAACAATGATAATAATTTAATATTATCACTTCCTAACAACCAAGCATCCATATATAACTATAATAATTTTCGAAAAATTACTTCTTTTATACACAAAAATAATTTGGGTAAAATTATTTCATTTACCCTATTATAAAACTACTGTGTCGAATTGTTCTATTCAAGTGTTTAGAGAACCCTATCAATAACGTTAATTACTCGTATTGACCAGAACCCATAAACTACTCAATAAACCAACCAACATAATATATAACAATTTTATATTCACTAACAAATACGCGCTCATATCTATTAATACACTCAACTCATTCCAGAGTTCTATGGACTCTATTTCAATGAGTAATTCCCACTAGAGCCAAGGTTATCGCCAGCCTAAGCTCTAATACCAAGTGAAACGACCCGCAAACCCGTACCCCTTGAATCGACACTATTCTCCAACATATCGACTCAAAGTGAACGGAAATACGAACCATTAGGGTTAAATAAGAAGAGGTAGAAGAAGAAAAAAGTAAACAATAACAAAATCTCACAATCGCAGCGGAACAATATATAATAGATAACGACTAATTTTAATACAAAAAGAACTATATTGTTTTATACATCTCATCATCAGAGTACACACAATCAATAATACAATACTGGACAGTTTCGACAACTTGTCCTCACAAATCTAACTATACAACTTATGATACACAGCGGAATACATCAAATACGTGTGATACGTCTCGCTATCCAGCTCGTCTCCTGAGCTCCACAGCATCCTATCCTGTATCTGTAATACTCGGTCTGACCCGAGCATTATAATAAAATAACACCCGAGTCAGTCTGGAAAACCAGCGTGAGAAAACACACTCAATTGGATTATTAAAGTTTTCCAAACCCTTTGAAATCAAAGCATCTCGTAAGACCACGCCATAAATAAACATGTCGGGTTTTTACCTTATGATAGCCAAAACACTTTTATCAAATCTGTCTGATATTATAATAGTGTCTATATACAAATACTTATTCAAATAGCTGAAATTGTTACATGATTAAATTTCAGCATACTAGCCACAAAGTGGGTTATACAAACAAAATTCGTAAAAGTCGCGTAGGAAAAATGGATTTCCAACTAATGACTAGGCATTGGGGTACCACCTGTCATAGTACCTGGTCTAGATCAGCGTACCGAGGACCACGCCCGATCCCCTGCAACACAAGACCGAAACTACCCCTTATTGGATAATTCCGAGTAAGATCACCCCACGGTTGGGATCAGCAACCGCACCACTAAGCCGAAATAAAAGGGACATTTAGACAGGGATGACCTCACCCTAATGGGTGCTACCCACTTAGCCTTGCTGCATAACCCCTAATTTTCAGTCATTCCCGGTTGATGAGGCTCGAGGCTAAGCGTTACCTTTTTAGAACACATCTCTTAGAATGCTCATCGTCCACCTGACGATGTTTTGAAAGCATTCATCCATACAAGTCTGTTCCGGGTTCGAACGGAACCGAAGGCACTACTTCTACTACATCCATTTTGGAATCATCCCCAGGATTAGTAGCGATTAGCCCTTGCACTTCACTGCTCCATCTTCGACTCCAAACTCGTTTTCCCCACGAAAACGTTCAAACCGGATGTAACGCCCCACTCTGAGACCCACTGTAACAAAGAGTATTACGGGAGTAATACCGTCTGTTAAAGCGGAGAATAGAGTATAGTGGGAGCGACCATTTGTAATCAAGCTATAACTATCTACCGAATACGTCGAAAGGTGGAATCTATTTAAATTTTTCTCAATCAGGTGGTTTGACATATTCGGTAAATACTTATAACGAAATTACAAATGGCTAAAGATCTATCAGAATAAGCATAGTAATAAATGATAAAACATCACAGAACAGAATCACATCACAGATAAAATCCCAAAACAATACATCATCAATACAGATCCAAATACCATAAGTGGGTACAAAGCCACTGCTCACACATGTGAGTCAAAAATATGTACATATCAAAGTCTGAATAATAACAGAGTAGCGGAATAGTGGATAAATAAAAATGCTATCTATCAGCATAGCAGATAATGTCCAAGCGGAAGCACAGAAGCTAAGTCCAGAGACCTAACCTGAAACAACTCAGTCTGACCCAAGCGAAAACACTCGGGTCAGGCTAGCTAAACAATCAGTAATAACTGAGATATATAATAATGTGGTACATAAATAAAACAGTACTTATCCAAAGAGAAGTATATTATGAACCACATGAATATAATGACGATCCCTAATCATCAATAAACAATAAAAATCTTCAAAGAGAAATCAACACCAAAGTGTATAATAAATAAAATCGCCTCATATCATCGGCGTAGCCAAAGCTATAAAAAGATGCCCATAGGCAATAATCCCAAGAGTGACCAGAGTCTGTAATCAATGCCCAAGCAAAGATCGATGCTCCAAAGAGCAATGGGGATATACTGAAAAGTCAATGAAATCCAACACTGAAAAGCAGTGTCCAGAGACACTGTGAATCCACAAGGCAGTCGCACTTACATCGTATGGTTCCATAGAACCAACACCGAATGGCGGTACTCGAATGAATATAAAAATCATCAAATAATACCAATATTGCACGTGCACCGACCAAAGTCGTTGTTGCCAAGTACTGTAGAGTTGTGATCGATCACTCGCACAGATGCGAAACGCGCGAGACGGCAAGATCCTTCCCAGAAGGATAAAGGCCCAGAGGCGCATGCCGAAAAATAAACTGCTCCATAGAGCAGGTGTCCAGAGACGGTTGCCCAGAGGCGTGGTGACCCAGAGGTCCAGTATTGGCCGCCCAAAGGCTAATGTGTCACCAACTTCTTGGAGAGGAACCCGTAAAGTGTTAACAATGAGTCCCATACCCCACGTTCGCACTAAACGGTTTACTAACCAATAGCAAGCTCACACTCCAAACAATAAAAAGTCCACCTCGTATCATCGGTAAACTAGACCCAAAGGTCAAAACGATCAATCGAATAGGTCAGGGATTAACCGGAAAGAAAATACACACGGTTCCATAGGCCGGAGATTTCCTAACCATTTAAGCACCTTTCCACTTCGCTCGACGTGCTAAAAAGTGAGTGTGAGATTTTTATTATAGAAAATAATGGTGCGAAACGGATTTATAATTGATTTTGAAATCACTTTAAAACGGCTTTTGAAAACTCTCCTATTATGGAGTAATTAATTTAATAATTAAAAATAATATTATATAATAATTTCGAAAGCCATTTAGGAGTGAAAAATCCTTTGAAAATAATTCATAAAACTCGTGTACGAAATCTAGAGAGAAATCTCAAAGAAATCAATAAAACCAGAAAATCACTGAAAATATTCTAAGTGTTGGAAAATAGTCCAAAAATGACGCGAACCCAAGTTCAGAAAATTATTCGGACTAGCAAACTGAATCCGAATGGCATGAAAATGGGTAGGCATATTGTCCAACATCCCTGCTCCAAACTGCAAAAAGAATCGGGAAATTCCGACTTGAAACAAAGAAACGGCGTCGTCTCAAAGTCGGACAAAAATCATAAAACTTTACTGTGTCAAAACAGTGTAAAGGTCCCACTTCGACGACATGGTCGAAGGGTCACATGAACTCAGATCTTGATGAAAATTTGCAGGAGCGTAGTAAAGTACTCCTACTTTGATATGCAATAAGAATCGTTTGGTTTTGACTTGAAACGAAGAAACGACAATGTTTCAAAGTTGGTCCGACGATAACTGAAAATGATCACTATTGTAAAACAGTTTCTGGGTGCTACTTCGGTATAAGAAACGAAGTATCTATTGCACCCAGATCTAAACCAAACTTTGCATGGTTAAAGATCTCGATCTCATCTTTTTAACAAGACCAAAAACAATGAAATCCGACAAAGGACGAGCCCGGGATGGTGTCGCAAAGTCGGGGTTCTTCGCTGAAAACAACGGGAGAAAAGAGACTAAGGCCTATAGTTATGCACTAACTGGCCAGAGATGAAAAACCACAATTTTGGCATAGTAAACTTCAAATTCTGGCAAAATGAATAAAATGAAAGTTGTAGCTTAGTTTCTAAGCTTTCCGGAATGACCAAGATCGTCAAATTCCGACCAGAGATGAAAATTCTATGACTAAAACAATTCTCAGATCTAAATTTTATATCACTGTCGTTGTGCTCTCGGGACAGTGGTAAGAATGCACAGTTTTGACCAAATTAACTTCGAAATTTAATGAAAATAAAAACATGAAAGTTTTAGCTCTAAATCTAAGCTTTCCAGAACATCCAAAATTATTAGATTTGGATAAGAAACGAGTAACTTATGGCCAAATCAAATTCAGGTTTTTATTTTATCAACCCTGTAGTTTGTTGTCAGGTCAGCGACAAACAAGCATGATTTCGACCATTCAAACCTCAAAACTAGACAAAGCACAAAACATAAAAGTTATAGGGTACAGAATAAGCTTTCCATAACTTCAAGAAAATCTTAATTTCGATTTAAGATGAATGAGATATGCCTAATTTACTAACAGCAATAAACTAATTATAATTTCAGCTAGCATATATTACAAGTACCTTATGTGCACACCCCAAAATGAAAGCAAAGATGATCAAAGAGCTATGATTCACATGTTACATAATAAAACATGTGTTACCAACTGATTACCAAAATCAAAAGATGATTAAACAGATATTAGAAGAGGTTTTTAGCAATATACCTTTCTAGAAAGCAACAAAGACTACTATAGCATCAACCCAAGTTAGTAAAAGATGATTAGGAGGCTATAAGATCAAAAAACACAAAAAACATGTGTTACCAAATCAATTTCAGAAATAAGAAAGATATAAAAATGGATTTGAGGTGGGTATTTGCATTACCTTTGCATAGAATGACTTGCATAAGCTAAAACTAGAAGGAGATGAAGATAGAGGCCATTTTTGTTATGAAAGCTTTAGGAAATGATTAGGGTTTTGATTAGAGATGAATGAATGAGGTTAGGAGAGTTTGAGATAATTTATAGAGGAGGTTTAGGGTGGGTTATTGGGCTAGGTTTAGTAACCCAATAAGAAGAGAGTTATTTACATGTTTCCAACAATTAGTCTAAGTGTTCATATATGTTTATAAAACTCATTTTTTCTTATGCAAACCCGTTTTAAAATCTCTCCTAAAATATTTAACTTTCCAAAAATAACATTTTATCCTCATTTTAAATCTCATATTTCCCATTTAATTAAAATAGCCTTTTTCAAATAAATTTTTGTTATTCCAAATCCTTTTATGCTTCATTAAAATAAATAAAAATCCTAACTTTTATTTATTAATTGGTAATGCAAATCCTGGGTTGTTACAGACTCCCCCCCTTAAGAAAATTGCGTCCCCGCAATTCCTTAAGATAGATGTCGTTTATAACGTCACATCCCCAAAAGAAGTGATAGAGATAAAATAGAGAATTCTCACCCGCAGAAGAAGATGGGAGAAAGCCAGGATAAGAGCGTTCGATAGATTCTCTGGTCTCCCAGGTGCAGTCCTTAGGATTCGGTGACCATTGAATCTTCACGAGTGGAACCTCTTTGTTGCGAAGGCGTCTAACCTCCGAATCAAGCACACGAAGAGGTTGCTGCTCCAAAGATAAATCAGGTAAGATCTCTAAATCAGGCACAGCATGCGGCTCAATGATAGAATCAGGGTCGCGGACACACATGCGAAACTGGGAAACATGGAACACGTCGTGCATTCCAGAGAAGTGAGCATGTAGAGCCACACGATAAGCCACGGGGCCAATGCATTCCGTAATAGGAAATGGTCCAACATAGCGAGGAGCCAACTTCCCTGTAAAGCTGAAACGCACAACCCTTTTCATAGGAGATATCCGAATAAAGACATGATTACCAATGGAGAACTCAAGAGGCTTCCTATGGTTGTCCACGTAGGATTTCTGACGGTTCTGCGCCTCTTTCATTCTCTGACGAATAAGAATAATCTTCTCATAAGATTCCCGAACTGAATCTAGATCAAGAAGGAGCTTCTCGCCAGATTCTAACCAACACGAAGGAGAACGACATGGCCTTCCGTAAAGAGCCTCGAAAGGAGCCATGCCAATACTAGACTGAAAGCTGTTGTTGTAGGAGAACTCTACAAGCGGTAAGTGATCCTCCTAACTACCTCCGAAATCCAGAATACAACAGCGTAAAAGATCCTCTAAAACACGATTCACCCTCTCCGTCTGACCGTCGGTCTGAGGATGATAAGTAGTCGAGAGATTCAGCTTTGAGCCCAAAGCTGACTGTAGGCACTTCCAGAAGTGACTAGTAAAGATAGTGTCTCGATCACAGACGATAGGGCTAGAAATGCCATGAAGTCGAACAACTTCCTTCACATATAGCTTGTCAAGCTGAGGAGCAGTCCGAGTGGACTTAATAGGAATGAAATGAGCTGATTTTGTCAAGCGATCGACGATGACCCAAATAGAAGTATGGCCTGACCTCGATCGAGGCAGACCGTCAATAAAATCCATGGATATCTGATCCCATTTCCACAATGGAATCTCTAGCGGCTGAAGAAGACCAGATGGACACTGATGCTCAGCTTTGATTTGTTGACAAGTCATGCAACGGCTTACATAACTTGCAACATCTCTCTTCATGCCCTCCCAATAAAATTGACGACACATATCGGCATACATCTTGCTCGACCCGGGATGAATAGTGTACTTAGTGCGATGACACTCGTCTATAATGTCATGCCTAAGTGATAAATCAGATGGTACCAAAATACGGTTCTTCCTGCGAAGACACCGATGAGAATCAATAGAATAATCCGACAATGTCTCATCACTGGATCCCGACTCAAGGAGATGAATATATCGCAACAAGTCTGGATCCTGCCGCTGAGCATGGGCAATGCGATCCAATAGAATAGGTCGAGCTTCCAAGCTGAATAGCAAGATCTGAGAATCAGAAGACGGAGCTCGATTTCGAATATCACACATAGAAAGAGTCTCAAGAATATCCCACTTGGCTATCATCATAGAACTACTGCCGAGTGTTTGCGACTGAGTGCATCAGCCACACGATTACCCTTGCCAGGGGTATACTGAATGTCTAAGTCATATGAGGTGAGAAACTTTAGCCATCGTTGCTGCCTCATGTTGAGATCTCTTTGGCTGAAAAGATACTTCATCGACTTGTGATCGGTGTAGAGAATGAAACGTTCGCCCAATAGATAATGACGCCACGTCTTCAAAGCAAAGACGATAGCTGCCAACTCAAGATCATGAGTCGGATAGCGAACCTCATTCGGACGTAGCTGCCTAGAAGCATAAGCAACTACCCGATCCTTCTGCATAAGCACAGCACCGAGGCCGCTACCACAAGCGTCGGTGTAAACAACAAGATCCTGGTTACTCTCAGGAACCAAAAGGATAGGAGCATGAGTGAGAAGTTCCTTCAATCGCTGGAAAGAAACTTCACACTTATCAGACCAAATAAAACGAACCCCCTTACGAGTCAGAGTCATGAGGGGAAGTGCAACTCGAGAGAAATCCTTGATAAACCGACGGTAATAACCTGCCAACCCAAGGAAGCTGCGAATATCATGAACGTTCTCGGGCTGCTTCCAATTCTGAATAGCTTCGATCTTGGCAGGATCGACGGAAATACCCTCAGATGATACAATAT
This sequence comes from Allium fistulosum, assembly GCA_030737815.1. Lineage (NCBI taxonomy): Eukaryota > Viridiplantae > Streptophyta > Magnoliopsida > Asparagales > Amaryllidaceae > Allium > Allium fistulosum. Next base: position 361,530,354 of record CM060904.1, read on the forward strand.
GGCCCAAGAACTTGACCTTGCTCTCCCAAAAATGGCACTTGGAGAGCTTGGCCTTAAGCTGATGCTGACGAAGAGTATCCAAGACGATCCGCAAATGATGAGCATGCTCTGCCTCGGATCTAGAATAAATAAGAATATCGTCGATGAAAACCAGAACGAATCTATCGATGTATTCCCGGAACACTCGATTCATAAGATCGACGAAGAAAGCCGGAGCGTTCGTCAAGCCGAACGGCATGACCAACCACTCAAAAGAACCATAACGAGTGCGAAATGCTGTAAGAGGAATGATGTCTTCCACGCCTCATAGCTGATGGAATCCGGTGGCAAGGTCAAGCTGAGAGAAGACCTTCGCACCGCTCAACATGTCGTAACGGGAATTAGAGTTAGACATGATTCAATGATAGATAATTAATTAAGGAATACTATGGAATATAACGGATTCCTATACATATTCCTAACTTATCTATCAATAAACATAAGGAAGGGATTTGATTTAATTCGGATCTAATTTAAAATGTATTGTACTAAGTGTATCTGTTCTGTGTTTATTATGCTTATTCCTGAAACCAGGCTCCGATACCAAGCTATAACGCCCCACTTTGAGACCCACTGTAACAAAGAGTATTACGGGAGTAATACCGTCTGTTAAAGCGGAGAATAGAGTATAGTGGGAGCGACCATTTGTAATCAAGCTATAACTATCTACCGAATACGTCGAAAGGTGGAATCTATTTAAATTTTTCTCAATCAGGTGGTTCGACATATTCGGTAAATACTTATAACGAAATTACAAATGGCTAAAGATCTATCAGAATAAGTATAGTAATAAATGATAAAATATCACAGAACAGAATCACATCACAGATAAAATCCTAGAACAATACATCATCAGTACAGATCCAAATACCATAAGTGGGTACAAAGCCACTGCTCACACATGTGAGTCAAAAATATGTACATATCAAAGTCTGAATAATAACAGAGTAGCGGAATAGTGGACAAATAAAAATGCTATCTATCAGCATAGCAGATAATGTCCAAGCGGAAGCACAAAAGCTAAGTCCACAGACCTAACCTGAAACAACTCGGTCTGACCCGAGCGAAAACACTCGGGTCAGGCTAGCTAAACAATAAGTAATAACTGAGATATATAATAATGTGGTACATAAATAAAACAGTACTTATCCAAAGAGAAGTATATTATGAACCACATGAATATAATGACGATCCCTAATCATCAATAAACAATAAAAATCTCCAAAGAGAAATCAACACCAAAGTGTATAATAAATAAAATCGCCTCATATCATCGGCGTAGCCAAAGCTATAAAAAGATGCCCATAGCCAATAATCCCAAGAGTGAACAGAGTCTGTAATCAATGCCCAAGCAAAGATCGATGCTCCAAAGAGCAATGGGGATATACTGAAAAGTCAATGAAATCCAACACTGAAAAGCAGTGTCCAAAGACACTGTGAATCCACAAGGCAGTCGCACTTACATCGTATGGTTCCATAGAACCAACACCGAATGGCGGTACTCGAATGGATATAAAAATCATCAAATAATACCAATATTGCACGTGCACCGACCAAAGTCGTTGTTGCCAAGTACTGTAGAGTTGTGATCGATCACTCGTATAGATGCGAAACGCGCGAGACGGCAAGATCCTTCCCAGAAGGAGAAAGGCCCAGAGGCGCATGCCGAAAAATAAACTGCTCCATAGAGCAGGTGTCCAGAGACGGTTGCCCAGAGGCGTGGTGACCCAGAGGTCCAGTACTGGCCGCCCAAAGGCTAATGTGTCACCAACTTCTTGGAGAGGAACCCGTAAAGTGTTAACAATGAGTCCCATACCCCACGTTCGCACTAAACGGTTTACTAACCAATAGCAAGCTCACACTCCAAACAATAAAAAGTCCACCTCGTACCATCGGTAAACTAGACCCAAAGGTCAAAACGATCAATCGAATAGGTCGGGGATTAACCGGAAAGAAAATACACACGGTTCCATAGGCCGGAGATTTCCTAACCGTTTAAGCACCTTTCCACTTCGCTCGACGTGCTAAAAAGTGAGTGTGAGATTTTTATTATAGAAAATAATGGTGCAAAACGGATTTATAATTGATTTTGAAATCACTTTAAAACGGCTTTTGAAAACTCTCCTATTATGGAGTAATTAATTTAATAATTAAAAATAATATTATATAATAATTTCGAAAGCCATTTAGGAGTGAAAAATCCTTTAAAAATAATTCATAAAACTCGTGTACGAAATCTAGAGACAAATCTCAAAGAAATCAATAAAACCAGAAAATCACTGAAAATATTCTAAGTGTTGGAAAATAGTCCAAAAATGACGCGAACCCAAGTTCGGAAAATTATTCGGACCAGCAAACTGAATCTGAATGGCATGAAAATTGGTAGGCAAATTATCCAACATCCCTGCTCCAAACTGCAAAAAGAATCGGGAAATTCCGACTTGAAACGAAGAAACGGCGTCGTCTCAAAGTCGGACAAAAATCATAAAACTTTACTGTGTCAAAACAGTGTAAAGGTCCCACTTCGACGACATGGTCGAAGGGTCACATGAACTCAGATCTTGATGAAAATTTGCAGAAGCGTAGTAAAGTACTCCTACTTTGATATGCAACAAGAATCGTTCGGTTTTGACTTGAAATGAAGAAACGACAATGTTTCAAAGTTGGTCCGACGATAACTGAAAATGATCACTATTGTAAAACAGTTTCTGGGTGCTACTTCGGTATAAGAAACGAAGTATCTATTGCACCCAGATCTAAACCAAACTTTGCATGGTTAAAGATCTCGATCTCATCTTTTTAACAAGACCAAAAATGATGAAATCCGACAAAGGACGAGCCCGGGATGGTGTCGCAAAGTCGGGGTTCTTCGCTGAAAACAACGGGAGAAAAGAGACTAAGGCCTATAGTTATGCACTAACTGGCCAGAGATGAAAAACCACAATTTTGGCATAGTAAACTTCAAATTCTGGCAAAATAAATAAAATGAAAGTTTTAGCTTAGTTTCTAAGCTTTCCGGAATGACCAAGATCGTCAAATTCCGACCAGAGATGAAAATTCTATGACTAAAACAATTCTCAGATCTAAATTTTATATCACTGTCGTTGTGCTCTCAGGACAGTGGTAAGAATGCACAGTTTTGACCAAATTAACTTCGAAATTTCATGAAAATCAAAACATGAAAGTTTTAGCTCTAAATCTAAGCTTTCCAGAACATCCAAAATTATTAGATTTGGATAAGAAACGAGTAACTTATGGCCAAATCAAATTCAGGTTTTTATTTTATCAACCCTGTAGTTTGTTGTCAGGTCAGCGACAAACAAGCATGATTTCGACCATTCAAACCTCAAAACTAGACAAAGCACAAAACATAAAGGTTATAGGGTACAGAATAAGCTTTCCATAACTTCAAGAAAATCTTAATTTCGATTTAAGATGAATGAGATATGCCTAATTTACTAACAGCAATAAACTAATTATAATTTCAGCTAGCATATATTACAAGTACCTTATGTGCACACCCCAAAATGAAAGCAAAGATGATCAAAGAGCTATGATTCACATGTTACATAATAAAACATGTGTTACCAACTGATTACTAAAATCAAAAGATGATTAAACACATATTAGAAGAGGTTTTTAGCAATATACCTTTCTAGAAAGCAACAAAGACTACTATAGCATCAACCCAAGTTAGCAAAAGATGATTAGGAGGCTATAAGATCAAAAAAACACATAAAACATGTGTTACCAAATCAATTTCAGAAATAAGAAAGATATAAAAATGGATTTGAGGTGGGTATTTGCATTACCTTTGCATAGAATGACTTGCATAAGCTAAAACTAGAAGGAGATGAAGATAGAGGCCATTTTTGTTATGAAAGCTTTAGGAAATGATTAGGGTTTTGATTAGAGATGAATGAATGAGGTTAGGAGAGTTTGAGATAATTTATAGAGGAGGTTTAGGGTGGGTTATTGGGCTAGGTTTAGTAACCCAATAAGAAGAGAGTTATTTACATGTTTCCAACAATTAGTCTAAGTATTCATATATGTTTATAAAACTCATTTTTTCTTATCCAAACCCGTTTTAAAATCTCTCCTAAAATATTTAACTTTCCAAAAATAACATTTTATCCTCATTTTAAATCTCATATTTCCCATTTAATTAAAATAGTCTTTTTCAAATAAATTTTTGTTATTCCAAATCCTTTTATGCTTCATTAAAATAAATAAAAATCCTAACTTTTATTTATTAATTGGTAATGCAAATCCTGGGTTGTTACACCGGATCAAAGTGGTTTTCGTAAAATAAATCCCGATCCTGGTCTCTTCGAAACGATCAGCGCATTGGCCAATATTGATAGTCGGCTATTTAACTATCAATTACATTCACAACTAATCATCAAGCCACAATAATTTCTCCCATATTATTTATTAATCTTAAAATATCTTCGCATGATATATTTCCACTTTTCAACCCTTTGAAACACAGTTTCAAACCATCTTCCTCTCACGGAATAAATTTCCCAATATTCTCTATTTCCACTGAAATCACCAAGTACAAATACTTAAGATTTTAAAATAATTTAAACACTTATTATAAAATACACTTTAAAACATTTAGATTAAAACTACTTTAATACTTTATTTAAAAATATATGCTTTAAGAATATTTAAAATAAACTACTTTATAAAATATAAAACTACATTTTTATCCTTTTAAAACATAATACCAAGTCACCTTTAAATAATTACTATTAAATAAATTTGAGAAATACTTACTTTTAAACTTTAAACATTTAAAAATAATAAATTTTCTAAAACATACTTTATAAAAACAACCTTAAAACCTTTAACTCATACTTAAAAGTTTGCTTTGGAAATGTACTTGGCTATCCAGGGAAATACACTTCTCTTTCACATCTTTAAAAATAAGTCACTGTTTATTTTTAAACAAATTTTACCCATTTCTTTAATAAATTCCCACCGTGAATTTATTATTCCCAATATTCACTGATATATATTACTTCACCTTTATAAACCCAGTTTATAAATTCCATGGTCTCATCCAACTTTTAAACACAATTTCAACCACTTTATAAATTTTCAAATTGCTTTCCAAATCAACTCCATTTTAAAATAAATTCTTTTATTTACTCAAATTTATTCTAAATTCCATTGATTCCATTTATTCCAAATTTAACTTCTTAACTAGGATTTAAAATCCTATTTAAGCTGAAATAAAAATTTCCTCTTATTTCTCCCAAATTCCTTCTTTATCCTTTCAAATAAATTCAACCCTTGTATTTTAGGATAAATTCTTTATTCCTTCAAAATAACATCACTTAAGTTTTAAAATTCATTTTTTTCCTTTTATTCAAAATCTCCTTTCCCATACTCGAAATTTATTTAATAGAAATTAAAAATCACTTTTATTCTTTTCCAATTCATTCTTTAATTATTTAAATTCTCTATAATTATTTACTTAAAAATTTACTCTTTTATTTCTTTCCAAAAATCCAATCTATATATTTTGGTAACACAGTATACCCAAATATATTCAATCAAACCATAGCATCCATCATCTCTAATTATCAATATAATTCATCATAGAATATCAAATAATCATATCACAGAACTATTAGAATTACAATCTAAATAATTTTGAGGAATCCAGTTGGATCCCTCCAACCTGTTTCCCTGCATCCACAGATATTAGCACAATATAAAATACCAATTCCACTTCGAGGTGGAATATCGCGGTATATGGATTTATATAATATCATCCGCTATTATGCGGTGCATAGGGTCTCATCCGCTATATAATGCGGGAATATCAATAACTCCAATATATACTACTATATATAATATAGCACATCAAATCAATTCAATCATTCAACCAATTATTTAAATTTAACCATTTAAATTTAAACAACAACCCAGATGAGTGAGATTAACTCACCTTTTATTTTTGTTTTGCAATCCATTTCCATTTCGACCATTTCTTCAAGGTTCGAGACCTTGTATAAACATTATATAATTTATTAATATTCGAACAAATCGAACAATCAATTTTCCTTAGATAAATTTAATTAACCCATAATTTTATTTAAACTAATAAATTTTATTTTAAACTAATCTTCCTATAATAATAATTAAATAGATTAACTTAACAAATAAATTAATTTAAAATAACTAGTAAATTAAAATATCTATATGTATATTTATTTATTTCATTTTTCTTTTGAAACTACCTACATATACATACTTATAAAATAATCTATATTACTATTAAAATTTCTACTTCCTAAGTCTTATCTATATATAAACTATTTTCTTCAAAATCTTATCTATAAAAAATTTCTGTTTTCTGTAAATAGATATATATATAAATTTGCATATATGTGTACGCTTTTATTCAATGCATATATATAAAAGCTTGACTTTACTGTATATTATTTCCATCTATACATATAAAATTCTGATTTTAAAATCCATTTTTATTTCTTCTGTGCATATAAACATGTATTTATTAAATTGAATTAAATAAATAATACCTCACCGCTGCTCGACACCAAAGCACCACCGCCTCGCGAACCCACGCGCCACCATGCGGTCTCGATTCCCCACTCCACCTCAAATTCGCGACCTCCGCTGCGTCGAAACCCTAGTCTCCAAACATCGTGAAACCCCTAAATCGACCCTGCCTCGCATTCGCCAGATCCTCCACACGAGAGCGAATGCCAATACCCAAACGCGGCCTCGTGCAACCATCAGGACTCGATCCATTACAAAGCGAGGAGCAGCAACATCTTCAATGAACGGCTACTCGATCGACTCCGTTTCGAACGTGACAAAGGACGATCTGATTGGCGAATTTCAGTCGCCATTTCTTCTTGTGTTTTTTTTTGAAGTTGAACTCGGGATTTATTTGAAAGAGGGGAAGGCTTGCAAATCCATTTGATGTCATCAAGGAAGAAGAGAAATGAAATCGCGATTTTCGTTCTCGAACGAACAGATTTCATGAAGTATCAATATCCAGAGAAAGCCAAACAAAATCGAGATTATATATATTTTTCTCTTTTGATTTGTCTTCCCATAGATTTGAGCACGAGATAGGCTTTTAAAAAGAAAGGGTTGCGTGTTGAATATGATTGCGTGTTGTTTTTAAAAGGGGGAACATGATTTTGAAAGGAAGGTTGCTTGCTGTCTTCTGGCTGCTATAGTGCTTTTGATAAGAAGGGGAAAGTTGTGTTGTGAATATAATTCAGCTGATGGTTGACTAAAATATGCAAATAATTCAAATTCAAATTATCTCGGTTTACGTAGCTTAAAATCGCGAACCCCTATCGAGGCGTGCCGCTAAGCGTTTATAATGTTAAACCCCTATTCCGAACACAATGGAAAAGGTTTCGAGTCCTAATTCGATCGTATGGAAAAGATAGTTTTTGGACCCAGTTATAATATTGGATTCAATATAAATTTCAACGCGTTTATATATTGTATGCTCACACAACAATTCCAATCACTACGAAATTTAGAATCCGATAATAAAACAATATTACGGATCCAACAGAACTAGTTTCGTCGAATTTCTGAGACTGTGCCTCGGAAGGCTATTTTTAAATATCAATTTAAACAATATATTTTTAAAACTGAACAAATCACTTTTAAATTCGATTTTAAAAGTTCTATCACCCTCAGTATTATTAATATGAATTTTATAAGCCTTCAAATTATTTTTATACCCCATATTCAATATTTTACCCAACTTCAAATCATTTAATTTAATGATTAAATTATCCAATAAATAGTGATATTTGGAATTCAAGTCAAAAATTAACCTTTAAATATTTAAAATCAATTAAATATTCCAATTTCAAATATCCAAAATTCCGGGTCGTCACACACTCAGTCTAACCCGAGCATAAAGCAAAACACAAAACACTCGAGTCAGGATTAACATTCTTATATCAATAAATTCAACTTAAGTGAAATGTCAACTGAGAAACAGGTAACTTAAAGGATGTTTGGGATTTCCATCCTCTAAGGATCCGTGGAACTATCTACTATGTAGTAATATACGCTATTATAATATGTCTATAGTAAAGTAAACTATTAAAATAGCATTAAGGCGTTACCCATATCCCCCTTAACACATTTTATATAATGCCGTAGTCTATACAGATACTGTAAACTCCACTCGCAAGTGGGCTATCAGGGAGCACTCGATAGGTACGACACAAAACAAACTCGTAGAAGGCGTGATAGGGCATGCGACAAGGCACTCGAGGCAATGCCAGGGTAGATATACCATTTGCGTATCCGGACTAGTGGTAACGCATAGCTGCTACTGCCTCCCACCTCGTGACACACTCCCAAATCAAAGGTGTGCACACCAAAATCAAATCACAAAAGCAATAGATATGGTTTCGAAGAAATGTGTCCGATAGGAGGAATGACCTCACTTGGCCCGGCGTGGCTCCTGTTTTAGCCGCATCAAGCTAACTCACGGGAGTCAGGGCTACATAAATACCATATAGAATCGTCACCAAACCATCCTACTTCATTCTAGAATCTCCACCACGTACACAGTTGTTAAAGTGGTTTCGGTATTGGTAGAGAGTATGACAATATCCGATCCCGGTCTCTTTAACAACCAAATGCTTATTTCACACCATGGTCATTTCTTTTCAAATAGTTCATACTTCATATCAAAATATCATATTCGTTTCAAAAACCATATCAATATGATATCATTGTTCACTTTAAATAATATTCATTTCTAGAATCGTAATACTTTCGAAATCATAACACATTGAAATCATAACACTTTGAAATCATAACACTTTTAAAATCATAACACTTCCAACTTACACAGTTTAGATATTGAAAATAGTATATATATATATATTAAAATAGTTATAAATTAAAATAGTTTATATATATTAAAATACTTTATATAATAAAATTAGTTTCCTCTAATTCACAAATCGATTCAAATCATTTTATATTCCAAAATTCAATTTAAATCAATTCCAGTTTAACCATTCCAATTTTAAAGTTCAAAGATTTAAGTTTATATATTCCAACATTTACAATATAAATTTCATTTATATTTCAATATTTAACTTTGAATCTATTCAAATTGGAAAGTATTCGCTTAATCTTTTCAATAACAATTTATTAAATTCCCAACTTATAAATTTAAATAAATATTAAATATTCAATCTCAATTTTAAAATTCAGAATATTCATTTAATCACTTTTATCAAATCAAGTTATAAATCATATTTTCAGCATCTAAGAATCAATAAGTTCAAATAAATTCTTATTTAAATTCAATTATTAACCAATTTAAATTACAAGTCAACATTAATTTATCTTCCCACCTTTATTATTAAAGTTAAAAATCCATTTTTTAAATATTAATATCAATAAAAAAATATTTAAACATATTATATACTAATTAAATTAATTTTTATTAAATTAAATCTTATAATTAAATGTATATTGTATTAAATCTATTTTTATATATTTTAAAAATAATAAACTTGTAAGAAAATCTTAAAATTATATTTTCCAAATTAACTTATAAATTAAAATTTCCAAAACATATTATTTTAAAATCTAGATTTTTACACATATATAAAAATAGACTATATATATTATATTTAAAAATCAATATTTATTTAAACCATATATTTCCTTTCAAAACTTTGGAAATCATTTTTCAAATTATAGACCAACGGTGTCCGTATATAATTTTCTATCCTATGGTCAAGTGATACAGATATTTATCATTTCAATATGCATTTTAAATATCTACGGGTATATATCATTTCAACCCGCAATCCCAAATTCAAAGTCAATGAAAATCGCTTGGGTTTATCATTTCAACCCATAACGATTTTCCCTTATTCTACAAAATCGTTTGGGGATGTATCATTTCAATCCATAGGGAATTCTATACTAACAGGGAACTTGCGGAGTGAGAACATATATGATAATAATATAACATATTAACAACAGGCATATATCATCAGTGATAAATAAAATAAAATATAAACAACATGATATGGTGTCATATCTCATAGGTGAACAATTTCAGATAATAGCATATCATATATAACAATTATATAATTAACAGTTCAATCTAGCAGCATATTTCAATTGTTGTTTCAAGTGAAATCAAATTTAATAAATATAAGAATGTTAATCGTGAGTGATTGCTCACCTTTTAAGGCTAGAGAGACAAGAATGAGAAGCGACTGATACGGATACGCACACAGACACGGGCACGACATGGGACACACAAGCTAGAAGTTTCTGCGACAAGTTAGCAATTGTTGCGATAAATCGATATTGAGTTGGTAAGTTAAGATGGACAAGAGATTGATGAAACAAGATATATTACATATATAAATTTTCTAAAAATCAATTTAAAACATATATTTTCAAATCAAAATCTACTTAAAACACACATAAAATTCCCATACATATAATTGAAACCAAAATGATATACTTATTTACATAAACACATATATTTAAGATCAAAATATATATAAATTACATTTTAAAACAAGTATATATATAACTCAGACTTTGAACAACAGATATGCAAAACAAATTTATATCTAAGTCATATTATAAACCAGATATATGTAGACAGGAATTGTTGGAAAGCAAAGTATATATATATGTTAATAATTTCAAAACCATATCATAAAAGTCAATGTCAACATACTTTATTTACTATATGTATATATATAATTCAAGTCAATCATATATATAAACTATCACTTTATATATATATATATATATATTAGAACCCACATATTAGAATAATATGTTTTCGTATAAATAAAAATTTAAAAATCACATTTACCTTTCAACACGTCATAAACAAAATCCATATTATATATATATATAACCAGAGATCAAAATGGGTACAAGCTTCAATATACATACTAATACATATAAAATCATTAAACAACATACATATATTATCAATACATATATATATATATATATTACCTTTTCAAATTAATATTAAAAAACTTACAGCTGACCTATGTATATATAAAACAGTAAAATATGTGAATGAACTAGTTATGCAAATATATATAACTTATAAAATAAACCCCACAGATTTATATATATATATAACTAATATATATACAAACATATACCAGCTGGGAGAGGAAGGGCTGTGCTCGGCCGAGCATAGGAGGAGGAGGAAGGAGGCGGCCGGTCTACATGGCCAGAGGAAAGTGAGAGGAGCATGGGCTGCGCGTTAACGGTGGGGTGAGTAGTGGTTGCTAAGACTGGTGGTGAGGCCTGAGGGGAGGGAAGAAGGAGAACGGGAGGAAGGCTGTGATGGAGGGGTCTGCCTCGGGTGACGGGCATGAGGCTGAGGAGAGAAGTTGCTCGAGAAGATGGAGGGAGGTGGTGAGGGCGGTCATGAAGGAGAAGGGGGTTCGGTCAGGTGAAGGAAAGTGAGGTGGAATGGGTTGGCAGAGGGAGGGCGAACGGAGGTTGCGGCCATGGATCTGGGGAGTGAAGGAGGATCGGCGGTTGGGGGAGAGGCCGAGTGGTGGTTGTCGTGGGTCAGGCGGTGAGGCGGAAGCGAGATACAGTGGATGCGAAATATATTATTACGATTTATATAAAACTTTAGTTATAATAATAATATGTATAATTTTTATACAACTCAAGCACAGACAAGTGGATGTGAGCTGCTCACGAACAAGGTTTTGGGAAGCTACAGGGATTTATATTTTAAAATTTTCTTAGAAATGACAGAAGAGGAAGAGAATGAAATGATAAACGAACCAGATTTATATATCAAATATAGGGAGGAGCGTCAGGCACGAGAGTTTATGAAATAATAAAAGCAAATGAAATTGAACCGTAGAAATAAAGTAGCAGGTAGACTAAATATAAAGTGAAAGAAATGGCAACGGTCTCATAGTGATTCAGCTGAAAATTCAAAGCAATTTAATAGTGTGGCCCAGGGTTTCACGGTTTCAAATTTGAAAAGCAAGGAAATCCCAAAAGTCACAAATTTCGGTACCGATACGACGCACGGTTTTATCGTTTCCATCGCGTACCGAACCTCAAAATACAGAAATAAATATACTACGGAGATCAGCACGACGAGATGAACAGAATGGTACGCAGATATAAATGATACGACCATCCTATCAAAAATTGATGTTTGATGCCCAAACTATTGCTAATTTGCCGAAATAAGATAAACGAAGCTAGAGAAGTCCAAATTTGATGAAACGAATTATGACGTCTCACTCAGAAAATGATTTACATTTTTATTATATAAAATATTTAGATTTCGAAAACATTTAAATTTCCATCAATTTTTAACTGATTTAAATTGAAATAAAGTTACACAACAAAATAAACTTCCATATTATCTGATGGAAATATGACATTTTCTTCGTTTAAATAGACGCATACCAAATATCAAATTTTTATTCCCAAATTCAAAAATTTTAAATTGCATAAAAATTCAGTTATTTACGTTATAAAGACCGTTAAAATTTACGGGTCGTTACAAAATGAGTGATGTGTAAGTAGTTATACATTTGGTTGTAAATATGATTAAAGTACTCAAAAGTAATAATTGTTTATTTATCATCCCATTTTAATACGTTGAAATAATTTGGAAACCAATAAAAATTTAATGTAAATCAAATATTGCAGTTAATATGAATTAAGATGATAACTGCACAATATTGATGTAATAAAATCTAAACCAATGTTAATTATATCCATAATGTGATAGCTGATATAATAATAAGAGTGGAAATCAAAATAATAGAATTTACTCGAATTAAATTATAATTAACTGGAATTTATTACAGTTGTAATTGGACGTTGACATTAATGCAATGTTAACACTAGAATTTGACATGGAAATTTTATTTTAATGGATTATAAATTTATATGTAATCAAGAATGACAAATTTGTTAACTTTTAAATTTGAATTGAAAACTGATTAAACCAATTTAATAATAATTTATTTAATTAACGTGAAAATTCGCCATTTTGACCACGGTCTCGGATTTCGATGAAACAAGTTTCATTGGATCTGTAACAGTGAATTATTTTAGCATTTCCAGTTTCATAGTGATCGGACTTATCGTTTGATCGTGCGAGCTCGAAACGCGTAGAAATCGATTAATTGAAATTAAATAAATATAATTCGATTTTAGAAGCTAACTTCTGTATACAATGGAATCAGGGTTTGACACGAGTTCCATTGAGTTTAAACATATCGAAAACCTATATTTCGATATATTGGATGACCAATTTTCGTTTCGGAAAAGAAATGGGCTTTTTGGGTCGTCATTATCGTTTTGACCCAATTCGATCTGTCCATTTGTTCTTACCTACCTTTGTCTATATATAGGCTATTATAAACCCCAGTAGCCTTTTCATTTTATATTGTCTGTACATACATTTCCTTCTCATCTCCTCTTTCTTTCCAATGGCTGAAACCCTAATCTCAATTTAAAAAAAAGTCGGATCTAGGGCGACTTCGGGTCGCGCTTCGGTTCAAGTGACAAAAACCCTGCAGCGACTTTGGGCCATGAACCAAATGACTCGGGTCTCAGGTTGTGACGCCCCACCTCTATACCCACGCTAGCCAAGAACACTACGGTGTAGTGCTGTCAACTAGCACGGAGAATAAGGCTGTTGAGGAGCGACCATCTATGTAATTGCTTTGTGCGAGCATCGATATGTCAGATAATAAAACATTGCATTTCATTTTTTTAGAGGAAACCCGACATACCGATACAAACTCAAAGCTACTACACAGTGGCTATAATAGTTTAGGACAATGGATATAAAATATAACACAGATAACATAAATGCGGAATACAGATGGAACGAAAAGTCTCATATATATAATAACTGATATCAGTTACAATACATTTGACACAATACAAATGATACAACTACAACTGTCGACTCAAGAAGTTATATATACAAGTACATTATCGACTAATATACATGAATACATTATCATCTTAAAACAGACACACTGACTACTACAACAAGACGAAGACCACTTCAAATGATATAAAAAGTCTTCATAGCTCTAGCAGCAACCCAAAGCTAAAAATCTACAACCTGTAAATACTCGGTCTGACCCGAGTATTACATTCAAAAGAAAATAATACCTGGATCAGTCTAATTCAAACTCAGTTATTAGCGCAGAGAAGCAATAATAATCAATCTCAATATAGATGATAGTCACAGAAATCTCGTATATCCAACTCTCGATACGAGAATTGGATAACGGCAGATATAACACTAAACAGTGTTAATCCACAAGACAGAAATCCAAAGCAGTTTAAGCAATTGAAATGTCAATTTAAAAATATCAATGCTAATTGGCTGCAGTACACGAGTACACGCTAACGTGTACTGCCTCGCCAATACAGCCTACGAATTACGCAACAGGTCGATGAATCAAGAACAAAAGAAATATCGATTAAAATCTGTCAATTCGGTGTGGCTGCAGTGCACGCACGCGTGCACTGCCTCGCCACAACAGAATATAAAGTCACCACAAGGGACAAGGGTAAAACTGCTACGAAAATGCAGCCACCACTTGTATTTAAGGGCAAGGCTGCATCAGTGAAATGAAACAGTGTATCCAATGAAAGGGGCAACAAATGAAACAAGTTCAACATGACAAGGACAAACTGGACAACAACAAAAGCATGTACCAACATGAATATATACAGTACAACCAGTGTCAACATCTACATGGATGCAAGCAACTGAGCAAGACAACAGAGTAACAAAAGATGAGCATCAATGCATACTGGAATGAATGCATCAAAGTGACAATATAGGGCAGCACATATATGCAAAGTCCAACATGTTCAAGTTCATCAGACCAAGCTTCAACTTATCTATAACAAATGCAATTGCATATATGCAATGCAGACAGGGACCAAAATGTCCAGATGAACTAAGAAGTGAGATCTACAGCAAGGAAATAAAAGAAGCAGTGCATCAATGTAAATGTGCACAGCTACAACATGAATGTCAATACAGAACAGAGAACATTAAGGCCAAGATTACAATGTCAAAGCATAGAGCAATGCACTAACATACAGACATATACAAATGGTCAAGTAAACTGGTAGCAATGCAACAACAATGTCACACTCACAGAAAAGACACAGATCAGCCTCAATAGAAGATAAGGTCATCAGTGAAGCAAAATGACAAAAAATGCAAATGATACAAGGCATCAATGCAATGTATCAGATTCGAGAACAAGGCAGCTGAAGACAGTAACAAGAAAGGGCAGCAATTCAAGGCAACAGTGACAACTCAAAATCAAACAAGGCCGGAGGCTAAGCTCATAGGGGCCAGTAAGTCTAACTAAATCCAGAGAGCGAAAGGAACATGTAATATAACAGTGAAGTCCAACAGCAAGTGCACGTCAATAATGCAAACAAAACAATACCTCAGAGCAGCTTCCAAATGACAGTGAGTTTCAAAAATGACCAAAGACAAATTTCAAAGCAATGCCCAAGTTTATATGCAAATAATAGTGCAGTTATGTACAATAGCATGAAGCTCCAACCAAGTAATTATTGGATATGTACGCAAGGGTGTACAAAACCAACTGTACATGGCAAAATGAATCAAAGGTGAACAAAGAAATGGCACAGGCATGTGCAGGTCTGAAACTACAAGGACAATAATAGCATTTTCATGCAATACTAGTTGAATGTGAGCAATGTGCCCGACAACAACTTCAAGTGGACTAAGGCAAAATGGATAATACATCAAGACCAAATGAAATTGCAATATGGACCTGTCAGTATACAAGTAATACTGTCTCGAGGTAAATAGGCAGTGCCACTAAAACAGGCATAGCTACAATTTATAAAATGACACAAGGATGAACAGTCGACAAGTATAAACTGCACCTAAGACAGCAACTACGAATGCTCTAATGGAGTTAAAATGATGCCGTGACCAAAACATGAACAATATAATACACTAACAACAACAAGTACACTGAAATACAAAGGTGCAACTAGTCTGGAAATCACTCAGAAATGAACACCAAGAATGATCAGACTCGAGTATGCAATGTCTACGGTCATAAGTGATACCAAGTGCACAAACAGTAGTACGCAAGTGCAGACCTCAAAGGCAAAGCCTTGACATCAGATCTGAAACAAAGTTGTGAATGAACATAGATAGACCAAGCAGTGACATTGCCAAAATCACAGAGTCAAATTCAAATCCAGGCAATACTAAATTCGAACAAAGGCAAAGTCATAAAGTAGGTTCAATTCAAAATCAATGTGGAAGCTACAAAGAAAAGGGTCGATTTCAGGTATCAAAACAGCAGTTTTGAAATCAATGCCGAGAGTATAGAATGTCCAAAAATTTCAAATTTGTTAAAATCAGAGAAATCATGAACAACGACATCAGAGAAATTATCAAAACCGAAACCAAATCAAACGCAAGCATATTATTAAGCTGAATTAGATGTGAGTGGGAACTCACCATTTTTTCGACGAGGCAGTGAAGCCAAAGCTTTAGCATACGAAGCGAAGACAAGCGCGGCAAACCCTTTTTAAGCGATGTCGATTCGAAGTCTCGAAACCCTAAATCGCCAGGGGAATGAAGATACGAGACCGCCATTTTTAATGCTTTCGACGTTTAGGGTTTGGAATGAGAATGAAATAAAGAGGGACGGTTTACAAGGTTATCACGGCAATCAAAAGAACAAAGGGCTAGCTTTTCTTTAAAGCCCAACAACATTTAACTCAGCATCTTAAATAATTTTACAGCCTAAAAAGTATTTCAATTCGATCAAAATGCCAATAGCTATTAGCAACCAGATTAGATCGTCAAGAGGCGATAATTAAATGGGTACGAAATGTCGGGTTGTTACAGACTCCCCTCCTTAAAGAAATTGCGTCCTCGCAATCTTAAGGGATAAGTGGGAAAAGGGTTTGCAATCCAAATGAAGAATGAATCGAGAAGGGGGGAAATCAGGTCGAACAAAATAAGAAAGGGAACGGGTCGAACGATTTTTCAAAAGAATTTTAACTTGATAAAATTCCAATAAAATTTGGCGAACGATTTAATCACCTAGTGACGATCATTAATTTCTATGAATATCCGGGTTGTTACAGACTGTGGGTTATGGGACATGAAGCTAAACTTTAATATTTACTAGCTTAGTGTAATTGACACTTCTCGTTGATCATGACGATCATTTTATGATTTAGACTAGCAATTGTGCGATGTCTCTTTGTTTGCAAGGTTAGACTAGACCGCAGTAGTGTGATTCCGACTCACACATATCTCTTTGTCCGCAAGGTTAGTCTAGACCGCAGTAGTGTGATTCCGACTCACACATATCTCTTTGTTTGCAAGGTTAGACTAGACCGCAGTAGTGTGATTCCGACTCACACATATCTCTTTGTCTGCAAGGTTAGTCTAGACCGCAGTAGTGTGATTCCGACTCACACATATCTTTTTGTTTGCAAGGTTAGATTAGACACCACTTGTGTGATTCCATTCACATATACCTTTTTACTTTTTGGTTAGTCTAGACCTTAAATTTGTGTGATTCCACTCACACATATCTTTTTCTCTGCGAGGTTAGCCTAGACCTCAATCTGTGTGATTCCGACTCACACGTGTGGGATAGCGACCCACGGTCTTCGGACCATTCCTGTGTGAAAATTTAATGGATGGCTTCCATGAGATAGCGTCTCGTCTTGTGATACCGGTGTTTTGGAGTTTTCATGCTCCCATTTTGTGATAGGCCCCTTTTCCTTTTTATGATTTAGACTAGCAAATGTGCGATGTCTCTTTCTCTGTGAGGTTAGCCTAGACTTCAATCTGTGTGATTCCGACTCACACGTGTGGGATAGCGACCCACGGTCTTCGGACCATTCCTGTGTGAAACTGTAATGGTTAGCCACCATGAGATAGCGTCTCGTCTTGTGATACCGGTGTTTTGGAGTTTTCATACTCCCGTTTTTTGATAGGCCTTCCCCCCCTTCTTGTGATTTCTGGATTTCTTGTGATGATTTCTGGAATTTTGTGCTTCACCAATTTTCGTGATTTCTATTGATATGTTTATCAATTTTTGTGCATTGGTGAATTCATGTGTTATTGACTTGTTATGAATACAAGTTTAGGGTATGATATCCCTTTCTATCTTTGGGAAGATTCTTGTGACATTTTCTTATGAATGAATATTCATTGGTATTATACTTTGATGCCAGTTATTTTGATGAAATTTTGACGTGTTAACTTCAGTAACCGTCAATTTTAAAATGGATTTACAAGCGGTTCTTCCGCAATGCTGAATTTGTTGTCCGTTTTACTGTATTTTGAGAAGTGCAACTTCCTTATCTAAGATGCTACTGATATTGCTAATTTAATCACGTGTTTTCAAAATTCTTTATTTTTAAAAGTTGTTTATAAAATATAAATTAAAATTGTTTTCAAAAAATTTTACAGTTTACATTTTCAAAAGAACGAGGAAGCGATTTAAACGTTTCAGAAAAATCGAGGACTATGACCCCTTTCTTTTACTGATTCGCTTAATTCCGGACTTGTCCATTTGAGAATGTGAAATGTTATTTTTAAAAACACACAATTCTGCACTTTCAAGAAAACGATAAAGAGATTTAAACGATTTAGCAAAAGTAAGGAGTATGGAACCATACTTTTACTACTTCGGTTAATTCCGGACTCGTTAATTGAATATTTACGACTTCTGATTATCGTTTTTGATAATCGGATGTTTGTGTTTCTGATTATCGTTTTTGATAATCAGATATTTGTGAAATTTGATTATCATTTGTGATAATTAAATATTTTCCGATTTAATTATCGTTTGAGATAATTAAATATTTTTCGATTTGATTAATCGAATATCTGTGTTTCTGATTATCGTTTTTAATAATCAGATATTTGTGAGATTTGATTATCATTTGTGATAATTAAATATTTGTTTTCTGATTATCGTTTGAGATAATTAAATATTTTTCGATTTGATTAATCGAATGTTTGTGTTTCTGATTATCGTTTTTGATAATCAGATATTTGTGAAATTTGATTATCGTTTGAGATAATTAAATATTTTTCGATTTGATTAATCGAATGTTTGTGTTTCTGATTATCGTTTTTGATAATCAGATATTTGTGAAATTTGATTATCATTTTTCGATAGTTAAACCTATTTGCGATTTGAAAATTCGATTATCATTTTTGATGATTGAATATTTGTGATTTTGAGATTTGAGCTTCGTCTTTTTCTCTGGCGATTCAGGTGAGTAATTTGATTTACTCACATTCAATTCGTGCTCTGTATGGGATTTCTGCTCTGTTTTTTTTCCTTCTCTTTTAGTTGCTGGAACTCGATTGTTCTTGCTTTTGTTAGTCGTCTGATTTTGATCCCTGATTCCCACGATGTTGATTCTTTTGATTTGAAGCAGTCGAACCTTTTGATTTCTTATCTAATACTTCCCTGCTGACATTTGCTTTGCTTATGCCTTCGACATTACCATACTCTTTTGGTTGTTACCTTTTGTCCATTTATTCCTTATGATTGCGAGGACGCAATTTCTTTAAGGAGGGGAGTCTGTAACAACCCGGATATTCATAGAAATTAATGATCGTCACTAGGTGATTAAATCATTCGCCAAATTTTATTGGAATTTTATCAAGTTAAAATTCTTTTGAAAAATCGTTCGACCCGTTCCCTTTCTTATTTTGTTCGACCTGATTTCCCCCCTTCTCGATTCATTCTTCATTTGGATTGCAAACCCTTTCCCCTTTTAGCCGGCCCTTCTTTTTATTTCTAGACCCGATCCTTTTTTTTAATTCTTGAGTGAAAAATGGCGGCCGCGATTGCTCTTCCTTCGATCTGGAAAATTAGGGCTTCGTTCCCTTTGTTCCCTTGAGCGCTCGGCTTTGCTTGAGATATTGATGTTGCTTGGCTTTGCTCGAGAAGATGATTCGTGCTTGCTTTCTGCTGTGCGCGCTCCTTAGGGTTTCTGAAACTCGACTTCGGTGTGATTTCTCGTTGCTCTCGGTTGCCACGTCGAAGAAGGTGAGTAAACTTGCACTCACATCTAATTCATTTCTCCTATGCGTGTTTTTGGGTTTGAATTTATATGGGTTCGAAATCCTGTTTTCTCGTTCGTATATTCTATGTTGAATTCGTCTTTGGCTGTTCGATATTGTTTGGAGGATTGCGATGAATTCTGACCTTTTCCATGTGCGTATAGTTGATTTCTTCTGACTTTGCTTGGCCACCACAGTATGATATACTCGGCTTTGAAATGGTTTTGAATTTTGAGATGTTTGTTTATCACCGGCTTTGACTTGGTTTTTTTTTTAAAACATTTCGACGTTGATAATTCGTTTTGATGACCCTGGTTTTAAAAACTTTCCTATTTCTTAAATTATTCAACTTACTCTTCTGCTACTTAATATATTCATCGATGTTGGCATCTGCAATTGCATTTCTCAGTGAACTCCATTTCACTTTGTAGTTGCTTACAGTCACTATCCATATTTGTTTGATCACGGCTTCGATTTTGAACGTGCGGTTTTACTTGAATTTCACGGTATCGAAACTTTCCTGATTCTCAAATCTTTGACCTTTTCAAAAAGACGATTTCGGCATTGAATATTGTTATGACTTCGACACTTCCATTTGTTCATCTCTGTAGCATTGATTTATTGACTTACGTCTGCATTTTTATACTTCGACTTCTGTAATCTTCTCTGATCATTTGACATTGGTCATTCGCGACTGTTTATTATGCTGCATCACTTGTAGTTCTGTATATGCTTGTTTTGATGTACTTTGGTCATTTTGTTCGTTGAACTTGCTACTGTTCATGGTGATGTTGACACTTGATGCACTGAGTATGTACATTTGTTTCTTTGTCAATCTACTTGAGAATTGACTTCGGTCTGTGATGTTGAGCTGTTATTTGATTCTCGGACTCGGCTTCGATTATTTTGACTTTGACTTCTGCTTCGATCACTTTGTCATTACAGTGTTTATTCTTTAGCCACTGTCTTCACTCGAGTTTGCAGTTAAGTCTGGTTGTATTGATTTGTTGTAGTAGTCTGATGACCTGACACTTGTAGCTTATGTACCATGAGTAGCTCTGGTTACTTGATCATCTTGTTCAACACTGTTTTACTTGAACATTTGCCACTGATTGTCTGATATGCATACATTTGAGTCAGTGTTGCAACTGAACACTTGAACTATATTTGTTTATTTGATTCTGGACACTGATTTGTATTTACTTGAACTTGAGCTACTCTGGTCACTTGAGTCTGTTTTCTGTTTGATCTTTGGTCATATGAACATCACTGAGTTGCTTGTGTATACTTGTATTGCATTGCTTCATATTGCTCTCTGCATACTTGAATTGACTTTGTAGTCTGCTCTATCTTGAAAATTTCTGTTAATCTTTTTCAATTTGATTTTTTAAGAAGAAATATTCAGTCTTTCAGCTGCACTTGGTTTTGCTTCATGATGCACTGTTACTTGTTCACAATATCACCTGACTTTGATCATCTCTGCACTGTTGAATTTCGTTCATCCCTGACCTGTTTGGCTTCACTGCATAGCACAGTCTCTTTTGTATAATTATGTTCCTCCCTGTAGCAGCTTTGTGCATTCCTCTGGTCATTTGTATTCATCTCTATGGTATACTCGAATTGACCTCAATATTTCATTTGGTTAGTGTACTTGGGTCAGTGGCATTGATATCTTTAGCTTGATCGACAGTTGTTGTTCACTGTTGTATACTTGCATGTACGTTGTCATTCTGTCTAGAGTAGGTTCTACATTCTGTAATCTTGAATCTTTTGACTTTGTTTGTTACTGTCTGTTATCCCTGAGTTGAACCCGATTTCAGGGTTTGACCTTGTGATCATTTGTGACTTTCACTGAGCTTTTGTGTATCTCTTGTGATAGTGGCGAGGCAGTACACGCGTGCGTGTACTGCAGCCCTATCAGATTTGACAGTTTCAAATTGATATTTCAATTGTTTAAATTGCATTGGATTTCTGTTTTGTGGATTAACACTGTTTAGTGTTATATCTGCCATTATCCGGTTCTCTTATCGAGAAGTTGGGTATACGAGATTTCTGTGACTGTCGTCCATTTGATATTTGATTATTATTGCTTCCGTGCATTAATAACTGAGTTTGAATTAGACTGACCCGTGTATTATTTTCTTTTGAATTTAATACTCGGGTCAGACCGGGTATTTACAGGTTGTAGATTTTTAGCTTTGGGTTGCTGCTAGAGCTATGAAGACTTTTTATATCACTTGAAGTGGTCTTCGTCTTGTTGTAGTAGTCAGTGTGTCTGTTTTAAGATGATAATGTATTCATGTATATTAGTCGATAATGTACTTGTATATATAACTTCTTGAGTCGACAGTTGTAGTTGTATCATTTGTATTGTGTCAAATGTATTGTAACTGATATCAGTTATTGTATATATGAGACTTTTCGTTCCATCTGTATTCCGCATTTATGTTATCTGTGTTATTTTTATATCTATTGTCCTAAACTATTATAGCCACTGTGTAGTAGCTTTGAGTTTGTATCGGTATGTCGGATTTCCTCTAAAGATGAAATGCAATGTTTTATTATCTGACATATCGGTGCTCGCACAAAGCAATTACATAGATGGTCGCTCCTCAATAGCCTTATTCTCCGTGCTAGTTGACAGCACTACACCGTAGTGTTTTTGGCTAGCGTGGGTATAGAGGTGGGGCATCAAACAGGTCGTTTTGGCCAAAACTCAGAGCGAGCACCGGGTAATTGAGGGGGCGGACCGAAGTAAGACTCGAATTCGAAATTTTCCAATCTTCTAATGTTAATAAGTTTTCCATACGAGCCCGGATTCACACGCGGTTTTCTCTTTTGCGATCGTATCGAAATTCCGGATATTATGGAACTAGTTTGGCTGCATTCTGAGACTGTTAAATTTTTGGGCTAATTTTGGATTTTAAATCGACGACAAATCAAAGGTGAGTATTTTAACCCACTCATGAATACTAAATCATCCTATGATAGTTAAATTAAATTTATGATGTGATTAGAAGTTGATTGATTACTATTTGGTATATTTAAATTGTCATTCGAGTTCAATTTGAATTTATATTGAATCTAATTTCCATTTAAATTAATATTTAAATTTAATTGCCAGTTAAATACCTGATAATGATAACCAGTTTATTTGTTGTGATTTATTGGTTGAATTGAATGACGATTGTGATGGATGTTTAATTGTTGATATTGCATGACTGGATGTTATGTTTATTTCATATATTATTATCACACTACAAGTTCCCGTAGTTATTGTTAGGAAAATCACTATGGGTTGAAATGATACATACCTGAATGGTCTTATAGATTAGGGAAGAATCGTTATTGGTTGAAATGATAGACTCGAGCAATTTTATGGATTTTGAATTTTAACTCGGGATTGCGAGTTGAAATGATATATACACGTAAATTTAAATTTATTGCAGATTGAAATGATATATATCTGTATCACTTGACCATAGGGTAGAAAATTATATACGGACACTGGGTGGTTAAATTAAATGATTTTAATCCTTAATTTTGAATCTAGTTAAATGATATGATGAATAAAATTAGATTTATATGAACTGAATCATTTTCAAAATCCAAGTTTCAAAATGTTGAAATTGGAACTGGTTTAAATGAATAGTTTAAAGAATCTAAATTGAAATCTTAAAAGTTGAGTTTGAAATATAAATGAAATTTATCAAAACTGAGTTATTGTAACATTCGAATATTTAAACTTTGAAACCTATTGAATTTGAAGTGGTTTAAATTGTAGTTCAAACAGGGATTTGAAATCGATATAAATTGAAATGGTTTTAATGAGGATTTGAATTGAAAGTTTAAAATTGAATTTTGTTGATTTGAAATCTGGATATGGTCCAGATTTGTTGAAATGAAAGAAACAGTTTGATCTGATACTATTTTCAAAATAAATTATTTTATATAAACTATTTAAAAATCTATTATTTTAAAATTTGGATTATTTAGAATTTCAAAACTATTTACTATATAAACCATTTCCATTAATCATACCATTTTATATTAAACTATTTTAACTGTTTTAAAATCCTTAAACTGTTAAAACTAACTTAAACTATTTTAAAACTATTTTAAACTATTTTTAAACTATTTAAAACTATTTAAAACTCTTTTAAAACTAATTTAACTATTAAAATTATTTTAAACTATTTTAAAACTATTTTAAACTTTTTTATACTATTTAAACTATTTATGACTATCTAAACTATTTTCTAAAATTCAAACGGTGCAAGGTTGAATTGTTTATATTTAAATCCTTGATTTAAAAGAAAATATGGTTAAATGATGTTATAACCTACGCTGGAATTTGAAATGATATTTTCTAGTGAAATAACAAATTTTTAGTAAATATGATGATTTTGAAATGAGGTTTTAAACTATTTTGTGGATATGATTTCGAAAGTGATATGATTTTGAAAGTGAATATGATTTCAGAAGTGATATGATTTTGAAATAAATATGATATTTTGATATCAAATATGAATCGGTTTGGAAATGTAAAAGAACCATCTGGTGTGAAATAAGCGTTCGGTTGTTAAAGAGACCGGGATCGGATATTGTCATACACTATGCCAATACCGAAAACCACTTTAACTACTATCGGATATTGTCATACACTCTGTGTAAGTAGGATGGTTTGGCGAACGTTACTATAGGAGGTATGAACGCGGCCCTGACCCCCTCGGGTCATCTTGATATGACTAAAACAGGAGCTTTACTGGGCCAAGTGAGGTCGCTCCTACGATCGGGCACATTTTTTCAATATCATATTTATTACTTTGTGATTGATTTGGTGGCCACCTCTCGATTTGATTATGGGAGTGTGTTCCGAGGTGGGTGATAGTAGCTGCTATGCATTACCACTAGTTCGGGAGTGCAAATGGTTGAATCCTACCTTGGCATTGCCTCGCTTGCCTTATCATATGCCTAATCGCACCAACAACGAGTTTGGTTGTGTCGTACCTATGGAGTGCTCCCTGATATCCCACCAGTTTACGGTAGAGTTTATAGTGCTGTATAGACTACGCCATTTATATTAAATGTATTAAGGGGAATATAGGTAATGCCTTAATGCTATTTTAATACTTTACTTTACTGTAGATATATTATAATAGTGTATTGTACTATGTATGTAGATAGTTTAACGGATACTTAGGAGATGGAATCCCGACCATCTCTTAAGTTATTGCATGCACGTTAGACACTGGATAGGAGATGTAAAATACCGTAAACATCTCTGAAGCCGTTACACTCATATTTACTTATTTTGATTTAACTTACATAAGATCTTTTAGTTCTGACTCGAGTGTTTTTTCTTTTCATTACGCTTGGGTCAGTTTGAGCTTTTCAGTGTACTGAAGACCATTTTATTCGGAGGATGAAGATGGAGATTAGTCTACTATTTATTATATTTATTTCACTACATCATGTTGTTCCACTGCATTATTTGTTTATTCATGCTATATGTATAACATTGACCTGTATTGTAAAAGTGCAATCAAATATTATTTGTAAAACAGCTTCTTGAACTGTTTATTTGATTATTATATTTTGTCATTCTGCTGTGAGATTCTGTGTTTTGTTTTTCTTTCTTTTCTATTATTTTCTTATTCACCCCATTAAAAATCCTCCCTTTTGAATGGTTTGAGTTGATATGTGTGGTTTATTGTCGATTTAAACCATCCAAAAAGGTGGGTCGTTACAAGTGGTATCAGAGCCAGGTTTAGTGATAACCTTAGCTTTGTGGGGTTTGACTCATTAGAGATATGGTAGTAATACCCTAGAATGAGTTGTTTTGAGCGTATATATATGAGAGAGCGTACTTGTTAGTGTTATAAAATGTTTTTTTATATTGTGTTAATTTGTTCTATTTAGTATTTATAAATTTCTTTCGGTACATAGGACGTTATGGTTCGATAGGGATTTCTAAACACTTAATGGGGCAGACCGACATAATATTGGTTTGAAATATAGGTAAATGAAATAATTTTACCTAGTATTAAATTTTGTATATAAAAGAATAATTTTTATAAATGGGTATAGTTGAATGTGATATGTTTGTTTGTTTGGAAGTGAAATTCTATAAATATTAGTTGCAAAATAGGATTTACAAATAAAGTGAACATAAATTGGAAATTTGAGAACTTAAGTTCCAGGGTTTTGAAATTGGTTTGCAAAAGATTTTGGAATATAATATTAGTATTATTTGGAAGTATTTTCAGATATAAATATTTTCAATGTGATTTGAAAGAAATGTCCTAAAAGGAATTTTAAAAGGAAATAAGTTTTGTGCTCCCCTCTTTTGTCGTTGGAAAATAATTTCGGTGATGACGGGCGCATCATCGACTTTCATTTTCGAGTTTTAAAGTGGGAAGGTCACTGTAGTAGTTTTACTACACATTTTTTGATAAGCAAATCTTAATTTTAAAATTTCTACATATGATTCGATATATAAAAGCTATGAGTATATATATATATATATATATATATATATATTTAAATGATTTAAAAGGGAACTCGGTATTCAGTTCTTAGGTTTCTGTAAATTAGAAATTTTAATTTTTATAATGATTGAAATCTTAACTATTTTAATAATTGGAAACTTCTAAAATGAAATATAAGAAATTAGAAGCTAAGTCATTAATGGAACTCAAAAAAAATTGGAAATTTGTAACTTGTAAATCAAAAGATATGAAAATTTGGAAGATATAATTATTGAACATTTTTGTTAACTAAAATGAATAAGATAAACTTATGTAACATTCAATTACATTCTTAAAACATATATATGACTTACCAGAATGTTTAAAAAGTTGTAATGTAAAATAAGAATATGTAATAGAATATTATACAAGTAAAACTTAAGTAATGAAAGTGTTCAAATGGAATTATTTTTATAAATAAGAATTTAGATGTATAATGAATGTTATAAACATAAGTTAATGTTTTGAAATGCTAATAATTAGATTGAATAGTAAAAAGTGAATATTATCTAAGAAAATGTTTATAAACTTAAAAAATGACTGAAATCATTCATAAATAAGTTTATTTTTAATTGACCCTATAAAGGAATGGGTTTAATATTCAATGATACTATATAAGAAAGGATGAATGTAAATAAGTATGAATTGATTCATTAATGAATATTAATATTAAATTGAAATCAAGCTATATAAACAATGAATGTGAATTAAAAGGTAGAAAACTTAAGTATGAATTTATTCACTAATGAATAATATTAAATGGAAATCAATTTATATAAGTAAATAATAAATATGAATAAATAAATGCAAATTGATAAGAGATAACCTAGTATGAATAAATTGAAATAAATGAAATGTATGTAATACTTTAATAATGTATTCAATGATGATTTCAAGCATTGAATGGGAATTATATTATGTAAATAACATATGTAAGTCAATGAATGAAGGAAAAAAGACGTTATATGAATGAATGAAAATAAAATGGAAAGTAAGTGATGAAAAAAAACTAATAGCATGAACTTAAATGATAGTGTGTTAAATTCTTTGTTGTTTGACTTATGGAAAGTTGGGAAAGGATACTTCTAATAGGTTGTATGAATAATCTATTAAGAAATTATCTAAGGCTGTTGAGCATAGGATACACTTGATAGTTTATTTATTATCCTTGTATGATGAAAAGTTTCTGACCTGAACAAACCATTTGTTTTGGTTGTTATAGATGTGTGAAAGACTCTTTGATTTCATAAAATGATTGTACTGTTTGTTTGCAAATGACAGTTGTGATGTTGTGTTGCTTGTAATATTAATTGAAACAACTTATATATTACTCTTTTTACATAATTATTAACTTCTTTGGATTATATAAGAGAAATACAGGTTCATGGAAGCAATAGATACTGCTTTTGGTTTCGTAAACAAAGTTGTTTGCCGAACAAATAGGTACGTTTTCGGATTACGGTTTTGGAATGATATTATATATTGTTATCCCATTGTTTGGGAAGTTTTATTTTTAAAATATGATGTATATATATGATATTATTGATATTATTATTTTTTCCAGACCTAACCGTACAAAGGAGACTCTACCGAAATTTTCCGTGAATTTAAGACTTAGAAATTTTTTGTGGAAGTGAAAGTATTTTCAAACTTTTATTAAACTTGAATATGAAGATTTAATTATTTATTAAATTGATATATTTTATTTAAAATACATAATTATGAAAGTTTAAAGTGTTTATAAATTGATCATTTTGAATAAAAATATATTAGTTTCTTAATTCCTTCTTGTTCCTTTTCGAGGACTAAAAGTTTAAGTAGGGGAGAGTGTAACGACCCATATTTTTCAGTAATTAAAAATATTAATTAAATAAGATTTTAGAATTTAATATTGTGTGAAATTAAAAATTTATGATTTATTAATGAGAAAAAAAATTAGAATGTAATTTAATAATATTGGTTTAATTTAATTGATAACTATTTTAATGTAATTTCAATCAAGTGAAATAATTGTAAAGTTAATTTGGTGATAATTGTAAATAAGGAAATAAATTAAATGTTGTACTAAATGGTGAGATTGTATGTAATTAATTGAAATTGAATATGAAATGAGTGGGGAGTAAGTAGTTATACATTTGGTTGTAAATATGATTAACGTACTTAAAAGTAACAATTGTTTATTTATCATCCCATTTTAATATGTTGAAATAATTTGGAAATCAATAAAAAATTAATGTAAATCAAATATTGTAGTTAATATGAATTAAGATGATAACTGTACAATATTGATATAATAAAATGTAAACCAATGTTAATTATATCCATAAGGTGATAGTTGATATGATAATAAGAGTGGAAATCAAAATAAAAGAATTTATTCGAATTAAATTATAATTAACTGGAATTTATTAGAGTTGTAATTGGACGATGACATTAATGTAAAGTTAAGTCTTGAATTTGACATGGATATTTTATTTTAATGGATTATAAATTTATATGTAATCAAGAATGATAAATTTGTTACTTTTAAATTTGAATTGAAAAGTGATTAAACCAATTTAATAATAATTATTTAATTAACGCGAAAATTCGCCATTTTGACCACTGTCTCGGATTTCGACGAAACCAGTTTCATCATATTCGTAACAATGAATTTTTTTAGCATTTCAAGTTCGTAGTGATTGGACTTATTGTTAGATCGTGCGAGCTCGAAACGCGTAGAAATTGATTAATCGAAATTAAATGAATATAATTCGATTTTAAAAGCTAACTTCTGTATACAATGGAATTAGGGTTTGAAACAAGTTCCATTGAGTTTAAACATATCGAAAACCTATATTTCGATATATTGGATGACCCATTTTCGTTTTGGAAACGAAACGGGCTTTTTGGGTCATCGTTATCGTTCTGATCCAATTCGATCTATCCATTTGTTCTTACCTACCTTTGCCTATATATGGGTTGTTATAAACCCTAGCAGCATTTTCAATTTATATTGTCTGTACGTACATTTCCTTCTCATCTCCTCTTTCTTTCCAATGGCTGAAAACCCTAATCTCAATTTCAAAAAAAAAATCGGATCTTAGGCGACTTCGGGTTCAAGAGACGAAAACCTTGCAGCGACTTCGGGTCAGGAACCAAATGACTCGGGTTTAGGGTCATTTTGGCAAAAACTCAAAGCGAGCACCGGGTAAATGAGGCGGCGAACTGAAGTAAGACTCGAAGTCGAAATTTTCCAATCTTTTAATGTTAATAACTTCTGCATATGAGCTCAGATTCACACGCGGTTTTCTCCATTGCAATCGTTTCGAAATTCCGGACATTATGGAACTAGTTTGGCTGCATTCTGAGACTGTTAAATTTTTAGGCTAATTTTGGATTTTAAATCGACGACAAATCAAAGGTGAATGTTTTAACCCGCTCACAAATACTAAATCATCCTATGACAATTAAATTAAATTTATGATGTTATTAGAAGTTGATTGATTGTTGTTTGGTATATTTAAATTGTCATTCGAGTTCAATTTAAATTTATATTGAATCTAATTGCCATTTAAATTAATATTTAAATTTAATTGCCAGTTAAATACCTAATAATTATAACCAGTTTATTTGTTGTGATTTATTGGTTGAACTAAATGACGATTGAGATGGATGTTTAATTGTTGATATTGGATGACTGGATGTTATGCCTATTTTATATATTGTTATCACATTGCAAGCTCCCTTAGTTATTGTTAGGAAAGTCACTATGGGTTGCAATGATACATACCCGAATGGTCTTATAGATTAGGTAGAAATCGTTATGGGTTCAAATGATAGACTCGAGCGATTTTATGGATTTTTAATTTTAACTCGGGATTGCGGGTCGAAATGATATATACCTGTAAATTTAAACTTATAGCGGATTGAAATGATATATATCTGTATCACTTGACCATAGGGTAGAAAATTATATACGGACACCGGATTGGTTAAATTAAATGATTTTAATCCTTAATTTTGAATCCAGTTAAATGATATGATGAAATAAAATTAGGATTATATATACTGAATCATTTTCAAAATCCAAGTTTCAAAATGTTGAAATTGGAATTGATTAAAATGAATTGTTTAAAGAATCTAAATTGAAATATTAAAAGTTGAGTTTTGAAATATAAATGAAATTTATCAAAATTGAGTTTTGAATATTTAAACTTTGAAACCTATTGAATTTGAAGTGGTTTAAATTGTAGTTTAAACATGGATTTGAAATCGATATAGATTGAAATGGTTTTAATGAGGATTTGAATTGAAAGTTTAAAATTGAGTTTTGTTGATTTGAAATCTGGATATGCTCCATATTTGTTGAAATGAGAGAAACAGTTTGATTTGATACTATTTTCAAAATAAATTATTTAATATAAACTGTTTAAACATCTATTATTTTAAAATTTGGATTATTTAGAATTTCAAAACTATTTACTATATAAACTATTTCCAACAATCAAACCGTTTATATTAAATGTTTTAACCGTTTTAAAATCCTTAAACTATTTAAACTATTAAAACTAACTTAAACTATTTTAAACTATTTTAAAACTATTTTAAACTATTTTAAACTATTTTAAAACTATTTAAACTATTTTAAACTACTTTAAGCTATTTTAAAACTATTAAAACTATTTATGACTATCTAAACTATTTTCTAAAATTCAAACGGTGCAAGGTTGAATTGTTTATATTTAAATCCTTGATTTAAAAGTGAATATGGTTAAATGATGTTATAAACTACGTTGGAATTTGAAATGATATTTTCTAGTGAAATGACAAATTTTTAGTAAATATGATGATTTTGAAATGAGGGTTTAACCTATTTTGTGGATATGATTTCGAAAGTGAATATGATTTTGGAAGTGATATGATTTTGAAGTAAATATGATATTTTGATATCAATTATGAATCGGTTTGGAAATGTAAAAGAACCATCTGGTGTGAAATAAGTGTTTGGTTGTTAAAGGGACCAGGATCGGATATTGTCATACTCTCTACCAATACTGAAAACCACTTTAACAACTGTGCACGTGGTGGAGAATCCTGAACGAAGTAGGATGGTCTGGCGAACGTTACTGTATGAGGTATGAACGCAGCCGTGACCCCCTCGGGTCAGCTTGATATGAAAGAAACAGGAGCTATACTGAGCCAAGTGAGGTTGCCCCTCCGATCGGGCACATTTCTTCTATACCATATTTATTACTTTATTTGATGGCCACCCCTCGATTTGTTTATGGGAGTATGCTATGAGGTAGGCGGCAGTAGCTGCTATGAGTTACCACTAGTCTGGGTGTGCAAACTGTAGAGTCCTACCCTGGCATTGCCTCGCGTACCATAACATATGCCTTATCGCGCCCACTACGAGTTTTGTTTGTGTCGTACCTATGGAGTGCTCCCTAATAGCCCACCAGTTTACGGTGGAGTTTACAGTACTGTATAGACTACGGCATTTATATAAAATGTGTTAAGGTGGATATGGGTAATGCCTTAACGTTATTTTAATACTTTACTTTATTGTAGACATATTATAATAGTGTATTGTACTATGTATGTGGATAGTTTAACGGATCCTTAGGAGATGGAATCCTGAACATCTCTTAAGTTATTGCACACACGTTAGACACCGAATAGGAGATGTAAAATCCCGTAAACATCTCTGAAACCGTTACACTCATATTTACTTATTTTGATTTAACTTACATAAGATATTTTAGTTCTGACTTGAGTGTTTTGTCTTTTCATTACACTCGGATCAGTCTGAGCTTTTCAGTGTATTGAAGACCATTTTATTCGTAGGATGAAGACGGAGATTAGTCTACTATTTATTATATTTATTTCACTACATCATGCTATTCCACTACATTAGTTGTTTATTCCTACTGTATGTATAACTATGATCTGTATTGTAAAAGTGTAATCAAATATTATTTGTAAAACAACTTCATGAATTTTTTATTTGATTATTATATTTTGTCATTCCACTGTGAGATTCTGTGTTTTGTTTTTCTTTATTTTCTCTTATTTTCTTATTCACCCCATTAACAATCCTCCCTTTTGAATGGTTTGAGTTGATATGTGTGGTTTATTCTCGATTTAAACCGTCCAAAAAGGTGGGTCGTTACAAGTAACGTCGGTAGCCAGGGAGGCGCCGTGATAAGACAACACTAAAACAAAGTCATAGTGGTCGTAAATAAGGATAAAGTGTATGACAAGGCACGTGAGGCGATGCCCAAGGTAGGATACTACCGTTTTGCGTTTCCTGACTGGTGGTAACCCCTAACGGCCCACCATCTCCAACACCCGCAAAAAATCAAATCAAGATGCACCGATGAAGCCAACATCAATATAGTAATACAAAGAGGTGTGTCTGCTAGAGGTAGCTAGCCTCGTTAGTCAGGTATGGCTCCTGTTTTAGTCATTTCAAATTGACATAAGAGTAGGGTCGTCCATCATCGTTCTCTTTCTTCAAATCTAGCAAACGCCTCCGATTCAACCTCTACATTCCGGATATCATCCACCGCGTACACAGTTATTAAAGTGGTTCCAATATTGACATAGAGTATGCCAATAAGAGGCCCGGTCTCTTTAACAACCAAACGTCAATTTTCACACTGGTTGGTTCTTTTACATTTCAAAACCAATTCATATTTGATATCAAAATATCATATTCCATTCAAAATATCCCTCATTTCAAAATCATCATATTAACTCAAAATATGTCATTTTCACTTGAAAGTATCATTTCAAATTCCAACTTAGGTAACAACCTCATTTAACCACATTCGCATTTAAATCAACGATTTAAATAAAAACATCTCAACTTGCACGGTTTGAAATTTTAGAAAATAGTTTAGATAGTTATAAATAGTTTTAAAATAGTTTAAATAGTTTGATATAAAATGGTTTGAGTATTGAAAATGGTTTAAACAGTAAAATAGTTTGGAGAAATCAAAATAATTTGAATATTAATAAAAATAGATTTTAAACAGTTTATATTAAAAATAATTTATTTTGAAAATAATATCAAATCAAACTGTTTCTTTCCATTTTTCAAATCTGGACCAATACCCAAATTTCAAATAAACAAACTCAATTTCCAACCTTCTAATTCGATTGACTCAATTTCAGTTTAGCTTCAAGTCAACTTGATTTCAATTTCAATTTGAAATAACTTCAATTTTCGAAACATTCATTTTTAGCTTCAAATTCAATTCAACAATTCAATTTACTGAATTAAATTTCAATCCAATTCTTATTTCAAACCATTTCAATTTATATCAATTTCATGTCCAATTTTAAAATACTGATTTAAATCACTTAAATCAAATTAAACTTCATTGTTCAATTTAAGGTTTAATCTTAAAATAATTAAATTTCCAAAATTAAAGTCATATATTAATTATAACTTATATTTCCAATTCAATTTTTAAAACAATTATTTTACCCAATTTCATTCTCAACATTTCAAAGCTCGAATTAGGAAATAATTTAATTCATATAAATCCACAATTTATTTTCGTTAGAACGGTGTTATTCAATCAACATCCAAAAATCAATATTTTGAAATCATTTAATTTAACCAATCCGATGTCCGTATATAATTTTCTACCTTATGTCCAAGTGATCAGATAGTTCAATTTTAATTATGGGGATGGATATATATCATTTCAATCCAAATCAAAGTGTCATAGGTATATATTATTTCAACCTATTTCTTAATTTATTCGAATATAATTTAAATAATAGTTTATATGCTTTCAATTAATATACAGGGTGATAATAGGGATATATAAAAATAAATAAACATCCAGTCATCCAAAATGTCACCAAATAGACATCCATCACAGTCAACATCCAAATCAGCCAATCAATCACAACAATTAACTGGTTATCAATATCAGGTATTTAACTAACAATTCAATTTCAATATTAATTTAAATGGCAATTTAATTCAATAAAATTCAATTTCAATTAAAATGTCAAATTAAACTACCAACAGCAACCAATAAAATTCTTATCACATCATAAATTTAATTCAACTAACATAAGAAGGTTTAGTATTGCGTGAGTGGGTTAAATCACTCACCTTTGATTTATAGTCGATTAAAAATCCAATAAAAGGCCAAAATTCCAACAGTATCCAAAACCAACCAACTAGTTCATTATCGTCCGAAATTTCGATACGATCCCAATGGAAGAAACTGCGTCCAAATCCAAGTTCATATGCAAAAGTTATGATAGTTAGAAGGTTTGAAATTAAATTAAAATTAAAATAAAATGAAGGGCAATTTCTTAATATCGTTCACCTTTAACCCTAGCTCGATCAAACATCTCACGCCCATACACCCAACAGCCGCCAACGTCAAACTACTTACCACCGCTGTTGTGCTCACCCTTGCCTCGATCAGCCTTCGCCACCGCACTGCCCTCGACCAGGCGCACCAACACGTGGCCTCGTCCTTGGCCAAGACTGCTTCGCGCCGCCGCCCCAAAAGATCACCGATTCTGGCGAACTCGATGATGATCTCGACCAACCAACTGCATGGATGAACTTGCCTCAGGCTCCTCTACATGCCAGTGCTCGCCGATCGCTCCAAAGTCGAAGATCCACCGTTGATCGCCAACCCTAGAACGAATGGTCACGACTGTTTCACCGATTTCTGGACAAACCGAAACTCGATTTCAAAAATGAACTGCATATGCAGATTATGTTCGTCGAGAGCTTCATGATGATATATTATATGATAGGGTTTGAGCAGTTTGAATTTTGGAGTTTGATTTTGAATTGTAATTCGGGTTTGAAATGTCTGCCATTGAGAAGGAACAGATAATGGAACAGATAGATAGAAATTGTACGTACAAAAAATGATAATAGAAAGCTGCTAAGGTTTATAACAGCCTATATATAGAGAAAGCTGAAACAAGAATAGATGAAACAGATAGATTGGGCCCACGCGATACCAAAGACCCGTAAAGCCCGTTTCGTTCTCGAAACGAAAATAGGTCATCCAATATATCGAAATATAGGTTTCCTATATTTTTAAACTAAATGAAACTAGTTTTAAACCTCAATTCTATTGTATACAGTAGTTAGCTCTTAAAATCAATTTATATTCATTTAAATTCCATTAATTGATTTCTATGCGTTTCGAGCTCGCACGATCAAACGATAAGTCTGATCGCTACGAAACTTGAAATCCTATAATAATTCACCATTACGGATCCGATGAAACTTGTTTCGTTAAACCCGACACAGTGCCCAAAAGGCTAATTTTTCACGTTAATTAAATGAATTATTAAATTAAAAATTAATTTAATCACTTTTATATTCAAGTTTAAAAGCTAATCATTTCATCATCCTGATTACACAGAAATTTAATGATCTTTTTAAAATTAAATTTTTCATGTAACAGTCCAATATTTAAATATTACATTAATTTACAACTTTAAATTACAACAGTAATCAAACCCCAATTTATTATATTTTAAAATTTCAATAAATTCTATTATTTTGATTTACATTCTTATTATTAAATCAACAATACCTTATGAATTTATTAAACACAAGTTTCCATTTTATTACATTCATTATTTACAGTTACATCTTTTACCATATTAATTGCAATATTTCAATTATATTAATTTTATTAATTTCCAAATTAATTTCAATGGATTAAATGATAAGGTGACAAATAAAACAATTTTTATACATTAGTAATTTAAACCCATTTCATAATTAATAGTTACATCTTA
The DNA here is from genome assembly GCA_030737815.1 of Allium fistulosum. Taxonomy (NCBI): domain Eukaryota; kingdom Viridiplantae; phylum Streptophyta; class Magnoliopsida; order Asparagales; family Amaryllidaceae; genus Allium; species Allium fistulosum. The sequence goes on from CM060904.1 coordinate 361,566,867, forward strand.
ATAATTCAACACATTTATATATTCATTGTTTGCACATAGAGGTTAATAAATTACTTACCACCCAACTGATTTCATATTCTATATTAAAACCAATTAAATGAAATAACATACAACTACACCATTAATCCATCATTTAATTTATTCCTTATTTACAGTTATAACCAAATTAACTTACAGTTATTTCAATTGATTGAAATTACATTAAAATTGTTGTCAATTACATCCAATCAACATTATTAAATTATATTCTAATGATTATTTTCCATTTATAATCATAAATTTTAATTTCTGACAACATTAAATTCCAAAATCTTATTAAATTTAATATTTTTAATTATCAAAAATACGGGTCGTTACAATCTCCCCCGCTCAAAACTTTTCGTCCCCGAAAAGGAACAAGAAGGAATCAAGGGGTTTCAAAATATTCAATTTATAACGATCTAACTTACATATTTAAGCTTAATAAAAATTTGGAAATTACTCAACTTCTAGAAAAAATTTCTAAGTCGTAAATTTACGAAAATTTCGGCAGAGTCTCCTTTGCACGACTAGGTCCGAAAAATAACAATATCAATAATTACATTATATATCATATTTCAATAATAAAATATCCCAAACCATGGGAAAAAACAATAAATATCGTTACAAAAACTGTAAATCACAAACGTACGTATTTGTCGGGCAAACCAACTTTATTTATGAAACCAAAAGCAACTACTATTGCTTTCATAAACCTGTATTTTACTTATATAATCCAAAAGAGTTAAACTACGCAAAAAGTGTTATATATTTTAGTTGTTTCAATAAATAACACAAGCAATACAACATATATAATAATAATATGTAAACAAAAGCAGTACGACCATTATATGAAATAAAAAAATCAATCATACATCCATAGCAATCAAAAACCAATGGTTTGTCCAGGTTCAGAAACCTTCCATCATACAAGGGTGGCAAATAAACTACCAAGTGTACCTTACGCTCAATAGCCTTAGATAATTGCTCAATAGATTATTCATACAACCTTAAAAAAATTGAAGTATCATTTCCTAAACATCCCATAAGCCAAACAACATAGAATTTAAATATTATTTATGTTTGTACGATGTACATAAATTATTTGTTCACAACATCAGTTCTGATCGCTTGCTTGAATACACACATTTCACTTTCGAACTAGTATTGTTAACCCGACACTCTAATGCATACTTTGATATGATTTCTTGATTAGAAATCTCCATTTTCCTTACATAGCCATAAACTATGATAGAAAACCAAAATCATATCAAAAATTTGTATCAAATGCTCGCCATCAAGAATCGAGTGAAAAATCCTAATCTGGATTGGTGTGAATTTCCATAAATCATGTATTCAAATCTGGATAAGAAATGTTATGCGAATGAAATGATCTACGCACAACTTACATATTTTATTCTATTGGTTCCTTTAACAAATCTTCACTTTTCATTTATCTTCAATTCTCATCCATTCATACAAGACCATCTTTTATTAATTTACCTTCATTTACTTACATAAATTATTTTCCATTTGATATTTAAAATCATCAATGAATAATTTCTTAAAGTATTACCTTCATTTTATTGCAGTTTAATTCACATTTATTTACTTATATAACTTGATTAATAGTCATTAATGAATCATTATTCAAGTTCATCTAAATTTAATTCACATTTATTATTTACTTCTATACTTGCTTTCCATTTCATATTAATATTCATTAATAAATAATTTTATACTTAAGTTTCTGTATTCTTTGAGTCCCGTTTATTTCTTCATATACAGTATCATTATATATCACATCTACTTATGAATAAATTAATATTAAATCCATTTATGAATTATTTCAACATATCCTTAAGTTAATAATCATCTACTGAAACTGTAACAACCCAGTATTTTGCATCAATCGATTTTAGATATTAGACGTTTATAATTGCGATTGAAATTTAAAAATCAATTTGAAGTTCTTTTGAAAATTTTGTTAAAATAGTTTGGGCTTTGAAACTTGTTTCGGCCCATGCTTTATCCTTTTGCCGTGATAAATAAAAATCACCGTTTCCTTTACCTTTTCATTCGTTCAACCCTAAGCCCCAAAAATCATTCGAATAAAAATGGCGACGATTTCCTCTTCGTTTTCTCGATCAGATTAGGGCTTGGCCTCGTTCGTTCTTTCGATGCTTGCTAGGGCTTTCGTTCCTCTTGCGCTCTGATTTGTGGGCTTTGTATGTCGAAGCACGTGATTGTTTCGATCGGTTGTTGGATGTTCCTGATGTTGCCTGGTTCGATCGATTTCGAGATGATCCTTGTTGCTTGCTCGTCGAATCAAAGGTGAGTGCTACCGCTCACATCTAATTCAACTGCTCAGTTTCGTGATTTGGGTTTTAAGTTGTTTTATTAGGATTTGAATCCCTTTATCTTCGTCGCATATATTTGTTGGAATGGGCAGTTTATTCTCTTGAACGTATGTTTCTATTTGATGCTTGGGTTTTGACTTCCGACTTAGTTGGCTTCTGAGAATGTTGTCTTTGAATTTGTTTATCCACCGTTCAGTACTATGCTCGGCAGTCGAATTGTCATTGTGATTCGAACTTGACTATGAGTTTTGTTTTGTGAATTCATTGTTTTCTGATGACATGAATTTCTGATGCTTACTGCCTTGACATATGGTATGCATTGTTCATGCGTATTGATGACACTGTCCAGTTTCATTTAGTGTTCACTATAGCATATGTACGCATTCACTTATCATGCTGACACGTGCATTGCCTTCAAATTTTATAGTTGCCCCTCCTGACTTGGTCTTTGATCTTTGACATCGTATTCATCCCTGTAGTTGTTTGGTACATCTTGCTACTTCAGTTACTTAAATCTGTGATTTCTCACCTGGCTTTGGCCTGAGAGCGTCTGCATACTGTTGCATTCGACTTGATAGTATTCTTCACTGTTGCACTTTGTTGCTGGTGCACTTGATGTTGTAGCTGCGTTCACTCTTGTAGTATCACCTGTTGCACCGTGTTTTGTTGTACATTCACCTGCTAGCCTAGCTGCAGTTTCATTCATGTACTTGTAGTTGTACTTCCTCATCACTGTCTTTGTTGCTCCTAACCATTTCACTGAACTTATACATGCTTCCCTTGTTAGCTGTAGCCTGTTTCATTTGTAACCTGTTGGGTTTTAAAGTCCAGTTTCATATGAATTTGAAGCTTGCACTGTCTAGTTTCACTGCCTCATTCATGTATTGTCTTTCCTATCCACAAATGTTCTTGCATTTTGATCATCAAGTATGCACTCCCTCATTGCTATGTTGTATGTGTAGTATATTGTGCAATTGATATCGTTTTCCAATCTTCCTGCATTGTCCATTGTTCTTATGCACTGAGCATTGCTTTGGATTTGAAGTGCCTGACCTCTTTGATTTTCTTTGAGGTCTGGTTCCTTCATGATGTTGTACCTATTTTGCAGTAGCAATTGTGTAGTAGCTACTGTCCAATTTGCTTTTGTTACTATAACTTGTATACTTCATGTGTCAGCTGCAATCTTGTTGCAGTCTTGCCTTGTATTCACGAGGTGCCATCTCGAAGTCTGTACATTACTATGTTGTATTTATATCCATGCTTGCATTTGACTGGATATTAAATTTTATAGTTTGGTCAAAGATGTTGCTGTCTCTGTTTTCTGTTAGTTGATTTGAACTATGATCGAGACTTAGTTTTATGTCTTGACCATTTACAAACTGCACTTGCGCTTGATCATGGTTGCAGTTTTCATTTATTCTTCAACATACCATGTTGTCCCGACCTTTGCATACCTTCTCTGAATTGTTGAGCCTGGACACATATTGTTCATGTGTTCATATTTCGTATTCTCTTAGTTGAAGCTTTATGCTGCTGCACTGCCTTGTTCTCGAATCTGATACATTGCATTGATGCCTTGTATCATTTGCATTTTTGTCATTTTGCTTCACCGATGACCTTATTTTCTAATGAGGCTGATCTGCGTCTTTTCTGTTGGGTGTTGTAGTGCCATATCTTTGGTGCTCTCGCCTTCAGTTTGCTATTTCCCTGTGCCTTGCTTTGCGACATGTTGAACTTGTTTCACTTGTTGTCTCTTTCACTGGATACACTGTTTCATTTCACTGATGCAGCCTTGCCCTTAAATACAAGTGGTGGCTGCATTTTTGTAGCAGTTTTACCCTTGTCCCTTGTGGTGACTTTATATTCTGTTGTGGCGAGGCGGTGCACGCGTGCGTGCACTGCAGCCACACTGAATTGACAAATTTTAATCGATATTTCTTTTGTTCTTGATTCATCGACCTGTTGCGTAATTCGTAGGCTGTATTGGCGAGGCAGTACACGTTAGCGTGTACTGCAGCCAATTAGCATTGATGATTTTAAATTGACATTTCAATTGTTTAAACTGCTTTGGATTTCTGTTTTGTGGATTAACACTGTTTAGTGTTATATCTGTCGTTATCCGGTTCTCTTATCGAGAAGTTGGATATACGAGATTTCTGTGACTGTCATCTATATTGAGATTGATTATTATTGCTTCTATGCTCTAATAACTGAGTTTGAATTAGACTGATCCGAGTATTATTTTCTTTTGAATGTAATACTCGGGTCAGACCGAGTATTTACAGGTTGTAGATTTTTAGCTTTGGGTTGCTGCTAGAGCTATGAAGACTTTTTATATCATTTGAAGTGGTCTTCGTCCAGTTGTAGTAGTCAGTGTGTCTGTTTTAAGATGATAATGTATTCATGTATATTAGTCGATAATGTACTTGTATATATAACTTCTTGAGTCGACAGTTGTAGTTGTATCATTTGTATTGTGTCAAATGTATTGTAACTGATATCAGTTATTGTATATATGAGACTTTTCGTTCCATCTGTATTCCGCATTAATGTTATTTGTGTTATTTTTATATCTATTGTCCTAAACTATTATAGCCACTGTGTAGTAGCTTTGAGTTTGTATCAGTATGTCGGATTTCCTCCTGAAATGAAATGCATGTTTTACTATCTGACATATCGGTGCTCGCACAAAGCAATTACATGGATGGTCGCTCCTCAACAGCCTTATTCTCCGTGCTAGTTGACAGCACTACACCGTAGTGTTCTTGGCTAGCGTGGGTATAGAGGTGGGGCGTCACAGCTTGGTATCAGAGCCTGGGGTTTAGGACAATTATAAAACATAACTTAGATGGAACATGTGTTACAACTATTTGTCGATGCTTTATCTCTCATCTTTACATATGACTATTTTTGACTGTTAGGTATGAATTCCTAACGCTTATTCTTGTGTTTTCGGCTTTGAATTGATTTAGCCGATGTTGATTTTGTTTTAATTTGGCAAATTAAAGCCATTTTGACTTTTGGACTTTGTTCCACTTTTGTTCTATGCTATGAGTGTCATTGTGTACCTGTTACACTGTGATGAAAAATAGCTGGACCAGTTGCAAATTGAGTGATTTTGATTTCTCATTCACATCTAGTTTGAATCTCAGCGATTTTGAACTTAATATTTTGTGTTTTCCTCATCTTGAATTCCATTCGACTTCGGTCACTTTGTTTTTGAGAAATTTCTAATTTCTTGATTTTCAAGACTCTGATTTTGTTTGCCGTTGGTTTCCTAATTTGATCGATTCTTGATCATTTCCCCGATTTTTTGCTATCATTTATTAGCAACTTTGATGACATTTTCTTCAGGATTTTTGTGAACATACTTTCTGATGGATTCAGTATCGATTTCTTTGGATTCCATTCACATCTTCGTATGTGAATTCTTGTGATTGATTGTTTCTATAATCATTTTTGTGATTTGTCACTTTAAAAATATAAAGGTTTTCTATACTAGTAGTAAATACTAAAATCCTTTTCTCCAAACGATTTCAAAAACTATTTTACTACAAAACTCTTTTCCTAAATCATTTTCCAATCTATTAGTATATACAAGCCTTTACTTCACTCGAATGAGAAATCGACTTAAACGACTTAGTAAAATGAGTGGTATGAAACGCTTGCGTTCACTTCGTCGGTTAGCTTGGACTTGTTCGATTGAACCCTTTTTGTGAAAATTCTCTAGTGAAGATTACAATCTGTTCGTAAATATTTGAGTTAAGCAAGTGGTTATGGGACATGAAGCTAAACTCTTATATTTACTAGCTTAGTGTAATTGACACTTTCTTTATGATCATGACGATCATTTTTATGATTTAGACTGGACCTCATCGGTGTGATTTCGTCTCACACATATCTCTTGGGCTTTGAGGATTGTCTAGACACTAGTGTGTGATTTCGTCTCACACATATTGCACGGTTAGACTAGGCCTCATCGGTGTGATTTCGTCTCACACATATCTCTTGGGCTTTGAGGGTTGTCTGGATACTCTTTGTGTGATTTCGTCTCATATATTTCTTTGTCTACGTGGGAGACTATACCCCGATTATGTGATGTTTCGCCATCACATATCTAGGGTAGCACCCTACGGTCTTCGGGCCATTCCTGTGTGAAAATTTAATGGATAGCTTCCATGAGATAGCTTCTCGTCATGTGTTTACGCGTAGGTGAGTTTTCATGCTCCCATTCATGTGTTAGGCCTTTTCCCCTTTCTTTTTTATAATTTAGACTAGCGATTGTGCGAAGTCTCTTTGTCTGTGGGGAGACTATACCCCGTTTATGTGATGTTTCGCCATCACATATCTAGGGTAGCACCCTACGGTCTTCGGGCCATTCCTGTGTGATACGCGTAGGTGAGTTTTCATGCTCCCATTCATGTGTTAGGCCTCCCCCCTTATTTATGTGTTTTCTGGATTTCTTGTGATGATTTCTGGAATTTTGTGCTTCACCAATTTTCGTGATTTCTATTGATATGTTTATCAATTTTTGTGCATTGGTGAATTCATGTGTTATTGACTTGTTATGAATACAAGTTTAGGGTATAATATCCCTTTTCTATCTTTGAGAAGATTCTTGTGACATTTTTGATGAATGAAAATTCATTTGGTATTATATTTCGATGCCAGTTATTTTGATGAGATTTTGACGTGTTAACTTCAGTAACCGTCAATTTTGAAATGGATTTACAAGCGGTTCTCCCGCAATACTGATATTAGTAATTTAATCACGTATTTTCAAAATTCCTAATTTTAAAAAAGTTGTTTCAAAATATAAATTAAAATTGTTTTCAAAATTATTACAGTTTGCATTTTCAATAGAATGAGGAAGCGATTTAAACGTTTCAGCAAAATCGAGGACTATGACCCCTTTCTTTTACTGGTTCTCTTAATTCCGGACTTGTCCGTTTGAGAATGTGAAATGTTATTTTTAAAACACACAATCCTGCACTTTCAAGGAAACGATAAAGAGATTTAAACGATTTAGCAAAAGTAAGGAGTATGGAACCATACTTTTACTACTTCGGTTAATTCCGGATTCGTTAATTGAATATTTACGACTTCTGATTATCGTTTTTGACAATCGAATATTTGTGATTTCTGATTATCGTTTTTGATAATCAGATATTTGTGAAATTTGATTATCGTTTGAGATAATCAAATATTTTTCGATTTGATAATCAAATATTTGTGATTTCTGATTATCGTTTTTGATAATCAGATATTTGTGAAATTTGATTATCGTTTGAGATAATCAAATATTTTTCGATTTGATAATCGAATATTTGTGATTTCTGATTATCGTTTTTGATAACCAGATATTTGTGAAATTTGATTATCGTTTGAGATAATTAAATATTTTTTCGATTTGATTAATCGAATATTTGTGATTCTGATTATCGTTTTTGATAATCAGATATTTGTGAAATTTGATTATCGTTTGAGATAATTAAATATTTTTCGATTTGATTAATCGAATATTTGTGATTCTGATTATCATTTTTGATAATCAGATATTTGTGAAATTTGATTATCGTTTGAGATAATCAAATATTTTTCGATTTGATAATCGAATATTTGTGATTTCTGATTATCGTTTGTGATAATCAGATATTTGTGAAATTTGATTATCGTTTGAGATAATTAAATATTTTTCGATTTGATTAATCGAATATTTATTATTTCTGATTATCGTTTTTGATAATCAGATATTTGAGAAATTTGATTATCATTTTTGATAGTTAAACCTATTTGCGATTCGAAAATTCGATTATCGTTTTTGATGATTGAATATTTACGATTTTGAGATTCGAGCTTCGTCTTTTTCTCTGGCGATTCAGGTGAGTAATTTGATTTACTCACATTCAATTCGTGCAGTACGTGAATTCTGCTCTGTCTTCCTTTTCTTTCAATTGCTGGAACTCGATTGTTCTTGCTTTTGTCAGTCGATGATGATGTTTGGGGTTGTTTATATAGTCGTCTGATTTTGATTCCTTGATCCCCACGATGTTGACTCTTTTGATTTGAAGCAGTCGAATCTTTTGATTTCATATCTAATACTTCCCCTGTTGACATTTGCTTTGCTTATGCATTCGACATTGCCATGCTCTTATGGTTGTTACCGTTTATCCATTTATTTCTTGTGATTGCGAGGACGCAATTTCTTTAAGGAGGGAAGTCTGTAACAACCCAGTATTTTGCATCAATCGATTTTAGATATTAGACGTTTATAATTGCGATTGAAATTTAAAAATCAATTTGAAGTTCTTTTGAAAATTTTGTTAAAATAGTTTGGGCTTTGAAACTTGTTTCGGCCCATGCTTTATCCTTTTGCCGTGATAAATAAAAATCACCGTTTCCTTTACCTTTTCATTCGTTCAACCCTAAGCCCCAAAAATCATTCGAATAAAAATGGCGATGATTTCCTCTTCGTTTTCTCGATCAGATTAGGGCTTGGCCTCGTTCGTTCTTTCGATGCTTGCTAGGGCTTTCGTTCCTCTTGCGCTCTGATTTGTGGGCTTTGTATGTCGAAGCACGTGATTGTTTCGATCGGTTGTTGGATGTTCCTGATGTTGCCTGGTTCGATCGATTTCGAGATGATCCTTGTTGCTTGCTCGTCGAATCAAAGGTGAGTGCTACCGCTCACATCTAATTCAACTGCTCAGTTTCGTGATTTGGGTTTTAAGTTGTTTTATTAGGATTTGAATCCCTTTATCTTCGTCGCATATATTTGTTGGAATAGGCAGTTTATTCTCTTGAACGTATGTTTCTATTTGATGCTTGGGTTTTGACTTCCGACTTAGTTGGCTTCTGAGAATGTTGTCTTCGAATTTGTTTATCCACCGTTCAGTACTATGCTCGGCAGTCGAATTGTCGTTGTGATTCGAACTTGACTATGAGTTTTGTTTTGTGAATTCATTGTTTTCTGATGACATGAATTTCTGATGCTTACTGCCTTGACATATGGTATGCATTGTTCATGCGTATTGATGACACTGTCCAGTTTCATTTAGTGTTCACTATAGCATATGTACGCATTCACTTATCATGCTGACACGTGCATTGCCTTCACATTTTATAGTTGCCCCTCCTGACTTGGTCTTTGATCTTTGACATCGTATTCATCCCTGTAGTTGTTTGGTACATCTTGCTACTTCAGTTACTTAAATCTGTGATTTCTCACCTGGCTTTGGCCTGAGAGCGTCTGCATACTGTTGCATTCGACTTGATAGTATTCTTCACTGTTGCACTTTGTTGCTGGTGCACTTGATGTTGTAGCTGCGTTCACTCTTGTAGTATCACCTGTTGCACCGTGTTTTGTTGTACATTCACCTGCTAGCCTAGCTGCAGTTTCATTCATGTACTTGTAGTTGTACTTCCTCATCACTGTCTTTGTTGCTCCTAACCATTTCACTGAACTTATACATGCTTCCCTTGTTAGCTGTAGCCTGTTTCATTTGTAACCTGTTGGGTTTTAAAGTCCAGTTTCATATGAATTTGAAGCTTGCACTGTCTAGTTTCACTGCCTCATTCATGTATTGTCTTTCCTATCCACAACTGTTCTTGCATTTTGATCATCAAGTATGCACTCCCTCATTGCTATGTTGTATGTGTAGTATACTGGTGCAATTGATATCGTTTTCCAATCTTCCTGCATTGTCCACTGTTCTTATGCACTGAGCATTGCTTTGGATTTGAAGTGCCTGACCTCTTTGATTTTCTTTGAGGTCTGGTTCCTTCATGATGTTGTACCTGTTTTGCAGTAGCAATTGTGTAGTAGCTGTTGTCCAATTTGCTTTTGTTACTATAACTTGTATACTTCATGTGTCGGCTGCAATCTTGTTGCAGTCTTGCCTTGTATTCGCGAGGTGCCATCTCGAAGTCTGTACATTACTATGTTGTATTTATATCCATGCTTGCATTTGACTGGATATTAAATTTTATAGTTTGGTCAAAGATGTTGCTGTCTCTGTTTTCTGTTAGTTGATTTGAACTATGATCGAGACTTAGTTTTATGTCTTGACCATTTACAAACTGCACTTGCGCTTGATCATGGTTGCAGTTTTCATTTATTCTTCAACATACCATGTTGTCCCGACCTTTGCATACCTTCTCTGAATTGTTGAGCCTGGACACATATTGTTCATGTGTTCATATTTCGTATTCTCTTAGTTGAAGCTTTATGCTGCTGCACTGCCTTGTTCTCGAATCTGATACATTGCATTGATGCCTTGTATCATTTGCATTTTTGTCATTTTGCTTCACCGATGACCTTATTTTCTAATGAGGCTGATCTGCGTCTTTTCTGTTGGGTGTTGTAGTGCCATATCTTTGGTGCTCTCGCCTTCAGTTTGCTATTTCCCTGTGCCTTGCTTTGCGACATGTTGAACTTGTTTCACTTGTTGTCTCTTTCACTGGATACACTGTTTCATTTCACTGATGCAGCCTTGCCCTTAAATACAAGTGGTGGCTGCATTTTTGTAGCAGTTTTACCCTTGTCCCTTGTGGTGACTTTATATTCTGTTGTGGCGAGGCGGTGCACGCGTGCGTGCACTGCAGCCACACTGAATTGACAAATTTTAATCGATATTTCTTTTGTTCTTGATTCATCGACCTGTTGCGTAATTCGTAGGCTGTATTGGCGAGGCAGTACACGTTAGCGTGTACTGCAGCCAATTAGCATTGATGATTTTAAATTGACATTTCAATTGTTTAAACTGCTTTGGATTTCTGTTTTGTGGATTAACACTGTTTAGTGTTATATCTGTCGTTATCCGGTTCTCTTATCGAGAAGTTGGATATACGAGATTTCTGTGACTGTCATCTATATTGAGATTGATTATTATTGCTTCTATGCTCTAATAACTGAGTTTGAATTAGACTGATCCGAGTATTATTTTCTTTTGAATGTAATACTCGGGTCAGACCGAGTATTTACAGGTTGTAGATTTTTAGCTTTGGGTTGCTGCTAGAGCTATGAAGACTTTTTATATCATTTGAAGTGGTCTTCGTCCAGTTGTAGTAGTCAGTGTGTCTGTTTTAAGATGATAATGTATTCATGTATATTAGTCGATAATGTACTTGTATATATAACTTCTTGAGTCGACAGTTGTAGTTGTATCATTTGTATTGTGTCAAATGTATTGTAACTGATATCAGTTATTGTATATATGAGACTTTTCGTTCCATCTGTATTCCGCATTAATGTTATTTGTGTTATTTTTATATCTATTGTCCTAAACTATTATAGCCACTGTGTAGTAGCTTTGAGTTTGTATCAGTATGTCGGATTTCCTCCTGAAATGAAATGCATGTTTTACTATCTGACATATCGGTGCTCGCACAAAGCAATTACATGGATGGTCGCTCCTCAACAGCCTTATTCTCCGTGCTAGTTGACAGCACTACACCGTAGTGTTCTTGGCTAGCGTGGGTATAGAGGTGGGGCGTCACAGAAACAATATTCACTTTTTACTATTCAATCTAATTAATAAGCATTTCAAATCGTCAACTTAAGTTTAAAACATTTCTTATACATCATAATTCTTATTTGTAGACATAATTCCATTTGCAAACATTTTCACTACTTAAGTTTTACTTGTATTATATTTTATTACATATTCATATTTAACATTACAACTTTTTAAACATTTCTGGTAAGTTTTATATATATTTTTAGAATGTAATTGAGTGTTATATAAATTTATCTTATTCCTTTTAGTTAACAAAAATGTTCAATAGTTTACATCTTCTTAATTTTCATCATCCTTTAATTTACAAGTGACAAATCTTCAATTTCTTTACAGTTTCATTAAATACTTAGCTTCAATTTCTTATTTCTCAGTTTAGAAGTTTTCAACTATTAAAATTTCACTTTATTTCTATAACTGAAAATCATTAATTAACAGGAACTTAAGAATCCAAATACCAGGTTCATTTCTAATCACTTGAAATAACATATACGTATATCTTTTTGTATCAAATCATACTTAGGAAATAAAAATAAAAATAAATTTCACCAAAACAACTATGTAGCAAAGCTATTATAGTGGTCTTCCCACTTTGGAATTCGAAAATGAAAGTCGATGATGTCGCGGTCATCACCGAAAATATTTTCCAGCGATAGAAGAGGGGAGTACAGAATTTGTTTCCTTTCAAAAATTCTTTTAAAACATTCCTTCCAAGTACGATGTGAGAACATATTGAAACATTTCTATTTGCAAATGCTTCCAAATAATACTAATATTAACTTTCCAAAATCTTTTGAAAACCAATTTTAAAACATCGGAATTTAAGTTCTCAAATTTCCAATTAAATTCATTTTGCATGAGAATCATAATTTTATAACCATATTTATAAAATTACATTTCTATAACATACAATAGTTAATAGTTTTAATAACCTTCACTAACCAACCAATAATGAAAATAATCAAATATCATCATTTACTAACATCCAACACAACAAAAATAACAAAATCAATTTATGAAAAATTATATATATATATATACAAAATATAACTACTAGGTAAAATTATTTCACTTACCTATTTCAAAAACAATATTGTGTCTGTCTACCCTGTTCAAGTGTTTAGAAACCCCTATCGATGCCATCGCGTCCTATGTACCAACCAGAATTTATAAATACTCAACGAAACAAATTAACACAATACAAAACATTTTTATAGCACTAACAAATACGCTCCCTTGTATATATACACTTAGACTCATTCTAGGGTATTAATAACCCTATCTCTAATGAGTTTAAACCCCAAATAGGCTAAGGTATCTCCAAACCAAAGCTCCAACACCAACTGTGATGACACACCTTTTTGGACAGTCATAATTGACGATAAACCACACACGTCTAACACAAACCATTGAAAAGGGTAGATTATCAATGGTATTTCATAAGAAAATAAGAGAAAAGAAGGAAAACAAAATACTGAATCACACAGCGAAATGACAAAATATAATAATCAAAAAAATAGTTCTTGAAGCTGTTTTATAATATATATTTGATTACACAAATTTTACAACATAATTAGAGTATAACAAAAACATGCTAATAATGGTGCGGTGGAATAATACTAATAATATAATATACCAAACTCCATCTTCGTCCTCCAAAAATAAAGTCTTCAAACACTGAAATGCTCACGCTGACCCAAGCGTACTGAAAAGACAAAACACTCGAGTCAGAACTAAAAATTCTTGTGTAAGTTAAATCAACAACAAGTAAATATGAGTATAATAGCTTCAAAGATATTTACGGGATTTTACATCTCGTATCCAGTGGACAACGTGAGTGCAATAACTTAAGAGATGTTACGGGATTTAAATCTCCTAAGGATCCGTTAAACTATCTATTTATAGTAGAATACGCTATATATGTAATGTCTATCAGTAAATTAAAATATTAAAATAGCGTTAAGGCTTTACATTGATCCCCCTTAACACATTTTTAAGCATTGTCTTACAGTTTGCCTTAGTAGCATCACCAGTAACGTCGGTAGCTAGGGAGACGCTGTGATAAGACAACACTAAAACAAAGTCATAGTGGTTGCGAATAAGGACAAAGAGTATGACAAGGCACGTGAGGCGATGCCCAAAGTCGTATATTAATTATAACTTATATTTCCAATTCAATTCTTAAAACAATTATTTTACCCAATTTCATTCTCAACATTTCAAAGCTTGAATTAGGAAATAATTTAATTCATATAAATCCATAATTTATTTTCGTTAGAACGGTGTTATTCAATCAACATCCAAAAATCAATATTTTGAAATCATTTAATTTAACCAATCCGGTGTCTGTATATAATTTTCTACCCTATGTCCAAGTGATCAAATAGTTCAATTTTAATTATAGGGATGGATATATATCATTTCAATCCAAATCAAAGTGTCATAGGTATATATCATTTCAACCTATTTCTTAATTTATTCGAATATAATTTAAATAACAGTTTATATGCTTTCAATGAATATATAGGGTGATAACAGGGATATATAAAATTAAATAAACATCCAGTCATCCAAAATGTCAACAAATAGACATCAATCACAGTCAACATCCATATCAGCCAATCAATCACAACAATTAACTGGTTATCAATATCAGATATTTAACTAGCAATTCAATTTCAATATTAATTTAAATGGCGATTTAATTCAATAAAATTCAATTTCAATTAAAATGTCAAATTAAATTACCAGCAGTAACCAATAAAATTCTTATCACGTCATAAATTTAATTCAACTAACATAAGAAGGTTTAGTATTGCATGAGTGAGTTAAATCACTCACCTTTGATTTATAGTCGATTAAAAATCCAATAAAAGCCTAAAATTCCCACTGTCTTCAAAACCAACCAAACATGTCTCATGTTGTCTTGAATTTTGATACGATCCCAATGGAAGAAACCACGTCCAAATCCGAGTTCGTATGCAAAAGTTATGATAGTTAGAAAGTTTGAAATTAAATTTAAATTAAAATAAAATGAAGGGCAATTTCATAATATCGTTCACCTTCAACCCTAGCTCGATCAAAAATCTCATGCATGTACACCCAACAGCCGCCAACGTCAACTGCTTGTCGCCGCCGCTGTGCTCGCCCTTGCCTCGACCAGCCATCGTCGCCGCATTGCCCTCAACCAGGCACACCAGCATGTGGTCATGCGACCTCGTCCTTGGCCAGGACTACTTCGCGCCGCCGCTCCAAAATATCACCGATTCTGGGAAACTCGATGACGATCTCGACCAACTAACCGCATGGATGAACTTGCCTCAACCTCCTTTACGTGCTAATGCTCGTCGATCGCTCCAAAGTCGAAGATCCACCGTTGATCGCCAACCCTAGAACGAACGGCCATGACCCTTTCACTAATTTCTGGACAAACTGAAACTCGATTGCAAAAATGAACTGCAGATGCAGATTAAGTTCGTCGAGTGCTTCGCGATGATATATTATATGATAGGGTTTGAGCAGTTTGAATTTTGGAGTTTTATTTTGAATTGTAATTTGGGTTTAAAATGTCTGCCATTGAGAAGGAACAGATAGATAGAAATTGTACGTACAAAAAATGATTATAGAAAGCTGCTAGGGTTTATAGTAGCCTATATATAGACAAAGCTGAAACAAGAATAGATGGAACAGATCGATTGGGCCCACTCGATAACAAAGACCCAAAAAGCCCATTTCGTTCCCAAAATGGAAATAGGCCATCCAATACATCGAAATATAGGTTTTCAATATTTTTAAACTAAATGAAACTAGTTTCAAACCCCAATTCTATTGTATACAAAAGTTAGTTCTTAAAATCAATTTATATTCATTTAAATTCCATTAATTGATTTCTACGCGTTTCGAGCTCGCACGTTCAAACGATAAGTCTGATCGCTACAAAACTTGAAATCCTATAATAATTCACTATTATGGATCCGATGAAACTAGTTTCGTCGAAATCTGAGACAGTGCCCAAAAGACTAATTTTCACGTTAATTAAATGAATTATTAAATTTAAAATCAATTTAATCACTTTTAAATTCAAGTTTAAAAGTTAACCGTTTTCACCATTCCTGATTACACATAAATTTAATGATCTTTGTAAAATTAAATTTTCCATGTAACAATCCAATATTTATATATTACAATAATTTACAATGTTAAAATACAATAGTAATCAAACCCTAATTTATTATATTTTAAAATTTCAATAAATTCTATTATTTTGATTTACATTCTTATAATTAAATCAACAATACCTCAAGGATTTATTAAACACAAGTTTCCATTTTATTACATTCGTTATTTAAAGTTTACATCTTTTACCATATTAATTGCAATATTTCAATTATATTAAATTTATTGATTTCCAAATTAATTTCAACGGATTAAATGATAAGGTGACAAATAAAACAATTGTTATACATTAGTAATTTAAACCCATCTTAGAATTAATCGTTGCATCTTAATAATTCAACACATTTATATCTTCATTGTTTGCACACAGAGGTTAATAAATTACTTACCACCTAACTGATTTCATATTCTATATTAAAGCCAATTAAATTAAATAGCATACAATTTCACCATTAATCCATCATTTAATTTATTCCTTATTTACAATTATAACCAAATTAACATACAATTATTTCAATTGATTGAAATTACATTAAAATTGTTGTCATTTACATCCAATCAACACTATTAAATTATATTTGAATGATTTTTTTCCATTTATAATCATAAATTTTAATTTCTGACAATATTAAATTCCAAAATCTTATTAAATTTAATATTTTTAATTATAAAAATATGGGTCATTACAGATATGATTTGAATTTATTGAAAGCGAATTATTTTAATGAATTAAACTTTAATTTAAACTTTGAATTTACTTTAATTAAAATGGTTTAAATTGGTATTTCCAAGTTTGGACGTGAAATGGATTTAAACTAAATTGTTTAAAAATGAGAAATTGAACCGAAACTTCCAGCCATTTGAATAGAACCGTTTAAATTTAATTTGAATTAAAGTTTGAAATTGTTTCGAATTGAGGCTGATTTAAATTGAATTTGGAATATGAAGTCTACTTGAATTGGAAGTCGAAAAATTGATTTTGTTGTGGTTTTGAACATGAGTTCAAATTGTTGTGAAAGAAAGAAATAGTTTTAATATAACCTATTTTAATATAAAAACTATTTTAATAATCAAATTATTTTAATACATAAACTATTTTAATTATCTAAACTATTTTAATATAAAAACTATTTTAGTAACCAAATTATTTTAATATATAAACTATTTTTTCAATATTAAAACTATTTTATGTTCAAACTATTGTCAATCTTTAAACTATTTTAATTATTCAAAACCATTACCAATCTTAAAAACTATTTTCATTATTCCATACCATTTTTCAATATTCAAAATGTATTAAAAGTGGGAACTATTTAGATTTAAATCATTGATTTAAACGTGAATATTTGGATATGAAAGTATAACCTATTTGAATTCGAAATGATTTTGAAGTGAATCTGATATTTTGATATGAAATATGACTTGTTCTTGAAATTTAAAAGAACCAACCGGTGTGAAAAATAATGTTTGGTTGTTAAAGAGACCGGGGCTGAATATTGGCACAATCTCCATCAATACCGGAACCACTTTAACAGTTGTGTAAGAGGTGGATGTAATCCAGAATGTAGAGGCTGAATTGGCGATGTTTGCTGGATTAAAGAAAGAGAACGATGATGGATAGACCCTGACACCTGTGTCAATTTGTAATGACTAAAATAGGAGCCATACCTAACATGTGAGGCTAGCTACCTCTAGCGACATCTGTTCTTCTTATTCCTAGATTGATTTTGACTTGATCGGTGCACCTTGATATGATTATGGGTTGGATGTTCGCGGTGGGCCGTTAAGGGTTACCACCAGTCAGGAAATGCAAAACGGTAGTATCCTACCTTGGGCATCGCCTCACGTTCCTTGTCATACTCTTTATCTTTATTCGCGACCGCTACGATTTTGTTTTAGTATGGTACCTATAGGGGACTCACTGGCTACCGACGGTACTGGTTGTGTTACAGGACCTACATAGATTACCTGCTTAAAAATGTGTTAAGGGGGATCGATGTAAAGCCTTAACGCTATTTTAATACTTTACATTACTGATAAACACTACATATATAGCTTATTTTACTATATATAGATAGTTTGACGGATCTTTAGGAGATGGAAAATTCTGTTATATCTCTTAAGTTATTGCAATCACGTTGTACACTTGATAGGAGATGAAAAATCACGTAAACAGCTCCGAATCTATTACACTCATATTTACTTGTTATTGATTTAAGTTACATAAGAACTTTTTGTTCTGACTCAAGTGTTTTGTCTTTTCATTACGCTGGGGTCAGACTGAGCATTTTAGCGTTAAAGACATTATTTCTTGAAGATGAAGATGGAGTTTGCTAGACCGTATTTACTATTATTATGTCGCTGCATTGTTTTGGTATGTTGTTGATTGTACTCTGATTATGTTGTAAAAGTTGTGTAATCAAATGTATATTATAAAATAGCTTCATGAACTGTTTATTTGATTATTATATTTTTGACATTCTGCTACGAGATTTTGTGTTTTGCTTTCCTCCTTTTCTCTTATTTTCTTATTAAATCCCATTGATAATCCTCCCATTTGAATGGTTTGAGTTAGACATGTGTGGTTTATTGTCAATTTAAACCGTCCAAAAAGGTGGGTCGTCACACACACACATGCACATGCACACGTAAGAACATTATATAGGTTAATTAAATTATAAACCATTATATATGAATTAAACTTATATAATAAGAGTGTATAACTTAATTGGAACTGTAAGAAACTCAATTTGGGTTTAAGGAAAGAGTGGACGCATATTGTACATATACCGTAACGGTCTCACGCTTGAATCGCAAGAGTATTCATAAGGAATACATTGTTCCATAAATAGATATCATTTAATGTATAACTATATTAAAAATTATGAATCTTTGATATATAATTTTACTCTACCATTTATATATTAATAGATTACTTCTATACTCTTAGTTGTTGAGAAAACTCAAGCTAGAGATGTTATATGTCGTACTATTAACATATTGACTTGACGAGATAAGATACATGCAAGTATTTGTTAAGCAAACTCTAGCTATGTAAATTATAATTAGGCCATCGTGAAATGTAGGCATGAATGAATAATATCTTTTGATTAGTTGAACAAATCCAAGGTTGAGATTTAGATTAGGACAAAGACCATGGGTTAGGAGTTGTATATGATACAACAAATAAAATGTTATCCATTTTTTATGGGCATATTATTTGTTAACCAAACTCAAGGTCAAAATCCTAAGACAAACGGGTCCTAACACCTACTAGAGAAAATGAATGATTTTTATGTTTTTTAGGGTTTTGAGAAACATAATAATCTAGTGGGAGCCAATTAGAAAAATAAAATGGTAACATTTAACCTTTCTAATATACTAAGAACCTTTGTTATGTAAAGCTAAAATAATTTACATCGATAAATTTGTGGAACTAATGTAAATTGACAAAATGTTTATCAATTAAAGTATACAAATAAACTAAACTACGATTGACATAGAAATATAAAATATATTTACCAATAAATATTTTGACATGTTGTCATTTCAAAATCCATGCAAGAGGCAATTTACATGACTACTAAATCATTCATGCCCTGGTTGCATAAGTGTTTATTTATCCGAGACCATGTATTATCTTTTTATAAGTTTTGAGCTCTTAAGAAATAAAAGAATATGGATATTTGATCCGTACTCGATTACATATAATTTTTATGTGATAAACAATTCGTAATGTATGATACTTCGATGAAATTGGTTCATTCGAAATAAGCAAGTAAACCATAATCTGAGATCATATATTCAAAATGATTTATTACAATAATGATCTTATTGTGTTATACATAGCACTAAACCAAGAGCTATAAGGTGTACTGAGGGATTCGATCGCTAAAATGTTGGTTTAATTAGTTTACGTTAAGTACAATTTATTCAATATCCCAAAAAGTTAAGGATGATTGAATGCATTTTTTTAGTAAAGAGTTCATTACGGTCTTGTAGCAAGGTTTTCTTTTTAATGGTTCTACCATTTTAAAAGGAAAGTAAATGTACGAGATAGATGTAACTTAGGCATAATTAGGAGTGAATAGTCATCTCTTATTCAAGAAGAGACATAAGAAATAAAAATTGTATAAAATACTAAAATATAATTAACGGGGAATGAGAAAAGTGATTTCTGTTCCAATTATGATTCCATAGAGAAAATTGTTTTTTACAAAAGTTATTTCTACGAGTTTAAGATATTTGATCAAAAACTCTAGGTTGTAAACTAGTTACAGTAAAAGAAATAATTAGCATATAATAAATAGTTAAATGATGCTTCATATTTCATATGATATTACAATAATTGTAGAAATAGTAGAAGCATGCCATATAATGCTTACCAATGGATGCATCAAACTATGAAATTTGTTTTCATAAATATACCATACATCATTCATAAAATAATAATTGTTTTCGCTATTGACTACAAAAATAAATGTAGTTTTACTTTGATATGAATACCATGAATATTCGTTATAAGAAAAATTATAATAATGTTATTTGATATTGCAACAAAATGATGCATTGTAAAATATAAAAGCATATGAAATTTTACAATTTTTTTGGAATTATGGACTAAGCCACTGTTTTGAGAAATATTTTTTTAATCGTATGATTATGAATCATATGGTATTGACCAATTATATCTCAAAAGACTAAAGAAAAAGCACTCATTCAGTGGGAGCGACATATGAATTGGTGAAATCTTAGGATTGATACACACACACAGATATATATATATATATATATATATATATCTGTGTGTGTGTGTTATCGCAGGTCTAGTTATACCAAAACAGTTCCATATTCTTTGTTAAATTCACCGATGAAATATCACAAACATAAACAATTTATTTGATACACATGTAGTATGCCTATGATAAGTCCATAGAATATAAAACAGAAATAAATAATATGACGTGTAAAAAAATGATTCGCTTTGATCGAATATGCGACTATATTGGAAAAGAATTCCAAATGTACGTAAAAGAATAAGTTTCAATCTCAAAAGTCACTCCTCCCTGTGATATATAATGATGTATCGATAAGGAGCAGTCGAACTTTGTTGGACATAGTATGATTAACGATGATTGAAATTGAGTTAACTTTTGCATTAATATGGACCAAATATCCATATTTTTGTATCGCTTTAGAGTTTATACTCATGAAAGACAATGTATGGTCCCAGGCAAATAAACACTTAAGTGACGATGCATGAATGTATTTATTAGTTGTATCATTTGCATCTTGCAAGGGTTTTGAAGTGACAACATGCCAAATGATTTTTATGGTAAGTATATCTTATATTTATTTGTCAATCCTTATTCAGTTCATTAGTATACTTTAATTGATAAATGAATTTATCAATCAAATTAGTTGTAGAAACTTATTGTAATTAATAATTTTAATTTGTATAACATATGTTTTTACAATATTAGAAAGATTAAATATACTTATTTCATTTTCTAGTAAGGCTCTCATTATATTTTTATATTCCTTAAAACTGCAAGAGAAATATAGAAATCATTCAATTTCTTCAGTAAATATTAGGACTCGCTTAACCTAAGATTTTGACCTTGAGTTTTCTCAACAAATCATAGTCCTGCAAGCTATGGATAACTCTTTATCAGTTGTATCATATACAACTGCTAACCATGGTCTTTGCCCTAATCTCGACCTCGATCTTAAGTTTTCTCAACAAATCAAGAGAGATTATTCACTCGTACCCATCATTTCTCGTCGGCTTAAGTATAATGCACAAATCTTGAGTTTGTTCAACAACTACATGCACGTATCTTACCTCATCTAGGTAATATTATAGATCTAGCTTGAGTTTGCTCAACACCCAACGCGTATGCAAGTGGTTTGACAATATATAAATAATAGAGAGCAGCTATATTAAAGATTCATAATCTTTAACACATTTTGAGTAATATCGATTTAAAGAATAATGCATTTCTTATGAAGTATCCTCATGGTTCAAATGTCGAACACGTCTGAAATCATGGTATACATACCATACATATGTATTTATTCCAAAAATCTATATGGGTTTCTTACAATTCCACTTATATAATATATGTAATTATATATGTTTAATTTGTTTATAACTATTATATTTTTATTAACTTATATAATACTTTATGTATCTTATTAATTAAATTATATTTAATTAATTTTAATTATTTAACTTAATTAACTAATTTAATTAAGTTTTATTTGAATGTCAGTAAATTTTATTTTATTCATCCTAAACCATTTAAGATGAATAATTATTTATAACCTTTATTATATATATATATTATAAATATATTTTTTAATTAATTAACATTTAATCAATTATTTATCAAATGAATCATTTATTTAATTAAACATTTTGATAGATTGAGAAATTTTATTTAATTAGCCTTAAACAATTTTAAGATAAATATTTAGTGATAACCTTTATTGTTGTATACATACATGCATGCAAACCTATACATACATACACACACACTTATATATATAAATTAACATTCGATTAACTATTTATTTAATTAATTGTATTAATTAAATATTTATAAAAATTTCAAAACTTACAAGATTAGTTTCTCAAAAAAAAGTTAAAAATTTTAAATTTTATTTTGTAACATTTATAAATTTTTCTTTTATATTTTAAACTTAACATTTATAACATTGATATTTCAAATCTTAATATGAAAATTAGCAAAGGCCCAAAATCAATTTAGGCCTGAAATCTAGGCCAACCTTTTAGATTTACTCCACCCATTGGGCAGGTCGGTAGCCTAGGAGAGAAGAATACTTGATTGTTCAATCCCAAGCCTGGAAACTATTTTTTTAGACACCCATCAGACACATAAGTTTAATTAATTGGCCATAAATGTAGACAAATTAGACTATATGGACCGTTTGGGCTCTGATACCATTTTTGGAACCCAGCTTGTTTCGTAGCAGGTGAAATGGATAAATCTAAAAAAAACTTCTCTAATTGGATCTTAATAGGCATATGAAATCTAAATTTTAATTCTAGATCCTAGTTGTTAATAAAACATATTTTATTTGAATAATTATTTTTTATTTACTTAATTAATACAATTAATTAAATATATTTGGTGTAAACATATGATTAAGAGAGGTAGGAGAGGGAGTGGTCAACCATATATGAAAGAATAAATTTAATCAAATGAAAGGAAGGTTTTGTTTCATTTAGAGTTCTCTCATTGAAAAAAATCCCTTAATTTTTGATTCAGCAATTATACCACATCCTCCTATTTATGGCCATCCAAATAATGATTTATATATAGACTACTACATATAATATGAATACACATAATTATTAACATATATATTGTATATCATTATGATATGACAAACAACGACTAAGTCAATTTATACATGTGTAGGTATTATGATTTATATCTATCATTCATATCTATGTATATACACCTTCACTTTACTTTAAATTGAGGGAATCTATATATGTATGTGTGTTTTTATTGATTCCCTTAATTTAATAGTCAAGTGAAGGTACATATAAATAGATATGAAATATTTCATAAATACTATCTTAATAACACAAAGATTGAACTGTCAATATCTAACATATGTCGATTGAATTAAAGTTACAAATCGAAATTGTAGATTAAAAATCTATGATTAACTTGTAGAGTAAATTTAAACTCAAATCAAGTTTAAGTTAACTGATGTAAATATCTCATTGTATTAATAATACAATACACACACATGTAATAATAAGATTAAAATATTTTTTTATTTAATTCAAAATACATGTACATGTTAAGTTAAATTATTTTATTATAAGCATATTCACATAGATATATGTATGTATGTATGTATGTATATGTATATGTATTTGCATGTGTGTGTGTGCATGTGTGTATGAAATTTTATATACGAACCTTTGCAAAATATACTTTTTAAAACAACAAATAGTTTAAAGTCAAAAAACATATGTTAACTTGAATAAGAGATCAATGAATTTTATGATTCTCAGCGATAAAAATCCAAAATAAATAATTGAATTACAGAAATTGTGTACAATGATTAGGAAAATATAACATATTTATTGAAAAATACTCATGTCTATACATAGTTACAAACATATATGTTTTTTGATTTTAAACTATCAAATTAAATCAAACCAAATCAATTGATTAATTGTTTAGAATGTAATATTAATTCCAAATCAAGATGAGACAACAAAACATATATAAAATTATGATAAGAATGATACAACTAAAATTTAAAAATGTAAATAGGAATTTCACCTACTGGATCAGCCAATTAGTGACACATTGAACTGCAAATTCTCCTATGATTCCAAGAATCAACATCAAGACTTTCCTATAATCATATGAGCCACCTTGTTTTGTTTGATTTAGTTTCATGGTAAAATGGAAGAAAATTTTGACTATGAATGAATGCGGAGACCGACTATGAGATCGGTGAAGAAAAGAAAGGAGAAAGGAAAGAGTGAAATGAGAGAAACTCGGGGGATTCTATTTTAATGGAGAGAATGAAACCTTTCATATTCTCTCCATTAAAACTTCCCCTTTAATTCTCATTCAATTTTCAATCAAGCTAGACATCAATTTCTCTTTAGCATGGCTGATTATAAATTTCCCTATATGGAACAAAACTTCCATAAGCCCATTTTAAGTCATTATCTCTATTTAACATGTGTTTAAATATTTACCGATGTCGTATATCAATATGCGCATATATAACTTTTACTTATACATCCAAATAATTACTAACAATACTAAAAAACATCAAATAAATTAATAACATTTCCAAAAAATATAATTAATTTAATTAATTAATAACATTTTATAAAGTAACTAAATTGTGTGGTTTTTCAGATATATTTCACAACTGTTATTGTGAGACTCAGAGGTATGAACTTAGTCAGCGATTAATATTGAAATATTCAAATATAATGTTCATACTTCACTTTAGCGAGTGATAAGACAGTTTGGCCAAATTCATTGCTTTTAGATCGTTTGATAATATTAAATTTCACATTTTATTAAGAGGTACCTTTTAGTAACAGTTTTTGTAACAACCCGCATATTTATCAATTGGATATTTAAATATTTTATTTAAATATTTCATCGTTCATCGGATTTTAGTCCGAAAACCTACTTTTAGAAAACAGTCAAATTGGGACTCGAGACCACCTCCATTGAGTTCAAAATGTCGTTTGCGATCTTTTTGAGTATAAACTTCGAAATGTTTGGAGCTAGTCAAAAATTTGACCATTTTCACTTTGGGTTTGGGTTTGGTTCAGCCCTATGTTTTAACTTAACACTCCAAACTGAAACCCCCTCTTCATTCACTCCCTCCCCCTCTTCATTTCAGTTCTAAAGAGATTAATGGTGAGTGGAATGGGAAATTAAAACTCCAAAACCCTAGTTTCCATCTACAAATCAAGTTCTAGCTCCAAATCAATAGAAGAAGCTTTGGTAAGTCTCCTCTTCTTCTTCCCCAACTCACTCTCTTATCAATTTCAGAAATTCCTAAACCTAATTTAGGAAATGTGTCTCTTTTTAGCTTAGAATCAAGCTTGTTGAGTTGGGATTGAAGAGAGATTGTCATTGTCATTGCCATTGCTCTATAGCTTCTTCATACTTGTTCTTGTGCATAAGGTGAGATTTTTATCTCACATCTTAAACTATATTTATCTTTGATTGTTAGGTATGAATTCCTAACACTTATTCTTGTGCAATTGCACTTGGTTTGGATTGATTTGGTGAATATTCCAATTTTTAGAGTTTTGAGTTCAATTCTTTAAAAATCCAAACTTTGATCCTTGAGCATGATTTTTGTGATGCATTGAAGAGCTTATAAGGCCGGGTTGTCGTTTGGCTTAAATCCTTAGTGTCGTTGCTCGCGAAAATGCAATTTGGTTGAGATTTGGCCATTGAACTTGGTAAGTTGGGCAGTGCTGGGAACAGGTCCGGCCGACCGAGCTCTGTAGCCGGCCGACCGACCTGCTTCCAAAGTGCAAAGCACTTCTCTGCCTCAGGGTTTGGTCAACCGACTGCAGAGCTCAGTCGAACAACCTGCTTCCCGAGAATTTTCCAGAACAGGGTCCGGTCGACCGAGCCTTGTAGCAGGCCGACCGACCTGCTGCTATTTCGCCTATTTCGCCAGTTTTGCGTGGTTTCCAAATTTTATCGATTCTTGTTGGTTCTTAGTGGTTGTTATCATTTATTATGACTTTGATGACTCCTTTTTCGGGATTTTTGAATATCCATTACGATTAATTCTTTATCGGTTTAATTGGATTTGATTCACGTCTTCGAATGTGAATTTTGATGATTGATTGTTTCTACAATCATTTTGTAACTTGTCTTCACTTAGGTCATACCGTTTTGACGAGGCGCTGCCCCCTGGACCCCCACGACCTAACCGGATAGGTCGAACCCCGTACCCCTCTTCGTAGGGGATCTTATCTGAAAAACATTCAACAGAAATTCCTACTTTGATGGTTTTGGGATTGATTTCTTTGGACTTTACTCACGTCTTTGAACGTGAATTTATGTGATTCGATTTGTTTCAACAATCGTTTTGTGACTTGTCACTTTAAAGATATGAAGGTTTCAATATTAGTAATAAATATCAAAACTCTTTCATCAAAGTGATTTCAACACTATTTTAAATATCAAAAGTTCGTTTTCTCAAACCGATTTCCAATCTACTAGTATATACAAGCCTTTACTTCACTCGGATGAGAAATCGACTTAAACGACTTAGTAAAACGAGTGGTATGAAACGCTTGCGTTCACTTCGTCGGTTAGCTCTTGGACTTGTTCGATTGAACCCTTTCTGTGACAATTTCTTAGTGAAGATTTACAGCTTGTTCGTAAATATTTAAGTTAAGCAAGTGGTTATGGGACATGAAGCTAAACTCATATATTTACTAGCTTGGTGTGATTGACACTTCCTGTTGATCATGACGATCATTCTTATGATTTAGCCTAGCAATTGTGCGATGTCTCTTTGTTTGCAAGGTTAGACTAGTCCTCATTGGTGTGATTCCGACTCACACATATCTATTTGCCTGTGAGGTTAGACTAGACACCACTTGTGTGATTCCACTCACACATACCTTTTTGCTTTTTGGTTAGTCTAGTCCTCAATCTGTGTGATTCCGACTCACACATATCTATTTGCCTGCGAGGTTAGACTAGACACCACTTGTGTGATTCCACTCACACATACCTTTTTGCTTTTTGGTTAGTCTAGACCTCAATCTGTGTGATTCCGACTCACACATATCTATTTTCCTGCGAGGTTAGTCTAGACACCACTTGTGTGATTCCACTCACACATACCTTTTTGTTTGCGAGGTTAGACTAGACACCACTTGTGTGATTCCACTCACACATACCTTTTTGCTTTTTGGTTAGTCTAGACCTCAATCTGTGTGATTCCGACTCACACATATGGGGTAGCTCCCCATGGTCTTCGGACCGTCATGTGATAGGCCTCTTTCTTTCTCTTTTTATGATTTCTGGATTTCTTGTTTTGATTTCTGGATTTTTATGTCATTGACTTGTTATGAGTACAAGTTTAGGGTATGATGCCCTCTTTGGATCTTTGAGAAGATTCTTGTGATATTGATCATTTCTCATCGGTTGATCTCCTGTTGATCATCATTTGCATACTTATAGTAGTATGTCAGTATGGATATTTTATGTTTATGCCATATCTTTTTATTTTATATCATGTTATCTGATATTTATAGCTAGACTGATCTGTTTATTATTTTCTTAAATAATACTCGGGTCAGACCGAGATGTTACAGGTGCTTCTGCTTGACTTCTTCCCAGGATTTGCTACTCTGACTTTTGGCTAACTACTTAGATTAGTAGTTTTTGTTGTACACATTTGAGATATAGACTCTGTGATGTATACTTATCCTTTTGTGTAGCTTGTAGCTATTCTTTTGTATTATCATGGATCTTTCTGACCTCTACTCTGATGAACACTTTCATGTGTTATATATTTATATTCATATCTTCTTCCGCCTTTGTGATATGGATGTCTGTGACTGATTTATGTTATGATTATTTCTATGTTTGTTTCCGAAGATTATATATAGCCACTGTGTGATAGCTTTGAGTTTGTATCGGAATGTCGGATTTCCTCCTTAAATGATATGCTTTCTATTCTATCTGACATATCGGTGCTCGCACAAAGAAGTTACACGGATGGTCGCTCCTCAACAGCCTTATTCTCCATGCTAATTGACAGCACTACATCGTAGTGTTCTTGGTTAGCGTGGGTATAGAGGTGGGGCGTCACAGCTTTAATTTATACACATACTCTTCATCAAAACTACATCACTTTAGGATACATTGAATTCTCGTTCAACTCGATTTTTCCATAGACAAAGTCATTAGTTTAATAATAATACTTATTATTAACCATACTACGATAACAAAGATTTTAACTTTGAGTTGACTGCATTAGACTATGATACTAACCTCATACAACCGAGGAGATAGATTTTCTATTGAATATTTTTTCACTCTTAACTCATGCCCAACTATAGTTGCTCAATGGATCGACATGTCATGATTTTAACTACAATCAAAGTGGAGTATTCACATTGAAGCTCCTTGGTACTCTCAAGTCAATGGGACTCTGTAATATCATCACCATAAGGTTTTATTTTTGACCTAGTTGTTAATAACCAATAGGAAACTCTCAAATGTGTCATTAAATAGTTATCCAGCAATGACGAGTCCTTGGTGCCCCCAACAACCATGAAAAATACATTTCCCAACATTTGGAGAGCATTATTCCCATTGGTCTCAATGGATGTATCGATATCATTTCTCGAAACATCACAACTTGGATATTTAAAATAAAATGTTATTTTATTTTATAATTATTTACTAATGATTGCAACTATTTGCAACTATAACCACATAAAAATTTATATAAGGATTTTCTCATTAATATACTTTAAATAAATTACTTAATTAATTATATCATAATATAACAACCTATATAATAGAAACAGATGCTTTATTACAAACAAGATAGACTATAGATTTAGATATGTAATAAAGTACAAACTTGTAAGGCATACCACTAACTCTTTCAGTTTATCCATGAAAACTTTATTAAAATTAAAAATGATATAAACGATATTTATTAATATATTAATTTATCTATAAATAATTTTTAATTTTTTTAGTTCATAAACATAATTTTTATAAATAAAATATAATCATATATATTATGTGCACTTGTAGATGTATATTATATTAATATGTATGTGTATTGTATCACCCTTTATTTTGTAGCATGTTATTTCAAATATTTAATTAAGAAAAAATTAAATAAATAATGTGGGAAAATATGTATAGTATGGATAATTACTATATTAATAAAAGTTGAATTTTAAATTTTAAATGGAGTAATGGTTTAGGAGGAAAGGAATGAAATGTTTTGATTACATAGGAGAGAAAAATAAGGATACAAAGATAATTCATATAATTCATTTCCCCTAACACACTCTCCCCTCCCTCTTATATTTTCAGTCATGCCTTTCATAACAAAGAAAAGAAAAAAATCACAAAAACTCCACTAAACCATCTCAACAAATAAGAAGATGAGGAAAGAAAGAAAGAAGCTAAAGGAAGAAAAAAAAAAGCAAATATCTCTACACAAATCCTAACTAAGGTGAATAATATCTCAATCTCTATTTTATGATGTTTATAATTCTAACTTGGGATGAAAACCTGAAAATGTGATGTTTTATCATGCATATTATTTGGATAATCATTTATTAGAGTTCTGATTTTCATTTGATATTTTTGTGAAATTCCCTAATGGGTCTTTGAATTGAAAATGTAGTTTTTTATGTATAAACGTTTCAAATTTTTGATATAATGTTTGAAATATTATTTTAGAAATGGGTTTTAAATTTCATAATTTTTGGATGAAGAATGAATTTACTATGAATTTTCTATGTGAGAAAATGGATAATTTTAGATTTTATTTATTTAAAAAATAATTATTTTGCTCCAAAATTATGATTTGTTGCAAAAGAGGCAAATTATGATTTTAGGGAATTTTTGGGATTATTTTCCCAAGAAATTTCGATATAAAATAAATTGTCTTATGTAAGAAGATTTTAATCACAGAAAGGTGATTAATGCCATATTAATATTTTGGGGAAATAAAAGAAAATTTCTCTTTGTATTTTTATAAAGGATTTCTGAAAAGATTTGAATAACCAATGAAAATTTGACAAAGAAATTGGCTTGGTAAAAGTTATTATATTTAAAGGAAATAAATTAGTTTTCCAAATATTTACAAAAATGTCATTTTGACCTGTAATAGCTCTCGTGACGCTCGATAGCTATAGATTACCAGTTTGTGATAACATTATGTATTAAAGCCTTGGTAGCTTTGAATTTATGACATTTGATAGCTTTTTAAAGATTTAAGATGTGATAGCATCATGTTTTATGATACTCGATGGTTATGTATTGTTCGACACTTGATAGCAACGTTAGGCTTGACACTCAATAGGTATGTTGCACTTGATATTTGGTAGCTAAGTTTTGGTTGATGCTTGGTAGCTATGTTTGACTTGACATTCGATAACATGTCGACACTTGATAGCTTTATGTGATATGTGCATGCGATGACTTTTCATTGACATGCAATAACTTCATGTAGTTAAACATGTGATAGCCTATATTTGGACATGCAATAATGTGAGATTTTAAAATGTGATAGCATAAGGAATTTTACATAAAGTATCCTATGTCTTTAAAGCTCGACAGCATTAGCTTTAACATGCGATAGCATGGGTTATTAATGTGCAATTGCACAAAGATTTGAGTAAGGAGATAGCATATCTTATGACACTCGATAGCTTTTGACTTTAAGTTGGGCAATGTTTTTCTTAAACAACAAATATAGTTTTTATTAAGTATTTTGACTAGGTTTTAAAGAGAAAGAAAAGATATAATTTATCCAATTTATAAAAGAGTTTTGTAAAGGAAATTATTACATAAGTAAAAGTAAATTTTATGTATAAAATGGCTATTATAAGAACAAATATTTATGATGGATGATATCGCTATATGTCCAACTTTGTGTCTTAAATTTGTTATTATTACATATGTTAAATTCTTGACATGCTCACTTATATATTATGTCACCCAACATTTATGACCTTGGGAATTGGAAACTGATGACCGGTTAAAGTTGTTCTAGTAGTGGGTATGACCAGACTTAAACTACTGATCGAACTAAACTCCTAAGTGTGTAGAATTGAATCCAGGAGATCATGAAGATCAAATTGTGTTAGGATATGTGATATGATCAAAAGACATGACTCATTGATATTTTAAAACCAGATTTAAGGGTAGAGACTAGTATAGGGTCACGTCCTACATTCCAACCGTTAAGCCCTCGATTGATCAGGTCTGCGGTTCTAATGTTTATGGATTTGGCGATATTGAGGCTAAAATTAGGAGTTCACATCCTAAGGAACTCGTAGCAAAAATTCTTACATATGTTTTCTCCTATCATTTTAGGAGACCATTGGTATTTTTCTCCAAACGTTTTTACGAGACCGTTATTATCTTCTCCTACCATATTTAGGAGATCGTGGATATTTTCTTTTACCAATCTTAGGAGATTATTGTTATTTCTTCTAAATGGGTAAAATAAAACTGGATTATCTGGTATGTTGACCAGAATTCACCCGATGAGTTTTTAGTTGGCTTGTGAAAACTAATACGAGTTCATAGTAACCTTGGGAAAACCATACCATTGTATGGACTATGTTATGGGATTGGGTAACTATTGGAATATGTAACCTTTGACCCTAGTGAATGATGGACTATTCATTTTACCCATTTATGCATGATGATATTATAATTAGATTCTAATCATTTTTGTTGCAAGATATGTATGATTGACATATTATTTGATAAGGCATGTAAATACTTTGAAGAAATATCAATAATGTGACCGAAAATCGTTTTATCGATAAATAGCTTTTTACTCGATAAATGTTGTTCAACCTTTTTTGGCATGTCTAACATTAATATGTAATTAATTAGAAACTAAAAATATTTTAGTTTTTATGGCTAACTAAAATGTGAATAGTGAAAATATTAGCAAGTGGATTAAGGAGAAGTTGGGCCACTATAAAAACCGTCTATAGCTATTTTGCACATGTGCACAACACCTGTTATAATTTTATTAATAATAGTGGACGGCCCACTATAAAGTCGAGCAGCCTTGCTAAAAAATATGAATAGTAAAAATATTAGCAAGTGGATTAAGGAGAAGATATTTTGGTGATGTGAGGTGGAAAGTGAAGCACGTGAAAGGGAGCATACATGCTGGCCTTCTATAGAGGGTAAAAGGTGAGTGGTTACCTCTTGGAAACTTCTACTTGTAGCTCTTTATAGGTTACATTAATCCATTTGCTAATTTTTAAAGATAGAAACACTTTGTCTAAATCCTCTTCTAACTTCACTAATCATTCTTTAATTAAAGTAACACTTCTTCAGTCTTCACCAAACTCAGGCATACGACTTAGCACAACTTAGCAACAAGGAATAGAAACCAAAGCATGAAGGAGAAAAATCCCCACCCTAAGGTTTGGCCGTGAGCATTTTAGGAGGCAAGGAGGTGGTCATGAGATTTTTAGGTGCAAAGGTGGTGTCGTTTGGTGTTTGGTCATGGCAAGGAGCGTTCATGCGATTCTAAGTGGCTTGTGCTTGTGTTAACTTGGTTTTGAAGTGACTTTATTCACCATTTGATTATATATATTGTGTTATATATGTTGTGTATAAATATTTAGTCAAAGTGAACTGATAAAGTTATAACTTTGGATCATACATGCTTTTGAAAGAAAATGATAATTCTATATTGTATATCATCACTTCTAGTACCCTCTATAATATGTAATGTGGCATGACTTTGTATTTACATGTTTGGTTTGGTTTTATGGGCATTGGAGTGTGTTCGAAGTGTTTGAAGTGAGAATAGTCGTTATAAGTGCACTTTGAATCCCTTATGTTTTAAATTCCTTTGAAATTGAATACACATATAGTAATGTATAGGATAGTGGGGAAGTGGTTTTGAAAAGTTATAGAACTTTTAAAACAAAGTGGCGAAAGTTATAGTGAAAAAGTTCGGTATATGAGTACTTTAAAAATGCCTTGTGTTCGGCGATTTTTAATATGATATTGAGAGACATCCATAGGGGTTACTTTGTTTCTTAATAAGCACTCTATGTTTACCTCCTAATGTAAATACATCAAAGTTTAAATAATCCTAAAACTAGTTGAACGAAGTTATGAAAGTTAAAAATGAAATAGTCCCTATACATGCACTTTGAAATAGTTAGTTTTGGTGAACTTATAGGATTTTGTAAAGACACTCTTAGGGATTTCTTTGCATGGTTATTAAGTATCATAAGTAAGTACTTACTGTAAAAAATTGAAATTTAAATTAATTGTTAACATACTGAAAATTGGTTGAACTTTGATGGGTTCAAAACTTATTCTATGGCAAAACTATAAGAATACAACACTTTGCAATAGAAACACTTTCAGGTGTTTCTAAACTTTTGACAGCACTTCTGTTAAATGATGTAGTATGTTGTTTGAGACTTCAAAAGGTTTTAAAATGGTATTTAAATGAGGTATTTTTTCCGAAATCTTTTTAGGGATGTTTAATAACATATATTAGAGTATTTTAAAAGTTGTTTCAAGCTTAAATATATTTTTAATAATTATTTATGAATTTTTAAAGTAAAGAGTTTATAAATGTAAAACATGTTTTTACTGATTTTTGTGAAATCCTAATTTAGTTATTTCTAAGTAATATCTTCTATGGATAATTAAAATGTATTTATAAGTAGTTTAAAAGTATTTTATGTATATATAAGTTTGGAAAGTAAGTTATTTGTTTATAAAAGATAAATGAGGTTTTGTTATACATTAAGTTATAATTGATGGTTTTGTGAAGTTATAAAAAATTACTTTGTTAAATAAGTGTAGATATACTTGGATCTTTAAAAAGAGTATTTTAAAGATAATGTTAAGTATAAAATGGTTTTGGGTTTATAGTAAACAATGTTCTAGTAACATTTGTTTTTAACCCTTTCGAATATACTTTGGAATATACTTTATTCTTTAAAAAGTATTTTAAAGATAATGATAAGCGTAAATTGTTTTGGGTTTATAGTGATAATGTTTGAGTAAAATTTTCTTTAACCCTTTTTAATGTACTTATATCTTTAAAAAGAGTATTTTAAATATAATGTTAAGTATGGAATGTTTGGAAGCAAGTTAGGAAAGTAAAGGTTTAGTTTATAAAACAGAAAAGGAGTTTATAGTAACAATGTTTTAGTAACATTTATTTTTAAGCTCTTTGATTATATTTTATAATAGAAAATTTTGTTAAATGATCTATAAATATTCTTATCCCTTGGAGATAAAAATATGAATACATTTTTAAGAATGTAAAGAGTATAATTGAATAGTCAAATAGTTTTATACATGTAAATATCTTTTGTAAAGGTATTTTAACTACAAATAAGCATTATTTGAATATAGCGATTAAAAGTCGCTTATGTGACTTAATTGTGCTTGTTGTGTTTACTCGTTTATGGAAAGTATTTAATCCTATACTTAGCATTAAAAGCCGATAAAGTAGACTTTTTCTATCTATAAGAGTTAAGAATGAGGTGTCCAGGTAGAGCTTGGATGCAACTAGTGCTCTACCCTGCTTGGCTTCACTCTTTACCGAGGGATATCGTAAGTTGAGAAGGTCGGAAATGGTGATAAATATACAAGACTTAATTTCCATATGTTTTTATCCCTATCAAACTTGACCAAATAAACTTGGGAAGTATAAAAAAGCTTCGCGACTTCATATGGTTCGAGATCCCCTATGGAGGACTCATTGGTATGAAATGTCTATTGCTTTAAGAATGTATATATATGAGATCCCCCAGGAAGGACTCTTTTATATCGGTTGCTTACTTCTAAAAGAACCAAAATTGAGTTAACAAAGAATTCATCGATTTATTTTTGAAGAGTCCGGATCGAATCGGTATACTTATGTACTACTCACCAAGAATCGCTTCAAAACTGATACATGAGTTCTTTGTTTTGGAAGCGGTTTTAGGGTGGAATGTTATACGGTTGAACTGTCTATCCTAAGGTTAAGTCTAAGGGAGAGGCCATCTTTAACATTTGGGACAAATACTATAAAGCTGAACTATTTATCCTAAGGTTAAGTCCAAGGGAGAGGTCAGTGTTAGCATTCGTCTGACAACTTATTTTGGAATCTAGAGAGAGATTCATAATCTGTTTGAGTGATGAAGACTCATGTGAGAGATGCTTAATTTGACTTCACCATCAGAAGTGATATAAAACAGAGTAGGACGCATAGCCAATGGGTTTAGCTAACCCAAGGGTATATTAACTCTATATCTAGAAATGCTTGTCTATGTTGCTAACGAGAGTTGATGATATTCGACATCATGTGTTTGGGCATGGTCCAACTATGTTTTCCTTTGTGGTATATTTTATCGATAGATATGCATCACTTCGGAAGGTACTTTCTGATCCTTATCGGGAGGCCAACCTCCATGTACTGAGGAGACCTCCATGGAAATTCGTATGCGAATGTAACTTAGCGGTTTTAGTTGCACTTCTAATATTGTTGTGTTGCGAGATGCAAGCATTGCAACTATTTTCTGATTTATATTCTACATCCTAGACACTATCTATTATATTTCCATATATACTTATTATATGGTTTAGTTATTTTGAGGGGAAAACTGTTACGGTGATTCGAACGGTCTTAAAAATTACTACTATATGTTGTACACATATTTCTTGAGTTTCTCACACCAGACTTATGTCCGACTTATGGTTTTATATTTTCCTTAATTCCATAGGTGCCCTTTCAAGTAATCTAAGGAAGGAAGGTTTTCGTTGATATTCTTAGGGAGATTAAGGAGACAAGATGGATGGTTTTATTTTCCTATTTCTGTATTTTATTTTCATTGCACTATTAGTATGTTTATATCAACATTTGTATAGATAGACTATTATAACTGTCCAGGCTGATGATAGTACTTAGGATTATAATTTTGAAATGTCATGTATCTTAGAGTGGCACTTTGTACTACCTTTTTATATCATATATCATCGTCCTGTTGTGAGATTGTGATGTTGTGTTCATCTTTCTTGTTCTTTTTCTTACTGCTTTTACTTTTACCCTAACAATCTGTCTTTTCAGCATTTGAGTGTTTGGCATGTGAATACCATGGATGTATTAGTATCGACATTTAAGAGTCGAAAAGGTGGGTCGTTACAGCATGGTATCAAAGCTGAAGGTTAAGCGAGAACCTTAGCTTTGGTTAAGTATAACTCATTAGAGATAGGGTAAGCGATGCCCTAGAATTAGTTGAGTGTAGAGTGTGTGTGTGTGTGTGTGTGTGTGTGTGTGTGTGAGTGTATTTGCATTAGTTATAAACGTATGTCTTAAAGGTATTCCAACTATGAAAATTAAAGATCTTATAAAAGGTAACTTATATAAGTATGAATTATTAAAATGTAGTTTAATTAATGTATGGATTAATGATGTTCATTCGTTATCCTTCAGTGATTAAGTTTAGCCATGCTTGGTCAGTTTATGAGCAGTGTTATCCTTTATTAGGTTGATTAGCCTTGCTCAACTTATTTATGAGCATTGTTATCATTTGTAGATTGATTATCTATGCTCAACCAGTTTATGAACATTTATTACTGTCTATTGATTGTTGATTTGTGCTCAACCAGTTTATTAATAGGTTGCCTTTTTACTGTATGAGTTGGGTAGGCAATATTTGTGGGTGCATTGAAATGAACACCTTATGAATTGAATTTCAGAGTTTGACTATAAGGCGTTTGGTGATAATGTTAGGTTAGAAGTTTTATTTTAATAAAAATAAGTTTAGAATAAATTTTCTAAGAGAGTGATTTTATATAAATATGGTTTATAAACGAAGAGGATTTAAACTAATATTTTCAGAACTTAAATCCCGATGTCTTTGAAAATGTTTTTCATGATTTTGGATTAAATAAGAATAGTATTATTTGAAAGTATTTATGAATACTAATATTTTGAAAATAATTTAAGATTTTGAGTTTGAGGTTGGTCTCAGAACCGGCAAATAAATTTGAAAACAAGTATATTTATGTTATCTAGTTCGAGTGGCTCGAAAACGACTAAAAATGGATGGGGGATGTGTTCAGTTGGTAAGCACTTCTCGTGAGTATCACCCTTCTTAGTACAGGGGATGTACGACTTGGTAGGACCTATTCCTTAGTATCATTCTGGTGTTACTCGATCTAT
Source organism: Allium fistulosum (assembly GCA_030737815.1). Classification (NCBI taxonomy): domain Eukaryota; kingdom Viridiplantae; phylum Streptophyta; class Magnoliopsida; order Asparagales; family Amaryllidaceae; genus Allium; species Allium fistulosum. Next base: position 361,604,407 of record CM060904.1, read on the forward strand.
ATGTATATTCTTTTATGGATTTTAAAGTAAATATTTAGGAAATTGGTTTTATAAATTAAGATCATGATACTTTGTAATATTATGAAGTATTTGATATAGGTTTGAAAATGATTTTGATTTTATCCAGAAAGTAAGATTTGATATGCAAAAGGTATATGTATATATTATTATTTCAAAATGATTTAGAATATAACCCGGGTGTTTAGTCTAAAGTTTTCCCTAAAGGAAATTGATATGAAATATAGAGTAGTTTAAATTCAGATTTTGATATCAGCATTTTGTAGAAAAGATCTGTATGTATGCTATGTAAGGAGCCTGAGTTGTAGTGGCATAACCTGAATAATTATAAAATCCTTTTCTTGTTTCCCCTTTATAGAAAAGTATGTCTAATAAATAAGTGAAACTTTGATAAGCTATTTGACAAAGTAATAATTTGAATGGGCAAAACCTGATCTACTTAGCTGCCCATTCAAATTTGAGCACCCAAGAGTTTAAGAAAAGAAAATAAACTCTGAGTCAGACATGGGTTTGGTGTGGGTAAAGCATAAGTCTTTAACTTTATAAAAACCTTTAAATCAAAGGCATCTCGTAAGACCATGCCGCATATAAACACAGACGGGTTTTTTACCTTACAATAATCAAAACATTGTATATAAAAATCCAATGATATTATAATAATGTCTATGGTTTCAAATAAATATCAAAATAGCTGAAATTGTTACCATATTAAATTCTAGCATACTAGGTTCTACAATCAAAACCGTAAAGGCACATATTGGAGATTGGATTTCATACTATGGCAAGGTAAGGGACTACCTTCCGATGGTAAACCCCTAGAAAATGCACTGGAGTCTCACAAGAACTTCTTATACCCCTGCTACACAGAGCCGGCTGTCCCTTTAACATGACAAGCCAGGTTACCCCATCACTTTTTGACACCGACGCCTTATACTGCCACGATGTTTGCGTGCAAAACAATTCGAATATGGACAATTTAGAATGGGATGGAGGCTCCTAATGGTAGCTGACCACATAGCTCTACTGCATACTCTGTTTTTGTTGTTTCTCGTTATGTGAGGCTCGCGAGGTCACGCCTTTACCTTCTTCCTCTTAGCAGACCATCTTGGAATGCTAACATTACCCTCCAGGCAGCAATGCAATGCCAGCATTGATCCATGCAAGTTCGTTCTAGGACTGAACGAAACGCTTGAGAGCTCCATCTACAATTCCTTCATCTTCAAGATGTCTTCACTTCAAAATGCTTGAGTTGGATCGAAACAGTTTTTCGATAACATATCTCATACCGGTCTCTTCAAAACAACATTCGATAGTTTCCTATAAACTCAACCCCGATTCTTTAGAAAATAAATAGTCAAAGATAAGAGCGGAGATCATCTCCTAGTGGATGGATTTCCTTATCATTGGTCCTAGGAGAATGAAACGATATTTACACGCACAATACTACATCATCGGGGATGACTGTGCCATATAACTCACGTGTTTCTCCTAGATATTTCCAAAGTTATGTTTTGAGTCCAAATTCGATAGTCGATTATTTAACTATCAAATAAACAAACAACAACCAATTCCATTTAAGATTTATTTATGCATAGCAACCACTAAGCCTCAAAACAAATCTTTATTAAATAAATCTCTTTTCAAAATGCTTGCCTAAAACATTCATATACTTATCTCTCAGACATAAGTATATACACAAAACATTTGTGAATAACTTCTTGCTTCAAAATCATGTTAAAAAGGATTAAAAAAATGTTGTTTAAATTGGAGGTAAGGACAACTCTAAACACTATTCCCTCGATGTTAAGTGTGGAACGGACGTTCCATACCACCATTTTTAAAAGGTCAGTTTAGAGAAACCCAGATCTCAAATTCTTTTTTACTTCTTTCGATAAATCCTTTTTAATCAAATCCATTTCATTCATGAAATCTCTTTTACTTGAAATCAAACATTTCAAAACTTTCTAAACTTCCAAATTCATTTATAAAACCCTTTTATAAATTATTCAAAATCATTTATATAAATTTCTTTGATAAATATCCAAACTTTTTATATAAATTTCATATAAATATCCAAACCTTTTTATAAACTCTCTTTATGAATATCCAAATCGTTTTCTAAAATTTCTTTTATAATTACCCCAAAATCATTTATAAAACTTCTTTATAAACCTTTCTTGTTTAACAACTCCTTAGATAACATTAAATCAATTTAGCTTCCTTTAAACAAATCAATTTTTATAAATCTCCATTATTATGAAACATTCTTTGCTTAAAAACTCAAATCCATTTACCTAAAGCCTTTTATAAATTTCCAAATTCCTTTATAAAATTCTTTATAAAAACTTCTTTTTATCACATAGAAAACCATTCCCATTAGTTGAAAACAATTTTAGTAAAACCTTTTGTCAAATCACTCTTTAAATATCTTCTTCAAAATACAATAACTTTGTAACCATTTCAAAAAGAAAAGGAAATATTTATCTTTACAGAATCAAATGGAGGCTTAGCGACCAAAATGGTGCTTTTAATTTGGTTTTACTTATTCGGTTTAACATGGCATCACATAACAACGGGTATATAAGGGGTCAACACATAACAATCAATCAACTTAAGTGAATGTCCAAGTTAATTGTAATAGCAGAATGGTGTTTTGTTTTGCTAATGGATGTAATTTAGTTTTCCTAATCATATAGGGTTACTTAAGGGTAAACGACACAGAAATCTCTTGATTTAAAAACAAACTCGAAAAGAAAACAGTTTTAAAAAAACTGTTTACTTAAACTCAAAGCGATTTTAAAATAATTTAAAACCTTTGTAAATGAGAATCAAATCCTTATTAAATATTAATTAAGGGTAATTAAACTTTATTAAAACATAATTAACTTTAATCGAAGATTAATTAAATAAACACCCTTTTTAAAATAATAATTAATTAAAAATTATCTTAAATAAATAATTAAATAATAATTAACTAATCCTTAATTAAAAATTAAATAAAAATTAAATTTAATTAAATAACCAATCATGATTAACTTAATTGATTAAAACTTAAGTTTATAAATCATTATTAACAGTGATAAGTACTAATTACCATTATTAACTAATTAATTAATTAATCATTAAATAAATAAATAATTAAATAATTGGTCTCTAATTACTTAATTAAAGTTAGAAAATATTTTCTAAAAAGATTTCAAGTTAAAACAAGGTTAGATTAGAAAAATAGTTAAATTTTCCGAACTGCGCGTATAGCGACTATCGCTATACGGACCCGTAATTTCAAAACTAGGTTTTTAAGCAATTTAACTTCAAAACTCAATTTCACGCTTTAAAACTTATAACAAAGTTAGAAAACATTTTCTAAAAAGTTTCTAGGTGGAAACAAGTTTTCGGATTTGGAAATAGTTTGGTTTTTGCGAACTACGCGTATAACGACTATCGCTATACGGACCCGTAATTTCAAATTTTGGTTTTTAAGCAATTTAACTTCAAAACTCTATTTCACACTTTAAACTTATAACAAAGTTAGAAAACGCCTTTTAAAAAGTTTCTAGGTGGAAACAAGTTTTCGATTTGGGAATAGTTTGGTTTTTGCAAACTGCGCGTATAGCGACTATCGCTATACGGACCCGTAATTTCAAAACTTGAAATTTTACTTTTTGACTTTTAAAACTTCTCCTTTTGAACCCTTATCCTCTTTGAAACATAAAAATAAACTTTTGAAAACCAAATCAAAGCTTTAAACTTAAAAACTTTTCACTTTGAAAAAAAAATCAAACTTTCGACAAAAAAATGGATTTCTACGTCACTTTTGGTTAGCGGGTCGCTAACTTCACGTCACGAACCCATATGCAACAAATAACTCATTTCAAACACCATACCATAACATACATCATAACACTAATATAAGCAATAATATTTTTTTCACAATCGTTGACTAACTTTCTCCCAAAATACAAGATAGAGACTTTCTTGCCTACTCAAACTTCGGCATACACAATTACCACCAAATCATGACATAATCAAGCACATATCATATATAACATTCATACACCAATATACATTATAAATTTGCTAACTTTAATAAAGTTAACTAATTATTTAAAAAGCGTTAACTTAACTCACCGTAACTTATCCAAATCAAACCAAACTTTAACTAGAGCTCGAATACAACCTAGAAACTTGTAAAAATGGACTTGATGAGTGGCTAAGCACCAAGATTGGGCTCAGCCTTAGGGAGCTTGGGTACGGCCTTGGAGTTTTAGGGTAGATGGGTGCATGTATTTTGGAAGTGAGGTGTTGTAGTACATGTAGAAGTGTTTTTAGCAAGAATTTTGAAGTATTTTAAGTAGAAATGAAATGTTTTCTCAAATTAGAAAATATGAAAAGAAGCCATGGATATATTCTCTCAAGCTCTTAGGAATTTTAGAAATGAATAAGTGGGTTGTAAAATGAGAAATATGAAAGGGAATGGGTATTTATAAGCTTAGGAAAACAATTAAAATATGTAAATTGACTTGAATTGAAAATACACACATGCATGCATCCCCATACCCCCAAATCAAGGAGCTACCATAATGTGTACTTAAGGTAAGGGTTTAAAGGTATGGTGATGCATGAGAGCTTACTCTTTTATTATATATACTTATTAAATAAACATAATATGTCAAATCAAGTATTAATTTAAACTAAGCATGATTTATTTAGTATTAACTTACTAATTTACTTAACATGGCATGTGCATATATGTGTGCATGTGTACACTAGTGTGCATAATGTTTCCTGATAACTTTTCGGTGCTGAAAAGTCGAAAATTCGAAAAACATTCTTCGGTCACATTTTCTATTTTTATTTGAACTATCTATTTACCATCATTATTAAATAATTAAAATAGGTTTATTTGTTAATAAAAATCCATTTATTGATTATATAAATATATTTAAATAGCCTATTTCAAAGTGGCAATATCCTAGGTCGTTACAAATCTATTTAACTATCATTCGTTATTATTTAAAAGATTCGTATTATTTTTAATTTATAAAACCTATAATTTGAATATTTAAAAATTTATTAAATATTTGCAAATCAAGGCGGTCAAATTCTGGGTCGTTACACTTTTGCTATCGATTAAGAAGATCAGAAAAATATATAGCTAACAAAAAGGCAAAAGCTGGATTCAAACCCAAAGGGCATAGAAATGAGCACACACCTCTACCACCACACTACACAAACTATTTTGTTAAAGCCGACTAACAAGTTTTATGACCATTATAAAACAAACTGTTAAAGTGACTTTTCAAGCCTCTTCTTCAACTGTTGCAAATTTTCAATATATGTATCTCTTCCAAACTGAATTTCTGAAGGGTTGCACCATGCAATGGCTTCCTGTCACTTCTATAAAAGCCTCCTATGATCCCCAAAGCAATTATCGAACCATATGCTCTCAGTTACTCTCATATTGCTTTCTAAACCCCTAAACTTCATATTCATTTCAAAAGCAAACTTAGACCAGTGCTCTTTGATTCCACAACATTTAAGTCTGGTTCTAATTCTCTTCCTAACCTCTACATGCTCACTCCGCGTCATGTGGAAGGTTATAAAAGTTTGTACTATAGTATGACAAGTTAGTGTATTAAGACTCAAAATATTATTGAATAAGTTTGTATTCCACTTTGTTGTAAAAGTCTAAGAAGTCGGCAAAGTCAAGTCCTAAAAGAGGAAGTCTTTAGGCAGTATTGTTGTAAAATTGTTCATTCGGATGAAGTGAGGGTGTTAGTTAGTGAAATGAAAGAATTGAAATTTTGGGACTGGACGTAGGATGGGAGGTCCGAACAAGTATAACTCGATTGTGTGATCTACTGTTAAATTTCTGTTGCATTTATATTATTTCTTACCTATTGGACATCTTCGATCACATGCATGGTGAATAACATTTGGTATCGAAGCCTGGTGTTCTACCGATCGTAAGAACATCCTAGAACAATGGCCAGAAGAAGATCCAGTCAAAGCACTACATGTAATAGAGATCATCATGCATGTTACACAACTACAAACATGACTACAAGCGACACCGAGGTCGAATGCACCACCACACCAGACATCGATGAGGTGCTAACTACTTATAATCAATTATATGAGTTTTGTGGTGTTTATTTAAAAAGTTTGAAAATCTTAAAAAGGAGCATAAAGAAAGTTTGGATAAAATAAATAAATATGAGCTAGAAATTAATATGTTGAAAACTGAAAAACATATTTTAGAAGATGAAAATAGCTCTTTAAAAGTTTCTTAGGAAAATTTTGTTCCTAAATCATCTTGAAAAATTAAACAATTCGTTGGTAATGAAAAATGAAAATTTTCAAAGAAATTTGACGATTTGAAAAATGGTTTTGGAATTTTTGACTATTGAAAAAGAGAACCGTGCTTTAAAGAATGAGAATTTGGAATTAATTAAAGAAAATGAAAATTTGAAAAATAAAATTGAAATTTATGAAAAAGAGATTAGCGAGAGGGAAAAATTTTAAATTAGCGAAAAAGTCACAAATTTCAATAAAGGTCAAAATGATTTAGATTCAGTTTTATCAAATTCTAAACTTTTTAATGACAAAAGTGGTTCAGAATATAATAAAACTAAGTGTAGAAATGGTACTAGATATGCTTTCATGTATAGTAAAAACGTTAATGCTAGTACTAGATTTCGAGTAAAATCTGAATCCAATTTTTATAAAATGCAACTACTTTTATGGTCAATAATGTTTCTACTAAATCTAGAAATACAAAAACATCGACATGAAACATGAATAAAAATTACCTAAGTATTTTGGGTTCCCGTTAATTGAAAAAACAAAGAAAAATACATTGATGATTATTTTGTTACAGTAATTAATAATAATAAAATAATTTTCAAAGGTTCCACAAAACCTTCTTGGGTATGGTTACGTTCGACTTAACCCTATAGACCCTAACGTAGGAACTGGGTACTATAATAAATTCTTATTTTTTTGCAGTATCTAGAAAAGAAAGACAAAAGGATGAGATGGATTTTGAATAGCAAATGTTCTGCACATATGATGAAAAACGAGCATTTATGGATAATGAAATTGTAGCAAAATCGGTATACCTAATTCATTTTCTTCTTTTTCTAAATAGTTTGGGGATAGTATTTTTAATTTTAGAGTATCATGAAATAATTTTTTGAAAAAATAAATTAGATACTCTTTTTATATAAGACGTGGCTTTCGAAATGGCTATAAATATTTAAAACATTTTTTGTTTTTGCTAAATGAGTGTGAAAATATATTTCAAGGAAAATAAAATTATTGTTTGAAAGCAATAAATATTTTTAAAAGGTATAACTATGTTTAATACTACATAAATTATTTTTTATACCTAACATTTGCTAATATTGTGTCCATTTTATTAAAATATTTTTGAAATTGGCTAATAATTGCAGATTTTTTGAAAAGCTTGAAAGGTAGGATTTATATTTTAAAAAAATCATATATAAGATAGTGCTAAAATATACAACACACATTTAAAATTATTCGTTCCTTATACCAAATATTTATAAATTAACAAGGAAATACTATGGTTACTCAAGTCAATTATGAGTATTTGAATATATATATATATATAATGTATGTACGTATGTGTATGTGTGTGTGCGTGTTATTGACTAAAGTAATATATGACACATAACCTACGATGATTTTCAACCTTTTTGTTGATGACAAAAGGGAAGAAAATTGAGCACGTTGATAGGGGGAGTATATAAATTTAGCATTTATAATTTTTCTAATTTTATTCCTAACCTCTACACACTCAATCTGCATTATTTGAAGGTTATAGAAGTTTGTACTATAATCTGACAAGTCGGTGTATTAAGAAACAAAATATTGTCGAAAAAGTTTGTATTCCACTTTGTTGTAAAAGTCTATGAATTTGGAAAAGTCAAGTCTTGGAAGAGAAAGTCTTCGTAAAGTGTTGCTGTAAACCTTTTCCTCTGGGTGAAGTGAGGGTGTTAGTTAGTGAAAAGCCAAAAATGAGATTCTAGGACAGGACATAGGATGGGAGGTCTAACTTGTATAAATTGACTTTATGATTTACTGTTATATTTCTTCTGCATCTATGTATCTCTTATCCATTGGCCATCTTCAATCCCATGCATAGCGACTAACAGAAGAAACCAATAGGAAAAATATGTAAGTTGCACATAGATTATTTTATTCGCTTAACTGTTCTTGATCCATGATTCGAATACATGGTTTCTAAGTGATTTACACTGGTCCGGAGAAGAATTATTCACTCGATTCTTGACGATGAACACTTAAAATGGATTCTTGATATGATCCCGAGGTTTTCTTTCATAATATCTAGCTACGTAAGGGAAATAGAGGTTTCTAATCAAGGAACCTAATTGGAATGCGCACTAGAGAGGTCACGTGATCTATACTAATTTGAAAATGAAACTATATGATCGAGAAAGTGATTAGATCGAATATCATGTACGAATGATCCATGTACATTGTATGGGCTTAAGTGTATGTATAATATGTTTTGTTTTCTTTTGAAGAGTTTAGGAAATGACTCTTCGATTTGTTATGGGGTAGCATGAATAATCGTCTAAGTAATAACCTGAGGCTGATGTGCACAAGGTACGCTTAGTAAATTATTTATCATCCTTGTGCCATGAGAGGATTTTTGGACCTGATCAAACCATGAGCTTTGGTTGCCAGTGATTGTGAATTATATTAAGTATTGATTTGTGCTTGTTTGTTTTGTTTGTTAGTAGTGTTAGAACTTCGAGGATGAAATGTTTTAAGTGGGAGAGAATATAATGACCCAGAATATTGAACTCTTCATATTTAAATATTTGAATCTTGGATCTAATATGATTAAATGAATTTTATAACCTTGTTAACCCTCTTTTTATTAATAACTAAGTGGTAAACTTGTTTATGAAAAATGTTTGCAAAAATTAAATACTTCGAAGAAATATCGATAATGTGACCGAAAATCGTTTTATCGAAAACAACTTTACATGATAAATATTGTTCGAACTTTTTGGGCATGTCTAATATATTAATATACAATTATTTAGAAACTAAAAATATTTTAGTGTTTATGGCTAGCTAAAATGTGAATAAAGTGGATTAAGGAGAAAATATTTTGATGAATAGTAAAAGATATTTTCCTAAGGGTGTGAGGTGGAAATTGAAGCAAATGAAAGAGTGCATGCATTATGACCTTCCATGAAGGGTAAGAGGTGAGTGGTTACCTCTTGGAAAATTCTACGTAAAGCCCTTCATAAGTTGCCTTAATCCATTTGTTAATTTTTTAAGATAGAAACACTTAGACTTAATCCTCTACTAACTTCACTAATCAATCTTTAATTAAAGTAACTCTTCTTTAGTCTTCACAAAAATCAAGGATAAGGCTTAGCGCAACTTAGAAACATGGAATAGAAACCCAAAGCATGAAGGAAAGGGGAAAAAACCCACCCCAAGGTTGGGCTGTGAGCATTTTAGGAGGCAAGGAGGTGGTCGTAGTCTTTTTAGGTGCAAAGGTAGCGTCATTGGATGTATGGTGATGGTAGGAAGTGTTCATGTGATTCTAAGTGGTTTATGCTTGTGTTAGCTTGGTTTTGAAGTAAGTTTAATCACCATTTGACAATATATATTATGTATATATATAAAGTTAAATTAAAAAAATAAAACTTTGGACTATACTTGCTTCTGAAAGCAAATGAAAGCTTTATATTGCACATCATCACTTCTAGTACTTCTACAACATGTGATATGGCCTTGAATTTGTGTTTACATGTTTGGTTTGGTTGTTTGTGACATTGGAGGGTGTTTAAAAGTGTTTGAAGCGAGAATAGTCGCTATAAGTGCACTTTAAATCCCTTGTGCTTTAACATGCTTTGACATGGTTATGTGTGAATATATTTTGAAAGAATATATTTTGGTTATGCTATACACATATAGTAGTGTATGGGACATTAAGGAAGTGGTTTGAAAAGTTATAGCAAAAAATGTCACTATATAAGCATTTAGAAAATGCCTTATGTTCGGCGATTTTTAATATGATTTTGAGAGACATCCTTAGTAATTTCTTTGTTGTTTTAATAAGTACTCTATGTTTACCACTTATTGTAAAAATGTCAAAGTTTAAATGATTTTGAAACTGGTTGAATGAAGTTGTAAAAGTTAGAAGCGAAATAGGCGCTATATATGTACTTTGAAATAGCTAGTTTTTGGTGAGTTTTATGCGATTTTGTAAAGACATTCTTAAGGGTTTCTTCATATGGTTATTAAGTACTATAAGTGAAGTACTCACTGCAAATAAATTGGACTTTAAATCGATTGTAAACATGTTTTAAAACTGGTTTTGTGGCAGAACTTTGAATGGTTTAAAACTGGTTTTGTGGCAGAAGTATGAAACTTCAAGATTTTGCAATGGAAACACTTTCTAGTTATTTCTAAACTTTTGACAGCACTTCTGTTAAATGTTGTAGTATGTGGTTTAAGATTTTAAAAGGTTTATAAATGATATTTAAATAAAGTATTTTTCCAAAATCTTTTTGGGATGTTTAATAACATATATTTGAGTCTTCTAAAAGTGGTTTCAAATTTAAATATATTATTAATAATTATTTATGATTTTTTAAAGTAGAGGGTTTATAAATGTAAAACTTGCTTTTTATTGATTTTTTTTTAATTCTAATTTAGTCATTTTTAAGCAATATTTTATATGGATAATTAAAATGTATTTATAAGTAGTTTAAAAGTATTTTTATGTGTATAAAAGTTTGGAAAGTAAGCTAATTGTTTTATAAAAGATAAGTAGGGTTTTGTTATAAAATTATGTTATAATGGATGGTTTTGAGAAGTTATAAGAAAAATATTACTTTGTTAAATAAGTGTAGATATACTTGGATCTTTAAAAAGAGTATTTTAAAGGTATTGTCAAGTATAAAATATTTTGGATTTATAGTAAACAATGTTTAAGTAAGATTTCTTTTTAACCCTTTTGAATATACTTAGGAATATAATTTGTTCTTTAAAAAGAGTATTTGAAAGATAATGATAAGTGTAAAGTGTTTTGGGTTTACTGTGATAATGTTTGAGTAACAGCCGTCTTTAACCATTTTTAATGTACTTATATCTTTAAAAAGAGTATTTTAAAGATAATATTAAGTATGGAATGGTTGGAAGAAAGTTAAGAAAGTAAAGGTTTAATTTATAAAAGATACAAGGGGTTTATAGTAATAGTGTTTTAACCTCTTTGAATATATTTTCAAATAGAAAATCTTACTAAATAATTTGTGAATATTCATACACCTTGGAGATAAGAATATGAATACATTTTTAAGAATGTAAAGAGTAGAAATGAATAGTGAAATAGTAGTATGCATGTAAATACCTTTTGTAAAGGTATTTTAAACATATGTGCAAGTATTTACAAATAAGTATTATTTGAATAGGGGGTTTAGAAGTCCCTTATGTGACTTAATCCTGCTTTGTGTGTTTACTCGTTTATGAAAAGTATTTAATCATATACTTAGCACTAAAATCCGACAAAGTAGACTTGTTCTAACCATGAGAGTTAAGAATGAGGTATCTAGGCATGACTTGGATGCAACTGGTGCTCTAACCTACCTCACTTTACTCTTGACTGAGGGATAGCATAAGTTGAGAAGGTCGAAAATAGTGATAACTATAGGAGACTTGATTTCCATATGCGATCATTTTTATTCCTATCGAACTTGACCAAATTAAATTATGATGTATATAAAAGCTTTATGGCTTTATACAGTTTGAGATCCCTCTGGGAGGACTCATTGATATGAAATGTCTATCGCTTTAAGAATGTATATATACAAGATCCCCTGTAGAGGACTCCTTTATACTATTCGCTTACTTCTAAAAGAACCAAAATTGGGGTAACCGAGAATCCACCGATTTAGTTTTGAAGAGTCCGGGATTGGACAAATATACTTATGTATTACTCACTGAAAACCACTTCCAAACTGATATATGAATTCTATGTTTTGGAAGCAGCTGTTGAGTGGAATATTATAGATTTGAACTATCCATCCTAAAGTTAATTCCAAGGGAGATGTCAACGTTAACATTTCAGACAAACATTATAGTGTTGAACCGTTTATCCTAAGGTTAAGTGATGTGCACGTAAATGCGCATATTTTTACTTTCATATTTTATCGAATTTAATTAAATAAATGAGCATACAGTGTATATTAACATGTTTAAACCAATATTTCAATTATTTTCAAATCATCATTTATTCATCTTCATATAGGGGCAAAATGGTCATTTTTGTGCATATATTAATTTTAGAAAATTTATTTGCACATTTTATATTTTTGTAGGAAAGTGGATGGAAATATGATGAAGGCTTCATGGAAAATATGCATGTACAAAGAAATGAAGATGAAAATAATTCAAACTCATGTATCATGGAGGACTCCACCTACCCACTTACCTTGATCTTCAATTAGGAGCTAATGCACATGTTAGTGGAGCTAAAATTTTCATACATTTAAACGGAGGATTATCTCTTGCTAATGACAACTTGGTGGCCACACTTTCTCAAGGGTGTTTTGGGTAGTCCCCAAAAATATGCATTAGGGTTTTAGGTTTGTATAAATACCCCATATGTTCATGTAATTAAGCTCTTAGCCTCCTTTGAGCCTCCTCTTTAGTTAGTTTAGTTTTAGGCTCAAAAATAAATTACAAGCTCTCTTTCTCTCTTTCATGGCTACTTAGCCATTTTTCTATCATGTAATTTACTTAATGCAATTTTAATTCAAGTTCCTTTCTTGTTTATTTCCTTTCATGCTAGTAGTGTAGATCTTTTTATTTATGCAAGTAGGTTATTTTATTTTAATTAGCTCTTTTTTTTTACTTAGCTTGCATCTTCCTTTTTTTGTTTCATGTTGAATGCTACATTTGTTGAAATGATAACAAATATGAGAGGCTAAACCCCTTCAATTTAGGGGTAATGAAGCTCTCTTAATCATGTTGATTCAACATTTTGATAATTTTTTATCTCTTTTTGTGCTTAATGGAAATGTTTGATGTAGTTAAACTTTGTTTTTTTAGCTTTGAATTTGATAGCCTATGTTGTTGACACCATATAGGATATGCTTAAACAAACAAAAACACAAATTACCTCTTCATCTACATATGAATATGGTAATGAAGTGAATGTTAAAAACAAAATTTTATTATCTATATTTCTAATTAATAGTTAATAGATTATGCTTAGAATATATTTTATTTTCAAGTTCATTGTCATTTTCATGAGAGTTAAAAAGTGGTTTAATGGGTATGTTAAAGTTTGATGGTTTATATTGGGCTAACTAATAGCACAAATATTCCATACTCATTGATAAACATATCAACTAATCTCACTAGTGACCAGAAGAGAGATCATAATTTCATATATGTTGATTTATGTGATCTTGAAAAGGACATTGCCTCTAAATTGCCTTTTACTCTCATATTTTTATCTATTCTAGCTTTTGTTAGTTTTTACATTTTTTTAGCTTAACAAAATCTCAAATTCTTGGTTTAACTTGATTGAATAGAAATTTTAAATCTAAACAATTCCTTGTGTATCGACCCGTACTCGCCACGTACTAGAATTGTACGTCGTGCGCTTGCGGTTAATTTTTAATTTAAATTTAATCGGCTATTTTCTAATCCGATAGAGAATTAGCCGTTAAACATTAAGTCTAAGGGAGATGTTAGTGTTAGCATTCGTCGAATGACTTATGCTAGAATCCAGGGAGAGATTCATGATCTATTAGAGTGATGAAGACTCGTGTGAGAGATGTTGAATGTTGTGTAGTTAAAGCCCGACAAAATCCTCGCTATAGCGCATAACACTCTTCGGCCACTACACCTTTTCAATATAACTCTATTAAACAGTAGATCCGCTTTAAGCCTCATTATATTCCACTACATCCGCTAAATCAAGGCTTTTTAGCACTCACTTTAGCAGCAATAATATAAAAAAGTTGATTTGACTAGTTCTCTTTTAAACCAAATCAAACAAGTTAGAGTAAAGACCTAATTTTAAAACATAAGTGCTTAATATAAGTTAGAAATCTATTGTAATCACCAAATTGAACTGCATAAATCATGATATTGTTCGGTTTTGTTATATAAGATTAAATAATATATATTTTTCTCACACAAATGACATGAGAATGAGAATAAATTAACTTTAAATATTTGGTTTTATTTCTAGTGAAGCCTTTTGCACCCCTGTTATTTTCTGCTATACCCCCGCTTTGTCCTTGCTATAATTTTTTACACTTCCACCGTAATGGAACTATTAAGTGCTTTAACTGCACCGGTTGAATGTGACTTCACCATTGTAAATGACAAAAAATAGAGTAGGATGCATAGTCAACGGATCTAACTAACCCAAGGGTATATCAACTCTATATCTAGAGATGCTTATCAATGTTACTAGCGAGAGTTAATGATATTCGACATCACATGTCCAAGTGTAGTCCAGCTATGTTTACCTTTATGGTATATTTTATCTAGATATATGTCGCTTCGAAAAGTACTTTCTAATCCATGTCAGGAGGTCGGCCTCGATATACTGAGGAGACCACCATGGAAATACTTATGCGAATGTACCTTAATGGTTTTAATTGCACTTTTAATATTGTTGTGTTATGAGATGCAAGCAACACAACTATTTTCTGATTTATATTATACACCCTAGACACTATCTATTATATCGTCATATATACTTATTGGATAGTTTTGTTCTTTTAAGGGGAAAACCATTATTATGATTCGAACGGTTTCAAAAGTTACTGTTATATACTGTACATATATTTGTTGAGTTTCTCATCCCAAACTTATCTCTGACTCATGGTTTCTTCTTTCTCTTAATTCCACAGGTGCTCTTTCTAGTAGTACGAGTAGGTAGGTTTTCTTTGATATTCTTTGAAGCTTTAGGAAATGAGCTGGATGCTTACATTCGCCTATCTGTGTATTTTATTTTCGCTGCAGTACTAGTATGTTTATATCAACATTAGTGAGGACTGACTATTATAACTGTCCAGACTAATGATAGTACTTAGGTTTGTAACTTTGAAATGTCATGTATCTTAGAGTAGCACTTTGTACTGTCTTTTAGTATTATATATTATCGTTCCGTTGTGAGATTCTAATGTTATGTTCTTCTTTCTTGTTCTTTTTCTTTCTGCTTTTCCTTTTTACCATAACAATCTGTCTTTTTGGCATTTGAGTGCTCGTGATGTAAATACCGTGGATGTATTATTATCAACATTTATTCAAAAAGGCAAGTCGTAACATGTCAATATCCCAAAATACCAGATAGATAAAACCATAACACTAATATTCATGGTTAGATAACTCACCTCCAACTAGAAAATTTTCCATTTCTAGGTCAACGTAATCAAAGAATAGATACAAACAAGACAATAAAGAGAGAATCAGACATAAAATATAGTGAAAAGGAAATGTCTCTATTTATTATCAATACGCTACTATATCATGTATAACACCAAATTGTACAATTCGGGGGTAATGTGACCATACCTCAACCTGCATCTAATAAGTTAGCATATTTCTACTATAATGCTATGTAATACGTGATAAGCCTAATAACTACTAATCACCATGGCACCCGAACGTGACTTTACCACTACACATTAGGCTAGTGGACCTCAGGTCTCCCGTTAAAACCAAGACCAACTAAGTAGGGTCACCTATGTAACACAACACCATGACACTTTACTGCATCATCCGCCACCTATAATTGTATTGAACACAAATCAATATATACGTGCATAACCGGCGCCACTTGTTTATCAAGTGGACTTAGGACAATGTTTCCTTCTAAGGCCAAGACTAACTAAGTATGGTCACCTACATAAAACCATGACCACTATACCGCATTTCTACCACTTATAATCGTATTGAACATAAATCAATATATATATATAACCACTACCATTTGTTTATCAAGAGGACCTAGGGTAGGGAACTCGAGGCCAATAACCACTGATACAAAGTAACCCAAGATTTATTTCCTTTACCACCAAGATTGAGCATCCTTTATCTCCGAATCGATGCTGCCTAACATGAGCAATCGAGATAACCACACCTCATTCCATTGTCAATAAAATTAAATCTAAAAGTCCGAGCCAAGGGATACATACCCCGTACACATGTAATCATACGGGGTCATATATCGCAATACTCTAGTAGTCTCTTCTCAAAGCAACCAAATTACTCTATAACACCACCATACAAACCAAATCGTGCCTCGAACCATCTTCATTGTCTCTATATAATTTAGCATCCATTACAAATTTTCCAAAACAGAGTCCCATCTCCAAACTCATCATATCACCCTATAGTTGTTCGATACTTTATGAGCATCAAGCATATCCCAAAAATGAATCTGAACCCTAGAGATTTCAAATTTCAAAACACGGACCAATTTCTTAAACATGAAGTGGTTCAGATGTCTAGATATGGGATTCAAATGCAAGAGCTTAATTTCAGACGTCTCACCCAAAAATCCAAACATACGAAAACTCCAATTTTACACTGGAATAGCGCGGAATTAATTTTTCTTGAAATTTAGACATTTGAAATTGGCATTTTGACTTCTAAATGCTTATAAAGGCCGGGATTTAATAATGGGAGAATTTCCCTTAGTGGAAATTCATCCCACATTTTTCTCATTCTCTTCTCGCCTTTGACGTTTCACTTCATGTCACCAAGTCACTTCGCACTATAGATTCACGCCATTTTTGTAAGTCGTTCGACATTTAGACAAGTATAGCTTATACCCAACGAACGACTTTGAGGAGGTGAATACCGTTTGAAACGACCATTCGAGTTTAACTACTCGGTTATCATTCCAACCTCTAAAGTCATTCCACAATGTCATTCACCAATGTACTTACTCATTCTCTACGTATTTTATTATTTGCATACCAACAACAATCGGTGCAATCACTAACAAATCACAACAATACACTACATTCATTGTCAAGCTTTTAACACATTTATCTTGATTATACACTTATAAGCATTCATTAAATCAAGATTATTAGCTCGAATTTAAATATTTTATTTGAAAGTTTTTTTGTTGAGAATTGAAAGAATTATGGAGGTTTTAAATTTAGAAACTTAGTTTTTTTTGTGATGAAGAAGAAGAGAAAAGTAGGAAATGAGAAAGAATGCTATTTCAAATATATAAGGTCAGTTCTAATCAGGTTACTATTTTGCCCCTTGTTTATATTTTCTTCTCATTTTATCATGTTATTCGATGTTGACAAACTTTACATACATTTGTAAATGACATTAGGAACACAATGAAATAGATCTCAAATTCTAATTCATTCATTTTTTAAAATTCATTTTTAATTCGTTTGTTCAATTCGGGCTTTTAATCCAATTAAAAAGATTTATTAATTTTATTACCAAATGTCAAAAATACGGATTGTTACAGTAAACACATTTCCCTTAGCATGTTTTTTTTTTCATTATGTTATTTCTTGTTCATTATTTCAAGGACCCTGTGCATTATATTTCATCTCATCTTTTTCCCTACACTGTACTTTTTATTGTTAATCACTAAAGAGTAACTAAAACATAACAACATAAATTAATGCCAAACGGTTTCCCAACATCTTTTCAAATGACATGAACATAAGTCTGTTTTGCTTCTTTTGCTTTGTCAAAAATGTACCACTAGACTTTTGAAGGATTATTTTTTTTTCCTTTCTCTACAGTCTACATTTAATATTAGATACTTCAATCGTTCGTATCAAAATTGCACAATTTAACTCAAAATTGCTTTTGGCAAAACTAGCTAAACTCAAAATATTAACTTGTTACTAGATTTGAAGAGAAAACATGTGGCCCACTGGGTATGAACAATAGGATGATACATCACAACGCAAAGTTACTTTCTTGAATTGGTAAGATTTCAAATGGTTGCTTCTAGTATTGTAGATTATGGGCATACCGAGACGGAGACCTGTGTATTTGTATACATGCAGAAAATCCTACTTTATAAACAAGTGCAAGTTTAAACCGTTCTTTATTTTTTAAACTATCAGTTTGAAATTTGAAAAATAAAAGTTGAAGTTTCTATTTATGATTGAGCTAGTTGTGTGTCAACTGTACGCAGTTAACTTGTTTTTATTAATACAAGCACAGAATATATGTACATACGTATAAAGTGGAATGTGGGTTCAGAACACACTTTAATACTTCCACTGATTATTTCTTTAGTTCATTTCTATGTCCGTGCTTCATTTTATAGTGTAAGAATCTAGTAAACACAGATTTTGTAAAAATACATAACAATCATTTATTTTGTTTCTTTGCATTGTTATAAATTTGTTTCCAACGCACAATCTTAAAACGTCACTAAACATACTTCTCTTTCATACGGTTAGCTTTTGGGGTGTCCATGACATTAGCATATATATCCAGGTCACCGAGGCCCGGTATTTTTTATAATTCAAGGTACATGTTAAATATGTCAACATTTAAAAAAACGATGGAAATGGAACCGTTCAAACAAGACAAAAAAAATGTAAAAATATACCAGTTAAAATCTCGAAGCAATTTATCTACTGACATTGGTTCCTTTAGTGGTCTCGTATACAGTGACCCTGTCTCCCATATTTCATCAATATTGCTCAATTTCATTTTCTTTAGATTAATTAACTTATTGTTCATTGTTAGTATAAATGACTGATGCTTTAAGAATTGTCAACGTACTCCAAATAATAGTACCATATAACATGAATGAAATGAATGTACATGTTCCCCATTTCACTTTTCATTCCCAAGGTTTGGACTCTGAAAATAACTCAAATTCTTTAGTTAAATAATTTTTATGTTCATTCTTTACAAATACTTACATGTTTGTTCATATTACATTGTTTGAACAATTATATATTACAAAGTTCATTACATAATTTTTGTTTTCTCTTTGAAGCAATGCTAGAATGCCTATTGGCTACATCACTTATTGAGCTCTTTCTCTTTTCTTGACAAACCATGTGCTCTTCATAATTAAATAAACCGATCCATCACTTGTGTCTCTAATAAATAAATCATATGGGCCCTTCATGTTTACACTATCATTCAAGCTACAGAGTCATGTAAACAGGCACTTAAATAATTTCCTCCCTCTTCAAATTTGAAGTCATGAAAACATCCATTCTTCACTAAACCGCTGTTTCCTTAAAATTACACACAATCTTTTGCTCCAATTTAAAATCCATAAGAAGAAAACTATAAGGTAATATAATGCTTACATTGCATCTTTTACTTTTTTGTGGTGCTTTATGCATATGTAGGATGGTACTTTGTTCCCCTTTAATGCTCTTTTTGTAATGCATGCTAGTATTTTAAATCAAAAGCTTGATTAGAAATTGTAAAGAAACGTGGTGAAGTATAATACATTGGTGCTTTAGTAAAGTCGCTTATTAATAATTGTAATGCTTCACTTACCGATGATTGTTCACATCTATTTCTCGTTATTTTCTTCATAATAAAGTGGGTGCTTATAAGCTATTTAGAAGAGTAGATAAGGAAGATGATACTAGTTGATGAAGTCGGTAGATTCAGTTAACGTTGTTCTTCGTTCATCTAAGCGTACATTTTTTTTGTGAGTTTCCTTTCTTAGTCTTACTATATGATTGATAAAGTTCCATTAATCTGCAGAATTACTTGCATTCTTGTTGTTCATTGCTTAGATGCATTATATTTCATTTTCAAGATTATAAGCCCCTTTTCAGTTTAACACCAGTCCATGCATTTTAGTTGATGTTACTTTTGTAACATGACAACAATGCACTAAATTGTAATTTGTATTTCAATTTGTTTGAATCTTGTTTGGCAGCTATAAAATCCATTAAGTTAAGGTAAAAGGGAAAGAGTATGAATAATTTCAGTGAGAGATCGAAAATGTGGGGCTCAAACTCAGCACCACCAGAAACAGCAGAAAAGGTAGGAGATTTGAAAGAAGTTGGGACATCAATGAGCGCGATTTCTTTCGGCTTTGTAGCAACTGCAATTTTGGTAGCAATGTTCCTCATAATGGCCATTTTTGAACACCTTCTCAGACCCAAAACTCCGATACCTGTGTCTCAGAATATGCAATTAGCGGATAAACTAGAGGCTAATCAAGCTCGGAAAATTGGGAATTTAAGATCTGTATGTTTACTCCTTTTGCATGTCTTTTTGCTTATCTAGTCGCTTGTTTATGGTAGTTTGTGTTATGAGTTAAATTCTTGTGATTAATGCACAGGTTTTGATGCCTGGAAACTGTTATCCAACATACATAGCTAAACCTGTGCCTCTACCATGCCAAAGAGAAGGAATTTCTTGGCCAGTACATGAACATCATTCATTTTCTTCACCCTAATCAGTTCCCAAATATACAGCTATGTTTCTTTTTTTGGCTATCTGCATTGGAGTAGACATCTTTTATTATTATTATTTTTTTTTAACAACTAGCAGATATTGAAAATTTGAAATTCTTCCATCTTATCCACTGTTTTTATCTGTCTGGTTTTTAAGCTGTTCAGTTTTGTAAGAACAGTAACACGTGATGATGTTTAATATAAAATTTCAACTGATACTGTGGTGTATGATTTTAAATCCAACAGACTAAACTTGCCAATTTCAATGCTCATAGCATTCCAGAAAAAAATGAATTCAAATGTAGATAAAAAAAACACTATTAATGCAAGGACAGTCAGAAGATGGAATCTTAGATGGTGCAACCAGTAAAAAAAAGTAGCAGGTAACTGTTGAGCACCCATTTCAACTGTATGGAAGCATATTTCAGAGTTTACAAGCAATAACATTTGGATCCAACAACAGGAGCTCTATTCAAAATTTGTGCGCCCATATGTAAATGGTTCAAAGGCTGCATCATTTTGATAATGTCTTCGAGGAATTGGTCGCCAAATCTTGAAGGTTGAGCAAAAGCTCATCAGAGTTTAAGTAAACCTTATTGGCAGAATTTGAAATGACTTGTGCAACTTCTCTAGCAGCCTCAATCCTTCTCAATGCAAGAAAAGCTGGATTGTTTGCGATTGCCTGACCAATAAGCTGTGCACTCTTTGCTTCTCCCTGTATTTTATATGCATAGAAAATTAGATCTAAAATTTTTACCTACACGAATGGAAAGCTTGCATCTTTGGACTGAACAAGCCAATGTGTGCAAAACAATATTTTAGGGATTCATATAAGTGCCCAAATAAATTGAAACAGGGATTATAACAGTTTGATGACTCAAGTGATAGATTATTAGAGCTATATCTTTAATTGGACTAAGGATGTTAATACCCTGCATTTAATTTTATTCAACTATACTATACGAGCATATAAATGGTCACAATGTCTATATGGTGATTGGATTTCAGTAGCAAGTGAAATTAAGTGGTTTGAGTTTGAGAAAGAAGGGCCTTGTTAATCTATACATCTACATAAACTGTTCATGTATTTTTCTTAAGCTTGTTTCTTTCTAAATAAGTAGATGTACACTATTTGTCAAGAATAGCAGCTTTGGAAATTTCAGCTATAAAACTTCACCTAAGTACTATCATTGTTATAGATGGTTTTGTTACCTGAGCTCGAATAACAGCACTCTTTTTATCTTGTTCAGCCTTATCAACAATAAATTTAGCCCTCTCAGCCTCTTGTGCTGCAACTTGCTTAGCTTCAATTGCGTGAGTGAACTCTTTTCCAAAGCTCAAGGTTGTAATAGAGACATCATCTAGTGCAATGTTGAAGTTCCTTGCCCTCTCAGTCAATATTTTTCGTATTTCCCTACTCACGTTCTGCAATGCAGTTAACAAAATTTTACATTTGACTGCTAAACCAACACAAGTAAGAATAATTCTAGATAAACATACCTCTCTCTGTGTAATCAGCTGACTAGCATTGTATTGAGCAACCACAGCTTTCAAAGTTTCATGGATAATTGAAGGAAGAACCCTCTCGTTGTAATTCTCACCAAGAGTTCGGTAAATTGTAGGCAGTTGGTCAGGTAAGGGGCGGGTAAGAACTCGAAGTCCAATTTTTACCTAAATATATTTAATCATACTTTAATAATTGAAAATAGAAGCAGAAAAAATTTGTTGCACCACAACTATAAACTGATGAACTACTGTTAGACCAAAAAAACACATCTTCAATAAACTCATATGCTAAAAAAAATCATATGTAGTTTATAGCGCAATTGCTGTCAAGGATATTTTTGGGCTTCTGGAATGGTACATATCACAAATAATATAAACAATTCTGTAAAGGTTATGTTTGTGAGTAGAAGCAAAAGGTTATGTTGGAAACAATGGCTATCTTCGGCTGAGTCGTGGACAAGTCACTCTCTTGAAGACGTTTCGGTGATCTGCTCAATGGTGCAAGCAGTTCGTCTCAATCACCGCCGCCTCTAGGATAAAACAGCCTCTCGTAAGTTTTTGTGGTATCGGTTCGTTTGCACGGACGAAGCGATTCTGGTTGCACTCAAAAACTTGTTGCTCGATTATTATTTTTTTTTTGAAAAAAAATGTTGTTACTTTTTATTTTCGTCTTCGTATCAATTAAGAAGACGGAAGAGCAAAAGAGCGTTACTGAATGGGGGGATACGTGGTCTTGAAAAACGGATCTGAGAAATACCGGGTCAAAAAATAAATAAACGTTGCGTAACGTTCTTCAATACGGGTTTCTTACCGTTCCAGCCCGGTCAGAAAACGGTAAATAAATTTGTACCAAAAATATAAGTATTACACCACTACAAGCCCGAACCCGAACCCGAGCCCGGCCCGGGTCGGGTCGGGTCGAGTCGAGTCGAGTCGGTCGGTCGCGCGCGCGCGCGTGTGTGGTGGTCAAGCATGGTCTCCCTCCTCACAAAAGAGCATCATTGGGTGCCCAAAGGGCCCAACTTAGCTTCAAAGAATCAAGTATAAATACTTGATTCTTTTATATAATCCCACAATGTGGGACTATTCATATTCCCATAGGAGCCATTTCATACTTAGTCAAATTTTTAAGAATTCATTCATTTTAAAACCATTTCCAACAATCCCCCACTTGAATTTTTAAAACTTATTTCGAGCAATTTCTGAAAACCATAAGATTGTGCATAAACAAAGGTGTCTTTCGACTTGAACCTTTGCATAGTGGATAAGATTCAGTTTTTACTAGAGTGACACGTGGTCTTGAACTCTATTCCTGACATCAGACCACACACAATCTTTCTAGAGTGCAATCAAGTAAGCCCGTGCTTTTATGGCCATGCACGTCTATCCCAGTTTAGTGAATGCTCTAGGAGTTTTGCCCAAAACTCCATAGGAAACGGCCAAATTTCCACATTCACACAGGTGAGTCTATCAAGAGTACTCCTGAAGGTAGGTACTCCACTCCAAATGGAATATAGATCTCATTAAGAGTTTCTATTAACTCAACCTCTAATCACTTCAGGAATATATGCTTCTATATATATGAAAAATAGCATATTCAACTCATATCACTACACAACTTGTTCTTACCCATTGAACCTAGTTCTTGGGATCTCCAGTCAGTAGGTCGGGTTACCATTGTGCGTGACTCAACAATCTAAGGGCAATAGTCCCATTTTTCTAGAAGTTGTAAAGACTTTCTCTCTGGCCAGTCCTTTCGTCAAAGGATCTGCCAAATTCTCCTCACTGCGTATATGATCCACTCTAACAGCTCCTGAAGAGAGTAGCTCTCTAACAGTGCTGTGCTTACGACGTATCTGTCGTCTCTTACCGTTATAATAACGGTTCTGTACTTTTGCAATAGCCGCGGTACTATCGCAATGAATCAACACAGCTGGTATCGGTTTTTCCCATAAGGGAATCTCTGCTAGCAGATTTCTTAAATACTCTGCTTCTTCACTAGCTGTAGCTAGTGCTATCATCTCAGACTCCATAGTAGACTGAGCCAAAATAGTCTGTTTCTTGGATTTCCAAGAAACAGCTCCTCCAGCAATGCTAAATATATAGCCACTGGTTGCTTTTGAATCATCAGATAAAGTATTCCAGTCTGCGTCGGTGTAACCTTCAAGGACAGCTGGAAATTTTTCATAATGTAACCCTAGGTTCATGGTTCGTTTTAGGTATCTCATGACCCTCTCAATAGCATGCCAATGCTCTATACCAGGTCTACTAGTAAACCTGCATAATAATCCCACGACATAGGCAATGTCGGGTCTAGTACAATCAGTGGCATACCTAAGGCTGCCAATGATGCTCGCATAATCAGACTGTCTTACACCTTCACCAGTGTTCTTGAATAGCTTTACACTAGGATCATATGGTGTACATGCAGGTTTACAGTCAAAGTAATTGTATTTCTTTAAGATCTTCTCAATATAATGAGATTGATCCAAAGAAAGTCCCTTATTAGACCTAGTAATCTTAATACCAAGGATTACACTTGCTTCACCTAGATCTTTCATATCAAAATTGGCACTTAACAGAGATTTAACAGAGTTTATGGCATGCATGTTTGATCCAAAAATAAGTAGATCATCTACATACAAACATATTATAGTGCAAATGTCATTTTCAGATTTATAATAAATGCATTTGTCACTTTCATTAACTTTAAAACCATTTGAGATTATTAAATTATCAAATTTTTCATGCCATTGTTTAGGTGCTTGTTTTAAACCATATAAAGATTTATCTAATTTGCAAACTTTATGTTCTTGACCATGAATTACAAAACCTTCCGGTTGGTCCATATAAATTTCCTCTTCTAATTCACCATTTAAAAAAGCAGTTTTAACATCCATTTGGTGTATAATTAAATTATGAATAGATGCTAATGAAATCAATACTCGAATGGATGTGATTCTAGTTACAGGTGAATAAGTATCAAAAAAGTCTACATTTTCTCTTTGCCTAAAACCTTTAGCTACCAAACGGGCTTTATATTTATCAACTGTGCCATCAGGTTTTAGTTTCTTTTTAAGTACCCATTTACAGCCTATAGACTTACAACCAGGTGGTAAATCTACTAAGTGCCAAGTCTTATTGGATTCCAAGGAATCCATCTCATCATTTATAGCCTCTTGCCAAGAATCGGCATCTAATGAAGATAAGGCTTCTTGGAGGTTTGTGGGATCCTCCTCTATAGTAAAAATGCAAAAGTCTGAGCCAAAATCTTTATCAACTCTTGCTCTTTTACTTCTTCTAGGTTCAATTTCAGATGATTCATTAAGTTCTGTTCTAATAGGCACGGTGTTATTTGACGTGCCCCCACTATTCCTTAATTTAAAAGGAAACTTAGTTTCATAAAAATCAGCATCATTAGATTCTACTATATTATGTGTATTCAGGTTATAAAATCTATATGCTTTGCTGTTAACAGCATAGCCAATAAATACACATTCATATGCTCTACTAGCTAATTTTATTCTCTTAGGGTCAGGTATACGAACATATGCCAAACATCCCCAAGTTCTAAAGTAAGATACATTTGGTTTATAATTTCTTAAAATTTCAAAAGGTGAAATCTTACTTTTTGATTTAGGGATTCTATTCAATACATAGCATACAGTCAATAAAATATCCCCCCACCAATGTTTTGCTGCACTAGAATTTAATAAAATAGCTACAACTAATTCGGTAAAGGTCCTATTTTTTCTTTCAGCTTTACCGTTCATTTCAGGTGAATAAGGTGCAGTTCTCTCATGAATTATACCATGCAATTTATAAAAATCAAGAAAAGGACTAGACTCATATTCAGTTCCTCTATCACTACGAAGTCTCTTAATTTTCTTATTAGATTGATTCTCGAGTTCAGTTTTAAATAATTTGAACATATCAAATGCATCACTTTTATTTTTCATAAGATATACATAAGTGAAATCAGAGCCATCATCAATGAAAGTGATAAAGTAACGGTGTCCGTGTCTAGTCAAAGTGCCATCAAGCTCACATATGTCAGAATGAATTAAATCTAAAGGTTCAGAGATTCTATCAACTGATTTATGGGGTTTCTTAGTGATTTTTGCTTGACTACAGAATTCACACTTATCAAAATCAGATTGTGTCATTTTAGGAATCAAATCTAAGATGCTCATATTATGAATAATGCGTTTGTTAACATGACATAATCGAGAGTGCCAAATATTAAAATCACATAACATATAAGCAGAACTGGTTACTTTATTAGATTCAACATTCAGTTTAAACATACCCTCACAAGCATAACCCTTCCCTACAAACATCCCCTTATAAGTCAAAGTGTACAAATCAGCCCCAATAACTTGAGTAAAACCAGCCTTATTAAGGAGAAAACCAGAAACCAAATTCTTTCTCATCTCTGGAGTATGCATTACATCTTTCAAAATAACTGTCTTTCCAGAGGTAAACTTTATTTCCACATTTCCAATGCCAGCAACTGTAGTGGTGTGAGAATCTCCCAGTAGCACTTTCTGATCATCAGCAGCCGTGTATGTGCTAAACGTAGCACGATCATAGCAGACATGGCGGGATGCACCAGTATCTACCCACCAACCCTCTGATCCACCAACTAGGTGAATCTCAGAAATCATAGCCGTAAGAGGCTCCTCAGTCAGGTTAGCCTGCGGTGCAGGGCCTGGTCTGTTCCTACACTTGCGTGCCATATGACCTGGTTTTCCACAGTTGTAACACAGAAACAACTGTCCAGAATCATTCTTTTGGGTCGGTTTTTGCTGTGCCTTTTGGTTCCCTTGCGGGTTCCAATTCTGTTTGTTGCGGTTGCGGTTCTGATTCTTAAAGTTTTTCGGATTCGGTTTCAGAACCGCAGGCTTGGACCTTTTAGTGTTGTTGTTTGTGACAACAAGCACTTCCTCTTTTTGGTCCTGCTTACGAGCCTCCTCCTCAATACGGAGACGAGTAATCAAGCTCTCTAAGGAAAATTCCTTAGTCTTGTGCCTAAGCACATTCTTAAAATCTTTCCAACCTGGGGGCAATTTATCAATAATAACAGCAATCTGAAACTGTTCATCCAAAGTCATACCTTCGGAGATGA
Organism: Allium fistulosum; assembly: GCA_030737815.1. Lineage (NCBI taxonomy): Eukaryota > Viridiplantae > Streptophyta > Magnoliopsida > Asparagales > Amaryllidaceae > Allium > Allium fistulosum. The sequence continues at coordinate 361,631,533 of CM060904.1, forward strand.
TCTCATGAGCAATTTTCTGTAGCTCATGAGATTGCATCTCTACTGACCTGTCATCTGTCATCTGGTATTTGAGGTAGCGGCTGACTGCATACTTCTTTGCTCCAGCCTCCTCAGTGTCATACTTCTTTTGTAGCGCTTCCCAGATCTCCTTGGCTGACTTGTCAGAGTTGTAGTAGTCGTACAGGTCATCACTGAGGCCGTTGAGTATGTAGTTTCGGCACATGTAATCTTGTTCTGTCCAGGTGTGCAACTCCTTTGATTTTTCTGTCCAGGCTCGCATCTGATCAGCGTCTGCTTCGTCTGGTCTATCGGGTAAGTGCGGTTTGTCGGTTGTTAGCACAGCCACCACTTTTCTGGTTGTTAGGAAGAACTCCATCTTCTGTCTCCAGCGTTTGAAGTGGAGGCCCTCGAATCTGAATGGGGCAGCAGAGATCATGGGGACCTGGAAGAACGAAGCGGGAGCAGTAGGATCTAGATCTGCAGCAGAAGCCATTGATGTCGGAACGTCTTCAAATTGTTGGAAACAATGGCTATCTTCGGCTGAGTCGTGGACAAGTCACTCTCTTGAAGACGTTTCGGTGATCTGCTCAATGGTGCAAGCAGTTCGTCTCAATCACCGCCGCCTCTAGGATAAAACAGCCTCTCGTAAGTTTTTGTGGTATCGGTTCGTTTGCACGGACGAAGCGATTCTGGTTGCACTCAAAAACTTGTTGCTCGATTATTATTTTTTTTTTGAAAAAAAATGTTGTTACTTTTTATTTTCGTCTTCGTATCAATTAAGAAGACGGAAGAGCAAAAGAGCGTTACTGAATGGGGGGATACGTGGTCTTGAAAAACGGATCTGAGAAATACCGGGTCAAAAAATAAATAAACGTTGCGTAACGTTCTTCAATACGGGTTTCTTACCGTTCCAGCCCGGTCAGAAAACGGTAAATAAATTTGTACCAAAAATATAAGTATTACACCACTACAAGCCCGAGCCCGAACCCGAGCCCGGCCCGGGTCGGGTCGGGTCGAGTCGAGTCGAGTCGGTCGGTCGCGCGCGCGCGCGTGTGTGGTGGTCAAGCATGGTCTCCCTCCTCACAAAAGAGCATCATTGGGTGCCCAAAGGGCCCAACTTAGCTTCAAAGAATCAAGTATAAATACTTGATTCTTTTATATAATCCCACAATGTGGGACTATTCATATTCCCATAGGAGCCATTTCATACTTAGTCAAATTTTTAAGAATTCATTCATTTTAAAACCATTTCCAACAGGTTAACATGACATCAAATGCAATTAATAAATTATTACAATACATGAAATTACAACCAATAAAAGAGGGAGTGTACTCCCACTCAAACACTCCTTTTTGAGAAGAGTTGCTAAAATTGATCTATACTGAGAAGAGTTGCTAAAATTGTTCTATACTACAAAAGTGCATGGCATGGAAGTTTGCATGAAGTGGTATTTTTTGGGGAAAAACAAAACCAAATCTGTTAAGGTTGCATTCGTTTAAAATGTTTAATTTTGGATGCTGTATATAAATTACAGAATACTTTAAAAATTGTTTGTTTGCATTATAATTAGAAATATGAACATGAACCACTTTGACAATATTATCCATATATTTTATAAGTTATTATTCTATGATGCAATTGCCACATAAATCAAATTTAAACTTCATATCTTAATTGTTGTCGAAAATCTTAAAGTCTTACGATTTAAATCCCGATTCGGATCGGATCTCTCCGTTTACGATTCGATTTATATTCCGATTCAAACTTAGCTAAAATCACAGTTAAGAAAACATTCAACTCGAATTAACGTACTTAATATACTCATGGATTCACAATTCTAATTATAATGTTTTCAAACTAAAATAAAAATGTAATAGGTGAGAAAATTAGGGCCCGTTTGGTTTGCTGTTTTTAGTTTTGCGTTTTCGTCTAAACAAAAATGCGCATTTCTTATGCATTGTTGGAAAACACATAATTTTGAAAAATAAAATTAACATAGAAAATAGAAAACAAGTTTATTTGATTTTTCGTGTTTTGAGACATAACAAAAGGACGGAAAACAATTCCTCTCCTCCATTTCCCGTCCATCGTTGTAATGGCTAAGAATTGTAAAAACATTTCTCATGTTTTCTTGTATTTTGTAGTGTATATTGAAAACACAAAACACAAAACTCAAAACGAAACCAAACGGGCCCTTAAGTTTTAAGTTTAATTGTATAAGTTCAAACCTTAAATTATGGATTGTTTAAATATACGATTTACGATTTGAATCTCGTTTCGATTTAAAGTTTGAACTTTACGATTTACGATTTAAATCCCATTTTGATAACCTCGATCTTATACGTTAACTTAAACGAACGTTGACTTATTTATTCTTAGTACTACTAGATTCAGGAAACACAGAATAATCAATCACATAAATATGCCATAAAAGCTTGCTCGAGAAGAAAATATTCATTATGGCTAGTTGAAACTTGTTTTGGGTTGAATTGTTATTTTTTTCCCAACATTGTTTAAAGTGTCATTGTCTTGTTCAGCTGGTCTAAATAAGTTATTATACAAAATATCACATAGTTTTGTTCAATTTTTCAAAATTCTTTATTATGATATAATTTTCTCATTTGCACAGCTCACATTAATTTATTTGTCATTTTAGTTCAGAATGTAACAGTTTTGTTGAGCTTGTCAAAATCATTTATTGAATATTTTTCGTATTTGCACACATTTATTTTATATCCTTTAAACTTAAAAAAATATATTGTAATAAAGTTCATATTTATTTCATTTTCGTTCTTATTAACTACTATAACATTTTAACTTCAAATTGTGTTCAATAGCTATGCGTCAAAGTCATCAATTTTTTTTTAAAATTTTTATTGGCTCTCGATCAGATCCCTCTATTGCCGCCTGCACAATTCTAGAAGACACTTAGTTATCTAAGATTGTGGAAATGCAAGATGCCGGCCAGAGTCAAGATGCTTATGTGGCTTCTAATTCAAGGAAAAATTAATACTAAGGGAGGGCTGATTCGTAAAGGCATGAACATCTCCGCCACCTGCCTGATGTGCCACACTGAACCGGAAAGCATTGGCCATCTCTTCTTCGACTGTGACCTCGCTTGCTATACTTGGACTACCTGTGCAGCTCAAATCCTCCGACCAATACCTACCATTACTCTTTTCTATGACCACTGGCAGTATAACACGAAGACATCCATGCACACTGACACTCCCCTCTCTGCCTTCAGCTGTGCAATCTGGGCTGAAAGGAACTCTCGATGTTTCAACAATAAAACTAGTAATACTTCTAACCTATGCCACAACATTTTACATCTTTTTTATACCTGGAGAGGAGTTAGATTCCAGCCTCTATCATTGATGATCGCGGATGATGTGTACGATGCGGAATCAGTGGATAGCTGCAAAGCCATTCAGGCTGCCAACGTTGATGATATGGATTTCACTAATGATGCTTAGTCGATTGCTGCTGGATTACCGTTGCTTTTGCTGGCTTTACTATGTTTTATGTATGGTCTTGTGGGGTGTAATGTTTTTGCTTTTGTGTCATTGTAGTTAACATATTTTGCTGCCCCAATCAGGCATGTTGATCGGATAACTTATTCCTTTACTTTAGTTATGCATTCGGCTGTGTAGTCCCGCACTACACATCCGTTCTTCTCAAAAAAATTATTGGCTCTTGTAGTATACCGGCTTTAAGTAATTAGAAAGTATAAGATATAAAGTTAAAATCAAAACCAAATAAAAATTGTTTACTCAAATTTTAATAGATTAGACTGGAATCAAAATTAACGCTAGGTTTGAAGTATCCAGTTTGTTAGATACAACAAAAAAGGAAGATAAAATAAATAATGGTGGAAAAAAACAGTTAACATTTTTTTACATGAGGGTATAATTGAGAAAATTACCATTCAACGTTGAAAAAAAAAACAGTCAAAATCATTCATTTCGTTTTAAAAAAATAGTCCATTATTTGAAAACAAACAGGTTAGAAAACGAAGTGTTCAACGTATTATTTACTGAACAAAGCAAGCCTAAGATGATTCAAAGAAGCAACTAATATCAAGAAATAGCAGTGTTGAACTTTTTGACAAAAAGACTTCATCATTTTCCTCTCCTAACCATATAGCTATTTACACATATATAATAGGTTAGATGTATAAATATTGAACATTATAGAACACTGATTTGTACAGACAATCATTCAGTATATTTATGACTTCCATTGTAAAATAGCATAAGCAATATTTATGTAATTGGAAAAGCGGAGGGTTACATGACATTGAGGTGACGTGGTGAAGATGTATACCACAGTATTGAGAAAATCACATAAAGAAGTCAAGGATTCAAGCTATGATGATTGGTATTATCACGTATTTAAACTACTATTGGAAATGCTAAAGACAATACAGTAATTGCTTTCCAATCACCTGTTTACTTACACAAACAAAATTCAGTCATGCGTTGTACAGAATATAGTATATCAAATTATCTACTCCACAAACATGACAATTCTAATATTACTGACCATTAAAATGGTAACCTGTTCACTTATTCCACATAATAAGGCTACAGTAGACTGACACCGTTTAATAAGGTAATCAGCAAGAGGCACCTTTTACAGAAAAGACATTTCAATTAGTTTATGTGTATACGCATAAAATTTATGCCCTTGGGGACATAGATCACAGATTCACAGCACATCTAAATGACTTTCACTAATAAACAACAGTCCAAATAACAGTCGTTAAGACTGTAAAACTAACTAAACACGAATAGCTATTTGGGAAGGTTTAAAAAAAGACTAAATTAAAGGTGAAGGAAGTTTATAGAGAAATCAACATTTACATGCTGATCATTTGTTATTTGATTTATTGAGGGGCATACTAAATTACAGAACCTACTGGACAGGTTATCAAATGCCCACAACATCACATTCTTGCTTTTAGAGAAGATGTAACCTTACATCGAATGTTTCAAAAAATGTATATAACCAGAGTTCATTTGGTCAAAGCATCCGAAGTTCCTAACATCTAGATTTATGCCTTCCTGATAGAAAATTATATTATCAAAGGATGAAAGATTGCATTGCAATAACGCACTTTTGCATGATTTTCAGATAAAGCAAGCCAAGTACCCAAAACTCTCTAGAGTATCTCCAACAGTGAGTCCGGAGAGTACGATTACGTAATACAAACCCCAAATCAGCTTCCAACAATCCATTATGATCCGTTATATGTACACAATCGAGACTAATTTAGTTACAAATTTTGACCAAAGCAGGCACCCGTTTAGCATGTGCCCGTTTAACAGGCGCCCGACTAGTTAAGCCTGTTAAACATGCACCTGACTTTCGAGTTATACCATTGTTATCAAGAATCTTAAAATCTTACGATTTAAATTCTGTTTCGGATCGGATCTCTCCCTTTCTGATTCAATTTACATTCCGATTCAAACTCGGTTAAAATCGCAGTTGAGAAAAACCATTCAATCCACAATTATATATATTCAATTACAATTATAGTGCTTTTTAAACAAAATAACATGGAACGAGAGATAAAACTGAGTTAAGGTTTAGATTTATAAGTTCAAACATCATAATCAATTTCAAAGGGTGTGCAAATCTTAAAATATGCACATTTTATATCTACGATTTAAGATTCAAATACCGTTTCGATTTAAGTTTGAACTTTCCAATTTACGATTTGAATCTCATTTTGAAAACTTTGATTTATACTGCCAGGTGCATGTTAAACAGACGCCCGACTCTAGCATTTGTTAAACAGAATTCTCCCCGTTGGGAGAAACACACTCGTAAACGAGTCTGAAAAATACTTAATCGTAATCTGTAAACTGTTAGAGATGCTCTTATATCGATCAAATGCTCTTCTAAGCATCTGTTTGAATGATTACGTACAAATGTAGGTCTTTGGAAAACAAACATAGGAATTATGTGATTGAAATTCATTGTAACTCATAATCTCCTGTGTAAAGAGTGTTTTCAGCACGAAACACTGGGTTCATTCTGTAATGCATAGCTGATCCTAAGCTCAGCAGTAGCAAAGTGAAATACTTGAAAATCTGTTAAGAATATACAGTAACTATATCTGTGGCACGTGTCACAACCAGTATCCTCTTACCCAACACCCTTCTCGAGACACCAAATCAATTTTCATATATGCATATCAAGCTATATATGACATTTACAAGTCAACCAAAGTCGTATAGCATCAAAAATATATTAACGATGACATATTGATCCACAATATGTTTTTATATATGTAAATATCAGATAAATTAGGAACTGATCAATGATGTAACCTGTGGTACATCACGACTGCAAGTAAAATCAATTTAAGCAACTGATTATGGGTACGAACATACTAGAAAGAAACAAATACCACAAGGGAAACTAAATACGAGCATTTGAGAAAATGAAACAAGAAACCAAAAAGAATTACCATTTGCAAATCACGACTTCCAGAAGTGCTCTCAACAAGATGGGGTCGGGCACGAACATCATAGATTATGGGTCTCTCAAACCAAGGAACTATCAAATGGGTTCCCTCGGGATATACCTGCAGAAACGGTTATAAATTCTTTATGAATTTTATAATTTGAAATGTAATCTACTAACACAAGCAACATTTTCAGTAAGGAAAAACTCTGAGATAATATTATAAAATTAAACTTTTACAATTAGAGCACTAAAAGCTTTCATAAATAAAAAATAAGAAGCATGGCAGAGTTGAAATTCAAGTATTCAGTTCATAACTAATTTAGGTGCTGAAGAACTGTTATTCATCTGAAACAACATTGGATAGAAAATATTCCCAAGGCTGAGCAGCATTGGATGCCACAAAGCACAATACCATCATATTCTTCCGATATCTCAGCAAACTAATTAGATTGGCGTTGGACATTAAGTGATGCCGATTACGGTAGATACTGTTAGATGCCAATAATCATTATGTTAATAAATAAATCAATAGCAGTTTTGCTTCTCTTTTTTTTTTTTGTTAATTTCAGAATTAGACAAAACATATATAGATTCATTCACAAGGCCATTAATTGACAAATCTTTTAGCGAGAAGTACAAAACTCCATCTTTTCGAAACATTCATTTGAATTGTTTATTCACAAATATGTGAGAGTGCATCCTAACTTGTGGATTTCCATTTTTTTCATGACTTCAAGATCCTGCTTCCAAAATTCTAGGAAAATTATAGCTTGCACAAAATATACGTATTGATAGCATTTCCTAAGCTAAATGCAACGGCAACACTGTACATTCCATAAGGCACATAGTATATATATAATTCATATCATGTGCCAAGGACCACGGCACTATTTGGTGGTAAGGCTCTATAGTGTGGATTGGTCTTGGTATGTACATGATTTATATAATGTGCCAAGGACCACGGCACTATTCGGTGGTAAGGCTCCCCTCCTCTCGCTCCCCCCTCCCTCCCTCCCTACACACACATGCTTTAGTTGTATCATGTGATGTGATCAAGAGCACACAAGCAAATAATTAGAAAACGGTATTGCAACATTTTAGAAAATTAAATGAAATAAGAAATATTAGGTTGCTTATCCTGTAATGATCTAAACAGATTCTCTTACTATCCCAATTTGTGACCTACCATACGACATGTGATATAAATAAGTAAGTTCATTCCCATTATGGATAGCGATTGTATGACCAATCATTGTGGGTAAATTGGTAGATGCCCAAGACCAAGTTACTATTAATTATTTATTCTCCCACATGTTGAGTTTTTTTTTTTCAATTTTTCTTCATAAATGATAAGCTACAAAGGGTTCTTTTAATTGAGCGTGCCACAGTTGATTACTTTTTTTTCACAATTTAAAGATTGGCATTCTATATCCAATAGAATATCTCGATCTAAGTATGAAGATGGGAATAATACATAACGATGAATGAAAAAAAGAGAAAATATGTTTTGCTAAGCGTATAAATAAAAATTACAGAATCAAAGCCTCTTAAAAGTTCTTCAACAAGTTTCTTTGATTACAATTTTTTGTTTCTAAATATGTGTCTCTGTGTGTGCGCGCACGCGCCTATTATAGCATGTGTGTGTGTACGTGCGTGCCTATTGTAGCATTTGTGTAACAAGGGCGGATCCAAGCAGGATTAAGCTTCTGTGTATTTGGCTGCTAAATTTACCTGATTAGTCGATAAATGTTGTGCTTACGCTATTTTTTTAGGAGAAGAGATACAACTTACTGATACAGATAATAAGAATAAAGCATTTCTATATACACCCAAAAATTTACTGCAAATTATCCATTTTTTGATCAGCAAAGTATTGCTGAGTGCAGTGTATAATTTCATTCGGTAATGTAACGCCGAGTGAAAATGTGTAAATTTGCACTCAGGAACCTATTGCCGAGTGGATAAAATGAAAATTAAGAATACGTAACTTGCAGTCATTTTTGCAGTGTACGTAGACAACATGCTCTAAAAATGTGAGTACATGTGTAGTGTGAATGTGCATGTTGTTTTCAACGGATGTGATCATGTTCATAAGTTTCAAATGTCTGATGTTAACAAATGCCATAGGAAATCAGGAATCAACTTCACATATTTAACATTTTAACTTATGAACAAGGCCACAGCCTCCAATTGTCATATTAAGGAAGCTTGGATCAGATCTAGCTTATAACTTTAAATGAAAGGGTCGTATGCGTTAAAATCACATTATCAGATTTTTCAACAATCCAGTATGAAATATATCTCAACCATACAAGGCTAAAGAATAACCAATAATATAGAAGCCAAACAACATTGATGCATGAATATGTCATGAGCACAAACTATATGGACATGTACAAAACAATCTAGCTCAATTTCCTAGTGGCATGCCAGAAGGCAAACGAGCAAATATTTCCAAATTTTAAAGGAGGTAGACATCGATCTTAAGCAGGTAGGTACTCAATCTATATCACTCTTGAACTCTATATCTAAGTGTCACGGCACGCGCTTCGCGCGTAAATTGTTTTCCTTATAAATTGTATATGTTTAAATCAATTAAAAAAAAGTTTTTTTTCAAGTGATATTAAGATTTGTATACTTGTAAAGATGTATTTTGAATTTGTAAATGAAGTTTAATTTTAGATCCTATTTTTAAAAGCGTTTTGAATTTATAAACCATGTTTAATTGTTAAATTCTACTTTTAGTGGATTTGATAATACATAAAGGGCATTTTTGACACCAAAACTATTAAAACTATTATTAAAGATAAGCATGCTTTTTACATACCACCTCAATACTTATTTCACTTTGTTTCTACGCATCTCACGCATCACATTCGTAAAACAAAAGTATTAGATATTACCTGTTTGATTTCAATTCATATAACACTTTTCGCACGTCTCAGTCTGATAATCACAGAACCATTTTTACCTAGTTACAATCATTACCTTATCTTTGATCCCGTGGATACGATTGAAAACAATGGCTCGACAACCACCATCGACATTATACAAGCAATTGGTCGCTGCGTAAATTCCTCCGCCCCCGACCAAAGCCAACGCCATCAGCTTTCCCGCCGATCCTGCGCTCGGAACTTTCGGAAGTTTCGCGTTCTTGAAACTCATTTTTCTTCGGAAACAAAATTAAATCCTAGAATTTGGGAATGAGGAGCGAGTGTGTGCGTGCGTTTGGCGGCGGTTAAAATGAACGGAGAACAACTTATGAAGCGAAAAGGTTTATTGGGGAAGAAGAAAGGTTTTGGACGGTTAGATGTGGGAGGTTTAAACTGAGTTTTATTGGACAGCTCCAATTCACCAGATATGCCTTTTGTGCAGGCATCTCCGGTTGATTACGGACGTAATATTTAGGCTAAATATTACGTGCGTAATTGCATAGGAAGGTCCAGTGCTCTATACACGTCCGACATTAGGCGTCCATTTAATGGACGTCTGACATATATTCAGTAATTTTTTTTAATTTTTTTAGCATTTTTTTTTTAAAATATAAGACGCACATTGAATGGGCGCATGAGGTCAGACGCCCATAAAATGAACGTCTAAACCCAATTACGGATCCTCAATTGCAAATGTAATATTACTCTTAATATTACGTTTGTAATTGACGACTAGAGTGTGAATTCGTAATATTACGTACGTAATATGAACCATTGAAGATGCTCTTAGGAGTTAAAAGCATTCACACTTGGGGTAGTCAGCCCATGCCACCTCATTTTTTTTTTTGACTAGTCCACCTGGTGTGAACCATTATTACTTTATTCGGCGTTAATAATGCCGAATAAAGTGGAGCTTGACGTGGCTGTGAAATCCAATCTTATATTTATTCGATGCCGAAATCTTCTTTTCCATTCCTTTCTCCACCTGAAAACTCCAATCCAACCCTTATATCCTTTTTTCATTTATTCACTTGTTAATCCTATATTTTACACTATTTAACCCAATATGACATGTATATTGTGTGTTGTTCGGGGTAGGGATGGATCTTCCTAAGATGTTGATGGTAGCAGAGAAGATGATGGTGAATGTGATAGCTCTAGTTCTTCTAGAAGATATAAGGACTGTAACAACCCGCACCTTAATGGGCCTGATTTTTCGATTAAATCGAAAAATCAAGTCCATCAAAGTACAAATCGTTGATGTTTGTAATATGTAATAAACATAAGTATATCAGAGGGCTATCTATACGAACTCACATCATACTAAAATATAATAAAACATATATATACCAACTAAGGCCGCTACTTGGAACAAATATCATTCTTTGGACATCTAGTTGTCTTGTTAGTGCTGAGCATGAATGAAAGGACCTATCCATCTATCATTTTTGTCTTGTACCAGTACCATGTCCCTCGAAATCTATCATGTGGGTTATAATGAGGAGGGGGTCGGAGCTACATTTTAGTGACTCGTAAATTACATACTTTATCCATAACACTAGTTTATGCTGATTGATCTCCACTTAAATGTTATGTCTATTGTTTAAGGATTCTAGATTAAATTTCACCTACACGTACGACATATCTAATCTACTCCGAGATATGTGTGTATACATGCGTGTATATGTGTATGTTACCCCGCCTTTTGGTCAAGGTCGGGATATCAACAAATCGGTTAAAAAGGATGGATATCAAGATTGGAGATCGATTGGAAACAAGGCTATGATCGATACCATCAAAATTAGACTAAGCTCCAATCAAGGTGGGATCGATTGGGAATGATGAACAAGGATAGGAAAGGCTGCATTTCAAATTTCAGGTCAAACGGAGTTCGTATGCTCAAGATATGGATGTATCAATATTCATGGGAAATCAGTTCGTATCGATATTGTTCGTATCGATCAACATGGGCTCGGCTATTTACTTTGGATCGATGCTTTCGTATCGATCAACATGGGTATGGATATGGAAAATGCACTTTGCTTCGAATCGATCACAGTACGTATCGATCCAAGTTAGGGATCGATACAAAGAAGAGAGTGGGAGATGGACACGAAGGGCGGTAGTTGTTGGATATGGAGGCACACTTCATATCAATCGTGTTCGTATCGATCGATACAAAGCGGTCAAGATGGAATGCAAAGCAAGGGATCGATACGAACAGCATGGACACTTGGGATCGATACGAAGAACACACTTGGGATGGATACAAAGTCACATGCTTCACCAGGACACATGGGATCGATACGAAAATAGGTGCAGGGGATGGATACGAAAAGTGGCGAGCACTCATAGGCTATTTCGTATCGATCGCCTTCGTATCGATCGATACGAAGAAGCCGGTCAAGGGGAGGAGCGCATTGCATGGATCGAAGCATGGAACTCGAATGGATACGAAGGCTACGACTATGGACATGGGGACTGATGGATACGAAGTGATGGAGGCAAATTGATGGATACGAAATCCATGGATACGAAGCCTTCAGCCTACTCACAAAAACAAACTTGGATCGATCAGGATCGATCCCAAACGACTCCAGATCGATCTGGTGGGCCCACCCGCGCATGAGAAGAAGTATTCCAGGTTTTGGGGTGGATATTTTCAGATCTGCACCTATAAATAGCAGCTCTATGGCAACTAAAAAGGGATCTTCTTCTGCTTTTCTAAGCGAAACTCTGCCATTTTGTTTACTGATTACAAAGGTTGAAAGTGAGTACGGATCGTGCTATATGGAATAGAATAATTAAATAGTGCGGAAATATAAAACTGATAAGTGATAATAGCAGTAAATAATAAAAAAGGACACCAGAGATTTTTATACTGGTTCGGAGCACCGTCCTACGTCCAGTCCCAGACTCCTCCTGGAATTAACCAACTAACAATACCCTCACTTAACCCGGAGGAATAGGTTTATACAACCCTTGAGCAGCCGAACAAGGACCTGAGCAGCAGAACAGGATTTTTCCTCAGCAACAAAAGAGGTCTTTACTTAACCCGAGCAGCAGAACGGATCAATAATAAATATAAATTAGTTTCTGACTTCTTGTGTTCTTAATAACACTAATGAGTCAATGATGTACAAAACTTCCTATAATCTAATCCTCAAATTTGTGAATGTAAATAAGGATTGAAGGAAGAATATGATAGCCTTATAGAGCAAAAAGAATATTAGAAAATAAGATCAGAAAGCAATAATTGAATTGATGATTTTGATGTAGAACTAACGTGTTTATATAGTTGTCTAAGAGATATAACCATTCACGAATAGTTCTCATCAAAAGAAGCATCTATTTAGAAGAAATATGGATTAAGACTCTTCATCAAAGGAGGTGTCTTTTCAGAAAAAAATGACAGTTGGAATACAGGAGTCGACTGGTCAAAATATACCAGCCAATTGGTCGAAGAAGGTGTGTGCACGTTTATGTGCATGTTTGCATATATATGAGCAAACTGCTGAACCAGTCGACTGGTTTAATTGTACCAGTCGACTGTTCTGGCTGTTTGAGCATATATATGCATATTTTCCAACTTATTTAAAATTAGAATAAAGGTGGATAATTTCTTGATGTTTGTGAGAGATTTTGAGGATAGATTTTAACAAAAATAACTACTCTACAAACACAATATTCATGTACTAACACATTTATACAATGTGACCTTGAGATCTCCAAAGTGCTAGCATATCTTCTTCGGTTAGTAGTTGCATCTTCTTTGCTTCTTCTTGTTAATTATTGTACGTTGTCATGAATCAAAATCCATGATTCAACATTACTGTAATCTCAATATAAATGGAATAAAAGGATCAATTCAAAGTGGACGTGGGACGAAGATAGCCGAACCACTATAAATCTCGTGTCTTTTCCCATTTTCTTTCATATTTATTTTGTTATCTCTTCATTTTTATTCTCTACATTATCTGGATCTGAGATCTGTGTTTGAATATTGAGGATTTGTGTATAAACACTGGTGCTTTCATTACTTTTGGGGTTTGTAACCAATTTTGGCGCAAACACTTTGGTGCTTTCACTGAGAAGGACTAGCACCCGCTATACCGGATTTGGAGTTCAGATTTGGAAAGCTAAAGGATCGCAATTTGGGAAGCAATGGCTCAGCAATCAACAAGGAGACAAAGAGCGGAAAGGAGTCAGCATGAAGGAAGTCATGAGGCCTCTTCAGGAGCTAATCGGACCTTAGTTTTCATCACTCGAGATGAGATGGAGATGATGATGGATGCTATGCAGGAAGGGATGCTGAAGAGGCAGGAGGAGATGATGTAAAGCCTACTCCGACAAGCTGGAGTGCAAAATCAAGAGAAATTAACTGTAGGAAATGCTAGAAATAGGGATCGTAAAGCCGGAACAGCAGGAGCAGAGACAGTTCAGAATCAGGATCAGGAGCATGGAGCAACCGGGATTCAGGATAGAGTGGGACCATCAAGAATAGTCCCTGAGCTAGAGGGCACGCCCCCGAATCATGTTGGCTCAATTCCAGGAAGGGTACCAGGCGACGCTGTGCAGGTTGGCGTTGATCGGGATATGGATGCTCGTCCAGAAGGACAGGTTTCAGGATTCCCTCGAGGACTCGAGGGGCAGGTTGGAGATCGTAGACAGAGACTACCACTTCATGACAACGACAGGTTAGCGGACATGATCAGACGGGCTATGAGGGGAGGATTGGTGAATAGAGATTTGGAGGACGTGAACAGGAGTCCCTTCAATCCTATGATCAGGCAGGCTAGGAATCCACTGAATTTCAAACTACCAACGTTGGAGATGTATGATGGGAGAACGGATCCCAATGTTCACTTGACGAGATACATGAGGCATATGGAAGTACTGAGGGCATCGGAGGGAGTTATGGCTCGGTGCTTCCCTTTGTAACTGACGAATATAGCAACACTATGGTTCAGACAACTGGAGAACGGCTCAATTAGCACTTGGACGAAGTTGATTGAGAGATTTATGAGGCAATTTCAGGTTCACATCGTGAGACCCAAGAATGTGATGACTTTAACATCAATTGTCCTAATCCGGTCTATTTTGAGGGGCGAATGTTACCCCGCCTTTTGGTCAAGGCCGGGATATCAACAAATCGGTTAAAAAGGATGGATATCAAGATTGGAGATCTATTAGAAATGAGACTATGATCGATACCATCAAAATTGGACTAAGCTCCAATCAAGGAAAGATCGATTGTGAATGATGAACAAGGCTAGGAAAGGCTGCATTTCAAATTTCAGGCCAAACAGAGTTCGTATGCTCAAGATATGGATGGATCAATATTCATGGGAAATCAGTTCGTATCGATATAGTTCGTATCGATCAACATGGGCTCGGCTATTTACTTCGGATCGATGCTTTCAAATTGATCGACATGGGTATGGATATGGAAAATGCACTTTGCTTCGGATCGATCACAGTACGTATCGATCCAAGTTAGGGATCGATACGAAGAAGAGAGTGGGAGATGGACACGAAGGGCAACAGTTGTTGGATATGGAGGCACGCTTCGTATCGATCGTGTTCGTATCGATCGATACGAAGCGGTCAAGATAGAATGCAAAGCAGGGGATCGATATGAACAGCATGGACACTTGGGATCGATACGAAGAACACACTTAGGATGGATAAGAAGTCACATGCTTCACCAGGACACTTGGGATCAATACGAAGAACACACTTGGGATGGATAAGAAGTCACATGCTTCACCAGGACACTTGGGATCGATACGAAGATAGGTGCAAGGGATGGATACGAAAAGCGGCGAGCACTCATAGGCTATTTCGTATCGATCGCCTTCGCATCGATCGATACGAAGAAGCCGGTAAAGGGGAGGAGCGCATTGCATGGATCGAAGCGTGGAACTTGGATGGATACGAAGGCTACGGCTATGGACATGGGGACTGATGGATACGAAGTGATGGAGGCAAATTGATGGATACGAAATCCATGGATACGAAGCCTTCAGCCTACTCACAAAAACAAACTTGGATCGATCAGGATCGATCCCAAACGACTCCAGATCGATCTGCTGGGCCCACATGCGCATGAGAAGAGGTATTCCAGGTTTTGGGGCGGATATTTTTAGATCTACACCTATAAATAGAAGCTCTATGGCAACTAAAAAGGGATCTTCTTCTGCTTTTCTAAGCGAAACTCTGTCATTTTGTTTATTGATTTCAAAGGCTTGTAACTGTAATATCAATATAAAAGGAATAAAAGGATCAATTCAAAGTGGACATAGGCTGGAGATAGCCGAACCACTATAAATCTCGTGTCTTTTCCCATTTTCTTTCATTTTAATTTTTTTATCTCTTTATTTTTTATTCTGTACATTATCTGGATCTGAGATCTATGTTTGGATATTGAGGATTTGTGCGTAAACACTGGTGCTTTCATTACTTTTGGGGTTTGTGACCAATTTTGGTGCAAACAGTGCATAAGCATCTCCATTCTCCCAAAAAGAAAACCCCTCCACATCGTAATCGATAGTCAATCGACCCAAAGGTCAATGACTTCCAAAAGCGGCTTTATAATTTGACTAGCCATATTGCTACCGTAACTCAAAGACTTACCTTAGGGTTAACCAGCCAAACTTTCAACCAATAAACAAACAAACAAACAAACAACTTCAAAATCAATGCATATTCCATACAAAATCTATACCGGTAGGAAGTGTAATCCAAATAGGCGTAACCCAAGTCTTTGCTAATTGACCACTCGGGACTAACGGAGGCTTCGACCTATGCCTAGCTCTACTCTACAAATACTGATACACAATACTGACATAGCGTCGACCTCTCTACACTGTTCCTGTTTAAATTTTCCTAATGCAAATCAAGGAAAATATCCATCATGGATTACTTAATACCTTTGGTTATGAATTGAAGTAGACCCTATGACCATTTACTACTTCAAATCCAAGACGAATCCCTTGGCATATTTTCCCACACCTATGCGCGAACGTATTCCCCCTATGGATCCTATAGTTGGAGATAACCCACATCAGTAGTATGTATACACAACTGTTGGTAGCCTCTTGCGGAGGACAAACTTCCGTTGTGTAACTTTACCGACCTCGCTCCCAACCCATTATAGAGTTAGGGGTATGCACTAGGAGCAATTATGTAATTTGTTACATATATCTAACTCGTTGATCAATCTTGTTTGAAATAAAGATATTTTCTTTCTATTATATACTTGATAAAATGTGGTTATATTAATTAATCAATTTAAATAAAAGTATATTTAATAGAAAATCCATAAATGGTATGTTTTATGATAGTGGTTACAAAGTGTTGTAACCGTGAGTAATTTATCACAATGAAACAAACATACCATTTTAAATGTTCCTAGTCAAGATGCATCGAGACTGGATATCGATGTATCCATTGAGACTAGAGTACGTAACGCTCTCCAAATGTTGGGTAGTGTATTACTCATGACTACTAGGGGCACCAAGGGGTTACGTACTGATAGTTATTGGATAACTATGGAAGACTCACTCGATAGTTTTCTGTTGGTTAATATAACTAAGGTCAAGCAGAGAATGTCGATGTGACTAATTTACACAGTTCTCTCGACTTGATAATACTGTTGATCTTTAATGTGAAAGCTCCGCTTTGATTATAGTTAAATCGTGGTACGGCGTCCATCGAACGACTATAGTTGGGTCGAGTGGAAGCTTTGGAAGTGAAACACTATTCAAGAGAGGATTTGTCTCCTCGGTTGTATGAGGTTAGTATCGTGGTCAACAAAGTCAACTCAAAGTCAAAGTCTCTGGCCAGAGCATTTCGGTTAATAATAATTATTATTATTGAACCAAAGGCTTTGTGTTTGGACTATAAAGCTGAATGTGGATGATATTGGAATTTTGACCATTACCAAATTCCATAAATCCAAAGTGATATAGTTTTGACGAAGAGAATTGGTGTAAATAATTGTCACTGTAAGGTACCGCTTATAAGATGTATCAGCGATAAACTCGGCCAAAATGCACACCACCTGCTAAGTGACGTGTGAAACTTAATATTCGAATGGTTCAATATTAATCACTGACTAAATTTACACTTATGAGTCGCATAATCGTAATGATGAATTCTCTGAAAAACCACATGATTTAATTAATTTATAAAATGTTGTAAATTGATTAGATTAATTGATATTTGAGAAATTTTAATTATTATTTATTTGATGTTTGGAAGTTCTTTTGTAATTATTTTAATGCATTTATAAAAGTTATATTTGCGCCCATTGATATACGATATCGATGTAATTTAAAGATAATCGCATGAAATGATTTATAAAAAATTTACGTCATTTGATGACATGATTTATGAAAATTTTATGTCATTTGATGACATAATTTGTGGAAATTTTATGTCATTTGATGACATACGTGTAAACAAAAGATTGGAGAGAGAGAAACAATCAAGGGAATTAATTAGGGAAGTTTTAATTAAAGAATGAGAAAAGTTTCATTCTTTCAAATAAAAACATATTCTCTATTTCATTTTGTGCGTACAATTCATTTTCCTTCTCATTCATTCTCTCTTTCTCTCCTCCTAACTTTTCATAGCAGAAACAAAAAAGAAAAGAAATGAATTTCCAAAATCTTTCAACTCCAAATAAAAAGATCAGATAAAATAAAACAAAATTGGTTCATCCATCTCTTGCAAGGATAGGATGTGCATCTTAAAGAACTGAGGAGATATCATCATTCTAGCTGTGATTTCTATGCAACATCCTAAGGTTATTTAATCGGATCTAGAAGCATTCTTCATTCAAGGTGCAAATCAAAGGCGACATCAAGAAGGTGTGTTTTAAGGATTATGTAGTAAGGTATGCCATTTTTTATATTTAGATAGTGATTTTGCAATGTTAATTAAAATTTAATTTGACTTTCATAATTTGTATGATGAATTACTGTCTTGCTTAACTAAAAAATTGTTTATGAAGATTGAATTATTTGTTGAATGGCATAATTGAGTGTTCATTTGATATATCAAAATTAAGTTTATTTATGTTTTAAAACAACATTTAAGTGTTGATCTTTGTTTTTAAACATTTAATTAAATTGTAATTCTTCGGATCTGAATGTTTACATGTTCGAATTGACCAGCTACTTTCTTTACTTTGTTAAATTGAAACTAAATCTATATATTTTTAAATACAATGTTTTATTTTAGTTCTATGTTTTAACATTTAATTTAAATTCATTTTCTTTAAATCTGGAAATTTACATTTTCATGTTGATTGATTGAATTATATTTAAAGTTAAAAATAAAATTTATATGGAATCAATACAATGTTTCAATTGTAGATCTATGTTTTAATCTTTCATAACAAAGTGTACTTTTAGTTTTGTATTTTAATATATGTATGTATGTATGTTTGCATGTATTACTTGCACTTTTTATTGCATTAGACATTTACATATGAATAAAAGGAATTTTAACAACAAATTGAAGTTTTGAAATTGACTGTAATAAGTATCTAATTTATAATATTAGAAAGCTTTGATTGAATTTCATATATACATATTTGGATTTACTTGTATGTGTTCATATAAAAATTATTTTTCTTTACATATATTGTCATAGTATGAAATCATTTCTCTTCTTTAATGAAGACAATAATGTATGCATACAATTCATTGTTTACCTTTCATATTCTTACATTATGGTACCTATTGATTGTCATCAATATATTGCATTAATTAAGTTTATTAAAAGGGAAACTATATCAATCACCATTGTCATCCCTTATTTATTTCCATTTCAATTCCTATGTAATAACCATTCAAATTGTTCTTATTTATTTTATGTATACATTTCAATTACCACTGACTATGCACACTCTCTGTATGTTGCACTTGCACAATACTTATTGTGATTCTGTGAATATATTTAAAATTCTTGTCATATTTAGATTAGTCATTAATGTTATTTTATGAATCAATTATTTAATTTAATTAAGAGAAGGAAATGAAAAGCTTCCTTCTTTAACTAAATTTATGATCCCTCATTAATTGAATAATTTAAGAGAAAGGAAATGAAAAGTTTCCCTCTCCAAATAAATTTATGCCCCCTCATTAATTGAATAAGTTAAGAGAAAGAAAATGAAATATTTCATTCTCTAAATAAATTTAAAAAGTAAACGTTACACACAAATTTGTATATAGGGGTATATTTGATATACTCTAACTTACATGCACATTAATGTAAAGTGAAACTTTACTTATGAAGTTAAATAAAATATTGATTTTATTTAAAAGAAACTTAGAAAAGTTCCAAATGAATTTAGACTTCATAGGCCCATTAAAGATCCAAAATGGTTAAAAAATTTAAAATTCACTCATTTCTTCCGTTGCGGGATGACCTAGTTCCTTCACTGGTATCAGAGCCCAATAGCCTATGCGGTCTAAATTAGTCATGTTAGGGCTAACTAATTAAGCTTGTGCACTTAGTACGGTGTCTAGAAAGGTGATGTCTAGGATTGGAATTGGGTGATCAAGTACCCTGTCCTACCTAGTTACCTGTCTAGCCTGAAAGGTGATGTGAGCCCAAAGGTTGCCCCTAATAGAAAAGCCAAATTTGGATTAGGCCTTTGGCTAATTTTCAAAATAGTTTTGAAAATTAAGACATGATTTTAAATTTAAAAGTTAAATTTAAAATAAAAACATGTTTATTATAAAAGGTTATAATATAACATAAATTTTCAAAATGTCTAAAAATGTTGTGAAAAGTTCAAAATGTTTGAAACTATGTAAATATTAATTTCAAAATATAAAATTATTAATAAGATTAATAATATAAATTAATTAAATGAGTTAATTAATTAACACTTATATGCATGTATTATATAAGTTGATATATGTTATGTTATTTTAAAGTGTTTAAGATAACATAAGCATACATGTATGTATATAAGATAAATTTTCGAAATTAATATAATCTAATTAAAATTGTTTAATTAATAAAGTAATTACAGGTCAGTTAATTAACTAAAAATATGCATATATAAGATATATGTGTCTTACTGTAAAGGTTATAGTAGATATTTCCAATATAAAAGTTATATTGGAATACTAATTTAAAATTAATTAACTAAGATTTAATTAATAAAATGTCATACATAAGACTATCATATAAGTAATATGAAATATAAAAGTTATATAACAATAAAACTTATACGATATGAATGTGTAAACTAAAGATGGAACATTAAAGAAACTCAAATAGACAAGGAATAAATACATACGTAAATGCACGTATACTGTGATTTCTAATGTGTCTGACACTTGAATCACTAGGGTATTTCATAAGAAATACATTATTCCATAAGTCGATATCACTCAATATAATATATTGAAGATTATGAATCTTCAATATAATGTTGTCCTCTACCATATATATATTAATAAATTACTTGCATACTCCTTAGTTGTTGAACAAACTCAAGCTGGGGATGTTATGCATAGTATTATTAATATATTGAACAAATGAAGTAAGATAACTATATGTATTTGTTGAGCAAACTCAAGGTACATATACTAAGGCCATCACGATATGGTAGGTACGAGTGAATAATCTCTTTCGATTTGTTGAATAAACTCAAGGTCAAAATGAGATTAGGATAAGGAAAAATGGGTCAGGAGTTGTATGTGATACAACTGATAAGGAGTTATCCATCGTTTGTGGGGCTATGATTTGTTGAGCAAACTCAATGTCAGAATACCAAGACAGACGAGTCCTAACGCCCACTAGTAAAGTCAAAAGACTTCTATGTTTCATCTTAAGGTTTGGAGAAACATAAAAGACTAGTGGGAGTCTTATTAGAATAATGAAATGGTAACATTTAACATTTCTAATATTGTAAGAACATATGCTAAATAATGTTATAATTATCTACAATGATAAATTTGTGCATTTAAAATTATCGATAAAATGTTTATCAATTAACATATATAAACGAACTGAATTGAAAGTTTACAAATGGAAATATAATACCCACTATTAAATTCCTATTGCATATTAACGTTCAACACCCATGCAAATGCTTGATTTTACAACTACGGAATACATTCGTAGTTTGGTCACTTACGCAATTATTTGGTCAAGACCATGTATTGCATTCTATGGGTTTCGAACTCTAAAAGAAATACAAGACTATGGGTATTTGATCCATATACAATTGCATATAAATGTTAGTGGTGAACCATCAAAGTTTGTAATGTACAATATTTCGATGAAATTAGTTCATCCGAAAAACCAAATAAACCTTAGTGCGCGATCGAATATTCAATTCGATTGATTACAAAAGGGTATTGTGTTAATGTAACACAAGACCAAAAATTACAAGATAGATTTAAGAACTCGATCGTTGAAATGTCATTTTGATCGGTTTACGTAAAGTGCAACATATTTGATGTCCTTAAATGTTAAGGATAACTGAATGCATTTTTGTAAAGAGTTTGTTATGATATTGTAGTAAGGTTTTCTTTTCAATAATTTGGCCATTTGAAAGGAAAACGGATGTATAAGAATAGATGTGATTTAAGGTGCAGTTGGGATGAAGAGAATGAATAGTCACTCCTATTTTATATAGAAACATTGAAAATGGGAATTGTAATAATAATTGATACTTAATATTGGAATATGAAATATGATTTCTATTCCGAAATGTAGTTTCATATAGAAAATTGTTTTCTATGAGATTTATTTCTTTGAGCTCAAGATATTTGATCAACAAACTCTCCGCTGTAAATAGTTGCAGTGTATGAAGTAAACAAATCGTATTAAGTGAATGATGGACCTCCGAATTTAGTATGCTAGTATAGTAATGGTGGAAATAGTGGGAGCATGCCATATATCACTTATTAATTCCATCATAGTACGAAAATTGTTTTCATAAAACTAAACATACATTGTTTATGAAATAATGATTATTTTTCAGTATCGACTAAAAAGTAGACATAGCTATATTTCAATATAAATATTATGAATACTCTTTGTGAAATAAAACTATAATGTGGTATTATTATTATTTTTATAACAAAAGCGATGCATTGGAAAATACAAAAGTATCTAATATTATTTACAGTTGTTTTGGAATTATAGACTAAGCCGTAGTTTTGAGAAATAATTTTATTATATGATTTTGAATCATATGATACTTGTTAATTATATCTCAAACAATAAAGGGCTATGCATCTATTTAGTGGGAGTATCATAAGAGTTGATGAACTCTTCGGATTGATACATACAGATGTATGCAATCGTAATTCTGTAAATACCAAAACGGTTCCATGTATTTCATCATATTCACCGATGAGTTATCGTCGACATAGACATGTGTATTTGATACACATGTAGTATGTCTATGGTAAACTTATAGAATATAAAACAGAAGTAAATAAAATAACATGCGATGGAAATGATTTGATTTGATCGAATGAGTGAGTATATTGGAAAATGTTCCGAACGTACCTAAAATGAATAAAGATTCAATCTCAAAATTACTCCTCCATGCGATACATAACGATGCATTGATATGGAGTAATCAAACTTTGTTGGATAATGTATGATTAATTGTGAGTGAAGTTGAGTTAGTTTCTTTCTATAAGGTAATGTACCTAAGCATAGTACACAAGGTTAATGTTATTTCATCTGAATAACAGTTTACAAAATTTTACAAGATAAAGGTTTATAAGAAACTCCAGCATATCCTCGGCCAAGGAGTTGACAGGTTGTGCGAGTCAAAAGATTGCATATAATAATTGTTCGTAAGGGATCTTGTATGAATCTCCCCAAAAGAGTTTTCTGAAGATTGTCATTGGATGACATATTTATGTTTTGAACATAAGTTTTGTAAACTAAAACCAAATCAGTTTATAAATAAAAAATTCATAAAACATTTATGAATACCTATTCTGTTGCACTGAGAAACAATTGTTATTTTAAGAAATACCAACTTCATTATGAAGAAATTTCTTTGAGGAATTACTGGTGGTAAAATGGAATTGGATACGATCCATAGATAATACTGATTACATGAGATGAAATTAATTAAGCTAAACAAACACAACACATTAGAGTGTCTAATAAGTATTCTCGCACATTGAAGAGAAACTATGAGTTTCTTATTAATGTTGAAAATATATAATCCTAGATAATCAAACCATTGAGAGTGTTGATTCTATATGGTATGATGCGCAAATCCGAAAGAATTCCAAGTACGCTATTAAAATATAGATTTTGGTGGTCGTAGCTGAAGGGATATGATCCATCAACCACGACTGTGTCTTTATAAGTAAGACTAATGCAGTTGGAATTAAATGAGCACTGTTGATAAGAATAATATCACAAATTTTAATTGTTGAAATTAGCGTAATAGATTTGATATTTAACATGTTCAAGTCAATTCGGATTTACTCACAAAATTATCACTTGATAAGTCCTAGTGTTTTGGTACATATTTATTGAAACAAAAAATTCTAAATAACAATTTAGAGTAAGCTATTTACACATATTAACCAAAAATGTCTCAAAGTCAGTGGGAGCAAGGTTTTAAATCTCGGATTTCGGCCACGTTTCATCTTGAAGATTTTAGAGACCCAATCTCGTATCGGGCGAGATCTCGGACGAGATAAATGTATATCGGGCGTCCATCTCGAATTTACATCTCGGGTCCTAAAGTTTATCTCGGAGCTATCTCGGAATATTTGGTATTTTAATATTAAATTGCATACAACTAAATGTATAAATAATAATTAAAATAATAATTTAATTGATTTGATTTGTAGTAATAACACTTTCATTATGAGTAGCTTGAAAAAACATCCACGCTATATGATGTAAATAAATAATGAGGATTTACGAATTGAACATATAATATCACAACAAGATGAAGCAAACATGAAACATAAAGTCACATAGGTACCCCACTTTCATTTGTTCAAATAGTTACTTGACTTCTCTACACTATAAACAAATAATTGTTAATAACATTACTAATGGGTTTCTTACATTGTATATATTTCATAGTAAAAACAAAATATAGAACCATCCTACATTTACAAATAAACATATGATTAAAACTCCAAGCTCCAAACATGTAAAAGATCTTGGTAGTCATTAGTCAACAAAATTAAATCAAGCATTCCACCAGTCATATTTTAATTACAAAAGTGACTAATTTAATCATATAAAATTTAGCTTAAACTAAAAAAAGGATGGAAACACCATTAATTTGTGCATATGAAATGAACTATATTAAGTAGCTTAACTGGATATTATGAATTAAATTGCAACGAAATGCATTCGCGACCGAAATGAATGTAAAGGATAAAAGAATGTATTATATTTAGTAAAGGAAATAATTTTATGGAATTTGGGCCTAGCCCACTAAAAAAATTAAAATAAAAAAACATCATTTCGACCGAGATCTCGCAAATAGATCTCGGCCGAGATTTGAATATCTCGGCCGAGATTCAGGTCAACCGAGATTAATTCGAATTTTGCTGTTTCGAATCGCTCAAGGTTGAAAACGAGATCTCGGCCGAGATTTAAAACCTTGAGTGGGAGCGATATTGGGTTTGTGAGTCTTTAGATATGATCCAAGAAATGATATGAAAGTATCATTTTATAAGCATCAAGATTGAATAAGTACCTTGATAAAAATATCAAATAGTTTGATTTTCAATCAAAGTGTAGAGGAAGCGTGTGTTCATAAGAAAGAACGTTAAAAGGTACATTGATATTTCTAAACTATAAGTAAACAATACGTTGTTGATTTTAACTATGTACTTGTATCAAATCAGCCTTAGTTGTTTTAATAGTCCACATTGGATTAAAAAATGATGTCTTTTATAGTAAGTATAAAAGATGTCGGGAATGTCCCAAATGATATGCAAGGACAGCTTATTAAAATGTTTAATACGGAACATGTAAGATTGATTCATTTGCATTGGCAATAGGAATTATCATACATGTTATGATATCATGATTTGTTTATGTATTTGATACATGAAGCAAATATCAAATCCAAATTGATATTACTAAATGGTTGTTTGAAGTGTTCTCACGTATTTATGAAATACCAGAGAATTGTTTACAGAAATAATAAATTCCTTATGAAGGAATGTTCAGACTCAAACTTTCACAAGTAATATTGAGTATAACATGTTAATAACAAATCCACAAGTTGGACATGTTCCAAATGAAAACTATAGCCGATTCAATGAAAAAGGCTAGGTACATCGCCTTGAACAGCGCCGCAATAAAAACAATGTATATAAAAAATATAAGTGCACAAATTTATAACCATGCCGATTTCAAATGTTGGTAATCTCATAACATTGTTATATGATAAAAATGTCACGATATAGTTTGTAACATAACTTATAGCTCACTAGATGTCGAGAGACATACTTCGAATTGTTCAACATGATAAAGCAGTTTATCACCGTCGGAGAGAGTTGATTGACAGAGTAGATAATTAAAACATAACAGCATACCCATTCACAAAGGGACTGACCTAATTGGTTTTGAGAAAACCGATTGAAGAAGTTGGAATAAGATTTCATAATTGACCCCAAGTGCAAGTAGGAGATTAATAGAGTTAGGGGTTTGCACTAAGGGGGGCAATTATGTAAATTGTTACATATATCTAACTCGATGACCAATCTTGTTCGAAATAAAGGTATTTTCTTTCTATTATATACTTGATATAATGTGGTTGTATTAATTAATCAATTTAATTAAAAGCATATTTAATAGAAAATCCATAAATGGTATGTTTTGGATAGTAGTTACAAAGTGTTGTAACCGTGAGTAATTTATCACAATGAAACAAATGTACCATTTTAAATGTTCCTAGTCAAAATGCATCGAGACTGGATATCAATGTATCTGTTGAGACAAGAGTACGTAACGCTCTTCAAATATTGGGCAGTATATTACTCATGACTATTGGGGGCACCATGGGGTTACATACCAATAGTTATTGGATAACTATGGAACGACTCACTCGATAGTTTTCTATTGGTTAATATAACTAAGGTCAAGCAGAGAATGTCGATGTGACTAATTTACACAGTTCTCTCGACTTGAGAATACTATTGGCCTTCAATATGGAAGCTCCGCTTTGATTATAGTTAAATTATGGCACGACGTCCATCGAACGACTATAGTTGGGTCGAGTGAAAGCTCTGAAAGTGAAACACTATTCAAGAGAGGATTCGTCTCCTTGGTTATATGAGGTTAGTATCATGCTCAACTGAAGTCAACTCAAAGTCAAAGTCTCTGGCTAGAGCATTTCGGTTAATAATAATTGTTATTATTGAACCAAAGACTTTGTGTTTGGACTATAAAGTTGAATGTGGATGATATTGGAATTTTGTCCATTACCAAATTCCATAAATCCAAAGTGATATAGTTTTGATGAAGAGAATTGGTGTAAATAATTGTCACTATTAGGTACCGCTTATAATAAGTAAAATTGGAGTTTTACCAAAAGATGTGTAAGCGATGAACTCGACCAAAATGTCACACCACCTGCTAAGTGACGTGTGGACATTAATATTCGAATAGTTCGAAATTAATCGCTGACTAAATTTACACCTATGAGTCGCGCAATCGTGATGATGAATTCTCTGAAAAACCACATGATTTAATTAATTTATAAAATGTTGTAAATTGATTAGATTAATTGATATTTGAGAAATGTTAATTATTATTTATTTGATGTTTGGAAGTTCTTTTGTAATTATTTTAATGCATTTATAAAAGTTATATTTGCGCCCATTGATATACGATATCGATGTAACTTAAAGATAATCGCATGAAATGATTTATAGAAATTTTATGTCATTTGATGACATGATTTATGAAAATTTTATGTCATTTGATGACATGATTTGTGGAAATTTTATGTTATTTGATGACATACGTGTAAAGAAAAGATTGGAGAGAGCGAAACAATCAAGGGAATTAATTAGGGAAGTTTTAATTAAATAATGAGAAAAGTTTCATTCTTTCAAATAAAACATATTCTTTAATTCATTTTGTACGTACAATTCATTTTCCTTCTCATTCATTCTCTATCTTTCTCTCCTTTTAACTTTTCATGGCAGAAACAAAAAAAAGAAAATGAATTTCCAAAATCTTTCAACTCCAAATAAAAAGATCAAATAAAATAAAACAAAAGTGGTTCATTCATCTCTTGCAAGGATAGAATGTGCATCTTGAAGATCTAGGGAGATATCATTATTCAAGCTGTGATTTCTAGGCAACATCCTAAGGTGATTCAATCGGATCTAGAAGCATTTTTCATTCAAGGTGCAAACCAAAGGCAACATCAACAAGGTGTGTTTTAAAGATTGGGTAGCAAGGTATGTCATTTTCTATATATAGATAATGATTTTGCAATGTTTGATGGAAATTTAATTTGACTTTCATAATTTGTATGATGTATTATTGTCTTGCTTAATTAAAAAATTATTTATGAAGATTGAATTATTTGTTGGATGATATGATTATGTTTTCATTTGATAGATCAAAATTAAATTTGTTTATGTTTTAAAACAACATTCAAGTGTAGATCTTTGTTTTTAAACATTTAATTAAATTGTAATTATTCAGATCTGAATGTTTACATGTTCAAATTGATGAGCTGCTTTTCTTTACTTTGTTAAATTGAAACCAAATCTATATATTTTAAAATACAATGTTTTATTTTAGTTATATGTTTTAACACTTAATTTAAATTCCATTTCTTTAAATTTGGAAATTTACATTTTCATGTTGATTGATTGAATTATATTTAAAGTTAAAAATGAAATTTATATGGAATCAATACAATGTTTCAATTGCAGATCTATGTTTTAATCTTTCATAACAAAGTGTAATTTTAGTTTTGAATTTTAATACATGTATGTATGTATGTTTTCATGCATTACTTGCATTAGATATTTACATATGAATAAAAGGAATTTTAACAACAAATCAAAGTTTTGAAATTGACTGTAATAAGTATCTAATTTATATTATTAGAAAGCTTTGATTGAATTCCATATATACATATTTGGATTTACTTGTATGTGTTCATATAAAAATAATTTTTCTTTACATATATTGTCATAATATGAAATCATTTCTCTTTTTTAATTAAGACAATAATGTATACATACACTTCATTGTTTACCTTCCATATTCTTATATTATGGTACCTATTGATTGTCATCAATATGTTGCATTAATTAAGTTTACTAAAAGGGAAATTGTATCAATCACCCTTGTCATCTGTTATTTATTTTCATTTCAATTCCTATGTAATAAACATTTAAATTGTTCTTGTTTATTTTATATATACATATCAATTACCACTGACTATGCACACTCCTTGTATGTTGCATTTGCACAATACTTACTGTGAATATATTTACAATTCCTACCATATTTAGATTAGTCATTAATGTTATCTTATTAATCAGTTATTTAATTTAATTAAGAGAAGGAAATGAAAAGCTTTCTTCTCTAACTAAATTTATGATACCTCATTAATTGAATAATTTAAGAGAAAGAAAATGAAAAGTTTCTTTCTCTAAATTAATTTATGCCCCTCATTAATTGAATAAGTTAAGAGAAAGGAAATGAAAAGTTTCCTTCTCCAAATAAATATATACCCTCTCATTAATTGAATAAGTTAAGAGGAAGGAAATGGAATATTTCATTCTCTAAATAAAATTTGAAAAGTAAACATTACACGGAAATTTGTATATGAGAGTATATTTGATATACACTAACTTACATGCACATTAAATTAAAGTGAAACTTTATTTATGAAGTTAAATAAAATATTGATTTTATTTAAAAGAAACTTAGAAAAGTTCTAAATGAATTTAGACTTCATATGCCCATTAAATATTCAAAATGGTTATTTTTTTCAAATTTACTCATTTCTTTCGCTGCGGGCTGACCCAGTTCCTTCAACCCATACTAAACCAAGTTAATTATAGTTAATCTAAATATTGGGCTAAGCCCACTAATTCACAACCATCGCAAACGTACTATTGAGGCTGTATAATTTCAGCTATGGAGATTATTATGGCCCTTAAGTTTGTTATTTATTCATATTTATTTATATACTTGTCATTACTTCTTCTTATCTTATAAGTTTACTATCTTTATTTCTTATTCCATTAACGCTATTATATTCATTAAATGGTTTATTACCCATATTGACTTGATTATAATAACTTCCCTTTTACTCTTAATTTATTACCTTATTTATGTTTAGCGTATTATTTATAATTAATATGATAACGTACAATTAATTGCACATTACCATATATATATATGTGTGTGTGTGTGTGTGTGTGTGTTATAACGGGCGTTTGTTTATTAATTTCTCAAGCATATAATTTTTTCTTATATACATGTATATATTTTTAATTGGTAATGAGATTGTTGATATTTCTATTTATAACTTTTTAGTTTCTATTTTTAGGGATTTCTGGAATACTTATGTGTAACTTCGATAAAAATATTTATTTTCAACATTTTAATACATTTGAATCACATCTCTTCCACGAACGAAATATTACCATTGAAATCTTTAATGAACTAACAAAAGTGGGACTGTGGTTCGTTTGCAATTACAAGAAATTATCTCCTTTTATTTTTTTATTGAAATAGGCAATGCAAACTATGGGAAAAAATCCCTAATTTGCACATTTCTTTCCTTTGGATATATGAATATTCCTTGTTATTTCAAACGACACATTTTTCATATATATTGCGAGGTTGGATAATTTACAAAAATTCCCATAGGAATTTTACAATTCCAATGAACTAAAATATAGAAATTAATAATCCCAAATCAATTTTAAGCATCTCTAATCGATGATTATCAAGTTTAACCATTTACGATGAAAATAACAAAAATTTGGAACTAGCTACACAATTCTATTAATATTACATTCATAAGTTTTAAGGATTATTCCCTTTAACTTTTAGATCTAGATGTATGCATATTGTTTTTATCAAGTTTAAACAACTTCTGAATTTATAGGCAAGGATTCATGTTAGATTATTTATGTAATCCTACAATTCATTGATTTTCACATAGGCATAATAAAAGAAATAGAATTTTCAATTAAATAAATTTAATATTATGTAAATTACATAATTTTCCACTCATCTTATGGCTTCCAAATCTCTAAACCAAATCCATTATTCTTACTTGACTCCTTTTTCTTTTTAACCAAAATATGTATTAAAAGTATATACATACCCATTAGAATTACAGATCTGAGAGGAGATTTGAGTTTGAATGGAATATAGATTATGTAATTTAAATTTAACTTTTTTGCAAAATTGATTTACTCCTCCTTTTCTTCTCTTTTATTTCTTGCCCTTCTCTAGTGTGTATGTATGTATGTATATGTGTGTGTATTATTTTTATAATTTCTAGAAGTGGTGGAGAAGGAGAAATAGCAGAGCTCGTTGCTCAGTTCAGAAAATACAAGAAGAAAAGTGAGGGGCTAAGTAAGCATTTATAGATGCTCGAATCAATTTCATCCATTAGTTATTATTTATTAAATCTGAGCCATTCAGGCCGAGGTTCATTACATCGGCCTTAATCTTGATCGGTCGGCTGATGGAATATAGCGGTCGACCAATAAGGCTCACCTGATTATTCCTCTACTATCGATTAATGGATCACGTGTTATTTATTACCTCTTATATTACTTATTTCCTTATTTTCTATTTTAAATTATTTTCGATCCGAAATCTTCAAACGTCGGCAACTTCTTCGTTTGAACTCCGATGACAAAGCTTTTTATATGAAAGTCGCTTAGAAAATCGCCACGAACACAATGGTGTAGGTTTCGTGACAAAATTCCGATGTTTACTCAAATTCTATTTTTTTAGCCTTGTAAATTTATTTATTTGTTATTTTAATTAATTATTGTTTATTTTACGGGGTGTTATAGGGGCGATTGAACTATAATATCTCAGCGGAGGCATATGGGTCTTTTTGGAGAAAATGCTATTTTGGATCTAAATATTGATCAAAACCTCGGACCCGATAAAGATTTAAAGGATTTTCGGGTTTTGCCCAATCAACAAGTGCACATTTCAACCCTGTCAACATAATTGTAAGTTAAATTTATTATTTAAACACACTATTATAGATTAAATTAAATAATTAAGTGTTATTATTTGTATGCACAATTAATATTATTGATCGTAAATAGAAATTTTACTTTAGATGTTGCATGGTTTTTTATTTAAGCCTGTGAAATTAAAATGGAAAACAATTAAAAAGGCTAGGGAAGAGAAAACTCGTGGGTCCCTCTATATTTGTTTGTATCGGAAAATCCTACAAGTCAATATTGGTCGACGTATTATTGGATTTTTGGATGACATTGGGTTTCATGACTTTTTTGATATGTTATTTATTTATTGATAATTTAATGTAAAACCACCATGTATTTTTTCTTAACATGGCATATTCACGATTATACGAATACAAGTGACCTTATTGTGTGGTGAATTGGCTGTTTATGGTGGAAGACCACCCACAAATTTCACTTCTCTTTTGGTGAGATGGGTATTACTCCTCTAGATTTTGTTATGTTTACCGGTATTTTTGTTGGGCTACATCTCCCTCTATCTTACGATGAGAAGTTCCAAAAACATGACAGTTTGCTACATGTTTTACCTAATATTCATATACTCACATGTTTATCAAGGGGTACTCGGACTAGAGTTAATTTATTTGGGATATTACTTGGAAAATGCTTCAAAAATGCAACCCAGACCATGATTTAGAGACAGCTAGGTTATTTGTGTTGTACATGATGGGAAACCTATTCTTTTCCAATCCATACATTATACTTCCCCTTGGACTTATTGCTACAATTTTGAACTTTGATCTTTCTTCACCAGTTTTGTATGACTAGAAAATGACTATCATGCCATACTTGTATAGATCAAGCATTTAATTTGTAGTTACTGCTAATAGGACATTACTATGTGGTTTTTGTGAGGTTTTATGGTTTTAGTAGTATAAGTATAGCCATAACATAGCATACCCCACTAAAGACCACAAGTTAGTATTATTCTTTCCTAAGATTTGTGCATGGTCACCGCAAAATAGACAAAGAGTGCGTGGTGGTGAGGCTAGTCATGTTTTCGCAGTTGCATATAAATAGATAGAGTTACGAGATACACTTTTTGATATACGTTGGCAACTATATGATGGATCACCATATTTGACATATTCTAGTACTTCTCACGCTGGATTCTTATCAGGTTGACGGTTTTTGTTGGTACGACCTCCTCTTATTGCTGGTTGTATGTGGTATCATGGTGAGCGTTGTTTACGTCAGATTTACGGAGTTGACATTGTACCCGATGATGCTCATCCTCATACACCATTTCTTAGGGTTTACTCCTTGGCCTCCTTACAAATTGCAGCAGTGAATGGTTGGTGGGTATTGAGTAACTTCATTACTCATAACTTGGATTATCTTGATTTTTTGTGTAGATTCTACACTCCACCACCATCTACGGATTTTACTCATGGAAGCACATTCGATTTAGTTGGGTCTGTTGAAACTGGGCCATCCTGCAGCGTAGTTAATAGGTAAATTTTTATAAAAAATTCCATCATTGGATCTATAATGGGCCTATGTAGTCTAAATTCATTTAGAACTTTTCAAAAAATTTCTTTTAAATAAAATTAATATTTTATTTAAGTTATAAATAATGTTTTATTTTGTATAGTTTATATTATAATACACACACACATGTATATGTGTGTACATGGACGTGCAACATAATAGAGACATGGTTTGGCATGCCCATATATAGATGTTGGGATTTTCACTGCAACAGACATGCTAGCCCCTCTTGTATACAAATATTTTGTCCAAATGTATATATGTGTATATATGTATATTAAAATATAAATAATGTATATATATATATATATATATATATTATAATGTAATATATGTAATAGTAATATTTAAATAGTACACTTGTTTATGTGTGTATGTGTGTGTATACATATACGTGTATGTATGTATTTATGTATGTATATCTATATGTATGTAAAATATAAATAGGTTGTAAAATATTTTGAATATTAATATACAAAATGGATTTGAATAAATGTATAAATACATATACATATATATATAAGTATATATTTCGAAAATAATAATATTTTTTAAAGTATAATTTAAAACTATGTATAAACATGATATATATTTATGTATAAATAAATTCTTGTAAACATATTATCATATATACATATTAATAATTAAAAATTATATAAATATCAGGATTGCTTTCGGCTAGGTTTTTAAATTTATTATTTCAAATTTTAAATATTTAAGTAGTTATATTTTTTTCCGTATGGAAAATCCTTAAAGAATTTTTTTTAAAATTTCATAAATAAAATTTGGAATACGTAATTATAAAAAATTTATACTACTATTTTATATCATTTATAAATATGAATATTAATTTACTGATTACATAAACTAGTTTTAAATAAATAACAATATATATAAATAAAATATATGGATTAAAGATGTAAAAAAAATTAAATTCGAGCATATATGATTTAATAAAAATCTTATAAAGTATAAAACATATTTTATGTGTATTATTTTCTAGTATATTAATTTTTTACTAATAGGAAATTAACCATAAATTTATATTTAATTTCGAACTTTTTTAAAACTTGGTCGTGAGCAACATGATAACATTCATATACAATTTTTTTTATTATACATACAAACATTAATCCAGCCATCTAAATGTGACAATATATCGATATATAGGTTTATCAAAATTGCTAACTAATAAATATATGATATAATTAATAAATTTTGCATTAATAAATCATATATATACCTTTCACCAAAGCCTAGTACATACACATTGAAATGAAGAACGGAACTCCTTGAATCCCATTTCAAGTCCAGAAGTTACTAGCTCCCAAACAGCTTTACCACCAACGACCGAATCAACTTTTAATTTGACTTTTGATGTTTGAATTCTTGAGCTTTGGAGGATGTATGGCCGACCTACTAGTGCAGCAAGAATAGAGTGCCAAAAAATCTCAAGAGAAATGAATGTTAGAGGGAATAAATAAAAGAGGGATGAGAGAGTGAAAAAGGATCACGATCCTTGTTTTTCTCTTACTAGTTCTCTCCTTTTGGATTCAAAATTCCTCCCTTAAACCATCATATGGTCGGCCTCAATTTGCTACCCTATAGCCGCCTAAACCAAGCTCCAATTTTGGCCATAGAACTATTTCAAGACCGAACAATATTTTTTGCATTTAAATCCAATTTAACTGCGTATTGATATCGTATATCGATTAATGTTTATATAACTATTATATGCACACTATTTAATATTATTCAATATACATTAAATAAATTTTTATAATAAATATTTCATAAATACTAATTAATTTATTACAATTATAAATTATTTAAATTGGGTTGTAACAAAAGTATTTAACTTTTAGTTGTGTGACCATTAGGTGTAAATTTGTTCAGCGATTAATATCGAACAATTCGAATATTAACGTTCGCATTTCACTTAGTATGTGGTGTGACATTATGGCCAAATTTATCGCTTACTTGGTATAGGTAAAATCCAATTTTACTTTATTAAGCAGTACCCGACAGTGATAATTATTTACATCAATTCTCTTCATCAAAATTATATCACTTTGGACTTATGGAATTTGGTAATGGTTGAAATTCTAATATCGTCCATATTCAACTCTATAGCCCAAACATAAAGTCTTTTGTTCAATAATAACAATTATTATTAACGGAACTGCTCTGGCCATAGACTTTGACTTTGAAGTGATTTCAGTTAACCGTGATACTAACCTCATATAACTGAAGAGAAGAATCCTCTCTTGAATAATATTTCTCTTCGAATGCTTCCACTTGACCCAACAATAGTCGTTCGATGGACGTCTTGCCACAATTTAACTATAATCAAAGCGGAGCTTCCACATTAAAGATCAACAATGTTATCAAGTCAAGAGAACTGTGTAATTTTATCATATCGATATTTTCAATTTGACCTTAGTTATATTAACCAACAAAAAAACTATCGAGCAAGTTATTTCTTCCAATAACTATCAGTGAGTAACCCCTTGGTGCCTCCAGCAGTCATGAGTATTACACTACCCAACATTTGGAGAGCGTTAATTACTCCAATCTCAACTAATGTATTGATATATAGTCTCAATACATCTTGAATAGAAATACTTAGAATGGTATGTTTAATTTCATTGTGATAATTTACTCATGGTTATAACATTTTGTAACTACGATCACACGACATGTCATTTATGAATTTTCTATTAAATATACTTTTAACTGAATTAATTAACATAACACGTTATATCAAGTATATAATAGAAAGAAAACAAATTTTATTTCGAGTAAGATTGGTTATTGAGTTAAAATATGTAACATATACATAATTTGAAGGATCGTTTTCACCCTAGAGGGGGGTGAATAGGGTGATACTAAAATTAATGCGGAAATAAAAATAATAACAGAAAGTAATGCAATAAAAATCACACACAGATTTACCCAGCTTCGGCAAAAACCTTCCTACGTTCTGCCCCCAAGGTTTCTACTAGAAATTAAGTAGTCAGATGCTTACAAACACACGTAAACTTGTGACACCCGCTAACTTGACTAACCTAACTCTAAGCTCAAAACCCTACCACAACTCAGCCACTGAGTTGCGAATTCTCAAACTACGCCCCTTAGTTTGTACCTTGTTACACAACTAGAAAATTACACAAATCTAAAAGGGAATTACAAATAAAATAAAACTTAAAAAACCCTATTATTATATAACTAAAGCCCAATAAAAAAGAAGGCCGACCCAAATATAACAAAAGAGAATTGTCTCCCTTTTCTTTCTAGTTCGTAACTCTGGCCGTTCCTTTTCCTTTTGTTGCTCTTTTCAAATTTAGGGTTTTGATGATTCCCTTGAAGCCGCCACTTGGAGTTCAACTTGATTGTCTTTCGTTCTAAAATTCGATTCGCTTGCTTCTTCAATTTGCTTATGACTACTTCAAGGTCGAGTTCGAATTGGTATAGAATCGGTATGTGATTTTTGCCTCTTTTGATTTTGATTGCGCTCGACTTTATGCTCTGTTTGTTTACTTGGGCTCGAACTTAATTGAATTGCAGATGATGATAATGGGTTGAATTATCGCAATATTTTTCTATTCTTTGACTGGTTCGAACTGCTACTGTGTGATCATTTCTTTTGTAAACTGCTGCATATTTCGAATTTTGTCCAACTTTTCTATGTTGATGCTTGAACTATTTTGCACTTGATTGATCACATTAATTCGAACTCTGAAAAGATAAATTCGAATTTTTCACTTAAGTTACCTACTGCTGCATATTTAAATCTTGTTTGTTACTCCATATATATATATACATGTGTGCATACATGTACATATGTATGCTGGTCTTTGAAGTCTAGTTCGTGTGATATGATCTCATTGAGGTCTGCATTGTGACTGGTTTCATCTGAATGCTTGTGTACTTCATGTACTTGTGTTATGATGGTCTGGTTTCAGCCCTTGTTGTGTTTGCACCCTGCCTTGATCTTGTTTTCATGTTCATGTAGTCATGCTGACCCATTTGAACTGAGCATGTTTGAATTGATTTCTGCTGACCATGTCATGTTGAGTTGCTTGAACATTTTGTTTTGATTTTGAAGACTGGTGCACTTTTCTTGTATGGTTGTTAGTGTCTGCACTTTGTACGTGTGAGCATGTTGAACTGTACATGTCTGTTGCTTTCCATTTGTACATGTTGAAGCTTGTTGTTTCCTCTGTTTCATGTGCACTTGTTATTCTCTTAAGTCTGGTCATTTTGGTGGTGAGGCTGTTTTGTTGGTTGTCCAGTGATTATGGTCTCCATGAGTATATACATATATACATACATGTATGTATATGTGTGTGTGCTTCATTTTGCCTTGGTACATTTGGAGTTTTGGTCTCTTGTCTTTGTGTTGGTTGAGCAAGAGCATGTCTGAAATGTTGTGACTTGGTTCTGGTCTTGTTCATGTCTCTGTTCTTTGCCCTTATGCCATATGCATCGTCATGTTCAAGTTGACTAAGGCTGAACTTGTATTTGAACTGGCCTATGTTGTTTTTGAGTTCCTAAAGCTTGTTTCCTTTGTTGTTCCTGACCATTTCATTATTGAGTCTCAAGTTAAACAACTTTATCCTTCCTTGTGCACAAGCATACTTGCTGTTTGGCTTTGAGTTTTTGTAGTCTTTTCTGTTGCATTGTGTGGTGATTCTCTGGCATCATCCTTTGTACATGTTGACATGTTTATTGATGGTTTGGGTTCCTTTTAAAGTCTTGTTGTATGAGCACTTTGACCAGTTGCTTCGAGTTCATCCATGTTGAACTGGTTCCATTGTTCATGTTGTAACTGGTTGGAGTCCAGTTCCTTTGACATTGCTGTGTTGAATGTTTTCATTTTGTATTGCACCTGAGTTGAATCCAGCTTTTTTGGGTTTGACCTTGTGCTCACCTGTCCCTACGATTTTAACAAGTAAGTGTATATCGGTGTGCACGACCTTGTGGCATGTACAGTGATACACCGTGCATGTCATAAGTTGTTCGTGTAAGATGGATTAAAAATAAATGATGATGAACAACCCAAATAACTGAGGCAAATAATATTTTCAAAACACACACTTTATTGTGCACTGCAAAATATTTTCTTTTTCACTTTTACCGCGTCAGTGTTTATTTTGTAGATAGTTCAGATGCTGGATGCAGGCTGGAACATAGTTGAAGATCAAATATGGGTGAGAGTGAATATGTAGTGAGGTGAAAATTGTAAATTGTGTTGTAATTGAAATTGAAAATGTGTAAATGCAGTGAGAGCTCAAATTTGTACTATTTGAATTTGTAATAAAATATCTATCTAAATAAAATATTTGTTTAAATATGAATTCCGAGTTATTCATTTTATTCAACAAATATTTATTAAATTATGTGGAAAAATAAAATAGTACAATAACAAATACATTTAAACAAATATATATATGTTTATTATCATCGAATAAAAATAATAGGCTATTGTATTCTACAATCTCCCCCTTTTGATGATAACAAACATATATTAAGATTTTGACTCTATCAAATGTATTTGGTCTTGATGAATTACATGAGCTCCCCCTATTTGAATACTCCCCCTACAATAAAGCTCCACATCACATATGCATAAATAAAAAATGCAATGAACCTAGATGGGAATATGCAAATATAAATTTTGAACTTATTTACCAAAATCTTAACTTCTCTCCTCCTTTTATTATCAGCAAAAGAGTAATAGTATTAGAAAATAGAGATAAAGTGATAGACATTAAAACAACATTAATACCTAATCGAGTATAAATAAAAAATCAAATAAAAATCATAAATACTCTGTTAGGCGTATATTCCATTTTAGAGTGATAGAGGCGATGTCGGTATAGAAAACCATATAGTCGTGTTCATTTATGGTATATTTATGACAGGAATTTGAATACTTACTAACCATGCATAACCGTTAGGACTTTTAAATGAGATTAGTAGTATTCTCATTTAAAAAAAAAGAATTTCAAGCATCTTCTAACAACGTATAAACGTGAGGACTTTTAAATGGGGTTAGAATCAGCTCGCCTATTTAATAATCAATTTTGATATGTGTTCCATACATGCGTAACCGTGAGGATTTTTAAACGAGCATGAAAGCACATAATCAAAGATTCCAAGTAGTTCATCCATGCATAACCGCGAGGACTTTTTAAATGAGAGTGAGTACTTTTGGATGATTTTATTGTTAATTAATTTGAAAAATGAATAATTTTTTGTTAAAATACCATATTTTGACATACTATATTGGATTTTGATGAATGATGATCGTTAGAAATATGATAGAAAGAGAGATGGTCATGGAATATTTACCAATCAAAGTTATTACAATTTTTTTTTAAATTTTTTAAAGAAATTTACTGCATATACTGTCTCAAGTCGTAATGTACGATCAAGATCAACACTCATCACCTTTTTTTTCCAGTCACTATTTATCTTTTCGATAATCAGTAGGGAGTCAGATTAGTTAACATAGGCATTTAAGACCAAATCCAAAAATCAAATTTTGAAATGCCTAGACTGAGATGAAGTCGACAGAAACTATTTTCTGGAACGGTTTTGTAAAAATGTCTGCTAATTGAAAATCAGTTGTAATGAAAATTATGCATATATTTTCTTTGTAAATGTGATGCAACTAATGAATGTCCCAACATAAAAACGCGTTCCACCAGTACTTTTTCTATCAACTAGGTTACCAGCATAATCTGCATCTGAATACCCCTTTAACTCAAAGTTATCATTAGTTGGATACCAGAGACCAAACCATGGGGTGTGCAATAGGTACCTTATAATCCTTTTACAACATTTAAATGAGTTTATTTTGGATTTGATTGAAACCGTGCACATAAGAAAATAGAGAAAATAATGTGTGGTCTAGAAGCAGTAAGATAAATAAGTATACCCATGTGTATTGATATGCACGTAAATGTGCATATATTTACATCCATATTTTATCTCTTTTTATTTAAATAAACATCTTATTTGGGCATTTTAACATGTTTAAAACCAAAATTCAATTATTTTCAAACCATCATATTATCATCTTCATTCAGGGGAAAAATGGTCATTTTTGTACATGTGTCAATTTGAGAATTTTTACAAGGACAATTTTTAAGATTTTTATAGGATATTTTGATGCATATGGAAGAGGGATTCATGATGATATATGCATGCACACGGAAATACAAAGGAATGAAGAGGAAATAATTCAAGTTCAAGATCATGGAGGACCCCACCCACTTACCTAAATGTACAATTATGAGCTAATGGACAACTAAGTCGAGGTTAAAGCTTCATGCACATTAAATGATGGATTAATTAGTGGCTAATGGTTACTTGGTGGCCACACTTCCTAAAGGGTATTTTAGGAAACTCTCTAAAAATAGAATTAGGGTTTTATGCATGTATAAATAGCCCTCTTATGTACATGAACATATCTTCTACTCTTTCATTTTACTTAGGAAATTAAGCAATCAAATTGTAAGCTCAATGTTACATGAAATAAAAATGGCTTCCAAGCCTCTTTCTCTTTTCTTTTCTACATGCTTTTCTTTGCTTTTATGTTAATGTTTATTTTTATGCTCTCTTTCTTTTAATATTCATAGCTTAGATTTACATTCATGCAAGTAGTGTAGCTTTAATTTTTATGCAAATAGTTAGTAGTTAATCTCTCTTTCTTCCTTTGCTTAGTTTTCATTTCTTTGCTTTTTAATGTTGAAATTTACAAGTGTTGATTTGATAACACAAATGAGTAGCTAAACCCCTTCAATTTAGGGGTAATGAAGCTCTCTAACTTTATGTAATTTCAACATTTTTATGATTTATGATCTCCTTGTTTGTGCTTCATGAAAGTGAATCTTGATATAAGTTTATACAAGTGGGTTTGATAGCTTATATTGCTTATGAAAATGAGCTATTCTTTTCAACATAAACACAATTTACATCATCATTTGCTAATTAATTTTTGATTTTGAAATGAAAGTAAAAATGAAATTTGATGATCTATATTACTAGTTACAATAGTAAATAGATCATACTTAATATAGCTTTTGCTTTGGCTTCATTTTCATGAGAATTTCTAAGTGGTATAATTGTTGTATTATAGTTTGATGGTTTGAGTTATGTTAATTAATAACATAAACAAACAATACTTATGATAAATACAACAATTATTTCACTTAACATCAAAGTTAGAGATCATAGATGATTTGTTTGTTGATTTACAAAAATATGAGAGTGGATTTGCCTCTAAATTGTTTTCTAGTCTAATAGTTTTTAAATCACATTTTAATTCTAGCTTTAACTTCTTTTTTATAGTTAACAATTTCCTCTCACTTTGG
The DNA here is from genome assembly GCA_030737815.1 of Allium fistulosum. Lineage (NCBI taxonomy): Eukaryota > Viridiplantae > Streptophyta > Magnoliopsida > Asparagales > Amaryllidaceae > Allium > Allium fistulosum. The sequence goes on from CM060904.1 coordinate 361,673,084, forward strand.
TCTAATTTGATTGAATTGAAAATTTTAAAATCTTAAAAATTCCTTGCGGATCGACCCGTACTCGCCACGTACTAAAATTGTATGCCGTGCACTTGCGGTTATTTTATTTTGAAATTTATCGGCATTTTTCTAATCGATAGAAAATTTACTGTTAAACAAGTTTTTGGCGCCGTTGCCGGGGAATTGTCTTGATTTTAATTTTCTATTCTTCGAATTATTGTTGTTTGATTTTGGTGTATGTGTTTGTTTTGTGTGTCAACTTGCATTTAATTTTTTTTTTGTTGTGTGTGATTTTGATTGCATTTGCATTGTGTGTTTCTTTTTTTTTTGTTGCATTTTCATATACATTTATATAAAAAAAACTACACAATTTCATAAAAAAAAGTATTTTATTTCTTGCATTTTCATTTACATATTTTCTTCACTGATTTAAAAAAAAAATTGTTTTGCATTTACAATTCTAGGCATCTCTGTGCACAGTGACTATGCATTATCAACATTATATGAACTACATTTTCTGTTTTATTCACAACAAACAAAAACAAACCATCCCCATCATCATCTCAACTTCACTTTACATACTTCCTTGCATAACACTGCCACCATACTTGCAACTTGATTGCATTTCTACTTCAGCCACTCAACAACCAGGCAACATATACATTGTGCCATCATCTTACTGCTGCTCCATTGCTACTCAAAACTGCACAGTCTAATTTCTGCCATCAACCACCAACATTCATCTACAACCTGCCTGCTGCCACAACTGTTCACCATCTACCTTCTACCCATCACTACCTTTCAGCAACAAACTGCCACATCAACATCCCTTTCATCATTCACTGCCACACCACCAAAGCATAACACACCCGACTTCTGTCAACATCCCACTAGCACCACTCCTCACAATCAATCAAGCTTCACAGCACATCATCTATTGTCACTTCCACATAGCCTGTCATCACCGATTACCATCTAGTAACAAAACACTCCACCATACATAACAGTACCACCCTACCCTACTGCCATTATCTCCCTGCACAAACTCCAAAACCACTAGCATACCCCCTTACCACTGACCATCACTGTTCAACAGTGCAACACCACTTACAAACTGCCAATCACCACAACAAAACCTACAATCATCTCTGTAACTTCAAAGCAACCACCACAACAACATTTCATAACATAGCCCCTTCTCCTCTACAAATTTTTGTTGTACAACCACTTCACCCCTACATCACCAAAGAGACCACACACTACCACTTCCACTTCCACAAAACAGTTTGCTGCACTCTATCACTGCCGAACAATCTCACCAGCCACCATTACATCTTCCCTTTTAGTTAACTACCCATCAACTGTCACCAATATCTCCCCCTCAATACCACCTGAAGCTCACATACTCACATACATCATAGGGCTGCATATCCACTTCCACTCAACATCCTGTGCAACTTCACATTCCAACACTACTAGTTGCTCCTCTGACTACAACAATCCACCACATCACCTGCCTGATTTCATAACTCCTCCTTGCTCTGCCCGCAAACAACACAACCACTACATAACAATCTACTGACACACTAACCATCCACTGACCTTACATAATAATCAACATCATCAATCGTACATCACTGCATTGCTTGGCCATCAACAATCCACTGATCCTCTCAATCAACTAAACCGCCACATCAGTGCCATCCCATACAACTCGACTTCCACAACCATACTTGCTACTACACTACTACAGCTACAATTACATAACTACACTGCCTGACCAACCTCCCTGTCACCAGCCTTCGTATGCACCATCCTTCACTACTTCTGTACTACTATGCCATCAATTTACAAATCACTTCTACTTCTACTTCATACATCTGAATAATACAGTGATACCTTCCAACACACTACTTCACATTATCAAAACACTTCTGCCATTCTACTTCTCTACATCACAGTCAACTACCTGCTTCACACCATCACCATCCAACATCAACTATCGAACCAACATCAGCCTGTAGATCCTTCTCTGTGTTGCCATCACCCAGCCCAACACTTCACTGCAACAAACTTCTTCACTTCTGCTACCACTTTCCTGCAACACCCTCATAAATGTTCCTCCATACCACTCCATCATCTTCTGCCGAGCAACAACATTGCCTGCACATCAAATATCCAACCACAGTTCCATAATCACCCTTCACCAAACAACGAACTGTAGTATCACTCCACTGCTACACTGTCAACAACCTAACATCGCGACTTCACCTTGCCTCGACATCGAGCAACTTCGCCTGAACCACAAGCAAACACCCAAACCACCAGAAACCCGCAATCGCTATAAACCCGAAATTCCAACGTCCTCATCACTTCCAACCATCACCACAATTCATGAATTAATTCCTCCCCTCGCCCAATCACCACAGTCTCACTTTCAAATCAATCGCCACGAATTCGAGCAACTAAAAGTGAGAACAAAATTTGTGTTTTGGGAACAAACGAATGTGAAAATTTCGTGTTCTGCTTGGTTTTGGGGAACGAAAAAAAAATAAGAAGGGTTTTGGGTAGTTTCACATAATTGGGCCGGGTTATAAGGATTAGGGGGTGTAGTTTTAAGTTAAATTTTTTTATTTCATTTTATTTCTTTTGTTTTTTTAAAATTTTTTTAACCCCATCCTTATCATTAACAAAAAAAGAGTTTGTTTGTTTAAAAAAGGAGTTTGTTTATCTTTTAGTTTTGTTTTGTTTCATAAAAAAAAGAATATTGTTTCGTTTTGTTTTCATCTGTTTTAAGTTCCATCATAAAAAAATTCAAAAAAAAACTTGTATATATATCTTGTTTTTCTTTACAGGTTGCCAAAGCAGAAAATCGCATAAAGAGAAGGCCCGCTTGCTTTAAAAAAATATAGAAAAAAAAATCGCTGCTTAAAAGTAAAATTGCTAATAATTCTGCACGCTCTAGTATCGTGCTTTCATCCCTTGTTTTTTGAATTGCATTGTTGGTTGCTTGCATTTGCATTTATATATAAAAATAAATTTCAAAATCCAAAAACAAAAAAAAACTTCATTTTAGTTGCATTGTAAATTCACGTTTAATTTTGTTTTGCATTCATCTCATCTTATTTTCTTTTTTTTAAGGGCAATACCCCAATTCACATAAGGTGAGGGATTTCAACACCCTTTCCTTAGCCCACAAAATCATTTCATCGTAGAATTTGACTAGTAATAAAGATTAGACGTTCGACTTAAGGGTGTCACGAGCTCATCTAGGGCTTAATTGTATCTTCACAATTGTTTTCTTTGAACAATTTTATTTCTTGGTGTCTAGGCTACGGCAGAGTAGTAACCATTTATAAATATTACGGTGATTCGTAAATATTATAGTGGTTGTTCCTTTGAAGGTACTTAAACCTTTGGCTGCATTGCTACGGTGATTCGTGGTGTACCGATAACCCCAGCTCGTTACCTGGCTGAGAAATATTTTTGTTGATTTAAGAAAAAGTGTGATTATACAATTTTGGGTTAGGAGCTACTAAGGACAGAAAGCTATAATTAAGTCCTTTTGCATTCATTTAGTTACATTAGTTCATGCATATTTTAAAAAAAAACAAAAAAAAATCAAAAATCCAAAGTCCAAAAAAATTGTGAATTCTACTTGGTTTATAATCCAACAAAAAAAAAATTTCCTTCTTTCCTTTCCTTTGAAAATTTTCAATCAAAAACAAAAATCCAAAAAAAAATATAAAATCTTTTCAAAAAGAAAAAAAATTTAAAAATTCAAAAACAATTTTTTTTTTGAAAATTCAAAAACAAAAACAAAAATCAAATTTCCATTTTCTAAAAACAAAAAAATTGAAATAAAAATCCTTTTGGTAAATATTTGAAAATTCAAAAAAAAAATTACAAACACAAAAGAAAACATATAAAAAACATTTGAAAAACCCAAAACAAAACAAAAATCAAACTTCTCTTTTGAAAATAAATTTCACCTGGTAAATAGTTTTCTTCCTTTAAAAAAAAGAAAAAAAACAAAATTTTCACTTCGTTTTTCAAATTTTTTTTTCATTCTCTAAACTCATTTCTAACTTCTTTCTCTTCTCGGTTTTCACTTGTGCATGAGTACTTGGACTCGTGACACAACAACAAATCGTTGGACTCGCAACTCAATAACTAACCGTTTAACTCGAACAGACGATCCTCCCGAAATGGCGAACGAGAACGCCCCTCGAACTCTTATGGATAGAATCTTTCCCGATAGAGTTTCTATTCCATTTTACATCACGTTACCCGCCCCTACGGGTAACCATTTTAAAATTCACTTGAACCATATTGCCACACTTTCGAAATTTGGCAATTTCGAGCACGATGACCCATACATTTTCTTGACTAAATTCGAACAAGTTTGCACAACCATAAAACTCCAACAACTTTCCGATGATGGAATCAAACTTCGATTAATCCCATTCGCTCTTACGGATTACGCTAAAAAATGGTTGTACAGCCTACCATCGAACTCGATTAAAACGTGGGAAGAATTCGTAAAAGCTTTCTGAAAAAAAATTCTACCCTTTGGTAAAAACGAGTAGAATCCGAAATGAAATTGTAAATTTTCATCAATTCAAGGGGGAACCATTCGGAAAATATTTTGAAAAATTCAAAGAGCTTTTGATAAAATGTCCACACCATAATTTCGAAAAATGGACGATTTGCCAAATTTTATACGATGGACTCGAAAACAGCTCACGAACCATGCTCGAATCAATGTGCCAAGGCAACTTTCTTGCCTAACATCACGATGATGCTTGGAAATTTCTTGAAAACCTCGCCGAAAAGTTGTCCCAATGGGAACGTTCGAACGAAAAATCGATTTACTCACGATCGAGTGCACACTCGATAATATCTTCTTTTGCTTTGGAAGCTAAGTTCGACGCAATGATTAAAAAATTCGATAACATTTTCTCATTGAATCAAATGAACCAAGCTTCCCAACCGATGTGTTATAAATGCAATGATCCTAATCATATAGCCGATCAATGTCCCAATTCTGCCGAACAAATCAATGCTTTCAATAAAGCCAAAAATGATCCATTTTCTCCAACGTACAACCTTGGTTGGAGAAATCATCTGAATTTTGCGCGGAACCAAAACAATCCCAACACGAATACGATTCGTCCCAATTTTCAAGCATTCCCGAATAATGCTTCGAATCCTCCCTTTCAGCCCAACAATTTTCAGCCAAACTTTGCGGATCTGTCCCATAATCAACCGCAACAATCAAATTTTCAACCAAATTCTGCTCATCCTCCCCTAGATGATAAACGTTTAACTTCTCTTGAGAAAACTCTTGAAACGTTGGCTAAGGCAACTACTCAAAGCCTTTAATCAAACAGCAATTTGCAAAATTTATTGACCTCATATATGCAAAACACAAACCAATCAATTGCAAAACTCGAAATGCAAATGAGTCAATTAGCCACGTCAGTAAGTGAACGTGAACATGGAACATTCCCAAGCTAGGCCCTTCCAAATCCCAGAAATCAAAATGCAAATTCAAATCAAGCCCATAATGTTCAAGGTGGCAACGTCACACAATTAAATGCTATCACAACTTAACGTTCCGGTAAACAAATCGATAATCAAGTCGTTAACCCAAACGATTTACCGGAAACTTTTCTCGACACTTCTAAAACAACAAACGAATCTGAACAGAACGTGGAGCCAAACGTTGAATCGAATGTCAATCAAAATTCTTCTTCTACTCGAGTAGACCCGCCTACCGAGTATTGTGTTCCATTTCCACATCGTCTTCGACCAAAGAAACACTCGGACCAAATGGAAAAGATGTTGGAAATTATTAAAAATGTCAAAGTTAACATTCTTCTTCTTGACATCGTTCAGCAAGTCCCAACGTATGTGAAATTTCTTAAGGACTTATGTACCCAAAAGCGACACACTCAAGTGCCCAAAAATGTCTTCTTAGCCGCCAGTTTGAGTGAAGTCCTGTCCCAATCCATGCCCGTTAAATACAAAGATCCTTGCTGCCCTACGATTTCATGTACAATTGGAGACAAGATGATTAACAAATGCTGGGTAGACTTAGGCGCGAGTGTCAACTTGATTCCATACTCCATGTACGAACAATTAGGCTTAGGCGAGCTCAAACCCACAAAAGTCACGCTTCAATTCGCCGATCGCTACATTAAGAAGCCCGTGGGAGAAATTGAGGACGTGCTCATTCGAGTAGGGCAATTCATATTCCCCGTTGATTTTATCGTTCTCGAAACACAACCTATGATAAATCTCGCGAGTCAAATTCCATTGATTTTAGGCCGACCATTCTTAGCCACCCCAAATGCCTTAATCAATTTTCGTAACGGTTCGATGAAAATCTCTTTTGGAAACATGACTTTGGATCTAAACATTTTTAATCTTGAAAGCCAATCAAATAAACCTCACGACCAAACATTGGAAGTTAGTGCCATTCACAAAAAATTTGAAAATGAGACACTTGATCTTAACGACGAATGCGAAGCTGAATACGAAAAATTGTTTCACGAAATCCCCAACGAAATTGAATACACTCTTCCCTTTGAATCGTTTCCAATTGAGTCCAAATCTCAACCCAATTCTTTAATTGAGAAACTCCCAAAGTTGGACCTCAAACCACTTCCCGATTACCTTAAGTACGCATACTTAGGTGATAACGAAACGTTGCCCGTCATAATTTCCGTAACTCTCTCTCTTGATCAAGAAACTTCCTTACTTTCTATTCTTTCGAAAAACAAGGAAATGATGGGATGGTCGATCTCCGATATAAAGGGAATTAGCCCTGCTATTGTTCAACATCGCATCCATTTAATCGACGATGCCAAGCCTGTTCATGACGCACAATGAAGGCTTAATCCAAAAATGAAAGATGTGGTGCATGATGAAATTCTTAAACTTCTCGACAACGGAATCATTTACCCAATCTCCGATAGTTCATGGGTTAGCCCAATTCACGTTGTACCGAAAAAGTCTGGGCTAACTGTTGTCAAGAACGATTCAAACGAACTTATTCCAACTCATACTCAAATAGGTTGGCGTGTTTGCATTGACTATCGAAAACTAAATGCCGCAACACGTAAAGGTCACTTCCCTCTTCCTTTCATTGACCAAATGCTTGAACGTTTAGCCGGCCACGAATTTTACTACTTCCTCAATGGTTATTCCGGCTATAACCAAATTCCAATAGCTCCCGAAGATCAAGAGAAAACGACTTTCACGTGTCCATTCGGTACCTTTGCTTATCGACGTATGCCATTTGGACTTTGTAACGCTCCTGCGACTTTCCAACGATGCATGGTTGGCATCTTTTCTGACATGATTGAACGCTTTCTAGAAGTTTTTATGGACGATTTCTCAATCTTTGGCAACTCTTTTTCCCAATGTTTACATCATCTCGAGTTGGTTCTAAATCGATGTAAAGAAAAACATTTGACTTTGAATTAGGAAAAATGCCACTTTATGGTCAAACAAGGCATAGTCCTTGGACATATCATCTCAAATAAAGGCATCGAGGTAGATAAAGAAAAAATCAACGTAATTGCAAATCTACCCATTCCCAAATCTGTTAAGGACATTCGATCATTTCTAGGACACGCTGGCTTTTACTGACGCTTTGTGAAAGACTTTAGCAAAATCCCTCGTCCTTTGACGAGTCTTCTTGGAAAAGACGTTCCTTTCGATCTTAACTCTGATTGTATCTCTTCTTTTGAACGTCATAAGAACGAACTCATTTCTGCTCCAATCATTTGCGCACCCAATTGGGATCTTCCTTTCGAAATAATGTGTGATGCTTCGAACTTTGCCTCTGGTGCTGTCTTAGGACAACGCATCAACAAGTTCCTTAACGTCATTTACTACGCGAGTATGACTTTGAACGACGCTCAACTCAACTACACAACAACCGAAAAAGAGCTTCTAGCTGTCGTTTTTGCTCTCGAAAAATTCCGACAATACTTGATAGGTTCACACATTACTGTGTACATGGACCACTCTGCGCTTCGATATCTCTTCGTTAAAAAGGATGCTAAATTCCGTTTGATACGTTGGATCCTTTTACTTTAAGAATTTGCCTTACAGTTAAAGACAAAAAAGGATCCGATAACATCATAGCCGATCACTTGTCTCGTCTTCCGAATGCACCATCTTCCTTGCCAATCAATGAAAACTTCCCCGATGAGCAACTTATTTCAATTTCTATCGATCCATGGTACGCTGATATAGTGAACTACTTAGTCACTAAAGAAACTTCCTCATCTTGGTCCAAACAGGATAAATGCAAATTCATGCCCCAAGTGAAATATTTCTATTGGGACGATCCATACTTGTTCAAATATTGCCCTTACCAAATCATCCGACGTTGCATTTCAGATAATGAGATCAGGAGTGTTCTTTCGTTTTGCCACGATCAAGCGTGCGGTGGACATTTCGGTCCTCAAAAAACTGTAGAAAAAGTGCCTCAGTGTGGTTTCTATTGGCCTTCTCTTTTCCAAGACTCGTTTGAATTTTGTAAAACTTGCGATCGATGTCAAATGCTTGGACGAATTTCTCGACGAGATATGATGCCTCTAAACCCCATTCTTACGATCAAAATCTTTGATTGGGGTATCGACTTTATGGGACCTTTTCCCAATTCTTTAGGAAACTTGTATATCCTTCTCGCTGTCGATTACGTTTCAAAATGGGTCGAAGCCGTTCCTTGCAAAACCAACGACCATAGAATTGTTGTGAAATTTCTCAAAGAAAACATCTTTTCGAGGTTCGGCACACCTCGCACAATAATCAGTGATAACGGAACCCATTTTTGCAACCGTTCTTTTGAAACTTTAATGAAAAAATACTTGATAACCCACAAGCTATCCACTCCGTATCATCCTCGGACTTGTGGCCAAGTTGAAGTTCAAATCGACAAGTAAAACAAATCTTGGAGAAAACTGTTAACAAAAATTGAAAAGATTGGTCTCAAAAATTGATCGACACGCTTTGGGCTTACCGTACTGCTTTTAAAACTAACCTTGGGATGTCCCCATTTTGTTTAGTTTACGGTAAAGCTTTCCATTTACCCGTTGAAATCGAACACAAAGCGTTGTGGGCAATAAAGAACTTAAACTTTGATCTTGAGAAAACTGGCGAAAACCGAAAACTACAACTCAACGAACTAGAAGAACTTAGGAACGACGTGTATGAAAACGAGAAAATTTACAAAGAAAGAACCAAAGTTTTTCATGACAAGTCAATCCTAAGGAAAACGTTTTTTCCTAACCAGAAAGTTCTTTTATATGACTCAAGAATTCATTTATTCCCTGAGAAACTTAAATCAAGATGGACCGGACCATTTGTGGTACGAACTGTTTTTCCACATGGTGCCGTAGAAATAGAAAACCTCAGGGATGGATCGATTTTCAAAGTCAACGGTCATCGTTTGAAACCTTTCTTGGAATTGCCCTGTAACCAAGAGGAGGAGCTCATGATTCTTCATGAGCCAAGCTACGTCTAGTAAGAATGTTAACCCTCTTTTATAAATATGTACATATTTTTCCCCTTTACACTCATTATATCATACATTGACTGCGGGGACATAGTCAAAATTAAGTGTGGGGGGAGTCTCATTTTCATTTTTTTAAATAGTTTCATGGCATTTTTGAATTTTCATTTTCTTTTAACTAAAAAAAAATTCTCAAGTTTCTAAATCTCAAAAACATTTTCTTTTTTTTAGCATTTTGATTTATTTTTGAAGAAACACTATAGGATAAGTATAAGTTTTGGGTAATAAATTGAAATTTTTGAAAATTTATTTGTTTTAACAAAAATAAAAATGAAGTTTGATTACAAATAACAATGGTTTAACTAGTATATAGGAAGATTCATATGTGTTAATTATGAAGTATATTCTAATTGAAAATCTTTGTTTAAAAAAGTGGTAAATTTAAAGTAAAGGATATAACATTTTTATCCTCTAAGTTAAATGGTGCTAAGATGATTTTACAAAACTCTCTCTTTCTAAAAAAAGAAAAAAAACATTTGTATATATGTATATATTTTTAACATCTAGAGTCATGTGTTCACACTCGTGTGTTCACTCGCCATGCTCTGTACCCTTCTCACGTAAGCCCGAAAGACAGTGCACGATCGGTATATCTGGCCTCAGTTTACCTGAGTTAGGTGTATGTGTATAAAAATTCTTTTTAATAACGCCTACAGTCGATAAGTGTTCACACTTGTGTGTTCACCCGCCACGCTCTGTATTCCCCTCACATCAGTCCACAAGGCAGTGCACGGGTAATATATCTGGCCTCGGTTTACCTGAGTTAGGCATATGTAAATATTGTTAATATCAATAGAATTTTCAAATAAAAGAGAGTAAGCAATTGAAATCTAAGCATTATTTTTACTTGTGTGATTTAACTTGTTATTGAAAAGAAATGAGAATACCACTTTGACAAACTTTGATAATCAACTAAGGATCCATATCATAATTACACTGTGTTATCAACCGAAACAACGAGTTAAAATATTGTCTATTTGCTATGATAACTTGATTTTAGTTGGAAATTTTGACGAGTAAATGACTTAAATTTTCAAGATAATGACCAAAACTTATATTTAACTTATTTGTGTCGATTTAAAAGTAAATCCTTCATTTGTAAATATTTTCAAAAACTCGCATTCGTCTCTTTGTAAATAAATCTTGCATTTTGTAAATATTTTCATCCTGCATTTGGATTTTGTGGGTAGTATCCGCTGAAAACCCTCATGAGATAACACTCGTCCTACTGGGAACACCCAGAGGTTTAATGGCTTGTTGCATACGCTCAATGCAATCGTGCTTCCTATGAAAATGGATTTATCTTAGTTTTCCTTTATTCGAGGACGAATAAAAAGATAAGTGTGGGGGTATTTGATATGCACGTAAATGTGCATATATATATATATACATCCATGTTTTATCTCTTTTTATTTAAATAAACATCATATATTATGCATTTTAACATGTTTAAAACCAAAATTCAATTATTTTCAAACCATCATATTTTCATCTTCATTCAAGGGAAAAATGGTCATTTTTGTGCATGTGTCAATTTGAGAATTTTTACTTGGACAATTTTTATGATTTTTATAGGATATTTTGATGCATATGGAAGAGGGATCCATGATGATATATGCATGCACAAGGAAATACAAAGGAATGAAGAGGAAATAATTCAAGTTCAAGATCATGGAGGACCCCACCCACTTACCAAAATGTACAATTAGGAGCTAATGGACAACTAAGTGGAGGTTAAAGCTTCATGCACATTAAATGATGGATAAATTAGTGGCTAATGGTTACTTGGTGGCCACACTTTCTAAAGGGCATTTTAGGAAGCTCCCTAAAAATAGAATTAGGGTTTTATGCATGTATAAATAGCCCTCTTATGTACATGAACATATCTTCTACTCTTTCATTTTACTTAGGAAATTAAGCAATCAAATTGTAAGCTCAATGTTACATGAAATAAAAATGGCTTCCAAGCCTCTTTCTCTTTTCTTTTCTACATGCTTTTCTTTGCTTTTATGTTAATGTTTATTTTTATGCTCTCTTTCTTTTAATATTCCTAGCTTAGATTTACGTTCATGCAAGTGGTGTAGCTTTAATTTTTATGCAAATAGTTAGTAGTTAATCTCTCTTTCTTCCTTTGCTTAGTTTTCATTTCTTTGCTTTTTAATGTTGAAATTTACAAGTGTTGATTTGATAACACAAATGAGTAGCTAAACCCCTTCAATTTAGGGGTAATGAAGCTCTCTAACTTTATGTAATTTCAACATTTTTATGATTTATGATCTCCTTGTTTGTGCTTCATGAAAGTGAATCTTGATGTAAGTTTATACAAGTGGGTTTGATAGCTTATATTGCTTATGCAAATGAGCTATTCTTATTCAACATAAACACAATTTACATCATCATTTGCTAATTAATTTTTGATTTTGAAATGAAAGTAAAATGAAATTTGATGATCTATATTACTAGTTACAATAGTAAATAGATCATACTTAAAATAGCTTTTGCTTTGGCTTCATTTTCATGAGAATTTCTAAGTGGTATAATTGTTGTATTATAGTTTGATGGTTTGAGTTATGTTAATTAATAACATAAACAAACAATACTTATGATAAATACAACAATTATTTCACTTAACATCAAAGTTAGAGATCATAGATGATTTGTTTGTTGATTTACAAAAATATGAGAGTGGATTTGCTTCTAAATTGTTTCCAAGTCTAATAGTTTTTAAATCACATTTGAATTCTAGCTTTAGCTTCTTTTTTGTAGTTAACAATTTCCTCTCACTTTGGTCTAATTTGATTGAATTGAAAATTTTAAAATCTTAAAAATTCCCTACAGATCGACCCGTACTCGCCACGTACTAAAATTGTACGCCGTGCGCTTACGGTTATTTTATTTCGAAATTTATCGGCATTTTTCTAATTGATAGAAAATTTGCCGTTAAACATGTATTTAGAGTAATCATCAACTAATACAAAACAATATCTCTTACCATCTAAGCTTGCAATATCGTTAGGTCCAAGTAGATCCATATGAACGGACTCTAGAATTACTTACACTGGCTGATTGAAATCGGATTATGGTGTAGATTTTCAACATATAATACATCATTGTAGCCCATTGTGACTCTGCCACCTTTGTATTTCTCTAGGCTAAGAAACTTTGAATTGTCGCCCGTCATGTGCCTGGAACAGCCAGAATCCAGGTACCACTCTTTCTGTTCCTTAGCCTACAAACACACATACAGGAGGAAAGATTTTTGTGACCTATTTGTTTTTATAGGTCCATGATTGTTAGTGACAAAAGATTTTGAAAAACAAGTTTGCGTAGAACCCAGACAGTCTATGTTTTTTTCTTTTGACACCCAGATTTGTTTGATTATAAGGGATTTTACATTCGTGCCTTAACCCAAATTGGTATGGTTTTCATGTGTTTGGGTCTATACCAGCAATTGTTGTGATTATGTCCAATTTTTCTACAAATCGTGCACTTGGAGTTTACATGATTAGTTTCACTTCTAACTCTTTCAGATTGAGTATACCCAAGTTCTTGTCTAACAGTATTAAAAGTTTGTTTCCTTAATATCATATTTAGTGATCTTTCTCCTTTGGAGAATTTTCCTAAAGCTATAGACAATTGTTGGACTTGTGTTTTGAGAGATTCATTTTCATTCAATAAAAAAGTGCACTTTTTAATAAAAAAAATTCTCCTAGTGTTATCGCTTTCTTTCAAAATTAGAAATTCATTTTCAAGCAATTTAATTTTAATTTCTGATTTTTTTTATTTCCTCTTCAAATAATGGTCACTTATCACACTTAAGGCACTTATTTCAATAGTTTTGAAACATTTGATCAAGCTGCATATTTAGTTCTATCAAACTATCTTTTTGTAATTCAATTTTAGCGTACTTCTCCTTAAGTCTTTCAAAATAACCATTTACTTTCAAGTTTCAATAGGACACTTCTCCTTAACTCAAATGAACTTGTTTTAATTATTTAAACATGATAAGAAACTTATTTTCAAGTTTGGTTTACATCAATAAATAGTTTAACAAAAAAGTCAAAATGTAACCATAAAACATTTTGTCGAAAATCAACGTTTTTTTAAAAATAAGTCGTTGCAACGCTGTTGCATCTTTGTTAGCATGTTTTAACATATACTTTATATATTTTAATAACTAAACAAGTTTACTTTTACCAATTATGATTAGGAAACTTCTAGAATATAATTAAGAAAAGTAAGTAAGGAAAAAAGTCAAAAAAGTAAACATCAAATCAAATCACATCAAAAATCTAAACAAATCTTCTCTTTAATCCACTTTTCCATCCAAATACATTTACTTAAGTCTTAAGTGACTAAGACATAAAGTAAGATATGAAAGATGATGGTAAGTGTTGAAAAAGTAAAGTAACTTTAAAGTTAGTAAGGATATTTTGGTAATTTTGTGAAGGGATTATTTTGGTAACTTACCACTTCAATTTTTTTTCTATAAATACCCATCCATTCTTGTCATTTTCTCACACAAATCTTTCTCTTCTTCTTTCTCCTTGAAGCTCTCTTTAATAGCTTCCTTCTTAATCAAATAATGAAAAAATATGAGCAAAAAAGAAAGTAAATATACATATACATACATACATACATATACATACATACATATACATATACACACATATATATATATATATATATTATCAATTTCTCTCCAAAACGAGTGCAAACTCCTCCTCTCCACCTCCTAAACTCATGACCACCACCTCCACAAGCCAAGGCCGAGCTCCTCTAACCTCCAAAGGCAAGGCCGAACCCATATAAGAGGGAAGGAAGCTAGTCGGAGAGCTCCGGTGAAAGAAAAAGAGAAGGAAGCGCCGCCAGAACCAAAAGTGAAGTCTACAAAAAAAGATTGGTGGAGTGGAACTAATCGTGAGTACTCAGATTTAAATTTTCTAATTAATCTCTAAATAATTCCAAGTTTAACGATGTGAAACTATAATATATATTAGATAATTAAATATGTGATTACTTGGCAGAATATATGGATGTTAACATGGATGATTACTTGGTTTGATAAATGATAATAGAAATGGTTAGTAATCAACCATAGTTATTTTAATGAGAATTAAGTCCATATAAATATGTGTATGGAAATTGTTTAGTCTCTTAATGATTTTAAAATATCTGAAAAGGTTGAAAATGATATTATAATAATATAATATTATAATATGGAATGAAATGGAAAATGAATTTGAAATATAAAAAGTATTTTTTTAAATTAATTTAAATTTTTTTATAAACATTTAAAAGTGTTTCCCTGAAGTTTGAAAAGAAATTAAAAAAACAAGTCAAAACTAGGCGCGTCGCGTAACGGTAGTTCGCAATTTCGCGCTGGTGAATACAAATGAGTATTTAAAATGGAATATAGCTCGGAATTATTCGAGATAAGAATTTTCTAGACTATTATATCCATAGTTTTTAAGTGAAGAAAGAAATCTTGTAAATTTTTAAATAAGTCTGAAACAAGTTTTTAGAAAAATTGCGGTTTTGCACTTTAAAACTCAAATATGAAATTGATTTAAAATGAATATTTTTAAATGTGTAAAAATATGAAATAAATTTTATAACTCTTTTAAAATGTTTTAAAAGCGATTTGAGTTATATAAATCAATTTCCAAAAGATAGAAAAGTCATTTTGATCAATATAGCTTTTAAAACACTTTTCGCAATAGTTTTAAATAACTTGTGAAATATGATTTTAAACTTAACCATTCTTTTTCATATCTTTTATAAATGTTTTGAAAGGAATAATTAAGTGTTTTAAATAATGATTTGGAATTTTTATAAATCATTTCTAAAAATGAAAGGAGTATGAGGAAACGACTAGTACATTTGTCCTTCTTGTGAGATGTGGAAAAATAAAACAAGGTGTATAACTAAGGTTAGGGATGGAGCATCCAGTGCCCTGAACTTATCTGACCTCTGTTTTCTCTTTTTCGGCGAGGGGTGGAACAAATAGAAAGGAAAGCCCGGATGCTCTAAAAAGATCATATTAAGGTTTTCCCAAAATAAAAGGAGATTTAGAATTATCCAAAAAGGTAAACAAGTTAAGTATAAAAGATTTAATTTTCTAAAAAAAATACTTGGATTGTATAGAAATAAATCTTCTTATACTTGGTATTAAAAATACGAGTTGAATACGGGAGTTAATTAGGTTATAATTAGTCTAATATTTTACTCAATACAAATTGGTTTGGGGTTCATAGTAAAATATGTCTTAAAAAACATCGTTTTTGACCCGTTTAAAAGTTATGTCTTGGAAATAAGAAATTTTTGATTAAGATTTAATAAATGATTTGGAAATGTTTTCCTAAGTAAAAGGGTGAAATGATTTAGAATTATTCCAAAGTTTAAAAGGTTTTTGTTATCCCGTCTTTTTGTTAAGGCCGTGACACCAAGAACTTGACTAGAAACCAAGGACAATCCATCCCGAAGATCGGTTATACACAGGTTCACTACGGATATTGGACAATTTTGTCCGAGTCTAAATCGAGCTACAATTAACATGGTACGATAAGCAAAGCTATGAAAGCCAACCTTCCAAGTTTCAGGTCAATCGGAGTTCATATGCTCAAGATATGGATCGATCAATATCAAGGGAGTCAACTTCATTCGTATCCATCATGTTCGTATCCATCCAGGATAACTCCCTTCATATCCATCGGCAGTAAGACATGAGTCTAGTTCATATGGATCCACTGCCTTGAATGTTTCGTATCGATCGGCCATAGATCAATACGAAGTTAACATCCTCTATCGATACGAAACAAACCAAGGACCATCAGCACGAAGTAGTGACAGATAATCGATACGAAACAATCTCTGAATCATCGATATGAAGTGGAGCACAGGGTATCGATACGAGGAGAGTTTCCCAGAGCGATACGAAGAGTAATTCCTGTAAACGATACAAAGAGAACATGAAAAAGTGGAAGAAGCAGTCATTCGGCATGAAAAGTTGATCGCTCCTGGAATATCGCTCCACGTCACCTTGATCGATACGCATGGCATCGATACGAACAACCATCGAGGCGAATTGATCGATACGAACATGATAGCCTATTGAAAACTCAAACTTGGATCGATCATAACTCAAAATCTATAAGTCCGAATGCTACCAAATTTTCACAGGAGCTTGCATACCATCTCAAGAATGTTCATGATCGATCACAACCCAAACAGAGCCAATTTTGATCGATACGAACCAGATAGGGATCGATCACAAATGACCTTGGATCGATCTGGTGGGCCCACCTACGTGAGAGGAGTATTCCGAGATCTAAGTCGGATATTTTCAGCCTACGCCTATAAATAGCAGCCATTTGCCTCCAGAAAAGGGACTTTTGACTCCATTACGCCGAGACTCTACCGGAGCCTTTTTGTAACTTGAGTGCTTGAGTGTTTACTGTTGTAATCAGTTAAAGAACATCAATAAAACAACAAAATTTCTAGAGTGGACGTAGGCTACAACGCCGAACCACTATAAATCTCCGTCTTCTTGTATTTCTGTTTATCTGTTTTGGCGTGTTTGTTAGATTAGCCTCTTTTTACATTTATATTCCTCATTCTAATCTCTTCAAATACGTCCGAAGAGTGTTGTGCCTAATTTTGGTACAAACACTTTGGTGCTTTCACTGAGAAAACCCAGTTTTTCTCCTGCTCATTGGTTCTACTACCGTTGTTGGATTGCTGAAATCTAAGGAGGAGATCTAGATCTAACATCCAGTAGTTCATTCCATCCTATTCAGATTGCATCAGATACGAAACTACTCACTCTATCGGTACAAAGCCACATTGCCTTTGGATCGATACAGACCACTCTTACCATCCACAATCGATACGTACGACTCCTTCATATCCCTCTACACTCCTTCTTCACCAATCGGCCTAAACTCCATTCACTCCTCCTTCAACTGTACTCTGACCCAAGTCCGGCCTCATCATCATCTAAATTGGCCATGATTATGGACGAATTGGCTTCAATCTCGAGTCTCATCGTTCTAGAATGGATTATTTCAGTTAATTACCTAATTTAAGCAATCGATTCGAAGGATTAAAGGTTTGTTTGGTTTGAAGGCAGAGGGCAGTTTCTTTTTCTCAATCTTTCGATCGATACGAACACAGTCTATTGAAATGAAGGCAGACGAAATTTTTTCTAAGTCCACAATGTATTTATATAGGTACGAAACCAAGGGAAGGAAATGATTCATCTCCCAGTGCTAATAACCGATAGAAGCGTTTTCCATATTATCGATACGAAGAAGCCTATTTGTATCCAACTACCATCGGTCTGAAACAATAGATGTTCGTATCCATCGGCTCTCATCGATATGAAATATGTAGGAAAGACTTATTTAGACTATTCAAATCCATCGACACGAAGGATCTATTCGGATCCATCGATCTAGGGCGGTCTGAGGTTTAGTTATTCGTACCCATCGGCAACCCATCGATACGAACAGTGCAACAAAGACTTGTTTGAACTATTCGAATCCATCAATGATTCATCGATACGAAGTGAAAATTTCATGTCCATCACTTTAAAGACCACAGGAGTTCTTATCCATCGATATGAAGAATTTTCGAAGAACCAACTATTTCTTATCGATAACCATCGATACGAAATGCCTATCCCAACTTCTTTAATCAATCCAGGAGAGGATCAATACGAAGGGATACACAAAAACAACCATCGAACATTGTTACAACTCGAATTTCACATCGATCCAGGAGAGGATCGATACGAAACTTGATCCAGACGAAAAAAAACTTGGCAACGACCCGTGAATGTGCAAACATGAACATGAGTCAGGTTAACATACGTGCATGTATGACAGACTAACATTCAACTTTCAAAATTGACAGGAATTGAATGCTCACCTGATGACAATTATAATAGTAAACAACAAATTGCTAGCACTTGCCACTCAGTTACAACAATGCACTGCATAATCATTGGCAGTCAACAATTCAGCATTTATATTACTGGAAATCAATCAAAGGTTACATCTTTTGGCAAAAAGACAACAACTATTCAATGAATCGGATAGAACTTTTCAAAATGAAGATCATAGTTTTTCAAAGCACATCATGTTCACACAAGACGTACTTTGGGGGGCAAATGTTATCCTGCCTTTTGGCAAGGCTGTGACACCAAGAACTTGACTAGAAACCAAGGACAATCCGTCCCAAAGATCAGTTATACATAGGTTCACTATGGATGGCCAATTTTTTCGAGTCCGGATCAAGCTACAATTAACATGGTACGATAAGCAAAGATACGAAAGCCAACGTTCCAAGTTTCAGGTCAATTGGTGTTCATATGCTCAAGATATGCATCGATCAAAATCAAGGGAGTCAACTTCATTCGTATCCATCATGTTCGTATCCATCCAAGATAACTCCCTTCGTATCCATCGGCAGTAACACATGAGTCCAGTTCGTATCGATCCACTGCCTAGGATGTTTCGTACCGATCATCCACAGATCGATACGAAGTTAACATCCTCTATCGATACGAAACAAACCAAGGACCATCGACATGAAGTAGCTATAGATAATCGATACGAAACAATCTCTGAATCATCAATGCGTAGTAGAGCACAGAGTCTCGATACAAAGAGAGTTTCCCAAAGCGATACGAAGAGTAATCCTGGGAACGATACGAAGAGAACATGAAAAAGTGGAAGAAGCAGTCGCTCGGCATGAAAAGTGGATTGCTCCTGGAATATCGCTCCACGTCACCCTGATCGATACGCATGACATCGATATGAACAACCATCGAGGCGAATTGATCGATACGAACACAACGGCCTATTGAAAACTCAAACTTAGATCGATTATAACTCAAAATCTACAAGTCTAAATGCTACCAAATTTTCACAGGAGCTTGCGTACCATCTCAAGAATGTCCATGATCGATCACAGCCCAAACAGAGCCAATTTTTATCGATACGAACCAAATAGAGATCGATCAGGGATCGATCCCAAATGACCCTGGATCGATCTGGTGGGCCCACCTATGTGAGAGAAGGAGTATTCCGAGATCTAAGTCAGATATTTTTAGCCTACGCCTATAAATAGCAGCCATATGCCTCCAGAAAAGGGACTTTTGACTCCATTATGCCGAGACTCTACCGGAGACCTTTTGTAACTTGAGTTCTTGAGTGTTTACTATTGTAATCAGTTAAATAACGTCAATAAAACAACAAACTTTTCCAGAGTGGACGTAGGCTACAATGCCGAACCACTATAAATCTCTGTCTTCTTGCATTTCTGTTTGTCTGTTTTGGCGTGTTTGTTAGATTAGCCTCTTTTTACATTTATATTCTTCATTCTAATCTCTTCAAATACGTCCGAAGAGTGTTGTGCCAAATTTTGGTACAAACAGTTTTAATTAACCAAAGTATTGATAAAATAAGGCTTAATGATTCCATATAAAACTCTGAAAAAGATAAAAGAAAATTTTAATGAATCTATCTTTAAGAGCAATTTGATTTGAATAAGAAGATTAATTAATTGGATGTTGTTTGACAAACACCAATATACCTGACATCTTTTGGAAGGAACCAGGGTCATATTTAGGCAATTCCTATCCAAAACTACTTCGAACCAATGTATACGTTTAGAAATGAAGTCATTTTGATGATGAAGACATGTTGAAGACGATGATTTTTGAAGACCGAAGATCTTCATAAGTGGAAGGGCTGCTTATTGACATTCTCTGGGTAGCTCCTAATATAGAGACATTGTGGTTTTATCGTGCTTTGAAATCTTCGAATCGCAAGGACTACTCGCTACTGATACTAGGGTGACTCCCAAAACGTTGTGGTAGGAGGGGTGCCTTCGTTTTCGTTCAGTCCCAGAACAGAACGAACTTATACGGATGAGTGTCTGACATTGCATTTCTAAATCACAAACATTTATTTTTACAAACATACATCTGTTGGTTGGATAGGAGGTAACTCCTATTAGCTTAACACCCTTCTTTGAGACATATGAGCTCGAAGGTTATATTTTTATGGAAGTCAATTAGTGATAAACGGAAATGGCAATGTGGCATTCTAAGTGGAATGTGCTTTATGGAAGAATAAAGCGTAGCTTTATCAAAAAAAAATCCTGGCTTTATGAAAAGAAGAACGTAGCCTCTCTAGCCTCACAACCTGATAATGATACAGGATTCTATGTGGTCTGCAAGACACAATTACGGGCTACTAGATGAAATATGGAAAAGGCTACAACCTTTCATGGGTAGAATAAGTGGCGTCTGAGTTCTTGGATGAGTAGCCATTGATATTGATTCCCATCAGTTTTTGACAGCATGATATAGTGGCGTCTGAGTCCTTGGATGTGTAGCCACTGGATCTATGTTTGTTGCAACCAAAACACCGCAAAGGAAGGAAAAGGCCACTTGTTCCCTATCATGTTGTAATTCCAATTCCAATACGAGTTTTACGGTTTTGATTATTGTCCCAAAATAGCTGTAATGCTTTACAAACATTTTAGCTACCCCTTTTGTATCATATATTTCATCTGGTATATTCCATTGACCTAGTCCGGATATTTTACCATAGACTTAGTCCGAATATTGATACTTTATTTTGACATATTACTTGTGAAGTGTTTTCAAACCAATGTCATTAAGAATAAATCCAAATGGTTTAAGTATAAAGTATTTTGGCTATCATAAGGTAAAAACCTGTCTGTATTTATGTGTAGGCGTGGTCTTATGAGATACCTTTCTTTTTCAAAGTTTTTGATTGACATTAGCATGATCTGTACATTTAAAATTTTGAGTATCTCACGTTGGTTTATCAAGCCTGAACTAGGTATTTTTAATACTCGGGTCAGATCCGAGTAGTTTTAGGTTTAGGTTAAGATGCTTGGAGTTTCTAGAGGAGAGTTAGAGATCTTCATCTACGTATGGACATATTCTATTATCCGCTGCATCTATTGAATTTTTTTACATTTGTAAGGAAAGAGATGTATAACTGTCTAGACTAAATCTAGGTTAGACTATGATATTGCATTCAAAATTTTCCACTATAAAGATTATATATTGAAATAATATATGTTATTCCATTCGTGTGAGATTCTTTTTTCTGTTCTATCTTCTTTTCTTTTTCACCCCAACAATCCAAATTTTTTGCACTTGGAATTATGGCACGTGAATACCGTGGTATTAGTGTCGATTTCTAAGGATCGAAAAGGTGGGTCATTACAGTGGTATCAAAGCTTAGGTTAAGCGAACACCTAGGTTTTGTTGGGGTAAGTCTCATTAGAGATAGGGTTAGTAACACCCTAGAATGAGTTTGAGAGTATTATATATATGAGCGCGTATTTTTAAAAAATGCTTTGTGTTGATTTATCTGTTGAGTGGTTTATGGATTCTAGTCAATACGATTAGCTACCATTATTCATAAGGATTCCTAAATACTTAAACACGGTAAACTGACACACTGTTTTAAAAGGATTATATTTTATATATAAAAGGATATCTTTTGAAAATATATTGAGAAAATTTATACATTAGGAATTTCGATGAATAAGGATTGATTTATGTGGTGATAATTGGAATAATCTTCTGAGTATCGATCATATGTTGGCTTGGGCTAACGGTATCGAACACTTGGTAAATTATTCTTCTTATCATTAAGAAATTAAGGCAAGTTCAAATCCAAACAAATCTAAATCAAGTTATTTGGATAAAAGGGATTTTTGGAATAGAACTTTTGATAATATTTTAAAATATCACTTAGGGGCAGGATGTCTTATTATATGCCGGGTAATGAGTTTTGGTTAACTCCAAAGTAAGCACGAAGAGCACATGCATCAAAAGAAGCTGAAGAAAAAGAAAAACTAGGACCCTATGTAGGCATCCACTGCTTTAGATGTCGGAGAGAAGGACATTATGCAGTTTTGTGTACTGATATGATAAAAAGAAAGAAAGAGAAACCTATTCGGAATGATGTAATTTGTTTCAAGTGTAAAGAGAAAGGGCATTTTATACGTAAGTGCCCTAGAACAAAGAAGAAACCCACGATCCAATCTGAGAAGGAAAAGAGTTGCTACCGCTGTAAAGAAATGGGCATATAGTCAAAGAATGTCCTTTAAGGAAAGGAGAAAAACCGGTTAAAACAGCAACCCCTACAGTCACTGTTATGGTAGGGAGGATTACATGAGCTTGCAATTCATGTTATGTGTGGGGGTATTTATGAGAGGATTGTCCAAAGAAAAAGATAGGGTCGGCTGACTTAGGAACCAAGGAAAAAGCACCGTCTACCTAAGAAGGAATCCCAGAATGGAATAGCTAGCATTTCTAGTATGTGTCTATATATATATATATGATGGTGGTGTGTGATAAGTTGTATTCCTTAGGAAGTTATCTCTAAAAGTTTGTAATATAGGCTAAGGTTAGGAAGGGATGTACAAATATGATGTTAATTCATGAACTTCGTTTTGGATTATCCTCTCGAAGCACTTCTTCTATCTTATATCTGATCAAATTTTGATAAAGACATTTGAAAAAAAGGGATGCTATAAAGTGGCTTTATAAAAGGGTTTAAATCAAGAAACTCATTTAAGAATGTAATTTATAAAAGTATCAAAGATAGAGTAAAGGATGAATTGAAATAAAAATATAAAGAAGTGTCTTTATAAAAAAAATATTAATAGTATTAGAAAAGATAAATGGTTCTTTTGGAAAAGAAACATAAATATTTCATATTTATTTTGAAGAAATAAAGGGTTTATAAAGGTATTTAAACCAAAAGATAAAAGTTTCATGAAGATTTGAAAGGTTAAATAAGTATGTAAGTAGATCATTTCGTCATACGATTTTGATCTAAAGGTTCGAGAACAGAACTTTGAGGTGTTTACACCAATCCGAAAATGGATTTATCACTCGATTCTTGACGATGAACATTGATGGGGGATTTTTGATTAGGTACTTGAGTTTTCTATCATAGTTGAAAGCTATGTAAGGGAAACAAAGTTTTCTGATCGCGGAGCCTGATAGGAGTCCGCACTAGAGGATTGGAGGATCAATACTAGTTCGGAAGTAAAGTTATGAATTCGAATAGTAGATCGAATCAGATATTGCGTATTGATGATCTATACACATTTACGGATGTGTTACCCGATATGTTGAGCCAGCTATTTTGAACTAATTGCGCAAGATAGATTCGACTGTTATCAAGAAGGATGACCATGGAGCAATGGCTATAGGACCCGGAAGTAGAGTTCAGATGGTTATATGAAGCCAGGATTTAACGGAGTTGGTAGATAGACGATGCAGGATGCTAGAAATATAGAAACTAGCTTGGATAAGCAAGTGATCAACATAACTTAGTGGAATCAAGGGGATCGGCATGACATGGTGGGACTCCAGTGGTCGGCATGAATGAAGGTGTACGGATTGGCATGGTTAGTTAAACGATGGGTCGACATGGAAGAAGCAATGGAGGGTTCGGCATAGGTGTTGGTGCATGGATCGGCATAGTTTATTGGTTTGAAAAGCTATGTTTCAACTCATAAGCTAGGGATCGGCAAAGCATAGGAGGGGTCGACAAAGATTGATAGCTAGTAATGGGTCGGCAAATCTGAGTAAACCAAGGAGGGATCGGCAGAAGGTAATTTGCAAGTGGAGTCGAATCAAAGATCAATCAAAAGCATGAGCTGCACTAGTCCAATCAACACGATATTTGAAAAGCTAACCTATCTAAACATGAAGAAGCCACCATAGGGATCGCTGCCCAAGAATTGACCAATGAAGGGATCGGTACCGATCCCTTTTCATTGGGATTTAGGCCGAGCGACCCCTATGGTGGGCCCATATGGATAAGAAGGTCCTATAACCGAAGTTACAGAGAGATTGGTGGTCGCCTACACCTATAAATACCGGCCTACGGTGTCATTCTGAGGATCTTTACGCTGCTGGTTACATTAGTCTTTATTGTAATCAAGTTTTCTCATAATTTCTTGCTGTTTGCTACTGTAATCAAACTATCTGTCAATCAATAAAGAGAATCGTTAAAGTGGACGTAGGCATACAATGCCGAACCACTATAAATTCTTGTGTTCTTGATTATTGCTTTGATTTGCTTATTTGTTTATTCTATTACTCTGCTTTAATTTTACTTTCTTCATTTAATTCTCTACATAAATCTATTCTTGGGTGTTTGTGACGAATTTGGTTGCAAACATTTTGGTGCTTTCACCGTGAACCTGATTCTTAGCCTATTAGGATCCCCTTTGTTACTACTAAATTAGGCAAATCCCGCGAAGGAGATCCATAGCTATCTTCATAAATTTACCTACACTACTCAGATTTGCAAAAATCTAAACAAAATGATTGACAATGGTGAGACATACTGGATCCACTTCTCAGAATGTTGATGGAAATGAGACTACTAGCATTCAACAAGGAGGCCCAAGCAACCAACCTACAAATTTGAATGCTGATTCGGTTAAAGTTCAGAACCCTGCTGATTCTATAACCCGAGTCGAATTTCATAATCTGATGAGAGAGTTGATGGAAAGCCGACGACAACTAAATTAGCAGAATCACACTAATATTAGCTTGATGAACCAGATTACCAAACAACAACATGGGAAGGCCAGAAGGGACCCCACTTCTTACTCGGCATTAGAAAGTTCAAGCTCATCAGATGAATACCAAAGGCTTAGGCATCGCAGGCTTGAAGGAGACCACGTAGAAATGTCGGAGCACCGCTTGGCAGACCAATATGGTCTGCCAAGACTGATCGGTACCGATCCCTCCTCCAGAGGAGGGATTCCCCCACTACCCTTACGGAATTGCATTGGAGTTCTTCCCGGAAGCTTGGATTTTGGAGCTCGATCAAATGCTGACCAGGTACCCCGTCGGAATGACAACGAGACAAATGTCTAAGGTGCGTATCAAGAGGATGGTGAACCAAGAAGGCATGAAATGGCCCGTAGACACCGACCAGACCATTCACGTGAGGTGGAGCGCGACCACCGCTTAGCACCACCCATCCAGACGCCGAACTTATCAGCAATGGTCAAACAACTGGTGAGAGAGAACCAAGCCTTGACTAATGATGACGGGGGAATATCGAGAAGCCATACACCGTTTATTGACAATATTCTACATGTGGAATACCCGAGAAGGTTCAACATGCCAACAATGCCTGCCTACGAGGGAAAAACCGACCCTAGGCAGCATATCATGAGATACGAATGGCTGATGGATTCTACACGAGCTAATGACACAACCAAGTGCAGATGCTTTTCAAAAACCCTTTCCGGGATAGCAACGGTGTGGTTCACGAGACTACCTCTATGGTCAATTTCGAGATTCGATGAGTTGGCAACCAAGTTTGTAGAGCAATTCCAGTGTGATCCAGGCCTCAGGGGAATCATTGAACGATTACTTCGAGAGATTTCATACTACCTCCACGGAGGTCAATAACCCGAATGATCATGCTATACTCATGGCTGTGACAAGAGGGATTGATCTGGAATCTGAATTTGGCGACTGGCTGGCTGGAAAACCGCCTACCATGTTGGAGCGCTTTTATTCAAAGGCAGCTCAGTTTTTGAGGCAGGAGGAGGCCAGGTCCTCTAGAAAAAAGAATGTTGCAAGACCGAGTGGAGAAGAAGTACAGAGTAATATTGCAATAAAACAGTCTGATGACACTTCTGGGAAAGTTCAGGTGAATGTTCAGGTGAATGTTCAGAATAAGCCAAATCAACAAAAGAAAGACGGAGACAGGAATTGAGAGCGGAAGAGGGATTTTGGAAGACTAAAGCCTAGTATTCCAATCTATGAAAATTACACGCCGCTAAACACGTCCTTGGAGAACATTTATCTATCCACTTGCAATACCATGCAATACAGGAAGCCGCAACCAAAAGAGTCGTCAGAGACAGAAGCAGACCGAGAAATATTGTCGGTTTTACGAATGTTATGGGCACAATACAAATGAATGTAGGCACCTTCAGGATGTTATAGAAAAATTGATTCGGGAAAAGAAGTTACAACAGTTTGTGAAAGCTCCGCAGGTTGGCAGACAGGGGACATCCGACCCCAATCGAGGACAAGCTCCGCATAGGGCCGAGGAGCTTGCACGGACCGGTGGAAGACTGTTGATTAATACGATAGTTGGAGGACCGCACCCTACGGACAAGCATTGGCAAGAGATGGAGCGTTATGCTAGCACGATAGATTTTGAATGCTGTTCGAATACAGAAGATGGAACCCTGGCAAAACAGCAACGCACCATGGCGGATGATATTGTGCTTAGAAACCAGGATGTAGACAAAGTAAAGGCTCCAACAATTGACCCGATGGTCATTTTAGCTATGATTAGTCCTGTGTTGGTAAGAAGGATTTTGATTGATTGTGGAAGTTCAGTGAATATAATCTTTAAAAAGGCGTATGATCAGATGAGAATGGAGGCAAAAGACTTGAAACCATCTAAAGCTCATATTCATGGTTTAATGGAGTTGCAACTGAGGCTGTAGGATACGTCGAACTACCTGTCGAATTAGGAGAAGGCGAACGAAGGAGAGTGCGAATCTTACTGTTTATTATTCATATGTTGACTCTACATACAATGTTTTTCTAGGCCGACCAACCCTGGTTGAATTCTGGCCAGCTCTTGCCCCATGGTGTTTAACTCTGAAGTTTCCAACGGATAATGGTGTAGGAGTTGTTTATGGTGATTAGGCGACTAGACGTGCCTATTATGTAGCTGAGTTGAGGGAAGCTCAGCATAAGGAGAAGGGAAAGGGTGTGGACAAAGCTGTCCACATCCAAACCATTGGAGATTGACAACCAGCGCCTGGGCCTTTGCTCGGGTGCCATAGTCGGTTCTATATAGATATAGATCCGAGATATGATGAAGAGGAGCCCAATAAGACCAAGGCTGCACTAGCTGAGCTAATGATTGATATCACGGTCAGCCACGACGACGCATCACGAGTCTTGAAGATTGGGTCACAGCTCAGCCCCCCGATGATGAAAGAGCTTGTTGGTTTTCTTCGAGTGAATCTAGATGTGTTCGCTTTGACTCACTCTAACATGTGTGAAATCTCGCCTGCCATTGCAAGCCATGCATTGAATATTGATCCGAAGTATATTCCGGTGAAGCAAAAAAGACGAGGCATGGATTCGGAGAGATCTGCCGCTCTTAAAGAGGAGGTGGATAAACTAAAAGTCAACGGGTTATCCACGACACCCTCTATCCTGAATGGGTATCTAGTCCTGTACTTGTAAAGAAGGCAAATGGAAAATGGAGAACGTGCATTGATTATTCAGATGTGAACAAAGCATGTCCGAAAGACCGTTTTCCTCTTCCCAGGATTAACCAGCTAGTTGAATCAACTACAGGACATGAGTTATTATCGTTTATGGATGCGTATTCGGGATATAACCAAATCCCGATGCATATCCTTGATCAGGAGCACACCAGTTTTGTAACAGATGTTGGGTTGTATTGTTACATAGTAATGCCGTTTGGATTGAAGAATGCCGAAGCAATCTATCAGCGCTTGGTTAACAGGATGTTTAGGGATCGGATTGGAAGGATAATGGAAGTGTACGTGAATGATATGCTCGTGAAATCACGACGATCAAGCAACAACATTAGAGTCTTGGTACAAATGTTTGACATACTCAGATATTACAAGATGAAAATCAACCCTTTGAAATGTTCGTTCGGTGTTGCATCAGGAAAGTCCTTAGGATTTATTGTCAATGCTCGCGGAATAGAAACTAATCCAGAGAAGATTCAGGCTATCCATGATTTCTAGGCGCCAAGAACCATTAAACAAGTGTAGAGTTTGAATGGGAAGGTTGCTGCTTTAAGTCAATTTATCTCTAAAGCTGTTGACAAATGCATTCCTTTCTTCGATCTGAATAAAAAGTGAAAAAGAAACTTCAAATGGACGCAGGATTGTAAAGACGCGTTCCAAGCTCTGGTGAATCATTTGGAGAGACCCCCAGTCTTGTCGAAGCCGGTAGATCCTGAGGAGTTGTTCATTTATTTGGCTGTATCAGCATATGCTATAAGTGCCTCCTTGGTTCGTGAGGAGAATCAGATCTAGTGGCTGGTGTATTACGTCAGTAAACGATTGACGGGAGTAGAAAGGAATTATTCGAAAATAGAGAAACTGGCATACTGCTTTCTAATTGTATCATGGAAGCTTCATCCGTACTTTCAGGCACATCCGATCAATATTTACACCGACCAGCCGTTACGACAGGTCCTACAACGACCCGAGACGTTTGGGAGGTTACTCGAATGTAACATTGAGCTCAACCAATTCGATATTATTTATCTCCCTCGAAGAGCTATCCGGGGATAGACTTTGGCAGACTTTATAGCAGAGTTTACTGTGCAGGATGATCTTCCAGAAGGAAGTGAAATCCCTACTATACGATGGAAGTTATATATTGATGGAGCATCTAATTATCATTGCTCTGGAGCTGGGATTGTGCTTGTAACTCCTGAAAATCGATCGATTTGTTATGCTTTGAAGCTTGATTTCCCAGTAACAAACAATGGGGCTAAGTATGAAGCTCTGATTGCTGGACTTAAACTCGCTAAAGAACTTGGAGTTAAGTCTCTTGGAATCTTTTGTGATTCGCGATTGGTAGTGTATCAAGTTAGAGGAGACTACCAGGCTAAGGGGCAACGGCTTGCCCCTTATCTTACCCGAGTTCAGGAGTTGTTGACAGAATTTGAATACTATGACATTTCACATATTACACGCGATCAAAATAAAGTGACTGATTCGTTGGCAAAGTTCGCTAGTACCGGTGATGCACAACAGATGGGTTTGGTACTGGTCGAAGTATTAGATACACAAGTATAAACATGATGGAAATCAATCAAGTACTGGAGGCGGAATCTGAAAGGGAATCATGGATGAATCCAATTAAAGATTATTTACTGCACGGGGTCCTAACTGATAAAAGAAATGAAAAGCGACAGGTCCTTCGCAGAGCTTCATGATATATTATGCAAGAAGGAGTCATGTATAGGAGAGGTTTCTTAGTCCCTCTACTCCGGTGTATTGCTCATGATGAGATAAAACGTGTTGAAAGAAGTTCATGAAGGAGAATGTGGCGATCATACTGGGGGGGGCAAACTCTGGCAAAGAAGATACTCCATTATGGGTATTATTGGCCAACCGTAAATTGAGACGCACCTGATTATGTAAGACGATGTGATAAATGCCAGATATATGCAAAATTTCAGAGAGCTCCACCAACAGAAATCACGCAAATGGTCAGCCCATGGCCTTTTGCCATGTGGGGTATAGATATCATCGGTTCATTACCAATCTCTAAAAGTGGCGTGAAGTACGCTATTGTAGGAGTTGATTACTTCACCAAATGGGCCGAGGTGGAACCTTTAGCTATAATCACAACCAAGAAAGTAATCAACTTTATTGTTCGAAACATCATATGTCGCTTTGGTCTTCCGCGGACTACTGTAATAGATAATGGGACTCAATTCGATAGTACTGAGTTTAAAGACTTATATAGAAGATACCACATTAAAAGGAGATTTGCAGCGGTTTCTCACCCTCAGGCAAATGGACAAGTTGAAGCTATAAATAAAATCATCAAGTCAATTCTGAAGAAGCGTTTGGAGAAGGCTAGAGGCAAGTGGGTTGATGAACTCCCTACGGCACTTTGGGCTTACAGAACCACTCATAAGTCCATGACTGGCCATACTCCATTCGCCCTCGCTTACGGTACAGGAGCTGTTATTCCTGTTGAGCTTGAAGTCCCTTCTCATCGAGTGACTTAGTACGATCCCAAAATAAATCAAGATCTCCTCTTGGAATCTTTGGACTTTATAAACGAGAAGCATGAGGAAGCTGATCTGAGGGCAGCCGCACACCTACATCGAGTTGCCCGGTATTACAACACTAAAGTTCGCCCGAGAACCTTCGAAATTGGCGATCTCATCCTGAAATAGGTTTTTCCTACCCCATCACACATGAATCCGATTTGGGAAGGACCATAGGTCATTGAACAGAGGCTTGAAGAAGGAACTTTCAAGCTAGCGACTGTCGATGGCATTACACTTCCAAGAGCATGGAATAGCGAACATCTACGATGATATTTCACTTAGCTTATTTCCCTTACATTTCAGTTGTATTTATTTTCAGAATTTGCTTTAGCATTTGATTTTCCGAATATGTAATAAGACAGTTTATTCCGTTCCCTTCCATTTAATGAATAAAGTTTCAGGCTTCCTTTGTATTTATTTTTGCTATTGCATTGCATGATAATTACATAGCGAAACTGATTGATATCAATATGTATGAACATGCTCCTAGAGTTTGGAATCGATCAATCATGCCAACGCTCGCTGGGATCAAACAAGATGAGCTCAATCAACTTGTTCGTTTAATAATCCCTGCCCAGATTGTGGGACTGAAACAGAAACCAAAGCGATCGAGATTCGACCGATCGCTCGCTAAATCAAAACCCCAAATTCTGGGGGCAAATTAATCAACCCAATTAGAGTGCGACCCGACTTCTCTCCGAAACAACTCTAAGTCCTCAGAGTGCGGACTAGAGTATAAACATAAATCGGGTGATTAACGACTGCCCGCAAAACAACTCTAAGTCCCCAGAGTGCAGACTGAAGTATGAACATAAATCTGGCGGAGTTCGACTGCTTGCAAAATAACTCTAAGTCCCTAGAGTGTGGACTGGAGCATAAACATGAATGAATAGATTAGTGGATTTCGACCGTTCTCTATTCTGCAAAATAACTCTAAGTCCCAAAGTGTGGACTGGAGCATAAACATGAATGAATAGATGAGTGGATTTCGACCGTTCTCTATTCCACAAAATAACTCTAAGTCCCCAGAGTGTGGACTGGAGTATAAACATGAATGAATAGATGAGTAGATTTTGACCATTCTCTATTCCACAAACTCCGGCCTAAATCGATAGGAGGAGTATAAACTCGCTAAGGATGGAACTCGACCATTCGACTTATGGCCTCGCCAAATCAATGCCGGGGCAGGAGCATAGTTATTCAAAAAAACGCTGAATCCAACTGCCTAACACTAAGGTCCAAGAATGGTGTTTAATACGACTCGAGGCCACGACCATATGGAGGCCTTGGGATGGAGATGGTGGATTGTTAACAGAATTCACAACCAACGAATTACAAGTACATTGAATGGAAAGTAATCGTTCAACTACTTAAATAACAATTCACACGAAGCGTAGCAGAAAACAAAAGCTTTTATTACAAAATAGGTGTCGAAACTTTAGTACAAGTTATTTCAAAAGATTGGAATTCGTACCCATACAACTAAAACTAGTGAAAGAGACGATTATGCAAACTATGTACATTGAGCTAGAGTAGTAACTACTTCTTTGACTTTCTTTCTCTTTTAGATTTCTCGGGGGTAGAGCTGCTTGTGCTTCTCTTTCAGGACCCTTTGCCGCCTTTGGCTAGAGAGCTTGAGGAGGTTAGATGAAGTTTATCAGGGATCAACCCACCCGACGGAATAATTTGCAATGGCACAAGATGAGGATATCATCGATGTTCACCTCGACAGGTTCAATTTTAATCTTTCTTTTCAACAGTTCCTCCTTTTCGATCTGCTCCCTCATGCTAGTCCTATTAGTGGGTCTGAGGCACCAATAATTATTACATCATCAGATTCGTCGACGGGGAGTAGATCCTTGGTCTTATCTTCATCTAGGGCAACGATGACTTGAGCATCGGGTCTCGGAACATTAGCAGCAGCCGGGTCTTCAGTCGTATCCTCGTGTTGTTCAAAGCCATTGCACGTGAAGTATGAAACTTTTTATATACTAAGGAGTAAAGAAAAATACCAGCATCTGGCTGACTCTCCGTTGTCGCTGGGGGTTCCTTCTTCTAAAATGGGGGATAACATCTTGGATTCAAAGCTGGGCTTGCTCGGATCATAACCAAGATCTTGCTCCGTATCTAGAGAAATTGATGTTCTGGCTACTTAGGATGAAGAAGGACCTTTAGGATCAGTCCCCGAAGACCCGGTAATATTCTCTCCTCCTTCAGTAGGTGCAGAAAGCCTTGGAAAATCGAAGATTTGTGGCAGCTAGATCTGAAGGCTCATTCCCACAAAGAATTTCCCTCACTAATTCTTCCTCGTTGAGATTAGCTTCACCCAGCTCATTCTTCTTCATCTCAACGATGTGCTCCCAAGCTTTAGCGAGTGATTCAAGGTAACCCTCATCGAGAAAGCATAAGTCGCGATGAATTAGGACTTTGGCATTGTATTCAATAATCAACGAATCGAATAAGTCCTTAATATCATTTCTGCTGGACTCTATCTCAACTTCTGCTTGGGAGTTAACTTGTTTGGTCATATCTCTCTGGCCCTTCTCTCGAGCTTCTTCTTTAGGAGCTTTGATTCTGGCGAATTGCTCGTCGAGTTTTGCCTTTAAGCTTCTAGCCTCAACAACTTCCTCGCAGTATCTGCGATTCCTCTTGAGCTTCAATTTTTCCTCCCTTTCTTTCTTTAAAAGTTCTTCAAGTTCCTCGATGTGGCGAACAAGAGCATCCTTCTCTTATGCAAGGAATCCTTTTCTAAAGCGAGTACCCCGCTACGATGGAGTGCCGCGTCGAGTTCCTTTTTGTGAGTAGCTTCCAAATGGCTTATTTCCTCTGTCGTTTCCTTGGCGTTCTTCTCCACTTCAACAAGTTGGGTTTTAAATTCTAGCAATTTAGTGTCCTGATGCTTGATTATATCTTTGTCGTGTATAGCTTCCAACTTGAGGCAGTCTATCTCGTGTTGTCGCTTAATAGAAACTTCATAGACTTTTTCTGCCAAGTGTATAAATGATTCATGCTGCACAAATATGTCGTTCACGCACGCGATAGAACTTTCCTTGGCATGCCCTGGGATTATATGAATAGAAGGAAGGAATTTGAGGCCATCAAAGAAAATCTTTGGAAAAGTGGCCTTGAGCTGTACCAACTTCTCCGCTGTGGAAATGCCAGGAGCAGTGGCCGACAAAGGTGGTTTGGAGGTAGCAAGAGGATGTTTTCCTGACCGACGCTCACGAGATTGTCTGGAGCTTGAAGAGCTGGAATGTGGCTCGTGAGACGCGGCGATATGAGGACCACGATAGGAAGGCTGGTCTCTACTTTGGGCAGGAAAGTCAGACTGCTCGCCTTATCGAGATGTTTGGGATTGGGATTTGCATTTGGAAGAGGAAGAAGATTCCCTTGAATGATAATTCTTATCTCGCCCTTCATCTTTTTCCTTGCACCGAGTAGATTGTGAATCCCGGCATGATCAGTGTATGCAGAAGAACTTCTGAGGTGATCAAAGGCTCTTAATTGAGACATTGCACCTATAAAGACCAAATGGGAGTGTATTAGAAATTGTCACATGAAAGATCAATAGAAGTGTATAGTGAAGTGCGTGTGGTTGTGAGTGTCCTAGTGCCTCCCCTAACAGACTGGTAACAGTAGCTTTGCTCATTGGCATTTTCTCTCTTTTGTCCGAAGGTTGGATGCCTTCGCCACTTATGGTGGGAGAGTTGAGTCCTTCTATGTTAATGTTTGAAAAGTCATAAGACATGATGTCGTCCGAAATTTGAAGATTAGAGAATCCCTTTAACGAGCTTTCCAAGTGCTGAGAGGACGATTCCTCTTCAACCAGAGTAATAACAAACTCTGGGTCCGAGGTAGTTTTTCTTTTGCGAAGCCTGTACGCCAACCTCTTCTTTCTCTTTGTAGGTGTTTGGGATTGTCCGACTTGCGACGGTTCAACTATTGGCGCTTTTTCGAGGCCTACATCGACATCTCCTGGCTTCTCGGCTTGAGAATCCTTAATCTCCCCCACCTCAGTATTATCCCGAGTCCCCACAGTAAGGGGCACGATGGGGTTGACAGTATCCCTCTTTTTTTTTTGCAACATTCCTTAATAATGCCGCACTCTTTGGAAGTCCAATACTACGGCCATCTTCCACTATCTTAAACAAGGATGGTAGTTCATCGGTTACGTGAAGTTTGATGTCCCTATCCTCAACGGGAGTACCGCGGATAACATCAATGGCTCTAGAAAAATTAGTGCCATCAGGACGTAGGCGACCACCTAAAAGGACTCCTGATGTTAATGGATTCAAAGGAGAAGTTATGACTTGATTTAGAAAACTTGAAAGAGAAATGAAGGTAATACTCACGTCCTTCTAACCATCGTCTTGCAAACCCAAGAGCGAATTGCACATAGAACCATTCATGCTTAAATAGCGAGAGTTAGTTCCAAGCGCCCGTCAGAACTTGGCAATTTGGCGAAGTCTCAAGAAAGACATAAGAGGGGCTTCCCAATCGTCGTTTGAAGTTATAGATGAATCTTATGCCTTCGGGAGTAGGCAGACGAAATAGAATATTCATGAACAACAAGAAATTCCATGAATAAAAGCATAGCTATTGGGATGAAGTTGTGTAGGGGCGATCCCAAGATATCTCAACATTACATGGAAAAACGAATTAAAGGGTGGTATGCATCAAGCCCAACACATAAAATTATTGCAAGTTGTATACCCTGCTGGGGGCAAGTGAGGTCTATCTTGTCTTGAGGGAACCAAGACGTCCCCAAATAGAATTTCATGGATAGAGCATAACCGACGAAGAGCAGCTTCGCCAATTCGAGAGGCCTATGAATCCACTGGATTATCGAGAATAATAGCGCCTTCTACAACATCAGGGGCATGGATTACGTGCTCCGTTGGAAAGACAGGGATAACGGAAAAAAGATTGGCTTATGGATTAGAAACTTCTATTTGCTCCACATGATGGCTTGGAGAAGGCCTGCCAAATACAGTTGTGGAACTTGACTTCGCTTTAGAACCAATGTGTCGTGTCGCCGGATCAGAAGACATGTTAACTGAATGCTTCGAGCGTCGGGGATGTATATCAGCTATACTCAATAGACAATCGACATTAAACAAATAACTGTTCCCCCCATGTTAAGTGTGAACTAGCACAGTGCAGTGCAGTATGTAATAGACATAAATAGTTTGAAACCAGAAAATCGAAATAAAACAATGAGACTTGAGAGTTTTGTCCAAAGGGACGGTCATCGCTAACCATCTCAACTGGCAAGAAAATTGATCGGCAACGAAGGCTTTGTAATCGACTACCGGCACATCGAATTATGAAGTTTGTTACTTAAGTTCATTAGCAAGTTTATCGCTTAGTCCATATTGAAAATTTCGGAAGTTTGGTTGATCAATTTCAAGTTCGATAGTTCAAGTATGCATATTATATTGTTCATTGTCATCTTATGTTCAAGGTCAACAAGGAAAACTAGCATTGATTGTTAGAATGAGTTGAATTGGATTAAGTTTATAAAGCACATGCAGATCCCTAGTGCTCACCGTTGACCCCTTTCCCAAGAGCTCTCCACCGATCCCTCTATTTGAACACAGCCGACGATCCCTCCATCAAAAGCTTTTTATACCAATCCCTATTCTATTCCACCACCCAATACCGACCCCTCTCCAAACCTTTCCCTTTTCGATCCCTTTCCTTAACCTTCCTTTATTCCATCATCCCCTCAACTAAAAAAATCTAAACAATCGAACCCGCTTCTGCCGATCCCTGCCACAACCATATTATAACATACCGACCCCTACGTTTTCTCTCATATCCCTGCCACAACCATATTATAACATCCTTTATTCTTTCATCAGGGTTTCTAGCCGAACCCTTCTCATTCTTCTTCTTTCTCTCTCATATCCTAACACAACCCATGAGACCATCTACCTAAAGACGCACGAGAACACTCGCCATCGCTTCCTCAAACACTCACTAATAACTTAGGGATAAGGACTTTATCATGTACGAATTGCAAATTCATATCTATATGAAGACGCGGAGATGCGAATTTAAATTGGGATGAGTGTTTGAGGATTATCAAATCGCAAGCAAAAGGAAGGCAAGTTTGTGGGATAGCTAGAATAGTGGTTGGATGTGAGGTCAAAGTTTGGGGAACCTGGGTTCGGAAGGGAAGTTTTGTGCAAAGGCAAGTAGAATAGAAAAGTGAAGGAAGAAAAGGAGAAAGGCTCGTATACACACACACACACACAGATATATATATATATATATATATATATGAATGGAGAAGGGTTCAGCCATGAGAATTTTGAACGAGTAATAAGGGAATATGGGTCGGCATAGGAACCTGCCGATCCCTATTTGCGTAGCTCCATTGATGGATCGACACAATGATTGTCGATCCCTATAGATAAAAAAATAGGAAGAAAAGAGAGAATGATAGTGAAGGTTTAGTTGTAACAGTGAACATACAAAATATTATAAAAATTAGCAAAGACCCATGAGCGTTCGAACACGTCCGGGAGCCAGCGACAGAAACATGTATATGAATATACACATGAGTGATTTAAAAGTTCAACCTTTTGAAATCAACAGAAATTGAAATCAAACCTGAAACCTTCAAGTTCGAGGCTGGACAAGATAATAGAATTTTTATAAGTCTCACATGACCAGATTTGTATATGCTGACAGAATATGGCACCAGACTTATATTATTGGAAGTCGACCAAGCGTCATAGCAATCAACGAAGGATTCAATGCCTTGGAAAACGATTCAACAAAGGATAAAAATCAATCAGGAAGCTAGATGAACTTCTTTCAAACAATTCAGACTTGTTTCGATTCAAAGCACGTCATGTTACTCACAAGACGTACTTTGGGGGGAAAGTGTTACCCGGTATCCTGACACGGCTTTATTGAACTGATTGGGCAAGATAGATTCGACTGTTATCAAGAAGGATGACCACAGAGCAATGGTTGTAGGACCCAAAAGTAGAGTTCAGATGGTTATATGAAGCCAAGATTGAACGGAGTTGGTAGATAGACGATGCAAGATGCTAGAAATATAGAAATTAGCTTGGACAAGCAAGGGATCGGCATAGCTTAGTGGAATTAGAGGGATCAGCATGACATGGTGGGACTCCAGGGGTCGGCATGAATGAAGGTGTAAATCGGCATGGTTAGTTAGACAAGGGGTCGGCATGGAAGAAGCAATGGAGGGTTCAACATAGGTGTTGGTGCATAGATCGTCATAGTTTATTGGTTTGAAAAGCTATGTTTCAACTCGTAAGCTAGGGATCAGCAAAGCATAAGAGGGGTCGGCAAAGGTTGATAGTTAGTAATGGGTCGGCATATCTGAGTAAACCAAGGAAGGATTGGCATAATCTATTTGGAGAGTTCGGCAGAAGGTAATTTTCAAATGGAGTCGAATAAAGATCAATCAAAAGCATGAGCTCCACTAGTCCAATCAACATGATATTTGAAAAGCTAACATATCTAAACATGAAGAAGCCACCATAGGGATCGCTGCCCAAGAATTGACCAATGAACGGATCAGTAATGATCCCTCTTTATTTGGATTTAGGCTGAGCGAACCCTATGGTGGGCCCATATGTATAAGAAGGTCATATAGCCGAAGTTACAGAGAGACTGGTGGTCGCCTTCACCTAACTAGCCTAGGGGGTCATTCTAAGGATCTTTACGCTGCTGGTTACATTAGTCTTTATTGTAATCAAGTTTTCTCCTAATTTCTTGCTGTTTGCTACTGTAATCAAACTATTTGTTAATCAATAAAGAGAATCTTCAAAGTGGACGTAGGCATACAACACCGAACCACTATAAATTCTTGTGTTCTTGGTTATTGCTTTGTTTTGCTTGTTAGTTTATTCTATTCCGCTGTTTTAATTTTACTTTCTTCATTTACTTCTCTACATAAATCTATTCTTGGGTGTTTGTGACCAATTTAGTTGCAAATAGAGTGTAAGTTTAAAAAAATGTTTTGGACAAACACCTTTGGGCTTTCGTTTTGGGGTAATTTCGGGGATGAAATTCTTTTAAGGGGGAAGTATGTAACGACCCATAATTTTACCACTTTGAATTTTTTTATATATTCAGATATAGGATTTTCAAACTTAAATAATCATGTTTTATATAATAAATAAGAATGGTAAACTTATTTTTAGAATTGGTTTACAAAAATAGAGATTTTGGGAGTTTTGTCGTAAAACTGACAAAAGCCGGTTTTGGATAAAATTGGATATACAGCTAAATAATTGTTTTAAAAGATAAATAACTGCTTTCAAAACCATTCTATAAAGATAATAATTAGTTGATAAAAGTTTTATAACTATATATATACTTATCTTATAATGACTGACAAATTTCGTCGTGCATTGACAAATTGACGTCGTATTTTAACAATTGAATTTTAATATTATTAATTATGGTTTTATAACTCAAATGAACTTGTTTTAAATATTTAAACATGATAAGAAACTTATTTTCAAGTTTGGTTTACATCAATAAATAGTTTAACAAAAAGGTCAAAATGTGACTGTAAAACGTTTTGTTGAAAATCAATGTTTCGTTCAAAAATAAGTTGTCCCAACGTTGTTGCACCTTTGTTAGCATGTTTTAACATATATATTACACATTTTAATAACTAAACAAGTTTACATTTACCTTTGTTAGCATGTTTTGTCGCGCCGAAGAATTCAAATGAGTATTCGAAATGGAATATAGCTCAGAATTGTTCGAGATTAGATTTCCCGGATTATTATATCCATAGTTTTTAAGTGAAGAAAGAAAATCAAGATTTCATCTTGTAAATTTTTAAATAAGTTCAGAAAAATCGTGGTTTTGTAGTTTAAAACCTGAATTTGAAATTGATTTAAAATGAATATTTTTAAATGTTTAAAAATATGAAATAAATTTTATAACTCTTTTAAAATTCTTTAAAAGAGATTTGAGTTATATAAATCAATTTCCAAAAGATAGAAAAGTCATATCGATCAATATAGCTTTTAAAATACTTTTCGCAACAGTTTTAAATAACTTGTGAAATATGTTTTTAAACTTAACCATTCTTTTTCATATCTTTTATAAATGTTTTAAAAAGAATAATTAAGTGTTTTAAATAATGATTTGGAAGTTTTATAAATCTTTTCTAAAAATGAAAGAAGTATGCGGAAATGACTAGTACATTTGTCCCTCCCGTGAGACCTGAAAAATTAAAACAAGGTGTATAACTAAGGTTAGGGATGGAGCAAGAAGTGCCCTGAACTTACCTGGCCTCTAATTTCTCTTTTTAGGCGAGGGGTGGAACAAATCAAAAGGAAAGCCCTGATGCTCTATAAAGATCATATTAAGGTTTTTCCAAAATAAAAAGAGATTTAGAATTCTCCAAAAAGGTAAACAAGTTAAGTATAAAAGATTTAATTTTCAAAACAAATTTTTTTACAACTTGGATTGTATAGAAATAAATCGTCTTATACTTGGTATTAAAATTTCGAGTTGAATACGGGGGTTAATTGGGTTATGATTAGTCTAATCTTTTACTCAATACAAATTGGTTTGGGGTTTACCGTAAACTATGTCTTAAATAATATCGTTTTTGACCCGTTTAAAAGTTATGTCTTGGAAATAAGAAATCTTTGACTAAGATTTAATAAATGATTTGGAAATGTTTTCCTAAGTAAAAGGGAAATGATTTAGAATTATTCCAAAGTTTAAAAGGTTTTAATTTACCGAAGTATTGATAAAATGAGGCTTAATGATTCCATATACTATGGAAAAGATAAAGGAAAAATTCAATGAATCCATTTCTAAGAGAAATTTGATTTGAATAAAAAGATTATGTAACATCTCATATCTTGAGGCCAAAAGCTAAGCGCTTCAAATGCTGCAGTCATCCATAGTATTAACTTCTGGTGACAAATACAATAATTCTAATGGTATCCGTAATATCAGAAGCACTTGAATATGAACAAATTCATAGATTTCAAAATCAACATTTTACTGATTACATTTCAAAACAAATTCATATCCAATTACATAATCCCATATCGTTCCCCAAGTAAAGATTAATTATAATCGTTACAAAAATACGCCAAGGGCGACATATGACGATGCCCCCTTGGTTGATCAAAACAATATAGTAATATCCGACTTAATACAAAGTGGAAATAAATAAACAATCTACAATTCCTAATTAGCTATCCATTAGCCCCCTGCTCGTCTCCTGAAGCTTTATTCGCCAAAATTTCTAAACCTGAAAACCTTAAACCTCGGCCTACTCAAATCAATTTTGAGCACTCGAGAGTTTAAGGAGAAAACAAAAACTTTGAGTCAGACATAAAGCCTGGTGTGAATAATACTATTAAATCTCAATTTACTGATATTAAGTGAGACCACGCCGCTTAGCGGAACGAGTTTCCCCTCACTAATATCCTCTTTAAAAAATATATTTTGCAAATCCTTTCCTGCAACCAACTGGGTAATCAAACTGATATAATAATGATAATAATAGCTAAGTCCGTTAAGCTATAATCGGGTAACTAAATGGACTATCTGTCCATAAGTAGTAAATGGATTATCTGTCCGAAAACTGGGATGACTACCCGCAAATGGACTAACTGTTCGCAAACTGGTCTAACTGTTCGAATCAAAATGGACTATCTGTTCGAATCATTTTCTTATGGTTAACTATCCTTCATCTTTTTCCTTGAAAACCTTTTCAAAATGATTTAACCTTTTAAATCATACTTATACAAGGAAAATATATTCTATGCTTTACTCAAAGCTATTTTGCCATGACATATATACTTTACTCAAAATAATGTTGATGAATTTTAATGAGGATTAGCTATCCTTCCAAAACAAGTTAAAACCCTTTTTAACTTGAAATACTTAGGCTATATTGCCTATTTAATACATTCGAAACCTTTGTTTAAAACTTTTAAACAACCTTTTTGAATCTCCTGAAGGTAACCCCTTCGAAACCATTGAAAGTGACCCTTTCGAAAGCATTAAAAGCCTTTCCTTTGAAAGCTTCAAAACATTAGACATCCTTCTTTAAATCCTTTAAATATTGCCATTCAAAAACATAGAAAAAACCTTTCCCTTCAACCCTTTGGAAACTCTAGGGAACCACCCCTTCGAAACCATTCATTAAAACCTTTCGAAAGCATTAAAATTCTAAACCTTTCGAAAGCCTTTGGGTTTAATATAAAACATGTGGAAATATTTCAAAACAATTCAAAATTTCACCCCTTAGAAACCTTTGAAAATCGTATCGGTCGAAACAATTTGGATTATGCCTTCAAGTAGAGCAAAAGGATCAAAAACCCATTAAAGTCGAAAGCATCTGTTTCGAAACCATTTAAAACTGTCTCTTTCGAAACCATTTGGGTTTTACTTCAATCATAGAAAAAGGCTCTTTAAAACATTCAAGTCAAAAGCATTTATTTCGAAACCACTTTCTAAGTAAAGAAGTGATGGTGTCGAAACCATCCCTTCGAAAGCATTATAGAAGTGGCCAAATTTTAGAAAACAAAGTACCCATTCGAAACCAACTGAGTTGAAAGGTAAAAAGGCGGCAGCAAAAGGTTTCGACTTAGTCGAAAGCAGTTATTTAAAAACAAAGGCTCAACCCAACCGAAACCATTTCCTTTAAATCCATTTGAACTAGTCGAAAGCCAACTAAGTTGAAAGCTACTTAGTCGAAAGTAAGTAGGCGCATTTTTTATTTTAAAAGCAAAGTGATGTCTCAACCCTTTTGAATCCCTTGGTTACGACCACATACCTTTCGCCTTCTACCCAATTTGCTACGTACCAACATATTGATACCATGCGCATTGATTTCGATGGTGTTGAAGGCAGAGGGACTTAGTCGAAAGCCAACCAAGGCGGAAGTAGGTGCCGAAAGCAACAAAACTGTAATTAGCATGTAGCAAATAGTTCTTTTCACCTAACCTGCTTCATGTGTCAAATTTTGATTGGTTGCCACTTTTATTTACTACTAAAAGTGCTGCAATTTTTAGAAGTAACTATTTGAATTATTTGCAAAAATCCCCTTCTCCTTTTATAAATATATAAAACATTTAAGTCTCATACCTTAAATAATTTTATATACCCATTAAAACACTTAGGAAAATTCTACAAAAATTCCAGAATATCTCTTTTAATATGTTTTCCA
Source organism: Allium fistulosum (assembly GCA_030737815.1). NCBI lineage: Eukaryota > Viridiplantae > Streptophyta > Magnoliopsida > Asparagales > Amaryllidaceae > Allium > Allium fistulosum. The sequence goes on from CM060904.1 coordinate 361,715,781, forward strand.
ACATATTAAAATTTTAGACCCAAACCTTTTATTATTTAACCGTAAATAATTTATAACCTAAATTAACATTTTATTTACTAGAAAAATCATATAAATTCCAAAAAAAATTAGAAAATTCTAAAAATTAAAACCCATCTCTAAAATAATATTTACGATCTTCATAAAAATTCGCAAGGCATTTGGATGTCATTTTATAGGGTTTTCGCCTTCAAACATATCATAATTTCAATATGAACAACCATAATTCATCAACAAGTATATATAACCATTCCATCATTCAAAAACATGGCAAATCAATGAAAAATATTTGGAATTCATCTTAAAACCGAAACAATAAAAATTTGATATGTAAACATTATTCACCTTAGCTTTTGAGATTAAAGATATTGAGATGTGAATGGATTTGATTTGAATTAGCTTCTTCCTTAGCTTTTCTTAATCTTCTTCCTCTTTTCCTTGTTAGTGGTAGCCGGCTTCTTTAAAAAATTTTGAAAATGAAAGTGAACGTGTATAGGAATACACGACCAATTTTTAGGTATATAGGAATTGTCTCTTTCCTATTTTACCCCTCCTCTATTTCAATTTAACTCTTATTTTAATTCTTAGGTTAAATGGCACGGCTACCCTTTGATTAAATCAAATCTCAATCCCCTAATCAACACATTATTTTATTTAATTTAACTAATTAAATATCCTAAATAATATTAACAAAAATATGGGTTGTTACAAACACCCCTCCTTAAAGAATTTCGTCCTCGAAATTACAGTAAGGAACACAACAAATCAATCAAAGAGGTAAAACATACCATCAATTAAGTGAGAATAAGTATCTCTAATCCTGCTCTCAATCTCCCAAGTACTGTCCCTGTCATCGTCGCTCCACTGGACTTTGACTAATCTGACCGTCTATCCTTTTCTCATCTCTCGCAACAATACGAATATGCTTCCTCACTATAGTCAAATCCGGTTCTACTACTAAGTCATCTAGCGCAGTCGGTGCAATAGTAGTCTCCGGGTCTCTAACACACTTTCTGAGATGAGAAACATGGAAAACATCGTGGACTCCTACCAAACTGATCGGTAACTCAATTCTATATGCGAGCTTCCCGATCCTCTCAACAATATGAAAAGGTACAACGAATCTCGGTGCTAACTTTCCTGATTTCCCAAATCTAATCACACCCTTCATTGGTGATACTTTGATGAAAACCTAATCTCCAACTTAGAACTATAAATCTTTCCGTCTCTTATCTGCATAACTCTTCTACATAGACTGAGCCTCCTTCATTCTAGGTCGAATGAACTCAATCTTTTCCGCTGCTTCTCTGACCAAATTTGGACCAAGAACCAACCTAACCCCGGTCTCTAACCAACATACGGGAGATTTGCATGACCTTCCATACAAAGCTTCAAACGACGCCATCCCAATATTAGTTTGATAACTGTTGTTTTATGAAAACTCGACTAAATGCAGATGGTCCTCCCATGATCCCCCGAAACTTAATACACAAGCTCTTAACAAATCTTCCAAGATTTTGTTAACTCTTTCTGTTTGCCCATCTGTCTGCGGATGGTAAGCGATACTCATCTTGAGCTTGGTTCCTAAAACTTCCTGTAGACTCTTCCAGAACTTTCTAGTGAATAAGGAATCTCTATCACTAACTGTGCTACTAGGAATTCCATGCGGTCTAACCACATTCTTCATAAACAACTTCGCTAATACAGGCGCCGTTATGGTTGACTTAACTAGAATGAAATAGGCACTCTTGGTCAATCTGTCCACTATAACCTTTTACTTTCATTTCCTCTGTTCGACCTTAGCAACCCATCAATAAAATCCATGGAAATAGAATGTCATTTCCATACTGGAATATCCAATGGCTGGCGCAATCCACTTGGCTTCTGGTGTTTGGCCTTTGCCTGCTGGAAATTCAAGCACTGCTTTACCCATAAACCAATATCCCACTTCATACCTTCCCAGAAGAAACTCATCTTCATATCCTGATACATCTTAGTACCTCCTAGATGAATAGAGAACTTTAAATGATGGCATTCCTCCAAGACCTCTTTCCTTATGTTTCCTACACTTGGAACACATAATATTCCTTTCTTTCTCAACCTCCCATTCTGGTCAAGACTAAAATCTTTCAAGTCATCACTCTCGGTTCCATCTCTTAACTTCCTGATCCATTCAGCTAATATCAGATCTTCTTCCTGTTTAGAAGCAATCTTTTCAATCATCACTGGTCGAACTTCCAAAAAAGATAACACTACGGTTTCTCCGCTAGACCCAGCCTCAGATCTCAACTGCACTCTGCAATCTGCTAATGCTTCCAAATCTTTCCACTCAACGATCATCGTCAACACTGTATTCTGATGTTTCCTGCTAAGTGCATCCGCAACCTTGTTGCCTTTCCCCGGTGTGTACTCAATCCCAAATCATAAGCAGCGATAAACTCTAACCACCTCTGATGTCTCATGTTCAACTCCTTCTGAGAGAACAAATACTTCAGCGACTTATGATCTCTTTATAACTTAAACCACTCTCCCAAAAGGTAATGTCTCCATACATTCAATACAAAAATCACTGCAGCTAATTCCAAATCATGCGTCAGATATCTGACCTCATGCGGTCTAAGCTGTCTAGAAGCATAGGCAATCACTCTACCTCTCTGCATCAGCACAACTCCTAATCCTGTTCCACACGCATCTGTATAAACGACCAAATCCCGATTCCCTTCCTGAACAACTAATAGAGGTGCATGGGTCAATAAGTGTTTCAAACTTTGAAATGCTTCCTCACACTTATTGGTCCACTCAAACTTTACATCCTTTCTCGTTTGCTTGGTCATCGGTGCCGCTATCCGCGAAAAATCTTTAATGAACCTCCGATAATAACTAGCCAACCCAAGGCAACTCTTTATCTCCGTCACTATCTGGGGTCTCTTCCAACTATTCACCGCTTCAATCTTAGTCGGATCTACTGACAACCCTTCCTCTAAGACTACATGACCAAGAAACTTCGCTTCCTTCTTCCAGAAATGACACTTCCAAAACTTCACCTTTAGCTGATGCTGCCTCGGCATCTCAAGCACTACTCTAAGATAAACTTCATGCTCTCTTTCATCCTTAGAGTATATCAAGATATCATCTATGAAAACCAATACGAACCTATCCAAGTGCTCTCGAAAAACTCGGTTCATCAAATCCATAAAGAATGCTGGCGCATTAGTCTGTCCGAATGGCATAACTAACCATTCGTATGATCCATATCTAGTATACCTAAACACCGTCAAAGGTATACTATCCTCTACTACTCTGAGTTGATGGAAACCTGTCGCCAAATACAACTCTGAGAATACCTTGGCTCCACTCAACTAGTCGAACAAATCGTCAATTCTCAGCAATGGATATCGATTCTTTATCGTCCTCTCATTCAACTTGTGATAATCAATACATAGCCTTAACGATCCATCCGGCTTCTTAGCAAACACTACAGCTGCTCCCCAAGGCGAACTACTCGGTCTGATAAAGCTCTTGCCTTCCAAATCCACCAACTGCACCTTCAACTCCCTCATCTCTGCAGGAGTCATCCTGCTTAGCGGCCTACTCATTAGTTCTGCTCCTGGAACCAAATCTATCTGAAACTCAATGGCTCGTTTCGGTGGTAATCCAACTACAGGCTCAAAAACATCAGTGAATTCTCTAACCACGAAAAGTCAACTCAACTCATCATCCAATTCCATAACATGCAACAAAGCATTCACTTCACCGCTAGAACCTTCTATGGTATAAACAATCTGATTGCCACAATCAGGATGTCTAAGCGATATTTTCCTATCCTAGCAAAATAAACTAGCATCGTACTCACTTAATCAATCCATCCCAAGAATAATCCTAAACACCAAAAAATCAAACACATGCAAACTGCAAACAAAAGTATGACCTAATAGGTCAAACTCTAACTGGTCACATCTCAACCCTAGAGTTGCATACCCTCCTATTAGATTTGCAACCCGTGAGGAAGTAACTAAATATGTGGGTTCTAGGTTAAGCTTATCTATCAAACATCTAGATATAAAAGAATGCAATGCACCGGTATCTAATAGAACGCTAACAGACATACCATGAATCTGAAGCGTACCTCCCAAAACCGCCTTTCCTTTTTCCTGAGCTGTTGGCTTAGAGGAATGCTCCAATGCATATACCTTGCCATTTCCATCCTTAGCGGGCTCCTTGCACTGGTTCCTATAATGGCCAATCAGGTCATAATTGAAGCACCTAACATTCTTCTTCCCGGCTACCTCCTTTGCCTTTCCAGCATGACACTCATTAGCAAAGTGCCCCTTCTTGTCGCACTTGAAGTAAACAATCTCAGACTTCCCCTTCTTAGCTGCTCCACCCTTCTGAGCACCTTTCTTAGGAAGGAACTTCCTCTTCTGATTCTTTCCAACCTAGACCTTCTTACCCTTACTCTTCTCTAGAGAATCAAGAATCTCCTCATGCCTTAAGGCTATCTCCACTACAAAGTCAGAAAGATATCTAATATGAGGTAATGTAGCCCTTGCTAACTCAGGCTTCAACCCCCTAATAAACTTCTCATTCCTCTTCATTACTGTATCCACTGAAGCATACCCATATCTGGCCAAATCCTCAAACTTTCTAGCATACTCCAGGACATACATCACTCCCTGCTCTAACTCAGCAAACTTTCTGATCAGAGCTGACTGTGCCATTGCAGACATGAACCTCTCCTGGAACCTTCCCTTGAAATCTGCCCATGTTAGGGTTTCCTCGTCCACACTAGCAGTCACACTGTTCTACCAGAACAAAGTTGCTCCCTAGAGCCGTCTCGAAGTAAGCCTCCTCTTCTGCTCATCATTGATCCCCAAATATGCAAAGATTCTCTCATAGTGCAGCCACTAATTTTCCACCTCTATAGCATCCTCTGTTCTAAGAAATGGCTATCCCCCATGTAATCTCCGCTCAGCTTAGCATAATGGTTAACTACCGGAACTTTCGGAACTCCTGCCCATGCAGCATCTCCTCCTAACACTCCAGCTGCAACTCTCGCTTGTATCATATTCATGAAAAACTGATACATAGCTTCCATTCCAACTTGCGGGACTTCAGCACCTTCATTTTCTGCTTGTGCCTGACCTTGGGTCCTCCTTATACTAGGTCTGGCATTCCCATCAGTGCCCTCCCCACCTAGGTTAACTGTTCCTCTTCTACCTTCCATATCTGTATTCAAACCCCATGAGATACAGAAAAATAACCTAACAAAGATAGGAGACTAGAGATAAAGCATATACTTATATATAGCAAATACAAGTACGTTACTATAGCGTTATCCCATACCCCAATCTTTCTATAATTCCTTAAGATTATGTTTTAATAACCATTTTTAGTTTAAAGTTTTTGATAGACCATGCTCTGATACCAAGTTGTAACATCCCGTATCTAGAGGCCAAAAGCTAAGTGCTACATATGCTGCAGTCATCCATAATATTAACTTTTGGTGATAAAATACGGTAATTCTAATGGTATTCATAATATCAGAAGCACTTGAATATGAACAAATTCACAGATTTCAAAAATAACATTTTACTGATTACATTTCAAAACAAATTCATATCCAAGTTACATAATCCTATATCGTTTCTCAGGTAAAGATTAATTATAATCATTATGTTAACGCTAAAAATTGAACGCTAACACCCGGTGTGTATAAAGAAAAAGTGAAAGCACCACCCGTTGGTACGGGAACAGAATATAAGCAGAAAATAACAGAAAAGTAAAGAGACAGCGGTTTTATAGTGGTTCGGCTAGAAATTAAGCCTACGTCCACTTTATCTTCTTTATTGCTGATTCAATTACAATCTTTACAACAATTCTTCGATTACAATTTGATTGCAACAAACTTGAGACAAGTAGCTAGAACTTTGATGCAAGAGAGCTCTTCGAATCCATGTCGGATGTCTTCGATCTTCTCTTGAAGTTCGTTGAAATGTCTTCGATGTTTGAAGTGTTAGTTGAGTCGAGAAAGCAGCAGAGTATAGGCGCTCCAGAGAATGATCCCCAAAAGTCTTTGTTAAGTTGGAGTAGGCATGGTATTTATAGGGAGAGTTCGGAGTTAGGTCATAGGTCGTGAATGACCTAGGGGTAGGTCTTAGGTCGTGGGCGACCTAGTAGGCATGGTTTACGACTTAACAGTTGCACTGGGTCACTTGAATATGTTGACATGTCATAGGTCGTGAACGACTTAATGTGGGTCGTAGGTCGCTTGCGACCTAGTGGGCATGTTTTGCGGCTTAACAAGGTGCACTTGATCTGTCTGAACGAAGTGGCAAGTTGTAGGTCGCTGTGATGTTAAGTCGCTAGAGCTTTAGGTCGTTGAACTGTTCCATCTTTAGGTCATTGGGCTGCTTTGTGATGTTAGGTCGCTCCATCCTTTAGGTCATTGGAGAAGTTAGATCGCTAGGTAGTTCCCTCCTTTAGGTCGCTAAGTCGTAATAACCTTTAGGTCGTTAGAGAAGTTAGGTCGCTAGGTAGTTCCCTCCTTTAGGTCGTTGGAGAAGTTAGGTCGCTAGGTAGTTCCCTCCTTTAGGTCGTTGGAGAAGTTAGGTCGCTAAGTGCTAGGTTGCAAAGTTTTAGGTTGCCCCAAAAAGAGGAGTTAACACTTGCCCCTCGAAGTACAGGCCTATGTCATAGGTCGTGTGCTTCGATCTAACTCTGCTAGGTCGTGAGCGACCTAAAACTTGTGCTAACTCGCGTGCCTATTTGCCTTCTTCTCGTTGCCCCATATAAACTGTTAGGTCGCTAATTCTTCCTCACTCACCTGCTTCGATTTCCCGCTCTGCCATTAACAGAACTTTGTGATTTCAAAGGAGAATTTGAGTTAATCATTCAACAATTCATCCTTGCTATCATATTACTTAAGTACACTCGATCTTTATCCATTCCACAGTCACCATCGAACCCCGAATTCTAATCTCTGAACCCCAGACCAATTTCATACGCCGTGCTTCATTTTGAGTCGTGTTGTGATCGACTTTTGATCGTTATTGGTGACTGTTGTTTGTTGTGATTCACGAACGCACAACGGCGAGTTGGATCTATGATAGATCGGAGATATTTTGAATCGGTTTTCAAGTGATTTGATGGTATGAAGAGATGATGAATTTTGCGAAGAGGATGATGGATTTCATTATATCGGCGATAACGGGTTATCGGGTCTGGTGAGTTATTGCGTGGAGAGGAAGTTAGCGACTTAGCGAATTCGAGCGACTTAAGATAACTCGCGACCTAAGAAGCCTGGCCGACCTAAGAACTCTCGCGACCTAAGGATCTTTCGAATTTGCGACTTAACTTTTAGGTCGCGCTAGGATTCCAGCGACCTAGGACTTGGTTAAATTTGCATATGAATTCCAATCAGACCGACTTAACAAATTAACGACCTAATTTTTGGGTCGTGCCGAGATTCGAACGACCTATGACTTAGCAGCTTGGACATGAATTGCACAATTAACTTTCTTGCGACATAGGCTTTAGGTCGCGGCCGAGCTAGGACTTAGTAGAATTTGCATTGCCTTGACTTGAAGCTTCATGCCTTGAACCCTTTGACTTGTACAGTACGACCTAAGGAAACTCCGGCCTATGCTAGGTCGCTGGACGACCTAAGTGATGAACATTTTGAAAGAACTTGCTCGAACTATTTTGAACTTGAACTGTTTGAACTTTGTTGCGCTTCCTTACAGATTACAGTAACTTTTAAAGCTGACAACCTGTTAAATACAACATTTGCAGAAAACTAGGGCGAATATACTGCCATTGACTGCCCACATCGAATGACAGATTAGTCGATAAAGAATAATCAACTTAAATGAACTTTGTGAATGAAATGCTGTGAATCAACAAATTCAAGTGAAGTATTAAAACAAAACTAAAGTAATCAACTAAAGCTGATTTGTTTGCATCAACACTGTACTTGGACTTAAAATAACAAGCCTTGTAACTCTATAATCGACACACGTCAACTAATTTGATTCCAGTTATATTTGCTTGTCAATTTACTAGTTTTACACAACACTTCACACTTTTAGGAAACGTGCACCTTCATATTTGAATATCCAGTTCCTTGTGTAGAATGACTTGTCAACAAGAAGAAACAAGACAAGCTGGGGAGGCTTTTCCGATTGCTAACCCACTGATTGATCCTCCGAAAAGAACTTCGACCACCTTGAGCCACAAAGCTTTCAGTCAATTGTGTATCCTGTTCGGTATTTCCGAAGCACACGCTTTGTTTCCTGGAGTAGGAGATACTGCTGACAGGCCACCTCTTGGTTTTGTCGCAGTTAATCGTCGGATGTGCTTAAGTGGAGCTATTCCTCCCTTTAATGATTTTCTTCGACAGCTTCTTCTTCGATTGACTATCTCTCCATTCCAGCTACACCCCAATGGTTATGCCATCTTGATGGGGTTGTGTGTGCTGTTCAGGAGGACGCTTGACCGTCTTCCAAGTTTTGAAGAGATCTGTTACTTGTGCACATTCGCAAAGAATAAAGACCATCCTTCTATTATACTTGTGAGAGGTGCTAGAAACCGTAAATTGATTCTGGACTTGCCCGAGAGTGCACACGGGTTCTTAAGTCAATTCTTCTTTGTCTGCTGTCCCCCAGGATTCTACGCCGTTTGGAGAATCGAAAGTAAGATTGCCTATTTCCGCTTGCTCCATTTTTCCTAAATTTCTTGAAACTAGAATTGTCAAGTACTAAACTTCATTCTTTACTTTTGTAGCACTTCCTCCTCCGCTTCGAGATCCCAGCCATAAGCCAACCTTAGAAACTTTAAGTGCTGTGGCTGCTGAAGAGAGAAGTGCCAAATTTTTGCTGAAAGACGAGTTTTTGCACCAGTTCGGACTTTTACACTCCTCTCGATCTAACCAGATTCATGATGTATCTAGTTCCGAGACTGAATTATTAGCTGCCCCCAGTTCTCAAACAGAGACATCAAATGCCCCAGTTTCTGCAGAAGAAACTGCATTGGGAGAACCTGTTGTAGAGGTTGCATTGGTGAAGTGTTCTACTTCTGTTGATATTGCAGGATCGTCTAGTAAATTTTCGCTTTCCCCGGTGATCGAAGAAGGAGTTGAAAAAGAAGACTCCGCTGAGCACGACGGTGGAGATACTTTTGATGATCTAAGCGACTTGATGATAACTTCACAAGAGCTCTTTAAGGATGACCCTATTACTACCAAAGTTATATCTTCAGCAATTGAGGCGACATCCGCCTTGTAGCAAACTCCATCAACCCAAGAGTTAACGCCAGCTGCAAAAGTTGACGTTACCCCCAAGCCGAAGAGTGGTTTGTAGTTCGACGCGCATAGTTTACACGTCACACACACTTAGGATTTTTGGCACTTACATGCACTTAGCTTCTTTTTCTGGAGATTTCTAAATTTCATTTCTTTTTCATTTTCAGATTCTCCGATGGGGCGAAGTGGCTCGTACTATGACAATTTCCAGCGCCATGGAAGCCGCGACACTTATGATTACAGGCGCTATCTCCCTGTCCATAGGGAAACCGATGAAGAAAGAGCCGCTAGAAAAGCTCGTGAAAGGCGGGACTATGAGGAGCGCCACAGGAGAGGAGATGAATGACATGATTCATCCCAAAGAGATGATGACTCTCATAAAAGAAAATCTTATGATGACAAAGGGAAGAGTCACGTCGTCGGCGATCCAAGCAAACGGACCAAGCTTAGTGACGCGTCTGCAATTTCTAAAAAGACTGCTGCTTCTATCCCTCTTGACATCCCCTCCGGTTCTCCTGCTCTTCGGAAAACCGACATCCAGACAATTATTAACAGGCCTCAGTATCAAGTCAGGAATGCTCCACCTACACTTCAAAGCCGATTCCCAAATTGGTGTCTAAAAGGAGTGCGCTTTGACTTAGATTTGGTTCCTATTGATAATCAGGCCATGCTAAGGAATCTCGATGCTGTTAAGCTTGACATTGAGAGAATGTCCGGATGGCAAAAGTTGGTTGACGAGCTTCAAAGGGTTAATCATATGAATCTCGAAGCCATGTTAACTATGGAAAATGATCATTCTGAATGGAAGAAAGTTCTTAAGCAGCACGATACAGAAATGACAAGCATTGCCGAGGACAATGAGAGACTTGAGGCTGAAGTTAAAAAACTCAAAAATAAGCTTGTTACTTCTACTACTTCCTATACTCAAAAGGAAGAAGTACTTCAAAAACAAGTTCGCGATGCTCATGCTGCTCAACGGAATGCTGAGGCTCAACTTGAAGCTGAAAAGAAGATGACAGAAATCTATCGCACAGACATTGCCCAGCTACGGGAGAAGGCAAGTTCCCATGATTTGGAAATTATGCGGTTGCGAGCTCAACTGTCAAAAACTGAAAAAGAGCGCGATGAGGTCGTTGCCGGAAAAGAAGCAGCCATCGCCGGAAAAGAAGCGGCTGAGCAATCGCATGAGGCGATGAAGGCCAAAATTAGCTCTACATTATTTGATTTTTACATCCATAGCATCTTGGGGCGCGGGAGCCTCTCATTTTTGGGACCGACATACGAAATTACTTTGGCCGAAGTATGGGAAGCGGTAATTGACATGTTCGGAGGTGCTGGCTATGCAGAAGTGGATCTTGAGGCGACCTATCTGGATGATGAGGCACGTACCGCCCTTGTCAGGGGAAAAGAGCAGCTTGCTAGGGAGCGAGCCGAAGCAGCAGGAGGAGAGCGTTTGGAGAAAGCGACTTTAACTGACCCCGCTCGTCCTCCGGCTTCAGTCGACCCTGATACCATTGGCTCTAGTTCTTATTCTCCACCTCCTGCAAAAGTCGAAGTTAAAACCACAATTACCGAGCCTTCCACTGTTCAAGCCGAGGAGAAAACCCAGGATGACACTGAAGCCGAAAACTTTGAAATTGAAGTGATTAAACCGACTTCTCCAGGTAACTTCGATGTTGATCCAGGTCAAGCGGATTACTTGCTTGCTTCACCTGAGTTTGATGAATTTCTCGCTTATTACTTAAGTCCCGACGAGCCAATATCTTCTCTTTTTTCGGAGAATACTGATTTTAACTTCTTTTCTTCTGTAGCGGAAACACTGAACACTGCGGAAACTTCTCCCCTTCGAGCTGTTTCTCCTCCATCCCTTCAGATCACTCCTGCTTCTTAACCGGGATCGCAAGAAGAACAAATAGGAGCCCTTCAAGGCTTGGACAATCCACTTGCTTCGCAAGAGCAGAAGGTTGGGGAACTTGAAGAAGGCGAGAAGACTCCGGAGCCTTATGATGATGACACGAAGCTATCTGAGCTAATCACTTCGGGCAGTGAGTCTTCTTCAAAGAAGAAGGGGAAGCGCACAATTACGAAGAAGAAGAAGAAAAGTGCTTCTGCTGGTGAAGACAAAGTAGAAGAAGATCCGGCTACACCTTCTTCTCCTTCTTCCCCGACCCGTCCACGCCGGATTCCGAAACTAGTCATTAAGCCGGGCAAGAGCTCTAAAGGTGGCGGGAAGAAGGAGTAATGAGCTGGACTTTATGCTTCTTATTTTGATTTTTGCTTTTTGCATGTATTGACCGGAGATTGTGCGGGTACCGGTCCCCGCTTGTTGAAACCTGCATATGTACAAAAATTTCATAGTATGGAATAAAATGGTTCTTTTTACTTGTACAATTTCTTGTTAGTATATGTGTGAATGCTTTTATTCTCTGCTTTTGCACAAGTTTCTTTATTTACTTTATATGATACTGCAGTGAACTCGTGGTATGATGTTTGAGCGTTGTTTTTATTAATATAGCTATATGCCCCCATACCACGGCTTACTGCAATATTCTGAAAAGACTTGTACTCTTATTTTAGAGAATAATTCTTCCGTTTTGAGGAAATATTATTCTGCTTTTTAATAGAATACGCTTTGTATCAGAGAAGTTTTTCTTTCTCTTTCTTTTTAAAGAACACTTCTACTTTCGGGGATGATCACTTTTATTTGTTGAAAAGTGGACTCCCCTACGTAGTGAAGCGAGCTTCTGAAGAATGTTTTGATCTATTGGACGTGCCTCGTTAGAGGGCTTTGTTTAACACTTCACTGTTGAGAGTAAAAGTGTGCCTCTGAAGAGGGCTTGTTTGATATGCCTTTGGGAAGGGCTTTTTTGTTGTGCCTCGGGAGAGGGCTTGTGCCTTCGAAGCAGTTTTTACCTACGAAGAGGTCATTGTTTATGTGCCTCTGAAGAGGGCTTGTGCCTCCGAAGCAGTTTTTGCCTATGAAGAGGTCATTGTTTATGTGCCTCTGAAGAGGGCTTGTGCCTCCGAAGCAGTTTTTGCCTAGGAAGAGGTCATTGTTTATGTGCCTCTGAAGAGGGCTTGTGCCTTCGACCTCCGAAGCAGTTTTTGCCTACGAAGAGGTCATTGTTTATGTGCCTCCGAAGAGGGCTTGTGCCTCCAAAGCAGTTTTTGCCTACGAAGAGGCCATTGTTTATGTGCCTCCGAAGAGGGCTTGCGCCTCCGAAGCAGTTTCTGCCTACGAAGAGGTCATTGTTTGTGTGCCTCCGAAGAGGGCTTGCGCCTCCGAAGCAGTTTCTGCCTACGAAGAGGTGCGTTTGGACTCCGAAGAGTAGCATTTGGACTCCAAAGAGTAGCAGTTGGACTCCGAAGAGTAGCACGTGAACTCGGAGGAGTAGCATTTGGACTCCGAAGAGTAGCACGTGAACTCGGAGGAGTAGCATTTGGACCCGAAGAGTAGCACGTGGACTCGGAGGAGTAGCATTTGGACTCCGAAGAGTAGCACGAGGACTCTGAGGAGTAGCATTTGGACTCCGAAGAGTAGCACGTGAACTCGGAGGAGTAGCATTTGGACTCCGAAGAGTAGCACGTGAACTCGGAGGAGTAGCATTTGGACTCTGAAGAGTAGCACGAGGACTCTAAGGAGTAGCATTTGGACTCCGAAGAGTAGCATGTGAACTCGGAGGAGTAGCATTTGGACTCCGAAGAGTAGCCCGTGAACTCGGAGGAGTAGCATTGTTGCTTGTGTCCTTCCACCATCTGCTTCCTAGCGATTCCTCGTTATCACTTCAAATACATGTCCCATCCTTTTACAAGTTGTTTGCTTTTTGCCAGAGAAGTGTACTTTATCGTTGAGTGAATCCACGGGGCAGACGCAAGCTACTTTACCGGATGTTCGTTTGCACAAACGATCGCGCTTGGTTAGCAAGGGTCTGGAACCTTCTCGTCAAGAAGGTGCCCACTTTGGTGGAATCACTAACTGTTTGAATAGCACTTCTTTTGTAGGAGTTGAATTTTGGAACTTTTGCGGCTTGACATTGGTTTGTTGAGTGATTTATGGGTATCGCTGAATCTTGTGATGTGTTGAATAGGTAAGCTTTGCTTTGATAGCCTGCAATATTAAATCGACATTTTAGCAATATACTTAAGATATTTGCATATCGAAATGAAACAGGCATTGTATAGTATTAGAGAACACAAGATTTAAAGTTCTTTATTATTAATTCGCACTGATTTCTCAGTGGTTTACAATACAAGAGTTATACATCTATCATCATTTTACAAATTTAAGCAATGCTTTTTAAGTAAAATATGGATGCAGGTGATTGTTGTTCCAAGATCTCGGGATTGAATTTCCATTTCCACTGGATCCATTGTTTTGGATCCATATGCCAGACAGAATGAAAGGTGCCCCGTTGCGGCTTTGTGGGTAGTTAGCGGCACTATGATTCCCAACTTCTGCCTACTGGGCGAGGACCCCCTGTGACAACATTAATGACAAGCCTCTTAGATTCCTGCGCTGCAGCCTTGTCTTCTGAGCCGGATTGATGAGTAGGAAGTTGTTGCCCCTGAGTGGATGAGGTTGGGTCGACCCTGTTTTTCTTCACATATTGTTGCAGTTTATTCTGTTTCAGCAACTCTTCAATCACATTCTTTAACTGGCGACATTGATTAGTGTCATGGCCAGGTTGATTGTGGAATCGACAGAATCTCCCATTATGCATTGAATTGTTCCCGAGTTTCATCTTAGGTGGTTCAGGGAACTCAACGGCATTTTTCGTTGCGAAGAAGATATTTTCCGGTGTATCAGTGAGTAAAATATGAAGGATTAAAGTGGCGAGGTTTCTTCTCATTCTCCTGCTTTCTTCCTCCGTCATTTTCCCTTTTCTGGTTTCCAGATTCTCTTTTGTTAGAAGCAACATCGTTATTTTTAATTTCGGCAACAACTACTTTCGCTGGCGCAGAAATGCTTTCTAAGCGCATGAATTCGTCGGCCTTCTTATAGAATTTCTCAAGTGAGTTTGGCTCCTTCATTTTTAACCATCTTCCGAATTCACTTGATTTGTTGATGGCTCGCATTAAATAAGTCAGGATCATACGGGGTTCTGCATTATCCACTTCGGCTAGGGCTATATTGAAACGGTTGAAGAAAGATCTGATAGATTCTCCGGGAGCTTGTTCAAGGTTGGACAGTGACATTATATCCTTAGCTTTTGAAGCATACAACCTGAACTGATCCTTGAATTTTCGAGTTAAGTCAGAGAATTGATCTACGGACCGAACTGGTAGCTTTGTGAACCAAAGTAGAGCCACTCCTTCCAAGTACACTAGAAAGTATCGACATTTAATCTCATCTGATGCCCTTGCACCGGTCATTTGCCAATCGTACTTGTATAGAAACTGGTTAGGGTCACTCGTTCCCCTATAGGCCGGGATAGTAGGAGGTACAAATTTTCTTGGAAATTCTGCTTCAAGATCCTTTCAGTAAACGGAGTTTTGCTTGGAGCAAATCCCCAATCGTTATCATTTTCTTCCCTCTGCATGCTCTCTTTCATGATTCGACGAACCATCCCTGATAGGTACTCCTCATTGTTCAGAGGCATCGCCGGGCAGACGTCAGCGATTCCTTCGGAAGTTGATGCGGCCTTGAACCTTCAGCTTGGAAAGGTGGCGCTTCGGTGGTGCCAGCTGCTCTTTGAGGAATATCTTTCTCTTGGGAATTATGAGCATCTTCAGCGAAGGCTGTTTCATTGTTTTCTGGTTATCGATTTGCCCCAAGTAGAGCGTTTAATCTGTCCATCATCAAAGCGTTTTGAGCTTCAATTTGTTGGTATAATCCAGATACTACATTGTCTAATTCAGCCCTTGTGACTCCGACGGTGGGAGTTGCCTGGTCTGCTGTTGGGGAAGCGGAGGTTCCCTCATGAGCATTTCCGGATCTGGTAGATCTTCTCTTTCTTCCAGGACCCATGATTTCAGATAAACTTCTGGTTTTTAGAGAGATTCTTTCAACAAACTTTTGCGAAGCAATGGTGAGAATATTCCCTGAGTTCAATTCTCAATGAAAGCACCAAAATGTTAACGCTAAAAATTGAACGCTAACACCCAATGTGTGTAAAGAAAAAGTGAAAGCACCACCCGTTGGTATGGGAACAGAATATAAGCAGAAAATAACAGAAAAGTAAAGAGACAGCAGTTTTATAGTGGTTCGGCTAGAAATTAAGCCTACGTCCACTTTATCTTCTTTATTGCTGATTCAATTACAATCTTTACAACAATTCTTCGATTACAATTTGATTGCAACAAACTTGAGACAAGTAGTTAGAACTTTGATGCAAGAGAGCTCTTCGAATCCATGTCGGATGTCTTCGATCTTCTCTTGAAGTTCGTTGAAGTGTCTTCGATGTTTGAAGTGTTAGTTGAGTCGAGAAAGCAGCAGAGTATAGGCGCTCCAGAGAATGATCCCCAAAAGTCTTTGTTAAGTTGGAGTAGGCAGGGTATTTATAGGGAGAGTTCGGAGTTAGGTCATAGGTCGTGAACGACCTAGGGGTAGGTCGTAGGTCGTGGGCGACCTAGTAGGCACGGTTTACGACTTAACAGTTGCACTGGGTCACTTGAATATGTTGACAAGTCATAGGTCGTGAATGACTTAATGTGGGTCGTAGGTCTCTTGCGACCTAGTGGGCATGTTTTGCGGCTTAACAGGGTGCACTTGATCTGTCTGAACGAAGTGGCAAGTCGTAGGTCGCTGTGATGTTAAGTCGCTAGAGCTTTAGGTCGTTGAAATGTTCCATCTTTAGGTCGTTGGGCTGCTTTGTGATGTTAGGTCGCTCCATCCTTTAGGTCGTTGGAGAAGTTAGGTCGCTAGGTAGTTCCCTCCTTTAGGTCGCTAAGTTGTAATAACCTTTAGGTCATTAGAGAAGTTAGGTCGCTAGGTAGTTCCCTCCTTTAGGTCGTTGGAGAAGTTAGGTCGCTAGGTAGTTCCCTCCTTTAGGTCGTTGGAGAAGTTAGGTCGCTAAGTGCTAGGTTGCAAAGTTTTAGGTCGCCCCAAAAAGAGGAGTTAACACATTACAAAAACACGACAAGAGCGACATATAATGATGCCCCCTTGGCTGATCAAAGCAATATAGTCATATCTTACTTAATACACAGCGGAAATAAACAAAACAATCTGCAATTCCTAATTAGCTATCTGTCAGCCACTAGCACGTCTCCGGAAGCTTTATTCGCCAAAATTTCTAAACCTAAAAACCTTAACCCTCAGCCTACTCAAATCAATTTTGAGCACCCGAGAGTTTAAGGGGAAAACAAAAACATCGAGTTAGACATAAAGCCTGATGTGAATAATACTGTTACATCTCGATTTACTGTATTATGTGAGACCACGCCGCTTAGCGGAACAGGTTTCCCCTCACTGATATCCTCTTTAAAACATATATTTTGCAAATCCTTTTCTACAACCAAACTGGTTAATCAAACTGATATAATAATGATAATAATAGATAAGTCTGTTAAGCTATAATCGGGTAACTAATGGACTATTTGTCCATAAGTAGTAAATGGACTATCTGTCCGAAAACTGGACTGACTGCCCGCAAACTGGACTAACTGTCCGTAAACTGGACTAACTGTCCGAATCAAAATGGACTATCTGTCCTAATCATTTTCTTAGGGTTAACTACGCTTCATCTTTTTCCTTGAAAACCTTTTCAAAATGATTTAACCTTTTAAATCACACTTATACAAGGAAAATATATTCTTAGCTTTACTCTAAGCTATTTTGCCATGACATATACTTTACTCAAAATAATGTTGATGAATTTTAATGAGGATTAGCTATCCTTCCAAAACAAGTGAAAACCCTTTTTAACTTGAAAATACTTAGCCTATATTGCCTATTTAATACATTCGAAACCTTTGTTTACAACCTTTAAACAACCCTTTTGAAACCCCTAAAGGTAACCCCTTCGAAACTATTGAAAGTGACCCTTTCAAAACCATTAAAAGCCTTTCCTTTGAAAGCTTCAAAACATTAGACATCCCACTTTAAAACCTTTAAATATTGTCTTTCAAAAACATAGGAAAAACCTTTCGTTTCAACCATTTCGAAACCATGGGGAACCACCCCTTCGAAACCATTCATTAAAACCTTTCGAAAGCATTAAAATTCTAAACCTTTTGAAAGAATTTGGGTTTAATTTAAAACATGTAGAAACCTTTTGAAACCATTCAAAATTTCGCCCCTTCGAAACCTTTGAAAATTATCTCGGTCGAAACCATTTGGATTATGCCTTCAAGTAGAGTAAAAGGATCAGAAACCCATTAAAGTAGAAAGCATCTATTTCGAATCCATATAAAACTATCACTTTCAAAACCATTTGGGTTTTACTTCAATCATAGAAAAAGGGTCTTTAAAACATTTAAATCGAAAGCATCTGTTTCGAAACCATTTTGATGTGCACGCAAATGTGCATATATTTACATCCATATTTTATCTCTTTTTATTTAAATAAACATCATATTTGGGCATTTTTACATGTTAAAACCAAAATTCAATTATTTTCAAACCATCATATTTTCATCTTCATTCAGGGGCAAAATGATCATTTTTGTGCATGTGTCAATTTAAGAATTTTTACTTGGACAATTTTTATAGGATATTTTGATGCATATGGAAGTGGGATTCATGATGATATATGCATGCACAAGGAAATACAAAGGAATGAAGAGGAAATAATTCAAGTTCCAGATCATGGAGGACCCCACCCACTTACCTAAATGTACAATTAGGAGCTAATGGACAACTAAGTGGAGGTTAAAGCTTCATGCACATCAAATGATGGATTAATTAGTGGTTAATGGTTACTTGGTGGCCACACTTCCTAAATGTTATTTTGGGGAGCTCTCTAAAAATGGAATTAGGGTTTTATGCATGTATAAATAACCCTCTTATGTACATGTAAATATCTTATACTCTTTCATTTTACTTAGGAAATTAAGCAATCAAATTGTAAGCTCAATGTTACATGAAATAAAAATGGCTTCCAAGCCTCTTTCTTCTCTCTTTTCTATATGCTTTTCTTTGTTTTATTCTTAATGTTTATTTCTATGCTCTCTTTCTTTTTATGTTCATAGCTTAGATTTACATTTATGCACTAGTCTAATTAATTTCCTTCTAGTAGTTAACTTTTTTTTTCTTTGTTTATTCTCTACTTTCTTTTATTTTCAATGTTGAAACTTACATGTGTTGATTTGATAACACAAATGAGTAGCTAAACCCCTTCAATTTAGGGGTAATGAAGCTCTCAAATATTATTTAATTTCAACATATTTATGATTTATGATCTCTTTAGCTTGTGCTTCGTGAAAGTGAATTTTGATGTAAGTTTATACAAGTGGGTTTGATAGCTTATATTGCTTATGCAAATGAGCTATTCTTATTCAACATAAACACAATTTACATCATCATTTGCTAATTAATTTTTGATTTTGAAATGAAAGTAAAAATGAAATTTGATGATCTATATTACTAGTTACAATAGTAAATAGATCATACTTAAAATAGCTTTTGCTTTGGCTTCATTTTCATGAGAATTGATAAGTGGTTTATTTGTTGTATTATAGTTTGATGGTTAGAGTTATGTTAATTAATAACATAAACAAACCATACTTATGATAAATGCAATGATTATTTCACTTAATATCGAAGTTAGAGATCATAAATTATTTGTTTGTTGATTTACAAAAATATGAGAGTGGATTTGCCTCTAAATTGTTCTCTAATCTAATAGTTTTTAAATTACATTTTAATTCTAGCTTTAGCTTCTTTTTCGTAGTTAACAATTTCATCTCACTTTGGTCTAACTTGATTAAATTGAAAATTTTAAAATCTTAAAAATTCCTTGCAGATTGACTCGTACTCGCCACGTACTAACTTTTGTACGCCGTGCGCTTGCGGTAAATTTAATTTGAATTTTTTTGGCTATTTTCTAAACCGATAGAAAATTAGTCGTTGAACAAGTTTTTGGCGCCGTTGCCGGGGAATTTGTTTTGATTTTATTTTTCTATTCTTCGAATTATTTTTGTGTGTTTGCATTTAAAAAAATGTATTGTGTTTGTTTGATTTTTGTTCGTGTGCATTTCTTGTTTTCTAGTTTCAGCTTCCAATTGCATTTTTTAAAAAAAAAGCATACACATTTAAAAAAAAATCTTTTCATTTCATTTAGTTCCAATTTACATTTACATATCTTTGCATTTCCTTTTTTTTTTCAATTTACATTGCTTCCAATTTACAAAGACTTCAAACCTCTCCTCTGTTAACAGGACAAACACTTCAAACCTGTCTTCTGTGCACTGGCAAACAACACTATTCCTACTTTCCTCTACAACTCACTACCTCCAAATACATCTGCCTCATTACTGCCTTCCCACCATACAATAATCCCCCTGCCTCCAGTAAACACAAGACCACCCTTACATAAAAACTGCACATACCTCATCACCACTCCCTACATATCACCAGACCAAACAATTACTCTATTGCCCATCACTATATTGCTGCATTGCTTTCCTCTCTAACAACCTCCACAACACACTCCACTGCTGTCAAACTTTTGCAATTGCATATTTCTTTACCCAGCCTTCCTCTTGCAACCTCAATCTGTTACTTTTCTGCTGCCAATACATCTTCCCTAACCATTACAACATCACAGCAACAAGAAGTTTCCACCTATTACTTCAACATTTAACAGTGAATCACCACCTCGTTGTCACGAATCAACTACATCACAAGCCTCGACGGCAGTCATCATCCCCTAGTTCAACTGTCTGCCAAAACTATCACAAAATAGCAATCTCCTCCTCCACACTGCCATACCACATTCCTATATCCTCACTTCAACCCTACCTTACCACTGCTTCGACTGGTACTGCCAAACCCATAACCAACTTCAACAAATCATACAACCCAAGTCAAATTTACCAACATCGAACATCACAAACCCCAAACCCGCAATCATCCATGGTTCGCCGACCTCTTATAACCATACCATTAACTTGTTCCAGCAAACATCAAAACAGCCACTCATACATCAACTCTACTCTGTCAACAACAACACAGTTCCACTTCCACCACCATTCATTAATGAACCACCCCTATGCCTATTCATTTCTGTTCACCTTCATAACCCTCTACAATCCCTGCTCTTCCAACCTGCATTACATTCACACTCTCCGCCTGCATCCATTCACTTTACTGTCAACTAACCATATCGAAACAGTCTGTGCCTGTTGCAAGTGCACACATCCCCTGCCTCATTTACAAGTAAAGAGCAATCACCATCTCGCTTTGTTTCTCTACTACCTAACTCCTTACCGCCTTCCACCTCCTACACGAAACCAGTGCACAAAACTGTGACATCTACCAATCTTCATTTACCAAACTCACCACCCCTACATCACCACACAAACTACTGCATTACCACTGACCAAAACCTTCCTCTCCATACAACCATCCATTTCTCAACAGTTCCACAACCAGTTAACATACCATATTAGTACACTGCCCGGCCATACAAACCACAACTTCACAGTCCATCCCCTTCAACCTTGCAACTGCTTTCGCTTGACCATCAATATCAGCGTTAGAGACCACTGCACAATTCATCTCAAAACCAGACGACACCGCAACCCCTCTTCAACAACCAAACTCTAGCCCCAATTCGCCAACAACGAAATCGCCTCCGGCTATCATCCACGACAACACTCCCTCCTCCTACGAATACGAACTGCCCTCGACCATCACAACCGAAGCTGCAAACCACCGAAACCAGAACCACCAAATCGCTGAACCCCCCTTCATCGCGATAGGCTTGGCCTTCATTCTAACAACACTTCACAACTAAATCCCCAATTCAACTGAAGCATGCGAACCACTTTCATTTATTCTTTGATTTAGGAATTGGTTGTGTTGATTTGGAAATTCGCACTTTAATAATTCGTTGATTTGGGAACTACTTGTTTTGAGCAGAAGAAACCACAATTTTTAGAGCGGACATTTTGGGCTTGTGGTGTTTGCATTGTGTTTTTTTGTCTTTGTTTTGTTAGAGTATTGCCTTTTGAATTGTGTTGTAACAACCCGCATATTTATCGATTTTATATTTAAATATTTTATTGTTAGTCGGATGTTAGTCCGAAAAGCTACTTTTTGCATACGGTCAAATTAGGACTCGAGACCACCCCCATTGAGTTCAAAATGACGTTTGCGATCTTTTTGAGTGTAAACTTCGATATGTTTGGAGATAGTGAAATTTTCGTCACTTTTTGTGTTGGGCTTTTGGTTTGGGCTGCACCTCTTCTAACTCAGCCCAACCCCTTCCTTCTCTTCATCACTTCATCAACTTAGAAGCTTTAGCAAAAATGGTGGAGGGAATAGGAAATTAAAATTCCAAGCTCAAGTTCTTTAGCAAATTCAACATCTAACTCCAAATTCAAAGTGAAGACATTGATTCAAGCTTGTGGTTGATCTTTGCTTTGCCCCAAGCTTCATCTTCATCAAATTCCGTGAAAAGGTGAGCTTTTTGATCTCACATCTTGCCTATATCTATCTTGGATTGTTGGGAATGGTTCCCTATCATTTTAGCATCAGCATTTGCATTTGGTTTGGATTGGATTGGTGAAAAACCCAAAATTCTAGTGTTTTTGGTGGAAAACTGCACTTAGGTCGTTTCTGCCTTCGCTAGGTCGTTCGCGAGTTAAGCCTAAGTCGTAGGTCGTTCGTGTTGAAAAGCCACACGGAGCATAAGTCGTTCCAGGCCTTAAGTCGTTCTGGGTGTGCTCAGTCGTTCACGAGTTAAAGGCATAAGTCGTTCGCGAGTTAAAGGCTTGAGTCGTTCACGAGTTAAAGGCTTGAGTCGTTCACGAGTTAAGGCATAAGTCGTTCGCGAGTTAACTCCTTAGGTCGTTGGCTTTTAAATCGTTAAGTCGTAGGTCGCTGCTTCTACTAAGTCGCTAGGCCATGCCAACTCCGCTAGCTCGCAAGTGTTAGGTCGTATGACCTTAAGTCGTAGGTCGTCCTCGACCTAACTCCACTAGGTCGTTCCAGCCTTAGCTCGTAGCTCGAATTGGAGCTTAAGTCGTTAAGTCGTTCAAGGCTTAAATCGTTAAGTCGTTCGTTCCACTAAGTCGTTCAAGGCTTAGGTCGTTAAGACATTCGTTTGCTAAGTCGTAGCTCGTTCGACTTTGTTAAGTCGTAGGTCGTCTCCGACCTAACCTTCCCACTGCTACTTCACTAGGTCGCTTGACCTTAAGTCGTAGGTCGTCTCCGACCTAACATTCCCACTGCTACTTCACTAGGTCGCTTGACCTTAAGTCGTAGGTCGCTTGACTTTGTTAAGTCGTAGGTCGCTTGACTTTGTTAAGTCGTAGGTCGCTCGACTTTGTTAAGTCGCAGGACTTTGTTAAGTCGTAGGTCGTCACCGACCTTATCCTTGGTCTTGTTAGGTCGCGTGAACTCTAAGGTCGTATGACCTACTTTTCCTTAGGTCGCTGGACCAGCTTGCCTTCACTAAGTCGTACCGTGACGGGGCGCTGCCCCGCACCCCGCCGTGGGCGCTGCCCCCTGGACCCCCGCGACCTGACCGGTCAGGTCGAACCCCGTATTACTCTGCGTAGGCAATCTTATCTGAAAAGCGATCAACAGAACTCCTTACTTTGATGGTTTTGGGAATTGATTTCTTTGAACTTTACTCACGTCTTCGAACGTGAATTTTTATGATTGATTGTTTCTACAATCACTTCTATGATTTGTCACTTCAAAACATAAAGGTTTCCTATACTAGTATTAAATATCAAAACTCTTTCATTAAAATGATTTCAACTCGATTTTCAATATCAAACTCGTTTATAAAACTGTTTTCCAATTTATTAGTATATACAAACCTTTACCTCATTCGTATGAGAAAATATAATTAAACGGCTTAGCAAAACAAGTGGTATGAAACGCTTGCGTTTACTTCGTCGGTTAATTGATGGACTTGTTCGATTGAAACTCTTGTGACAATTTCCTAGTGCAGATCTACAATCTGTTCATAAATATTTGAGTTAAGCAAGTGGTTATGGGACATGAAGCTAAACTCTTATATTTACTAGCTTAGTGTAATCGACACTTCCTTATGATCACGATGATCATTCTTGTGATTTAGACTAGCGATTGTGCTATGTCTCTTTGTTTGCGAGGTTAGACTAGACACCATTTGTGTGATTTCGATTCACACATATCTTTTTATCTTCAAGGTTAGTCTATGCCTCATTGGTGTGATTTCGATTCACACATATTGAAACTCTTTATGATCGATGACGATCATTTTATGGTTTAGGCTCATGGGTCGTATCTATTTAGGTGCGTCGATGTTTACTTCTCGCATGGGTCGTATCTATTTAGGTGCGTCGATGTTTACTTCTCACATGGGTCGTATCTATTTAGGTGCGTCGATGTTTACTTCTCACATGGGTCGTATCTATTTAGGTGCGTCGATGTTTACTTCTCACATGGGTCGTATCTATTTAGGTGCGTCGATGTTTATTTCTCGCATGGGTCGTACCTATTTAGGTGCGTCGATGTTTATTTACTTCGTGGAGCAATCGGCTCAATAAGTCGGGGCATGGGGCGTATCTTTCTAGTTGCGTCGATGTTCATCTATGCATGGGTCGTATCTTTCTAGGTGCGTCGATGTTCGACTTTTCATGGGGTGTATCTTTCTAGGTGCATCGATGTTAGACATTACATGGGGCGTATCTTTCTAGTTGCGTCGATGTTTATTTATGCATGGGGCGTATCTTTCTAGGTGCGTCAATGTTAGAACATGGGTCGTATCTTTCTAGGTGCGTCGATGTTTACTTCTTTGCATGGGGTGCATCTTTCTAGGTGTATCGATGCTAGACATTACATGGGACGTATCTTTCTAGTTGCGTCGATGTTCAGTTTATAGGATTGTTCATCCTCTTTTCTTGAGATTTCTGGATTTTATGTTTCACCAGCTTTTACCATTGACATTGATGAGTATGACATTTTATTGTGGCTTGGTGAATTAAATTAAGAATATGACATTCTTTTAATCTTTGAGAAGATTCTTGTGATATTGATTAATCTCTTGTTGATTATCATTTTCATACTTGTAGTAGTATGCTTTTATGGATATCTTATATGTTTATGCCATATCTCTTGTTCTATATCACTTTATCTGATGATTATAGCTAGACTGATCCGTTTATTATTTTCTTCTTAAATAATACTCGGGTCAGACTGAGATTTTACAGGTGCTTCCTCATGATTTCTTATCTGGAGCCATCTTCTGACTTTTGGCTAACTACTCTGGTTTTGTAGTTTTTGTTTGTATACATTTGAGATTAGACTCCTTGATGTATACATATTCTATTATCTTGCACTTGTATCTATTCACTTGTGTTATTGTGGATCTTATTTGACCACCACTCTGATGTACACTTTCATGTGTTGTATTCATATCTCTTTCCGCCTTTGTGATATGAATTGTCTGTGACTGATTTGTGTTACGTTTATTTCTATATTTGTTTCCGAAGATCATATATAGCCACTGTGTGATAGCTTTGTGTTTGTATCGGTATGTCGGATTTCCTCCTTAAAACATATGCATTCTATTCTATCTGACATATCGGTGCTCGCGCAAAGAAGTTACACAGATGGTCGCTCCTAAACAGCCTTATCCTCCGTGCTAATTGACAGCACTACACCGTAGTGTTCTTGGTTAGTGTGGGTATAAAGGTGGGGCGTCACATGTGTTGTTTTGTTTTGGCCGTTAGTTTTACTTTTCGTTCTTTTCTATAAAAAAATTTTTTTTAGTTGAATTAGTTTCAAAATTGTTGTTTTATTTTATTGTGCTGAATTAATTTTTTTTCAATTGTCTTAAAAATAAAATCTATTTGCCCTTCTTTTCTTTCTTTTAAAAAAAAATAAATAAATAATTTTTTTTACTCGTTTAATTTGTTTTGAGTTTCATCCTTATATTAATAATAATAATAATAATAATAATAATAATAATAATAAATTGTATATATCTTGTTTTTGCTTTCAGGTTGTTAAAGCAGATAAAATCAAGAAGAATTGCTTGCTTTGCTAAAAAATTGCCGCTAAAAAAAATAAATTGCTAATAATCTGCAGCCTCTGGTATCGTGCCTCTATCTCTTGTTTTTATTTGAATTGCATTGTTGGTTGCTTGCATTTTCATTTATATATATATATATATATATATTTCAAAATCCGAAAAACAAAAACAAACTTCATTTTAGTTGCATTGTATCACGTTTAATTTCTATTTTTCATTCATCTCATCTTATTTTCTTTTCTAAGGGCAATACCCCAATTCACATAAGGTGAGGGATATCATCACCCTTTCCTTAGCCCACAAACGCATTTCATCGTAGAATTTGACTAATAATAAAGGTTAGACATTTGACTTAAGGGTGTCGCGAGCTCATCTAGGGCTTAATTGTGTCTTTACAATTGTTTTCTTTGAATAATTTTATTTCTTGGTGTCTAGGCTACGGCAGAGTTATAACCATTTATAAATATTACGGTGGTTCGTAAATATTATAGTGGTTGTTCCTCTGAAGGTATTTAAACCTTCGGCTGCATTGCTACGGTGATTAATGGTGCACCGATAACCCCTACACGTTACCTGGCTGAGAAATATTTTTGTTGATTTAAGACAAAGTGTGATTATACAATTTTGGGTTAGGAGCTACTAAGGACAGAAAACTGTATTTAAATCCTTTGCATTCATTTAGTTGCATTAGTTCATGCATATTTAAAAAAACAAAAATATCAAAAATCCAAAAAAAAATGTAAATTTTACTTAACTTAGTTTTTAATCCAAAAAAAATCCTTTCTTTCCTTTCCTTTGAAAATTTTCAATCAAAAACAAAAATATAAAATCTTTTCAAAAAGAAAAAAAATTTAAAAATTCAAAAACAGAAATCAAATTTCCATTTTCTAGAAACAATTTTTTTTTTGAAAAAAATCCATTTGGTAGATATTTGAAAATTCAAAAAAAAATTACAAAAACAAAAAACATATAAATTTTTTTTTGAAAAACCAAAACAAAACAAAAATCAAACTTCTCTTTTGAAAATAAATTTCACTTGGTAAATATTTTTCTTCCTTTAAAAAAAACAAAAACAAAAACAATTTTTCACTTCGTTTTTCAAATCTTCTTTCATTCTCTAAACTCGATTCTAACTTCCTTCTCTTCACGACTTTCACTTGTGCATGAGTACTTGGACTCGTGACACAACAACAAATCGTTGGACTCGCGACTCAACAACTAATCGTTTAACTCGAACAGACGATCCTCCCGAAATGGCGAACGAGAACGCCCCTCGAACTCTTATGGATAGAATCTTTCCCGATAGAGTTTCTATTCCATCTTGCATCATATTACCCGCCCCTATGGGTAACTATTTCAAAATTCACTCGAACCATATTGCCATGCTTCCAAAATTTGGCAATTTTGAACACGATGACCCCTACATTTTCTTGACTAAATTCGAACAAGTTTATGCAACCATTAAACTCCAACAACTTTCCGATGACGGAATCAAACTTTGATTAATCCCATTCGCTCTTACGGATTACGCTGAAAAATGGTTGTACAGCTTACCATCAAACTCGATTAAAACTTAGGAATAATTCGTAAAAGCTTTCTTAAAAAAATTCTACCCCTTGGAAAAAACGAGTAGAATCCGAAACGAAATTGTAAATTTTCATCAATTCAAAGGAGAACCATTTGGAAAATATTTTCAAAGATTCAAAGAGCTTTTGATAAAATGTCCACACCATAACTTTGAAAAGTGGACGATTTGCCAAATCTTATACGATGGACTCGAAAACAGCTCACGAACCATGCTTGAATCAATGTGCCAAGGCACCTTTCTTGCCCAACATCACGACGATGCTCGGCAATTTCTTGAAAACCTCGCCGAAAAATCGTCCCAATGGGAACATTTGAATGAAAAATCAATTTACTCACGATCGAGTGCACACTCAATAGGATCTTCGTTTGCTTTGGAAGCTAAGATCGACGCAATGATTAAAAAATTCGATAACGTTTTCTCATCAAATCAACTGAACCAAGCTTCCCAACCAATGTGTTATAAATGCAACGATCCTAATCATATAGCCGATCAGTGTCCCAATTCTGTCGAACAAATCAATGCTTTCAATAAAGCCAAAAATGACCCGTTTTCTCCAACGTACAACCCTGGTTGGAGAAATCATCCAAATTTTGCGTGGAACCAAAACAATCCCAACACGAATACGATTCGTCCCAATTTTCAAGCATTCCTGAATAATGTTTTGAATCCTCCCTTTCAGCCCAATAATTTTCAACCAAACTTTGTGGGTCCGTCCCATAATTAACCACAATAATCAAAATTTCAACCAAATTATGCCCATCCTCCCTAAAACGATAAATGTTTAACTTCGCTTGAGAAAACTCTTGAAACTTTGGCTAAAGCAACTACTCAAAGCCTTCAATCAACCAGCAATTTGCAAAATTTATTGACTTCATATATGCAAAACACAAACCAATCAATTGCAAAACTCGAAATGCAAATGAGTCAATTAGCCACGTTTGTAAGTGAACACGAACGAGGAACATTCCCAAGTCAGCCCCTTCCAAATCCCAGAAAGCAAAACGCAATTCAAATCAAGCCCATGTTGTTCAAGGTAGCAACGTCACCCAATTGAATGCTATCACAACTCTACATTCCAGTAAACAAATCGATAATTAAGTCGTTAACCCAAACGATTTATCGGAAACCTCTCTCGGCACTTCTAAAACAACGAACGAATCTGAACAGAACGTGGAGCCAAACATTGAATCAAATGCCAATCAAAATTCTTCTTCTTCTACTTGAGTAGACCTGCCTACTGAGTACCATGTTCCATTTCCACATCGCCTTCGACCAAAGAAACACTCGGACCAAATGGAAAAGATGTTGGAAATTTTTAAACAAGTGAAAGTGAACATCCCGCTTCTTTATATCGTTCAGCAAGTCCCCACTTACGCGAATTTTCTTAAGGACTTATGTACCCAAAAGCGACACACTCAAGTGCCCAAAAAAGTCTTCTTAGCCACCAGTTTGAGTGAAGTCTTGTCCCAATCCATGCCCGTAAAATACAAAGATCCTGGCTGCCCTACGATTTAATGTACAATTGGAGACAAGATGATTAACAAATGTTTGATAGACTTAGGCGCGAGTGTCAACTTGATTCCATGCTCCATGTACGAACAATTAGGCTTAGGTGAGCTCAAACCCATAAAAGTTACGCTTCAATTCGCCGACCGCTCCATTAAGAAGCCCATGGGAGAAATCGAGGACGTGCTCATTTGAGTAGGGCAATTCATATTCCCCGTTGATTTTATCGTTCTCGAAACACAACCCGTGACAAATCCCGCGAGTCAAATTCCATTGATTTTAGGCCGACCATTTTTAGCCACCTCAAATGCCTTAATCAATTGTCGTAACGGTTTGATGAAAATCTCTTTTGGAAACATGACTTTGGATCTCAACATTACCAATCTTGAGAGCCAATCGAACGAACCTCGTGACCAAACGTTGGAAGTTAGTGCTATTCACGAAAACTTTAAAAACGAAACACTTGATCTTAACAATGAACGCGAGGCCGAGTACGAAAAATTATTTCATGAAATTCCCAACGAGATTGAATACACTCTTCCTTTTGAATCGCTTCCAGTTGTGTCCGAATCTCAACCAATTCTTTGATCGAAAAACTCCCGAAGTTGGACCTCAAACCACTTCCCGATCACCTTAAGTACGCATACTTAAATGAAAACGAAACTTCTTCTATCATCATTTCTAACAATCTTTCTCTTGACCAAGAAGCTTCTCTTCTCTCTATTCTTTCGAAAAATAAGGAAGCGATGGGATGGTCGATCTCCGATATAAAGGGAATTAGTCCCGCTATTGTTCAACATCGCATCCATTTAATCGATGATGCCAAGCCTATTCGTGACTCACAATGAAGGCTTAATCCAAAAATGAAAGATGCAGTGCGTGATGAAATTCTTAAACTTCTCAACAACGGAATCATTTACCCAATCTCCGATAGTTTATGGGTTAGCCCAATTCACGTTGTACCGAAAAAGTTTGGGCTAACCGTTGTCAAGAATGATTTAAACGAACTTATTCCAACGCGTACTCAAATAGTTTGGCGTGTTTGCATTTACTATCGAAAAGTAAATGCTACAACACGAAAAGATCACTTCCCTCTTCCCTTCATTGACCAAATGCTCGAACGTTTAGCCGGCCACGAATTCTACTGCTTCCTTGATGGTTATTCCGGCTATAACCAAATTCCAATCACTCCCGAAGATCAAGAGAAAATGACTTTCACGTGTCCATTCGGTACCTTTGCTTATCGACGTATGCCATTCGGACTTTGTAACGCTCCTGCTACTTTCCAACGATGCATGGTTGGAATCTTTTCCGACATGATTGAACGC
This sequence comes from Allium fistulosum, assembly GCA_030737815.1. Classification (NCBI taxonomy): domain Eukaryota; kingdom Viridiplantae; phylum Streptophyta; class Magnoliopsida; order Asparagales; family Amaryllidaceae; genus Allium; species Allium fistulosum. The sequence goes on from CM060904.1 coordinate 361,745,655, forward strand.
TTTCTAGAAGTTTTTATGGACGATTTCTCTATCTTTTGTGATTCTTTTTCCCAATGTTTACATCATCTCAAGTTGGTTCTAAATCGATGTAAAGAAAAACATTTGATTTTGAATTGGGAAAAATGCCACTTTATGGTCAAAAAAGGCATAGTCCTTGGACATATCATCTCAAATAAAGGCATTGAGGTAGATAAAGCGAAAATCGACGTAATTGCAAACCTACCCATTCCCAAAACTATTAAGGAAATTGATCATTTATAGGACACACTGGCTTTTACCGACGCTTTGCGAAAGACTTTAGCAAAATTGCTCGTCCTTTGACGACTCTTCTTGGAAAAGACGTTCCATTCGATTTCAACTCTGAGTGTATCTCTTCTTTTGAACGTCTCAAAAATGAACTCATTTCTACTCCAATCATTTGCGCACCCAACTGGGATCTTCCTTTCGAAATAATGTGTGATGCTTCGAACTTTGCTGTTGGTGCTGTCTTAGGACAACACATCAACAAGATCCTCCACGTCATTTACTATGCGAGTATGACTTTGAACGACGCTCAACTCAACTACACAACAACCGAAAAAGAGCTTCTAGCTGTCGTTTTTGCGCTCGAAAAGTTTCGACCTTACTTGATAGGTTCACACATTACTGTGTACACGGACCACTCTACTATTCGATATCTCTTCGCTAAAAAGGATCCTAAATCCTGTTTGATTCGTTGGATCCTTTTACTTCAAGAATTTGACCTTACAATTAAAGACAAAAAAGGATCCGATAACGTCATAGCCGATCACTTGTCTCGTCTTCCGAACACATCATCTTCTTTGCCAATCAATGAAAACTTCCCCGATGAACAACTTCTTTCAATTTCTATCGATCCATGGTACGCTGATATAGTGAACTACTTAGTCACTAAAGAAACTCCCTCATCTTGGTCCAAACAGGATAAATACAAATTCACGTCCCAAGTGAAATATTTCTATTGGGACGATCTATACTTGTTCAAATATTGTCCCGACCAAATCATCTAACGTTGCATTCAGGATAATGAGATCAGGAATGTTCTTTCGTTTTGCCACGATCAAGCGTGTGGTGGACATTTCGGTCCTCGAAAAACTGCGGAAAAGGTGCTTCAGTGTGGTTTCTATTGGCCTTCCCTTTTCAAAGACTCGTTTGAATTTTGTAAAACTTGTGATCGTTGTCAAATGCTTGGACGAATTTCTCGACGAGATATGATGCCTGTAAACCCCATTCTTACGATCGAAATCTTTGATGTTTGGGTTATCGACTTTATGGGACCTTTTCCCAATTATTTTGGAAACTTGTATATCCTTCTCGCTGTCGATTACGTCTCAAAATGGGTCGAAGCCGTTCCTTGCAAACCAATGACCATAGAATTTTTTGTGAAATTTCTCAAAAAAAACATCTTTTCGAGGTTTGGCACACCTCGCACAATAATCAGTAATAACAGAACCCATTTTTGCAACCGTTCTTTTGAAACTTTAATGAAAAAATACTCAATAACCCACAAGTTATCCACTCCGTATCATCCTCAAACTTATGGGCAAGTTGAAGTTTCGAATCGTCAAATAAAACAAATCTTGGAGAAAATTGTCAATAAAAATCGAAAAGATTGGTCTCGGAAATTGACCAACGTGCTTTGGGCTTACCGTACTACTTTTAAAACTAACCTTAGGATGTCCCCATTTCGTTTAGTTTACGGTAAAGCTTGCCATTTACCCGTTGAAATCGAACACAAAGCATTGTGGGCAATAAAGAACTTAAACTTTGATCTTGAGAAAGCTGGCAAAAACCGAAAACTACAACTCAACGAACTAGAAGAACTTAGGAATGATGCGTATGAAAATGAGAAAATTTACAAAGAAAGAACCAAAGTTTTTCATGACAAGTCAATACTAAGGAAAATGTTTTTGCCTAACTAGAAAGTTCTTTTATATGACTCAAGACTTCATTTATTCCCTGGGAAACTTAAATCAAGATGGACCAGATCGTTTGTGGTACGAACTATTTTTCCACATGGTGCCGTAGAAATAGAAAACCCCAGGGATGGATCGATTTTCAAAGTCAACGGTCATCGTTTGAAACCTTTCTTGGAATTGCCAAATAACCAAGAGGAGGAGCTCATGATCCTTCATGAGCCAAGCTACGTCTAGTAAGAATGTTAACCCTCTTTTGTAAATATGTACATAGTTTTCCCCGTTACACTCATTATATCATGCATCGACTGTGGGGACACATTCAAAATTAAGTGTGGGGGGAGTCTCATTTTCATTTTTTAAGTTTCATGGCATTTGTGAATTTTCATTTTCCTTTATCTAAAAAACAATCAAAAAAATTTCTAAATCCCAAAAACATTTTCATTTTAGCATTTTGATTTATTTTTGAAGAAACACTATAGGATAAGTATAAGTTTTGGTTAATAATTTGAAATTTTCAAAAATTTGTTTGTCTTAACAAAATAAAAAATGAAGTTTGATTACAAATAACAATGGTTTAACTAGTATATAGGAAGGTTCATATGTGTTAATTATGAAGTATGTTCTAATTGAAAATCTTTGTTTAAAAAAGTGGTAAATTTAAAGTAAAGGATATAACATTTTTATCCACTAAGATAAATGGTGCTAAGATGATTTTGCAAAACTCTCTCTTTCTAAAAAAAATTAAAAAAAAACATTTGTATATATGTATATATATTTTTAACACCTAGAGTCATGTGTTCACACTAGTGTGTTCACTCGCCATGCTCTGTACCCTTCTCACGTAAGCCCGAAAGGCAGTGCATGATCGGCATATCTGGCCTCAGTTTATCTGAGTTAGGTGTATATATATAAAAATTATTTTTAATAACGCCTACACTCAACACACTTGTGTGTTCACTCGCCACGCTCTGTATTCCCCTCACATCAGTCCGCAAGGCAGTGCACAGGTAATATATCTGGCCTCAGTTTACCTGAGTTAGGCATATGTAAATATTGTTAATAAAAGTTTCAAATAAGAGAGAGTAAGAAATTGAAATCCAAGCATCATTTTAACTTGTTTGATTTGACTTGTTATTGGAAAGAAATGAAATTACCACTTTGATAAACTTTGACAATCAACTAAGGATCTATTTCATAGTTGCACTATGTTGTCAACCGAAACAACGAGTTAAACTATAGTATATTTGTTACGATAACTTTGTGTTTATTGGAAGTTTTGATGAGTAAATGACTTAAATTTTCAAGACAATGACCAGAACATATATTTAACTTATTTGTGTCTATTTAAAAATAAATCTTTCATTTGTAAATACTTTCAAAAACTCGCATTCATCTCATTGTAAATAAATCTTGGATTTTGTAAATATTTTCACTTCGCCCTCGGATTTTGTGGGTAGTATCCGCAGAAAACCCTCACGAGACAATACTCGTCCTACTGGGGACACCCAGAGGTTTAACGGCTTGTAGCATATGCTTAATGCAATCGTGCTCCCTATGAAAACAGATTTATCCTAGTTTTCCTTTATTCGAGGACGAATAAAAAATAAGTGTGGGGGTATTTGATGTGCACATAAATGCATATATTTACATCCATATTTTATCTCTTTTTATTTAAATAAACATCATATTTTGGCATTTTTACATGTTAAAACCAAAATTCAATTATTTTCAAACCATCATATTTTCATCTTCATTCAGGGGCAAAGTGGTCATTTTTGTGCATGTGTCAATTTAAGAATTTTTACTTGGACAATTTTTATAGGATATTTTGATGCATATGGAAGTGGGATTCATGATGATATATGAATGCACAAGGAAATACAAAGGAATGAAGAGGAAATAATTCAAGTTCAAGATCATGGAGGACCCCACCCACTTACCTAAATGTACAATTAGGAGCTAATGGACAACTAAGTGGAGGTTAAAGCTTCATGCACATCAAATGATGGATTAATTAGTGGCTAATGGTTACTTGGTGGCCACACTTCCTAAAGGGTATTTTGGAAAGCTCCCTAAAAATAGAATTAGGGTTTTATGCATGATTAAATAACCCTCTTATGTACATGTAAATATCTTCTACTCTTTCATTTTACTTAGGAAATTAAGCAATCAAATTGTAAGCTCAATGTTACATGAAATAAAAATGGCTTCCAAGCCTCTTTCTTCTCTCTTTTCTACATGCATTTCTTTGTTTTATTGTTAATGTTTATTTCTATTCTCTCTTTCTTTTTATGTTCATAGCTTAGATTTACATTTATGCACTAGTCTAATTAATTTCCTTCTAGTAGTTAATCTTCTTTTTCTTTGTTTATTCTCTACTTTCTTTCATTTTCAATGTTGAAACTTCCATGTGTTGATTTGATAACATAAATGAGTAGCTAAACCCTTTCAATTTAGGGGCAATGAAGCACTCAAATATTATGTAATTTCAACATTTTTATGATTTATGATCTCTTTAGCTTGTGCTTCATGAAAGTGAATTTTGATGTAAGTTTATACAAGTGGGTTTGATACTTATGTTGCTTATGCAAATGAGCTATTCTTATTCAACATAAACACAATTTACATCATCATTTACTAATTAATTTTTGATTTTAAAATGAAAGTAAAAATGAAATTTGATGGTCTATATTACTAGTTAAAATAGTAAATAGATCATACTTAAAATAGCTTTTGCTTTGGCTTCATTTTCATGAGAATTGATAAGTGGTTTATTTGTTGTATTATAGTTTGATGGTTTGAGTTATGTTAATTAATAACATAAACAAACCATACTTATGATAAATGCAATGATTATTTCACTTAATATCAAAGTTAGAGATCATAAATTATTTGTTTGTTGATTTACAAAAATATGAGAGTGGATTTGCCTCTAAATTGTTCTCTAGTCTAATAGTTTTTAAATCACATTTTAATTCTAGCTTTAGCTTCTTTTTCGTAGTTAACAATTTCATCTCATTTTGGTCTAATTTGATTGAATTGAAAATTTTAAGATCTTAAAAATTCCCTACGGATCGACCCGTACTCGCCACATACTAACTTTTGTACTCCTTTTCAAAACCATTAAAAGCCTTTCCTTTGAATGCTTCAAAACATTAGACATCCCTCTTTAAAACCTTTAAATACTGTCTTTCAAAAGCATAGGAAAAACCTTTCACTTCAACCCTTTCGAAACCATGGGGAACCACCCCTTCGAAACCATTCATTAAAACCTTTCGAAAGAATTAAAATTCTAAACCTTTCGAAAGACTTTGGGTTTAATTTAAAACATGTGGAAACCATTCTAAACCATTCAAAATTTCACCCCTTCGAAACCGTTGAAAATCATCTCGGTCGAAACCATTTGGATTATGCCTTCAAGTAGAGTAAAAGGATCAAAAACCCATTAAAGTAGAAAGCATATGTTTCAAAACCATATAAATCTGTCTCTTTCAAAACCATTTGGGTTTTACTTCAATCATAGAAAAAGGGTCTTTAAAACATTTAAATCGAAAACATCTGTTTCGAAACCATTTCCTAAGTAAAGAAGTGATGGTGTCAAAACAATCCCTTCGAAAGCATTGGAGAAGTGACCAAATTTTAGAAAACAAGGTACCCCTTCAAAACCATCTGAGTCGAAAGGTAAAAAGGTGGCAGCAAAAGGTTTCAAATTAGTCGAAAGCAGTTATTTAAAAACAAAGGCGCGACCCAATCAAAACCATTTCCTTTAAATCATTGACCTAGTCGAAAGCTAACTAAGTCGAAAGCTACTTATTCGAAAGCAAGCACGCGAATTTTTAATTTTAAAAGCAAAGTGATGCCTCAACCCCTTTAGAACCATGGTTTCGACTACATACCTTTCGCCTTCTATCCAATTCGCTATGCACCAACATATTGATACCATGCGCATTGGTTTCGATGGTGTTGAAGGCGGAGGGACTTAGTCGAAAGCTAACCAAGGCGGAAGCAGGTGCCAAAAGCAACAAAACAATAATTAGCATGTAACAAATAGTTCTTTTCACCTACCCTGCTTCACGTGTCAAATTTTGATTAGTTGCCTCTTTTATTTACCACTAAAAAGTGCTGCAATTTTCAGAAATAACTATTTGAATTATTTGCAAAAAGCCCCTTCTCCTTTTATAAATATATAAAACATTTATGTCTCATACCTTAAATAATTTTATATACCCATTAAAACACTTAGGAAAATTATACAAAAATTCCAGAAAATCTCTTTTAATATGTTTTCCAACATATAAAAATTTCAGACCCAAACCTTTTATTATTTAACCATAAATAATTTATAACCCAAATTAACGGTTTCTTTATTAGAAAACCCATATAAATTTCACAAAAATTCAGAAAATTCTGAAAATTAAAATCCATCTGTAAAATAATATTTACGATCTTCAAAAATATTCGCAAGGCATTTGGATGTTATTTTATAGGGTTTTCGCCTTAAAACATATCATAATTTCAATATGAACAACCATAATTCATCAACAAGTATATATAACCATTCCATCATTCAAAAACATGGCAAATTAATGCAAAATATTTGGAATTTAACTTAAAATCGAAACAATAAAAATTTGAGATGTAAACATTATTCAACTTAGCTTTAGAGATTAAAGAGATTGAGATGTGAATGGATTTTATTTGAATTAACTTCTTCCTTAGCTTTTCTTAATCTTCTTCCTCTTTTCCTTGTTAATGGTGGCCGGCCTCTTTGAAAGTTTTTGAAAATGAAAAATGAACGTGTGTAGGAATACACGGCCAAGTTTTAGGGATATAGGAATGGTCTCTTTCTTATTTTACCCCTCCTTTATTTCAATTTAACTCTTATTTTAATTCATAGGTTAAATGGCATGGCTACCCTTTGACTCAATCAAATCTCAATCCCCTAATCAATACATTATTTTATTTAAGTTAACTAATTAAATATCCTAAATAATGTTACCAAAAATATGGGGTGTTACAGATTAATTAATTAGATGTTGTTTGACAAACACCTATATACCTGACATCTTTTTATCGATGATTGGTGCGAAGGAACCGGGGTCGGATTTGGGTAATTCCTATCCATAAACCACTTCAAACCAATGTATACATTCAGAAATGAAGACATCTTGATGATGAAGACATGTTGAAGATTATGATTATTAAAGACCGAAAATCTTCTTAAGCAGAATGACTGCTTATTGACATTCTCTGGGTAGCTCCCAATATCGAGAAATTTATTATGCAGTGGTCCTGTTGTGTTTTGAAATTTTCGGATTGCAAGGACTACTCACTACTGATCCTAGGGGTGGCTCCCAAAGGATGTGGTAGGAGGGGTGCCTTCGGTTTCGTTTAGTCCCAGAACGAACTTGTATGGACGAGTGTCTGACATTGCATTTCTAAATCACGAACGTTGATTTTTACAAATGTACATATGTTGGTGGCGTAGGAAGCAATCCTATTAGCTTAACACTCTTCTCTGAGACCTACGAGCTCGGAGGTTGTATTTTTGTCGAAGTAAATTAGTGATAAACGGATTGGCAATGTGGCATTCTAAGTGGAATGCGCTTTGTGGAAGAATAAAGCTAGCTTTATGAAAAACAAAGCATGGCTTTATGGAAAGAAGAGCATAGCCTCTCTAGCCTCACAACTCAGTAATGATACGGGATACTATGTGGTCTGCAAGACACAATTACGGGCTATCGGATGAAATGCGGAAAAGGCTACAGCCTTTCATGGGTAGAATAAGTGGCGTTTGAGTCCTTGGATGAGTATCCATTGATATTAATTCCCATCGGTTATTGATAGCATGATATAGTGGCATCTGAGTCCTTGGATGTGTAGCCATTGGATATATGTTTGTTTCAACCAAAACACCGCAAAGGAAGGAAAAGACCACTAGTTCCCTATCATTTTGGAAATCCAATTCCAATAAGAGCTTTACGGTTTTGATTATAGTCCCAAAATAGCCGTAATGCTTTGTAAACATTTCAGCTACCCCTTTTGTATCATATATTCCATCTGGTATATTCCGTTGACCTAGTCCGGATATTTTACCATAGACTTAGTCCAGATATTGATACTTTATTTTGATATATTACTTGAAAAGTGTTTTCAAACCAATGACATTAAGAATAATATCAAATGGTTTAAGTATAAAGTACTTTGGTTTTCATAAGGTAAAAATCCATCCGTGTTTATGTGTGGGCGTGGTCATATGAGATAACTTTCTTTTTTAAAGGTTTTGATTAACATCAGCATGAACTATACATTTAAAATTTTGAGTATCTCACGTTGGTTTATCAAGCCTGATCTGGGTAATTTTAATACTCGGGTCAGATCCGAGTAGTTTCAGGTTCAGTTGAAGACACTTGGAGTTTCCAGAGGAGAACTTGAGATCTTCATATACGTATGGACGTATTCTATTATCTGCTGCATCTATTGCATTTGTTTTTACATTTATAAGAACAGAGATTTATAACTGTCCAGGCTAAATCTAGGTTAGACTCTGATATTATATTCAAAATTTTCCGCGGTAAAGATTACATATTGAAATAATATATGTTATTCCATTCGTGTGAGATTCTATTTTCTATTCTATCTTCTTTTCTTTTTCACCATAACAATCTATCTTTTCGGCACTTGGAATTGTGGCAAGTGAATACCGTGGATGTTTTAGTGTCAATTTCTAAGGATAGAAAAGGTGAGTCATTACAGATGTACTCAGCCCCAATTGTGGAATCAATAATTGTTTCTTGCTTAGAACTTTTCCAACTAATGGCTCCGCCGTTAAGCTTAAAGACATAACCAGACACCGATTTACTACCATCTACATCACTTTCAAAGCTCGAATCTGCATACCCCTTCATAAGGTGGTCTCCATTCTCGTATATAAGGATAAGTCTTGAATATTTCTTAAATATTTCAGCATACATTTTACGACCATCCAATGTTTTTTTTCGGGATTAGACTAGTATTAGCTTATGCATCTTAATGCGTATGTCACGTTCAGTCTAGTACATATCACATTGTATATTATATATGGATACTATGGTTGAGGCATATGAGATCCTCTTTATATGCTCTTTCTCCTCATTGATATGAGGAGCATTCTTCTTAGGAAGGTCGATTCCAGACTAAGTTGGAATGTTTCCACCCTTGGAATTCTCTATACCGAACCTTTTTAGTATGGTATCTATGTACAAGGATTGGGACAATCCCAACAGCTCTTAGATATATCTCTATAGATCTTTATACCGAGTATATAGGCTGCATCTCCCAAATCCATAATGGAGAAATTCTTGGATACGTTCCAAAGGGGTTATAATTAAATGAATTTGGAAGTGTTACAACTTTGGAAAAATGAATAATATTTTAAAAGAATAATGACACGGAATTTATATGGTTTTGAAATGAATATGTTTGATATGAAAAATAAACCATTTGAAATTGAAATAACCATGGGTTATAATAACGTTTGGTTGTTAAAGAGACCGGAATCGGATATGGGCATACTCTCTGTCGATACCGAAAACCACTTTAACAATTGTGTACGCGGTGGAGATTCTAGAATGAAGTAGGATGGTGGCGATGATCCTAAAGGTATATTTACGTGGACCTAACTCCCGTGAGTTAACATAAGGTGGCTTATACAGGAGCAATCGACGGGCCAAGGAGGTAGCTCCTCTAATCGGACACACTTCATCGTTAGCCATTCTATTACTTTGTGATTGATTTGGTGCACACCTTTGATTCAGGAGTGTCGATCGAGTTGGGCGTTAGTTGCGGCTATGCGTTACCAATAGTCCGAAAGTGTAATTGGTATATCTACCCTGGCATTGCCTAGTTGTGTCGTGTCACCTACCCTAGCGCGCCTTCTACGAGTTTGGTATGTACCATACCTATGGAGTGCCCTCTGACGGCACCCAGTACGGGTGGGATTACGGTACTGTATAGACTATGGGAAATAAAAATGTGTTAAGGGGGAAAATGTAACGCCTTAACACTATTTTAATGGTTTACTTTACTTTAGACATTATTATAATAGCGTATATTACTACATAGTTGACAATTTAACAGATCCTTAGAGGATGGGCAATCCCAAGCATCCTTTAAGTTACTGATGCATTTCTTTTACAGTTCACTTGAGTTGATTTACATTTTATAAGTATGTATGTCCTGACTCGAGTGTTTTGTGTTTTGCTTGACACTCGGGTCAGCCTGAGTTTCACAGCTTTGGTTTCATCTTTTTGGAGATAGAGATCCGCCGGAGATTTAGCAGTCTATCTGATATTTCTATTCCAGTTATTTCAACTGAGCTTTTGCTTTTGTAGTAGAGAACTTATGTACCTTGAATTTCCAAATATATTGGATTCCGACTTTGGTATTTTGTATTAGTTTTGAGACTTTGTATCTAGTAGCTTCATGAACTACTATGTTTATTTTATTTCGCTGTGAGTTATTCTGATATTCTATGTCTGTGATTGATTTTATTTGCCCCAAATTTTATTAACAATCTGTTGTTCTGAATTATTCAAGTCTGACAAGTGTGGTTTTACTGTCGATTTGAATGGTCCAAAATGGCGGGATGTTACAAAAATTTTAACGATTTTTATAACGTAATTAACTGAATTTTTGAGAAAAATAAAACAATAAAATTTGACAATGGAAATTTAATATTTGGAATACGTCTATTTTAACATAGCAACTGGTAAATTTTTATTGGAAAATATGAAGTTTATTTTGTTGTGTAATTTTAATTAAATTTAAATCAGTTAATTTGATGAAAATAAAAATATTTTCGAAACCTAAATATTTTTATATAACAAAAATGTAAATTATTTTCTGAGTGAGACGTCATAATTCATTTCGTAAAATTTGGACTGTTTCAGCTCCATTTATCTTATTTTTGGTGTTTTAGCAGCATTTTTAACAGTGAAAAATCAAGTTTTTATAACTTGATTGTATCGCTGATATCTATGTACCATTATGTTCGTCTCGTCATGCTGATCACCGTAGTATATTCATTTGTGTGTTTTGGTGTCCGGTACGCGGTGAAATCGACAAACGGTTAATCGTACCGGTATCATTTTTGAGCCTTTTGGCTTTCCTCTGTCCTTTCGGTTGTCCATCGGCTAATGTTAATAGCCACTAGCTATTAATAATTTTTGAGACTTTTTTTATTCCTGTTTGTTCACTATAATTCTCTGGTTCGATCAGTTCTTCTCCTCCTTTCTATGATTTGATATGTTCTTCCTCAATTTAATATATATATATATAATATATATATTATCTGAATCTTTTTCAAAGCCTAGCTTCCTTGAAACGGTGACTAACTCAAACCCGTCCTTTGCTTATTCCATAAAACTCATCCACATGCCAGTCATTTTATCACCAAATTCTGCCAGTGCTCTCGTCCCTGATGAAACCCCACCTTCCCACCATCGTACAACTCCAGCCGCCGCGTCTCCCTGTACCTCGTCCGTGCATATGACCACGTCAGCCATTTCGTGAGCATCTCCACCGCCAAACCCCTCCAGCAATCTGCCTCCTAACAGCCGCATCTCGCGCAGCCTACACCCCTCCCAAATCTCGCCTCCACGTCATCCGCCATATCCTCCCACCACAAACTAGAATTCACCATCGCACCACAAAACAACCCATCTCCGCCAAAAGCAAATGGAAACCACCACCCAAATCACCAGCCACACGTCCACTCATCTCCCCATGCCAAACATCACCATCGACAAACTCCACAACTCCTCCCTCTCGGCCTCCATGACCCGCTCCGCCTTCCAAACCCACACGAAAAATTTCGGCCACCACCTTCATCACATCATCGCCTCCACCTAACATACCCAACTACAAGTGTAGCCGACTCCACCCTCCTCCACAACCCTGACCACTACATCTCCTTGCTTCCTGGACATGACAGCCTCTCGCCATCCAAAGCAACCAAGCTGAGCCAATTTCTGTTCTTATCTTAGCTTCTTCTTGCATCTTGTTTAAGGAAGGTATATATATTGGTTATATATTTGATCTGTTGTTTTTGTGTATAAGTTATATTAGTTTATCTTATCTTTATGTATATAAACTAATCCGTTTGTTCATATATGTATAAGTTTATAGGGGGATTTATATGATACATTGTTTTTCTGTGAGTCATCTTGTTTATATATAATATGTTAAAGAAGCTTATAATAGTTTACATATATAATCTGCTGCTTACACTATAATGTAATATGTTAGTATAATATATGTTAGTTTTATATAAGACCTGTTGGTTTATAATACATAAGTTTATAAAGGTATACATATAAGTTGGTGGTCTGTTGAGTATATATATCATGATTACTTTGACAAGTAATTCGAATTAAAATATTGATTTCAAAGTATACGTGCATAAATATGTATGGTTATTTATAAGGTATTTGAACTGTTGTCCATATATAAGCTTATATAAGTTATATGTTGTTCATATATATAAGCTACACAAGTTCTATGTGAGTTGTTGAGTTTATGAATATATTATAATAAAGTATATTTATATTGATTTTTTTTATAAATATCAATCTTAAATTATAATATGTATGAAATTATATAGATTAGTTTATATATTAGTTTATATATATACATGAGTTTGGTTTTGGATATATAGAGAATTTATATTGATATGTGTTTCAAATCGAATAATTATAAAGAAATATATAATATAAGATTTCTATATGAGAAATTTTAAACTTTAAAGATTTATATATGTTGTACCCATTGATTTTCGAATTTCAGCCTATCTTTGCTTTGTTCGTAGACTTCATATTCATCGTGCTTTTCTTTTAGTTCGCCGCGGTCTAGAATTGATCACAGCAGTTGGTTGCTTTGATTTGTTGCTTATTCGTGTGCGTGTCCGTGTCATCTTCTAATTTCTCTAGCCTCGAAAGGTGAGCAATCACTCACGATTAACATTCTTATATTTAATAAATTTAAATTCACATTGAAATGATAATTGAAATATGCTGTTAAAATTGAACTGTTTATTTTTATTGCTATATATGATATGGCATTATCTATAACTGTTCACTTATGACATCTGACACCATCACCTGTTGTTTATATTTTATTTAATTTGTTATTGATGATATATGCCTGTTATTGATATGCTATATAATTATCATATTTATTCTCATTCTACAAGTTCCCTGTTAGTTTAAAATTCCATATGGGTTGAAATGATACATACCCGAACAATATTATAGATTAGGGAAAAATCGTTATGGGTTGAAATGATACATCCAAGCAATTTTCATTAATTTTGAATTTTGGGATTGCGGGTTGAAATGATATATACCCGTAGATATTTAAATTGCGAATTGAAATGATAAATATCCGTATCACTTGACCATAGGATAGAAAATTATATATGGACACCGTTGGTCTATATGTGAAAAATGATTTCCAAAGTTTGAAAAGAAATATATGGGTTTTATTGAATATTGTCTTTTAAAAATATAATATATAAATGTTATTTTTATATGTATAAAATTTAGATTTTAAAATAATATGTTTTGGGAAATTTTAATTTATAAGTTGTTTTGACAATATAAATTTTAAGATTTTTCTTATAATTTTATTATTTAAAAAAAATATAAATTAAGATTTAATACAAAATACATTTAATAATAAGATTTAATTTAATAGAAATTTAATTTAATTAGTATATAACATGTTTAAGTATGTATTTAAATTTATATTAATATTAAAAAATTAGATTTTTAAAACTTTAATAATAAAGGTTGGGAAGAAAAATTAAAGTTGACTTGGAATTTAAATTGATTAATAATTGAATTTAAATAAGAATTGATTTGAACTTACTGATTTTGAGATTTTGAAAGATATGATTGATAACATGATTTGATAAAAAGTGATTAAGTGAATATTTTCAAATTTGAATAAAATAAAAGTGAAACATTGAAATATAAATGAAACATATATTGAAATGTTTGAATATTTAAATTTTGAATCTTATTGGAATTGAAGTGATAGTTCAAACCTGGATTTTGAAATCGAGATAAATTGAAATAGTTTATTTAGAATTTAAATTGAATCTTTTGACCTTTAAATTTAAATGGTTAAATTAGAATTGATTTAAATTGAATTTTTGGAATTTAAGTTGATTTGAATCGATTTGCGAAATTGGAGGAAACAATTTAATATATATAAATTATTTCAATATATAAACTATTTTAATTTATAACTATTTTAATATATATACTATTTTCAATATCTAAACTGTTTAAGTTGGAAGTGTTATGATTTCAAAAGTGTTATGATTTCAAAAGTGGTACGATTCTGGAAAGGCATATTATTTAAAGTGAATAATGATATCGAATTAATATGGTTTTGAAATGAATATTATATTCTGATATGAAGTATGAACTATTTGAAATGAAATGACCACGGTGTGAAATAAATGTTTGGTTGTTAAAGAGACCGGGATCGGATATTGTCATACTCTCTGCCAATACCGAAAACCACTTTAACAACTGTGTACGTGGTGGAGATTCCAGAACGAAGTAGGATGGTTGGCGACAATTCTATATGAGGTATTAACGTAGCCCTGACTCCCGTGAGTCAGCTTGATGTGGCTTAAACATGAGCTATATCGGGCCAAGTGTGGTCATTCCCCTATCGGGCACATTCATCGATACCATTCTATTGCTTTTGGGATTTGATTGGGTGCACCTTTGATTTGGGAGTGTGTCACGAGGTGGGCGGTAGTAGCTGCTATGCGTTATCACCAGTCCGGGAGTGCAAATGGTATATTTACCCTGGCATTGCCTCGAGTGTCTTGTCGCATGCCTTATCGCGCTTTCTACGAGTTTGGTTTGTATCATACCTATGGAGTGCCCTCTGATAGCTCTCAAGTTTACGGAGGGAGTTATGTTACTATATAGACCATGGGAATATATAAAATGTGTTAAGGGGGATATGGGTAACGCCTTAACGCTATTTTAATAGTTTACTTTACTATAGACATATTATAATAGCGTATATTACTACATAGTAGATAGTTCCACGGATCCTTAGAGGATGGAAATCCCAAACATCCTTTAATTTACTTGTATTTCAGTTGACATTTCACTTGAGTTGAATTTATTAATATAAGAATATTAATCCTGACTCGAGTGTTTTGTGTTTTGCTTTATGCTCGGGTCAGACTGAGTGTCGCAGCATTTGAGACTCACCTTTGGAGATTGGAGCTTTGTTTGAAGATCTATATATCCAGCTTTCAGTTATTTCAGTTTATTCTACTCATTTATGTTCAAACTCGTCAGTTGCTTTTGTATTAGCGATTCATTTGTATTTGGGATTCTTTTGTATTTTGTTCAGACTCTGATGTTTTATAGTAGCTTCATGAACTACTATTTTTCTATTCCACTGCTTATTATTGTAATACTCTGTGTCTGTGATTCTGTGATTGATTTATTTACTGTATATGCTGAGTTTTGCCAAATATAAATTAACAATCTGATATTTTGAGCAATTCAAGTCCGACATGTGCGGATGCGAACGGTTCAAAATAGCGGGTCGTTGTAGGTGGTATCAGAGCTCTGGTTTAGGAAAAACTTAGCATATGGAGTAAAATTAATCTTCGTTCGAGCTTGAAATTTTCTTCGTTAGGATTCTCCTAGATTAGGATTTCATTCAGATTTTGGAACTTTCCCTTTATTCTGAAATCCATCCTTGTCTTCCTGTTCGTGTTCTCCTTGATACTGGAGCATCCCATAGCTTCAACCTCAATTGGCAACTTCATCCTTTGTGTGACTAATCCCATCGGCGGTCCCGCCAGCCTAAATATGATTTGTAAAGGGGTGAAACTCCTTTTAACAAGCGTCGATCCACCGGAGATTTCTACGTCCTCGGTTTAGATGCTATTAATTCTTGCAAAGCCCGAACCATCTCTAGTAGATGATCAGGGTAATTCCCTTGTAATCTTCCACTTCGATAATCAGAGATTATCCTGATATTGGGTGAAGTCACTTCTCCACCTCCTCAGCAAGAAATTGAATTCCGCATCGATCCTATCCCTGGAGCTTGACTTGTGTCCTGATTCTCTTTGATGATATTCTCGCCTTCTCTAAGTCTCGGTTGACCGGTTAAGGTCGCCCGAAATCTATATAAGCCTATTCATCTTTTCTCTTTTGTAATCTATCTATCTTTTATCACTTTCGAGCCTACCTATCTTAGTTCGAATTCTCTTTGATCAGGTCCTTCTGAATTTGAATCTCTATCCTTGTTTTGAAATCAATCCTTTAATCATCGTGTGAGGGAGTGTATTTGTTATTAATATAAAATGTTTTATATTGTGTTGTTTGAGTTGTTAAGTTTGAATTTTGGGTTTCGATCGATTCGTCTAACTAACGCTATCGGTAGAAATTCCAAAACACTTGAATAGAGAAAACTGACACAATACTATTTTCAAAATTGGTAAATGATATAATTTTGTGTATGATTATATTATATATATAGAGGTATAATTTTCTGAAATTAAATAGTTAAATGAATGGTTGTTAGAAATGATAATATTTGATTATCATTTATTGTTTGTAAACCATTGACTATTGCAACATGATATAAATAGATGAAATTATAAAACATGGTTTATAAATTGATTTGAAATTGAAATGAATTTAAATTAAGCATTTGAGAATTCAATTTCCGGTATTTTCAAAAAAATGGTTTTAAAAGTTTTGAAATTATATTATTTGAAAGTATTTTCGAATGAAAATTGTTTCCAAGAAATTTTAAAAGAAGTAAGTACTCCCCTCTTTTGTCACTGAAAAATAATTTCGGTGATGACTGCAGCATCATCGACATTCATTTTCGAGTCTCAGAGTGGAAGGACCACTTAGTAGCTTTGCTACACTTTTGTTTTGGAAAATGGATTTGATTTGAATTTCTTTAGTATGATTTGAGGTATGAGATATATATATATATATATATATATATATATATATATATATATTTCAAAATAGTTGAAGTGAAACCGAAAATTCAATTCTTAAATTCTGTATTAAGTAATGGTATCCAATTATTGAAATAAAGTAAAAGTTTTGAATAATTGAAATGTTTAAAAGAGGGAATAATATTGAAATAACTTGAAACTAGGATAAAATTTATTTGTATAATACTCAATTGCATTCTAAAATATATAACTTAGCTGAATTATTCAAAAGTTAAAATGTTAATGTGAAATATGTAATTGAAGGGTATACAAGAGGAAACTTAGGTAATAAAATTTTCAAATTAAATTTTGCTTAATAAAAATATTATAAATAACAGGAAAATTTGTATAGTGTTTACACTCAGAAACATTAACATAACTTACCTAGAAAAGTTTAAATGTAATTAGAATGTAATTAGATAGTATACACTATGATATAAGTAATAGAATATCAAAAATTATATTTTGTTAAGGGAATTTACAGATAATAAATTGAATAATAAAAAGGAGAATTTATTTGTTAAATAATATATGGTTGTAATATGTTTATACACTTAATCTATGTTGCAAAATATGTTAAGTGAAATAAATTAAATAAATAGAAGAGAAGACTATTTAAGCAGATAAATATGAACTTAAGAATAGTGAACTTGAATTTTAAATGGAATCTACTTAGCTGAAGAAAATGGATAAAATAAATAAGTTACATAAAATAAATTTTGTTTTAAAAGAAATTTTTGTAATAAAGGTTAATAATTGAAGCCAAATCAATTGAATGAAAATATATTGAACTGAAATCAATCAAAGGTGAATATAATGACTATTTATTGAACGAGTAAAAAGGATTGAAACCAAATTTGCTGAATATTAATCAATTTTGAAATAAATAAAATTTATGTGGCTCTACAATTAACTGTTGTGTCTAATACTGTGTATTTCAAATCTATCTTTTCTTCTGGTTGATTCTATTCTCCTATCTCGTTCCTTTTTGGGGACGAAAAGTTTTGAGTAGGGGAGAGTGTAACGACCCATAAATTTTTAATGATTTTTATAACGTAATTAACTGAATTTTTGAGAAAAATAAAACAATAAAATTTGACAATGGAAATTTGATATTTGGAATACGTCTATTTTAACATAGCAACTGGTAAATTTTTATTGGAAAATATGAAGTTTATTTTGTTGTGTAATTTTATTTAATTTAAATTAGTTAATTCGATGAAAATAAAAATATTTTCAAAACCTGAATATTTTTATATAACAAAAATATAAATTATTTTCTCAATGAGACGTCATAATTCATTTCGTCAAATTTGGACTGTTTCAGCTCCGTTTATCTTATTTTTGGTTTTTAGCAGCACTTTCAGTAGTGAAAAATCGAGTTTTTATAACTTGATTGTATCGCTGATATCTGTGTACCATTATGTTCGTCTCGTCGTGCTGATCTCCGCAGTATATTCATTTGTGTGTTTTGGTGTCCGGTACGCGGCGAAATCGACAAACGGTTAATCGTACCGGTATCATTTTTGAGCCTTTTGGCTTTCCTCTATCCTTTCGGTTGTCCATCAGCTAATGTTAATAGGCACTAGCTTTTAATAATTTCTGAGACTTTTGTTATTCCTGTCTTTTCACTATAATTCTCTGTTTCGTTCAGTTTTCCTCCTCCTTTCTATGATTTGATCTGTTCTTCCTCAATTTAAAATATATATATAATATATATTGTCTGAATATTTTTCGAAGCCTAGCTTCCTTGAATCGGTGACCAACTCAAACCCGTCCTCTACTTATTCCACAAAACTCGTCCACATGCCAGTCCTTTTATCATCGAATTCTGCCAATGCTCTCGTCCCTGATTAAACCCCACCTTCCCACCATCGTACAACTCCAGGCGCCACGTCTCCCTGTACCTCGCCCGTGCATGTCGCCACGTCAGCCATTCCATGAGCATCTCCACCGCCAAACTCCTCCAGCACTCTACCTCCTAGTAGGCGCATCTCGCGCAGCCTACACCCCTCCCAGATCTCGTCTCCACGTCATCCACCATATCCTCCCACCACAAACTAGACTTCACCATCGCACCACAAAAAACCCATCTCCGCCAAAAGCCAACGACAATCACCACCCAAATCACCGACCACACGTCCACTCTTCTCCCCATGCCAAACATCACCATCGACAAACTCCACAACTCCTCCCTCTCGGCCTCCCTGACCCGCTCCGCCTTCCCAAACCCACACGACAAATTTCGGCCACCACCTTCATCACATCATCGCCTCCACCCAGCCTACCCGACTACAAGTGCAGCCGACTCCACCCTCCTCCACAACCCTGACCACTTCATCGCCTTGCTTCCTGGCCATTGCAGCCTCTCGCCATCCAAAGCAACCAAGCCGAGCCACTTTCTATTCTTATCTTAGCTTCTTCTTGCATCTTGTTTAAGGAAGGTATATATATTGGTTATATATTTGATCTGTTGTTTTTGTGTATAAGTTATATTAATTTATATTACATATATGTATATAAACTAATCCGTCTGTTCATATATGTATAAGTTTATGGGGGGGATTTATATGATGCATTGTTTTTCTGTGAGTCAACATGTTTATATATAATATGTTAAAGAAGCATATAATTGTTTACATATATAATCTGCTATTTACAGTTGTTATCCCGCCTTTTGGCAAGGCCGTGACACCAAGAACTTGACTAGAAACTAATGATGATTCATCTTAGAGATCGGTTATACGCAGGCTCACTATGGATATCGACGAATTTTGCCCGAGTCCGGATCAAGCTACAATCGACAAGACACGACGAGCGAAGCAATGAAAGTCGACATTCCAAATTTCAAGTCAATCCGAGTTCGTATGCTCAAGTTACGATCGATGCAAAATGAAGGAAACAACTCAATTTTCGTATCCATAGCTCAGCCTCTGTTCGAATCCATCGGCTTCGTATCGATCAGAAGGCCCTAGTTCAAATCGGTCAGCTTCGCATCCATCGCCAGAGTCTACTTCGCATCCATCGACGAGCCTTGTTTGAATCCATCGGGAGAACCACAATTCGTATCCATCAGAGGAATATGCCTCGTTCGTATTGATCGGCCATTCTCTTGTTCGCATCGATCAGCTGATCTCTTGTTCGTATCGATCAGCTATCCTCTGTTCGTATCCATCGAGCATTGCACTATTCGTACCCATCACAATGTTGCTTGTTTGTATCCATCAAGTCGAAATGACTTTGATCGATACGAACAAGGGCTACCTTCATCGATGCGAACAGAGCCACCATTATCGATACAACCAAGCCACCTCCATCGATACGAACAAGACATGCTACATATCGATACGTAAAGGCAAGGTGTTAATCGACTCGAACTGGACAACGAACTTTGATACGAACGAGGCGAAGCTCTAGGACGACTCGGTCAACTCGGCGAAGAAGGTGGATCGATACGAAGAATGCATGCCATGTCACCACTTGATCACACACAACCATCGATTCGAACTGATCGAGTCGAAATGATCGATTCAAAGTAAACAGCCTGCCGAGAAACTCCAATTCGAATCGATCATAACTCGAGATCCACAAGTCCAAATGCCACCAAATTTTCGCAGGAGCTTACGTGCATATTGAATAATGTTCACACCAAGTTTCGACTCCATTGGATGAAATATTGATCGATACAAAATCTATTCGTATCGATCACGGATCGGGTCGAAACTTCGCGGGCTTGGTCGCGTTGGCCCACTCACGTGCCAGAAGAAGTCTCCCGAGATCTGAGTGAAATATCAGCCTCTTACGCCTATAAATAGAGCCCCAGGGCATACAGAGAGAGGATCGGGGAATCTTTTGAATTCTCTAACGCCCAGACTCTGCCGGATTCAACTCTAAACTCCGTTGCTGCTGCTGCTAGCGAATTTTACTACCGTAATTCATTATTATCTGCTGTAACCCGCTACAATCAATTGTAATCATCAAAGAAACACTTTGGTGCTTTCATTGAGAAAAAACCCAATTTTTCTCCTGCTCCTTGGATCTCCTATCGATACCGGATTGCATAAATCCAAGAAGAAGATCCAGATCTCAGACTTTGAAACACTTCCATTCTATTCAGATTTGCATCAGATCTAGGAAAGGACTTTCATCAATTCATCATGGTAAGTACATGAACTTCCTCAATAGCTGCTGAACAAGAAGGACGGGACAGACAGAATCCCATGCGGTTGCCTCCATCCAACCAAGATGCTACCGGACCTTCAGATCCATCAGGCCCGGTTACTAGACAATAGTTCCAGATGCTGCTTCAAGAGTTGACCCAGAGTCGGCAACAACTTACTGAACAACTGCGCGGCAACACATAGTTGACCAACTAGCTGAATTGCCAAAGGCGCAGAAGATCCAGAAGAGACCAAGGTTCTTATTCTTCCACAGAGAGTTCAGCCTCATCTGATGATCATCGCTGACCCACACGCCCACGGCTGGATGTAAGCTACACCCAGGCCACGAGACACCAACCTACCTTGAATCTTGGACAACTCAGAACTGGACCATCCACCAGTCATCATACCGGACCTTCATCCCGAGGGGGTGCCGCTCCTTACCATGTCACATGCAACCTTGCTGCTACCACCACCACTACCGAACAAGGAGTTGATGCTAGAAATCAAGCCGATCCTCATCGTAGCCAATGAGAGCATACCCCAGAACCTTATGTCCCTGAAAATGTTGAACCAAGGAGGCGAGGCATGGACCGTCGACCGCGTCCGGTCCAGACTCGCGTTGTGGAACCCGACCACACCTTGGCGCAGCATGCTCCAAACATCCGTATGCCAGATATACCAACGATGATTCGTCAGATGATCCGTGAAAGTCAGGGTCTCACTAATGACGACTGGGGAATCTCCCGGAGTCATACCCGTTTCACTGATGACATATTATATGCTGAACCACCTCGGCGCTTCAGGATGCCAACTTTGCCAGTCTATGAAGGAAGTTCTGATCCAAATCAATACATCCTGAAGTATGAATGGCTGATGAATGCTGCGAGAGCTGATGATGCAGTAAAATGCCGTAGTTTCCCCATTTCCCTGGGGGGCATTGCAACTATGTGGTTTACTCATTTTCCACCGCGATCCATTTCTAATTTTGACTAGATGGCCACCAAGTTTGTTGAACAATTCCGTATGCACGTAGCAAGGCCTAAATATGTTAACACTCTGTCTAGTGTTACTCAAGCTCCCGGAGAAACACTTAGACGTTACTTGGAGCGATTCCATGCTGCGTGTGCAGAAATAAGCAATCCCAATGACAATTCTATCCTGATGGCATTGACTAAAGGGATTGATCATGATTCCGAGTTCGGAAATTGGTTAGCTGGGAAGCCGCCTGCGTCATTGGACCATTTCTATTCCAAGGCAGCCCAATTCTTGAGAAGGGAGGATGCGAAACAGTCTAGGAAGTAGGATGACGCAGGGCCCAACATTGAAGGAATTCAGAGTAACATCGCCGTTAAACAATTCGGGGAGAGTTCCGGAAAAATTCAGTTGAATATACAAAACAAGCAGAACCAGCAGAGGGACAGTGGAAGTCAAGGTAAAAAGCGAGATCAAAGTCACGGTCCACGACGTAGAGCTCCCATGTTTGACAATTATACTCCATTGAATACGTCACTGGAGAATGTGTATTTGCAGACTTGTAATACCATGCAATATAAGAAACCTGCCCCGAAGCCGTCAACGGAAAGACAGGTCCAAACAGGGAAGTTTTGCAGATTCCACGAAAGCTATGGCCATAATACAAATGAGTGTCGTCATTTACAAGATCTCATTGAGAAGTTGATACGTGAACGAAAGTTGGATCAGTATGTGCGGGCGCCGCAGTCAGGAGGTGCGGGCCCATCGAATCAGAATCGTGCACCAAATCAAGAAAGGCAGGAGGAACCCGCTCGAACTGGTGGGAGGCTGGTTATTAATACAATAAGTGGTGGTCCTCATCCAACAGACCGAAGCTAAAAGGAAATGGAGTCGTATGCCAGTTCTATCAGGCATGCGGACTTCGAGTGTTATAGTAGTTTTGATGAAGGGGCTCCGGCCAAGCAACAGAAGATGATGACAGATGACATCATGTTCAGAAACAGAGATGCTGATAAAGTCGAAGCCTCCACTATCGATCCACTGGTCATCTCAGCTCAAGTAGGTCCTGCTTGGATGAAGAGGATCTTAGTTGACAGTGGAAGCTCTGTGAATATTTTGTTTAAACGAGCTTACGACCAAATGAAAATGGAAGCCAAAGATTTAAAGCCTTGTCAATCTCGAACCATGGTTTCAATGGGAGTGCTACTATACCCACTAGAGTAGTGGAACTACCCGTGGAGTTGGGAGTCGGAGAACCCCGGAGAGTGCGGATGTTACAGTTCGTTGTGTTGGACATAGACTCCCCTTATAATGCTTTCTTAGGCCGACCGGCCCTCGCTGAATTCAGGGCAGCCATTGCCCCGTGGTGTTTGACTTTAAAGTTTCCCACTGATCATTGAGTGGGAATCATTCAAGGAGATCAGGCTACTGGGAGAGCATGTTATGTTGCCGAGCTGCGGGAGGCATAACGAAAGGAGAAAGGAAAGGGCGTAGAGGAATCTCTCTGCATCCGTTTTGCTGATAATTGACAATTAACGCCTGGGCCTAGGCCCGGGCATCCCAACCAATTCCAAAGGGATCTTGACCCAAGAGAAACTGAAGATGAAGGAGAATCTAAAGAAAGTCAAGCATCCCCGGCCGAACGGACGATTGATGTCCCAATCGACAATGATGATGATTCAAAGATGATAAAGATTGGCTCTTAGCTAAGCCAGCAGACTCAAAAGGAATTGGTTGAATTTCTACGGGCGAATCTTGATGTATTCGCCTGGATGCATTCTGATATGTGTGGGATCTCGCTGGACATCGCGAGCCACACTCTGAATATTGACCCACGGCATGTCCCGGTCAAACAGAAAAGGCGTGGTATGGATCCAGAGAGATCTGCCGCCCTTAAAGAAGAAGTAGAAAAGCTTAAAGCGAACGAGTTCATTCGAGATGCATTATATCCAGAATGGGTATCGAATCCCGTGCTCATCCGATAGTCAAACGAAAAGTGGAGAACATGTGTCGATTACTCCGATCTGAATAAAGCTTGTCCCAAAGACAGTTTCCCGCTTCCTAGAATTGATCAGCTAGTAGATTCAACAGCTGGACATGAGCTCTTGTCCTTCATGGACGCGTATTCTGGCTACAATCAGATACCAATGCATTTACCTGATCAAGAACATACCAGCTTTGTAACTAATCTGGGACTTTATTGCTATAAAGTAATGCCATTCGGACTTAAGAATGCCGGGGCTACTTATCAACGATTGGTCAATCGGATGTTTGTCAATCAAATCGGGAAAACCATGGAAGTATATGTAGACGACATGCTTGTGAAGTCATGATTTTCCACTGATCATATTAAAGACTTGGAAACTATGTTCAACATACTTTGAGAATACAGAATGAAGCTCAATCCACTGAAATGTCATTTTGGAGTTGCATCCGGAAAATTCCTTGGGTTTATCGTCAACGCTCGGGGAATCGAAGCTAATCCTGAAAAGATTTGGGCAATCAGAAATCTTGAAACTCCAAAAACTATAAAGCAAGTCCAGAGTCTCAATGGGAAAGTAGCAGCATTGAGCATGTTCATTTCAAAGTCCATTGACAAATGCATTCCCTTCTTCGATCTGATCCGAAAAGGAAAACGAAACATTGAATGGACCACGGAGTGTGAGGGCGCTTTCCAAGCACTAGTTCAGCATCTATCCACACCACCTATCCTGTCAAAGTCTATTGATCATGAGAAGTTGTACGTATACTTGGCGATATCAGAAAACGCTATCAGCGCTGCCTTAATTCGAGAAGAAGACAGGATACAGAAGCCAGTATACTACGTCAGCAAGCGATTGACTGGGGCTGAGAGGAATTATCTGAAACTAGAAAAGCTTGCTTATTGCCTTATTATTGCATCGAGGAAGCTCCAACCATATTTCCAGGCACATCCTATTATTGTTTACACCGACCAGCTGTTACGACAGGTCCTTACGCGGCCTGAGACGTCTAGTAGGTTACTCAAGTGGAACATTGAACTGAGCCAGTTTGATATTACTTACACTCCAAGATGAGCCATTCAAGGACAAGTCCTAGACGATTTCATAGCTGAATTTACCGTTCTAGAGGACTTGCCCGAAACCAGTGAATCCCCCGAATACGTCTGGAAGCTCTATACTGATGGTGCATCAAACGACCGGTGTTCGGGTGCTGGTGTTGTACTTGAAACTCCCGAAGGCCGGTTTATATGTTATGCTTTGAAGTTCGATTTTCATGCAACCAATAATGAAGCTGAATATGAAGCCCTCTTAGCTGGACTAAAACTTGCCAGAGATTTGAGAATTATCGTTGTGGAAATTTATTGTGATTCACAGTTAGTTGTGTGTCAAGTTCGGGGAGAATATCAAGCGAGAGATCGAAGGCTGGCTGCTTACTTGGCTCGGGTACAGGAAATTCTGAACCAGTTTGATTATTATGCCATTTATTGTATACCTCGAGAACGCAATCAGAAAGCCGATTCATTGGCGAAATTAGCCAGCAAGGGTGAAGCTCAGCAAATGGGACTCGTTCCCGTAGAAACGTTATCTTCCCCAAGCATTGACCGGGCATGAATAGACTGGGTATGCAAAACCGTTCCCGATAAGGATTCATGGATGACCCCATTCAGAAATTACCTTGAGCACGAAACCCTGCCGGAGCGCAGGAGTGAAAAGATACAAGTCCTTCGGAAGGCCTCACGATTCACCATCCAGAATGGAATCATGTACAGAAGAGGGTACTCCGTTCCTCTACTCCGGTGTATCACTCACGATGAAATTAAACGAGTATTACACGACGTACACGAGGGAGAATGTGGCGATCACACCAGGGGGCAAGCACTTGCCAAGAAAATACTTCAATACGGATATTATTGGCCGACTGTGAATCGCGATGTGTCCGCTTATGCAAAGAAATGTGATAAGTGTCAAAAGCATGCTCGAATTCCTAGAGCCCCTCCTACCGAGATAACGCAAATGGTCAGCTCATGGCCGTTTGCAATGTGGGGCATCGACATCATTGGTACTCTACCTCTGGCAAAAGGTGGTGCGAAATACGCCATCGTCGCAGTTGATTACTTTACAAAGTGGGCTGAAGCTGAACCTCTTGCTACCATAACGACGAAAAAAGTGATCAACTTTGTAGTCCGCAACATTATTTGTCGATTCGGTCTCCTACACACCATTATTACTGACAACGGAACCCAATTCGACAGTGCAGAATTTAAAGATTTTTTCAAACGATTTCGCATTCAAAAGAAATTCTCTAAAGTTGCACACCCTCAAGCGAACGGACAGGTCAAAGCGGTCAATAAAGTTATAAAATCCATCTTGAAGAAACGACTGGAAAGGGTCGGGGGCAAGTGGGTCGATGAACTTCCTATGGCTTTATGGGCTTACCGAACAACCCACAAGTCCGCGACCGGTCACACCCCATTCTCTCTCTCTTATGGTTTAGAAGCTGTTATTCCAATCGAGCTAGAAGTACCTTCTCATTGTGTGACGTACTATGATCCGAAGACTAATGCTATATTACTTGCTGAATCTCTCGATTTACTAGATGAGAAGCGTGAAGAGGCTGATTTGAGGGCAGCCGCGCATCGAAGTCGAGTCGCCCGATTGTACAACGCCAAGGTCCGTCCGCGAACCTTTAAACTAGGCGATCTCGTCTTGAAAAGAATCTGTCCGGTTCCTTCGCATATGAAGCCGACATGGGAAGGACCGTATGTCATTGAACGAAGGCTCGGAGATGGCACATTCAAATTATCGACCGTTGACGGTCTTACTTTGCCAAGAGCCTGGAATAGCGAGAGTCTTCGTCGCTACTACACATAACATGCTATGTTATTTCATTTAGTTTATTTTCCATTTTGCAATTTGTTTTTGCATTTCGAAATTAGTATTTGTAATAAGGCAGCTGACTTTGCCATATTTTCTTATTTCAGCAATAAAATGCAATCTCTTCAAGCCAGAGCTGTGATTTACTTGAAATACTTCATATGAACATCACCATGCACAGAGAGCTAAGTTTCACCATACGGTGGGATTTATTCAAATAGGGAGTGACTGTGATGCAACCGGTCACTCGCTAAGTGAAACCCATGCTTGGGGACAAGCCATCACACAGAAGTCAAAAAAGGATTGATACACGACAATCCTTCACTTAACTCCGGATTCCCAGAGTGCGAACTGGAGTACAAAAATACGTCTACGAAGAGGGTGGATCCGTCCGCCTAACGACTTCGTCCGTATCTGAACCAAGTTTGAGGAGGGTGGACCCGTCCATCTAACGACCTTGCTTGTTAACTCGGGGTGGATGTGATCCGACCATCCATGATACTGATACACCTTTCGTTCCCAGAGTGCGAGCGAAATCCAAAACATACAGCAGATGTGACTGACCGTCTATTTGTCAACTCCAAATTCCCAGAGCGCCGATTAGAGTATAAACACCAACTCCGAACTCTCAGAGTGTGAGTCGGAGTATAAACATTAACCCCGAACTCCCAGAGCACGAGTCGGAGTATTAACGTCAACTCCGGATTCCTAGAGTGCGAAACGGAGTATAAATATCAGCTCCAAATTCCCAGAGTGCGAATTGGAGTATAAACACCAACTCCTAACTCCAAGAGTGTGAGTTGAAGTATAAACATTAACCCTGAACTCCCAGAGTGCGAGTCGGAGTACAAATGTCGATTCCAAGTCCCCAGAGTGTGGATGTGTAATTAAAACTTAAGCCGGCGTGACCAACCGCCAGAAAACAAACGAGAGTCCCCGGAGTGCGGATATGATCATCGATAGTCAAACAAGCGTGGTTGAACTGCTCAATCTCCGTTTGTCTCAAACCTCCGTTCAGTGGCACTAGACTCAAAATGTTATAAGTGAGCAACAATCGCTGACTGGTGTTCTGCAGCTCATCCCCAAGACTAGGGGGCAGGACTTAAGCATCGACCGTTGACTGAAGCGGTGCGACATCAAAATTCAATTTGCTTCCCGGTCGCGAACCATGTCCACAGTTTCCAGACTTGATGCAAAAAGACAAACTTGACTCGGAAGCTGGAACTTTACAAGTGCATTTCAAACATTGGAACACTTAAGAAAATACACAAGAAGCTAAAAAAAAAAAGTTTCATTTCTACTATTTATGAAAGAAATTCGTGTACGAGTTTGTTCCAAAAAATTCTTACTAGCAGGGGCCGAACCCACATCTATACACGGCCAACAAAATGAAAGTCAAAATAAACCAAGGAAGCATGTCTAATCTTTCTTCTTCCTCGGCTTCCTTTTCGGCGTAGACCCGCTGGAGCCGCCACTACCTTTCCTCTTTGAACCTTTGCTTTTTGGTGGTCGGTCTCCAGGCGAGGGCATGATCTCGACATCCTCCTCCGAACTCGAATGAATAGGGATGCTTCCTGCGGGCGGAGTCGGAGGAACAAGATCAATTGTTGAAGGTGGAATGGGCACACTCGTGTCGAAAATTGTACCACCAGGAGATATCATTCTGAGCGGAGCTGGTCCAGGTGCTGCCATCCCACCTCCAAAACTGCCACCATGTGCCGCTGCTTCCATCTCAGCGTTAATCTCGGCTAATATTTCATCTTCAGTAACCACTCGGGCCTCGCTGGGAGCATCAGTAGTCGGCATCGAAGAACTTGTAGTAGGAACGCTTTCGCCCATAACAAATGGCAGGTCGGCAAGAGGATCGCCATGATGGCAAAAGAGTTCCTCCATCAGCTTCTCATCAAAAACAAGTGAGCTCCCCTGCATTTCGTCGAGCGTTATAGTTGTGGTTACAGTGGTCGCTTCGGTAACGATAACCCCATGCGTTTGATATGATTCTTGAGTAGCAAGAGGCATGACCGGCGCAGCATCAATCACTGGACAAAAAATAAGAGAACTGTTAGAACTTAATTCGAGTGAAGATTCCGACTTAAAGCAGATATGTGGAATGTTCAGAATACCTTCCTCAGTTTGACTTGTAAGCGGCTGGACGGCTTCAGTAACTTGCTCTGTAGCCGGACACATCTGCGGATGATCCGGATTGTAGGCAGGAACAGCTTGAGGATCAACCGCAGGCAAGGATTCAGGCTGGGTTGACGCTGGAAGTTCAAGACTTGCATCGTGGTGTTCAACCCCAGAGCCTTCTCCTACTTCGAAGTGCTGGGTGCCGAGCCTTTCCTTTTCATTCAGAATCATTGACTCGTGGAGAATCTTCCTTTCATCTTCATTCAGAATGCGATTCTCAAGTTCAAATTCATCTACAGACTCACCCAGATGCACCGCCTTCTCCTCCTCAACCAATCGGCCCCAGGCGTTGTACAGATGTGCCGGATAATCATCGAGCCAGGCTATCCCCCTGTGCCTCAGCACGTTAGCGTTGTAAACAACGAGAAGGTCTTCAATATCAGCCTCTAGCCTGGACTCGGCCGATTTCACTTTCTCCTCAACCTCAGTCTCCACCTCACGAACTTTGGCCATGGCCGCATCCCGCTCACCCCGAAGCAAGACAGCCTGTTCGCACGCCTCCTGGGCTGCATTATTCGCATCTTCCTTTTCCTTGGCCATGTCGGAGAATTTGGCCTTAAGCTCGTTGAGTTCCTTGACCGCCGCATCCCGTTCGGCGGTGACTTTAGTGTTTCGGTGGCTCATTTCCTCCACCAAGGCAACATGTGTCTGCCTCAACCTCTCTATTGCCACATTCGCTTCATCGGCTTTTTTGGTGGCCTCAATTTCAGATTTCCGAGAAGACTCAGCCTCAGTATTGAGCACTTGTATGATTCGGTCCTTTTGAGCGAGTTCGGTCTCCATTTTCTCAATCGCCTTGGCTCGCTCAAAGGCCAACTTGGAAGCTTTCTCTACGGCCTTTACCCACTCCTATACTGGGTGTATACGTCATGAATGTAATCATGCATCATGTTTTCCACCCCAGATGGGATTCTCTTTAAGTGAGGTGGAAAGACGTAGCCGTCAAAGCATATGTTCGGGAACTCCTTCCTCAATTGAGCAATTTTAATAGCCCCTTCTCCCATGGGCTCAGTAATGGCCTGCTCTGTAATTATGGGGGGCACGGTTTCAATTCGCTGGTGATGAGTTTCGAACCTTGAAGTTTGAGAAGACAGTCTGTGTCGTGGAGGCTCTGGCGGGTGCGGAACATGAACAGGAGGTTGAGATGGAAGTCTAAGAGGTGGAGAGCGAGACCTAGATCGGTGTTTATATTCTCTATCCCTGTCCCGCTCGTACCTCTCTTGATTATAGTACCCGCGATCGTGGTCTCTATCTGAATCTCTCCTGCAGGATTCATAGTAGGTAGAAGATTTTCGAGCCGAGCGAAGGCTCCCAAGCATTGATCCTCTCCCGGACATCGTACCTGAAAGCGAAGAACGAAGGAAAAGTTAGTGATCTCTTGGGTTGGACAATTTACAGTTATGAATCATGTAGTGCAGTGAAGTGTATGTATGTGCAACCCCCCGACCAATCGGAAATGTCGGCCACACTCATAGCAAGCGACCCGCTCAGATCAAGAGCATTGTCAAGCTCCTCCATCCCAGTGTCGTGTTGAAACGACACATAATCCGGAATCGGAATATCAGCAAGCTCTACGAAAGGATTCTCTACTTGCGGGGGAGGAGCCTCCGAAATTCTAATCCCCAGGACGGGCAAAGACATAATGATGGATTTTAATCTCACGGATTTTGAACGCTTATGAGCGACTGCCTTGCCTTTTCTCCTTCCTCCTGAATCTTGAACACTGGAAGAAGGCTCAGCTTGGAGTTCGCTATCGGTGGGTGTTCTCTCCGGATCAACCTCTTCGGCTATTACGACATCGGGCGCTTTGCGTTTCTTCCATTTCTTTGAGACCGCCCTAAGTGTCCCTTCCAGCCTTATGCTTTTCCTCCGTTCAATCAGCCCGACGATTCTCAAATTTCTGTCGGTTAGAACCACGTCAATGTTCCTCTCTTCACCCGGAAATGCTTGGAGGATCCAAACTAACTCTCTGAAATACCCACCATCAGGTCGTGAGATTGCCGCTGAAAAAGAAGTGAAGTATGTCAGTTTTGGAAACGATTATCATTATCTCGATAATTCATGAGAAGGACTGCAACACTTACGTTTATCCAACCATCGCTTAGCGAATCCAGGGGGGCATCGAACGTAGAACCATTCAGTCTTGAAGTAACTCAGCCTTCCCCAGGATCCCGTTACTATTTGACAGTTCCTATCTGCTTCCAAGAATGTAAAAGAAGGGCTGTCTCCGTGGCTCTTAATGTTGAAAATATATCTAATCTCGATCGGCTTTGGTGGTCGAAAGAGAATCTCCATAAATAGGATGAAAGTGTTATTCAACAAGGCGTATCCGTTGGGGTGTAGCTGGGATGGAGCGATTCCAAGGAATGACAACATTTCCCTTATGTACTGATTAAATGGAGGAAGAGTCCCCGCTGTGCAAGCATGACGGTTGAAAGCAGTAAACCCCTCCGGGGGAGCATGTGGTCTATCATTTGGCCCTGACAGTAATACGTCGTCAAGAGACAAGCCATGCCTTAAACAAATCCGTCCCAGCATATCTTCTGAGATGCCGGACGGCACAGACCCTTGTGGATTAAAAATGAACCGGGCGCCTGGAAACTCGTCCGGAGCTGGATCTATGACTTTGGCCTCGATGGCCGGTATCTCGATTATTGGAGGAATTGAACCTTGAACTTCCTACTGTTGCGAACTTGAAGGTTCCATGACTAACTAGCTTATGAAAAATCATTGTTAAACAGACAATAATGCTCATGCATCCCCCAGTGTAAAGTGTGTGAATGTGTTGTGCAGTGCAGTACTGTATATCACTTGAAAAATTCTACAGAATTGGAGAAAGCATGTAAACGATAAGACTTCGAAATTCAGTCGGAATGACCGTCATCACTGACCGTCACAACCGTGCCATCCAGATATTAGCACTCAGGTCAAGTTAAAGTTTGTTAAAATTTTGTTAAGTTATGGTTCCATCGACGAGCTTCGAAAGGCAGTCAAATGTACAGTTCTACAGTCAAGTCCAGTTATGCAAAGCTGAAGCTAGTCGGAGTCAAGTATTTGATAGTATAAGATTTCGAATCCATCAGGGCTCAGATATAGATTGATCACCAGAGATGTAAGTCGTGACAGTCCGGAATGCAGCTGCTCGTATCGATCAAGGGGGTCCATTTTCGTATCGATCAAGTTCGCATCGATACGTTTCGTATCGATCGTGTTCGACTCAATACGCTTCGTATCGATCACATTCGAGTCGATACGTTTCGTATCGATCAGAGGGATGTATTCTGCATCGATCATAGGCCTCAATTTTGTATCGATCAACATCGGCACATCGAACCAACTTATAATGCCCATTCTGTATCGATTGCAAGTAATCAACTTCGAATCGATCGTCGAAGTCAATTACGTATCGATCGACACAAACTCCAGCCACCGCCCATCGATACGAAGTCGTTCCATCCCTCCATATGATATTCTCTCAACTACGAATCGATACAAAATGCCATCATCCCCAGATCGATATGAAGAAAACCATTTCCTTAATCGATCGATGCGAACATATAATTCATATCATTCAACCATTCTTCTTCCCCAAATCACTCGAGCACCATGATAATTCACTCTGAGCCAATTTTGACCTTAGCGTCCCTAGAGATCACTTGCGTGTGTGAAGAGATTGGCGATCAATTTCGAATTCCATCGCTATAACATGGATTGGATGTCCAATTACCTGATTTCAAGATGTCGGTTCGAAGATTTGATGTAACGAAGCGATTCGGAGACGAAGGATTCCTGTAGATCTAGTTCTTCTCGAATCGATACGAAAGCAAAGTGCAAGAGTAAAAGTAAAAAGTGAAAAATGGCTAAGTCCACAGTATTTATATGGACTCGAGCGTGAAGGAAAAAAACGATTCGCATCCCAGTGAACTCAACCGGTAACTACAGGTCAACCAGCGGATCGAGTCGAAATGTCTATTCGAATCCATCGACTCGAGCCATCATCGAAGCGAAATTCAAAACGAAGGCTTTTCTAAATCACCCAATCCATCGATACGAAGTCCTTATTCATATCGATCATTTTCAGCTATCTCCAGTATCCATCGATGCGAATTGTCAATTCGTATCCAACGACACCATGACCATCGATTCGAAATACACAGCAAGGGTTGTTCTGAAGGCGTTGAACACCATCGATACAAACGATCATTTCGTATCCATTAAACCTCACATCCATCGATTCGAAATTTTCATTTCGTATCCATCAATGCGATGTATATCGATGCAAAGATAATGTTCCAACCTTTTACATCGATTCAGGAGAGGATCGATACGAAGGAACATTCAAAAACAACTATCGAGTGTTGTTACAATTCGAATTTCACATCGGTTCAGGAGAGGATCGATACGGAATTCGATACAAGATAAACTGACAACGACTCGTGAACGTCAGCGAGAGTCAAATTAACGTATATGCATATACGTCGGACTAATATTCTATTTTTAACATTCACAGGAATTGGATACTTATCTGATAACGATTACAACAAACAGCTAATCTCAGTCAAGCAGCAATCAGTCACAACAATACAGGGTACAACAGTTGACAATCAACGGTTCACATCACCTAGAAAATCAGTCAAAGATTACAACTTTCAGCGAAAAGACGATAACTATTCAGAATGAAGATTGCAGCATTTCAAAGCACATCGTGTTTCCACAAGACGTACTTTGGGGGGAAAATGTTATCCCGCCTTTTGGCAAGGCCGTGACACCAAGAACTTGACTAGAACCAATGACGGTTCGTCTTAGAGATCGGTTATACGCAGGCTCACTATGGATATCGACGAATTTTGTTCGAGTCCGGATCAAGCTACAATCGACAAGACACGACGAGCGAAGCAATGAAAGTCGACGTTCCAAATTTCAAGTCAATCCGAGTTCGTATGCTCAAGTTACGATTGATGCAAAATGAAGGAAACAGCTCAATTTTCGTATCCATAGCTCAGCCCCTGTTCGAATCCATCGGCTTCGTATCGATCAGAAGGCCCTAGTTTGAATCGATCAGCTTCGCATCCATCGCCAGAGTCTACTTCGCATCCATCGACGAGCCTTGTTCGAATCCATCGGGAGAACCACAATTCGTATCCATCAGAGGAATATGCCTCGTTCGTATCGATCGGCCATTCTCTTGTTCGCATCGATCAGCTGATCTTTTGTTCGTATCAATCATCTATCCTCTGTTCGTATCCATCGAGCATTGCACAATTCGTACCCATCACAATGTTGCTTGTTCGTATCCATCAAGTCGAAATGACTTTGATCGATACGAACAAGGGCTACCTTCATCGATGCGAACAGAGCCACCATTATCGATACAACCAAGCCCCCTCCATCGATACGAACAAGACATGCTACAGATCGATACGAAAAGGCAAGATGTTAATCGACTCGAACTGGACAACGGACTTTGATACGAACGAGGCGAAGCTCTAGGACGACTCGGTCAACTCGGCGAAGAAGGTGGATCGATATGAAGAATGCATGCCACGTCACCACCTGATCACACACAACCATCGATTCGAACTGATCGAGTCGAAATGATCGATTCGAAGTAAACAGCCTGCTGAGAAACTCCAATTTGAATCGATCATAACTCGAGATCCACAAGTCCAAATGCCACCAAATTTTTGCAGGAGCTTACGTGCATACTGAAGAATGTTCACACCAAGTTTCGACTCCATTGGACGAAATATTGATCGATACGAAATCCGTTCGTATAGATTACGGATCGGGTCGAAACTTCGCGGGCTTGGTCGCACGAGCCAACTCACATGCCAAAAGAAGTCTCCCGAGATTTGAGCGAAATATCAGCCTCCTACGCCTATAAATAGAGCCCTAGGGCATATAGAGAGAGGATCGGGGAATCTTTTGAATTCTCTAACGCTCAGACTCTGCCGGATTCAACTCTAAACTCCATTGCTGCTGCTGCTAGCAAATTTTACTACTGTAATTCATTGTTATCTGCTGTAACCTGCTGCAATCAATTGTAATCATCAAAGAAACACTTTGGTGCTTTCACTGAGAAAAAACCCAATTTTTGTCCTGCTCCTTGGATCTCCTATCGATACCGGATTGCATAAATCCAAGAAGAAGATCCAGATTTCAGACTTTGAAGCCCTTCCATTCTATTCAGATTTGCATCAGATCTAGGAAAGGACTTTCATCAATTCATCATGGTAAGTACACGTACTACCTCAACAGCTGCTTATCCGTGTGCGTGTGCGTGTCATCTTCTGATTTCTCTAGCCTCGAAAGGTGAGCAATCACTCACGATTAACATTCTTATATTTAATAAATTTAAATTCACATTGAAATGACAATTGAAATATGCTGTTAAAATTGAACTGTTTATTTTTGATTGCTATATATGATATGACATTATCTGTACCTGTTCACCTATGACATCTAACACCATCACCTGTTGTTTATATTTTATTTAATTTGTTATTGATGATATATGCCTGTTGTTGATATGCTATATTATTATCATATTTATTCTCACTCTACAAGTTCCCTATTAGTTTAAAATTCCCTATGGGTTGAAATGATACATACCCGAACAATATTATAGATTAGGGGAAAATCGGTATGGGTTGAAATGATAAACCCAAGCGATTTTCGTTGATTTTGAATTTTGGGATTGCGGGTTGAAATGATATATACCCGTAGATATTTAAATTGGGGATTGAAATGATAAATATCTGTATCACTTGACTATAGGATAGAAAATTATATACGGACACCGTTGGTCTATATTTTAAAAATGATTTCCAAAGTTTGAAAAGAAATATATGGGTTTTATTGAATATTGACTTTTAAAAACATAATATATAAATGTTATTTTTATATGTATAAAATTTAGATTTTAAAATAATATGTTTTGGGAAATTTTAATTTATAAGTTGTTTTGAAAATATAAATTTTAAGATTTTCTTATAATTTTATTATTTTAAAAAATATATAAATTAAGATTTAAAACAAAATACATTTAATAATAAGATTTAATTTAATAGAAATTTAATTAATTTAGTACATAACATGTTTAAGTATTTATTTAAATTTATATTAATATTAAAAAAATAGATTTTTATAACTTTAATAATAAAGGTTGGGAAGAAAAATTCAAGTTGACTTGGAACTTAAATTGGTTAATAATTGAATTTAAATAAGAATTGATTTGAACTTACTGATTTTGAGATTTTGAAAGATATGATTGATAACATGATTTTATAAAAAGTGATTAAGTGAATATTTTTCAAATTTGAATAAAATTAAAGTGAAACATTGAAATATAAATGAAACTTATATTGAAATGTTTGAATATTTAAATTTTGAATCTTATTGGAATTGAAGTGATAGTTTAAACCTTAGATTTTGAAATCTAGATAAATTGAAATGGTTTATTTAGAATTTAAATTGAATCTTTTGACCTTTAAATTTAAATGGTTAAATTAGAATTGATTTAAATTGAATTTTTGGAATTTAAGTTGATTTGAATCGATTTGCGAAATTGGAGGAAACTATTTAATATAAATAAATTATTTTAATATATAAACTATTTTAATTTATAACTATTTTAATATATATACTATTTTCAATATCTAAACTGTTTAAGTTGGAAGTGTTATGATTTCAAAGTGTTATGATTTCAAAAGTGGTACGATTCTGGAAAGGCATATTATTTAAAGTGAATAATGATATCGAATTGATATGGTTTTGAAATGAATATTATATTTTGATATGAAGTATAAACTATTTGAAATGAAATGACCACGGTGTGAAATAAGCGTTTGGTTGTTAAAGAGACCGGGATCAGATATTGTCATACTCTCTGCCAATACCGAAAACCACTTTAACAACTGTATACGTGGTGGAGATTACAGAATAAAGTAGGATGGTTGGCGACGATTCTATATGAGGTATTAACGTAGCCCTGACTCCCGTGAGTCAGCTTGATGTGGCTAAAACAGAAGCTATACCGGGCCAAGTGGGGTCATTCCCCCCATCGGGCAAATTTCATCGATACCATTCTATTGCTTTTGTGATTTGATTGGGTGCACCTTTGATTTGGGAGTGTGTCACGAGGTGGGCGGTAGTAGCTGCTGTACGTTACCACCAGTCCGGGAGTGCAAATGTTTTATCTACCCTGGCATTGCCTCGAGTGCCTTATCGCATGCCTTATCGCGCCTTCTACGAGTTTTGTTTGTACCATACCTATGGAGTGCCCTCTGATAGCCCTCTAGTTTACGGGGGGAGTTACTGTACTGTATAGACTATGGGAATATATAAAATGTGTTAAGGGGGATATGGGTAACGCCTTAACGCTATTTTAATAGTTTACTTTACTATCGACATATTATAATAGCGTATATTACTACATAGTAGATAGAGCCACGGATCCTTAGATGATGGAAATTCCAAACATCCTTTAAGTTACTTGTATTTCAATTGACATTTCACTTGAGTTGAATTTATTAATACAAGAATGTTAATCCTGACTCGAGTGTTTTGTGTTTTGCTTTATGCTCGGGTCAGACTGAGTGTCGCAGCATTTGAGACTCACCTTTGGAGATTGGAGCTTTGTTTGAAGATCTATCTATCAAGCTTTCAGTTATTTCAGTTTATTCCAGTCATTTATGTTCAAACTCATCAGTTGCTTATGTATTAGAGATTCATTTGTATTTGGGATTCTGTTGTATTTTGTTCAGACTCTGATGTTTTATAGTAGCTTCATGAACTACTATTTTTCTATGCCGTTGCTTATTGTTGTAATACTCTGTGTCTGTGATTCTGCGATTGATTTATTTACTGTATATGCTAAGTTTTGCCAAATATAAATTAACAATATGATATTTTGAGCAATTCAAGTCCGACATGTGTGGATGCGAACGGTTCGAAATAGCGGGTCGTTACAGGTGACATGGGAGAAAAGTGTTCAGCATCTCCTATGGAGAGGAAACATTTTCCTTTTGAAGTATGCTGGATCAAAGGTGGTAGTCCCAAAACCCTTTAGCCAGGAAAAAGAAGAGAATGCTTCCTCAAGTTCGATTGTACCAATAGCTTCAGACGATTTCCTATCTTAGCAGAAGCTGCGGTTAGAGACTCCACCGTCCTGCTGTCAGCTTCGTTATGTTCTTTGACAGGAGAACCTGATAAAGATGAAGATTAGATAAGAGAAGTAATAGAATAGAAAAAAACAACGAAAATCTGAACTTACAAGGAGTAGAGAAGATTCCACTGATGTTTGGGAAATATCAAACAAAGAAAAGCTGGTTCCCCTAGTCTTTATACTTGTTGACCCCATCCGATATCAACTTCTTCTGGCGGTTAGCTATGTATATCTGACAGTTAAGGTTGCTAAGCTTGTCCAGTCGGGTCAAGTAGTCCGGCACCTCAGCACTTAAAGAAGGAAGTCCAGACTCTAGTGTCATCAACTCCAGAGATAGAAGGTAAGTGTAAACATTAGGGGATAGCTAGATTGGAGCAAACCCAAGGTGAGAAATGAATCTGGACAAGAATTCAGGAAAGGGCAGAAATCCTCCGTGCCATACATGGACATCAGTGTAAGTGAAAAACCGATCAAGAGGGTTGTAGATAGTGTCTGTCTCCCTGGGTGGAATAGCTTCCACACCAGCAATTCCAAAGTCCTTAAGGATGGCATCGACCTCGTCCTGGAAGGATACCAAAGAATGCTTCGAGATGGCGTCAAGTTTCTTTGGAGAGCTCATGATTCTACCAGGAGAAAATGTTTCAGTTAAAATTTCCAAGTTTATATGAACATAGTATTCATTTCAGAATTAGTCAAGGACCTACTTGAATAACTTAAACAAAAAGCCAAACATAAAACTTTAAATTTTCGAAAAAAGGTTTAAGTTAAAAATAAAAGGTATTGGGCTTTCGACAAAGTCGATGGGAAAGAGACAATAACATTTAGTAAATACCTATCGACAGGATCAACAGACTAAATAGGAGTGTTCATGGAGCTTTCGACAGAGTCCAAAAGAAAAGGATGTAAACATTTAACCATAACCTTTCGACAATGTCGAAATCATAAATATGAGCAATTGCTGGCTTCCGACATGGTTGAAAGAAAAGATGAGAACGTAAAATGGCACTTTGTCGAAAGCTCTACAGTAGAAAAGTTGTTTAAAGGAGGTAGTCCAAGTAAACTTAAAACTTGAACAAAAATGTATGCTGCAAACACTCCACAAACCAAGTAACAAGACCCTTCGACACTGTCCAAACCAATAACTTAGGTTTCCTAAGAAAAATACAAATGTTATCGAAACCTTACATATTCATTGGTTCGAAAGGTCCTAAGTTAAACTTATGTACACTTAGAACGTTTCGACAATGCTGGAGAAAGATAACTCTAGAGGGTTTCGACTCTTTTGATTTAAGTGGCGTCAAAAGGGTCGAAGGGGTATGATGGTTCTGAAGGTTAATTAAAGAGAATGGATTGCAATCGGCACAAAGGTTTCGACCAAGTCGAAACGTTTTACTTTCGAAGGGTTGACTACACTTTACTTAACTACATATCCTTCTGATAAGGTTGAACAAATTGGCACTACAACACCTTTCGACCCCATCGAACGGGGCTAAGGAAGCAAAACCAATGTTGTCGCCTTAATCACTTTCGAAGGGGTAGAAAGGTCATTTTGTGGCGCCAATTTTTCAATTTGTACATTTGAAACATCCGGGCAAAGAAAGCAGGTTCCACTGTCTTCCCCAAACCCGATTGCAAAATCGAGGGTTTCAATTTTTTCTTAAAATAAATAAATTAAGCCAATTACGAAAATGAATTTTAACAGAGATCAAACATTTTCGATTTCAAAAGTATGAAAATTATTATCAAACTGAAAATCCATATTTTCTAAGGAGAAACAAAAATCGTAAATACTGGAATAAAAATCCAAAATAAGAAACAAATTCTATTGAATTAGAAAAGTTTCTCAGCAACTCAAACCAAACCCACTCTCAAAAAATCAAAATTCGAGCATTTCAAGGTTGAATCTCGATTTTGAAATCCGAACAAGCTAAATTCGACTAAAACACGAACAACAGAGAAGAAAACTAGCAAAAATAAAGATGAAATTAAATTTAAGAATTAGATTTGGTGTTTACTTTGATTTCCGAAAGCGAATAGAAAATTTGAGAAAATTTGGGAATTCTTTTACTTTTGCTTGAAAGTTTGATTGTAGGTAAGTGATGAGGAAGAAGAAATAGCGTACTTACAAGAAAAGTCTACCAAAAGCAACCAACCGTTAGATCAAATTTAAATAAACTGCCCAGATTCACGCGGAAAGACCAAGAGGCAGGAAACTTTAGGTTTTGACATAGATGACTTGGAAAGTCAAGAGCATCCATTCGTGGGGAGGGGGGCAAATGTTACACCAAAAATCAGCCTTTCAAATTTGTCAAAACCGTTTTGAGCAGAAGTCAAAGAAGGACAAGTGAAGAAGGTTCCAGCTAAACCTTTCGAAGAAGTCGAAGGGATGCTACCGTCAAAGTATGGAAGCTTTAAAACCTTTCAAAGGCATTGGAAGGTCTCTACAACAAAGGTCCAGTGAGTTCATACCTTTTGAAGGAGACAAAGGAGTCAAAAGCACCCTTTCGCCTTCAATAGCCACCTTTCGACTAGGTCATTTCATATACGTGATGACCTTTCAATTAAGTCAAAGCAGCACCTTTTGAAGACAATGAGAACAGCTACTTGCATATGCACCAAACCTTTCGACACCAAAAATTTCGCCTTTGTTTAAACTATGCAAAAGCAAACATTGTCCAGGATAACCCCTTTGAACGCTATGGTAAGCCTTTCGAACTGGTCTTAACCAGTGTGATCTAGGAGGGTTCCGCATCAGATCAGAAACAAGTGCTCGGGCGTAACCAACATCATTAAAACCATTGAACAATATGTATCGACGGAGTCAGAAGCACATACAAGGAAATACGAAGTAGAGAGGCACCACCCTTCCTTTCGACAAAGATGAAGCGTACTTAAGTGATTTGACAGCCACCTTTCGACCAAGTCGGAAGCATCAAGGTTGAATGGTGCTCACCCGTATCTATAAATAAGACCCAAGGGTCATATTTTGGGGATCCGATCCCTCCTATTCCAAACTTGTATTTCTTTAATCAAAAGTGTTGTAACCCTAATTACAAGATTAATTTGGTGATTTGAAGTAATAAAGCCATCTTTTGCCTATAAAAGGGAAGTTTTAAGTATTTTAGATCACTTATCATTTTATTAAAGTTCTTGTCAGTTTCACTCTTGTGTTTCAGGTTTCGCCTTCATTGAAAGGCCACTGTCGACACAGTCGAAACCAAGCAAGATTTAAACAACTTCAAATTCATACTTCAAGTAACCTACCTTTGAGATTTTGCCTTCGACAAGGTCGAAACCAGGTCAGAGCTTACTTAAGCCTTCAACTAGTATTGGAGCTCGAGGATCAAGCTTTCGACAAGGTCAAAACCCTTCACCAAAACACTGTAGCTTGAGATTACTATTTCAAACTCAAGAAAGTTAAGCTCACAGCTTTCGACGGAGTCGTAACCCTTATCTTAGATTCCTGGATCAAGTTTTAACACCTAAACACCCTCTCTTTCGATAGAGTCGAAACCTTTGTCTCAGATTCAAGGATAGAATCCCAGCCAACCAATAACCAAATCTTTCGACAAGGTCGAATCCAATTAGGAGAAACCTTATCCTGGGTATTTCATCTATTTCAAAAAGGATGCTTTTAAAATAGAATCTACACTAACTCGACGAGGTCGAAAGGTCATTAAGCATTGAAACCATCCCTTTCGACACAGTCGAAAGGTCAATCTGGTTAACTTTTGTCTACTAGAGCCTATTTGAAAGGAAATTCAAGAAGGATACATTCCTTCCTTTCCATACTTTTTTCCTAAAGAATAATCTACATTCCTTAGCACAACTTTAGGGTGTTGACAAGAAATCTTGTTAACAATCTCTCTCCCTAATGCCTCTAGTAAAATCTTCAAAGAATCCACTAGTAAAATGGGTCTCCATCGCTCACAATGCTCTTTGGCATACCATGGAATTGTACAATCCATTTCACGTACAACTCAGCCAGTTTCGATGTCGTTTGGTTGGAGTTTATGATAGACTTAGGGGTATGCCTTAAGGGAAATTATATAATTTGTTTTATATATTTGACTCGATAACCAATCTTGTTCATAATAAAGGTGTTTGATTTCTATTATATACTTTGTCATATTGCAATATAATTAATTAAGTAATTAATTTGAAGTATATTTAATATGAAATCCTTAAATGATATGTTCTGTGATAGTAAT
The DNA here is from genome assembly GCA_030737815.1 of Allium fistulosum. Taxonomy (NCBI): domain Eukaryota; kingdom Viridiplantae; phylum Streptophyta; class Magnoliopsida; order Asparagales; family Amaryllidaceae; genus Allium; species Allium fistulosum. Next base: position 361,788,187 of record CM060904.1, read on the forward strand.
TACAATGTGTTGTAATAATTAGAATTTATCACATTAAAAAATAACATACTATTTTTAATATTCCCAGTCAGGATGTATCAAGAAAGGATATTGCTTCATCCGTTTAGACTAGAGTACGCGATGCTCTCTAAATATTGGGTAGTGTATTACTCATGGCTATTGGGGGGCACCAAGGGTTTACATATTGATAGTTATTGGATAACTGTGGAATGAACCACATGAAAGTTTTTGTTTATTAATATAAATAAGTTAAAAAAGAGTATCTCAAAATGACGATATTACATAGTTCTCTCGATTTGGGAATACTATTAAACTTCAATGTAGACACTCCTTTTTCATTATAGTTAAATCATGGCATGATATCTACTAAGTGACAATAGTTAGGTCCGAGTTAAAGCATTGGAAGTGAAATACTATTCGGTAATGAATTTGTCTCCTCGGTTATATGACGTCAGTGTCATGGTCAACTATAGTCAACTTAAAGTCAAAGTTAGCTAAAGCAGTATGGTGAATAATAGTTTTCATTATTGAACCGAGAATTTTGTGCTTGGACTAATCAAATTGAATGTAGATGATGTTGGAATTTTGACAAAAACCAAAATTTATAAGACCTAATGTGATATAGTGTTGGCAAAGAGAATTGGTGTAAATAATCATTACAACCAAGTACCGCTTATAATAGTTAAAATTTGATTTTACTGAAAAGATGTGTAAGTGATAAATTCAACCAAAATGTCACATTACTAGCTAAGGTGACGTGTGAATGTTAATTATTAATGATTTGATATTAAACATTGAATGAATTTATACCTTTGAGTCGCACAACTGTAATGATGAATACTCCAGAAAACCACATGATTTAATTAATTTATAATCGTTGTAAATTAATTGATTAATTTTATTAAATTTGATTTGATTTGTCTGAATACCAATAATATTCAATAAAGTACGTATATAAAAATTATTAACACATGTATCGATAGAAATTTAAACTGGATATAAGTAAATTAAATGTTAAGTGGTTTTGGGAATTTTAAGGCCCACGAGCCTCACTTTCATGGTCGGTCGGTCATATTGAGGGGGAGAGGTTTCAAGTTTGATAAATCCAAAGTAGTAATTAAACGAAGGAAATACATCTTCATCATTTTCTCTTCTTTATTACTCACCTAAAACACATTTATGAAATAACTTTTTCCTTTTTCTCTTCATTCTATTTACTACCAAAAATATGAGAAAGTGGAGAGTACGAGATTTAGCGAGTAATCAAACAGGAAAGTTTTAAATGAGAGGATTGAAAGGTTTCGGTGTTTCCTTTAAAACAAATTCCCTTTCATTCATTGAAGTCTCCTCTTGACAATTTATTTTTCTTTCTCTTTTCTCTCCACCTTCTCATGACCGAAATTCCATGGCATCATGGAAGTAAAAAAACCCGAAAACAAAATCTGGATTAAATCAAAATAAAAGGTGTTGTTATCTTTATTGATTCTTGCAAAATCTAAATGTCGATTTAGATGAATCTATGAGCTTTGTTCATCATTCAAGGTGCAGCGTTTTGGCTACATCCTAAGGTGATTTTCAATTTTATTTACTCAAATATATTAACCATGTTTACATAGTTTGAATCCTTTACATGATTCATACTAATAGTTTATATATTTTCATCATGTAATATATTTCAGATCCCCTTTTGCGACACTTCAATTAATTAATTGTCCATTATGTTAATTTAATTTGGATCTCCTTTTGTGCTATTCTATAATTAATTTAGATCCTTCATCTCATATGATTATTTATTCATCTTGTTTGATTCTAAACCTTTTATGATGATTTTATATGTTGCCTAAGTTTTCAAATCTTTTTTGTTGTTGTTTTGGAATCATTTTTTATTACATACCTTTTTAGTTATATATATATATATATATGTGTGTGTGTGTGTGTGTGTGTGTGTGTTATATGGTTATTTAAACAATTTTGATTGAAAGCATATTTGATTAATTTTGATTGAAAACAATTTTTGTCTGAAAATAACTTTAATTTTTTAAATTCATCTTTAAATTACATGTGTTACATAGTTGTCATTTGAACATATTTTATTTGGTTACATAAGTGTAAAAGTTATTTCGACTTAAAACTCCATAAGTTGACTTTTATGTAAAATCTTAAATCATTTAAATCCTTCTAAAGTCGAAAGTTGGATTTGTTAAATTTAAATATATATATATATATATATATGTATATATATATATTAAATTGCAGTCTTTACACACATACGTTGTTTTAAATATTAAACATAGCTTACAATCATTTGTGTATGGACAAGTGTGTATATATATTATTTTAAAACAAAATTTATAAAATGCACTTTTGTGTGAAATATAAAATTCAATTTTAAACATTTCCTTAGTTATATATCTGTGATGACTACCCTACACCTCATATACCTAATATACTTGAAAAATGCGCTGCTATGGTATCCGACCAGTGTTGAATGATGGTCAAGAGTAAAGTAACTACAACTCTTATCATATGTTGTCGTATACCTCACACCACATTGAATAAAATAAAATAATCACATAGATATAAAACAGACGAGACAGATAAGTATAACTTGTAGAATATAACAGTTTATGATTTTTGTTTGATGATAATAAACACACACACACACACACACACACACATATATATATATATATATATAAATGTGTTTGATATAGTACTATTAAAAAATTACAGATAGAAGTAAACAAATGAAATTTTATTTCAACAAATAGTTTATTTCAATACAATTTTAACGGTACATGATTACAATAGATCTTCCATAGTATTTACACTTTCATATGCAATAATATTTTACACATTCGTATACAAGACTAAATTTTCACTTTGATATACAACACACACTTAAAAACACTCTCACTCACTCAAATTCAATCCTTTCTACCTTCTTGCTCCAACTATCTTTTCTCCAATCATTTCCTTTACCTGTCAAATAACAATGTGGTATAAGCAAAGAGAAACAAATTCAAACTGCATAAATATAAATAGTTTTTGAACTCGACAATTGCCTCAGTCTATTGGTTTTGTTCTTTTCATATTTTGAAATAGGCACCAAAAATATCAATAATGTACATGAGCGACCTACGACATGCACAGTGTATCGCTATATGCTATAAGGCCGAGCATATACACAAAACACATTTTCATTAATTAAATTTCAGACACAAAAGCAAGGGTCAAGCCTGAAGGCTCAACACAGTGCAACAACAAACTGATGCAAGTAGAAGTGTACACGAGGTCAAGCCGAAGCAAGTTCGGACTCAACACAAGTGCTTAAGTCATGCATAAGATAAATAGGGTCAAGTTCATCTAAACCAACAAAACAAGAAGGAAAGCAACAAAACTAACAAAAGGATGCACAAGGCAAAACTTAAACATCAAGTGAACATTTAAACATGTTAAGGTGAAACCAACAACACTTAAGTGTACATGGTACACTGGTGCAGAAACCAAAACAAAGCAGTAAAGCAAAGAGATGCAACTTATAGACTGCAAGGTCAATACAAGGATAGTGCACACAGTACAGATAGGGAAGCAGCCAAACACACACATAAGGACCACAAGCAAGAAGCAGCTTGCACACAATCATCTCAAACTCACACACATAAAGGAACATCAAATTATATGTACAGAAGTAACATGGTGCAGACATGCATAGCAACAAAGCAATTCACACACATAAGAGGCACAAAGAAAGACACAAGCACAACAGCAAGCTCAACTTTCATCAACTTTATCGATCACGGAAACATTAACAACTGACTGCACCACCATAGGAAAATAATAAGCTTCAAGCAACAAGACACTAAGTAGAGTTCAAGAACAAGAACAAGGCAAATGCAAGAGTCAGTCCAGTGTTAGTCCACCTGTTTTTGATGGAATAGATTTATTTAAGTTGGAAATCGAAAATGAAACTTTATTTAAAATCTGTTAATTTTAAATGTTGGGATATTGTTGAAAATGAGTGTGATATTATAGATAAGAAAAATATTTCGATTAATGCTTATGCTATGAATATTCTCTACTCTTTAATCAATATAGATGAATTTCACCATATCTCTCATTGTTCAACTGCGCTAGAAAAACTAGAAAACCCTCGATGCAATATATGGCAGAAAAATCAACAACAACACTGAGAAACTCCTCAAAGTCGACTCAGTTAAAGAATTATGCTTGAGAAGATATACAAAAGGTAATTTGGATAATGACAGTAAATAAGGCAGTGACAATGATGCAACAGATGATGAGATAAGTGATATTTCTTTTAATCATTTGGTTCACTCGTGTAAAAATTTAACTACAACTATTGACAAACTTGAGATGAAAATAACAAGTTGAAAAGTGAAAAATCTAAACTGCGTCAGAAAAATGATGAATTGGAAAATGAGCATAAAAACATTAAGAAACTTGAAAATTCCAATTGAAAAAATTGTTTTAGTTACAAAATAAAATTTGCTCATTTTCATGAAAATTTTCAATAGCCAGAGTAGGTAATTCTGATTTTGACAAAAAAAGAAATCGAGTTGATCAGTAAAAATAACATTTTACAAAAGGAGCTGGAAAGTTTTAGATATAAGAAAATTCAAATGTGCAAATTTTGAAAGGAAATTAAACGAGGTGGAAGAAAATTTCAAAACCCTTAAAAATGAAAACAAGATTTTGAAAAATAGCAAAACTGAAATTATTCGAATAAATCACGCATTTGAAAAAGCGATTGAAAAAAATCAAGGAGTTTGAAAAACTTGAATTTGAAAAATGCAACTGAGATGCTTGAATTGAGACTAAAATAAAAGAGCTAGAAAATGAAAATTTGGTCTTAAAAAGAAATAATTTTGGAAAGAGAGAGAATGCCATTAGTCGTTGTTCTAAGCTAATAAATGAGAATAATCTTTTAAAATCCAAAGTTAATGAACTCGAGTTGATTATACGAAAAATTTCCACCATAGAAAAATCATTTAATATATTATTAGGAAACCAACTCTTCATGAATAATAGAAATGGAGTTGGATTTGAAAAGGTTTCAATATATAAACAAATGTCTAATAACACTGCTAGGGGGGCAAGTGTGATACCAAATGCGTATACATGGTAAAATAGGACACAACAATAATATTTATCGAAATAAAAACAAACACAAAACCGTTAAACAATCTGCATTTCAAAAGGTACGGATATAAATTTTCCTAAATTTAAACGAGTTAGGGTTCCTAAGGGTTTGATTGTTAAAATTAACGGTTTGCTATATAAATAAATTTGGATGCCAAAGATTTCAATCGAAAATGAAAGTGGTCATACATCCTTTGTTAGGCTACTCGCTTATTCTAATATTTAGGTATAGAAACAGGCTAAGGAATAACTACGATAAAGGTAACTTCGAGTTGTTCTGTATATGGTTGAATAGAAATAATTTCAGTGTTACTTAGCCTAGAAAAATGAGGTGGAGATCTATATACTTTGACGAAAAATGTTGAACCAGAACCCAACACCGAAGGTAAGTAAAGGTATGATCTCTAAACCCAATTTTCTTTTCTTATTGTTAATTCTGTTTTTTGTTAACACTATTATAGTATAAATTCCATATCTTGAGATCCTTAACTCCGATATGCAAAATTCAAGTTGATCTGGAAAATAAATAGAAAGTCCTATATTTTTTGTGTTTTTTCAAAATTCGAACTTAAACCATTGAAAAGCTGCAAATCATTTAGAATATTTTTTGAAAACTATTTCAAAATTTCTTAACACAGCTCTATTAATTCGATCATAACTTCAACATCTTTACTCCGAATTTTGAACTTCTTGAAGTTCTGGAAAGCTAACTAATAGCACTAAAACTTTACCATTTTGAGTTTTTGCCGAATCATTTTGTAAAATCTTGAAAACATCAATCATTTCAGTACATCACTTGAAAGGTTTCTCTGATTTATACAAATAAGTTGTTGTATTTCAAACTACGGACTTAAAGCATTTAAATAGTGGTTTCAAATGGATAAATTTTCAAAAAAAGGTTGATTGCTTTGGTATGACAATTAATTATCATTTCCTTTAATGACACTAACAAATCAGTGGCTGGAGAATTTTTAACTATGCGTGTTTTTGTTTGATATAGCTGATTTTTCCCCTGTTGACATAAATGACTTTGTTGAAATTTTTTGAACCAATTCGAGTAATGTTGAGGAGTACTCGGTTTGCTTGTCTAATAATATACCATTTTGGGTAATAGTGTACAACCGGTATTAGACATCATTTCATTTGAAATAAAATTTACATTTTTAATTGATTTCAAAACTAGTAGACATCATTTTTACAAAACCCATTGTAGAATATAGATTTTCATAATTTTTGAATTTAGAAAATTTTCAAATAACTCAAACTTTTACCCTGATTTTCTTTAATAAAAATACTCTTGTTTACTTACTAAGGGATTTACTTTGGAAAAGATTTTGGTGATTCCTTGAACCTTCTGAAATTTATCAAAAATTATTAATAATGATCGAGAAAGTGGTGGGTAGTGATTAAATTATACTTCATAACAAGAGGAAGTATATGTAAAAATATTGATGAAATTTAAATAAGTTTTATAATATTTTTAAAATTAGTGCATATTCCATGATCATTTCCATCACTATCATCCTTCTTGTAATATGTTGAACCAAAAATTGGCTTAACACCCAAGACGTTTTCATAAGATATATTATTCAGAATAGCCCTACCATGCCCATGGAATTTTAGTATGGTCATGATGTTGTTTAAAAGTTTGAGTCATAAGACCAAGGGTAAAATAGGTAATCCACATAAATGTGCAATAGTCCATTAATTTGTTTGTTAATGGACCAAATAGGTGATTTGCATAAGTCACAATCCAGGTCATTTTCCAAAAGGCATGGTAGTCATTATATGAAGTGATCTTTGTTAACGTCAAAAATGGATCAACGCCCAAGAAAGAGTTAATATGGAACTTGTAGGACCTAGAACTGGCAGATAGCAATAATAATAAAAGGAAAATATACAGAAACAAGAAAGAGAGACAAGATTTTATAGTGGTTTGGCAATCTATGGCCTACGTTCACTTTATAGCTTTGTTGCATGTAGATTTTATCTTATTCCTATGAGATTACAAGGGGTTAGAGAGAGAGAAGAAGTCACAAGTATAGGGCTATACAAGTTTTAAGTCATAGAATTGCCTAGAGTAGCTGCCTTGGCGACTATGGTGTAGAGGAAATAGTTGAAGAAGGGACAAAGTTCCTACGTAGTGGTAGCAGAATCCGGATTCTCTTTTGGTTTCTTTATGGTTTGTGTTTATAGTGGTAGCAGTTGTATTAGGCCAGAAGTCAAGTTGGAGCAAAGTCAAGATGTCGGCTCGAAGGAGTGTGAGAAGTTGCAAGATCTCACGAATTAAACAAACATGTCGGTACCGACCTCTTCATGTCGGTGCCGACATATGTGCTTAGCTCCAAACTTGTTGAACTCTTTTGCATCCTTTATTCTACTTGATCATGAGTTGCCCCATGCTGTTTCAATTGATCGTTGGTCGTCCAAAACAAGTCAATTCCCACATCTTCCCAAAACAGCATGGTATCAGCCTTTTGGCCTAAGAGGTCGGTAGTGACTTTTTCCTTAGCCCAAAATGACTTGTACTTTTCACAGCGCTAATCTAATTCCATATGGAGGTATCCCAAGAATTCGCAACATCTATAGAGTTAACATGAGAGGTTGGTACCGACTTGAGAGGCCGGTACCAACATCTCTCCTTAGTGTATTTTTCATCCAAACTTCTTGAGCTCACTTCTTTAGTCATTTTATGTGTGCCTCTAAGTTTTCAAGTCGTTTTGTGTATGTCTTACTTGGGGTTGTCCAAAGGTTAGAGTGCTTGGAGTTCAACCTGGGAGTTCTATGTCTCAGATCCAAGTTATAGTTGTTTAGAGTATGACCTGAGAATTTTGTGTGTGCGACTCGAATTCTACTCAATAACGATTGTTTGGAATCCGACCTAAAAGTTTTGTGAGTTGGACTCGAGAAAAAACAAGTCGGTACCGAGCTAAACATGTCGATACCGAATTTGTACTTAGTGATGGTTGCTTTGAGTCTGACCTGAGTGTTTTATGAGTTAGACCTGAGTTATATTTAGCGAAAATTGCATGGAGTCCGACCTGAGAGTTTTGCGAGTCAGATCAGAGAAAAACAAGTTGATACCAACCTCTATGCTGCTTGGAGTCTGAGCTGAGACTTTTGTGAGTCAGACCTGAGTAAAATCATAACTTGGGTTTTCCTTTATATTTCCTAGGTTCTGCTCAGGTATGACTCAGGTCCGACACCAAGTGCCAAGTTGAAAATATCAATTCAAATTTTTCCACTCATTTTTTGATATTTCCTTCTTCTTGCCTTTTAATGGTGTTTCCAAAGTCCTTGAATCATTTTGTTTTCATTTTGATGGTCTAACTTCCACTTAAAATTGGCTTGGGTAAAAACCCAATTAACATTTGCCCCCCAAAGTATGCATTCGTTGGAAATAAAGTGTGCTCTGGATTGAGATAAGTTCTGGACTGCTATCCTCCGAATCCTTGTATATTGCTTAAGTGCCATCTCGAGACGTCACTTTCGCTTGGTGAATTGTCTGTTAACCGTTCGTCTTAGTTTTTTAGTTTAAATTCCATTACTTTACATTGGCGACACAATTTAGCCAATGATGAAGCTAAGTTTTATGCTTTAGAATGACTTTCAGGTCATCCCGTCTTTAGTTTGGGAAAGGAACTTCCACTCCACCAGAAGCTGGATCCTTCACAGCTTTGGCTTTGCTTTTTATCGAGGTCATACCGGGATAATTGATTATGGCTGAATTGCAAGGCAAAATTGCTCGTTTGAGCTATTGTTAAATTTGCCTCCTCCTCTAAATGAATACACGACCTTAAGGGCCTTAGATGAAGAGGGAGGAGCAAGCAAGGATTCCTCGAAACTTATTGCCCTGTTTGGCGAGACATGGGCGTTATTTATCCAACTCCGTATCCATTCTCGTAGGTGTTTGGTTGTGTTCCTTTTGACCAACTACTAGTTGTGGATAATCCCATTTTCGTGTTGTTCCTAGTTGTCTCAAAAAGCAACTAGGATGTTCATTTCCTTGTTATATTACCTTTAACAAGAACTGAATCTTGTTTATGGAAGATTTAAAATGCCCGACTCTAGGCACCACTAGTGGCAAAACATTATGGGGTAAATTATTCAACTGCCCCCTATCTAATTGAGCTACCCCTATCCCGGTCTTGGATTGGGAAAATGTCCAACGGTACTTGCCTTCAATTTTCCACGACTATCTTCGCCTATCCTCTACCGAGCACATGCTGCTTGGTCGTCAGCACTGTCGTTGAAGTTCGGTCAGGCATAGTTTCAATCTTCGAAAACTAGCACATAAATTACTTGATTCTTATTACCCTTCATTGAAGTTGGCTATTTCTAGCGAATAATAAAATTCCTGAAGGTTGGTGATTACACCTTCTTGAATTGCCAATTTCCAGACAGCGACAGATTTCCGTAGGTTACTGATAAAATTCCAATCATGCATTAGTTTCTATCTCCGAAAATTGACATATCAATGATTCAATTCTGAGCCTTTTAGTGCCGAGAGGTTCCTCTCGCTATCGAGAACATTTGGCTCACTACTTCCACTTGTATGTTTGTCCTTTTTCACCATGATCATGGCAAGCGGTTCCGCTTTGCCATCGGTACTCGATTGCAAGGATAGCATATTTTGTTCTTTTCCTCGCCAATGGGCGCACATTGATAATGCTGATCCCCCTTTCTTTGCGGTTTCCAGAATCCAGTTTGCGCACCAATTTCTGTCTCCCGTGACTGGGGGTTTAATTGCTCGATTCAGAACATCGCCTTTTCTCGCTGTTGTACCTTATGTGTTCCCATGCAGCATATCTATTTATCGCAGCTCCTTGCATGTAATTAATACTCGTGTAGTCATTTTGGCATATTCTATTACTTAGGTCCATTCAAAACTATGATGTAGCTTAGCCTAGCCAATTCTGTGGACGTTCCTGTTTAGGCTCGGTCGAGTTCATTTCAACCAAGTTTACATGTATATGCACCAGTCCATAGGGTTGATCACTCTAAATACTAAGTCTATACATTTTCAACAGACTAGGTTTCCTGAGCAATATGTTTGACTACCCTCAGCCTGATTTGCACGATAGTTCCCATCTTCGAGAACTATTTGCTATTTGATTCCAAGATCTAAATTTTCAATGTTGTTAGTTCCTTGACTGTGATGGAATTCTTTCAAGTTGACATCATCAGCCAATGTCATCTTTTTTTCATAGTAAATTCAGTCAAGCCGCGTTGAGATCCTTGATGTTGTGAATCTTCGAGCATGTCAGATTTTAGAAGGTAGTGCTGAAGATTCGATTGAGCTTCTACTTTTATCTTCGAAAGCCAGTGTATTGATAGTCCTATTATAAGGGTTTCTCCTTGGCATCGCATATTCAGTTGATGGCATATTCGTGCAAGTTGGGACCAACTGATCTGGTCAGTCCATTAGCAGGTTATCAGTCCTTTTTATCATCGCCAGACTTCGGGTGATGGAAAATTTATACGGTCGAAGCTAACTTATCAACCCGGTTCCTTGTTTGGTTTTGAGAACCCTTTCGCTGCCATTGATCTCCAAGAAGCAATGAATTATCGAGGACTAAGTACTTTCTCTACCTGTCATCGCATATCTTTGGGCAATGGAAGATTCCTTGGGGTTAAAGTTTTTCCTTTCTAACACCACCTATCTTCAGGCAATGCCAGTTTCCTAAGGGAGGGAAGTTGGTTACTTCTCGACGTCGCCTATCCTTGGGCAATGCCAAATTCCCGAACATTAAGACATTCATTTCCCAGGGTGCAATTTGTTGTCTGAATGCTCTACTTTGTGAAACAGAACCGTTACCTAACCAACTTTGTGATTATTAGTGTTTGGACTTGGTGAGGTTTCCATTGACTAAGTATTTGTGCGCCTATCGTTGTTTATGGAACTAGTTATTTCGAACAACTAAATTTGGGCATTTGTGGTGTAGGGAAAATCATTTAATTGCCCCTGGTCTGGCTCTCAATCCTACTCAGGGATTAAGGAAGTCCGTTGATTAACTTCCAACTTTCCATGTTTTCTCGCTTTTCCTTTGTCGCACATGTTTTGCTTAACTGCTAACATCGTCAGGGACGTCATGTTCATAGTCAGTTCGTATCCCCGAGAACTGGTGATTTAGTTGCTTTGTTCCAAGCAACATTTTCTTGAAGCTGCTTATCTCTAGGCTGCATAAAAACTATTTCTAAGTTGAATATTGGAAATTCGGTTGTGCATCAACTTACTAGTACAGAAGCAATTCGATCCTGGGGATTTCCCTTTGTCGCCCCTTATCTCCAAACAGCAGCCGATTCCTGTAATAAATGGACAGACAATTCGATTGACCCATGAAAGGTTATGTCTTCCCATTATCGCATATCTTTGGGCAACAATATTTTTATGAAGATAATGGTAGAAACTCAATTGAGCACCAACTTCTACCTCTGGAAGCTAGTGGATCGATGATTTACTGTTGTAAATGTTTCTCATTGACCCTACAGTTTGAAGTTTTCCTTGTGTTGCCGGAGCAATACCTATACTTAGAAAGTTGGATAGTTCCCCAGCATTTCCTGGGCAACACCCGTACTTAGAAAATAGAGAGTTTCCCGGTTTTGCTGGGCAACACTGGTACTTAGGAAATAAGAGAGTTTCTCTGCATTTCCAGGGCAACACTGATACTTAGGAAGTTAGGATCGATTTTCCTCATTGACCTGGAGGTTTCGGGCCTTCCTTACGTTGTTGGAGCAGTGCTTGTTCTTAGAAGGCAGGAATTTTCCCTATCGACTTTTTCATCAATCCGGCGATTTGAGTCAATTTTCCCTATCGACTTGGCGGCATTGTGCTTCAATCAAGGACTAGTTTCAGTCTTGAAAAACTAGAATTTTGATGATTGGATCATAAGAGTCTTTTCTTAGTGTCACCAGTCTCCGAGTAGTGTTAAAGTGCACCAAGTTGGGATCGAATTGTCTGTCCACTCCTATAGAGTTGGGTAGATCCTTTTAACCCAATGTGGCTGCTTTATCGACATTTCCTAACTCCGGGCTATGCCACATTCATGAAGAATGAGATTCTCAGGCATTTCCATTACTTAGTTTTGTTTATAACCGCCAAGCACTCCTTTTAGTGATGTAGGGCCATTATTTAACAAATTCCATGGTTTTTCTTATTCACATAGGGTCGAATTTCCTCTGACGGACTTTTGTTGCAATCCGACTTCCATTTGCAGAACCCGTTATTTGCAAGTGCCACACTCTGGGCACTTACAGAAAATTAGTCACTATGGAGCAAGTCATTACATTGCCCCTAGTATGAGTGCGCTCTTCCCATCCTGATCATGGACTGGTAGAGTTTGGTAATGCTTGTCTTGAATCTGTTACAATTATCCGTGCTTGTTTCGCGCCATAAGCATTATGCTGGGCCAATAGCATTGTGGTGGATATCCACCTTATTCGTCAGTTTTAATCTTCGGGAATTGATGAATTAGTTGCTCGATTTCAAATGTTCTCTCCTTGCCATTGTCTATCTTTGGACAATAGTTGGTTTTTTACAAGTAGGAGTTGAAGTACCTAATCAATCTCCACATGGCGATTATTCCAAGAGCGTCTAACATCCAAGCCACGGAAAATCTATGATAGTTGAGGGTTATCCTTTCGGACGTTGCTAGTCTCCAAGCAGCATAAGATTCCCGAAAGACAAGTTATTTCCTCCAGACATTGCCAGTCTTCGGGCTATGCTGGATTCTTGCAGGTTAGAGTTTGAGAACTCAGTCGAACACCTACTTCTATCTTCGGAAAATGGTGCATCGATGATTTGATTATGGAAATGCCTTCCATCATGCCTATCTCTAAGCGATGATAAGTTCTTCTTGTTACCCTATCTCCAGGCGATAGTAAGTTCTTCCTGTTACCGCCTATCTCTAGGCTACGCCGAATTCTGAAGTGTTCGATTCTCTTATCAATATGACGGTCTAGAGTATCTGATGTCGCCAAGGCAATATTGATGACTAGGTGGCCGGACCAATTTTCCTTCCAATCTTGTAGCTGAAAGATTTCTCGGCATTGTTGGGAAAACACTAGTACTCGTAATGTCGGATCGCTCCCCAATGTTGCCGGGCCAATACTGGTACTTGAGAGTAGGAGAATTTTCAACATTGCTAGGGCAATGTTGATTCTTGGAAAGCGAGGATTGATTTCCCACCTATCCTGTAGTTGCATACCTTTCTGTTATTGCCGTGGAAAAATCGGTACTTAGAAAATTTGGTAGCTTCTCGGTGTTGTCGGGGTAACACCAATAACTAGAAATAGAAGGGTTTTCCAGCATTGCTAGGGCAACATTGGTACTTCGGAAATTGGAGTCGATTTTCCCATTGATTTTAAGGTCTGGGAGTCTATACTTTCTTTTCGGAGATTAGGAAGTATCTCTCGGTTGTGTGGGATGTATGTGTTTTGCTTAGAAGAACGCAGTTACATCGGTTCAAGAGGCGAGTGCGACTTATTGGTAGTATGCAGAGAGTGTTGTGTACTGGAACACAGTTCCATCGGTTCAAGTAGCGAGGGAGTGTTGTGTACTTGATCGCAGTTCCATCGGTTCAAGCTGCGAGGGAGTATTGCGTACTTAATCGCAGTTCCATCAGTTCAAGCAGCGGGGGAGTGTTGCATACTTGATTGCAGTTCCATCGGTTCAAGCAACGAGGGAGTGGTTCATACTTGAAAACAGTTCCATTGATTCAAGAAGTGAGGGAGTGTTGCATACTTAAACACAGTTCTATCGGTTCAGGAAGCGATGGAGTGGCTTATGGGAGAGCATGGGAGTTTGTGCTTACAAGGACGCGGTTCCATCGGTCCAGCAAGCAATGTGCGGTTTATGGCTGCGCATGGGGAAGTTACTTGCAAGAGCGCAGTTCCATCGGCTCAAGAAGCGACGTGGGGCTTATGGGTGTGCATGGGATTTTTTTCTTACAAGGATGCAGTTCCATCTGTCCAAGAAGAAATGTGTGGCTTATGGGTGCGCACTGGGAAGTTGCTTGCAAGAGCATAATTCCATCGGCTCAAGAGGCGATGTGTGGCTTATTAGCGCGCATGAGGAAATTGCTTGCAACAACCCGACTCCATTTGTTCATGAAGCGAAATTCATTATTAATAAAATGGAGGAAAAGACAAGTCCTGCCTATTTACAATGCCTTTAAGGTCCTTGAAAGGCTTATTTCTGTAATAGCGATATTGAATTGGTTTAAGAAACCCTTTAGTAATTCTTTAGGTCCTTTGACAGGCTAGTTAGAGACATCACGTCCTTGGGACGTGTAGTATGGAGCCTAAACTGCTCCAAAAACCTCTTTGCCAATTCGTCAAAAGTCGAAATGGATTTCGGTGGAAGTCTAGTAAACCACATAGAAGCGACTCCTTCCAAAAAGATAAGGAAACATCCACAACGAATGACATCCGTAGCTCTAGCTCCGTCCATGTGCCAGTCGTACTTGAACAAATATTGTCTAGGATCTGCTACGCTATTGTATGATGGCATAGTTGACATGGTGAACTTCCAAGGATATTCTTCTCTTAGAACCCTTTGAACACTTTTAGTGAACGGGGTTTGACTTTGTGCGAAACCTCAATCTTCGTTCTTCTTGCCCCAACTCTCCTCCACCAACCGTTTGACCATGTCGGCGATGTACTCGTCGCTAGCAAGGTAGTCTACAAGTCGACTGTCAGGGGCTACACTGAGTGTTTGATTATGCAAATAGTCTCATTTTGCCAGTTGAAGCCTAGGTCCTCCATTCTCCCAGAATGCCACTCTTGTAGAGCTCCATTGGCGCACGGTTGGTCTTACTGTGGCAGTTTGAACTTTGTTTTCGACATTTTGCCTATTTAGGTCAACATTCAGTTCCAATCCACTGCATTTAAGTTGCATATCATCTTCAAAATTAGAGGAAAGTATTGCAATGTTCTCTTGAGGGGTGCCCACTCAAAGATTTGGGTTTGCAAGAAGTTGTTTTCCAACGGGAGGAGTACTTATGTTGCCTTATGTCACAATCCCAGTAGCTCTACCAACAACTTCCTTCTGCTTTTGTTTTCCACTTCTCCTATTCAAGCTTAGAACAGAGGAATTCTCCTGCTCCATAGCAACTGCAGTTCCATGCCTAGATTTTAGAGACACTTAGTAGCTGTAGTGTTAGCAAAGCATCAATCTTATCCATAAGAGCCTTTTGGCTATCTACCATTTTCTGGTTAAGTTCATTGACCATCTGATTAATCTCTCCCTTGATCATAAAATTTTGTTGATTGGAGGAACCTGGTACTAGATTTCCAGCATTAACCTCCGTTCGTTGATTATTAGCATTGTTTACTTCATTATGTTGTGGGTTTGCATCATCACCACCAACTGTTGCTTCTATAGCAAGCCTACAAATTCTTCAAGCAAATTTTCTGATCTAACCTCTAGATCTCTTCTAATCCAAAATAGATAGTTAGATCTATGCCTAGGTTCAGTTTTATTAGTGAAAGCACGAAAATGTTAATGCCAAAAATGGATCAACACCAAAGATAGAGTTGTATGGAACCTATTGGACCTAGATCTAGCAGATAGCAATAACGATAAAAGGAAAATCGACAGATTTAAGAAAGAGAGACAAAAAAGTGTTATAGTGGTTCAGCAATCTATGGCCCGCGTCTACATATTAGCTTTGTTGCTTATAGATTTGATCTTCTTTGTATGAGATTAAAAGGGGTTTGAGAGAGAAAAAGTCACAAGTACAGTGGTTAGACAAGTTCTAAGTTCTAGAATTGCCTAGAGTAGCTTCCTTGATGATTATGGTATAGAGGAAAGAGTTGAAGAAGAGACAAAGTTCCTGTTTAGTAATAGTAGAATCCAGATCCTCTTTTGGTTGCTCTATGGTTTGTATTTATAGGGGTAGCAGTCATACTGAACCAGAAGTTAAGTTGGAGTAAAGTCCAAATGTCGGCTCGAAGGAGTGTGAGAAATTGCAAGATCTCACAAATAACAAACATGTCAGTACCGACCTCTTCATGTCGATGCCGACATGTGTACTTAGCTCCAAACTTGTCGAACTCTTTTGGGTACTTCATGCTACTTGATCTTGAGTTTCCCCATGTTGTTTCCATAATCATTGGTCATCTAAAAGAGGTTGATTCCTACTTCTCTCCAAAACAGCCTGATATCAGCCTTTTTACCTTAGATGTCGGTAGTGACTCTTTTCTTAGCTCTAAATGACTTGTACTTTTTACAACACTCATCCAATTCCAAATGGAGGTGTCCCAAGAAGTCACAACATCTATGGAATTAACTTAAGAGGTCGGTACTGATAGCTCTCCTTATTGTATTTTTCATCCAAACTTCTTGAGCTCAATTCTCTAGTCATTTTAAGTGTGCATCCAAGTTTTCAAGTCATTTTGTATTTATCTTGCTTGGGATCATTCAAAGGTTAGAATGCTTGAAGTCCGACCTGAGAGTTTTGTGTGTCAGACCCGAGTTATACTTGGAGTATGACTTGAGAATGTTGTGTGTCTCACCCGAGTTTTGCTCAGCAACGATTGCTTAGAGTCCTACCTAAGAGTTTAGTAAGTCGGACCTAAGAAAACATAAGCCGGTACTGAGTTAAACATGCCGGTACTGAGTTATGTACTTAGTGACGATTGCTTTGAGTCTGATCTGAGTGTTTTATGAGTCAGATCTGAGTTATATTCAGTGAAAATTGCTTAGAGACTGACTTGAGAGTTTTCTGAGTCAGACCAAAGAAAAAACTAGTCGGTACCGAGTTGTCACTTGTCGGTACCGACCTTTATGCTGCTTGGAGTCTTGCCCGAGACTTTTGTGAGTCAGACCTGAGTAAAATCATAACTCGGGTTTTGCTTTAATTTTCCTAGGTTCTACTTAGGTATGACTCAGGTCTGACACCAAGCGCCAAGTTGAAAATCTCAAGTCAACTTTTTCCACTCATTTCTTGATATTTCCTTCTTCTTGCCTTTTTATGATGTTTCCAAAGTCCTTGAATCATTTTGTCTTCATTTTGACGTTATAAATTTCGGTTGAAATTGGCTTGTTCAAAAACCTAATTAACAATCTTTAATCCGAACAAGGGCTTAAATAGCTCCAAGTCCAAGTAAAATATGCATGTCCATAATTCAATAATAGTCAAATATGCTCAAATTAAGGGAAGTGGGCCATGCAAAATTGTCTAAATCCTTTGTTCACATAAATTTCAAAGGTTACAATCAATTATTATTTTCCCCAAATCAATATAGGGTTTATAATTCTTTAATTTGAGGGTGGGAGGAAAGAAAAATTCTCCCATTTCTAAATGGGGATGGCAGTTTATTTATAGAGGCAGTGGCATGCGGAATGGTTGCCACGAGTCTATGCAGCTATACACCCGCCATCTCTTAGCAACTCAATATCCTTCTCAGTTGCGGATACACAACATCTCGCATTATAGTAGATTCTCAACAATTCCTGCAATTGTTGATGCTCGACATCCTACGTGCTTTTTGTGGTTTGATATCTTCTTATCGTTCAAGTTCAACCTTCCTATCTTACTGCAGAAATTCGATATAGTTATCTGGCTAGAATTGCTTTACAACAGTTAGTGTTGTAAAGGCTCGACAACTGTTATTGAGCTAGAAACTCGATGTCCTCTTTATGTTTAGATATTCGACATCTTCAGGTGGTACCCCACTCTTCCTTTGTTTTATTCTCTACAACATTATATTGCAGAGGCTCGATACCATTTGAGTTAGAGAGACTTGATACCATTTGGGATGTAGAGACTCGGTATTAGTTAGGATATAGAGACCTGATATTCCCTTTTTGTAACTAAATGTTCAATACCCTTTATCAGTGCGACATTCTTTAGAAATTCGACATCTCTTGGTAATTAGATGTTTGATACCTCTCTTTGGATATAGGATCAATATCCTCATGCTTAGCATACTCATTACTTTCTTGCTCGACATGCTTGTCCATTTATATACTCGGCATCTTCTTGAGATCGATAACCTTCTTTAATGAGTAGATATTCGATATGCTTAAACGATGTGGCACTCCTCTTTATTTTACACATTTTGTAATATTTTATGTTGTAGTGGTTCGGCATCTCTGTCTCTTTTTATAAGTCTGACATCTTCTTGCTATTAATTACTCAATACCTTGCTTTATTGTTTACATTCGGAATCCCATCAACTTGTGAATGTTTTATAATATTTACAGGTGTTATGGTTCGACAACCCTTTGAAGCTCGGCATCTCTTTCCCTTTTATCCTAATGTTCGACATCCCCATATTTGGTGACATTCTACATTGTAGTAGCCCGACATCCCTTCCGCCCTTGTAGAAGCTCGCTATTTTCACTTTTACAAGCTTGAGATGTTTTATATTTACAAGTTCGACAACATTATCATTCTATGGACTCAATATCGCCATAAATAGAAGACTATAACAACCCGGACATTAATGGGCCTGAATTTCGACAAAATTGAAACCCAAGTCCGTTAAGGTACGACCAGTTGGTTTTGGTAACCGACAATAAACATAAGTATATCAAAGATCGATCAAATAAAACTCAAAGCAGAAAGAAAGGATAAAAAGATCAAATACCAATCGAGGGTACAACTTCAGAATCAATCGCATCCCACGAACATCCATAATCCTCACCAATATCGAGCATGAAAAGGAATAACTCTCCATCAACCATTCGGTCAGTGCCAGTGACATGTTCCTCTAAATCTATCCTATGGGTTGTAATAAGAAGGGGGTTAAAACAACGTTCTGATGACTGGAAAAGTTACATACATTACCCATATCGTAAAATTATACTGATTTGGCTTCTATTTAATGTTATGTCTGTTATTTAATTAATTAATACATATGCAAGTATGATATGCTTATACTTACCTAAGACACATCTATAAATATACATATGCCTATATACGTATGTATATAATTCTAAGCGTTTCACTATCTAAAGATTCCCGACCACTTAAAACTTATTAACTAGGGAAAGAAGCAGACCCAACGGTCATTTAATACCCCAATCCTAAATCAAGTCAGCTTCTAATACCAAATGTAACGGTCACCCTAAATCAATAGGTCCTAGAGACAGCTTAACTCCCATACACAGTTTACTAATAATTTAACTACCATGCATCTACTGCACTTTCAACTATATCTTTAGTTTCCTCTATAAGCCCGTAGGCTATTCCAGTCCGAAATTCTAACACACTATCATCTACTATGTGAAAGAGAGTACCCCCAAACCACGTACTACCTCTTCTACTAGGCATTAGGAAGACTCTGATCATTTAAGACCTATAAAACAAGTAGATCCTCGTCGTTTAAGACCTAACCCTAAGGTGGGTCTCTACACGGTTCTCCCTAACTAACATTATAACGAATCCCATTATGTCACTTAATACTTTTCCTAGGAAAGAGGTGGAATCTACCATAGCCACTTAATACCTCTAACCCAAAGCGGACCCCTACCAAAGATTCCTCATATCGTGTTAATAGTGTAATTATGACCCATAACCCAAAACATAATGTAACGACCCGTAAATTTCAACCGTTTTAATAACGTATTTTGTTGAGATTTTGTGAAATTTTAAACGATAAAATTTTGAAATAAAAATTTAATATTTGGAATACGTCTAGTTAAACATAGCGGCTGGTAAATTTTCGTCCGAAAATACGAAAGTTTATTTCGCGCGTAAATTCACTTCAATTTAATCAGTTAAAAAGCGTTGAAAATAAAATGTTTTCAAAACCAAACTATTTTCACATAGAAAAATTCTAAACCATCTTCTGAGCAAAATATCAGTTCGTCATTTTTCCAAATTCGGACATCTATTGCCCCGTCGTTCTTATTTTCTGCAAAATAGCAGCATTCTGGTACCGATATCGATTTTTATCGGATGATCGTATCACTGATATCCATATACTGTTTTGATCGTCTCGTTGTGTTGATCAGTGCGGTATATTTATATCCGTATTTTGAAGTCTGATATACAGCAGAATCCGTAAAACGTTTTACTAGGTCGGTAAGTTACGAGCCTTTTATTGGTTGTCTCTGTTTAAATTTCGAATGGTCATTGCATTAATTATTCTCTAAGTTCGTGCATTGACTTTCTACATTCTCCAGGTTTCAAAAAAATTGTATCGTTTCTTTTCATTCATTACTACTTTGCTTTTAAAGAAAAAATCGCTTCAATTCATTTCGTTCAAACCGCATATTCATCTACCCCTGATAATATTCCTGCTGCTTCCCTACCAATAGCCAAAGGCCACAGCAACTCCACTTCCATTCGTTTGCCAACCTCCACCACTTCCTCTCGCTCACACCTCATCACCAATCACATCCTCCGCCATTTTCAGTCCACCCATCAACGTCGTCCTCCCTTCTCAACCTCGCCGCTTCTTCACTGCCCACGTCACCACCATCTCAGCGCAACATCCCAGACAGCCCTCCCTCCCATGCCTCAACCACCTGACCTCCCCACCAAACTTCACCGTTCCATCACCATCCGCCTAAGTTCACCTTCCCACTGCTGCCCACCACCCACACCCTCACTTCTACCTGAATCGGCCGAGCCTCGCTCTTGCCCTGACAAGTGCCTTTCCCCTCCTCTTCCCTCCACCTCGCCGCATTTTCCGCTCAGATGTGCACTGGCAGCCGTCCCTGTCATTTCCATCACTCCTTGCTTGTATAGGTATATAGTATAGTTATGTGTTCAACATCTATTATATAAAGTTGTACAAATGTTTTGCATGTTGTATGTAAGTACATATATTATATCTAATATATGTTAATATATATATTTGTTGGCTATATAAAGTTATAAGTTAGTGTTTATAATATATGAAATTACATAAAGTTGTGTACAGCTCCTATGTAGCTATACACGTAGTTGTATATGTTTAAACTATATTATAAATTAGTTGCCCAGGGATCAATAGTATGCTATAAGTTCAAATATACTTTGCCATTTACAGGTTTCGTTTATTACAGTTCGTATGTATTGATTTTGGTATCAGTTGCATAATATATGGGAAAATGTATATTCTATCATTTGTGTGTATACATAACATATATTATATTATTATTTTTAGAAAATATTATATATGTTAGGTTTATATAAAGGAATATTATGTATATGATACTACTAGGGCCCAACTCTATGGAGAAGTCTGTGGATTATATATTGCAAAGGTTGTACATAGTTTGATTCCTGGTTATATACATGTTTCGAAATTCTATATATATTCATATAGCAACTGTACTACCACCATTGTTTAAAGTAGGCCAGTTACATTTAGCCGTATATATATGTTACAGTTTGATTTAGAGACATAAATATTTTGAAAATTTTACTGGTTACTTTATAAGTTATATATAGTTACTTATAAGTCATGAACTATGTATTCCAAATTATATAAGTATTTATTTCAAGATATAGTATGTATACATATTTGATTTTGTATATATGAGGATATACGTAAGCTGTCATATTTTGTTTCATTTGTTTTCTATTCTACTTTCACGGTTTTAGTTGTTTTAAGGGATATGTATTGTGTATATATATATTTGTTGGAAAGATGCTTTTAGTGTTAGTTACATATACAGTATAGTAAGTCATATATATATATTTGGTAGCCCATATTGTTACAGTGTATAGTATATTACAAAAAAAAAAGTAGAATCTGTGTTGTATATATATATGATTATACTGTATTATATATCTACAATAATTTATAATATTGAATTTAAATTTTAATATATATATATGTATGTATATAGGATGTTTGTTATGTATATGATGTGGTAGTGTATATAGATGTTAATGTATATATAGTTATGTTTGTTTATTCTATGTGTTATTTAAACCAATGATTTTGAAATACATATACATTTAGTTTAATATGTGTTTAAAATTAATATTGCTTTGAAATTTAAAATAGATATATTCTGTTTCTATCTAATTGATTTTGATTGGTTCTCCTCGTTTTCTGTTATCAGCTCTACTCGTTCAATTCGTATTCAATCTTGCTTTGCTTTGAAATTCGTGCTTGGAATCGTAGCTCACTCTATCGTCGAATCTCTCTCTAGCCTCGAAAGGTGAGCACTCACTCACGATTAACGTTCTTTTATTTATTAAATTTGATTTCAATTGAAACGACAATTGAAATATGCTGCTGTTAGATATTTATACTGTTATTACCTGTATCAGTTAACCTGTGACATCTGACACCTTTATCTGTTAATTATTTATGCAATGATAATACAGTTTGGCTGAAATTGATTGATTGTTGATGTTTATATTGGACGTTAAATTGTTGATGTTAAAATGATAAATAGTATGAAATTGAAATTGATATAGGATAGTTAAATGTTAAATTTGATTAATTGACATTTGTATAATATGACCCCTTTTACTATTAAATTTATTGACACGTAGGATTTGTTTAATTACATCTTGAACCACTGAATGTATGTTGTTAAATTGATGATGTACGAAATTGTAAATAGATGACAAGTGAAAACCGTAATGTAATAATCTTTAATCTACATGAAATGATAGTGTAGATTCTAGAAATAATTATATTAATTCGTACAAATAACAATGCGAATTAATACGGTTATTTCGGGATTATTTGAATTGATTATTGTATTGATATTGATTGTTGTTATTGCTTGTTTATTTACTTTGACACCATCCCAGTTATCACACTGCAAGTTCCCTTTTGCTATGTTTTGATTTTTGAATTGAATTGGAATCGGGTTGAAATGATAAATACCCAAAATTGAATTTTGACCTAGGATAGAAAATTAAATAAAAACCGATTGGTCAATAATTTGATTTAAAAATAAAACGAAGATCTTATTTGAATAAAAATATGGTTTTGAAACGAAGTTGGAAATTGAATTTAATGAAATTTAAACGTGAATATTTAATAATCTGAAATGAAATATTAATAAAGAAATTGATGAAAGAAGGTTGTTTAATTTGAGAAATGATTGAATTAAGTTTGAAATGATTTAATAATTAAGTTTGAAATTATAATTAAATTTGAAACAATTAAACTTTGAAATGATTTGATAATTAAGTTTGAAATTATAATTTAGTTTGAAATTATTAAACTTTGAAATTATTTAATAATTAAGTTTTGAACTATTTAATAATGAATTATTAAATGATTAAATTGAATTGAAATTCTTTAATAAGAAAAATTGAACTTTTGAATAAGTGAATTTTACTTCGTAAAGAATTGAAATTGAGTTTCTTTATTAATTAAGTTTTGGAAAATTATTTAAGGAAGTAAATAAGTGAAATTGGATTTCTTTAACAAAAATGAAATGTGATATTTTTGGAATTAATGTAAGACTTGTAATTGGAGAATTGATTTGACGAATTTAGTTTAATTTAAAATTGTAAGTTTTGTTTTAATGAAGTTGAACTTAAGAATTGATTAAATGAATTGGAAATTTAATAGAAATTGTTTGAATGATATAGTAACTTAACGAATATTGAATGAAATCGATAAATGAGTTTAAATTGATATGAATGTTAAATAGAATTTATTTAAATGATTTCGAAATGAAACTTATATACGAACTTGAATCAATATTTGAATTGTTTTAATTAGAAATTGAAATTGAATTATAAGATTTTGAAATGGAAAATTGGAAGTTTTGAAACGAAAATTTGGAAATTGTTTTAGAAAGACAAATGAAATGTTGATTTACGAATTCTATTTGAAATTGAATTGATTTGGTTTTGGAATATATAAACGACCAATCGGTGTAATAATTACGAAAGTTATTAAAGAGACCGGGATCGGTAATGGATATACTCTCTATCTGAACCGAAACCACTTTAATAACTATACGTGGAGTGTTGATCCAGAACGAAGTGGATGGTTTTGATGAACGCGTTGACTGAAGAAAGAGAACGATTTCGGATGACCCTTGACATGACTAAAACAGGAGCCGCGCCGGGCCATTGAGGTTCGCCACCTCTAGCGGACACACTTCTTCGTTACCATATCTATTACTTTTGTGATTCGATTTGGGTGCACCCCTCGATTATGGGAGTGTTGTTTCGCGGTGTTGGGGTAGTAGCTGCTATGCCCAACATCAGTCCGGATCACGCAACTACTAGTATCCTAGTTGGTATCGCCTCATGTACCTTGTCATACTGATTATCCTATTCGCGACCACTACGATTTTGATTTGTACCTTTAGTATATGGATTGCCCTCTGGTGACTTCCGGTTTTGGGGAAACTACGGTCTTGTATATGCTTTTGGGAATAAACAGGTTAAGAGGTGTATGGGCCCTGCTTAACCCTACTTTGATATCTTTATATTACTGATAGACATTATCTACTTAGCGTACATTACTACCTAGTAGATAGTTTAACGGATCCTTAAAGGATGGTTATTCCAAAGATCCTTTGAGTTACTTGTATTTCAATTGCTATTTCACTTGAGTTGGATTTATTAATATAAGAATGTTAATCCTGACTCGAGTGTCTTGTGTTTTTGCTTTACGCTCGGGTCAGACTGAGTGTACCAGTATTCGAGACTCACCTTTGGAGTTGGAGCTTTGCTTGAAGATCCAGCCATCTATTCTGCTTTCAGTATTCGATGATTCCAGTGATGTATTCTGATTTGTATCTGATGTATCGTATTACTCTTCTGTTGTAAACTCTGATGTATTTTATATATTCATATAGTAGCTTCATGAACTACTATCTCTTTTATTTCCGCTGCACTTATTACTCTGTGTCTGTGTTCTGTGATTATATCTATTTACTGTATATGTTCAGTTTTGCCAAATTTAAATTAACAACGCGGTATTTTGAGCAATTCAACTCCGGCATGAGTGTCTACCTATACACTTATAATGGACGCGAATGATCCAAAATATCGGGTCGTTACAGTTGGTATCAGAGCTTTGGTAGCTCTAGGCAAAACTAAACATATAGGGTAAATGTATTTATAGAATCACTCTCATTCGAGTTTCAATCTCTTCCTTTTGACTCGATTCCTTTGAATTTTGGAACGTTCCCTCGGTTTCGAAATTCATTCGTGTCCCTCACTATTCGTCTTCTTTTAATTCCGGAGTATCTCACAACTCCACTACAAATGATCTTTATAATGAATCGGCGGTCACGCCAAACTTCGAATGATTTGTAAAGGGGTGAAACTCCTTTATAATAGGCATTAATTTACCGGAGATTTCTGTATCCTCGGTTTACGATGCTATCTATTACCTGCTATACCTGAATTCATCTCTTGAGATCGAGTGTTGATTTACCTCGGAATTTAGCAATCGATCTTACTCTTAAAAGTTACGGACGACCCGGTTAAGGTTGCCCGTAAATTAAATAACTCATCCATCTCCCGATTGTGGTAATTGAATTATCCTATTTTCTGTTTCAAACTTATTTTCGAATCAAAATTCTCTTTGATCCGAGTCAACAAATTTGAATCCCTATCCTCAGTTTGAAAATTCATTCCTGTATCGTCGAGCAAAGAAGTGTATTTGTAAACTAATATATAAATGTTTTAATATATGCTGTGTTGTTTGAGTTGTTGATGTTGATTTGGGTTTCCGATCGATTCGTCTGATCAACGCTATCGATAGGATTTCCAAAACACTTGAACAGAGCAAACTGACACAATATTATTTTCAAATTTGGAAAATGAAATAAATTTGTTTGATTGTATTGTGAAAATATAAGTAAAAAAATTTTTCTGGAATTTAATAGGTTAATTAAATTGTTTGTTTGAAATGATAATATTTGATTATCATTTATTGTTCTAAATGAATTTATAAACTTGGTTATAAATTGATTGAAATTTGAAATGAATTTAATTCAGAAATTTGAGAATTTATTAGTTTCCGGTGATTTCGAGCTTTGGTTTTAAAATTTTTAAAGTATATATTATTGAAAGTATTTTCGAATAGAAACCGTTTTCAAAGAATTTTAAAATGTTGAAATCAGTGCTCTTCTCTTTGTCGCTGGAAAATAATTTCGGTGATGGTGGCCGCATCATCGACATTCATTTTCGAGTTTCGAAGTGGAGAAACCATTCTGTAGCTTTGCTACGGTTTTGTTTTGAAAAATATTTTTGATTTGAATTTCTTCAGTATAATTTGATATATATAAATATAGGTATCTTATTTTAAAATTTAATTGATATGATATAAATATATTATATATATCTCTAAATTGTTTAAAGTTAATCGGAAATCTAATTCTTAAATTTTGTTAAAGGATGATTTTAATTATAAATAAAACCAAAATTTGGAATAAATATTTAAACTTGAATAATTGAATTGAGAAAATTTTATTTGTATATTGTTCAACTGCATTCTAATACGACTTACCTAAATCATACAGAAGTTGAATATGTAATTGGATAATATATAAGATAAATTGAATTTATAAATAAAATTTGAGTGTTTATAATAAATGTTATACACTAAATTTTGATTATAAAGATGTTAATAGAGTTAGATAGGATAATAAGTAAAACTCAGTTAATAATGAAATAATTTTGTTTTGAAAGAATTAATAAATTTGTTTTGAAAAATTGAAATTTGATCAACTTATGAAATACCTTGAATTTGAAAGCAATTAGTAAATATAAATTAATTTAAATCGAAACTTTTATGGTTTAAATTAATTTATATGGGTTAAATATATGTGATAAGATATATTAAGTAGAATAAATTTAACAGTAATTTGGAATAAAAGAAGAATTTAAAATGGTTGAAGGAAATGTGATTATAATAAAAGACTATTCAAATTTATGGTTTTAGAAATTGTAAATTTAAGATAATTGGATAATAAGATAATGAATTTAGAAATATTTGAGATTGATTTTAGTGAAATCAAATGGATTAAATCAATTATTGAATATCAATTAATTTAAATTTGAATTTATATGGTTTAAATTAATTGTTATTTTGTATTTCAAATCTGTTTTTCTTTCTGGTTGTTTCTATTCTCCTACCTCGTTCCTTTTCGGGGACGAAAAGTTTTGAGTGGGGGAGAGTGTAACGACCCGTAAATTTCAACCGTTTTAATAACGTATTTTGTTGAGATTTTGTGAAATTTTAAACGATAAAATTTTGAAATAAAAATTTAATATTTGGAATACGTCTAGTTAAACATAGCGGCTGGTAAATTTTCGTCCGAAAATACGAAAGTTTATTTCGCGCGTAAATTCACTTCAATTTAATCAGTTAAAAAGCGTTGAAAATAAAATGTTTTCAAAACCAAACTATTTTCACATAGAAAAATTCTAAACCATCTTCTGAGCAAAATATCAGTTCGTCATTTTTCCAAATTCGGACATCTATTGCCCCGTCGTTCTTATTTTCTGCAAAATAGCAGCATTCTGGTACCGATATCGATTTTTATCGGATGATCGTATCACTGATATCCATATACTGTTTTGATCGTCTCGTTGTGTTGATCAGTGCGGTATATTTATATCCGTATTTTGAAGTCTGATATACAGCAGAATCCGTAAAACGTTTTACTAGGTCGGTAAGTTACGAGCCTTTTATTGGTTGTCTCTGTTTAAATTTCGAATGGTCATTGCATTAATTATTCTCTAAGTTCGTGCATTGACTTTCTACATTCTCCAGGTTTCAAAAAAATTGTATCGTTTCTTTTCATTCATTACTACTTTGCTTTTAAAGAAAAAATCGCTTCAATTCATTTCGTTCAAACCGCATATTCATCTACCCCTGATAATATTCCTGCTGCTTCCCTACCAATAGCCAAAGGCCACAGCAACTCCACTTCCATTCGTTTGCCAACCTCCACCACTTCCTCTCGCTCACACCTCATCACCAATCACATCCTCCGCCATTTTCAGTCCACCCATCAACGTCGTCCTCCCTTCTCAACCTCGCCGCTTCTTCACTGCCCACGTCACCACCATCTCAGCGCAACATCCCAGACAGCCCTCCCTCCCATGCCTCAACCACCTGACCTCCCCACCAAACTTCACCGTTCCATCACCATCCGCCTAAGTTCACCTTCCCACTGCTGCCCACCACCCACACCCTCACTTCTACCTGAATCGGCCGAGCCTCGCTCTTGCCCTGACAAGTGCCTTTCCCCTCCTCTTCCCTCCACCTCGCCGCATTTTCCGCTCAGATGTGCACTGGCAGCCGTCCTTGTCATTTCCATCACTCCTTGCTTGTATAGGTATATAGTATAGTTATGTGTTCAACATCTATTATATAAAGTTGTACAAATGTTTTGCATGTTGTATGTAAGTACATATATTATATCTAATATATGTTAATATATATATTTGTTGGCTATATAAAGTTATAAGTTAGTGTTTATAATATATGAAATTACATAAAGTTGTGTACAGCTCCTATGTAGCTATACACGTAGTTGTATATGTTTAAACTATATTATAAATTAGTTGCCCAGGGATCAATAGTATGCTATAAGTTCAAATATACTTTGCCATTTACAGGTTTCGTTTATTACAGTTCGTATGTATTGATTTTGGTATCAGTTGCATAATATATGGGAAAATGTATATTCTATCATTTGTGTGTATACATAACATATATTATATTATTATTTTTAGAAAATATTATATATGTTAGGTTTATATAAAGGAATATTATGTATATGATACTACTAGGGCCCAACTCTATGGAGAAGTCTGTGGATTATATATTGCAAAGGTTGTACATAGTTTGATTCCTGGTTATATACATGTTTCGAAATTCTATATATATTCATATAGCAACTGTACTACCACCATTGTTTAAAGTAGGCCAGTTACATTTAGCCGTATATATATGTTACAGTTTGATTTAGAGACATAAATATTTTGAAAATTTTACTGGTTACTTTATAAGTTATATATAGTTACTTATAAGTCATGAACTATGTATTCCAAATTATATAAGTATTTATTTCAAGATATAGTATGTATACATATTTGATTTTGTATATATGAGGATATACGTAAGCTGTCATATTTTGTTTCATTTGTTTTCTATTCTACTTTCACGGTTTTAGTTGTTTTAAGGGATATGTATTGTGTATATATATATTTGTTGGAAAGATGCTTTTAGTGTTAGTTACATATACAGTATAGTAAGTCATATATATATATTTGGTAGCCCATATTGTTACAGTGTATAGTATATTATAAAAAAAAAAAAGTAGAATCTGTGTTGTATATATATATGATTATACTGTATTATATATCTACAATAATTTATAATATTGAATTTAAATTTTAATATATATATATATATGTATGTATATAGGTTGTTTGTTATGTATATGATGTGGTAGTGTATATAGATGTTAATGTATATATAGTTATGTTTGTTTATTCTATGTGTTATTTAAACCAATGATTTTGAAATACATATACATTTAGTTTAATATGTGTTTAAAATTAATATTGCTTTGAAATTTAAAATAGATATATTCTGTTTCTATCTAATTGATTTTGATTGGTTCTCCTCGTTTTCTGTTATCAGCTCTACTCGTTCAATTCGTATTCAATCTTGCTTTGCTTTGAAATTCGTGCTTGGAATCGTAGCTCACTCTATCGTCGAATCTCTCTCTAGCCTCGAAAGGTGAGCACTCACTCACGATTAACGTTCTTTTATTTATTAAATTTGATTTCAATTGAAACAACAATTGAAATATGCTGCTGTTAGATATTTATACTGTTATTACCTGTATCAGTTAACCTGTGACATCTGACACCTTTATCTGTTAATTATTTATGCAATGATAATACAGTTTGGCTGAAATTGATTGATTGTTGATGTTTATATTGGACGTTAAATTGTTGATGTTAAAATGATAAATAGTATGAAATTGAAATTGATATAGGATAGTTAAATGTTAAATTTGATTAATTGACATTTGTATAATATGACCCCTTTTACTATTAAATTTATTGACACGTAGGATTTGTTTAATTACATCTTGAACCACTGAATGTATGTTGTTAAATTGATGATGTACGAAATTGTAAATAGATGACAAGTGAAAACCGTAATGTAATAATCTTTAATCTACATGAAATGATAGTGTAGATTCTAGAAATAATTATATTAATTCGTACAAATAACAATGCGAATTAATACGGTTATTTCGGGATTATTTGAATTGATTATTGTATTGATATTGATTGTTGTTATTGCTTGTTTATTTACTTTGACACCATCCCAGTTATCACACTGCAAGTTCCCTTTTGCTATGTTTTGATTTTTGAATTGAATTGGAATCGGGTTGAAATGATAAATACCCAAAATTGAATTTTGACCTAGGATAGAAAATTAAATAAAAACCGATTGGTCAATAATTTGATTTAAAAATAAAACGAAGATCTTATTTGAATAAAAATATGGTTTTGAAACGAAGTTGGAAATTGAATTTAATGAAATTTAAACGTGAATATTTAATAATCTGAAATGAAATATTAATAAAGAAATTGATGAAAGAAGGTTGTTTAATTTGAGAAATGATTGAATTAAGTTTGAAATGATTTAATAATTAAGTTTGAAATTATAATTAAATTTGAAACAATTAAACTTTGAAATGATTTGATAATTAAGTTTGAAATTATAATTTAGTTTGAAATTATTAAACTTTGAAATTATTTAATAATTAAGTTTTGAACTATTTAATAATGAATTATTAAATGATTAAATTGAATTGAAATTCTTTAATAAGAAAAATTGAACTTTTGAATAAGTGAATTTTACTTTGTAAAGAATTGAAATTGAGTTTCTTTATTAATTAAGTTTTGGAAAATTATTTAAGGAAGTAAATAAGTGAAATTGGATTTCTTTAACAAAAATGAAATGTGATATTTTTGGAATTAATGTAAGACTTGTAATTGGAGAATTGATTTGACGAATTTAGTTTAATTTAAAATTGTAAGTTTTGTTTTAATGAAGTTGAACTTAAGAATTGATTAAATGAATTGGAAATTTAATAGAAATTGTTTGAATGATATAGTAACTTAACGAATATTGAATGAAATCGATAAATGAGTTTAAATTGATATGAATGTTAAATAGAATTTATTTAAATGATTTCGAAATGAAACTTATATACGAACTTGAATCAATATTTGAATTGTTTTAATTAGAAATTGAAATTGAATTATAAGATTTTGAAATGGAAAATTGGAAGTTTTGAAACGAAAATTTGGAAATTGTTTTAGAAAGACAAATGAAATGTTGATTTGCGAATTCTATTTGAAATTGAATTGATTTGGTTTTGGAATATATAAACGACCAATCGGTGTAATAATTACGAAAGTTATTAAAGAGACCGGGATCGGTAATGGATATACTCTCTATCTGAACCGAAACCACTTTAATAACTATACGCGGAGTGTTGATCCAGAACGAAGTGGATGGTTTTGATGAACGCGTTGACTGAAGAAAGAGAACGATTTCGGATGACCCTTGACATGACTAAAACAGGAGCCGCGCCGGGCCATTGAGGTTCGCCACCTCTAGCGGACACACTTCTTCGTTACCATATCTATTACTTTTGTGATTCGATTTGGGTGCACCCCTCGATTATGGGAGTGTTGTTTCGCGGTGTTGGGGTAGTAGCTGCTATGCCCAACATCAGTCCGGATCACGCAACTACTAGTATCCTAGTTGGTATCGCCTCATGTACCTTGTCATACTGATTATCCTATTCGCGACCACTACGATTTTGATTTGTACCTTTAGTATATGGATTGCCCTCTGGTGACTTCCGGTTTTGGGGAAACTACGGTCTTGTATATGCTTTTGGGAATAAACAGGTTAAGAGGTGTATGGGCCCTGCTTAACCCTACTTTGATATCTTTATATTACTGATAGACATTATCTACTTAGCGTACATTACTACCTAGTAGATAGTTTAACGGATCCTTAAAGGATGGTTATTCCATACATCCTTTGAGTTACTTGTATTTCAATTGCTATTTCACTTGAGTTGGATTTATTAATATAAGAATGTTAATCCTGACTCGAGTGTCTTGTGTTTTTGCTTTACGCTCGGGTCAGACTGAGTGTACCAGTATTCGAGACTCACCTTTGGAGTTGGAGCTTTGCTTGAAGATCCAGCCATCTATTCTGCTTTCAGTATTCGATGATTCCAGTGATGTATTCTGATTTGTATCTGATGTATCGTATTACTCTTCTGTTGTAAACTCTGATGTATTTTATATATTCATATAGTAGCTTCATGAACTACTATCTCTTTTATTTCCGCTGCACTTATTACTCTGTGTCTGTGTTCTGTGATTATATCTATTTACTGTATATGTTCAGTTTTGCCAAATTTAAATTAACAACGCGGTATTTTGAGCAATTCAACTCCGGCATGAGTGTCTACCTATACACTTATAATGGACGCGAATGGTCCAAAATATCGGGTCGTTACACATAACATCTCACATTAGTCCGACTATTCGTATGTACTGGTAGCCAGATTGACTGGGCAGTTTTACCCTACAGAATTGGGACTAACTTCGCATCCACTAGGGTTATTTATTATAGGCGATGTCCCACATTAGTATGCAAAATCACACCGTTGGTAGCCAGATTTTACTGGGTAGACTTCCATGTAACTTTGGGCTAATCTCGCATCCATGTAACTTAGTTATTACATATATGTATGTTACCCATATACATATTCTATCCTACACATTTAATAGTTGAGGCCATATAAGACAATTCCTTATTATGTCTCTAATTAGGAATTAACTTCATAATTAATTATTTCAATAAGAGATTTACATTATTCACTACGTATATCCTTTTATTCTATGTGACTTACACACTTTTGTTCTTTCTTTATGTACTCACAATTACTTTATGAAGTTTCATTAATTAATTTGACTAAATTGGCTATGACTACTTAAATTCTCAAAACTCATATTTCATTCATTGCACTTTCAATGCTTATTTATTTCTAGAGTTACAGTCTTTCAGCTATTTAAATTCTCATAACTCCTATTTCATTATTTGCACATTGAATGTCTATTTAGCCTTCCTTCCATTATTTCTAATTATTACCATATATCGTACGTTTTATTTTAGATTTCTAATTCCTTTTAATGCAGGATTTATATGCATTTTGGTTGTATTAATAATGATTTCCTTTTTGGGTATAGTGCGGTTATACATGTTTTATGCATTTATTTTCCTTTATTTCTTTTTTATCTTCCTAGTTACATTCATCCTTAACTAGGATATTTCTTCTAGTCTAATTTGTGAGAACCTTCCTTTTAAAATATTTCCAGTTATACTTTTCTATATATTTACCTAAATAAGTGGTTTGCGTTGTTTGAAATTACAAGAAATTATTAAACTCCCTTTTTATTTTGAAATAGATGATGTAAATTACAGAGTGAAATTCCAAACTTTATGCATCTCTTTATTTTCTTTCTAGTTATATTCCTTATCAAATCAAACACCGAACTTTTCAATTTAAATAAAAGATTAGATAAGTTTATGGAATTTGAACTGGTTAAATACTCAACAAATTAAAATAAAGAAACTTACTCATTTCAATCAAATTAGAACAACTTACTTCATATTAATACCCTTCAATACAATTATAGATCTGAAATAAATTTTACAACAAACCATTGGTAGATTTGAAATAATTCCACATTCAATTCATATTAAACTACCAACAACTTGGAACAAATTTACAGATCTTGGCATAATTAACATGTACATTCAATTTTCTCTAATTTACAAAATATGTAAGCTGTGTTTTATACATTTTATTTTAAGCCTACAACTCTAGATCTTTCAATTAGGCATAATAATCAAACAAAATCCAATGAGATAAATTATCATGTTATAAATAATTTACAAAAATTTCCCACTCACAGTTTTAGGCTTCCCAAACTTCTAGATCTGAATTTGATTTTTCTGATTTAACTACTTTCCCTTTTCAATTCAAGGCGTGTGTATAAAAAGGAATATACATAATATCCGAATCATAAATTTGAGAAGAGAATTGGGATTTAAGGGAAGATATGGATTAATTATCATAAGATTTACCTTGTTATTGCACAAGTCTAATTCGTGCGTTCCTCTCTTCTTCATATTTTTCAATCTTCTCAAATTTGTATATTTACAGTCTGTTTTATTTTAAGGAAGAAAGTAGAGGAGATAAAATGGCAAAGCTTCGCAGCCTGCATCAAAAAATATGAGGAGAGGAGAAGGGTTTGGATGTGTATTTATAGATGCTAGAACATATCGTACGTGTCAGACTAAAATTTATAAAATTCGGGTCGTTGGCCAAGGTTCAACCTTAGCATTTTGAGCTTCAACCGATCGACTGCTACATGTCGACCACCCCTCTTCAGAGGTCGACCGGTGCGGTCTTGTTAATTACCATTATTAATTTCTAACTTCTATTTTTAATTATTTTCATTTCGATTTCTTTAAACGTCCGTAACTTCTTCGTTTGAACTACGTTCGTGAAACTCCAGATATGAAAATTGCTCAGAAAATCGCCACGAACGCAATGGTGCAAGTTTCGTAACCACATTCCATTGTTTGCACAAATTTCATTTTTTTCCACCTAACTAATTAACGTAAATTTACAAGGTGTCACATTCTTCCCCCTTAAAAGAATTTCATCCTCGAAATTACACCAATGATTAAATAATGGCTATTGCTCACAATTTTCCTAAACCACTTAACCAATTAGTGTACAACCAATTTTGTAACTAAGCGTGCATAAGTGCATAGTGTATCACAACCATAGACAAAATGAATGCAGAACGATTCTAAATCGGGGCCTCCTATATGAATGTATTTCTTTGAAAACATTTTTGAAAATATAAGCAAACAACTTATATGTATACTGACAGTTCTATATGTATGCAAATTTTGAAAATTCTTTTTCACCCGAAAATTCCCATACTCCTACGAATAGAAGCATGGTGCAACCAATTTTGCGTCCAATTCCTACCATCTAAGAATTTAATGCGTCGAAATATCGCTTCCTAAACGTTACTCCTATGCCAGGAAAAGAAATTTAGGTGGAGAATTCTCTGTTCTTACCACTCTATGAGTTACCAATTCCCTCTGTACATTGGAAATTCTCTCGTTGCCCTAGGTTCCTCCTAATATTTCCACGTACGAAACACATACGAAACACAGACGAGGCTTGTTTTCAAGCTCTAAAAAAGATTTGAATCCCAAAACTGGTTCTTATACGCCATAGGCAAGGTGTAGAAATAAAATTTCCAAGGCTAAAATAGCTATTCCCTTGTTATCATTTGCGTTTTGCCGCATCGTCGACCCTAATGCACCGCTAAATTCACATTTATTAATTTATTTAACTTCACTACGCTTAGCATGTGGACTTCAGTATCAGAAATACCATAAAAACATCTTTTACTTTTCAAATCTGTATGTCTCTTAAAGATTCAATTTCCAAAAATATTTAGATGCAATTTTTCCTTGAAATCAATTTGGACAAATGTTCCTAAAAAATATTTGAGAGCTAAAAATAATTCAAAAGCTAGAGCTTCTTTTTTTTCAAGTGATTTAAAAATACTTGCCCTTTAAAAATTTGAATGGTTCAGGCCCAATTTCAGTGTAGTCAGAAGTTACTTATGCACTAAGGCATAAATTCCACTCTAACACCTCACATCTAACCTTTATCTTTAAAACTTAACATTTTTAAAATGTCAATTCGTTTATTATTTTGTTATGGGAACTCATAAAGAAATTAGTAAATTTTTGCTTTTCAAGGAACATTAAAATGAACTGTAACTCCACAACAACCCTTATTGTCGTACGTTTGTTAAAATTTACTGTTTTAAAAACCTTCCAATCTTATATTGCATTTACCGTTGGTTAACTGTCCTTATGAGATCTTTCATATTTACACTGTTCTTCTCACAATACAAGAGCGGTCTATATATCCAAAAACAATAGTAAAATAAATAAATAAATAAGAAACATCTCATAACATACCATATGCGTCTTTTTATACAAAGACAACCAATGGTTACAACCAAACAAACCCTAAGAAAGAAAGAAACAAATGCTGGAAGGAAACTACAACACAACTCTACTAAAACTAAATTATAGCTACGAACTATAGGATGACCCAGATCCTCTATGAGAGCTAGACCCATAATAAATGGTCATTAATGTCAAAATTGACAGTCTCTAATCAACCTTTATGTACTCACTTCCAATACATTATCTGTTTAAAAAATCACTTATTATGAGTATTCGATTCCTTCATGAATACCATATAAGATTCCTTAATCAGTCCCATATTTAATTCCTTTTTATTCTTATTAATTACAAATTCATTGCCCACTAAATCTATAATTAATGTCCACAAATCCTAGTCCTATAATCACTACACTGTTTATACTTAATACGAATATTGTTGTTAATTACGCTACTTATATATTTCTAATTATTATTTACTAAACTAGAACATTCCTTTCCATATCATTTTATCAACGCCGTCCTTCCAAATAGGACTACCGTTAAAAATTTCTATAAACTAACCATAAGTGATATTTTTGCTTTGTTTGAAATCACAAGGGATTATTTCCTTAGACGGTGTAAACTACGAAAAATAATATTCATATCTTATACATCTCTTTCCCTTTTTGGTATATCCAATGGCCGCCTAACTTACAACCCAATTATATATCTGGAATATCTTAGCAACTTTACCAACATCCTATGGATAAATGCTTGGGACTGATTTCAAATTTTCCGATCAGGTTGTACATACCATTCTTATTTTATTTGTAACATGAAACCTTTTTTTTCTAGATAGTGATCCCTATCTACTCCATTAAATATAAACTTAGAAATCCACATTATGCTAGTATGTGACATTGAAATTCAAACTTATAAAAGAATTTCCACACCTCAAATGAAAATCTTTAAGCATACTTTAAAAATAATTTTCAACTTGTAAAAACAGTTTGGGGAATTGAATTCCCAAAAGCATCCAAACATCATAGTTTATTTTATTTTATATGCCTTCCATTTTTATTAAACATTTGGACAAAAAATTCCAAAAATATTTGAACCCAACTTTCCACAATTTTCAAAACATTTACCGTTTTATTTATAACTCCAAATTTAAAGATTCTAAAATTGCTTAGTAATATAATTCCCCTTCTCAAATACTTTTATCTCAAAGACTTTTTTCAAGTAGGGTCTTTAACCCTAAACATTCAAAAACTGAATTATTAAACTAAACCATCAAAATTTCAAAAAGGATTTCTAATGCCAAAAAGAAGCAAAATAATTTTCCTTTTTTAAAATATTTCTACATCAAAGATGTATTCCTTTAAAAGTTGGTCTTTTAATTCGAAACATCCAAAAACATCTTTTAGAACCCTAAACAATGGAAAGTGGAGTAGATAAGGTAAACTCCTATCTCATTCTCATCATTTCTCTACTACATTATCCCTAACTAGATTATTAACCCTATTTTAAAAGTTCCTAATGCTATTCCTATCCAAATTTCCCAATATTGATTATGTTTATATTTGTCCAACCTAAGTGGCTTCTACATCATTTCATTTTATTTTTTCAAGTTCCATTTCCATTTCCATTTTGAAAAGAAGAATTTTAAAAGAACTTCCGAATTTATGAAATAGGAAAAATCATCAAGTCCAACTTATGTTCCATTTTACATTTATTTCAAAACAAAAAATCTCTATCAAATCTTCAAATTGAAAATTTTTTAACCCAACAAATTTTTAGACTACGAGTTTCGAAAATGAAAAAACCTTTTTTTGGTTTTTACCAAAAACCTAGAACTGTTGATTGCACTACTTCTTTTTAAGTTCTGATTTCCCAAAATTTTCTTACTTTTTCTAAACAACTTAATAAATCTTTTGAAATATCCATTAAAAACACTTTAAGGAGGTTTTCAAAAGCCATTTTATCAAATTCTTTCACACGGGTTGGATTTTAGAAATTGACTTTCATTGTCCTCTCCATTAAGTTTTCTTCTTCTATCATCCCTTACTCTCGGATGTTTACAACTATACTACCTCATAGTATTTAATTACTACCTAACATGCTTATTTACTATTTCTATAAATGTTGATTGTCCGAAATAAATGGTGTTTATTCTAATCGGACAATTTCTAAAGAGATTTATTTATTCATCCAACTTTTCCTATTAAAGCTTCTTTACTTCTCTATAATTATCCTAATAATCTCTTTAATTAGCCATTTTATATCCTTATTACATTATTGTAACTCCCTGTTTATTGCACACTTATTTCCCTATAAATTTTAGAGTTACAACCTTTTCCATTCACGTTCCTTACTCAATTTTTGTCCAACCCATAGTCACCTCGCCCATCCTTTCGAATTATGGTCACAATCATCCCGGAGTTAAAATTTATAGAGTTTGGCATAGATTAAGATAGAAACATTGTGGATATGCTCTCTCGATATATCCTAACCATTATGATCGATTAAACCTAGGCTCTAATACCAAATGTAACATCCTACAGCTTAATAGGCCTGAATTTCAACAAAATCGAAACCAAGTCCATCAGGGTACAGACTGTTGGTTTTGGTAACCTGTAATAAACATAAATATATTAGAGATCGATCAAATGAAACTCATAGTGGAAAGAAAGGATACCGATATCAAATACCAATCGAGGTTATAACTTCAAAATCAACAGCATCCCACAAACATTTATAAGCCTCACCAATAGTTCCGTCAGTGCTAGTGACATGTTCCTCTAAATCTATCATGTGGGTTGTAATTGGGTCAAATCAACGTTTTGGTGAATGGAAAAGTTACATACATTACCCATATCATAAACTTATATGGATTTGGCTTCTATTTAATGTTATGTCTATTATTTAATTGATTAATACATGTGCACGTAAGCTATTCTTATCCTTACCTAAGGCAAAACTACATATATACATATACCTATATACGAATTTATATAATTCTAAGCGTTTCACTATCTAAAGATTCTCGACCACTTAGTACTTCGTAACTAGGAAAAGAGGCAAACCCAATGGCCATTTAATATTCTATTCCTGAAGCTGGCCAATTTCTGATAACAAATGTAACGGTCGCTCTAAATCAATCGGTCCTAGAGACTGCTTAACTCCCACACACAACTTACAAATAATTTAACTATCGTGCATCTACCACTCTTTCAGCTATATCATTAGTTTCCTCTATAAGCTCGAAGGCTATTCCAATTTGGAATTATAATGCACTATCGTCTACGATGTGATAGAGAGTAACCCAAACCACTTACTACCTCTTCTACTAGGCATTAGGCAGAGTCTGATCATTAAAGACCTATAAAATTGGCAGATCCTCGTCATTTAAGACCTAACTCCTAGACGGGTCTCTACATGGTTCTTAATAACTGACATCATAAGGAATCTCATTAGGTCACTTAATACTTGTCCTCGAAAAGAGGCGGAGCCAACCATAGGGACTTAATACCTATAATCTGAAGCGGCCCCTACCAAAGATTCTTTCTATTATATTAATAGCATAATTATGACCCATAACCCAAAATGAGACATCTCACTCGCCCGACTATTTGTAGGTACTGGTAGCCAAATTAACTGTCCAGTTTTACCCTATAGAATTAGGACTAACCTTGCATCTACTAGGATTATTTATTATAGATGATGTCCCATATTAGTCTGGAAAGTCACACGGCTGGTAACCAGATTTTACTGAACAGACTTCCATGTGACTTTGGACTAACCTCGCATCCCTATAACTTAGTCATACCTTATATATATATTACCCATATACATATTCTATCATACACATTTAATAGTTGAGGCCATATAAGGTAACCCTTTATTACGCCTCTAATTAGGAATTAACTCCATAATTAATTATTTTCCCTAAAAGATTTACGCTGTTCACTATGTATCTCTTTTTATTCTATGTGACTTATACACTTTTGTTCTTTCTTTATCTCCTCACAATTACTTTATTAAGTTTCACTAATTAACTTCACTAAATTGGTTATGACTATTTAAATTCTCATAACATATATTTCATTCGTTGCACCTTCAATGCTTATTTATTTCTAGAGTTACAATCTTTCAGCTATTTAAATTCTCATAACCCTTATTCTATTATTTGTACATTGAATGTATATTCAACCTTCCTTCCTTTATTTCCAATTATTACCATTTATCGTACGTTTTATTTTAGATTTATAATTACTTTTAATGCGGGTATTTATACGCATTTTAGTTGTATTAATAATGATCTCCTTTCTAGGTATAGCGCGGTTATACATGTTTTATGCATTTATTTTCCTTTATTTCTCTTTTATCTTCCTAGTTACATCATCCTTAACTAGGATATTTCTTCATAGTCTAATCTGTAAGAACCTTCCTTTTTAAAATGTTTCCAGTTATACTTTCCTATATATTTACCTAAATAAGTGGTTTGCGTTGTTTGAAATAACAAGGAATTATTAAACTCCCTTTTTATTTTGAAATAGACGGTGTAAACTATGGTGAAAATTTCCTTACCTTACACATCTCTTTCTTCCTAGTTATATTTCTTGTCAAATCAAACACCGTAAATATAAATAAAAGATTAGATAAGTTATGGAACTTGAATGGATTAAATACTCAACAGATTAAAATATAGAAACATACTCATTTCAATGAAATTAGAACAACTTAATTCATATTAATACCCTTCAATACAATTATTGATCTGAAATATGTTTTACAACAAACCAATTGGTAGATCTGAAATAATTCCACATTCAATTCATATTTAACTACCAACAACTTGGAACAAATTTACATATCTTGGTGTAATTAAATTGTACATTCAATCTTCTCTAATTTACGGAATATGTAGGCGGTGTTTTATCCATTAGATTTTAAGCCTACAACTCTAGATCTTCCAATTAGGCGTAATAATCAAACAAAATCCAATAAGATAAATTATCATGTTATAAATAATTTACATAAATTTCCCACTCAAGTTTTAGGCTTACCGTACTTCCAAATCTGAATATGATTCTACTGCTTTCCTTTTCTATTCAAGGTATATATGTAAAAAGAAATATACATAGTATTAGAATCATAGATTTGAGAAGAGAATTGGGATTTAAGGGAACATATAGATTTCTTATCGTAAGATTTACCTTGTTATTGCGTAATGATAATTCGTACGTTCCTCTCTTTTTCTTATTTTATGATTTTCTCAATTTGTATATTTACAATTGTTTTATTTTAAGGGAGAAAGTAGAGGAGAGAAAATGGTAGAGCTTTGCTACCTGTATTAGCAAATATGAGGAGAGGAGGAGGGTTTGGATGTGTATTTATAGATGCTAGAATGAACCGTACGCGTCAGATTAAAATTTATAAAATCCGGGTCGTTGGTCAAGGATCAACCTCAGCCTTTTGGGCTTTGACCGGTCGACCACTACATGTCGACCAGCCTACTTCAGAGGTCGACCAGTGGGGTCCAGTTAATTTCCATTATTAATTTCTAATTTCTGTTTTTAGTTATTTTCGTTTTGATTTTTTTAAACGTCAGTAACTTCCTCGTTTGGACTTTGTTCGCAAAACCCCAAACATGAAAGTTGTTTAGAAAATTACCACGAATGCAATGGTGTAAGTTTCGTGGTCAAATTCCACTATTTTCACAAATACCTTTTTTGGCGCCTAACTAATTAACTACGTAAATTTACGAGGTGTTACAAAGTCCAGAAACCCATCTTGTAATAATACAATAATTTTATCTGAGTAGAAGAACAGAAACCCATCTGATCTCGACTAGTAGGGGACTAGAAATTTAAGTAATAATGACGGTTCCAGTTATTCACTATAAAGGAACAAAAGATTAGGAGCTAATTCAATCTTGAATTTCTTAAGAATGAAGCTTTAGGTTAACATAAATTTCGGAACATCTCGGACGCTCATATTGGCATTGAAATCTCAGATAGTTTTTGACCTTTCTTTTGAAGGTTACATTAGCTTTACGTTGATGTGGAACTAAATGTTTTTGACTGTTCTTCCTCTAGAAGATTGCTTTGATCCATCTTTAGGGTAGTTTTCAACTTGCCTAATTGATTTCTTTTGCCCATTATCACTTCTTGGGTGATGATTTAGGCTTTAATTCTTTTTTGCCCCTTATCACTCTTTCGGCGATGATTTAGGCTTTAATCTCTTTTGCCCTTTATCACTCTTTCGTTGATGATTTAGGCTATAACTCTTTTCTACCCCTTATCACTCTTTTCATGATGATTTAGGCTTTAATCTCTTTCGCCCTTTATTACTATGTTGATGATTTAGGCTTTAATCTCTTTCGCCCTTTATTACTACGTTGATGATTTAGGATATAATCTCTTTTTTTACCCCTTATCACTTTTTCCGTAACGACCCGTAAATTTAACTTGTTTTAATAACGTTATTAATTGAAATTTTGCAAAATTTTAAACGATAAAATTTTGAAATATAAATTTGATATTTGGAATGCGTCTAGTTAAACATAGCAACTGGTAAAGTTTCGTCCGAAAATATGGAAGTTTATTTCGCGCGTAAATTTACTTCAATTTAATCAGTTAAAAAGCGATGAAAATAAAATGTTTTCGGAACCTAAATATTTTTACATAGAAAAATTCTAAACCATCTTCTGAGCAAACGCTATTTTTCGTTTTTCGGAATTCGGACTTCTTTAGCTCCGTCGATCTTATTTCTCTGCATTTTCTTGCATTTTCCGCCAGTAGAAAAATTCGAATTTTTATAATTCAATCGTACCACTGATATCCATATACCGTTTTAATCATCTCGTAGTGCTGATCTCAATAGTATATTCAATTCTGTGTTTTGAAGATCGATACGCAACGGAATCCA
Source organism: Allium fistulosum (assembly GCA_030737815.1). Classification (NCBI taxonomy): domain Eukaryota; kingdom Viridiplantae; phylum Streptophyta; class Magnoliopsida; order Asparagales; family Amaryllidaceae; genus Allium; species Allium fistulosum. The sequence continues at coordinate 361,831,282 of CM060904.1, forward strand.
TGAAAACGGTAACTATATTTCTGTGCCTTTTGTTTTACTTATGACCTCTCGTTTGACTTTCGTGTGAAAGCGAATAGCCAATTTCTTTAATTATTCTCATAAATGCATTCCCGACTTTCAAAAAAAAATTCTCTGGTTCCAATGCATTCGGGTATGTTCATGTTCATTCCGTTCATTGGTGAGAAAATATATTATCAGATTTCATTTCTTCTTTCTGTCTGTCTGCATTTGAACTACTTATTTTCTTTTCTCCCCTATTGATTTCCTCCTCTTCCCTTTTATTTAGCCTGCTACTTCCCACACGATCTGAACCTTCTGCCTTTCCATCATTAGCTGCCACCGCCTCACCATTGAACCGAGCTCCACCACACGTCCATGACCTCAGCCGATCGAGTGCTAGTCATCACTGATCCTCCGCGCCATCAACCACTCACCACCGAACCCCAGCTCACAACACCTCCATCCACACGGCTAGCATCACCATTCCCGAACCCACTCGAGCTTCATATGCGCAGCCCATGACGCCACGAGCCAAAGCAACCACCTTTGGCCTTCGCGCGCCACTACCTCAACAACCGACCTCACCTAGTAGTGCTGCCTCCTCTCCTCCCTACCGTCCCTTCTTTCCACACGAGCACAAGGACCCAAGACTTTGCCTCCTTCGCCCTCCTCCTCCACGGCCCCGGCAGCGGCAAGTCCACCCTCTCCTCTGTAACCGCCTCACGTCTTCGCCGAACCCACCTCCGCATAAACCCAGCCAAACAACCACCGCGTCTTCCTCCACCGAAACCAAACTTCAACGACAACCATGGCCGAACATCTTGGCTGTGCTCTTCTCTCCACCGACTGCATGTCACATTTCCCCAACTACTGACGTGTCTCCTATTTTTCGGTTAGTTTGTTTGCAAGCGAATATAACAGTTAGTTTAGAGTTTAATTACATACATATTTTTTAACAGTTTAGTTTATTCATGTTTTTATATATATTTATACTTCATGTGTATTGTTGAAAAGAAGCTATCCATATATTAGTCACGCATACATATATTGGTCTGTAACATTTTGCCTACATATATATATATAAAAAAGGAGTTACAGTATGTATAACATATAGATATAATAGTAATGTGTATATTATATATTATATAAGATTTCAAAACATAGTATGGTTATAAATTTATTTACGGTTGTGATTGTAAAATTTCAAAAGAAGCTTCATCAAGTTGCTCTATACTAAAATATAATACTTTAGTAGGTGTAGTTATATACTTACTGTAGCCTGGCAATGCCATTTTGTACCTTGTTTGAGCTTTGCGATTGTATGTATATTTTATAGTAAAGTAAGTACTATATATGATAAAAGCTTATGAAAGTTATAAATTATATGATCTGGGCTCTTTATTTTGCATGTAAGATATAGTAGTTTTAGTTATATACCTTAGTTGTTATTATTTACGTCATTGTTATTGTTTACATATTTAAAATTTTGTTAAAACGTATGTAAGTATATTAAGTATTTTCACAATATTTGTGTTGCGTGTGAAGATAGATATATTTATATCTAACTAATATATTTCGTTTTGTTTGAGAAAGTTTATGGGTACAAACGAACTCCGTAGGCTTGTTTACAAGTGCTGACAGTATTATATACATAGTTAGTTTGTTTTACAAAGTATCGTCTTATGTATAAATTTTTTTTTTACATATTATTATCTGTTACTTATCTTTTATCATATGTACAAAATATGTACGGTTATAAGTTGGAAATATGTTACTTATAATGCATACTTATTATCTGTTTTTAGGTTATCTGAAATGTAACTATATTTAAGTTATTAAACTATGGGCTGGAAGTAATATATACATGTTTTAATATAAAATTATGATTTTGAAACCCATATTTATATTTAACTTAATATATGGTTGAAAAAAAAATATGATTTATATATAGATACCCGTGTGTTCACTTATACTAATCATATCCAACGATCAAATTCTGATTTGATTTCGTCTATTCCTATTGTCCAGCTTTGTTCGTCAATTCGTGCCAATCTAGCTTTACCTTGGGATTCGGGCTTGCATTTCGTAACTCAACTTCAATGTCTATCCTCTCTGACCTCGAAAGGTGAGCAATCACTCACGATTAATGTTCTTTTATTTATTAAATCTGATTTCAATTGAAACGACAATTGAGATATGCTACTGTTATTTATGCTATTAACTGTACCAGTTCACCTGTGACATCTGACACCATTATCTGTTAATTATACGATGATAATCCCGTTTGGTTGATAAGTGATTGATTGTTTGTTGTTTATATTGGAGGTTAAATTGTAATGTATAAAGTGATAAATAGTATGCAATTGAATTGGACGAAGGATAGTTAAAAATTTGAATCGACATATGTGTTGAATTTGATTTGTTAAATTTGTATAATATGACCCCTTGAATGTTTAATTATTTGACACGTAGTAAAATAGATTATTCCCCTTGAACCATTTGAATTTATGTTGTATTAACTGATGAAGTATGAAATTGAATAATTGATGTCAAGTGTAGAATTGCATAGAATAATTTGTATAATAATCTTTAATCTACATGAAATGATAGTGTAGATTCTAGAAATAATTATATTAATTCGCACAAATAACAATGTGAATTAATACGGTTATTTCGGGATTATTTGAATTGATAATTGGATTGATATTGATTGTTGTTATTGCTTGTTTATTTACTTTGACACCATCCCAGTTATCACACTGCAAGTTCCCTTTGCTATGTTTTGATTTTGAATTGAATTGGAATCGGGTTGAAATGATAAATACCCAAATGAACTTGACCTAGGATAGAGAATTAAATAAAACCCGATTGGTCAATAATTTGATTTAAAAATAAAATGAAGATTTTATTTGAATAAATAATATGGTTTTGAAACAAAGTTGGAAATTGAATTTTAATGAAATTTAAATGTGAATATTTAATAATCTAAAATTAAATATTAATAAAGAAATTGATGAAAGAATGTTGTTTAATTTAAGAAATGATTGAATTAAGTTTTGAAATTATTTAATAATTTAATGAGATTGAATTATTTAATAATTAAATTAAATTGAATCCTTTGATAATTAAAATTGAACTTTTAATTAGTGGAATTTAGTTCTTATTTAATTGATCTTTGAAATTGTAACTAAGTAAATGAATATGTGAAATTGAATTTCTTTATCAAGAGATGCAGATGTGATTTTTTAAATTAATGTAAGACTTTTAATTTAAAGGGTTGATTTGTCGAAGCTAATTAATTAAATTTGAAGTTTTGATATAATGAAGCTGAACTTAAGTATGTGATTTAATGAATTGGAAATTAAATAGAAATTGTTTTGAATGACAAATTTACTTAACGAATATTTAATGAAATTGATCAATGAAGTTAAATTGATTTGAATGTTAAATTAAATTAATTTAAATGATTTCGGAATGAAACTTATATACGAATTTAAATGACTATTGGAATGGTTTAAATAAAAATTGAATTATAAGATTTCGAAATAGTAATTTGGAAGTTTTAAACGTAAATTATGGTAATTGGTTTAAAAAGACAAATGAAAGGTTGATTTATAAATTCTAATTGAAATTGAAATTGATTTGGTTTTTGAAATTTATTAAACGACCAATCGATGTAACAATTACGAAAGTTATTAAAGAGACCGGAATCAGTTAGGGACATACTCTCTGTCTAAACCGAAAACCACTTTAATAACTATACGCGGAGTGTGATCTAGAATGAAGTGGTTGGAATGATGAACGAGATGACTGAAGAAAGAGAACGATAATGGATAGCCTTGACACTTGTGTCAAATTGGAAATGACTAAAACAGGAGCCGTGCCAGGCCAAATGTGGGCTAGCTACCTCGAGCGAACACACTTCTTCGAAACTACTCATTACTTGTTGTCGATTGGTGCACCCTTGATTTTGGGAGTGTTGTTTCGCGGTGTTGCGATCGCTGCGGCGATGCATTTTCACCAGTCCGGATCAGGCAAACGGTAGTTTCACTACCTTGGTTATTACCTCATGTGCCTTGTCATACTTGTATCCCTGTATACGCGACCACTACGATTTGTTTTGTGTTATACCTATGGAGTACTCCCTGATATCCCACTAGTTTACGGTGGAGTTTACAGTGCTGTATAGACTATAACGCTTATATAAAATGTGTTAAGGGGGATAATGGTAACGCCTTAACACTATTTTGATATCTTATATTACTGATAGGCATTATCTACGTATCGTACACTACTATATAGTAGATAGTTTAACGGATCCTTAAAGGATGGTTATTCCAAACATCCTTTGAGTTACTTGTATTTCAATTGCTATTTCACTTGAGTTGGATTTATTGATATAAGAATGTTAATCCTGACTCGAGTGTTTTGTGTTTTGCTTTACGCTCGGGTCAGACTGAGTGTACCAGTATTCGAGACTCACCTTTGGAGTTGGAGCTTTGCTTGAAGATCCAGCCATCTATTCTGCTTTCAGTATTTGATGATTCCAGTGATGTATTCTGATTTGTATCAGATGTATCGTGTTACTCTTCCGTTGTATCTGGTTTAACTCTGATGTAACTTATATATTTATATAGTAGCTTCATGAACTAGTATCTCTTTTATTTCCGCTGCATTTATTACTCTGTGTCTGTGATCTATGATTATTTATTTACTGTATATGTTTAGTTTTGCCAAATTTAAATTAACAACGCGGTATTTTGAATTATTCAAGTCCGACATGTGCGGATGCGAATGGAGCAAAATAGCGGGTCGTTACAATTGGTATCAGAGCTTTGGTAGATCTAGGCAAAAACTTAATATATATGGTAAATGTATTACAGAATCACTTTCATCCTAGTTTGAACCTTGTCCTTTTTGACTCGATTCCTTTGAATTTTGGAACGTTCCCTCGGTTTCGAAATTCATTCGTGTCCCTCACTATTCGTCTTCTTTCAATTCTGGAGCACCCCATAACTCCATTTTGAATGATATCTATAATAGATCGGCGGTCTCGCCAATCTTCGAATGATTCATAAAGGAGCAAAACTCCTTTATAATAGGCATCGATTTACTGGAGATTTCTGTATCCTCGGTTTACGATGCTATCTATTCCCTGCGATACCTGAATCCCATCTCTTGAGATTGAGTGTTGATTTACCTCGGAATTCAGCATCGATCTTATTCTTGAAGTTACGGACGACCCGGTTAAGGTTGCACGTGAATTAAATAAACTCATCCATCTCCCGATTGTGGTAATTGAATTATCTTATCTTCTGTTTCAAACTTATTTTCGAATCAAAATTCTCTTTGATTTGATTCCCATCAAATTTGAATCTCTATACATGTTTTGAAATCTGTTCTTGTATCGTCGAGCGAGGAATTGTATTTATAAAATTATATTTAAAATGTTTTAAAAATATATTGTGTTGTTTGAGTTGTTGATGTTGATTTGGATTTTCGATCGATTCGTCTGATCAACGCTATCGATAGGATTTCCAAAACACTTGAACAGAACAAACTGACACAATATTGTTTTCAAAATTTGGTAAATAAAATAATCTTGTAAAATTATATTATATAAGTATAAATTTTCTGAAATTGAATTATTAACTGAATTGGTTGTCAAAAAGGTAATGTTGGATTTTCACTATTTGTTTTGTAAATCATTGATTATTCCAACATAAAAATAAATGGAATTATAAAAGTTAGTTTATAGAATTATTTAGAAATTTAAATGAATTTAAAATTTAGAATTTGAGAATTTAATTTTCAGTGATTTCAAGCTTTGGTTTTTATTTTTTTAAAATGTATATTATTGAAGGTATTTTCAAATAGAAACCGTTTTCAAAGAATTTTTAAATGTTTAAATCAGTGCTCTTCTATTTGTCGCTGGAAAATAATTTCGGTGATGACGGCCGCATCATTGACATTCATTTTCGAGTTTCGAAGTGGAGAAACCATTCTGTAGCTTTGCTACAGTTTTGTTTGGAAAAATATTTTGATTCGAATTTCTTAAATATGACTGGATTTATATATATATATGGGTATATTATTTTAAATTTAATTTGATTCAATATATATAGTATATACATAATTATTTCTAAAGGATTTGAAATTAAACGGAAATTTAATTCTTAAAAGTCATGTTAAAAGATGTTTTCAATTATAAATAAAGCTAAATTTTGAATAAGTATTTAAACTTGAAATAATTGATTTTAAAAAAAATTATTTGTATAGTACTAAATTGCATTTCAATGTAACTTACATAAATTATTCATAAGTTAAAATGTAATTGGATAATATACAATATAAAATAATTTTATAAATAAAATTTGAGTGTTTATAATAAATGTTATGCACTTAGATTTTAAATATATAAAAAATGCTAATAAAGATGATAGAATAATAAGTTAATTGAATGAGGTAAATAAAGTAAAAAATTTTCTGAAAGATTAATAAATTGAAATTTGATCAACTTATGAAAATACCTTGAATTTAAAAGAAATTAATAAATATAAAGTAATTTAAATCGAAACTTTTATGGTTTAAATTAATTTATATGGGTTAAATATATGTGATTAGATATATTAAGTAGAATAAATTTAACAATAATTTGGAATAAAGAAGAATTTAAATTGCTGAAAGAAATATATATGATTATAATAAAAGACTATTCAAATTTATGGTTTTAGAAATTGTAAATTGAAGATAATTGGATAATAAGATATTGAATTTAGAATTAGTTGAGATTGATTTTAGTGAAATCAAATGGATTAAATCAATTATTGAATATCAATTAATTTAAATTTGAATTTATATGGTTTAAACTAATTGTTATTTTATATTTCAAATCTGTTTTTCTTTCTGTGTGTTTCTATTCTCCTACCTCGTTCCTTTTCGGAGACGAAAAGTTTTGAGTGGGGGAGAGTGTAACGACCCGTAAATTTAACTGGTTTTAATAACGTTATTAATTGAAATTTTGCGAAATTTTAAACGATAAAATTCTGAAATATAAATTTGATATTCGGAATGCGTCTAGTTAAACATAGCAACTGGTAAAGTTTCGTCCGAAAATATGGAAGTTTATTTCGCACGTAAATTTACTTCAATTTAATCAGTTAAAAAGCGATGAAAATAAAATGTTTTCGGAACCTAAATATTTTTACAAAGAAAAATTCTAAACCATCTTCTGAGCAAACGCTATTTTTCGTTTTTCGGAATTCGGACTTCTTTAGCTCCGTCGATCTTATTTCTCTGCATTTTCTTGCATTTTCCGCCAATAGAAAAATTTGAATTTTTATAATTCAATCGTACCACTGATATCCATATACCGTTTTAATCATCTCGTATTGCTGATCTCAATAGTATATTTAATTCTGTGTTTTGAAGATCGATACGCAACGGAATCCATGAAAACGGTAATTATATTTCTGTGCCTTTTGATTTACTTATGACCTCTCGTTTGACTTCCGTGTGAAAGCGAATAGCCAATTGCTTTAATTATTCTCATAAATGCATTCCCGACTTTCAAAAAAAATTTCTCTGGTTCCAATGCATTCGGGTATGTTCATGTTCATTCCGTTCATTGGTGAGAAAATATATTATCAGATTTCATTTCTTCTTTCTGTCTGTCTGCATTTGAACTACTTATTTTCTTTTCTCCCCTATTGATTTCCTCCTCTTCCCTTTTATTTAGCCTGCTACTTCCCACACGATCTGAACCTTCTGCCTTTCCATCATTAGCTGCCACCGCCTCACCATTGAACCGAGCTCCACCACACGTCCATGACCTCAGCTGATCGAGTGCAGCTGGTCATCACTGCTCCTCCGCGCCATCAACCACTCACCACCGAACCCCAGCTCACAACACCTCCATCCACACGGCTAGCACCACCATTCCCGAACCCACTCGAGCTTCATATGCGCAGCCCATGACGCCACGAGCCAAAGCAACCACCTTTGGCCTTCGCTCGCCACTACCTCAACAACCGACCTCACCTAGCAGTGCCGCCTCCTCTCCTCCCTACCATCCCTTATTTCCACGCGAGCACAAGGACCCGAGACTTTGCCTCCTTCGCCCTCCTCCTCCACGGCCCCGGCAGCGGCAAGTCCTCCCTCTCCTCTATAACCGCCTCACGTCTTCGCCGAACCCACCTCCGCATAAACCCAGCCAAACAACCACCGCGTCTTCCTCCACCGAAACCAAACTTCAATGGCAACCATGGCCGAACATCTTGGCCGTGCTCTTCTCTCCACCGACTGCATGTCACATTTCCCCAGCTACTGACATGTCTCCTATTTTTCGGTTAGTTTGTTTGCAAGCGATTATAACAGTTAGTTTAGAGTTTAATTACATACATATTTTTTAACAGTTAAGTTTATTTATATTTTTATATATATTTATACTTCATGTGTATTGTTGAAAAGAAGCTGTCCATATATTAGTCACACATACATATATTGGTCTGTAACATTTTGCCTACATATATATATAAAAAAAAGGAGTTACAGTATGTATAACATATAGATATAATAGTAATGTGTATATTATATATTATATAAGATTTCAAAACATAGTATGGTTATAAATTTATTTAAGGTTGTGATTGTAAAATTTCAAAAGAAGCTTCATTAAGTTTCTCTATACTAAAATATAATACTTTAGTAGGTGTAGTTATATACTTACTGTAGCCTGGCAATGCCATTTTGTACCTTGTTTGAGCTTTGCGATTGTATGTATATTTTATAGTAAAGTAAGTACTATATATGATAAAAGCTTATGAAAGTTATAAATTATATGATATGGGCTCTTTATTTTACATGTAAGATATAGTAGTTTTAGTTATATACCTTAGTTGTTATTATTTACGTCACTGTTATTGTTTACATATTTAAAATTTTGTTAAAACGTATGTAAGTATATTAAGTATTTTCACAATATTTGTGTTGCGTGTGAAGATAGATATATTTATATCTAACTAATATATTTCATTTTGTTTGAGAAAGTTTATGGGTACAAACGAACTCCGTAGGCTTGTTTACAAGTGCTGACAGTATTATATACATAGTTAGTTTGTTTTACAAAGTATCGTCTTATGTATAAAATATTTTTTTTTACATATTATTATCTGTTACTTATCTTTTATCATATGTACAAAATATGTACGGTTATAAGTTGGAAATATGTTACTTATAATGCATACTTATTATCTGTTTTTAGGTTATCTGAAATGTAACTATATTTAAGTTATTAAACTATGGGCTGGAAGTAATATATATATGTTTTAATATAAAATTATGATTTTGAAACCCATATTTATATTTAACTTAATATATGTTTGAAAAAAAAATATGATTTATATATAGATACCCATGTGTTCACTTATACTAATCATATCCAACGATCAAATTCTGATTTGATTTCGTCTATTCCTATTGTCCAGCTTTGTTCGTCAATTCATGCCAATCTAGCTTTACCTTGGGATTCGGGCTTGCATTTCGTAACTCAACTTCAATGTCTATCCTCTCTGACCTCGAAAGGTGAGCAATCACTCACGATTAATGTTCTTTTATTTATTAAATCTGATTTCAATTGAAACGACAATTGAGATATGCTACTGTTATTTATGCTATTAACTGTACCAGTTCACCTGTGACATCTGATACCATTATCTGTTAATTATACGATGATAATCCTGTTTGGTTGATAAGTGATTGATTGTTTGTTGTTTATATTGGAGGTTAAATTGTAATGTATAAAGTGATAAATAGTATGCAATTGAATTGGACGAAGGATAGTTAAAAATTTGAATTGACATATGTGTTGAATTTGATTTGTTAAATTTGTATAATATGACCCCTTGAATGTTTAATTATTTGACACGTAGTAAAATAGTTAATTCCCCTTGAACCATTTGAATTTATGTTGTATTAACTGATGAAGTATGAAATTGAATAATTGATGTCAAGTGTAGAATTGCATAGAATAATTTGTATAATAATCTTTAATCTACATGAAATGATAGTGTAGATTCTAGAAATAATTATATTAATTCGCACAAATAACAATGTGAATTAATATGGTTATTTCGGGATTATTTGAATTGATAATTGGATTGATATTGATTGTTGTTATTGCTTGTTTATTTACTTTGACACCATCCCAGTTATCACACTGCAAGTTCCCTTTGCTATGTTTTGATTTTGAATTGAATTGGAATCGGGTTGAAATGATAAATACCCAAATGAACTTGACCTAGGATAGAGAATTAAATAAAACCCGATTGGTCAATAATTTGATTTAAAAATAAAATGAAGATTTTATTTGAATAAATAATATGGTTTTGAAACAAAGTTGGAAATTGAATTTTAATGAAATTTAAATGTGAATATTTAATAATTTGAAATTAAATATTAATAAAGAAATTGATGAAAGAATGTTGTTTAATTTAAGAAATGATTGAATTAAGTTTTGAAATTATTTAATAATTTAATGAGATTGAATTATTTAATAATTAAATTAAATTGAATCCTTTGATAATTAAAATTGAACTTTTAATTAGTGGAATTTAGTTCTTATTTAATTGAGCTTTGAAATTGTAACTAAGTAAATGAATATGTAAAATTGAATTTCTTTATCAAGAGATGAAAATGTGATTTTTGAAATTAATGTAAGATTTGTAATTTAAAGGGTTGATTTGTCGAAGCTAATTTAATTAAATTTGAAGTTTTGATATAATGAAGTTGAACTTAAGTATGTGATTTAATGAATTGGAAATTAAATAGAAATTGTTTTGAATGACAAATTTACTCAACGAATTTTAATGAAATTGATCAATGAAGTTAAATTGATTTGAATGTTAAATTAATTTAATTTAAATGATTTCGGAATGAAACTTATATACGAATTTAAATGACTATTGGAATGGTTTAAATAAAAATTGAATTTGAATTATAGATTTCGAAATGGTAATTTGGAAGTTTTGAAACGTAAATTATGGTAATTGGTTTAAAAAGACAAATGAAAGGTTGATTTATAAATTCTAATTGAAATTGAAATTGATTTGGTTTTTGAAATTTATTAAACGACCAATCGGTGTAATAATTACGAAAGTTATTAAAGAGACCGAAATCGGTTAGGGACATACTCTCTGTCTAAACCGAAAACCACTTTAATAACTATACGCGGAGTGTGATCCAGAATGAAGTGGTTGGAATGATGAACGAGATGACTGAAGAAAGAGAACGATAATGGATAGCCTTGACACTTGTGTCAAATTGGAAATGACTAAAATAGGAGCCGTGCAGGGCCAAATGGGGGCTAGCTACCTCGAGCGAACACACTTCTTCGAAACTACTCATTACCTGTTGTCGATTGGTGCACCCTTGATTTTGGTAGTGTTGTTTCGCGGTGTTGCGATTGCTGCGGCGATGCGTTTTCACCAGTCCGGATCAGGCAAACGGTAGTTTCACTACCTTGGGCATTGCCTCATGTGCCTTGTCATACTTGTATCCCTGTATACACGACCACTACGATTTGTTTTGTGTTATACCTATGGAGTACTCCCTGATATCCCACTAGTTTACGGTGGAGTTTACAGTGCTGTATAGACTATAACGCTTATATAAAATGTGTTAAGGGGGATAATGGTAACGCCTTAACACTATTTTGATATCTTATATTACTGATAGGCATTATCTACTTATCGTACACTACTATATAGTAGATAGTTTAACGGATCCTTAAAGGATGGTTATTCCAAACATCCTTTGAGTTACTTGTATTTCAATTGCTATTTCACTTGAGTTGGATTTATTGATATAAGAATGTTAATCCTGAGTCGAGTGTTTTGTGTTTTGCTTTACGCTCGGGTCAGACTGAGTGTACCAGTATTCGAGACTCACCTTTGGAGTTGGAGCTTTGCTTGAAGATCCGGCCATCTATTCTACTTTCAGTATTCGATGATTCCAGTGATGTATTCTGATTTGTATCTGATGTATCGTGTTACTCTTCCGTTGTATCTGGTTTAACTCTGATGTAACTTATATATTTATATAGTAGCTTCATGAACTACTATCTCTTTTATTTCCGCTGCATTTATTACTCTGTGTCTGTGATCTGTGATTATTTATTTACTGTATATGTTCAGTTTTTACAAATTTAAATTAACAATGCGGTATTTTGAATTATTCAAGTCCGACATGTGCGGATGCGAATGGAGCAAAATAGTGGGTTGTTACATTTTCGGTGATGATTTAGACTTTAATCGAGCCCTATACTACTTCTAGGTAGTGATTTAGGATGATCGGTGCATTTGGTTTGTTATCTTAGGCAGAACCAAAGTCTTACCCGTCCTCCCTCTAAGAGGCACTCTGGTTAGGCCTTATAGGCGGAACCGAAGGCTTGTTTGGGGCTTTATCCAGGCCATCTTAGGTGGGACCAAAGGCATACTCCGTCCTCTCTCTAGGAGGCGTTCTGGCCAGGCCTTGTAGATGGGACCGAAGGCTTGCAGTGCTTTGGCCAGGCCATCATAGTAGGACCAAAGGCTTACTCTGACCTCCCCCTAGGAGGGGCTTTTGCCAGGCCTTGTGGTGGGATTAAAGGCTTTTCCTTCGCCTCTTATTACCTTATAGGTTATGATTTAGGATTTTCCTTATAGTATCATTCTTTCATTTGATTATCGATTCCGCGGATATACTTATCTCAATTTCTCTATTCATCCATTGTTGGAAAGTAAGGCCTTAGTTGTTTAATGTTCCAAGTTCTCGCTATTACGTTGCCATCAGGCCGGCACAATCGATAAGTCCCTAGTGGAATTACCTCATGAATAACAGGGGGTCCTTTTCAATTTAGTTCGAGTGGTCCGTCTGTCGGATTTTTGGTATTCGCCATGCTTTTTGGGACTACCAAATCTTTGTTTTAAAATGATCTTCATTTAACTTTGGAGTTATAATACCATGATATCCTTTGTTGATATTCGGTTGTTCGTATGGTTGCTTCAGCCCTTAATTCATTGATTAAATCTATGGATTCTTTCCTTAATTCTTAGTTGGGATCAAATGCATATGCAATTCTTCAACGAGATAGAACTTCAACTTCAATTGGAATCATTGCTTCATATCTATATGTTAAAGAAAATAGAGTGTGTCCCATCATGGTATTGGTAGAAGGTCTACATGCCTAAAGCACTAGTGGTAGTTCTTCTACCAATTCCCTTTTGCTTTGTCCAGTCATTTGTTAAGGATAGTTTTAATAGTTCTGTTGGCAGCTTCAACAGCTCCATTAGCCTTAGACTGAGCTATGGATGAAAAGCTTTTGATTATTCCATTCTTGTTGTAGAATCTGATAAATTCTTCGCTTTCAAATTAAGTTCCATTATTGAATATTATCTTATATTGCATTCCAAACCGAGTGACTATGTTTTTAATCATAAATTTTAACACTTTTCCTAATGTTATATTCGGTAATGGTTCTGCTTCCACCCATTTAATGAAATTATCGACTGTTATTACTGCAAACTCGGCTCCACCTTTAGGAAATGGTCCAATTAGATCAATCCCCATACATCAAAGGGCCATGTACTGGAAATTGGGGTTAATTCACTTGGGGGCATATGTGGAATTGTTGAATATTTCTGACACTTCTCACATCTCTTTACATGATTCACTGCATCATTACTCATTTGGAGCCATTAGAAACTTTGTCACATGACCTTTGCGGCTAATTTTATTCCATTAGAACGATCTCTATAGATACCCTCGTGTGCTTCTCTTAACATTCTTAAGCCATTTTCTGAACTAACACAGCTCAGGTAAGGGAGTGAATATCCTTTTTTTAAAGTGTATCGTTCATCGTGGTAAAAGTTGGAGCATGGCACCTTATCTTTATAGCCTCTCTCTCTCTTGTCCTTTGGAAGTTTCCCTTCTAACAAGTACTCAACAATGGGTGTCATCTAGTTATTTTTGTATTGACTATTAATTTCTACGTGAATAGTTCTTTCTACATTTTCTTCATTGCCATTTCTTGATTCATTTAATTTATTAGCTTGTTCAAGTGCTTGGGATCTAGTCAATACTATAGACTCTTTTTTTGGATCGAAGACCTTTTCCTCTATACTAGGACTTGGTTGGAAGCCAACTGGCATAATTCAAGTTTCCAATGCTCCTTGCAAGCTAGCCAACTTGGCTAAAGAATCGGCTTGGGAATTCTTCCCTCTTGGTACATTATGTATCAAGAAATATTCAAATTGGATCAACAACTTTAACACCTTTTTCACGTGAAGGACCAGTTTGGCATCTTTCGTTTGATACCTTTGGTTTAACTGATTTACCATTAGTTGGGAATCGTTGAATATCTCAATCCTTGGAATTTTTAATTGTAGGGCTAAGGTGAGTCCTTCCACCATAGATTCATATTTTTCACATTATTGGTAGTAGAAAAAACTAATTTCATTCCATAATGCAACCGGTGTCCGTTAGGAGTAATGGTCACGTATCCTGCACCAACCCCTTGTTCATCTGAAGCACCTTCAACAAAAATTTCCATTTGGGCTTCAAATCCCTTTCCTTTCTGACTAGTATTTGATGAATCATGTGCACTCATTTATGATGTCAGGTAGAGCTTGTCCTTTAATTACCACTCAGGGTAGGAACTCAATATCATATTGGCTAAGCACTATTTCCCACCACTAATATTCCTGATGCCCCAGGTACACTAAAGACTTACTAAAGTGGAAAGTTGGTTAGGACTTTAATTGGGTGTGCTTGGAAATAGACCCTTAGCTTTCAAGTGGTGAGCATCAAACAGTATGCCAATTTTCCTTTGACAGGATATCTAATCACCCCATCCTTAAGCCTTTTGTTAGTATAATATATCGGAAGTTGGGTTCCATTCTCTTTCCTTATTAAAACGGAGCTTACTGCATGCTTAGAAACTGCCATGTAGAGATAAAGATTCCCCCTTCTACTGGGCTAGATAGGATTGGAGGTTTTTCAAGATGATTTTTCAAGTCTTTAAAGGCCTTTTGGCAATCCTCCCCCAATTCAAAGTTTTTCTTCTTCTTGATCACATCAAAGAACGGTATGCACTTATCAGTGGCTTTAGACATGAATCTGTTCAAAGCTGCCACCCATCTGTTAACGCTCATCACATCTTTGCTTGTCTTTGGTTCTGCCATATCCGTAATCGGCTTAATTCGGTCAGGATTGCCTCTATTCCTCTAGCACTAAAAATATATCCCAAGAACTTCCCAGATTGTATCCCGAAGGAACACTTTGGTGGATTTAATTTCATTTTGTATCTTCTTAGTACTTCAAATATTTCCTCGAGGTCCTTTAATTGGTTACTTTCTTCTTGGAATTTTACTAACATATCATCTACGCATACCTCCATGTTTCAACCAAGTTGTTCCTCAAACATTATGTTTACTAGCCTTGGATATGTAACCCCAGCATTCTAAATTCCGAAAGGCATCACTTTGTAGCAGTAGATTCCCCAGTCTAATATAAAACTCATGTGTTCTTAATCTAGTTTGAACATGGGGATTTGGTTGTACCTTGAGTACGCATCCATAAAGGATAACAGTTTATGTCCATTTGTGGCATCGCCCAGTTGATCTATTCAAGGCAAAGGGTAACAATCCTTAGGTCATACCTTATTCAAATCAGTATAGTCGATGCATGTTCTCCATTTTCCACTGGACTTATTGACTAGCATGAGACTGGCCAACCATTTTGGGTAGAAAACTTCTCTAATGGATCCAATTTCAGGTGGTCTTTTGACGTCCTCTTTCAACGCATTAGCTCGAACCTTATTGAACTGCCTTTTCTTTTGTTGAATAGGAGTAATATTCAGATCTATGTTCAGGGCATGGCTCATGATTGTTGGATCTATTCCAACCATGTTAGAGTGGGTCCAGGCAAATAAACTAGTATTCAACGTATTAAAAGATCATATAATATTTACATTATTTTTATATGAGGTCGTACGGTTCTAATATTATGGGAGAGGACTCTTAGGGACATTTTCCACATCCATGGTTTTTAGCGAATTTCTATGTGACCATTTTTACCCTGTAAATCTTGTATATACTACAACTTTTGATAGGAGCCGAGTTAGGGTCTAAAACTACTTCCATTGGATTCGGATGATGGTTTCACTTTCCATTAAGTGGTCAACTAGTAAAACAGATTTACTATTTTCGAGTTATGACCGTTTAAATTTTCTTTGATTTTGAGCAGCTTAACTGGGTAATTAGGGTCATTAGCTTTGAGGTCCATAATCCATTTCCATTTTGGGGTAATTGGAGGCTGATGGAACCACATCCCCATCATTTCACAACTCCCAAAAATAGTTAAAAACCTCTATTGACCTCTATTGACCAAAAAGCTACCCCTAAACATTCTTTAATTAGCCAAATTATACCATTAACAGGAGATTAGCACTTAGGATTAGAGATTTGATGTTGGAAGAGCCTTGGATTTCGTGCCTTCTACTATTCATAAGGGGATTTGGGTTCTGCTTAGGATTAAGGTGAGTGATTAGATCTCTCACTACTAATTAGGTCACTAAACACCGTAAATGATGTTTTAAAAATTATTTAAAAATACAAAAAATGTTTTTAGACCATATTACACCATATATGTGAATTTTAGATAACTTGGACTTAATTTGCAAAAATGTGTTTTTATGGATCCTTAACCTTCACCTTAGATTTAGATCTCCTTAAAATGATATATTTGGATGTTTGGCTATTGTTAATGCTTATATATGATGAATTTATGATTGTTTGATGTTTGAATGATTGGAAACGCAGATCGAATGACGATTTAGTTAGGAAGGGGCTATGGATCTGCGGCGATCCATAAATTTTAACCCAAATTGGTTGCGATCAATGAGAGGCAATAAGGGAGGACTCATAAGGTTGCACACCAAGTTTCAAGCCATTTGGAGTTTGTCTGGTCAAGATTTAGGTATGCAAAGCATGGATCGGTAGAGGCTCAAAAGTATGGATCGATGGGAATTCAAATGCATGGATCGGTGAGACTCAATAGCATGGACCGGTGGAGTTGCTTAGACTATGGATCAAGACATGGGAGCAAGGAGGCAAGAGAGTGGGGCAAACATCAAGCAATTTTGGCTAAGTTTAGTTTTGACCCTATGGATCGGTACCGATCCATAGGGGTTAGCCCATTTTACTCACAAATCATTCTGAAGTATGAAGGAGTGCACTGGAGCTGAAGAGAGGGATCGATCTTCATGGATTGGTAACGATCCAAGGAGGTTGGTCCAATCAAGGTGCAATCGATTGTGAGGCATGGGGGTGTGTAGGGCTCATGTGTGAAGTGTGGGAACAGTAAAGATGGTTCGGTGGCCATGGATCTATGGGGTTGGTTTGGTAGTCATGGACCGGTACCTATCCATGAGTCTTATTCCAAACTTGGTGCTATCGATATAAGGTGACAAGGAAAGCCCATAAGACTGCATTCCAAGTTTCAGATTGTTTGGAGTTCATATGCTCGAGCTATATTTGTTTGAAGATTGATAGCTATACTTTGGGGTGCAGAGTGGATGGATTGAAGGATTTGTTGAAAGAAGATTACGGGATGCACGATGACATTCTATGACTGACGATGGCTATCTTGAATAATTCTCAACTGCGACGACTTCTAACAAGAGTTGTGAGGACAATTCCAAGATGAGCTCTGCTATGGATGACGTATGCAAGGTGATCATTGATATTCGTAGTGTTTTGATGTGTACTCATAAAGCAGGGGTATGTGAGGACGCTCATTTGGGTTTAGGGTGAATGCCCAAGATAACATGATGTTTCAATCTGTTTACCCTGTACTGATGTGATGATAATCTAGTTCCTGGCCAACTGAGTGGTATGGATTCGAGTACCGAGAAATTGGGAACGTTAATTAGTCCCTGACTATTGAAATGGGGTCATACTAATGTCATATATCCAATGCACTGAGTGAGCGAATGTAAGGATGGATGATGGATGCTATGTTTGCTTGATTGTTTTTATCACCTTAGCGATATCACGATGTAGATATTACTGATGTAGATATCTAGACACCCTAGTACCTGGACATATAGTACACCCATGATGGCTATCATAGAGTAGTGCATATCTTTTATATGTGGATATAAGGACAGGTCAGGTATAATTCTCCATACCATTTTTCCTAGTAAATTGATTTTATAGTATTTGAGATTTCTACCGCTCACACCAGATCGTTGTCTGACCAGGGTTTTATGCTTTGCTTCCTATTATTTTGGGTACTCTTAAATGAGTAGATTAGGGATATCAGGTCTAGTGAGCATGTGGAGTTGGATAAATGGCGAGCAGAAGGCCATTGTCTCGTATTGTTATATGTACTCATTTGTTATTCTGCAGCACAACACTATGGAGTATGCCAATGCCTTACTATTTGGAGACGGTTTACGAGTTATTATTTGATGTATAACATTATTACTTATGATGTTTACTGTATGGATCTATATACTTTGATGTTGTGATTTATTCGGTTATTTGTTGTCTTGTCTATTTTATGTCTAAGATGTTTGCTATCATATTTTATTCGACACGCTGTGAGATATACGATAGGTTTTGTGATTGTGTGATGTTTTCTTTCTTCCTCTTCTCTTTTATTCTCTTCTTTTCTATTCCTCTTCTTTAATTCTATTTCTTTCCCTTGACAACCAACCTACATTGATCAAATGCTCTACCAGTTTGGTTATATGAGCATCGAAGGTGTAGGGCGGTCGTTACATTTGGTATCAGAGTTTAGGTTGTGTTGTTTAACCTAAGAAATACCGTGATCCAATAGAGATATGGTATGATTTCTGACCTTATACTGGATCGAGAGTGTGACGCCCCACCTCTATACTCACGCTAGCCAAGGACACTACGGAGTAATGCCGTCGACTAGCACGAAGAATAAGGCTGTTGAGGAGCGACCATCTGTGTAATTGCTTTGTGCGAGTACCGATATGTCAGAAAATATAACTTACATTTCATTTCTAGAGGAAATCTGACATATCAAATACAAACACAAAGCTACCACATAGTGGCTAAGTGGCCTTCGGAAACAAATACAGAAATAAACATAAAACAAATCAGTCACAGACATTCATATCACAAAGGCGGAATAAGATATGAACATATCACATGAAAGTGTACAACAAAATAGTGGTCATAGAAGATCCACTACATAACAAAAGAATAGGTACAGGTGCTAGACAAAAGAATAAATATACATCAAGGAGTCTCTATCTCAAATGTATACTAACAAGAACTACTATGCTAAAGTAGTTAGCCAAAAGTCAGGTGATGAACCCTGAGAAGAAGTCAAGCAGAAGCACCTGAAATACCTCGGTCTGACCCGAGTATTATTTAAGAAGAAAATAATAAACGGATCAGTCTAGCTATAATTATCATATATAAAATGAGATAAGGGTAGAGATATAACAAAACGTATGATAACAATAATGTCAAGCTGTGACAAGTATGTTTTAAACAACAACAAAATCATACAATATCTCAAGAATCTCAAAGTACCAAAAAGAATGTCATATTCTTTATTTTATTCACCAAACCAAAAATATTGACAAACATATCATTGCCAATCACATAAAGAGGTGAAACACAAATTCTAGAAATCATTAATTAGAAATCCAGAAATCACAAAGTGGGAGGCCTATCACAAACGAGAGCATGAAAACTCACCAACACGTGTATCACAAACGGAATGCTATTCCATGGGTCGCTAACCCAATAAATGATCCAAACATCGACGCACCCTAAAAGATACGCCTCATGCACAGATTTGGTCGTGGTACAGTTCCCCACGTGGATAAATGAGCCGAACATCGACGCACCCTAAAAGATACGACTCATGCACAGACTCATTGAGGCGATTGCTCCACGAACGGTCCAAAGACCATGGGTCGCTACCCTACCAAATTGAACCGAAGTTCCACAAACGGGGTTATAAGTCCCTGCACAAACAAAGAGACATCGCACATCGCTAGTCTAAATCACAAAATGATCGACAAATGTAAATTACACTAAGTTAGTAAATATAAGAATTTAGCTTCATGTCCCATAACCACTAGCTTAACTCAAATATTTACGAACATATTGTAGACTTCCACTCGAAAATAAGTGTAAATTACACTAAGTGAGTAAATATAAGAGTTTAGCTTCATGTCCCATAACCACTAGCTTAACTCAAATATTTACGAACATATTGTAGACTTCCACTCGAAAATTGTCACAAGAGTTCAATCGAACAAGTCCAAGAATTAACCGACGAAGTAAACGCAAGCGTTTCATACCACTTGTTTTACTAAGCCATTTAATTAGATTTCTCATACGAATGAGGTAAAAGTTTGTATATACTAATAGATTAGAAAACGGTTTTATAAATGGGCTTTGTATTAAAAATAGAGTTGAAATCATCTTTGTAAAAGAGTTTGAATATTTACTACTAGTATAGAAACCTTTGTATTTTAAAGTGACAAATCATAGAAATGATTGTAGAAACAATCAATCACCAAAATCCACATACGATGACGTGAATCAAATCAAAAGAAATCGATACCGAATCCATTAAAATGGATATTCTCAAAAGTCCCGAAAAAGAAGTCATCAAAGTCAATAATAAATGATAACAATAAATCGGACAATCACGAATCGATAAAAATTGGAATCCCACACAAAATAGGAAAATTGGGCTGAGACAAGCAGATTCAGACGTCTGACTTGTATATTTCAGACGTTTGAACCTGGGGCTCAGGCATTACTTTGCCTAGGCCAATGATGGCCAAATCATATCGGAAGCGATCGGATGAGTGACGACGGCTAGGGGTTTACGCCAAACGACTACCCAACCTTATTGACTCACCAATACACTCCGACCAACATGTCCAAACATCCATATAATGATTTTTCATAGATTTTGACTTCAAACACCAAAAATTGGAATATTCATCAAACCAATTCAATTCAAAAGCAAATAGACAAGGAATAGATGTTAGGAATTGCTACCTAACACTATCAAAGATATAGACGTAGATGTGAGTTCAAAAACTCACCTTTAAACCCAAAAACGATGAAGGAGAAGATTGAAAGCAAAGGAAGATCAACTATTCTTCCACTTCAACCCAAGAAGCTTGAATCTAAGCTCAAAAGAAGAACATTTCCTAAGTTAGGTTTAGGAAATTTTTGAAATTAAAGAGGGATTATGATGGAGAAGATGAAGAGGATGCTTACCTAAGCTTCTCTTTTATTTCTAGCTTGAAGATGATAATTCCTAAGAGAATTAGGGCTTAGGAATTTCTAATTTCTTTTCCCTTCCCCCATTTTTCTTTTAGCTCGAGTGTTAGGAAATAATAGAGTGAATGAAGAGGAGTTGGATGAAGGGTTAAGTTATTAGAAGGTTGATGGGCTGAAACCCAAACCCAAAGCCCTAGTTGAAAATCTCGAAATTTTTCCCAACTCAAAACATATCGATGTTTATACTCAAAAAAGTTGCAAACACCATTTTGAACTCAATGGAATAGGTCTCGAGTCCAAATTGTTGAATCTCAATTTCATTCCTCATTTAGACGTTTGAAATTTCCAAACCAAACGTCTGAATCTGGAAAAATATGAGTTTTCTAACTTCATTCAGACGTCTGAAATAAATGATTCAGAGGTCTGAATCTGGAAAAATAGAAGTTGCCTAGAACAACATTTAGACGTCTGAATCGTCCATTTCAGACGTCTGGAAATGGCAATTTTAGCTTATTTCCTTTCTGGATTGACTCGAACAATTTCAGACGTCTGAACGAACCATTTCAGACGTCTGAATCTCTGTTTGAAGGTGTTTTCAAATAGGCACTTCCAAATAGCACGATTCACATTGTCTTTTCACTAATTCGACTGTACTTCTATGAAATAGTGACATTTTCGGACTTAAATCCGACTAACGATGCTATATTTAAATTAAACATTTAAATATACAAATCGTAAAATATGCGGGTTGTTACAGACTCCCCTCCTTAAAGAAATTGCGTCCTCGCAATAATTAAGAAGAAATCAAAGAGTAACAACTATAAAAGCATATCAATACAATAGGAAGAAAATTTGAAATAAGAAGTTCACCATAAAGAGCATGAAAGAGTAAGTCCGGATGTGTTTGCTCGATGAATTCTCAAGATTTTCAAGAGAAATCCTTAGGATTTGAGGACCATTGAACATTCACAAGAATAATATCTTTATTTCGAAGGCGTTCAACCTTCGAAGTAATGATTCGAATAGAATGTTGCTTATAAGTCAAATCTGGTGAAACTTCAATTACTCCAAATACACCGGCTCAAGAATAAAAATCGGAATCCCTAAGGTATTTCCACAGTAAAGAGACGTGGAAAACGTCATAAATAGCAAAAGATTGAGCCGGTAATAAAAAGCGATAAGCCATAGAACCAATACGTTCGGTGATGGGAAATGGACCAACATATTGAGGTGCTAACTTTCCCGATCAATTGAAACGCACAACACCCATTATAGGTGATACAAAAATGAACGCATGCACGAAAGAGATCTTCAAGAGTTTGATTCACACGCTCGGTTTGTCCATCGGACAAAGGATGATAAGCGGTGCTAAAATTAAGCTTTGTTCCCAAAGCCTTTGAAGACCTTACAAAAATCCACTAGTAAAATAATGGATCACGATTTGCTAACAATAGAAGTAGGAACTCCATGCAATTTAACAATTTCCTTGACATAGAGTCTAGCCTAAATAGGTACGGTCCGATTGGACCGAACGGGAAGAAAATGGGCGGATTTTGTAAGTCTATCTACTATCACCCACAGGCTATCATGACCCGAACGAGAACGGGGAAGACCGTCAATAAAATCCATGGAAATTTGATCCCACTTCCAAACTGGAATGTCCAAAGGTTACAATAACCCACCGGGCCTTTGATGCTCGGCCTTTACAAGTTGGCAAGTCATGCAACGCTTAACAAAGTTAGCAATATCGGATTTCATTCCATCCCAATAATAAAGTCGCTTCATATCCGCGTACATTTTGCTACTACCGGGATGAATGGTAAATTTAGAACGATGAGAATCTTCTAAAATGTCTTTACGAAGATCAATAATATTTGGCACCATAAGTCTACCAAATTTTCGAATACCGCCACGAGCATCAATATCAAAGTCTTTCAAACCTTCAATATCAATTTTATCCTTACAACTTTGGCCAAGAAGAACCAATTCGGGATCATGCTTTTGAGCTTCAAGAATGCGGTCTAAAAGAGAAGGACGAGCCTCAAGGCTACATAAAACAAGAGATGAACATGAGTTGGATTCACGATCTCGAATCTCACAAGTGGATAAAGTCGTGAGACCATTCCACTCGGATATCATCATAGAAACAACCGCTTGTTGCTTACGACCAGGGGCATCGGCAACGCGATTACCCTTTTCCAGAGTACAAAGAATATCAAGATCATAAGATGCAGGGAACTTGAGCCAACGTTGTTGACGCAAATTGAGTTCCTTTTAGAGAAAACAAATACTTAGAAGATTTACGATCGGTGTAGAGAACAAATTTCTCTCTCCAAAAGATAATGTCGCCAAATTCTAAGAGCGAAAACAATAGCCGCGAGCTCTAGATCATGAGTGGCATATCTAGTCTCGACAAGCTTTAATTATCAGGAAGCATATGTGATAACACATTCCCTTTTTCAAGAGAACGACACCAAAACCAATACGACTAGTATCAGTATAAACAATAAAGTCTTGGTTCCCTTCGGGAACCGCAAGAATAAAAAATATCGGAAAAGAGTTCTTATAATCGATCCTTTTTCCCAAAAAGCTAAGACATTCAAAATTATAATTAACTTTATGTAACCATCTTTTTAGAAAAATTTACTTATTACAAGTCAATTTACTGTGTCTATCTGTCTCATCATAGCATTTAGGAAATTCCTATCGATAACGTTGATCAAGCGCATCGACCAGAATTCTTAAAGCACTCAATGGGCAAAACAACACAAAATTATCTTATTAAAAAGATTTGCAAATTTAAATTTGTTATTTTCATCCATAATCAATAAATATAAGGATAAACTAATCGAGATATTCATAGAATACTCGATTCACAAAATGGATGAAATAAGGTAGAAGGTTCGTCAAATCGAATGACATAACGAACCACTCACAAGAATCATAACAAGTGCGGAATGCGGTAAGTGTAATGCTAACTTCCGCAACTCGTAGCTAATGAAAACCGGTGGCAAGGTCGAGCTGAAAAGACCTTAACACCACTCAAAAGGTTGCTTAGGTGATAATCCTAAGACAAGCTCAAAAATACCGGAAAATTCACAAACTATTTAAAATGAGAGAAATAACACTTTCCTCATCATGTGGGCTTAAAAAATAAAAATGATGCCACCAAATTGGAATCGAAATCACAAAGAAAAATAGAAATCTACTTAACAGATTGAAAATGTCGAAGATGAATAGTCCACTCGGGACACGGGATATGGGCTTCATAAAGATTAAGCCAATCCTTTCACAAAAATCAATTCTGAACCTAAGTAACGCATAACATGCAATCGACTCGGAAAGAAAATCACATAAAATAATCTCGACATCTTTAAAAGAAACAAACTGAGTGTTGCGGACCCACCAACCGGATTCGCAATTCTCAAAGAAGTCATCAAGCCCATAATATTTAAAGAAAAGAATCAACAAGTTCTTTTGATATAAAAGAAGGAGATGAACCCGTATAAAAAAGAACTCGAATAGGAAGATCACAAAACAAATGTCATCAAGGATTGAAGGGAAAATACCTTGACCAAGAGAAGTGTCACTAGGAGCTTGCACAGCATTCAGCTCTCCCTCTCTCCTACTTTGGAGTATGGGACATGTAGATATAAGATGGCCCGAACTTTTGCAATAACGACAAAAATAAGGTTTCGGGCACTTATTTGCATAGTGGTCCGTAGAACCACAATTGTAGCATCGTCCACGACTAGTGGTAGGAGTCTTTGCCACCAAAATTGCCTGCTTCCCTTTCTTGTTGGGATTAGGACTTTTGAACTTAATATGCCTCTTGTTGTTGATGTTGAAGTTTTGTTTGGCATCCACAACTTCAACATCACTTTCTTTATCGGCCTCTTCTAGTCGAAGAGTGATATCTACAAGCTGATCGAAAGGCACTTCTAATTTCAGAGGTAAAACCTTTTCAGGGTTCTTACTCAAATCACAGATAAACCTTTGATTCTTTACAAGATCCAAAAGCTGTTGGGCAGACATAAATACGCCGTCCAGAGAACGACTACTGGATTGACCGGCGCTGGGACTGCCAGATCTAACCATTTCTCTTCTCTAAGAAAGAAAGAAAGAAGAAGAAAAATGTTATTCTCAAAAGGAATATCAAACAAACTTGATTGACAAAACAAGGTATCATAAAAGAAATAGGGTAGAACGGTACGAAGACTCGAATTAAATCCTATGGCACGATTCCTAAGGAAAACTTAGGACAATGATCCTTGCTAGATTATTCTACATTGTTCCGAAGTTTGGCTCTGATACCAAGCTATGATGCTCCACCTCTATACTCACGCTAGCCAAGGACACTATGGAGTAATGCCGTCGACTAGCACGAAGAATAAGGCTGTTGAGGAGTGACCATCTATGTAATTGCTTTGTGCGAGTACTGATATGTCAGAAAATATAACTTACATTTCATTTCTAGAGGAAATCTGACATATCAAATACAAACACAAAGCTACCACACAGTGCCTAAGTGGCCTTCGGAAACAAATATAGAAATAAACATAAAACAAATCAGTCACAGACATTCATATCACAAAGGCGGAATAAGATATGAACATATCACATGAAAGTGTACAACAAAATAGTGGTCATAGAAGATCCACTACATAACAAAAGAATAGGTACAGGTGCTAGACAAAAGAATAAATATACATCAAGGAGTCTCTATCTCAAATGTATACTAACAAGAACTACTATGCTAAAGTAGTTAGCCAAAAGTCAGGTGATGAACCCTGAGAAGAAGTCAAGAAGAAGCACCTGAAATACCTCGGTCTGACCCGAGTATTATTTAAGAAGAAAATAATAAATGGATCAGTCTAGCTATAATTATCATATATAAAATGAGATAAGGGTAGAGATATAACAAAAACGTATGATAACAATAATGTCAAGCTGTGACAAGTATGTTTTAAACAACAACAAAATCATACAATATCTCAAGAATCTCAAAGTACCAAAAAGAATGTCATATTCTTTATTTTATTCACCAAACCACAAATATTGACAAACATATCGTTGCCAATCACATAAAGAGGTGAAACACAAATTCTTGAAATCATTAATTAGAAATCCAGAAATCACAAAGAGGGAGGCCTATCACAAACGAGAGCATGAAAACTCACCAACACGTGTATCACAAACGGAACGCTATTCCATGGGTCGCTAACCCAATAAATGATCCAAACATCGACGCACCCTAAAAGATACGCCTCATGCATAGATTCGGTCGTGGTACAGTTCCCCACGTGGATAAATGAGCCGAACATCGACGCACCCTAAAAGATACGACTCATGCACAGACTCATTGAGGCGATTGCTCCACGAACGGTCCAAAGACCATGGGTCGCTACCCTACCAAATTGAACCGAAGTTCCACAAACGGGGTTATAAGTCCCTGCACAAACAAAGAGACATCGCACATCGCTAGTCTAAATCACAAAATGATCGACAAGTGTAAATTACACTAAGTTAGTAAATATAAGAGTTTAGCTTCATGTCCCATAACCACTAGCTTAACTCAAATATTTACGAACAGACACTCGAAAATAAGTGTAAATTACACTAAGTGAGTAAATATAAGAGTTTAACTTCATGTCCCATAACCACTAGCTTAACTCAAATATTTACGAACATATTGTAGACTTCCACTCGAAAATTGTCACAAGAGTTCAATCGAACAAGTCCAAGAATTAACCGACGAAGTAAACGCAAGCGTTTCATACCACTTGTTTTACTAAGCCGTTTAATTAGATTTCTCATACGAATGAGGTAAAAGTTTGTATATACTAATAGATTAGAAAACGGTTTTATAAATGGGCTTTGTATTAAAAATAGAGTTGAAATCATCTTTGTAAAAGAGTTTGAATATTTACTACTAGTATAGAAACCTTTGTATTTTAAAGTGACAAATCATAGAAATGATTGTAGAAACAATCAATCACCAAAATCCACATACGATGACGTGAATCAAATCAAAAGAAATCGATACCGAATCCATTAAAATGGATATTCTCAAAAGTCCCGAAAAAGAAGTCATCAAAGTCAATAATAAATGATAACAATAAATCGGACAATCACGAATCGATAAAAATTGGAATCCCACACAAAATAGGAAAATTGAGCTGAGACAAGCAGATTCAGACGTCTGACTTGTATATTTCAGACGTCTGAACCTGGTGCTCAGGAAATACTTTGCCTAGGCCAATGATGGCCAAATCATATCGGAAGCGATCGGATGAGTGACGACGGCTAGGGGTTTACGCCAAACGACTACCCAACCTTAAAGACTCACCAATACACTCCGACCAACATGTCCAAACATCCATATAATGATTTTTCATAGATTTTGACTTCAAACACCAAAAATTGGAATATTCATCAAACCAATTCAATTCAAAAGCAAATAGACAAGGAATAGATGTTAGTAATTGCTACCTAACACTATCAAAGATATAGACGTAGATGTGAGTTCAAAAACTCACCTTTAAACCCAAAAACGATGAAGGAGAAGCTTGAAAGCAAAGGAAGATCAACTATTCTTCCACTTCAACCCAAGAAGCTTGAATCTAAGCTCAAAAGAAGAACATTTCCTAAGTTAGGTTTAGGAAATTTCTGAAATTAAAGAGGGATTGAGATGGAGAAGATGTAGAGGATGCTTACCTAAGCTTCTCTTTTATTTCTAGCTTGAAGATGATAATTCCTAAGAGAATTAGGGCTTAGGAATTTCTAATTTCTTTTCCCTTCCCCCATTTTTCTTTTAGCTCGAGTGTTAGGAAATAATAGAGTGAATGAAGAGGAGTTGGATGAAGGGTTAAGTTATTAGAAGGTTGATGGGCTGAAACCCAAACCCAAAGCCCTAGTTGAAAATCTCGAAATTTTTCCCAACTCAAAACATATCGATGTTTATACTCAAAAAAGTCGCAAACACCATTTTGAACTCAATGGAATAGGTCTCGAGTTCAAATTATTGAATCTCAATTTCATTCCTCTTTTAGACGTCTGAAATTTCCAAACCAGCACTATGCCATAGATTGCATACTGCAACACCAAAGAAGTGATGCAGGAAGTGCCAAAAAATGTTGCTGTAGGGTAAAAAAGGGCAAAGGCAACACTTTCTCGGTGATGCATTTTTCCGCGTTACCACAGACCTCAAAGGCAACATTTTGACTATCTAAGGCAACATAAGAATTAATGTTGCAATAGAACCCTATTTGGGTCTATGGCAACACCCATAGGTATCTGTAGCAACATTCCAAAATGTTGCTATGGATATTAATTTTCTGAATTTGTGGGGCCCACAATGTAGAGCATATTTGATTTTTTAATAAAAATAAATATTTATTTAATAAAATGCTATTGCATAGAATTTGATATTGAAACAGTAATTTATTTAAATAAATATTTTATTTCAACATTTGAAACAGTACAAATTCCTGACTCCACTATTTTACAATTCAATGATATATAACACTGATATTCACATATACAGATATTCCTCACTACATCACTCAGTTCACTCATTACATATGCAGTTTCAATTTATACATACACCGACACCGACAAATATATGATGAGCCGAGTGCCGAG
The DNA here is from genome assembly GCA_030737815.1 of Allium fistulosum. Lineage (NCBI taxonomy): Eukaryota > Viridiplantae > Streptophyta > Magnoliopsida > Asparagales > Amaryllidaceae > Allium > Allium fistulosum. Next base: position 361,860,255 of record CM060904.1, read on the forward strand.
CCGAAGGCGAGCCGAGAAGCGGGTCCGGGCGCAGCGCCGGCGGGGGTCCGGGGCACCGCCCGATTCATCCGATTTCGGAAGATCGAGCCTTCTTTGAAACGACGTAAAATGATGCACAAATGAAGACTTAACTTAGCAAACCCCATCCTCCGCAACTTCATCACCCATCGGAACTACTGCCCATCTACCACTTACCTGAAACACGATTGCCTGAAACACTAACCATCTACCAAACACTGACCACACTCCCAACCTCTTTCACAAAACATCCACTCACTGCCTCATCAAATTACATCATCAACAACACCGCCTGGAAGCAGCATCGGCATACCATCCTCCATCACCGACAATCACTTCCTCATCCAAACCACAGTTCACTCTTCCAAACTTCCTACTAGACAGCAACTCCTTCTACTTGAACACTACCAAACTTCAACCTCTACACTGCCACCATCCACTCCCCAAACTGCTGCAACTTACATCCCCTACAGCCCTTAACATATGCTAAAACACTCACCAAACCTCATTACCAACCCGCTGCCACTTCCAACTAAAATCTCACAGTTTCAAATCTTCACCCAAACCCACACATACTTCTAAACCACCAGCCTCCATCCTCTAATTGCCTCACCAACAAACTATTTCAGTTGCCAAATTCGACTTCAGGTTGCCAAATCGCCTAATCGCCTAATCACCTAATCACAATCGCTGGTTACCCATTCTGACAACCCAAACTTTCACACTACAAATTCACATCAAAATCAACAAACCCAAATCCGAACCCCGAACCACCTCCAAAGCACAACTGAAATCGCCTGCAAACTGCCGTATCTCCTCTATACACAAATCGACAAATCCTCACTCAAATTCCTATCTCAGCAAACCTGAATCTCCTCTATACACAAACGCAACCTCTGGCAACAGTAGTCTCGCTCACCTCAGTAGACGACAGACATTTCCCGATCTTGGCAACAAAGCAAACGGCGCTCGACATGTAGGCAAACAACAGCGAAATTGGGGGTGAGAACGAAATGGGAACGAAGCTTGTCTGAGATCACTACCAAACTTTGAAAAAAGGACGAGATTTTGTTTTTGGAAGAAAAAAAAGGGAACGAAAATATGATTTGGAAATTAGGGATTTGGAAATTGGGGGTGAGAACGAAATGATATGAAAAGTAAAGCGGGAAAACGAAAATTTGGGACAAATTATAGTGGTGATCCATTTTAACAATCAGATTAAATGTAGACCGTTGGATCATATTCACGCGGATTGCTAATTTTATTAATTTTTAAATTTGAATACATCTGTAGCTACTGTAACATCTTGTTGATACCTATGCTAACACCTTGAAGCGAGTGTTGTAGTAGACAAAAATCAGCATACCTATCATTACATTATAGCTAGCAACACCATGTAATTTCATTGCAGTAGGCCATCTATGGCGTAGTGCAGACGTCTGAATTTGGAAAAATATGAGTTTTCTAACTTCATTCAGACATCTGAAATAAACGATTCAGACGTCTGAATTTGGAAAAACAGAAGTTGCCTAGAACAATATTCAGACATCTGAATCGTCCATTTCAGACGTCTGAAAATGACAATTTTAGCCTATTTCCTTTCTGGATTGACTCGAACAATTTCAAGCGTCTGAACGAACCATTTCAGACATCCGAATCTATGTTTGAAGGTGTTTTCAAATAGGCACTTCCAAATAGCACGATTCACATTGTCTTTTCACTAATTCGACTATTCTTCTACGAAATAGTGACATTTTCGGACTTAAATCCGACTAACGATGCTATATTTAAATTAAACATTTAAATATACAAATCGTAAAATATGCGGGTTGTTACAGAGAGTGTATACATGTTCTACAGTGCTACTTGTTATATATTTTGGTTTTCAAAACTATATAGTAGTATGTTTAGTACCTAAGTCGCACTGCACATGAGTACTAATTAAGCAGAACTCCTTATAGAGTTACTATCGTCCTTATTACAAACTGAATGATGAGTCGCCAAATAGGGAACGCTGCTATCCATCTCTAGAGTCGAGGAGGGAGATGGCTTGGGAGCTGCTAATCCAGATTTGCAGACCATATTTAATACTATGATGAGGAACATGCTGCAAAATTCTCAAGTGGCCGCTCCGAATGTTGCTGATGGTGGTGCTCCAATGCAGATGTCTAGAGCCAATTTTGCTAAGCTGAACAAGGACTTTGCTAGTCTTGGTGGCAAACCGTTTCAAGTAATAGAGTTGGCAATGAAAGTCCAGGATTGGCTTGATACCTGCAAAAGGATTTCGATGACTTAGAGCCACACGATGCTATGAAAAGACGATTGCTTCCTGATAGATTCAAGGGCGAGTCATGAACTGGTGGAATGTAGTAAGGGCTGCCACTCTCGAGGATCAATTCACTTGGGACCAGTTCAAAGCTAGATTTTAGGAGAAATTTATTTCTGCAGCTTAGAGGTCAGTTTTGTTCCATAAGTTCACGAATCTGAAGTAAAGGGATATGACTGTCTCCAACTATGTTGCTGAGTTCAAGTTCAATGCTCTGTCGAAATATAGGATGTCCTTCATCGACACTCCATTGAAGAACAATGAGAAATTTATCATTGGCTTGGACGACTACTTAGGGAGCGACTCGTGGGCCATATTGATGAGACTTTTGAAATGATAGTTGAGAAGGCCCTAAGGCATGAATGTCAATATCCGAAACCAAAAGCCATTGTTCCTAAAGAAGAACCAAAGCCGTAATCGGGCCAGAGAGGTAAGAAGATAGGGAACAATAAGAGGAAGCAATTTCAGAACAAAGATGGCCAAAAGAAGAAGGTCAAGCCGGGACCGACTTGCTACAACTGCTTAGAGAAAGGTCATTACAGAAGAGACTACAAAGCTAAGGGAAAGTAGTGTTACATCTGCAACAAGTTTGGGCATCTCAAGAAAGACTGTCCCATGTTGCCTAAGCAAAAGCAGGTGGTGAAAGCATATGCTATCAATGTCGTTCCAACTTCGTCGAATGCTCAATCGGTGAAAAAGAAGGGAAAGGGCATCATTATTTAAGGTGTTGTTTCAATTTATAATGTTCCTATACGAGTTTTATTTTTGTGGCTTCACATTCCTTCATATCTAGTGACTTGGTAGATAAGTTAGGATTGAAACCCAAAACTGTTGACCGACCTTTGATTGTGATGAACCCACTTGGAGGCTCCACTAGCCTGTGTATGGTTTGTCATGGTTTATCCTTATCGATTCATGGATGCTCTTTTGATTGTGATTGTTTTGTTTTGAGTTTTGTAGGATTTGATATTATACTGAGGATGGACTAACTTCATACAAATGGAGTAGTGGTGCATTGCGAGAGGTCGTCAGTGATGATAGGGATGGATGATGGGCGAAAGGTAGTGTTGGGCTGCCTAGCAGGTGATAAGGTTATGGTCAGCTTTCTATATTCACTCGATATATCATAGATGATTTGTCGACGGTATCGATGGCTAGGGAGTATTCAAGTATATTTGAGGAAGTGATCGGACTTCCGCCACACAGAGAGATCGAGTTCCATATTGATTTAGTTAAAAATGCCAGACCGATTGTGATGCTTCTAAGAAAGATGGAACTTAGAGAGCATAGAGAGCTTGAGGTGCAAGTGAATGACCTTTTTTGAAAAGGGTTCATTCGTAGGAGTACATCCGAGTGGGGAGTGTCGGTAGTATTCACCATGAAGGCGGATGGCTTCCTTAGATTATGTGTTGATTATGGCGAGCTGAATAAAGTTACGAAGAAGAACAAGTATCCACTCTCACGTATTGATGACTTGTTTGATCGGTTACATGGTGCTAGAGTATTTTCTCAGTTGGATCTTGCAATGGGATTTCACCAACCTAGAGTGGCGAAGGAGAGTGTGCCAATTATAGCGTTTCGTACGCCAGCTGGTTTCTATGAATGGTTGGTTATGCCATTTGGACTAACCAGTGTGCTGGCATACTTTATTGATAACATGAATCGCGCCTTTAGGGGTCAACTAAATAAATTTGTTCTTGTGTTTATCGACGATATTCTTGTCTATCCACGGACAGAGGAAGAACACAGGATACACTTGAGGATTGTGCTTTGAGAAAGCACAAATTGAAGGTGAAGTTTTCTAACTGTCACTTTTGGAGGTGGTAAGTGCCTTTTTTGGGTCACATTGTTTCTGAGCAAAGCATTACTGTTGATCCTGCAAAAGTTGCAGTAATCTACGATTGGATTAAACCTAAAACCGCTACGAATGTGACAATTTTCTTTAGATTGGCTGGATATTATAGACAATTTATCCAGGACTTCTCTAAGGTAGCAACACCGTTGACTCACCTAACAAAAAAGAATCAGACATTTACATGGGATGTGAGATGTGAGTAGGCATTTGTGAGTCTGAAGGAAAAGTTGACGAGTGTGCTAGTATTGACTATTCTGAGCGGAACGAGGAGATGAAGGTATACACTGATGCATGTAGTACTGAATTGGGTGTGCTATTGGTGTAGAGAGGCAAGGTTGCTGCATATGCAAGTCGACAACCGAAGCTACATTAGAAGAAATACCCAACCCATGATTTAGAGTTAGTAGCGATTGTGTTTGCACTAAAGATTTATAGGCACTGTCTTTTGGGAGAGAGGTTCAAGGTATTCACCAACCATAAATCATTAAAGTACTTCTTTTCGTAGAAGGATCATAACCTTTGTCAGCAACAATGGTTAGAGTTCCTGGCCTCCTATGACTTTGATATTGCATATACACTGGGTAAAGATAATGCAGTTTCCAATTCCTTGAGTAGGAGACATGCCAGCTTAGGAGTAATGTTCCTAGAGTGGAGGCGGTTAGAATATATTGATGGTTATGATTTTCGATCGAGATGCAAGCTAGAGCTAGAGATGTTGGCGAGCTTGACTATCAAACCTACTCTTATTGAGCGAATTGGTACTAGTTAGAGGCATGATGCCAGATTAATCGAGATCATTTCTAAAATTGAAGTAGGAGTAGAATCTTCGGATATGAGATAGTACGGACTCGACCTAGACGGTTGGCTCCGTAAAGACGGGAGATTGTTTGTTCCTAATATCGATGGATGAGGGATGAGATGCTCAGAGAGTGCCATCGTTCGAGATTGACTATACATCCGAGGGTAGTAAAATGTATCATGATATGAGGCAGACCTTTTATTGGGAAGGGATGAAGAAAGACGTTAGGACATTCATCTTAAAATGCACGAACTTCTAGTTGGTTAAGGCAGAGCGGAAGAAGCCTAGTGGTCTGATGCAACCGCTAGAAGTTCTCGAGTGGAAATGGGAACAAGTATCGACGGATTTCATCGATGGACTGCCGAGGACTCAAGAAGGGTACGGCAGCATTTGGGTCACAGTCAATCGATTGACCAACAGCGCTAAATTTATACCCATCAAATCAAGTAGAACAATAGCCAAATTGGCTGAAATGTATATAAAGTGAGTGCGATTCCATGGTGTGAGCATTGTGAGTGACTGAGACCCGTTGTTCACTTGCGGGTTTTGAAAATGCTTATAGGAGGCGTTAGGGACAAAGCTGCACCTCGGCATAGCTTATCACCCTCAACCTGGCGGCCTAACTTAGAGAGTGAATCATATCTTAAAGGATCTCTTGCATGCTTGCATATTAGACTTTAGAGGCTCGTAGGATGACCACATACATCTTGTTGAATTCGCATACAACAACAGTTATTAATCTAGCATCGGTATGGGACCATTCGAGGCATTATATGGCCGACCGTGCAATGCTCCTTCGTGTTGGTGGGAAGCGGGCGAGAAACTGATGCCATGCTAGATATAGTTAGAGATATATTAGAGAAGATCGAGTTCATTCGGCAATGGATGAAAGTTGCTCAAGATAGACAGAAAAGCTACACTGACGAGATTTAGAATTCTCTATCGGTGACATGGTATTTGTCGAGATCACTCCATTGAAGAATGTCATTCGGTTTGGTAGTAGAGGAAAGTTGGCATCGATATTTTTTGGTCCTTTTGTGATATTAGAGAGGATAGGGAACCTCGCTTATACAGTCAACTTACCTCAAAGAATGGCGGCAGTGCATAATGTATTCCATGTCCCTCATTTGTGGAAATTTATGCATGACTCGGGCATTACTATCGCACTAGATCAGTTGGATGATATCGAGATTGAACCTAAAACTTTGAGACTTCATAGGCCAATTCATATCGTCATACGTGATATGAAGCAGCTTAGGAGGAAGACGATGAAGTTGATAAAGGTTCAGTGGAGTGATAATGAAAGCGATTGCACTTGGGGGACCGAGGAGAGCATGAGGACAAGATATCCAGAGCTCTTTACTTGGTGAGATTTATTATTTATCGCTTTTAATTTCACTTATGATATCATGAAATGTACTATGGTGTAGTATCCTACATACTAGGATATGCTTAGATACTCTCTTTTTTACTTGTTGCTATGTATGCATGTTCGATGTATAATGGTTGCCTATGCTTATATATGATTGTTAGGCATGCAGGATGACCCTATTGACTTGATTGTGGAATTTTGGAGGCGAAATTCCTAAAGGTTGGGAGAATGTACCAACCCGTGTTTTATGTATCAGAGGATCGTAGAATATTTATATTATTTTCATATGAGGTCATATGGTTCTAATATTTTAGAAAATTACTCTTAGAAACATTTTCCAAATCCATGATTTTTGGCAAATTTCTATGTGACCATTTTGACCCTACAAATATTGTATGGACTATAACTTTTGGTAGGAGCCGAGTTAGGGTCCGAAACCACTTCCATTTGATCCAGATGATGGTTTCCTTTTTCGTAGAGTGGTCATAATAAGAAAATGGACTTACTATTTTCGAGTTATGGCTGTTTGAAGTTTTTTTTTATTTTGGGCAGCTTAAGTGGGTAATTAGGGTCATTAGCTTTGAGGTCCATAATCCATTTCCGCTTTGGGGTAAGTGGAGGCTGATGGAACCTCATCCCCATCATTTCACAACTCCCAAAAATAGTTTAGAACCCCCATTAAACTATATTGACCAAAAAGCAACCCCTAAACATACTTTAATTGGCCAAATTACACTATTAAGAGGAGATTAGCTTGATTAGCACTTGGGATTAGAGATTTGCTATTGGAAGAGCCTTGGATTTCATGCCTTATATTGTTCATAAGGGGATTTGGATTTAGGTCTTGCTTTGGATTAAGGTGAGTGATTAGGTCTCTCACTTACTAATTAGGTCATTAAACACCCTAAATGATGTTTTAAAAATTATTTAAAAATACTAAAAATGATTTTAGACCATATTACACCATATATGTGAATTTTAGATGATTTGGACTTGATTTGCAAAAACTTATTCTTATGGATCCCTGACCATATTCTTAGATTTAGATCTCTTTAAAATGATATATTTGGATGTTTGGCTATTGTTAATGCTTATATATGATGAATGGATGATTATTTGATGTTTGAATGGTTGGAAATGCCGATTGAATGGCAATTTAGTTAGGAAAGAGCTATGGATCGGCGAAGATCCATAAATTTTACCCCAAATTGGATGCAATCAATGTGGGACAATAAGGAAGGCCTCATAAGGTTGCACACCAAGTTTCAAGCCATTTGGAGTTTGTATAGTCAAGATATGGGTATGCAAAGCATGGATTGGTAGAGGCTTAGAAGTATGGATCGGTGGGAATCCAAATGCATGGACCGGTGAGACTCAATAGCATAGATCGGTGGAGTTGCTTAGAGTATGGATCGGGGCATGGGAGCATGGAGGCAAGACAGTGGGGCCAACATCAAGCAAGTTCGGCTAAGTATGGATTCAACCCTATAAATCGGTACCGATCCATAGCGGTTAGCCCATTTCACTCATAAATCATTCTAAAGTCCGAAGCAGTGCACTGGAGCTTAAAAATGAAGAGAAGGATCGGTCTCAATGGGTCGGTACCGATCCATGGAGGTTGGTCCAATTAAGGCATGATCGATGGTGGGGCATAGGGAGTGTGTAGGAGCTTATGTGTGAAGTGTGGGATCGGTAGCGATAGTTCGGTGGCTATGGATCGGTGAGGATGGTTTGGTTCATGGATTGGTACCTATCCATGAGTTTTATTCCAAACTCGGTGCTATCAATTTAAGGTGACAAGGAAGGCCCCGCAAGATTACGTTCTTAGTTTTAGATCATTTGGAGTTCGTATACTCAAACTATAGTCGTTTGAAGATGGATAGCTATACTCCATGGTGTAGAGTAGTTGGATTGAGGGAACTATTAGAGGAAGGTTATGGGATGCACGATGTCATTCTATGATTGATGATGGCTGTCTAGAATAGTTTCCAACCGTGGCGACTTCAGACGGAAGTGGTGAGGATAGTTCCAGGATGAGCTTTGCTATGGATGACGTGTGCAAAGGGATCATTGATATTCGTAGTGTTTCGATGTGTACTCGTTAAGTAGAAGTATGTCAGGATGCTCACTTGGGTTTGTGATGATTGCCCAGATCACATGATGTTTCAATCGGTTTACCCTGGACTGATGTAATGATAGTCTAGATTCTGGCCGACTGGGTTGTACGAATTTGAGTACTGAGAAACCGGGGACGTTGAGTAGTCCCTGACTATTGCGATAAGGTCATATGAGTATCATGTATCCAACGAACCGAGTGAGTGAATGTGAGGATGGATGTTATGTTTTTTTGATTGTTTTTATCACCTTAGGGATGTCATAGATGTTGATATTACCGATGCAAATATCTGGACACCCCTAGTACCTTGGCATATAGTACACCCATGATGGCTATCATAGAGTAGCATATATCTTTTGAATGTGCTAACTCTTTGGATACTGGGATAGGTCAGGTATGATTCTCCATACCATTTGTCCTAGTACGTTGACTTTATAGTATTTGAGATTTCTACCGCTTACACCGGACCGTTACCTAACCTGGGGTTTTATGCTTTTCTTTCTTTTACTCTGGGTACTCTTAAATGAGTAGTTTAGGGATACTAGGTCTGTTGAGCACATGGAGCTGGATAGGTGGTGAGCAGGAGGCCATTCTCTCATATTATTGTATGTACTCGTTTGCTTTTCCGCTGCACAACACTATGGAGCTTGCTAGTGCCTTACTATTTAGAGACAATTTATGAGTTATTATTTGATGTATAACTCTATTACTTATGTTGTTTACTATATGGATCTATATACTTTGATGTTGTGATTCATTCAATTATTTGTTGTCTCATCTATTTTATATCTAAGATGTTTACTATCATATTTGTTCGATGCGCTATGACATATACGAAGCTTGTGTGATTGTGTGATGTTTTCTTTCTTTCTATTCTCTTCTTTTCTATTCCTCTTCTTTACTTCCATCTCTTTCCCTTGACAACCGTCCTACATCGACCGGATGCTCCAGTAGTTCGGTTTTATGAGCATCGAAGGTGTAGGGTGGTCGTCATATAACTCCTTGCTAGATTGAAGAAATGGAATAAGTTTCTCCCTTAGCTTGTCGCCTAACTCCTTTTCGATCTTCACCGTTTTTTGTTGGATCAAGTGAATATGTGCTTAATGCTTCTAGGTATTTGGTTGGCTTTATTCTTTCTTACTCATTTCTACAATCTAATTCGGTAACAATTTATTCATCGTCTATTTGACTGTCTACCAAGTTTGCGTCTTTTTGTTTTCTGTTCCTCTCGGCAAAGTTGAATCATCTTAGTACATTCTTGGGCTTCAAGATATTCTTGTTTTCTTGTTGTCTTGGATAGCCGATTTGAAGGGATTTTCAATTTCAGTTTTGCTCAATTCATTTTTCTTCGAGTCATAACAAGAAATACCACTTCTTTTAAATTGCTCAAGTGTTGCGAAGTACAGTTCTCGAGAGTTGAATTACTCCCCACTTATTGTTCCCCAACCATTCTTGGTTAGAAACTTCACCATAAGATATTTTCAGTAAAACAAACGCATCCGCTTCATCTAGTTTCAGTCTTCTAAAGAAAGTGTTATAATATAAGGGTTGGTCCATTATCATAAATAGAGTTTCGAAGGTTCTAGAATATGGGGGAATCCCTGTCTACACCAAGAGCTTGATATGTCCTATTGGGACAGAGCCTTTATTATTGAACCCAAAGATCGGTTCAAAGCTCGGCTCTAACTTCTTCTTAGGAATACCCATTTGATCGAAAGCGTGCTTAAAGATGATGTTCACTGCACTACTGGTATCCACTAAGATCTTTGTTACTATAGAGAGCCCAATTTGTGAAGTTATCATCAGTAGATCATTATGCGAACGGCGGACCCCTTTCAACTCTTGTGGGGTTACTATTAAGGTGGGTATCTAAAGCTGATATTTGCAATTTTTAAGTGGTGGCTCCTCCTGAATAGAAAAGATTTCCTCTCATGCCTCCCTTATGTATCTACTCTTTGCTTTTTTGCTACTTCTAGCGAGATGGGGACCACCATAGATGACATCTATGTGGTTGATAGGAGTAATAAAGTTCTACTGAAAGTCACTTTCTATGAAATTTGCAGTGTTGCTTGGAAGCCTCTGACTGTTCCCTTCAGGATTGGAGGACTTTTGATTATGCACATAGGGGATACCCACAAGTACAACACGACATGGAGAATAAAAGTGCAGCTATAATGCGCATATGGGATGAGACAAGAGGTTGGACATTTGCATTTTGGACAAAGAAGTGTTGGCGAAAGTGGATAGGGGTGATTTTGCATATCTTGACCCAAATTCCTCACTTGCCATGTCCAACCTGGTGTTGTATTCATTCCATCATGCACGTTTATCAAATTTAAAAATGCTGTATTTAGTAAAAAACTAACGTTCCAAAGTAGAACTTAGGAATGTTTTGTTATCAAATAGAAGACAAACATGATGAAACCAATCCCATACACGCAACTTCATCACGACTCACAAGAAAAAGTCTAGCAAAGTATTCTATACTCTAAAGAGCAAAATTAATCTACGATGTGGGATTATAAAATGTGCTTATTTATTAATATAGGGGGACCATAATGATCTTATATAGAGAAATGCTGACTATGATGCACGATTCAATGCCATATTCTCCTTTGTAAAAAATGTGCTAGAAATTTCTTTTTAACTCGTTGAAATAGAAAGTTATCGGTTTGAACATATTCAAATTTTCTCTAAAATTGTTTGAGTTCTTTTAATTGAATAATGAATGTTATATTGACCAAATATTTAATTCAAAAAATATATCCATATTGTTAATAACTTTGTTAAATCATCACTGGACCATTTATATGTTGTTTGTGAAGAAATCTACGCCAGGCTTGCCACTCCAAGTTAATCGCATTGTACCTTCAGAATACTATTTTACATGTCGCTTATAATCAAAAATCTATAACTAGGAAAGCTGATATGTTATAACTTGTAACACATAACAATATACACATTGCTTTGTGACTTGTGTCCCATAATTACAAACATGTTCCTCTGCACTATAGAAGTTGGCATAATTTTTACAACTAAACTTACATGTTTCACATCCACATGCAATAGTTTTATGTACATTTACTTTTGCTTATATGGGATATGCTTTAGAGAAAAAACAAATTTTAGCTTATACAAAATAGTCTACAATAAATATCAAATGCTAAAATATGTAATGGAAAAAACGAATCAAAATATGAAACTCACCAGCCTTAGGCGAAGTCCGGTTGCGGTCATCCCTCTTGCTTATGCATATTCCAACTTTCTCTTTACAAAAATCACATCATCAAACCGAATATGAGACACTGAGCTGGGAAGAGACGAAGTTGTAGAAATACCAAAGATAGGCAACCCATTGCTAGTTCCATAGCAACAGAGTAGGGGCGTCAGACACTAATTGATGAGAGAATGGTTAGCACTACATCAACCTACAATTCACTCCATTCACAAAACTTCGTCACGAACGCGAATTGAACACCAAACTTCGAACACCCAAATCGCCACAACCATAACCTATCAAAAACTCCTCCTCCCGACCTTTCCGCAACCTCCAGTCGCCTCGTCCAAAATAATCTGCTCCACCTCCGTAAACCACCACGACCTACACACCATCAATCACCAACTCGATCACTTGAACCGTGGTCGTGACAGTAGGTGGTGGAAGGGGTGCGACTTTTCCCTTCAACCACGACGCCCACTCAAATGAGAGACATGATCTTTTAGGCCTCAGTCTCATCTCTACAAAAAAACGCATGGGATGAAGGGTCGACGGTGGAAGGGTTTTAATTTGGATCTGGAGCCTGTTTTGAGCAATCAGAGGTTTTGATGTGAAGAGTAGCACGTTGAGAAGTTAACATAAAATAACGGGAAGGGTAAAGATTTAGGGATGGAGGCAAAAATTTAGATCGGAGGGAACCAAAATTTCAAAAATGAAGCCAAAAGTTCGTTATTTAGAACTAAGAAAAAACTTGTATATATCAAACCCCAATTGCATTTGAAATTAATAATTTTGCAAAGTAATATTTATATTTTCCGAATTTTGAATTATTTTAACATTTTGAAATATTAAAAAAAAAATCTTTTAATTTTTTAATATTATGAAAATTTCAAATTTTTGTTTTTAAATTTTATGAACATTTTTAAGTTTATTTTACAACATTTCAAATTTTTTAATTATTTGAAATATTATATATTAAATTTTCTAAAATTTTAAGTTAACCTAAATTTTTTTACTTTTGAATTTTATGAAAATTTCAAAATTTTTTATGAATTTAGTTAAAAAAATTACAAATTTAATTATCAAATACTGAATATTAAATAATTATTCAATATTAAATATTGAATGGTAAATATTACTTCTTAATCATTAAGTATTACTTATTAATTATTGATTGTTAAATATTAAATATTACTCTTAATTATTAATTATTGAATAATAATTACTAATCATTAATTATTGAATAATAATTACTAATTATTAATTATTATATTAAGCACTAAATATCAATAGCAGTTAGTTAATATTAAATACTAATAGTAATTATTATAAAATATGATTTGTCAATAATTTAATATTAACTATTAATTATATTTATTAATTATTAAAAATAATTAATAAATATTAACTATAATTAACTAATTATCAATAATAAATTATTAAATATAAAAAATAATTATTGATTATAGATAATATTGAGTAATTATAAATTATTTATTAATAATCACTAGTTATAAATTATAAATATTTGTCTTTCTAAGTTCTTATTTATAAATTATTAATTCTAAACTATTATTTATAATTATAAAATATTTGTCATAATTATTAATTGTTAATAATTATTAATTTTTTAATAGCCGTTATTAATTAATAATTATTTAGCATTAATGATTAAATACTACATATCGCTTTATAATAATTGAATTTTAGTCTTAATTTCTATTGGACAAGAAAACGCAGTCGTTAAAAATATGTTTATTGCAACTGGTAAGAAAACACGGTTGCTAAAAGTATGTCTGTTACAATTGATGGGAAAAAGCAGTTGCTAAAAATATGTTTATTGCAACTGGTAGCAAAACACAGTTGTTAAAAATATGTCTAATACAATTGGTAGAAAACGCGGTTGTTAAAAATATGTTTATTGCAATTGTCAGGATAACGCAGTTGTTAAAAATATTATTTCTCAATTATTAAATATTACTTATTAATTTGATTGTTAAATATAAATATTTCTCTTAATTATTAATTATTGTATAATAATTACTAATTATTAATTATTTACTTAAGTACTAAATATCAATAGCAGTTATTTAATATTTATTACTAATAGTAATTATTATAAACAGTAATGGTTAATAATTTAATATTGACTATTAATTATATTATTAATTATTAAATTTAATCAATAAATATTAACTATAATTTACTAATTATTAACAATTAATTATAATAAATAATTAAATATAAAAAATAATTATTGACTATAGATAATATTTAGTAACTATGAATTATTTATTAATGATCAAAGGTTATAAATTGTAAAAAATTACCCATCCAAGTTTTCTTTATAAATTATTAATTCTAAACTACCGTTTATAATTATTAAATATTTGTCATAGTTATTGATTGTTATTAATTATTATTTTTTAGTGGTCATTATTAATTAATAATTATTTAAAATTAATTATTAAATACTAAATATCACTTCATAATAATAATTTTTTTTATTAACTATAATAATTAAATATTAGTCTTAATTAGTGTATAGTTAAATATGTCTATTGCAATTGGCAAGGAATGCAGTTGTTAAAAATATGTTTATTGTAACTGGTAGAAAAATGTAGTTATTAAAAATATGTTTATTGCAACCGGCAGCAAAACGCGGTTGTTAAAAATACGTTTATTGAACTGGCAAAAAAACGCAGTTGTTAAAAACCCTTTATTACAACTGTCAGAAAATGCCAATTGTTAAAGACCATTTATTGCGACTGCTATATTGCACCAGTTGTAAATAACTAATTGGTAAAGGGTCATTTTTTTGTAGTGTCCTCTCCTTCTTCAGTAAGCTTTTTTGAAGACTTCTAGGAAAGAACTTTTTCAATGAGTTCATGTATCATTGCAAGTTGTTGAGTCAGGTCCTGAATCTTAGCTCCATTGTTTGTTGGCTTCGCTAGTGTCGAAGATTGTCCAGGTTCTACATTCTCTGTATTGAAATTTGGAGTGATGTTTTTATCCAAGTTTGTTCGTTGCATAATCTCTTCATTTGGTACATTAACCTTCATAGCTCTTACCATTTTCCTACAGAAAAACTTTACATGATTAATTTATAAGTAAGGAAATAATAAGTCGGAGGTTCGAACCCTCCTTATAGTGCCAAAATATTGAACCAAAAATTGGCTCAACACCCAAAACGTTTACACAAGATATTATTATTCAAAATAGTCATACCATGTCCTTGGACTTTTACTGTAGTCATGATGCTGTTTAAAAGTTTGAGTCATAAGACCAAGTATAAAATAGGTAATCCACATAAATGTGCAATAGTCCATTAATTTGTTTGTTAATGGACCAAATAGGTGATTTTCATAAGTCACAATCCATTGGTCATATGCCAAAAGGTATGGTAGTCATTGTGCGAAGTGATATTTAATTCAGGCAAGGGCTTAAATAGCCTTGTCTTATGTATAAGTCCAAGTCCAGGTCAAAAATTAGTCATATGGATGTCCATAATTTGATAATTGTCAAATATGCTCAAATCAAGGGAAGTGGCTATGCAAAATTATTCAAGTCCTTTGTTCACATAAATTTTAAAGATTACAATTATTTCTTATTTTCCCCAAATCAATTTAGGGTTTACAATTCTTTAATTTGAGGGTAAGAAGAAAGAAAAATTCACCCTTCCTGAATGGGGTGGGGGTTTATTTACAAATGCAGTGGCAGGCAGAATGGCTGCCACGTATCTATGTAGCTATACGCCCGCCATCCCTTGGGTACTCGGTATCCTT
Source organism: Allium fistulosum (assembly GCA_030737815.1). Lineage (NCBI taxonomy): Eukaryota > Viridiplantae > Streptophyta > Magnoliopsida > Asparagales > Amaryllidaceae > Allium > Allium fistulosum. Next base: position 361,875,743 of record CM060904.1, read on the forward strand.
CTCAGTTGCTGATACGTGGCATCTTGCATTATAGTAGATTCTCAACAATCCCTAAAATTGTTGATGCTCGACAACCTCCGTGCCTTTTATGATTCGATATCTTCTTATCATTGACGTTCTACCTTCCTTTCTTTCTGCGGAAATTCAATACCATTATCTGGCTAGAATTGCTTTACAACAATTAGTATTGTAAAGGCTCGACAACTATTATTGATCCAGAAACTCGATATCCTCCTTTATGTTTGGATATTTGGCATCATCGGGTGGTATAGTGCTCTTCCTTTGTTTTATGCTCTACAGCATTATGTTGTAGAGGCTCGACACCATTTGAGTTATAGAGACTCGATATCATTTGGGATGTAGAGACTCGGTATCATTTAGGCTATAGAGACCTGATATTCCATTTTTGTAATTAGATGTTTGATACCCCTTATCCATGCGGCATTCTTTAGAAATTCGACATCTCTTGGTAATTAGATGTTTGATACCTCTCTTTGGATATAGGCTCAATGTCTTCATGCTTAGCATACTCATTTCTTTCATGCTCGATATGCTTGCCTATTTATAAACTCGGCATCTTCTTGGACTTGATATCCTTCTTTAATGAGTAGATATTCGATATGCTCCAACGATGCGGCACTCATCTTTATTTTACACTTGCTGTAGTATTTTATTTTGTAGTGGTTCGGCATCTCCATCGCTTTTTACATTTTCTTGGTATTAAGTGCTCAATACCTCGCTTTATTGTTTACATTTAGAATCGTATCCACATGTGAATGTTTTATAATATCTACTGTTGTTATGGTTCGACACCCCTTTGAGGCTGAGTATCTCTTCCCCATTTATCTTAATGTTCGACATCCCCATATTTTGTGACATTCTTTATTATAATAGCCTGACATCACTTCCACATTTGTAGAAGTTCGAGATTTTCACTTTTATAAGCTTGAGATGTTTTGTATATACAAGTTCAACAACTTTATCATTCTATGAACTCGATATCGCCTCTTTGAAACTTCTTCTATGTTTATAGTTTGATATCATTTCTTTAGGATATAGAGTTTCGATATCCTTCTTGCCTTTAAATTCAACATCCATTGTGGCTTGATATCTTCATGCTAGATGCTTGCTATGTTATTGATTATTGTAATACTACCTTCCATTGCTTCCATATCCTCTTGCTCATTTTCGTAACATGGTAGTCAAAAAATATGTGGATAACACAATCCATATACTAAACTTTAATATAATGTGCAGAAGTTGGTATTTCAAAATAAGAAATTACATTTTTAAGTGTAATTAATAATTCTATCCCAAAGTATTCACTTTCATTTAAAAGTCCTCACAGTTATGCATGGTTGAATAACTTTAATCTCTAAATGTGTGCTTCCATTCTCATTTAAAAGTCCTCACAGTTATGCATGAATGGAACTCCTATACAAGAGAGTGATAAATCTTCAAGTAGTTTCTGACCTTATTTAAAAATGGGGCATTTCACCAGAAGGAAAAAATTTGTAGTCCAATTAGTTTGTAGGACACACATTCAAAATAATTACTTTCAAGGCCAAAGTCAGCAGAATAATTACTTTCAAGGACAAAGTCAGCAGTCCAATTACTTTCAAGGACATAATTTCATAGGTTTTTAGGCCCTAGAAAATAATTATTTTATGTTTTGTTCTTGAAAGTAATTATTTCAGTTGTGTAACCTAAAAACTAATTCCACTTACTAAAGAGGCCCTTGTGGTTAATGTCCACTTTAAAAATCCTCCAGTTATACATGGTTAGAAAATGATTGACATTCTTCTTTAAGTAACTACTGACCTTATTTAAAAGTCATAACGGTTATGCATATGTAACACCCTCTATCTGGAGGCCCGAAGCTAAGCGCTATAGATGCAGCAATCATCCATAATATTAACTTTTGGTGACCAAATACGGTAAAGTTAATGGTATCCATAATATTAGAAGCACTTGAATATGGAATAAAAATCATCGTAGATTAAAACATTTTTCTGATTACATTTCAAAACAATATTTCATATACAAGTTACATAATCTCAAACGTTTCCCTAGTTCAGATCAAATATAATAATTACAAAATACGCCAAGAGTGACATATGAAGATGCCCCCTTGGATGACCAGAGTACTATATAGTCATAATCGACTTAATACAACATGGTGGAATTAAACAAAAAAATACAGCAACTCCTAAATAGCTATCTATCAAACACATGCTCGTCTTCGGAAGCTTTATTCACCAACCTATTAAAAACCTGTAAATCCTCAATCCTCCGACTACTCAAATCAATTTTGAGCATCTAAGAGTTTAAGGGGAAAACATAAATTTTGAGTCACACATAAAGCCTAATGTGAATAATACTATACATCTCGATTATTTGATATTAAGTGAGACCACCTGCTTAGCGGAACGGGTTTCCCCTCACTAATATCCTTTTAAAAAATGTCTTTCGCAAATCATAATCTTGCAACCAAAACTGATTAATAACTGTAAAGCAATATCATGTAAACTTACATGTCAGGCAAGAGATGAACTATCTGTCCGAACACTATAGTTTTGTTTGGCTAACCACTAACATTTGGCTGACTCGGGCCTACCAGACAATATAAACAAAATAATCTAATACATGTTAGATTCTCCTCTTCTGGACGGTCTATCCTTAACTTATCTTCTCCCAGGGTCACCTGATCCTAATGGTTTTGCGGGCTCACCAATAACCTACCTCTGTACAAATAAATTCCCTTATGTGTGTAAATATAATTTTAGTCTTACCTGTGACAAAGCCCTACACACTAGAATTTTGGACTAAATTAGCTGAGGCTAATAGCTAATCTATAGGGTGCAACCCTATACCAGTCCTATATGGAATACAAATATCTGAGTCATTTTTCTTAGGGTAATCTTCCCTTAAATTTTCCTTGAAAACTTTTTCATCTCAAATTGATTTAAAACCTTTAAATCAAACTTAAACAAGGAAAATATATATACTCTGCTTCACTCAAACTTACCTTGCCATGTTATATATATACTTTACTCGAATCTTTGTTGATAAAAACATTTAAACCTTTGAAAGTATCCCTTTCGAATCCATTGAAAGTACCACTTTCGAAACCAAGTAAACCCTTCTTTATAACCTAGCCGAATGGCTAAAACATTCCTTTCGAAACCATTCATAATATTCCTTTTGAAACCATTGAAAAACCATTCCTTCGAAAGCATTAAAACCTTAGACATCCTATCTTTAAAACACTTAACATTGCCTTTCGAAAATATTGGAAAAACCTTTCCTTTAAAACCTTTCAAAACCTTCCTTTTTAAACCTTTCGAAATTGTTGGGGAACCACCCCTTCGAAACCATTCTTTAAAACCTTTCGAAAGCTTTTTGGTTCAATTTATAATTCGAAACCATTCTATAAAACCTTTCGAAAGAATTTTGGGTTCAATTTATAACATGTGGAAACACCTTTCGAAACCATTGAAAACAATCTCTTTCGAAACCATTTGGGTTCTACCTTCAATAGAGAAAAAGGGTCATTAAAACATTTAAGTCGAAAGCATTCCTTTTGAAAGCATTTCCTAAGTAAAGAAGTGATGGTGTCGAAACCAACTCTTCAAAAGCATTGAAGAAGCGGCTTAGGTTTTAAAACAAAATATACCTTCCGAAACCATTGACTTCGAAAGGTTGAAAAACGGCAGCTAGGGGTTTCGACCTCATTCGAAAACATTTACTTAAAACAAAAGGCGCAACCTATTTGAAACCTTTCCTTTTAAAGATTTGACTCAACCGAAATCCAACCAAGTCGAAAGCATATCCTACGAAAGCAAAGCAGGCGCATTTTCATTTGAAAGTTAAGTACGGTTTTGACCTCCTTCGTAACCCATGGCTTCGGCCCAATACCTTCCGCCTATATCCAATTCGCTGTGCACCAAGTCTTTGATGCTATGCGCATTGGTTTCGATGGTGGAGGCGGAGCTACTAAGTCGGAACCCTTGGTGCCGAAAGTGGCAAAACATGCTAAAAGCATGTAAAAACAGAGTTTTGCTTTAAAAAGAAACTCTTTGCAACTAACCTGCCTTGTGTTTTAAAATATTATTGGCTGTCAATTTTCTTTTCTAAAAGTGCTGCCAATATTTCAGAAATAAACAATTTAATTTATTAACAAAATACCCCTTCTCCTTTTATAAATATATAAAACATTTAAGTCTCATACCTCAAATAATTTGATATATCTATTAAAACACTTAGGAAAATTCTAAAAAAATTCCAGAAAATCATCTTTATTATGTTTTCCAAAATATATTAATTTCAGACCCAAAACTTATTTTATTTAGCAGTAAATAATTTTTAACCCAAATAATCAATTTCCTCAGTAGAAAATTAATATTAAATCCACATTAATTCATAAAATTATGAAAATTGAAACCCATCTCCAAAATATCATTTCTGGTCTAAATTTAAAATCGCAAGGCATTTGGATATCATTAAATAGGGTTTTCTCATTAAAACATATCATAAAACCTATATGAATGAGCATAAATCATCAATAAACATATATAAACAATTAATCATTCAAAAACATGGCATATCCTTGCAAGATAAATCGGGTTTAACCTTAAAACCGAAAATCATTAGAAAACATGAGATGTAGTCATTATTCAACTTAGTTTTGAGATTAAGGAGTTTGAGATTTGAGTAGCTTTGATTTGATTAATCTTCTTCCTTAGCTTTTCTTGTTTATCTTCCTCTTTCCCTTGTTAATGGTGGCCGGCCTCAATATTTAATTTTTGCAAATGAATGAACGTGTGAAATGAATTCCTAAGGGTTTAGGGTATTAGAATACTCTTTTTCATATTCTTCCCTCACCTATTTCCCTTATCTATTTTAATTCATGTTAGCTCATTTTAGTTTATTCATTAACATGGCACGGCTACCCCTATTTGTCACAAATCTCAATCCCTTAATCATCACATTATTTTATTTAATTTAGCTAATTAAATATCTAAATAATGTTACTAAGAATATGGGGTGTTACAGTCTCCCCTCCTTAAAGAATTTCGTCCTCGAAATTACGATAAGGTACCCAACAAATCAATCAAAAATGTAAAACATACCATCAAATAAATCAGGATAAGCATCTCTAATCCTTCTCCAAGTCTCCCAAGTATAGTATCACTCATCGTCGCTCCACTGGACTTTCACTATTCTGACTGTCTTGTACCTTAGCCTCTTCTCATCTCTCGCAACTATACGAACTGGCTTTCTAACTATAGTCAAATTCGGCTCTATTACTAAGTCTTCTAACAAAGTCGGTGCTATAGTAGACTCCGGATCTCTAACACACTTCCTTAGATGAGAAACATAAAAAACATATTGGACTCTTGCCAAACTATTGGGTAACTCTACTCTATACGCGAGTTTCCAGATCCTCTCTATAATACGAAAAGGGCCAACGAATCTCGATGCCAACTTCCCTGATTTCCTTAATCTAATCACACCCTTCATCGGTGACACCTTAACAAATACATGATCACCAATAGAGAACTCTAAGTCTTTCCGTCTTCTATCTGCATAACTCTTCTGCCTAGACTGAGCTTCCTTTATCCTAGCTCGAATCACCTCAATCTTCTCTGCAGCTTCTCTAACAAAATATGGACCAAGAACCAACCTATCCCCAGTCTCTAACCAACAAATGGGTGATTTGCATGGACTTCCAAACAAAGCTTCAAACGGTGCCATCCCTATACTAGTCTGATAACTATTGTTATACGAAAACTCAACTAAGTGTAGATGGTCTTCCCATGGTCCTCCAAAATCTAACACACAAGCTCTTAACAAATCCTCCAAGACTTTGTTAACTTTTTCCGTTTGCCCATTGGTCTGCGGATGGTAAGCGGTACTCATCTTGAGCTTGGTTCCCAAAATATCCTGTAGACTCTTCCAGAACTCGCTAGTGAATAAGGAATCTCTATCACTTACTATACTACTAGGAATTCCATGAAGTCTAACTATATTCTTCATAAATAACTTAGCCAAAACAGGTGTTGTCCTAGTGACTTAATGGAATGAAATGGGCACTCTTGGTTAATCTGTCTACTATAAACCATATACTTTCATTTCCTCTATTTGACCTTGGCAACCCGTCTATGAAATCCATAGAAATAGAATCCTATTTCCAGACTGGAACATCTAATAGCTGAAGTAACCCACTTGGTTTTTGATGTTCGGCCTTTACTTGTTGATAGTTCAAACACCGCTTCACCCACAAGCCTACATCCCTCTTCATACCTTCCCAAAAAAAACTTCTCTTCATGTCTTAATACATCTTAGTTCCTCCTGGATGAATAGTGAACTTCAAATGATGGCATTCCTCCAAAACTTCCTTCCTTATGTCTCCCACATCTGGAACACATAACCTACCTTTCCTTCTCAACCATCCATTCTAGTCAAGACTAAAATCCGTCAAGTCATCGCTCTCCGTTCCATCCCTAAACTTCCTGGTCCGTTCAACTAATATTGGATCCTCTATCTGTTTAGAAGCAATCATCTCAATCATAACCAGTCGAACTTCTAAACGTGACAACATAGCAGTTTCTAAACCAGAACTACTCTTAGATCTCCACTGTACTCTACATGAAGTTAATGCTTCTAAATCCTTCCACTCAACTATCATCGCCAACACTACATTCTGATGTTTCCTGCTAAGTGCATCTGCAACCTTATTGCCTTTTCCTGCTGTGTACTCAATTCCAAAATCATAAGCAGAATAAAGTCTAACCACCTCTACTGTCTCATATTCAGCTCCTTCTAAGAGAACAAATACTTCAACGACTTATGATCTATATATAGCTCAAACCTCTCTCACAAAAGGTAATGTCTCCACACCTTCAATGCAAAAATCACTTCAGCCAATTCCAAATCATGCGTTGGATATATAACCTCATGCTGTCTAAGCTGTCGAGAAGCATAGGCAATCACTTTACCTCTCTGCATTAACACAGCTCCTAATCCAGTTCCACATGCATCTGTATAAACTACCAAATCCTAATTCCCTTTTGGAACAACCGACACAGGTGCATGTGTCAATAAGAATTTCAAGCTCTGGAATGATTCCTCACACTTATCGGTCCAAACAAACTTAACATCCTTTCGTGTTAGCTTGGTCATTGGTGCTGCTATCCGCGAGAAATCCTTTATGAACCTCCGATAATATCCATCCAATTCAAGAAAACTCTTTATCTCAGTCACTGCCTCGGGTCTCTTCCAATTATTTACTGCTTCAATCTTAGTGGGATCTACAAACAACCCTTTCTCTGAGACTACATGACCAAAAAATTTCACTTCCTTCTTCCAGAAATGACACTTCGAAAACTTCACCTTCAGCTGATTCTGCCTCAGCATCTCAAGCACTACTCTAAGATGAACTTTATGCTCCTTTTCATCTCTATAGTATATCAAGATATCATCTATGAACACCAATACAAACCTATCTAAGTGCTCTTGGAAAATTCGGTTCATCAAATCCACAAAGAATGCTGGCGCATTAGTTAGTCCGAATGGCACTAACCATTCATATGGTCCATATCTAATTCTAAATGCCGTCAAAGGTATAATATCCTCTGCTACTCTAAGCTAACCTATTGCTAAATCCAACTGGGAAAAAACTTTATCTCCACTCATCTAATCGAACAAATCGTCAATTCTAGGAAATGGATATCGATTCGTTATCGTCTTCTCATTCAAATTACGATAATCGATACATAACCTCAACAATCCGTTCGACTTCTTAGCAAACACTACGGCTGCTCCCAAAGGTGAACTATCGGCCTAATAAAATTCTTGCCTTCCAAATCCACCAACTGCAACTTCAACTCCCTCATATCGGTAGGTATCATCCTGCTTGGCGGCCTACTCACTAGTTCTGCTCCAAGCACCAAATCTATCCGAAACTCAATGGTTCGTTTCGGTGGTAATCCTACTACAGGTTCAAAAAAATCTATGAATTCTCTAACCATGAAAACGCGATTCAACTCATCTTCTAACTCCACTACACCCAACAAAGCATTCACCTCACAGCTTAGGTTTTCTACAGTATATACAAACTGATCGCTATAGTCAGGGTGTCTAAGTTATATTTTCCTATCATGGCAAAATATCCTAGCATCGTACTTACTTAACCAATCCATACCCATAATAATTATGAACCCTACGAAAGCAAACACATGCAAAATGCAAACAAAGGTATGACCTAGCAAATCAAACTCTAGGTGGTCACACTTCATCCCAAGTGTTGCATACCCTCCTATCGGATTTGCAACCCTTAAGGAAGTAACTAGGTATATGGGTTCTAGGCTAAGCTTATCTACCAAACTACAAGATGTAAAAGAATGTGATGCACCAGTATCAAACAGAACGCTAATAGACATACCTGAATCTGAAGCATACCTTACACTGCCTTCCCTTTCTCCTGCGTTGTTAGCCTCAATGTAGCTGGTTTCAATGCAAATACTTTGCCCCTTCCATCCCTAGCAGGCTCTTTGCACTAGTTCTTATAATGACCAATCAGATTGCAGTTGAAGCATTTGATATTCTTCTTCCCAATAACTTCCTTTGCCTTCCCAGTACGACACTCATTTGCGAAATGCCCCTTCTTATCGCACTTAAAGCAAACAACCTCCGACTTCCCTTTCTTTGCAGCTCCACCTTTCTGAGCACCCTTCTTATGAAAGAACTTTCTTTTCTAACTTTTCCCCACTTGGACCTCCTTTGGCTTATTCTTTTCCAGAGAAGCAAGCATCTCATCGTGTCTTAAAGCCATCTCCACCAGAACATCACAAGGATCCCTAATATGAGGTAATGTAGCCCTTGCCAACGTGGGATACAATCCCCTGATGAACTTCTCATTCTCTTCAACATGGTATCCACAGTAGCATACCCATACCTTGCCAACTCCTTGGACCGTCTAGATTATTCCAATACAGACATCTCACCTTGCTCCAACTCAGCAAACTTTCTGAGCAAAGCAGACCGCGCCATCACAGACATGAACCTGTCCTGGAACCTTCTCCTAAACTTAGCCCATGTCATCGGCTTTTCATTCACTCCATTCGTCACACTATTCCACCATAATAAAGCTGCTCCCTGGAGCTATCTCAAAGCAAACCTCCTCTTCTGCTCATCATTGAGCCCCAAGTCAGCAAAGATTCTCTCACAATGAAACAACCAGCTCTCCACCTCAATAGCATCTTCAATTACGATAAATGGCTTCCCTCCAAGCCCAACATAATCTCTGCTCAAGATAGCATAGTTATTCACCACCGGAGCTTCTCAGTGCACTCCTCCAGCATTTCCTCCAACCACTCCAGCAGCAATTCCAGCTTGCATCTTGTTCACGAAAAACTGATACATGGTTCCCATATCCACTTGTGGAACTTCAGCACCAACATTCCCAGCTTGTGCCTGACCTTGGTTCCTTCTAGTATTTGGTCTGGCATAACCATTTATGGTGGTGCTTCCTCCAAGATTAACTCTTCCACTTATAGCGTCCATATCTGTATTCAAGCCTCATGAGATATGGAAGAATAGCCTAAGAGAGATAGGAGAATAAAGATATAGCGTATACTTATATATAGAAAATACAAGTTCATTACTATAGCGTTATCCCATGCCCCGATCTTATCTCTAATTCCTTAGGATTATGTTTTCAAAAATTATTTTAGTTTAAAGTTTTTCATAAACCTATGCTCTGATACCAAGTTGTAACATCCCATATTTGGAGGCCTGAAGCTAAGCGCTACAGATACTGCAGTCATCCATAGTATTAACTTTCGATGACCAAATACGATAATATTAATGGTGTCCATAATATCAGAAGCACTTAAATATGGATAAAAAATCATCGTAGATTAAAACATTTTTCTGATTACATTTCAAAACAATATTTCATATACAAGTTACATAATCCCAAAAGTTTCCCAGGTTCAGATCAAATATAATTATTACAAAATATGACAAGAGCGACATATGAAGATGCCCCCTTGGACGACCAGAGTACTATATAGTCATAATAGACTTAATACAATACAACACAACAGAATCAAACAAAACAAAACAGAAACTCCTAAATAGCTATCTGTCAGCCACCTGCTCGTCTCCGGAAGCTTTATTCGCCAACCTATTAAAAATCTATAAATCCTCAATCCTCGGTCTACTCAAATCAATTTTGAGCACCCGAGAGTTTAAGAGGAAAATATGAACTTCGAGTCTAACATAAATCCTGGTGTGAATAATACAATACATCTCGATTATTTGATATTAAGTGAGACCACGCCGTTTAGCAGAATGGGTTTCCTCTCACTAATATCCTTTTAAAACATGTCTTTTCCAAATCATAATCCTGCAACCAAAACTGGTGATAACTGTAAAGCAATATTATGTAAACTTACATGTCAGGCAACAAATGAACTATATGTCCAAACACTATAGTTTTTTTTGGCTAACCACTAACCTTTGGCTTACTCGGGCCTACCAGACAATATATACAAAATAATCCAACACCTGTTAGATTCTCCTCTTCTGGATGGTCTGTCCCTAACTTATCTTCTCCTAGGGTCACCTGATCTTAATGGTTTTGCGGGCTCACCAATAACATACCTCTGTACAAATAAATTCCCATCTGTGTGTAAATATAATTTTAGTCCTACCTATGACAAAGCCCTACACACTGGAATTTTGGACTAAATTAGCTGGGGCTAATGGCTAATCTATAGGGTGCAATCCTATACCAGTCCTATCTGGAATACAAATATCCGAGTAATTTTTCTTAGGGTAATCTTCCCTTAAATTTTCCTTGAAAACTTTTTCATCTCAAATTGATTTAAAACCTTTAAATCAAACTTAAACAAGGAAAATATATATACTTTTCTTCACTCAAACTTACCTTGCCATGTTATATATATATATACTCTAATCGAATCTTTGTTGATGAAAATATTTAAACCTTTGAAAGTATCCCTTTCGAATCCATTGAAAGTGCCACTTTCGAAACCAAGTAAACCCTTCTTTATAACCTAGCCGAATGGCCAAAACATTCCTTTCAAAACCATTCATAATCTTCCTTTTGAAACCATTGAAAAACCATTCCTTCGAAAGCATAAAAACCTTAGACATCCTATCTTTAAAACACTTAACATTGCCTTTCGAAAATATTGGAAAAACCTTTCCTTTAAAACCTTTCAAAACCTTCCTTTTTAAACCTTTCGAAATTGTTGGGGAACCACCCCTTTGAAACCATTCTTTAAAACCTTTCAAAAGCTTTTGGGTTCAATTTATAATTCGAAACCATTCTTTAAAACCTTTCGAAAGAATTTTGGGTTCAATTTATAACATGTGGAAACACCTTTCGAAACCATTGAAAACAATCTCTTTCGAAACCATTTGGGTTCTACCTTCAATAGAGCAAAAGGATCATTAAAACATTTAAGTCGAAAGCATTCCTTTTGAAAGCATTTCCTAAGTAAAGAAGTGATGGTGTCGAAACCAACCCTTCAAAAGTATTGAAGAAGCGGCTTAGGTTTTAAAACAAAGTACACCTTCCGAAACCATTGACTTCAAATGGTAGAAAAGCGGCAGCTTGGGGTTTCGACCCCATTCGAAAACATTTACTTAAAACAAAAGGCACAACCCATTTGAAACCTTTCCTTTAAAACATTTGACTCAACCGAAAGCCAACCAAGTCGAAATCATATCCTATGAAAGCAAAGCAGGCGCATTTTCATTTGAATGCTATGTAAGGTTTTGACTTCCTTCGGAACCCATGGCTTCGGCCCAATACCTTCCGCCTATATCCAATTCGCTATGCACCAAGTCTTTGATGTTATGCGCATTGGTTTCGATGGTGGAGGCGGAGCTACTAAGTCGGAACCCTTAGTGTCGAAAGTGGCGGAACATGCTAAAAGCATGTAAAAACTGATTTTAGCTTTAAAAGGAAACTCTTTTCAACTAACCTGCCTTGTGTGTTAAAATATTATTAGTTGCCAATTTTCTTTTCTAAAAGTGCTGCCAATATTTCAGAAATAAACAATTTAATTTATTAACAAAATACCCCTTCTCCTTTTATAAATATATAAAACATTTAAGTCTTATACCTCAAATAATTTTATATATCTATTAAAACACTTAGGAAATTCTATAAAAATTCCAGAAAATCATCTTTATTATGTTTTCCAACATATATTAATTTCAGACCCAAAACTTATTTTATTTAGCAGTAAATAATTTTAAACCTAAGTAATCAATTTCCTCAGTAGAAAATTAATATTAAATCCACATTAATTCTTAAAATTATGAAAATTGAAACCCATCTCCATAATATCATTTCTGGTCTAAATCTAAGATCACAAGGCATTTGGATATCATTAAATAGGGTTTTCTCATTAAAACATATCATAAAATCTATATGAATGAGCATAAATCAACAACAAGCATATATAAACAATTAATCATTCAAAAACATGGCATATCCTTGCAAGATAAATCGGATTTAACCTTAAAACTGAAAATCATTAGAAAACATGAGATGTAGTCATTATTCAACTTAGTTTTGTGATTAAGGAGTTTGAGATTTGAGTAGCTTTGATTTGATTAATCTTCTTCCTTAGCATTTCTTGTTTATCTTCCTCTTTCCCTTACTGATGGTGGTCGGCCTCAATAATTAATTTTTGCAAATGAATGAACGTGTGAAATGAATTCCTAAGGGTTTAGGGTATTAGAATACTCTTTTTCCTATTTTGCCCTCACCTATTTCCCTTATCTATTTTAATTCATGATAGCTCATTTTAGTTTATTCATTAACATGGCACAACTACCCCTATTAGTCACAAATCTCAATCCCCTAATCATCACATTATTTTATTTTATTTAGCTAATTAAATGTCCTAAATAATGTTACTAAAAATATGGGGTGTTACGGCATAGTTAGAAAGTGCTTAACATTTTTTTTGTATAATATTTAAAAGAGTAATTTATAAAATGTTCCTTTAATAAAAATACCACACTGCTGTCACTGTATAAATTTCCTCTAAACTATAATCCAACCACCACTCTAAAGTGGAATTTATGCCTAATAAATAAACTATTATGACTTTTGTTTGATTAATTGGAATTTCCAATATATATTCCTCTTAATATAGTTTATGGTTTTAATCATAATTCATCACTACTTTAATTATTATTACTATTTTGATGATAAAAAGGGGGAGAGGGGTTAAGGTTTTGGTGGTTGAGTAATAACGCTACTGATATTTAAGAGTTATTTTTATTTTTCGATGGTTGTTTGTGCAATTAGTTTGACAATCAATTTTTTTCATTGCATGCATCTGTATAAAGGTGTTCTAGTTGTAAGGAGAGTATATAAATAGAGGGAGCTTGATCACAACACATCAAACACGTTTGCTTGATACAAAATCTTAATATATGTTTGTTATCATCGAAAGGGAGAGACTATAGAATATAACAGTTTATGATTTTTTTGATGATAATAAACATGTATATATCTGTGTGTGTGTGTGTTTGACACAGTACTATTATAAAGTCATAGATAGAAGTAAACAAATAAATTTATTCCAATATATAGTTTATTTCAATACAATTTAATAGTACACGATTACAACAGAGCTTCCATAATATTTACACTTTCATATACAATAATATTTTACACTTTCATATACAACACTACATTTTCACTCTCATATACAAGACGCTCTCAAAAACACACTCACTCAATCGCTCGAATTCAGTCCTTTCTACTTATTGCTCCAACTGCCTTTTCTTCAATCATCTGCTTTTTCCTTCAAATAACAACGCGGTAAAAAAAACAAAAGGAAACAAATTCAAATTTCAAAAATATAAATAGTTTTTGAACTCGACAACTACCTTAGTCTATTGGTTTTGTCTTTTTATATTTTGAAATAGGCACTAAAAATGTCAATAATGTACACAAGCAACCCACGACATGCACATTGCATCACTGTACATTCCATAAGATCGAGCACATACATAAAACACATTTGCACCAATTAAATTTTACGCACAAAAAAAGGTCAAGCCCGAAGGCTCAACACAGTGCAATAACAAACTGATGCAAGTGGAAGTGTACATGAGATCAATCTGAAGCAAGTTCAGACTCAACATAAGTGCTCAAGTGATGCATAGGCTAAACATGGTCAAGTTCATCTGAACCAACAAAACAAGAAGGAAAGCAACAAAACCAGTAAAAGGATGCACAAGGCAAAACTAAAACAGTAAATGCACATATAGACATGTAAAGGCCAAACCAATAGCACACAAGTGCACATAGTACACTGGTGCAGCAACCAAAACAAAGCAGCAAAGCAAAGAGATGAAATTTGAATACTGCAAGGTCAACACAAGGACAGTGCACACAGCCTAGATAAGGAAGCAACCAAAGACACACATAAGGACCACAAGCAATAAGTAGCTTGCACACAATCATCTCAAACTCACACACATAAGGGAATAACAAATTATATATACATAAGCAATATGGTGTAGACATGCACAACAACAAAGCAATGCACAAACACAAGGGCACAAAGAAAGGCACAAGCACAACAGCAAGCTCAACTTTCATCAACTCTACTAATCACAGAAACTTTAACTACTAACTGCACAACCATAGGCGAACAATAAGCTTCAAGCAACATGACACTATGCAGGGTTCAAGAACAAGGCAAATGCAAATCAGAAAAGAGCAAGTAGAAGTGCACATACAAGTACAATAAGGAAGTACATGCACTCAGGCATGCACACAAAGAGGCATGCACAACAACACATAGGCATACACACAGGCATACACATAGGCGTACACAGGGAAGAAACATACTAGGAAGTGTGCACGAGTTCAGGAGTGCAACAAATCAATTCAAACTAGTTATTCATCAAAGTTCCGGTCTCTCATAGCAGATCAACTACTACCTTATCAAGCTACAAATTAAAGATATCAACTGCCATTAGCTTCAAATCATGGTATTTGATTCTCATTAACATGTAACAACAGAGAAAGCATAACCGAGGACAATATTCAACTCAGCATTAGATCAAATTGTTTCAAATCCTTAGATGGTTGTCAAATCCGAACTCCATAGCAGCCAGACCCAAACAATATCAGATATAGCAAAAGAAAAATATATGCATCTTGAAATATTCAACCAGCATTTTTGAAATATATCATAAAATTGAATAAGTCAGAGATCATAATACCATCAATCGGAAAATCAATGGCCGAGCATACCAAGTGGAAAGATTCAAACCAAAAAATCAAAACCAAAAATATTTGAAATATATGGAATCAATCCACTATAAAAACCAATCATCATCAACAAAATTTTCCAATCGAGTTCAAAGTAGAAAAATAAACAAAAATCAGAAAACTCATACCAAAGCTTGGATCGAATAATACTCAACAATCAAAGCCATCTCAAAACAGGAAAGCCTCGATCGACAATTGGAGTAATCAAGGGTGGAATTCATCACGCAAGCAAAGCTATCGATCGATAAAGAGATATGAGGCATAATTTCATTAGTTGATCAAAGATTAACTTCAGAATAGAAACCTTAATTTTGAGAATAAAGTCAAAAAGAGGAACAGCTTGCAAAAGAAAGGATGCGGGCTGAAATAAACTTATCTCTCTGTTTTTAACTGGACCGTGTTTCTCTTTTGAGATTAAAATTGTTATTTGTATAGTAAATAGGGTTTCATCATTATATTTTATTGTATTTTACCTTTTCATAATAAAACTCTAGTTTATAACTAGGGTCGAACTACGGGATGTAGTTCGGGAAATTCTCAACTCTGGGATAGAGTTGAGGCACACTTTTAGCGTAGGGTTAGAACAACCAGGTAGGCGATAGTCGTAATTTTACAGGGTCTGTAAACGGTCTATTTTTTAATCTTAGTAGAAATCTTGGGGGTAGCAGTAGACAAGTATTGTCGAAGTTGGGTAAATATGTGTGTTATTTTAATTTCTACATTTACTTTATTATTATCTGTGCTATATTTTTTTATTTTCTAAATTTAGTATAAACCCTATCCCCCTCCCCCTCCCCCTCTCTCATACTTACATGCTCACCTCTAACATGCTTGCTTATCTTGTTATCCTTGGTAGCTACAGTTGCAAACGTTGATTATTTATGTTTTTTTCTTTGCCTCTTGATAGTTGTTACCTTTTCGTTACAAATTCTTCTCTAACTTTTTCTCTACCATTCTTTTAACCCATGTCGCCAGAGCAATTATTTGACTAATGCATCAAAAGTAAGGAGTCCTTTGTTTAATCATCTTTCTCATAGTTATAAATTAACATTATTTGGTTAGAAACTCCAATTATCAATAAACAAAAAAGGTCGGAACAGACGTTACTTTGTATATTATAGATTTTCGTAAATGCGACCATTGTCATGCCTAAAAATAATGTCTTCTACTGGATATCATTTTGGACGTGCAACCAATGGACTATAACCAAAATCTCAATTGACTACGTTTAGAAGTACCCGAAGCTTTGGGGGGGCTCTACAATTTTCAAACAATAAATAGCGAAAAAATAACAATGATACTATTGAATATGGAAAGGATAAATACATAATATCTGCAATTATGAAGAAATCTGCATTTATAGAAAATAGGATCTTAAAAAATATATGCTTTATATATACTCAAAATTAGGTTCATTTTCTTCCAAGTATTTTGTAATGCAATATAAGAAGGATGTATTCTATCATTGTAAATTATCTCTTTGAATAAAACAAAAACTATCTTCTCCTCAAAGATCTTGTCTCTTATTCTTGTATTTAATTTCTATATGGTATCAGAGCGAGTTTGAAATTTGAAACAAATCAAACTCCATTACAAATCTTGAATCCCTAATCCAAACAAATCTCGAATCCCAAATCTCAAAATGAATTCTGATAGTGAAACAACAATGACATCAACCTCAAACCTTAATCCACACATGGTTCATAATCACATCGATGCTCTTTTTCCAACTAATAATACCTGAATGAAAACAACTATAGTCTTTGGTCAAGAGTTATAAAGATGCACATTAATGGTTGGAAAATGTGGGGATACATCAGTGGCACTAAAAAGAAGCCTGCAGAACAAACTGAAGAATACGAAAATTGGTGCTCTGAGAATGACAAAGTGAAGGGATAGTTGTGTGATTCAATGTCAACAACTCTGATGAACAGGTATGTTTTCCTAGAAACCGCAAAGGAGGTGTGGGATTCTCTTGAAGCTATGTATATAGGCAAACCTGATGAAACTCAAATCTTCGAATTACACAGAAAGTGGTTTTCCACAAAACAAAATGGTCAATCTTTTGCAACATATTATGATGAGTTAGCGGGAATTTTCCAAGAAATTGATCACCGCAACATTATGAAAGGAGAAAGTGTTGAGTCCTTTGCTCTTCTGCAAAAATATGTAGGACGTCTTAAGGTTCACATGTTTCTCTCTGGATTGGATAGTGTGTATGATCAAGTACGTGGTGAAATTCTTCGAAAAGATCCACCACTTACTTTGGAGTAATCTTATCAAACAGTGAGAAGAGTATTAGTTCACATACAGGTAATGGGAAATCAAGCATCCTTAACTGAATCTTCGGTTATGGCACTAAACAATAAGAAAGCTCAATCTCAAAGTTCCTAGAATTCTCAAAAGGAGACTCGACCTATCCATCTTGATCTTGAGTGTACACGCTGTGGAGAAAAAGGGCACATAAAATAGAAGTGTTATGAAATTATTGGATATCCAGAATGGTAGGATTTTTCAAAGAAACCAAAGAAGAACTTGAATGCAAAGAAGGATGCTGCTAAAAATTCTCATTCGGTGAATATTATCCAGTCAGGTATGAAAACTACAGGTTGTGTGTCATTTGTAAATTCATTAAATAGTGTTTGGATAATTGATACCGGTGCTTTAGATCATATGGTAAACAACTTTAGCATATAATCATCGGTTACACCTTCAACCAAAACCTCTATATACATAGCAAATGGTGGCTCCTCTCCTATAATTGGAGAAGGCTCTATTGATGTATCTGATACCTTGACATTAAATTCTGTTCTTATTGTCCTTGCCTTAGAATACAATATATGTCTGTTAGTAGAATCACTGTTAAACTCGCATGTACTATGACATTTTGGCCACAATTCTGCATTTCCAGGACATAGTGACTTGGAAGGTTTGTGGTTATGGTTTTAGAAGAAACAATCTCTACTATTTGGACCTGACTAATAATGGAGAGCAGAAATTTTATTAGGTAAATAAAATTGGAGGAATTGAAGAAGAAAAGGCTAAGGTTTGTATGGCATCATCGACTTAGTCATCTCTCTTTTGGATATCTTAAAAAATTAAATTCTGCATTATTTGCTAGATATAATATTTCAGATTTTAAGTACAATATTTATGAACTTGCTAAAGGTCATCGTATTACGTACTCTCCAAGTTGTAACAAAAGTAAAAAACCTTTTGGTATTATTCACTCTGATGTTTGGGGTCCTGCACACATTCCTTCATTATCCGGAGCTCGATATTTTGTGACATTTATTGATGAATGTACTTGTATGATATGGGTATCTCTCATTACTCATAAAAGTGAAGTCTTTGAAGTGTTTTAAAAAAATCAGATGGTTTTAACTCAATTCCAAAGAAAGATACAAATGTATCAATTTGACAATAGCAAGGAATTACTAGTAATGACATGTCAGAATTTATGACAAATAATGGCATTTGGCATCAAACCTCTAAAGTATATACCCTACAACATAATGGGTTAGCTGAACAAATGACCAGACAATTATTAGAAGTTGTTCGTGCATCTCTTTTTGGTATGAATATCCCATTAAATTATTGAGGAGAAGCATTAAAATTCGCTGCATACTTGATAAACCGTACATCATTTAGGGTAATTGAGTTTCAGACTCCTTTCAAAAGGCTTCATGACCTTATTACCATCCCTGCAATGCCAAACTTAGAACCACTTGTGTTTAGGTGTGTTGTCTTTATTCATATACCTAAACATCAATGAGGAAAATTAGATCACTGTGCTCGAAAGTGTGTGTTTCTTTGATACGCTGATTTTCAAAAGGGTTATCGATGTTATGATCCTATGGAAGGAAAAATGTATATCGCCTTAGATGTTTCATTTCAAGAATTAGAAGCATATTTTATAAGAGCTTCCCTTCAAGGGGAGAAACCTAATGATGGTGGAGGAAAGTTTCATGTTATTGGAGATATATTTTTGCAGCTAGAGGAACTGACAAATAACTTGAACATACACATAACTAGTGAGGGTGATATAACTGGTAATGAACAAAAAATTGAAGAAGACAAGGATATTGATGGAGAGGGTCAAATGATAGGGGGAGATCATGCTGAAGCAGTTGAAATACAAGGAGAAGATCATGCTGAAGCTGTTGAAATCAACGATGACTCAAATGTTGTAGGGCCATCTACAGAAGAAATGTTGTTTGATCATAAACCACAAATAAATAATGAACTATAGACCAGTATTGATATTGAACCTAGACGATCAAAAAGGATTAATAAAGGCATTTCAAAACTCATGTATGAACCAGATATTAAGTCTAAAGCCAAATATCCAATTTCTGAATATGTATCTACACATAGGTTGTCTGAGTCACATACATGCACAATAAATCAGTTATCATCTGTTTTCATCCCTAGCAATTTGCAAGAAGCACTATTAGATCCACGATGGAAGAAGGCCATGAATGAAGAGAATGCATTACAAAAGAATTCCACTTGGGAACTTGTTGATAACCCCCAAAGATGTTGAATTGTTGGATGTCGATGTATATTCACTATTAAAATAAACTCAAATGGAAGTGTTGATAGGTATAAGGCCAGACTAGTGGCGAAAGGGTATACACAGACATATGTCGTCGATTATGAGGAGACATTTTCACCAATAGCAAAGATGAACACTATTCGTATACTCATTTCTCTTGCAGCAAATCAAGAATAGCCATTACAACAGTTTGACACAATGAATGCATTTCTTAATGGAGACTTAGATGAAGATGCATATATGGAATTATCAACTGGAACAATGAAATCTGAAGAAGGAAAAGTATGCAAACTGAAGAAGGCATTATGCGGTTTGAAACAATCACCACGAGCATGATTTAGATGGTTTACAAAGAGCATGAAGGCATTTGGATATATACAAAGTAATTCTGATCATACTTTGTTTATAAAAAGAAAATCTGACAAACTTACTGCTCTTATTGTTTATGTTGATGATATGGTTATTACTGGAAATGATACAGTAGGAATGGAATCATTAAAGATGTATTTGTCACGAGAATTTGAAATGAAAGATTTAGGGAAGTTAAAATATTTCTTGGGCATTAAAGTTTCAAGATCAAGTCAAGGAATTTTTATGTCTGAGAGAAAATACATATTAGACCTTCTTGCAGAAA
This sequence comes from Allium fistulosum, assembly GCA_030737815.1. NCBI lineage: Eukaryota > Viridiplantae > Streptophyta > Magnoliopsida > Asparagales > Amaryllidaceae > Allium > Allium fistulosum. The sequence goes on from CM060904.1 coordinate 361,896,281, forward strand.
CTAGAATGCTTGATCGCAAACCGATAAAAGCTCCAATTGAAGTGATCATCACCTGGGAATGTTTCCAAACCAAATCTCGTTTAACAAAGATACCAACGCTTAGTAGGAAGGCTACTATATCTCCCCCATACTCGACCTGATATTGCATATGCTATTTGTGTTGTAAGTCAATTTATGCATAACCCAAGTGAAGAACATATGAAGGTTGTCAATCGAACACTTAGATATTCGAAGAAATCTCTAGGAAAAGGTCTGTTTTCCAAAAAGGTGGTGAAATCGAAGTAACATGATATACTGATGCTGATGCTGATTGGGCTGGAGATATAACAAATAGAATGTCAACTTAAGGCTATTTTACATTTGTTTGTGGAAATCTGGTAACATTTAGAGCCAAGAAGCAAAAGGTGGTTGCTAGATCAAGTGCAGAATCTGAGTTTCGAGACATGGCTCATGGAGTATGTGAACTACTATGGATAAGAAATGTATTGTAGAATCTTGGTTTAATCTCAGAAAATCAATGGAGCTGCATTGTGACAATAAAGCACCAATTATGATTTCACGCAATCCAATTTAACATGTCCGTATGAAACATGTTGAAGTGGATCGTTTTTTTATCAGAGAAAATATTGACAAAGGGTACATATGTTTTCCATTTGTGAAGTCAGAAGATCAACTTGCAGATATCCTTACAAAAAGAATTTATGAATGGAAATTTAATAATATAATTGACAAGCTGGACAATATTGATACTATGCTCCATCTTGAAGAGGGGTGTTGAATATGGAAATAATAAATACAGAAAATCTACCATTATTAACAAATATGCATTTACAGAAAATATGATCTTAAAAAATATTGGTTTTTGATATACACAAAATTGTGTTCTTTTAATTTTATAGCATGTAAAATAAATGTAGTCTGAACTATTTTCTATTTTTATGTTAACGTTTCTGGAATTTTAAGCGCAAAATATTAGGAGGCTCTACCCACGTAAGATTTCCATTTTTTTCAATTTTTCCTACCAGATCATAACAACGCTTAGATGCTTGTAACTATTCATAGCATAGGCTGCTGTAATCTTTATCCATTAATTGAATATCAAAATATTCTATGCTAAGCATTTTTGGTTGAATACAAGAGTTAAAAGCCATATGCATCTATTTATTTTCCTTCGCTTTTCTTTCTGATTGCTGCTTCATGCATTTGCCCTTTCTTCATCCTCAAAAGCCAAATTCATTGGGGAATTTGTATATTTTGATTGGTCGGTAATGATCCACAGTACACTTAGTGAATTTTTCTCCTTTTCTTTTTAGTCGCATCGTAGTCGATCGTCTTTGAATTAGTATTCATTCCTTCATCATTTTTGAAGTTGGATTGTCGTTTGTGAAAAATCATGGATAACACTTCTCATAATGAAATTTGGTATAACATGCCAATAGTTAGTTGGCCCACTTGGCTACAAGCCCTAGCTACTGAGCTCAGCATGTGGAGCTGTTTGATGCTGATGTTTACAAAACTTTTTAATTTTGTTTATAAGATATATATGGAACTGCCATTGTTGCTTCCTTCAATATATTTATATAGCTTTCCAGTGCATCCATGCTGCAAGTAGAAGTGTAGAACCAATTGTACGTGTTTTTTCTGGAAATGATCAAGTTCATTTAAAAGGATTAAAAGCTGGCATCTGCATCTTATGGACTGGGCATTTGTTTACTCATACTTTCAGTATTTTTGGATAATGGATCATGTTCTTTATAACATAAAAGGAGCCATCGGTCGGGTCCATGGTCTTCCTTCGTATTCCTCAGGTTTCTTTTTCTTATCTTCAAATATTATCGCTCTTGATTGGACAGATTGTCCTTTTACTTATCGTCCATTCTACGATTAATTATTCCACAATACTTCCATTTACATATGTAAATTATATAGAGTTCTTGCTATCTTTGCGTTTAATTACAAAGATTACATTGTTTATCATGTAAATACGGTAATAGTCAAGTTATGCGCGTGCATTAACAAACACAGACTTCTGATTGAACTACATGATATATAACTTTAAATAAAAGTATGTCGCTATAAAAGCATCTTCTTTCAATTCTCAGTGCACCTTCAGAGAGAGCCCTTGACCTTGGAGAGTTACACGATAGCCAAGCTAAGTGCCATGAATTTAGCTAGGCACCTAAAAGGTTGTTATGAAGCTATATATAGCTTGCTAGGTCCCCCAAAAGAATGGAGATAGTAATGCCAAGCCATACACCACTTCTTGAAAATAACATGTTTGAGGCATGTCTGTTATAATGGTGACAACATTAGCAAACATATTCACAGCTTTCCACCTCCACTACTACTTGTCTCTTCATTATGTAGTCCTTTCTAGTGTTTATAAAAAAAAATGCATGTCATATCAGTTGTTTTTGCACTCAATACGGATTTAGAAAGCTAATAGAAGTTTTAAAGGGTCATCCAGACAAGCAGGTCTTTCTAGAATTATATATTCTAAAATATCACTAGCTAGTTCATTCGGTCTGAGATATTATATGACTCTGTTTAACTACTAAGGGAAAAAAAAAATCTCTAGTCAGTTCAGGATGCTATGGACATTTTAACATGGTGGTGCAAATGCACAAGTACATCCTCACTAAAAAATTCAAGAAAAACAGAATATAAAATAAAAGATTTGAGCAGCACAATTAAAGAAAAGTACAGATTCAATGCATCTGTACATTTTGATTGAATTTAGACCTAATTTAGTAGAAACACTCTTATAATATATTTAGACATTACAATAGTCATTGTGAGACCATAAAGCGCACCAAGTTGTTTACATCACATATTAAACTTGGTTGTACAACTACCATTATGATATATATTCTTCATAATCTACACTTTTTGACATTTTTCATAAATCAATGTCAAAAAAAAAAAAAAGCTAAATAATGTTGTCATCAGTTGGCAATTTCTTCAAACTAGCTCCATATTTTGGTCATCTCCTTTCCCTTCATTATCAATTGAAGAATACCAATTTGACCAGTACAAATAGTTGAAGAAATTAAGCAAACTGAGACCACCCAGTATCCAGTAAAAATAATCCAACCTATCCTTGTTAAGGTCATTGTTACTTAACCACCCTTTACTCGATCCATTTGAAGTGATCTTATTCACTAGTGATACCAACAATGAGCTCAAGAAAAACCCAAATGAATATGAACAATATGTCATAGCAGTTAAAAATGACTGCATACCATCCAATGACTGTTTGTAGAAAAACTCTATTAGTCCCACTGCAGTAAACATTTCAGAAATTCCAAATATTAAAAACTGTGGCACAATCCAAAATATAGATATCATTTCCTTAGACGCTGCATCTAATGCCACGTCCCTTCTCTTTTTCTCAATTAAAGCGGCTGCTACCATTGAAAATGTGACTGTAAACAGTCCAATACCAATTCTTTGCAGTGGAGTTATACCAGATTCTCTTTTGGTTAATTTTCGAGCAAAGGGTACAAAAAATAATTCATAAAGTGGTACGACTAAGATGAGGAAAAGGTAAGGAATTGCTTGAAGCGATGCAGGTGGGATTTTGAATGATTTGGTTAAGTGAGTATTCATTGCAGTGCCTTGTTGAACTGAAAAGGTTTGAAGTTGTGCTAAGATTGTGTTGAATATTATAGTGCATGCAAATATTGGAATCACAGAGAGGATTATTTTCACTTGTTCAACTTCTGTGACTGTGCATAGCCTCCACGGACTTTCTTGGTTTCTCTCATTTTGGATTCTGATGCACGCTTTGTCCAAGAACCTGTAAAATTGATGAATGTTCTGTTATTTATGCACACAGAGAAAAAAGTAATGATTTTCTTGGACTTCTAATATTATTTTTTATTGGTTAAGAAGTATTGTAGCTGTGAAAAGTAAATGTTCATGCTCAATATTAAATGCTTGTTTATTAATTCCAATGTTTTTAACCAACCACAACAAGTGTTTTTCCTCATTCATCTAATAAAAAGTGAGTGTCAAACCGTTTTACAGAAATATTGGTTTAATTTTCTTCCCCTAAAGGGATAATTTGGATATTTTTCAATTTATTATGCATATATAGTTTTCTCATGTTGTTTATAATTAGAAAATTACCTCAACTTTTCAGTATGTAGTAGGATGCGCACATTAGTGGATGGTTCATGGGTGCTTCCATTGCATCTATGAAGCATTTCAGAGTTAGATGGGCAAACTTGTTTCCTTTTAGAAATCGCTGCCACAAACACCTGAAAATTATTTAAGTTTGGTTTAAAAAAAAGTCACATGTCTTAAGTTCCGATGAACAAAAAAGGTCATCTGAATGATTCTTAAAAGTACAGAATGGTTCATTAGTACTCATAGATGTCAATAGATGCATTATACATCTGATAGTACTTGTATACCCGATATGTTATAGTAAGAGAAATAGCGTAAAAGAGATTTGTGCATGACACCATCGTGCACTCAAAGCACCCAAAATAGACATTCATAAGATTACTACAACTGGCATAAATTTAGTATACTTTAATTTGATGCTAATGGATGTATGCTATTTTTCCATTCATGGCGTCGATCACTCAATGCACTAGCCATATTTTATGTCCTTATCCAGCATATTGCAAGAAAAGAATTGCAATAAGGCAGCATGATCAATAAAAGAAGCTTCTTTTATGTTAAACACAAAGACTTTTGGAGTACTTCATATTTCTAGCAAATTAAGAAATGCAAATTGAATAGACAAAATAACAATTAAACACCAATAAATTTTTCCTTAAAGCTAAGTAGAGGTATGAGAACAAATTAAAAGAATATTTGAATTTTTTTTCTAACTTGTTTAAATGTACGAGTCCATACGATAATTAATGATAAAAAATTGTTGGCATGATGTTCGTTTCATTCCATCTACCAAGCACCGAATAAGTATTTGCATCAATAATCACTAAAAAATTAAGAAATAATTATATCTGTTAAGAAAATGCTTTTCCTGTCATAGAATACAAATTTAACATATGCCTTTTCAGTTTTCAATTCAAATGTGCTAAATAACTACGAATATCTTGCACATGCGAATATATTATAATTATCATCAATCAACCTCTTGTTAAGTATTAAATAATCAATCAGCCATGAATATTTATTAAGAGTTATTCCAATGAATGATTTGTTACCGTCAATGTAAATTTGCATCAGTGCTTGTCTTATATATAGACTACCACTTTCTCGATATATAGTCATATAATTGAGCTACTGGGATGAGAAGATAAGCTTACTCTTGCAATTGGAGTAAAAATACTTCCTTGAGGAGGCTTATTTCTGTAAAAGACCATACCACTAACCAAGCTAATGAGCCCCATGGCCATTGCAGCTGCAGACACACCAAAACCAACATCCATTCCAGACCATGTCTGCAGCCACACGAGAAGTGTCAGCGCGATTAACTCACCAACACAAAAGCTAAAGTATGCAGAGTTGAAATAAGTTGAGAGCTTTTTAGATTGATTCGGGTCTTCTTTTCTGAACTGGTCAGCTCCATGAGATATCATGTTAGGCTTCAAGCATCCGCTGCCTAATGCAACTAAATATAGAGCTATGAAAAATATTGTTGCTTTAAATCCTTTTGCTTCAATGCATTGTTCATCTGGAGATAACATGTTACATTGCGGTGGTCTTAGTTGTGGTAAATGTGCTTGTACTGAAAGTAGTATAAATCCCTGGAAATTATATTTTATATTAATACAGCATGCTAAAATGGAAGCTTGGTAAACTTGAATATATTGTTTATCTTTCTCTTTTCTATTTACTCCACTAGTAACCAAAAAGAGAGTTGATATAGAATAAAGTTTATGCATGTAGCTCTCCTTGAACAGCGGCAAGGAACTTAGATGATACTATATTTTACATTAATTTCGGAAAATTTTATGGATGCAAATGATATTTTTCTAAAAGGCTGTACTACTTTTGGGTTTGACAAATATATAATACAATTGGAAGTTGGAAGCTGATGTTATCTTTTTCATGATGCCTTTAAGACTTTAACAATTAAGGATTTAGGGCCCGTCCCTACAAAAAACTGTATAGCATCCACCTATATGACAAAATCTAATAAATGGCGAGTTAATGCAAAACATTTAAAGAAAATGATGGACCCATTGCTGAGGTTCTTTTTTATTTTTTTAAACAATAAATCTATAATTGAATGTCGATGAGAATTTGCACGAGTTGAATTTCAGAGACTTTAATAAATTCTTTTGTTAATAATGATCTGAAGTGTGTACATACAAGATTATTCGCAAACATTACCTACGTTACTTGCGTGTTCAAAACATGAGCTAACCATAGAAATATACAATGAGCTAAGCTATACTGAAAAGAAATGTGATAATCAAAAAATTAAACACTGTAAACTTACTGATAGCTCAACAAATCCAAAAACAAGCATAGTCCAGAAGCTCCCAAGATAAGAATCAGATAAGAAACCACCAAGAAGAGATAAGAGAAATACAGTGCCCACAAAATTAGTCACAACATTTGCTGCTTTTGACAGAGGGAAGTGCATATCATTGAACACATACGTTATTAGGTTGTTCCCTACTGCTCCAATTGCCATTATTTCAAATGCTTGAATTCCTGAAATTTTTCACAAAAAAACTTACCATAAAATACTGCTCTGGCAGTTAAGTTAACGAGTACTTCTGTAAAATGCCTAAAAAAATATAGGTTTGTGGACAATCTATATCAGGATTTTAAAGTTTGGATCCTCACTTGAACCCAGACTGTCAGAGTTGTACATAGTTCTTAAAGTTACGTGACCAGACAAAGATGAAAGATGCATAAAAAAGTATCGAATGCAGTAATGTAAGTGATAGTAAAAATACCTAAAACAAAGACAGCAGCCCTCGTACCACCATGCTTAGATTTACAGGCTCTGCCTCTCCAATCAACAGAGACTTCTGCAGGCATAGCTGCTGCAGAAGAGTTGTCCCTCTTCAGATTTTGTCTTGTCTGATTATCCATCAATAATTTGGGAGAAGAATCTGAATATGTTGGGATGCTCACAACTAACTAATTTAGAATAAGAAATTAAAAGTTGTGTCTTGTATGCAAGCTCATAACAAGTGGCTATGGCTATTTATAACCAAAAAGTTTGGTGTAGGGGATCGAAAAGATGGATAAAAGTATATTGGTTGGTGTGGCTTACTTACATTACATACAGATATATACAATGCCATTCAATGTGAATTTTGTTGCAATGAAATAAGGAAATGATGATGTGGTGTGTATAGTCAACACAAGTAGTGCTAGTCCCTGTTAAAGAGTCAGAATGTATTATTTCTTTGCTCATGTGTACATGAAACCGGTCTCCCCACCTGCTGCTCCGTTTTCTACGAATATCTTTAACCGTTCTATACATTTTTCTTTTTTAATTAATTTTTTTGGAAGACAGATGCTTACCAAAATTAATTCGGTTTGAGCAATATTTACTAAAATATAAATCAGTTTTCTGTCAAGGTAAACACGAAGGAATTATTAAACAAATATCTCGCTTTTTGTCATTTAGACAAAATTAAGGTAATATGCATCCGAAAATTGTTGGGTATCATGCAAAAATTGTGTAACATCCATCACGTAGTAGAAAATGTGAATTGGGTTCATGTATGGGTTTCACAAGTGGGTCCCATTCCATTCCTTTTACTCAAGCATACATAAGTTTGAGATGCACGGATGAATTCTTGACTTTTGCTATATCTTACAATTTCTAAATGATGCATTTGTACCATCTAGATATCGAAAAAATTACCATTTTGGTGCATTCTTATATAGATCATTACTTTTGCAAATGACTTTTTTCTTTTCTTTTTTTTAAAATCTACAAAAAAACTTAATTCCATAACAAACAGTAATCAGAGTCTATGCATGGAGAATTACTACATAATAAGAAATTTATTTTTGGGATTGGTCACGGGAAGAGTGTAGGTAAGTCAGTTCCATGGGTTCCATATGTGAGCCTCACGACCACTTTTTCTCCACTTTCTAATCCAAAAATAAAATGCAGGGTTATGTAGCTAAATCAGTCTGTTAGTACAATATGTAAGATAACGCTAAAATTATCATTTTTAGTGGTAAAACATCAATAATTTTTGGTCAAAAGTAACGGTAAGAGTAATTTATTGGACCATTCATATTTTCTATTTTCTAAATTTACTAATACACGTTTTCAACCAAACGCAATCAATTGATCGAAATTATTCATGAATTTAGTTCAGATGATGTTAATTGCATTCTTTTTTGATGATGTCCTTCACTAAGCGACGTGATAAAATGTTTAATGAAGCACTATTACTCTAAAAAACAAATATTTTGATTTTTTTTTTGAATAAAACGATAATTTGCATTTCTAGTGGAATGACTATTAGTTTAGTGTGTTGCTAAAAACACTCAAAAATGTGCTTACTAATACCGTATAAAATTTTAATCAAGTTTAATAAATAAACATGTTACTTAATATCACTTCTATTTCTTCACATGGTAATTAATCATTAAATCTTTTCGAGAATATTAAACATTTCGTCTAATCTCGAACATGTAAAACCTTAAAATCCAAAATCTCTTTTACAAAATTGATCAAATTTTTAATTTTAGATACTAATCCATGGAGGAGAGCACTGTTCTAAGAAGGAAGGTAAAAATCAAACGATGCCAAACTAAAAGTTCATTCCCTGGTTGGCTGAGAGATTGTTGCGAGCTTTAGTTTTGGTTGGTGGCTCCGGCTGACTTTCTCATTGTTGGAAGATTATTGCGTGTCGTGGCCTGTGGCTTTTTGTTGAAAAGGCAAAAGAATGGGAATCAGATTTTATGTGGTTTGGGTGCCTCGTAGTTATCTTATATGGTATTAAGTATGACGTAAATTATATTGGAAATGATATTGGATAGCATATTTATAGGTGCTTTTAGCAACACACTTAGTTTATTGGTATGCCGACAAATACGGTAACAGTAACGGTATGCGTTTTTGCCTTACAACTAAAACAACAGCGTAATAATTTTTTTCAAAATGGCAATGGCAACGGATGCTGTTACCATACTAGCCTTCTGCATGACCTTACATGGATCTCAGTTTTTCCTTCTTTGTATAATTAAATTTTATTTCAAATTTTGGAATAGAATAGAATTGCTCACTTTTTTTAAATGGCAGATGTGCAAAATTAAAAAAGAGAAATATGATTTTGCTTGCACTCATTCATGAATGTGAATGAAATTATACATTTTCCATTTGTGCATAAACCATAGATAAAGACATCTACAATGTAAAATGAGGTTAAAAGAGGGAAAATTAACTGATGATATAATTTTATATTGCTAACGAAACCATAACATTCTGATGTCCTATATTAGACAATACTATATATCTAGATTGTTTATCTAGAGTTCATCGGTTCGAATCTTATATGCACCAATCAATCAATGTTATGAAAAATCAATAACATGACATATTCTTCCACTATGTGCTTGTGGGGCAAGATGTTAAAATGAGAATTAACCAAGTGATCAAGTATTCAAAAAAATTACCATACCATTGAAAAAGAACATAATTTTTCATTATTATATGTGACTAATTTCTTCGAGAGAAGTATGAAGGGATACTAGAAATAATTGAACTCACTGGCCTCTCAACACTTCTTTGGTGTTTTTTTAAAGCATGTTTTATCAATTTTGCTTTTTAAGCAATGTGAGATGCAGAAAGCTGATATTTTGAAGTTACTAAAAGATAAAAGGCTTTTTATAATCTAATATGAGGCAACATATATACGATTTATATATTTCCTCGATAAAGTCTATATTTCTTAGTATATTGTGCAATCAATTTCTAGCTCATATCATTAATCTCACTTCTCAAAGAAGAACTTTATCCAAGATAAAGTATATAGTATTATCTTTAATTTCATGCTAGCATTTTGTGGCTGTTATTGTAAATGGAGTGAGAACTCCACTAAGAATGCACATACATATATTCAACTAGCTGATTTGAAAGCAATAACCAATTGATGTTGTTGGTAAAATCTCTTGAAGTTATGCAAGAGGTTTAGGTTTAAACATGTATAATTTTTTAATTTAGGTCAATTTTAACAACTAATTATAAATTTAGGCCAGTTTTATAACTTATTACAAAAATAGACCAGTTTGTGTCAAATCAGCGCCACGCGTACTGGCGGCATCTCAAAAGCCGCAGGTATATTTAAAAAAAAAATAGTTTGCGGCATTTCAAATGCCGCAAACTATTTTGTAAAAAAATAAATTCTAGGAGGCATTTGAAATGCCGCACACTGGAGGCATCTCAAATGCCTCCCAGAAAAAAAAAAAAAAAAGAATATACTGGCGGCATTTGAAATGCCGTCAGTACACGTGGTGCTGATATTACGCAAACTGGTCTATTTTTGTAATAAGTTATAAAACTGGTCTAAATTTGTAATTAGTTTTTAAAATTGGCCTAAATTAAAAAATTATCATGGATATATCCAAAGTTTAATATTGTATTGGACTCTTGCCCAATAGGCTACCTGTATAAAGGGAATTATGTGGTTGGGATTTTAATGCATAGTGTGAATGAAATATATCTAAAGTAAGTATACAACTAGAAGATATAAGGTATACCAGTATGATAAAATTTGAAGGAGATCAGCTGATTCACGTAGGCTTTATGTATGTGGCTTCCCGTTGACAACATGTTTTGCTGCACAGTACTATTAGCATTAACTCACGGCTATATTCAAGGAGTGTAGTAGGATAAGCATTGAATCAAACACCTTAATTGCATCATCTCCACTCAAACTATTCATTCAAATGATACAGATGGGATAAGTGGAATATATGATTCTGGTAATTATGCCAAATGCTTTTACACTGTCGGAAAATGCCTGCTAAGCTGGATCCGCAGAGCACTAGTTAATGACAGTAATTCTCCATTTCCTTAATTAATGAGCACAAGAAAAAAAAAAGTATTCAAATGTTTTGGGTAGCTAATGTTGCTACTCACGCGGTATGTTTATATATATATATATATATATATATATATATATATATATATATATATATATATATATATATATATATATATATATATATATATATATATATATATATAACACATGTGATTTGATTCACCGCTTTGAAAACTTTGAAGTAGCGAGATAATGCCATGTCATAGACATGGTCAAATATAAATTAATTAAACTTCGGTGGATTAAGCTTAACTGATCCCAAATTACACAGAAAGAGTGGCAGTAATGGAAGAAGAAATGTAGTACAAAATTGTAGGTAAGTGGTCCATTAAAAGGCCATTCCAATTTATATGCAGCATAAATTCTTGATGGATCACATAGTACAAATGGATAACCATATCCACTATTTTAGGAATAATCATTACATTCTACTATTTGAACTTAATAGGGACGATTACTACATTCTTTATATATAAGATTTGCACTAAACAGCAAAATTCATTCCTTCTGAAAAACAATTTCACAAAAATAATACGTAGAATTATGTATTGATAATTTTTAGGATTAAAAAAATGATTGAGAAAAAAAAAACAAATTAGAATAAAAATTTACCGTTAAGCATGTGAATCACAAATTAAATATAAAAAAAATGAAGTAAAAGTCAAATGGGTTATAGTGCTACTAATTTTTTACTTGCAAGTTACTACCACTAGGCATTGTTTGATCTTCTCCTCTTCAGTGTATTTACCACTTAATATGCTTTTTCTGTCGGCTACAAATTCATTATTGTATTATTATTATTATTATTATTATTATTATTATTATTATTATTATTATTATTATTATTATTATTATTATTTTGTTCGAGTTACAACACTAGCTTCCCAAACTTGCAGGATCATGTTTTAGGTAGCGTTGAATTACGCTGTTGAAACATACACATAGATGGATTGCTAGTGTAGCTGCAGATAGAGGCTTCGTCTGAATGACGCCAACATGCATTTTGGAATAGGAACGGTCCTGGAGAAAGAGAAAGCAAAGTATGGAGGATTGGATCGTGATGATGGACTAGCTCTATGATTGCACCGTGCCCATTATCAGGTAGGGTTCTACGGCTAGATTCAAACATGTTTGTACTGACGCTATTCCGTAAGATGCATTGTCATGCCAAGGGAAATAGGTGGGAACAAAGATTGAAAATATGGCAGACGTGAAAGATTACAAAAAAGCCTGAAATATTTCAGGGCATTTTAAGAGGTATAGGGATAACATATAATGGAGATTGTTTATTTATTTATTTATTTATTTATTTTTAGTTAATAAATTAAGCATAATAACTAAACTAAAATTCATATGAAATAAACCAAGGAAATCATACATAAATAGTGCATCGAAACACATGGTTATAACTTGTAAATAGAGAATGCACATGGGAGAATAAAATAACAACTAATTGTCCCTGGCTGTTCAATAAAATTATCTAAAAAATATGCAGTCATGTGCTTCACCGATTCAACATTAGGTGGTTGTTCAGTAAAATCTGCATTTGTCTCCCTGTCTCGGATGACAAGCATGGCTCCACTATCTTCATATAAATTCTTCTACCCCTGCACTAGCATACATTTGTTCGGCAGCCTTTGAGAACAGATTCGATATTGACTCTGTTTCAATGTTGTTTTAGGCCCTTATCGACCTCTCAATGAAAAAGACATGTCTTGAAGATCGAAGATTAATTCACTATCTACGCGAAGAAAATTCGCATACATTTCATAATCACCAATACCGCTTTCGGCCTCGCACGAGGACTGGTCAATATTTCATATTTGCATTTCTTATTTCCCATTCAACCTTGAACAATGCGTCGAGCTGTCTAAACTTCATTAGTGATTTACGATTGAATCTCTTCTATTTCTAGCAATAGTCCCCCACTACGCATATGACACCTCTATGTAGACTTTTTCATAATTAAACTCATTTGTTGGATCAACTACCTTGGCAGCGAGGTTAAAGGGGTTAATTTAAAAAAAAATTAATTTGCACAAGATCGTATTCTGTGTTTATATGAATAATAAATTTATACTAAATCATATTTAGTATTTATTAATAAAAGAGTTTGGAGTATATTCTCAATTTATTTATTTGTATTTAAAATATTTATTTATTTGTTAGTTAAATAATAACGTTTTACTATTAATTCAGCTTAAATTTAATTTATTAATTTAATTTTAGTTTTACTTTATGTTATTATATTTGACATGCCCGTATTCGTAATACAAACACTGTAACTATATTAGAAGTCTACCTAACCTAAGAGTAATATAGGAACATGTATGTAATTAGCCGTTGTGATTTACGGTTAATAATTAGTGGAAATCATGATCTGTCCCTTGTTTTCAAACTTAATACATGAAAATCGTTCTAAAATATAAGCTTCACGAAACACCCCTATTAATGTTTTTGGTAAAAATGTGTATTTTAAACTGCACATATTTGTAGTTAGAACTACAAAAATGTGCAATTTAAAATGCAAACAAACCAAATGTTTGACTGCTTAGAATCGAAGGCCGCTATAAGTATATTTTAAAATATTTATTAGCTTATAGGGTCCCTTTACATTTCTTTCAGAAAATGGGGAGCTTGACCGTATTATGAGATAGTACGAGATACAAGTCTTTGTAGTGCTAATTCTCCTACCCCTTGTTTAATTATGTCGCGTCCCCAAAGGGTGAGTTGAGCTAAGATTATACAAGACCTAGGGAAGGTCCGGGTTCTGAGGTGTTCTGCTCCCGAAGTGCCTGAAGTGGTATTAGGCCGTGGAAAGGTAGTCGTAGAAGAATAAGTTCTTATTTGTATTACTTTGCTTTCGATCGTAAGTATGTGTCTTGTAATAACTTTAGTTCGTAACTTTGTAACATTTGTCTATGCATTTTTCTTTCGCTTGTAATATAACTTTTGAAATATTGAATGTTATCAAACATTTGAACCAAGCAATTAGTGAATCCGGACTTCAAGTTGAAGATGAAATTAACCAAGAACTTGAGGGGATGCTTGGAATGATGGAATGATGTAGGATAAAAGGTTGTAGCAGATTTGGGGCACTTCAATTATGGTCGATGCCGACCACAATTATGGTCAGTAGCGAGATGATTTTTGGGGGGCCCACCTCTGAGCAACTAGGTTAACAACTCTTGTACTTTGCAGAAAAGGACAAGTCACATATATGACAAATCATGTCGATACGACATGATTTGGTGGAGCAATTTTGACAATTATGCTTGGAAACTTATGAACAAGTATGAAGCAAAAGTGACCCACCACCAAGTAAATTATGGTCGGTACTGTGATGACCCTAAAATCGGCCTTCGAAAATCGGCACCCGTACTTCACTTGTACTCGAATGCCGTAGATTCAAACGTCGAATCTGGTTCACCGGAGCTTATAACACCATTAAGTATAACAACACAGCGGAAGAAAGAAAACAATGATATCATATACAACTCCAATGAATACAATATCCGGTATGATATACAACAATGATATCAATATGATACAACACTATCAGAGATAAATAATGATACAGCGGAAATAACAGAACTGATAACTCCAAACGATCTGAAAAAGAGAATGAGACCAATAACTCCAATATCAAGCTCGAACCATCATCACGATCCACTAAGATAAGCAAGTGCAGTGACGTGAACTCCAGACACTGAACTAGCTCCAGATAATCCACTAAACCTGAATATCTGAAAAACCCAACTCTAGACTGCCCGTGTGGAAAATTGTGGGCACCAGAGTTTAGGAAGGGAACAATAAACTCCGAGTCAGTCATGGGACTGGTATGAGTAAACAAAAGTAGTTTATCTTTAAAACAAACAACAAAGTATTTTAAACATTGAAATCCGTAATGCTTTTTGAAAATGAGACTACCATAAGACCTCCCGCCACACACACAATGCAAACGCAGAATTGGAGGAGATTTCTTCTTATGATAATCAAACATGCTTACTACGCAAACAAAACTCTTTTGATATTATTACTAGTGCATAGTGGAAAACATTTCGAAAGTATAATATTAATCTTAGCCAGCATACAACCATTATTGTATGCCTACTATAGCTACCATCTAAACAGTGGTGACCACCATAAGTAAATGGCAGGTTCTATAACTAAAACCGTACAGGGCGCGTATTGTTTCTTTGGATTTCCAACAAATGGTCAGGCAAAGGAACTTCCTTACATCGAAATGGAAACGCCTCTGGAAAGACGCCCCGAGAACCTAACCGGATCTCTACAAACATAAGGCCGACGCTACCTCACGCTATACAGCTGTAACTAGGTAGCTAACACACAAGCTATGCCGTTCCCGATCGTTACCGACCTTTATCCGAGAGCTCTCGATCATAAAGCAACAACCACAAAGTATAATAAATTTGCAGCATCAATATAGGTAAAATATCTGGGCTTCATACCATGATATCACCTTTTATCCAAAAGGAAATGACATACCCTAGGGGCGCGACCCCTAACAACCTTGCCGCAACATTCCTGTTTTGACCATTACCGGGTTGTGAGGCTCGACGAAGTCTCGTCCACAAAGCTACGCTTTTTCACAAAGCCACGCTTTTTCACAAAGCCACGCTTTTTCACAAAGCCACGCTTTTTCACAAAGCCATGCTTTGATCAACAGCACTTCGTATGCCACATTACCAAATTGGGAATGTATCACTAGTAACCATCAACTACATAACCTCTAAGCTCGTACGTCTCAGAGAAGGGTGTTAAGCTAAGAGAATAAATTCTCCGCCACCAACAGAAATGTATTTGATAGAAACCAGCTTTACATCTCAAAGTGTAAGGTCAGACACACATCCATACAAGTCCGTTCCGGGATCGAACGGAACCGAAGGCACTTCCAAAGAAGCCCTTGCAATCCGGATAATTTCTAATCACGTCCGGACTTCCCATCACAAAGGGTGATAAAATCTCTATACCGAGGACTAGTCGATGCAGAGACATTCGACGAGTTGTCCTTTTGTTTTCAAAAATATCCGGTCTTCAAATGCTATCCATATACGACGTATCATTTTTCGAAACGGGTTATATGACACAGAGGTTGTAACGACCCAGAAATTTCGAACCCGAAATTTCCAGATAGTTAGAAGAAAAAGAAAAGAGATAGAAGAAAGAACAGAACAAGGCACAGATTCTCACATTCGCAGCGGATCAAAATACAATATCAAATAATAATATCAGTTATACAAAGAAAACTGTATCAGTCAATTACATTTTTATATATCAGAGTTACAACATTTCACAATCACTATACAGTTAAAATAACTCGTCCCGAAAATTAACAATATATCACACTCCATACGTTCCTGCCATCCAGCTCGCCTCCTGAGCTCCAAAACGTCCTTACCTGAAATCTGTAATACTCGGTCTGACCCGAGCATTACATCAAAGTAACACTCGAGTCAGGCTGGAAACCAGCGTGAGTAAACCCATATAATTTGAAATGCCAAGTTATAAACTTATTTGCAACCCAGGGTAACTCGTACCTTAGTACGTGTTCATAACTAGTTATAGTCAACACTTATTCTACAAAACAATACTAAGTATCCAACTTAGTTAAAATAGTCATGTCACCTAATTTATTCCATTCCAGCATATTTGATTCCATAATCAAATTTGTGAAGAATTATAACAGATCACTAATCGAAGTGGTTTCGGATATTATTGATATCCGACCCCGGTCTCTTCGAATTCAATATCATCTTCCTAAGACAAGTTGTTTTAAATTTCAACAACTCGATTTAACTTCAGAATGTCATATCCCCACAACAATCCCATTATAGATAAATAACTCATATTTATCATGGTTCAACCAAAAACATTTCATATCACAGAACATTACAAAGTACATGCCAGAGTCAATAACAATCAAAGGTATTCAATATAATTTAATCATCCATAAGCAAGATTAATTCCACATAATTAATAATTAATTTAATTTAACTTACTAATTAATTAACTCTTGATTACTTACATTAATTAATTAACCTTTAATTAATCAATTTAATTAAATATCATTTAATTACTTACCTTAAGTAATTTTAATTACTTTCATTAATTAACTAATCCTTTAATTAATTAATTAATTAATCATTACATTAAGTAATTAATTCTCTAATTAATTACATGATTTAATTATCCTTTAACCATTAGTTAACCCTTAATTTCTCTCATAAATTAATTATACCATAATTAATTACTTTAAATTAATCACATTCAATAATTAATCTTAGATTATTCACATTCATTATCCTCTAATAGTTAATTAAATTAATTAGCCTCAACAATTAGTCCTCTAATTACTTATATTAAGTAATTCCAATTACTTACATTAAGTTAATTAATTATCCAAGACCTTAATTAATCTTTTTAAGATAAACCATTTATCTTAATTAATTACTTCATTATCATTAACATATAAATTTAAAACATTTTATCCTTTAGTTAACACTTAAGTACATTTTAAATTAAGTTTAAAATAACTAAAAGTTTAAACTTAACAAATTATAACTTCCTTAACTTCACTTTTTAATACCATTTATTATATAAGGAATATATTTAAGAAATGATTCAAACTAGGTTTATTTTTAGATTTTTAAACTTGCTTTATTAAAAATTTAAAGCTGTTAAATTTACTTCGGGTCCATCCCGATATACTCACGAGCCCAACTCCGAGTTTCCCCCCAACTCTCTCTCGTCTTTGAGTCACCCTCTAAAATTTCTCGAGCTCGTCCCGAGGCAACAGCTTCTTCCCAAACTCAACACCACCTGATACATCGTGCACGTGCACACATCACCAGACCACCTCCGACCAAAGCTTCGATACTCGACAAGTCGCCGACACCCACCTCAGTCTTCTCAGCCATCCAGTTTGACGAACTCGACTGTAAATCAAAATCGAACTACTCAACGCAATCTGGAACCCAACCCGATCGACACAATCACCCCTCGCCGATGACTCCGTCCATCTGTGACCCTACCATCTCGTCCAGAACTACACCGATGACCCACGTGGTGTTTCCCCCTTGTTCGATCGATTCCGATCCATTCTTGATGACGAACGAACCCGAGAACCAACGTCGACCAAACCAAGACATTTAACCCTACAATCCCATCACGTCACCGCCATGATGATCGTTCAACTCACTGGCCATTTTCCCTACCACCCCCGACCCACGAACTACCTCCGGCATGAACCCCGACCTCACCGAGCCTCGAAATCGCCTGAATTCGAACAAAGTTCCAATTCCGATCATCTCATAATTCCTCTCCAACCACAAGCTTAAAATTTTTGATATAGTTATCAAAATTCATAAAATTTCCAATACAAATCAGATTATAAATCCAAACGAGAAATGATTCCATTCAAATTTTCTGGATTTAGAGAATTTTGCTGTTATTTCTTATTTTCACACCATTTACTTAATATTTTACCCGAAATTCTTTTTGAAATGAAATTACTTAGTCATGATCAATTTCCTTTTTAAGGTCTTAGCCTAATATCGTCTGTATAAAGAGAAATTAGATTTTTAAAACTAGATTATAAACCTGTAACTGGAACAGAAGTTTATGTACATATGTATAGGCATACATGTTCAAACAACTACATATTTATCTATTAGTCTGTTATTTAACAGAGAGACAATCAGACCTTCAACCATATATATATACATACATAAACAGATATGCATGTACATTATCACTTACAAACAAATCCAAGTACCAAATCAAACATCACAACATATGTCAGGTTTAAACTTTGTTTTTTTCTTTGTTTAGGGGTTTGCTTACTGGTCTTGGAAGAACAGAGAACCTGGAATTAGTTTTGATCTGGAAATGATTTATTTCCAGACATGCTCACATCAATTTTTATGTATATATATACATATCATTCATATTAACAACCATGCAAGTGCTTATCATACTTTATCTCAAGTAATTACTACATGCATTAAGATTGGAACCAGATTTAAACTTTTTTTTTCTTTAAACTTGTTAACATAAAATAGAGATATGTATTTAAACATACTCAGACATTCACACCCATAAATATATGTAAATTCAAACATGCAGGCATTTAAACAATCATACTTCAAGTGTCAACCACAATATCAAAAGCACATAGATAGATAAGTGAGTTTACTCACTTGTTCTAAGGATACAGAGAACAGTTTTGGTCTGGAACTTGATTTCCAGCGTTTTGATCTGAAGTCTGCTCTGTTTGATTTTGATCTGCTTGTTTTATTTGGGTTGAATCCTACTTTGAAACTTAATCTTTGCTTTGAATCTGAAGTTGCTTGAAGGTTCAGGTAGATGATTGCTTGATTAATTTCAGGTTTGCAAATGCTGTTTTACAGGCTTTGATCTTGCTACTGATTTTATTTTGAAGATAAAATCTTGTTTGATAATTTCTGGTTTTTAGTACAGATTTTTTTCTTGTTTTCCTTTTTGTTTTGATAATGAAGATAAGAGAAAAATGGAATAGAGGGATAGAGATATGTTTATATAACTTAGCTTAATTTATTTAAAAATAAAAAGAAAATAAATTACATTTGTTCAATTGGCTTACAAGTGTCATCAGCATGCTATAATTAATTTACACTTGTATTTAGATAAAATCTTTGGCTTACATTTGTATTTTTTTGTATGTATATTAATGTTTCTATACTAATTCATATTTGTATTTATTAATTTCATGTATCATGTTTTAAATGTTGTATATATATATATACAAACTAAAATCTTTCTCATGTAAATTTTTAATGTATTAAATCTTTTCTTAAATCTTATAAAAGCTTTTTATTTATCCTTGTCTTTTATGTTATATTTTCCAAACATTTCTTTTTATCAATTTATGTTTTATATTTATATCCATACATTTTCTAGTATTTATACATATATAACTTTTAAAAGAGAATGATTTTAAAATTTAAATTTCATATATATTTATCCTTGAATTTCCAATGTAAAATCTACTCATATATATATATATATATATATATATATATATAACAACACTTTAATATTTGTTTTAAAAGAAGAATTTGTCAAATATTAAATAATATATACTGGAGATTATCACATCTAAATTTGTTAAATTTATAAATCAGTATTTTTAAAAGTTAAATTTGATAACTATCCAATTATCTGATGCCCGAAAATCCGGGATATCACATTCCTCCCCCCTTTTAAATCTTTTCGTCCTCGAAAAGGAATGAAACCAGAATTTATTCAATACTTAATATCAGATAAATTTTTTAAACTATAAACTCCTTTTTACTAAGAAATTTTAAAATACTTTGAGAAAAATCCGCATAATATTATTAAAATGACTTTATAAAAATACTCTTTATAACTCGATGTCTTTACAAGTCCATCCTCGTTCTCACAGAAATTCGGTCGTACGTTGATCAGACGTAAGACTGAAAATCTATAAGTACTTAGCAGACCCGTTTTCAACACCTAGTGAAAATACTTGGAAAATAATTTACTTTAAAATATAGAAAACATTTTTGAAAAGAGAGGAAATATTTTCGGTGAGAATGCTCTGGAAATCATCACCCCCATCCATGGTCGCAGTTAACCCGATGGTTACGTTGCCGTCCCGGCAAAATCCACAGATAACTGTAGGTCTCCGCGCTCCTCGATTACGCCATGGAACCCGCTACAGATCGCAGTTATACCCGGGCCTTACGTTGCTATCACAGCACAAACCCATATAACTGTAGGCATCAGCGCCACCGAATTTCGCTGCCAAATAATGAAACTTCTCCCACATAGGTCGCAGTCTACCGATATAAAATCAAACGCAGACTGTTGGCTCTCAGCGGCACAAACGACTTTCGCTATGTTACCATAGTGTCACAGTCTACCGATATAAAATCAAACGTAGACAGTTGGCTCTCAGCGGCACACATGACTTTCGCTATGGTCTGCAGTAGATCGCAGTGACATCGAGTTAAACTGTCGTCACAGCATAACCCAAATGCCTCTGTGGGCACCAGCCCCTCGACTTTCGCTACACAAATAATCCTCAGGAACTAGTTTGTCCGGACTCCTCACAGGATCAACTTTAGAATCCCCCCTTTGGGGTTCAAGGCAGTACCACCCAGTGGCACTCCTGAGAAGTTCATTTCAAGGAAGCGCCTTTTTTCCCAGAGCTATTTTCAAAACACTTTGTACTATACACTTATAGTATCTTCAAATCATATCCTTTATGATTTATCAAAATCTCATTTACTCAAAATCGATTACCAAAATCGATAATTCTCAAACTAGGCTTTCCAAAATCCAAAATTGATTTTCCCAAAAATCAAAAGCCCTTTCCAAAATCCATAGGTTCCCAAAACCTTTTCCAAAATCATTCTCATAAGATCCTTTATATATATATAGATATAGATATATATAACTTTGAAAATCTTTGGATCATTTCAAACTTTGTATAAAACCTCTTTTATACTTCAAATATTTCAAAACCCTTTTCTTTTAGCAATAGATTCAACAAGGGAAGATTTACCTTATATAACAAGGATATATAACTTTATTTTATTCTAAATCAAATATTCACATTTGATAAATCTTTTATAAAGTTATTAACCATATTTCTTTTCAAAAACCATTTTACAGTTCTTATCCACAAATCTTCAATATCAATTTCATTCAAATTCATACGATGTACACATATCATCCGTACACAATATCAATCTGATCGCTCAATCGATCACACAATTTCACTTCCGAACTAGTATCGTCCACCCGACTTCCTAGTGCGGACTCAGATCTGGTTTCTTGATTAGAAACTATCATTCTCCTTGCATAGTCACAACTATGATAGAGAATATCCAGAACCAATCAACAATCCATATCCAGGTTCGCCGTCGAAAATCGAGCGAAAAATCCCAACTTGGATCGATAATACTATCTTGAAATTCTGTGTTCGAATCTGGACCAAATCACTATGCGAATAGAATAATATACGTATATCCTACGTATTTATCTTTATTGGTTATTAGCCAAATCAATTCTCTTTTCTATCCACATTTCCTTTAATCCCATTCACTTATTCTCAATTGCTTCCATATCCAATTGAGTTATTACTTCAATTACAAACAGTTTGAGCTCTGACCTATTAAAATTTAAAAATAGCTTGAAAAAGTTTAAAATAGATAAGTAGTTGAAAAATAGTTGTTAGTTTGTAGTATAGTTGTAAAATAGTTAAGTAGGTATAGAATAGTTAGATAATTGCAAAATAGTTGTAAAATAGTAATTAGTTATAAAGTAGTTAAAAACAGTAATTAGTTTATAAAACAGTTGAAAAATTGTTAAATAGTTCCAAAAATAATTGTAAAACAAGTATAAGATAGTTTGGGGTTTAAAAAGAAAGATTGTATAGTAAATAGTTTGGAAAAATATATTTGTATTAAAACAGTTTATTTTGAAAATAATCCAGAGCCAAACTGTTTGATTCTCATCAATTCAATTTAAATTTCCACCTCCATTTAAATTAACTCAATTCCCATTTAAATAACTTCAATTTCCATTGAAATTGATTTAACCTCAATTCAAGTTGAATTAATCCTCAATTTCTTTCCTAATTCAAATCAAATTCCATTTGAATTTTAAACCTATTCAACTTTAATTACAATTTCAAATTATTCAAACTAATTTCAAATTGAATCCACTTCAATTTCAAATCATTTCAATTTCTATATGAATTAATCCCAATTCCCATTTGAATTTTGAACTCATTCAATCCTCAATTTTTATTTCAAGTTAATTCAATTAAAATTTTCCATTTATTCAAATCAAATTCAGTTTGAACTAATTCAATTTAAATCTCAATTTTAAACTA
This sequence comes from Allium fistulosum, assembly GCA_030737815.1. Taxonomy (NCBI): domain Eukaryota; kingdom Viridiplantae; phylum Streptophyta; class Magnoliopsida; order Asparagales; family Amaryllidaceae; genus Allium; species Allium fistulosum. Next base: position 361,919,219 of record CM060904.1, read on the forward strand.
TCTCGAATTATATAAATTTGAGTTAAAATTTTTAAATATTGATTTAATTCCTTAAATCACAATTCCTTTACTTTTAAATTAATTCAACCTTTATTTTTAATTTTAACAAATTAAATCTTTAAACCTTTTAATTCTGAATTCAAATTTCAAAATTCCATTTTAAAATTATCTTTACTTAACTTATTACAAAGTTCAAATAAGAATTCAAAAACAATTTAATCTTTAGATTAAAAATCTTTCCCCTTTAAGTTTAAAAACTTACTTCTCTTTGGGTTTCACGTCACATTCCAAGGAAAATTTTAAAATTCAACACTTAGAGTTTATTTCAAATCATCTTTGATATTATGTATATCCTCATATATACATTTTCTTTACACACCAAATTATACTTTAAATTTTTAAACCACCTTTGGTTTTAATTCAAAACAAACTTCTTTAAAACAATTTCAAGTTTTCTGGATTTAGATTTAAAATTTCACAATTTTAAATTATCTTCAATTCCAATTTATAAGTTATACTCACTTAAATGTTTACTTCCCTAAACATTTCATTTTGCTAAATCATTAACAACATCCACAATTACCATTTATGATAATAACCAAGATTATCATATTTGGAAACCAATTCATTATTATCTTTATTCTTGATAACATTTCTACAAATCCAAGATTTTAATTTTAGTTTGGATTCATTTCAAACTTATCTTCATTCAATTTTAATTTGGTTGTATTTCTATTACCACTTAATTTAATTCCAATATTTAACAACCAATTACCTTAATATTTATTAGAAAGAAATATCATTTTATATATCAAAATATATTCTTATATAAAATCATTTAAAATCCTTATATAAGAAAATAACAATTACGCTCTCATATATATATATACACTCAACTCGTTCTAGGGTACCATTGACCCTATCCTTAACGAGTAATCCCAACAGAGCCAAGGTTCTCGCTTAACCTTCAGCTCTGATACCAAGTGTAACGACCCGGAAATTTCGAACCCGAAATTTCCAGATAGTTAGAAGAAAAAGAAAAGAGATAGAAGAAAGAACAGAACAAGGCACAGATTCTCACATTCGCAGCGGATCAAAATACAATATCAAATAATAATATCAGTTATACAAAGAAAACTGTATCAGTCAATTACATTTTTATATATCAGAGTTACAACATTTCACAATCACTATACAGTTAAAATAACTCGTCCCAATAATTAACAATATATCACACTCCATACGTTCCTGCCATCCAGCTCGCCTCCTGAGCTCCAAAACGTCCTTACCTGAAATCTGTAATACTCGGTCTGACCCGAGCATTACATCAAAGTAACGCTCGAGTCAGGCTGGAAACCAGCGTGAGTAAACCCATATAATTTGAAATGCCAAGTTATAAACTTATTTGCAACCCAGGGTAACTCGTACCTTAGTACGTGTTCATAACTAGTTATAGTCAACACTTATTCTACAAAACAATACTAAGTATCCAACTTAGTTAAAATAGTCATGTCACCTAATTTATTCCATTCCAGCATATTTGATTCCATAATCAAATTTGTGAAGAATTATAACAGATCACTAATCGAAGTGGTTTCGGATATTATTGATATCCGACCCCGGTCTCTTCGAATTCAATATCATCTTCCTAAGACAAGTTGTTTTAAATTTCAACAACTCGATTTAACTTCAGAATGTCATATCCCCACAACAATCCCATTATAGATAAATAACTCATATTTATCATGGTTCAACCAAAAACATTTCATATCACAGAACATTACAAAGTACATGCCAGAGTCAATAACAATCAAAGGTATTCAATATAATTTAATCATCCATAAGCAAGATTAATTCCACATAATTAATAATTAATTTAATTTAACTTACTAATTAATTAACTCTTGATTACTTACATTAATTAATTAACCTTTAATTAATCAATTTAATTAAATATCATTTAATTACTTACCTTAAGTAATTTTAATTACTTTCATTAATTAACTAATCCTTTAATTAATTAATTAATTAATCATTACATTAAGTAATTAATTCTCTAATTAATTACATGATTTAATTATCCTTTAACCATTAGTTAACCCTTAATTTCTCTCATAAATTAATTATACCATAATTAATTACTTTAAATTAATCACATTCAATAATTAATCTTAGATTATTCACATTCATTATCCTCTAATAGTTAATTAAATTAATTAGCCTCAACAATTAGTCCTCTAATTACTTATATTAAGTAATTCCAATTACTTACATTAAGTTAATTAATTATCCAAGACCTTAATTAATCTTTTTAAGATAAACCATTTATCTTAATTAATTACTTCATTATCATTAACATATAAATTTAAAACATTTTATCCTTTAGTTAACACTTAAGTACATTTTAAATTAAGTTTAAAATAACTAAAAGTTTAAACTTAACAAATTATAACTTCCTTAACTTCACTTTTTAATACCATTTATTATATAAGGAATATATTTAAGAAATGATTCAAACTAGGTTTATTTTTAGATTTTTAAACTTGCTTTATTAAAAATTTAAAGCTGTTAAATTTACTTCGGGTCCATCCCGATATACTCACGAGCCCAACTCCGAGTTTCCCCCCAACTCTCTCTCGTCTTCGAGTCACCCTCTAAAATTTCTCGAGCTCGTCCCGAGGCAACAGCTTCTTCCCAAACTCAACACCACCTGATACATCGTGCACGTGCACACATCACCAGACCACCTCCGACCAAAGCTTCAATACTCGACAAGTCGCCGACACCCACCTCAGTCTTCTCAGCCATCCAGTTTGACGAACTCGACTGTAAATCAAAATCGAACTACTCAACGCAATCTGGAACCCAACCCGATCGACACAATCACCCCTCGCCGATGACTCCGTCCATCTGCGACCCTGCCATCTCGTCCAGAACTACACCGATGACCCACGCGGTGTTTCCCCCTAGTTCGATCGATTCCGATCCATTCTTGATGACGAACGAACCCGAGAACCAACGTCGACCAAACCAAGACATTTAACCCTACAATCCCATCACGTCACCGCCATGATGATCGTTCAACTCACCGGCCATTTTTCCTACCACCCCCGACCCACGAACTACCTCCGGCATGAACCCCGACCTCACCGAGCCTCGAAATCGCCTGAATTCGAACAAAGTTCCAATTCCGATCATCTCATAATTCCTCTCCAACCACAAGCTTAAAATTTTTGATATAGTTATCAAAATTCATAAAATTTCCAATACAAATCAGATTATAAATCCAAACGAGAAATGATTCCATTCAAATTTTTTGGATTTAGAGAATTTTGCTGTTATTTCTTATTTTCACACCATTTACTTAATATTTTACCCGAAATTCTTTTTGAAATGAAATTACTTAGTCATGATCAATTTCCTTTTTAAGGTCTTAGCCTAATATCGTCTGTATAAAGAGAAATTAGATTTTTAAAACTAGATTATAAACCTGTAACTGGAACAGAAGTTTATGTACATATGTATAGGCATACATGTTCAAACAACTACATATTTATCTATTAGTCTGTTATTTAACAGAGAGACAATCAGACCTTCAACCATATATATATACATACATAAACAGATATGCATGTACATTATCACTTACAAACAAATCCAAGTACCAAATCAAACATCACAACATATGTCAGGTTTAAACTTTGTTTTTTTCTTTGTTTAGGGGTTTGCTTACTGGTCTTGGAAGAACAGAGAACCTGGAATTAGTTTTGATCTGGAAATGATTTATTTCCAGACATGCTCACATCAATTTTTATGTATATATATACATATCATTCATATTAACAACCATGCAAGTGCTTATCATACTTTATCTCAAGTAATTACTACATGCATTAAGATTGGAACCAGATTTAAACTTTTTTTTTTCTTTAAACTTGTTAACATAAAATAGAGATATGTATTTAAACATACTCAGACATTCACACCCATAAATATATGTAAATTCAAACATGCAGGCATTTAAACAATCATACTTCAAGTGTCAACCACAATATCAAAAGCACATAGATAGAGAAGTGAGTTTACTCACTTGTTCTAAGGAAACAGAGAACAGTTTTGGTCTGGAACTTGATTTCCAGCGTTTTGATCTGAAGTCTGCTCTGTTTGATTTTGATCTGCTTGTTTTATTTGGGTTGAATCCTACTTTGAAACTTAATCTTTGCTTTGAATCTGAAGTTGCTTGAAGGTTCAGGTAGATGATTGCTTGATTAATTTCAGGTTTGCAAATGCTGTTTTACAGGCTTTGATCTTGCTACTGATTTTATTTTGAAGATAAAATCTTGTTTGATAATTTCTGGTTTTTAGTACAGATTTTTTTCTTGTTTTCCTTTTTGTTTTGATAATGAAGATAAGAGAAAAATGGAATAGAGGGATAGAGATATGTTTATATAACTTAGCTTAATTTATTTAAAAATAAAAAGAAAATAAATTACATTTGTTCAATTGGCTTACAAGTGTCATCAGCATGCTATAATTAATTTACACTTGTATTTAGATAAAATCTTTGGCTTACATTTGTATTTTTTTGTATGTATATTAATGTTTCTATACTAATTCATATTTGTATTTATTAATTTCATGTATCATGTTTTAAATGTTGTATATATATATACAAACTAAAATCTTTCTCATGTAAATTTTTAATGTATTAAATCTTTTCTTAAATCTTATAAAAGCTTTTTATTTATCCTTGTCTTTTATGTTATATTTTCCAAACATTTCTTTTTATCAATTTATGTTTTATATTTATATTCATACATTTTCTAGTATTTATACATATATAACTTTTAAAAGAGAATGATTTTAAAATTTAAATTTCATATATATTTATCCTTGAATTTCCAATGTAAAATCTACTCATATATATATATAACAACACTTTAATATTTGTTTTAAAAGAAGAATTTGTCAAATATTAAATAATATATACTGGAGATTATCACATCTAAATTTGTTAAATTTATAAATCAGTATTTTTAAAAGTTAAATTTGATAACTATCCAATTATCTGATGCCCGAAAATCCGGGATATCACAGAGGTCCTCTCCCGGCTAAACCGAAAAACGAGCGCAATGGAAAAAAATCATATGGATACTGGGGTCTCAGTTAAATCACAGCTTAAAGCCCAAAACTTTTCATTCGAATGGTTAAAACAAATTACCATTTCCAATCTTTTAAACAAAAAGATTCATTTCAAAAACCTTCAATGGTTTAAACAATTTCCACACATTTAATCTTTTAAACAAAAAGATTTAATTCACAAAGTTTACCCCGTTCACAAAGATTCATTAATGGATTTCAAAACAATTCTATTTCAAGTTAGATTAACTCATCCGGTCTTTGAATCAAAGACTCATTTCATAGCTTTCAAAACAGTTTAATTCCATTTCAAACTTGAAACCTTTCAACACAATTTGGAAATCCTTTCTTAAAATGAAAGCTATTATTATTTGAAAACAAGTAGTTTTCGTTTCGGAAAAATCCAGTTATATTTACACGAGTTAAAACCCTTGAATTAAATTCAAATTCCCAAATCAATACCTTTAAAATGGTTTAACCCATATATAACTTGTACAGCATCTTTAATCCTTAGTTTCAAATCATAGAATTCAATTTCAAACTTGAATTCAAATTCAAATTTAAATCAAATTATTTAAATTTCAAGATATCCAAAATATCTTTAAAGCTCCTTTCAAAAGCTTTTCATATTAAACCCCAATTTCCAATTTCAAAATCAATTGAAATTAAAATTTCAATTTCAAAAACATTGAATTTAAATCATTTGTGACTTAACCGATTTCCATGTGAAATCCATATTTGTGTGTGTATGGTGTAGTCCAGGGGTTTCACACAGTAGTGCAACATCATTCAATTATCACAGATCAGAATACATAAATATAGTTGATAAGCGGTATAAACTATAACGCTTATCTTTTGTACACAAATCACAGATATATAAATTACAAATAATAAATTACATCACAGGGAATTAATTACATTCATCCCAGAGAAACAGATCACAACATAAATCAGGATGTATCACAAAGCATCACATATCAGGGATATCAACAATTCACAAGTAAGGTCAAACATTCAATGATCATTTATAAGCAGGATTAATTAATTGTTTAATTCTAATTAATTCAATTTATTTCCAATTAAATCAATTACTTATGAATTAATTATCCAATCCTGATTAATTAATTAATTACAAATCATTTCATATAAATTAATTAATCAATTACCTTAATTAATTAAATTATTCTTAATTAAATTAACCTTTAATTTCTCTTATTAACAAAAATTTAATTATATTGATCCTTAACTAATCAATCCTTAAATTTATCACACTAAGTAATTAATCCTTAATTACTTTCATTAAGTAATTATCCCTAAATTACTTACAATAAATAATTATACTTTATAAATTACATTAAGTGATTATACTTAATCAATTTCTTAAGTGTTTATTCTTAATTACTTATATCAAATTAACCTTCAATTAATTTCATTAAGTAATTAACTATCTTTAACTACTTACATCAATTAACCCATAATTTATTTCATTAAGTAATTAACTATCCTACAATCACTTACATTAATTAACTTGGCTAACCATTCTTTTACCTTTTTAATAAACTTGTTAAATCATTATTTAACTCAAGGAAATTTTAAAGAAAACATTTAATTCTAAAATTAAATCTTGAAGCTAGTTTTAAAACTTGATTTCTTCTTTTGAAAACTCACTTATTTAAATACACATAAAAAAAATTCATTAGCTTTTAAATCTTATACTTTCTCTTTGCTTAAAAACTTTGTATTTCTTTGCTTTTATACAAAACTGTTCATACTTTTTACTTTATTTTTAAAAACCAGGCTTGCTTAACAACAAACCCGATCTAAAGCGAGCGAAAACTCCGGGTCACCCCCGACTCTATCACGAAACCACTCGCGAACATCCTTTCTGCGAGACAAACCCAGGAAATCATCGAGACTAACCCGTGCCCATCTTCTTCCTTCATTCCCTTATTTCCAAGCAATGAACCCAGACACGTAAATGATACGCGTGCACGTGTACAGATAGCCGACCTCCCTCCGACCAGTAATGCTACCACCATCAAGTCGCCGATGCCAAGCTCGACCGTCTCCGCAACCCAGAAAACCAAAATCTTCTTTCAATCGAAATTGAGCACCACAGGAGCATCACAGATTTAAATCGATCATCAAAAACTTCCACGCCACGTCACTATCGACCACTAGGAAGTTCGATACTCCAACCTACCCTTCGCCGGAGCCCTACGCTACTATTCCCTAACTCCGATCGAACTCGACGCAATGTCAACGCCACAATGCCACGAAACCAACCACGACTCACACATCCACTTAAACCCTAGATTGATCTCGCCGCGCCACCACGGCATTTCAGAAAATTCTTGACTATTTTTTTCACCATCCTCGACCCATGAGGCTCCTCTGACATGAACCACATGCCTCAATTCGTCTTCGATCAACGACAATTGACGATAAACCCGAAATTGATCAACCCCGAATATCTCATCAATCCCAAACTTAAAAATCTTGAAACTATTATCAAAATTCAAAATTTCCAAGTTTGAATCCAGCTATATATTCAAAACATAAATTTTAATTCATCAATTTACCTGACTTTAAATGATCATCACTGTAATTTATTGTTTCTGAAATAATTGCTTCATAAATCCACTAGAACCCATTTTTAAAAATGATATTACATTGTTACAATCATTTCTTCTTTAAAGGTCATATCTTGATATTGATTGTATAAAGAGAAATCAAATTTTGAACTTGATTTAAACCTGTAGATACCAAAACCGAGATGTCTATGTATACACAGACATGCATACTCAAATCTGCATATATGTATATACATGCAGGTATATTTTCATTCATACAAACATCTTTCATTTAGAGGTTAAAGCCTATAATCATTTAGGTGGAATGATTTTAAAATTTTCAAACAGGTATTAAAACCTGTAAACAAGACAGAGGCATATTTTCCTGAACACAAGCTTGCACACATCATTTTCATATATACACAGACATACAATCATTCAAACACATTCCAGATCATACTTCAAGCATCAATCACAATATCAAAAGATATAGGCAGATATAAGGGAGTTTGCTCACCTTGATTTCCAGAATAAACAGAGCTTCCCTTTTATGCTTGAAACAGGCTTGTAAAAGTTGTAAGTTGAGATCTTTCTTCACTTGATTTCTGGTTTAAATTTTTGTTTTTAGGTTATATTTTGTTCGAGTTTAGGATAGTATTACTTCAGATTTTTCTTGTTTGGAATGAACGAAAATGGATTGAAACGAGAAGGCTGACATAAAGAAATTTGTTGTACAGGTTGATATATATTATTTTGTACAATAGGTCAGGGATATTTCTTGCTTTACTTCTTTTTTTAATTTGGCCAGGCAATATTTGTGGAGGCTGAAATGATCTTGAACATTTCGAATTGACAAAATGTTGCTAGCATTTAATGCATGAGTCCTTTATGTTTCTATACTTGTCCTCTTTTATTTTTATGTTCATAGATATTTTACTTTTTCAATTTTTCTTGCCTTTCTAAACTTTTTTTACAGGCTACATGTTCTTACTTTGCCTGGTTTGTCTTTACTTTATGCATATAGATATAAAGTTTTTATTGTTTTCTTTCTTAGTCATATTGCTTTGTAATATAAATAAAATCCTATATTTATTCTGTTGTTATAATGTATCTATGTGTTTACTTTATATCATTACATAACTATATAATTTATCTTATGTATATTTGTTTGTATACATATCCAATTTTAAGAATTATCCTAAGTATTTATTTATAGTTTACATAACTAAAATTTTAAGATATTTATTTTATTTCTTTTTTGAAGTTTAACTATCCAACATTTAATTTACTTATCTATTATTATTTATTTATTTTCCTACTTATATTATAAATTCAAACTATCTTTAAACCATTTAATTAAAATTTAAAGTCAAATCCAATATATATATATAAATTCAAATCTACTCATATATGCACGTATACATATATATTCACATATATACATATATATACAATATTTAAATTTAAATGATTTAACATAAAATTTATTCGAACCCGGGGAAACTCGCATCCATTTTATCAGTTAATTCAAAAAAATTATTCAAAAATTCAATAAATTATCAATTTAAATTTAATTAAAATCCGGGATCGTTACAGGTACCTACATGATGGTTGATATCGACATGATTTTGATTGTGGAAACCACACGTTCTTCCTTCATATTCCCATGGATTTGAGTTCTTACCTAGTTTTCCACAGTCTGGCGACTATGTTGGACAATTACGACTATAAATAACCAGCTTGGAGAAACATAAAAGGGACTTTTACACTTTTGACTCTTGTTCTTCACCCTCTTCTCCATACGTCAACCTCTGCCATGAATTGTTATCAAACCCGAGATTGCACTACTTTCTAGTCTTGAAACTTTTTAAAATTGATTGTATTTATGACAAATCTCTAAGCAATAAAATTACAATAGACACAAGCAGTGATATAAGATCGAACCACTATAAAAACGATTGACTTACTCTTGTTTATGATCGATTTGGGGTCTTGTAACACTTTTTAACACAATATTTTTGTTACTTTCACTGAGAAATAAGATTCCCAAGCAATGTCTAGCTTAGAACTTTGGATTTCAAGCATCTAGAAGTTATTTAGAAGTTGGTTTTAGTAGATCTGATGTTAATTGGATTTGGAGAAGAATCAAGATCAGATCTGAAGGATATGGCCACCAGAAAGACTTCCACGAGATCCAGAGTTGTTGCTGGAGAAGATGAAGCTTCTAAGCATAACGAAGAGACTACTCAGCCAACCTATGCTTTACCAAGATTTCTTCCCCACAGGAAATAGTGACAAAGGCTAAGCTAGGTAGGATGATGTCTGAGATGAACAAGAAGACGCTTGATAGCCAGAATGCCATCTTTGAAAGATGGAGAAATGCTTTAACAACCATAAAGGCATAAAAGGAGTCATAGAGATTTTTCTTCTTCATGTTCTGAGGAGGGAAGTTTATTGTTATCAGATCAGAACAAAAGAGAAGACAAACAAAAGATGAAGAGGAAAGCTACTGGAACATCAAAGAAGCAAAGTAGATGAGATGAAGTTGTTCTGACCCTGACCAACATGGTCGGTACCAACTACAATCAATTCGATACCAATCAATGGAGGTGGGGCAGTGGACAACCACCTAAAGTAGTGAACCTATCTGATAGTGAAGGACATTTGCAAGATGTTGGCACTGATGAAATACAAGATACTGATGCGTAGACTGATGGTGTTCTGGTGAATGCAACTGCACCGGTAAGGTGTCATAGAGGGTTTGGACGAACGGTACTCCTGAAGATAGGGGCCCAGACTTCATGTAACTAACCGAGAGTGTTTTGAGCTAAATATATGCTCCTTTATACTTGTTTCTAAATAATAGAAACTATTTCATCCAAAACTCCCCTTTAAATTCAACTTATGTATACAAATATTTCAGTGTTTCCAAAACCTTCTTTTTAAAATACAGATTTCCCAAATTGGAAACTATTTTCTTGCCAAAATTCAATATCAAGCCTTTACTGATATATATATATATATATATTTAAGGATTTCAAAGACTAATCCTTTATAAACCAAGAATTTCTTAACATGAACAACTTAACAGTATACGTGTTTCTTTGAAAATTAAAATTTCAAAACTTCCTCAAAACGAAATTTCGAAAATAAATCCATGGGAAAAGAAATCCTTTGAAAACACTTTTTCGAAAATCTAAGGCATTCCCAAAACATACGTATAAAATTTCTCTCCTAGGTTTTAGACTATAGATTTAACATTAATTATTCAAATAAAAATCCGGTTTTCCATCAAAGAGATGATCAATGAATGCACCCTAGCACAATCTTGCTTTCGGACAATTACGACATACAGACTCTAATTTCTGCCCATTTGGAATAAATGTGTGTCTCTGACTAGAACTCAAAATCCAAAATCACAAGGTAGCTAGAATCTCAACCATCAAGTCAAACACCTCCAGTCTCCGGGATTCAGCCATATGTCGTACTCATGCTATTCATCAATAGCGCTTTACGCATCGCCAGCACTTTGTAGGGTACTTCGGAGTCAGCATGAAAATCTTAACTCTAAGATATTTCCAATCCATAGTTGCTTTGTGATGTGCACGTAAATGTGCATATTTTTACCACCATATTTAATCTATTTAAATTAAATAAATGATCATATTGGGTATTTTAACTTGTTTAAACCAAAATTCAAATTATTTGAAATTGTCACATATTCATCTTCATATAGGGGCAAAATGGTCATTTTTATGCATTTATTAAATTGTGAAAATTTACTTGGAATTTTCTATGTTGTTTTGTAGGAAATTTGGTGAATTTTACAAGTGGTTACATGATGATATATGCATGCACAAGAGTGAAGAGAACAAATGAAGATGAAAATAATTCAAAGTGAAGATAATGGAGGACCCCACCTACCCACCTACCTTAATGTACAAATTAGAGGCTAATACACATGCTTATAGAATTAATGGCTTCATGTACACTTAAATGAGGATTATTTGAAGCTAATGATTACTTAGCCTCCACACTTCCTAAGAGGATATTTTAGGCATTCCCCAAAAAAATGAATTAGGGTTTAACACATGTATAAAATCCCCTTATGTTTCATGTAACCCCCTCTTCTTAGTCTCTCTTAGTTTAGTTTAGGCTCACAAATAAACAAGCTCTTCTCTTTCTCTTTTCATGGAAACTTAGCCATTTTTATTTTCATGTAATTTTCTTTTCTTTTTTTATGCAATTTAATATATGATCTTTTCCCTTTCTTGTTTATTTCCTTTCATGTTGTAGTGTATATTTACTTTCATGCAAGTTGAATAGTTTTAATTCTTGTTAATTAGCTTCTTTTTTTCCATTAGCTTTCAATTTCCTTTCTTTTTGCTTTCATGTTGCTAGCTACATTTGTTAATCAAATGACAAATATGAGAGGCTAAACCCCTTCAATTTAGGAGTAATGAAGCTCTCTAATTATGTTGCTTCAACTATTTGTTAATTCATGCTCTCTTTTTGTGCTTAATGATGATCAATGAAGTGTTTTATTTGTTGTTCTTGCTTTGAATTTGATAGCCTATATTGTTGACACCAAATAGGCTATGCTTAAACAATCACTAACACAAATGCCTCTTCATCAAAATATGATTATGGCATAAGAAAGTGATTTAAAATTAAAATTTGATGGTCTATATTTCTAATCAATAGTTAATAGGCCATACTTAAAATAGATTTCATTTTCATTGTCAAATTTCATGAAAGTTAGTAAGTGCTTTAAGGGGTGTGTTATAGTTTGATGGATTATGTTGGCTAATCAATAGCACAAATATGCCATACTTATGATAAACACATCAATTAAAGCACTAATGACCATAAAAGAGAGATTATAATTTCATATGTGTTGAACTACATGATTTAGAGAGTGGAGTTATTCTCTAAATTATCATTTAACTCTTATATTTGCATTTCTTTTCTTTTAGTTAGTTAGCTAATTTTCTAAGCATCTAGCTTAACTTTCTCTTCAACTTTGGTTTAATTTGATTGAAAAGAATTTTAAAATCATCAATTCCCTGCGGATCGACCCGTATTCGCCACGTACTACAAGTGTACGCCGTGCGCTTGCGGTAAAATTTTATTTCTAAATTCGTTCGACGGTTTTCTAAACCGATAGAAAATCCATCGACGAACACTTTGTCCATTCCTTTGGAGTGGAACTGCAACTACTTCTATAGTCGGAACCCTTAGAATCTAACGTAAGGATATAATGTTACTAGATAGGAAAGTACGAATATGTTCTCTTAATTTATCCTAATTCCTTTGATCTACTAACCTAGGACCTGATACCAAATGTAACAACCCATACCTCCATGGGCCTAAATTTCAACAAAAATTAAAACTCAAGTCCATCAAAGCATAGATCGTTAGATTTGGTACCTGCAAATAAGCATGAACATTATCAGATAGTGATAGAAATCTAAACATACAGCAGAAATAATAATAGGATAATAATACTGACTATGACCACTACCTTGGAATTATTGGTATTCCTTGGATAGCAGATTGTCACATCAGCATCAAGCATGAGAGAAAGAAGACTTCTCCAACAACAAAGCACATCCAACTCCAGTGACATGTTCCTCTAAAATCTATCCTGCGGGTTATAATGAGGAGGGGGTCAGAACAACGTTCTGGTGACTAGAAATATAAACTATCCATAATATAAACATATACCGATTGGTTTTCATTTAATTGTTATATCCATTAAGGTTAGCAATTCCAGTCTAACCTTGCGTTGCACAAACGATTACTAACCTACTCCTTCCCAAAGTACAAAATACTAATGAAACCTTATCAACCACCCAATCTTCCAAACCCATTTGCCACTTAATACTTCTAAATATGAAGCGGGCTTCTATATTATTTTTAAAAGGAGAAATAGACAGACTCTGCGATTTAAGACCTTAATTTTGGTAGTCCCCATCATTTAAGACCTATTTCCAAGATGGTTTCCTAACAATGTTGTCAATGCTCGGTGGGTCCTAGCTACAAGACCTGTAACCACTATTTAAGACTTCCGACATTTAATGTCCAACTATTACCGCATCTATCGTCGATAAAATCATAGTCATGTAATAAATAGTACCCAAGCCACTTAATACCTTTTATTGGAAAATAGGCAGACTTTGGTCATTTAAGATCTTAATTAAGGTAGACCCCATCATTTAAGACCTATTCCCAAGATGTGCTCCTCAATGGTATCGTTATTACAGCCTTAGAAATATGAGAGACTGTACCCAAGCCATATAGTACCTCATTACTAAGGACTAGGCAGACCCCTGATCATTTAACACCTATTTATAGGTAGGCTTTGTCATTTAATATATAACCCCAAGGAAGACTCCTCACTGGTACTATCTAGCTGACATTGCTTGGAAATCTCACTGGACTACTTAATATTTCTTTATAGGAAAGAGGCGAACCATTCAGTCACTTAAGACCCCAAAACTGAAGCGAACCCTTCGTGGGATATCCATTATCACTCTATAATTATATATATGGCATCTCATTAGGTTACTTCTTTCGGTAGGGAGGTGGACCCTACAGCCATTTAAGACCTCAACACTAAAGGAAACCCTTTATAGAGACATCCTTATTTATTTATTTGGAATCTCACTAGGTTACTTAATACTTTTATTTAGGAGAGAGGCAAACTCTTCAGACACTTAAGACCTCAAACCAGAAGTGAACCCCTATGGAGATATCCCCCACCACTCCTAATTCCAAATTTGGACCATTTAATACTTCCAATTAAGAAAGCAAGATCAATCTCTCACGTCATCATGGGACCTAGGATTAGTGATATCTCACATCAGTAGTAAGTACACCCGGCTGCTGGTAGCCTCAAAGTAAAGGGAAATCTTACATCGAGTGACTCTACTGACCTCGCATCACTAACCCACTAAGTCCAATTAACCATCCTAAGTCTTTACTTATTACCTTAGGTGGACATTGGACTTTGCTTACTAATTCCCTTTTTATTCAAGGCAGTAAGATTTACCCTAAATATTTATCTACCCATAAATCCCAGTTTAATGCTCATAAATGTCAGATTATCCATAAAATCCTAACGGATATTTCCTAAGACATTTATGTATGATTACCAATTTCAAATTAGTAACCTTTTATATCTATTCATTTTTATCAGTCCCACTAATCCATTTACCCTATCAAATTATTGCAACTCCCATATTTATTACCATTTATTAGAGTTATAACCTTTTAAATTCTTTTTCCATTAGTAAAGTATCCTAAACGTGAATATTACGTGCAAGCATCGTTCTTAGTTTTTTATTTAATTGTTATAAGCCAGTAAATTACGTACAAATAATTACTTTTATCAAATATGCTCTAGTTATATATCTTCACTAGAATATTCTTTTCCATGCTAAATTGTTGGAATCATATCTAAAAAGATTATCCGCTATAATTTCCATAAATTAGTCCAAAATAAAAGGTTTAACTTTAAAAGATTACATTGTTTGTAATTATAAGGAATAATCATTTCTTCTTATTACTGAAATGGACAGTGTAAACTACAATGAATTCATACTTTACACATCTCTTTCTCTTTCTATTTGCATCTTTATCTTGTCATATCAAATGTTTTATTTTTCGAAAAAGGAAAGAAACCAAACTAATTTACAAATATTAAGCGGATTTAAATTCCAACAATTTCATACATAGGAAAGTTTACATTCCAACAAGATTGGGGAAATAATCTAAAATTATAAAATTATCATACAACCTATTTTTGATATGGAATAAATTTCATTAAAATCAATATTCTAAATTCATACTTTTGAAACTGATTTCCAGATCAGATTATTTGTTATATTCGGATTATATTCAATTTACTGCCTACAACTCATATACTACTATCCAATTAGGCATAAAAATCAAATAAACACCAACAGAATAATTTTCATATTATAATAATCTATAAAATTTCCACGCACCTTTTAAAAACGATCCAAATCTCCAGATCTGAAGTAGAACCTTTGATTCGTCTTCAAATCCTTTTTAATCCAAGAGATATGTATAAAAGGGTACATACATATATTAGAATTACAGATCTAAGAAGAGATTTGGGATAGTGAGAGAAAACAGTTACAAATATATATAAATATATAAATTACCTCAAATAAACATATAGTTGATTCTCTTCTCTTCTCATTTTTATTAGATTTCTAATCTTCTTCGATCTGTATGAATATATATACAAATATCTTATCTTTATAATTTAGAAAGAAAGTGAAGAAGAAGAAATGGCAGAGCTTTGTTACTGCCTCCATAAAAATATGATAAGAGAAAGGAGGGTTAGGTCTGAATTTATAGGCGCAAGAATCAACCAGAACCATACGATTTAAAATATTAGATTCGGGCTATTGTGGCCTAGGCTAACCCTATCCGCCTGAAGGCGACCGGTCGACCGCCCATGGAGCACCGATCGACCACTAGGGGTCGACCAGTCATAATGACAGGTTGGCCTATGGGCCCGGGCGATTAATTAATAAACATTAATTTTTCTTATTTAATTTTTTTCATTCCAAATTCGTTTTTCATACATAACTTCTTCGTTTGTACTCCAATCGCAAAACTCCAAATATGAAAGTTGCTAAGAATTTGAACACGAACGCAATGGTGCTAGTTTTTGGTCAAATTCCATCATTTTCACAAAGTCCATTTTCGGAGCCTTATTACTTAACTAACTAACTAATTAAATAACAAACACCAAATTACAAGGTGTCGATAAATATTCTATTCAAGAAAACCTTTGATCACATGAAGATCAATCCAAAGAATCTAAAGCCTGTTAATCTTACATTCAAAGATTTATCGGAGAGGCTAAAAGCCTATTGGTTGTATTGATTTGTTCGTAGAGTTAGGTAAAGGAGACCGTAAGATAGTGCGGGTTCAGACATTTGTTGTGGTCGATGGATTTTCGGCCTATAATGCTTTTGTAGGTCTATCAACTCTTACTAGTTTCAGAATAGTGCTTGCTCCATGGTGTTTGACGATGAAGTTCCTCATGGAGAATAGGGTTGGAACTATTCAAGGCAACTAGAGCATTAGTTGAGAATGCTACGTCATAGAGCTCAAAGAGGTGAAATAACGCGAGAAAGGAAAGGATGCAGAGAAGATTCTCTACATTAAGACTGCTTATGCATAGCAAGCACAGCCCAAGCCCTAGCTCAGGTCCCATAATATATTCTACAAACCTATGAACCCCAGAAAAGAGCTTGAGGATGCAAGGGCAACACCAACGAAGCTGATGATCAACACCCCAATCGATGATGATGATCCCAGTCGGATTCTCAAAGTTGTATCTTTACTCGGGATAAAAATGAAAACAAAGTTAGTATGGTTTTTCCAAGTAACCTTGGACTTGTTTGCATGGATGCATTCTGATATGTGTAAAATGTCGGAGATAGCCTTTTATGCATTGAATGTGGACCCAAGATGCCCTAATATGAAGTAGAAAAGGTGCACTCCAGGTTAGGAGCGATCCGCTGCACTAAAAGAAGAGGTGGATAAGTTGAAGCAAATGATTTCATCAACAATGCACCATACCTTGAATGGTTATTTAATCCTGAACTGGTTAAGAAGCCGAATGGGAAGTGGTGGACATGCATCCATTATTCAGACTTGAATAAAGTGTGCCCAAAAGACAGTTTCCCACTACTGAAGATTGACTAAAAAGTGGATGCTACAGCTGAACATGAATTGCTATCCTTTATGGATGCGTACTTCGGCTATAACCAAATAGTAATGCACATTCTATATCAAGAGCGTATGTGCTTCATCACAGATTTGGGGTCGTACTGTTAATGAGTGATGCCGTTTGGTTTGAATAATGCTAGAGCTACTTACCAATGGTTGGTAAATAAGTTATTCAAAGATCAAACCAGATAGACTATAAGGTATATAAAGGCGATATGTTGGCGAAGTCACATTAATCAATGAATCACATGGACAACCTCTCAGAGATGTTCGATGTGCTTCGAAAGTGTATAATGGAGCTTAATATACCAAAATGTTCTTTCAAATTCGCATCGGGCAAGTATTTGGGTTTCATTGTAAACCGAAGAGGCATTGAAGCAAAACCTAGAGGAAATCAAATCAATGAAAGAGGTCACCACCCCAAAGACAAGGACGAAAATGCAGAGCTTGAACGGGAAGGTCATCGTACTGAGTCGATTTATTTCAAAAGCGATAGAAAAATGTATATTGTTCTTTGATGCCCTCAAGAAGGAAAAAGGAAAGTTTTTCTGGACCAAGGAATTCTAGGAAGCTTTCCATAATTTACTAGAATATATGGAAAGACCATTAGTGAAACACCCCACACCCCTTAATATATCCAAAAGGACACATTAAAAGGCGTGGTGCATTGTAGGTATAACTAAAGATAACAGAGACTAAGATTCACAAGACAAATATAGATAAAAACAGCGGAAACATAAAATAATAACTTAATTAAAACAAAACTTCATAATTGCTTCATAAATAAGTCAAATACCAAATACCACATACATGTCTAAAAATCCAATATGTCTCATGAAACAAAAACTCATAGTCTCATAAATCAGAGTACATAATATCCCTCATAATAAGCCAGTACATAGAAAGAACAAAAGCTGAAAATAAAAGAAATACATAGTAGAGAACTCCTCCAAGAAAAATCCAAGCAACAGCAATCTACTGACTTCTCCCTTGATTGCCTATGGGGGGGAAAGGGGAAAATAGAGGAGTGGGTCAGACTAAAAGTCTGGTGAATGATAGTAATTAGTAGAGTCTTTAAGCAAGATAAAAGTAATAGACTCTACAATAGTTCTAGCATAAATAAGGATAACAAGGGAAATAGGAAAGAAATAAACTGGAAATAAGTACGATTAAATATTGCTCAATTTATAAGATAGGTTAACTTTGACTGCTTGCACTTGTTCTTGATTTCTGCTTTGATTAGGCTGAATTCCTAATCCTGTAATTAGGATGTAACCCTAATTCTACCCTTTTTTTGATCGGCCTGCTACTTCATAGACCTTACTGTGGACCAGACGCTATATTACTCCCTACACATCAGCCAATGGTATCTACGAAAGATGCATAGAGCAACCACTGTGGATCCGGATGACATATATAGCTCCCTACACAGAAGGCAATGGTGTCTACGAAATACACTCATACTAAGCGCTTGGAACTCATAGTGATTACTGAGCACCCGAATGGAAGTCGCACGCATAACTGCCACCATGCCCATACTACCTTTTGCTCCACCTATTGGGTCTTCTTATTACCTCGAACTCCAGCATAAGCGTGCCCCTCATCTCACTTCAGGCTAATGTAAGATCACCATGTATCCATAGAAAATAGGGGAAATGCTGTTGGTACTGGCCCGTCATCCAAACAATATCTAGTTGCGCCCCTTATCCAAATCCCCCGTGATTTGGACTTCTATTTGACCAATTACTACCATTTTAGCATAAGCGTGCCCTCGTCTCACTTCAAACTAATGTGGGACCACCGTTTTGTCTAATAAGGAATGCCATTTGGTACAGGTCCTACTTTCATCTTTGATTATTAACTTAGATAAATTATTTTAAATAAGCCTTTACAATTTATCCCTACTATCTTTGCTTATTAATTTATCCTAAGTCTTAAAATAAGCCTCATTCCGTTTTATTTCTTATTATAACCTACGTTATAATCATGCTTATTACTTAACCCAAGGTCTAAGTGTGAAAATAAGCCTCTTTCCTCTTTTTCTCTTTTTAGTTATAATTCTAAGTTATAACTATGCCAATCATTTTAATTCAGTCCAATTAACGTCATAATTAGGTGTAATTTCAGTCCAATTCCATTTATATTACACTCTTTGAAATTTACATCTTATATTTCATTATTTCAGTTTTCTTACAATTTAATCCATATTCGCGTTAATCCTATTCTAATCTATATGCGAAGAAGAAGGAGGAATAAAAGAAAACTGGAAATAAAAGAAAATCCCAAGCATAGAAAGAAGATGTAAATAACGTATAAATAACAGTAAATAAACTAAAATACTGTAAATAAACTGTAAATAAACAGAAAAGCTATAATTAACATAAATAAACTAAAATTACTGAAAAGAACAGCTAAAAGGAAATAGACTAAAAATAATTTTAAAAACTGTAAATAAATTAAAACTACAACTATTGGAAACCCTATTATTTTAAATTACTTAAAGAAATCTAAAATAATTACAATCACTCACCTTCGGTCCTAAGCTCTTCCTTTAGTCTTCCCGGATCCACTTGGAGTTGTTAAATAATTTAATTTATAATGATTTTCTCATTTGGAAAAATTATTCTGTTTAGGGTCCTTCCTAGAAAGGTGAACCCAATTGGAGAAAACCTAGAATGAGAAAAAGTGTTAGATCTAGGGGTCTATTTATAGGGGTAGAAGTGGATCTCGGACCGTTGGATTTGGAAATTGAATAGGATGCAACCATGTTGTAGGCTGAATTGGAGCCATTGGATGCAAGAATGGAGGGACCGGATTAAAATAAAGAATGCAAAATACATTAGTCGGTTAAAAAAAATCGCACCATCGTTCGTCCGCCCCCAAAACAGCAGGCGGGTCGACCGGGCGATCGACCGGCCGGTCGACCTGCCTATATATATATATATATATATATTCTTTCTTCGTTTTTTGCTTATTTTGTTTATTTTATAACTTGGTCATATTAGCTCAGATTTTGACGTTCTATATATGGAAATTGGCCAAAAAATTACCACGAACACAATGGTGCAACTTCCGTGGCTTAATTCTAATGATTTCACAAAGTTATTTTATTATCTAATAAATTAACGAATTAATTATTATGAATTAAATTTTGGGTTGTTACAATTAGTTTTTTTAAAGCCTTTGGAGTGAGAAAATCTATTTGTTTACTTATTAGTATCTGCTCACGCATTGAGTGCAGCATTGGTATGCGAGGAGTCTAAAATCTAAAGGCCCGGTAGGTTCACTAGAGCGGAATAGAATTATCCAAAGCTGGAGAAGCTAACGTATTGCTTGTTGATTGCTTCAAGTATGTTGCGGCCATACTTCCAAGCTTAGTCAATCAAAGTACTGATTGATGAACCACTAAGGAAAGTACTAAATCGGCCTAAGACTTTAGGGAGATTGCTGAAGTGGAATATTAAGCTGAGTCAATATGATATAACATAACATCCTAGGAGGATGATACGAGGACATGCATTAGCTGACTTCATTGTCGAATTCACCGTCCGAGATAGAGAAGTTGAAGAAGATATAGTCCAATTTTCCTAATGGAAATTGTATGTTGATGGAACCTCCAACGAATGTAATTTCAGGGTAGGATTGATTCTTGTAACCCCAAATAGACAGAAGATATGCTACAGGTTAAAGATAGAGTTTGCAATGATTAACAACGAAGCTGAATATGAAGTGTTGATTCTAGAACTAAAGATATCAAATGAACTGGAAGTCAAGAAACTGCATATATTTAGCGACTCGTAGTTGGTGGTTGTTAGGTTAAGAAGAAATTTCATGCTAAGGGAGCGAGACTTGCCCCTTATCCAACGAAGGTGTTAGAGCTACTGAATGACATTGAGCACTACATGATAACACACGTCCCTAGAGAAGTGAATATGAAAGCTGAATCATTAGCCAAACTAGCCAACTCTATGGATGTGTAGCTCATGGGACTCGTTCCAATATAGGTTTTCAACTCCAAGCATCGACTAGATGGATGTTGAGTGGATCTTGGAGGGCGAGGAAGAAAAGGAGTCATGGATGAATCCAATAAAAGATTATTTGCTGAAGGGAACTCTCCAAACTGGAAGGAATGAATGGCGAAAACTCCTATGTAAATTGCCACGATTTATTATGCAAGAATAAGTGCTGTATAAGAGAGGATTCTCGACCCCCTTGCTACGTATATTACCAAAGATGAAGCTAAGAAGATCCTTTTGGATGTACATGAAGGAAACTATGGTGATCGTAGTAGGGGGAAGATAATGGCAAAGAAAATTCATCGCTATGTTTACTTTTGGCCAACAATCAGCAGAGAGCAACAACTGAACAATGTGGTAGATTCAAAACGTTTGTGAAGATATCGAGATCCCCATTAACAGAGCTTATTCAAATGGTTGGCTCATGGTTGTTTGTAGTTTGGAGAATTGATATAATCAGTGTGCTACTGATGTCGAAGGGTAGAGCAAAGTATGCTATTGTTGTTTTGGATTACTTCACAAAGTGGGCAAAAGTGGAATTGCTAGCCACGATCACAGTGAAGAAAGTGATAAATTTTGTGGTAAAGAATATCATATGCAAATTTGGAGTTCCGTAGAAGATTATAGCTGATAATGGAACTCAATTCGAGAGTGTCGAATTCAAAGACTTCTATACTTAGTACTGAAATGAGAAGAACTTTTTGGCAGTAGCATGCCCACAAGCAAATGGATAGGTGAAGGTGGTAAATAAGATTATCAAATCCATCTTGAGGAAATGATTGAAGAAAGCCATAGGAAACCAGGTTGTTGAGTTACCACTAACATTTTATGCTTATAGGATGACCCTCAAGCCCGCGATTGGGTATACTCCATTTTCTTTGGCTTACGAAACTGAGACCATGATTTCGATTGAACTGGAAGTCTCTTATCAAAGAAGAAAGCATTATGATCCTAAGATGAACGAGGAAATCTTGCTTGAGTCCCTCGAATTGGTCGATGAAAAGGAAGAAGAGGCTGAACCAAGAGTAGCTTCTCACCAAAAAAGAGTAGCAAGACATTTTAATGCCAAGGTCAAAAATCGTACAATTGAGATAGGCGAGCTTGTTTTGAAACAGAAATTTCCTTATAAGGGCACATGCTATGGATTGAGAAGGTCCTTATGCAATTGAACATAAACTTAGAGATTGAACTTTCAAGCTATCGACTGTTGATGGGATCCCAATTCCAAGGGCATAGAATGGTGAGCGTTTACAACGTTATTTCACTTATATTTATTTATTCCTACATATAAGACACCCTAATTGATGGGATAAGATGTAATAAGGAAGAGACTACTGTTTCTTTGTTTATAAACAAAGTTGGCTTTCAGAATCAATGGAACCATATTCTTAAAATTCTAACTTTGAGTTGTGTGATCAATGATAGAATCAGACATTTGATGATTTGATAAACCAGATGTCTAGGTACCTAGAGATAGGTACCAATGAACTCCTCTAATCCATGATAGGGTTGAAGGAGTACAATCATACTGGTATCGACCAGACGATTGCCCCTATACATCTAATCTTTAACCCATGCTTGGAGATTGGCCAAGTCAATGATTGATGCCTGAAGATAGGCATCTAAGACACTGGATCCCGAAGGTAGGAACCGGTGTATAATTATTTATTTTTGCAGGACCGACCAAACTTATGGCCTGGTAAGCTATGCTTGATAGATGATAAGTAAAGATGGTTGTGAAATGCCTTTTCTCAATGCCTAGAGAGAGACGATATTGAGAATGCATGCCCGGGGATAAACATCTAAGACATATTCCTGGAGATAGGAACTAGTGTATAATTAAAGCTTTTGTAGATGCGACTATGCTTACGGTCTAGCGAGATGCACTCGGTTGAAGATAAGTGAAGATGGTCGGTGAATGTTCCGATCAATGCCCAAAGATAGGCATGGTTAAGGAAGGATGCCCAAAGGTTGGCAATCAAAACACCGATTCCTAAAGATAGGAGTCAGTGTATAATTGAATCTTTTGCATGTACACCAACTTTTACGGCTCAATGTGATATGTTCAGTCGACGATGAATGAGGTTGGTTGATGGGATATCTTTGATTATCACCCAAAGATATGTGAAATTAAGAGTAGATGTCCAGAGATAGACATCCAAAATTCTGTTTTTTGTAGTTAGGAAAGGGTACGAAGTTAATAGTTCTTGTAAATATAGCCTTGTTTATGGCCAAGCAAAGTACATGCGACTGAAGATAAACAAGAATTGCCATAGAATTTACCATAGTGATGTAGCTCTATTTACGGTTGAGCAAGATGCGCTGAACTGAAGATATGTAGAGTTATCCAGAGAAATACAGTTTTGTTTAGCCAAGAAAGAAATATATTGGCAATGATAAATAGAACTAAGTAATGAAATAACATCGAGCAATTGCAGAAATTTATTTATACGTATAGAATTACAGTAAACAATGGCATTTCACAGACATAGGCATATGTAATGTAAATGTGATTGAATAACATATGATAATATATAATATGCAGGCAGTTATGTAAGCAAATGAAACAAAAGAAACAATAATGTAAATAGAAAAAGATTGAATAGAAAACAATATTATATTTACATAAATCTTTTGTATAATATTTGCAAGGGCCATTCTTGCACAATGAAGGCCTATATACAAGAAATTCCAAAAAAGAAACAAAATACAGAGAAGGAAAATAGAATATGTCTTCAGAAACTGGGGCGACCACTGGCTTCCTTTGGCCTCATTTACTGCTTCTGATAGCTAGTTTCGCATGGTGCCTTTTCATAATAGCCTTTGCTTCCTCTTTTTCCTCCTCCTTCTCTGTAGAGCTTTCCTCGAATGGAGAAGCTTCCACTCCGGTTTTCTAATAGAGAAGGTCTTTGAGTTTTTTGAAGGTAAGATCAGAGGTTATTGGGGCACCAACACCACGATCTTGGGGCGGCTTGATTTTTGGAGGTAGGACATTCGGAGTAGGTATGAATTCTCCTGAGCCAACTAGGAGCTTCTCTGTTCCTGGTTCCTTCTTGACCTTAACCTTGTCAAAGATGCGCTTAAAATCTCCATCATTGTAATAGAATCTAGGTCCTTCGTGCTCATGATCATCACCTCCACTTCTAAACATGGATCAGCATCCTTCAACCCTTTAAACGCCCCTATCCTTTTTGAGTCTTTGTCGGGCCAGAGCTAGAAGGAGGAGTTGGAGTGATAAGAATTGTGGTAATGGAGGTAGACATCGTTGTAATGGCACTTGGGCCCAGAGCATGAGTAACTGGCAGTGAAGGAGGCAGCGACGGATGACCTATAACTTAATAGACAGAAAGGTATAGGTTAGTGATGTCTTCGGGCAAAAACTAATGTTTATCAAAGACCGAAGAGACCAGATATATACCTTGGCTAGCTAAAGTGTCCTTTGATGGGGACTTGACAACTTCCCCCTCCATAGGAGTAGGTGGGATTTTTTGAGCAACTAGAGGAGTAAGATATGGAGTATCAACACCAGATGCAGCAGAAACTGGCACCTTAGTAATGGCGACTTCAGAAGTGGACACCGTGGAAGTGATGATGTCTGTTGAGGGCTCTTTTGAAGTCAGAATAGAAGTTTCCACATGATCCGAAGCACTAGGACCAGTGGAAGCCTCGACTGTTGCCTTCCCTACTACTGCATCTTGGGTTGCCAATATTGCCTTTCCCTTTTCTAAGGCCACAAGATCATCTTCATTCAAAAAATTGATTTTAGATGGTCCTCCTCAACCCCATGGCTAGATCTACCCGCCTTGTGCAAGATTTCTTCGAAGCATCAGCCAAAGTTTTCAGATAGCTATCTCTGAGAAAATTTAGATTTTTTTTGACATCGGGAAAGAACTAGAGGAGGGTAGCTTCCATATCTTCTTTAGTTTGAATAGCATATGTTTTTAGCTTTATGATTCCTTCTTTGGCACCGATGAGATCAATTTGGGCATGAACCTTAGATTCTGACTCAGCCCTCATGTCAGCTTTAAGAGTATCTACTTCGACCTGAAGCATTACAAATTATTCCTTTTTTGCTTTGACTTGTTCCTCAAGCTTAAAATTCATAGCATGAGCGATCTTCAACTGATCATTTATTATGGAAATCACTTGCATATAAACCCATGATAGCTCATCTATTATCTTTTTAGAGTCCTTGGCTGTTTTTTCTACTTTTTCCTTTTTCTTTATAATTTCAGCCAATTCTTATTTGTAGACAGCTACTATCTTGTCATGATTAACTCTCTTCAAGTCGAAGGAATGGATAATCAACTGGTTAGCCTGGTTGATGTCAGATAGGCCTTTTGCAAGCTTTTTCCAATCAAGCACCTAGTCCACTACCTCTTTATGTTTGTCAAGACCTTCATTAGCCTCCTTTCTTAGGATGACCCTGATATTGTAATCGAACATCACCCCTCTAGGAATCAACTTGGCAGAGCGGCCTTCATCTTGTTGGTGATAGTTGAAGATTAGCCTTCGATGAGTGGAGGAGGAGCAGTACAACTTGAAGAATTTCATTTACCGGCCCTATGAGATGGAAGCGATTGTGCAGGGACGACCGCTTTGAATTGATGTGAGATGGAAATAATAGTGGTAGGAGGTTGGGATGATGAAGGTTGTTTGTAAGAAGGTTGGGAGTGAGAGCATCGCTTATAAGGGTCAGAATCGCGACCGGAGTGCTCGCACAAACCAGTTGTTCATCTAAGCAGCGCTATTTTTTTGGTATCGCGTCGCTGCTAACCATTACGATGTTACTCCGTATCCTCTACATCTTGATGCTCCTTTTCTTTCTCATTCCTCCTTTTATAGTCTGACTCCTAATGAGAGCTAGGGCATTGATAGTAAGTCTCCAAAGTTGAAGAAGGATATTGATGTATGCATGAATGGAGGTGGCTAAAGCATTCCCTTCCATTGTACTAGAAAAGAAGAAAGGATATATCAAAACTAAGAACTAGATTAATAACGAGTGCTAAATATTTGTGCTAGAGATCCTGGAAGTGTGCGAAGTGCCGGTGTTCCCCTAAGTTGTCTACGAACCATTCTCGAGGGGTCTTAAAGATGGAGTTTCGTCAACCTCGGCAGCCGCAAGATTATCCCTAAAAGGGAAGTTGAATTCATGGGGGAAAGTGTTTAGAATATCTCTAAAGCTTATTCCCCCAAAGCTGAAAGCTATTAAGTTCCCAAAATCACCCAAGGAACCAAATATGTTCTCGAAGAAGCCTGTAGGAGGAGTTGCTTCTTCAATGGCTTCAAAACATAATCTAAGAGCAAGCTGTAAGACTTAATGACAATCATTTCAGATGGGTATGCGCTATGACTATGGTGCCCTGGGGAGATGTCTCTTTATGAAACTCAGCTTCACTGAGGTCATATTCCTCATTGTCCTCGTCTTCCTTTTCCTCTCCTCCTTTACTACCTCCTTCTTCCTCTCATTCTTCCTCTCCCCCTTCATCTCTCTGCTCAACAAAATTTCCTACTTTTGTTCTCTCTTCCCCTACTAGATTAGCCTTGCCTTCTTAACCCTCTTCATCCCCTTGATCTTTATCATCAGAATTGTGAATTAAGGCAGAGGGATCAGTGATGGCTCAAGATTTGTTAGTGGGAGTCTATTAGGAACAACGCTCCTACTATTATATAGAAGATGATAATAGAAAAGCAATGGTTCATAAGAAGGTAAGAAGTTGTGCGAAGTTCATGTTCAGTCCCCTTCAAGAACTCTAAAGTGTCAACATGGGCATCATTAACTTCTCATTCAAGGAGATCTGTGAAGGATACAGAAAGGATATTAGATGCTTGGGTGAAGAAAACCCAAGTGAGGTAGAGGCAATGGATAAGGAGACTTACGGAGAATAATCAAAAGTAGTTGATGATTTTGGGAAAGTAAACAAAGAAGTAATTGCTTTTGAAATATTTAAGCTGGTTATGGAGTGCTTCGATGACCTTACAATGTTGTATGCCTTAACTATTAGCAAAGGAGGTGAATCATGGCTCTTCTTGAAGCTTAGATGGAAAGTGATCTCTTTGAATGATGGAGGATGATTTAGTTTCATCATGAAAAGGATGTATAAATAATTGAGCAAGGTATAACCATTGGGATATAATTTAGTGGGAGCCAACCTAATCTCTTGAAGAAAGAATTTGAGAAAGTTATTAAATGGTGGAATGTCTCTAGATAAGCACATATACCTATTGCATGCTATGTATCCCAGAGGCGGAAGATGAGTACACTAGCCGATTGTTGGTAAGAGGACTTCGTCCTTGGGAATCTCGTGTTTAAGACTTATTGGATGGAGTGCCTCTGCGGTCAACTTAGATGGTGTCTAATCTCAAGGATTATCCAAAACCATTAGAATAGGTCGTTCATCTAGTGGAGGAGCTTGACCCTAAGGCCATTCGGTTAGAACAGCTATTGCTAACTCTAAGGTGAGGAGATTATCTGGCCACTTTGAACTGAAAAGCTTGATGATGAACATGGTAAGGTAAGTTTTACATTAATGAATTACTTTAATCAAAACCCATGTAGCCAATGTACAAAATCAAATGGATGTTGATGTACGTTGAACAATCGAATTCCGCACATTGACGGTGGCAGTATGAAGGGTCAATATATGTGGTGCATGTCTTTTGTTCAAAGCACGGTGTATGCGAACACTCTGTGTGGATAGCCCGCTCATGCTGGCAAACAAGCTCTATCGCACTATGGAATAATGCGTTAAATTTTATCCATTATTATCAAATATATGATAGAGAAACTGTTGTTCGAAGTAACATGAAGTTTTCTTTGCATAAATACAGGATTATAATGTTCAACATTAGATGTGTTGGCACAGCTATTCTAATTGGATGTCGGAGTGCATTCAATGGGACCATTCTTGAAAACCGCCACACCAAAACCGAGTCGTTAATTTGCATTTGAGCAAAGTTCGATGAAGGTCGACGATACCATCTTTATATGTGAGAAGTTATCATGCATACAAAACTAAGGAGCGACCGTTGAAAGGACTTAGGGTGGAGGCTTTACAGAGTCGAAGTCAACACCAAGCAAAGAGATTAATAAAAACTTGGGAGCAAACCAAGCGGGGCTTGGTGTCAATCTTGTGAAATCAAATCATCCCCAAGCCCATCATCCAATTTCAGCCTCAAAGATGGAGTGTGAACTTTGGTCAGCTATGAATCAATAGCTACTATGCGGCATCGACGATGATAATATGGTGGAAACAACTATGGTGGTCTAAAATTCCATTGCTGAAAACCCACCTAAGTGAAGAATTTAGGATCTAAAATAGGTGGACTTGTCTTGAGCAACTCCTTGATGAGACGATGATGTTGATTGCGAGAATAAGTTGCGGCAACATCGTAGATGATGAAGGTTGGAAAGTTCGGTAGTTGAAGATTGAAAATCGCAAAGGAAACTAAGTATGCATGAAAATGAATCAAGTGAGGAAAATTTTCCTAAGTGCTGGATTATATAGCATACTTCAGGAATCATGCCAGTATTGACACGATATGGTCGGTACCGACATGTTTTGGTTGCCATTTATAGAAAAAGAAAGAGAAGGGAAGACTACCTAGTCGAGAAACGACATTGCTTCCAAATAGTTAAGAACTCTAACTTTACTGCAAAAGAATGGTAAATCAACTATATAAAGTGATGAATGGACGATCTTGAAATAGACGGGATGCTTCGAAGATGATGGTTGGTGGACCAATGACTCTTATGTTGCTCAAACTATATTGCTTATCTTGATCCAAAGCATGCATTGTTTTCATGAAAGCATACTTAGTGGGTAAGTCTGTTTGAACCGAGCAACTTCTCAGTGAACCTAAACTTTGGGGGTAAGTGTATTTGAACCGAGCAACTTCTTAGTGGATCTGGACTTCAAGATGAAAATGAAATAGATCAAGAACTTGGGGGATGCTTAGAACGATGGAATGATGTAGCATAAAAAGTTGGAGAAGATTAGGGGCACTTCTATTATGTTCGGTACTGACCATAATTATGGTTGGTACGAAGATGATTTTTTAGGGTCTCACCTCTAAGCAACTAGTGATTAAATCCTATACTTTGCAAAAAAAAGGCAAGTCCCAAAGAGGGCAAATCATATCGGTACCAACATGATTTGGTAAAGAAAATTTGTTAACTAAGCTTGAAAACTTAAAGATATGAACAAGTATGAAGGAAAAGTAACCCATTATCAAGAAAATTATGATTGGTACCGACATGATTATGATAAGTACCAAAATGATTTTGATTGTAGGAAACACACGTTATTCCTTCCTATTTGCTTAGATCTGAGTTCATACCCAGTACTCCATGATCTAGCAAATATGGTGGACAATTGCGACTATAAATAACCATCTTGGAGCAACGTGAAAATGGCTTTTACACCTTTGACTCTTGTTCTTCGCCCTCTTCTCCATACTTTAACATCTACCATGAATTGCTTCAAACCCGATATTGCATAGGTTTATAGACTAGAAACTTTGTAAAATCGATTGCATTCATGACAAATCTCTAAGAATGAAATTATAATAGATGCAGACTGTGATCTGAGGCCGAACCACTATGAAATTCTTATTTTCTTAATGCTATTTCTTGTTTTTGATTGAAAAACTCTTGTTTTATTATTGATATAAGGTTGTTGTGTTCTTTTTGACCCAACATTGATATTGTTTTTCTATCTCAATAGTTCATATACTTGATAGATATATCATCATTTCTCATAATATAGAGGAGCTTTGGTGCCTTTGAAATTATTTTGTTTTCAGATTCAGAATCTACCATGGCTCATATCCTTTTTTGGGGGTGCTTTCCCTTGTCATCTTTTCGTATATGGTTTTATAGCTTGATAGAGATTCGTATACACCCAAGCCTGTGTAATTAGGTCTTATGGACTTTATCTTTTGGCGTCTTGTCGTAATCTGTAGGATTCTTGGCTCTCACCAAGACTTCCTGATTATCCTTGAAATATTACCTTTTGGTGTCTAGCCATTTAGTAACTCTATAACTTAATCAGGTATCGGAGACTACTAAACATCTCACTTAGGGCTTTGAGCCTATGGAACTATGGCCGTATCCTTATGGTGTATCATTTTGATATTGAGACTGTCCAAATTTTGATACCAGCCTTATGGCATACCTTTTTCGGTTTTGAGCAAGCTTTGTGGTCTTAACTTTCAATTGCAGCTATATGGTTTTTAAGCTTATGTTTTAGAATCTACTAAAAATCACTTGATGCCAGCCTTGTGGTAGATATTCTTTTGGCTGGGAATCTATCCACTAGACGCTTAGGATAGTTCCCTATGACTTTCAGTTTTGATAGGAATCTACCCTCAAAGGGCCTCAGAGCTACTTACTTAAGGCCTTTTCTATTTGGATGTGAATCTACCCACCAAAAGGCTTAGTACTAATTGCCTAAGGCCTTTTCTATTTCAATGGGAATCTACCTACAACGGGGCTTAAGACGATATACCTAATGTTTTTTTTTAATTTTGGGTGAGAATCTATCCATTAGGTACTTGAGTTTGAACCCTAAGGTTTTCTTAGTTACATGGTACTACTTGACCATGGCTCACTTTAGCACTTATTGTCAGTCGTTTATAAAAATCAGGTGATATGACCTTCTCTTTGATAGAGTTAGGGGTATGCCCTAGGGGCAATTCTGTAATTTGTTGTAAATTAATTAACTCTGCAATCAATTCTCGTTCATAATAAAGGTGTTTTTCTTTCTGTTATATATTTGTTATAATGTGTTAGAAAAAATTAAATATTTAATTAAAATAGGTATAATAGAAAATCCATAAATTGTGTGTTTGTGATAGTAATTACAAATATTTGTAATCATGGGTATTGTATCATGGTTTAATAAATGCATCATTTTAAATAGTACTAGTCAAGATGCATCAAGATTGGATATTGATGCATCCGTTGAGACTAGAGTGCGTAAAGCTCTTCAAATGTTATGCAGTGTATTGTAGATGATTGCTGGGGGTACCAATGGGTTACATACTAATAGTTATTGGATAACCATGGAACGACTCACTTGATAATTTTCTTTTGGTTAATATAACTAAGCTCAAATAGAAAATATCAATATGACTAATTTACACAGTTCTCTCGACTTGAGAATACTGTTGATCTCCAATATGAAAGCTCTGCTTTGATTGTAGTCAAATCATGGCACGGCGTCCATCGAGTGACTATAGTTTGGTTGAGTGGAAGTATTGGAAGTGAAACACTATTCAAGGGAGCATTCGTCTCCTCGTTTATATGGGCTAGTACCATGGTCAACTCAAGTCAACTCAAAGTCAAAATCTCTGGCCAGAGTAGTCCAGTTAATAATAATTGTTATTATTGAACCAAGGACTTTGTCTTTGGACATAGAGTTGAATATGGACGATATTGGAATTTTGACCAATACCAAATTACATAAGTCCAAAGTGATAAAGTTTTGATGAATAGAATTGGTACAAATAATAGTCACAACTAGGTAATGCTTAACAAAGTAAAATTAGATTTTATCGAAACCAATTAGGCGATAAATTAAAAAAAATCAATTTTGTCGAGAGCATTATTGGGTAAGTATGTGTGTATATATATTTACATATATATATATATTATGTCTATTTCACTCATATATATATATTATTGAACTATTTATAAGCAGATATATATATATATATATTATACGTAAGAAATATTTATTTTGTCTTCTGTTTTACAGTAAAATAAATAATTAAATTAAATTATATATTTAAATGTTTTTCATATATATAATTATATGTATGTATGTATGTATATATATACATATGTAAATTCCATATATTTTTATTTATTTATTTGAAATAATATATATATATATATATATTATTTTGTATACATAAATTAAAGCATATAAGTATAATTTGGATGATATATTTGTATACTAGATGAGCTAACATGTCTATTGCGGTGTAGATCCCAACATTTATATACGGGAATGTTAAACCTTGCACAGATTGCCATGTTACACATTCACGTACATATATATGCGTATATGATACACGTATATATATATGTAATATATTATCAATTACATAGTACAAACTATATTATAAATATAAATAAATAATTATTTTATTTAAAAGAAAT
This sequence comes from Allium fistulosum, assembly GCA_030737815.1. Lineage (NCBI taxonomy): Eukaryota > Viridiplantae > Streptophyta > Magnoliopsida > Asparagales > Amaryllidaceae > Allium > Allium fistulosum. The sequence goes on from CM060904.1 coordinate 361,951,891, forward strand.
TTAGAAATGTTCTAAATAAATTAGACTGCATAAGGCCCAATAAAGATCTAAAATGGAACTTTTTTAAAAAAATCTCTCATTACTTCTGCTGCGGGCTGGCTCAGTTCTATCAATGGTATCATAACCCAATAGCCTATATGGTCTAAGTTAGTCATTTTAGGGTCAAGACATTAAGCTCACATCCCAGATAGTAGAGTGTTTGGAAATGTAGTGTCGAAGGATTGGATTTGGGTAATCAAGTACTCTGACCTACCTAGCTATCGACTTGGCTCAGATATATGAGCCCAAAAGTTGTTCTTAATAGAAATGACCCAATTTGAATTGTTGCCTTCGGCTAATTTTCAAAATTGTTTGTAAATAGAAAATATAAGATTTTAAATTTAAAAGTTAAATTTAAAATAAAATGTATACATATTATAAATGTTATAATATAATGAAAATTTTCAAAATGTTTGAAAACAAATATAAATTAGTTTCAAAATTTATAAAATTTATCAATAAGGTTAATAAAATATATTAATTAATAATTTAATTTATTAATATTACATATATTATATATTATGATATAGGTTATGTTGTTTTAAAGTACTAAAATAACATAAGTATACATGTATGTATATGAAATGAATTTTGAAATTATTATAATTTAATTAAAAATTTTCAATTAAATAAACTAATTAGAAGGTTAATTAATTAAATAATATACACATATATACAATATATGTGTCATACTGTAAAGGTTATAATATATAATAAATATTCAATATAAATGTTATATTAAGTTAATATAAAATTAATTAAAATGTTAATTAATTAGATAAGATTTAATTAATATAATATTATACATAATATTATTATATAAGTAATAGAAAATATAATATTTATATAATAAAACTTATATAATATGAACGAGTATATATGCACTTCCAAGTGGTGCCTGCACCTAATGACATTGTGCATGCATTAATTCAACAATGTACTTGTGTAGCATGTTTCAAAGCATGTTTAATGTCTTCATTACAAATATAGGATACTCTTTCTTCATTCATGTCATAATGCTCATGAATTTTATTTTTTAAGGTATGGACCACGTGTAGGCATTATGAAGCTTTGATAAGCCTTCTATAGTAGTCTCATCATTATTTAATAATGGCTTATTTCATATTTATTTTCATATAAAATCAAAATATAATGATGTTATGTTTGCCAAGAGCATCTTCAATACTATCTTTAATTTCAAGTTATGAATTATATTTATAGTTTATATAAAAGACAGTATTTTTAAAACAAATTTTTTTGTACTTTTTTGTACATTTTTGTTATATTTATAAAAAAGAAAACCATGTTCAATGAAAATTATTGTCTTAATTAATAAAGGAGTCTGAACTTTAGTCAAATAAATCTTATAAACTTTTGAGAGAAATGTGTGATCCTCTAAAGTAGAGGAGAGCACGGATGTACATATATTTCACCAAAAGTTAAGGAGTTGCCAACATGCCTGGCAGGTAACATCATAACATATAGTAACGAAAAAGTCTAAGATAACAATTCAACTACTGAAGGTAACTTCTCAAATGAGCTCCGACAATGCCATCGTCCATTACACTTCAGTTTCGAACTCCGGTAAGACCACCGCTTGATAGTGAAGTGTTAGAAGTACCCAAAATAAGCCATGGTGCATCCAAATGCATAAATGAGATCAACAAGCAGCCCCGCTAGTGAATGAACGCCACACAACGAGCTCCGACAATCCGAATCCAACATATAGAATCTCTCCTAACAACAATCCTGCAGATAGCAACCCTACAACCCTGTAAACTTCAAACCCACAATCTTGCAAATAGTAATCCTACACCATCTTCTGCCTATACCTATCCCTATAGAGAAAATTAACAAAAATGTAAGAATAATACAATACATATATATGTATATAAATAAATTTATATACATATATATGCATTGATTACAAAATATAAAAACTAGAGCTTATATTATATAGCAGCATCGAACATATAATACATGCAAGACTAATAAAAAGTCAATCTCAATAAGCAACATCTGAATTTTCTTCTATGTAATGAGACAGTGGTCATCAAATCAAAAGTCGTATATTTGTATGAAATATGAATTTTTATACTTATATATTTAAAATTACAACATAATATAATACTAACGCTATGTTCCTGTGATCAGAAGTACATTAGAATAATCCGTAAAATCATCTTTTGAATTCGAATAAATGCTAATGCTAAAGTTATTATTATTAAAAATATTTATTATTCGTTTAAATACATCATTGCTTTTTCTAACCTTTTTATGATATTCTTTAAAATGATTATTTTTTGTCAATTTATATTAATTTGAGATCCAATTTAAACAAAATAGAGCAGTTGTCATTACTAAATTATTAATATGACTATTATCATTATTAAATAATCTCTGATTTCTTTCAAATCAAATAAACCAACAAATTATAGTAAATAGAGTGTCTAGTAAAAATATATATTCACTTTTTACCACAAATCTTAAATTATTCCAATAAAAATCACAATCCATTACCTTAGTTGTAAAATTATAGTTAAAAATTTTAGGAGTACATTTTTAAGAATGTAATAAGTATCCTTACATTCATAATATATATGATTAATATTTTCTAAATACAAGTTACAAAATGTACATTTATTATCAATTGGAAAATTCTTTCATTTTAAAAGTTCAATGGTGTTTAGCTTCCCATGAATGATCAACCACGTATGAATCTTATCTTTTGGTGGTGCATTTGCTTTCCAAATAAGATTAAAAGTGTTATTAATAATGCCCGAATAATTGATAAGTTTATACAATGAGCTAGAAGTGAATTTCTTGCTTTTATCCCAATCCCAATCAATATATCATTTCATTATCAGTATTATATAAATTCAATCTTGCACATAATAAAGCATATTGTCTAAGAGTTGTACCTTCCAAGGTTCTATTAAAACTAAAGTTCCATGGAGGATCATAATCCGGTGAAAAAACATCTTTAATTAAAGCATTTTTAAAGTTACAAATTTCAAAAAGTTCTTTAAATTCATCTCTAAGTGGAATGGCAGATATCCAACGATCATGCCAGAAGATTGTATTATTTCCAGAATGTACAATCGTTTTAACACCAAGTTTAAAAATATCATGACGTTTTAAAATTGATTTCCAAAAATTAGACAAGTTATTATTAACATTAGGTGTAATTTGATATAAATTATAAGTATCATTATAATAGCGTTTAGAGACAATTTCTTTCCAAACAGAATTATCATTTATATCTTTAAATTTCCACAACCACTTCCCTAGTAAAGACATATTCATGTTACGTAAATTAATAACACCTAGTCCACCCTCCTCTTTTGATTTACATATAGTGTCCCAATTAACTAAACATTTTAAACTACTGTTTAGATTATCACCACTCCACAAAAAATCCCTTCTTATTTTATCAATTTTATCTATCACCCAATTTGGAAATAGATGCATAGACATCCAATAAATTGGAAGTGCAGATAAAACTGAATTGATTAGAACTAATCTACTCGCCCTAGATAAAAACCTACCATTCCATTTTGGAATTCTATTATTAATCTTATCTATTATAATTACCCAGTTATCGTGTTTAAGTTTAGTTGGTCTAATCACAAAACCAAGATAATCAATAGGGAAGTTCATGGTTTTACAATTTAACGTATTAGCTACTAACTACTCAAACTTATCAATGTCGTTTAACAATAAAACTGAACTTTTATCAAAGTTAATTTTGAGTCTTGAAAGAAGTTTAAAACTGTATAAAATGAATTTAAGTGCAATAAAATGTTTAGGTAAATGTAAAGTAAATAACGTGGCGTCATCTACAAATTGTAGTACGGAAAGTCCATTATGTGTAATTTCACTACCTACACTCCCTAAAGTTCCATTTCCTATAGCTTTTTTTATTATCCTTGCAAAAGCATCGATAGCTAGATTAAACAGAAGAGGCAATAAAGAATCGCCCTGCCGTAGACCCCGCTTTGATTGTTTTAAGCAATGTCATAATCCAACCTATCCATCTATGACTAAATCCTCTAGCCATTAACATATCTTTTAGGAAATCCCAATCAACCGAATCAAAAGCTTTCGCAAAATCGAGTTTTAAAATTGCACATGTAATTTTATTCTTGCAACAGTGATTAATGAACTCTTGAACAATTGCAACACCATCCATGATGTTTCTACCCTTCATGAAAGCGGTTTGTGAACAATCAATCAAATCATTTATTATTATATTAAGCCTATTCGCTAAAACTTTAGAAATAATTTTAACAGATTAGTTAATGAAATTGGTCTAAAATCTTTCAAATTATTAGCACTTATTTTTTTATGTAATAGAATGACGTTTGCAAAATTAAATCTTTCTATGTGTAGTTGACCATTATAAAATTCGTTAAACATATTAATTTAATCAAAATTTAAAACATTCCAAAATTGTTTGTAAAATAAAACAGGAAAACCATCGGGTCATGGAGCTTTATCACTAGCATATCATTAGTAGCCTTCAAAATATCCTCTTCCGTAAAAGGATTATTAATATCATTAAGATTAATTCTAGACTCAATAGGATATAGCTCATTCCATCTAGCGTTTAATCTATGTTTGTTTTTATTACCAAAAATATCCCTATAGTAATCAGTAAAGGCCTTATTTAAATCACTTTGATCAACTAATTCAACATTATCCACAAAAATAGAATTTATTATATTACTACGTTTTCTACTGTTAGTCATGTTATAAAGAAATTTTGTATATTATCTCATTCTTTAATCCATTGAATTCTAGACCTTTGTTTCCACATAACATCTTCTTTTATTAAAACTGAATTAAGTTCTTCTTTTAAATTAGCAAGTACATTACGCTCCGCCAAATTAAGTTATATAGTTTCCACAATCTTATTAATTTTAAGCATTTCATTAAGTATATTTTCTTTTTTAATTTTAACATTTCCAAATACGTTCTTACTCTAATTTTTAAGAAAATTCCTAAGACATCTAAGTTTTACAACAAATTTTTTTGCTGAGATACCCGTATTTCTAATATTATAAAAATTCATTGATATCCATTTATTATTAATTTAATTAGAGAAAATGGATTCTAATAGCCACATTTTTTCAACTTTAGAAGTTTTATTAACCTTTCTATAATAATCGCACGTAAGTATGATATGGAAATGATTAGAATACATATAAAGCAACCCAATGACTATACAAATCGGAAATTTTTCTTCGACTTCATCACTAATGAAGAACCTATCTAGTAAGGCCATTGAAGGGATTTCTCTAGAGTTGGTCCAAGTAAATTCTCTATTAGTTAGTGGTAATTCTATCAAATTATTACTAATGATAAATTGATCGAATTCTTCCATAGCAGAGAAATCACCTTCCCAGGGTGATCGTTCTCCTAAAAATCTCATAACGTTGAAATCCCCTCCCGTAATCCAAGGACCAGAAGCAAATGACCTAAATTCTAAACATTCACTCCATAGAACTCGACGACCAATTTTCGTGTTTGGACCAAAAATGTTAGTTATATTTAATAAAGAATTATCACTAATGTTAATGAGAATAATATATAAAGAGTGTTATTTAGTAATAGTTTGTAGAAGTTTAGAGGATTTTTCAAGCCATCCTATTAGTAAACCCCCGGAAGTGCCAATTGAAGGTAAACATGCCCAATGACGGAAATGATAACCACCTAATCTTCCGTAAAACAAAGATCAAGACATTCTATTTTTGTTTCTTATAAAAGGGCGATATCAACAAAGTAATCCTTGAAAAAAGCTCTAATGCTATCACATTTATATAAATCATTAAGACCCCTAATGTTCCAGCTAATAATCCTCATGATAATCCTGATGATCTAACCCTCTCTAGCTCCCATCTCCTAATAAAATCTATATCTAACTCAACATTAGTGAACTCAAAAGCGGTATTCTCAGATAAATGATAATGCTCTCTAGTGGATAATCTACCTAAAGCATAAGTAAATTAAGTACTACCTAAATAAGAAATCATACTTGAGCCTGAATTCGTAGTGCCATTTATGGCACTCGAATCAGGTAACTCACCTTTAGTCGATGAATGCGTACCACGAACCCTCGCACTACGCCTAACAACTCCACAAGATGCTAACGATTTCCTTTGTCTACCTCTCCTCGATTATGTGGATAATTAAGAAAAATATTGTATTAAATTTTTATGGCATTTAATTATTTATTTGGGGCTTTAAAATTAATTAAAATATTCTATAATTGTTGTATAATAATTTAATTAAATATATGGGCTTAACTAATTAATTAATATATAGTATATTAGTTAGGCTCAACATCATAGAGAGTCCATGAATGAGGGCCGATCGTAGCATAGAGGTGGAGGGGTTTGAATGGGTCCGTTGATATTGATTAGATTAAGATTTAAAAAAGAGGAAAAGGTGGAGATATTATATTCTCTAATGGTTATAAATAGCCACAACTTCTCTCATTCAAAACAAAAAATCAACTACAACGCAAGCCTCAATTAAAATTAGTTTTGGCATTGAAGTTGGGATTTGCACACCAAGCTTGAAAGAGAAAGGTATTGCAATTCAAGGAGGAAGAGATAACATACAAAGTGCCAACACTCGACAGATCTAAGGTATCTTTCATTTGAATATCATACACACATAATACATAAAAACATATGTACGTATGTATGAATGAATGTATGTATGTATTTATGTACATATGTATGTATCTATATATCTCCGTGTGTGTTGAATTCTATTTTTAGCCATGAAAAAAATTCAAAAATAAATAAGTAATTATAAATAAATATATATATACACACACACACAAACATACACATACTAATATATATATATATATATATAATATTTTCTCTCGAGTGATGTATAATATATGTGTAACAACCTGAAATTTAACCTGTAATAATTAATTTGTTAATTAATTAAATAATAAAATAACTTTGTGAAATTATCAGAACTGAGCCACGGGAGTTGCACAGTTGTGTCCGTGGTAATTTTCTGGTCAATCTTCATATATAGAACGTCAGAAACCAAGCTAATATGAATATGTTATAAGATAAACAAAAAAAAATATTGGCTAGGTCGACCACTAGGTCGACCTAACCTTACACTAGGTCGACCGACCGGTCGACCTAGGTATAGGGGTGGTCGACCTGGCGGTCGACCCGCCTTAGAAATTGTATGAAGGAAAATTCCTTCATCCAGTAACGTTTATGTTTCCTGGAGATTTGACCAGGCAACTGAGTGCTCGGCATTGGCCACTACTCGGCATGAAGGACTGTTCGGCATCCAGTGGGACTCGGCATCCATAGCGTTCGGCATCCGTAGTGCTCGGCGATCAGGAGACTCGGCGTCATTTAGTGTTCGGCGACAACCAATGCTCGGCGCTAGCGTTCAGCATACAAAGGTGCTCGGCATCAGGTAGCACTCGGCATCAGAGAGTGTCCGGCGTCTAGGAGTGTTCGGCGAAGCATTTTAGCATCCAGGAGTGTTCGGCGAAGCATTTGGCATCAAGTAGTGTTCGGCATCGACTAGCACTCAGCAACAGGAGTACTCGGCATCCCAAGGTACTCGGTGTCAGTAGAACTCGGCGATAGGATAACTCGGCAACGAGAGCGCTCGGCATTCAGAAGGCATTCAGTATGCACAACTTCACAAGGACCGTTCGGCATGGAAAGCATCGTCCGGCATGGGAAGGGCTGCTCGGCATCAGAGCGTTTGGCATACCAGGATCGGCATGCAGCGACCACTATACTGGGGCTAGAGTGTTCGGCCATCCAGCCCATTTGGGAAGTCCAGTCCATATTTGCCTATAAATAGAGGGGCAGGGTCACAGTGAAAGGGATCCTTTTTTGGAGAGAAAACAACGGGGAGACTCTACCATTTTCAAGACTCATCTTCTCTACTTAACAAATTCATTCAAGCATTTGATTCACGAATTGTATTTGTAATCAACTATAAAGAAGATCAATAAAGTTTAACCTCAAAGTGGACGTAGGCAATTACGCTGAACCACTATAAATTTGGTGTTCTTACTTTCTGTATTTAGATTAGCACTGTCTTCTCTGTTTAATTTGATTTCATCACTTATATCTCTTCACAATCTTCTTCTATGAGGTTAGTGACCAATTTTGGTGCTAACACTTTGGTGCTTTCACTGAGAATCGAATTCTCAGACCTCAAGGATCTGCTTTGAAGCTACTGGATTGAACAAATCCCCCAAAGAAGATCCGACTCACTGATAGGACATCCGTTGATTCTACTCAGAGTTCATACCAATAACTCTACAATGGCAAGACCGCGTACCAGGTCAGCTTCTCACAATGCGGATGCCCACGAGACTGCTAGCATGCAACAAGCAGGGCCTAGCAATCAACCAGCAATTCCAAATACAGGAGTTGCCACTCAGGACCAAACTCCAGTTGTCACCAGAATAGAGTTCAACGACTTGATGAGAGAGCTCAGGGAAAGTAGGAGACAACTAGGAGAGCAGATGCAAGCCAATGCCAACCTGATGGCACAACTTACTCAACAGCAGCAACAGAATGCTGGGGGCAATCCCGCTGCTTACTCCTCATCTGACAGCTCTACTTCATCTGATGAACCTCCCAAGCGCAGACGCCGCAAGACTGATGCTGCGCGAGCAGATGCTGCTGTTCGAACAGCTGGAGACCGCGACCAAGCAAGAGCTGGAAGCTTCAGGACCGGGATACAGATGGAAGATAGAGGCCCAGATCATCAAAATGCTAACGATGTCGAACCTCAAGATGCACGATTGGCAGATCGCCAAGAGAGGAGGCATCAGCATGGACAGGCACGTAGAACAGGCTCCGACCTTCCGCCTTCCATACAGACACCAGATCTGACAGCCATGATCAGGCAGTTGATGAAGGAAAATCAGGGGTTATCGAATGATGATTGGGGAGTGTCAAGAAGTCATACTCCGTTCACGGATGTTGTGTTGCAAGCGGCGTACCCCAGGAAGTTTAGTATGCCTACTATTCCTGCATATGAAGGAAAGACTGACCCTAGACAACATGTCATGAGGTACGAGTGGATGATGGATTCAGCCAGAGCGAATGATGCCACCAAGTGTAGGTGTTTTCCGATTACTCTATCTGGGATCGCCACTATGTGGTTCACCCGACTTCCTCCGCGATCCGTGTCAAATTTCGAGGAGTTGGCGAAGAAGTTTATTGAGCAGTTCAGGATACACACTACACGCCCAAAGGACGTGATGTCTCTGTCAAGTGTAATCCAAAATCCTGGCGAATCGTTGAAGGAATATTTGCAAAGATTCCACGTGGCAGCAACTGAAGTCAGTAATCCCAATGACCATGCAATTCTGATGGCTGTAATGAGAGGTGTGGATCCAGACTCTGAGTTTGGAGACTGGCTGGCAGGAAAACCTCCAGCTATGCTAGAGCGTTTCTACTCTAAGGCACACCAGTTCATAAGAAGAGAGGAAGCTAGGTGGGTACGACGAGATAAGGCGCCAGGGCCTGTCCAAGAGTCAATAAAGAGCAACATCGCTGTGAAGCAATCGGGAGACAGCTCGGGAAAGGTCCAAGTCAACGTCCAGAACAAACCTGGGCAACCCAAGGAGTCCGGAGGAAGGAGTCAATGGAAAAGAAAAGAAGCAGGAAAGTGGAAGTCGAGAATTCCAAGCTACAGCGAGTACACTCCGCTAAACGCCCCACTTGAAAACATTTACCTATCCACCTGCAATACTTTTCAGTACAAAAAACCACGTCCAAATGAATCAACTGAAGAACAGAAGCGGACCGGGAAATATTGTCACTTCCATGAGACTTATGGACACAATACGGAAGAATGTAGACACTTGCACGATGCTATCGAGAAGTTGATCAGGCAGAAGAAATTGCAGGAATTTGTGAAGGATCCACAAGAAGGAGGACAGGGAACGTCCAACCCAGGTCGTGCACCAGCTCCACGTCATCCCGAGGAGCCTGCCCGGACCGTTGGTAGACTGGTCATAAATACAATTATCGGCGGGCCTCACCCCGCGGATAAGAATTGGCAGGAGATGGAGCGATATGCAAGTTCCTTGAAGCATGCAGATTTTGAGTGTTGTTCGAACATGGAGGACGGAGCCCCTGCTAAGCAGCAGCGCGTAATGACAGACGATATTGTGTTCAGAAGCAGAGACACTGATCAGGTAGAGGCTCCGACCATCGACCCCATGGTCATATCTGCAACGATCGGACCAGCATACGTAAAAAGAATTCTGATTGATTCTGGGAGTTCAGTCAACATCATCTTCAAGAAGGCCTACGATCAAATGAAGCTAGAAACAAAAGACTTGAAACCATCCAAAGCTCGTATCCACGGCTTTAACGGCGCTTCAACTGATGCAGTGGGATATGTCGAGTTACCAGTTGAACTGGGACAAGGCGAGCGTCGGAGAGTGTGAATTCTACCCTTTGTAGTTTTGGATGTGGACTCTCCGTATAACGTTTTCTTCGGCCGGCCAGCCCTGGCGGAGTTTAGGGCAGCGTTAGCCCCGTGGTGTTTAACTTTGAAGTTCCCGACTGACAAAGGAGTAGGCGTTGTTCACGGCGATCAAGCAGCTGGTCGTTCCTGTTATGTGGCCGAGCTCCGAGAGGCCCATCGGAGGGAGAAAGGAAAGGTTGCGGACAATCCCGTCCGCATCCTCAATGCGGATAATTGAAAAGTAGTGCCCGAGCCCTGGCTCGGGCATAGTTCTCGAATCTACGGAGATATAGATCCGAGAGACGACGATGAGAAACCCAGGGAAGAGAAGGCGGCACCGGCTGAATTAACAGTTGACATTTCAGTTAGCCGTGATGACCCTTCGCGAATACTGAAGATCGGATCACAGCTAGGCCCCGTAATGACTGAAGACCTCAGCGACTTCCTCCGGGCAAACCTTGATGTTTTCGCCTGGACGCATTCTGATATGTGTGGGATTTCTCCCGCCATCACAAGTCATATGTTGAACATAGACCCGAAATACGTCCCAATCAAGCAAAAAAGGAGAGGAATGGATCCGGAGAGATCCGCCGCTCTTGGAGAGGAGGTGGACAAACTCAAAGCAAATGGGTTCGTCCGTGACACCCTCTACCCGGAATGGGTCTCCAACCCCGTGCTAGTAAAGAAGGCGAATGGGAAATGGAGGACTTGCGTAGATTATTCCGACTTGAACAAAGCATGCCCTAAGGACAGTTTCCCGTTGCCTAGGATCGATCAGTTGGTCGATTCCACCGCAGGACACGAGTTACTGTCATTCATGGATGCGTACTCAGGATACAACCAAATCCCAATGCATATTCCGGACCAAGAACACACCAGCTTCGTTACAAATGTCGGGCTGTTTTGCTATGTAGTGATGCCCTTTGGAATGAAGAATGATGGAGCAACTTACCAACGTTTGGTGAATCGAATGTTCAAGGACCAGCTGGGTAGAACCATGGAAGTCTATGTGGATGACATGCTCGTGAAGTCACGACGGTCAAACGACCACATTCAAGACTTGGCTGAAATGTTCGACATACTCAGGTTTTACGGCATGAAGATCAACCCGTTGAAGTGTTCTTTCGGCGTTGCATCAGGGAAGTTTTTGGGATTCATCGTCAACGCTAGGGGAATCGAAGCCAACCCAGAAAAGATCCAAGCTATTCGAGATGTACAAGCGCCCAGGACTATAAAGCAGGTACAAAGCTTGAACGGAAAAGTAGTTGCGCTGAGTCGATTTATATCCAAGGCAACTGACAAGTGCATCCCGTTCTTTGACATAATAAAGAAAGGAAAGAGAAATTTTGAATGGACGTCTAGCTGTGAGGAAGCATTCCGGAATCTGGTAAGGCATCTGGAGAGCCCACCAATGCTATCTAAACCAGTTGACCATGAGATGCTGTACGTTTACTTGGCTATATCCCCTCATGCGATAAGCGCAGCTTTGGTTCGTGAGGAGGATCGAGTCCAGAAGCCGGTGTATTATGTTAGCAAGCGTTTAACGGGGGCAGAGAGGAATTACCCTAAAATCGAGAAATTGGCTTATTGCTTGGTGATTGCATCACGCAAGCTGCGCCCATACTTTCAAGCACATTCAATCGGTGTTTATACCGATCAACCCCTGAGGCAGGTACTCCAACGACCGGAAACTTCTGGAAGATTGCTAAAATGGAACATCGAGTTGAGCCAATTCGATATCGCGTACTTACCATGGAGAGCCGATCGATCTGTTATGCCCTGAAGCTCGATTTCCCGGCTACAAATAACGAAGCCGAATATGAAGCACTGATCGCTGGCTTAAAGCTCATCAGGGAACTCGGGATCGAATCAGTCGAAATCTTTTATGACTCGCAGTTGGTGGTTTACCAAGTACGGGGAGACTACCAAGCAAAGGGACGAAAGCTTGCTCCGTACCTCATTCAGGTCCAAGAACTACTATCAAATCTTGAGCGTTATGACATCTCACATATCCCGCGCGAACAGAACAAAGAAGCCGACTTATTGGCTAAGTTCGCGAGTACCGACGATACGCAACAAATGGGATTGTATCCCGTCGAAGTCTTGCATGCCCCGAGCATAGACGAAATGAAAGTCGATCGCGTGTTGGGAACAGAAATCGAGAAGGAATCATGGATAACCCCATTCAAACTGTACCTGACGACCGGGGCTTTACCAGGAAAAAGAAGCGAAAGACGGCAGGTCCTTCGAAAGGCTGCGCGATACGTAATGCAGGATGGGTCCATGTATCGAAAAGGATTCTCGGTCCCATTATTGCGGTGCATCGCTCATGATGAAACAAAGCGAGTCTTGAGAGAAGTTCACGAAGGGGTATGCGGCGACCATACTGGGGGGCAAACGCTAGCAAAGAAGATCCTCCGCTATGGATATTACTGGCCCACCGTAAACCGGGATGCCGCGGACTACGCAAGAAAATGCGACAAGTGTCAAAGATATGCAAAAATCCCGAGGGCTCCATCAACGGAACTCACACAAATGATCAGTCCCTGGCCATTTGCGATCTGGGGAATCGACATAATCGGCTCTTTGCCTTTATCTAAAGGTGGTGCGAAATATGCAATAGTTGCAGTCGACTATTTCACGAAATGGGCTGAGGCAGAACCTTTGGCCACTATCACCTCTAAGAAGGTCATTAACTTCGTTGTACGAAACATTATATGCCGCTTTGGCCTTCCACGCACCATCATTACAGACAACGGAACGTAATTCGAAAGTAGAGAGTTCAAAGAGTTCTGTTTAAAGTACGGCATCGAGAAAAAGTTCGCCGCTGTTGCACACCCAAAAGCTAACGGACAAGTCGAGGCCGTTAACAAAATAATCAAGTCCATACTAAAGAAGCGTCTGGAGAAGGTTGGAGGCAAGTGGGTAGATGAACTCCCGACAGCATTATGGGCGTATAGAACTACCCACAAGTCCGCGACCGGCCACACTCCGTTCGCCTTGGCATACGGCTCTGAAGCCGTTATACCCGTGGAACTTGAAGTTCCATCACACCGAGTGACATACTATGATCCCAAGATGAACCAAAACCTCTTGCTGGAATCACTGGACTGCATCGACGAAAAGCGTGAAGAAGCTGAATTAAGGGTGGCGGCGCACAGACATCGAGTCAAGCGTTACTACGACGGCAGAGTCCACCCAAGAATCTTTGATGTGGGTGATCTCGTTCTGAAACGAGTCTTCCCAGTACCATCACGCATGAATCCTAGCTGGGAAGGTCCATACGCCATTGAACGGAAGCTTGGAGAAGGAACATTCAAGCTAGCGACCGTTGATGGCGCGACACTCCCCCGAGCATGGAACAGTGAACATTTGCGGCACTATTACATTTAGCATGTTTTCCTTTCTTGTTGTAGGCACTGTTATTTCCTGCATGTTTCCATTCAATAATGACTTAGTTTCCTTGTGAAAGTTGTAATCAAGCAATTTAGTTGATTTTCGTTAATAAAGGCTTGAAGCCATATTTTCTATGAAGTTTCTATATCTCTTAATTGGATGATAAATTACATTATCATTCACGACATGCAGACTCGTACGAACGATTTCAAATCTCCGAATCCCCAGAGTGCGGAGCGGAGTACTCTAAGTCCCTAGAGCGCGGACTAGAGTATAAACGATTTCAAATCTCCGAATCCCTAGAGTGCGGAGTGGAGTACTCTAAGTCCCCAGAGCGCGGACTAGAGTATAAACGATTTCCAATCTCCGAATCCCCAGAGTGCGGAGCGGAGTACTCTAAGTCCCCAGAGCGCGGACTAGAGTATAAACGATTTCAAATCTCCGAATCCCCAAAGTGCGGAGCGGAGTACTCTAAGTCCCCAGAGCGCGGACTAGAGTATAAACGATTTCCAATCTCCGAATCCCCAGAGTGCGGAGCGGAGTACTCTAAGTCCCCAGAGCGTGGACTAGAGTATAAACGATTTCAAATCTCCGAATCCCCAGAGTGCGGAGCGGAGTACTCTAAGTCCCCAGAGCGCGGAGTAGAGTATAAACGATTTCCAATCTCCGAATCCCCAGAGTGCGGAGCGGAGTACTCTAAGTCCCCAGAGCGTGGACTAGAGTATAAACGGTTTCAAATCTCCGAATCCCCAGATTGCTGAGTGGAGTACTCTAAGTCCCCAGAGCGTGGACTAGAGTATAAACGATTTCCAATCTCCGAATCCCCAGAGTGCGGAGCGGAGTACTCTAAGTCCCCAGAGCGCGGACTAGAGTATAAACGATTTCAAATCTCTGAATCCCCAGAGTGCGGAGCGGAGTACTCTAAGTCCCCAGAGCACGGACTAGAGTATAAACGATTTCCAATCTCTGAATCCCCAGAGTGCGGAGCGGATTACTCTAAGTCCCCAGAGCGCGGACTAGAGTATAAACGATTTCAAATCTCCGAATCCCCAGAGTGCGGAGCGGAGTACTCTAAGTCCCCAGAGCGCGGACTAGAGTATAAACGATTTCAAATCTCCGAATCCCCAAAGTGCGGAGCGGAGTACTCTAAGTCCCTAGAGCGCGGACTAGAGTATAAACGATTTCCAATCTCTGAATCCCCAGAGTGCGGAGCGGAGTACTCTAAGTCCCCAGAGCGTGGACTAGAGTATAAACGATTTCAAATCTCCGAATCCCCAGAGTGCGGAGCGGAGTACTCTAAGTCCCCAAAGCGCGGACTAGAGTATAAACGATTTCCAATCTTCGAATCCCCAGAGTGCGGAGCGGAGTACTCTAAGTCCCCAGAGCGCGGACTAGAGTATAAACGATTTCAAATCTCCGAATCCCCAGAGTGCAGAGCGGAGTACTCTAAGTCCCCAGAGCGCGGACTAGAGTATAAACGATTTCCAATCTCCGAATCCCCAGAGTGCGGAACGGAGAACTCTAAGTCCCCAGAGCGCGGACTAGAGTATGAACAGTCTCAAGTCTCCAAGTCCCCGGAGCACAGTGTCAGCAAACCAAATAAAGACAAGAGAATCATTCAAACAAAAAGAAACTAAAATTTTATTCGATAAGTCCAAAATGGGGATACACGATCACTCCTACAAAATTCAGGCCTATACAAACTACGAGTTGCGGAAGATAAAAACAATTACAAAACCTAAGCAGGAAACTTGTTGAGCAAGTGCATCGATTATTTCTTCGACTTCTTCTTCTTGTCTTCCTTTGGTGTTTCCGACGACTCCTCTCCCTCACGCTTTCTCTTGGACTTTTTTCTTGCTAGAGAAACGGAGTCAGGAGTAGGGGACGGAACATCTAGTGGTCTGGACCTGCCCGGGAGAATGATTTTCAAAGGTCTGTTACGCGGGTCAGTGAGTTCCAGTATTTCAGATTCAACTTTGACTTTGACCTTTTTCTTCTCCTCGTCGGCGAGACGGTCCTTCATGCTCATCTCTGAAGTATGCTCAGTGGCGCCAGTGATTTTAATTTCATCGCTTCCTTCGGCAGGAGACGAAGTATCAAGTTTGTCATCATCAAGCGCCCCGATCACTTGAGCGTCTGGACCGGGAGTTACTCCTGCGTGAGCAATGTCGCTTGTTTTCTCTGCTTCCTCCTTGGCGTCATCGCTCCTCGGAGTTGGCTCGACGTCAGAACGACCTACATGAAAATATAAGAAATGGGCATTAGAACGAATAACCATTGCTGAAAAATGACGGGATCTCTTCGACTTCTAGAGAAAGAAGAATTTCCTACCAGGATCCGGTTGGCTATCGGTGGCGCGCGGGGTTTCACCCTCCAGGATAGGTGACAGCACATGAACGCCAAGCCCGGGATCTTCGGGATCATAACTGGCATGCTGCTCGAATGGATCAAGCGTCGACCGACCGGCCGATTGAGCAGCATAAGGAGCGGCGATGTGAGGAGTAGTAGTGTCGGCCTCTGACGGGCCGGCTTCGTCGTTCTTCTCTTTCGAAGGGGAAGAGCCTTTGCCATAAAGAGCCAATGCTGCGGATAAATCCGATGGCTCATTCCCCCTCAGGAACTCCTTCACCAATGCATCCTCGTCGACCTCTTCGGAGCCTGACTTGACTTTCCTGATCTTTATCAGAGTTTCCCATGCCTCAGCCAGGGATTCGAGGTAGCCGTCGCCCAAGAATGTTAAGTCACGGTGCATAAGGACGCGGGCTCCGTACTCGGCGATCAACGGGTCAAACATACTTTTGTCCTCTTCCCTGCCGGCCTCTGCTGCCGCCTCAAGGCGAGAATCAAGCTCCTCCACAGCCATTCTTTTGCCCTCCTCATGGGCCTCATCCTTTATTTTCTCGACCCCGGCAAGTTCATCGTCGAGCTTTGTCTTCAGGAGTCGGGTAGCAACTATCTCATCACAATATCGCTGTGATTCTTCCTGAGCAGCTATTTTGTCTTTTTTCTCCTTGGAGAGTAGTTCTTTCTGCTCTTTGACTTGAGTAGCGAGCGCGTCCCTTTCTTTTTGGACAGAGTCTTTTTCTAGGGCAAGGGCGCCGCTGCGCTGGACTGCTTCGTCAAGCTCCTTTTTGTGAGCCACCTCCAAGCGAGTAACTGCCTCAGCAGTATCTTTTGCACCTTGTTCAGCGGCTTCTAGCTTTGACTTATACGAAGCGAGCTCTTCGTCTTGGAGTTTGATGATTTTCTTATCGCTGTCAGCCTCCAGATTCAGACGGTCAATCTCATGTTGACGCTCGACAGATACTTCCGAGATCTTCTCCACCAAGTGCACGAATGCGTCATGTTGAACATAGACGTCATTGTTGCAGGCAATGGCACTTTGCTTCACGTGCCCAGGAATGTGATGGATGGCTGGGAGGAATTTCAAGCCGTCAAAACAGATTTTCGGAAACTTGGCCTTAAGGTCGACCATCTTTTCCGCAACAGTTGGGTCCACGGCAGGAGTAGGAGGAGAAGGCCTTGAGAATTCCGTTCTTTTACGTTGCTCTCGAACTTGCCTCGTACTCGATGAACTGGAATGTTGTTCTCGAGCAGCATCAGACTGATAACCCTTCTGCAAAGACTTCTCTTTATCTGGCTCAGTTGGAGGAGGAAGATCGCGGGACTGGGAAGATTGAGAGTGTGCTTTCTTGCGGTGAGACGACTCGCGAGGACGATTGTCCCTATCTTCATAATCGCCTCGGTCCCTGCGTCTGCCTGAACCGGAATCCCGTCCGGAGTGATGGAATATAGAAGACCCCTGAAGGCGATCAAGTCCGTGAGAGCGGCCCATATCACCTGCAAAGAATGGAGATAACAACGAGTTAAGGAGAATTCACGAATTAAAAAGACTTGAAGTATATTATGGAATGCGCATGTGCGTGTGTGTCCTAGTGTTCCCCCCGACGGACCCGTTCATTTATCTTTGCTAATCGGAGTATTGTCTCCTTGAGCCGGGAGTTGAACTCCTGCGTTGCCCCTCGCGGGCGAAGAAAATTTGAGGGTTTCAGGATCATCGAACCCGTAATTAAGCAAATCATCGGGAATTGACAGGTTTGACAGACCCTTCAAGGAACTTTCAAGATGCTGTGAAGAAGCCTCTTTCTCAGGCGGTATAAGCGTGACTTTTGAAGTACCACCAACTTTCTCCTTCTGAACTTTATACTTTAACTTCTTCTTTCCCTTCGAAGGGGAGGACGACGTCTCGATGTCGTGGACTTCAACTGCTGGATTCTGAGCAGGACCCGCATTCTCACCCTGAGTTTCAGGAGCATCATCCTCTTTGCGCTCGCTTTCTTCGTGCGTATCGGGAGCGCGGCGCGACGACGATCCGGCAAGTTTTTTCCCTTTACCGGACGGAGGTTTGGGAATGGTAACACCTTCCGGAAGGCTGATCCGACGACCAGGAGCCAGCAAGCCGAACCCCGACAGCGATTCATTTGAAATGATAACTTGGATGTCTCGATCCTCGGTAGGAAGGGCCCTAATGGCTTCAACAGCCTCAGAATATCCTCGGCCTTCCGGACGCGGGTTGATACCTGAAAAGATGAAATGAAGAGTTAGGAAAGGCATGACTCTGGTTAAATACGAATAATAACTCGGTAGAGAGACTTACTGCCCTCAACCCATCTCCTAGCAAAACCAGACGGGCAGCGCACATAGAACCATTCATGTTTGTACAGGGCGAATTTGCTGCATGCCCCTGTCAGGATCTGGCATTTGTGGTATGGCTCGAGGAACATAAAGGAAGGACTGTATTTCCGTCTCTTGAACATATAAATGTATCTGATATCACCGGGGGTTGGAGGTCTGGAGAAGACAGCCATGAAAAGTAAATAAGTCCCATATAGGAATGCATGGCCATTCGGGTGGAGCTGCGACGGAGCTATGTCTATATACTGCAGCACATCCCGGAGAAATAAATTGAATGGAGGCACGCTGCCCATCCAACACATGAACTTGTTGCAGGCGGTGTACCCGACTGGGGGCAAATGAGGGCGGTCGTGTCTCGAAGGAACTAACACTTCGGCAAAAGGAATCCCGTGAATGGAGCATATCCGTCGCAGAGCAGCTTCGTTGATCTTCGAGGCTTGAGAATCGATCGGATTGTCTAGTAAGATGGTTGACTCCAGAGCATCAGGCGCCAAGTTATGAGCGGGAGAGGTTGATGGGTTAGAAGTATCTGCGGCTCCTTGCCTCGATGACGGCCCAGGCCTGTCGGATATGGTAGCGGAGCTAGATTTTCTCGACATCCCAAATAAATAACTAAGTGCTTGAGAGAACTATACTTAAAAAATGTTGAACGTTAGAATTAGCAACACGAGTTTTCCCCCCACGTGGTGTGTAAACTAGTGCAGGCAATTGTGTACAAGCGATAAGAATCTAAAGGTTTTTTAAAGATATAATAATCAGCTTCGAATCATCGCCTTCAAAGACCGTCATCGCTGACCGTCTCAAAAAGCTTGCCTTGAGGCGATTACAGTTCCAGATTCAGAAAGCATATGTTCTATAAAGTGACCGGCCTAAGTGTAGTTTGACATTTATACTGTTCGGCATTTAAGTAATGATCGGCAATTGTATTGTTCGTCCTAAGTATAGGTCGGCATGTATGTTTGCTCGGCATGTCGAGCGTTCGGCTAAAGGTCTCGTTCGGTTAGGACATTGTCCTGTTAAGAGTTCTGTTCGGCATTTAAGATTGTTCGTCCTAAGTATAGTGTTCGGCTGTGTTTTGCTCGGATTAAAGAGTGTTCGACAATTGTATTGTTCGGCTGAATTCAATGATCGACATGTCAATTGTTCGGCTTGGGTTATTGTTCGGCTAAGTCATTGCTCTACATTTTAGTAATTGTTCTGCATTGATACCGTTCGGCATTCAAGACTGTTCGGTTTGGGTTATCGTTCGGCTAAAAGTAGCGCTCCACCACGATTTCAACTCCACCCTACACCTTCTCCATCTGCGCCGAACGACAGGGACAGATCGCCCGGCGAAGACTACACCGTTCAACATCCCATCTTTCTTTTCCCTCCAGACTCGTTCGGCATGAAGGAGCTAGCCCTAACTAGACAACTCCAAACATGCGAACCGTTTGCGCTCGACGCATATTATACGATCATAGAGATGTCACGTTTCCCACGAAAACAACCTAAGTCTTGTGTTGAAGTAATCTAATCACAGAAGGATAGATACCTAGTTCGAAAGTCGAAGTTGAGGAAGGATCAATTAGGTCTCAAATCTGGTAGGATGGCAAGAATTGCAAGTCTCTAAGGAATGACAGAAAAGAAGGCGTAAAAGGAAAAGAGACGGGAAGGACCTGGTTATATAGAGGGAGGTAGAAGTTGAAGAGGCTATACCCGGTAGAACCGGTCAACACCGAAGGGTTCGGCATCGTAGCAGAGTGACGTTCGGCACACGAGGTACGTTCGGCTTCGAGCGTATCGTTCGGCATCTAAATCTCGTTCGTCTTGCACCTCCTTCACTAACATTCTCGAGAAGGTACCTCCGAGGTAAATCGTACCAGATTCAAAGCGCATCACGTTCGGCCACGCGATACACTTTGGGGGGCAAGTGTTTCCTGGAGATTTGACCAGGCAACTGAGTGCTCGGCATTGGCCACTACTCGGCATGAAGGACTGTTCGGCATCCAGTGGGATTCGGCATCCATAGCGTTCGGCATCCGTAGTGCTCGGCGATCAGGAGACTCGGCGTCATTTAGTGTTCGGCGACAACCAATGCTCGGCGCTAGCGTTCGGCATACAAAGGTGCTCGGCATCGAGACTGCTCGGCATCAGGTAGCACTCGGCATCAGAGAGTGTCCGGCATCCAGGAGTGTTCGGCGAAGCATTTTAGCATCCAGGAGTGTTCGGCGAAGCATTTGGCGTCAAGTAGTGTTCGGCATCGACTAGCACTCGGCAACAGGAGTACTCGACATCCCAAGGTACTCGGCGTCAATAGAACTCGGCGATAGGATAACTCGGCAACGAGAGCGCTCGGCATTCAGAAGGCATTCAGTATGCACAACTTCACAAGGACCGTTCGGCATGGAAAGCATCGTCCGGCATGGGAAGGGCTGCTTGGCATCAGAGCGTTCGGCATACCTGGATCGGCATGCAGCGACCACTGTACTGGGGCTAGAGTGTTCGACCATCCAACCCATTTGGGAAGTCCAGCCCATATTTGCCTATAAATAGAGGGGCATGGTCACAGTGAAAGGGATCCTTTTGTGGAGAGAAAACACCGGGGAGACTCTGCCATTTTCAAGACTCATCTTCTCTACTTAACAACTTCATTCAAGCATTTGATTCACGAATTGTATTTGTAATCAACTATAAAGAAGATCAATAAAGTTTAACCTCAAAGTGGACGTAGGCAATTATGCTGAACCACTATAAATTTGGTGTTCTTACTTTCTGTATTTAGATTAGCACTGTCTTCTCTGTTTAATTTGATTTCATCACTTATATCTCTTCACAATCTTCTTCTACGAGGTTAGTGACCAATTTTGGTGCTAACAGTTTATTAGCCTATTTTCTACGTGTTTTACATTCTTTATCTCAATCCGGTCCTTCCATTCTTGCATCTGATAGCTCCTATTCAGCCTATTACGTGGTTGCATCCTATTCAGTCCCCAAATCCAACGGTCTGAGATCCACTTCTACCCTTATAAATAGAACCCTAGGCCTTACACTTTTTCTCATTCTAGATTTTCTCCGCTTTGGTTCACCTTTTCAGGAAGCACCCTAAAAGGAATAATTTTCCAAGGAGAGAATCTTTTTAATAAAAATATTTTAACAACCCCAAGTGGATCCGTGAAGGCCTAAAGGGAAGTGCTAAGGACCAGAGGTGAGTGATTGAAATTATTTTAAGATTTCTTTAAGTAATTTAGAATAATAGGGTTTCCAATAGTTGTAGTTTTACTAAAATATTTGGAATAGCCTTTTCAGTAGTCTATTTACAGTTTTTAGAATTATTTTCAGTCTATTTCCTTTCAGCTATTCTTTTCAGTAATTTTAGTTTATTTCTGTTAATTATAATTTATTATCGTTAAGCATACCTTTTTATTAATTTACAGTTTATTTACTGTTATTTATTTCTTATTTACATCTTTTTCGACGTTTTGGATTTTATGCAAGCGTCTCTTCATCCTCCTTTTCTTCGCGTATGGATTATAGTAAATTAAACGTGAATATAGATTATATAAGTAAGAATATTGAATGAAGAAAATAAGATGTAAATTACAAAGATTGTAATAAATGATGGAATTGGACTGTAACAAATAATGGAATTGGACTATAATAAATAATGGAATTGGACTGAAATTACGCCAAATTACAATTAGAATTGGACTAATTAAAGGTAATTGGCATAGTTATAACTTAGAATTATAACTAAATAGAGTAAAAGATGAAAGAAGATTATTTTCGCACTTAGACCTTGGGTTAAGTAATAAGCATGATTATAACATAGGTTATAATAAGAAAAAGAACATAATAAGGCTTATCTTAAAACTTAGGATAAATTAATAAGTACAAATCGTAGTGAAAAGTTAAAGGCTTATTTGAATAATTTACCTAAGTTAATAAGCAAAGATGAAAGTATGACCTGTACCTAATAGCATTCCATATTAGACAAAACGATGGTCCCACATTAGCCTGAAGTGAGACGAGGGCACGCTTATGCTAAAAATGGTAGTAATTAGTCAATTAGAAGTCCAAATCATGGGGGATTTGGATAAGGAGCGCAACTAGATATTGTTTGGATGATCTCACATTAGCTTGAAGTGAGATGAGGGGCACGCTTATGCTGGAGTTTGAGGTAATAAGAATACCCAATAGGTGGAGCAAAAGGTAGCATGGGCATGGTGGCAGTTACGCATGCGACTTCCATTCGGTTGCTCAATAATAGCTATGAGTTCCAAGCGCTTAGTATGGGTGTCTTTCGTAGACACCATTGCCTTCTGTGTAGGGATCTATATATGCTGTGCGGATCCACAGTGGTTGCTTTGTGCATCTTTCGTAGATACCATTGGCTGCTGTGTAGGGAGTTATATAGCGGCTTGTCCACAGTAAGGTCTATGGAGTAGCAGGCCGATCAGAAAGGGTAGAATTAAGGTTACATCCAATTACAAGATTAGAAATTCAGCCTAATCAAAGCAGAAATCAAGGACAAGTGCAAGCAATCAAAGTTAACCTACCTTATAAATTGAGCGATATTTAATCATACTTATGTCCAATTTATCTCCTTCGTATTTCCTTTATTATCCTTATTTATGCTAGAACTATTGTAGAGTCTATTACTTTTATCTTGCTTAAAGACTCTAGTAATTACTATCATTCACTAGACTTTTAGTCTGACCCACTCCTCTATTTTCCCTTTTCCCCCTATAGGCAATCAAGGGAGAAGTCAGTAGATTGTTGTTGCTTTGAGTTTTCTTGGAGAAGATTTCTACCATGTATTTCTTTTATTTTTAGCTTTTGTTCTTTCTATGTACTGGCTTATTATGAGGGATATTATGTACTCTGATTTTTGTGACTATGAGTTTTTGTTTCATGAGACATACTGGAATTTTTGACATGTATGTGGTATTTTGGTATTTGACTTATCTATGAAGCAATTGTCAAGCTTTGTTTTAATTAAGTTATTATTTCAAGTTTCTGCTGTTTTTTTAATCTATATTTGTCTTGTGAATCTTAGTCTCTGTTAGCTTTAGTCATACTTATAATGCACCACGCCTTTTAATGTGTCCTTTTGGGTAAATTAAGTGGTGTGGGCTGTTTCACTTGGTATCAGAGCCTAAGGTTACATGATTCCTAAAAGTTTATTTTAAAAGTAAAGTATTTTACAAAATAACTTGTTTTAAAAAGTATTTTTCCGAAAAGAACTCTTAGAAATAGTTTTTATGTATAAAAGAGTTTTTATAAAATTCCCCTCAAAGTCCAGTTCGACCTTCTTTCGATCCTAAGTTTCCTTTTCTTTGCATAGCATGGCTGACTGGTTCCGTAGAGCTACGGTACCAGAGGTGCAAGGGCAAGCGCCTAATACAATACTGGTAGGTGGAAATCCCTTTAATCCGCCTACACCAGCCGATTTTTCTGAGCTATGCAAGGACTTCACTAACATAGGGGGCAGAACGTTTTCTAGCACGAAGGATTTCAAGGAGACACAAGCTAGGTTGGAAGATATGGAGTGAAAGTTTAGGCGGTTAGGCTTGGAGGACCGACAACGAATTCAACCTACTTTTTGGAAGCTGAAGGGAGAACTTAAGGAGGTTCCTACAAGCTCTAAGAAATAGTGGTGGAAGGACAAGAAGGGTAAGAGGAAAGAAAGGGAAGGCCCTCAGGAGCGAATCAAGAAAAGTGGGAAATGTAACCGTTGTAGAATGACTGGTCTTTATGCAAGAGACTGCAAGAGAGAGAAGGGGAAGAAGTGTTACAGCTGTGAACAACCCGGTAATCTTAGTAAGTTTTGTCCTCAGAAGATGGGGCAGGGAGCAAGTACACCTACAGCACAGAATCAGGCTTTATGTAACGACCCGAAATTTTCGACCCCGAAAATTCGACACTAATACGTTCACTGTAGAAATGCCGAATATCCGAACGCTGGAAATTCTCGATAGTTAGGGTAAAGAAGAAAGAGGTAGAAGAAGAAACAGAGACAAAACACAGATTCTCACATTCGCAGCGGATAAAATATAATATCAAATAATAGCAGTTATACAAAGGAAAACTGTATCTGTTAATTTACATTTAATACATCAGAGTTACAACCAATTACATATAAACTGGACAGTTAAAATTAACTTGTCCCAGTACTACAAACAATAACACTCAGTGGAATACTCCATACGTTCCTACCATCCAGCTCGCCTCCTGAGCTCCAGAACGTCCTTACCTAAAAATCTGTAATACTCGGTCTGACCCGAGCATTACCATAAAGTAACACCCGAGTCAGGCTGGAAACCAGCGTGAGTGAAACCCATTTAATTTGAAATACTAAGGTTGTAAACTTCTTTGAAAAGCCAGGGTAACTCGTACCTCACTACGAGTTCTTATCTTGTTATAGTCAAACACTTATTTCACAAAATAATATCTAAGTACCATTACTTAGTTTCTATGGTCCAGATTACTCAATTTATTCCATTCCAGCCTATTTGATTTACAAATCAAATCTATAAAGAATTATAGATTTCAAATCGAAGTGGTTTCGGGTATTTACCGATACCCGACCCCGGTCTCTTCGAATCCAATGTTATTTATTAAACCAAAAGTTTAAGTTTAAACAATACAATTTATACACAACAATTCATCTCAAATCACAAAACAACACATATCACAAATCAGAGATATTCAAATAATTCAACGCATTCAATCATCCATAAGCAAGATTAATCAACCTCACCATCTCTAATTAATTTAATTAACCACCAATGAATTAAATTAATTACTTTAATTACTTTTAAATCCTGCATTCTTAACATTTATTAATTACAAACCAATTAATTAATCATCCCTTAATTCTCCGTCTTAATTAATCATCCTTGATTAATTATTCTTTAATTACATTAAGTAATTAATCTTTAATTACTTACATTAATTAATCCCTAATAATTAATTAATCTCTAATTAATTTATAACCCTTAATTTACTAATTAATTAATCCTTATTCATTAACCAATTAATTTAATTAATCCATAATTATCCATCAATTAATTAATTAAAAGATAAATCAGTTATCTTAATTAACTTCTTAATTATCATTTAAAAGAATTTGGTTAGGAAATTGTTTTAAAACTTGTTTTATTTTACTTTTAAAACCTGCTAATACTCTAGTGTACAGACCCGAGTCAACCCTTAAACAAACTCGAACCCAACCCTTCTCTTCCCCGTACTCTCTCGAATACCTGAACCCTACCTAACATCAAACCAAAAACCCAGATGCACGCTGACACACGTGCACATGCACAACCGATCGTCACCGTTTCGACCAACGCCGCTACCTCCGGCAAGTCGACGACAACTCACACGATCGTTCCCACTACTCAGCAACCCGATACCATCTTCCAAATTGAATTCGAGCAAAATCGAACACCACTGAAACAAAACGATCACTAAAACCACCTCGCATTTCCGCCTCCGACCAACTGAGACCTCACCATCATGCCTGAACCTCCGCCGCAGTCCCCTGCTTCTATTCCCCTTGACCCAATCCACTCATGATGACGAAAACGTCTCGACTTCACCATCGACAAAAATAGACTATCGAACCCTAAATCGACGTCGCACCACCTCCATGGCGAATGATAAATTCCTTCATCATTTTTCCTATGATCATCAACACCTAAGCAACCTTCAGCCTCGAGCACGACGAACATTATTGCGCCAATCGTCGAGAATCGATGAAAAATCAGATTCTGATCAACTCGAAAGTCCTCATCGTCCCCAATCTTAAAAATCTTAAAACTATTATCATGATTCATGATTTTCAAGTTCGAATCCAGTTATATATTCAAAATATAGATTTCAATTCATCGATTTTCCTGACTATATATATATTTACTGTAAATTTCTAATTTTCCGTTACACATTAACTAGTTTCACTTATATTTATTTTTAAAAATAAGATCTAGTTAACTCAAACATAATTCCTTTAGGGATCCTAGCCAGAAATTGTTTAGACGAAGAGATATTAATTATATTTTGATTGAATTGAACCTGTGATTAACAACAAAGCCTAAACATACATATATACAGACAAGCATACTCAAGTATTTGCATATTTATATATATACAAACATATTTACATCCATGCAAACATTTTTCACCACTTCACTTCAAATATTAATCACAACATCAAGTTATAGATCAGACTAAAGTTTAAAATAGTAGTTTACTCACAGTTAGCCTTGTCACCAAATGGCTCTGGCTACCCCTGAAAAACGGCGGCCTTGGAATCATTAATCTACTTGACTTCAACATCGCGCTCCTCGCCAAATGGCTCTGGCGATTCCTAACCCCTGGCCCCACCCTTTGGAAATCCTGGATCACCTCCCTACACTATCACTCTAACCCTCACCTAGTCCTCCACGCCCCCACCGGCATCAAACCATCCCCCTTCTGGTCTGGAGTAGTTTCAACCCTACCACGTGTCAAAAGGCTCTTCCATGTCAACCTGGGCAACGGGGCTAATTGCCTCTTCTGGCTGGACACATGGCATAATCAGCTTCCCCTCTCCTCCATCCTTCCCAACCTCTTCGCTCACACAACTAATATCTTCACCTCCATCTTTGACATTTCCACTTCGGGCCCAGTTCAGCTTCTCCCGGCTACCTACTTCGACCTCTCCACCCTCACCGAGATCCACCTTGTCTCCTCAATTCTCCTCAACACCCACCTCAACCCCCGACCAGACTCCTTCACTTGGGCCCCCAACCCCTCATCCGGCTTCTCCGTTGCCTCCTGCTATGCTCACCTAAACAACCCTGGACGCCTATTCACCTTCCCCAGACTTTGGAAGTGCAGGATCCAGCCCCGCTTCGCTTTCCTGCAGTGGTGCCTCACTCAGGGGCGAATTAACACAAGAGACAGACTCCTCCACCATAACATCGTAGTAGACCCCAGCTGCGTCCTATGTTCCTCCTCAACAGAAAGTTTACAACATCTCTTCTTCGAGTGTGATTTTGCTGTCAGGGTCTGGGCGGCGACAACTGCTCACATTCTCGGACATATTCCCACGTTCACCTCACATTTCGACCATTGGCAGAACAACCCCCCCAACTATCACTTAGATCTCACGGTAGCTATTTTCAGTTGGTGGATCTGGGCCGAGCGTAATGCACGTGTATTCTGCAAGCCCATATCCAACTTTGAAGGAACTTGTAGACGTATTATTCACCATTTCTCATCTATATCAGGTCGTAGCTTCTCCGCACCGTTCAGGTTGAGACTACCCCACCCCAGCTCTCCACAGGCTGAATCCTCGGGCAGCACATCAGCAGTTCCTCCTGACAGGCATCGTAGGCACCTTTAACCGCAATTTAGCTCTGGTCTTTTCATTCCTGTTGTTTGCTATATGTATTTTGTATATATAACTCTGTCTCACAATGACTAGCTTACTGCTTCTCAATACTTTTTGGCCAGTGAACAGGCTTGTTGATCGCAATATTTACTTATTTATATGATATCTAATCGGCTGTGTAGTGCCACGCTACACAACCGTGTCGCTCAAAAAAAAGTATTTGCATATTTATATATATACAAACATATTTACATCCGTGCAAACATTTTTCACCACTTCACTTCAAATATTAATCACAACATCAAGTTATAGATCAGACTAAAGTTTAAAATAGTAGTTTACTCACAGTTAATTGATAAGCAGAGAAGGTTATAAACTAAGATGCTATGATTTTTGGAAACTGGATGCTTTAGATTTGAACTGGAACTTATTGAGTTGCTCCTGCTTCTGATCTGAAGCTTAGATGTTGAAATGATTTGCTTGGTTGATCTAGTTGAATTTACTTTGATTTAATTTCTGGTTTGAAATGGTTACAGGCTTTTGAACTGGAATTTGTACTAAAATCTGAACTTGAATTTGATTAGAAACTGAGTTGATTCTTTACTATAGCTTCAGGTTGAATTTGCAGTTTTGAAAGATTGATGATTTTTCTCAGGTTTGATTTTTTTTACAGGCTTTTGATTCTTAGTTTGAAAAATAAAGATAGGAAAGAAATAGAGAAAAGGATGGTATCGATATATTTTTAGCTTGATTAAATATTTTATTTAAAAATGAAAAGAAAATAAATTGGATGACACTTGTAATTTGCATGAAAATTTTGCTTACATTTGTTAAACTATATGCTAAAAGTCTTACACTTGTATTTAGCATGATTTAATAAATTTACATTTGTAATATGCATGTGTTAATTAATTTTTATAAATGTTTTTATAAAACCTTATATTAAATTTCTACTTAGTTAATACATATCTCACTCATAAGAAATAATTATTTATATTTATACTCATTTTCTATTATTTAGTTAATTTACTATAAGATTTATCATTTCTAGATATTTATAAATTCAATATTTATTATAGTTTCAAATCCATTTTTATACATCCAGATATTTTAATTATCAGAATTTAATTTGTTCAGTTTACAAATCAGTATTTAATAAATTTAATCCTGTTAATTACCAATTAACAGATGTCTAAAAATCCGGGCTATCACATTCCTCCCCCCTTTAAATCTTTTCGTCCTCGAAAAGGGACGAAGCCAGAATTTATTAAAATGCTTATTATTAGTTGAATTATCCTTTAAGCAATTTGAACTTCTCGATTTCCATTTTTTTAAATTTTTTTTAAAACACTTTAAAATCTAAATAATATCACCAAAAAAGTTTTTTACAAAAATATTTTTATAACTCGATGTTTCCACAAGTCCATCCTCGCTCTCACAAAAATTCGCTCATACGTTGATCAGGCGTAAGACTGAAAATCTATAAGTACTTGGTAAACTCGTTTTCAACACCCAGTGAACATACTGGAAATATTTTGTTGAAAATATAGAAAACGTTTTTGAAAATAGAGAAAACATCTTTGGTGAGAATGCTCTGGAAATCATCACCCCCTCCATGGTTGCAGTTAACCCGATGGTTACATTGCCATCCCGGCAAAATCCATAGATAACTGTAGGCACTCTGCGCCCCTCGATTACACCATGGAACCCGCCACAGATCGCAACTACATCTGGGGTTACGTTGTCATCACGACAAAAACCCATATAACTATATGCATCAGCGCCCTCGAATTTCGCTGTCAAAAATGAAACTTCTCCACTCCACCATAGATCGCAGTCTACTGATGTTACGTTGCCATCTCGACAAAATCAAACATAGACCGTTGACACTCACCTTCACACGATTTTTGCTATGGTCCACAATAGATCACAGTGACATCGAGTTACACTGTCGTCACAACATAACTCAAATGCCTCTATAGGCATCAGCGCCCTCGACTTTTGCTACCCACACATGAACTTCAGTTTGTCCGGACTTCCTCACAGGATCAACTTTAGAACCCCCCTTAGGGCTCAAGGCAGTACCACCCCGTGGCACTCCTAAGAAATTCATTCCATGGGAGCGCCTTATTCCCCAAAGCCATTCTCAAAACACTTTATACTATATACTTATAGTATCTTTCAAATCATACCCTTTATGATTTATATCAAAATCTCCTTTACACAAAATCGATATCCCAAATCGATAGTTCCAAACTTGGCTTTCCAAATTCCCAAAACTGATTTTTCTCAAAAATCAAAAGCCTTTCCAAAATCCATAGGTTCCAAAACCCTTTCCAAAATCATTCTCATAAAATCCTTTATATATATATAGATATATAATCTTGAAAAATCTTGGATCACTTCATACTTGTATAAATTCTCTTTTTATACTTCAAATATTTCAAAAACCCTTTTTCTTTGGCTATAGATTCAACAAGGGGAGTTTATCAAAAATATAAATATACACAACTTTGTTTATGCCAAACTAATATTCAAGTTTGATTTCTTTATAAAGTTATTTACCACCTTACTTACTTTTCATAAAGTGAATTTCAATCATAGAAATATCCAACTCCCATTTTATTTCATCATTCATTTTTTTCAAAATATACCTTTCCATCTCACAAAATCATTTTATAGTTCTTATCCACAAATTTCCAATATCAATTTCACTATAGGTTTCACATCACATTCCAAGGAAAAATTTAAAACTCAACGCTTAGAGTTTATTTCAAATCATCTTTGGTATTATGTATATCCTCATTTATACATATTTATTTCCTTTACACATCAAGTTATATTTTAAATTTAAACCACTTTTGGTTTAATTCAAAACAAATTTCTTTAAAATTTTCAAACAATTCATGTTTGAAACAGGACCCTTTCATTCAAATAATACTATTTATTATTTCTTTTAGCACTTTGAAACAAATTCCAAATTTTCTGAACTTAGATTTAAAACTTCACAATTTAAATATCTTCAAATTTACAAGTCAGACTTATCTAAATTGTTACTTCCTTAAAACATTTCATTTGCTTTATCATTGTTATCATTAGAAAACAAACATCCCATTATTAGACACAATAACCATTTCTGGTTTTATCTTATCTTTATAATTCATATTATCCAATTCCTATTTGGTTGTATTTCCATTACCCCTTAAATTTATTATATTTAATTCCAATAATTCAACAACCAATTACCTTAATATATGTAATAATTAGAAAAACTATTGCTTTATATATCAAAATATAAGCTTATATGCAAATAATTTTTAAAACCGTTTTAAAATCTTTATATAAGAAAATAACAATTACGCCCTCATATATAATACACTCAACTCATCCTAGGATACTACTGACCCTATCCTTAATGAGTAAACCCACCAGAGCCAAGGTTCTCACTTAACCTTCAGCCCTGATACCAAATGTAACGACCCAAAATTTTCGACCCCGAAAATTCGACACTAATACGTTCACTGTAGAAATTCCGAATATCCGAACGCCGGAAATTCCCGATATTTAGGGTAAAGAAGAAAGAGGTAGAAGAAGAAACAGAGACAAAACACAGATTCTCACATTCGCAGCGGATAAAATATAATATCAAATAATAGCAGTTATACAAAGGAAAACTGTATCTGTTAATTTACATTTAATACATCAGAGTTACAACCAATTACATATAAACTGGACAGTTAAAATTAACTTGTCCCAGTACTACAAACAATAACACTCAGTGGAATACTCCATACGTTCCTACCATCCAGCTCGCCTCCTGAGCTCCAGAACGTCCTTACCTAAAAATCTGTAATACTCGGTCTGACCCGAGCATTACCAT
The DNA here is from genome assembly GCA_030737815.1 of Allium fistulosum. NCBI lineage: Eukaryota > Viridiplantae > Streptophyta > Magnoliopsida > Asparagales > Amaryllidaceae > Allium > Allium fistulosum. The sequence goes on from CM060904.1 coordinate 361,983,756, forward strand.
AAAGTAACACCCGAGTCAGGCTGGAAACCAGCGTGAGTGAAACCCATTTAATTTGAAATACTAAGGTTGTAATTTTTTTTTGAAAAGCCAGGGTAACTCGTACCTCACTACGAGTTCTTATCTTGTTATAGTCAAACACTTATTTCACAAAATAATATCTAAGTACCGTTACTTAGTTTCAATGGTCCAGATTACTCAGTTTATTCCATTCCAGCCTATTTGATTTACAAATCAAATCTATAAAGAATTATAGATTTCAAATCAAAGTGGTTTCGGGTATTTACCGATACCCGACCCCGGTCTCTTCGAATCCAATGTTATTTATTAAACCAAAAGTTTAAGTTTAAACAATACAATTTATACACAACAATTCATCTCAAATCACAAAGCAGCACATATCACATATCAGAGATATTCAAATAATTCAAGGCATTCAATCATCCATAAGCAAGATTAATCAACCTCGCCATCTCTAATTAATTTAATTAACCACCAATGAATTAAATTAATTACTTTAATTACTTTTAAATCCTGCATTCTTAACATTTATTAATTACAAACCAATTAATTAATCATCCCTTAATTTTCCGTCTTAATTAATCATCCTTGATTAATTATTCTTCAATTACATTAAGTAATTAATCTTTAATTACTTACATTAATTAATCCCTAATAGTTAATTAATCTCTAATTAATTTATAACCCTTAATTTACTAATTAATTAATCCTTATTCATTAACCAATTAATTTAATTAATCCATAATTATCCATCAATTAATTAACTAAAAGATAAATCATTTATCTTAATTAACTTCTTAATTATCATTTAAAAGAATCTGGTTAGGAAATTGTTTTAAAACTTGTTTCATTTTACTTTTAAAACCTGCTAATACTCTAGTGTACAGACCTGAGTCAACCCTTAAACAAACTCGAACCCAACCCTTCTCTTCCCCATAGTCTCTCGAATACCTGAACCCTACCTAACATCAAACCAAAAACCCAGATGCACGTGACACACGTGCACATGCACAACCGATCGTCACCTCCTCGACCAACGCCGCTACCTCCAGCAATTCGACGATGACTCACACGATCGTTCTCACTACTCAGCAACCCGATACCATCTTCCAAATTGAATTCGAGCAAAATCGAACACCACTGGAACAAAACGATCACTAAAACCACCTCGCATTTCCGCCTCCGACCACCTGAGACCTCGCCATCATGCCTGAACCTCCGCCGCAGTCCCCTGCTTCTATTCCCCTTGATCCGATCCACTCACGATGACGAAAACGTCTCGACTTCACCATCGAAAAAAACCAGATTATCGAACCCTAAATCGACGTCGCACCACCTCCATGGCGAATGATAAATTCCTTCATCATTTTTCCTATGATCATCGACACCTAAGCAACCTTCAGCCTCGAGCACGACGAACATCATTGCGCCGATCGTCGAGAATCGATGAAAAAGAAGATTCTGATCAACTCGAAATTCCTCATCGTCCCCAATCTTAAAAATCTTAAAACTATTATCAAAATTCATGATTTTCAAGTTCGAATCCAGTTATATATTCAAAATATAGATTTCAATTCATCGATTTTCCTGACTATATATATATTTACTGTAAATTTCTAATTTTCCAGTTACACATTAACTAGTTTCACTTATATTTATTTTTAAAAATAAGATCTAGTTAACTCAAACATAATTCCTTTAGGGATCCTAGCCAGAAATTGTTTAGACGAAGTGATATTAATTATATTTTGATTGAATTGAACCTGTGATTAACAACAGAGCCTAAACATACATATATACAGACATGAATACTCAAGTATTTTCATATTTATATATATACAAACATATTTACATCCATGCAAACATTTTTCACCACTTCACTTCAAATATTAATCACAACATCAAGTTATAGATCAGACTAAAGTTTAAAGTAGTAGTTTACTCACAGTTAATTGATAAGCAGAGAAGGTTATAAACTGAGATGCTCTGATTTTTGGAAACTGAATGCTTTAGATTTGAACTGGAACTTGTTGAGTTGCTCCTGCTTCTGATCTGAAGCTTAGATGTTGAAATGATTTGCTTGATTGATCTAGTTGAATTTGCTTTTATTTAATTTCTGGTTTGGAATGTTTACAGACTTTTGAACTGGAATTTGTACTAAAATCTGAACTTGAATTTGATTAGAAACTGAGTTGATTCTTTACTATAGCTTCAGGTTGAATTTGTAGTTTTGAAAGATTGATGATTTTTCTCAGGTTTGATTTTTTTTTACAGGCTTTTGATTCTTAGTTTGAAAAATAAAGATAGGAAAGAAATAGAGAAAAGGATGGTATAGATATATTTTTAGCTTGATTAAATCTTTTATTTAAAAAAGAAAAGAAAATAAATTGGATGACACTTGTAATTTTCATGAAAATTTTGCTTACATTTGTTAAACTATATGCTAAAAATCTTACACTTGTATTTAGCATGATTTAATAAATTTACATTTGTAATATGCATGTGTTAATTAATTTTTATAAATGTTTTTATAAAACCTTATATTAAATTTCTACTTAGTTAATACATTTCATACTCATAAGAAATAATTATTTATATTTATACTCATTTTCTATTATTTAGTTAATTTACTATAAGATTTATCATTTCCATATATTTATAAATTCAATATTTATTATAGTTTCAAATCCATTTATATACATCCAGATATTTTAATTATCAGAATTTAATTTGTTCAGTTTACAAATCAGTATTTAATAAATTTAATCCTGTTAATTACCAATTAATAGATGTCTAAAAATCCGGGTTATCACACTTTAGATACAACACCTTCCAGCAGCGGACCGGATCGAGGTAGGGAAATTTGGTTTGTATTTCTGATTTTCCCATTCAGACTCTTTTCGATCCTAGAGCATCACACTCTTTCATCTCTAGTTTTTTGGTAGATTGTTTGCACTTAGACATCTCTTTAGTAGTAGACCCCATTGTTGTTTCAAACCCCATGGGAGGATCGACACTCTTGTCTATGGTTTGTAGTGGTTTGAAAATTTATATCCTAGGCGTAGAATTTGACTATGACGCCAATATTTTGGGATTTTCGGGGTGTGGGATGATTTTGGGAATAGATTGGCTATCCACATATGGAGTTGTATTATATTACGAGGGGAGGGTCGTTGGACTAGAGACATGCATCGGTAGGACTCTCGAGATTCCTTGCGACCCGCAAGGGTCAGTTATGTTGAGCTTCCTTTATTTCCTCGATTCATCATCATCAGAGTTAGATTCAGTTCCTATCGTCAGAGATTTTTCCAGACATCTTGGAGGAGGTTAGGGGACAACCCACCCTAAGAGAGAGATTGACCTCCGGATTTATTTTGCTAGCCAGTAGCATTACCCGTAGGGCATATGGCACCTAGGGAAAGGAAAGGATTGAGCAAGCAGATCCATGAGATTTAGAGAAAGGTTTCATAAGAAGAAACATATCGGAATAGGGAACTCCAGTCGTCTTCGCTACCGAAGCATGTGGTTCTCTCCGACTTTTCATTGACTATAGAGAATTGAATAAGCTCATAAAGAAGAACCATTATCCACTCTCTAGTATAGATGATCTTTTCAACCAGTTAGTTGGCTCTTGAGTATCCTCCCAGCTTGATTTAGCCACTGGATTTCATCAGCTTAGGGTCGCTGATGATAACATTGATAAGACCGCATTTAGGACACCAGATTGATTCTTTGAGTGGTTGGTCATGACTTTTGGGCTAACCAATGTCCCAGCCTAGTCTATAGATTTGATGAACCATGTTTATAGAGATGTCCTAAAATAAAGTTCATGGTGGTATTCTTGGTCGACATTTTGGTGTCGTCCAAGGAGTATGGAAGAGCTTGTTATTCATCTGAAGGAGGTTCTTTGTATGCCTCGTATTCGTCAGTTGAGAGCAGAATTCATGAAGTATCACTTTTGAAGTGCGTTTATTGGGGCGTAGAGAATGTCTACACATAATAGGAATTTAAGAAACGGTTTTGTACATTTAGGATTGAGATTATGGAAATCCAAAGATAGATAGGCAAAGGTTAGAGATGTACAATAAAATTCAGTACATAAGCAGAGAAGAAAGTCCATGTGTAGGTAATTGCAGAAATTATAATTGTCTCAGACAAGTGGATTTGACGGTGATGCCTTAGAATAAAAATGAGTATACAAGAGGAATAGGAGTAAAAGCCTTTAGTTTAGGAAAAGTACTCCGAGGGTAGTAAGCAGGAAGACCCACTTTATACTAAGCCCAATAAAATGAAATTTTTGAAATTTAAAAGGTTGAAAAAAATATTGTAATTATTGGAATTGAAAATTTTCATTGTTAATATTTTCTTTCAGAAAATAAACATGCGGTATTTGAAGAATGGTGTGAAATTTAAGTTGGTTTTTATATCATGAAAAAATAGAATTCTTTTTGAAGAATTATAGGGTATATGTATATAACTCACTAGTTTCATTATAAGTAAACAAAGATTTTAAACATAAAAAACCCAGAGTGTATTAAGTATGGAAAACGTAGATTACAACTTTTATTGTTATAATAAATGTTTTCGGGGAAAGTAAGTGGAGCTTAGGCTATAACACTATTGTTATAGTAAGTGACTCTCAAGAGAAATATTTTTACATAGGTATATGAGATTTATTGGTATATATTTAATTGAATCCATACACTAGTATTTTTGGGTTGTAGTAACAGTGTTTTATGCAACATCCGTTTTAACCCAAATAAAAATGTATTTTAAAAGGTAATTTCTAAGTATAGGAACAAAATGGTTTGTAAAGTACACTTATTATTAATAAGTATAAGGAAGTGTTTTTGCAGTTATGGGAATATTAAAACAGTTTTGAAGATGAGTTTTTCTGAAAAGAAAATATGTAAGTTATATATTAGAAAATATTTATCATGGAAGAATATAATTTAAACATATTTTAATCTATTGGAGTGAAAAGAATAATGGTATGATTTTCTATGAAACCAATAAAAATGTTTTGTGCAAATTACAAGGAATACATGAAAGAGATATACAAGGTATGAAAAGCACCATATTTTTTATACCCTATTTCGAAAAATATAAAATAAGTTCCTTGTAATTCCACATAAACATGAAATTCTCTTTTAAAAGGTTCATAGAAGATTTTAGCATTAATAATTTCTCATTTGAGAAAGCAGTTCCAATATATTAAGGTATGAGACCGTAAGGTATAATAAGAAGATGTTTTGAAAACACATAAAGGATATTTTAAAGATATTTTAAAAGAAAATGGTTTAGTGAAAAAGTAAATAAGTCTTTGAAATGAAAAACTTAATAAAAGTAAAATTTGAAAATTCAAATTTTTATAGAAAACTTTAAAAGTCTTTAAATAAAAGAGAGATATAAGTTTTAGACTTAAAAATTTGGAAGTTTTTCCCTCTAGGTTTGGGAAATAATATTAAGTGACCAAATATTTTTGAAATTAATAGAAACTGAAAAGATAACACTTTTAAAGACAAAGATGTTGAGATTTGATGTTTTAAATTTTTTTAGAAACCTTAGTTTTTAAAACAAGGTGGTAAATACCAAACCAAACTCTTAAATGTGGAGTAGATAAGAATAATTTCCTAGGAGTAATGGAAAAGGTGTAAGGAGATAGCAGTAATTACTTTTAGAAGTAATAATGGAAGTTTCCGTAAAGTGTATAGGACACTAGTAAGAACCTAGGAATGTTGATTCATGAAGAACGGTAAAATGGAATTAGTAGGATAGTAAGACAAGCATGGTTGAGAATGAGTATTCTTGATTTTGGAAGAACTTGGGAAAAGCATCTTTCTTTAGTGGAATTCATATAGTAGTAGTTTTCAAGCTAGCATTGGAATGACACCTTTTGAAGCTCTTTTTGGAAAGGCCGTGTAAGACGTCTTCATGTTGGTTGGAATCTACGGAAAGGTTGCTTCTTGGTTCCGACATGATTAGAGAGATTTCGGAGAAGACTAATTTGATTAGGAGAAAATTCGTATGTCATATCCATGTCTCTTTGATATTAGGTTTTAGAATTTCCTTTTTCCATCTCTAGTTTTGAATAGGTTCTTTCCTTTATTATCCATTGGGAGGGTAGAACTTAGGATTTAACCTATGGATGGTAGGATTTGATGCAAACATGTTAATAGAACATGTTATGAATGATGTATGCTAATGATTGCAAGTGTTTGCTAGTGGATGCTAATGGACACATATAGGTACATTAGGCACTATTATTCTTTAGGGATCAGCCTAATTAGGACACTAGAGCATATGCATATGGATGTGTGTGCATTTTTACTTTATTTCCATGGTTGCCATAAATGGATGTTTATAACATGATTGTTGCATTAGGATGATGGTTGTAGCACACATATAGAACTATCTTATCATTAGGAATTTTTGCATTCATTTGGATACATGGTATGGACATGATTACATAAAAGGAGGTCAACTGAATCAGTGGACCGCCTAATCTTTTGCATTAGTTAGGAACATTTACACTACACTAATTGCATAAGTATCATAAATTGCATTAAAAAAACTTAAGGACAATGGATGAATGGTTGATGATTGAGTAGTTGATTGTATAATTGGATGAAAACATTTAGTACATTCTTTTATCCTTAGAAATTTCGAGGACGAAATCCCGTAAGGAGGGGAGAATGTAACAACCAAAATTTTGACCCGTAATAATTAATTTGTTAATTAATTAAAAAACAAAATAACTTTGTGAAATAATCAGAATTGAGCCACGGGAGTTGCACCATTGTGTCCGTGGTAATTTTCTGGTCAATTTCCATATATAGAACGTCAGAAACCAAGCTAATATGAACAAGTTATAAGATAAACAAAAATAAAAAAACAAATATTGGCTAGGTTGACCACCAGGTCGACCTAACCACACCCTAGATCGACTGGCCGGTCGACCTGGGTATAGGGGCGGTCGACCTGGCAGTCGACCCGCCTTAGAAATTATACGAAGGAAAATTCCTTCATCCAGTAACGTTTATTAGCCTATTTTCTACGTGTTTTGCATTCTTTAACTCAATCTGGTCCTTCCATTCTTGCATCCGATGGTTCCTATTCAGCCTATGACGTGGTTGCATCCTATTCAGTCCCCAAATCCAACAGTCTGAGATCCACTTCTACCCCTATAAATAGAACCGGAGGCCTAACACTTTTTCTCATTCTAGATTTTCTCCGCTTGGGTTCACCATTTTAGGAAGGACCCTAAAAGGAATAATTTTCCAAGAAGAGAAAGTTTTTAATAAAAATATTTTAACAACCCCAAGTGGATCCGTGAAGGCCTAAAGGGAAGAGCTAAGGACCAGAGGTGAGTGATTGTAATTATTTTAAGATTTATTTAAGTAACTTAAAATAATATGGTTTCCAATAGTTGTAGTTTTACTACAATTTTTGGAATAGCTTTTTCAGTAGTTTATTTACAGTTTTTAGAATTATTTTCAATCTATTTCCCGTCAGCTATTCTTTTCAGTAATTTTAGTTTATTTCTGTTAATTATAATTTATTACTGTTAAGCATACCTTTTTATTGATTTACAGTTTATTTACAGTATTTAAGTTTATTTACTGTTATTTATTTCTTATTTACATCTTTTTCGACGTTTTGGATTTTATGCAAGCGTCTATTCTCTTCATCCACCTTTTCTTCGCGTATAGATTAGAGTAAATTAAACACGAATATGGATTATATAAGTAAGAATATTGAATGAACAAAATAAGATGTAAATTATAAAGACTGTAATAAATAATGGAATTGGACTGTAATAAATAATGGAATTGGACTGAAATTATGCCAAATTACAATTAGAATTGGACTAATTAAAGATAATTGGCATAGTTATAACTTAGAATTATAACTAAATAGAGTAAAAGATGAAATAAGCTTATTTTCACACTTAGACCTTGGGTTAAGTAATAAGCATGATTATAATGTATGTTATAATAAGAAAAAGAACATAATAAGGCTTATCTTAAGACTTAGGATAAATTAATAAGCACAGATAGTAGAGAAAAGTGTAAAGCCTTATTTAAATAATTTACCTAAGTTAATAAGCAAAGATGAAAGTAGGACCTGTACCAAATAGCATTCTCTATTAGACAAAACGGTAGTCCCACATTAGCCTGAAGTGAGACGAGGGCACGCTTATGCTAAAAATGGTAGTAATTGGTCAATTAGAAGTCCAAATCACAGGAGATATGGATAAGGGGCGTAACTAGATATTGTTTGGATGAAGGGCCAATACCAACAACACTTCCTCTATTTTCTATGGACACACGGTGATCTCACATTAGCCTGAAATAAGATGAGGGGCACGCTTATGTCAGAGTTTGAGGTAATAAGAAGACCAAAATTGGATGAGAAAAAGGTAGCATGGTAGTAGTTACACGTGCGACTTCAATTCGGGTGCTCAGTAATAGCTATGAGTTCCAAGCGCTTAGTATGGGTGTCTTTCGTAGACACCATTGCCTTCTGTGTAGGGAGCTATATATGCCGTCCTGATCCACAGTGGTTGCTTTGTGCATCTTTCATAGATATCATTGGCTGTTGTGTAGGGAGTTATATAGCGGCTAGTCCGCAGTAAGGTCTATGGATTTGCAGGCCGATCAAAAAGGGTAGAATTAGGGTTACATCCTAATTATAGGATTAGAAATTCAGCCTAGTCAAAGCAGAAATCAAGGGCAAGTGCAAGCAATTAAAGTTAACCTATCTTATAAATTGAGCGATATTTAATCATACTTATTTCCAGTTTATCTCCTTCATATTTTCTTTATTATCCTTATTTATGCTAGAACTATTGTAGAGTATATTACTTTTTTCTTGCTTAAAGACTCTAGTAATTACTATCATTCATCAGACTTTTAGTCTGACCCACTCCTCTATTTTCCATTTTCCCCCCATAGGCAATCAAGGGAGAAGTCAGTAGATCGCTGTTACTTGGAGTTTTCTTGGAGAAGATTTCTACCATGTATTTGATAAAACTATTTGTAAAAGAGATTAGGCCAATTTATAAAACAAGTTTAATATTTATAACTTTAATAAACTCTCCTTACCAAATTATTGGTGTTTATAACTAAATATTTATCTATATAAATAAATAGATATTTCTTTATTTAAATAAAAAGATTTGAATCAAATGATTCAAAATCCACAAACACATTAGAATTCCTTATGACTAAATATTAGATTATCACAAAATTTTAGTCATGAACTAACTCCGTAAAATTATAAATCTTAACTATATACCAAATCAAACTTATAATATAAAGTTATTATTGTAAATATATATTTATATATAACCAACTACCAAAATAATCACTTCGACTTCTGGGCACAACATTACAAACACAACAACACTCAAACGGGTTCAAGCAATGGGTCGGGAATGCAGCGGTCATTTCAACCGCTCCACCAGTTACAACTTAATCACGAATTCCAGTTTTAGAATGCAATTTCGACCTTTTAAATCAAAGAATTTTCAAAAACTTACAACATTAAAGTTTTTCCTTAACGTCTTAGCTTTTCAGAAGAAAAAAAAGTTTCGCTCAATTTGGGTTTACGGTTAAAAAGTTATGGCGGTTTTACTTTTAGGTTTCGACTCGGAAAATTGACAAAGCAGAGCATGTATACCAGATTCAAACCCAATTTCGACCCTTTAAATCATAGAATTTTACAATACTTGCAACATGAAAGTTGTTTCTTAGTGTCTTAGCTTTCTATCAAAAGAAAGCATACATAAATTCGGGTTTACGGTTAAAAAGTTATGACAATTTTACTTTTAGGTATCAACTCAGAAAATTGGATATGGCTATCCTATAACATCGGTTTCAAACTAAATTTAGACCCATTTAAACACAATATTTCGAAAAATGATTAAAAGAGAACTTATAGCTTATTTTAACATCTTTCTAGCACAAAAATATTGAACCAATTTGGATTATTTCACACCAAGATATCGCTGTTTTACAGCAGCGATTTTTACAATTTATTTTCAGCAAACAATAAAAAATCATCAAATTTAAGCAACCAATTCACAATGAAATTAAAAGCAATTCAATCAACAAACTATAAAATTTAATCCAAACAGTGACTAATCAATTATACATTTGAATTAGAGATAGTAGGGTGAGTATTCAACTCACCTTTAACTAGAGATTGCATGCTATCTTCTCAAATATGCTAAGCTAATCATCTCCTTCTCTAAAACACCTAATTTTCTCTCCTTATTTTCTTATAATTTGTAGAATTTCCTTTGATTTTTTAAGATCAAAACTAGGGTTGAGATGAACTTTTCTTATTTTTGGTTGTAGGAGGAAGACAGAAACGTGATGAATAATGAGAAGCTTTGTTTTGATCGGTTGGAGTATTAGCATAGGCTAATTGGGTTAATGGGTTTGGAATTAAAAAGCCCAAACTAGATAATTAAATTCAATTATCTTAAATCCATACTTAGCCTAATCAAAAAAATTGAATAACACAATACTCTCTTTAGTATAAATTTAATTAAATTAGCCCAACAAAGCAATAAACCAATTAATCAAATTTTAGCCTAATAAAATGATTAAATTATTTTTAACAAATAAACTATCAATTACAATTTTCCATTTTACAACATTAAATCTCAGTATTAATTTAAATTTACAACAATATTTAAATTTAATCAATTATTCACAAAACTAGATTTAATTTCTCATTCAAATTTCACAAATTACAATTAAATATTAATTATCCATAATTAAACTTAACTAAGTAGTTAATTAAAAACAAGGTTGTTACAGACTCCTCCCATTAAAGAAAATTGCGGCCTCGCAATTTGCTTTAATGAAATAAATCCATGATATAAATTTCTTCATAAAATATAATTTGCTAACATTTTTCTAATTTCATTCCCAAAATCACCCAATTTAATATTAGTCCAAATTATAACACTAAACTCAAATTTTTAGTTATAAAAAGATTACAAAATTCCCAAAAATATTCTAACGCCTCAAATTTTAGAAAATTTTCGCCAGCGTCTCCTTTTCACGGCTAGCGTTTCAAAAATTTACAATATGAATATAATTACATAATATACATCTCATCTAAAGGATGAGGCATCCCATAGGGAAAAACATAAAAATACGATATGTAATCCGAGATGCGTACCTTATATTTGAAATATTAGCGAGTTCGCTAATATTCCTTAAACAAACAATTTATAATCTTTTAAACGGCGTCTATTTAACTTCAGATACCTACACCTATCTCAAAAATTCATGTTAGTATTTAATATAAAATTCATATCAAATAAAAGATATTAAAAAGTCAAGATTACACTTAGTTAGATTGACAACAAATATTACATAACGAAAGAAATTCGTTCTTAAATTTCCAAGTTTTAAATATTTCTTATGTCAAAATGTCACGTTCGATGTTTAGGAACCCATATCGATAACATGGCGTCCCACATATCGATCAGAATCCTTAAACAACATCCGGATAAGTCAACACAATAGATAATCACAAGTTTATATGCATTTGTTTTATTTCCACTAATATCCAAGCATCCAATTTTAAATAAATGCAAGCAAACAATCAATTCCTAGTAACCAATCAACCAAAATATACATAATCACTTACAGCGGAACAATTCAATGTCTGAAATTCTGCTGCGCAACTCTGATTATCCCTAGATCATTTAAATATCAAACTTCTTTACTCAAATTTCCCAAATTTTCTATTAAAAGAGAACGGTTCATTTTAATTTAATTCATACCAATTAAAATTTCAAAATTTTCTTAACTCTAAAATATTTTACTCATTATTCACTAAAGGTTTTAAATGTCACAAATTCCAATTTAACAAAATAAAAAATTTAAATCAATTTACACCCAAATGATTATCTCAATAATCATTTTACATTCCTATCCCTAACTAGATAATTAATATAACTATCTACCACACAACCCGAGGGATAGGGCTCTAAGTCATCTAGGTCTTGGATCCGTAATATTATATGTTATAATATTCTGACACAGCTCTGATACCAAACTGTAATAACCTCACCGTGATGCTAGATTAGCAAAGAACATTACAAGTAATGTCGTCTGCTAATCCGGAGAACACGGCTTGTTAAGGGCGATCAAATGTGAATATATCTTTATACTAATACTGACACGTCATTTATACCTTTTCACTTAATATCTGAACTGAATTTGACATGTACAATATTAATACAAAGTAATAGACACACCGATTTCTCAAAATGGGAACAATATATCATATAAATAACAGTCACAGATCACAGTGGAATAAATCTCAACATATACATATACAAATTATTTAGTTTACAAAATGAAATACTAAACTCAATTTTTATACAAATTTAACAATTCTATAATCTCAATTATACATCTTATATACAAGGTCCAAATTCCTAAATGGGATAAACTAAAAGTCCAAATGTTTATCTCCTTGCTAGCACAACCATTCAAAGGTCAACCTGTCCTGTAACCTAAAAAGTCTCGGCCTGACCCGAGCAAAATAACACCCAGGTCAGACTATATATAAATATCCAATAGGGTGAGAACAAGATATAGCACAAGAACAAACAACATATAAGTAAATACAGATGTTCAAGATTGAATTCACAGAACAAAACACAATGTCCCTAAGCAAGCAAATATCAATGATTAACTCAGTATAGAGTTATAAGTTTACGTCACAAATATGAACTTGTCACTAAACAAAAAATAACAGAATTAACTTAACATCCATCACAAGACACAAGAATATATGTTTATTTCATAAACACAAGACACAAGAATATATATACTTATTTCTTGAACACAGAATAGTCACATAATCCAAATATCCAGAATCCAAGATATCTTAATCCAAACCGATCGTAATGATCGTCCAAAACAATCCAATGATTGTACTCAAAACCCGTGGCAAACAAACAAACAAATTGGTATCACTCGAACCGATCCGATACCAAGGATCGTATTCAGACCGGGAACACAGAATCATAGAATGATCTCGAGGACAGTCCATACCGATCAAGGTGATCGTAGAAACCATGACTCGATAACTCACATTTATTTAATATTATTATATTATTATGTTCAAAAAGAAATCCATGAATAAACTTCTTAAGGATCTAGCAGCCACTTGCTGCACACCAAAAGAGAGTAAACTCTAAAGTGCCAAACACTATCACCTTTAGTAATCACAAGAATTTAACTAATACGTCCCATACCGTATGGTGAAATCCAAGTTTTGCTAAAAGCTAGTAAGTATCACTTATTATGGATACCACCGGAAAACCCGAACTACATTCTCTTAAGGATCTAGCAACCACTTGTCGCACACCAGAAGAGAATACAACTCTAAAGTGTAAAATACCTTCTAATAGCAATCACACAAATTTAACCAAGGCAACCCATACTACCCAGTGAAATTCAAGTATTCTCTAATGGGCTAGTAAGTTCCACTCAAACATTATATTCAATGAGTTATACCATATTCGACAAAGCGCTATTCGAAAGCATTTAAACCAATCGATGATACTAAGTCGATTATTAGTACTCCTCAAATTATAGAATTAAGGTTCTCAAAATATTTATTTAATTTTTCACTTATTAAAATTTTCCGTTATTCCAAATTATTCCAATTGTATTTATTTTATGAACTATGATTTTCCATTTTCCAAAACCATATTAATACTTAAATTTCCATAAAGTTGTATTGTTCACGAATAATATTTTAAAACCATATGTGTGTGTGTGTGTGTGTGTATATATATATATTTTTAATTAATCACTTATTCTCTAAAACCCTATTTATTACTCTTAGAAACGTCCAAAAAATCTGTATTTGTACACTAGTATAAAACAACTTATGTTTATACTTCAAAACCATGTTTCTAAATCTCATAACATTTTATTTAATAAATTAAATTTATATTTCACAAAACATATTTTTAAAATCCATAACTATTTATACAAGTGATACTTAATATAAATATAAATATTTGATAAAACTATTTGTAAAAGATATTAGGCCAATTTATAAAACAAGTTTAATATTTATAACTTTAATAAACTCTCCTTACCAAATTATTGCTGTTTATAACTAAATATTTATCTATATAAATAAATAGATATATCTTTATTTAAGTCCAAAGCTTTGAATCAAATGATTCAAAATCCACAAACACATTAGAATTCATTATAACTAAATATTAGATTATCACAAGATTTTAATCATGAACTAACTCCATAAAATTCTAACTCTTAACTATATACCAAATCAAATTTATAATATAAAGTTATTATTGTAAATATATATTTATATATAACCAACTACCAAAATAATCACTTCGACATCTAAGCACAACATTACAAACACAACAACACTCAAACGGGTTCAAGCAATGGGTCGGGAATGCAACGGTCATTTCAACCACTCCACCAGTTACAAGTCAGTCACGAATTCCAGTTTTAGAATGCAATTTCGACCTTTTAAATCAAAGAATTTTCAAAAACTTACAACATTAAAGTTGTTCCTTAATGTCTTAGCTTTTCAGAAGAAAAAAAGTTTTGCTCAATTTGGGTTTATGGTTAAAAAGTTATGGCGATTTTACTTTTAGGTTTCGACTCGGAATATTGACAAAGCAAAGCATGTTTACTAAATTCAAACCCAATTTCAACCCTTTAAATCATAGAATTTTACAAAACTTGCAACATGAAAGTTGTTTCTTAATGTCTCAGATTTCTATCAAAACAAAGCTTACATAATTCGGGTTTATTTAAAATGTTATGACCATTTTACTGTCAGGTATCAACTCAGAAAATTGGATATAGCTGTGCTATAACATCGGTTTCAAACTAAATTTAGACCCATTTAAACATAGTATTTCGAAAAATGATTAAAAGAGTACTTATAGCTTATTTTAATATCTTTCTAGCACAAAATGATTGAACCAATTTGGATCATTTCACACCAAGATATCACTGTTTTACAGCAGCGATTTTCACAATTTATTTTCAACAGACAATAAAAAAATCATCAAATTCAAGAAACCAATTCACAATAAAATTAAAAGCAATTCAATCAATAAACTATAAAATTTAATCCAAACAGTGACTAATCAATTATACATTTGAATCAGAGATAGTAGGGTGAGTATTCAACTCACCTTTCACTAGAGATTGCAAGCTATCTTCTCAAATATGCTAAGCTAATCACCTCCTTCTCTAAAACACCTAATTTCCTCTCCTTATTTTCTTATAATTTGTAGAATTTCCTTTGATTTTTTAAGATCAAAACTAGGGTTGGGATGAACTTTTCTTATTTTTGGTTGTAGGAGGAAGACAGAAACGTGAATGAATAATGATAATCTTTGTTTTGATCGGCTGAAGTATTAGGATAGGCTAATTGGGTTAATGGGTTTGGAATTAAAAAGCCCAAACTAGATAATTAAATTCAATTTTCTTAAATCCTTACTTAGCCTAATCAAAAAAATTGAATAACACAATACTCTCTTTTGTATAAATTTAATTAAATTAGCCCAACAAAGAAATGAACCAATTAATCAAATTTTAGCCTAATAAAAATGATTAAATTATTTTTAACAAATAAACTATCAATTACAATTTTCCATTCTACAACAATAAATCTCAGTATTAATTTAAATTTACAACAATATGTAAATTTAATAAATTATTCACAAAACTAGATTTAATTTCTCATTCAAATTTCAAAAATGACAATTAAAAATTAATTATCCATAATTAAACTTAACTAAATAGTTAATTAAAAACAGGGTTGTTACACCTCCTCTTTAAGGGTAGCAGATCTCTCAAGATACATGCTATGCCTTTTCTATTTCACCGGGACATGCCTTGTGACGATATTTAATGCATGGCTCGTAATGGCAGGCGAGATCCCACACATATCAGAATTAGTCCAAGCGAACACGTCAAGATTTGATATGAGAAAACCAGCAAGTTCTTTCATTATTGGGTGGCTGAGCTATGATTTGATCTTTAGGACCAGTGGCTGGTCATCGTGGCTGATCGTGATGTCAATTGTCAGCTCAGTCGGTGCAGCCTTGGCCTCTTTAGGCTCCTCCTCATCATCCCTCAGATCTTTATCTTTATAAAACCGACGGTGGCGCTTGAGCCAAGGCCCTGGTGCTGGTTGTCAATCTTCGACCGTCTGGATGTTGAGAGACTTGTCCACACCCTTACGTTTCTTCTTTCATTGAGCATCTCTCAATTCAACCCATAGCAGGGACATCTAACTGCCAGTTCACCATGCACAACTCCAACACCATTATCAGTCAGGAACTTCAAAGTCAAACACCACAAAGTGTGAACAAAAGAGGTATTTTGGAAGAGGAAAGACTAGGATTCCAATGTATGATACCTACACACCACTGAATACATCTCTAGAGAATGTTTACTTATCTACATGCAATACCATGCAGCATAGGAAGCCACCTCAAAAAGAATCAAAGGAGAAACGGAAAAAACTGCAAATATTGCCGGCTCCACGAATGTTATGGCCATAACATGAATGAATGTAAGCATCACCAGGATATTATCGAGAAACTAATTCGGGAAAGAAACTTACAACATTTTGTTAAAGCCCCACAGGATGGTGGGCAGAGGATATCTGACCCCAACTGAGGACAAGCACCGCACAGGGCCGAGGAGCCTACATGGACCGATGGAAGATTAGTGATTAATACGATTGTCGAATTACCGCATCTAGCTGATAAGAGATGGCAAAAGATGGAGCTCTATGCTAATGCGATCAAGCATATGAATTTTGAATGTTGTTCGAGTACAGAAGATGGAGTTTCGGCAAAACGGCAACATAAAATGACAGATGACATTGTGTTCAAGAGCAGAGATGCAGATAAGGTGGAGGCACCAGCGATCGACCTAATGGTCATTTCAGCCAAGATCAGCCCCGCTTTAGTGGGGAGGATTTTGGTTGATTATGGAAGCTCGATAATATAATTTTGAAATAGGCTTACGATCAGATGAGGATGAATGACAAGGATTTGAAACTATCTAATGCCCGCATTCATGTCTTTAACGGTGCTACGATTGAAGCTGTCGGATATGTCGAATTGCCTATGGAGTTGGGAGAAGTTAACTACAGGAGAGTGCAGATTTGGCCATTTGTTGTCTTGGATGTCCCTACTATTATGGCTTTAACATTGTTGCGGCCGAAGCTGTCGGATATGTCGAATTGCCCATGGAGTTAGGAGAAGGTGATCGCAGGAGGTGTGGATTCAGGTATTGCAGGAATCTTCTTTACTTCTGCTTCGATGCCCTTGCGTAAATGTTCTAGTTCCGTTCAAAAGGTTCGGTTTCAGTTCTAAAGTTCAGGTTCCTCAGTCCCGGATTATGCACTATGTTCAAGTATGTAATTATGAAGTCCAAAGGCCTCTAATTTTGAGATTGCTATAGTAAAACAAATTTTGGCTTTGCTACACTGTTTTTTATTTTCGTAAGGAACATAAACTGTAAGGATTATATTGTAAAACTTGATTCATACATAATCACACTTTTATTCTTCATATCAGATATAATACAATATCATACATAATATTAGCACACTCTTAATATTTAATAAAAACTCTTAAATATATTCTCACGCTTATAAGACACCAATATATTAATTTTTTGTGGAAATTTTTTCTAATTCCTTCTTCAGATGGAGCTCCCCTTTTATAGCCATAGAAACCAAATATTTTATGCTTTCTAGGATGAAGATGTGTTACATAATAGGGATAGGTAGGTTGGTGGAGATGCTTTTTAGGTTCGTGAGCTGCCTTCTTTTGGTGGAAGATTCTGTTGTAGGCATAAGTAGTAAATTATTTTAGGGTGATGAGGTGTAAAATAGCGTAGGTAGGTAATAATTATTTTAAGGTGATGATGTGTAAAATATGAACTGTCGACTATCTTACTCTCCAATGTCAAGAGCTGCAATTTCATCTTCACTTAGCGAGTTGTTTCTCCCCATCCGGCATTGTAGGTATTCATCCTTCTGCCCTTCTAACATGAAATATTCTTCTTCGCATTGTGCTTCGACAGGGCCAAGTTTAAGAGATTCTAGAAAACTTTTGATCATTGTAATCTTGTTGGTATAACTTTCACACTGGGAAAGAAAGTCATATAGCAAGATTGTCTTGTCTTCATGTATTGAACAGCATATTCCAATGTTAATTGCTTCGGTGAAAAGTTCATCTCAAGCCTGATGTCTTTCCTTTTCTTCTAAAAATATCATCTTATCAATTATCTCGAATTCATGTTGTGGAGATTCGGCGACTTTGTGAATTTCCCAAATTTGAACCGATGGATAAAGATGGATATATTGCTTTCCTTCTAAATGCTCCAGATTCTAAATAAAAATATATTTTGAAATTTGCTAGCATGTTCAAGAATTTTTGCCTTGCAAATTTATGGAATATAATCTTAAAAGTTTTAAGGATAATCTGTGTTTACATATATTTTATGAACCAAAACCTTTTGAATATGTTATTTATGTTTATGAATGTCATTAAAACATGCCAAAATCCTTAGTCTTCCATTTTTGTTTTTAATCAAATGTTCTTTTTCAATGAGCTTAGTAATCTTTGTATCTTCAAGTTGGTTGAAAAACAAAAGTAATTGGCTTTCACCAATAATCTGTTGCTGGTATAAAGAGATCATTTCTTGAACTCTTTCTTCGGCATTCATCTCTTCTGCTTTTTTATTTTCAATCTGGCACAATTTAAGTAATTCAATAAAATTTTGAATCCTTAAATTTAGAAGATCATTTGTCACTATTCGAAAAATTATTTTTTTTTTAGTTTTTTTCTTCAACAGATGTGTCATTGAATAGTTCTTCTTCTTTTGCATCAAGCGCTTTACTTCTTGATGTATGGCAAAATTGTAAAATTTTGGATACCTGGTTTTTTATATCATGTATTGTTTTATCCTTATTAGTTCCATATTTTTTTATGTCCCAAAATGATTTCTCAAGTTGAAAAAGCCAAAATTTTGATGCCTTTTGATCCCCTGATTGAACAGCTTTGAAACAGCCATTGAACTTATCATATAATTCAGGGTCTCCTCCTTTCATTTGCATATTGTACCAAGCTTTTAAAATTGTTTTAGCATAAGATTTTTTTTGTACTCCTATAGGAGTAAAACCCTTTTCTTTTTTTTGAACTTGTTTATTCATTTGCACCGGCTTAGTTTGGAAAGTTGGAATTGGTTGTTGGATAATATCATTTCCTTTTGCTGATGTAGATATTTTGATAGAGGCTTACTTTTTGTCTGATGTTGAAGTCTCTGTAGAGATGTGTTTTTCCTTTTTTGACGATGTAACTTGTTGAAAAGCTTGTCGTCTTTTCATTTCTTCCGTGATTATATCAATTTTGTCCATAGTTCATGCTCTGGCAAGATAATCAGCTGCAAAGTTAGTGTAGCCAGGAATATATTTAACATCATAATTATATATTTCTAAATACATTATTATTCTAATCCTTCTAAGATTTTCTTCTGGATTATTTATTATCCTCTTTTTTAAGAACTAAGCAACAGATTTATTTATGTTTCAATAACAAAATTCTATGCACTAGATAAATTTTCAAGCTTTTGATTTCTAATTTGATAGCAAGTAATTCTTTATCATATGTAGCATATTTGATTTGAGTCTTATCAAACTTTCCAGATGCTTAAGATATTATTTCCTTTTGTTTTGTAATTAATACTCCTACCTAAAAATTAGCTGAAGTATTTGTTTATAAGGTAACTAATTCATCATCAGAAGGAAAATAAAGAATTTTTTGGTCTTTTACCATATCTTTAATTTTTTCAATTTCTTCTTCTTGTTTTTGTAATGTAATTGGAATTTTTTCAGTGTTCCATCTTCTTGGTTGTTCACCACTTGTTTGTTTGTATTTTACTTGCTCTTCGGCATGCTTTTTTTGTAAAACTAAACTTTGGAAGATAAATTGGTATAAATTTTCTTCCATAACTTAGTAATCCTAAAAAACTTTGTAGTTCTTTTAGTGTGTAAAGGTTTTTGGAAAATTTTTTATTTTAGCATAAATATGTTGTTGTAATTCTATTTGCCCAATCCTAATATATTTTTCAATAAAATCAATTCCTGTTTTAAATAATTCAACTTTCTTAGGACTTAAAATTACACCATTTTTTACTAATATTTTTATTACATTTAAAAGATGTTGTTTATGTTCTTCTGCTGAATTTGAAAATACTAATATATCATCTATGTATACGACAATAAACGGTAAATGCCCAAACATAGAGTTCATCCATTTGTGGAAAATTTGAGGAGCATTTTTCTGTCCAAAAGGCATAACAAGCCATTAAAAATGCCCTTGTGGACTACTAAGTGCTGTTAATTCAATCAATTCTTTATCTACTAAATTTATTTGCCAAAAACCTGATTTGGCAGTATTTTGCTCCTTGAATTTGCTTAATTAAATTTTCGACAGAAGGAATAAAGTACTTATCGAATTTTGTGCAATTATTTAATTTTTTGTAATTTATCTCCATTCTAGCCTATCCTCTTTTAACCTCAGCATGCTTTCTTACTAAGAATGCTAGAGAAGAATGATGACTAAAACTTTTTTGGATTAGTTTTAGATCCAATAATTCTTTTATTTGTTTTGAAATTTCCTCTTTGTCAAAAGGCGTCACCATAATACTATTAACTCTTATCTTAAACTCTCTATATTGTTCCATTAATTCAATCATACAATATCTCAGTGCTTTGTCAAATAATTTTAATGGATTATCTGAATAAAGTGGTTCTAACATATTATGTATTAGAATTTCAAATTTGTTTGTAGTCGGTATATTATAAGTGCAAATTTTTGGTTGTAATTTGTTGGACATTTGTGTACTACCTTTCAATTAAGGTAGTGGCCTTTTCACTATTTTGTACAATCAAATTATAGTGGGACGCAACTGTAACAGGTAGTTGTATTCTTGGTACTAAAGTATCATCAAGTTCAAAAAAGTGTTTATTAAAAGGTGGAAGATGATGGAGATTATCCATACCTAGAATACAATCATTGTCAAATTCTCGTGGTAGTAATAAGGCAAAATCAAATTATATATTTTATTATTGTTATATATATTAGGTATTTGAACATGTAATCCTTTTACTTTGTAATTTATGGGGACTTGTCTACCCATAAAGTCATTTAGCATTCCTTTTTTATCCAAAGGTGTATGGAATTGTTTTGGTATAAACACTTTTTGCAATAGGCTGACTTCAGCACCATAATCTAATAAAGCATGTATTGTGAATTCCTGATGTTCAGGAATACATATTGTTAATGGAATATATATATATATATATATATATATCTGTGTGTGTGTGTGCAATTCTTCTTTTCTTTTTAAATCTGTGAATCTAATCATGACGTTTTATGTTAGATAATGGAATTTTTACAACCATTCGGTCTGATTCTTGTACTTTTTTTCCAGTATTTTTAACGTTCTTCCTTCAACCGGGTTCTCATGTCAAAAACTCATTCTATGGTTAATTCCTTTTTAAAATATCAAGCGTAAGTTCTACATCTGCTAATTCGTGGACCGGTTGTAATCGTTGTAATATATTCAAAGAAGGATTTTCTTCTTTGTTTTTTGTAATTATGGAAATAGTATTTACTGATGCTATAAAATATTCTATCGATATATGTATTTTTGGTTTGAGAGATTTTACAAAAACTTGTATTTCATTGTCGAATATTAGATGCCTTATATCAACTAATTTTGGTTGGATTGTTTTTCCTAATCCAACTTCGTATAGTTTAATAAATTGTTTAGGTATTATTGATTAAATAGGGATGTGTCATTTAAAGCCATACAATATTCCCATTGTATTTCTAAAACTTTGGTAGAGCCTGGTAGGAATTCAATATTTTATAGATTAACTGATAGTGTACAAGCTTTCTCAATATTTTGATCTTCAAGACTAATACAAAAATCAGGATGTATATTTACCCCAAATAGTCTATTTGCTAGTTTAGATTTCACTCCTATAATAATACTATTTAAAGGATTATTTTTAATTCTTCCTTCCATGCAAACAATTATTATCGGAGTATCAATACAAAACCTAAAAAGACCAGTTATTTCTAGTTGTATTAAGCCTATATGTAGATATTTCATTCTTGGATATTTTTGTTTTAGTTTTTTATTTTATTTTTCATTTAAAAGACTTATTGAAGTGAAATTTTCTTCCTCTTTTAATTTTATATTTCCTTGCATACGTTTAAATATATATGTATGTTGATTTAGAAATCTTGATTTAAAAGATATAGGTTTGTAAATTTATTTTTTATCCGAATAAGGAATTACTTCTTGTAATTTTTCTAAATCTTCAGCTGTAATAACAAATTGTTTGCCAGTACTATCTTGAGTATTAGGATTTGTAATTTCTTCAGAAGTAAATGTGTTCATATAAATCCGGTATTCATAATATGTTTCTTTATTTCTTGAAGTTTGAGATGAAGTATCAAATGGAGTACATGTTTCTTGGTCATAAAATTCTTCATTTATAATTGAAAGATCTTTGAATTTATGTATCACAAGTAATCCAATTGTACTTCCTTGTCCAATTGTATAATCTCTATCTTTTAAACTAGTGCTTTTTAGAAAAATAGAAGCATTATTCTTCGAAAGTGGCTCTATTAGCCATGTGTTATAAAAATATTCTCTTTTGTATGTCTAGGAATATTATGAATCGGTCCATAGTATCCTAATGGGATTTTTATTACTAAGTCTAAAAAATCTCTGTTGTACGATATCTTTTAAGGTTAATACTTCTCCCTGCATATAATGTATATCCTGGAGAGTTTATTTTTTTCCTTTTTTGGGAGAATTGCATAATTGGTTAATGGTATGATTTTAATCTGATTATGTGCTTGATTAATTGTTATCATATTAACCTTAAAATTTTTGAATAATGAGTTAATTGTCTCATCTTCTGAATTATTTTTTTCTGGATCATTTGACATTTCTGAATAAATCGATTCAATTTCATAAATTAAGAAATTATCCTCACCTGTTATATCTTCAATAGTACCAACATTTATACCATATTCTTCTATGTCTGTTAAGATTGTACGTTTTATATTTGTTGGACATTCATTAGCATAACGCCCTTCTTTATTACATTTAAAACATTTACATCCTTTTTTAAATTTCTTTTTAATAAATTTTCTTTTGTAAAATTTATATTCTTTCTTTTTATACTCTGGTTTCCATTTTTTTTCTTGTTATCCTATATTTTGGTTTCTTTTTTTGTTCGGAATATTTAGGTTTATATTTCTTACCATATTCTAGAGGACAACCAAATCGAACAGTTATATCTTCTGCATATTTAGAGCAACAAGAAAAACCAAATTTTGAATTTTTTATTTTCTTCATTTGTTTATAAGTTTTTGCCTGTTCGCAAACTTTTTCCATAATTTCCATGCAAGCTTTTTTTAGTAAGCTTGTACTATGGTTATCATCTGCCTAAGAACCTCTAAGGACATCATATCTTTCTTTTATAATATATCCCATGTGTAAGGGATTTTTGTGAAAAAATATTTTAACCAAAAAACCTTTTATTCATTGGTTGTTAAACTGTTTATTAATCCTATATATTTTGCAGTAAATTCTTCTAACATACAAATATCACGTAACCATATTTTTAATAATTGTTTTCACAATTATCATCTTCTGTTAGAATTTCACTAGTGAAGTCTGCTAACAGTAATTTTGATAAGCCTACAAGGGCTTCTTACTTTAGACCTTCATTTTTTACTTACTCTAAATATTCTGGATTTATTTTTTCAATATTCCTTAGCCATACTAAGGCATCAACTGTCCAATAACTTGTTGCATAATGTAAAAATGCAACAGTATTTATTATTGGTGTATTATATATATTGCTCATCTCATATGTTGTAACCATGTATTAACATATTTTTTAATTTTCCTATATGGGATTCTATCTATATTAAATGTTAAATTATGGTCCGAAGAGGAATGATCTTCATAAATATCTTTCAATTTTCTTCGTGAAGAATGGTACCTAATCTAATCAGCTCTTATATCATGTCTAAGAATTTCAGGGTAAGGATCATTATGAACACCTTCATAATTATTATTACAAATGCTTACTTCATGGTCAGACATTTCAACATCTGTTTGAAGTGGCTGTGCATTTATTGGTGGCGTATTTTTCATAGTAAGAGTAAACTTCTGTACTTTCGATTTCTCCTGTTATTTCTTTTTCTTAAAGAGTAAGTTTTTATAATGTATTTAGTCAATATCATCAACATCAATCTTATTTTTTCTTCAGTTGAATATTTGACCATTTTTATACTATTTATCTAGTGTATTGCTGGATCTTTTTGATTAAAACTAGTGGATTTTGTTTGTTTTTCTTCTTTGTTCCATTTTTTATTTATTTCTTTTATTTCAAGGTTTATTTCTTATAAAATATCTACAATATAATTGTAAATTCCATTTTTGGGATTTTCTTATGTAGGAAGATGAATAATATGCTCATACTATTCATTATTTAAGTTAAAATGACACTTGTGAATGTCTGGAATAATAATTTTATTCTCACTCATGTATTAGTGTCGACGTTCCGTGATTCGAGTTGTTAGAGAGCTGCTTAATAAGTTCGTATTGGTATTTTTTTGGATGACATATTAGTCTATTCCAAAAGCGAGGAGGAGCACTAGTTGCATTTAGAATAAGTGCTCAATACACTCTATGAGCATAAGTTGAAGATGAAGTTTTCTAAGTGTTACTTTTGGTGCAATGAGGTATGCTTTTTGGGACACATTGTCTCGGAATGTGAACTGGCGGTCAATCTTTGTAAAGCAGTTGTAGTACTGGATTGGCATGTGCCAAAGAATGCCATGGAAGCGAGGAGTTTCCTTAGTTTGATGGGCTACTATAGGAAGTTCATTAAGGACTTCTCTAAAATCTATGCCCATCTAAACCACCTTACCAAGAAGAATTTGGTTTTCTCATGAATGCGAAGTCCAAGGATGCTTTTAATAAGCTGAAGGAGGCGTTAACTAGTACATATGTTATAGTATTACATGATGGCACGAAGGAACTCACGGTATATACCTACACTTGTGGTATTGAGTTGGGTGTCGTGTTGATGCAGGAAGGGAGAGTGGTGAGCTACACTAATTGACAATTGAAGGTCCATGAGAGAAACTATACTAAACATGATCTTGAGTTAGCGGCTATTGTCTTAAACATTCTATTGACTAGGCGCTGATAAGGTGCTCCAACATTCTTTAATCCAAATGGAATTACCACATAGCAATACAATCCAACATTAGTAATGAAGCTGGTGTGCTTCTGACCAGGAATGTGCATCGGGATTTGGTTACATCCAGAGTATGCATCCATGAAAGATAACAATTGGTGTCCTGCGGTTGAGTCCACCAGTTGTTCAATCCTTGGAAGGAGAAAACTGTCTTTTGGACACGCCTTGTTTAAGTCTAAGTAATCAACGCATGTCTGCCACTTTCCATTTGCTTTTCTCACAAGTACAGGATTAGATACCCATTTAAGGTAGTGGGCATCGCGAATAAACGTATTGCCTTTAAGCCTATCCATCTCCTCTTAAGGGCAGTAGATCTCTCAGGATCCATGCTACGCCTTTTCTGTTTCACCGGGACAGGGATTGGGTCAATGTTGGCTCACAATGGCAGGCGAGATCCCACACATGTCATAATGAGTCCAAGCGGACACGTCAAGGTTCACTCGGAGAAAACCAGCAAGTTCTTTCATCATCAGGGGTTGAGCTATGATCCGATCTTTAGGACCCGTGAAGGGTCATCGTGGTTGACCGTGATGTCAATTGTCAGCTTAGCCGGTGCAACCTTGGTCTCTTTGGGCTCTTCCTCATCATCCCTCGGATCTTTGTCTTTATAGAACTAACTGTGGCGCCCGATCCAAGGCCTACGCACTAGTTGTCAATCTTCAACGATTTGGATGTAGAGAGACTTATCCACACCCTTACCTTTCTCCTTACATTGAGCATCTCTTAATTCAGCCACTTAGCAGGCACGTCCAGTCGCCTGATCACCATGAACAATTCCAACACCGTTATTAGTCGGGAACTTTAAAGTCAAACACCACGGGGAAAGAGCTGCTCGGAATTCAGCTAGGGTTGGTCAGCCTAGAAAATCATTGTATGGAGATTCAACATTCAAGAAAACAAATGGCAAAATCCACACTCTCCAATGGTCGCCTTCTCCCAACTCCAAGAGCAATACGACATATTCGATAGCTTCATTTGCAGCACCGTTAAAGCTATGAATGCAGGCTTTAGATGATTTTAAGTCCTTAGCCTCCATCCTCATTTGATCGTAAGCCTTTTTGAAAATTATATTTACGGAACTTCCACAATCAACCAAAATCCTCCTCACTAAGGCAAGTCCGATTATGGCCAAAATGACCATTGGGTCGATTGTCGGTGCCTCTATCTTATCTGCATCTCTACTCTTGAACAAAATGTCATCTGTTATTGTACACTGCTATTTTGCCGGAGCTTCGTCATCTGTACTCGAACAACATTCAAAATTCATATGCTTGATCGCGCTGGCATAGCGCTCCATCTTATTCCAACTCTTATCAGCTGGATGCGGTCCTCCGACTATCGTATTGATCGTTGATCTTCTACCGATCCACGCAGGCTCCTAGGCTCTGTGCGGTGCTTGTCCTCGGTTGGGGTCTGATATCCCCTACCCGCCATCCTGCGGGGCTTTAACAAACTGCTGTAATTTTCTTTCCCGAATTAGTTTCTTGATAATATCCTGGAGATGCCTACATTCATTCATGTTATGACCATAGCATTCATGGAATCGACAATATTTTCCACTTTGTTTCTATTTCTTTGTCGATTCTTTCAGAGGTGGCTTCCTATACTGCATGGTATTCCATGTAGACAAGTAAACATTCTCTAGAGATGTATTCAGTGGTGTGTAGGTATGATACATTGGAATCCTAGACTTTCCTCTTCTAGAATCCCTCTTTTGTTCACGGTTTCGATCACCGCCTTTCTTTTGCTGATTCGTTTTTTTGGACATTTACTTGAACTTTTTCGGAACTGTCTCCTGACCGTTTCATTGCAATGTTATGCTATAATCCTCTCCATTTGGTCCCACAAAATTCTTCTTCCTAGAGCATTTGGCTTACTCTTTCCTCAAATAATTAGTTTCTTTTACATCGAAATGTTCCAATGTTGCGGGTGGTTTGTCAATCAACCAATCGCCAAAGTCAGATTCCAGATCAATCCCTCGTTATCGCAATCAATATTGAATGGTCATTCGGATTACTGATTTCTGTGACAGCTGCATGAAATCTCTCCAAATAATCTTTCAACGATTCTCCCGGAGCCTGGATCATGCTGGATAAGGACATCACATCTTTAGAGCAAGTTCCATGCATACGAAATTGCTCCAAAAACTTCGTTGCCAAGTCATAAAATCTATAGATTGACCATGGGAATAATCTCGTAAACCACATTGTTGTTAGGCCAGGGAGAGTAATAGGAAAACATCTGCATTTTATTGCATCATCAGCTCGTGCAGAATCCATCGGCCATTCATATATCATGATGTGCTGCTTGGGATTGGTTTTTCCAACATACGCAGGCATCGACAGCATACTGAACCTCCTTGGGTACCCGACATGTAAGATATTGTCGGTGAAGGGGGTATGGCTCCTTGAGATCCCCAATCATCATTGGTCAAACGTGGCTCTCTCTCACTAGCTGCCTAACCATAGCCGACAAGTCCAGCGTTTGGATTATTGGAGCCAAGCGGTGGTCGTGCTCCACCTCACACAAATGGTCCATTCGATGTCTACGGGTCATTCCATGCCTTCTTGGCTCAATATTCTCTCGATGTATATCACGTGCATTCACTTTATCGTCATTTCGGGGTAGTAACTGGTCTGCATCCACCTGAACTCTAGCACCCAAACCAATTGCAGTAGCTCCAGCTTGTGCTCCAGTATGGAAAGGTAGGCTTCCTCCTTTAGAAGAGGGATCGGCACCGATTCCTATAGAGGGATCGGCAACAATCAGTCTAGGCAAGCCAAGTTGGTTTTCCTATTGATATCCTTAAGCTTCTACGTGATATCCGTCAATTCTGCGATGCTTGCATATGTGATAATCATATAATGAACTAGAACTCTTCGATGTAAAATGAGGGGTTGAGTCCCTCCTAGCTTTCCCATGCTGTTGCTGACTGGGTTGGTTCATTAGATTGATATTGGCATGAATCTACTGATTCAACTATCAGTGACTATCCACAAGCTCTTTCATCAGAATCTAGAATTTAGCTCTTGTGATGGAATCATCCAGATTTTGGACATCAACTGGATTGGTAGCATTTACAACTACCGGTAGATTGCTTGGGCTTCCTTGCTAGATGTTAGCGTTCTCGTTTCCTTCTGCATTTTGAGATGTAGATCTAGTACTCCTAACCATTGTTGATAGTTTTTCTTAGACTTTTACAAATCTAAGTTGAACGAACAAGCTTCTTGAAGTTAATTCCGGATCTCTTCAGGTAATTTATACAATCCAGTAGCAACAAAGGGATCCAAACGGGGCCGAGAATCTCTTTCTCAGTGAAAGCACCAAAATGTTTGCACCAAAAGTTGGCACAAACACCTAGTGGAAGTTTTGAAGAGAAATAGATGAAGAATATAAAACGAAGATAGTGGGAATAAGCAATTAAATAGTAGAAAATCAAAGCAATAACAAGAACACAATGATTTATTGTGGTTCGACGTTTTTTGCCTACGTCCACTTTGAATAGATAGCTTTATTAATCACTTTGTACACTGAGTACAATAAGGATCAGATGAAAATCCTTAGTTACAATAGAGTACAAAGCAACTAGCAGGGCAAAAAGTCCCGAAAATGAATAAACAAGCCTGTATTTATAAAGGAAGACATCGAAATATCTCCTTGAAAATATGGGAAAAGGATCTCCAAAACCATATGGACCAATAAGAGGGATCACATGGCCCAAATCCCAAGGAATAGGGATCGGTGCCGATCCCTGTTTTGGAGGAATTTGCGGGTGCGATCCCTATGTGTAACGGCCCAAAATTTTAGTGATTTTATTTATTAAATTAATTGAAATTTTTTGAAATTTTAAACAATAAAATTTGAAAATAAAAATTTATTATTTGGAATACGTCTATTTAAACATAGCAACTGGTAAATTTTCATCCAAAAATATTGAAGTTTATTTTATTATGTAATTATTATTTCAATTTAAATCATTTAAAAATTGATGGTGATAAAATAAATTTCAAACTTGAATATTTTTATACAAAAAATTTGTAAATCATTTTCTACGTGAGACGTTGTTTGCACAAAAAATGGACAAACACCTCAAAGTCGTACGATTTAGTAGATCTTATGTTGTTCTTAGTGATTTGGGTGATTTATGCAAATATATGAAAAACAGGGGCTAAACTGTAAAAAGACACGCAGATTTATAGTGGTTCAGCCAGAATGTGCCTACGTCCACTTTATATGTTATTTCTCTTCTCTTGTTTAGATTACAAGTACAAAGCTTTGATACAAGTAAAAGAAAGTTGTTTGAAAGTTCTCTCCGTGCTTGAGCTCTCAAACTTGTCCTCCATTGTTGTACGCCTGCCCCTCTATTTATAGAGTGAGGCTAGGGGTAGGGGTCTTGGAGGTATACAGCAGCTGGCGGGCCTGGGCTGATGTAATCTGGTCTGGTGGAGCGGGTCCGGCTTACTTTGGTTCGGTGGTAGAAGTATGGTGGACCGGCGTACTTGGTTCGGTGGGAAGAGGTGAGTGGACCGGTGTACTTGGTTCGGTGAGAAGAGGTGAGTGGACCGGTGTGCTTGGTTCGGTGGGAAGCATGTTGAGTGGACCGGTGTACTTGGTTCGGTGGGAAAAGGTGAGTGGATCGGTGTACTTGGTTCGGTTGGAAGCATGTTGAGTGGACCGGTGTACTTGGTTCGGTGGGAAGCATGTTGAGTGGACCGGTGTGCTTGGTTCGGTAGTGGGATGGAAAGGCCTTGGTTTGGTGATGGGGGAGATGGTATTTGGTTCGGCAAAGATCGGTCGAAATATATCCAACACTTGCCCCCCAAAGTGGGGTACGTGCTTGTATGTGCCGCGCTTTGTTTTCCTGTAGCCGAGGTAGCTTCGTTCGGTCTTGGGTGTGCCGAACCGGTTGGTCCGGTCGACATGTTTTGCTTATAAATAGAGGCTTTAGGTTACTGTCATCCTTTATTGTTTTGAGATAGCCGAACCAACCTGATTACCGAATCAATCTGAGGACCGAACCATCCTGATTACCAAATCAATCTGAGTACCGAACCAGGTATGTTTGAATGCCGAATGGGCCTATTCTGAATTACCGGATGATCTCTTGAGATCCCCAAATACCGAATGAGCCTTCGTATCTGCCCTACCGAATGAGCCTTTGTATCTGTCCTACCGAATGAACCTTCGCATCTGCCTTACCGAATGAACCTTTGCATCTGCCCTACCGAATGAACCTTTGCATCTGCCCTACCGAATGAACCTTTGTATCTGCCCTACCGAATGAACCTTTGTATCTGCTTGTTTACATCCTCCGTTCTAACAGTATGCTTTTTATGTTGCAGATAAATGTCTCGAAAAGCAGAAACTCGATCAGATAAAAAGAAGTCCCAGGGCGAGGGAGAATCTTCCTCAGTGCCCCCTGTTCAGCCAGGTCCGGAACGTCACGGATCTACCCCGAGATCACTAGTGGACGGGTACGGCCCTCAGGAGCTTCTGAACTCCCCACCCGATTTCTTTCCCAGCTCCCTTAAGGAAGAGCAGCTTGATGTCATCTCCCGTTCTTTCGGAATTGATAGGGCGCGAATGTTGTTGCCAGGGAGAGAAGTTATGCCATACGACCCTCCCGAAGGGTACTTTGCCTATAGCAGATACCACTGCATGTGTGGTGCCATCCCGCCTCTTAATGCTTGGGTAGCCAGCTTCCTTACATATCTAAAGGTGGCCCCATTCCAGCTTCAACCTAACTCCTATACTATATTGGTGAGCCTCTTCGTCATCTTCCAGAGGAAGTATGGGCGTGCTCCTTCCAACCGGGAGATCCGGTACTTATATAATCTGAGAGGCTATAAGAAGGGGTCCCCATACATCAGCTTGGAGTCAGCTGTAACCTTTAAGCCGGTCTTGGATCTGTATTCTAAGTACAACATGTTCAAGAAGGAGTGGTTCTTTGTCAGGGACGACTCTGTTTTGATTCGGCGTTTCACCTCTGGATGTAAGTCGATGCTTTATTTATAATTTCCATTCTGGTTGCGATGCTTCTTCTCATACGTTTTCATTTTTGCTAGCGACAGGTGGATTTGCGGCTGTGGAGACTGATCGCCTGGTTCAGACGGCGGTTGAGATAGAAGCTATCCCCGGGAGAGATAGATCAGCTGCCTACCTGATCAGAAATGCGACCCTTCTGGAGTATAACTTGATCCTTCCACAGCAGTCAGTAGTCAAGCAGAGGGAAACGGCGGAGGAGAGGGCGGCTGCTCAAGCTAAGGGAGGTGTCACAGTAGAGAGTGGCAAGAGGAAACCTTTCACAAAATCTCCAGCTGTCGGAGGCAAGAAACTTAAGTAGTCGGACGGTCCTTCCCCCAGCAATTGTCCACTTACCCAGGGGGAGGAAGGCGTAGAGGAGGAGAGAGGTGAGGGTGGAGATGACCGGGAAGGTGATGATGGTGGCGATGGCATCGGGGCCTTGCTTCCTGGGCAGGCAGGCGAGATTCAGGAGTGGACGGATGATGCATTCCGTCAGGCTTTCGAGGGGCTGGATGGAGAACCGGCTTTGGTAGAGAAATCCGGGAAAGCTGACAAGGCCGAGACTGGTGCAAGCGTGTCTTCCCAGGCTATTCCAGCCAAGGTGGCTCCGACGACTCAAGGTGAACTTTTGACTTCTGCAGGCTCCATTTATGACAGGGACTTAGGAATATTTTATGATCCGCTCCCGTCCTGGAATGAAATTCAGGACTTATTGCAGTATCCTACTTTTCCCCAGGGTTTGTATAACAAATGTGTTTCCTTTCTTCTTTTAACTTTTAATTTACCGCGTTTCTCGAATTAGGGACTAATGTAAGCTTGTGACACTTGTTCTTCATATCAGGAGCAGGTAAAACGGCCAAGGCCTCAGATCTTCGGCACAGGCTTGAACAATACAAGCTCTCCAAAGCTTCCGCCAAGTCGAAGCCTTCGCCCCACCGTTCCGGGGATGTAGTCGGCTACCGTCCTCTTCTCGGGGTTATCGAAGAGGGTATGCAAAAGAGAAAGAGGAGTCATCCCTTATCCGAATCTTCATTTGGTCCTCAGCCCCCAATTCAGCCTCTTCATGATATCACGGAGGAGGATACTGAGTTCGCACTCTCTCCGCACCCTTCTGAAAATCCTACTGTTACTCATATTGATCGTCCTGGCTTGGCTCGTAACCCATTTGCGGGTCATCCTGATCTGGATCCAAGTTCCCATGATATCACCTTTGACGAGGTTACCGGTGAGCACCTTCTTCCCCGCAATCCCATGGTACAGGTGCTTGATGAGGCTAAGTCCTTAGATCTCGATTTACTTACTACTCGGATAGTCACCATGGGAGACGAGGCCAAGGCTAATATTGATCGGGTGGCGGAGGAGACTAGGAAGCTGATGGGACATCATGCCCGGCTGGTTAAGGCTGGAGAGGAGATTGGGAGTGCCAACATCCGACTACGATTGATGGTTTCAGATCAGGCCAAACAGCTGGCTGATCAGGCTATTCAGATTTCTCAGCATGAGGCTGCCTCCGGGCGGTTGAGGAAGACTATGGAGGAGGCTAGTAAGGCGGAATTGTGGAAGATGGAGGCTGCCTGTAAGGAGCAGATAAATATGGCCATCTCAACAGTGGACGAGGTTCGGAGGGCGGATCTTGAGCAGGTAGAGGAGCTGTCGGGGAAGCTTGAAGCCGCAGAGCTTGCTCAGGTCAGGCTAAAGGAGGAGATGGAGGTGATGAGGAGGACCCTTCAGGCTGACTGCTCGCGATACCGACTGGAGAGGGATGCTGCCGTTGCAAGGCTATCGGTTTCTGAGGCTCGTATGAGGGAGTTTGAGGAGAATGAGGGGATGATGGATGGTATGCTGCAGGATATGTACTTTCGCATTTGGAAGCAGGGCAGCTTATCTTGGATGGATGACTACCCCCGGGTTATGGCTAGGATTTACCTCAGGGCTCTAGAGGAGGCCAAGGCTGAAGCGGATAAGGAGGGTGGAGCGGCCTTTAGGATGGATGTGGTCACCGCTCAGCTTTCCAAGGAGGAGAAGACAGCGGTGAAAGAGGGGATGCGGTTGTTCGCGGTTGAGGAGGCAGGTGTGGAAGTAGGGGGTGACGACCAAGACGATCAAGGGGAAGTTGCTGGTAACCTCTACTTCATTAGTTTCTTCTTTTGTTAACTCTGTTGCTTATCACTAATGATTTCTTTTTCTGACCGGACAGGTGGGCAACAGGACAAGGACAAGACTCCAACGCAGCCGGCTCCCTGATTAGACCTGGAGAATTTTTTTGTGGATTTGACATGGCAGTATATGTTAGTCTTAAAACAGTAGAGTAACTTTTAGGTTGTAATTCTTGCTACTTGTAATAAATAGCTCTGTTCTTGATGTGCAATCCTTTAACTTAAGCTGATCTTGTCGTCTTTTGAATGTTTTTGCTATTTTGACATGTTGCCTAAGAAATATAGCTATGCATATTCTTGTAATTAAATTGTGTTTGATGTCAGGTTCTTGTTTAAAACATAATTTCATGACTTGCAGTGTTAGCGTGAGGTGTGAACAAATTATAGGCATATATGAAAGAAGGAAATACCGCCCCTTATATTTTGCTTGTAGATGGCAGCTTTGAATATCCTGTGTGACCGAGTAAGGGATGCGGTCCAGTATCTTGCTGTGAGTATCCGCTTCTATTAGTGATTGTCTCCTGTTTTGTGTCCTGCACTTCAGGGATTGTTACAAAGGATAGGAGAAAAGTTTCTTAAGTAAAATTGAAATATGTGAAATAGTAAAACTTCCAATCACGGAAGGCCTTCGATGTGCTTAAGTTCGTGGCAAACGGGCTTTGTAGTCACTTTCCCTAGCTGTGGGTCTTGGAGACATTTGTCACCCATCTTACGCCACCGCGGGGAGTTAATTCTTTTTTACCACAGCCGCACTTAAGACACATCGGAGCCGAGATCGCGCACAATAACTACCCGGGCGATTATGGCCCGTAATCGTGGGTATTATTCGATTTACTGTGGCCGGCTAGCGTGGGTGCCGATCGTCAACCGTGAACTGCCCCTGGCTGGCCACACCTTATGTTGGGGATTATAATCGGTTCACAGTTGCCGGCGAGCCGAACGCCGTAATGAGCTGCCTCGGCTATAGTCGGCCTTCTCGGTGGCTTATAATCGACTCATTACAGTTGGCTTTAAGGGCCGTCGCGAGCAATGAGTTAACCCGCAGCAGAGGGATGCTGGAGTGAAAGTGTCTCATTGGCGAGGGCATAGAT
This sequence comes from Allium fistulosum, assembly GCA_030737815.1. Classification (NCBI taxonomy): domain Eukaryota; kingdom Viridiplantae; phylum Streptophyta; class Magnoliopsida; order Asparagales; family Amaryllidaceae; genus Allium; species Allium fistulosum. The sequence continues at coordinate 362,018,473 of CM060904.1, forward strand.
TCGCATAGTACCTGTTAGGTCTTGTCCAGATGAAGTTGTGCTGTGGAGTGCCTCGAATTGAAATGCTCTATGCACAGGTTTTTGTCCAACAGAAAAGGATAAATTTAACAAGCAGCCAAGATATAAAGGAACAAGTTAAAAAAGAGACAAGGTTTTTTAAAGTGGTTCGACACGAAAATGCCTACGTCCACTAATTCTCTTTGTTAATTCACTTCATATGGGCAATACAAGTTAAGAAAAGTATCGACGGAGGTGTTGGATGTTCCATGCCCTCTGGAACACCTCTCCGTCCACTGTTGACAAAATATAAGCTCCGTTGTGGAGATCTTTATGAATTACATATGGTCCATCCCAGATTGGGTCTAGTGGTCCGGGGCGAGGGAAGATTCGCTTGAGGACAAGATCCCCTTCTTGTAAGGTACGATGCTTGACTTTGGAGTTGTATTGTGCCGCCACTTTTTGTTTGTGGGCTACTGCTTTAAGGATTGCATCATTTCTTCTCTCCTCAACTAGATCCAAAGACATGTGAAGGAGTTCTTCGTTCTCTTCTGGGTTATAGTGGACCCTACGGTGGGAAGGCACAATGGTTTCAACTGGGAGCATAGCCTCCGATCCGTATGCCAAAGAGAAAGGAGTATGCCCTGTTGATGTTCTGAAAGATGTGCGATATGCCCACAGTGCCGTAGGGAGTTCATCCACCCAAGCGCCCTTTGACTTTTCGAGTTTATTTTTGATTAGAGTTTTCAGAATTTTGTTGACGGCTTCGACTTGTCCGTTTGCCTGGGGATATGCTACGGATGAGAAGCTTTTATGAATTCCGTGCTCTCGGCACCAGTTGGCGAATTCCTCGCTGTCAAACTGAAGTCCATTGTCTGATATGATTTTGAGTGGGACTCCGTACCTGCACAGAACATTTTTGATCAAGAAGTTAATAACTTTTGCTGAAGATACTTTATTCAGAGGTTCCGCTTCCACCCATTTGGTGAAATAGTCGACTGCTACTATAGCATATTTGGCCCCGCCTTGGCCCATTGGAAGCTCGCCGATTAAGTCAATTCCCCATATTGCGAAGGGCCAAGGGCTGGTCATTTAAGTAATCTCAGTTGTTGGTAGCCGCGGAATTTTAGCAAATTTCTGGCATCCGTCACATTTCTTGACGAAATCTAAGGCGTCCTTGCTTAAGGTAGGCCAAAAATATCCATATCGGAGTATCTTCTTTGCCAAAGTTTGCCCTCCGGTGTGATCTCCGCAGCTTCCCTGATGGATGTTAGATAAGACTTCCTTGGCTTCCCTCCCAGTGACACACCTTAATAACGGGTTAGAGAATCCGCGCCGATAGAGGATGTCTTCTTGTATTGTGTAGCGGGATGCTTTCCTTAAGATTTTCTTGACTTCGTTACGCCCGTTGGGTAGCGTGCCGCTTTGTAGGTAGTCTCGGATGGGAGTCATCCAAGTTGCTTCTTCGGTTGCAGCTATCAGATTCACTTGCTCAAAACTTGGGGCCAATTGCTTCGAGATGGTTACTGCCCCGAAGATGGCGATGTCTCTCATACTTGCTTGCTTCGCCAATTCGTCGGCCTCTTGGTTATCTTCCCGAGGGATGTGTTTGACTAAGTAGTGGTCCAATCGGCTGAGAAGTAACTTGGTCTTCTTTAAATATGCTATGAGTCGTTCTTCTCGAGCTTGGAATTCTCCTAGTATTTGGTTAACAATAAGTTGAGAATCGCTATGAAGACACAAAGAATTGGCTCCGATTTCTATGGCAAGTTCTAATCCAGCTATTACTGCTTCATATTCTGCATCGTTGTTAGTGGCAGCGAACTCCAACTTTATAGCATAGTGTAGCTTATTTCCCTTGGGAGTGATTATTACCACACCTGCCCCCGAGCCTTGTTCGTTCGATGCGCCATCCACAAAGAGATTCCACTTGATGTCTTTTGCTATTTCCAATTGCTCCTTATCTTCGTTGGTAGTGAATTATGCAATGAAATCAGCCATGGCTTGTCCCTTGATGGCGGTGCGAGGGTGATAGGTGATATCATACTGACTTAGTTCAATGCACCATTTAAGTAGTCGCCCAGAAGTGTCGGGACGATGGAGTACCTACCTCAGTGGTTGGTCGGTCAGAACTTTGATGGAATGGAACTGGAAGTAGTGACGCAGTTTCCGTGATGTGATTAGTAAACAGTATGCTAGCTTCTCAAGTTTAGGATATCTGACTTCTGCCCCAATAAACCTCTTGCTGACGAAGTAAACTGGCCGCTGCGTGCGGTTGTCTTCCCTTACCAAGGTAGCGCTTAGGGTGTGAGATGACACAACAAGGTATAGGTATAATTCTTCGCCTTCGCTTGGAGTCGAGAGTACCGGTGGTTTCTGGAGGTGTTCGATTAAGTCAAGGAAAGCGGTTAAGCATTCGTCAGTCCATTCGAACTTTCCTTTGTCTTTCTTTAGAGCTTCGAAAAAGGGAACGCACTTGTTTGTTGCCTTGGAGATGAATCGGCTTAGGGCGGCCACTTTTCCATTCAAACTTTGCATTTCCTTCTGAGTGGAAGGTATCTTGATATCCCTTAGCGCTCGGACTTGTTCAGGGTTTGCTTCAATCCCTCTGGCATGGACGATGAATCCTAAGAACTTTCCTGATGACACTCCGAAGGAGCACTTTAGTGGATTCAACTTCATTCCATACTGTCGAAGTACCTGGAACATCTCGCCTAGGTGGCTTACGTGATCTTTGGCTTTCCTTGACTTTACCAGCATGTCATCCACATATACTTCCATAGTTTGTCCTATTAGCCCTGCAAACATCTTGTTGGCGAGGCGCTGGTAGGTGGCTCCTGCATTTTTAAGTCCGAAAGGCATTACCTCATAGCAGTATAAACCCCGGTCGGTGATGAAACTAGTGTGGTCTTGGTCGGGAGAATGCATAGGAATTTGGTTATATCCTGAGTATGCGTCCATAAAAGATAGGAGCTCGTGCCCGGCTGTGCTGTCTACAAGTTGGTCGATTCGGGGAAGTGGGAAGCAATCCTTTGGGCAGGCGTCGTTTAGGTTGGAAAAGTCAATGCAGGTTCGCCACTTCCCATTAGCCTTCTTTACCAGCACCGGGTTGGCGATCCATTCCGGGTAGATAGCTTCTCGTATGAAGTCATTGGCGAGTAAATTCTTTACTTCTTCATCGAGGGCTGCTGATCGTTCTGCCCCCATACTTCTCTTTCTTTGTTTTATGGGCGCCTTGGTAGGATCAATGTTTAATGTGTGGCATGCTATGTCGGGGGAGATTCCGGTCATGTCAGCGTGTGACCATGCGAATACATCCAGGTTGTGGCGAAGAAAATCGATGAGCTGTTCCTTCAACTTTGCCTTTAGTTGGGATCCAATTTTCAATAGTCTACTCGAGTCATGCTGGTCTACAGATACAAACTCCATAGCCTCTGCAGGCTCGGCGGTGGCCTCCTCCTCTTTATCCCTAGGGTCTAATTCATTGAAAGGGTCGCTGGTATATCGAAGAGGAGGGGCTTTCTTTAGTTGCTACGCTTCTAGACTTTTCGTGCAGAGGGCAACCTCTACACCCTTCCCTTTATCCTTCCTGTGGTTGTTGCGAAGTTCAGTCACATAGCAGTCCCGAGCAACATCCTGGTCTCCTTCTACTTCCCCTACTCCATTGTCCGTTGGAAATTTCATCTTTAGGCACCATGGGGCTAGAACAATTTGGAAGTCAGACAAGGCTGGCCTTCCTAAGAAGGCGTTGTAGGCCGAATGGTTTTCTATTAGCACAAACGTTTGTTTCCGTACAACGGAGCAGGGATGGCTTCCAATCTCAACAAAGAGGTCTAGTTGCCCGAGGGGCGTCTTTGCATCTCCAGTGAAACCGTGTAGTGGTTTATCGCAGGGAGATACATCCTTCATTGATAGTTTCATTTTGTCGAATGCATGTTTGAACAGGATATTTACTGAGCTTCCAGTGTCCACTAGGATTCGGTAAACTTCGGGGGGACCGAGCCGGGCAGAGATAACCATGGGATCCATGTGAGGGTATTGCCTTCCTTCTAGGTCACGCTTACCGAATGTGATGTCATCGCTTTCTTTCCATTTCGGGTGGCGTTCTTCTATAACTGAATTGACACAGTCTTTATTGTCTCTAAGCGACTTTCCATACCTTTCCATCTCTTTCCAGCTTTTGCCTACGACGTGCGGTCCTCCTGAGATGGTATGGACTACTATCTTCTCTTGACTAGAGCCGCTAGTGTTGCGGTTTCCTCTGCCGGTCTCCAGTGAGGGTAGCCTTGGATTCTCATTGGAAGGAGCTGGAGTCCTGTCCTGACCTTTTACATAGCGTTCCAGTTTCTTCCTTCTGATGTGCTCTTCAATCAAGTCCCGGAGATGATGGCATTCATTGGTATCGTGCCCATGAGATTCGTGGAAGCGGCAGAACTTTCCAGACTTCTGCGCGTTATCTGATTCCTTCTTGTATGGTGGGCGTTTGTATCTAACTTCGCCTTGGGTGGCAAGGAAGATGTTCTCGATGGTTTCGTTCAAAGGAGTGTAAGTATCGAATCTCGGTCCTGGCTGATATAGGCGCTTTTCTCCCTTCTTGCCCCCAGCATTGTCTTTGGAATCATTTCTTCGAACGTCCCTTGCCGCCGCAGGTGCGTTGCTGTGAGTTGCTTTACTTTGCTATCCTGACTGCCCCTCGACGGCAGCATCCTCAAGCCTCATATATTTCCCGGCTTCATGGAAGAAATCGGGTAAAGTAGCTGGTTTTTCTTTTGTCAACCTTCTAGCAAATTTAGTGTCCGGATGCACACCACTACAGAGGGCCTTTAGGATAAGCTTCTCATCGGCATCTTGGACTGCGACCGCTGCGGCATTGAATCGGGTTAGGTATTGCTGCAGTTTCTCCCCAGGTTTCTGTTTGACACTAGATAAGGAATAAGCGTCCTTAGGTTGTTCCACATGAATACGGAACTGATTGATAAATTTTTCTTTCAACATTTCCCACGAGCTGATGGATCCCTGGGGTAGATGACAAACCAGGAGGTAGCGAGATCTGCTAAGAAGAGTGGAAAGCATTTGCACAGTACTCCCTCTGTCGCTCCACTCATGAGCATATGTTGTGTGTATCTCTGCAAGTGTACAACGGGGACGGAGGTTCCTTTGTAAGGTTCCATTGTTGGCATCTTCCATTCTCGGGGGGTGATAGCAATTTCGATGTTGCGGGCGAAAGGGCTGGTCACCCTAGCGCCTATCCCTCGATCTCTTTGCTCCCGTTGGACGCACTCTCTGAATAAGCGTGTCATCCTTTCATCAGAATTTAGAGCAGATAGAAACGAATTTGGCTCTGTTCCGTGGGATTGATTCCGTCCAGATGACCTGTAGGGATGGTATCGTCTATCATTCCTCATGTTTTCCAGCGGCTGCCTTTGATCTTCTGGGAGCATGCTAGGGTCAGCTACAGTTGGCCCTTGCCTTGACCTTCCCCTGCTGGGCTCGGATCTAAGCACTTCCTCGGGTCCAACTTCGGGCTGGACTCTAGCTCGGCCCCGCTCACTAGCGTTTCCGTGGTTAGGTAGTATGATAGGCTCAGCTACAGTTGACCTTCGCCCGGTACCTCCCCCGTGGGGTTCAGTTCCAAGCGTTTCCTCAGGCCTAACTTCGGGCTGTGCTCGATCTCGGCTCCTACCATGGCTGCTTCTGCCGTTAGCTCCTTCGAAGAAGGAAGATCTTTGTTGTCTCTGAGACCCTCCAGACTGGGACTCGCCCCATGATTCAGTGTTGCGGTTGGACTCTTCAGCATCCCTTAAGCATGACATGAGATGGTCCACCAAAGCTTCCTGCTGGGACGTGAAGCGGTTAGTTACTTCAACCACTACCCTGTCCAGATCTGCCCTGGTAATTGCTGCGGGCTGTTCTGGAGTGGTCGGATTAGCCTGTCCTTCATTCGGTACTACTGCTGGAGGAGGACGATTTACTTGATTCGTGACAGCTGGATCTGGAAGACTGCTGGATGCGATGTTTTTTCCTTTGTTAACATCTTTTCTCTGTTTAGGAGGCATGTTTTCCAAGTGGCGAACGATGCTGTTAGGAAAAATGTTAAATGGACGAAGCTTAAGCTTCGAGCTTCTAGTTCTCAGTGAAAGCACCAAAAATGTTTGCACAAAAAATGGACAAACACCTCAAAGTCGTAGGATTTAGTAGATCTTATGTTGTTCTTAGTGATTTGGGTGATTTATGCAAATATATGAAAAACAGGGGCTAAACTGTAAAAAGACATGCAGATTTATAGTGGTTCAGCCAGAATGTGCCTACGTCCACTTTATATGTTATTTCTCTTCTCTTGTTTAGATTACAAGTACAAAGCTTTGATACAAGTAAAAGAAAGTTGTTTGAAAGTTCTCTCCGTGCTTGAGCTCTCAAACTTGTCCCCTATTGTTGTACCCCTGCCCCTCTATTTATAGAGTAAGGCTAGGGGTAGGGGTCTTGGAGGTATACAGCAGCTGGCGGCCTGGGCTGATGTAATCTGGTCTGGTGGAGCGGGTCCGGCTTACTTTGGTTCGGTGGTAGAAGTATGGTGGACCGGCGTACTTGGTTCGGTGGGAAGAGGTGAGTGGACCGGTGTACTTGGTTCGGTGGGAAGAGGTGAGTGGACCGGTGTGCTTGGTTCGGTGGGAAGCATGTTGAGTGGACCGGTGTACTTGGTTCGGTGGGAAGAGGTGAGTGGACCGGTGTGCTTAGTTTGGTGGGAAGCATGTTGAGTGGACCGGTGTACTTGGTTCGGTGGGAAGAGGTGAGTGGACCGGTGTGCTTAGTTTGGTGGGAAGCATGTTGAGTGGACCGGTGTACTTGGTTCAGTGGGAAGAGGTGAGTGGACCGGTGTACTTGGTTCGGTGGGAAGCATGTTGAGTGGACCGGTGTACTTGGTTCGGTGGGAAGCATGTTGAGTGGACCGGTGTGCTTGGTTCGGTAGTGGGATGGAAAGGCCTTGGTTTGGTGATGGGGGAGATGGTATTTGGTTCGGCAAAGACCGGTCGAAATATATCCAACAGACGTCAAATTTCGTTTTATCAAATTCGGACTTCTTTAGCTCCGTCGATCTTATTTTTCTGTGTTTTAGCTGCATTTTCCGCTAGCGGAAATTCAAATTTTTATAATCCAATCGTACCACTGATATCTGTATACCGTTTTGATCGTCTCGTCGTGCTGATCTCCATAGTATATTCATTTGTGTGTTCCGAGGCCCGCTACGCGACGAAACGATGAAATCGTACATCGTATCAATACCGGAATTTGTGACTTTTGGAATTTTCTTCCTTTTCAAAATTTGAACCGCTGGCCACAACAATAAATTGCTTTAAACATTTCGGATGAATCAATAAGAGACCATTGCCATTTCCTTCCCTATTTCCACTGTTCATTTTATACGCATACTTTATTTCGACCGTGACCTGCTACCCTCTCTCTGACCTTTCATTTTAGCATTTACGTTATAGTATATATATTTATATTCTTCTGAGCCATTGTTTTTTCTGACTTCTCAAAACCGTGCATCTCTATCTTCCTCTTCTCCTGTCTCTTTTCTTTTTCCATCTCCTCTGAAAATTTAACTACAGCAAGAGAAAAAAAGGGAATTTCTTCTCCTTTTTTTTGTTTTCCATACCCTCTTCATTTAAATCGACACGTCCCCAGCCTCTTTCCTCCTCGGCCGCGCAACCGCTCTCCCCTCCGCCTCCTCCCCTGATCGGAACCCAAGCGCCTCCTCAACTCAACCATGCTCAGCGCCTGTTCTTCTCTTCCTCCCCTCATTGCCGTTGCCTATTTGAGGTACTGTATAAATATATATAATATATGTTAAGTTTTATATATACAGTACAGTTTGTATTTGCAACCATATGATTTTATTCGACTGTTGTATTTGCAATTGTATGACTTTGTTCGAGTTGGGCTACATGCATTATATCTTTGTTTTATCCTAGATCTATACATACAAAGTGTATATATTTGAAGAGTGGATTTAAAATATATTGTATATATTTTCAGAAATATATTTTTTCGAACCTGCTTCACAGTTATATAAGAGTTTATATTACATATACTGTATATTGAATAGTAATACATAGTTACTTATGAGATCTTGATTAAGTATACGTAGGTTGTATATTGTTGTTGCCGAATATAGGCTATGTAGTTGGAATTTTATATAAATTGTTAGTATATATGTTATATATTAATGTCAGTATATATATATATATATATATATATATATATGCGTACCGGTTAGATGGGGGTTAGTTTTAAATATAATAGTTATAGTTATTATATATTAGTTTAGATGTTTCTAGTATGTAACAGAAAAATATATGTTCCAGAGTATAAATTAAAATGCATGTAAGATTATAACATTGATTTTAATCTATACGTGTATAGTCTGGTAAGCTATATAATATATATATATACGTATATGTATATAGTCTGGTTATTTGTATAAAGTTATGTGATATGTTTTAGTTAAGTATACATATTATATAAGTCCGGTCTGCATATATTACGTACTGTCTGCATTGGTATAATTGTAAAATATGGTCGATACATATATTTTGAGTAATAGGTATGTTGTGGATATAGTTGTGTAGGATTTGGTAACTAGTATATTTGTTTTAGTTATGGTTTTTTAAAATGAATATACATGAATTTTAAATGGTTAAACTGAATTGATTTTTTTTAGTATGTATTTTATTTTAACTATATATATATATATATTTATTTATTTATTTTTAATTTTTGTCTTAGATTAAAATATCGATTTTTATAAAATAACAAATATTTTCTGTATATATCAACTGATTCTGATTCAGTTTATCGATTCTTGATTCTCAGTCTCGTTCGTCAAATTCGCATTCAATCTTACTTTGCTTTGAGATTCGTGCTTGGATTTCGTGACTCAACTTCTGTCTATCTCTCTAGCCTCGAAAGGTGAGCAATCACTCACGATTAACTTTCTTTTATTTATTAAATTTGATTTCAATTGAAACGACAATTGAAATATGCTGCTATAGTTATTTAAATTGTTATATATGCTATTATCTGTACATGTTCACCTGTGGGATATGACACCGTATCCTATTGTTTATATTATATTATCATTTATGATATATGCATGTTATTATTATTATTATTATCATATCTGTTATCACTCTGCAAGTTCCCTGTAAGTATAGAATTCACTATGGGTTGAAATGATACATACTCGAACGGACTTTAGAATAGGAGAAAATCGTTATGGGTTGAAATGATAGACCCAAGCGATTTTCATTTGAATTGAATTTGGGATTGCAGGTCGAAATGATATCTATCCGTATATATTTGAATTACGGATTGAAATGATAAATATCTGTATCACTTGACCATAGGATAGGAAATTATATACAGACACCGTTGGTCCATATATAAATATTCTAAAAATAAATTCTCTGGTTTTGGAAAGAAATATATGGTCTTAATAAATGTTGATTCTTAAATGGTAATGATATATGTAGCTTTAATGTTAATATTTAATTTGATTAAGATTTACCTAATACATATAATATGTTTAAGTGTTTAAATTTATATTTAAAAATAGATTTTGGTAATAATTTGAATAAGTTAAGGTTGGGAAGATAATTTGAATTTAGTTGAAATTGTATTCAATAAAGAATATTTTTAGTTAAACCAATTTGAAACTCATTGAAATGGAGATTTAAGATATGATTTATAACTCGGTCTTGATTTAAGTGATTTAATGAATATTTCTCAATTAAATAAATTTAAGGAAATATTTAGTAAAATGTAATTTAAGGCTAGTCAAATGATATTGAATCTATTAAGAGAAAATTTCAAGACTAAATAATAAGGAAGTTAAATCAAGATCTATATGAAACTGAGATAAATTGAACTTTGAAATGTTGAATATTAAAGCCTTGAAATGTACTGGAATCTAAATGGTTTATTTGTGTTTCAGATCTGTATTTGAAATCAATAAAATTTGAATTTGTTATTTAGAAAACTAAATTGAATGGAAATTGATAAATTGAGATTGAATTTGATTTGAATGGGAAAGTCGAGTTGATTTTGAAGCGATTTGTGAAATTTGAGGAAATTGCAAATACTTTACTTTATAAATTATTTAAAATAAATATACTATTTTGGAAAATAGATATATTTGAACTGAAAATGATATCTTAGTTTTGAAGTATAAATAAATTTGAAATGGCCACGGTGTTGTAGTGTATATTTCTACATTGTAGACAGTTCCACGGATCCTTAGAGGATGATTATCCCAAACATCCTTTAAGTTACTTGATTTCAGTTGATATTTCACTTGAGTTGGATTTATTGATATAAGAATGTTAATCCTGACTCGAGTGTTTTGTGTTTTTCTTTACGCTCGGGCCAGACTGAGTGATACAGCATTTGAGACTCACCCTTGGAGTTTGGAGCTTCATTTGGAGATCCAACTATCGATTCAGCTTTCAGCTTTTCCAGTTGATTTGTTCGGAGAGGTCATCTATTCATACTGAAGACTTCACTGTATTTGAGATATTATGTTGTATTTTATCGTTAACTCTGATGTTTATATAGTAGCTTCATGAACTACTATTTTATCTATTCCGCTGCGTATTATTGTATTACTCTGTGTCTGTGATTCTGTGATTGATTTCTTTACTGTATATGCTGAGTTTTGCCAAATTTTAAATTAACAATCTGATATTTTGAGCAATTCAAGTCCGACATGTGCGTCTTCCTATGCACTTGGCGGGTGCAGCATGATAGGGGGTTCTCGCATTTGGGTTTGGTAGCGAGCGGATGACTCTTACTCCTACATGTCCTTGCGAGGTTGGTGCAGTCGAGAGGTTGGCCGTAAAGGCAGAACACAGGTACATGTATGCTACGGTGGGCGTTACCCCACTGGCGACGTCCCGTTACAGTTGGTATCAGAGCTTTGGCTCTAGGCAAACCTTAGCATGTATGGTAAATTTAATTACGGAATCACTTTTGTTCGAGCTTGAATTCTTTTTCTTGATTGAAAATTCCTTTGAATTTTGGAACGTCCCTCGGTTCCGAAATCTATTCTTGTCTCCCCCTATTTGTATTCTTTGATCCTGGAGTATTCCATAACTCCACTGAATGATTTGTAAAGGGGTGAAACTCCTTTACTATGGACATTGATTCACCGAAGATTTCTGTATCATCGGTTTAGATGCTGCTATCTCTTGTTATGCCGAATTCTATATCTGGCAATCGAATGTCGATTTGCCTCAGAATTCTGCACCGATCTTATTTTGAAATCACGGTTGACCGGTTAAGGTCGCCGCGATTTATATAAGTATACCCATCTTCTATTTTGAAATTTAATTATCTCATTTTCGTTCGAGCCTATCTTCGAATCAGAATTCTATTAGGTTAGAGTCCCTCTAGTTTGAATCTCTATCCTTGTTTCGAAATCCATTCGTGAACCATTCTTTGAAAAAATCGGGTTTGTTTGTAATTTAGAAATTGTTTTATATACCGAAATTATTATTTTGATAAGTATGATTTTAATCTATATAAGTGAAAGTGTTTTCGATAAGGATTATATACCTTTTAAAATGAGAAATTGATGTTTCGAAAGGATTTGAAATTTTGAAAGTTATATAAGAAATTGATTTATATAAAAATAATCTATAACTGAAGAGTTGAATTTGAAATTTTGAGAGATTGAACCTGGCATTTTGAAATTGGTTTTAAGGTTTTGTATATATATAATAATACGATTTGAAAGTATTTTCCAAATAAGAAATGTTTCAAATGACTTCAAATGAGTTCCAATGATTTCGAAGAAATTTCAAAGAAGTTTTTAAGAAAATAGAAGTCCAGAACTCACTTATGTCGCTGGAGAATAATTTCAGTGATGAATGCACACATCATCGACATTGATTTTCGAGTTTCAAAGTGGGGGAGAGACCACTTTAGTAGCTTTGCTACGCGAGTGATTTTATGAAACCAATTTTGATTTCAAAGTTCGAAGTATGATTTGATATTCGAAGAATATACGTATATATATTTGAAATGATTTGAAGTGAGCCCGGTGTTCAGTCCTCGAGTTTCAGATTTGATTAGGTATAACCCTATCTATTAAAATTGATTTACTGATTTGTTGTTGATTTCCAACTCTTGGATTTAAAATTTGATTTCTTCGACTATTTTGAAGGTTCGAGCACTTCCAAATCAAGGTTAACTTTTCAAAGCTAAGTAATTTTGAAAAGTATAAAGTATATAAGTTTGGTATGTATGTTTAAAGTATGTAGTAATATGATTTAAATAGGTTGAAACTGCTTTGTTAAGTAAATGAATAAGGCTATTTTGAATTTTTCTAATATGAAATTTAGATTTGAAATGTTTTAAAAAGAATTTGGTCTTCAATATATTTTGAATAAAATTTAGTTAAATGTTTTAACTGGGTAACATCTTTATAAAACTATATATTTAACAAGTTGGAATAGATACATAAGTTGTACGTATGCTGTTTTATTCGCATAATTAATTTGATCCAAGTTTGAGTACACAAGTTCGAGGTGAATTACACCATTTCGTGTTAGGATTTTTCATTCGATTCTTGACGGTGAATATTTGATATGGATTTTGGGCTTGATTCTAGAATTCTCTATCATAGTATATGGCTATGCAAGGACTGATGGCTTCTAGTCGAGAAACTATATCGAAATCCGCATTAGGGAAGTCGAATGGACAATACTAGTTCGAAAACGAACTTGTGTGATCGAGCGAGCGATCGAATGTGATTTTGCGAAATGATGATATATGTACATCTTATATCCTAATATCATTGATATACTTGGCGTTGAAATGGGAAGTTGTTGGGTTGGATATCTTTGTAATTTAATTGGAATTTTTTTCTTTTATGAAAAACTACTATCCATTTTAAAACCATTTTTCAAAACCATTTTTCTTTTATTCTTCTTAAACAAACTGTTTAATTCTATTTTACATACAAACTATTTTACAAACTATTTTACATACAAAACTATTCTAAATTAAAAATCTTTTATAAAGCAAAGATGCTCAATCCCATATGGCTCTTCATGCAGCGAAATTTATTTATTTTTTGAAAATTTTGATCCTTATATAAGATGGACTTTATGTAAATATAAGATGATGTTGAAAACCATTGATGTTGGAAATAAATTGTTTGACTTAAATTATACTGATTTGGAAACTTGGACTATTCTCCAAACCCATTATTTTGGAAACTTTGAAACTGAAGATATTTAATTTGAGAAGAAATAATTTGGTGGGATTGTATATGATTTTGAAACTGAACTGATATTGAAACAAATTGAAATTTGAGAACCTTGTGTTACTAAATACTTGATTTGGGAGTTATCGAACTTATATAAAAAAATTTGGTTTGCATAAGTATGATGTTGATTCGAAAACTATGGATTTGAAAAGGTACTCAGTTTGAAAAGTGAAATCTTATATAATTGAAGTCTATATAAGTGTGATTTGGTATACTATTGATTTTGGAAAGTATTTGATTTGAAAATGAAATCTTATATATAATGGACTTTATATAAGTATGATATTTGAAAGTGATTTGAAAAGGTACTATATGATACGTATTTTCGAAGTAAAGATATGGAAAGTGCCTTCTGCTTGATATCCGCTTTGTGGCCACATTGTGGATTCATTCTGTCGATATTTCACTGATTTTTGGTTTTTCGGATATGATACTCGAGTTTCCATCGAATTCCATGGCGTTACCCATGGTCTTACGAGCGCGACTGCATAGCGTAATTCACCTGGCTGGATGGCCCAGTGGTACGGATGGTTCTTGAGGGATTCAGGCGTAACCATTGTGTATCCTGTGATCTATGTAGGTCGTATTAGTAGCGAAATTCGGAGGGCTGAGAAAGCTTACGGATACGGATGTTTCCTGGAGGATCCAGGCGTAACCTTTGTGTATCTACGGTCTACTAGTCGTCATGGCGTAATTCGTAGGGCTGAGAAAGCTTACGGATACGGATGTTTCCTAGGGGATCCAGGCGTAAACTTTGTGTATCTGCGATCCATGGTTAGACAAAGGTTTTGTTTGTTTTTTTGTTTGGATTGTACTTTCCATATCTATTTTAAAAAGTTTTCCAGTATTTTCACTGGGTGTTGAAACAAGTCTACTAAGTACCTGGAGAATTCTAGCTTTCCGCCTGATCAATGCACTACCAGAGTCTGCAAGAACGAGGATAAACTTGTTGAAACAGCGAGTTATAAAAGTATTTTTGAAAGGAAAATTTTGTTTCGATATAAAGGTATTTTTTTATAAAAAAGTATTTCCAACAAAGAAATTTTGTATTAATATTTGAAATCTAAAATTCTTGTGGTTCTAAATTAATTATTCATACCCGATGCTATTCTTTGAACCTACCTTATCTGCTCAGCTTTATTTATTCACCTATATCTTGTTTTTCCAAATCTACCTTCTTTCCTTTTTGAATATATCCTTTTAAAATATTATTATTTATATACTGCATGGTTTAATAGAAAATTATTAGTGTTATAAATATTTTAGAAGTTATTAATTAAATAAATCATATTTAAAGTAAATGATTATTGATTTATTAATAATATTTGAAAGTATCTTGAGATAAAATTTGTAAATTTATAAATTATGGATTTAATGTTTTCAATAGCTTCTTCTTTGTAAATATAACTAATAATGTAAGTAATTGTTTTCAAATAGTTTTTATATATTTATAAAGGTATTATTTAAACATATAAATGGTACTTATAAAGGAAGCAAGAAATTTTACAATGGTTTGGAAAAGTATTAAAGTAATAAAGATAATTGAATTGCAAATGAAGTTTTCAAAAGAATATTTCAAGTAAAATTTATATAGTTTTAAATAAATTGTTTATCCTTGTCTTTCAATCTATTTTTCATTCTAGTTGTTCTATTCTCCTACCTCCTTCCTTTTCGGGGACGAAAAGTTTTGAGTGGGGGAGAGTGTAACGACCCAAAATTTTAGTGATTTTATTTATTAAATTTTGTGAAATTTTAAACAATAAAATTTGAAAATAAAAATTTATTATTTGGAATACGTCTATTTAAACATAGCAACTGGTAAATTTTAATCTAAAAATATTGAAGTTTATTTTATTGTGTAATTATTATTTCAATTTAAATCATTTAAAAATTGATGGTGATAAAATATATTTCAAACTTGAATATTTTTATACAGAAAATTTGTAAATCATTTTCTGCGTGAGACGTCAAATTTCGTTTCATCAAATTCGGACTTCTTTAGCTCCGTCGATCTTATTTTTTTGTGTTTTAGCTGCATTTTCCGCTATTGGAAATTCGAATTTTTATAATCCAATCGTACCACTGATATCTGTATACCGTTTTGATCATCTCGTCGTGCTGATCTCCATAACATATTCATTTGTGTGTTCTGTGACCCGCTACGCGACGAAACGATGAAATCGTACGTCATATCGATACCGGAATTTGTGACTTTTGGAATTTTCTTCCTTATCAAAATTTGAACCGCTGGCCACAACAATAAATTGCTTTAAACATTTCGGACGAATCAATGCGAGACCATTGCAATTTCCTTCCCTATTTCCACTGTTCATTTTATACGCATACTTTATTTCGACCGTGACCTGCTACCCTCTCTTTGACCTTTCATTTTAGCATTTACATTATAGTATATATATTTATATTCTTCTGTGCCACTTTTTTTTTCTGACTTCTCAAAACTGTGCGTTTCTATCTTCCTCTTCTCCTGTCTCTTTTCTTTTTCCATCTCCTCTGAAAATTTAACTACAGCAAGAGAAAAAAAAAGGGAATTTCTTCTCCTTCTTTTTTTTGTTTTCCCTTCCCTCTTCATTTAAATCGACACGTCCCCAGCCTCTTTCCTCCTCGGCCACGCAACCGCTCTCCCCTCCGCCTCCTCCCCTGAACGGAACCCAAGCGCCTCCTCAACTCAACCGTGCTCAGCACCCGTTCTTCTCTTCCTCCCCTCACTGCCGTTGTCTATTTGAGGTACTGTATAAATATATATAATATATGTTAAGTTATATATATACAGTATAGTTTGTGTTTGCAACCATATGATTTTATTTGACTGTTGTATTTGCAATTGTATGACTTTGTTCGAGTTGGGCTACATGCATTATATCTTTGTTTTATCCTAGATCTATACATACAAAGTGTATATATTTGAAGAGTGGGTTTAAAATATATTGTATATATTTTCAAAAATATATTTTTTCGAACCTGCTTCACAGTTATATAAGAGTTTATATTATATATACTGTATAATGAATAGTAATACATAGTTACTTATGAGATCTTGATTAAGTATACGTAGGTTGTATATTGTTGTTGCCGAATATAGGCTATGTAGTTGGAATTTTATATACATTGTTAGTATATATGTTATATATTAATGTCAGTATATATATATATATATATATATATATGCGTACCGGTTAGATGGGGGTTAGTTTTTTTTTGAGATCCTGGGGAACCTTAAGATCATGGTATTCATTGATACTCACTTAAGTGAACCCCACGTCGTATGTCTACCCCGCTTTTATTTAGTCATCGCACACGGACGCTTAACGTTGAAACTCCCACTGATGGTTTGGTGCTGGGATTCGAACCTGCCCGGACACAGTCCTTTGGTTCCCATCTCCCAGCTCCCAGCTCCCAAACCAACCGAGCTACGAACGGCGGGTAGATGGGGGTTAGTTTTAAATATAATAGTTATAGTTTTTATATATTAGTTTAGATGTTTCCAGTATGTAACAGAAAAGATACATGTTCTAGAGTATAAATTAAAATGCATATAAGATTATAACATTGATTT
Source organism: Allium fistulosum (assembly GCA_030737815.1). Lineage (NCBI taxonomy): Eukaryota > Viridiplantae > Streptophyta > Magnoliopsida > Asparagales > Amaryllidaceae > Allium > Allium fistulosum. The sequence continues at coordinate 362,035,374 of CM060904.1, forward strand.
TAATCTATACGTGTATAGTCTGGTAAGCTATATAATATATATATATATACGTACATGTATATAGTCTGGTTATTTGTATAAAGTTATGTGATATGTTTTAGTTAAGTATACATATTATATAAGTCCGGTCTGCATATATTATGTCTGTTTGCATTGGTATAATTGTAAAATATGGTCGATACATATATTTTGAGTAATAGGTATGTTGTGGATATAGTTGTGTAGGATTTGGTAACAAGTATATTTGTTTTAGTTATGGTTTTTTTAAGTGAATATACATGAATTTTAAATGGTTGAACTGAATTGATTTTTTTTAGTATGTATTTTATTTTAACTATATATATATATTTATTTATTTTTAATTTTTGTCTTAGATTAAAATATCGATTTTTATAAAATAACAAATATTTTCTGTATATATCAACTGATTCTGATTCAGTTCATCGATTCTTGATTCTCAGTCTCGTTCGTCCAATTCGCATTCAATCTTACTTTGCTTTGAGATTCGTGCCTGGATTTCGTGACTCAACTTCTTTGTCTATCTCTCTAGCCTCGAAACGTGAGCAATCACTCACGATTAACTTTCTTTTATTTATTAAATTTGATTTCAATTGAAACGACAATTGAAATATGCTGCTGTAGTTATTTAAATTGTTATATATGCTATTATCTGTAAATGTTCACCTGTGGGATATGATAGCATATCCTATTGTTTATATTATATTGTCATTTATGATATATGCATGTTACTATTATTATTATTATCATATCTGTTATCACTCTGCTAGTTCCCTGTAAGTATAGAATTCACTATGGGTTGAAATGATACATACCCAAACGGACTTTAGAATAGGATAAAATCGTTATGGGTTGAAATGATAGACCCAAGCGATTTTCATTTGAATTGAATTTGGGATTGCGGGTCGAAATGATATCTACCCGTATATATTTGAATTACGGATTGAAATGATAAATATCCGTATCACTTGAACATAGGATAGGAAATTATATACAGACACCGTTGGTCCATATATAAATATTCTGAAAATAAATTCTTTGGTTTTGGAAAGAAATATATGGTCTTAATAAATGTTAATTCTTAAATGGTAATGATATATGTAGCTTTAATGTTAATATTTAATTTGATTAAGATTTACCTAATACATATAATATGTTTAAGTGTTTAAATTTATATTTAAAAATAGATTTTGGTAATAATTTGAATAAGTTAAGGTTGGGAAGATAATTTGAATTTAGTTGAAATTGTATTCAATAAAGAATATTTTTAGTTAAACCAATTTGAAACTCATTGAAATGGAGATTTAAGATATGATTTATAACTCGGTCTCGATTTAAGTGATTTAATGAATATTTCTCGATTAAATAAATTTAAGGAAATATTTAGTAAAATGTAATTTAAGGCTAGTCAAATGATATTGATTCTATTAAGAGAAAATTTCAAGACTAAATAATAAGGAAGTTAAATCAAGATCTTTATGAAACTGAGATAAATTGAAATTTGAAATGTTGAATATTAAAGCCTTGAAATGTACTGGAATCTAAATGGTTTATTTGTGATTCAGATCTGTATTTGAAATCAATAAAATTTGAATTTGTTATTTAGAAAACTAAATTGAATGGAAATTGATAAATTGAGATTGAATTTGATTTGAATGGGAAAGTCGAGTTGATTTTGAAGCGATTTGTGAAATTTGAGGAAATTGCAAATACTTTACTTTATAAAATATTTAAAATAAATATACTATTTTGGAAAATAGATATATTTGAACTGAAAATGATATCTTAGTTTTGAAGTATAAATAAATTTGAAATGGCCACGGTGTTGTAGTGTATATTTCTACATTGTAGACAGTTCCACGGATCCTTAGAGGATGATTATCCCAAACATCCTTTAAGTTACTTGATTTCAGTTGATATTTCACTTGAGTTGGATTTATTGATATAAGAATGTTAATCCTGAGTCAAATAGTTTTAAAAACTTACTCTTTTACTTAAACCCACTTTCTAACTTTAAAAAAAGTTTCAAAATCAAATGTAAAGTTTTTAAAACTTTATAAAGTTTTAAAAATAAACACTTAAGTAAAAACACATTTTAAAAGCAAGGGACTTCTATGCCACTAATACAAGTCTAGGTGCTATCTTCCTTTAACAAAAACACTACATACTAACTAACATCCATTTTCATACCATATTAACAAACCATAACCAAGTCACATTTTTCAACCATACACAACATTCAAACTTAAGTTTCAAATCAAATCCAACATCACATACAAGCATACAAATGTATATCCAAATCAACATCATTTACCTAAACAACCAATATACTTTTGCAACAAAATGTAAATAAAAATTTAAAGTTAAAACTTTATATAAAATGGTGAGCTTTGATTTGCCATAAGCTATCGAAAAGCTTACTAACTCAACCTAACTTCCACGATGCATGCTATAATTTGTATACAACATAGATACATGCTTTTAACTTGGAAAAAAATGAAGTTTTGGTAGCCTTATATGGCCAAAACGGTTCACTCTAGGGGTATACCTAGCTCCGCCATGGTGTGGTTGTGAGTGTATGACTTTGTTTTTGAAGTAGAAGGAGATGTAGAAGGAAGAGAAGGGTTTAAAACAAGTTTCAAAAGAATTAAAAGTGGAAAAATATGATTTTTAAAACTTTTAAAAAGGCATGGAAGCCATTAAGGAGTTTTATAAGCTTTGGAAAAGAAGAAAAGGATTTAGAAAAAAATGAGAAAATGAAATGAAAATGGAAAAGAAAGATGGAAAAAGTTTATATATAAAATAAAATACCAAAATACCCTTGTACTTTACCCTCCTCTCACTTGTTGCCACATCACCATGCCACCTCACCCTTGTCCCCACTTCCAATTTGTGAAAATTCATGTATTACCCCCTTCCCCAACATGTTTAAATATGCTTTAGTACTCTAATGACTTATGTCCCCTAATGATGTGACAATTTATGTTAAACATCCTTTATATTTTATTTAAATTACATAATAAATCTCATCTCTTTTCATATTTACTTAACAATGCATAAATAACAAACCATATCCTAACTTCATTTAAAAATGAATATGTATAATTATACAATAGAGTTTACAACGTTTTCGATAACTTTTAGCTGACAAAAAGTCGAAAATTCGGAAAACGATTTCCGATCACATTTTCGATTTTTCTTCGAACTGAGTATTTTTTAACCTACTTTTGAAAACTATTTCACCATCATTATTTACTATTTAAAAGAGTTTTATTTTATTAGTTGTAAAATCTATTATTTGAATATTTAAAATTAATCAAATATTCGCAAATCAAAACGGTGAAATTTCGAGTCGTTACACTCTACACCCTTGCAAGAATTTCGACCCCGAAATTTTACCACAGTCCTAACTCAAAACACTTAACAGTCTTCATTCGTCTGTATGATGTACATAACTTGAATGCATAACTTTACATTCGAACTAGTATCGCTCACTCGACTTCCTAGTGCGGACTCTGATCAGGCTTCTTAATTGGAAACCTCCATGCTCCTTACATAGCCATATACTATGATAGAAAACTTTTAATTCTGCACTAATAACCATCACCAAGTGTTTGCCGTCAAAAATCGTGTGATAGATCCTTATTGGGAACGGTGTGAAACACCTCACATCATGTAATCGAATCTTGGAGCGAGAATTATGTGAAAATGAGGAAGAATCTATGTACAACTTACGTATTGATCTAATGATTCTTTATTTACCTGATTACCTTTAACCCTCCCAAAAATATTTATGGAAAAACTTTATAAATTCCAAAGTAGATCCAGCATTTTAAAAAGACACAGCTTATTTATGAAACCATTTCATAAAATCATTTTAATTTATTACTTGTATAATACTCTCCTACATCCTAAGAGTATATACACAAATCATCGGATTTTAATTCTTATTCAGATGTAGGCCCAAAAAAATTTGGATCTCAAAACTAAGTCGACCAATCCAACTTCTTTACCCAATCGGTTTGGTAAGTAGCTAAGAAGAGTAGGATGCTAGTATCCAAACCTCGTCCTAGAGTCTATTTTTTCGTAGACACCTCTAAGGTAAAGACGTTTATTAGCCAGTCCAATAAAATCAAATAATTTTTCACTTCCTAGATGTTAAAATCAAAAGGCATGTTTTAATAAAACAAATTTTATTAAATCTTTTTATTAATTCAACTTCATTTATCAACTTATTCTTACATCAAAGTACCTCTATATTTTGGAAACATAAGAGCTAAATTCCTGGTTTTACTTTTTTATTTTTAAAAACTTTTTGAAATGATACTTTATTTTTTTACCCTTAGAAAATATATAGCCCGAGTAACTTTAAAATGATATCAAGGAACTGTGTACTATCAAATTGTATCATATAGTCCCTTACCAAGAAGGGTAATACTCAAGAGAAGTGTTAACCTTCCGAACATATCCCCTGTCCATTTTTAGTCACTTTTGAGTCACTCCAACTAATTAATTATAAAAATACTTCTTATTTCAAACCCAAGAATACTGTATATACATATATTTCCAACTAAATAATTTCAACGATATCTAATTCAAATTTATTCTGGATCCGTTCGAATTCAAATTCGTCCTGACGGTAAAATGATAAAGAGAATAATTTAATAAGTGCACTACAACATTCGCCTAGGCAAACATCTGATCCCCACTTAGAAGATTATTCTGATCATCACAAAACAAATTGGGACTCATTCCCTGAACCAAACCAAAAAAAAAAACATCTTTCTATAAAATTTTCTTTTAAAAACTATTTATACTTTAAAGTATTTTTAAGTAAAATTATTACTATTTTTCCCAAACCTTGAAAACCATTTGCCGAAAGAAACGGATTTAAAATTTTTGAAAACCGATCTTATTTTCAAAATATATTTTAAAATTCTGATATATAAAACACCTGAAATATTTCTTTTTAATAAACACCTTATATTAAACTTAATTTTAACCTAACATTATCAACGAACGCCTTATAGTCAAATTGTGAAACTTAATTCACAAGGTGTTTGTTTTCAGTGTTCCCACAAATTCTATCTACCTACTATGATGGAAAAGGAAAGCTACCAATAAATCAGATAATAGTCAATGCTCAAAATTGGATGAGCGTGACTAAGCAAACCTTGAAGGATAATGATAAAATATTATCAACTCCTAACAACAATCACTTCATATATAACTATACTTCATTTTTGAAAATTATTTCTTTATATATACAATATATTCCAAGGTAAAATTATTTCATTTACCAATTGAAATGAAACAATGTTGATTTGCCTAGTTTAAGTGTTTAGAAACCCCTATCGACACCTAAAGACGACACTTAATGCATCCTTGGTATTCGTGTGTCGATCATTTAAGCATCCGAAAGACAGGTCGTTCGGGGTGAAACAAAGTGAAGGCAAAATAGAACCTCACAAAACGTGATGAGTAATATATAATATGAGTAAGTCTTTACAAAAAGAAATCATCTTTATTTATACACAATAGAGTACACTATCCTATAATCAGCCTGGACAGTTACAACATCCTGTCCTTACAAAGGTTGATTAACACAAAACAGAAAAGGAAGCAACAACAGCGTAAGAATATAAGATACATGAATAGGTCTTGGAGAATCCAGCTTGTCACCTGAAAGCTCCAAAGGATCCAGCTAAATCAAGAAAAATGCTCGGGCTAACCTGAGCATTATAAGAAAATAACGCCTAGATCAGCCTGGTAAAACCAGCGTGAGAAACTCAAATCAGAAGGAATTTTATTTATTATATTTGTAAAATCCTTTAAAATCTAAGATATCTCGTAAGACCATGCCGCACATAAATACGGACGGGTTTTTACCTTATGATAACAGAAATATTTTCTACAGAAAATCCACTGACATTATAATACTGTTTAGGATACAAATACGTATTAATCATAGCCGAAATTGCTACATTATTAAATTCCATCATACTAGGCTCTACAATCAAAACCATAAAGGCACTTATTGGAGGATGGATTCCAAGAAATGGTAAGGTAAGGGACCACCTTTGGAAAATGGCACACCTCTAGATAAAATGTATCGAAGCCAGAACCTGAACTTGGTCAACCCTTACTAACACAGTATCAGTCTACCCCTGAACTTGGAGAGTACCGAATATCACATCACTCCAGTTGTTCCTAACCTTTATAGAGAGCCTTCATGCACAACCAAATCCATAATATGATAATCTTGAAAAGTGATGGCACATCCCTAATATGAGCGACCCACATAGCCCTACTACATCTACCCTATTTTAGCCATTTCTCAGGCTGTGAGGCTTGAGGCGACGCTTTAACCTTTTCTCTTAGCAGACCTTCTTGGAATGCTAGAACTGCCTTTCAGACAGAAATGCAGTACTAGCATTCATCCATACAACTTCGTTCTGAGTCTGGACGAAACCAAAGGCACTAACTCTACTATTTCCATTTTGGAATCACCTTTAGGATTAGTAGCAAGTAGCCCTTGCAATTTAAAGAACTCCATCTTCAGTCATCTTTAAGAAGTCTCACATTCGAACCCTTATGCCGTTTCGAAGTGGTTATTGGATAATATGTCCGATCCCGGTCTCCCCGAACCAATAACGATAGTTTAAAACTTGCCAAGTTTGATAGTTGGTTATTTAACTATCAAACAGAACAAACAATGACAATTCAGAGTTTTAATTACCCATAGCAACCACTAAGCCTCGAAATAAATCTTTCATCTATAAATCTCTTTCATAATATTTATAAAAAATATTCCTATACTTATCTCACCGATATAAGTATATTCACCAAACATTTGTGAATGATTTTTTATTTTGAAATCATATCAAAAGGATCAAAACAAATGTTATTTAAATTAGAGATAAGAATAACCCCAAACACTCCTTTGGTGTTAAGCATGAAACGAAAGTTCCACATCACCATAATTGAGAAGGCCAATTAAGGGAAATCCAAATCTCAAATTCTTTTATAAATCTCTTCTGTAAATCCTTTTAATAAATCTCTTTCATTTATGAAATCTACTTTACATAAGTTCCAAACCCAATTATAAAACTCTTTATAAATCTCCAAGTTAATTTATAAAATTCTTTTATAAATATTCAAACCATTTATAAAACTCTTTCCCAAATTTCAAGATCTCTTTTCAGTTTATAAAACTCCTTCCATAAACTTTCCATATTTAAAACAAAACTTCTTTAATAAACTTTAATCAATAAAGTTCCTTTGATAAAATCATTTATTTAAAACACCTCGAAATAAACAAGTTATTATTTAAACCTTCTTCATTTAATTAAATTTAAACTATATTATCAAAATAATGACTTTAAACAATCATTCAAAAAGTATCAAATTACTCCAAACACCTTTAATAAAATATATCCTTTAAATATCTTATTTAAAGTTGTAATAAACTTTAAACCATTTCTAAAAGAATACAATTTAAATGTTTGATTTTATAAGTTTAGAAGGAGGCTTAGTGACCACAATGGTTCTTATTTAATTAAGCTTATATTTCTAAGTTATGACATGGGTATTTACATAACAAGCAGATATGTAAAAGAGTTCGATCAATAACATATAGGTAAATGTCCAAGTTACCCTTGTAGTAGATAGGGATTTGTTCTGCTAAACACACGTCCAAGTTAATATAATGATAGAATGGGTTTTTATTCTTCCTAATAGATGTCAATATAATCTACTTTGTGAACTATGGTAGAACTATGGTCTATTCTACCAACAGATGTCAATTATAATTTAACTAGAACATCGGTGTTTTATTCTGCTAAATAGATGTTATTGGATTTCATATTCAATTGGGGTTACTTAAGGTTAGTCGATAAAGAAATAACTTGGATTTAAAACATTCCTTTTGAATAGTGTTGCTTTTAAACAAAACCGATCTTAAGAAATAAAGTGGTTTAAAACCTTAAAACTTTTATTTAATAATTAAATAATATTTGAACTCTTTATTTAGTAATTAAACCTTTAATGAATAATTAAACAATAATTAACTTTTAAGTAAATAATTAAACCATAATTAATCTTTCATTAATTATTAAATAATAATTTAAACCTTTAAATAATAATTAAATATTAATTAATATCAATTAATTAATTAATTAATTAATTATTATTTAATTAAAACTTAAATAATAAATCGAACCTTTATTCAAAATAATTAAATCATAATTAAGTTTTAATTAAATCTTAACTTGATTAATAACTAAACCCTTCTCAAATAAATAAATTAATTAATATTAATTAAATAATAATAAGGTGGGGCCTTGGCGCAACGGTTAGGTCACCTGCATGGTAATCTAAGTGCCCAGGTTTGAGTCTAGAAACAGCCTCTTCGCAATGCGAGGGAAAGACTACGTGCATTATCGACCTTCCCTGAGCCCGCTATCGTGCGGGAGTCTCGTGCACTGTGTTCCACCTTTAATCTTTAGTAAATAATAATCAATCTCTAAATAATTAACTAATAATAATTAACTATTTACTAATTAACAAATTATAATTAACTTACTTAAAAGTAATTAAGTGCTAATTACCCTAACTTACTTATTGATTAAAGTACTAATTACCTTACTTAATTTATTACTTAAATAATCATTAGCTAAATAAATAATTCATTAATTAATTAAATAATAATTTCTTTTAAATATTTAAAATATGTTTTAAAACAATATTCAAAAAGATACATAAGTTAAAACATTTGAAATTCAAAAAGAGTTCGTTTTTCACGAACTGCATTTATAGTGGTTGCCGCTATACGACCTGAAATTTCCCTGAAATTTCCAAAAATTATTTTCATGAGTCAAATAGTTTTAAAAACTTACTCTTTTACTTAAACCCACTTTCTTAATTTAGAAAATGTTTTGAAATCAAAAAGTAAAAATTTTAAACTTTATTAACCTTTAAAAATAAACACTCAAGTAAAAACACATTTTAAAAGCAAGGGATTCCAATGCCGCTAATGCAAGTCTAGGGGCTTACTTCCTTTAACATAAACATTACATACATAAGATCCTTACATCCATTTTCATAACATATTAATAAACCATAATCAAGCCACACTTTTCAACCATACACAACATTTAGACTTAAGTTTCAAGTCAAATCCAACATCACATACAAGGGTACAAATGTATATCCAAATCAACATCATTTACCCAAACAACCAATATACTTTTGCAACCAAATATTAAAAAAATTAAAGTTAAAACTTTATATAAAAGGGCGAGCTTTGACTCACCATAAGCTATCCAAAAGCTTACTAACTCAACCTAACTCCCACGATGCATGTTATAATTTGTATACAACCTAGATACATGCTTTTAACTTGGAAAAAATAAAGTTTTGGTAGCCTTAGATGGCCAAAAGGGTTCGGCCTAAGGGTATACATGGCTCGGCCATGGTGTGGTTGTGGGTGTATGGCTTTGTTTTTGAAGTACAAGGAGATGTAGAACGAAGAGAAAGGTTTAAAACAAGTTTCAAAAGAGTTAAAAGTGGAAAAAAAATTAAAACTTTTGAAACGGCATGGAAACCATTAAGGAATTTTAGAAGCTTTGGAAAAGAAGAAGATGCTTTAAAAAAGGAAAACTGAAATGAAAATGGAAAAGAAAGATGGAAAAAGTTTTAAGAATGTTCTACAGTTTTTAAGAAATAAAGATTAAAAAGATATTTAAGAAGAAAAGGTTGATTAAGGGAAAAAAGGAAAACACCTAGAAAGAAAGAGAGTTTTACAGTTTTAAAACTTTCTAGTTTTGTGGAAAACAAACTTAAAAATCGAAAGATTTAAGTTTTAAGCAACTTACCAGATTTGTTGGAAATGAAAAATCAAATAGTTTGATTTAAACGGTAAAAATAAAAGTAGACATTACCATTTTAAAGGCTTTGTGTAAACTATATTAAAATAAAAGGATATGGACTAAAAAGGTAAGGTAAAAATGTTTTGATTATCACTTAAAATTAAAAGAAATAAGTAGGAGTTAGATAAATAAGAATAAGTAGTCCACTAGGACAGAATTGACTATGGGATTTGGAAGCATTAATGGTTGAGACAGTGGTAAAAGAATGACATGGAAATTTAGTAACATTTTCTATTAACAGTCGAATTGGAAGGACATGGTACTAGATTGAATTCCTTTAGTAATGAGAGGATTACACAACCTTGTGTCTCTCTACCCAGTTATGGTTGGAATTGTAAGTCTTCGTGTAAGGAATATTGAAGAGTATGATTTGAGTAAACATATTTCCAAGTAAGGGAAGAGTAAGTAAAGATGTTTTAGTTGTACCAAAGGATGCTATAGATGCAAGGAACTTTTTAGTTTGAAGTATAAAAAGGACAAGTAGGGTCTACTTCAATCCTTCTTAAGAATGTTATGTCACAAATAGACAATTCCTTGATTGCACTAGGCAATATTAAACGAAGCGATGAGTATAGGCTTAGCAGCATGGTATTGATCGACATCATATATGTGAGGATAGGATACCCGTAGGCTATGGGTGGTTCAGGTATTGTATTGTCACTTTCAAGATACAAGCAAACCATGTGGGCAAGAGTGGGAAAGTATATATTTTACCCAAGTCATTGGGTTTATATTATAGTAGTTGCATTCCACGACTACCTAGATGTGGGTCATGGAATGGTTAGGTTAAAGGTAACATATTTTGGAATAAAGAATGTAAAGGGAAAGTAGTCCCTAAATTAATAAGAACCTTCATAAAAGGAATTGTATGATAAGTTCCGTATTTATAGACTTACACGATTTGAGTAAGTAAAAATTTGAAGTGAAATTAGTCACTATGGTATATTATTGGGTACCTGATATGGATTAGTAAATATTAATGGAAGTTGTTATAAAATGGAGAGGGATTTAGGTTGTATTTTAATTCGTTGGAATGAAGTATGTAACAATGTAAGTTTCTATAAATTATCCAGTTTTATTACAAGAGTGTATCATTTGAAATAACAAGGAATATACCCCAAGAGAAAGAGATGTACACAATAAGGATGTTTACCATATTTTGACCTGTCTATTAACAGAAAAGATAATTCCTTGTAGTTTCAAACATGACACAAATCATCTTTAAATAATTAATGGAAAGTTGCAGAGTTTACATTTCCTTTTGGGAAAATATGTAGTTCTAATGCATTAAAATATGGAAATCCTTAAGTGTAAACCAAAGTAATAGTCACTATGCCTATTGGGTTAAGATGTGTAACGACCCAAAATTTAATCACTGTTTAAATAAATATTTAATCATATTTTTAAATAATTAATAAATGAATTTTTATTAACAAATAAAATCATTTTAAATAATAACTAACGATGATATAATCGTTTTCAAATTTTTTTTACCAATATATATAGTTCATAGAGAAATAGAAAATGTGACTGGAAATTATTTTTTGAAATATCAATTTTTCATTGGTTAAAAGTTATACAAAATGTCATAACACTATTGTAAACACACATTCACACATAACAAACTATTTTAAAATGGTGTGTATATGTATATATGGATGTACATGTTTTCTCACTTAAGTATATAAACATATAAGTTAAAAGAAGATTTTATTTATTAAAAATATATATACATAATATAAAAAAAATAACTTTTTCAACACATATTACATAGTGCATGGCTAGAATAGTGTATGCGAGGGGGGTACATGTGAGGATGGAAATAAGGGGGAGGGGATGAAGGTGCATGCATGCATATATATTTAATAATAAGCACTTATACATTTTTATATATTTTCCTAAGCCTATATATACTCCTTAACTTTTATGTTCTCATACTTACAATCCTCCTCTTCATTTCATACTTCCTAAGAGCTTGAATACACATCAATGGCTTCTCTTCATAAATTATAAAATAAGAAAAATCCCTTCTTTTTCTAAAAATCTCCTCTTTAGTTCACAAAAACACTTCTACATCTTCTACAACATCTCCTCTTCCAAAGTTGCAAGCCCATCCACCGTAAAACCTAATGGCCGAGCCAAAACTTTATATGGTCAAGCCTAAAGCTCACATGGCCGAGCCCATTTAAGTTGATCGAACGTCTAAAGTTTTATTTTTTGCAAGATCCGAAGTGTTTTCAAGCTTTAGCAAAAAGTTTGCCTTCAGTTTTGATGGTATATGATTATAAGTTTGTGGTCGAGCTTGGATTTGTGATTTAGTTGTTAAATGATATGTTTGTGTACGGATATGTGAATGGTTAAGTATGATATTATGGTAGTGTGTTTGTAAAACAAAACCAAGTGTATGTGATGTAAATGTTGTGAAGTTCGCACCATGAAAAGTCACAAAGGACTTGAGATCCGATTTGAAAACGAAAGCTTATTTCTAGTTTTGGATTTTGAAAATGTTTTTTTAAGTTTTCACTTCTGTTTAAAGTTTTCAAAACTCTTCCATTTGATTTTCAAACATGTAGTAACTAGAGTTAAAGTGAGGTTTTCACCTAGAAATCAATTCAAGCGAACTGCGCTCATAGCGATAGTTGCTATGGATGCTGTTCGGAAAATTTCACGATTTCAAGTTTTAAAGTGTTTTCTTTTGGCTTGTTTTTGAAAGCTCATTTCAAATTAATTAAGTAAGTAAAAATTTTAATTTTTAATTATTTAATAATTTATTTATTTAATTTATTAATTAGGGTAATTATTATTTAATTAATTAAGTAATAAGGTTAAGTAATTAGAGTTTAAGAAATTATTAACCAAGTTACTTATTTTTAATTAAGTAAGTTTTAAATAATGATTACTTAAGATAAAAGAAAATTAACTTTATTTTCAAGTTTATTGTCTTTAATTAATTATTCAATTAGAATTAATTACTTACTTAATTATTATTTAATTAAAATTAATTATCCACTTAGTTAGGTTTTAATTTCTTAAATGTATGTTATTTAATTAAAGTTTTATTACAAATAATTCTTAATTAATTAATTTAAAAGTATGATTTTTTTATTTAATTAAGGTTAATTAAATTTCAATTAAATTTTAAACTTATGATTCAGTTAAGGTTTCTTTGTTTTAAAGTTTCTTTCAAAACTCTATCGGTTATTTATTTTTAACCAACCTTCTTGTCTAAGTAAATTGTTTAAACAAAAGGATCTCCTGTCCATGTTATTAAGTAGTTAAATGAATGAAAGTAGTTGTAATAAAACGTCGACATGCTTTATTAGAAGTAAGTCGACTTGTACTTATCACAAATAACACACTTTGGGAACATGATGAATACAAGGGAGTTAATTTCGATAAGCGGGTCATAAAAATCCAAGCATATGGAACGTATGTCCATATGTAAATCTTATACACTGATAGTGGAATGGACCACTATAAACAACTTGAACCTTTTCAATTATCGAAGGTTGGTTGGAGAGACCAGGATCAGATAGGAGTTGCTATCCGAAAACCACCATGAACTAACGTAAGCGTTCAAATTGGAAATAGTAAATTCAAGGTCCAAGATGAAGGCTTTGAAGTGCAAGGGCTATTTGCTACTAACCCTTAGGGTGATTCCAAAATAGGAGTAGTGGAAATAGTGCCTTCGGTTCGTTCATCTCCTAAACGACTTAGATGAATGTTGACATTATGTCAAAATCTGGAAGACGATGTTAGCATTCTAAGTGGCATTGCTATAATAAAATTAAATGTAGCCTTAGGCCTCGTCAACCGGAAATGACTAAAGAAGGGGAGATGCAGCAAGGCTTGGTGGCTCGCTCCCATTAGGGTAAGGTCATCCCTATTAAGAGTCCCTACTGTAAACTTATGTAATCTTCGATACAGTTGCTGATCCCAAGCGAGGGGTGATCTTATTCGGTATTATCCAGTAAAGGGTAGGTCGGTCTTGTATTGGTAGGGGTCGATAGGTTCGACCTCGATACACAAATCTAGAGTTGTGCAGTGATGGGTGGTACCCTAGTAGCCCAGTCATTGTATGGAATCCAATTCCCAATAAGTGCCTTCTGTATTAGTTGTATACCTATTATGCTGAATTTAATTAAGGGGCATTTCACTAGAAGGACAAACTTTGCAGTCCAATTAGTTTCTAGGACACACATCCACATAAATTAATTTCAAGGCCAAAGTCAGCAGAATAATTACTTTTAAGGACAAAGTCAGCTGTCCAATTACTTTCAAGGACATAGTTTCATAGGTTTTTAGGCCTTAGAAACTAATTATTTTGCATTTTGTCCTTGAAAGTAATTATTTCAATTGTGTGTCCTAGAAACTAATTGCACTTACTAAAGAGGCCCTTGTGGCTAATTTCCACTTTAATTAATGTAACAATTTTGGCTATGTTCATTATTTACTTGAAAACTCTAGATATTATCATAATATCACTGGGTTTTTATATAAAGTGTTTTGGTTATTGTAAGGTAAAAACCCATCCGTGTTTATGTGCAGCGTGGTCTTTCGAGATACCTTTGAATTTCAGAATGTTTTATAAAAGTAAAAATTAAGTTGTTTTAAGTTTACTCATACCAGACCTATGTCTGACCCGGAGTTTTATTTTCTTTTCCTAAAACTCTTGGGTACTCAAATTTGTATGAGTAGCCAAGTTATCCAGGTTTCTTATGGAAGCATTTTTAAGGAGCTGGAGTAGGTGGCATCGCCATTAGCTAGTAATTATCTTATTATGTTATTTTTATGTATGATCTATGTATTTTTGTATGGGCAGGTAGCTATAACTGTCTAGTTGAAGGTTGTAATGTAATGTCTTTGATGTATTATTATTATGGGAATGACTATATAATATCCTATGTTATCTATTATATGTTGTTCTGATTCATGGTGAGATTCTGTGGTTGTGTAGTTTCTTCTTATCTTTCTTTTTCTTCTACCCTTAATGACTCATCTTTCGAAGTAAGAAAGGCGGTTTATTACATTTTGGTATTAGAGCTTAGGTTGAGCGAACATTTAGGCTTTGGGTTGGGGTCAACTTCGAGAGTGCATATTTGTAATTTTTATTCATGTGTATATATATATATATTTGATAGATAGATCAACTTGATGGTTTGATTAGTACCCTTCTTTCAAGATTTATCTCGTCCAAGTATTCTAAGAGTTATCTTACTATGTCCAGGTAGTAAGACAAGAGTAACTAAGGTAGATGATGTAGGGGAGCAAGTAGCACTACGACTACAAATGGTCGTGAGGAGCTTGGATTATCGAAAAGGTAGCGCCAGAGCAGCCTAGAGTTAATTTTGCAACCTTATGCAAGGGTTACACCAACCTAGGAAAAAAACCATTAAAAGGAACCGAGTCTATCATGGAAGTGCAAGCTTAGTTTCAATCTTGCGAAAATATTTTTAAAGGTCTTGGTTTATCCGATGAACAGAAAAGGTTCTTAGCAGCATCAAATGTTCCAGAAGAAGAATTTTCGTGGGCCCGGTTTAAAGAAGTTTTTGAGGACCAATTCTTGCCAACAACAGGAAGGACTAGGATGTACTAGAACTTCATGGACTTGAAGAAGGGTGATTTATCTAGAGCACAATATAAGATGAAGTCCAACGAGCTATCTAATTGGTCAACAATCCGTTAAAGAAAAATGAGATGTTTGATTTGGGTATGAGGGAAGAGTACCGTGAGAGAGTGACTGCTCATGTTAAGAGTAATTTTGTGGATTTAGTTGAATGGCTCTAAGGTACGAGGCCTAGGAAAAGAGGAAGCCTACTCAAGTAGCACCAACCGGTGGGAATGCGAGTGGAAACAATTCAAATAAAAGGAAGCTCAATCTAGGAGAGAATAAAGGGAAAATATTCAAGAATATTAGTTATTACCTTTGCAAGCAGAAAGGTCATATTTTAAGGTCTTGTTCGAACCGTGAAGCTCCTAAGCAGCAAAGCGGACCCATCCCTCCAATGGTCCAGAAGTCGCTTTGTTTCAATTGTCACCAGCTGGGCCATATGATTAAAGACTGCCCACTCATGATGACGGCGTAGCAGCCCAAGATGTACGCCATTAAGAATGAACTATCTACTTCAATGTATGTGAAGGGGAAAGGCATCCTTGAAGGTACCTTATTGATTAATGGTATTTTTTTTCGAGCATTATTTGATATGTGCCTCTCATAGTTTTATCTCTTTAGAATCAGTAGATAAATTTCATCTTACTACGAGTATTGTAGAAAACCCTATGTGAGTGTCTAACCCCATAGGTGGTGTAACCAATTTGAATATGATTTGTAAGAACGTGCCAATTTCCTACCTTCCTTATCACTTTTCTTGCGATCCGTATGTCTTAGACTTCAAAGGATTTGACACTATTCTTGGTATGGATTGGTTATCAAAGCATGGAGCTATTTTAGATTGTGCTAAAAGGACTGTATCATTAGAAACTAAGTTGGGAAGAATTGCTAAAGTATCATGCAAGAATCTTGGTATTAATATGTGTAGTTTCTTGTAAGCCTTGGAATCATCCCAGATGAGTTATGTAGAATCTGTTAACGATTTTTCGGATGTGTTTGAAGAAGTGAATAGCTTACCCCCGCACCGAGAGATAGAGTTCCGTATTGATTTAGTCCCCGGTGCAAGGCCTATGGTTCAACCCAAGAGAAGGATGGCTCTGAAAGAGTGGAATGAATTAGAAAAGAAAACCAATGACCTATTAAGAAGAGGGTATATTAGACATGGTCATTCGAGTTGGGGATCAATTGTGGTGTTTGCGGCTAAATCTAATTGATCTTTAAGGTTGTGCATGAATTATAGGGAGTTGATTAAACTGACCATTGGGAACAAGTATCCCTTACCCCGCATCGATGATCTTTTTAATCAACTTCATGGAGCTATGGTATTTTCTCAAATGGATCTAGTAACTGGATTTCATCAATTGAGGGTTGCTGAAGATAGTATACCCTTAACTGCATTTAGAGGCCCTGACTATTTTTTTGAGTGCTTGGTTATGCCTTTCAGGCTAACCAATGCACCTGCATATTTTGTAGACCTCATGAACCGCATTTTCCGAGATGTTCTTAACAATTTTGAGTTATTTTTCATCAATGACATCCTTATTTAGTCCAAATCTGAGGAGGAGCATAAGCATCATTTTGAAGTGTTGTTGGAAACATTGAGGTGACATATCCTAAAGCGAAATTTTCTAAGTGCCATTTTTAGAAATCAGAAGTAAGATTCTTAGGACATTTTGTGACAGGAGAAGGTATTTCAGTAAATCCAACGAAGGTGGGAGCTGTTTAGGAATGGAAGTAACCGCGGACTCCTACCGAGGTTCGTACTTTCTTAGGTTTGGTTGGATACTATAGGAGGTTTATTCAAGATTGTTCTCAAATTTCCTCCCATTTGAGTAAGATGACTAATAAGGGGGAGAAGTTTGTATGGACTCCAAAGTGTGAAGAAGTATTTCTGGAATTGAAGAAAAGATTGACCAGTGCATCCGTTTTGGCTGTTCCAGATAGAAATAGAGGATTCGCTATTTACACAGATGCTTGTGGAGTGGGATTAGGTGTTGTTTTGATGCAGCATGGTAGGGTGATTCCGTATGCAAGCAGACAGTTGAAGCCTAATGAGAATAATTATGCTACGCATGACCTTGAGTGACTGGCTGCTGTCTTTGCATTGAAAAGGTGGAGACACTACTTGTTGGGTAAGAAAACTTCTATTCCTCTTAGTTTCTTTCTAATCTTTAAAGATTTTAGGAGTAAGTTTTCTTTCTTTAATTAGGTGAAAATTTTGAACTCTTCACGGATCATAAATCCCTGAAGTATCTTTTTACTTAGAAGGATCTGAGCCTGACGCAATAATGGTGGTTAGAGTTTCTGGCGTCCTATGACTTGGATATTCTTTATACGCTAGGTAAGGCTAATGTGGTGGTGGATGCCTTAAGTAGGAATGCCATTTTGACTCTTTTGGAGGTTACCCTGACTCTCCTAGAAAGAGTAGCAAGCAAGCAAAGGGTAGACAGAAGCTTAGCAGCAATAATCAAGAAGGTTAAGGAGGGATAGTGTACCAGTTTTAAGATTGATAACCAAGGAGTTTTAAGGATGAATGGATGGATCTGTGTACCGAATGTCAACGGTCTTAGGCAGGAAATTTTGTCAGAATGCCATCGTTCTAAGTTGAGTATCCATCCAGGTGTCTCAATGATGCATAGGGATATGAAGCAGATGTTTTGGTGGAAGGGAATGAAGAGAGATATCTTTATCTTTGTTAGCAAGTGTTCGTGCTGTCAACAAATCAAAGGTTATCATTAGAAGACATCCGGATTATTACAACCTTTGGAAGTACCTAATAGGAAATGAGAAATGATATCTACGGATTTTATCGACGGTTTACCCAAAACCAGAAAAGGAAATAAAGGAGTATGTGTTATCGTGGATAGGCTAACTAAGAGTGCACATTTTATTCCCGTGAAACCAATAAAGACTACTGCTTCTTTAGCTGAAATTTTTATGAGAGAGATAGTCAGGTTGCATGGAGTTCTTAAAAATATTGTAAGTGGTCGAGACTCCATATTTACTAGTCAATTTTGGAAGGCATTTCAAACAACTCTAGGAACAATGTTGAGCTTAAGCACCGCATACCACCCCTAAACAGACAGACGAAGCGGGTAAATCAAATTCTAGAGGATCTCTTAAGAGCATGTATTCTGAATTTTGGTGGATCGTGTGAGGATCATTTGCATTTAGTTGAGTTCTCCTACAACAATAGCTTCCAAGCAAGCATCGATATGGCACCATATGAAGCCCTATATGGAAGGTCGTGCAAGTCACCAGCATGTTGGGTTGAGATAAGAGATAGACTAGTACTTGGGCCGGACATGATCCGAGAGGCTACCGAAAAAGTTATAGTGATTAAGAAAAGAATGAAGGAAGCCCAAGATCGCCAAATGAGTTATGCTGATAAGAGGCGAAGAGATTTGTAACTTGTTGTTAGAGACTTGGTGTTCGTAAGGATTTTACCAATAAGAGGAGCTGTAAGATTTGGAAAAGCTGGAAAGGTAGCTCCAAGGTATGTTGGACCTTTCCGTATTCTTGAGAGAATCGGATCGCTTGCTTATAGGGTCGAGTTTCCAAAGAGATTGGCAGGTGTTTATAATGTGTTCCACGTGTCTCATTTGAGAAAATATGCTCATGACCCGTCTTTGATTGTGGAGCCATCGGTTCAAGTGGAATTGGAGATAGAACCGAACTTGACAGTTGTTAGACATCTAGTTTATGTTGTGGATCATGATGAAAAGAGGTTGCATAACAAGGTGGTGCGACTAGTTAAGATTCAGTGGATTGGGGATCCAAGAGAATGCACTTGGGAGATTGTGGATAGTATAAAAGAAGCCTATCCCAAGTTGATGTTAGGATAGTTAATTATTTGTATGTTGTATGTATAGTGTATGTTTGTCTGCTATGGATGCATAGTGTATGTCCTTGTATGTGTTTTATGAGCGGAATATATAGCTTTTTGTGTAGTTTGATATATTTCCTTGTTTGCTAATTTCGGGATGAAAATCTTTTAAGGGGGAGAGTGTAGCAACCTAGAATTTAATCGCTATTTAAATAAATATTTAACTATATTTTTAAATAATTAAAAAGTGAATTTTTATTAACATTTAAAACTATTTTAAATAATAACTAATGATGATAAAATCGTTCTCAAAATTTTTTTACCAATGTATATAGTTCATAGAGAAATAGAAAACGTGACCAGAAATTATTTTTCGAAATATCGATTTTTTATTGGTTAAAAGTTATCTAAAATGTCATAACACTATTGTAAACACACTTGCACACCTTACAAACAATTTTAACATGGTGTGTACATGTATATATGCATATACATGTTTTCTCACTTAAATATATAAACATATAAGATAAAACAAGATTTTATTTATTAAAAATATATGTACATAACATATAAAAAAAATAACTTTTTCAACACATAGTACATAGATCATGGCTTGAATAGTGCATGAGAGGGGGGGGGGTACATGTGAGGATGAAAATTTAGGGGAGGGGATGAAGGTGCATGCATACATATATATTTACTAATAAGCACTTATACATTTTTATATATTTTCCTAAGCCTATATATACCCCTTAACTTTCATGTTCTAATTTTTACAATCCTCCTCTTCATTTCAAAAATTCCTAAAAGCTTGAATACACATCCATGGCTTCTCTTCATAAATTATAAAATAAGAAAAATCACTCCTTTGCTAAAAATATCCTCTTTAGTTCACAAAAACACTTCTACATCCTCTACATCACCTCCTCTTCCAAAGTTGCAAGCTCATCCACCCTAAAACCCCATGGCGAGCCAAAACTCCATATAGTCGAGCCCAAAGCCCACAAGGCCGAGCCCATTTTAGGTGTTCGAACATCCAAAGTTTCAATTTTTGCAAGATCCTAAGTGTTTTCAAGTTTTAGCAAAAAGTTCGCCTTGAGTTAGTAAGGTTTCGATGAGTCAAACTCCTGTTTTTGGAAAAGAAAATAACTTGACTTTGATAAACTATATGTTGTTAAAATATAGTGGTTGTTATGTTGAAATATCATGTTGTTTGATGGAAATGATTATAAGTTTGTGGTTTTGGAATTGTGATTTAGTTGTTAAATGATATGTTTGGGTATGAATATGTGAATGGTTGATTATGACATGAAGGTAGTGTGTTCATAAAACAAAACCAAGTGTATGTGATGTAAATATTGTGATGTTGGGCACCTTGAAAAGTCGCAAAGGACTTGAGATCTGATTTGAAAACGAAAGCTTGTTTCTAGTTTTGGATTTTGAAAATGTTTTTTTTAAGTTTTCACTTTTGTTTAAAATTTTCAAATCTCTTCCATTTGTTTTTCAAACATATAGTAACTAGAGTTAAAGTCAGGTTTTTACCTAGAAATCTGTAACGACCCATAAATTTTAAAAAAATTTATTTGTTTTTAATAATATATTTGACTGGAATTTTGTGAAATTTTAAATAATAATATTTTGAAATAAAAATTTTATATTTGGAATACGTCTTTTTAAACATAACAACTGGTAAATTTTCATCAGATAATATGGAAGTTTATTTTCTTGTATAATTTATTTAAATTTAAATCAGTTAATATTTGATGGTAATAAAATGTTTTCCAAACCTGAATATTTTTATACAGAAAATTTGTAAATCATCTTCTGAGTGAGACGTCATATTTCGTTTCTCAAAATTTGGACTGTTATTGCTCCGTCGTTCTTATTTTCGGCGAAATAGCAGCATTTTGGTATCGATATCGACTTTTGATACGTTGGTCGTACCAGTGATATCTATGTACCATTTTGATCGTCTCGTCGTGCTGATCTCCGCAGTATATTCATTTGTGTGTTTCAACGTCCGGTGGACGGAGAAATCTGTGAAACGATTACCGTATCCGTAACCGTTTCCGGACCTTTTGACTTCTGTGGCCTTTCATCTAACCAACGTGTAAACTAGATGGCCACTTACCTTTTTATAATTTTGAATTCAATTAGCATGACTTTTGCTATTCATCTGTTCAACATATATGGATCGGTTACTTTGAGAAAACAATGTCATATATTCAAACTTATATTTATTTTCTTTGCCTGTTCATTTCTTTTATACTCCATCTTTTCACCACCGCCACTATCTCTTCCAGATCTATTCTTGATTTGAGAAAAGGGAAATAGTATATATGTGTATAATATAAAAGCATGTTGTATGCTTTTGCTCTCTGCCGCATTCACAACCTGTCTTCCCCTTGCTTTCAAAATTTAAACCCATCCGTTCTTTCTGCATCCCCACCTCAAGGCCGCCAACACCACCATTATCTTCACCATTTATTGCCGCTCCTTCTCACCAAAATTGCCTCACCTCCTCACCGTGATCGGCCGCACCACCAATCTCCACCATCAAATCACTACTTGCAGGCCGAAACCACATCACCATTTCCACTTGCCTTTCCTTGAACCCAAACCTGCTACTGTGACCACCTCCATACTATCACCACCTCCATCCTACACTTGCCGTAGCCGAACCACTGAACCCGTGCCTTGCTTGATATCACCACCACCATCAGCCCGAGCTCTCCCCTGCAAACCATAGCTGAACTACTCTTTCAAGCAGCCATCACCGAAAACCCCTAAGATTGGTTGCCTTCCACCACCCCTTGCCTCCCTGCCGAGTCATCTCCGGCCGATGCATATTTGTATAAAGGTATATATATATGTATATTATATATTAGTTTACATATTATAATCCGTTTAGAGCTTATGTATAAGCATATATATATTTTATCTAAGAAGTTGTTAACCCAGTTGTTTTTCCTTTTAGAAATTTATAATTTGTTATGGGTAAGTATAAATATAGCAAGCTTTGTCAATATTTTAAGCGTATATATATATATTCTTATATATAAGTCTATTTATTTTTCTACAGATATATATATATATATAAATGTTTGCCTGAGACATATATATGTTAGACTATATATATACCATTATATGCAGATTAGTTAGGACATGTTAATTTACATATGTTAGTTTTACAAAGTTAGTCTATATTGATAATTGATATATTGGTATAAGTTTATATTTATATAATCTGTTGTAGATGTGAGTTTATATAACTGTATATATATAAGTTACAGTAAATATATAAGATTTTGTATAAGTCTACTATGTATATATATATATAGTCTGTAAAGGTTTGAATATGATGTGAATCAGTACTTTAATTTTATGAGTTGTATGTAAATTTTAATGATGTAAGTGTTTATATATTAAGCTATATATAACTGTTGTTCAAATGTATATGAATTTGCATTTTGGTTTAAGGTGTAACTATATGTATTTTAATTCCTATGTTTTATGTTCTAAAATTTTGTCCAGATTATATGTATTTTGTTTTGACTTGTTGAAAGGAAATGTGATTTTAATTATTTATATGAAAATATGTTATTGTAATATAGAAAGTGATAGTTTATATATATGTTTGACTTTAATATATGAATTTTTAATTTAAAACAATGATTTTAGAAACCATATATATATATATATATAATTTAAAAATATATATTTGAATTTAGAATATGATTTTATATATATAGTTATATATAGTTAAATAAAAAGTTTACTTATACCAATTATCTTCATCGATTCTGTTCTGATTTGATTTCATCGATTTCTTATCTATCAGCCTTGTTCGTCGAATCGTGTCCATCTAGCGTTGCTTTGAAATCCGTAGCTCATTTCTTTGTCAAATCTGTGTAGCCTTGAAAGGTGAGCAATCACTCACGATTAACGTTCTTATATTTATTAAATTTGATTTCAATTGAAACGACAATTGAAATATGCTGCTACTAGTTATTTGCATTGCTATACATATGCCATTATCTGTATCTGTTCACCTGTGACATCTGACACCATTATCTGTTATTTATCATTGATGATATACGCCCGTTACTGTTGTTATTTTATTATCATATCTGTTATCACTCTGCAAGTTCCCTATTAGTATAGAATCACTATGGGTTGAAATGATACATACCCGAACGATATGTAGAATAGGAGAAAATCGTTATGGGTTGAAATGATAAACCCAAGCGATTTTCATCGAATTGAATTTGGGATTGCGGGTCAAAATAATATATACCAGTATATATTTAAATTGCGGATTGAAATGATAAATATCCATATCACTTGAACATAGGATAGAAAATTATATACAGACACCGTTGGTCGATATATAAATATTTTGAAAATGATTTCTATGGTTTTGAAAAGAAATATATGGTTTTGATAAATATTGATTTTAAAGATTTTTTAAAGTTGATTTAATAAAGTTGATATATAATATGTTTAAGTATTTATTTAATATATATATTTTCAAATATAGAGTTTATAATGATTCAGGTTGAAAGGATAAATTTGAAATTGCTTTGAAATTATATTTATTTAAGAATTTTACTTAAATAAGTTTGATTTAAAATTTATTAAATTTGAAATTTTAAAGATATGTTTTATAACTTGAATTTGATTAAAAGTGACTTTAATGAATATTTCAAATTTACATAAATTGAAATGGGATATTTTATTTGTTTAAATTTGTAAATTGAAGTTGTATTTAGATGTTATTGAATATTTAAAGATTTAAATATATTGAAATTGAAATGGCTTATTTTATGGTTCAAATATGTATTTGAAATCGATGATTTGAAATGGTTTATTGGGAAACTGAATCGATTTGAAATTGATGAGTTGAGATTTGATTAAATTTGAATTTTGGAATTCGAGTTGATTTTGAATCGATTTGTGAAATTTGAGGAAGCTATATTTTATATAAAGTATTTTTAAACTATATCTAAACTATATATATTTTACTTTATAAATTATTTTAATATAAACTATTTTAATATAAATCATTTTCAATATAAATTATTTTATTATAAACTATTTTAACTTATAACTATTTTATATAAACTATTTTTATTTTATAAACTATTTTAAATATACTAACTATTTTAATATAAATTGTTTTAACTTATAACTATTTTATATAAATTATTTTATTTTATAAACTATTTTATTTTATATACTATTATTAATATCTAAACTATTTGAAGGAAAGTGTTATGATTTCAAAGTGTTATGATTTCTAAAGTTAAGAATTTCAAAGTATTATGATTTCCAAAGTATTATTATTTCAAATTGTTTTGGTTTCGAAAGTATTATATCTTTGAAAGTACTATGATTTTGGAAGTGAATATTCTTGAAATGGAAAAGATATCGTATTGATATGTTTTTGAAATGGAAATGATATTTTGGTTTTGAAGTATAAACTATTTTGAAATGACCGCGGTGTTATAATAACGATTGGTTGTTAAAGAGACCGAGATCGGATATGGGCATACTCTCTATCGATACCGAAAACCACTTTAACAAATGTGTACGCAGTGGAGATTCCATAATGAAGTAGGATGGTGGCGACGATCTTATATGAGGTATATACGTGGACCCAACTCCCGTGAGTTGGCATAAGGTGGCTAAAACAGGAGCAATTGATGGGCTAATGAGGTAGCACCTCTTATCGGACACACTCCATCGTATGCCATTCTATTACTTGTGATTGATTTGGTGCGCACCCTTGTTTCGGGAGTGTGGCTCGAGGTGGGCGATTACGGTGGCTCTGCGTTACCACTAGCCCGGAAGTGTAATTGGTATATCTACCCTGGCATTGCCTAGTTGTGTCGTGTCACCTACCCTAGCACGCCTTTTACGAGTTTGTTTTGTACAATACCTATGGAGTGCCCTCTGACGACACCCATTACGGGGGAGATTACGGTACTGTATAGATTATGGGAATATATAAAATATGTTAAGGTAGAAAATGTAAAGCCTTAACGCTATTTTAATTGTTTACTTTACTATAGACATATTATAATAGCGTATTACTACATAGTAGATAGTTCCACGGATCCTTAGAGGATGGAAATCCAAAACATCCTTTAAGTTACTTGTATTTCAGTTGACATTTCACTTGAGTTGAATTTATTAATATAAGAATGTTAATCCTGACTCGAGTGTTTTGTATTTTGCTTTATGCTCGAGTCAGACCGAGTGTCACAGCATTTGAGAATCCCCTTTAGAGTTGGAGCTTCGCTTGGAGATCCAGCTATCTATCCAGCTTTCAATTATTCAGTTGATTCCAATGATGTATTCTGATCTTGTATTTGACTATTGTATTGAGACATCTATGTATTCGAGACTTCTATTGTATCTTGTTTAACTCTGTTATATATATAGTAGCTTCATGAACTACTATTCTTTTGTTTCTGCTGCATTATTTTATAATTACTCTGTGTCTGTGATTCTGTGATTATTTATTTACTGTATATGCTGAGTTTTGCCAAATTTAAATTAACAATCTGATATTTTAAGCAATTCAAGTCCGACATGTGTGGATGTGAATGGTTGAAAATATCGGGATGTTACATGTGGTATCAGAGCTCTGGTTTTAGGCAAAACTAATTATATGTAGTAAATTTGATTATGGGATCACTTTCGTTCATGCTTGAACCTCTTCCTCTTTGATTCGGTTTCCTTTGAATTTTGGAACTCTCCCACTTGTTTTGAAATCCGTCCTTGTCTTTCTTATTCGGGTTCTTTTGACTCTGGAGCATCCCATAACTCCACTTCGATTGATTTCTACAATAATCGGCGGTTTCGCCAATCTTTGAATGATTTGTAAAGGAGTGAAACTCCTTTACAATCGGTATTGATTCACCGAAGATTTATATATCCTCAGTTTTCGATGCTGCTATCTTTTGCTATACCCGAATTCTATCTCGGAAGATAAAATGTCGATTTGCTCCAGAATTCTACCTCAATCTTATTTTGAAGTCATGGTTGACCCGGTTAAGGTCGCCCGCGATTAATTTTAGTATATCCATGTTCCTATTTTGAAATTTAATTATTTTATCTCCTGCTCAAGCCTATCTTCTAGTTGAATTCTCTTTGATTAGAGTTCTTGTAAATTTGAATCTTTATCCTTTTTTTGGAATATATTCTTGTATCATCGAGTGAGGGAGTGTATTTGTATTAATAAAAAAATTATAGTGTGTTGTTTGAGTTGTTGATGTTGATTTGGATTTCCGATCGATTCGTCTGATCAACGCTATCGATAGGAATTCCAAAACACTTGAACAAAGCAAACTGACACTATTTTTTTTTAAATTTGGTAAATGAAATAAATTTGTATGATTATATTATAAATATATAAGTAAAATTTTCTGGAATTTAACAAGTTAATTAAATTGGTTGTTTGAAATGATAATATTTGATTATCATTTATTGTTCTATAAATGAATTTATAAACATGGATTATAAATTGATTTGGAACTGAAATGAATTTAAAATCAGTAATTTGAGAATTTAATTTCCGGTGATTTCAAACTTTGGTTTTAAAGTTTTAAAGTGTATATTATTTAAAGAATAGAAATGGTTTCAAAGAATTTTTAAAATGTTGAAATCAGTGCTCTCCTCTTTTGTCGCTGGAAAATAATTTCGGTGATGGCGGCCGCATCATCGTCATTCATTTTCGAGTTTCGAAGCGGAGAGGCCATTCAGTAGCTTTGCTACACTTTTGTTTTAGAAATTAATTTGATTTGAATTTCTTAAGTACGACTTATATATATATATATATAGGTATATTATTTTAAATTTAATTTGATTTGATATATATAGTATATACATAATTATCTCTAAATGGTTTGAAGTGAGTCGGAAATTTAATTCTTAAATTTATGTTAAAAGATGATTTTAAATAAAGCCAAAATATTTAAATTTGAAATAATTGAATGAGAAAATTTTACTTGTATAATACTCCATTACATTCAAATATAACTTACCTAAATTTTTCAAAAGTTAACTATGTAATTGAATATTATACAATATAAAATGATATCAAAGGAATTTATAAATAATTTGAGTGGTTATAATAAGAGTAAATATACTTAATATATGTAATAAGATATATTAAGTGGAATAAATTTAATAATAATTTGGAATAAAAGAATTAAATTTGTTGAATAAAATATAAGTATAATAAATGACTATACAAATTGATGATTTTAGAAATTGTTAATTGAGGATGACTAGATAAGAAGATAATGAATTTAGAAATAATTGAGTTTGATTTAACTTAAGTGAAATCAAATGGTTTAAATCAATTTGTGAATATCAATTAATTTAAATTGGAATTTATTTGGTTTAAATTAATTGTTTTATCTTGTTTTAAATCTATTTATTTCTGGTTGTTTCTATTCTCCTACCTCCTTCCTTTTCGGGGACGAAAAGTTTTGAGTGGGGGAGAGTGTAACGACCCGTAAATTTTAAATAATTTTATTTGTTTTTAATAATATATTTGATTGGAATTTTGTGAAATTTTAAATAATAATATTTTGAAATAAAAATTTGATATTTGGAATACGTCTTTTTAAACATAGCAACTGGTAAATTTTTATCAGATAATATGGAAGTTTATTTTCTTGTATAGTTTATTTAAATTTAAATCAGTTAATATTCGATGGTAATAAAACGTTTTCCAAACCTGAATATTTTTATACAGAAAATTTGTAAATCATCTTCTGAGTGAGACGTCATATTTCGTTTCTCAAAATTTGGACTGTTATTGCTCCGTCGTTCTTATTTTCGGTGAAATAGCAGCATTTTGGTATCGATATCGACTTTTGATACGTTAGTCGTACCACTGATATCTATATACCGTTTTGATCGTCTTGTTGTGCTGATCTCTGGAATATATTCATTTGTGTGTTTCGACGTCCGGTGGACGGAGAAATCTGTGAAACGATAACCGTATCCGTAACCGTTTCCGGACCTTTTGACTTCTGTGGCCTTTCATCTAACCAACGTGTAAACTAGATGGCCACTTACCTTTTTATAATTTTGAATTCAATTAGCATGACTTTTGCTATTCATCTGTTCAACATATATGGATCGGTTACTTTGAGAAAACAATGTCATATATTCAAACTTATATTTATTTTCTTTGCATGTTCATTGCCAGTGGATGATGATTGAGTGGACGGTTGTAACTATTAATTGTTCTGTGTGTAATTTACATTTTTTTGTCCTTTTAGATTTCGTGGATGAAATCCTTTTAAGGGAGGAGAATGTAACACCTTGGAAATTTTAATAATAAATTAAAATATTAATATAAGGGTAAAAACGTAATTTTGCATGAAAGGATGAAATAGTAAATTTCTATAATTGAAGGAATTTGGGGAATCTGACTTTTTCATTGGATCAAGTAGATTTTTGTAGCCCAAATTCATATATAAGTTGTTAGAACGGGTACCATATAAAGAAGATACAGAAATGTATACTATAGCAGGCATTTTGTGTTTTGTGTCTATTTTGGAAGTAAGTTTAAAAGAATAAAGAAAGAATAAAGAATACTTATTTGTTTAGAAGTAAGTTGAATATGTATAATTTACCCCGTGGAAAAAGAAAAGAAAGAAAGATGGTATAATGATTAGCATGCATTTAAAAAGAAAAGAATAGAAAAAATATTTATGTGCACAAAATGTAAATGTACTTCTAAGGGAAAGCATTAACCATTGTTATAATTAATAGGCTGGATAAACTACAGAAATGAAAAAGAGAAAGAGTATATCAATATATTTTAAAAATGGTACAAGTTTGTAAATGAATGTTAATAAATAAGAGAAAGACATTTAGTGTAAATAGAGAAAGAGCGTTAATTACTCTTTGATGGAAGTTATTAGAAATAGAGGATATAGAAAAATATTTTAAAAAGTAAAGAATACAACTACTTTCATATATGTTTGGAAAGAAGGAATAACAGCGTATGCATGAAAGTAAATATTTATTTTGAACAACAACGTAACATAATATGTATAAAAAGGGAAGGTATTTAATAAAAGTTACATATTTTGAAATGAAATGGGAAGAGTTCATTTATATATAAGAGAACATGAAAGAAAAATAATTTTTGTATAAATAAATCATCACCTAAATTCCTTTAATAAATAAAAGGCAAACAAATATGCACGTATATGTACGTATACATATACCTACATACATACATACATATATATATACATATATATATATATGTATATGTATGTATGCGTGTATATTTATAGTGGAAAATAAAGAGAAGGCCAAACATAAACAAAATTTTTGACAACGATAGTACGTTTTTTATTTAGTACGAAAGCAAACTTGCTGTAAAAATACATCGCAACACCAAAATTAGGAGGCGACTAAAATGGGGGCGGCTTGACAGCCGACGCCATGGTGGATGAGGCTTAGGAGGTGACGAGTTGGCAGCGGCATGGGATGGCGACGATGGTTGGTCGAGGCGATGAGCTGGCAGCAGCTTAGGAGGCGACGAGGTAGTTGGTCGAGGTGGATTAGGAGGCGATGGAAGAGAAGAGAGTTTATAAAGAACCGGATTTTCGACCCTCGAAAATCGACACTAATACGCCCATTATATCATATGCCGAACATTCAAGTGCTGGAAATACCGATTCGTTAGGGTGAAAGAAGAAGGTAGAAGATAGAAGAAAACTAAATAACATAGAATCTCAAAATGCAGCGAATACATATAATACAACAATGATGTTTACAAAAAGGAAACATCTTTATTCATATAATATCATAGTACACTAGGCTTATCCTAAATTTGGATAGTTATAGAAACCTGTCCATACATTGACAAACATATAGACTCTATAATACAGCGAATGAAAAATATCTATGAATACGTCTTGACCATCCAGCTCCTCTTCAACTCCAAGTATCCAGCTAAACCTAGGAAAACATGCTTGGTCTGACCCAAGCATTACATGGAATAACGCCTGGGTCAATCTGGTAAACCAGCATGAGTAAAACTCGCTAACAAGTAATGACCAAACTGATTTCTACATTTTAAAACCTTTCAAACAAAGGGTATCTCGTAAGACCACACCGCACATAAAAATGGATGGGTTTTTACCATACGATAACCAAAACATTTTATTTCAAAATCTAGTGATACTATTATAGTGTCTAGGTTTAAAGTAAATAAATAAAATAACTAAAATGCTTGCATCTCACATTCCAACATACTAGGCTCTACAATCGAAAGCGTAAGGCACGTATTGGAGAATGGATTCTAACTAATGACTGGGCTACTGGGGTACCACCCGCCACATTACACCTCTAGAAAAATGTACCGAGGTCATACCTAACGACCACTGCCAACACAGAACCGGCCTACCCCTTGCTGGATAGTACCGAATATGTCATCACCTTGGTTTCTTTGCAAACTTAAATCGAGCGCTCCGACGTACACGAATTCATTGATGATTGTGTATATATCAAGAAGGGTGATGATATACCCTAATGGGTGCAACCCACATAGCCGTACTGCATGTCACATGTTTTAATCATTCCCGGTTGATGAGGCTTGAGGATACGTTTTACCTTTCCGAATAGCAGTCC
Organism: Allium fistulosum; assembly: GCA_030737815.1. Classification (NCBI taxonomy): domain Eukaryota; kingdom Viridiplantae; phylum Streptophyta; class Magnoliopsida; order Asparagales; family Amaryllidaceae; genus Allium; species Allium fistulosum. The sequence continues at coordinate 362,066,431 of CM060904.1, forward strand.
CTCTTGGATGCTAACACCTCCCTACACGCAGTAATGCAGTGCCAACATTCATCCATACAAGTTGTCCAGGATAAGGAAAAACCGAAGGCACTACTTCTAATACATCCATTTTGGAATCACCCTTAGGATTAGTAGCAAGCAGCCCTTGTACTTCAATGGTTCTGTCTTCGATCACATGCTTCAAGATGTCTTCATTTCGAAACGCTTGAGTTGGATCGAAGTGGTTTTCGGATAACATATCCGATCCCGGTCTCTTCGAAACAACTTTCGATATTTTCCGGTAAACTCAACCCCAGTTCTTTAGGAAATAAACAAACAAATGACAAGAGCGGAGTTCACTTCCTAATCGTTTATGGATGGATTTCCATATCATTCGTCCTAGAAGAACAAACGAGTTTATAAGTACAGTATAGCACCTTCGACGGTAACTGTACCATATAATTCTCATGTTTCTCCTAAATATTTCCAAAGTTACGTTTTGGTCCATATTTCATAGTTAGTAATTTAACTATCAAATTTAAACAAAAAAATAAAACATTGATTCAATTCCATATGGAATCCTTTAAGCCTTTATCAATTAATCCTTAATTAATAAAATCAATTTATAAAACCTGATCAAAAGTTCTTTTAAAACACTTTTCCCAAACCCCTAACGTTCCCTTTAAACTTGGAAACAATTCACATTATTTACCAAAAACATTTTGGAAATTCCTCTTCAAAATTCCATATTAAATGGCCAACAATTCCCTTTTTAAAACATCACCTACAATTAAAACAATTTACTTCACATTCCAAACCTCTTTATAAATTTCCAAACTAGATTTAAGCTTCCTTTGAAATCTCTAAAATGATTTATAAATCTCTTTCTAATTTAAAACACTTTATAAAATTTCGTTTATAAAATAACATTTACAAATTAACTTTTGCAAAACACTTTAAGTAAACCTTTAGTAAAATCCCTTTGTAAACAAGTTATTACCTATAAATAACCTTACAACATAATAGCACAACTTGGAAACCATTCATAAACTTTAAACTCTAAATTTATTTAAGAATTGAAGTTAATTCAAAAACATACTTTTTAAATTCAAAAAGAGGCTTAGCAATCCCAATGGTACTAATTTAAGTTACCGTCCAATTTCAATTCCAATTCACTTAAGAGTTATTTACATAAGCAACATGTATGTAAATACAACTCATATCCAAATTAGGAAATAACATGTCAATATGAACTACCTATCATATACATGTCCAAATAACATAATAGTAGGAGGGTGATTCGTCCTACTAAACAGATTTCCAAACAATTCAATCAATTCATAGCAAAACGGGGATTTATTCTGCTAACACATGTCCACAAAATCAAATAACATACACTATAGCAGAATGGTGTTTTGTTCTGCCAACAAATATCATTTAGTCTTCCTAATCATATAGGGTTACTTAAGGTCCTACCAAGAGATCCTCAGATTTGGAATCTGTTCACTTTTAAAAAAATTGATTTAAAACACATTCGGTTCAGTTTTAAAATCACCTATGAAAAGATTTAAATAAATTTAATCAGCTTAAACCCCAATTTAATCTTAATTAACTCTTATTAATCAAGCTTAAGTCATAATTAAATTCTAATTAGGCTTAATGAACTTGATTAAGTGCTAATTAACTTACTAATGCAACTTGGTTAAGGTTAAACCAAATTGTTTAAAAGTTAAACCATAATTAATTAAATATTAATTAAATAATCCATTAATTACTTAATAATTAATTAACCATTAATCTTAATTAAATAATTATTAATCACTTAATTACTTCTTAACCATATAAAACATTAATTAAAACTTTATTAATTAATTAACAGTCATTAACTTAACTTAAGTTATGATTAACCTTTAATCACCTTCTTAATTACCAATTAAGTGCTAATTACCTTTTAATTAACTAATTAATTAATTATATTACAACTTAATTGCTATTTAATATTACTAATTAAGTTTGAAAAACTTTGTAAACTAATTTCAAAATAAAACAAATTTGAAATAGAAATTCAAACCTTTGCTGAACTACATCCATAGCGACTGTCGCTATAAGTGCAGTTTGCTCTAACCCACCTTTAAGCGAAGCTACTTTATTTAAACCATACTATTTCATGATTGAAACATAACATAGTAAATTTTCACACTTTAAAACAAATTACGCAAACTTTAACCAAAATCTAAACTTTAAACTCCTGAAACGAGTTTGATTTCAAATCCGTCGCGACTACATACAAAGTTTCAACTTTGTTTTCAACCCATCATGACTATAGTCAAGTTCATCATCAACCCTTAATATTCACACATCGCATTCATACAACAAATTGTATACATATACAAAATATATATATATATATACAATTACTAACTTTGCAATAACACATCCATTCGAGTACTAACACTAACCCATACATTAGTGTAACATCCCCCTACTTGGAGGCCCAAAACTAACGGTTAAGGATGCTGCAATCATCGATAGTTATTAATTCTCGGCAACTAGATATGGCGGTGCTAGATACATTGATACACAGATCATAGAAATATGGGAAAAAAATAAACAATTCAAAACATATTCCCTCATTCAAATCAAAACACTTAATGTTCATTAGATAATCCCAAAACGTAACCACGTTCAGCAAAATATAATTATTACAAATACGCCAAGAGCGACATATGAAGATGCCCCCTTGGTTGATCAGAGTATATAGTAAGGCTAACAAGTATGCCTTTACAAACAAAACACATAGTGGAAAAGACAATTCTAAATAACTATCTGCCTCCTGCACACCTCCAGAAGCTTTATTCGTCAAAGAAGAAAACCTGAAAACCTTAAATCTTAAACTACTCAAAATCAATTGAGTGCCCGAGGGTTTAAGGGGAATACAAAAACTCCGAGTCAGACATAAAGCCTGGTATGAATAATAATCTAACATCTTAATCCTTTTAGATATCTAGTGAGACCACGCCGCTTAGCTAAACGGGTTTTCCCCTCACTAGTATCCTAAAACCTTTTTAAAACCATATTTTGTCCTCCTGCATCCATAATGGTTAAAACATACATTTTTAAAATATTATGATGATATGCATACTTAAAACAATTAGGATTTCCCGTCCCCAGTTTAATCTGACTCCCTGTCATAATTATAGTTTCTAGGGTTACTATTAACCATTTAGTTTTCATGGGTTTGCAAATAACCTTTATATAATTAATGAACATCCCGTTCTTTTCATAGTTTTCATAGGATCACTAAGAACCTATAGGCTCTTGCCAGTTAGCTTAATTAATTCATGGGTCCTCCTGAACCTGTTAGTTATTTCAATAACCAATCACCTTATCCTAGTTTTCATGGGTTGACTAGGAACCTATGGATTTATCCAGTAACTAACTTCACATCCTAGTTTTCATGGGTTGACTAGGAACCTTCTGATACTTCCATTAGCCACTTTCTTATCCTAGTTTTCATGGGTTGACTAGGAATCTATTGACTGATGTCAATTCTTAATCCGGATATAGTTATCATGGGTTCACTATAAACCAATTAGCCCCTACTAACTATCCTTAATACATAGATTTCATGGGTTTACTATGAACCTGTTGGTTACCTCCAATAACTACATAATCATAGTTTTTATGGGTTTACTATGAACCTTTTGGTTACATCCAATAACTACTAAGTTTAAGCATCCTATATTTTTGGTCACCCTTACTCCTTGGATGCAATGCTACTCATTCAGAAGTGTAAGCAATTTATATTCACTACAGAGTTAACCTAGCTGGTTCTTCTACCCCTTTTTCCCAAAATACAGTTATGGGTGATCATGTGAATATATTCATATTTGAAGAAGCAAAACAACAATTTAAAAATACCACTCCTGTGGTTTTAAAGTCCTTGAAATACTTTTCATATAAAATATAGTTAACCCCTTTAACTTATATTTTTATCAAGGCAATACTTCTTCAAAATTACATACTTAAAGTAATTATAAAACTCCTTTATATAAGTCATGGTTTTTCCTTTGAAATTTCGAGTTTGGGTTTTAAAACCTTTCGACAACGTCGAAAGCTTCAGCCTTCGACCCCTTCGAAAGCCTTGGGTTGACACTTAAAACATTACTTTGGGTCAAAGTGAAAATAGGTGAAAGCATCTCTTTCAAAACCACTCTTTATTTTATAAAATATTTGGGGAAGTTTGATGGTGTTGAAACCATCCTTTCATAAGCATTAAAATATCTGGGAAAACAATTGAACCTTTCGACAACGTCAAAAGCTTTGCTTTTGACCCCTTCGAAGGCTTTAGGAAGCGGCTTGCACTTATAAATACAATTGAACCTTTCGACGACATCGAGGCCTTCGATGCCATCGGAAGGTCACATATTCTCAGAAGGGTTTTTGACTTGGTCGACAACTACCACTTCGTAAGCTTTAAACAAAAACTAAATAAACTCTTAGGAAGCTACTTCTTTGAAACAAAGGTAGCTGCTCTCTTTCGAAAGCCTCTTTGAAATGCTCTTCCAAAAACATAGCTTTCGACATTGTCGAAAGCCCTAAAAAACTATCCTTTCAAAACCATAGCTTCCGACCTTGTCGAAAGAAAGGTCGAAAGCTCTTTTTAAAATCATAGCTTCTAACCTTGTCAAAAGCTCTTTTAAAACTAAACCTTTCGAAACCATAGCTTTTGACCTTGTTGAAAGATCTTTTTAAAACAGGCAAGTGATTTTCTTTTCAAACCAAAAATAACTAAGGAACCAACTCCTTTGAAAGCACCCCTTCGACAACCTAACGTCCACCTTTGTCCAATTCACTACATACCACTTGAATGATATCATGTGCATTTGCTTCAACCTTGTTGATTTCAATGAAGTAGAAAGGTCAAGGTCGAAAGATCTAAGTCAAAGGGTTTACCAAAGAAGGCGGAAAACCATTTTTCTGAACAAAAGCTGTTTTTATCAAATTAAGTAAACTTTTTGTAATGAACTTGCCTACTTGTAAACATTTGGTTGGCTTTCATACATTTTTAAATAATTTGGATAATATATGCTGCATTTTCTCAGATCTAAAATCAAGTTAAATTTTAACAAATAAGCCCTTCTTATTATAAACCATTTAGGTTCTCCTTTCGAAATAATTTAATTTCCATACTAAATCACATAGTAAAATTCCACAAAAATTCTAGAAATTCACTTTAATCATGTTATCTAACATATTAGAATTTCAGATCAAAATTCTTAATATATTTTCCAAAATAAATTTATAAACCCAAATAACCATATTTTCCTTTGACAATTCATAACTAATTTTCCACAGCATGGAGAATTATGAAAATTGAAACCCGACTCCTAAATCATGTTTTCCATAACATATAATTTTCCCATGGCATTTAAAAATCAATTAATCTCGGTTTTACTCTAAAACCATGTATACTCCTTTTAAACAACCTTGTTTAATTCATATAAATCATCAATCAAGCATATCATCATTCATTATATCATAAAAACAGATTTACCCTTAAATCCAAAACCATATAATTATAAAACCAAAATAAAGATGTAAAAATTATTATTCACCATAGAATGGATAAGGAAATTGAAGTTTAATTGAGATTGATTTCCTCTAGCTTGATCCTAAGCTTTACTTTGATTTTCTCTTCTCTTCCTAATGGCCGGCCTTGCTTTCTTCTTATGTTTATAAATTTTGTTTGAGATAAAATGAACGTGTACGACTAAAAAGAATAGTATTGTGGGAAATATATGCGGCTATTTACCCTAAGACCCTTATATTTAATTACTTAACCATTTATAAGTTCATTTAGTTAAATAAGCATAGCCACTAAATTTTATTAATCAAACTCAATCTCCTTATCTGCATTATTCTATTTAATTTATTCTAATTAAATCTCCTGATTAATGTCATCATTAAAATTAGGGGTGTTACAGGTTCCCCTCCTTAAAGAATTTCGTCCTCGAAATTCAGTAAGAACTGACTAGCAAACATAGCAATCATCTGTAACATCTCCTAACAACCATACTAGCCTACCTGACTAGCAACCAATCTATATAGAACTAATATAGACATACCGTCAAAGCAGACTAGGATAAACCTCTCGAATCATGTCCTCGATCTCCCAAGTACAGTCTTTCTCGTTGTCGCTCCACTGAACTTTCACCAACTTGACTGTCTTGGTCCTCAATCTCTTCTCATCTCCCGCTACAACCTGAACTGGTTATCTAACAAAAGTCAAATCAGGCTCTACTACCAAATCCTCCAACTCTATCTGAGGAATAGTAGCCTCTGGATCATGCACAAACTTGCAAAGATGAGACACATGGAATACATTATGGGCACCTACGAAACTGCTCGACAACTCCACTTTGTACGCGAGCTTTCAAATCCTTTTTATAATCTGGAATGGACCAACATATCTCGGGGCCAACTTTCCTGACTTTCCAAATCGTACTACACCCTTCATAGGTGAAACTTTAATAAAAACCCTGTCTCCCACTGAGAATTCTAGGTCTTTACGCCATTTATCTACGTAACTCTTCTACCTGGATTGAGCTTCCTTCATCCATCCTCGGCTTAACTCAATCTTTTCTGATGCCACTCTAACCAAATCTGGACCTAAGACTAATCTGTCTCCAGTCTCTAACCAACGTGTTGGTAATTTTCTTGGCCTTCCATACAAAGCTTCAAAAGGCGCCATTCCTATAATAGTCTGATAACTATTATTATAGGAAAACTCAATCAGATGTAGGTAATCTTCCCAAGATCCACCAAAGTCTAACATACAAGCTCTCAATAAATCCGCTAATGAATAATATTAACTCTCTCTGTCTACCCATCTGTCTGTGGGTGATAGGCTGTACTCATCCTGAGCTTGGTACCTAATACCTCTTGTAGACTCCTCCAAAATTCTCTACTGAATAATGCATCTCTGTCGCTGATTATGCTACTAGGAATTCCATGAAATCTAACTATGTTCTTCATAAACAACTTAGCCAAAACAGGTGGCGTCGTGGTTGAGTTTACCAGAATGAAATGGGTATTCTTGGTCAGCCAGTCCATGATAACTCATATGCTTTCATTTCCTCTATTCGTCCTTGGCAACCTGTCTGTAAAATCCATCGATATCGAATCCCATTTCCAGACTGGAATATCTAAAGGCTGAAGTAACCCACTTGGCTTTTGATGTTTGGCCTTCACTTATTGATAGTTAACACACCGCCTAACCCACAAGCCAACATCCCTCTTCATGCCTTCCCAATAAAAGCTCTTTTTCATGTCTTAATACATCTTGGTTCCTCCTGGATGAATCATAAACTTCGATCGATGACATTCCTCTAGAACTTCCCTCCTTAATTTCTCTACATTCAGAACGCACAATCATCCCTTCTTTCTCAACCATCCTCTTCGGTTAAGACTAAAATCTTTCAAATCATCGACCTCAGTTCAGACTTCAGGCCTTCTGATCCTTTCAGCTAAAACTGGGTCTTCTCTTTGTTTAGAAACTATCTTCTAGATCAACACTGGTCGTACTTCTAAACAAGACAACATGGCAGTACCCTGACTAGAACTAGCAGTAGATCTCAACTGCACACCACAACTAGCTAAAGCTTCTAGATCCTTCCATTCTACCAACATCGCTAACCCCACATTTTGATGTTTTCTACTAAAAGCATCTGCTACCTTATTTCCTTTCCCGGGAGTAAACTTTATACTGAAATCATAAGCAGCCAAAAACTCCATGCATCTCTACTGCCTCATATTCAACTCCTTCTAAGAGAACAAATACTTCAATGACTTATGACCGGTATACAACTCAAATCTCTCCCCTAAGAGATAATTCCTCCAAATCTTCAAGGCAAATATCACCGCAGCTAACTCTAAGTCATGAGTAGGATATTTAAATTCATGCGGTCTAAGCTGCCTTGATGCGTAAGCAATAACCTTTCCACTTTGCATCAATACTGCTCCCAATCCAGTCCCACATGCATCAGTGTATGCTACCAACCCTTGGTTACCATTTGGAACTACTAACACTGGCGCATTGGTTAACAAATGCTTTAACTTAAGGAACCCTTCCTCACATTTGTCAGACCAAACAAACTTCACATCCTTCCTGGTCAACTTAGTCAAAGGTGCTACTATTCGCGAGGAATCCTTGATGAATCTTTGGTAATAGCTAGCAAGTCCAAGAAAACTCCTGATCTCGGTTACGGTCTCTGGTCTATTCCAATTGATCACAACTTCGATCATATCTGGATCGACTGACAATCCCTTCTCTAAAACCACGTGACCAAGAAACTTAACCTCTTTCTTCCAAAAATGACACTTGGAAAATTTCGCCTTTACCTGATTCTGCCTCAGCGTCTCCAACACCACTCTAAGATGAATCTCATGCTCCCTTTCATCTTTAGAGTAAACCAAAATGTCATCTATAAATACCAACAAGAACCTATCCAAGTGTTCTCAAAAAACCCGATTCATCAAATCAACGAAGAAAGCATGTGCATTTGTCAAACCAAATGGCATCACCAACCACTAATACGAACCATATCTAGTCCGAAACACCGTCAAAGGAATACTATCCTCCGCTACTCTTAACTGATGGAACCCCGTCGCTAAATCCAATTTGGAAAATACTCTGGCTCCACTCAACTGATCAAATAGATCATCTATCCTCGGCAGAGGGTACCTATTCTTGATCGTCCTTTCGTTTAACTTACGATAGTCGATGCACATCCTTAAAGACCCATTTGGCTTCTTCACAAACACCGCGACCACTCCCCAAGGCGAACTGCTTGGTCTGATAAAATTCCTTCCCTCCAGATCCACTAGCTGCTCCTTTAATTCTTGCATCTCTGTCGGTGTCATCCTGCTAGGTGGTCTACTAACAGGTTCAACTCTCGGTACAAGATCTATCTGAAACTCAACAGCTCGCTTCAATGGTATTCCGGTAACTAGTTCAAAAATATCTGCTAACTCTCTAGCCACACAAACCTAAATAAGGTCTCCTTCAACTTCCATGGCACTCAACATAGAACAAATACTCTTACTGGAATTCTCCACTGAGAAAACGATTCGGTTATGACTATCTGGGTGCCTCAATGATATTTTCCAATCCTGGCAAAATGTCCTAGCCACATACATACCTAATCAATCCATACCCAAAATGATCCCGAAATCTATGAAATCAAAGACATAAAAACTGCATGCAAACATATGACCTAATAAATCAAGTTCTAACTGTTCACATCTCATCTCAAGGGTTGCATGTCATCCTATTGGATTTTCAACCCTTAAAGAATTAACAAGGTATGTGGTTTCTAAACATAACCTATCAACTAAATACTACGATATAGATGAATGTGATGCACCGGTATCAAAAGTACCCTAACTGGTATACTCTAAATCAAAAGCGTACCTTCCATCACAGTCTTCCCTTTCTCTATTGCGGTATGTCTAGAAGAAGATGGTGGTCCAATAGCAAACACCATCCTTCTGTCCGCCCTGACTGGCTCTGGGCTTTGGTTCTTATAATGCCCAACTTGGTCACAGTTGAAGCATTTCACATTCTTCTTCTCTACAGGCTTCTTTCCTTTACCAGCTCTGCATTTGTGGGCATAATGGCCCTTCTTATCGCACTTATAGCACACCAAATCAACCTTTGCCATCTTAGCGGCCTCCCCTTTCCGGGCTCCTTTCTTCTTAAAGAATTTCCTTTTCTTTCCCTGAGGACCCTGGGACTCAACTGGCTTCTCCCTAACTAACACAACAAGCTTCTCCTTATGGCAGATGACGATCTCCATCACCACATGATAAGGTTCCCTAATATGAGTCATAGCTATTCTGCCTAGCTCTGGCCTCAATCCTCTAATGAATCTCTCATTTCTTCTGATATCAGTGTCAACCAAAGCATAACCATATCAAAAGCCCCTTGTCTCCTCTACAAGCTGTAACCTCAATCGACCCAACGTCGCTAATCTGCCGTTGATTTGGAAAACCCTACAACGGACGGCTGAGAAAGATCCTCAATTTCTAGACAGACGGAGCTTCCAATCAAAAAAAAAGTGCAGATGCAGATTACGTTCATCGAATGCTTTGCGGTGATATATTATATGATAGGGTTTGAGATGTTTGGATTTTTCAATTTGATTTGGAATTGTAATTTAGGATTTTGAGATGTCTGCAATTGGAAGGAGCAGATGAGATAAACAAGTACATACAAAAAATGAAAATTGAAAAAGCTAGGCTTTATATCAACATATATAGACAAAGATGGATAAGAATGGATGGAACAGATCGAAAGAGGTCAAAGCGATAACAAAGAACCGGAAAGTCCGTTTCGTTCACAAAACGAAAGTAGGTCATCCTATATATCGAAATATAGGTTTTCAATATTTTAAACTCAATGAAACTAGTTTCAGACCCTAATTCTATCGTATATAGAAGTTAGCTTTTAAAATCAGATTATATTCATTTAAATTCTTTTAATTGATTTCAATGCGTTTCAAGCTCGCACGTTCAAACGATAAGTCTGATCGCTATGAAACTTGAAATCTTACAACAATTCACTATTATGGATCCGATGAAACTGGTTTCGTCAAAATCCGAGACAGTGCTCAATAGACTAATTTTGACATTAATTAAATGAATTATTAATATAAAATGAATTTAATCGCTTTTAAATTCAAATTTAAAAGTTAACAATTTTCATCATTCTTGATTACATAGAAATTTAATGATCTTTTTAAAATTAAATTTTCCATGTTAAATCTAATATTTAAATATTAAATTAATTTTAACATTTAATTACAACTTTAATAAAAACCCCAGTTTATTATATTTTAAATTTCAACAATTTCTTTTATTTTGATTTACATTCTTATTATTTAATCATCAAATACCTTACGAATTTATTAACATATGTTTTCATCTTATTATTCTCATACTCTACAATTAACGTATTTTACCATATTAACTGCAATATTAATTACATTAAATTTCATTAATTTCCAACTAATTTCAAACGGTTTAAATAATAAGGTGATAAACAAAACAATTATTATACATTAATAACTCATATCTATTAACTCGTTGTTTACAACCAAGGGTTATAAATTACTTACCCAAAACTGATTCATATTTTATATTAACCAATTTCAATTAAGTACATATTATTTATATTTTTAATACGACATTTAATTTATTTCTTATTAACCTATAATTATATCCAAATTAACCTTTACAATTATCTTTCAACGAGGACGGCATTCATTCCATTCTTATAACGTTAACATTTATTATTTACAATCGATCAAAAATACGTTAACATAGTTGTCAATTACACTCAGTCAATATTATTAAATTATATTCTAATAATTTTTTCCTGTTTATATATCATAAATTTTAATTTCTCCCAATATTAAATTCCAAAAACCTTTTTAAATTTAATATTTTTATTTATCAAAAATACGGGTCGTTACAAATTTACTCACCGAAAGCTATTCAAACTCTCGCTAAATTAGAATATGACATAGCACTTCCATTCCTAAGTAACAAGATGGAGTCTTGAACTCTAGATGCACTAGGTAGGCTTGGCCTTGAAGGGATGAGGAAGCGAGACTTGTTTTGGTAAGGTGGAGGGACTTCAGATAAACATTGAATTCTCAATAATAAACTCGAAAATAGGTCATTTTGAAACTGATTTTTGGGCTAACTACTCATGGAATTTCATAAAACACTCAAAGAGAAAGTTATTTGAATTTCTTTTATCTATCATTTCAGAAAAAAAATGTCACTCATTTTCGATTTGTTTTTAAGAAGTTATGATCAAAAGAAGAAGGGTAATTTTCGGACTTGAAATTCTACGTCAAAAATTACTTTGCAAAGATTGGGTATTTTGACATAGCTATGATAGAAATTTGAAAAAATGGTCAAATAGAATGTTGTAGCCATTAAAATTTCACACAGTTTCAGAAGAAAAAAAACTCCATTTGAATTGGAAATGAGGAAGAAAAGTTTGGTGGAAAGAGGAGGAAAAATGGAGAAACATATGGGCTATTTATAGGCAAGATTTCACACCTAATCACTTTGTCAAGTCACATCACAAATCTTTTATAATATATATATATATATAATTATGCTTAATCACATTACTCTTTTCTATATATATATAATTATGTTTAGCCACATCACTTTCTTATATATATAATTATAATGTTTAGTCACATCACTTTCTTTATGTATATAATTATTATGTTTAGTCATATCACTTTATATATGTATATATATAATTATTATGCTTACTCACATCACTTTTTTTTATAAATATATAAGTTTATTTATTAATTAACTAAGATGTGACAAGAGATAATTATTGTTAATGATTACAAATCTAAGATGTGACAATATTTAATATATATATTTATATAAAATGTTTATTATTTTCAAAACTATGTCTTGTCGCATCACTTACTAATCCAAAACGATAATTTATTTCTAAGCATATTATTATCTAGTTAATTACCTCTTATATATATGTGCATATAGTGCATAAAGAGGAACAACGTTCCCGATAACTTTCCTGTGTCGAAAGGTCGAAATTTCGGAAAACGTTTTTCGGTCACATTTTCTGTTTTTCTCCGAACTATTTAATTTGGTAAAAAAATTTTGAAAACGATTTTACCATCATTATTAATTAATTAAAATGAGTTTATTTTCATTATAAACATATATATTGAATGTTTAAAATTAATTAAATATTCACTTATAAAAGCAGTGAAATTCCGGGTCGTTACATTGTCCCCTCTTAAAAGAATTTCGTCCCTTAAATTACACCTTGACCTATCCTAGAAAACACTTAACACTATACATCAGCTCTTATGATGTACATAGATCATTCTTATGCAATATGATTCAATCTCAACTCGAATACGTAACTTTCCTTCCGAATTAGTATCTCTCACCCGATTCTTTAGTGCGGACTCCTATCAAGCTCCTTGATTTAGAACCTCTATTCTCCTTACATAGTTGTAACTATGATAGAAAACTTTGGTCCCATACCAAGAACCCTCATCAAGTGCTCGCCATCAAAAGTCGAGCAATAGATCTTTATTCTGAATGGTGCAACACCTCAAAGCCATGTACTCGATTCTGGTATCACTCTATATGGAAAGAGAAATGATCTACGTCCAACTTACGCAATTACCTAATTGGTCCTCCCTAATACCAATTCTATTTCCACCAAATTATTTATGAAAACATTTCATAAACTACACTGGCTCAACTTGGATGTTATTCCACTACATCCTAAGATCATATATCCCTATCTGATTTCATTATTCCATTTCGAATTTATCTCTCAAAGAAAACTCGCGATCCAAATACCCGGCTTTTATTTAAAAAATTTCAAATAAAACTCTATATTTCAATCATAGAAATATATATCTATAGCCCAAGTAACTCCAAAATGATACTAAGAAACAGGGTACTACCAAACAGTATTCTTCATTCCCTTACCAAGAAGGGTAATACTCAAGTGTTTAACATCTGAACACATTCCTTCCCCAATTTTAAGTATTTTCGAGCCACTCGAACTAGTTAACTTAAAATATTCCTTTTCAAAATCTCATTTTTGGAGCAATACTTTACATTTTCCAACAAAACATCTATTTCCAACTTACTTTGGGTTCATTCAGGTTGAGCTTATTTCAACTGTACAATAATAAAGAGAATAATTTACTAAGTGCACTAAAATGTTCGCCTAGGCAAACATCTGATTGTTACTTAGAATATTATTCCCACCATTACAAAACAATCATGACTTATTCCTCATACCAGTCCAAAAATAACACTTCTTACTTACACTTTTACCCCCAAAAATTTATACTTAAACCAAATTGGTTTCAAATATTATTATTATTTTCCAAAAATCTTGAAAATCATTTTTCCAAAAGCACCAGGATTTAGGTTCTCAAGTTTTCAACCTAAATTATTCTAACATAAATGATACATTTTTATAAACCCATTTTATATATCACTTCTATCAAACCATTTTAAAATATTTATCCCAAAATATTCTAACTTTTAAATCAAATTCTACCTCAACATTAACATCGAACGTCATGTAGTCAAACTGTGAAACTTAATTCATAAGGTGTTCGTTTCCAATTTTTTTCCAATCTTTATCTACCCAACCCATATCTTAAAAAGGGAACATACTAACATTGCTCAATGCTCAACTAAACGAGCATGACTAAACAAACCCTAAATGATAATAATAATAATAATAATAATAATAATAATAATAATAATAATAATAACATATTATCATCTCCTAACACCTCAACCAACTATACTACACTATTTGTGAAAATCATTCTTTTTTATATATAACATATATTCTAGGTAAATTTACTTCATTTACCCAATTTCAAAACAATACTATGTCAATTGAACTTGTTCCAGTGTTTCGGAAATCCCTATCGATAATGTTGGCCAGATGCATCGGCCAGCTTTTCTTAAGCCACTCAACAGCTCAAACAACACAATATAAAACCTTTTTATAGCACTAACAAATATGCCCTCTTATATAATATACACTCAAACTCATTCTAGAGTCTAACTTACCCTATCTCAAACGAGTATACCCCACCAGGGCCAAGGTTCTCGCTTAACCTTCAGCTCGGATACCAAATGTAACGAACCGGATTTTCGACCCTCGAAAATCGACACTAATATGCCAATTGTATCATATGCCGAACATTCAAGTGCCGAAAATACTGATTTGTTAGGGTGAAAGAAGAAGGTAGAATATAGAAGAAAACTAAATAACACAGAATCTCACAACGTAGCAAAAAATATATAATACAATAATGATCTTTACAAAAAGGAAACATCTTTATTCATATAATATCAAAGTACACTAGGCTTATCCTAAATTTGGACAGTTATAGAAACCTGTCCTTACATTCACAAACATACAAACTCTATAATACAGCGGAAAAAAATATACGTGAATAAGTCTTGACCATCCAACCCCTCTTCAACTCCAAAGTATCCAGCTAAACCTGGGAAAACATGCTCGGTCTCACCCGAGCATTACATGGAATAAAGCCCGGGTCAATCTGGTAAATCATTGTGAGTAAAACTCGATAATAAGTAATAACCAAACCGAATTCTACATTTGAAAACCTTTCAAACAAATGGTATCTCGTAAGACCACATCGCACATAAAAATGGGTGGGTTTTTACCTTACGATAACCAAAACATTTTATATCAAAATCTAGTGGTATTATCATAATGTCTAGGTTTAAAGTAAATAGATAAAATAGCTGAAATGCTTGCATCTCACATTACAACATACTAGGCTCTACAATCGAAAGCGTAAGACACATATTGGAGAATGGATTCCAACTAATGACTAGGCTACTGGGGTACCGCCGACCACAGTACACCTCTAGATAAATGTAACGAGGTCGTACCTAACGACCCCTGCTAACACAGAACCGACCTACACCTTGCTGGATAGTATCAAATATGTCATCACCTCGGTTTCTTTGCAACCTTTAACCGAGCGCTCCCATATACATGAATTCATTGATGATTGTGTATATATCTAGAAGGGTGATGATATACCCTAATGGGTGCAACCCACTTAGCCTTGCTACATATCCCATGTTTTAGTGATTCTCGGTTGATGAGGCTTGAGGCTACATTTTACCTTTCTGAATAGTAGTCCCTCTTGGAATGTTAACACCGCCCTCCAAGTAGTAATGCAGTGCCAACATTTATCCATACAAGTTGTCCAGGGTAAGGACAAACCGAAGGCACTACTTCTACTACATCCATTTTGGAATCACCCTTAGGATTAGTAGCAAGCAGCCCTTGTACTTCAATGGCTCCGTCTTCGATCCCATGCTTCAAGATGTTTTCATTTCGAAACGCTTGAGTTGGATCGAAGTGGTTTTCAGATAACATATCCGATCCCGGTCTCTTCGAAACAACTTTCGATATTTTTCGGTAAACTCAACCCCGGTTCTTTAGGAAATAAACAGACAAATGACAAGAGCAGAGTTCACCTCCTAACCGTTTGTGGATGAATTTCCATATCATTCATCCTAGAAGAACAAACGAGTTTATACATACAGTATAGCACCTTCGACAGTAATTGTACCATATAATTCTCATGTTTCTCCTAGATATTTCCAAATTCACATTTTGGTCCATATTTGATAGTTAGTAATTTAACTATCAAATTTAAACAAAACAATAAAACATTGGTTCAATTCCATATGGAATCCTCTAAGCCTTTATCAATTAATCCTTAATTAATAAAATCACTTTATTAAACCCGATCAAAAGATCTTTCAAAACACTTTTCCCAAAACCCTAATGTTCCCTTTAAACTTGGAAACAATTCACATTATTTACCAAAAACATTTTGGAAATTCCCTCTTCAAAATTCCATATTAAATGGCCAACAATTCCCTTTTTAAAACATCACCTACAATTAAACTCATTTACTTCACATTCTAAACCTCTTTATAAATTTCCAAACTAGATTTAAACTTCCTTTCAAATCTTTAAAATGATTTATAAATATATTTCTAATTTAAAACTCTTTATAAAACTTCTATATATAACCTTTATAAAATTTCCTTTATAAAATATCATTTACAAATTATCAGTTGTAAAACACTTTAAGTAAACCTTCATTAAAATCCCTTTATAAGCAAGTTATTACTTATAAATATCCTTACAACATAATAGCACAACTTGGAATTCATTTATAAACTTTAAACTCTAAATTTATTTAAGAATTAAAGTTAATTCAAAAACATACTTTATAAATTCAAAAAGAGGCTTAACAATCCCAATGGTACTAATTTAAGTTACCATTCAATTTCAATTCCAATTCACTTAACAGTTATTTACATAAGCAACATGTATGTAAATACAACTCATATCCAAATCAGGGAATAACATGTCAATATGAACTAACTATAATATACATGTCCAAATAACATAATAGCAGGTGGGTGATTTGTCCTGCTAAACATATTTCCAAACAATTTAACCAGTTCATAGCAGAACTGGGATTTATTCTACTAACACATGTCCACAAAATCAAATCACCTACACTATTGCAGAATGGTGTTTTGTTCTGCTAACAAATGTCATTTAGTCTTCCTAATCATATAGGGTTACTTAAGGTCCAACAAGAGATCCTCAGATTTGGAATCAGTTCACTTTAAAAAAAGATTGATTTAAAACACATTCGGTTCAGTTTTAAAATCACCTTTGAAAAGATTTAAATAAATTTAATCAGCTTAAACCCCAATTAAATCTTAATTAACCCTTATTAATCAAGCTTAAGTCATAATTAAATTCTAATTAGGCTTAATGAACTTGATTAAGTGCTAATTAACTTACTAATGCAACTTGGTTAAGGTTAAACCAAATTGTTTAAAAGTTAAACCCTAATTAATTAAATATTAATTAAATCACCCATTAATTACTTAATAATTAATTAACCACTAATCTTAATTAAATAATTTTAATCACTTAATTACTTCTTAACCATATAAAACATTAATTAAAACTTTGTTAATTAATTAACAGTCATTAACTAAACTTAAGTGATGATTAACCTTTAATCCCTTTTTTAATTACCAATTAAGTGCTCATTACCTTTTAATTAACTAATTAATTAATATATTACAACTTAATTACTTTTTAATATTACTAATTAAGTTTGAAAAACTTTGTAAACTAATTTCAAAATAAAACAAATTTGAAATAGAAATTCAAACCTTTGTCGAACTGCATCTATAGCGACTGTCGCTATGAGTGCAGTTTACTCTAACCCACCTTTAAGCAAAGCCACTTTACTAAAACCATACTATTTCATGATTGAAATGTACCTTAGTAAAAGTTCACACTTTAAAACCAATTACGCAAACTTTAACCAAAATCTAAACTTTAAACTCTTCAAACGAGTTTGATTTCAAATCCGACCTCAAATCTATCGCGCCTACCTATAAAGTTTCAACTTTGTTTTCAACCCTTCATGACTATAGTCAGGTTCATCATCATCCCTTTATATTCACACATCACATTCATGCAACAAATTGTATACATATACCAATATATATATATATATATATATATATATATAGACACGCACACAATTACTAACTTTGCAATAACACATACATTCGAGTGCTAACACTAACCCATACATTTGCACTTACCATCACATTTCAAACATGCCAAGATCCAACATATATATAACATACATATAGCTAAGGATCAAACAACATATATAGGAAAGTTCTTTCCAAAATATTAAGAATTTACTCACCGAAAGCTATTCAAATTCTCGCTAAATTATAGTATGACATAGCACTTCCATTCCTAAGCAACAAGATGGAGTCTTGAACCCTAAATGCACTAGGTAGGCTTGGCCTTAAAGGGAAGAGGAAGAAAGACTTGTTTTGGTAAGGTGGAGCAACTTTGGATAAACATCGTTCTTAATAATAAACTCAAAAATAGGTCATTTTGAAACTGATTTTTGGGCTAAATACTCATGGAATTTCAAAAAGCACTCAAAGAGAAAGTTATTGGAATTTCTTTGCTCTATCATTTCAAAAAAGGGTCACTCATTTTTTATGTTTTGAAGAAGTTATGATCAAAAGAAGAAGCGTAATTTTCGGACTTGAAATTCTACATGAAAAATTACTTTGCAAAGATTGCGTATTTTGACATAGCTATGATAGAAATTTGAAAAAATGTCAACTATAATGGTGTATCCATTAAAATTTCACACGGTTTCAAAAAAGAAAAACGCCAGTCGAGTTTGAAATAAGGAAGAAAAGTTTTGTGGAAAGAGGAGGAAAAATGGAGAAACATATGGGCTATTTATAGGCAAGATTTCACACCTAATCACTTTGTCAAGTCATATCACAAATCTTTTATAATATATTTATATATATATAATTATGTTTAATCACATCACTCTTATATATATTGTTGGCTTGGTTTTTCAGCACACGAGAGTAGAGGAAAAGCTGAAGCGAGGGAAAGAAAGATGGATGGCTAAGGATTGTGGTGTAGAAAGCAGGAATGTCAGACCAGATATTTGGTCCGACATCCCCTGAAATGCCGAACCGGATATCTGGTCCGGCATTCTCTTAAATGTTGAACAAGATATTTGGTCCGGCATTCTCTGAAATGCCAAACCAGATATATGGTCCGGCATTCTCTGAAATGTCGAACCAGATATCTGGTCCGGCATCTTATGAAATGCCGAACCAGATATATAGTCCGGCATTCTCTGAAATGCCAAACCGGATATATGGTCCGGCATCCCCTGAAATAACGAACCAGATATCTGGTCCGGCACACTTTGAAATGCTGAACCACCCTGAAATGCCGAACCAAATATCTGGTCTGGCATCCCCTGAAATGCTGGACCAGACATTTGGTCCGACATAGCATCAAAACAGTAGACCAAACATTTGGTCCGGTACCTAGGCTTGCTGGACCAAATATTTGGTCTGACAAATAAGCATCTCCAAGCAAGCCAAAGTTGATGCCGGATGAAATGATAACCGAGTAGGCCAAGGTCTCTAACCTACTGCCGAACCAAATCCTCCTACCCAAATACCGGACTAGGTTCGGAGAGCTATAACCTAACCTACACACTTCAAAACTTCACTCTATAAATACCAAAGCTTCTCAACAACAATGGGGATCAGAAAAGAAAAAAAGAAAAAAGGAGAAGGAAAAAACTCTCCTGAGATTCAATCACTCCAGCTACTCTAAGTTTGGGTCTTTCCAATAATACTTGTATTTCTAATCAAATCAAAGAGGAATAATAAGAGGGACAGTGGATGTAGGCATATTCTGGCCGAACCACTATAAAACTTTGTGTGATTTACTATTTTTAAGTTACATTCTTGTTTAGAGTCTATGAAGTATTTTATGACTGTAATGACTATTTGATGACACATTGAGATAGATAAAATAGTATATCAAACAATCTAAAGGCAACTTAACTAAAATCAGACTCGGAGGTGTTTGCCCAATTTTGGTGCAAACATTTTTGGTGCTTTCATCGAGAGCTGAACTCAAGGCCGATCTCTCTAGCCCACTCTCCTTCTAGCCTTAACACATCATTAGAGCATGGCTCCCTCCATAAGGAATGCATACAAGGGTAAGAACGTGGCCACTACTAATACGACCAATCCCATCCAAGAGGATCAAGGAGACCAGGTCACCTGTTCTCAACTACCAGGCTCAGCTGTCACCCGAGAAGACTTAGATAGGGTTGTGAATGAGATTACCAACCACTTCGCTGCCTAACAAAAAGCTTTAGTGGACCATCTCATGACACGCTTGAGGGGCACAGAGGAATCCACTAACAACACAGAATCTCGAAATGAATCTCAATCTAGAGAGTCTCGTAGGCAGAGCAGATCCCCTTCGAATGAGGAATTCAATCAAGAAGATACAAGAGCTCAAAACCTAGCCAGGGCTCAGTCCGAACCCGGGCCAGGAGCTTGGCCCAGCCAAGGGGGCACCAAGCAAGGACAAGCTACGACTGACCCTGTCATGCCTCGAGCCAATCATTGCCAATCCAATCTCAACCAAATTTCGAGACGTCATCAGTATCAAAGGGAAGCCCCCGCTTCTTCCAGGACTGCCCAAAAATCCGAGGAAAGAATGACACGTCGCTTCAGGGAGTATCTCAGGCGGGAACAACACAAAAGAGGTGTATGAGCGAGGGTGTCCAGCCTATTCACCAGGGACATAGATATAGCAACCGCTCCTCGGGATTGGAAGATGCCCACCATGGATTCTTACAAAGGCACGACCGACCCAATCATCCACTTACAGCGTTACACTCAACATATGCTCATGAACAGAGCAACAAAGGGTGTGTTGTGTAAATGTTTACCTTTGTTCTTGTTGGACCTAGCAACCACATGGTTTCGTCACCTGCCTCATGGCTTTATTAGCTCTTGGGAAATGTTAATGGAAAGATTCAAAAGTCAATTTCGAATCCATGTAGAGTAGCCCAAGGATGCATATTCCTTATCATACATGAAACAAAAAGCAGGAGAAATGCTACAACAATATCTTACCTGCTTTAATGCTGCCACAGCAGTAGTGCAGGATGCCGATGAGAAACTCACTTGTATGGTGCTAGGTGGAGGCATCCACCTGGATTCCAAACTCGCAAGTAGATTGACAAAGGAGAAAACCCTAACTCTTTAGGAATTCTTCCATGAGGCTGGGAAGTACATGAGATTTGAGGATGCAGCGGCCCACCGACCTAGCGTGCAACCAGCAAAGGCGTCTAGCATCCAAGGAAACGTGGGTGCCCAGCCCCAAAGGGAAGGTAACAAGCAGAATAGCGAAGTCAAAAGTGGCAACCAAGGCAATACGGGGAGTGAAAAAGGAAATAAACGACGATATCGACCTGGACCAAGATTCGACTCATACACACCTCTGAATGACACAGTTGAGAACATCTACATGGCTACTCAACACGAGTTGAAATACAAACGCCCTCCATACAAAATAGAATCATAGGCCACAATTAGAACGGGGAAATATTGTCGCTTCCATGAGTCTAATGGACATAATATCGAAGAATGCCAACATTTACGGATCTCATTGAAGAATATATCCGGAAAAAGAAGTTTGGAGCGATAAGTGCAGAAAAACCGCAAATCTCCTGCTCCAGCCCACGAAGGATCTGGATAACCTCTGCAAGGAAATAATGGAGAAGGAACAGGTGCGAGCCGCTCTAACCAAGAAAAGCTAACTATCCACACCATATTAGGAGGCCCGCATATATCTGACAGAAGTTGGACGGAGATGGAGAGGTACGGAAAGTCCTTAAAGGATAGGGAAGGGTACGTTCATTCCATAACTGAAGGTCGCATCGCGAAGCGGAGAGAAAGAATTGACATAACATTCAATGATGAAGATTTGGTTGGAAAACAGTATCCTCACACTGACCTCCTTGGTTATCTCCACCTGGATCGGCCCGGCCGAGGTGTTTCGCATTTTGGTCGATGTAGGAAGCTCGGTGAATATTTTATTCAAACATGCATTTAATAAAATGAAGTTGTCAATGAAAGATGTATTTTCGTGCCATAAACCTTTACATGGATTCACCGGAGAGGCCATAATGCCTCTCGGACAGCTGGACTTGTTTGTTGAACTTGGATGTCACCCCTGATCAGTTGTGCGAAAGCAAACCTTCATACTGGTGGATGGGCACTCCGCCTACAACACTTCCTTGGGAAGACCCGCATTGCCAGACTTCCAAATAGTATTAGCACCATGGTGCTTGAAGATGAAATTCACGATAGATAACGAAATAGGAGAGGTGGAAGGAGACCAAGACGTGGCTCGCGATTGTTATGTAACTGAACTTCGCCAAAATAAGAAAAAGAAAAAGGGAAAAGGCGTGGGGGTCATCCTCTGCGCCAAAAATTCGAAAGCATAGCAATCAAAGAAGGCCCCTCCTCTTGAATATACCAGCGACCCATTCAATGAATTGTACCCCAGAAATAAAGAGGAGAACGCCGAACCTGTTAAGGCTATGGAACATGTGACAGTAGACGAACACAACAAAACAAAGCTTTTAAAGATAGGATCTCAGCTGAATCTGGACCTCAAAGTTTAGCCGATAGGATTCCTATGAAAGAACTTGGATGTATTCGCACGGACGCACAAAGATATGGTGGGGATATCCCCAGAGATAGCTTGCCATGCTCTCAATGTTGACACAACCAAGGTCCCTGTCAAGCAAAAGAAAAGAAGCATGGGGGCAAAGCGATCAGCCGCTCTCAACAAGGAAGTGAAGAACCTGCTCGCAAATGGTTTCATCCGTGAAGCCATTTATCCGGAGTGGATCTCCAACCTAGTGATGGTAAAGAAACCTAATCGAAAGTGGCGAACGTGCATTGACTTCTCCAACCTCAATGATGCTTTCCCCAAGGACGATTTCCCTTTGCCCCGAATCGACCAACAGTGGATGGAACCGCGGGGCATGAATTATTGTCATTTATGGACGCGTATTCGGGATACAACCAGATTCCCAAGCATGTGCCAAATCAAGAACACACTAGCTTCACCACGGACCTAGGCCTGTACTGTTACAAGGTCATGCCCTTTGGGCTTAAAAATGCCGACACTACCTATCAACGTTTGGTTAATAAAATGTTCGAGCGACAAATTGGTCACTCCATGGAAGTCTATGTAGACGACATGCTTGTTAAGTTAAAAAGAGCAGAGGATCATCTGAGCCACCTAGACGAGATGTTCCAAGTATTCCGCAAATACCAAAAGAAGCTAAACCCGCTAAAATGCTCTTTTGGGGTGTCATCGTGTAAGTTCTTAGGTTGTATCGTACATGCTAGAGGGATAGAGGCGAATCCTAAAAAGGTACAAGCTTTGAAGGACATCAAGATCCCATCAACACAAAGAAAAATGCAGAGCCTAAATGGGAAAGTAGCTACTCTTAGCATATTTATATCCAAAGCAACGAACAAGTGTGTCCCATTCTTCGAAGCCCTCAAAAGAGACAAAGGAAAATTTGAATGGACTGATGAGTGCTACTCTGCCTTCCAAATTCTACTTGAACATCTACAGAAGCCTCCAGTACACTCCACTCCGATAGATGGAGAAAGTCTTTACTTATACCTAGCTGTATCCACCCATGCCCTAAGTAATGCACTAGTACGAGAAGATGATCATATCCAGTGACCGGTATACTTCATTAGCAAAATATTCACAGATGTAGAAGCTAGATACCCTAAGATCGAAAAATTGGCCTACTGTCTACTCATAGCATCCAGGAAGTTGCGGCCCTGCTTTCAATCTCACTCAATTAAGGTTCTGACGGATCAGCCTCTGAGACAAGTTCTGCATAAACCAGATACATCAGGACGTCTACTGAAGTGGTGCATTGAGCTAAGCCAATAAGACATCACCTACCATCCACGCACCGTGATTAAAGGACAAGCCTTGGATGATTTCATAGCTGAATTTACAATACGAGATGACGAGATGGAAGTAAAAAATGAGGAAGTAGTTAAATGGAATTTGTTCATTGATCAAGCATCAAACGAGCTTAGCTCGGGGGCAGGAGTCGTAATAGTCATGCCCCAAGGAAGGTAGTTATGCTGTGAACAAAGACTAGAGTTCACTGCAACCAATAATGACGCTGAATATGAAGCAGTGATAGTTGGCCTAGAGATCGTTAAAGAGATAGGAGTTAGGGCGGTATGTATCCACAGTGACTCTCAGTTGATTGTGAACCAGATCCTCGGAGAATTCCAGACTCGTGGATAGAAGCTCACATCTTACCTCAAAAAGACCAAAGCCTTTCTCAATGAGCTGGACTACCATGTAATCAAACACATCCCGGGAGGAGAAAATCAAGAAGCTGACGCAATCGCCAATGAGTCAAACCACACCAAGCTTCGAGTGTCATCAAATCAAAACAACCGCCAGTGGAGAAGAGACATGGATGACCCCCATCATCAAACACCTACAGGATAGAACCTTACCCGCAGAACGGAATGAAGTCATGAATATCCTTAGGAGGGCATCCCGCTACACCGTTCAAAATGACATATTGTACCGTTGGGGTTTTTACAATCCATTATTAAGATATGTTATTGCGAACGAAGCTATGGATATCCTTAATAACATCCATTAAGGAAGTTGTGGTGATCGCACCGGAGGGCAAACTCTAGCCAAGAAAATTCTCCGATATGGATACTTTTGGCCCACGCTAAACAAAGACGCGACAGAGTTCGCTAAAAATTGTGACAAATTCCAAAGATTCGCCAAAATCCTAAGACTACCACCTACCAGCTTTGTTGAATATGCCAGTATATGATTTTTGTTTGTTGATAATAAACATATATATTCATTTAAATGTATTTGATATTGTACTATTTTATTTTCATAGAATTAAATAAATATTTGCTAAATAAAATAAATAACACAGAATTTAAATTCAAACAGATATTTTATTCAAACAAATATTTTATTACAATTTTGAATAGTACAAATTTGTGCTCTCACTATATATACAAAATTTTAATTACAATACATTTCAATTTATATAACTGTCCTCACTACATATCGCTCATTCACTCTTATTTTATCTTCAACTCTATTCCAAGTTGAATCCAGCATCTGAGTTATCTGCAAAATAAACACTGAAGCAGTAAAATTGAAAAAGAAATATTTTTACAGTGTAAAATAAAATGTGTTTTTGAAAATATTATTTGCTTAAGTTATTTGGGTTGTTCGTCACATATTTATTTTGAATTTATCATACACGAACAACCTGTGACATGCACAGTGTATCACTGTACATACCACAATGCCGTGCACACCGATATACACTTGATAAAACTGCAAGGACGGGTGAGGACAAGGTCAAACCCGAGCCAAAGCTAGGTTCAACTCAAGTCACGATATGAGCACAAGGTCAAACCCGAGCCAAAGCTAGGTTCAACTCAGGTGAAATACAAAAACAAAAATAAAATGGTCAAGTTTTAAATGACTGGAACAAGCCTCGACCAAAAACACAATTGTGTACACATGAATAAAATTCAAGTCGGTGCACATCATCAATAACTAAAACAAGCCTCGATCGAAAATTCAATTGTGTACACATGAAAACAATTCAACGCAACAATGAACATGTACAAAGCTCAAAGGTTCATTTGAATCCAGACTACAGCAACAGTCAGAGGCAATCAAGATCAAACCACACATGCATTCAAATCAGAAGTATACAAAATCAAGTGTACGCGTATATGGTGGATAGTTCACAAATTCCAAAATCACTTGAACCAGAGCACCGGAAGTTCAGTGACAACCAAACAACAATGAAGCAACCAGACTTTAATGATTATATACAAAATGTACACATGACAGCATTTCACGTGATTACCAATACAAACTCAAGTGTGCACAAGCAAGTTCCAAAACTTGATCAAAACTACAAAGGCACAAAACACAGCCGAGACATCACATACACATATACATACATGTATGTGTACAAATGGAGACATCGGTGCATTGGAATTGAACATTGAAACCAAACCGCAAGAGCAGTTCAGTATGCAGGCAAGGCTACAACTAAATGGGAAGCAATAGAGTATCAAGTCGAACAAGACTTTACAAGTAAACCCAGTCCAACATACAAGCTACTGGACATAGGACTTCAAACAATCATGTAACAAGTTCAATAAAATGGATCGAGGCACACAATAACTCAATACAGTGAACAATGCAAGCAAGCAGCAGGTGCACATCAACTCAATGCATACACTTACACCAGATCATTTATTTTGTATATGTATATGTTAGCATATATGTACACATGAATCAAATGGTGAAGACCAGACACAACACAATACAACACAACAGTATGGAAGTGAGGCTACAAACCAGATTCAAGTGAAACCAAAATGTAATTCGACAGACTCGGTTACAAAATGCATATACAATGAAGCGTGGTCAGATCTAAAAAAATCGGTTCCAAAAATAGTCAAGCTCCACATAAAACTAGACCGCATGATACATGACTTGAGAACAAGACAACATACATATATACATGTGTGAAACATCAGTCAAAACAAACAAAGTCCAATTGATCAAGCCGAAGAGGTCAGAGGCATTTTTACTGAAGATCGGTCATCGTAAATTCAAAGTACTAAAGAATCGAAACTGTAACAACCCACATGTTTGTCGATTTTATATTTAAATATTTTATTTAAATATAACATCGTTCCTCGGATTTTAGTCCGAAAACTACTTTTTGCAAACAGTCGAATTGGGACTCGAGACCACCCCCATTGAGTCCAAAATTACGTTTGCGATCTTTTTGAGTATAAGCTTCGATATATTTGGAGTTAGTGGAATTTGGCCACTTTTTCACTTGGGGCTTTGGTTTGGGATGAACCCATTAATCACTTACTAACTCAGTTCCAACCCCCTCTCCTCTCCATTCACTCATTCCCACTCTTCAAACTCAAGCAAAGACTGAAAATGGTGGAAAGGAAAGGGAATTAGAAATTCCAAACCCTAGTTCCTCTTGCAAACTCAAGTTCTTGCTCCAAATTCAAAGAGAACCCATTGGTAAGCTTCATCTTCATCTTCTCCAACCTGTTCTCCTTTCAATTTCAGAAAATTCCCTAAACCTAATTTAGGAAATGTTTCTCTTTTGAGCATAGATTCAAGCTCATTTGGGTTGTGTTGAAGAGTGGTTGATTCTCCCTTCGCTTTCAAGCTCCTTCTTCATTGTTTTTGTGAAAAGGTGAGATTTTTATCTCACATCTTAATCTATATTTATCTTCGATTGTTAGGTATGAATTCCTAACACTTATTCTTGTGCAATTGCTTTTGGTTTGGATTGATTTGGTGATATTCCAATTTTTAGTGTTTTGAGTTCAATTCTTTAAAAATCCAAACTTTGATCTTTAATCATGATTTTTTGTGATGCATTGAAGAGCTTATAAGGCCGGGTAGTCGATAGGCGTAAACCCTTAGCGCCGTTGCTCGACCGATTGCATTTCGGAAGTGTTTGGCATTCATTTGATTGGCATGGGAGTGCTGGAAACAGGCTCCGGTCGACCGACCTCAAAGTCCGGTCGACCGACCTGCTACTCTAGCATCTCCCTGCCTCTGTTTGGAAGTGCAGATTACAGGCTTCGGCCGACCGACCTCAGGGTCCGGTCGACCGACCTGCTACCCGAGCACTTCTGTCTCTGGTCCGGTCAACCGACTCAGGGAGTCCGGTTGACCGACCTGCTCCTATTTGCCAGTTTTTCCTATATTGCCTATTGGTTTGAATTTCCAACTTTAATCGATTCGTGTTGTCTCCTATTTGTTGTTATCATTTCTTAAGACTTTGATGACTCCTCTTTCGGGATGGTACCTCGTTAGGTCGAACCCCGTATTACTCTGCGTAGGCAATCTTATCCGAAAGCCATTTAACCGAACTTCTTACTTTGATGGTTTTGAGAATTGATTTCTTTGAACTTTATCCACGTCTCCGAATGTGAATTTTTGTGATAGATTGTTCCAACAATCGTTTTATGACTTGTCACTTTAAAGATATGAAGGTTTTAATACTAGTAGTAAATATCAAAACTCTTTCATCAAATTGATTTCAACACTATTTTTAATATCAAAGGTTCGTTTTCTCAAACCGATTTCCAATCTACTAATATATATAAGCCTTTACTTCACTCGAATGAGAAATCGACTTAAACGACTTAGTAAAACGAGTGGTATGAAACGCTTGCGTTCACTTCGTCGGTTAGCTCTTGGACTTGTTCGATTGAACCCTTTTCGTGACAATTTCCTAGTGAAGATTTACAGCTTGTTCGTAAATATTTAAGTTAAGCAAGTGGTTATGGGACATGAAGCTAAACTCATATATTTACTAGCTTGGTGTGATTGACACTTCTCGCTGATCATGATGATCATTTTATGATTTAGACTAGCAATTGTGCGATGTCTCTTTGTTTGCAAGGTAAGACTAGACCGCAATAGTGTGATTCCGACTCACACACATCTCTTTGTCCGCAAGGTTAGTCTAGGCCGCAGTAGTGTGATTCCGACTCACACATATCTTTTTGTTTGCGAGGTTAGGCTAGACACCACTTGTGTGATTCCATTCACACATACCTTTCTGCTTTTTGGTTAGCCTAGGCCTCAATCAGTGTGATTCCGACTCACACATATGGGGTAGCTCCCCATGGTCTTCGGACCATCATGTGATAGGTCTCTTTCTCTTTTTATGATATCTGGATTTCTTGTTTTGATTTCTGGATTTTTATGTCATTGACTTGTTATGAGTACAAGTTTAGGGTATGATGCCCTCTTTGGATCTTTGAGAAGATTCTTGTGATATTGATCATTTCTCATCGGTTGATCTCCTGTTGATCAACATTTTCATACTTATAGTAGTATGTCAGTATGGGTATTCTATGTTTATGCCATATCTATTATTTTATATCATGTCATCTGATATTTATAGTTAGACTGATCCGTTTATTATTTTCTTAAATAATACTCGGGTCAGACCGAGATGTTACAGGTGCTTCTGCTTGACTTCCTCCCGGGATTTGCTACTCTGACTTTTGGCTAACTACTCTAGTTTTGTAGTTTTTGTTTGTATACATTTGAGATTAGACTCCTTGATGTATACATATTCTATTACCTTGCACTTGTATCTATTCATTCGTGTTATTGTGGATCTTATTTGACCACTACTCTGATGTACACTTTCATGTGTTATATTCATATCTATTTCCGCCTTTGTGATATGAATTGTCTGTGACTGATTTGTGTTACGTTTATTTCTATATTTGTTTCCGAAGATTATATATAGCCACCGTGTGATAGCTTTGAGTTTGTATCGGTATGTCGGATTTCCTCCTTAAATGATATGCATTCTATACTATCTGACATATCGTTGCTCGCACAAAGAAGTTACATGGATGGTCGCTCCTCAACAGCCTTATTCTCCGCGCTAGTTGACAGCATTACTCCGTAGTGTTCTTGGCTAGCGTGGGTATAAAGGTGGGGCGTCACAGAAACCGTGGTGGACAAGGATTCGAACAAGTTCAAATTATCACAAATCAAAACCGTGGTGACCAAGGCAAGAAAAACGAACAAGTGAAGATAAATACACATCGTCAAAGCAATTCAAAGCCGTGATAATCAAGTAAACAGAAATTATACGAATTGAAGAAGTCAGAAAACATCACATGCATCCAAACGAAAATCAGTGGCCGAGAAAAATCAATTGACGAATTCAAGTAAATATATTCGAACGAAATTATAGGAATTCGAACCATATTTAAACCATCTACATCATCGGCATTAAAATCATCAAGTTCAAGTAAATTAACAAGAAAAGCAAAGAGCATAAAACACATACCAAATTCAGTTCGAACTCGATCCAATCGGATCGACCGAAATCATATCACAGCTAGAGGATCAATTGTCCAAGCCAAACAGAGGAGATAATCACTGCGATTGATCAGATACAGGCGGCGATTCCAATTTCACAAGAACCCTAATTTATCGAAGAGGAACGAGGCATCCATTTCTCGAGCAAAAGAAAATGAAGCAGATACGAAAAAGAATACAGGCCGATAATTAAAAGGAGAAGGGGATATTTTATCACTTACTTATTTTTGGGCCGGCATAATAATTTTTTGGGCTTTAGATTTTTAAATTGCGGTTTTTATTGTTTTACGTTTTTTTTACTTTTAAACGTTTGTAATTTCTAGTCGTGTGACTAGGGGACGAACTATGGTGGTGTAGTTCGAGAATTCGCAACTCAGTGGCTGAGTTGTGGCAGGGTTTTGAGCGTAGAGTTAGGTTAGTCAATAGCAGGTGTTGCGAATTTACGTGTGTAAGCGTCTGACTAATTAATTTCTAGTGGAAACCTTGGGGGCAGCACGTAGGCAGGGTTTTGCCAAAGATGGGTTCATCTGTGTGTTCTATTTTCTGCTTTAAATATTCTGCTATTATCTGTGCTGCTATTATTCTACTATTATCAGTGCTGCGATTATTTATATACTTCCACGTTAAATTTTTATAATTATCAGTATCACCCTATTCACCTCCCCCCTCTAGGGTGAAATCGATCCTACAAGTGGTATCAGAGCTAGGAACTGAAGTCAATTTTTATTTTAAAATTTTGATTTTTCGAAAACCAATTTTTTTTAAATTTTTTTTTTAAAATGGCTTCTTTTAATAATGCTTTTGCTGAGGGTCAGTCCATAGTTAGACCGCCAATGTTCAATGGTGAATATACTTACTGGAAAAATAGAATGAAAATTTTTCTGAAAAACCATTGATGCTTGGAATATAGTTGAGACAGGATATAGGACACCAACTATAGTGGTAAATAATCAGGAAATAGAAAAACCGATGGAGCAATGGACAGATCTTGAAAATAAACTACAGAATGCTAACACTAAGGCTATGAATTCTAGTATTTGTTCATTAGACCAAATTGAGTTTAATTGTGTCTCACATTGTCTAACTATGCAGGAAATCTGGCACACACTTGAAGTGACTCACGAAGGAACACCTCAAGTCAAGGAATCGCGCCTTGCAATGCAAAGTTGCGAATACGAGAACTTCACAATGGCCAAGGATGAAAATGTCAAAGAGATGTATGGACGACTATCCTATCTCGTATAAAAATCAAAAGCTCTTGGATAGCCATACACGGAATTGGAAATAGTCCGAAAAATCCTCAGAGTTCTTCCATGAAATTTTGAAGCCAAAGTCACTGCCATGCAAGAATCAAAAGATTTGAAACAAATCAAAGTTGAAGAACTCATCGGAAAACTCACTACTTATGAGCTAGAAATGAAATTCAAGGAAGAATGTGGAGGAGGTGATACTCGAAAGAAATCAATAGCTGTAAGGACCCGATTCTTCGACTTCCGAATATCGACATCGATACGTCCACTGTATCAACTGCCGGGCCATCGAATGCCGGAAAACCGAATACTTAGGGTTTAAGAAAGAAGAGGTAGAAGAAAAGATAGAAGAAAAAGAGAAGAAGAACAACAGAACAACATCAGAAACAGAAACAATATCAGAATCTCACATATCGCAGCGGAACAATATATAATAGATAAACACTAGTCTTTAAACAAAAGAACTATATCAGTTTATACATACATCAATCATAAGAGTCAATATACAACTCAATACATCAATGGACAGTTATATAAACTTGTCCTCATACAGAATACACAGCGGAATAATACAAAAATATAGGTGATACGTTTCGCCATCCAGCTTGCTTCCAAAGCTCCAGAATATCTAGAATATCCTGATAACATAACTCTAGACTGCCCGTGTGGAAATTATGGGCACCCAGAGTTTAGAAGGGAAACAATAAACTCCGAGTCAGTCATGGTGACTGGTGTGAGATCGTAAAACAGCTATTTTTCACAAAGAAAATAAAACAGATTCGCAATACTTTTGGAAAATGAAACTACCATAAGACCTCTCGCCACACACACAATGCAAACGCAGAATTGGAGGAGATTTCTTCTTATGATAGTCAAAGATGCTTACTACGCAAAATCAAATCCTTTTTGATATTATTATTAGTGCATAGTGTAAAAAACTTTTCGAAAGTATAATATAAATCTTAGCCAACATACGACCAGTATCGTATGCCTACTATAGCTACTATGTTCAATAGCAGGTTACCGCCACATTCCATAGCAGGTAATACAACTAAACCCGTACACGTCACGTATTGTTTCTTTGGATTTCCAACAAATGGTCAGGCTAAGGAACTTCCTATTCCACGAAGGAACGCCTCTGGAATGACGTCCCGAGAACCTAACCGGATCTCTGCCAACACAAGGCCGGGTTACCTCTACAAAAATAGGTAACTACTGACACGCGTATGCCATCCCTCGATCGTAACCAATCTTCCTGAGGATCCCCGATTCGCAACAAACCACATAATAAGCAGTATCAACATAGGTTAAGTATGTGGGCTCCATACCATGATACCACCTCTATCCAGAAGGAATGACATACACTAAGGGGCGCTACTCCCTAGAACCTTGCCGCATCCTTCCTGTTTTGACCATTTCCGGGGTGTGAGGTCCGACGAAGTCTCGTCCACAAAGCTACGCTTTTCAAAAGCCATGATTCGGGTCAAACAAATGATCAAAGAATTGATCACAAAGATAAATGATCAAACAAACGATCATATCATACATGATCAAACAACGATCATTTCACAGCAACACTCAGTATGCCACGTTACCAAATTGGGAATATATCGCCGATAAATTTCAACTACATAACCTCTGAACTCATACGTCTCAGAGAAGGGTGTTAAGCTAAGAGAATAAATTCTCCGCCACCAACAGAAATGTATTTGAAAGAAATCGGCTTTATATCTCAATTTGTAACGTCAGACATACAATCCATACAAGTCTGTTCCGGGATCGAACAGAACCGAAGGCACTTCTCACGAAGCCCTTGCACATCCGGATAATTTTCTAATCACGTCCGGACTTCCCGTCACTAAGGGTGATAAAACCTCTAAATCGGAGATCAGCCGATGTAGAGTAACTCGACGGTAATCCTTCCGTTTTCAAAAATATCCGGTCTTCAACACCGGTCATCAAATGCAATTCATAACGACGTATCACATATTCGGAATGGGTTATACGACCCCATGGTCCTTTCCCGGCTAACCCGAATAGTGAGCGATTATTCAAAAATAAGTGTGGCATTCAAATTCATCCAATTCACAACAAATACCATTCAAGGTAATTATTGATAGTCGGTTATTTAACTATCAATAAAGATGCGCAACATCATCAGATTCCAAATAATTTTCCAAATTATTTTATCTTCAAACATATCTTTACTAGATATAAAATTTCCACACTTCAAAAATAAATCAATATTTATTTTTAAAACGAATTTCAATTTCTTTTATAAATTCCATAGTGAATTTATATCTCAAAATATCTACTGATATACGATTTTCAATCGATTTAAAATATTCGCTTTCCATTTATCTTTACAAAGATAAAACTCAAAAACGTTTAATTTCATTTTGGAAAAGCATTTCCATACTTATTTAAAATAAGTAATTCACAAAACTATTTATTTTCAACATTTGAAAATATTCGATATACTTAAATAAATGTTAAGTATATATTTCATTCTTTAAGGAAATCATTTGAGTCAAAACGAATGTTACGTAAAACATCGTTACGACGACTCAAAATCACTAGTATAGGGATTCGGAATTTAGATAGATATATAAATCCCAATACTACATAAAACTTTTCCTTTCGGAAATCATTTACTATAACAACAGTGTTATAGTCCACCATTTCCTTATTTCTCGAAAACGTCTATTTCAACAATGAATGTTGAAATCTATGATTTCGATATTTAACACATTTTAAAACATTGTTAAAACAATTAACTTCGCTTTTAATGTCACTTTTCCAAAACTATCCATTTTACTTAACAATATATTCACTATCCAAAATCGTGAATATACTTCACTAACCAAATCTCAATAGTTTCTACACATTTTATTTCAAGAACTATCCACTATCCAAAATCGTGGATAAAATTCCCTTAATCACTTTCTATATTAAATTTATCAAATTTGATTTATTTTCGAATTTATAAAACAACGTTTATAAATTCATCTTCATAATTCATAACAACTTTGATTTAATAAATCTCCTTTATTAACAAATTCGATCAATATTCCATTTAAAGGCAAAAATCCAATTTATAAGTTCATTTCTTATAAATCTCCTATTTGACAGTTTCATCCATTTTATAACTTCACAATTTATAAATTTATAAATTTCATTTACTTATGAATTCCATAAATATTTCATTTTTAACACTTATAAAAACTCGTTTTATAATTCCAATATTTGATTTATAAATATCAATTTGTATAAATCTTTATATACAAATCGTTTATAGTTATTCAAAAATCCCAACTTAAACCATTTTATAAATAAATCGACTTTTATTTCAAAAACGACACTTTGGTTATATTCCACTAAAAATTATAACTTTTCTAACTTTAAAATTTTAACGTTTATAAATCAATTCAAAAATTCCATAAAACGTATATTTTCAAAAATCACTTTAAAAATCCTTTTAAAGTAAAAGTCGTTATTTTTAAACTTCAAAACTGAATCCGATGATGCAACAGCACCAGTTAGTCAATCACAACAACAAACATCATATATCAACATGATCACAGAATATACATCAATATCTGTAAATAAATAAATACTGGTGAGGAATCCAGTTGGATCCCTCCAACCTGTTTCCTTGCATCCACAGACGTTAGCACAATACCAATTCCACTTCGAGGTGGAATATCGTGGTATATAGGTTTTTATAAAAATCATCCTTTTACTAACGGCGCAATAGGGTCTCATCCGCTATACGAGGCGGGAAATCAATCAATCCAATATATACATATGCCAATATGTATATATTGCTATATATATAGATATATCCTACTATATCTAATATCACATCCAATAGCAATCAAATCAATAACTGCAATATCAATTTTCCATTTGAGTGAGAAAAATCCCACCTTAGCTTTTTACTTTGCCATCCCATTTTCCATTTTCGGTTGTTTCTTGATTTTAAACCTTGTATAATTAATTATACAAATTCATTAATATTTGAACAGACGAACAAATAAATTTCCCATTTTAAACAGATTGAGTTAACTAATTATTAAATTATTTCATTAACTAAAAATTTTATTCAAACTAACTTCCTTTTTACTTTAAACCAAAATCTCATTTACATAAATATTTCAAACATTTTGCTTATATAAATTTCTTCAATATTTTAAAATTCCTTTGTATAAAATTCTTTTATATATTATAAACTTCTATTGTTTTCAAAATCTTATATACTTATTCATTTTGTTCCTAACTGCTTATAAAAATAAGCTATTAAAAATCTTATCTTTATATAATTCATATATATATATATTTGTTTGAATAATTAAATTTCCATATAGATAAATTTTCAAAAACTAAAAATTTGACATTAACAAATTCTTTTCCTGAATATACTTTCTTCTAAAAGAACAGTAGGATATATATATAAATTTATATTCACTTCAATCCTTATATTTTCCAAAGATAAAATAATTTCTATTTTTCTTTCCTATATACTTACAAATATGTATATTATCATTTATTCCACTATAAATTTACAAAACAGAAATCGTCTTTCTGTATCAAATATGTAAGTGTACTTATATATATACATATCCATGAATCTACAAGCTTAAGATAATAAATTTCTTTACAGAACTTTACTATATAAATTTCTTTATAAATATTTTTTTTTCTTTCTTCAGATTTAAATTGAAAAGAACAAACTAAAAATACCTTACTGAACGATGCAAACCCAAGCTCCCCTTTGCCTGCGCACCCCATACGAACGTCATCACGAACTCGCGACGCCCAGCCTTCGCCACCAGATCCTTCCGCCTCTCGTGCCTCACCTGCAATGTCGACTTCCTCTCGCACACGCGAGGAGCCTCGCGACACCCATCCCTAATCATTGACGAAATCGCGACGTCGAACGAATTTTGCTGCTGCTTCTTCGAATCCACTGCGTGACCCAACATCACGAACGAACGCGCGCGATCCAGATCGTCGCCGCCAACCTCGCGGCCATGAATTGATTTCGAATTGGATGAAGGGAGGCACGGCTTCGATTTTATCTTTAGCTTGACCGTCATTGAATTTTAAATTGAACGAGCTCGGCCATTCTATTTATTCTGAACGAGGAGAAAACTTTTTGTTGTTTTCTTTCAGACGACATTTTCTTTTCTTTGAATTATCTGATCTCGTAGGAGATTTGTAAGGAGAATGGGGAAGACAAACGACCATGATTTAGTAGAGAATAACGTGTTTGCACAATCCTTTTCATGATTGTAGGCGCGAATTTTGGCGTGATTTAAGGAACTAAACGTGATGTCGTGACCAATTTAAATTTAAATTTTAAATTGAATTCGTTTCAAAACTTCAACGCGTTTTCTAACCGTACGGTCACAAAACAACTCCAAAAAATACGAAATTTGAAATCCGATAATAATTCAATATTACGGACCCAATGGAACTGGTCTCGTCGGATTCCGAGACTGTGCCTCGGACGGTTATTTTTAAATTCAATTTAAACGATTAAATTTCAAAACTGAACAAACCATTTTCAAATTTGATTATGAATCTTCGATTATCTTCAGTATCATCGATGTGAATTTTTCACGCCTTTGAAATATTTTTAATCAGCTTAAAACTGAAGATTCAAATTTTTATTCGACTATCAATAGATTAAATTTTATAATTTAATCGCCAATTCATTCTGATAATTTGAAATTCAAGTCAAACCATCATTCAAATATTTAAAATTAATTAAACATTTTCAATTTAATTTGTTCAAAATTCTGGGTCGTTATAAACTTCCCTCCTTAAAATAATTTCGTCCCGAAATTACAAGTCGGGAAAAATGGTCCCTAACTCGTCTACTATTTTTCACAATTCAATAGTTTTATCAATTCTCAAAACATATCTTTCTACTAAAGATTCGTTATTAATTCAACTAGCTTTCCAACTTCAATTATAAGTTCAAAACAACATTGTTTTACTTAACAATTCCAATTCAAATTCAAATTCAAATCTTTCAAAATTTTCTCAAAAATTTTCTAACACTCGAAATTTTCGAAAAATTTCGCCAGCGTCTCCTTTGCGCGGCTAACACGGCACGACTACAAAACGTCCCTACGGACTCTCAAATTTCAAAAAGAAAAGAAAAAGCCAAGCGGCTAGACAAGAAATCATCAAATCTCATATTGAAATTCAAATACTTACCTTTTGTCGAGCAATTCAAATTTATCTTTGAAATCAAAATTCCAATTCCTTTATACACCTGTATATCCTACTAGCCAAAATATCTAGTTACAATATTCAAACCATTTTGCAAATTCTATTACAAAATTTTCAATATAAACTGCTTATACATTTTTACTTTACTATTGAAGTTACATCCATTATCATTCAATTTTACATTTCAAATTCATTTGAATTCAATTCCAATCTAATTTGGATTCAGTTTACTTCTGAATATCAACTATTTTTCATTCACAACTGCACTATTTTAGATTAGTTTCAATTACTAATTCATTTCCAATTCTAATTCATTTCAAATTCAAATCCACTTACAAATTCAAATTTGTTTTCAACATTCAGTTTTAATTCCAGTTTTATTCTTTTGTTCATTTCCAAATTTATTTACAATTCACTATTTTGGTTTATAACCACTCATATTTAAACTGGATTTCCAATTCAAATTCAATTTACCTTTCTTTTATAATCATTGAATTTAATTCGTTCAAACCTTATTCATTTGGTCAATATTTAATTAGCTTCACTTACTAATTTTCAGTTTAATACTTCACAAATCAAATTCAATCCCCATTTATTTACTTTCAAATTCAAAATGAATTTTAATATTCAATGTCACTTTCATTTATAACTGCTCATTTTAGATTAGTTTCAATTACTAATTCATTTCAAATTCTGGTTCACTTAC
Source organism: Allium fistulosum (assembly GCA_030737815.1). Taxonomy (NCBI): domain Eukaryota; kingdom Viridiplantae; phylum Streptophyta; class Magnoliopsida; order Asparagales; family Amaryllidaceae; genus Allium; species Allium fistulosum. The sequence continues at coordinate 362,104,694 of CM060904.1, forward strand.
AAATTCAAATCATTTCCTTGCACTTGCAATTGCAATTTTATTTATTCATTCACAAATTCAATCGTTTTCAATTTGAATCTCATTTCAATAAGGTTTCAAATATTTTTATAAGTCTTCGACTTATTTACATTTCGATTTATAAAATCATTTATACATTCACATTTACAATTTCATTTCATTGATGAATTTTATTGTCAATTAACTTTTTGGAATTCTATTTTCATTCATAAATCACATTACAATTTTTCATTAACAAATTTCATTCGTATATGAATTTTATTTCCAAATCTTTGGTTATTATTTTAATTTCTTATTCAATTTCCATATAACAATGATAATATTTCAATGTTATTACTTCCTAACAACCAAGCATCCATATACTATGATAACTCATAGAAAATCATTTCTTTTCTATACAAAAATAGTTTTGGGCAAAATTATTTCATTCACCCTATTTTAAAACAATACTGTGTTGGTTTATCTTGTTTAAGAGTTTAGAAATTCCTATCGATTACAGTTGGCCACCCTGCACTGACCAGAATCTATAAACAGTCAACCGATAAGTCAACACAATACAAAACAATTTTATATTCACTAACAAATACGCGCTCAAATCTATTATTACACTCAACTCATTCTGAAGTACTACTGACTCTATCTCTAATGAGTAACACCCAACAGAGCAGGGTTGTCGCTTAACCATATGCTCTGATACCACGCTGTAAGGACCCGATTCTTCGACTTCCGAATATCGACATCGATACGTCCACTGTATCAACTGCCGAGCCATCGAATGCCGGAAAACCGAATACTTAGGGTTTAAGAAAGAAGAGGTAGAAGAAAAGATAGAAGAAAAAGAGAAGAAGAACAACAGAACAACATCAAAAACAGAAACAATATCAGAATCTCACATATCGCAGCGGAACAATATATAATAGATAAACACTAGTCTTTAAACAAAAGAACTATATCAGTTTATACATACATCAATCATCAGAGTCAATATACAACTCAATACAACAATGAACAGTTATATAAACTTGTCCTCATACAGAATACACAGCGGAATAATACAAAAATATAGGTGATACGTTTCGCCATCCAGCTTGCTTCCAAAGCTCCAGAATATCCAGAATATCCTGATAACATAACTCTAGACTGCCCGTGTGGAAATTATGGGCACCCAGAGTTTAGAAGGGAAACAATAAACTCCGAGTCAGTCATGGTGATTGGTGTGAGATCGTAAAACTGTTATTTTTCACAAAGAAAATAAAACAGATACGCAATGCTTTTGGAAAATGAAACTACCATAAGACCTCCCGCCACACACACAATGCAAACGCAGAATTGGAGGAGATTTCTTCTTATGATAGTCAAAGATGCTTACTACGCAAAATCAAATCCTTTTTGATATTATTATTAGTGCATAGTGTAGAAAACTTTTCGAAAGTATAATATAAATCTTATCCAACATACGACCAGTATCGTATGCCTACTATAGCTACTATGTTCAATAGCAGGTTACCGCCACATTCAATAGCAGGTAATACAACTAAACCCGTACACGTCACGTATTGTTTCTTTAGATTTCCAACAAATGGTCAGGCTAAGGAACTTCCTATTCCACGAAGGAACGCCTCTGGAATGACTTCCCGAGAACCTAACCGGATCTCTACCAACACAAGGCCAGGTTACCTCTGCAAAAATAGGTAACTACTGACACGCGTATGCCATCCCCCGATCATAACCGATCTTCCCGAGGATCCCCGATTCGCAACAAACCACATAATAAGCACTATCAACATAGGTTAAGTATCTGGGCTTCATACCATGATACCACCTCTATCCAGAAGGAATGACATACACTAAGGGACGCTACTCCCTAGAACCTTGCAGCATCCTTCCTATTTTGACCATTTCCGAGGTGTGAGGTCCGACGAAGTCTCGTCCACAAAGCTACGCTTTTCAAAAGCCATGCTTCGGGTCAAATAAATGATCAAAGAATTGATCACAAAGATAAATGATCAAACAAACGATCATATCATACATGATCAAACAACGATCATTTCACAGCAACACTCAGTATGCCACGTTACCAAATTGGGAATATATTGCTGATAAATTTCAACTACATAACCTCTGAACTCGTACGTCTCAGAGAAGGGTGTTAAGCTAAGAGAATAAATTCTCCGCCACCAACAGAAATATATTTGAAAGAAATCAGCTTTATATCTCAATTTGTAACGTCAGACATACAATCCATACAAGTCTGTTCCGGGATCGAACAGAACCGAAGGCATTTCTCACGAAGCCCTTGCACATCCGGATAATTTTCTAATCACGTCCGGACTTCCCGTCACTAAGGGTGATAAAACCTCTAAATCGGAGATCAGCCGATGTAGAGTAACTCGACGGTAATCCTTCCATTTTCAAAAATATCTGGTCTTCAACACCGGTCATCAAATGCAATTCATAACGACGTATCACATATTCGGAATGGGTTATACGACCCCATGGTCCTTTCCCGGCTAACCCGAATAGTGAGCGATTATTCAAAAATAAGTGTGGCATTCAAATTCATCCAATTCACAACAAATACCATTCAAGGTAATTATTGATAGTCGGTTATTTAACTATCAATAAAGATGCGCAACATCATCAGATTCCAAATAATTTTCCAAATTATTTTATCTTCAAACATATCTTTACTAGATATAAAATTTCCACACTTCAAAAATAAATCAATATTTATTTTTAAAACGAATTTCAATTTCTTTTATAAATTCCATAGTGAATTTATATCTCAAAATATCTACTGATATACGATTTTCAATCGATTTAAAATATTCGCTTTCCATTTATCTTTACAAAGATAAAACTCAAAAACATTTCATTTCATTTTGGAAAAGCATTTCCATACTTATTTAAAATAAGTAATTCACAAAACTATTTATTTTCAACATTTGAAAATATTCGATATACTTAAATAAATGTTAAGTATATATTTCATTCTTTAAGGAAATCATTTGAGTCAAAACGAATGTTACGTAAAACATCGTTACGACGACTCAAAATCACTAGTATAGGGATTCAGAATTTAGATAGATATATAAATCCCAATACTACATAAAAATTTTCCTTTCGGAAATCATTTACTATAACAACAGTGTTATAGTCCACCATTTCCTTATTTCTCGAAAACGTCTATTTCAACAATGAATGTTGAAATCTATGATTTCGATATTTAACACATTTTAAAACATTGTTAAAACAATTAACTTCGCTTTTAATGTCACTTTTCCAAAACTATCCATTTTACTTAACAATATATTCACTATCCAAAATCGTGAATATACTTCACTAACCAAATCTCAATAGTTTCTACACATTTTATTTCAAGAATTATCCACTATCCAAAATCGTGGATAAAATTCCCTTAATCACTTTCTATATTAAATTTATCAAATTTGATTTATTTTCGAATTTATAAAACAACGTTTATAAATTCATCTTCATAATTCATAACAACTTTGATTTAATAAATCTCCTTTATTAACAAATTCGATCAATATTCCATTTAAAGGCAAAAATCCAATTTATAAGTTAATTTCTTATAAATCTCCTATTTGACAGTTTCATCCATTTTATAACTTCACAATTTATAAATTTATAAATTTTATTTACTTACGAATTCCATAAATATTTCATTTTTAACACTTATAAAAACTCGTTTTATAATTCCAATATTTGATTTATAAATATCAATTTGTATAAATCTTTTTATACAAATCGTTTATAGTTATTCAAAAATCCCAACTTAAACCATTTTATAAATAAATCAACTTTTATTTCAAAAACGACACTTTGGTTATATTCCACTAAAAATTATAACTTTTCTAACTTTAAAATTTTAACGTTTATAAATCAATTCAAAAATTCCATAAAACGTATATTTTCAAAAATCACTTTAAAAATCCTTTTAAAGTAAAAGTCGTTATTTTTAAACTTCAAAACTGAATCCGATGATGCAACAGCACCAGTTAGTCAATCACAACAACAAACATCATATATCAACATGATCACAGAATATACATCAATATCTGTAAATAAATAAATACTGGTGAGGAATCCAGTTGGATCCCTCCAACCTGTTTCCCTGCATCCACATCCACAGACGTTAGCACAATACCAATTCCACTTCGAGGTGGAATATCGCGGTATATAGGTTTTTATAAAAATCATCCTTTTACTAACGGCGCAATACGGTCTCATCCGCTATACGAGGCGGGAAATCAATCAATCCAATATATACATATGCCAATATGTATATATTGCTATATATATAGATATATCCTACTATATCTAATATCACATCCAATAGCAATCAAATCAATAACTGCAATATCAATTTTCCATTTGAGTGATAAAAATCTCACCTTAGCTTTTTACTTTGCCATCCCATTTTCCATTTTCGGCTGTTTCTTGATTTTAAACCTTGTATAATTAATTATACAAATTCATTAATATTTGAACAGACGAACAAATAAATTTCCCATTTTAAACAGATTGAGTTAACTAATTATTAAATTATTTCATTAACTAACAATTTTATTCAAACTAACTTCCTTTTTACTTTAAACCAAAATCTCATTTACATAAATATTTCAAACATTTTGCTTATATAAATTTCTTCAATATTTTAAAATTCCTTTGTATAAAATTCTTTTATATATTATAAACTTCTACTGTTTTCAAAATCTTATATACTTATTTATTTTGTTCCTAACTGCTTATAAAAATAAGCTATTAAAAATCTTATCTTTATATAATTCACATATATATATATATTTGTTTGAATAATTAAATTTCCATATAGATAAATTTTCAAAAACTAAAAATTTGACATTAACAAATTCTTTTCCTGAATATACTTTCTTCTAAAAGAACAGTAGGATATATATATAAATTTATATTCACTTCAATCCTTATATTTTCCAAAGATAAAATAATTTCTATTTTTCTTTCCTATATACATACAAATATGTATATTATCATTTATTCCACTGTAAATTTACAAAACAGAAATCGTCTTTCTGTATCAAATATGTAAGTGTACTTATATATATACATATCCATGAATCTACAAGCTTAAGAAAATAAATTTCTTTATAGAACTTTACTATATAAATTTCTTTATAAATATTTTTTTTTCTTTCTTCAGATTTAAATTGAAAAGAACAAACTAAAAATACCTTACTGAACAATGCAAACCCAGGCTCCCCTTTGCCTGCGCACCCCATACGAACGTCATTACGAACTCGCGACGCCCAGCCTTCGCCACCAGATCCTGCCGCCTCTCGTGCCTCACCTGCAATGTCGACTTCTTCTCGCGCACGCGAGGAGCCTCGCGACACCCATCCCTAATCGTTGACGAAATCGCGACGTCGAACGAATTTTGCTGCCGCTTCTTCGAATCCACTGCGTGACCCAACATCACGAACGAACGCGCGCGATCCAGATCGTCGCTGCCAACCTCGCGGCCATGAATTGATTTTGAATTGGATGAAGGGAGGCACGGCTTCGATTTTATCTTTAGCTTGATCGTCATTGAATTTTAAATTGAACGAGCTCGGTCATTCTATTTATTCTGAACGAGGAGAAAACTTTTCGTTGTTTTCTTTCAGACGACATTTTTTTTTCTTTGAATTATCTGATCTCGTAGGAGATTTGTAAGGAGAATGGGGAAGACAAACGACCGTGATTTAGCAGAGAATAACGTGTTTGCACAATCCTTTTCATGATTGTAGGCGCGAATTTTGGCGTGATTTAAGGAACTAAACGTGATGTCGTGACCAATTTAAATTTAAATTTTAAATTGAATTCGTTTCAAAACTTCAACGCGTTTTATAACCGTACGGTCACAAAACAACTCCAAAAAATATGAAATTTGAAATCTGATAATAATTCAATATTACGGACCCAATGGAACTGGTCTCGTCGGATTCCGAGACTGTGCCTCGGACGGTTATTTTTAAATTCAATTTAAACGATTAAATTTCAAAACTGAACAAACCATTTTCAAATTTGATTATGAATCTTCGATTATCTTCAGTATCATCGATGTGAATTTTTCACGCCTTTGAAATATTTTTAATCAGCTTAAAACTGAAGATTCAAATTTTTATTCGACTATCAATAGATTAAATTTTATAATTTAATAGCCAATTCATTCTGATAATTTGAAATTCAAGTCAAACCATCATTCAAATATTTAAAATTAATTAAACATTTTCATTTTAATTTGTTCAAAATTCTGGGTCGTTACAATAGCTCTCAAAGGAACAACGGAACGTGATGATGATGATAATGGAGTAGCTGAACTGGTGCTGATAATAAAGAAATTCAAAAGGTGGAATCGCAGATACGGAAATCCAGCTCTAAATCAAAAATTTAAAAGCAAAATAGTCAAAGCACTAGACAACCCAGAAGAGCATGAGATCATCTGCCACAAGTGCAATAAACCTTGTCACACCAAGCCCAATTGTCCTCAAAATCGACTCGGCCAAGAAAAGAAATCGAAAAGGAGAAGTTTTGTAGCCACGTGGAATAAAAGTGATGGTGATAAAAGCATTAGCACTGAGAGTGAAAAAGTAGATCTATGTCTTCGAGGTGATATACCTGATAGCGATGATGATGAGCCAAGCGAGGTATCAAAACTTACTCAATCAGAATTACTTATATATTTCCACGAAGTAAATGGCTGTTTTGAACGACTTAGGGAGAAATACGCTAAAATAGAATCACAAAGAGATAGTTTGATAGAGTTAAATAAACAGCTTCACCAATTGGTTAAAAACTATCAAACCAAGAGCCTTAAGTGTGATAAGTGTCCATCATTTGAAGAAGAGATAAAAAATTCAAAAATTAAAATTAAATCGCTTGAAAATGAAATTCTGATTTTGAAAGAAAGTGAAAACACTAGAAGAGAAAATTCTATTAAAAAGTGCACACAATTATTAAATGAAAATGAATCTCTCAAAACACAAGTCCAACAATTGTCTACAACTTTAAGAAAATTTTCCAAAGGAGAAAAATCACTAAATATGTTATTAGGAAAACAAACTATAAATCCTGTTAGACAAGGACTTGGGTATAATCAATCTGAACTTGTTAAAAGCAAAATTAATCAAGTCAAATCTGAGTGAACAATTTGTAGAAAAATTGGACACAATCAAAACAATTGTTGGTATAGACCCAAACACGTGAAAACTATTCCAATTTGGGTTCCAAAAGGCAGGAATATAAAATCCCTTAAAGTCAAACAAATCTGGGTGCCAAAAGGAACAAATATAGATTGTTTTGGGTCTACTCAAACATATTTTTCAAAATCATTTGCCACTAACAACCATGGACCTATAAAAACAAATAGGTCACATAAATCTTTTCTCATATAGGTGTGGTGGCAGGCTAAGGAACAACAACAGTGTTACCTGGATTCTGGTTGTTCTAGGCACACGACGGGCGACAAATCAAAGTTCCTTGGCCTAGTACAAAGGTGGCAGAATCACAAGTAAAGGTAAAATAGGTAATGGTATATTTATTTTTAACGATTTATGAAATGTGAAAATCTGCACCATAATCTGAATTAAATCAACCAGTTATGTGATAATGAAATGAATGTTGATTTTGATTCTGACTTTTCCAAAAGTGTTGGCCAATTATATTTTTATGCCGAGAACTCTATAAGTACCTCAAGAGTCTTTGAACTATTTCACATAAAAATATTTGGAATAATGATGGTGTTTTATTGATTGATGATGATACATGTGACTATATTTGTTTATTCTGGATCTATCATTATGATTCACTGTTTGTTTGCACGGTTTCAATTCAAATTCGAAAGAATTCATTTAAAAGCTGTTAAAAATGATTTTAAGATATTTTGTTGCACACTTCATGGTCTGGTCTATGACATCAAATTAATGATAATCTTGAGTCAAAGGAAAATTCGGATGCAGATTACACTAGTAACCTAGTTGGTAGAAAAATTACTAGTGAAACGTGATTCATGCTGAGATATTCAGTAGTTGCATCATTTCCAAAGAAAATATCTGCATATTTTTCACTTCAACTAATTTTCAAATAGCAGACATTTTTCTTATAAAACTTCTTCCAGAAAATCGTTTTTGTTGACCTTGTTTCAAATTAGTCATTTTAGAAATTTTGATTTTATAATTATTTTTAGATTTGATTTCAAATGACTACATTAACTAATCTGACTCCCTACTGATTATCAAAAAGATTAATAGTGATTGAAAAAGTGATGAGTGTTGATATTGATCATATATTATAACTTGAGAAAGTATATTTAGTAAATTACTTTAGAAATTTAAACAAGATTTATAATAACTTTTGATGGGTAAACATTCCATGACCATCTCTATTTCTATCATATTTCTAATTACCATCACTCATCAAAATCCAATATAGTATGTCAATATGTGGTATTTTTAAACAGGAAATTATTCGTTTTCATTTTATTTATTTTTTAATAAAAAAAACATCCAAAGTATTCAATCTCATTTAAAAGTCCTCACGGTTATGCATTGGTGAATTATTTGGAATACTTGTATATGTGTTTCCATGCTCATTTAAAAGTACTCACGGTTATGCATGTATGGAACACATATCAAAATTGATTAATTAAATAGACAAGTTGATTCTAATCCCATTTAAAAGTCCTGAGGGTTATGCGTGGTTAGAAGATACTTGAATTCATTTTTATAAAAATTTGGAATACTACTAATCTCATTTAAAAGTCCTAACGGTTATGCATGGTTAGTAGATAATCAAATTCCTGATATAAATATACCACAATTAGACACAGCTATATGGTTTTGCATCATCCCTATAATTCTAAAGTGGAATATGCACCTAACAGAGTATTTATGATTTTTGTTTGATTTTTTATTAAAATTTCATATACTCGATTGGGTATTAATATTGTATTAATGTCTATAACTTTACCTCTATTTTTCTAAAACTATTACTCTTTTGCTGATAACAAAAGGGGGAGAGAAAAGCTAAGATTTTGGCAAATAAAGGTCAAATATTTTATTTTGTATTTGCATCTAGGCTCATTTGCATATTTTTATTTATTTTTCATGCATATATGAAGGGGGAGCTATTGTTGTAGAGAGGGAGCATTCAAAAAGGGGGAGCAAATTGAATGATCAAATACATTTAATAAATTCAAAATCTTAAATATATGTATGTTATCATCAAAAGGGGAGATTGTTGAATATGCCAGTATATGATTTTTGTTTGATGATAATAAACATATATATATATATATATTTAAATGTATTTGATATAGTACTATTTTATTTTCATGGAATTAAATAAATATTTGCTGAATAAAATAGATAACACATAATTTAAATTCAAACAGATATTTTATTCAAACAAATATTTTATTACAATTTTGACTAGTAAAAATTTGTTCTCTCACTATATATACAAAATTTCAATTACAATACATTTCAATTTATACAACTGTCCTCACTACATATCGCTCATTCACTCGTATTTTATCTTCAACTCTATTCCAGATTGAATCCAGCATCTGAGTTATCTGCAAAATAAACACTGAAGCAGTAAAATTGAAAAAGAAATATTTTTTCAGTGTAAAATAAAATGTGTTTTTGAAAATATTATTTGCCTCTGTTATTTGGGTTGTTCGTCATCATATTTATTTTGAATTCATCATACACGAACAACCTGTGACATGCACAGTGTATCACTGTACATGCCACAAGGTCGTGCACACCGATATACACTTGATAAAACTGCAGGGACAGGTGAGGACAAGGTCAAACCCGAGCCAAAGCTAGGTTCAATTCAAGTCACGATATGAGCACAAGGTCAAACCCGAGCCAAAGCTTTAATGACCCGATATTTTGGACCATTCGCATCCATTATAAGTGCATAGGTAAACACTCATGCTGGAATTGAATTGCTCAAAATACCGCGTTGTTAATTTAAATTTGGCAAAACTCAGCATATGCAGTAATTAAATCAATCACAGAATCACAGACACAGAGTAATACAATAATATGCAGCGGAATAGATAAAATAGTAGTTCATGAAGCTACTATATAAACATCAGAGTTAGAAATAAAATACAACAGAATATCTCAAATACAATGAAGTCTCCAATCCAAACAGATGACTTTTGTGAACGAATCAACTGGAAAGCTGGAAGCTGAATCAAAAGTTGGATCTCCAAACGAAGCTCCAAACTCCAAAGGCGAGTCTCGAATGCTGTATAACTCAGTCTGACCCGAGCGTAAAGCAAAATACAAAACACTCGAGTCAGGATTAACATTCTTATATCAATAAATCCAACTCAAGTGAAATATCAACTGAAATACAAGTAACTTAAAGGATGTTTGGGATAACCATCCTCTAAGGATCTTCAGAACTATCTACAAGGTGGGAATATACACTATAACACCGTGGTCATTTCAATTTAATTCATACTTCGAAACCCAAATATTACTTCATTTCAAATATAACTATTTTCCAAGATAGTATATATATTAATTAATTTATAAAGTAAAGCATTTATAATTTTCTCAAGTCTCGCAAATCGATTCAAATCAACTTCGAATTCCAAATTCAAATTTATTCAAGCTCAATTCATCAATTCAATTCAGTTCTAAATATACCATTTAAATTTTCAATATATTTCAAGGCTTTAATATCCAACATTTTCAAAGTTAAATTTAACAATTTCATATAGCTCTTGATTTAACTTTATTATTATTTAATCAGGGAATATTCGTTTAATAAATTCAATATCATTTAACTAGCCTTAAATTTCATTTTTACTCAAATCAAACCCAAGTTATAAATCATATCTTAAATCTCAATTTCAATAAGTTTCAAATCGGTTTAATTAAATAAAATTATCTTTCCTAAATTCAAATTTTCATCCCCACCTTAACTTATTCAAATTTTTACCAAAATCTATTTTGAAATATAAATTTTATACTTAACATATTATATGTATTAAATCCATCTTAATTAAATTAAATATCATTACTAAATCTATATATATCATTACCATTTATATATAAAATTTTAAGAATCAACATTTGTTAAAACCATATATTTCTTTCCAAAACCATAGAATTCAATTTCAAAATATTTATATATATATGGACCAACGGTGTTTGTATATATATTTATCATATGGTTAAGTGATACGGATATTTATCATTTCAATCCAAAATTTAAATATATACGGGTAGATATCATTTCGACCCGTAATCCCAATTTTAATTCAAATGAAAATCGCTTGGGTTTATCATTTCAACCCATAACGATTTTCTCCTATTCTAAAGTCCGTTCGGGTATGTATCATTTCAACCCATAGTGAATTCTATACTAACAGGGAACTTGCAGAGTGATAACAGATATTAAACAAAATATAACAACAGGCATATATCATTAATATAAATAACAGATACTGGTGTCAGATGTCACAGGTGAACAGATACAGATGATGGCATAGATATAGCAATATAAATAACTAACAGCAGCATATTTCAATTGTCATTTCAATTGAAATCAAATTTAATAAATAAAAGAATGTTAATCGTGAGTGATTGCTCACCTTTCGAGGCTAGAGATATTGGACACTGAATTGAGTTACGAATCCAAGCACGAATTCCAAAGTAACGCTAGATTGGCACGAATTTGACGATCAAAGCTGATGACAAAGATATTGATGGGAATAAATCAGAATCAACACGATAGAAGCAACAATGATATATATTTTTATTAATATTATCATATCCATGGAGTAAATATTTAATTTAAAACAAATATTAAAATAACATATATATATATAAGATTAAAATCATTGTTTTTAAATTAACACATATATCAAAAATCAAACATATACATAAGATTGAAATAAATACTTATAATTTATATTAACCTATACTATACTATCTAAGTTCATACACAACTCTTTTAAAATTAACATCGAATGACAAAAGTCAACAAAACAAAATGACTACAATATATATAGTGGTAACATATAAACCAACATAATAAAACTATACTACTAACATATAATATGTTTTTAACCAAAATGTATAACTTGCATACATTCCATGCTTCTATAAAACAATATATACACACAGCAGGAAATAAACAAACTTTTTATATTTATAAACAACTTATATACATTTAAACAAGGTAATATAATACTGTTATAAAATAAAGTATATATATACTTTTTAAATACCCAAATTATATAATACGCCTGGATTGAAAGGCAAATAAGTTTAAACTTTCTGCTACAAGTACATAGGAAACCGCAACATACATATATGCGAGCTGTCAAACATATACTTTAGGCTAGAATAAAAATCAAGACAGAGCACCGATAAGATTCTTTGGGACAAATTATAGGACTATACATATATGATTATATAGATATATGTAATTTCACAAATACTAATATAGCCTGCATGTATAACATATGTACCAGATCAATAAATATATACTGCAAATTATATAAAAGTAATCAAACACTAAACTCAATGTAATATGCGGCTTATATACTTACGAACGTATATAGACTTATAAAAAAAATATAAACTTATATATACTCGGCAGGTCATAGACTAATATGCATATGTGCTGAAAACTCAATACAGTCATAAACTAAAAGAAATCTTTACCTAAACATGACTACCTAATACATATAAATACTAATATATAACTTGCTTTATCTCAAATAGCTTTTAATATATGTACTGCAGCAACATATAACACTGGTTTCCAAAAAAAATATAAACTAATAGAAACTGATATTTACATTTCTTATAAACTTATATATATTCTTAGTAAAACAACAAGTTTTTAAAACTATGCATTGACCTATATAATCAGATTTCAGGCAAAATGTGTACAAAATATATAGGTATATGTAAAATCATATATAACATATATATAACACTTGTAAAATATTTTATATACACAAACATTATACTTCATACCGTTTGAACATATTATAGATATACTATATATTTCTAAACTGCAAAGAAGAGAAAGTATATAAAACAAAACCCATAATGTAAACAATTTATATGTATATATAATAAAATTCATATATACTACCTTCATATAAGAGAGGAGAGGGCAGGGGAGGCGCACGACGAGATGATGGCAGGCGAAGAGAAGCTTACCAGATGGTTGGAAGGTGGGCTGTAAGCGTGAGGAGGAGAAGTAGGCAGGGAGGCACGTGAGATATTCAAGGCGGTTGGAGGTGCGGTCCACGTGGTTGGTTTTGGCGAAGGGCTACTGTTTTGGAGAACTTCGGCCATGCAGGGCTTGAATCGCAGGGAGCTCGGTTGAGAAGACTTATGATGCATGCGAGCTGGCCAGGGTAATGGGACGTTGGTGGCAGCAAACGGTGGTTCGAGTTCGCATGGAGGTAAGGTGGTGGTCATGCAAAGAAAAAGGTGAATGGGTTAGGCAATAAAAAGAAAGAAGAATGCCGAGGGAAGAGATGCAAAGGTGTGGGATAGAGAAGATGTACATGCAACTATTGATTTATATTTTAGATGGAACGGAAAAAAAAATGAGAATAAATGAAAGTAGTGAATCGAACGGCATATCATAATAACCATAGGAATTTAGACCATCAAAAAAAAATTATTAAATTCCGGAACATAAAGAGCTATCGGTTATTAACTATACCAGAATGGGCAAATGAAAGGACACAAGAGCACAAACGACTCAATATCGAAACCGATACCGTGAATCGTTCCATGGATTTCGCCGTTCACCGGACGTCGAAACACACGAATGAATATACTGCAGAGATCAGCACGACAAGGTGATCAAAACGGTATACAGATATCAATGATACGATCATCCTATCAAAAGTCGATAACCGGTACCAGAAATGCTGCTATTTTGCCAGAATTAAGATAAACGGAGCAGTAGAAGTCCAAATTTGAAAAACGAATTTCGCAGTCTGATTTAGAATGATCTAAATAAATTTTCTCCTGTTGACATATTTTGGTTTCGGGAAACTTTTAAATTCACTATTATTAACCGGTTTGATTTGAAATGAAATACCACTCCCAGGAAAGGGTAGAAGAATAGGACCTATTATGGGACATACAATGCATTACAGACCCCGAGCTCGTTCGAGCTGCTCAATGGCCCCTTTACGCAATTCTTTCACAGGAAAATAAACTTCAATATTATCAGATGAAAAATTTACCAATTGCTATATTAAAATAGACGTATTCCAAATAATAAATTTTAAATTTTAAATTTTATTGTTTTAAAATTTCACAAATTTCCAGTTAAATATACTTTTAAAACCATTAAATTTTACGGGTCGTTACACTCTCCCCCACTCAAAACTTTTCGTCCCCGAAAAGGAAAGAGGTAGAAGAATAGAAACAACCAGACAGAAAGATAGATTGAAAGTCAAGATTAAACAATTAATTTAAACTATATAAATTTTACTTAAAATTTGAAAACTTCATTTGCAATTCAATTATCTCATATACTTTAAAACCTTTCAAAAAAATCCATTTGTAAAATTTCTTGCTTCCCTTTATAAATACTATTTATATGTTTAAATGACACCTTTATAAATATATGAAAACCATTTGAAAACAATTATTTACATTATTTCTTATATTTACAAAGAAGTTATTTGAAAACATTAAATCCATAATTCATAAATTTATTAATTCTATCTAAAAATACCTTTCAAATATCATTAATAAATCAATAATCATTTACTTTAAATATGTCTTATTAAATTCCTAACTTCTAAAATATTTATAACACTAATTTTTTTTATTAAACCATGTAGTATATAAATAAACAATATTTTAAAGGATATAGTCAACAGGGAAAAGAAGGAGGATTTGGAAAAGCAGAATATAGGTGAATAAATAAAGCTGAGCAGATAAGGTAGATTCAAAAGAATAGTATCGGGCATGGATAATTAATTCAAACCATAAGAATTTCAATTTCAAATATTGATACAAAATTTCTTTGTTGTAAATACTTTTATAATAAATTGCTTTTATAACGAAATAAATTTCCTTTCGAAAATACTTTTATAACTCAATGTCTCAACAAGTTTATCCTCGTTCCTGTAGACTCTAGCAGTGCGTTGATCAGGCGCAAAACTAGAATTCTCCAGGTACTTAGTAGACCTGTTTCAACACCCAGTGAAAATACTGGAAAAACTTTTAAAAACAGATATGGAAAGTACAATCCAATCAAAAAAACGAATCAAATCATGGATCGCAGATACACAATGGTTACGCCTGGGTCCCCCAGGAAACATCCGTACCTTTTAAGCATTCACTGCCTTGCGAATTTCGCCATGCAACAAAACGGTGGACCGCAGGATACATAAAAATGGTTACGCCTGGATCCCCCAGGAAACATCCATATCCCTTAAGAAATCTCTGCCTTGCGGATTACGCCACTAACACGACCATAGATCGCAGATACACAATGGTTACGCCTGAATCCCCCAGGAAACATCCGTACCTTTTAAGCATTCACTGCCTTACGAATTACGCTATGCAGTCGAGTTCGTAAGACCATGGGTAACGCCATGGAATTCGAAGGACACTCGAGTATCATATCCGGAAAACCAAAATCAGAGAGAATAATATCGATAGAATGAATCCAAGATGTGGCCACAAATCGGATATCAAGCAGAAGGCACTTTCCATATCTTTACTTCGAAAATATGTATCATATAGTACCTTTTCAAATCACTTTCAAATATCGTACTTATATAAAATCCATTATATATAAGATTTTAATTTTCAAATCAAATACTTTCCAAAATCAATAGTATATCAAATCATACTTATATAGACTTCAATTATATAAGATTTCACTTTCAAATTGAGTACCCTTTCAAATCTATAGTTTTCGAATCAATTTCATACTCATACAAATCAATTTTATATAAGTTCGACAACTCCCAAATCAAGTATTTAGTAACACAAGGTTTTCAAATTTCAATTTGTTTCAATATCAGTTCAATTTCAAAATCATATACAATTTCACCAAATTATTTCTTCTTAAATTAATTATCTTTAGTTTCAAAGTTTCCAAAATAATAGATTTAGAAAATAAATCCAAATTTCCAAATCAATAATTTAAGTCAACACATTCATTTCCAAATCAAATGTTTTTGAAATCATCTTATACTTACGTAAGGTCTATCTTACATAAGGATCAAATTTTCAAAATAAATTTCGCTGTATGAATAGCCATATGGAATTTGAATATCTTTGCTTTTATGGGTTATATATCTTTGGAATTTAAATTGGAATTTTTCTTTTAGTAAGCAAAGATATTCTAACTCGACAGCTTTCAATTTCAGCGTCAAAATGTATCCATGATATTAGAATATAAGATGTACATACGTCATCATTTCGCAAAATCACATTTGATCACTCGCTCGATCACACAAGTTCGCTTTCGAACTAGTATTGTTCATTCGACTTCCCTAATGCGGATTTCGATATGGTTTCTCGATTGGAAGCTATCAGTCTCCTTGCATAGCCATATACTATGATAGAGAATTCTAGAATTTAGCCCAAAATCCATATCAAATATTCGCCATCAAGAATCAAATGAAAAATCCTAACACGAAATAGTGTAATTCACCTCGAACTTGTGTACACAAACTTGGATCAAATTAATTGTGCGAATAAAATAACATACGTACAACTTCTATATTTATTCCAACTTGTTAAATATATAGTTTTATAAAGATGTTACTAAGTTAGAACATTTAAACTAAATTTTATTCAAAATATTTGAAGACCAAATTCTTTTCAAAACATTTCAAATCTACATTTCATATTAGAAAAATTTAAAATCTGCCTTATTCATATACTGAACAAAACAGTTTCAACTTATTTAAATCATATTACTTCATACTTAAATATTCAAACAAATTTATATACTTTATCAAACAATTCATACTTTTCAAAAAATTTAGCTTTGAAAAGTTAACCTTGATTTGGAAGTGCTCGAACCTTCGAAATAGTTGAAGAAATCATTTTCAAATTCAAGAATTGGAAATCAGCAACAAATCAGTAAATCAATTTTAATAGATAGGGTTATATCCAATCCAAAACTCGAGGACTGAACACCGGCTTACTTTAAATCATTTCAAATATATATATATATATATATACATATATCTTTCGAATATCAATCTTATTTCGGAATTTGAAATCGAAATGGTTTCGCAAAATCACTCGCATAGCAAAGCTACTAAAGTGGCCTCTCCCCCACTCTGAAACTCGAAAATCAACGTCGATGATGCGTGCACTCATCACCGAAATTATTTTCCAGCGACATAAGTGAGTTCTGGACTTCTATTTTCTCAAACTTCTTTTGAAATTTCTTCAAAATCATTCGAAACTCATTAAAATCATTTGAAACATTTCTTATTCAGAAAATACTTTTAAATCATATTATTGTTATAATATATTTCAAAATCTTAAAACCAATTTCAAAATACCGGAGTTCAATTCTCGAATTTCAAATTTTAAAATCCTTTAGTTATAAATCATTTTTAGATAAATCAAATTTCTTATATAATTTTTCAAAATTACAGATCCTTTCGAAACCTCAAATTCTTATTTTAAAAGGGTTTATAATCTTTATCGAAAACATTACACTTTTATATATAGAATATAATCATACTTATAAAAATTTAGATATATAAAACAATTTCCAAAATACGAATAAACCCGATTTTTCAAAAGGATGATTCAAGAATGGATTTCAAAGCAAAGATAGATATTCAAATTGGAGGTACTCTAATCAAATTGAATTCTGATTCGAATATAGGCTCGAACGAAGATGAGATAATTAAATTTCAAAATAGAAGATGAATATACTTATATAAATCGCGGGCGACCTTAACCGGATCCATCGTGACTTCAAGAACAGATCGATGCCGAATTCCAAGAAAAATCAACATTTGATCGCAAGAGATAGCGGCATCTAAACCAAAGATATAGAAATCTCCAGTGAATCAATGCCAATTGTGAAGGAGTTTCACCCCTTCACAAATCATTCAAAGATTTGCGGGATCGCCTATTCTTATAGAGATCATTCGAAGTGGAGTTATGGGATACTCCAGAATCAAAAGAATACCAATAGAGAGAGACAAGAATGAATTTTGGAACCGTAGGGAGCGTTCCAGAGTTCAAAGGAAATCGAGTCAAAAGGAAGAGATTAAACTCAAACGAAAGTGATTCTGTAATAAATTTACAATATATGCTAAGCTTCGCCTAGAGCCAAAGCTTTGATACCAACTTTAACGACCCGATATTTTGGACCATTCGCATCCATTATAAGTGCATAGGTAGACACTCATGCCGGAATTGAATTGCTCAAAATACCGCGTTGTTAATTTAAATTTGGCAAAACTCAGCATATGCAGTAATTAAATCAATCACAGAATCACAGACACAGAGTAATACAATAATACGCAGCGGAATAGATAAAATAGTAGTTCATGAAGCTACTATATAAACATCAGAGTTAGAAATAAAATACAACAGAATATCTCAAATACAATGAAGTCTCCAATCCAAACAGATGACTTTTGTGAACGAATCAACTGGAAAGCTGGAAGCTGAATCAAAAGTTGGATCTCCAAACGAAGCTCCAAACTCCAAAGGCGAGTCTCGAATGCTGTATCACTCAGTCTGACCCGAGCGTAAAGCAAAACACAAAACACTCGAGTCAGGATTAACATTCTTATATCAATAAATCCAACTCAAGTGAAATATCAACTGAAATACAAGTAACTTAAAGGATGTTTGGGATAACCATCCTCTAAGGATCTTCAGAACTATCTACAAGGTGGGAATATACACTATAACACCGTGGTCATTTCAATTTAATTCATACTTCGAAACCCAAATATTACTTCATTTCAAATATAACTATTTTCCAAGATAGTAAATATATTAATTAATTTATAAAGTAAAGCATTTATAATTTTCTCAAGTCTCGCAAATCGATTCAAATCAACTTCGAATTCCAAATTCAAATTTATTCAAGCTCAATTCATCAATTCAATTCAGTTCTAAATATACCATTTAAATTTTCAATATATTTCAAGGCTTTAATATCCAACATTTTCAAAGTTAAATTTAACAGTTTCATATAGCTCTTGATTTAACTTTATAATTATTTAATCAGGGAATATTCGTTTAATAAATTCAATATCATTTAACTAGCCTTAAATTTCATTTTTACTCAAATCAAACCCAAGTTATAAATCATATCTTAAATCTCAATTTCAATAAGTTTCAAATCGGTTTAATTAAATAAAATTATCTTTCCTAAATTCAAATTTTCATCCCCACCTTAACTTATTCAAATTTTTACCAAAATCTATTTTGAAATATAAATTTTATACTTAACATATTATATGTATTAAATCCATCTTAATTAAATTAAATATCATTACTAAATCTATATATATCATTACCATTTATATATAACATTTTAAGAATCAACATTTGTTAAAACCATATATTTCTTTCCAAAACCATAGAATTCAATTTCAAAATATTTATATATATATGGACCAACGGTGTTTGTATATATATTTATCATATGGTTAAGTGATACGGATATTTATCATTTCAATCCGAAATTTAAATATATACGGGTAGATATCATTTCGACCCGTAATCCCAATTTTAATTCAAATGAAAATCGCTTGGGTTTATCATTTCAACCCATAACGATTTTCTCCTATTCTAAAGTCCGTTCGGGTATGTATCATTTCAACCCATAGCGAATTCTATACTAACAGGGAACTTGCAGAGTGATAACAGATATTAAACAAAATATAACAACAGGCATATATCATTAATATAAATAACAGATACTGGTGTCAGATGTCACAGGTGAACAGATACAGATGATGACATAGATATAGCAATATAAATAACTAACAACAGCATATTTCAATTGTCATTTCAATTGAAATCAAATTTAATAAATAAAAGAATGTTAATCGTGAGTGATTGCTCACCTTTCGAGGCTAGAGATATTGGACACTGAATTGAGTTACGAATCCAAGCACGAATTCCAAAGTAACGCTAGATTGGCACGAATTTGACGATCAAAGCTGATGACAAAGATATTGATGGGAATAAATCAGAATCAACACGATAGAAGCAACAATGATATATATTTTTATTAATATTATCATATCCATGGAGTAAATATTTAATTTAAAACAAATATTAAAATAACATATATATATATATAAGATAAAAATCATTGTTTTTAAATTAACACATATATCAAAAATCAAACATATACATAAGATTGAAATAAATACTTATAATTTATATTAACCTATACTATACTATCTAAGTTCATACACAACTCTTTTAAAATTAACATCGAATGACAAAAGTCAACAAAACAAAATGACTACAATATATATAGTGGTAACATATAAACCAACATAATAAAACTATACTACTAACATATAATATGTTTTTAACCAAAATGTATAACTTGCATACATTCCATGCTTCTATAAAACAATATATACACATAGCAGGAAATAAACAAACTTTTTATATTTATAAACAACTTATATACATTTAAACAAGGTAATATAATACTGTTATAAAATAAAGTATATATATACTTTTTAAATACCCAAATTATATAATACGCCTGGATTGAAAGGCAAATAAGTTTAAACTTTCTGCTACAAGTACATAGGAAACCGCAACATACATATATGCGAGCTGTCAAACATATACTTTAGGCTAGAATAAAAATCAAGACAGAGCACCGATAAGATTCTTTGGGACAAATTATAGGACTATACATATATGATTATATAGATATATGTAATTTCACAAATACTAATATAGCCTGCATGTATAACATATGTACCAGATCAATAAATATATACTGCAAATTATATAAAAGTAATCAAACACTAAACTCAATGTAATATGCGGCTTATATACTTACGAACGTATATAGACTTATAAAAAAAATATAAACTTATATATACTCGGCAGGTCATAGACTAATATGCATATGTGCTGAAAACTCAATACAGTCATAAACTAAAAGAAATCTTTACCTAAACATGACTACCTAATACATATAAATACTAATATATAACTTGCTTTATCTCAAATAGCTTTTAATATATGTACTGCAGCAACATATAACACTGGTTTCCAAAAAAAATATAAACTAATAGAAACTGATATTTACATTTCTTATAAACTTATATATATTCTTAGTAAAACAACAAGTTTTTAAAACTATGCATTGACCTATATAATCAGATTTCAGGCAAAATGTGTACAAAATATATAGGTATATGTAAAATCATATATAACATATATATAACACTTGTAAAATATTTTATATACACAAACATTATACTTCATACCGTTTGAACATATTATAGATATACTATATATTTCTAAACTGCAAAGAAGAGAAAGTATATAAAACAAAACCCATAATGTAAACAATTTATATGTATATATAATAAAATTCATATATACTACCTTCATATAAGAGAGGAGAGGGCAGGGGAGGCGCACGACGAGATGATGGCAGGCGAAGAGAAGCTTACCAGATGGTTGGAAGGTGGGCTGTAAGCGTGAGGAGGAGAAGTAGGCAGGGAGGCACGTGAGATATTCAAGGCGGTTGGAGGTGCGGTCCACGTGGTTGGTTTTGGCGAAGGGCTACTGTTTTGGGGGGGGGGTTGCTCGGTGCTGCTGCTTCAGGGAGGGAAGGGTGGAGACGGAGGTGTTGGTTGACGTGGAGAGAGTGAGGTGGAGGGGAGACGCAGGTCGAGTTTGGGAGAACTTCGGCCATGCAGGGCTTGAATCGCAGGGAGCTCGGTTGAGAAGACTTGTGATGCATGCGAGCTGGCCAGGGTAATGGGACTCTGGTGGCAGCAAACGGTGGTTCGAGTTCGCATGGAGGTAAGATGGTGGTCATGCAAAGAAAAAGGTGAATGGGTTAGGCAATAAAAAGAAAGAAGAATGCTGAGGGAAGAGATGCAAAGGTGTGGGATAGAGAAGATGTACAGGCAACTATTGATTTATATTTTAGATGGAACGGAAAAAAAAAATGAGAATAAATGAAAGTAGTGAATCGAACGGCATATCATAATAACCATAGGAATTTAGACCATCAAAAAAAAATTATTAAATTCCGGAACATAAAGAGCTATCGGTTATTAACTATACCAGAATGGGCAAATGAAAGGACACAAGAGCACAAACGACTCAATATCGAAACCGATACCGTGAATCGTTCCATGGATTTCGCCGTTCACCGGACGTCGAAACACACGAATGAATATACTGCAGAGATCAGCACGACAAGGTGATCAAAACGGTATACAGATATCAATGATACGATCATCCTATCAAAAGTCGATAACCAGTACCAGAAATGCTGCTATTTTGTCAGAATTAAGATAAACGGAGCAGTAGAAGTCCAAATTTGAAAAACGAATTTCGCAGTCTGATTTAGAATGATCTAAATAAATTTTCTCCTGTTGACATATTTTGGTTTCGGGAAACTTTTAAATTCACTATTATTAACCGGTTTGATTTGAAATGAAATTTCACAGGAAAATAAACTTCAATATTATCAGATGAAAAATTTACCAATTGCTATATTAAAATAGACGTATTCCAAATAATAAATTTTTAATTTCAAATTTTATTGTTTTAAAATTTCACAAATTTCCAGTTAAATATACTTTTAAAACCATTAAATTTTACGGGTTGTTACACTTGATAAAACTGCAGGGACAGGTGAGGACAAGGTCAAACCCAAGCCAAAGCTAGGTTCAACTCAAGTCACGATATGAGCTCAAGGTCAAACCCGAGCCAAATTCATCATACACGAACAACCTGTGACATGCACAGTGTATCACTGTACATGCCACAAGGTCGTGCACACCGATATACACTTGATAAAACTGCAGGGACAGGTGAGGACAAGGTCAAACCCGAGCCAAAGCTAGGTTCAACTCAAGTCACGATATGAGCACAAGGTCAAACCCGAGCCAAAGCTAGGTTCAACTCAGGTGAAATACAAAATCAAAAATAAAATGGTTAAGTTTTAAATGACTGGAACAAGCCTCGACCAAAAACACAATTGTGTACACATGAATAAAATTCAAGTCAGTGCACATCATGAATGACTAAAAAAAGCCTCGACCGAAAATTCAATTGTGTACACATGAAAACAATTCAACGCAACAATGAACATGTACAAAGCTCAAAGGTTCATTTGAATCCAGACTACAGCAACAATTAGAGGCAATCAAGATCAAACCACACATGCATTCAAATCAGAAGTATACAAACTCAAGTGCACACATATATGGTGGATAGCACACAAATTCCAAAATCACTTGAACCAGAGCACCGGAAGTTCAGTGACAACCAAACAACAATGAAGCAACCAGACTTCAATGATTATATATAGAATGTACACATGACAGCATTTCACATGATTACCAATACAAACTCAAGTTTGCACAAGCAAGTTCCAAAACTCGAACAAAACAACGAAGGCACAAAACACAGCCGAGACATCGCATACACATTTATATACATGTATGTGTACAAATGGAGACATCAGTACATTGGAACTGAACATTGAAACCAAACCGCAAGAGCAATTCAATATGCAGGCAACGCTACAACTAAATGGGAAGAAACAGAGTATTAAGTCGAATAAGACTTTACAAGTAAACCCAGTCCAGCATACAAGCTACTAGACATAGGACTTCAACAATCATGTAACAAGTTCAATAAAATGGACCGAGGCACACAATAAGTCAATACAGTGAACAATGCAAGCAAGCAGCAAGTGCACATCAACTCAATGCATACACCTGCACTAGATTAATTATTTTGTATATGTATATGTTAGCATATATGTACACATGAATCAAATGGCAAAGACCAGACATAACACAATACAACACAGCAGTATGGAAGTGAGGCTACAAACCATATTCAAGTGAAACCAAAATGTAATTCGACAAACTCAGTTACAAAATGCATATACAATGAAGCGTGGTCAGATCTCAAAAAGAATTAGTTCCAAAAATAATCAAGCTCCACATAAAACCAGACCGCATGATACATGACTCGAGAACAAGACAGCATACATATATACATGTGTGAAACGGCAGTCAAAACAAACAAAGTCAAATTGATCAAGCCGAGGAGGTCAGAGGCATTTTTACTGAACATCAGTCATCGTAAATTCAAAGTACCAAAGTATCGAAGCCGTGGTGGACAAGGATTCGAACAAATTCAAATTTTCACAAATCAAAGCCGTGGTGACCAAGAAAAGTAAAATGAACAAGTGAAGATAAATCAACATCGTCAAAGCAATTCAAAGCTGTGATAATCAAGTAAACAAAAATTATACGAATTGAAGAAGTCAAAAAACATCAAATGCATCCAAACGAAAATTAGTGGCCGAGAATAATCAATTGACGAATTCAAGTAAATATATTCGAACGAAATTATAGGAATTCGAACCCTATTTAAACCATCTACATCATCGGAATTAAAATCATCGAGTTCAAGTAAATTAACCAGAAAAGCAAAGAGCATAAAACACATACCAAATTCAGTTCGAACTCGATCAAATTGGATCGACCGAAATCATATCACAACTAGAGGATCAATTTTCCAAGCCAAACAGAGGAGATAGTAACTGCGATTGATCAGATACAGGCGGCGATTCCAATTTCACAAGAACCCTAATTTATCGAAGAGGAACGAGGCAGCCATTTCTTGAGAAAAAGAAAATGAAGCAGATACGAAAAAGAATACAGGCCGATAATTAAAAGGAGAAGGGGATATTTTATCACTTACCATTTTTGGGCCAGCATAATTCTTTTGGGCTTTAGATTTTTAAATTGGGGTTTCTATTGTTTTAAGTTTTTTATTTATTTTTACTTTAAACGTTTGTAATTTCTAGTCGTGTGATTAGGGGACGAACTACGGTGGTGTTGTTCGAGAATTTGCAACTCAGTGGTTGAGTTGTGGCAGGGTTTTGAGCGTAGAGTTAGGTTAGTAAATAGCGGGTGTCACGAATTTACATGTGTAAGCGTCTAAATACTTAATTTCTAGTAGAAACCTTAGGGGCAACACGTAGGCAAGGTTTTGCCAAAGTTGGGTAAATCTATGTGTTCTATTTTCTGCTTTTAATATTCTTCTATTATCCGTGTTGTTATTATTCTGCTATTACCGGTGCTGCGATTATTTATATTCTTCCGCATTAAATTTTTATAATTATTAGTATAACCCTATTCACCACCCCCCCCCCTCTAGGGTGAAATCGATCCTACAAGCTTAACCCAAATGGTCAGCCCCTGGCCCTTTACAATTTGAGGGATTGATTTGATCGGAGAGCCCCCCTTGGGTCGAGGAGGGGCAAGATACGCCATAGTGGCAGTGGATTATTTCATCAAATGAGTGGAAGCAGAACCCTTGAACAAGATTTCATCTGCCAAAGTGATAAACTTCCTGATATGAAACATCCTATGCAAGTATGGGGTTCCACAGAAGATCATATCAGACAACGGACTCCAGTTCGATAGTGAAGAATTCTCCAGTTGGGGCCAAGAGCATGGGATTGCTTGAAGCTTCTCGGCTGTAGCTTATCCCCGGGCCAACGGACAAGTCGAAGCTGTAAACACGGTTTTAAAAACACTGATCAAAAAGAAATTAGATAAATCCAAGAGGGCATAGGTTGAAGAACTACCTACTGCACTATGGGCCTACCAAACCTCCTACAAAACAGCGATAGGGCATACGCCATTCACCTTAGCATACAGGGCCGAAGCCATGCTCCCGATTGAGACGATCGTCCCATCACATCGTAGGATACATTATAATTCGGAAGAAAATGAAGAACTCTTGAATATGTCGCTAGATCTGATCGAAGAGAAAAGGAATGACGATGCCCTCAAAGACGCCGCACATAGACAGAAAGTGGCAAGGTAGTATAACTCCAAGGTGAAATCTCGGGCACTTCAAGAAGGGGACCTAGTACTCAAGCGGGTCTTTCCATGTCCAGGAGCGTTAGACCCAATCAGGGAAGGACCATTTGTTGTTCATAAGGACCTTCGTAATGGAGTTTACATCCTGTCAACAATCGATAGGGAGGTGTTTGGGAAAGCATGGAATCTCCAACACCTCTGCCACTTTTTCTCTTGAATTGAAAGGAAGCATGTATCAACTAAAGCAATAAAAGAAAGACAGTGGACGTAGGCATATTCTGGCTGAACCACTATAAAAATTGGTGTCTTGCGTTGTTTGCCCTATTTCAACTTTTGTTTTTTACTTAATTGTTTATCTGATGTTATTCCTATTGCGATTAATCGCAAGCACTCACTGGAAATAGTGAAAATAAGATAGCTATGACAAAAGGCACGAGACAAGCCTGGGCAGTTCACTGCTGACGATCGGCCCCCCAAGCCGGCAATGATGAACCGACTATAAGCCACAAATTAGGATGATTTATAGCCTAGGTAGTTTATCATTGGCGTTCGGCTCATCGGCAACTGCGAACCGATTATAAATTCCACGATTTAGGCGTGGATGCAACCAGGGATAGTTTGCAGTTGACGATTGGCACCCACACCGGCAATAATAAATTGAATAATACTCACGACACGGGCAATAGCCTGATTGATTATTGTTCGCGATCGACCCTGAATATGGGAACAATTTTATGGTTTCCCACATCTCAGGACACAATGGCAATTAACTAAGTCATAAGAAGTTCACAAGAAGGCAAGGCAAACTATAAAATTATATATCACAAAAATTGTTTTAGATAAACATACAAAGAACAAAAGTCAAATGTTACAACACCAAGTCTGTATGTACCACATAAATAATATATACAAAACGATCCCATATCCTCTAAAATACGTATGATAAAAAAATAGGGGAATCTTTCTCGACTAAGCAGGAGGGACATCCTTATCACTTGGCCCGCTCCCTCCGGCCATGTCCATTGAATGCTCAAATCACTCAAGGGACTTTTCCTCTTTTTGCAATGCCCCATCGGTCCCCTTTGAAGGTAAAGGTGGCATAGCCTATCCTGGAGCTATCCCTACATAAAGCAAGCAAGAAAGGTTGTGAGTCTTACAGTCTGTGATAAGAGATAACGAAGTTGAAATAAAAAAGACAAGGTACCTGCGGTAATGTTTTGTGGATCACCGAGCCCCTCATGATCTGAACCCTCCTCATTGTCCTCATCTTCCGCCAGGAGCTCGCAATCCCCTAGCAATAGCCTTAGTCTCCAACGTGAACGGACAATTCACCATCCTAACGTCATATACGGCTCATTCTTCCTAGGAAACCACGGCCTTGATCTCCTCGATGAGCCGAGTGTGGATCCCAGCCATTACCTGAGGGTAATCGTCCATCCACTGAAGATTCCCTTGCTTCCAAAATATGTAATAGGTGTCCTTCGGCATCTGATTTACAGTCTTACAGAAATCGCTAGACTTGTCGACTTCGGCTTGAAGGGACACCACCTTGTTCATATACTATTATTTATCTCTCCTCGGTCGGACCTGCTCTGCCTTCAGTGCGTCAATCTCCGCCTTATAGGCATCTTTTTCCTTGCGCCACTGACCCTGAGACTCCTTCAGCTCAGCCAAGACTTCCCAGGACATTTTCACTTTTCCCATAAGAGACCGAATCCGCTACTGGTCCTTCTGCCTAGTCTCGTCCACTGAACTCACAGCTTCATCGATCAGTATTTTGCACGATTCGGCAGCCTCCCTCATTGCTTCCTCCTTGTTTTTTTTCATTTCAGCCGCGTGAGACACCTCAATCACCTCCAATTTTGCATCCTTCTCCCTAAGTGCCCTACGGAGATCCTCCACCTCAAGGCGCAACCTCACATTGACACTCTCAACTTCCACACTAGCGTTGGCCAAACAAGACTGATAATAAACAATTTTCCTGGTCTCATCAGTAATCTAGACCATTCTCGTGGTCAAGCTAGCAAAGTCAAGAATTTTGGCCTCGTTTAAAATTCGAACCATAGGATTACAAGGCAGGAGGAAATCCATGTTAGGATCCATCAAAGAGTGACCCACATAACCAGGATTGATATCAGGATGATTCTCCAAAGGATTCCTCATCGGCGGTCGAAAGTTTTAGAAGTAAGCATCGATGTTTTCTTCCCCTTGATCGTTGGGCCCCTCATGCACTTCGGGACCAGATGGATTTAGACGATGGCGACAATAGTAGGTATGAGAGCTAAGGGAGATGGCATCTTTGTCAGGGGACCTTGCGCATTTTTGAGACGTCTCGTGGCTTTCCCCTCTGTCCAAGCCAGACCGTGACTCCACGACATTTTCTTGTGCAGGTCTTTCCTTTTAGGAAGCAGTCTTAGGAGGAATAGGGGCTCCTTTCATCGGTTTGAATTGATCAAGTTTCCTAGACATCTCGTTCCTTTTCAGATTTCTCCTTTTTCCTACGAAATGAATGATGATTTTAGAACGAAGAAGTGAAGAGTACATAAACTCAGGGTATGCAAGACACTTGGACGCTGCAAACTACTACGAACCCTTAGGAGAGACTGAATCAAGTTGTCGGGACTGGGTCTCACTCAATTAGCGAATACACTGGGACTGGACTCCACTCAGAGGAAGGACACATTGCGACTGGACCTCATTTGACTGGGGAGAAAGTGGAGGCCAGGACTCATCTAAAAACAAAAATTCTCAAGAAGTACCCCAAAGTCCATGCAGAAATCGAAAGTACCTGGAGATAGCCCGAAAGTCTCACTGATCCCCGCTTAATTTTGCACCGGGAGAATAGGCACTCCACTTAGGTCGTCTGCCATCACATTCTCTTGAGAAGGACCAGCAACCAAAGTTGCCATTGATGCTAGCTCGGACTGATCTAACTACTCGGACCACTCCCACACGGCTCAGCGTTCTTCAAAGAAGTTGTGCTCAGATTACTACCTATAAATTCTGCATCCTGAGAAGCATGAACCTCTGACTCCGTCGCCCCAGAATCTCTCTCCGAACCTTCCTCATTCTCGCTATCACCTTCCAAAAGAGAGCCCTCCTCGCCTTTAGGAGAAGGAGCGTCCCGTATGCGCAAGGACTTCCCTGAACGTGGAGGATGAACAACACTCTTCTGACGCCTTAGTTTCTTCGGAGCTTCGGCTCCTTCGCCCTCTTCTACTAGTTCCTCACATTTGTCGACGCCTCCCTCTTTTCCTTCGACTCCCATGGCCCTCTTAGCAGAACTTGGACTAATCTTAAACACGGATTGACCGAGACCATTCAGATTGTAGAAATGGAGAGCTATGTCACGAAGCAAGAACGAGGCCTCCTTCTCAGCCTCAAGAATAGCTAGGATTTCCTTGGCCATCTTTTTCAAACCATCATCCTCTGCCGCCTTTACACAACCTGAAATGCGAAGCAATAGAAAGCCCAATTGATGGAAAATATAGAAAGAAATGCAAAGGAAACTTACACCCAGAAGTGAAAGCATGTTGAGGAACAGTGTCGTCAAGCACAAAAAAGTACTCCTTTTTAAACATGCTAAATTATGAATATAAGTCAAGGACAGGCTTGAACTTATGAGCTAACTCTATTCTAATGAAGAGGCTCCCTTTTCGGTAACTTCTCATGTTGTACAAGTACCTGATCTCTCTATGAGTAGGGGGTCTCTGATAGCTCTTCACGAATATAACATATAAGCAAGTCAGGATAGCATAAGAGTTAGGTTGAAGCTGCAGAGTAGCGACCTTCAGATAGACCACAAAATTGGAAATCCAATGGGTAAGCGGAGGAATTGCACCACACATACAGTGGTATTTGTTGTATGCCATATCTCTCTGGGGAGAGCATGCCCTATTGTCTGGTCCGGGTAGCAGCATGTCCCGGTGAACAATTCCAAATGTCGTAGTTATAGAGTTAAGTTTCTCAATGGTCAACACGCTAGGATAGCACTCAATAGGCTTCACCAGCGTCTGGTTGGGGCGTATCTCTCCACCAAAGAATACGCAGAACTAGGTTGTCTAGGAGGATTAGCAGGAGCCTCAGAGGAAGAGACGCCAGCTCCGACAGGCTGTGAGGATGCATGCTTTGATCGAAGTTCATGACCAAACGACATTATCTTTCCTGCACAAGAAAATAAAAGGCAGGCATAAGCTTAACACCTCAATAGCTATGCAATCGTAATAAGAATAAAGCAATAGCAATGAGTTTAACACGTTAATAATAGTGCAATCGCAGCAAGAAGGTAAATGCTCATGCAAAGCTTCCTATCGTTTGGTCTGTTTAATACCATACGCCGAACCAAACCATACGAAACCCAAGCTACTATTCCAAGGACTTCCCTATTGACTCGGTATATCCATGATCACCAAACATGAGCTAATCTGGATCGGCATCACTCCATCACCGGTCCAAAACCAGACAGCGTCATGGTGCCGAACCAAATCCACCAAGAACTGCACAGTAACTGCTTTGATCCAACACCCACTCCTCAACAGACCAACCGCATTCACTACCACGCCATCTAGAAACCTCTCTCATGCCCTCACCTAACACATAGGGATACGAACACAATATGAAGGAGCTCCTACTGCCTACTACTGATAAAACATGAACTCCTTCCACCCTCGATAACCACAATCGCCTCACCTCTACTAATCCTAGGTTTCGCCTTCGCCGAATCATTACAAGGCGGTAGCGCTCATTCAAATGAGCCTCCTTCCTCCGATTCAAAACAAAGCACCCTCTTCACTCTCAAAAACCATAGAGAAAACCTAGAATCAAAACCATGAAACACCCAACCCTAGAATAAAGATCGAATTTGAGAACTGACTTTACCACAGATGATGTTGAAGTAGGAAAAGGGTGAATTCGAATGTTGGGAACTTTGGGAAATACGAAAAGAATTGGAGAATTTTGGTGTCTGAAAGTGGAAGATGGAATTAAGGGAAGGCAAAAGAGTATTTATAAAAGAGAGAAGGAGGAAAAGCAGATGAATAGGGAAGGCCAAGCGTTTTCTTTTTCGATCCGGAGAAAACGCTTCATCGTTTGAGAGGGAGTTGAGTTCGAACTAAACATAGCACATAATATGGAAATACGACTTACTTTGAGGGGAAAGTGTTGGCTCGGTTTTTCGACATGCGAGAGTAGAGGAAAAGCTAAAGCGAGGGAAAGGAAGATGGATGGCTAAGGATTGTGGTGTAGAAAGCAAGAATGTCGGACATGATATTTGGCTAGGCATCCTTTGAAATGCCAAACCAGATACCTGGTACAGCATCCCTTGAAATGCCGAACTAGATATATGGTTCGGCATCCTCTGAAATGCCAAACCGGATATCTGGTCCGGCATCCCCTGAAATGCCGAACCTAGCTAAATTTCTATTTAAATAAATCCAATTCCATTTATTTGATTCCATGATCTATATCAAAATAAGTTATTTCCGAGTTACATATCAACCCAATCCATATTCAGTTTACAGTGTCCTGATTTAATTAATTTGTTAAATTTAAATCTTTTAAATTTAAATTATCACTAAAATAAATCCATAAAACTTTAATTAGTTTTATACTCTTCTTAAGTCAAATTTCACTTAATCTCAATTTAATTTATAACAAGTTCCAAATCTATTTATTTAAAATCGAGTTTTAAATCTTAATTCTAACAAATCTAATAAATTTTCAAATTCATTAAATTCTAAAACTTTACTTGTTTCTACTTCTCATTTGAATTATTCAACTCACTTAACTTTAAATTTTCCTAAATCAAATTACAAATTTCTCAAATTTAATTTGTCAATTCATTTTATTCAATTAAATAAAAAATTTAATCTGTTTCAATTAAATCCATTCATTTATTTCAATTGAATCCATTAATTTATTTCAATTAAATCCATTAAGTTCGTTACTTAATTTCAAAACAAATTGTTTAAGTTCATTCCTTAATCTCAAATAGATTTCAATTTCAAAATGATTTTGTTGACCAATCGGGTTTCTTATTTTAATTATCTATCCTAGGCCAAGTTGTTTAATTGGGTATTTTATCATTTAACCTAATATCATTCAATAAAAAATCAAAGCATAGTAAAGGGAACTTGTAGTGTGATAACTGGGATGGTGTCAAAGTAAATAAACAAGCCATAGCAACCATACATAACAATTCAACATAGTATTTAAATAATTCCAAAATAATCGTATTAACTTACATTTGTTATTTATGCAAATTAATATAATTATTCCTAGAATCCACACTATCATTTCATGCAGATTAAATATTTATTACATTACGGTTTTTCACTTGGTGTCTATTATCAAATTACTACATCAATCATACATTTAATGGTTCAAAGTGTTGTTAACACTATTTCTACGTGTCGATTTATTTAACATTTAAAGGGGTCAAGTTCAACATATATAATCCATTTTATATTGTTAACTATCCTATATCAAATTCTGTTTCATATTAATTTATCGCTTATATTAATTACCAAACTCAACATCACATAGCAAAATTTAGTGTCGCAACTATTTACCATAAACCAACATCAAATCACAATTTATCACGTTAAATCTTTTAGACAATACATGGCGTCGATTTAGCAATTTTAAATTCTAACCATATCCAATTTTAACTTGTATAGCAATTTACAGTTTATGTGAACAATTTTAACATCAACCATTTTAACATCCAAATTAATATTAACAACATCTATCACTTGATTTCCATAGCATAATAGATTGAGTCATGAATGAAATATTCACCTTGCATGGTTAGAGAAGATGACGAAGCGCGAAGACGAATAGTTAAAATAGACCCTAACAAGCACGAAGCAAAACGAACATAAACTGCAATCAACCAAATAATTAATCAATAATTTTTTTATTTCAATATATATATATATATATCGATTGAATATATATATTAACCATACCAAACAACGAAGCAAGATAGATTCGACAAGCGGGATGGAAATAACTTATGCTTCCGGATCAATAGCAGGAGCTGAAATAAAACATAGCAACAGACTGTATGTGAGAAACCAAAATTTCAAAGTATATACTGCTACATAATATAATAGTTTCATATCAATACAAGCTGAATGGGATACGGTTGCGGCGAAGGCGAGGCACGGCAGTGCCGGTGGGGCAGGGACGTTGCGGCGGTCGGAGAAGGCGGTTGCAGGCTGGGGTTCGATTGGGTCTGGGTTGGAGTGGTCGGGTTCTCGGTTGTAGGAAGCAGGGTGGGCTTGACGTGGTGAGTCAGGGTCTAGTCGTGGGCAGTGGGCTGGTCGCTGGCGGGTTGGGCTGGGACGCGGGGGCGGGCTGTGGCATGGCGTGGAGCGCTGTGGGCAGTGGGACGCGGGAAGGGCTATGGCGTGGGTTGGTGCGGCAGAGGCGGAGGCGAGCTGAGGAGCAGGCGGGTTTGGGGAAGTGGGTGCGGGTGGAGCAGTGGTGGTCGCAGAGGCTGTTGGCAAAGGCGGAGCGGAGAATGGCAGTGGGGTGGGTGGCGCAGGGTGGTGTGGGTGAGTGTGGACGTGGCCGAGTGGGGAGCAGTGGAGGCAGGCTAGGCAGTAGCAGAGGCGAGCTGGGTGCGGAGGCGGGCGGCGACGTGGCAGGGGCGGAGTGGGTAGTGGGTGGACGTGCATGGAGGAGTTTGCTTTGTGAGTTCCTTGTTGGAAGTAAAATAAAGTAAAAGAAATATGAAGGGGGAAGAAGAAAGGAAGTAGAGAGCAGTACGTACCAGAGATTATAGAGTAAAATGAACTGAGTAATTAATGAAAGAAAAGGAATAAATGAAGGGAGAGCGTAGCAGAGATAAATACAGAGGGGTTCAAAGTCTAAGGTCACAGAAATGATGTCTTTGGTAAACGTGATGGCTATTGGGTTTCTGAATGGTCAAGGCCCTTAGAATTCTGAGCGTTGGAAAGTTGGGTACCGGTTTGTGTGGCGTAACAGATCAGTTTGTACTCCGTTAAACAATTATAGTTTGCAACGCCGAACTCCGATTGACACAAATAAATATATCGTTTTGATCAGCGCAAAGAGGCGGCCACAACGGTACGTAGATATTGATGGTTTGACACTGTTTGCGAAGTGGTTAATCTTATTGAACCATTTGCTCGGGCGAACAATTTAACTAGCCATTAAAAGCAAAATTTGACGAAACAAAATGCGCCATCATGTTCAGAATATTTTTCTTATGCCACATTGTGAAAATATTTGAGTTCGGACGATAGAAAATTTACACATAAAATTTAAACTAGTATGTAAATGCGACGAGCGAAATTTACCTCCATATTATTCGACTAAATTTGGCGTATGCCTATATCTATCTAGACACATTCCAAATATGAAGTTTGAATAGCAACGGAAGTTGTTTGTGAAAATTCGAATTTCTACACTAAATAAATAATTTTTAAAATTTTAAACTGGGTCTGAATTTCAGGGTCGTTACATTCTCCCCCACTCAAAACTTTTTGTCCTCGAAAAGTAACACGGTAAAGAGTGGAAGAACAGATAAAAGAGATACGATGGATATAGAATAGATTATTGAATTAAGTATAGAATATCGAATGGAATTTACCGTCAACAAATAATTCTGGATTAGAATCTCGGATACTCTCCTCGGTTTCCCAAGTACAATCACGATCATCGGGACTCCATTGGACTTTTACTAGGCTAACAGATTTCCTTCTAAGTTGCTTTGTTTCACGATCGACTATCTGAAGTGGTCTTCTTTCGATAGTCAAATCTGGCTCAATATCTACTTCGTTTAACTGAGCAATAGGAATGGTCATGGATGGATCATGCACGACTTTCCAAAGATGTGAAACATGGAATACGTTGTGCACGCCCTCAAACCTTTCTGGTAATGCAACTCTATAAGCTAGTGTACCAATTCTCTCGGTGATAGTGAATGGTCCAACAAATCTAGGAGCAAGCTTCCCTCTACGACCAAATCGA
The DNA here is from genome assembly GCA_030737815.1 of Allium fistulosum. NCBI lineage: Eukaryota > Viridiplantae > Streptophyta > Magnoliopsida > Asparagales > Amaryllidaceae > Allium > Allium fistulosum. The sequence continues at coordinate 362,139,849 of CM060904.1, forward strand.
ATAACATTCTTCAAAGGTGATACCTTCAGAAATACCTCATCCCCAACCTAAAATTCCAAATTCCTTCTACGCCTATCTGCATAGCTCTTCTGCCTATCCTGTGCGGTCTTCATCTTCCTTCTGATCTCATTAACCTTCTCGGATGCTTCCATAATCATATCTGGGCCAAGAACCAATCGATCACCAGGCTCAATCCAACAAGCTGGCGAGTTGCATGGTCGTCCATATAAAGCTTCGAACGGTGCCATATCGATACTTGCCTGAATATAAAGGTGGTTAAATTCCAATTCAAATTTGCTAGTTCAAATTGAAAATTTTGACATACCTGATAACTGTTATTATAAGTGAATTCAACCAAATGGAGATGGTCTTCCCAAGATCCACCGAAATCAATTATGCAAGCTCGGAGCAGATCCTCCAAAATCTGATTCACCCTTTCAGTTTGGCCATCTGTTTGAGGATGATAAGCTGTGCTCAGATTCAGTTTAGTGCCTAAGACGTCCTAAAATGCCCTCCAGAATTTACTAGTGAATATAGGATCTCGATCGCATACAATACTAGATGGAACCCCATGAAGTCTAACAATCTCTCTCATATAAATCTCAGCCAAACTCGAAGTAGTACGAGTGGTCTTTACAGGAATAAAATGAGCAGATTTGGTCAACCTATCAACAATCACCCATATACTCTCGTTACCTTTTCTGGTCCTCGGTAATCCATCGATGAAATCCATAGAAATCTGATCCCATTTCCAATAAGGAATCTCTAGGGGTTGAAGTAAACCGGCAGTCTTCTGGTGATCGGCCTTGACTTGTTGGCAAGTGGTGCATCTACTGACATATATAGAAATATCCCTCTTCATCCCACTCCACCAATATAAATGCTTCATATTACGATACATCTTAGTGACACCAGGATGAAATGAAAGTGATGACTGATGGTTCTCTCTAAGCACTTCTTGTCTCAATCCATCGATATTAGGAACACAAATACGGTTGTCGATCCTCAGAACTCCATTACTATCTACTTGTGCCCCCACTTTACTGTCAACATTTCCAACTCTACCAAGAACTAACTCCTTCATACGATAGAGCAAAGTGTCCTCATATTGTTTAGCTTTGATGCGATCCATAAGAGATGGAGAGATGACAAGCTGAAATAACATGCCTTCAACAAGATTACAACAAGACAATGCTTTGCTGCGGCTCAAAGCATCTGCTACGACATTTGCTTTCCCAGGAGTATATGTGATGTCGAGATCATATGAAGCTAAAAATTCGAGCCATCGGACTTGTCTCTGGTTCAAATCCTTCTGAGAAAAGATATATCTCAAGGACTTATGATCAGTGAATAATTCGAATTTTGTTCCCAAAAGATGATGCCTCCATAGTTTCAAAGCAAATACAACGACAAGAAGCTCAAGGTCATGTGTGGCATAGTTTCATTCATGGGTCTTCAACTGACGACCCGCATAAGCAATAACCTTTCCATTTTGCATAAGAACAGCACCTAAACCTTCTCGGCAAGCATCTGTATAGACAATTAATCCTTCACTTCCATCGATTACCGCAAGAACTGGGGCTGAAGTTAACTTGCGATTCAACTCAATAAAAGCTGATTCACACTTCTCACTCCAAATAAACTTAACATCCTTCCGAGTTAAAGCGGTAAGTGGAGCAGAAATCCGGGCAAAGTGCTTAATAAATCGGCGATAATAACCTGCTAAGCCCAAGAAACTACGGATATCTGTAGGAGTTTTAGGAGTCTCCCAATCCTGTAGATTAATTGATTCAAATTAGCAAGAGATAAGATTTTTTTGAACAGAAACAACGAATAAGATAGAACTTACATTGATTATGGCGATCCTAGCTGGATCGACCAAAATCCCATTTTCAGAAACAATATGGTCAAGGAATCTCACTTCGTCTCGCCAGAAGTGGCATTTAGAGAACTTGGCTTTAAGCTGATGGTTTCGGAGAGTTTCCAGAACATAACAGAGATGTGTTTCATGCTCTTTCTCGTCTTTGGAGAAGATGAGAATATCATCAATGAATACAAGAACAAACTTGTTAAGGACATCGCGAAAGACTCGATTCATCAAGTCGACGAAATAAGCAGGTGCGTTGGTCAAACCGAATGGCATAACTAACCATTCATAGAATCCATTCTCGGTACGGAAAGCTGTCTTATATTTACTATCTTCTGCTACTCTGAGTTAGTGGAACCCAGTGGCTAGATCAAGTTGTGAAAAGACTTTAGCTCCATGGAGCTGATCGAATAAATCGTTGATGCGAGGCATTGGATAACGATTCTTGAGAGTGCATTTGTTTAGTTCTCTGTAATCAACACACACGCGAAGAGATCCATCTGATTTAGTGATAAATACAACTGCGGCTCCCCATTCAGAACAACTTCTCCTAATCAAACCCTTAGCAAATAGATCATCAATTTGAGTTTTTAGTTCAGCTTTTTCTTTAGGAGCCATCCTTCGGTGTGAGAGAACTACGGGAGTAGCTCTAGGAATAAGATCAATGCGAAAATCGATTTCCCGTTTAGGCGGTAGAGAGTTGACCTCTCCAAATACATCGGGAAATTGCTGAACAATATGAGTGGAGTCAAGATCATCCGGGTGAGCATCAAGAGAGAATATGAAGCTTCCGGCATATTTTTGAGGTGATTTACATTCAATGACAAGTGGTAGACCCTTGTCACTGACTAGAGAAACAGAACGAGCTTTGCAAGAAATAACAACATCGAATTTTCTTAACCAATCGGCACCTAACAAGATGTTAAATGCTTCGAAGCCAAGCACATAAAAATTCCAAATGAGTCGATACCTTCCATACATAAGTACAACCTCATTGCAAATTCTACTAAGGTTGGCAAGTCCTCCAATAGGGTTGGAGACACATAAGGAAGTAGTGGCAAAAGTAGGTTCTAATTTGAGTTTACTACAAATATCAATAGATATGAAGCTATGGGAAGCGCCAGTGTCGAATAATACTCTAATAGGTAAATCATGTAATGAAAAAGTACACCGTAAAGTACCTTGGTCATCCTGGGCGAGTGGTGTAGAGGGTGTAGGTGTGGTGATAGCAAATACTCCAGAAGTGGCGCCACGCTTATGCATTGGGCAGTCTTTCTTGAAATGTACAGGCTGGAGGCAAACATGGCATAAATCTCTCCTAGTCATAGAAGGTGGTGGGATAGCAGCTCCGGTAGATGGACAGCTATTTGCATAATGGCCCTTCTTATCGCATTTGAAGCAAGTGATATTAGCAAGGTCGATTGGGCTTTTCTGGGCGTATCCCAATCCAGTAGTCTTCTGCTAAGCTTTCTTTTGTTGATCAAAGTTCATCTTCCTCTTTCCAGGCTGGCTAGAAGAGGGCTGAGTAGGAGTGGCCTTGGCAGTAGGTCCCTTAGGCTTCGCCTCATATCTAAGAGCATAGTCAACAAGCTCTGTGAAGGTGCAGTGGGTGTGGCCAGTAAGCAAGTCATAATATTCTGGTCTAGCTCCCAAAATGAACTTCTCGTTCTTCAGAAGTGGTGTATCGATCAAGCTAGGTCCAAACTTGGAGAGTTCGTTGAATTTCCTCTCATACTCAGAGAAGGTCATACTGCCTTGCTTAAGATCCATGAAAGCTCTATAAAGTTGGGTTTTCCCAGCAGCTGGCATCCATTGTGCCGAGAAAGTATCCCTAATCCAACAGATGGACTAGATTAATAACATTCCAAAGATTGAAAGAAGAATTTATGTTACGAAATCCAAACGAATTTATACCTAAACTGGGCCCAAGTGATGGTGTTCTCCTCGATACGAGAAGTAACTGATTCCCACCAATCTTGTGCGGCATCCTGAAGTTGCCAGGCAGCAAGCTGACGCTTCTGAGCATCAGTGATCTCCAGACCAGAAAATATCTTCTCTAAGCCTTTAAGCCATTGCTGAGCCTCGATAATGTTCTCGGATCCAGAAAACTTAATACCTCCAAGCTGTGTATACTCCTTACTAAGAGTGGTGAATTTGACTAGAGCTGGTGCGGCAGGTGCAGCCTGAGCAGGACCATTTCCTCTTCCTCCCCTATTGTTTCTTCTGGTACCCATCCTGAAATACCAAAAGAGATTTTTAGAACCAAGGATAGAAAAATCATAGAATTTTAAGGAAAGTCTAATCAACGAATCAATAAGGAGTTTGAATGGAAAGGATATGGATTTTGAATTGATTCTCCTCATTCTTGGGTATTACTACCCTATCTCTAATGAGTGTTTATAACCCCAAACTAAGGTTTTTAGGGAAACCAAAGCTCTGATACCAACTGTAACAACCCGTATATTTGGACCATTTAAATTGACAATAATCCACACATGTCAACTTAAATAATACAAAACACGAATCATTATGGGATTATAAATACATAAATGTAAATGAGAATCAATACAACATCACAGACACAAAACAGTCACAGAATAATGCAGTGGAAAATACATCGTCATAATAGCAGTTCATGAAGCTACTACATGAAATACAACAATGTCTTAACATAAAGTAACTAAAAGAAAATACATAAATGTCCAACAGACTAGGACATCAATACAGGAATAGAAATAGACCGATAAAGATAAATGCTAAGCCTTCAGCATCTTCAACCAACCTTGATCAGCAAACCGGATAGCTTCAGACTGACCCGAGCATATACAAAAAGAAACACTCGAGTCAGGACTCAAAATCTTATACAAGAAAATCAAGTGCAAGGGAAAAAGTCCATAACTTAAAGATGAATAAAATAAACATCTCTAAGGATCCGATGAACTATCTATATATACAATAGAATACGATATGTAGATAATGTCTAATCGGTAAAGTACGATATTAAAATAGCGTTAAGGCGTTACCATAATCCCCCTTAACGCTTTTTATTCCCAAGAGCATATACAAGACCGTAGTTTCCCCAAAATCGGAAGTCACCAGAGGGCAATCCATATAGAAAAGGTACAAACCAAAACGTAGTGGTCGCGAATAGGATAATCAGTATGACAAGGTACATGAGGCGATACCAACTAGGATACTAGTAGTTGCGTGATCCGGATTGATGTTGAGCATAGCCAGCAGCTACCTCAACACCGCTAAACACACTCCCAAATCAAAGGGTGCACCCAAATCGAATCACAAAAGTAATAGATATGGTATCGAAGAAGTGTGTCCACTAGAGGTGGCGAACCTCAATGGCCCGGCGTGGCTCCTGTTTTAGTCATGTCAGGGGTCATCCAATATCGTTCTCTTTCTTTAGTCAACGTGTTCACCAAACCATCCACTTCATTCTGGATCAACACTCCGCGTATAATAGTTATTAAAGTGGTTTTCGGTATCGATAGAGAGTATGTCCATATCTGATCCCGATCTCTTTAATAACTACCTATTTATTACCCGATGGTCGGTTAGATTTAAGTTTAAACAAATCAAAGTCCACAAGTCAAGTTGCAAATTTGACTTCCAAAATTTGACATTTCCCCATTCAATTTATTTCAGATCTTAAAAATCATAATTCCAATGAAATTTTTTTTTAGTTCAAACTTCAAGTTCAATTTAATAAGATCCAAATTTCCCCTATTAAATTTTGTTAATAACCAATGGATTCAATTTAATGGTCAAATTAGTTCAAATCATTAAATCCAATTCTATTTATTTCAATTCATATTTACATTCATCGTTACATTAAATATAATCATAAATTCGATTAAATCAATTTTATTAACTAATTCCTTTTATCAAACCTTCATTTGATTTATTTACCAAATTCAACTAAATTTCTATTTAAAGAAATCCAATTCCATTTATTTGATTCCATGATCTATATCAAAATAAGTTATTTCCGAGTTACATATCAACCCAATCCATATTCAGTTTACAGTGTCCTGATTTAATTAATTCATTTCTTTTAAATTTAAATTATCACTAAAATAAATCCATAAAACTTTAATTAGTCTTATACTCTTCTTAAGTCAAATTTCACTTAATCTCAATTTAATTTATAACAAGTTCCAAATCTATTTATTTAAAACCGAGTTTTAAATCTTAATTCTAACAAATCTAATAAATTTTCAAATTCATTAAATTCTAAAACTTTACTTGTTCTACTTCTCGTTTGAATTATTCAACTCACTTAACTTTAAATTTTCCTAAATAAAATTACAAATTTCTCAAATTTAATTTGTCAATTCATTTTATTCAATTAAATAAAAAATTTAATCCGTTTCAATTAAATCCATTAATTTATTTCAATTGAATCCATTAATTTATTTCAATTAAATCCATTAAGTTCGTTACTTAATTTCAAAACAAATTGTTTAAGTTCATTCCTTAATCTCAAATAGATTTCAATTTCAAAATGATTTTGTTGACCAATCGGGTTTTTTATTTTAATTATCTATCCTAGGCCAAGATGTTTAATTGGGTATTTTATCATTTAACCCAATATCATTCAATAAAAAATCAAAGCATAGTAAAAGGAACTTGTAGTGTGATAACTGGGATGGTGTCAAAGTAAATAAACAAGCCATAGCAACCATACATAACAATTCAACAATTTATTTAAATAATCCCAAAATAATCGTATTAACTTACATTTGTTATTTATGCAAATTAATATAATTATTCCTAGAATCCACACTGTAACAACCCGCATATTTATCGATTTTATATTTAGATATTTTATTTAAATATTTCATCGTTCGTCGGATTTTGGTCCGAAAAGCTACTTTTTGCAAACAGTCGAATTGGGACTCGAGACCACCTTCATTGAGTTCAAAATATCGTTTGCGATCTTTTTGAGTGTAAGCTTCGATATGTTTGGAGCTAGTCAAAATTTGACCATTTTCACTTTGGGTTTGGTTTTTTGGTTCAGCCCCTTTGCCAACTTAAACCCCAAACTGAACCATCCCTCCCCATTCACTCTCACTTCCTCCTCTTGCTCAGTTCTAAAGCAAAAATGGTGGGAGAGATGGGAAATTAGAAATTCCAAACCCTAGTTCCTCTTGCAAATTCAAGTCCTTGCTCCAAATTCGAAGAGAACCCATTGGTAAGCATCTCCTTCTTCTTCTCCTCTTCAATTTCAGTTTATTCCTAAACCTAACTTTGAGAATGTTCTTCTTTTAAGCTTTGATTCAAGCTTGTTGTGTTGGAATTGAAGAGTGATTGCCATTGCCATTGCTTTCAAGCTTCTTCTTCATTGATTTGGGTTCAAAGGTGAGATTTTTATCTCACATCTAAGTCAATAATTATCTTCGATTGTTAGGTATGAATTCCTAACACTTATCCTTGTGCAATTCCTTAGTCGTTGTTGCTTGACCGATCGTTATCGATGTCGTTTGGCCATTTTTTGGCCTAGGTTCAGGGAATGCCCTGAATAACAGTTTCAGCCGTCTGAACGTATGGTTCAGACGTCTGAATGGGATACTGGGAATTTTCTTCTCCCAGCATTCAGACATCTGAATCAAAATTTCAGACGTCTGAATTGGTTCGTTTTGAACCAGAAAAGAAATAGGCTAAAAAGTGCCTATTTCAGACGTCTGAAGTCTAGGATTCAGACGTCTGAATTCTGTTCTGGAAAATAGTTTATTTTCCAGATTCAGACGTCTGAATTCTTGATCTCAGACGTCTGAATCTGCTGTGTTTTGCCTATTTGCTTTTTTTAGCTTGAATATCAAACTCTAATCAAGTCGGGTTGATTCCCTTTTTGTTGTTATCATTTATTATCGGCCACTTTGTTAAGTCGCCCACCTTTTTAAACTTAGGTCGCTTGTCTTCACTAAGTCGTACCCCGTATTACTCTGCGTAGGCAATCTTATCTGAAAAGCAATCATCAGAACTTCCACTTTGATGCATTTTGAGCTGATTTCCTTGGATTTTATTCACGTCTCCGAATGTGAATTTTTGTGATAGATTGTTCCAACAATCGTTTTATGACTTGTCACTTTAAAGATATGAAGGTTCTAATACTAGTAGTAAATATCAAAACTCTTTCATCAAATCGATTTCAACACTATTTTTAATATCAAAAGTTTATTTTCTCAAACCGATTTCCAATCTACTAATATATATAAGCCTTTACTTCACTCGAATGAGAAATCGACTTAAACGACTTAGTAAAACGAGTGGTATGAAACGCTTGCGTTCACTTCGTCGGTTAGCTCTTCGATTGAACCCTTTTCGTGACAATTTCCTAGTGAAGATTTACAGCTTGTTCGTAAATATTTAAGTTAAGCAAGTGGTTATGGGACATGAAGCTAAACTCATATATTTACTAGCTTGGTGTAATTGACACTTCCTTATGATCATGACGATCATTCTTGTGATTTAGACTAGCAATGTGCGATGTCTCTTTAATTCGGTCCATCGGACGTTACGCTGTACGACGTCGTTGTTCCGTTTATCGTGATTTGGTTCATCGGACGTTACGCTGTACGACGTCGTTGTTCCATTTTACTGTGTTTTGATTCATCGGACGTTACGCTGTACGACGTCGTTGTTCCTTTTCTTTTTATGGTGATTTGGTTCATCGGACGTTACGCTGTACGACGCCGTTGTTCCATTTCGCTACGTGTTGGTTCATCGGATGTTACACTGTACGACATCGTTGTTCCTTTTCTTTTTATGGTGATTTGGTTCATCGAACGTTACGCTGTACGACGCCGTTGTTCCATTTCACTACGTGTTGGTTCATCGGATGTTACGCTGTACGACATCGTTGTTCCTTTTCTTTTTTATTATGTTTTGGTTCATCGGACGTTACGCTGTACGACGTCGTTGTTCCATTTCCTATGCTTTGGTTCACCGGATGTTACGCTGTACGACATCGTTGTTCCTTTTATTTGTGCTTTGGTTCATCGGACGTTACGCTGTACGACGTCGTTGTTCCTATTTATTTTTGTCTCTGGATCATCGGACGTTACGCTGTACGACGTCGTTGCTTCGGATTATTTGATTTCTGGATATTGATTTCTGGAATTTATGTTTCACCAGCATTTACGATGGGCATTGATATGTATGTCATTTATTGTGGCTTGGTGAATTAAATAGAGAATATGACATTCTTTTTAATCTTTGAGAAGATTCTTGTGATATTGATTAATCTCTTGTTGATTTTCAATCACGTACTTATCACAGTATGGTATTATGGTTATGATACGTTTTTGTCATACCTCTTATTCTATATCACTTTATCTGATATTTATAGCTAGACTGATCCGTTTATTATTTTCTTCTTAAATAATACTCGGGTCAGACTGAGATTTACAGGTGCTTCCTCATGACTTCTTATCTGGAGCCATCTTCTGACTTTTGGCTAACTACTCTAGTTTAGTAGTTTTTGTCTGTATACATTTGAGAGTAGACTCCTTGATGTATACATATTCTTTTGGTTAGCACTTGTATCTATTCTTTTGTATTATCGTGGATCTTTCAGACCACTACTCTGATGTACACTTTCATGTGTTATATTCATATCTATTTCCGCCTTTGTGATATGAATTGTCTGTGACTGATTTGTGTTACGTTTATTTCTATATTTGTTTCCGAAGATTATATATAGCCACCGTGTGATAGCTTTGAGTTTGTATCGGTATGTCGGATTTCCTCCTTAAATGATATGCATTCTATACTATCTGACATATCGGTGCTCGCACAAAGAAGTTACATGGATGGTCGCTCCTCAACAGCCTTATTCTCCGCGCTAGTTGACAGCATTACCCCGTAGTGTTCTTGGCTAGCGTGGGTATAGAGGTGGGGCGTCACACACACTATCATTTCATGCAGATTAAAGATTTATTACATTACGGTTTTTCACTTGGTGTCTATTATCAAATTACTACATCAATCATACATTTAATGGTTCAAAGTGTAGTTAACACTATTTCTACGTGTCGATTTATTTAACATTTAAAAGGGTCAAGTTCAACATATATAATCCATTTTATATTGTTAACTATCCTATATCAAATTCTGTTTCATATTAATTTATCGCTTATATTAATTACCAAACTCAACATCACATAGCAAAATTTAGTGTCGCAACTATTTACCATAAACCAACATCAAATCACAATTTATCACGTTAAATCTTTTAGACAATACATGGCGTCGATTTTGCAATTTTAAATTCTAACCATATCCAATTTTAACTTGTATAGCAATTTACAGTTTATGTGAACAATTTTAACGTCAACCATTTTAACATCCAAATTAATATTAACAACATCTATCACTTGATTTCCATAGCATAATAGATTGAGTCATGAATGAAATATTCATCTTGCGTGGTTAGAGAAGATGACGAAGCGCAAAGACGAATAGATAAAATAGACCCTAACAAGCACGAAGCAAAACGAACATAAACTGCAATCAACCAAATAATTAATCAATAATTTTTTTATTTCAACATATATATATATATATCGATTGAATATATATATTAACCATACCAAACAACGAAGCAAGATAGATTCGACAGGCGGGATTGAAATAACTTATGCTTCTAGATCAATAGCAGGAGTTGAAATAAAACATAGCAACAGACTGTATGTGAGAAACCAAAATTTCAAAGTATATACTGCTACATAATATAACAGTTTCATATCAATACAAGCTGAATAGGATACGGTTGCGGCGAAGGCGAGGCACGGCAGTGCCGGCGGGGCAGGGACGTTGCGGCGGTCGGAGAAGGCGGTTGTAGGCTGGGGTTCGACTGGGTCTGGGTTGGAGTGGTCGGGTTCTCGGTTGTGGGAAGTAGGGTGGGCTTGACGTGGTGAGTCGGGGTCTGGTCGTGGGCAGTGGGCTGGTCGCTGGCGGGTTGGGCTAGGACGCGGGGGCGGGCTGTGGCGTGGCGTGGAGCACTGTGGGCAGTGGGACGTGGGAAGGGCTGTGGCGTGGGTTGGTGCGGCAGAGGCGGAGGCGAGCTGAGGAGCAGGCGGGTTTGGGGAAGCGGGTGCGGGTGGAGCAGTGGTGGTCGCGGAGGCTGTTGGCAAAGGCGGTGCGGAGAATGGCAGTGGAGTGGGTGGCGCAGGGTGGTGTGGGTGAGTGTGGACGTGGCCGAGTGGGGAGGAGTGGAGGCGGGCTAGGCAGTAGCGGAGGCGAGCTGGATGCGGAGGCGGGCGGCGACGTGGCACGGGCGGAGTGGGTAGTGGGTGGACGTGCATGGAGGAGTTTGCTTTGTGAGTTCCTTGCTGGAAAATAAATAAAGTAAAAGAAATATGAAGAGGGAAGAAGAAAGGAAGCAGAGAGCAGTACGTACCAGAGATTATAGAGTAAAATGAAATGAGTAATTAATGAAAGCAGAGGAATAAATGAAGGGAGAGGGTAGCAGAGATAAATACAGAAGGGTTCAGAGTCCAAGGTCACAGAAATGATGTCTTCGGTAAACGTGATGACTATTGGGTTTCTGAATGGTCAATGCCCTTAGAATTCTGAGCGTTGGAAAGTTGGGTACCGGTTTGTGTGGCGTAACGGACCAGTTTGTACTCCGTTAAACAATTATAATTTGCAACGCCGAACTCCGATTGACACAAATAAATATATCGTTTTGATCAGCGCGAAGAGGCGGCCACAACGTTACGCAGATATTGATGGTTTGACACTGTTTGCGAAGTGGTTAATCTTATTGAACCATTTGCTCGGGCGAACAATTTAACTAGCCATTAAAAGCGAAATTTGACGAAACGAAATGCGCCGTCATGTTCAGAATATTTTTCTTATGCCACATTGTGAAAATATTTGAGTTCGGACGATAGAAAATTTACACATAAAATTTAAACTAGTATGTAAATGCGACGAGCGAAATTTACCTCCGTATTATTCGACTAAATTTGGCTTACGCCTATGTCTATCTAGACGCATTCCAAATATGAAGTTTGAATAGCAACGGAAGTTGTTTGTGAAAATTCGAATTTCTACACTAAATAAACGATTTTTAAAATTTTAAACTGGGTCTGAATTTCAGGGTCGTTACAGGATATCTGGTCCGGCATCCGCTGAAATGCCGAACCGGATATCTGGACCGGCATCCCCTGAAATGTCGAACTGGATATCTGGTCCGGCATCCCCTGAAATGCCTAACCGGATATCTGGTCCGGCATCCCCTGAAATTCCGGATTTGATATTTGGTCCAACACAGCATCAAAACACCGAACCAAACATTTGGTCCGGTACCCAGGCTTGCCGGACCAAATATTTTGTCCGGCAAATAAGCATCTCCAAGCAAGCCAAAGTTGATGACGGATGAAATGATGAGTGAGCAGGCCAAGGTCTCTAACCAAGTGTCAAACCAAATCCTCCTGCCCAAATACCGGACAAGATTCAGAGAGCTATAACCAAACCTCCACACTTCATAACTCCAGTCTATAAATACCATAGCATCTCAACAACAATGGGGACCGAAAAAAAAAGAGAAAAAAGGAAAAGGTAAAAACTCTGTTGAGATTCAATAACTCCAACTACTCTAAGTTTTTCTCTTTCCAATAACACTTGTATTTGTAATCAAATCAAAGAGGAATAATAAGATGGACAGTGGATGTAGGCATGTTCTGGCCGAACCACTATAAAACTTTGTGTGATTTACTGTTTTTAAGTTACATTCCTATTCTGATCCTGTGAAGTATTCTATGACTGTAATGACTATTTGATGACACGTTGAGACAGATAAAATAGTATATCAAACAATCTAAAGGCAACTTAACTAAAATCAGACTCGGAGGTGTTTGCCCAATTTTGGTGCAAACATATATAATTATGTTTAGTCGCATCACTTTCTTATATATATATATAATTATTATGTTTAGTCACATCACTTTATTTATTTATATATATATTTATTATGTTTAGTCACATCACTTTTTTTATATGTACATAAGTCTAATTATTAATTAACTAAGATGTGACAAGAGATAATTATGGTTAATGATTACAAATTTAAGATGTGACAATACTTAATATATATATTTATATAAAATGTTTATTATTTTTAAAACCATGTCTTGTCACATCACTTACTAATCCAAATTAACATAAGATAATTTATCTCTAAGCGTATTATTATCTAGTTAATTAACTCTTATATATATGTACATATAGTGCACAAAGATGAACAACATTCCCGACAACTTTCCGGTGTCGAAAGGTCGAAATTTCAAAAAAACGTTTTTCGGTCACATTTTCTTTTCTTCACGAACTATTTAATGTGGTAAACAAATTTTGAAAAAGATTTCACCAGCATTATTAATTAATTAAAATGAGTTTATTTTCATTATAAACCTATATATTGAATATTTAAAATTAATTAAATATTCACTTATCAAAGAAATGAAATTCCGGGTCATTACAGTGTTGGAGGTGTAGCAGCGATGGTTAAGTCATGGCATCGATGATGGTGTGGTCGAGGTGGATTGGGAGGGGATGGCGAAAGTGTTGAAGGCGATCGATTTTTTGAACAATTAATAGTTGAAAATGCTAAATATAACTAGCATTATCTTTAAGTGAAAACAAATATAGCATTATATATGTATGATGCTAATTTAGTTTCATTTTTAAACTATAAAAAGGAATGATAATGCTAGTATGAGTAATCATTTTTTAAACTATAAAAATGAATATAGCACTATGTTGATTTTGTATTAGTTTAATTTAGCATTTTTTTGAACTGCAAAAAATGAATATAGCATTGTATGTGTATCATGCTAATTTATTTTAACATATTTTTAGCCTATAAAAATAAATGATAGTTCTAGTTTGATAGAATGAATCTAATGTGCGGAATGATAGTTAAAATAGTATTTGTATTTTTAAAGTGCATTAGAATGTAATGCATGTGCCGAATGATAGTTCAAAATAGCATTTGTATCTTCAAAGTGTATTACAATGAATCGAATGTGCCGAATGACAGTTAAAAATAGAAATTATATTTTTAAAGTACATTAGAATGAATGGAACGTAACCAATGATAGTGAAAAATATCATTTGTATTTCTAAAGTGTATTACAATGTGTCGAATGTGCTATATGATAATTAAAAATATCATTTATATTTTTAAAATGCATTAAAATGAATGGAATATGTCGAACGATAGTTAAAAATATCATTTGTATTTTTAAAATGCATTGCAATGTATCGAATGTGTCGAATAACCGTATGGTTGTAACACACCACACCCCTTAGTATACCCAAAAGGACACACTAAAAGGCATGGTGCGTTGTAGGTATAATTAAAACTCGTAGAGACTAAGATTCACAAGACAAAAATTAAATAATAATAACAATAATAATAATAACACAGCTGAAACAATTATAGTATTTTGCTAAAAATCAAATTCCATAATATAAGATGATAAAAATAAGTCACCAGATATCCAATACATCATATGACAAAATACCCATACAAGTCTCGTGAAATCAAAAACCCAAAGTCTCAAATAATATTAGAGTACAATACATCCCTCTCAAAATACTAGCTCAATAAAAGAACTAAAAACTGGAACTGAAGGAAAGAAATACATGATAGAATCTCCAACAAGTCTCCAAGAAGCTGCGGTCTACTTTCCTTGCCCCTGATTGCCTATGAGGGAACGGGGAAAATAGAGGAGTAGGTCAGACTAAAAGTCTGGTGAATGATAGTAATTACTAGAATCTTTAAGCAAAGTAAAAGTAATAGACCTTACAACAGTTCTAGTATATAAAAGAAAACAAAGGAAATATGAAGAAGGAATAAGCTGGAAATAAATACGATTTAACTAAATTAACACAATTGATTAACTTTGATTGTTTGCACTTGTCTTTGATAGCTGCTTTGATTAGGCTGAATTCCTAATCCTATAATTAGGCTGAAATCCTAACTCTACCCTTTGATCGGCCTGCTACTCCATAGACCTACTACGGACTAGACGCTATATAGCTCCCTACACAGAAGGCAATGGTGTCTACAAAAGACACACATACTAAGTGCTTGGAACTCATATTGATTTATGAGCCGTCACTGGAAGTCGCACGCGTGACCACCACTAAGCTCGCGTTACCTATTATTCCACATATTGGGTCTTCTTATTACCTCAAAATCCAGAATAAGCATGCCCCTCGTCTTACTTCAGGATTATGTTAGACACCTCGTCTCACTTTAGGGTTATGTGAGACACCTCTTTTCACCTCAGGGTTATGTGAAACACCGTGTCCATAGAAATAATAGGGGAAGTGATGTTGGTACTGGCCCATCATCCAAACAATATCTAGTTGCGCCCCTTGCCCAAATCCTCATGATTTGGACTTCTTCTTATTGACCATTTACTACCGTTATCAACATAAGTGTGCCCCTCGTCTCACTTCAAGATTATGTGAGACATCTCGTCTCACTTCAGGGTTATGTGAGACACCTTGTTTCACTTCAGGGTTATGTGAAACACCGTATCCATAGAAATAAGAGAATGTTATTTGGTACAAGTCCTACTTTAATTCTTTGCTTATTAACTTAGATAAAATTTTTAAATAAGCCTTTACTTTTGTTCTTACTATCTGTGCTTATTAATTTATCCTAAGTCTTAAAATAAGCCTCACTCTATTCTATTTCTTATTATAACCTATGTTATAATCATGCTTATTACTTAACCCAAGATCTAAGTGTAAAAATAAGCTTATTTCATCTTATACTCTTTTTAGTTATAATTCTAAGTTATAACTAGGCCAATTATCTTTAATTAGACCAATTCTAACATCAATATCATAATTAGGCTCAATTTCAGTCTTAATTCCATTTTTATTACAGTATTTACAATTTACATCTTATCTTCCGTTATTTCAGTATTCTTATAATTTTATTCCATATTCGCGTTTAATATATTCTAATCCATACGCGAAGAAGAAGGAGAAATAAAAGAAAACTGAAATAGAAGAAAATCCAAAGCGTAGGAAAAAGATGTAAATAACGCATAAATAACAGTAAATAAATTAAAATACTGTAAATAAATGGAAAAGCTATAATTAACATAAATAAACTAAAATTAACCGAAAAGAATAGCTAAAAGAAATAGACTAAAAATAATTCTAAAAACTATAAATAAACTACTAAAAAGGTTATTCCAAAAATCATAGTAAAACTACAACTATTGGAAACCCTATTATTTTAAATTACTTAAAAATCTAAATAATTACAATCACTCACCTGCGGTCCTAAGCTCTTCCCTTTAGGCCTTCCCGGATCCACTTGGGGTTGCTAAATATTTCAATTTAAAACGATTTTCTCCTTGGAAAATTATTCCGCTTAGGGTCCTTCCTGAAAAGGTGAACCCAATTGGAGAAAATCTTAAAATGAGAAAAAGTGTTAGGCCTAGGGTTTTATTTATAGGGGTAGAAGTGGATCTCAGATCGTTAGATTTGGGTATTGAATAGGATGCAACCACGTCATAGGCTGAATAGGAGCCATCGGATGCAAGAACGGAAGGACCAAATGAAGCTAAAGAATGAAAAAATACGTGTACGAACGCTCTGGAATGAAGAAAATTTTCTTCATTCCAAACCTGTAGTCGAGTCGACCGCCCTTCCTCCTAGGACGACCGGTCGGTCGACCTAGGGCGTGGTTAGGTCGACCTTTGGGTCAACCTAGCCAAATTTTTTTTTTCCGTTTTCCTTCTTTTCCTATTTATTTTGTTTCTAGCTCATATTAGCTCAGATTCTGACGTTCTATATATGGAAATTGACCAAAAAATTACCACGGACTCAGTGGTGCAACTCCCATGGCTCGATTCTGATAATTTCACAAAGTTATTTTATTATTTCATTAATTAATAAATTAATTATTATGGGTTAAATTTCGGGTTGTTACATTCTCCCCTCCTTAAGTGATTTCGTCCCCGAAATCTCTAAGGATAAAAGAATGAACTAATGTTTTCATCCAAGTCCTAAAACCAACTACTCAACCATCATCCATTGTCCTTAAGTTTTTCTAATGCGCTTTATGATACTTATGTAATTAGTGTAGTGTTAATGTCCTTAACTAATGCCAAAGATTAGGCGATCCACTAATTCAGTTGACCTCCTTTTATGCAATCATGTCAATGCTATGTATCCAAATGAATGAAATAATTCCTAATGATAACTGATAGCTCTATATGCGTGCTTCAATCATCATCCAAATGCAACAATCATGTGATAATCATCCATTTATAGCAACCATGAAAAATAAAATAAAATGCGCACACATCCATATGCATATGCTCTAGCGTCCTCGTTAGGTCGATCCCTAAAAGATAATAGTGCCTAGTGTAAGTATATGCGTCCATTAGCATTCACTAGCAAACACTTGCAACCACCTGCATACGTCATCCATAACATGTTCTAATAACATGCTTACATCAAACCCTACCATCCATAGGTTGAATCCTAAGTTCTACCCTCCCAAAGGATAATAAAGGAAAGAACCTATTCAAAACTAAAGATGGAAATAGGAAATTCTAAAACATATTATCGAAAAGATGAGGATATGAGATACGAATTTTCTCCTAATCAAACCAATCTTCTCCGAAGTCTTTCTAACCATGTCGGGACCAAGTAGCAATCTCTCTATAGACTCTAAGCAACATGAAGGCGACTTGCACGGTCTTCCATAAAGAGCTTCGAAAGGTGCCACACTAATGCTAGCTTGAAAACTACTATCATATGGGAATTCCACTAAAGGAGGATGCTTCTCCCAAGTTTCTCAAAATCAAGAATACTAATTTTTAACCAAGCGTGTCTTACTATCTTACTAATTTCACTTTACTGCTCTCCTTTAGTCTGCACACATGAATCAACATTCCTAGGTTCTTACTAGTGTCCTACACACTCTACGGGAACTTCTATCATTACTTTTAAAAGTAATCACTGTTATCGCCTTGCACTTTTTCCATTATACTTATGAAATGATTCCCATCTACTTCACATTTAGGAGTTTTGTTCGATGTTTATAGTTCCATTTTAAAAATTAAGGTTTCTAAATTTTTAAAACATCAAATCCCAAAACCTTTGTCTTTAAAAGTGTTATCTTTAAGTTTCTATTAAATTCAAAAATACCAGGTTACTTAAAATCTTATCTTTCTAGACTTGCATCTTCATAGCTTTTTGAATTTACATTATTTCCCAAACCTAGAGGGAAAAACTTTTAAGTCCAAAACTTATTCCTCGTTTTCTTTTAAAGACCCTTTTAGTTTTCTATAAAAATTTGATTTTCAAATTCTACTTTTATTAAGTTTTTCATTTCCAAAAACTTATTTACATTTTTCACCAAACCATTTTCTTTTAAAATATCTTAAAAATATTCTTATGTGTTTTCAGAACATCTTCCTATTACACCTAATAGTTTTATACCTTAATGTATTGGAACTACTTTCTCTTATAAGAAATTATAATGCTAAAATCTTCTATGAACCTTTTAAAAGAGGACTTCATGTTTAGGTGAAACTACAAGGAACTTATTTTATATTTTTCAAAATAGGCTATACAAAATATGATGCTCCCATACCTTGTATATCTCTTTCATGCATTCCTTGTAACTTGCACAAAACATTTTTATTGGTTTCATAGAAAATTATAGCACTACTTTTTTCATTCCAATATATGAAAGTATCTTTAATTTATATTCTCTTATGATAGACATCTTCTAATATCTAACTTGCTCTTTTCTTTTCAGAAAAACTCATTTTTAAAACTGTTTTAATATATCCATAGCCAGAAAACATTTTCTTGTACTTATTTAAATAATAAGTGTATTTTACAAATCACTTTCATTTCTACTCTAAGAAATTATCTTTTAAAATTCATTTTGTATTTGGGTTCAAAATAGATGTTGCGTAAAACACCGTTACTACAACCCAAAGATACTAGTGTATTAATTTAATTAAAAATAAATACTAATAACCCTTACCTACTATGTAAAACATTTCCCTTGGGAGTCACTTACTATAATGGTAGCGTTATAGTTTATGCTCCCTTTATTTTCATGAAAACATCTATTACAACAATAAATGTTGTAATCTACGTTTTCGATACTTAATACTTTTTTAAGTTTTTGTATTTTAAATCTTTGTTTACTTTCAAAGAAACTAGTGAGCTATATACGCTCTATAATTCTTCAAAAAGAATTTCACTTTTTCAACAAAATTTTCATCATATAAAAATCAATTTAAATTTCTTACTATATTCCCAAAAACCTAATATTTACTTTAAAAATATTGACAATTATATAAAAAAATTTCAATTCTAATAATTTCAGTTTATTGGGTTAGACATAAAGTGGATTTTTTTCTACTTACTACCCTGGGAGTATCCTTCCTAAACCTTAGAAATCTCATTTCCTTACTTAAAGTCTTTTTTCCTGTACTCATATTCTAAGGTACATCCTTTTCTAAGGTAAATCCACTTATATGAAACAATTGACATTTCTGCAATTATCTACACATGGGCTTTCTCCTTTTCTTAACAACTACATCTATTGTACATCTTTAATCTTTGCCTACCACTCTTTGGATTTTCACAATCCGAGCCTAAATGTACAAACCCGTTTATCAAACTCTTCCCATGTATAGACCTTCTCTATGCCCCGAGAAACGCACTTCCTTATGCCAAAAGTGTCAATACAAGAATTTTGTCTTCCATCGATGAATGCGGAGCGTACGAAGAACCTCCTCAAGATGAATAGCATGCTTTTCCATACTCTTGGGAAAACACCAAAATGTCGTCCACAAACACCATCATGAACTTATTTAGGACAAGGCTCAACAAATCTACCAAATAGACTGGGGCATTGGTTAGCCCAAATGGCATAACCAACCACTCAAAGAATCTGTCGGGTGTCCTAAATGCGTCTTGTCAATGCTATCATCAGCAACTCTAAGCTGATGGAATCCCGTGGCTAAATCAAGCTGAGAGAATACCGAAGAGCCAACTAACTGATCAAAAAGGTCATCTATCCTAGGGAGTGGATAACAGTTCTTCTTTGTGAGCTTATTTAATTCCTTGTAGTCCACGCAAAGTCGAAGAGAACCATCCGCCTTAGTAGCAAAGACGACTGGCGCTCCCCATTCTGATATGCTCCTTCTTATGAAACCCTTCTCCAAAAGCTCACAGATCTTGCTTTCTCAATTTCTTCCTCTCCCTAGGTGTCATGGGTAATGCTACTAGCTTAGCATTATCAGTTAAATAAATCCTGATGTCAATCTCTCTCTTAGGGGAGTAGTCCCCAAACCTCCTCAAAGATGTTTGGAAAATCTCTGACGACAGGACCCAAATCTAACTCTGATGATGATGAATCGAGGGAATAAAGCAAACTCAACCATGACTGACCCTTGTAGGTCGCAAGAAACCTCGAGAGTCCTACCGCTGCATGTCTCTAGTCTAATGACTCTCCTTTTGCTATCTAATATAGCTCCATATACGGATAGCCAATTCATTCCCAAAAATCATCCCATACCCCGAAAATCCCAAAACATAGGCGTCGTAGTTAAATTCTACGCCTAGGATAAAAAATTTCAAACCCCTACAAACCATAGAAAAGTGTGTCGATCCTCATATGGGGTTTGAAACAACAATGGGGTCTACTACTAAAGAGATGTCTAAGTGCAAACAATCTGCAAAAGAACTCGTAATGAAAGGGTGTGATGCTATGAAATCGAAAAGAGCCGAATGGGAAAATCAGAAAGAGAGATTAATCCTTCTAAAGAGATTTTCCTACCTCTATCTGAATCAATGCTAGAAAGTGCTGCATCCAAAGCCTGTACCTGCGTCTTAGGTGTGCTTGCTCTCTGCCCCGTTCTCTAAGGACAAACTCTACTAAGATGACCAGGTTGCCCATAGTTGAAACACCTCCCCTTCATCGTTTTATTCTTATAGTCCCTTGCGTAATGACCAACCAATCCATAGTTATTGCATTTCTGTAACGACCCCGGATTTTTATTAAATTTAAATTAATGATTTATTGAATTTTTGAATAAAAAAATTTGTGAAATAAATTGATAAATGGATGCGAGTTTCCCCTCCAGATGAATTCTATGTTAAATCAATTAAAATCTAAAATATTGTATATATGTGATTAGATTCAAATTTCAAGTAAATGGTTAATAATAATAATTGAATTTATAAATTCAACATAAGACAATAATATACATAAGTATGAAATAACTTGCAAAGCAAATAATAAAATAAGTAAAACAAAAATGTTTAACAAACAAAACAACTTTATGTATGCAAATAAAGTTATGTAACCAGACAAGAAGTATTTTAAAAAACAAGAACAAAGTAATACTTTCGAGTGCATGCAAGTTGAAAATCTGGAAAACAAAGCACAAAACCAGGCAAGCAAAGGAAATAAAAATAAAATATCTATATAAGTACACAAAAGAAATGATGCATGTAAACAAAGAAGTAAACATTTGTACCTACTGCTATCCTCTCAGCCGAAATGCAAAGATATCAGCCACCATTTGAGAAATAATCTCTGCTTTGTTGTACAACCAAAATATAATATACAACTTGTACAAATTTATATGCACCCTGTCACCTTCTTTTCCATATACCCTCATTTTAGTTCGAGCTGAGAAAGTATAGAGCAAACATCATTTTGAAAACTAAAAGATAAATCTAATGAAGATGGAATGCAAAGGTTCAAATTGGAAAATCAAAATGGAAGCTTGCATTTCTCAAACCTGTTTCAAAAAAACAAAGCTCTGTTCTTCAAAATGATTGTGAGCAAACCTTTAATTTAAACCTTTAACCTATTTATATGTGTTGATTGTGAGTAAACCTTTTACTTAAAAATAGTTTACAAATATGTGATGGAATCTGTTGCATATGCAGGAATATAGTTTAAAATGCTTGCTTGATTTTAAATGTGTGAATATAAGTATAGCATATTTGTAAAATGGTCTCTGTGTATTTTCATTTAAGCTCTGTTGTTAGTGATAGGTTCACCTTCATCATCAAAATAGATCCTATCTCCCTGTATAATCAATATTAGACTTTGATTTCTGAAAAGGAAATGATAATAACAATGTGTTATTGTTTTTAAAAATAATTTTAAGTGTTTAAAACTAACAAATATACTGTAATATTAAGATTACAGTAAAATCAAGATTTTGTAAAAAAAATCAAATACGATAATTTTAAAATCTGATTATATAACTTGGATCGTGAATCCAATTCATGAATTTAGAAATAGATTTTGTAATTTTTAATGGTGTATTGGCCGAGATATTGAATGATGCACGATTTCTGGGATTTGGTCAATTGCCGAGGATCGGCGATGACTGGTGGTTCGATCTTTGGTACGGAGGAGGCTAGAGGATGGTAGATTGATGGAAAAATAGGCGTATATTTTTCCAAAGATCGTGTTGAGCTATCGAAAGTGATTTAGGGTTTAGTGGAAGAAATTGAAGGGTCGACTTTGTCAAGGTGGTACGGCATCGGTGGCGCACCGGGTTCGGTCGCGTAGGGGGGAATGGTTTCAATGGCTCGAGAGGTGTCTATGGTTGTCACAGTTTGGGTTCTAGTGATGGGATCATCGGTGAATTGGGAATTTTCGGTGATGGTCGAAATCCATGTTTCAACCTGATTGCTCGATTTTGTTCTTCGATTCATTTTTCGTATCTGTGTGTTGCTGGAGACTGATTCGACTGGTCGGAGGCAGGAGAGTGGATCGTCGGCGATCGTGGTCGTCGTGCACGTGCACGATGACATTTGCGTGCATCAGAGTTTTAGTTTTGGGGTCGAAGGAATTTTCTTCGCGAGTGTGTCTGGGTGATGATGTGTGTGGGAAGATGGAGTTGGTCTCGAGTTTGACCTCATGGGAATGAAGTGGTTTCTCGGGTGAATACTCGGGTTTTGTCTTGAGTAGGTATAATAACAGTTTTCAAACTTTAAAAAAAATTCAAGTTTAAACATTTTTAACTCATTCTTTTAAATAATTGTTTTTTATTTAAGTATGGGATTAGTTAAGGATTTTGATAATAATTACCTAATAATTAATGAAGGTGATTAAGGATAATTAAGTAATATAAGTAATTGAGGGTAATTAATTACTTAAAGATGATTACCTAATGGAAGTAATTTAAAGAAATTAATTATTGATTAAAGGTTGATAAATCAAGTGATTGAACAATAATTAATTAAAGGATAATTAATTAATGTGATAAATTAATTAAGGTGATTAATTTGAGAATATTTAATTAAAGGTTAATTAATCAAAATAATTTGTAATTAACCGGTAATTAACCAGGATTAGTGACTAATCTGATTTAAGTTAGTCAGATAATTAATTGACCTTACTTATGATGTTTGAATTTCATTGAATGCTGCATATTGGATTGATATCTCTGTTATGTGATTATGATGCTATGAATTGCTTTGTATTGAGCTGTTATATCTGTGATGAATATACTGTTATATGAATATGAAAACCCTTGACTCGTAAACGACATTTGAATTTCGATGCGACAGGGAGTCGGATTCCAGTTGGTTATCCGAAACCCACATCGAATTATAATAGTGAATCTTTGTGATTGACAAATTTATTTTATCTATGAATCTGTGAATGAAGATAAGCGTTATCGATTATACCGCTTATCGATATTGATATATCTGTGATGATTGATGATGTTGCACTATTGTGTAAAACCCCTGGACTACACCTTTACACACACAAATATGGATTTCACGTGGAAATCGGTTAAATCACAGATGATGTAGATTTAATGTTTTTGAAATTGAAATGTTAATTTCAATTGATTTTGAAATTGGAAGATTTGGGGTTTAATATGAAAAGCTTTTGAAATGGAATTTCAAAGATAAAAGTTATTTTGAATAACTTAATCGAGTTTTGAAAATTTAAATAATTTGATTTAAATTTGAATTCAAGTTTGAAATTGAATTCTATGATTTGAAACTAAGGATTAAAGATGCTGTACAAGTTATATATGGGTTAAACCATTTTAAAAGTATTGATTTGGGAATTTGAATTTAATTCAGGGTTTTAACTCGTGTAAATATAACTGGATTTTTCCGAAACGAAAACTACTTGTTTTCAAATAATAATAGCTTTCATTTTAAGAAAGGATTTCCAAATTGTGTTGAACGGTTTCAAGTTTGAAATGGAATTGAAATGTTTTGAAAACTATGAAATGAGTCTTTGATTTCAAAAACCGGATGAGTTAATCTAACTTGAAATAGAATTGTTTTGAAAGCTATAGGTTAAATCTTGATTTAAAGATTTAACGATATAATCAAATTGAAATGGAAATCGATTTGAAAATCTATGAATGAATCTTTGGAAACGAGTTTGAAAGCTATAAGTTAAATCTTGATTTAAAGATTTAACGAGTTAATCAAATTGAAATGGAAATCGATTTGAAAATCTATGAATGAATCTTTGTGAATGGGGTTAACTTTGTGAAATAAATCTTTTTGTTTAAAAGATTAAAGTGTGGAAATTGTTTAAACCATTGAAGGTTTTTGAAATGAATCTTTTTGTTTAAAAGATTGGAAATGGTAATTTGTTTAACCATTCGAATGAAATGTTTTAAGCTTTAAGCTGTGATTTAACTGAGACCCCAGTATCCATATGATTTTTAATTGCGCTCGTTATTCGGTTTAGCCGGGAAAGGACCTTTGTGTCATATAACCCATTCCGAATAGTAATACGACGTATATGGATAGCATTTGAAGACCGGTGGTGAAGACCGAGTATTTGCGAGAGCGATATGATGACCTATCGATTTTCTCTGCATCATGGCTCCGGTATAGAGATTCCCTAAGTGATGGGAAGTCCGATCGAGATTGTGAATACCCGGATTTGCAAGGGCTTCTTTGGAAGTGCCTTCGATTCTGTTCGAACCCGGAACAGACTTGTATGGATGTGTGTCTGACGTTACACTTTGAGATGTAAAGCTGGTTTCTATCAAATACATTTCTGTTGGTGGCGGAGAATTTATTCTCTTAGCTTAACACCCTTCTCTGAGACGTACGAGCTTAGAGGTTATGTAGTTGATGGTTACTAGTGATACATTCCCAATTTGGTAATGTGGCATACGAAGTGTTGCTGATCATTTGTTGATCAAAGCGTGGCTTTGTGAAAAAGCGTAGTGTATGTGGACGAGACTTCGTCGAGCCTCACAACCCGGTAATGGTCGAAACAGGAATGTTGCGACAAAGGTTTGTAGGGGTAGCGCCCCTAGGGTATGTCATTTCCTTCTGGATAAAGGGTAGTATCATGGTATGGAGCCCAGATACTTACTTATGTGGATATACTTTATTTATTATGTGTGATGTTGGTTATCGAGGGCGCGGATAAAGGTCGGTAACGACCGGGGGATGACATGACTCGTGTGTTAGTTACCTAGTTACAGCTGTACAGCGTGAGGTAGCGTCAGTGTGTTAGTTACCTAGTTACAGCTGTACAGCGTGAGGTAGCGTCGGCCTTTTGTTTGCAGAGATCCGGTTAGGATCCGGGGCGTCTTTCCAGAGGCGTTTCTATTTCGGTAAGGAAGTTCCTTAGCCTGATCATTTGTTGGAAATCCAAAGAAGCAATACGAACCCTGTACGGTTTTAGTTGTATTACCTGCTATGGAATGTGGCGGTAACCTGCTATTGAACGTAGTAGCTATAGTAGGCATACGATGAAATGTTGTATGCTGGCTAAGATTAATATTATATTTTCGAAATGTTTTCTACACTATGCACTAGAAATAATATCAAAAGAGTTTTGATTTTGCGTAGTAAGCATGTTTGACTATCATAAGGAGAAATCTCCTCCAATTCTGCGATTGCATTGTGTGTGTGGTGGGAGGTCTTATGGTAGTTTCATTTTCGAAAAGCATTGCGGATTTCAATGTTTAAAAGCCTTTGTTGCTTGTTTTAAAGATAAATTGTTTTTGTTGCTCACACCAGTCCCATGACTGATCCGGAGTTTATTGTTCCCTTCCTAAACTCTGGGTGCCCACAATTTTCCACACGGGCAGTCTAGAGTTGGGTTTTTTCAGATATTCAGGTTTAGTAGATTATCTGGAGCTAGTTCATTCATCGGAGTTGCTTATCTTGGAGTTGTGGATTCATTCTTGTCTGAAGATCATTTTGGAGTTATCACTTCTATTGATATTGTTCCGCTGCTGATGTTATCTTTTCTTTTCCGCTGCTATTTGTTGTATCATATCTCTGATGTATATAGATATTCATTGTATCATCATTGTATCTGGATATTGTATCAGATGTTGTATATCTATATTGTTTTCTTTCTTCCGCTGTGTTGTTTACTTAATTGTGTTATAAGCTCCGGAGAACCAGATTTGGCATTTGAATCTACGGCATTTTGAGTACAAGTAGAGTACGGGTGCCGATTTTCGAAGGCCAACTTTTGGGTCTTTACAAGTGGTATCAGAGCTAAGGTTGAACTTTAGCTCAGGAGTATAACACATTAAGTAGCTCATTAGAGATAGGGTGAAGTATGCCGTAGAATGAGTAATTCTCAGATATCCGTCCGTACGTCTCAGTAAATTCTCTTGCTATCCACAGATAGTAAGTATGAGTGTAAGAAGAGGATGAGATAGGGGACAGGAGAATACGACTATAAATGGTCGATACCCTGTAACAAAAAGGAAACAATCTTTTCTCTATCAATCTCTTTCGTTCAACATCTCTTTCTCAATTCTTCGATAGTTTCTGGTAGATCCAGAAAGAAGATTCGATATATTAATATGGGACATAAACTCCAACTGAGCCAAAATTATTTGTTTGGATGAATTGTTTGAATTGGTTGCTATGGTTGATAGGTATACTTTGGTTTCTAAACTAAAAGCATTGAAGTTGTATCCATATATCTATCTATTCTTTGGGTCCCGATATGTTCTACGAATGGTTAGTTATACTTCGAACTAACCGATGCCACTGTATATTTCGTAGAGCTGGATAACCCGAGTATCTTGTGAAGTGTCAAACAGATTCGTTCTTGTATCTATTATCGATATTCTGATTTGGTAAACCAAATGCGGAATAGATGTTCAGTTTGATTTGATGAAACGTTCTTCATCCATCTTTGTGTCTCCTTGGTAATTTCGAGGACGAAATTCTTTTAAGGGGGGAAGTCTGTAACGACCCCGGATTTTTATTAAATTTAAATTAATGATTTATTGAATTTTTGAATAAAAAAATTTGTGAAATAAATTGATAAATGGATGCGAGTTTCCCCTCCAGATGAATTCTATGTTAAATCAATTAAAATCTAAAATATTGTATATATGTGATTAGATTCAAATTTCAAGTAAATGGTTAATAATAATAATTGAATTTATAAATACAACATAAGACAATAATATACATAAGTATGAAATAACTTGCAAAGCAAATAATAAAATAAGTAAAACAAAAATGTTTAACAAACAAAACAACTTTATGTATGCAAATAAAGTTATGTAACCAGACAAGAAGTATTTTAAAAAACAAGAACAAAGTAATACTTTCGAGTGCATGCAAGTTGAAAATCTGGAAAACAAAGCACAAAACCAGGCAAGCAAAGGAAATAAAAATAAAATATCTATATAAGTACACAAAAGAAATGATGCATGTAAACAAAGAAGTAAACATTTGTACCTACTGCTATCCTCTCAGCCGAAATGCAAAGATATCAGCCACCATTTGAGAAATAATCTCTGCTTTGTTGTACAACCAAAATATAATATACAACTTGTACAAATTTATATGCACCCTGTCACCTTCTTTTCCATATACCCTCATTTTAGTTCGAGCTGAGAAAGTATAGAGCAAACATCATTTTGAAAACTAAAAGATAAATCTAATGAAGATGGAATGCAAAGGTTCAAATTGGAAAATCAAAATGGAAGCTTGCATTTCTCAAACCTGTTTCAAAAAAACAAAGCTCTGTTCTTCAAAATGATTGTGAGCAAACCTTTAATTTAAACCTTTAACCTATTTATATGTGTTGATTGTGAGTAAACCTTTTACTTAAAAATAGTTTACAAATATGTGATGGAATCTGTTGCATATGCAGGAATATAGTTTAAAATGCTTGCTTGATTTTAAATGTGTGAATATAAGTATAGCATATCTGTAAAATGGTCTCTGTGTATTTTCATTTAAGCTCTGTTGTTAGTGATAGGTTCACCTTCATCATCAAAATAGATCCTATCTCCCTGTATAATCAATATTAGACTTTGATTTCTGAAAAGGAAATGATAATAACAATGTGTTATTGTTTTTAAAAATAATTTTAAGTGTTTAAAACTAACAAATATACTGTAATATTAAGATTACAGTAAAATCAAGATTTTGTAAAAAAAATCAAATACGATAATTTTAAAATCTGATTATATAACTTGGATCGTGAATCCAATTCATGAATTTAGAAATAGATTTTGTAATTTTTAATGGTGTATTGGCCGAGATATTGAATGATGCACGATTTCTGGGATTTGGTCAATTGCCGAGGATCGGCGATGACTGGTGGTTCGATCTTTGGTACGGAGGAGGCTAGAGGATGGTAGATTGATGGAAAAATAGGCGTATATTTTTCCAAAGATCGTGCTGAGCTATCGAAAGTGATTTAGGGTTTAGTGGAAGAAATTGAAGGGTCGACTTTGTCAAGGTGGTACGGCATCGGTGGCGCACCGGGTTCGGTCGCGTAGGGGGGAATGGTTTCAATGGCTCGAGAGGTGTCTATGGTTGTCACAGTTTGGGTTCTAGTGATGGGATCATCGGCGAATTGGGAATTTTCGGTGATGGTCGAAATCCATGTTTTAACCTGATTGCTCGATTTTGTTCTTCGATTCATTTTTCGTATCTGTGTGTTGCGTGGTGTTGCTGGAGACTGATTCGACTGGTCGGAGGCAGGAGAGTGGATCGTCGGCGATCGTGGTCGTCGTGCACGTGCACGATGACATTTGCGTGCATCAGAGTTTTAGTTTTGGGGTCGAAGGAATTTTCTTCGCGAGTGTGTCTGGGTGATGATGTGTGTGGGAAGATGGAGTTGGTCTCGAGTTTGACCTCGTGGGAATGAAGTGGTTTCTCGGGTGAATACTCGGGTTTTGTCTTGAGTAGGTATAATAACAGTTTTCAAACTTTAAACAAAATTCAAGTTTAAACATTTTTAACTCATTCTTTTAAATAATTGTTTTTTATTTAAGTATGGGATTAGTTAAGGATTTTGATAATAATTACCTAATAATTAATGAAGGTGATTAAGGATAATTAAGTAATATAAGTAATTGAGGGTAATTAATTACTTAAAGATGATTACCTAATGGAAGTAATTTAAAGAAATGAATTATTGATTAAAGGTTGATAAATCAAGTGATTGAACAATAATTAATTAAAGGATAATTAATTAATGTGATAAATTAATTAAGGTGATTAATTTGAGAATATTTAATTAAAGGTTAATTAATCAAAATAATTTGTAATTAACCGGTAATTAACCAGGATTAGTGACTAATCTGATTTAAGTTAGTCAGATAATTAATTGACCTTACTTATGATGTTTGAATTTCATTGAATGCTGCATATTGGATTGATATCTCTGTTATGTGATTATGATGCTATGAATTGCTTTGTATTGAGCTGTTATATCTATGATGAATATACTGTTATATGAATATGAAAACCCTTGACTCGTAAACGACATTTGAATTTCGATGCGACAGGGAGTCGGATTCCAGTTGGTTATCCGAAACCCACATCGAATTATAATAGTGAATCTTTGTGACTGATAAATTTATTTTATCTATGAATCTGTGAATGAAGATAAGCGTTATCGATTATACCGCTTATCGATATTGATATATCTGTGATGATTGATGATGTTGCAGTATTGTGTAAAACCCTTGGACTACACCTTTACACACACAAATATGGATTTCACGTGGAAATCGGTTAAATCACAGATGATGTAGATTTAATGTTTTTGAAATTGAAATGTTAATTTCAATTGATTTTGAAATTGGAAGATTTGGGGTTTAATATGAAAAGCTTTTGAAATGGAATTTCAAAGATAAAAGTTATTTTGAATAACTTAATCGAGTTTTGAAAATTTAAATAATTTGATTTAAATTTGAATTCAAGTTTGAAATTGAATTCTATGATTTGAAACTAAGGATTAAAGATGCTGTACAAGTTATATATGGGTTAAACCATTTTAAAAGTATTGATTTGGGAATTTGAATTTAATTCAGGGTTTTAACTCGTGTAAATATAACTGGATTTTTCCAAAACGAAAACTACTTGTTTTCAAATAATAATAGCTTTCATTTTAAGAAAGGATTTCCAAATTGTGTTGAACGGTTTCAAGTTTGAAATGGAATTGAAATGTTTTGAAAACTATGAAATGAGTCTTTGATTTCAAAAACCGGATGAGTTAATCTAACTTGAAATAGAATTGTTTTGAAAGCTATAGGTTAAATCTTGATTTAAAGATTTAACGATATAATCAAATTGAAATGGAAATCGATTTGAAAATCTATGAATGAATCTTTGGAAACGAGTTTGAAAGCTATAAGTTAAATCTTGATTTAAAGATTTAACGAGTTAATCAAATTGAAATGGAAATCGATTTGAAAATCTATGAATGAATCTTTGTGAATGGGGTTAACTTTGTGAAATAAATCTTTTTGTTTAAAAGATTAAAGTGTGGAAATTGTTTAAACCATTGAAGGTTTTTGAAATGAATCTTTTTGTTTAAAAGATTGGAAATGGTAATTTGTTTAACCATTCGAATGAAAAGTTTTAAGCTTTAAGCTGTGATTTAACTGAGACCCCAGTATCCATATGATTTTTAATTGCGCTCGTTATTCGGTTTAGCCGGGAAAGGACCTTTGTGTCATATAACCCATTCCGAATAGTGATACGACGTATATGGATAGCATTTGAAGACCGGTGGTGAAGACCGAGTATTTGCGAGAGCGATATGATGACCTATCGATTTTCTCTGCATCATGGCTCCGGTATAGAGATTCCCTAAGTGATGGGAAGTCCGATCGAGATTGTGAATACCCGGATTTGCAAGGGCTTCTTTGGAAGTGCCTTCGGTTCTGTTCGAACCCGGAACAGACTTGTATGGATGTGTGTCTGACGTTACACTTTGAGATGTAAAGCTGGTTTCTATCAAATACATTTCTGTTGGTGGCGGAGAATTTATTCTCTTAGCTTAACACCCTTCTCTGAGACGTACGAGCTCAGAGGTTATGTAGTTGATGGTTACTAGTGATACATTCCCAATTTGGTAATGTGGCATACGAAGTGCTGCTGATCATTTGTTGATCAAAGCGTGGCTTTGTGAAAAAGCGTAGTGTATGTGGACGAGACTTCATCGAGCCTCACAACCCGGTAATGGTCGAAACAGGAATGTTGCGACAAAGGTTTGTAGGGGTAGCGCCCCTAGGGTATGTCATTTCCTTCTGGATAAAGGGTAGTATCATGGTATGGAGCCCAGATACTTACTTATGTGGATACACTTTATTTATTATGTGTGATGTTGGTTATCGAGCGCGCGGATAAAGGTCGGTAACGACCGGGGGATGACATGACTCGTGTGTTAGTTACCTAGTTACAGCTGTACAGCGTGAGGTAGCGTCAGTGTGTTAGTTACCTAGTTACAGCTGTACAGCGTGAGGTAGCGTCGGCCTTTTGTTTGCAGAGATCCGGTTAGGATCCGGGGCGTCTTTCCAGAGGCATTTCTATTTCGGTAAGGAAGTTCCTTAGCCTGATCATTTGTTGGAAATCCAAAGAAGCAATACGAACCCTGTACGGTTTTAGTTGTATTACCTGCTATGGAATGTGGCGGTAACCTGCTATTGAACGTAGTAGCTATAGTAGGCATACGATGAAATGTTGTATGCTGGCTAAGATTAATATTATATTTTCGAAATGTTTTCTACACTATGCACTAGAAATAATATCAAAAGAGTTTTGATTTTACGTAGTAAGCATGTTTGACTATCATAAGGAGAAATCTCCTCCAATTCTGCGATTGCATTGTGTGTGTGGTGGGAGGTCTTATGGTAGTTTCATTTTCGAAAAGCATTGCGGATTTCAATGTTTAAAAGCCTTTGTTGCTTGTTTTAAAGATAAATTTTTTTTGTTGCTCACACCAGTCCCATGACTGATCCGGAGTTTATTGTTCCCTTCCTAAACTCTGGGTGCCCACAATTTTCCACACGGGCAGTCTAGAGTTGGGTTTTTTCAGATATTCAGGTTTAGTAGATTATCTGGAGCTAGTTCATTCATCGGAGTTGCTTATCTTGGAGTTGTGGATTCATTCTTGTCTGAAGATCATTTTGGAGTTATCACTTCTATTGATATTGTTCCGCTGCTGATGTTATCTTTTCTTTTCCGCTGCTATTTGTTGTATCATATCTCTGATGTATATAGATATTCATTGTATCATCATTGTATCTGGATATTGTATCAGATGTTGTATATCTATATTGTTTTCTTTCTTCCGCTGTGTTGTTTACTTAATTGTGTTATAAGCTCCGGAGAACCAGATTTGGCATTTGAATCTACGGCATTTTGAGTACAAGTGGAGTACGGGTGCCGATTTTCGAAGGCCAAATTTTGGGTCTTTACAAGCATTTCCCTCTTTTCTTGATCCACTTCTGAGGTCCTCCAAATCTAACATCCTAAACCTTTGCTCCATAAGCTCCAACCTAGCTCATGCCTCCTCGAAATCCTCTATGCCAGAAATCGTTCTGCCTCCTAGACTAGAAAAGTTCTTGCATATCTTAGAAAAAATGGCTGCTGTAGATGGATTAAAGGGACCTCCACCTACCGGTGTTGTATTGGGCGCTTGCCCTTGCACCTCTGGTATCGTAGCTCTACGGAACCAGTCAGCCATATTATGCAAAGAAAAGGAAACTTAGGCACGAAAGAATTAAAAGAAGGTTGAACTGGACTTTTGAGGGAATTTTTATAAAAACTCTTTTATACTTGAAAAACTACTTCTATAATAAGAGTTTCTTTATGAAAAATACTTCTAATTTGAAGATATACTACTTAAAAATAGGTTGCTTTTGGAAAGATACTTTATTTTTAAAACAAGTTTTTAGGAATCCTGTAACCTTAGGCTTTGATACCAAGTGTAACACCCCACACCCCTTAGTATACCCAAAAGGTCACGCTAAAAGGCATGGTGCGTTGTAAGTATAACTAAAACTAGTAGAGACTAAGATTCACAAGACAAAAATTAAATAATAATAACAATAATAATAACAACGCAGCGGAAACAATTATAGTATTTTGCTAAAAAACAAATTCCATAATATAAGATGATAAAAATAAGTCACCATATACACAATACATCATATGACAAAATACCTATACAAGTCTCGTGAAATCAAAACCCAAAAGTCTCAAATAATATTAGAGTACAATACATCCCTCTCAAAATACCAGCTCAACAAAAGAACTAAAAACTAGAACTAAAGGAAAGAAATACATGATAGAATCTCCAACAAGTCTCCAAGAAGCTGCGGTTTACTTTCCTTGCCCCTGATTGCCTATGGGGGGAAAGGAGAAAATAGAGGAGTGGGTCAGACTGAAATTCTGGTGAATGATAGAAATTACTAGAATATTTAAGCAAAGTAAAAGTAATAGACCTTACTACAGTTCTAGTATATAAAAGGAAACAAAGGAAATATGAAGAAGAAATAAGCTGGAATTAAATACGATTTAACTAAATTAACACAATTGATTAACTTTGATTATTTGCACTTGTCTTTGATAGCTGCTTTGATTAGGCTGAATTCCTAATCCTATAATTAGGCTAAAATCCTAATTCTACCCTTTGATCGGCCTGCTACTCCATAGACCTAATGCAGACTAGACGCTTATAGCTTCCTACACAGAAGGCAATAGTCTCTACGATAGACACACTTACTAAGTGCTTGGAACTCATAACGATTTATGAGCCATCATTGGAAGTCGCACGCGTGACCACCACTATGCTCGCGTTACCTATTGTTCCACCTATTGGGTCTTCTTATTACCTCAAGCTCCAGCATAAGCGTACCCCTCGTCTCACTTCAGGATTATGTGAGACACCTCGTCTCACTTCAGGGTTATAAGAGACACCTCGTTTCACTTCAGGGTTATGTGAAACACCGTGTCCATAGAAATTATAGGGGAAATGCTGTTGGTATTGGCCCGTCATCCAAACAATATCTAGTTATGCCCCTTGCCCAAATCCCTATGATTTGGACTTCTACTTATTGACCATTTACTACCGTTATTAACATAATCATGCCCCTCATCTCACTTCGGGATTATGTGAGACACATCGTCTCACTTCAGGGTTATATGAGACACCTCGTCTCACTTCAGGGTTATATGAGACACCTCTTCTCACTTCAGGGTTATGTGAAACACCATGTCCATAGAAATAAGAGAATGTTATTTGGTACAGGTCCTACTTTAATTCTTTGCTTATTAACTTAAATAAATTTTTTAAATAAGCCTTTACTTTTGTTCTTACTATCTGTGCTTGTTAATTTATCCTAAGTTTAAAATAAGCCTCACACTTTTCTATTTCTTATTATAACCTACGTTATAATCATGCTTATTACTTAACCCAAGGTCTAAGTGTAAAAATAAGCTTCTTTCATCTTATACTCTTTTTAGTTATAATTCTAAGTTATAACTAGGCCAATTATCTTTAATTAGTCCAATTCTAACATCAATATCATAATTAGGCTTAGTCTCAGTCTTAATTCCATTTTTATTACAGTCTTTACAATTTACATCTTATCTTCCGTTATTTTAGTATTCTTATAATTTTAATCCATATTCACGTTTAATCTATTCTAATCCATACGCAAAGAAGAAGGAGAAATAAAAGAAAACTGAAAATATAAGAAAATCCAAAGCGTAGGAAAAAGATGTAAATAACGCATAAATAACAGTAAATAAATTAAAATACTGTGAATAAATGGAAAAGCTATAATTAATAGAAATAAACTAAAATTAACTGAAAAGAATAGCTAAAAGAAATAGACTGAAAATAATTCTAAAAACTATAAATAAACACTAAAAAGGTTATTCCGAAAATCGTAGTAAAACTACAACTATTGGAAACCTTATTATTTTAAATTACTTAAAAATCTAAATAATTACAATCACTCACCTGTCGTCCTAAGCTCTTCCCTTTAGGCCTTCTCGGATCCACTTGGGGTTGTTAAATATTTTAATTTAAAACGATTTTCTCCATGGAAAATTATTCCGCTTAGGGTCCTTCCTAAAAAGGTGAACCCAATTGGAGAAAATCTTAAAATGAGAAAAATTGTTAGGCCAAGGGTCTTATTTATAGGGGTAGAAGTGGATCTCAGACCGTTAGATTTGGGAATTGAATAGGATGCAACCACGTCATTGGCTGAATAGGAGCCATCGGATGCAAGAACGGAAGGACTAGCTGAAGCTAAAGAATGCAAAAATACGTGTATGAATGCTCTGGAACGAAGAAAATTTTCTTCGTTCCAAACCTGTAAGCGGGTCGACCGCCCCTCTCCTTAGGTCGAACAGCCGGTCGACCTAGCCCAATATTTTTTTTTTCTGTTTTTCTTTTTTCTTGTTTATTTTGTTTCTAGCTCATATTATCTCGTATTCTGACGTTCTATATATGAAAATTGACCAGAAAATTACCACGGATACAATGGTGCAACTCCCGTGGCTCGATTCTGATAATTTCACAAAGTTATTTTATTATTTCATTAATTAACGAATTAATAATTATGGGTTAAATTTTGGTTTGTTATAATGGTATTAAAAATAGCATTTGTATTTTTAAAATGCATTAAAATGAGTGAAAATTTCCGAAGTGTTCCATATGTACCCGATTTGGCTTGGCATCCGTTAGCTTTTGCATCCATACGTACTCGATTTGGCTTGGCATCTGGATAGCATTTTAGTTATGAAGTTCACTATCATATTTAAAATATTAAAAATGATATTTCAATATAGCATTTTAATTACAAAGTCCATTGGCATGTTTACAATATGCAAAATTGTAGTTTATGTAGCATTTCCGTTATGAAGTCCCCTACCATGTTTATGGTATGCAAAAAAATATTTTAATGTAGCATTTTAATTACAAAGTCTAATAACATGTTTAGGATATTCAAAATGCTAGTTTAATATAGCATTTTATTTATGGAGTACACTAGTTTTTTTGAAATATACAAAATGGTAGTTTAATATAGCATGTTAGTTACAAAGTATCGTAGTATGTTTATGATATCTAAAATGATAGTGAAAAGTGGCATTTTAGCTATGAAGTAGAATAACATGTTTAAAACATGCAAAATGATAGTTTAATGTAGTTTTTAGTTACAAAGTCTAAAGCATGTTAATGATATTTGAAATGAAAAATTAATGTAGCATTTTAACTATGAAGTATACTGGTATTTTTAGAATATGCAAAATGATAGTTAAAGATAACATTATATTTACAAGATAGACTAGTTTGTATGTAATATGCTAAATGATAATTAAAGGTAGTATTGCATTTTTAAAGTGAACTAGCACGTGTAGAATATGCTAAATGATAGTTAAAGGTAGCATTACATTTTTAAAGTGAACTAGAATGTATAGAATATGATAAGTGATAGTTGACTATAGCATTGTATTTTAAAAGTACACTAGCATGTGTTGAATATATAGAATGATAGTTAAATGTAACATTTGTATTGTAAATGTGCACTAGCATTTGTATTTTAAAAATGCTATTATCATTTTAAATTTTTCATGCATATATTTTCATTAACAAGAACTAAAGAAAAATTGGACAACTAGAACTCCGTCCAAACAAGGCCTGGAAACAAAATAAGAGTATGTGGCTTAAGGAAATAAAAGTAAAAGCGCAAAATTCCTATTGACATGCTTCATGTTTTAGCATGGAGTGCTGTCAATTAGTAACATGCAAATTGGTTTAATATTCTTATAACTATCACATTATTAATCTTAGTATCGTAACTTCACTTTTTTATGAAACTAAGAAATTGTTTTATTTCATGTTTTAATTAGGAAATAACAGCTTACGGTGGCTATTCGAGCAAACATCATGACCACAATCATAATAACATGAACTTGATAATTACCTTCCACCAACATTTGCTATTTTGCAAAGCTAAACTATTTCTAGTGGCATTGTTCAATATATATTGGTGTATATAATTGATTGTAAGATTGTGCTTCTTCCATCTAATATAAATTTATAAAATGATTAATGGATTACCTTTGTATGCAAAATGATAGCAAAATTTAACATTTTTGAACTATAAAGAAATGAATATAGCATTAGATGATTTAATGCTAATTTAATTTAGCATTTTTTATGTTATTGATTTTATTAAATTAAGATCGACGATGATGGTGCATCCCTGAGGTGGTATAGCGGGGGATGGCTGTAGCGATGAGGTGAACTGCTGTTTGTTTAAGGAACTGACGAGCTTCCCTCCGACGAAGACGATGGGAAAGCGGCATCGATGCCGATGGGGTGGAGCAGGGCGCGGTGCAGGTTGAGGCCATGGTGGTCGAGGTCGAGCTGTTGAAGGCGATGTTGATGAGAGGGGTAGGGGCTATAAGGTGGTGGTGTTAGCGGAAGAATAGGGGCAGGGCTATTGAACGTGAAATCTGATCGTGGACGTCAACAAGAGAGAAAATGTGGTTTTGTCCTTGCCTAAATTTGAAACCTTCTGTACTTGATCTAAAATTTTTACTAATGTTTGTCGTTTTTTCTAATTACCTCATACACACACACATACACACACTTTTGAAAACATAATAACCTAGATATGGAAAGTTAAGTATGAGTTAAGTAATTAATCATTATTAAGATGCATACACACACACACATGTGTGTGTGTGCTTAAATGGTTAACAATATATGTATGTATATGTATGAACCAATGAATTGATTAATTGATTGATTGGTTGATTAATTGAATGGATTGATTAGCTAATTGACTGATTGGTTGGTTGATTGGTTGGTTGGTTGGTTGGTTGATTGATTGATTCATTAAAGGAAGATCTACATAAATAACTTATCAAGAAGGCATCCAAGTTCAACTTATGTAATCGAACAGCCAAGATATCTTTACTTGTGAATGAAGTAATTAATCAATGGTTAGAAACAATGTAAATCCCCTATAAACACACAATTAATGGATCCCTAAGTCATTCATTGTAACCAAAATTCTACTTCAACTCTCTCCCCCTCCACTTCAATTATTTCTTAAAAATAAAATTAAACAAATCTAGAAGAAGGCAAGCTTTTAGAATCAACTTAGAGCTAATAGAAGAACATTTCTTCATCAAATTGGAGGGAAAGAGCTTAGGCTACAGGTGAGTGGGCATAGATCTAATAGTTATTTATTTGAATTAATTTTAAATCTATTTTAAATGATTAGATTGTTTAAAAACCTTTATTTATCTATTAAGTTGAAATTGAGGTTGTAAGTTGTAAACCACATAATCTACACTTGAGTTAGATCTTGTAACTGTTAAACTGATACCTATTATTTCTAATCTGCAAACCCTAGAATTGCTAGAAATTGGATAATTAATTAAACCAGAAATTAGGGTTAACACAACAAATTAGTTATCCGGAAGTCAGGGTTAAAATTAGAGATAAATCGACTGGAAATTAACGAACGAAACTAACAAACAAAGAGCAGAAAATGAAAAGAACGAAACCGAAAATTTTAAAAGGGCACGGTCGAACCTGGAATAGCCTAGGTCGAGCGGTAACGATCGACCTGGGAAAACTCTAGGTCGACCATCAAATGTAGAAATTGTTTTTTTGAACCTTGGCCATAGGCCCCATAAAATGAATGATAGTTGCTAGTTAATGAGCCCAAAAATAAACTATTTTGGGCCATGTTGTATGCGTAGAGAATATGAAAGTGTTAGCACCAAAATTGGTCACTAACCTCGTTCAGAA
Source organism: Allium fistulosum (assembly GCA_030737815.1). Taxonomy (NCBI): domain Eukaryota; kingdom Viridiplantae; phylum Streptophyta; class Magnoliopsida; order Asparagales; family Amaryllidaceae; genus Allium; species Allium fistulosum. The sequence goes on from CM060904.1 coordinate 362,178,827, forward strand.
AGATTGTGTAGAGATATAAGTGATGAAAGTAAATTAAACAGAGAAGACAATGCTAATTTAAATGCAGAAAGTAAGAACACCAAATTTATAGTGGTTCAGCGTAATTGCCTACGTCCACTTTGAGGTTAAACTTTATTGATCTTCTTTATAGTTGATTACAAATACAATTCATGAATCAAATGCTTGAATGAAGTTGTTTAAGTAGAGAAGATGAGCCTTGAAAATGGCAGAGTCTCCCCAGTATTCTCTCCAAAAAAGGATCCATTTCACTGTGACCATGCTCCTCTATTTATAGGCAAATATGGGCTGGACTTCCCAGGTGGGCTGGATAGCCGAACGCTCAAGCCCCAGTGCACTGGTCGCTGTATGCCGAACCAGGCGTGCCGAACGCTCTGATGCCGAACAGTCCCTTATATGCCGAATGATGTGGTTGATGTCTGGGAAGTGCAGGATGTTAGACAGTCGAAGCCGAACGCTCTGCTAGACGCCGAGTACTCTTGTTGCCGAGTACCACGCCGAGTACTCCTGTATGCCGAATGCTCTTGTATGCCGAGCAGCCTTGATGCCGAGCACCCTTGTATGCCGAGTAGTCTCGATGTCGAGCGCTCTTGTATGCCGTGTAGTCTCGATGCCGAGCGCTCTTGTATACCGAGCAGCCTTGATGCCGAGCACCCTTGTATGCCGAGTAGTCTCGATGCCGAGCACCCTTGTATGCCGAACGCTACAAGGGTGCTCGGCATACAAGGGTGCTCGGCATCGAGACTACTCGGCATACAAGGGTGCTCGGCATCAAGGCTGCTCGGCATACAAGAGCGCTCGGCATCGAGACTACTCGGCGTACAAGAGCGCTCGGCATCGAGACTACTCGGCATACAAGGGTGCTCGGCATCAAGGCTGCTCGGCATACAAGAGCATTCGGCATACAGGAGTACTCGGCGTGGTACTCGGCAACAAGAGTACTCGGCGTCTAGCAGAGCGTTCGGCTTCGACTGTCTAACATCCTGCACTTCCCAGACATCAACCACATCATTCGGCATATAAGGGACTGTTCGGCATCAGAGCGTTCGGCACGCCTGGTTCGGCATACAGCGACCACTGCACTGGGGCTTGAGCGTTTGGCTATCCAGCCCACCTGGAAAGTCCAGCCTATATTTGCCTATAAATAGAGGGGCAGGGTCATAGTGAAATGGATCCTTTTTTGGAGAGAATACTGGGGAGACTCTGCCATTTTTAAGACTCATCTTCTCTACTTAAACAACTTCATTCAAGCATTTGATTCACGAATTGTATTTGTAATCAACTATAAAGAAGATCAATAAAGTTTAACCTCAAAGTGGACGTAGGCAATTACGCTGAACCACTATAAATTTGGTGTTCTTACTTTCTGCATTTAAATTAGCATTGTCTTCTCTGTTTAATTTACTTTCATCACTTATATCTCTACACAATCTTTCTGAACGAGGTTAGTGACCAATTTTGGTGCTAACACTTTGGTGCTTTCACTGAGAATTGAATTCTCAGACCTCAAGGATCTGCTTTGAAGCTACTGGATTGAACAAATCCCCCAAAGAAGATCCGACTCACTGATAGGACATCCGTTGATTCTACTCAGAGTTCATACCAATAACTCTACAATGGCAAGACCACATACCAGGTCAGCTTCTCACAATGCGGATGCCCACAAGACTGCTAGCGTGCAACAAGCAGGGCCTAGCAATCAACCAGCAATTCCAAATACAGGAGTTGCCACTCAGGACCAAACTCCAGTTGTCACCAGAATAGAGTTCAACGACTTGATGAGAGAGCTCAGGGAAAGTAGGAGACAACTAGGAGAGCAGATGCAAGCCAATGCCAACCTGATGGCACAACTTACTCAACAGCAGCAACAGAATGCTGGGGGCAATCCCGCTGCTTACTCCTCATCTGACAGCTCTACTTCCTCTGATGAACCTCCCAGGCGCAGACGCCGTAAGACTGATGCTGCGCGAGCAGATGCTGCTGTTCGAACAGCTGGAGACCGCGACCAAGCAAGAGCTGGAAGCTTCAGGACCGGGATACAGATGGAAGATAGAGACCCAGATCATCAAAATGCTAACGATGTCGAACCTCAAGATGCACGATTGGCAGATCGCCAAGAGAGGAGGCATCATCATGGACAGGCGCGTAGAACAGACTCCAACCTTCTGCCTTCCATACCGACACCCGATCTGACAGCCATGATCAGGCAACTGATGAAAGAGAATCAGGGCTTATCAAATGATGACTGGGGAGTGTTGTTAGCACCAAAATTGGTCACTAACCTCGTAGAAAAAGATTGTGAAGAGATATAAGTGATGAAATCAAATTAAACAGAGAAGACAGTACTTATCTAAATACAGAAAGTAAGAACACCAAATTTATAGTGGTTCAGCGTAATTGCCTACGTCCACTTTGAAGTTAAACTTTATTGATCTTCTTTATAATTGATTACAAATACAATTCGTGAATCAAATGCTCGAATGAAGTTGTTAAGTAGAGAAGATGAGTCTTGAAAATGGCAGAGTTTCCCCGGTGTTTTCTCTCCAAAAAAGGATCCATTTCACTGTGACCCTGCCCCTCTATTTATAGGCAAAGATGGGCTGGACTTCCCAAGTGGGCTGATTGCCGAACGCTCCAGCCCGAGTGCAGTGGTCGCCGTATGACGAGCAAGGTTCGCCGAACGTTCTACGCCGAACCATCCCTTCTATGCCGAACGGTATGTTGGTGTCGTGGGAAGTGTAGGATGGTTGTCTGTTGAGGCCGAACGCTCTGCGCCGAACCATCCCTTCTATGCCGAACGAGGTGGTTGATGTTTGGGAAGTGTATTGTGTTAGTCAGTTGAAGCCGAACGCTCTTCTTGACGCCGAGTGCCCTTACGCCGAGTACTCCTAATCCCACCGGGTACTACGCCGAGTACTCCTGCATGCCGAACAGTCTCGTATGCCGAGCAGTCTTGATGCCGAGCACACTTGTCGCCGAGCACTCGTTGGATGTTGGGTGCCTCGCCGAACACTCTTGGCTGTCGAGTGCCTCGCCGAACACCATGGGATGCCGAGTACTCCTGTATGCCGAGAAGCCTTGACGCCGAGTACTCTGGTACGCCGAACAGTCTCGATGCCGGACACTAATGGATGACGAGTACTATGCCGAGTACTCATGGATGTCAGTTGCTTCGCCGAACACTCCTGGATGGCCAGTGCTTCGCCGAACACTCCTTGATGTCGGTCGCTCTCTGATGCCGAGCACTTATTGCCGAGTACTAGTTGCCTGGTCAAATCCCCAGGAAACACTTGCCCCCCAAAGTGTATTGCGTGGCCGAACGTGATGCGCTTTGAATCTGATACAATCTACCTTGGAGGTACCTTCTCGAGAATGCTAGCGAAGGTGGTGCAAGACGAACGAGATTTAGATGCCGAACGATACGCTCGAAGCCGAACGTACCTCGTGTGCCGAACGTCACACTGCTACGATGCCGAACCCTTCGGTGTTGACCGGTTCTACCGGGTATAGCCTCTTCAACTTCTACCTCCCTCTATATAACCAGGTCCTCACCGTCTCTTTTCCCTTTACGCCTTCTTTTCAGCCATTCCTTAAAGACTTTCAAATCTTCCCATCCTACCAGATATAAAGCCTATATAATCCATTCTCAACTTCGATCGTCGAATTAGGTATCCTTCCTCTAACAATTGCACTACTTCTCTTATGGACTTTAGTTGTAAACGCGTGGCTAGTAGGAGTGGTTTGCTCGTTTTGAGTTGTCTAATTGGGGATAGCTCCTCCGTGCCGAACGATAGAAGGGTAGATGGGGTGTTGAACGGCGTAGTCTTTGCCGGGCGATCCGTCTCTGTCGTTCGGCGTGGATGGAGAAGGTGTTGAAATCGTGGCGGAGCACCACTTTTAGCCGAACGATGACATTAGCCGACCAATACGATTGATACGCCGAACATTGACTTTAGCCGAACAACACAATTGACATGCCGAACACTGACTTTAGCCGAACAGTACAACTGACATGCCGAACGATGACTTTAGCCGATCAATACAATTGACATGCCGAACACTGACTTTAGCCGATCAGTACAATTGACACGCCAAACATTGACTTTAGCCGAACAGTATAACTGACATGCCGGACGATAACTTTAGCCGAACAATATAATGGACATGCCGAACAATATAATGGACATGCCGAACAATAACTTTAGCCGAACAACCCTTAGGTCGAACCATTACCTTAGTCAAACAAAGCAATTGCCGGACAATTCTTGGACCGGATAATGTCTTTAGCCGGTCAATACAAATGCCAAACAACATTAAAAATGCCGAACAGAATAAGTGTCTAGCTACACTTAAGCCGGTTACTTTAGAAATCATATGTCTTCTGAATCTGGGACTGTAATCTCCTCAAGGCGAGCTTTCTGAGACGGTCAGCGATGACGGTCTTCGAAGGCGATGATTCGAAGCTAAATATTACATCTTTAGAACCTTTAGATTCTTATTGCCTGCACACAATTGCTTGCACTAGTTCACACACCACATGGGTGGAAAAATCGTGTTGCTAATTCTAACGTTCAACGTTTTTTAAGTATAGCTCTCTCAAGCATTTAGCCAGGTTCATTATTTATTCGGGATGTCGAGAAAATCTAGTTCTGCCACCATATCTGACAGGCCTGGGCCGTCAGCAAGGCAAGGAGCCGCAGATGCTTCCAACCCGTCAATCTCTCTCGCTCATAACTTGGCGCCCGATGCTCTGGAGTCAACCATCTTACTGGACAATCCGATCGATTCTCAAGCCTCGAAGATCAACGAGGCCGCTCTGCAACGGATATGTTCCATTCACGGGATTCCCTTTGCTGACGTGTTAGTTCCTTCGAGACACGACCGCCCTCATTTGCCCCCAGTCGGGTACACAGCCTGCAACAAGTTCATGTGTTGGATGGGCAGCGTGCCTCTGTTCAATTTATTTCTCCGGGATGTGTTGCAGTATATAGAAATAGCTCCGTCGCAGCTGCACCCGAATGGCCATGCGTTTCTATATGGGACTTATTTACTTTTCATGGCCGTCTTCTCCAGACCTCCAACCCCCGGTGATATCCGATACATTTATATGTTCAAGAGACGGAAAGATAGCCCTTCTTTCATGTTCCTCAAGCCATACCACAAGTGCCAGATCTTGACAGGGGCCTGTAGCAAATTCGCCTTGTACAAACAGGAATGGTTCTATGTGCGCTGCCCTTCCGGTTTCGCTAGGAGATGGGTTGAAGGCAGTAAGTCTCTCTGCCGAGTTACTATTCGTATTTAACCCGAGCATGTCTTTCCTAACTTTCCGTTTCATCTTTTCAGGTATCAGCCCACGCCCGGAAGGCCGAGGATATTCTGATGCTGTCGATGCGATTAGAGCTCTTCCGGCCGAGGATCGAGATATCCGAGCTATCATTTCAAATGAATCGCTGTCGGGGTTCGGCTTGCTAGCCCCTGGTCGTCGGATCAGCCTTCCAGAAGGTGTTACAATTCCCAAACCTTCATCTGGTATAGGGAAAAAACTTGCCGGACCGTCGTCGCATCGCGCTCCCGACACGCATGAAGAAGGCGAGCGCAAAGAGGATGATGCCCCCGAAACTCAGGGCGAGAACGTGGGTCCCGCTTGGAATCCGGCAATCGAAGTTCAGGATATTGAGACATCATCCTCCCCTTTGAAGGGAAAGAAGAAGTTGAAATACACGGTTCAAAAGGAGAAAGTTGGTGGCACCTCAAAAGTTACGCCTACCCCTCCTGAGAAAGAGGCTTCTTCGCAGCATCTGGAAAGTTCCTTGAGAGGTCTATCGAACCTTTCTATTCCCGAAGACATACTTAATTACGGGTTCGATGATCCTGAAGCTCTCAAATTCTCTTCGCCCGCTAGAGGCAATGTAGGAGTTCAACTCCCGGCTCAAAGAGACAATACTCCGATTAGCAAAGATAAACGAACGGGTCCGTCGGGGGGAACACTTAGGACACACACGCACATGCGCATTCCATAATATACTTCAAGTCTTTTTAATTCGTGAATTCTCCTTAACTCGTTGTTATCTCCCTTCTTTGCAGGTGATATGGGCCGCTCACACGGACTTGATCGCCTTCAGGGGTCTTCTATATTCCATCACTCCGGACGGGATTCCGGTTCAGGCAGACGCCGGGACCGAGGTGATTATGAAGATAGGGATAATCGTCTGCGCGAGTCGTCTCACCGCAAGAAAGCACACTATCAATCTTCCCAGTCCCACGATCTTCCTCCTACAACTGAGCCGGATAAAGAGAAGTCTTTGCAGAAGGGTTATCAGTCTGATGCTGCTCGAGAACAACATTCCAGTTCATCGAGTACGAGGCAAGTTCGAGAGCCGCGTAAAAGAACGGAATTCTCTAAGCCTCCTCCTCCTACTCCTGCCGTGGATCCAACTGTTGCGGAAAAGATGGTCGACCTTAAGGCCAAGTTTCCAAAAATCTGTTTTGACGGCTTGAAATTCCTCCCAGCCATCCATCACATTCCTAGGCACGTGAAGCAAAGTGCCATTGCCTGCAACAATGACGTCTATGTTCAACATGACGCATTCGTGCACTTGGTGGAGAAGATCTCGGAAGTATCTGTCGAGCATCAACACGAGATTGACCGTCTGAATTTGGAGGCTGACAGCGATAAGAAAATTATCAAACTCCAAGACGAAGAGCTCGCTTCGTATAATTCAAAGCTAGAAGCCGCTGAACAAGGCGCAAAAGATACTGCTGAGGCAGTTACTCGCTTAGAGGTGGCTCACAAAAAGGAGCTTGACGAAGCAGTTCAGCGCAGCGGCGCCCTTGCCCTAGAAAAAGACTCTGTCCAAAAAGAAAGGGACGCGCTCGCTACTCAAGTCAAAGAGCTGAAAGAACAACTCTCCAAGGAGAAAGAAGACAAAATAGCTGCTCAGGAAGAATCACAGCGGTATTGTGATGAGATTGTTGCTACCCGACTCCTGAAGACAAAGCTCGACGGTGAACTTGCCGGGGTCGAGAAAATGAAGGATGAGGCCCGTGAGGAGGGCAAAAGAATGGCTGTGGAGGAGCTTGATTCTTGCCTTGAGGCGGCCGCAAAGGCCGGCAGGGAAGAGGTCAAAGGTATGTTTGACCCGTTGATCACCGAGTATGGAGCCCGCGTCCTTATGCACCGCGACCTAACATTCTTGGGCGACGGATACCACGAATCCCTGGCTGAGGCATGGGAAACTCTGATAAAGATCAAGAAAGTCGAGTCAGGCTCCGAAGAGATCGACGAGGATGCATTGGTGAAGGAGTTCCTGAGGGGGAATGAGCCATCGGATTTATCCGCAGCATTGGCTCTTTATGGCAAAGGCTCTTCCCCTTCGAAAGAGAAGAACGACGAGGCTGGCCCGTCAGAGGCCGACGCTACTACTCCTCACATCGCCGCTCCTTATGCTGCTCAATCGGCCGGTCGGTCGACGCTTGATCCATTCGAGCAGCATGCCAGTTATGATCCCGAAGATCCCGGGCTCGGCGTTCATGTGCTGTCACCTATCCTGGAGGGTGAAACCCCGCGCGCCACCGATAGCCAACCGGATCCTGGTAGGAAATTCTTCTTTCTCTAGAAGTCGAAGAGATCCTGTCATTTTTCAGCAATGGTTTTTCGTTCTAATGCCCATTTCTTATATTTTTGTGCAGGTTGTTCTGACGCCGAGCTAACTCCGAGGAGCGATGATGCCAAGGAGGAAGCAGGGAAAACAAGCGACGTTGCTCACGCAGGGGTAACTCCCGGTCCAGACGCTCAAGTGATCGGGGCGCTTGATGATGAAAAACTTGATACTTCGTCTCCTGCCGAAGGAAGCGATGAAGTCAAAATCACTGGCGCCTCTGAACATACTTCAGAGATGAGCATGAAGGACCGTCTCGCCGACGAGGAGAAAAGAAAGGTCAAAGTCAAAGTTGAATCTGAAGTACTGGAACTCACTGACCCGCGGAACAGACCTTTGAAAATCATTCTCCCGGGCAGGTCCAGACCGCTAGATGTTCCGTCTCCTACTCCTGACTCCGTCTCTCTAGCAAGCAAAAAGTCCAAGAAAAAACGTGAGGGAGAGGAGTCGTCGGAAACACCAAAGGCAGACAAGAAGAAGAAGTCGAAGAAATAATCGATGCACTTGTTCAACAAGTTTCCTGATTAAGTTTTGTAATTGTTTTTATCGCTCACGATTTGTAGTTTGTATAGAGAGGTCTGAATTTTGTAGGAGTGATCATGTATCTCCATTTTGGACTTATTGAATAAAGTTTTAATTTCTTTTTGTTTGAATGATTCTCTTGTCTTTATTTGGTTTGCCGACACTGTGCTCCGAGGACTTGGAGACTTGAGACTGTTCACACTCTAGTCCGTGCTCTGGGGACTTAGAGTTCTCCGTTCCGCATTCTGGGGATCCGGAGATTGAAAATCGTTTATACTCTAGTCCGCGCTCTGGGGACTTAGAGTACTCCGCTCCGCACTCTGGGATTCGGAAATTTGAAATCGTTTATGCTCTAGTCCGCGCTCTGGGGACTTAGAGTATTCCGCTCCGCACTCTGAGGATTCGGAGATTGGAAATTGTTTATACTCTAGTCCGCGCTCTGGGGACTTAGAGTACTCTGCTCCGCACTCTGGGGATCCGGAGATTGGAAATCGTTCGTACGCTGGTCCGCGCTCTGGGGACTTAGAGTACTCCGCTCCGCACTCTGGGGATTCGGAGATCGGAAATTGTTTATACTCTAGTCCGCGCTCTGGGGACTTAGAGTACTCCGCTCCGCACTCTGGGGATTCGGAGATTCAAAATCGTTCGTACGCTGGTCCGTGCTCTGGGGACTTAGAGTACTCCGCTCCGCACTCTGGGGATTCGGAGATCGGAAATCGTTTATACTCTAGTCCGCGCTCTGGGGACTTAGAGTACTCCGCTCCGCACTCTGGGGATTCGGAGATTCGAAATCGTTCGTACGCTGGTCCGCGCTCTGGGGATTTAGAGTACTCCGCTCCGCACTCTGGGGATTCGGAGATTGGAAATCGTTTATACTCTAGTCCGCGCTCTGGGGACTTAGAGTACTCCGCTCTGCACTCTGGGGATTCGGAGATTCGTAATCGTTTATACTCTAGTCCGCGCTCTAGGGACTTAGAGTACTCCGCTCCGCACTCTGGGGACTCGGAGATTCGAAATCGTTCGTACGAGTCTGTATGTCGCGCAGGATAATGTAATTTATCATCTAATTAAGAGATATAGAAACTTCATAGAAAATATGGCTTCAAGCCTTTATTAACGAAGATCAACTAAATTGCTTGATTACAACTTTCAAAAGGAAACTAAGTCATTATTGAATGGAAACATGCAGGAAATAACAGTGCCTACAACAAAAAAGGAAAACATGCTAAATGTAATAGTGCCGCAGATGTTCACTGTTCCATGCTCGGGGGAGTGTCGCGCCATCAATGGTCGCTAGCTTGAATGTTCCTTCTCCAAGATTCCGTTCGATGGCATATGGACCTTCCCAGCTGGGATTCATGCGTGACGGTACTGGGAAGACTCGTTTCAGAACGAGATCACCCACATCAAAGATTCTTGGGCGGACTTTGCCGTCGTAGTAACGCTTGACTCGATGTCTGTGCGCTGCCGCCCTTAACTCAGCTTCTTCACGCTTTTCATCGATGCAGTCCAGTGATTCCAGCAAGAGGTTTTGGTTCGTCTTGGGGTCATAGTATGTCACTCGGTGCGATGGAACTTCAAGTTCCACGGGTATAACGGCTTCAGAGCCGTATGCCAAGGCGAACGGAGTGTGGCCGGTCGCGGACTTGTGGGTAGTTCTATACGCCCATAATGCTGTCGGGAGTTCATCTACCCACTTGCCTCCAACCTTCTCCAGACGCTTCTTTAGTATGGACTTGATTATTTTGTTAACGGCCTCGACTTGTCCGTTATCTTTTGGGTGTGCAACGGCAGCGAACTTTTTCTCGATGCCGTACTTTAAACAGAAATCTTTGAACTCTCTACTTTCGAATTGCGTTCCATTGTCTGTAATGATGGTGCGTGGAAGGCCAAAGCGGCATATAATGTTTCGTACAACGAAGTTAATGACCTTCTTAGAGGTGATAGTGGCCAAAGGTTCTGCCTCAGCCCATTTCGTGAAATAGTCGACTGCAACTATTGCGTATTTCGCACCACCTTTGGATAGAGGCAAAGAGCTGATTATGTCGATTCCCCAGATCGCAAATGGCCAAGGACTGATCATTTGTGTGAGTTCCGTTGATGGAGCCCTCGGGATTTTCGCATATCTTTGACACTTGTCGCATTTTCTTGCGTAGTCCGCGGCATCCCGGTTTACGGTGGGCCAGTAATATCCATAGCGGAGGATCTTCTTTTCTAGCGTTTGCCCCCCAGTATGGTCGCCACATTCCCCTTCGTGAACTTCCCTCAAGACTCGCTTTGTTTCATTATGAGCGATGCACCGTAACAATGGGACTGAGAATCCTTTCCGGTACATGGATCCACCCTGCATTACGTACCGCGCAGCCTTTCGAAGGACCTGTCGTCTTTCGCTTCTTTTTTCTGGTAAAGCCCCGGTTGTCAGGTACAGTTTGAATGGGGTTATCCACGAGTCCTCCTCGATCTCTGTTTCCAACACGCGATCGATTTTCATCTCGTCTACGCTCGGGGCATGCAAGACTTCAACGGGATACAATCCCATTTGTTGAGCATCGTCGGTACTTGCGAACTTAGCCAACAAGTCGGCTTCTTTGTTCTGTTCTCGCGGGATATGTGAAATGTCATAACGCTCAAGATTTGATAGTAGTTCTTGGACCTGAACGAGGTACGGAGCAAGCTTTCGTCCTTTTGCTTGGTAGTCTCCTCGTACTTGGTAAACCACTAACTACGAGTCACAAAAGATCTCGACTGATTCGATCCCGAGTTCTTTGATGAGCTTCAAGCCAGCGATCGGTGCTTCATATTCAGCTTCGTTGTTCGTAGCCGGGAAATCGAGCTTCAGGGCATAACAGATTGATCGGTTTTCCGGAGTTATAAGAACTACGCCCGCGCCGGAGCAACGGTCGTTTAATGCACCGTCAGTGTATAATTTCCATCGAATGGGGGGAATGATGTCGTGATCGTCCGGTTTGATGGGTATGGTAAATTCAGCGATGAAGTCTGCTAACGCTTGCCCTCGGATGGCTCTCCGTGGTAAGTACGCGATATCGAATTGGCTCAACTCGATGTTCCAATTTAGCAATCTTCCAGAAGTTTCCGGTCGTTGAAGCACTTGCCTCAGGGGTTGATCGGTATAAACACCGATTGAATGCGCTTGAAAGTATGGGCGCAGCTTGCGTGATGCAATCACCAAGCAATAAGCCAATTTCTCGATTATAGGGTAATTCTTCTCTGCCCCCGTCAAACGCTTGCTAACATAATACACCGGCTTTTGGACTCGATCCTCCTCACGAACCAAAGCTGCGCTTATCGCATGAGGGGATATAGCCAAGTAAACGCATAGCATCTCATGGTCAACTGGTTTAGATAGCATCGGTGGGCTCTCCAGATGCCTTACCAGATTCCGGAATGCTTCCTCGCAGTTAGATGTCCATTCAAAATTTCTCTTTCCTTTCTTTATTATGTCAAAGAACGGGATGCACTTGTCAGTTGCCTTGGATATAAATCGACTCAACGCAGCTACTTTTCCGTTCAAGCTCTGTACCTGCTTTATAGTCCGGGGCGCTTGTACATCTCGAATAGCTTGGACTTTTTCTGGGTTGGCTTCGATTCCCCTAGCGTTGACGATGAATCCCAAAAACTTCCCTGATGCAACGCCGAAAGAACACTTTAACGGGTTGATCTTCATGCCGTAAAACCTGAGTACGTCGAACATTTCAGCCAAGTCTTGAATGTGGTCGTTTGACCGTCGTGACTTCACGAGCATGTCATCCACATAGACTTCCATGGTTTTGCCCAGCTGGTCCTTGAACATTCGATTCACCAAACGCTGATAAGTCGCTCCAGCATTCTTCAATCCGAAGGGCATCACTATATAGCAATATAGTCCGACATTTGTAACGAAGCTGGTGTGTTCTTGATCCGGAATATGCATTGGGATTTGGTTGTATCCTGAGTATGCGTCCATGAATGACAACAGCTCGTGTCCTGCGGTGGAGTCGACCAACTGATCGATCCTAGGCAACGGGAAGCTGTCCTTTGGGCATGCTTTGTTCAAGTCGGAATAATCTACGCAAGTCCTCCATTTTCCATTCGCCTTCTTTACTAGCACAGGGTTGGATACCCATTCAGGGTAGAGGGCGTCGCGGACGAACCCATTCGCCTTGAGTTTGTCCACCTCCTCTCCAAGAGCGGCGGATCTCTTCGGATCCATTCCTCTCCTTTTTTGCTTGACTGGGACGTATTTCGGGTCTATGTTCAACATATGACTCGTGATGGCGGGAGAAATCCCACACATATCAGAATGCGTCCAGGCGAAAACATCAAGATTCGCCCGGAGCAAGTCGCTAAGGTCTTCAGTCATTGCGGGGCCAAGCTATGATCCGATCTTCAGTATTCGCGAGGGGTCGTCACGGCTAACTGAAATGTCAATTGTTAATTCAGCCGGTGCCGCCTTCTCTTCCCTGGGTTTCTCATCGTCGTCTCTCGGATCTATATCTCCGTAGATCCAAGAACTATGCCCGAGCCAGGGCTCGGGCGCTACTTGTCAATTATCCGCATTGAGGATGCGGACGGGGTTGTCCGCAACCTTTCCCTTCTCCCTCCGGTGGGCCTCTCGGAGCTCGGCCACATAACAGGAACGACCAGCTGCTTGGTCACCGTGAACAATGCCTACTCCTTTGTCAGTCGGAAACTTCAAAGTTAAGCACCACGGGGCTAATGCCGCCCTAAATTCAGCCAGGGCTGGCCGACCCAAGAAAACATTATACGGAGAGTCCACATCCAAAACTACAAAGGGTAGAATTCGTACCCTCTGACGCTCGCCTTGTCCCAGTTCAACTGGTAACTCGACATATCCTACTGCATCAGTCGCAGCGCCGTTAAAGCCGTGGATACGAGCTTTGGATGGTTTCAAGTCTTTTGTCTCTAGCTTCATCTGATCGTAGGCCTTCTTGAAGATGATGTTGACTGAACTTCCACAATCAATCAAAATTCTTTTTACATATGCTGGTCCGATCGTTGCAGATATGACCATGGGATCGATGGTCGGAGCCTCTACCTGATCAGCGTCTCTGTTCCTGAACACAATATCGTCTGTCATCACACGCTGCTGCTTAGCAGGGGCCCCGTCCTCTACGTTCGAACAGCACTCAAAATCTGCATGCTTCAAGGAGCTTGCATATCGTTCCATCTCTTGCCAGCTCTTATCTGCGGGATGAGGTCCGCCGATAATTGTATTTATGACCAGTCTTCCAACAGTCCGGGCAGGCTCCTCAGGATGACGTGGAGCTGGTGCACGACCTGGGTTGGACGTTCCCTGTCCTCCTTCCTATGGATCCTTCACAAATTCTTGCAACTTCTTTTGTTTGATCAATTTCTCGATAGCGTCATGCAGGTGTCTGCATTCTTCCGTGTTGTGTCCATATGTTTCATGGAAGCGGCAATATTTCCCAGTCCGTTTTTGTTCTTCAGTTGATTCTTTTGGACGTGGTTTTCTGTACTGAAAAGTATTGCATGTGGATAGGTAAATGTTCTCAAGTGGGGCGTTTAGCGGAGTGTACTCGCTGTAGCTTGGAATTCTCGACTTCCACTTTCCCGCTTCTTTCCTCTTTCCTTGACTTCTTCCTCCGGACTCCTTGGGCTGCACAGGCTTACTCTGGACATTGACTTGGACCTTTCCCGAATTGTCTCCAGATTGCTTCACAGCAATGTTGCTCTTGATTGACTCTTGGGCAGGTCCCGGTGCCTTATCTCGTCGTACCCACCTAGCTTCCTCTCTTCTTATGAACTAGTGTGCCTTGGAGTAGAAACGCTCTAGCGTAGCCGGAGGTTTTCCTGCCAGCCAGTCTCCAAACTCAGAATCCGGATCTACACCTCTCATTACAGCCATTAGAATTGCATGGTCATTGGGATTACTGACTTCAGTTGCCGCAACGTGGAATCTTTGTAAGTACTCCTTCAGCGACTCTCCGGGATTTTGGATTACACTTGACAGAGACATCACGTCCTTCGGGCATGTAGTGTGTATCCTGAACTGCTCAACAAACTTCTTTGCCAACTCCTCGAAGCTTGATACGGATCGCGGAGGAAGTCGGGTGAACCTCATAGTAGCGATCCCTGATAGAGTAATCGGAAAGCACCTACACTTGGTGGCATCATTTGCTCTAGCTGAATCCATCATCCATTCATACCTCATTACATGTTGTCTGGGGTCAGTCCTTCCTTCGTATGCAGGAATAGTTGGCATGCTAAACTTCTTGGGGTACGCCACTTGCAGCACAACATCCGTGAACGGAGTATGACTTCTTGACACTCCCCAGTCGTCATTTGATAAGCCCTGATTTTTTTTCATCAGTTGCCTGATCATGGCTGTCAGATTGGGTGTCTGTATGGAAGCTGGGAGGTCGGAGTCAGTTCTACGCGCCTGTCCATGCTGATGCCTCCTTTCCTGGCGATCTGCCAATCGTGCGTCGTGAGGTTCAACATTGTTAGCATTTTGATGATCTGGAGCTCCATCCTCCATCTGTACTCCGGTTCGGAAACTTCCAGCTCTGGCTTTGTCGCGGTCTCCAGCTGTTCGAACAGCAGCATCCGCTCTTGCAGCTTCAGTCTTACGGCGCCTACGCCTGGGTGGTTCATCTGAAGAAGTAGAGCTGTCAGAAGAGGAATAAGCAGCTGGATTGCCCCCAGCATTCTGTTGCTGCTGTTGAGTGAGTTGTGCCATCAGGTTGGCATTAGCTTGCATCTGTTCTCCCAGTTGTCTCCTACTTTCCCTAAGTTCTCTCATCAAGTCATTGAACTCCAATCTGGTGACAACTGGAGTCTGTTCTTGAGCGGCAATCCTTGCACTCGGGATCGCTGGTTGATTGCTAGGTCCTGCTTGTTGCACGCTAGCAGTCTCTCGGGCATCCGCATTAAGAGAAGCTGACCTGGTACGTGGTCTTGCCATTGTAGAGTTATTGGTATGCACTCTGAGTAGAATCAACGGATGTCCTATCAGTAAGTCGGATCTTCTTTGGGGGATTTGTTCAATCCAGTAGCTTCAAAGCAGATCCTTGAGGTCTGAGAATTCGATTCTCAGTGAAAGCACCAAAGTGTTAGCACCAAAATTGGTCACTAACCTCGTAGAAGAAGATTGTGAAGAGATATAAGTGATGAAATCAAATTAAACAGAGAAGACAGTACTTATCTAAATACAGAAAGTAAGAACACCAAATTTATAGTGGTTCAGCGTAATTGCTTACGTCCACTTTGAAGTTAAACTTTATTGATCTTCTTTATAATTGATTACAAATACAATTCGTGAATCAAATGCTCGAATGAAGTTGTTAAGTAGAGAAGATGAGTCTTGAAAATGGCAGAGTTTCCCCGGTGTTTTCTCTCCAAAAAAGGATCCATTTCACTGTGACCCTGCCCCTCTATTTATAGGCAAAGATGGGCTGGACTTCCCAAGTGGGCTGATTGCCGAACGCTCCAGCCCGAGTGCAGTGGTCGCCGTATGCCGAGCAAGGTTCGTCGAACGTTCTACGCCGAACCATCCCTTCTATGCCGAACGGTATGTTGGTGTCGTGGGAAGTGTAGGATGGTTGTCTGTTGAGGCCGAACGCTCTGCGCCGAACCATCCCTTCTATGCCGAACGAGGTGGTTGATGTTTGGGAAGTGTAGAGTGTTAGTCAGTTGAAGCCGAACGCTCTTCTTGACGCCGAGTACTCCTAATCCCACCGGGTACTACGCCGAGTACTCCTGCATGCCGAACAGTCTCGTATGCCTAGCAGTCTTGATGCCGAGCACACTTGTCGCCGAGCACTCGTTGGATGTTGGGTGCCTCGCCGAACACTCCTGGCTGTCGAGTGCCTCGCCGAACACCATGGGATGCCGAGTACTCCTGTATGCCGAGCAGCCTTGACGCCGAGTACTCTGGTACGTCGAACAGTCTCGATGCCGGACACTAATGGATGCCGAGTACTATGCCGAGTACTCATGGATGTCATTTGCTTCGCCGAACACTCCTGGATGGCCAGTGCTTCGCCGAACACTCCTTGATGCCGGTCGCTCTCTGATGCCGAGCACTTATTGCCGAGTACTAGTTGCCTGGTCAAATCCCCAGGAAACAAGTGTCAAGAAGTCATACTCCGTTCACGGATATTGTGTTGCAAGCGACGTACCCCAGGAAGTTTAGTATGCCTACTATTCCTGCATATGAAGGAAAGACTGACCCTAGACAACATGTCATGAGGTACGAATGGATGATGGATTCAGCCAGAGCGAATGATGCCACCAAGTGTAGGTGCTTTCCGATTACTCTATCTGGGATCGCTACTATGTGGTTCACCCGACTTCCTCCACGATCCGTATCAAATTTCGAGGAGTTGGCAAAGAAGTTTATTGAGCAGTTCAGGATACACACTACGCGCCCAAAGGACGTGATGTCTCTGTCAAGTGTAATCCAAAATCCTGAGGAATCGTTGAAGGAATATTTGCAAAGATTCCACGTGGCAGCAACTGAAGTCAGTAATCCCAATGACCATGCAATTCTGATGGCTGTAATGAGAGGTGTGGATCCAGACTCTGAGTTTGGAGACTGGCTGGCAGGAAAACCTCCAGCTACGCTAGAGCGTTTCTACTCTAAGGCACACCAGTTCATAAGAAGAGAGGAAGCTAGGTGGGTACGACGAGATAAGGCGCCAGGGCCTGTCCAAGAGTCAATAAAGAGCAACGTCGCTGTGAAGCAATCGGGAGACAGCTCGGGAAAGGTCCAAGTCAACGTCCAGAACAAACCTGGGCAACCCAAGGAGTCCGGAGGAAGGAGTCAAGGGAAAAGAAAAGAAGTAGGAAAGTGGAAGTCGAGAATTCCAAGCTACAGCGAGTACACTCCGCTAAACGCCCCACTTGAAAACATTTACCTATTCACCTGTAATACTTTTCAGTACAGAAAACCACGTCCAAAAGAATCAACTGAAGAACAGAAGCGGACCGGGAAATATTGTCGCTTCCATGAAACTTATGGACACAATACGGAAGAATGTAGACACTTGCACGACGCTATCGAGAAGTTGATCAGGCAGAAGAAATTGCAAGAATTTTGAAGGATCCACAAGAAGGAGGACAGGGAACGTCCAACCCAGGTCGTGCACCAGCTCCACGTCATCCCGAGGAGCCTGCCCGGACCATTGGTAGACTGGTCATAAATACAATTATCGGCGGGCCTCACCTCGCGGATAAGAATTGGCAGGAGATGGAGCGATATGCAAGTTCCTTGAAGCATGCAGATTTTGAGTGTTGTTCGAACATGGAGGACGGAGCCCCTGCTAAGCAGCAGCGCGTAATGACAGACGATATTGTGTTCAGAAGCAGAGACGCTGATCAGGTAGAGGCTCCGACCATCGACCCCATGGTCATATCTGCAACGATCGGACCAGCATACGTAAAAAGAATTCTGATTGATTCTGGAAGTTCAGTCAACATCATCTTCAAGAAGGCCTACGATCAAATGAAGCTAGAAACAAAAGACTTGAAACCATCCAAAGCTCGTATCCACGGCTTTAACGGCGCTGCAACTGATGCAGTGGGATATGTCGAGTTACCGGTTGAACTGGGACAAGGCGAGCGTCGGAGAGTGTGAATTCTACCCTTTGTAGTTTTGGATGTGGACTCTCCGTATAACGTTTTCTTGGGCCGGCCGGCCCTGGCGGAGTTTAGGGCAGCGTTAGCCCCGTGGTGTTTAACTTTGAAGTTCCCGACTGACAAAGGAGTAGGCATTGTTCACGGTGACCAAGCAGCTGGTCGTTCCTGTTATGTGGCCGAGCTCCGAGAGGCCCACCGGAGGGAGAAGGGAAAGGTTGCGGACAATCCCGTCCGCATCCTCAATGCGGATAATTGATAAGTAGTGCCCGAGCCCTGGCTCGGGCATAGTTCTCGGATCTACGGAGATATAGATCCGAGAGACGACGATGAGAAACCCACGGAAGAGAAGGCGGCACCGGCTGAATTAACAATTGACATTTCAGTTAGCCGTGACGACCCTTCGCGGATACTGAAGATCGGATCACAGCTAGGCCCCGCAATGACTGAAGACCTTAGCGACTTCCTCCGGGCGAACCTTGATGTTTTCGCCTGGACGCATTCTGATATGTGTGGGATTTCTCCCGCCATCACGAGTCATATGTTGAACATAGACCCGAAATACGTCCCAGTCAAGCAAAAAAGGAGAGGAATGGATCCAGAGAGATCCGCCGCTCTTGGAGAGGAGGTGGACAAACTCAAAGCAAATGGGTTCGTCTGCGACGCCCTCTACCCGGAATGGGTCTCCAACCCCGTGCTAGTAAAGAAGGCGAATGGGAAATGGTGGACTTGCGTAGATTATTCCGACTTGAACAAAGCATGCCCTAAGGACAGTTTCCCGTTGCCTAGGATCGATCAGTTGGTCGATTCCACCGCAGGACACGAGTTACTGTCATTCATGGATGCGTACTCAGGATACAACTAAATCCCAATGCATATTCCGGACCAAGAACACACCAGCTTCGTTACAAATGTCGGGCTGTATTGCTATGTAGTGATGCCCTTTGGATTGAAGAATGCTGGAGCAACTTACCAACGTCTGGTGAATCGAATGTTCAAGGACCAGCTGGGTAAAACCATGGAAGTCTATGTGGATGACATGCTCGTGAAGTCACGACGGTCAAACGACCACATTCAAGACTTGGCTGAAATGTTCGACATACTCAGGTTTTATGGCATGAAGATCAACCCGTTGAAGTGTTCTTTCGGCGTTGCATCAGGGAAGTTTTTGGGATTCATCGTCAACGCTAGGGGAATCGAAGCCAACCCAGAAAAGATCCAAGCTATTCGAGATGTACAAGCGCCCAGGACTATAAAGCAGGTACAGAGCTTGAACGGAAAAGTAGCTGTGCTGAGTCGATTTATATCGAAGGCAACTGACAAGTGCATCCCGTTCTTTGATATAATAAAGAAAGGAAAGAGAAATTTTGAATGGACGTCTAGCTGTGAGGAAGCATTCCGGAATCTGGTGAGGCATCTGGAGAGCCCACCAATGCTATCAAAACCAGTTGACCATGAGATGTTGTACGTATACTTGGCTGTATCCCCACATGCGATAAGTGCGGCTTTGGTACGAGAGGAGGATCGAGTCCAAAAGCCGGTGTATTATGTTAGCAAACGTTTAACAGGGGCCGAGAGGAATTACCCTAAAATAGAGAAATTGGCTTATTGCTTGGTGATTGCATCACGAAAGCTTCGCCCGTACATTCAAGCACATTCAATCGGTGTTTATTCCGATCAACCCCTGAGGCAGGTACTCCAACGGCCGGAAACTTCTGGAAGATTGCTATGATGGAACATCGAGTTGAGCCAATTCGATATCGCGTACTTACCACGGAGAGCCATCCGAGGGCAAGCATTAGCAGACTTCATCGCTGAGTTTACCATACCCATCAAACCGGACGATCACGACATCATTCCCCCCGTTCGATGGAAATTATACACTGACGGTGCATCAAACGACCGTTGCTCCGGCGCGGGCGTAGTTCTTGTAACTCCGGAAAACCGATCGATCTGTTATGCCCTGAAGCTCGATTTCCCGGCTACAAATAACGAAGCTGAATATGAAGCACTGATCGCTGGCTTGAAGCTCATCAGGGAACTCGGGATCGAATCAGTCGAAATCTTTTGTGACTCGCAGTTGGTGGTTTACCAAGTACGGGGAGACTACCAAGCAAAGGGACGAAAGCTTGCTCCGTACCTCATTCAGGTCCAATAACTACTATCAAATCTTGAGTGTTATGACATCTCACATATCCCGCGCGAACAGAACAAAGAAGCCGACTTATTGGCTAAGTTCGCGAGTACCGACGATGCGCAACAAATGGGATTGTATCCCGTCGAAGTCTTGCATGCCCCGAGCATAGACGAAATGAAAGTCGATCGCGTGTTGGGAACAGAAACCGAGAAGGAATCGTGGATAACCCCATTCAAACTGTACCTGACGACCGGGGCTTTACTAGAAAAAAGAAGCGAAAGACGGCAGGTCCTTCGAAAGGTCGCGCGATACATAATGCAGGATGGATCAATGTATCGAAAAGGATTCTCAGTCCCGTTATTACGATGCATCGCTCATGATGAAACAAAGCGAGTCTTGAGAGAGGTTCACGAAGGGGAATGCGGCGACCATACTGGGGGGCAAACGCTAGCAAAGAAGATCCTCCGCTATGGATATTACTGGCCCACCGTAAACCGGGATGCCGCGGACTACGCAAGAAAATGCGACAAGTGTCAAAGATATGCGAAAATCCCGAGGGCTCCATCAATGGAACTCACACAAATGATCAGTCCCTGGCCATTTGCGATCTGGGGAATCGACATAATCGGCTCTTTGCCTCTATCCAAAGGAGGTGCGAAATACGCAATAGTTGCAGTCGACTATTTCACGAAATGGGCTGAGGCAGAACCTTTGGCCACTATCACCTCTAAGAAGGTCATTAACTTCGTTGTACGAAACATTATATGCCGCTTTGGCCTTCCACGCACCATCATTACAGACAACGGAACGCAATTTGAAAGTAGAGAGTTCAAAGAGTTCTGTTTAAAGTATGGCATCGAGAAAAAGTTCGCCGCCGTTGCACACCCAAAAGCTAACGGACAAGTCGAGGCCGTTAACAAAATAATCAAGTCCATATTGAAGAAGCGTCTGGAGAAGGTTGGAGGCAAGTGGGTAGATGAACTCCCGACAGCATTATGGGCGTATAGAACTACCCACAAGTCCACGACCGGCCACACTCCGTTCGCCTTGGCATACGGCTCTGAAGCCGTTATACCCGTGGAACTTGAAGTTCCATCGCACCGAGTGACATACTATGATCCCAAGACGAACCAAAACCTCTTGCTGGAATCACTGGACTGCATCGACGAAAAGCGGGAAGAAGCTGAATTAAGGGCGGCGGCGCACAAACATCGAGTCAAGCGTTACTACGATGGCAGAGTCCGCCCAAGAATCTTTGATGTGGGTGATCTCGTTCTGAAACGAGTCTTCCCGGTACCATCACGCATGAATCCTAGCTGGGAAGGTCCATACGCCATTGAACGGAAGCTTGGAGAAGGAACATTCAAGCTAGCGACCGTTGATGGCGCGACACTCCCCCAAGCATGGAACAGTGAACATTTGCGGCACTATTACATTTAGCATGTTTTCCTTTCTTGTTGTAGGCACTGTTGTTTCCTGCATGTTTCCATCCAATAATGACTTAGTTTCCTTTTAAAGTTGTAATCAAGCAATTTAGTTGATTTTCATTAATAAAGGCTTGAAGCCATATTTTCTATGAAGTTTCTATATCTCTTAATTGGATGATAAATTACATTATTCTGCACGACATACAGACTCGTACGAACAATTCCAAATCTCCGAATCACCAGAGCGCGGATCGGAGTACTCTAAGTCCCCAGAGCGCGGACTAGAGTATAAATGATTCCAAATCTCCGAATCCCCAGAGCGCGGATCGGAGTACTCTAAGTCCCCAGAGCGCGGACTAGAGTATAAACGATTCCAAATCTCCGAATCCCCAGAGCGCGGACCGGAGTACTCTAAGTCCCCAGAGCGCGGACTAGAGTATAAACGATTCCAAATCTCCGAATCCCCAGAGCGCGGATCGGAGTACTCTAAGTCCCCAGAGCGCGGACTAGAGTATAAACGATTCCAAATCTCCGAATCCCCAGAGCGCGGATCGGAGTACTCTAAGTCCCCAGAGCGCGGACTAGAGTATAAACGATTCCAAATCTCCGAATCCCCAGAGCGCGGATCGGAGTACTCTAAGTCCCCAGAGCGCGGACTAGAGTATAAACGATTCCAAATCTCCGAATCCCCAGAGCGCGGATCGGAGTACTCTAAGTCCCCAGAGCGCGGACTAGAGTATAAACGATTCCAAATCTCCGAATCCCCAGAGCGCGGATCGGAGTACTCTAAGTCCCCAGAGCGCGGACTAGAGTATAAACGATTCCAAATCTCCGAATCCCCAGAGCGCGGATCGGAGTACTTTAAGTCCCCAGCGCGCGGACTAGAGTATAAATGATTCCAAATCTCCGAATCCCCAGAGCACGGATCGGAGTACTCTAAGTCCCCAGAGCGCGGACTAGAGTATAAACGATTCCAAATCTCCGAATCCCCAGAGCGCGGATCGGAGTACTCTAAGTCCCCAGGGCGTGGACTAGAGTATAAACGATTCCAAATCTCCGAATCCCCAGAGCGCGGATCGGAGTACTCTAAGTCCCCAGAGCATGGACTAGAGTATAAACGATTCCAAATCCCTGAATCCCCAGAGCGCGGATCGGAGTACTCTAAGTCCCCAGGGCGTGGACTAGAGTATAAACGATTCCAAATCTCCGAATCCCCAGAGCGCGGATCGGAGTACTCTAAGTCCCCGAAGCGCGGACTAGAGTATAAACAATTCCAAATCTCCGAATCCCCAGAGCGTGGATCGGAGTACTCTAAGTCCCCAGGGCATGGACTAGAGTATAAACGATTCCAAATCTCCGAATCCCCAGAGCGCGGATCGGAGTACTCTAAGTCCCCAAAGCGCCGACTAGAGTATAAACAATTTTAAAACTCCGAATCCCCGAAGTGCGGAGCGAAGTACTCTAATTCCCTGGAGCGCGGACTAGAGTATAAACTATTTCAAGCCTCCAAGTCCCCGGGGCACAGAGTCAGCAAGAAGTCCAAGTACTCAAAAGATGTGGGACGAGAGGTACGCCATGTCCAAAAATGTTTGAACAGCACAAGAATGGACCGGGAGATAATGCAACTCATAAGAACTTGAGTTATGGCTACAATTAGTCAGCAAACCAAATAAAGACAAGAGAATCATTCAAACAAAAAGAAACTAAAACTTTATTCAATAAGTCCAAAATGGGGATACATGATCACTCCTACAAAACTCAGACTTCTCTATACAAACTACAAGTTGTGGAAGATAAAAACAAAACTTAAGTAGGAAACTTGTTGAACAAGTGCATCGATTATTTCTTCGACTTCTTCTTCTTGTCTTCCTTTGGTGTTTCCGACGACTCCTCTCCCTCACGCTTTTTCTTGGACTTTTTGCTTGCTAGAGAAACGGAGTCAGGAGTAGGAGACGGAACATCTAGTGGTTTGGACCTGCCCGGGAGAATGATTTTCAAAGGTCTGTTCGCGGGTCAGTGAGTTCCAGTATTTCAGATTCAACTTTGACTTTGACCTTTTTCTTCTCCTCGTCGGCGAGACGGTCCTTCATGCTCATCTCTGAAGTATGCTCAGAGGCGCCAGTGATTTCAATTTCATCGCTTCCTTCGGCAGGAGACGAAGTATCAAGTTTGTCATCATCTAGCGCCCCGATCACTTGAGCGTCTGGACCGGGAGTTACTCCTGCGTGAGCAACGTCGCTTGTTTTCTCTGCTTCCTCCTTGGCGTCATCGCTCCTCGGAGTTGGCTCGGCGTCAGAGCAACCTGCACGAAAACATAAGGAATGAGCATTAGAACGAATAGCCACTGCTGAAAAATGACGGGAACTCTTCAACTTCTAGAGAAAGAAGAATTTCCTACCAGGGTCCGGTTGGCTATCGGTGGCACAAGGGGTTTCACCCTCCAAGATAGGTGACAACACATGAACACCAAGCCCGGGATCTTCGGGATCATAACTAGCATGCTGCTCGAATGGATCAAGTGTTGGCCGACCGACCGATTGAGCAGCGTAAGGAGCGGCAATGTGAGGAGTAGTAGCATCGGCCCCAGACAGGCCAGCTTCGTCATTCTTCTCTTTCGGAGGGGAAGAGCCTTTGCCATAAAGTGCCAATGCTGCGGATAAGTCCGATGGCTCATTCCCCCTTAGGAACTCCTTCACCAAGACATCCTCATCGACCTCGTTGGAGCCCGACTCGACCTTCCTGATCCTTATTAGAGTTTCCCACGCCTCAGCCAGGGATTCGAGGTAGCCGTCACCCAGAAATGTTAAGTCGCGGTGCATAAGGACGCGGGCTCCATACTCGGCGATCAACGGGTCAAACATACTTTTGACCTCTTCCCTGCCGGCTTCTGCGGCCGCCTCGAGGCGAGAATCAAGCTCTTCCATAGCCATTCTTTTGCCCTCCTCACGGGCCTCGTCCTTCATCTTCTCGACCCCGGCGAGTTCGTCATCGAGCTTTGTCTTCAGGAGTCGGGTAGCAACAATCTCATCACAGTATCGCTGCGATTCTTCTTGAGCAGCTACTTTGTCTTCCTTCTCCTTGGAAAGTAATTCCTTCAGCTCCTTGACTTGAGTAGCAAGTGCGTCCCTTTCCTTTTGGACAAAGTCTTTTTCTAGGGCGAGGGCACCGCTGCGCTGGACTGCTTCGTCAAGCTCTTTTTTGTGAGCCGCCTCTAAACGAGTAACTGCCTCGGCAGTATTTTTTGCGCTTTGTTCAGCGGCTTCTAGCTTTGACTTATACGAAGCAAGCTCTTCGTCTTGGAGTTTGATGATTTTCTTATCGCTGTCAGCCTCCAGATTCAGACGGTCAATCTCGTGTTGACGCTCAACAGATACTTCCAAGACCTTCTCCACCAAGTGCACAAACGCGTCATGTTGAACATAGACGTCGTTATTGCAGGCAATGGCACTCTGCTTCACATGCCCGGGAATATGATGAATGGCCGGGAGGAACTTCAGACCATCGAAGCAAATTTTTGGAAACTTGGCCTTAAGATTGACCATCTTTTCCGCAACAGTTGGGTCCACCGCAGGAGTAGGAGGAGGAGGCTTTGAAAACTCCGTTCTTTTACGTTGCTCTCGAACTTGCCTTGTACTCGATGAACTGGAATGTTGTTCTCGAGGAGCATCAGACTGATAACCCTTCTATAAGGATTTCTCTCTATCCGGCTCAGTTGGAGGAGGAAGATCACGGGACTGGGAAGATTGAGAGTGTGCCTTCTTGCGGTGAGACGACTCTCGGGGACTCCCTATCTTCATACTCGCCTCGGTCCCTGCGTCTGCCTGAACTGGAATCCCGTCCAGAGTGATGGAATATAGAAGACCCCTGAAGGCGATCAAGTCCGTGAGAACGCCCCATATCACCTGCAAAGAATGGAGATAACAACGAGTTAAGAAAAGTCCGTGAGATGAGGAAAAACTTGAAGTGTATGATGGAATGCATATGTGTGTGTGTGTCCTAGTGTTCCCCCCGACGGACCAGTTCGTTTATCTTTACTAATCGGGGTGTTGTCTCCTTGAACCGGGAGTTGAACTCCCGCATCGCCTCTAGCGGGCGAAGAAAATTTGAGGGCTTCAGGATCATCAAACCCGTAATTAAGTATGTCTTCGGGAATAGAAAGGTTCGATAGACCCCTCAAGGAGCTTTCCAAATGCTGCGAAGAAGCCTCTTTCTCAGGCGGGATAGGCGTAGCTTTTGAAGTGCCACCAATTTTCTCCTTTTGAACTGTATATTTCAACTTCTTCTTTCCCTTCGAAGGGGAGGATGCTGTCTCAATATCCTGAACTTCGATTGCCGGATTCCAAGCGAGACCCACGTTCTCGCCCTGAGTCTTGGGAGCATCATCCTCTCTATGCTCGCTTTCTCCGTGCGTATTGGGAGCGCGGCGCGACGACGATCCAGCAAGTTTTTTCCCTTTACCGGACGGAGGTTTGGGAATGGTAACACCTTCTGGAAGGCTGATCCGACGACCAGGAGCCAGCAAGCCGAACCCCGACAGTGATTCATTTGAAATGATAACACGGATGTCTCGATCCTCGGCAGGAAGAGCTCTAATGGCATCGACAGCCTCAGAATATCCTCGGCCTTCCGGGCGCGGGTTGATACCTGAAAAGATGAAATGAAGAGTTAGGAAAAGCATGACTCCGATTAAATACGAATAGTGATTCCACAGAGAGACTTACTGCCTTCAACCCATCTCCTAGCAAAACTAGACGGGCAGCGCACATAGAACCATTCCTGTTTGTACAGGGCAAATTTGCTACATGCCCCTGTCAAGATCTGGCATTTGTGGTATGGCTCGAGGAACATAAAGGAAGGACTGTCTTTCCGTCTCTTGAACATATAAATGTATCTGATATCACCGGGGGTTGGAGGTCTGGAGAAGACAGCCATGAAAAGTAGGTAAGTCCCATATAGAAATGCATGGCCGTTCGGGTGCAGCTGCGACGGAGCTATGTCTATGTACTGCAGTACATCCCGGAGAAATAAGTTGAATGGAGGCACGCTGCCCATCCAACACATGAACTTGTTGCAGGTAGTGTACCCGACTGGGGGCAGATGAGGGCGATCGTGTCTTGAAGGAACTAACATGTCGGCAAAAGGAATCCCGTGAATAGAGCATATCCGTCGCAGAGCAGCTTCGTTGATCTTCGAGGCTTGAGAATCGATCGGATTGTCTAGTAAGATGGTTGCCTCCAGAGCATCAGGCGCCAAGTTATGAGCGGGAGAAGTTGACGGGTTAGAAGTATCAGCGGCTCCTTGCCTTGCTGACGGCCCAGGCCTGTCAGATATGGTGGCAGAACTAGATTTTCTCGACATCCCAAATAAATAATGAACCTGGCTAAATGCTTGAGAAAGCTATACTTAAAAAACGTTGAACGTTAGAATTAGCAACACGATTTTTCCCCCCGTGTGGTGTGTGAACTAGTGCAAGCAATTGTGTACAGGCAATAAGAATCTAAAGATTTTAAAGGTATAATAATTAGCTTCGAATCATCGCCTTCGAAGACCGTCATCGCTGACCGTCTCAAAAAGCTCGCCTTGAGGTGATTACAGTTCCAGATGCAGAAAACATGTAATTTATGAAGTATCCGGCTTAAGTCTAATTTGACATTTATATCGTTCGGCATTTAAATGTCGTTCGGCAGTTGCATTGTTCGTCCTGAGAAGAGTTTGGCATGTATCTTGGTTCGGTTAAGTCATTGTCAAGTGTTCGGCATTGAAATTGTTCGGCATGTATATGTTTGTTCGGCATTTGAATGTTGTTCGGCTTGAGTTATATTGTTCGGCAATTGTATTGTTCATCCTAAATATAGGTCGGCACGTATATTGTTCGGCCTAGGCATTTATATTGGTCGGCATTTTTGGTGTTCGGCGAATATAGTGTTCGGCAGTTATATTGTTCGGCAGGTATGTAACTGTTCGGCATGACAGTTGTTCGGCAATTATGTCGTTTGGTCTAGATGCTATTCGGCATATATGTCTATTCGGCATAAGGGTAGTGTTCGGCCTTAGTTCGTTCGGCTAAAGTAGCGCTCCGCCCTCGATCATAACTCTGCCCTGCTCTTTCTCCATTTACGCCGAACGACAGAGACAAGATCGCCCGGCGAAGGTTACGCCGTTCGACACCCCATCTTCCTTTTTCTTCCAATCTTGATCAGCACAAAGGAGCTAGGTCTAACTACCATGCACCGTTCGTCGACTCCGAACGTGCGAACCACTTCTACTAGCCACACATTGTACAACCATAGAAATACCCCGTTCCCATGTGATGAACCTAAAGTTGAAGTAATGTAATCGTGGAGGGAATGATACCTAGTTCGACGATCGAGGTTGAGGAAGGATCAACTAGACTTTATATCTGATAGGGTGGCAAGAATTGCAAGTCTCTGGGAATGACAGAAGAGAAAGCGTAAAGGGAAAATGGTGGAAGGGCGCCTGGTTATATAGAGGGAGGTAGAAGTCGAAAAGGCCATGACCGGTAGAACCGGTCAAGGTCATAGCGTTCGGCCTCGGCGCATAACGGTTCGGCACTGAAGCATCACTCGGCAAGGAAGCACCGTTCGAACGCGAATGTCTCGTTCAGCATTTGGAACACGACCGACACACATCGGTCCCACAAAAGGGGCGTCTCCGTTCGAGGTTAGCCAAGGGTTTAGGACGTGACGAAAAGGTTGCACGGTTCAAAGCGTACCACGTTTGGCCACGCGATACACTTTGGGGGGCAAGTGTTTCCTGGAGATTTGACCAGGCAACTAGTACTCGGCATCCAGTTTGACTCGGCATCAGAGAGTGACCGGCATCAGAGAGTGTCCGGCATCAGAGAGTGACCGGCATCCAGGAGTGTTCGGCGAAGCGCTTGACATCCAGGAGCACTCGGCGTAGCACTCGGCATCCCAATGGAACTCGGCGTCAACTGGCACTCGGCGACAACCAATGCTCGGCGCTAGCGTTCGGCATACAAGGGTGCTCAACATCGAGACTACTCGGCATACAAGGGTGCTCGGCATCAAGGCTGCTCGGCATACAAGAGTGCTCGGCATCGAGACTACTCGGCATCAGTGTTTTAAATCTCGGATTTTGGCCAATATCTCGGGAAAATATCTCGGCTATCTCGGGCGATATTTAAAACACTTATAACTAAATAGGCTGCCAAATCTCGAATGTTGGCTGATATCTCGGATTTTTCATCTCGGCCATCTCGGGGAGATTTAAAAGCCTGCTCGGCATACAAGAGCGCTCGGCATCGAGACTACTCAGCATACAAGGGTGCTCGGCATCAAGACTGCTCGGCATACAAGAGCATTAGGCATACAGGAGTACTCGACGTGGTACTCGGCAACAAGAGTACTCGGCGTCTAGCAGAGCGTTCAGCTTCGACTGTCTAACATCCTGCACTTCCCAGACATCAACCACATCATTCGGCATATAAGGGACTGTTCGGCATCAGAGCGTTCGGCACGCCTGGTTCGGCATACAGCGACCACTGCACTGGGGCTTGAGCGTTCGGCTATCCAGCCCACCTGGGAAGTCCAGCCCATATTTGCCTATAAATAGAGGGGCAGGGTCACAGTGAAATGGATCCTTTTTTGGAGAGAATACTGGGGAGACTCTGCCATTTTCAAGACTCATCTTCTCTACTTAAACAACATCATTCAAGCATTTGATTCACGAATTGTATTTGTAATCAACTATAAAGAAGATCAATAAAGTTTAACCTCAAAGTGGACGTAGGCAATTACGCTGAACCACTATAAATTTGGTGTTCTTACGTTCTGCATTTAAATTAGCATTGTCTTCTCTGTTTAATTTACTTTCATCACTTATATCTCTACACAATCTTTCTGAACGAGATTAGTGACCAATTTTGGTGCTAACAGAAAGTTAAATCCCTATCAGAGTAGTTCGAACAAATTTATTTCACATAGACAATAAGATCCAGAAGCTCCATAAACAAAGGCAATTGGATGGTTGGTGGATGTCGAGAATAGAATTAGTAGATGAGGATGATTTATTCACATTAGTTTTAGGGAGTGTTACGTACGTGTGAGCGCAGCACTGGCAAGAACACTTCCTGAAGGGGCCCGGTCCTAACAGGAGATTCAGATACTGCACGTTCTACGTGCGTGAACATGGTATTGGTGGACGCTGGAGCTGGACAGTAAGTGACAATGGGAAACATGATGGCACTAGATGGGGGCTCGGTATTGGCGGTGGTTCGTGTGCGGTGAAAATCGGATTAGTCAATAATAAGTATTTTGCCACCACGATCGAGAGATGAGCACGGACACATACGATGACTCACTATGCAAGTTTGCATATTGTGTTCTCTCTCTTCAAGCGTAGTGTGAGTAGATAAGGGACAGTAGATCCCAATTTGTCTGATCGATAATGTGAGGATATGGCATGTAGAACTGACCCAGTAAGTCAGATAATTTTCCTTAGGTATATGTAATGACCCGGAATTTTGGTCGTTCGATTTTGAACATTTAATTTATTTTAAATGTTGAATTTGAATTATTAATTGATTTTTAATATAGAAGAATTTCCAAAAAGGTTAAAAATTTCAAATATAATGATTAATTAGATTTGATTAATAGTAACTTAATAGTTAAAAATTGGGTAAAAATGGGAATCTGGAGTTAGATATGAATAGAACTGATTTCGAAGTTGATTCAAAATTCTATTTGGGTTAGAATTATAATATGGACTTTTGAATGGGATTAAAACGTCGATAAGTTAAAATTGGAAATTTATATATTAATTTAATAGTGAAATTTATATATAGTAATAGTATAAATAATTGAATTTTGATTTAATATAAATCAGAATGATTTCTAATATGAATATAAATTCTATTTGATTTATAATTGAGTTAGTAAAATTTTGAAATTTGAGATTTCAAGCAATTTTGTCAATTTTGGAAAATCACTCGATCTAAGCGACGAGTTAAAATAGCCTTCCGGGGCACAATCTCGGAATTTGATGAAACCAGTTTCATTGGATCCGTAATAGTGTATTATTATCGGATTTCAAATTTCGTAGCGTTTGGAGTTACCGTTTGGTCGACGGGATAGAAACGCGTTGAAATAAATATCGAAAATTTAATATTTTATTTCGATTCAAAAAGCTACCTTCCACATACGATCGAATTAGGGTACGAAACATGTTCCAATGTGTTCAGAATAGGGGTAAAACATTATAAATGTTAGGCGGCATGTTTCGTTTGGAGTTCGTTTGAAAAAGCACGTAAATTTCAAAATAATATTAAAATAATATATATATATAAGCCTATATATACATCAACACAGTAAACCCTAGCCGAAACAATACGCAGCCGCCTCTAATGTAATCAATGGCTGAAACCATCCCTTGTTCTTCCACGTTTATCTCTCGATCCACTCATTAATTTCGAAAACTTCCAACTGAGAGATCGTAGAGCGCCTCAAGGTCTACGATATCAATGGTCGAGATTGTTGATGGTGGTGTGGATTCGCCGGAATCGGCTCGAGAAGATCGCGACTTTTGAGCACGAAATTCGAGAGAGGGGGAAGGCCGAGTGGCACGTGGTTTCTGGCGTTGGTGGAGTGGGGGTAGGCGCTCCTCGTGGTGGTTCTTGATCGTGTCCAGATGGTCGAGGAGGGGTTGCGGCATGGAGGAATCGAACATTGTGATGGGTTCGAGCAGCATACGCGAAGCAGAGAAGAACGAGACGAGGGATAAGCATTTTGGGTGACCAGGATCTTCTAGTTCGAAATGTACGGCCAGCTGTTGATCAGGGTATTTTCTTTTTTTAAAAAAAGAAAGAAATTATTAATATAAATTTATATTCAAACCTTAAATAGCATATTTTTTCATACGAGGTCGGAATCGGATGAAATAAGTGGCGCCAGAATCGCAGCGACGAATACTACACGCTGGAGCAGGTGTGGAGTCGATTGGAACGAGCTAAAATTTTAGGTTAAATCGAACGTGTTCGATTTAATTTAAAATTGGAACGTTTGGCAAATTAAAAATCAAGGTGAGTTAATCTCGCTCAATTTTGGACTACCGGTATTAATTTTAAATGGTTAAAATTAATAAATGATTGATTGGTGGAATTGATGCATTTTCAATCAGTTGAACGTGATATTATATATGGTAGTATATATATTAGAGTGATTGATATTCCTGCATATATATAGCAGATGAGACCCTATGCGCCCCTGTATAATAGCGGATGACCTTATATACCGTGATATTCCGCCTTGAAGCGGAATTGGTATTATTATGTTGTGCTAACATCTGTGGATGCAGGGAAACAGGTTGGAGGGTTCCAACTGGATTCCTCAAAAATGTAAAATTTAATTTCATATATAGTGACATATGTTTTGTTTGGATAATCTGTGACAGGTTGTTGTGTGATTTAAATTGATTGAATGATATGACAGTTTTAGCCGGATTTTGGTATTTTTTAAATACTAATAAAAATATGTTTTAAATTGATAAAGAATGGTAAATAGAGATTTTGAAATAAAATGTTTATATAGAGTTTTTGGGTAAATCTATTGGATGAAGTAAATCGTTTGAAATTGTAATGTAACTATTTCGGGTTATTGTGAACAGGGATTTTGGAATAAAGTTTATAAAATGATTTTTATAATAAATGGTAAGTGGCACTTGTTTTAAATAAAGGAAGTTTTAAAAATCGAGATTTTTAATAGATTGGAAGAATAGAAGTGAATTTGGAAAATAAGTATAAAATTGGTTATACCGGATTCAAGTAAGATTTCCAAATTTACGGAATGAAATTGGAAATTGAGAAATTGGGCTTGTTTTAAAAAGAGGATTTTTAATTATTAACTCGGAAATTTTTTAAAGTGTTAAAAATATTCTAGAAATTAGTTATTTAATTATTTTAAATTGTTAAAGCATATTTAATTATAAATTAGTTACTTTATAATGATTATTAAAGATTTGTTATTATTTAAGAACTAATCGGCATTTTTGTTTTTAAAAAGATAAATTATTAAATATTAATATGGCTTTGTATAATAACTTTTATTTAAGTAGATTTCCCTAGATTAAACATGGAAATTTATTTTAGAAATATATAAGAATTATTTTAAGAAATTTTTAAATTAAGTTTCGGGAAGTAATGGTATACTCGCGTGGTGTAAAACCGGAGGCAGTGAGTGCCTGCAGTTAAGTCTTGGATTTCTCTGGGATAGAGACGCAATCATTGAGCTGTGATCTATGGTTTGATACCGTAGTGGTACTTTCCACATTATTTTAAAAGGATTTTCAAATATTTTTGAAAAAAAAAGATACTTTGTGAATATACTGAATTCGATAAGATAAGTACACGACCTTTGATAAGAGGTTTAATTGTTTTAAACTTAAATTAAATAAGACTTGGTGTTTTTAGTGAAAATGAAGTTTTGGTTGAATTGATTGTTTATTGATAGTTAAATAACCGACTATCAAATCTGGACCTAAATATAACTTTGGAAATATCTAGGAGAAGCACGAGAATTATATGGTACAGTTACCGTTCGAGGTGCTATACTGTACGTGTAAACTCATTTCGTTCTTCTAGGATGTTGATAAGGAAATCCATCCAACAACGGTTAGGAGATGATCTCCGATCTTATTTTCGTATGTTTATTTCCTTAAGAACCGGGGTTGAGTTTACCGAAAATATCGAACGTTGTTTCAAAGAGACCGGGATCAGATTTATTATCAGAAAACCACTTCGATCCAACAAGTACATTTTCGAAATGAAGATAGGAGCAGGGAGTCGAAGATGGAGCATTGAAGTGCAAGGGCTAATCGCTACTAATCCTGAGGGTGATTCCAAAATGGATGTAGTAGAAATAGTGCATTCGGTTCCGTTCGGACCCGAAACGGACTTGTATGGATGAATGCTATCAGAACATTGTCATTGGAGGACAATGAGCATTCTAAGTGAAAATTCCTTAAAAGGTAATCATAGCCTCTAGCCTCATCAACCGGGAACGACTGAAAATCAGGGGAGATGCAGCAAGGCTAAGTGGGTAGCACCCAATTAGGGTATGTTTATCACCTTTCTAGATACCCTCGGATGTTATTATTACTACGATTTATGGAAGGAGCTCGATAAAGGGTGGGAACACCCGGGGTGATAGAATACTCAGTTTATCCAGGTCAGGGATAGTCCGGTCTTGTGTAGCAGGGGATCCCGGGCGTGGTCCTCGGTACGCTGTTCTAGACGCGTACTGTGACAGGCAATACCCCAGTGCCTAGTCATTCGTATGGAATCCATTCTCCAATAAGCGCCGTACGGTTTTGATTGTGCCCAACTATGCTGAAACGTGAGATGCAAGCATTTCAGCTATTTGAATAAGTATTTGCGCTTAGACACTATTATAATATCAGAGGATTTGATATGAAATTTTTTTGGTTATCATAAGGTAAAAACCCATCGTGTTTATGTCTGGCGTGGTCTTACAAGATACCTTTGATTTTCAAAGGATTTTGAAACCTTAATAATTCAAATTGAGTGTGTTTTCTCACGCTGGTTTTCCAGACTGACTCGGGTGTTATTTTATTATAATGCTCGGGTCAAACCGAATATTTCAAGTTCAGGATGGGATGCTATGGAGTTCAGGAGATGATCTGGATGGCGAAGACGTATTACTCGTATTTGATTTTATTCCGCTATAGTGTTTTGTTAAAGTTACTAGCAATTATGAGGACAGGTCGTTATAACTGTCCAGGCTGGTAACTATTGATTTGAGTACTCTGATGTGAGATATGTATACTACAGTTTTGATTTGTGTAAAGAACTGTTCATATTATATGTTATTCAGTCCGCTGTGAGATTCTGTTGTTTTGGTTTCTTCTTTCTTCTACCTACTTTCTTTTCCCTCGACAATCTGTCTTTCCGGCACTCGATTGTTCGGCATGTTATACGATGAGCGTATTTATATCGATTTTCGAAGGTCGAAAGGGTAGGTCGTGATAGTATATAACCATAGGAATGCACTGACATACTATATATGCACTCCATGACACTTGGAGAAGATTTAGATTTAGTTGCACTTAATCATCTTAGAGAAGATTTAGATTTAGTTGCACTTAATCATCTTATTAGTCTTGTTCTCATTCATCATACTTTATGCCTGACCACCCCCCATTCTTTTCATCTTCCCCCACCACAAATGATAGGTTAGTAGTGATTGGACATAGTACGGGGAAGGAAGGAGCTTGATGATGGAGTTCTCATATTATATGTTGTTTCTACTTTAGTCGTCTATTGTATTAAAAATATGTAGAGTTTATATTGTACTTTGAGACGGTGCAAATGTGAAACAAGTATTTTGAAAATTGTTTTTCTAAGGTGTCTATTTTGTATACTTATATTTTAATTCCTTCCACTATGAGATCTGAAAATGTAGAATGTTTTAGAACTCCACCCTTTTCCTTATGCTCCGTAATGTTTATAAAATCCCAATAACTTATATTTCTCGCATAATTTGTGTCGAGAAGTGCAGTTTGTTGCAGAATCAGACAACATAAGCATGTATAAATTCTCTATAACATATATATAATTAATCTACACGATCAGATGATGTAAATATAAATGATAATAAAATTAAAAGATTACCTAAAGAGGGTATCCTATCATTTGCACCTTGAATGAAGATTTCTCCTCAGATATCCAAGATCTACACCTAGTTTTACAAGAAAAGGATGAACCAATTATTTTATTTTATTTGTTGTCTAAATTTGATTTAGAGTTGGTAAAATTTTAGAAATGTTCAATTGGATTTTCTACCATGAAAGCTTAGGAGAAGAGAAGAGAAAAGTGAATAAAAATGAATGTCTACAAAAAATGAATTAGTGGATTTGTTTCTATTGAAAGAATAAAACCTCTCACATTCTTTTAATTAAAACTTCCCTAATTAATTCCCTTAATTTTCTCTCTCTCCACTCCTCTCTCTTCACATAATTGGCCGAAGGTACTTGCAATTAAATGGCAAATAATTTTTAAAAATCTCTTCATGCAATTATCTTTCATTTAAACCTGTTTAAATTTACATTGATTTCGTATATTGATGCGCACAGATATAACTTTTATAAAAGCATTCAAATAATGGTAAAGAACTCCAAAACATCTAATAAATTAAATAATAATTAATATTTCTCAAAAGTTATTATTTTAATTAATTTACAATATTTTACAAATTAATTAAATCGTGTGGTTTTTTAGCAAATTCATCATTATGATTGCGCGACTCAAAGATGTAAATTTAATTAGTGATTATATCAAATAATTTAAATACTAGTGTTCGATCGTCACCTTAGCTAGTGGTAAGAGAGTTTGATTGAATTTAAACATCTATTCCGTAAAGTCTAATTTTATATTGTAAGTGGTACTTGGTAGTAATGATTATTTACACCGATTCTCTTTGTCAAAACTATATCGCTTTAGGACTTATGGAATCTCATTTTGGTTAAAACTCCAATATCTTCCACATTTGCTTGGTTAGTCCATAAACAAAATCCTTGGTTAAATAATAATTATTAATCATACTTCTCGACAAGAAACTTTGACTTTGAGTTGACTACAGTTGACTATGCTACTAACCTCTTATAAAAGAAGAGATGAATTCTTATTGAATATTGTTTCACTCTCAATGCTTCAACTTAGACCCAACTATAGTTGCTCGTTGGATCGTCATGCCATGATTTAACTATAATCAAAATAGAGTATCCACATTGAAGTTACAAAATATTCTCAAGTTGAGGGAATTATGTAACATCGTCACTTCGAGATCTACTGTTTGACTTTAGTTATAATTGACTAATAGGAAACTCTTGAGTGAGTCATTCTATGATTATCCAACAACCATCAGTATTTAACCACTCGGTGCCACTGTAACGACCCGATATTTTCAACCATTCGCATCCGCACATGTCGGACTTGAATTGCTCAAAATACCGCGTTGTAAATAAAATTTGGCAAATCTCAGAATATACAGTAAATAAATAATCACAGATCACAGACACAGAGTAAAATAATGCAGCGGAAGTAAAAGAAATAGTAGTTCATGAAGCTACTATATAAATATATCAAAGTTACATAAGATATAACGGAAGAAATAGAGTACAACAGAAGTCTCAATAAAATAACCAAGTACAAGTGAGTAGAACAACGGAACTGAAATAGATAGGATAAGACAAGCAGATAATCTCCAGCGATTCAAATCTCCAAGAGAGTGGAAATCCAAATCTGTGAATAACTCAGGCTGACCCGAGCGTAAAGCAAAACACAAAACACTCGAGTCAGGACAATATATACTTATATAATGTAAACCAACTCAAGTGAACTGTAATAAAAGTACAAGTAACTTAAAGAATGCTTGGGATCGCCCATTCTTTAAGGATCCGTTAAACTATCTACTATGTAGTAATATGCGCTATTATAA
Organism: Allium fistulosum; assembly: GCA_030737815.1. Classification (NCBI taxonomy): domain Eukaryota; kingdom Viridiplantae; phylum Streptophyta; class Magnoliopsida; order Asparagales; family Amaryllidaceae; genus Allium; species Allium fistulosum. The sequence goes on from CM060904.1 coordinate 362,215,698, forward strand.
TAATGTCTAGTATAAAATAAACATACTTTTAAATAGCATTAAGGCTTTACATTTTCCACCTTAACATGTAATAGTCCCAGTAGTCTATCCAGTATTAGCATACTCCCAAAATGGGGGCTACCCTCGATACTCCACAGGCTATGGGAGAAATCACAAATCGTAGTAAAGCTCGATATGGTAGGTGACACGACACACAAGGCAATGCCAGGGTAGATATACCAATTACGCACACGGACTGATGGAATGCGTAGCAGCCACTACCGCTCCACCTCGAACAACACTCCCAAATCAAGGGTGGCCACCAAAAATCACAAAGTAATATAATAGTATCGAAGAAGGGCGTCCGATAAGAGGTGCTACCTCACTGGTCCGAGATCGCTCCTATTTTAGCCACCTTATGCCAACTCACGGGAGTTGGGTCCACGTATATACCTTAGGATCGTCGCCACCATCCTACTTCATTCTGGAAACTCCACCGCGTACACAGTTGTCAAAGTGGTTTTCGGTATCGACAGAGAGTATGTCCATATCCGATCTCGGTCTCTTTAACAACCAAACGTTATTATAACACCGTGGTTATAATTTAAAAACAGTTTATACTTCAAAATAGAATATCATTTCAAATCCAAATCTTTATAAAAATGAAGATTAAATCAATTCTAAACCATTTCAATATATTTAAAATATCATATCATTTCAAATCATTTCAATATATCAAAATATCATATCTTTCCAAAACTTCATTTCAAATCATTTTAATATATCAAAATATCATATCTTTCCAAAACTTCATTTCAAATCATTTTAATATATCAAAATATCAATCTTTTCAAACTTCATTTCAAATCATTTTAATATATCAAAATATCAATCTTTTCAAACTTCATTTCAAATCATTTTAATATACCAAAATATCATTTGAGTTCAAATCCAAATATTCAACTTTAAATACCTTTTAAATTTAAAGATATAATTCATTTATTATCATTTCAAGTCACCTTTTTAAATAGTTTATATTTCAATCAAAATAATTCATTTAAACCATTTAAAAGTGTAATTATTATACTTTCAAATCAAGTATTAAAATTTCCAAAGTTTCAATTCAATTCAATCATTTATTTCAATTAAATTTCCATAGACCATTTCAAATCTTATAAATTTCAAATATAGATTTAATCCACAAAATAATTATTCAAATTTATAAAATAAATTCCAAAGCTTTACTATCCTATATTTCATAAGTCCAATATCTTTTAAATAGATTCAAATTACAAGTAAACCAAATATTTTTCATACTAATATAAACTTCAATTATTTATTCCAAGATTTAATATCATTTCAAATTCATTTCAAAATATCAAAATATCATTTCAAAACATCATTTATTTAATTTAAATTTAAATACCATTTAATCATATTTCAAAATAGTTGTATTTCCCAAATCAACTATTCCACTTAAATAATTTAAAGTCAATTCATTATTTAATAGTTAAAGATTTAATTTCCAAAATTTAATCTTTTTCAAAGATCATTTATTCATTTAAATTTATTAAACAAAGAAAATTCAACTTTCGCAGCACTTAGAAAATGCTACGAAATGTTATGTTTAAAAACAGTTCATTAACAAAAGACGGCATTTAAAATGATGTAATATCTTAATTTAGTTTCAATTAAAATTTTAGTTAAATTTAACAAATATAGCACTAACAAAGTGCTATAATAATCCTTAGTTCAAATTTGCTATTTGGTTCATTTAAAACACTACAGCATTTTCCATTGCTGTAATATCTTTACATTACATTTCAAAGATGATGTCAAATCAAATTCAGATTTTTAATTACGATTTCACAAACAATTAACTTTTAATATAAATCATTTTAACTTATAAAATCATATATTTTCACATTTTAAAAACAATCATTTAAATACCTTTATTTCTATGATTTTTATAAAGTCAAATTTCCATACAAAGATCAAATTAAATAACAATTAAATTTCATTTCTTTAATTAAATTCTTAACTTAACAACTAAGTTTAAATTTCCAAAATATAACTTATTTCCATTTATTTTACTTAATTAAAATTTCACTTTTAACAAAATTCACAATTTCCCAATTTAAGCAACATAATTCAACTTAAATACTCCATTATTTCATATTTAATTTATACAAAATCATTAACACTTTTAAAATTATTATTATTAAAATAAAATCATTAAATTCATCTTTTAAATCAAATTTTTCATATTTCCTTACCTTACATAAATTCCATTTATAAAAAAAATCATAAATTCCAAAATTAACTTATATTTCAAATTCTACTTTACCATTTACTTACTTTACTTATTTAATCTGTAGAAAATCACAAATATTTAATAGAAATCATTTTAATAAAATTTTAAATCAAAATATCATAATATTTACATTTTAAAAATATTTTAAAATTTTCAGAAAAATATATAAACCACAGGTCTGTATAAAATTTTCTAGCCTAGGTCAAGTGATAAAGATATGTATCATTTCAATCCGCAGTTTACAAAGAAAAACCGGGTTCTATCATTTCAAACCCGCAATCCCAAGTAATATGAAATGTATAAAAATCATTCAGGCCTACCATTTCAGCTCATAACGATTTTTTTCCTATTCTGAAGTCCGTTCAGGTATTTATCATTTCAACCCATAGTGATTCTAATCTACAGGGAACTTGCAGTGTGATAAACTGATATAAATAAACAGTATACAATATATAACAGTAACAGATGATATAACATGTGTATAAACAGGGATGAACATCATATAATCATAATATAACAGTTATAACAGGATGATATAAATTTACAGATTCAAGTGATGTCAGTTTATCAATTATATAAGTACATATTAGTCTGGTGAGATTTACTCACATGTTCAAAGCTGGAGATATCCACCAAAGCAACAATACTGACATTACGAAGGCACGATGACATGGATATGACTTGAGAGTGGAGAGCCAAAGCAATTAGACTTGCTCAAATATTTACACAAAACAATGCAAATATATGTGAGTTTCAACGCAAGTTATCACCAAATAGCATTAGAAACAAAAGCCCAAAACAGCACTAAACGAATTGCACTTGTTCTCAACCTCATATGCTTCAGCTAGACATGGAATAAGCTCAGCTAACGCAGAGGATTGGGTCAGGTTTGGGGTCCAAAGAAGTCGGCCACCATGGTGTAAAAGTGATGGGATGATATAGGTGCAAAACTATACAATTACAAGGCAACAACTTCATCTCTATGCTCCTATTGTGCTCGGCCAGAGGCTAGGTGGGCCCAACCAGTGGTGCAGGTGGTGGTGGGTGATGTGGCAGAGGGTGGAGGTCAGGTCAGAGGTGGTGGTGGTGGAGGTAGTGGCGGCTAATGGTGGTAGAAGGAGGAGATGATAAACTAGGCTAGGCTAGTGCAATAGGTGATAGGTTGTGATTGTTTTTGGTGGATTTTGTATAGATCTTGGCCTTGGGTTGGTTCGGCCTGGGGAGGAGGTGAAATAGGGTGGGTGATGGTCAGAGAAAAGGGGTGGTAGAGGTCAGGTCAGATCTGGTTGAGGAGGAGCCAAGCTATGAAGGTGAGAACAAGTACAAAATTTCAAAATAGAAAAGTAGAAAAACAAAGGAAGAAGAAGATAATTTTTACCTCAACTCCTTCAAGCCATGGCCATATTTTTTTTAGATGAGAAATAGATCTGAGATCCACGTGAAAAATGAAGGAGGAAGTCATGGCTAAATAAAGAAAAAATAAAATAAAAAAAAGGCCAAAGAGTAAATGAGGAAACGGTAAAAGAAACGACTTAGGAGGTGAAACGACTTTACGTTTCAAAAGCTTTTAAAACCTTTCAAATTTCCTTAATCTATTCATATAAGTTTACCTTACTGAAAATATTAATAATTTCAGTTACAAATTCGAAAATATAACAAAATATAAAATATATATATATATTTATTAATTATATAAGGTTAAAATAAGAAAATAGCACAAAATTGCAAACCTAGTCTACAAAAATGGAAAATAAACAGAATGAACTTTGGAAAATTTATATGGAATTGTAAAAATATTTATAACAAAGATAACAGCATAAAAGTAAAAATGCATTCACAAATAAATATATAAATTTAAATTTAAATAAATTTAAATGAAGAAATTAGCAGAAGAATAGAAAACAGCCTTTTAAAAATAGGGAATAATTACAGTAAATTTTGGAAAAATCCTATTATCATTTTAAAAATATTTGAAAGTAAAAATATTCATAAAATAACATATTGACCCAGATTAAAATGAAATATGACAATAAAAATATAATTTATACAATTTAAAAATAACAAAATTGCAGAATAAACAAATTGCAGTCAATATTGAAATATACATAACTCTCACTGTTTATCTCCATTTTCAACGAAACAAAAAGCAGTGTTCAAGTTATTACATTTATTTTCATAATAAAATATAAAGTTTAAGATTTTAAAATAATTTAAATTTGAAGTTTAAAAGTCAAAGTTTGAATGGTTTGACCAGAAATTCACTTTACAGAAAAATATTCAAATTATACTAATTTGAACTATAAATCACTTAATAATCATCATTTATATTTAAAAATGAAATGTTTGAAATAAAACAAATTAAAAATAATTTAAAAATAAAAGAAAGTCCAATTTAAATATTATACAAAATCTAGGGTTGTTACAGCCACCAACAGCCAGTAGTACACCGCCTAACCTTTAGAGAGCAATACGTACTCTATCTCAACTGACGAATCGATATCCTTTCTCGAAACATATTGACTAGCAGTATTTAAAATAATATGTCATTTTAATGTGATAAATATCTCATGATTACAACACATTGTAGTTACTATCATATAACATATCATTTAAGGATTTTCTATTTAAATATACTTTAAATTAATTATATCATACTGTAACAAAGTATATTATAGAAATTAAACACCTTTATTATGAACAAGATCGATTATCGAGTTAGATATATGTAACAAATTACACAATTTCCCCTAGGGTACACCCCTAACTCTATCTATTTCCCACATGCACTAAGGTTCAATTATGGTATCATATTCCAAATCCTTCAATCGGTTTTCTAAAAAACTAATCAATATGGTTCCTTAGTGAATGGGTATATTATATTGTTTTAATTATTTATCCAGTTAATTAACTCTCTCCAATACTGATAAACTGCATTTATCATGTGGAACACTTTGGGTATGATTTTCGACTTTTAGTGAGCTTTAGGTATTTATAAACTATATCATAATATTGTCATCATATAATAATGTCATGGAATTATCAACATTTGGAATCACACCGAGCTCGGTTATAAGTCTATGTATTTATTTATACTTCTTTCATTGCAGCGCTATTTAAGATGACTTACTTAGCCTTTGGTTAAATCAACCACTACTTATTATTTGGAACATTCCAACTTAAAGCTCTTAACTTAAGGTTGAACATGAATCTATGATTGACATACTATATTCAATATCACTTATAAAGTTTGGCTGAAGTTCGAATCCTGCACTTCTTCATAAGGAGTTCACTATTTCTATAAATAGTTCTCTAGTATTTTGTAAATACTCAAGAACAGTTTAAACTTTCAAATCCCATTAAGTAATCTTAATTGGATTTAATACTTGCCCTATGTATCAAATACATAATCGAAATGTGATATTGTAGATAATACAACATGTAGAATAATTACTATTGCCAAGGCATTAGAAATTCATCTTACATGCTCTTTGTTAAACATTTTAATATGGTGTTTGTGTATATCATTTTGGAACAATCCCAACATTCTTCTATAGTGATTATAAACTCAATTTCAAATCCAATATTAAAATTAAACAGCCAAACTAAAATGATTTTAACTAAAATGATTTTAACATGAGTACATCGCTAATAATCATATATTTGTTTACTTATAGTATTGAAATATTTTAGTACATTTATATTGCTTTATTATAGACACGGGTTTCCTCTACAATTTGGCTGAAATTCAAACTGTTTGACCTTTCTGTCAAAATATATGAGTGACTTTGATTCTTGTTGAACAATACTATCGTATCAATTCTTGGATCCTATCCAACAATCGTAAACTTGGAATCGCTCTAACTGACTTCGGGACACTTTGGTTATTGAGTGCAAATGGCATATTCTAAATCATTATTTAGAATTTATGTTTCAATATACATACCATAACTCAAAGTCATACCAAGCAATAATTTTCCAAGTAAAATCTAAATTAACTAGAGTACATTGAATGACAAATATATTACATTAATTTCAATAATTGAAATTTAAATTGTTATTTTATCAACGTAGCTTACCATATTTTAGCAATATTGGTCTTCTTCTCGAAGATACTTTACGGTCGATGGATCGTATCTCTTTGGGTATAACTATCAAAATCAAATTTGGCAATGTACTTGGAATCCATTATGAATATGCGCATTATGCCATATGGTAGAGTCAATAATCTTAATGACTTATTAACAACCGAGGAAATTCAATTCTCAACATTGATAAGAAAATCATAGTTTCCTTTTAATGTGTGATATTTCATATTAGACATTTTAATTAGTTGTGTCCATTTAGGCTTGGTCAATTTCATTTCATTCTTTATAATCAATTTATCTTTAGAACGTATCTAATTCCATCTTACTACCAATAATTTCTAAAAGAAATTTCTTCTTCATGAAGTTAGTATTTCTTGAAATAATAATTATCTCTCGGTGCAACGGAATAGATATCCATAAATAATTTATGAAATGCATGTATAAAACTGATTTGTTTTTAAATTTTAAAAAACTTATGTTCATAACATAAATTGGTCAATCAATAGTGATCGGTCCCGAACTTATTTGGGGTGGTCCACACAAGATCCATAAAGAACAAGTATTACATGTAATCTCTCGACTCACACAATCTGTTAACTCCTTGACCTAGGATATATATAGGGTTTATTTCATCAACTATTATCTTGTATGATTTTGAATATTATTTTAGATGAAATTAAATTTAACCTTATGTGTTTACTCTTAAGTACATGTCCTTATGGAAAATTGTTAACTCAACTTCACTCATCATCGATCTACTTTGTACAACAAAGTCTGCTGTAACAAGTGGCTTTTCGACCCTTGAATGTTGACACTAATATATCCACGTTATTCACATGTCGAGCACCCAAGTGCCGAAAAGACAGAATGTTAGGGTAATGAAAAAGAAGAAACGAAAAGGAACAAGAAAGAGGAGAATTAAAACATCAGAATCTCACATGCAAAATGATAACATATAATATCAAAAGATAATATACAGAGCTACTCTAATATACATAGTATTTTAGAGTTACTAATCATAGTACTATCATTAGCTTGGGCAGTTATAACAGCATGTCCTTACAATTGCTGGTATATATACATAAAGTAATGCAGCAGAAATAAATACTACGGTATGTAAAACATCCAGCTCCTCTCCAAGAGCTCAATGAACATCAACGAAAACCCGCCTTTCTCGGACTACTCTAAAGAGAACCCATGGAAATAAGAAAAATATAAAACCATAGGTCAGACATAAGTCTAGTGTGAGAAACTCGACAAATAAGTAGCAAGCATGTAACAGTACTTTTGAGACCACATGGAATACCATAACGGTAATCCCCTCAAAAGAACCATTATCTAATAAGTACATAAGGTGATATAATTGCTAATGTCTAGGGTGAATAATATAAACTAGAACATAGCTGTGCCGCTTCCATCTTACGACAGAACAATATTGACGTATAATCAAAACCGCTAAGGTATGCACGAATAATGGATTTTTCATGGTGACCTCCCAAGTAAACTAAGACCAATCTCTTGCACAGAGGTCAAAAAGTACCTTCCAAGCGACGTATATCACTAGATAAAATATACCATAAAGGTAAACATAGTTGAACCACACCCGAACATGTGATGCCGAATATCATCAACTCCCAATGTCCAACATATCAGAAGCATCTCTATATATGGAGTTGATTTACCCTTGGGTTAGCTAAACCCATTGGCTATGCATCCTACTCTATTTTTAGTCATTCTTTATGATGAAGTCACATTCAGCATCTCAACACACGAGCCATCATCACTCAAACAGATCACGAATTTCTAATTGGGTTCTAGCATCTCGAACAAATCTAATTCTGGGAGATAGAACACGTATCTCAGTCTTGAAGTGGTTTTCAAAAATTTAGACACTTACTGATCCTAGTCTCTTCAAGACTAAACCAATGAGTTTAAGAAAAGATTGCATATGGAAACCAAGTCTCGTATACTTATCACGTTCCCAACATTTTCAACCTTTACTATCCCTCGATCAAGAAGGAAGCATAGGTTAGAGCACAATTGCATCTACACCTTACTCGAATCATCATTCTTTACTCTCATAGATAGAATCAAGTATACTTTATTGAGTTTTAGTACTAAGCACACGATAAACGTTTTCCATATCAAACAAAGCACAACTGACACACACAAAGCACAATCAAGTCACATGAATGATTTTTGATCCCCTTTTTACCTAATTAATCTTTTAATAATTAAAAATCTCTTTTATTAGTAAAATTTCTTTTTATCTAATAAAACTTCTTTTATTTTATTTAAACTTCATTCTTTAATTAAAACTTCATCGTTTAATTAAAACTTCATTCTTTATGTAAAACTTCTTTCTTTGATTAAAACTCATCTTTTAATTAAACTCCCGTATATAGATTTTAATTTCTCTTTATAAAAGATATATACTTATATTTTACTATCATGTAATACTCTTCAGTTATACTGTATTTTACTATTCATTTATACTATATTCTATTATACTTCAAAAGTATTCATATACTTATCTCAGATGGTATAATTATATTCACAAATCATTAAAGGAATTTACTTACTTTAAAATATAATCAAAGAGGTTAAAAACAAATTTTACTAAAATATTGTTTACTATAAACCTCTTCTCTTTTATATATTAAAACATTTCTTTTTCTACCTTTTTACAAAAGATCTCATACTTGTTATTTTCTTTAAAATTTCATTATTAAAAATCTAATTATACTCTTAAAGGTTAAAGACAATTGTTACTAAACAATGTCACAACAAACCTAAAACCCATTTCATACTTAACCATTTTATTTAAAACTTACTTTTAAAGATTTAATTATACTTACAAGGGTTAAATAAAATTGTTACTCAAACATTTGTCACTACAAACCCAAAATCATTTACTTGTACTAATCTTTAAAATATTCATTTATAAAATATTTAATTATATTCCTAAGTATAATTAATAATAAGAGTCAAAAACAAATGTTACTAAACATTGTTTACTACAACTCAAAACCATGTTTATACTTATCTTTAACTTTAAAATGTTCATTTTAAAGATCAAGGCATATCCACAATTATTAGTTAAGGTAATACACTTTTATTTAACTTCTCAAAACTATAAATTTTAACTTAAGTGTTAAAATCCAAACTTCCTTTGCTATATTTATAAAATACTTAACTTACATTTTTTTAAACTGATATATATATAAGTACCTTTAAAATACATACTAATATGTTTAAACATGATTAAACTACTTAAAAATATATTATAATTATTTATATATAAAATTATGTAAAAATAGTAAATTTTGAAATAAATAGATAAACAAAAGTAAACATGTTTTATTTTAAAAGCCTCTTACTTTAAAAATTCATAATTAATTATTAAAAATATATTGAAACTTGAAACCAATTTTAAAACACTATAGTATAAGTTAGAAAACAAACCAAAAAAGATTAGAGAAAACAAACTTAATTTAAATATCATTTTCATACAATTTATAGCTCGAGACAGAAAACATAGCTTTCTACAAATGCTGCTAAAACAATTCGCAACAGTTAGGTGTTTCAAAAGCAATGACTGCATTCCAGAAATGCTATCTAAAGTTCTGGGTTGTTTTTAACACAATTTTGCTACAACTTTGCACATAATTTTCGATGCTTAAAAATAATTTTTGATCCATTCTTTTTACAGTAGTTATTATTCTTTGGTTCTTAAAAACCATAAAGGAAAATCCCAAAGTATAAGTACCAATCATTTTATAGAAAATTCTAAAAATAAGGCATTTTTCCGATGTCTCGTATAGCGACTATTTCGCTATAACTTTTGCCACTTCGTTCAAATAGCAATCAAATAATTTAAGCTCCAAAATTTTTATAGTAAGAATAGTGTATTATTTACTTGTTAAAATGGTAAAGAAACCCCTAACGAGGTTTCTACAAAAATAAACGTTATTATTCAAAAACAAGGAATTTAAAAGTGTCAATATAGCGACTATTTCGCTATAATTTTTTCAACTTTTTTCAAAATTTTCCACAACTTTCCAAACATATTCTTTAATTTCCAAAACACTTCTAGAAATGTAGAAAACAACCAAGTTATATTATCTAATAATATACACATATAACACCATTTTAAAGCAAGTTAAAATATAAGGGATTCAAAATGCTTTCGTAGCGACTCTCTGGCTTTAACATTCACATACTCATGTTTACATCACATACAACATATTCAAACATGTAAACACAAGTCATGGCTACGTTACAATTTTTAGATGGTTTATAAGAGAAGTCATAATACATATATATTGGCATTTTCTTTCAAAAGTAAGAGGGGTCCAAAAAGTAATTACTTGCATTGGTTTTCATTTAACATTTATATTTCAACAGTCAACAATTTATAACCCAACAAATACACATTTAATGGTGAGATAACTAACCTTAAATCCAAGTCAACAAATATCTCAAGCCACTAGAATCAAGGCAATACTTCTTACCATAACCCCGTAGCTAAAACTACCTCCTTTGCTCACCAAAACACAAGAACAAGCCTCCACCATCCACATATTTTTCATGGCCTAGGTCTAACCTCCTCTTTTCTCCATCATTTTTCAACTTCATAGATGCTAAATCGTGTTTTAATGATGGGCTAAGACCTTTGTGAAAGTTTGGAGGAGAAAGGAGTTGAATTGAATTTGTTTTGAAGATTTAAAGTGGAGAAAGAAGTGTAGGAATTTATTTTCTTTTTTTCATATCTTTTGCAAATGAATTAATGAGATAATGAAACATGTAGGGAAGGCTATATCAAATGGAAAAAAAAGACCCCCCCATTCTCTTTCCTTCCATATACACACCATGCTTCCACTTACACACACCATACCCCTTAAATCACTCCTTGATTTGCTCCTTAAATCAAGGGTCAATGTCTCCCTTAATTAACACTTAAGTTTAATTAATCTTGCTTATGAAGTTAGGTGATTTAAACACTGGCAAATGTCTTTATATGTTACTACACAAGTACAAAAGAGTTCGAACAAATTTTGTGTAGTAAAAATTCGTTTACCGATAAAATGATTTTCTTTCACATTATCGTTATTTCTTCGAACTATTTATTTTGTAAACTTTTTTAAAATGAATTTCTTATCAATATTTATTATTTAAATGGGGTTTAACAAGGTTATTAAATAAATTTAATCACATTAAATGCAAGATACAAATATTTAAATAATTTTAAATACGAAATGTTAGAAATTCCAGGTGGTTACATTCTTCCCCACATAGAATATTTCGTCCTCGAAATTTCAACACAAGTAGCAAAAAACCATACATCAATACTTAATAGTATTCACAGTCATTATTAGACATAATACACAAATAAACTAAAGCCCGTACAATGTACATGGACCATCTACATGTAATATCAAATCTGATCACTCGCTCGATCACATAAATTTCACTTCCTAACTTGTATATCTCACTTGACCTCTTTAATGTGAACTTTAATCAAGTTCCTTAATTGGACATGTCCGTTCTTCTTACATAGCCATAAACTATGATAGAAAACTTTAGAATCATATCAAGAATCTGTATCGAGTGTTCACCATCAAGAATCTAGTGGAAAATCCTTGTTCGGACTAGTGTAAGTCACCTCAAAATCATGTTCTCGAATCCTAGATCAAGAGCTGTCATGCGAATAAAATGATCTACGTACAGCTTACGTACTTCATTCCATTGGTTTATTAATTACACCAATTATTTTACATTTTAAACCATATTCATTTTCACATATGGTATTCCTCATTTAATATTAAAATCATTTATATAATATATGTAGTAAAACATTACTTTTTATTTTAAAACATTTTATAAAAACTTATCTTCACTTATAAAGCCTTTCATTAAAACATATTTTCATTTTAAAACATTTCAACACTTAAGTTCATTACTCGTATAATACTTTACTATATCCTAAGAGTATATACAAAACATTCCTCTGTATTTTATTTTTCAAGGATGTTCAATAAGCTTTAAACATGTTTTAACTTACTATTCTTTTCAAGTTAAGAGTTATAAAAATTCAACTTTTATATTTCAAATTTTCTGTAACGACCCAGAATTTTATCACTGTAAATATGGATATTTAAATATAATTTTAATAATTAATAAATGGATTTTATAACTTAAATAAATCTCTTTTATATAATAACTAATGATGGTGAAATGGTTTTCAAGAATTGTTTACAAAAATATTTAGTTCAAAGAAAAATAGAAAATGTGAATGGAAATCATTTTTTGAGTTTTTGACTTTTTGGTGTCTAAAAGTTGTCGGAAAACGTTGTGTACATTTGAATTAAATACTCACTTTCATTTATTAATAAGTTAGGACTTTATAATTATACATGAATATGTCAACTTAAATAAATATTATAAAGGGTGATATGACATATTATGTAAAATTTTAAAAACAAAAGTTAAATATAAAATAAAGTGTCATTTCTTTAAAAACATGAAGTACACTAGTTTTAAATGCATATTTGATCTTTAAAATGAAATTGGGGGACAAAATCACGTGTGTAAGGGAGGAGGGAACATGGAGAGTGATGTGGCAATCATATAGTAGAGATTATGTACCTTTAGGATAATTTAGTAATTTAACTTATCCATTTATATATATATGCGAATTCCTAATATTTTTTCCATTTTCATTTTCATTCTTACTTCGCAATTTTTTTTTCATGTCTTGATGTTCACTTTCATGGCCTCCAAAAATAAATTCTTAAATTTTAAAATCTAGTTTCATTCACTTTTAAAAATCTAAATCCTTGTTTTAAACTTCCTTCTTCCATTTTAGTACTCTTCCTTCACAAAACAAGCTCTGCCTCCCTCCACCCGTCAAGGCCGAGCCTTGTTCTTCCCTTAGGACTAAGTCAAAAGCACCTCCTAGGCCCAAAGATATCATTTTTCCTAAGACAAAGCGAAGTTTTAGGTCGTGTTCAAATCATAGTGAAAGTTCACTAAGTTTCGTTGACTTTTGGTGAGTAAAGTTCTCAACTTTAACAAAGTTTTTAAACTTATAATATTGCTTGACATAGATGTTAAATATGAGGCTTGTTTTTTTTGAAAGCAAAAGTGATTTGTATGTATGTATATGTACTTGGATGTGATGAAGTATGGATATGAATTTACAAGTTAAAAGTCAAGTTAGTTTACCATTTGTAATCCTTGCTTGTATTTGTTGATTATGGATGTATATATGTTTTCTGAAGTTGTTTATGTTGTGATAAGCTAAAGAAAAGTTAGCACTTGATTTGTGCTTAGCATGATATCGGAAATCCCTTGCTTTAACTTGTTTTACTTGTGTGATTTCGGAAAAGATTCCATAAAGTTTTAGCTTTACTTTTTTTAGTCCTAAAACTTCATATAAACTTATAAAGTAGTTTTAAATATAAAAAAAAGTTTTTTAAAAGCTATTTGGTACGTTAAACAAAGTTTAAAATTTCGGAACGTATAGCGATGGTCGCTATAAAAGCAGTTCGTGAAAACGAATTATTTTGAAATCAAATTTATTTTCAGTTAAGTTATTTCTAAAAGAGTTTTCAAATATATATTTAGTACTAAAAAGTATTTATTTATTTATTATTTAATAAATGAATTAAGTAAGGTAATTGGTGCTTAATCATTAATTAACTAAAGTAATTGGTACTTAAGGGTTAACCAATTAACTTAATTATAATTAATTAATTAAAATTAATTATTATTTAATTATTGGTTAAAGGTTAATTATTATTTTTTTATTTAAGACTAATTATTTATTTATTTATTTAAAAAAAGGTTTAATTATTAATTAATTAATTACTAGTTAAGTGAAGATTTAATTAAGATTTATTTAGGACTTAACTAAGGTTTAATTATTATTAAATATAGGTTTAATTTATTTTAATTAAATAAAAAAGGTTTTAATTTCTAAAAGCACTTTATTTCCAAGGATTGGTTTGTTTAAGCAGTTTCATTTTACAAAGGTATTTCAAACCAAGGGATTTCTTTGTTGATTACCTTTAAGTAAACTCAAACTATTATGAAACCAAATGACATCTATTTAGCAGAACAAAACACCATTATGCTATTATACTAATTTGGACATGTTTTATGCGGAACAAATCCCCGTCTTCTATTAATGGCTTGGACATTACCTGTGTATTGATTGATTGTTGCCTATTGATCCCTTTTACATATCTGCTTGTTATATAAATACCCATCTTGTAACTTGGAAAGTTTAACTGAAATTGAATAAACCATTGTGGTCGCTAAGCCTCTTCTGAATTTTGAAAATCATTCTTTTAGTCTTATTTCTTTTTAAATAAGGGTTTAAAGATAATTATTATGGTTTAAAGTAAAGTTATTATTTAATTGAAATGTTTAAGGTTTATCACCATTTCAATATGATATTTTAAAGATAATTCATTTGTTGGAACCTGCCTTCTTCGATTTTAATGCAACAACTATATATTTCAACCTATATACTATAATGTCAAATATTCTTGCAGGAATCTACAAGAGAAGCTATTATCATATCATCAACAAGATTAAGTTCTCAAAATTTTATTATTTCTAAGTTAGATATTTTTGTACAATCTCTGATATGATGATAAAACACACACACAATTATACTTTTGAAAATCATGCTTTAAAATAATAAATATCTTTAATTATTTAAAAGATATAAAAAGGTATTTTCAAAATTATATAATATCTCAAGTTCAAAAGTGCTAAAATAAAGGAAGGAACAAAACAGTACAGATTTAGACGTTTGTATCTTAATTCAAACGTCTGACATCAATATCAGACGTCTAAAGATAATATAACAGACGCTTGAACTCTATGTATATAGTGCGTCTATTTCTATATGAAATAGACGTTTGTCAATTTAATAACAGACGTCTGTCATCCTAGACAGACGTCTGAATTAAAAGACAGACGTCTGAAATGACTGTTTTTCTTTCTTTTATTTTTTGAATTTCAAACTTTATTCAGACATCTGTCACTTTTCTCTCGGACATCTGAACTTGACGAACTGAAGCATCTCTTCATGAAATATCAAATTCTGAAGAGTTGTCTTCTTCACCAAGAGTTGCACTTCTTCTAATAGTTGCAACTATTAAATTAAGACTATTCAAAACTATAAATAGAGATGAAAATCCACTATTTAAAATACCACCAATTCTTTCTATCTATACTTGCTTTGTATTATCATAATCACAAGTGATTTTCAATCTCTACTTCCTATCTTTTGCACATTCAAATCATCATATCAAGAAGATTATAGGAAGGGTGTACTACATTGACTATATTCGTGTTATTCAAAGAACACACAAGTCAAGAAACAATTTACCAAATTGTATTTGAAGTCCTATTCGGTTGCTTAGGCGGAAAAGTCCTGTTTGGTTGCTCAGGCGGTGTAATACCTGTTCCTCCGGGTTAAGTGAGGGTTGTTAGAGAAATTCTAGAAGGAGTCTGGGACTGGACGTAGAACGAGAAGTTCGAACCAGTATAAAAATCCTTGGTGTCTTTTTTATTACTACCATTTACTATTATTTATAATTCTGCACTTGCTAGTAGTAGTTTAACTATATTATCGATCCATATAAACTTTCATTTGGTATCAGAGCAAGGTTATCACATAACTATAACACAGTTATCTGATTATTTTTTATATGGATCGATAATATAGTTAAACTACTACTAGCAAGTGCGGAATTATAAATAATAGTAAATGGCAATAATAAAAAAGACACCAGGGATTTTTATACTGGTTCAAACTTCTCGTTCTACGTCCAGTCCCAAACTCCTTCTGGAATTTCTCTAACAACCCTCACTTAACCCGGAGGAACAGGTATTACACCTCCTGAGCAACCGAACATGACTTTTCCGCCTAAGCAACTGAATAGGACTTCAAATACAATTTGGTAAATTGTTTCTTGACTTGTGTGTTCTTTGAATAACACAAATATAGTCAATGTAGTACACCCTTCCTATAATCTTCTTGATATGATGATTTGAATGTGCAAAAGATAGGAAGTAGAGATTGAAAATCGCTTGTGATTATGATAATACAAAGCAAGTATAGATAGAAAGAATTGGTGGTTTTTTAAATAGTGGATTTTCATCTCTATTTATAGTTTTGAATAGTCTTAATTTAATAGTTGCAACTATTAGAAGAAATGCAACTCTTGGGGAAGAAGACAACTCTTCAGAATTTGATATTTCATGAAGAGATGCTTCAGTTCGTCAAGTTCAGATGTCTGAGAGAAAAGTGACAGATGTCTGAATAAAGTTTGAAATTCAAAAAATAAAAGAAAGAAAAACAGTCATTTCAGACGTCTGTCTTTTAATTCAGACGTCTGTCTAGGATGACAGACGTCTGTTATTAAATTGACAGACGTCTATTTCATATAGAAATAGAAGCACTAAATACATAGAGTTCAGACGTCTGTTATATTATCTTTAGACGTCTGATATTGATGTCAGACGTCTGAATTAAGATACAAACGTCTAAATCTGTACTGTTTTGTTCCTTCCTTTATTTTAGCACTTTTGAACTTGAGATATTATATAATTTTGAAAATACCTTTTTATATCTTTTAAATAAATAAAGATATTTATTATTTTAAAGCATGATTTTCAAAAGTATAATTGTGTGTGTGTTTTATCATCATATCAGAGATTGTACAAAAATATCTAACTTAGAAATAATAAAATTTTGAGAACTTAATCTTGTTGATGATATGATAATAGCTTCTCTTGTAGATTCCTACAAGAATATTTGACATTATAGTATATAGGTTGAAATATATAGTTGTCGCATTAAAATCGAAGAAGGCAGGTTCCAACATTCTCCCCTTTTTTGATGATGACAACTATATAATTCAACGGTTAGTATAACCATACCTTTTGCTCCCCCTCACTATGCCATAAATGACCTTCTGCAACATTTTTGCAAGGTGTTGCCAGCTAAAATGTTGCGATAGCTATAGAATTTTGGTCCTACTGCAACGTTGTATTTTTTGTGTTACCTTAGCCATAGAAATGTGTTGCTCTAGCTAAACAAGTGTAACACGATGCAACATTTTTATATAGTGTTGCCATAGATGTTTTCAGATTAAAAAATTTAAAAAAAAATTACACCTCAGCGATCCACACCACCATTTAAAACAAAATCTCAACCGTCGATTCACACCATCGATCCACACCTTACCAATTTCCATTTCCCGCTTTACTTTTCACTCATCCGCTTTCGTTTCTCACCCCCAATTTTCCAATCCCTAATTTTTATTCCGCTCCTCCTTGTTTCTTCGATCTGGAGAATAACTGGCTTTGCTTTTATCCCTTGTCGGCCATATCAATTTCCGTTATTTTCTTTCGCCTCGCGTCAGTTTTCCTCACTACTTCCGGATTTGCGATTTTGTTCAGGTTTTTGGCGATTCTGGTGATTCGAGGTAAGGTTGTGGGATTGCGATGGTTCAGGGAGTTGCTGATTTGGTCGCAATTTCGTGGTTGGGGCCTGATGTCAGAGTGGCAGGAGGTAGTCGAATTGGTTTCGGTGAAAACTAGGGCACGCGATTCTAATTGCTTTGATGCTCTGATTGATCGAATCTAGTGTGAGAAACGTTCCTGGTAGCTTGCTCCTTCGTTCTCCTTGATTGATTGCTCGAATTGCTTTGACTTCGTCGTCGGGTGCGATGTAATATTATTTGGTATGTTTTCTGCCTTCTGGTTTACTTGAATATTCTTGATTTTGGTTACACTCGCACGCTTTTGCCGATGATGAATTGGGATTTATTTATAGGCTTTATTTCCTATAATCTCGAGTTTAATCTTTCTGTTGGACTTTGAGAAATCTGGTATGTTGGATTGCAATGATGAATACAAACATATGTGTGTTGAGCTTTGTTGGTTTTACTTGGTCTGGACTGAACTGGTACCATGCTAACCTTGTTCTTTAACATGAACTGATGCTCCAAGTCCTCTGTATATCATGTTACTACCTAGGTTTCTCTTGTACATGCCTGATGCATTCACTGTTTTTGCTTGATGGGCTGCCTATGTGTACTGCTGTGTTTCTTGCAATGGCTTGTCTATATTTTGCTGAACCTGGTTCTTGTTTGTTTTGTTGGTTGCTTGGCCCTGAGTTGAATCCAGTCGATGACTCGGGTTTGACCTTGTGCCGTGTCCGTTTTGTTGGCTTGTCTACATATCTGGCTGCACTTGAGTATGAACTTGCACTTGAGTAGTTGCACTTGAGTAGTTTCTTGTACCAAGCCTTATGATGCATGTATGTTCATCCATGTACATGCATTTCTTGGTCATGTTATATTGCTTGCTGTGTTGAGTACTACTTTGTGCACTTGGCTTCTCCTTTGTGCATTTTTGCCTGAACTGTTGCTTGCTGTCTTCCATACTGCCTTGTATCCATGTGTTGCATTCATGTTTGGCTTATGCACTTATGAAAAGAAACAACCCAAATACCTGAGGCAAATAATATAACAAAAACATTTTCATTTTCTGTTCGAGTTAAATATTATTTTCCAGATTACTGCTTTTGAATTATATGTGACAGGTATTGAAGACTGGACAGCTGGATATAAGCTTGAAGACAAAGTCAAATCAAATGTGCATGAGCTTGAAGACAGGTTTCAAAGAAGGATCGATCTTCCGAAATCGGATGAATCGGGCGGTGCCCACTTGTTCGACCTAACCGCCGGGACTGCGGTGCCCCGGACCCCCGCCGGCGCTGCGCCCGGACCCGCTTCTCGGCTCGCCTTCGGCTCGGCACTCGGCTCGCCTTCGGCTCGGCATATATTTGTCAGTGTCGGTGTTTGTATAAATTGAAACTGCATATGTAATGAGTGAACTGAGTGATGTAGTGAGGAATATCTGTATATGTGAATATCAGTGTTATATATCAATGAATTGTAAAATAGTGGAGTCTGGAATTTGTACTATTTCAAATGTTGAAATAAAATATTTATTTAAATAAATTACTGTTTAAATATCAAATTCTGTGCAATAGCATTTTATTAAATAAAATATTTATTTTTATTAAAAAATCAAATATGCTCTACATTGTGGGCCCCACAAATTCAAAAAGTTCATATCTATAGCAACATTTTGGAATGTTGCTACAGATACCTATGGGTGTTGCCATAGACCCAAATAGGGTTCTATTGCAACAATATTACTTATGTTGCCTTAGATAGTCAAAATGTTGCCTTTGAGGTCTAAGGCAACGGCAAAAATTGCATCACCCTAAAAGTGCTGCCATAGACCTATGGCAACATTTTTCGGGCCTGAGCCAACATTTTTTTTGTGTTGCAGTAGGCCATTTATGGCGTAGTGCCTGTCAATATGACCAATTTATATAGCAGAAATGTTATTATTTCTCCCCCTTTGTCATTAACAAAAAGAGTTGTAGGGGGTGTTTAGATATAAAGAAATGACAAAACTGTGAATAACAAAATAGTTAAGAAGTGTAGACAAACCAAGCATGTACCAAAATGATAATAACAAATCAATTTTTAAGACAGAGCATTTGTTTAACCAACACAATAGACTAAGAGAGACAAAGAAAATTATACAAATAACAACTTATAAGTTTTAAACATCACAAAAAAAACAGAATTTTTATGATAGTGAAGTTTTTGGACCAAAAGGCAAACCAAAATAAAAACATCTTCTTTCACCATTCTCCCCAAGTTGGAGAGGAATGAGGAGAAGATCCATGAGACTTTTTCCACAATTGACGAAGAATTGTCTTGACATTTTTCAATTCTCGTGCATTCTCTTCGACTTTGGCATCTAAATCATCGAATCTAGAATTGATGGAAGAAAAGCCTTGTGCAATTTGTTGAGAGATTTTCTTTTGATTTTTAGAGATGGTGATGTCAGACTTGAGTTTTTCATTTTTAGTATAAGTGCGTGAAGTACCAGAAATTAGTTCAATCTCGTAAGTTTCCGGGATTGAACTTTGGATTAAAGCTTGCTCAAAAGCTTCGTCTTCTCCTTCTTCATCTTCCCTTTCATCTTCATCATCCCCTTCTTGTTCAGTATCTCCTTCATCTCCATCATGTCCGGAACAGCCTACTTTTGTTTTTCCTTTTTCTTTTTGTAAAGCTAGTTGTTCCGCTTTATAATCAGTATATGTTGGAAATGTCGGAGGAGATTCCGGTAATCCCATCAAACTAAAGAAGCGAATGTTGGATACCTTAATCTTTTCAAATTCAATTGACGGACTTTGAATAGACAGGTCAGTTAGAATTCGAGTAATATAAGGGGCATAGACAATTGAACGCTTCTTCGAGTCGTGATAAGTACGAAATGCATCATAAAAATATTGTGCCCAATTGATTTGTGAATTTGATAATATTGATTGAAGCGCCTTATCTTCATCATCATAAATGACCTCATGGCTTCCTTGCCGGGGAAAAATTGTTTTTATTAGCATTCTAAGCAATAATCGAAGTCGGGGACGAAGATGATTTGATCTATCTGTGGACTTTCCTGGTTCAAAAAGATAATATTCTATTTGTTTAAGATCATCTCCTTCTAACTTAAAATCATCTAAATCGACCCCATCCGAGCTACATTTTAAAATTCGTCCAATGTATGCAGGAGTTATTTGAAGAATGTTTCCAAATACGCTTGTCCAAAGCGTTCCTTTATCTCGATGAAGCCTAATTTTTGGATTGTGGACATTTGCAAGAAATAATAGGACACTAAGTCTACAAACGTTGACTTGATTGTCTTTGAAATCAATAAGACTAGTGATCTGAGATCTATCAGTATAGAGCCTAAGTTTGTACGTAGGAAAATGATCAAGGTCATGAAAAATACCATGAAATGATGGCAGAGAAGATAGATGTTTGTAACGAGCCATACTTCGGGGTTCATGGTAGAGCCAAGCTACAATTTGATCTTCTGAAGGGAGAATATGAGGAGCTTGTTGAGAAGAATCCCCTTTTTGTTTCTTGTGTTTTGATTTGGGCACCCTTGTTTAATTTGGAGAAGGCTAGGGTTTTGAATTTTGATTTTGAGAAAAAAATAGACGTGATGAAGAAGAGAAACCGTTGGTATGATTTATATTGTTTTCTTTCTAACAGGGTTTCAGATGTCTAAAAAATATACAGACGTCTGAAGTTCTGTAGATAAGAAACAATTAAGAGAAGTTTAGACGTCTAAATTTTTAGAACAGACGGCTAAGAAGAATGACAGACGTCTAAAAAATAGTGACAGACGGCTCAGTAGGTTCAAATTGAAACAGAGAGTAAAAAACATTTTGAACTAAAATCAGACGTCCGAAAATTTTATGTTAGACGTCTATATTGGAGAACAGACGTCTGTTATTTTCAAACAGACGGCTAATTTTATAACAGAAAATTTGAAACTTTTTATACTTAATTTAGACGTCTGTGATAAATGCTTCAGACGTCTGTGTGGCTGAAAACAGTAAAAGAAGGAGTTTTACAGACGTCTGTTGAAAAAGTATAGACGTCTGTATGTCTGATGATGAATGTTTTTGCTTAGTTTAAAGATAAAAAATATTCAAATATTTATTTATTTTAAAAAATACAAAGCAAACATGAATAACCAAATCAACATACAATCATATATATATTATCTACTTAGGAGTCTTTGGAGTTTTTGGAGACTTCGGAGACTTCCTTTTGGATGATTCGTGTTGATTTTGTTCATCATACTGTTTAATGGGAGACCATTGAGGCTGACGATCCCACGAATTTGGGGAAACATGAGGACGTTGAGGTGAATGAATATGTGCATTTGTGTTGATCGGAGATGAACCACATATTTTTGCAGCACAACGTTCAAGAAAACTGAGTCGTCTACCATGACTCTTTTGCTCAAAATACATTTCACGCTGAAGATTAAGTGTTTCCCTCTGATAGTGATGTAAGTCATCTATCTTTTCCTTAGTAGTTGGAGATGGAAATAAATTTCTTCGCGTGCGTTTGTTTTCTGGCGTATACCCCGTATGATGACTTTGTGGTGGACATATCGGAATATAAGCTGGAGTTGGAGTTGGAAGTTCGGAAGACCCAGAACTAGGTGTTTCAAAATCAATTGACGAATATTCAGATGAATAGGAAGGCTCATCTGAAGATGAACCAGCCATGGTATATATGAATAATGAAAAGTTAAAAAACATAATTGAATTTTTGCTTTCACCTTTGTAAAAAAATAAGCTGAATGACAATTTTCTTCGGAACGAAAGAATTTATAAAAAAAACTGAAGGCTAAATAATGAATGGTTAAGATTAAAAGAAGAATAATTTAATTTTAACCAGGAAAAAATATGTGTGGATAAAAACAAGTTTTTTTTTATATTAACCTTTAAAAAACAGAATTGAGTTGAGGTAAACTTCATAAATTTTTGAAAGAGATAATTCCAAGTTCTCGTCTCAATTTTACAAAAGTGTTTTCATTTAATGGTTTGGTAAAAATATCTGCTAATTGATTTTCCGAAGATACGAATTCTAGATTGATTATATCTTTTTCAATATTATCACAAAGAAAATGATGACGAATATCAATATGTTTTGTCCGTAAATGATTTACTGGATTTTTAGATAAATTAATAGCACTAGAATTATCACAGAAGATTGTAGATTTAGATAATTTAAAACCAAAATCTTGAAGAGTTTGTTGCATATAAATTACTTGAGCACATGCCAAAGCTGCAGATATATATTCTGCTTCACAAGTAGAAAGTGATACGCAATTTTGTTTCTTACTGAACCAAGATACTAGAGACTGTCCAATGAAGTGACAAGTCCCACTTGTACTTTTTCTATCCGTCCGACTTCCTCCAAAATCAGCATCACTATATGACACTAATTCAAAAGGACATTCTTTTGGATAAAATAGTCCAAAATCTTTGGTTTTGTTGAGATAACGTAAAATACGTTTCACTGCTCTAATGTGTGATTCTTTAGGATCGGCTTGAAATCGTGCACACAAACAAACGCTCATCATTATATCGGGTCTACTAGCGGTTAATATAATAATGATCCAATCATACTTCGATATAATTTTTGGTCTACACTCTTGCCATTTTCATCTTTTTCAAGATGTATGGTTGTACTCATAGGAGTTGATTTGGCAGAAGTATTTTCCATACCAAAGCGTTTGATTAAATTATTACAATATTTTTCTTGATTTATAAAAATGCCATTATTAACTTGTTTAATTTGAAGTCCAAGAAAATATGTTAATTCTCCCATGTGAGACATTTCAAATTCATTTGTCATTATTTTAGAAAATTCTTGACATAATTTATCATTAGTTGATCCAAAAATAATATCATCTACATAAATTTGAACAATTAAAATATCATGTTTCTTTTTCTTAATAAAAAGAGTTTGATCAACCTTTCCAATTTCAAAACCAGAGTCGATTAAATAACTTTTTAAACGATCATACCAAGCACGAGGTGCTTGTTTTAAACCGTATAAAGCCTTTTTAAGTTTATAAACATGGTCTGGAAATTATTCGTGTATAAACAAGGGAGGTTGTTCAACATAAACATTTTTTTTAATATGGACAATAACACTAGCAACAGTTTTACTGAGGGACAAGCCACTACACGACCACCATTGTTTAACGGATTAAATTATAGTTATTTGGTCAACTAGAATGAGAATTATTTAGGACTTAACTAAGGTTTAATTATTATTAAATAAAGGTTTAATTTATTTTAATTAAATAAAAAAGGTTTTAATTTCTAAAAGCACTTTATTTCCAAGGATCGGTTTGTTTAAGCAGTTTCATTTTACAAAGGTATTTCAAACCAAGGGATTTCTTTGTTGATTACCCTTAAGTAAACTCAAACTATTATGAAACCAAATGGCATCTGTTTAGCAGAACAAAACACCATTATGCTATTATACTAATTTGGACATGTTTTATGCGGAACAAATCCCCGTCTGCTATTAATGGCTTTGACATTACCTGTGTATTGATTGATTGTTGCCTATTGATCCCTTTTACATATCTGCTTGTTATATAAATACCCGTCTTGTAACTTGGAAAGTTTAACTGAAATTGAATAAACCATTGTGGTCGCTAAGCCTCTTCTGAATTTTGAAAATCATTCTTTTAGTCTTATTTCTTTTTAAATAAGGGTTTAAAGATAATTATTATGGTTTACAGTAAAGTTATTATTTAATTGAAATGTTTAAGGTTTATCACCATTTCAATATGATATTTTAAAGATAATTCATTAACTATTTTATTTAAAGTGTTGAAGTTAGCCTAATTAATAACTTAAAAGTTGTTTTAAATAATTAATTGTTTATTAAAAGGGAACTTGATCGAATAAAATTAATTAAAGAAGATTTGCTTTAAATAAGGAAAGTTTATAAAAGTAGTTTTTATAAATGATTTTGGATATTTATAAAAGAGTTTTATAAATAAAATTGTAGATTTATAAAGAGTTCTATAAATGGATTTGGAATTTTAGTAAAGGAGATTTTCATAAATGAAAGAGATTTATTTAAAGGATTTATTGAAGCAATTTATAAAATAATTTGAGATTGGATTTCCTTTAACTAACATTCTTAATTTTGGTGGTATGGATAATCGTTTCACACTTAATACCAAAGGAATAGTGTTTGAGCTTATCCTTATCTCTAATTTAAATAACTTTTGTTGCGATCCTTTTAATATGATTTTGAAGTAAGAAATCTTTCACAATGTTTTGTGAATATGTTTATACCAGCAAGATAAGTATATGAATATTATGATAAATATTTTGGAAATATATTTAAATAAATAAAAGATTTATTTTGAGGCTTCATGGTTGCTATGTGAATTAAATCTCCGGATTGTTAGTTGTTTGTGTATTTGATAGTTAAATAATCGACTATCAAATCTTGGTCAGTTTTTGACTTAGGAAGTAAATAAAAGCTTCACGTGTTCATACGATTTGAGTTGCCTCTGGAGAACTCATTCGGTGAAACGTCTCTAGCTTTAAGGGATATAATAGAGATCCATTTGAGACTTTGGTATAGTCTGCTTACTTTTGAAAGAACCGAAAATGAGTCAACCAGAAATTATCGGTTTTTGGTACGGAGAGACCGGGATCGGATATGTTATTCGAAAACCACTTTGAACCAACATGAGCGGTCGAATGGAAGACATCTTGTTTTTGTTTCAAAAATGGAGTTTTTGAAATGCATAGGCTACTTGCTACTAATCCTGAGGGTGATTCCAAAATGGATGTAGTAGAGGTAGTGCCTTTGGTTTCGTTCAGACCCAGAACAAACTTGTATGGATGAATGTTGGCATTGCATTTCTACTTAGAGGCAGTGTTAGCATTCCAAGTGGGAAGTACTAAAGGAATGTAAATCGTTACCTCATGATCCTTACACCCTGAAAATTGCTAAAACATGGTAGATGTAGCAGGGCTATGCAGGTCGCTCCTATAAGGGTGTGTCATCACCATTCTAGATTATCATATTATGGATTTGGTTATGCATGAGAGCTCTCTATAAAGGTTGGGAACAACCGGGGTGATGACATATTCGGTACTATCCAGTCAGGGGTACGCCAGTCCTGTGTTGGTAGGGTTGCAAAGGTAACTGCTGCCCATAGTACATTTTATCTAGAGGTGTACTTGTTTTCAAAAGTTAGTCCCTTACCTTGTCATTTATTGGAATCCATTCTCCAATAAGCACCTTTAGTTTTTGATTATATATCTATTATGGTTTTGATGTACATGCATCATAGCTACTTGATTATTGATATTTGAAAACCCATAGACATTATAATATTACTGGATTTTATAATAAAAATGGTTCGGTTATCATAAGATAAAAACCCATCCCTATTTATGTGCGGTGTGGTCTTACGTGATATCTTTATTTTAAAAAGGTTTTCAAATGTAGAAACCAATATGTTTTGATTGAGCTTTCTCATGCTGGTTTACCAAACTGATCTGCGCATTATTTTCTTATAATGCTCCGGTCAGCCCGAGCATATTTTCTAGATTTAGCTAGACGCTTTGGAGCTTTCAGGTGACGAGTTGGATTTTCCAAGAGTATTCAAGTATCTTATATTCTCCCACTATATTCTGTTTTTTTCTTTTCTTATTTACTAGCAATTGTAAGGACGGGCTGTTATAACTGTCCAGGCTGATAATAGGTTAGTGTACTCTGACGTTGTGTATAATAAAGATAATTTATTTTTGTAAAGATCATGTGTATATCATATATTTCTCTTCACGATATAAGATTCTATTATGTCTTTTTCTTTCTTCACCCTTAATGACCTATTTTTTGGACACTTAAATAATCAGCACACGAATACCGAGGATGTATTAAGTGTCATCTTTAGGCATAAGAAAGGCAGATCATTACATTTTCTTTAGAGAAATCTTTAAAACTAAACACCAGATTTCATTTCAAATCATTTGAAATAATCATATACACATATATTCTTTTATATCAAATCATACATTTAAGGATTAAACCGAAATCGTTTTAAATCAATTTCCTAAATATATTTTTTAAAATCCATAGAAAATATACATATAGATTGAGTAACACCAAAATGATGCTAGGAACTGGGACCTACCAAGTAATACCATGTATCCCCTTTACTAAGAAGGGTAATACTTAAAAAAAGTGCTTACCAACCGAACATATCTCTCACCCATTTTTAGTCACTTTCCAGCTACTTGAACTAGATGATATAAAAATACTTTGTTCTCAAATTGATACTGTTAACCCAGAAAATGAATCAATGCCCAAAAATCAGATGAAAGCACCAATTCTTTTATAATAAATGTAAAAGCAGTAGAAATCCTAGATCAAGCAAGTAAGGAAAGTGTAAAAGTAAAGAACACACATGAATTTTTATAGTGGTTCGGCGTAATCTCCGGCCTACATCCACTCCAATCTTTTTTGTAGTCGTTCTCTCTCTAGATTAAAACTAATTATATCAGATCTGACCACAATCTCATCGATCTTAGATTTACAGTGATGTTTCTCATGAGTTTGAGATGTAGAGGATAGGAGTGAAGAAGTGAGAGAAGTATCCAATGGTAGAGATATTAGGCAGCAAAAGGATTACTCTTTGTTTGCAAGTAGGCTGGTATTTATAGAGAAATAGTGGCGTTGGGTCAGAAGTTCATTAGAGCAGAGTCTAAAGATCGGCCCAAAGTCACATGCCAAATTGCAAAATCTCACGAGTTAACCAAACATGTCGTACCGACCGTTAACCCAAAAAATGGATCAACACCCGGGATCGAGTGTGAAAGCACCAGTGCAGATAATCAACAGCACAAATCGTACATAAACAACAAATAAAAAGCAGTAGTAAGAAAAGAGACATAGAATTTTTATAGTGGTTCGGCTGACTCTGGCCTACGTCCACTTTAATCAACCTTTATTATGATTATACTAGTTGAATCTCTCTATATATCAACTAGTTAGTCCTTATAACTGTGTTACAATGAGTTAAAATAAGTCACAAGTACAAGAGTTGACTAGAGAATCACAACAACCCCCTTGATGACTGTTATGAGGGATAAGAAACTTGAAGAAGTGAAGGAATTTTAGTAGAGTAACGGAGGCTCTCTCCTCAGATCCATCTCTAGTTGCAGGTAGGTGAGTATTTATAGGGGAATTCGATGATTACTAGGCCAAAAGTACAAGTGCATAAGAGTCCAGTTGTTATGCCAAGTCATCGTTGAAAATCCCAAATCAATCTGAGTCTTTTCTATTGATCGCTAGCTATTCATAGGGGATGGATCACTAGTTAACCATCAACTTAGTATATTTTTCTACCGGAAGCCTTTATTTAGTGCTATGAAGGAGCTTCGAAAGTTTGAGGGCAATCCGACCTATCTTGATGGATTGCTAACTATCCATAGAGGATGGATCGCTAGCTATCCATAGGGGATGGATCGCTAGCTATCCATCCACTTAGCATATTTTTGAGTGATCTTAGTTTGGTTATCTTTCTATCTTCTATATAAGTGCCTTGTACAAATATCAAGCCGTTTGGAGTTCGTTTGATCATCCGTCTTCATGGGTCATCTGGTCCAGAAGAATCGTCCATAACTCACTCGATACTTAACCAAATCACATGAAACTTTGCATATGAAATGTAGATGAGTAGGAGAGCCTCCCCTATAGATCATAGATCATGGGACCTAATCCTCATGGGTTGGACCTGATGGATCAAACTGGCCCAATTTGAAGAAGAATCATCCATAACTCGCTCATAACTTAATGAAACTGGACGAAACTTTGTAGGTACTCTCTCTAGGGTGTGTGGACCTACCCTATAAATTTTAGGTTGTGGGGCCCAAATTATATGGATCATTAGCAATCCATCTAGTTAGATCGCTAGCAATCCACCAAAAACATTCAAATGGTCCCATTTTTGCTATTAGCCTTCTTTTATGTCTTCTAAGTGTTCCCCCAAAATTTCAGGTCAATCCGACTTCGTATGTTTTCTTTAGGCCCATTCTAAGTTAGCTGCTTTGGTCAAAAAGCGGGTAAACATTTGGCCCCCAAAGTACGCCTTTAGAATGAAAGGTGTGCTTTGTTTAAGAACAAGTTCTCATCTTCGGTCTTCGATAGTTTAGCTTTCCAGCTGCTTCAGCCTTGGTGAATCGTCCAGTTCTTTCGGATTATCTTGCCAATCACAAGTCATTCCAAACCTGTTTCAACCTAAGACTCTGCCTAAGTGTAATCTATACATTACAATCATTTTGATTTCATTCAGAGTTATTACATCACATATCTCTAATTAAATCACATGTTTCCAATTACATCACATATCTCTAATTAAATTACATATCTCCAATTACATCACATATCTCTAATTGTCCCATGTTTATTCGAGATTTACATCATTATCATTTTGCTCCTCATTTAGAGTTGTCACATCATATAACAAAATCATATTTTATATCAATATCAGATCATATATCAGAATCACATCATATATCGAAATCATCCTATGTTCATCCAGGATTTATTAGTTTTATTCTTTTTGTAAGGCATTCAAATCCTTTTATTAATTCAAATCGGTTCGATCTCTCCAGATTGTTTAATGTTTAGTTTAATGTTTAAGTTAAGGGGGATAATCTCTCCGGATTGTTTGTTTGTTAAGTTAAAAGTGATTAATTAGGCCCATCCGCTCACTCTTTGGTGAGGGACTTACTTCTTGCACTGTGGTCCCGTCTCTCTGGTCGGGACTCTAAGGCAATCAATATCGTACAGTTCTATCCAAGGGGACTTGCACTTTGCACTCCGAACCCGTGTAAGGACTCTAAGGCGATAAATATCCTACAAATCCATCCACTCGCTTTTCTGGCAAGGGGACTTGCACCTTGCACTCTGGTCCCCTGTCGGGACTCTAAGGCGATCAATATTAGTCATCACAATCAAAGTGGATTTTCAAACTTCAAATATTCAAATCAAAACAAACAAGCAAAAATCAAACAAGCAAAAATTAAAACAAGTAGAAATCCTAAACGTTCGCCTCAGAGATCTGAATCGGAGCATGCCTAGAAACCAATCTGGGTCTCATATACGTGTAAGCGGTCCGAGGCTATTATTTTCCTAAATACTCATCTCAGGCATCCTACTCTGAGCGTGTCTAGGGACCGTTTGGGATCCCGTACATGTGTAAGCGGCCTGAGATTATTATTGTCTAAATAGTCATCTCAGGCATCCAATTCAAAGCGTGCCTAGATATCGTTCGGGATCCCATACACATATAAGCGGCCTGAGGTTATTGTCTAAACATCAAACGAAAAGTGCAGAAAAAGAAATGAAAAAGCAAAGCATGGGAGCCGGATCCGACTCCCATCTACCCCATCATGGGATAATTTGTCTTAGCTCAAATCCTTGGGCGTTTCTTGAATCATTTGCTGCGGATGGTGGCTGTTCTTGCAAATCTATCGTAGTTTTGTTCCTCATGTACTGTGGCAGCTGGTTGTCCCGAACCAGTTCTTCTATCAAATCATGAAGGTGTCGGCACTCATTTGTTTCAAGCCCATTCAACTCATGGAAGATGCAAAACTTTCCATATATTCTCTCTCAATTAGTGAGCTCCCACCTAGTTGGCCTCCGGTGGAGGTTCTGCCCCCAGTACCCAAATATAGCCTCTTCGAAGTCATCACCGGTTTTCCTTTGTATCAAAATATATCCTCTCCGGGGTTTCAGTCAGGTCAGTGTATGAAGTGAATCTCGGTTCCTTCCTTTGTCGTTACGACTCCCCGAAGTTGTCATCGTTTTTCCTTTTCCCTTTGTCTTTTTCAATTCCAATTTGGATGTCCCTTGTCCTCCACGGCATTTATTTCAGCATCCTCATCTTCATCCTTAGCTTCAGTGTCCTCTTGACGCAAATATCTCTCAGCTTTGTAGTAGAATTCCGCAAGCTCCATCGGTGGATCCCTTTCCAATGCAGCTTTGAAATTGGTCTTACTCGCGACTCCAGATACTGCTGCCATTAGGATAAATGATGGATTCGGCTTGTCGACCGTAGCTGCCGCCGCATTGAGTCTTGTTAAATAACTTCTTAAAGACTCTCTACGCCTTTGTTTTACATTTGAGAGCATAAGTACATTCCTCAGTTGTGAGACATGAACTTTGAACTGTCTCAAAAACATGCTCACCAAGTAGGTCCATGTGCTTATGGAACCATTTTTCAACTGTCTGAACCACATTGCAGCCAATCCGTTAAGTATAATGGGAAGCACCTCCCCATTACCTCCTCAGAAGCACCCAACACCTCTATATGTTGGATGTATCTCATCATATGAACCGTCGGTTCTGCCTTCTCATCGTACATTTCTAGTGTCGAACGCTTGAAATCTAGAGGATTTCTCGCATTCCGGATATTAGCAGTAAACATATTCATGTTCACATCTTCCAGACCCTGATCTGGGGGTCCTCCTCTTATGAACCTTCGTACCAATTTAGCAATTCGGTTCTCACCGTCCAATGAAGGTCTCCATCCTAAAGACATATTTTTCCCCCTATTCTGGTTGGGGTATCCCAGGATTTACTCTTCCAGCCTACGCCTATGTTCTGATTCATAACTCTAGCTTCATTCAGACATTTGTTCCTTCGAGGAAGTTTTGGTACATATTCTTCTATCGGTTGCATCCTAGTATTTGGATTAGCTCCCGTACCACTAGTTCCTGGTGTTTCAACAGTCACTCTGGCATTAGGATTTATTCCCATGTTGATTCCAGTGTAGCACCTAAGTATCGATTGCTCTGGGCATGGGGGCAAGACTCCATCTTGTTCCAATCCTACTCCGGCATCTCCTACATTGTTCCCTGGAGTTTGATTCCTATTCTCCGCTGATCAAGCCATCCCTTGCTGCTACATCCTCTAGAAGAAGCCGTCCATCATCTATTGTTGTCTAGCTAAGATTCCATCCAGTGTCTCTTTCATCATCCTTTCCATCTCCTCTCTAATCACACAGTTGGGTTAATGAGAATTTGAGGACACCTCCTAGCTGCCCCCAGGCTTCGGTGGACTTGCTACAACTCTAGATCTAGTATTAGGCCTACTCATCTTCTCTAAATCTTAGATTAAAACTTCAATTCTTCATATCTCGTTCAAGGCTCTTAGTGAAAGCACCAAAATGTTGACCCAAAAAATGGATCAACACCCTGGATCGAGTGTGAAAGCACCAGTGCAAATAATCAGCAACACAAATCTTAGCTAAACAACAAATAAAATGCAGAAGTAAGAAAAGAGACATGGAATTTTTATAGTGGTTTGGATGATTCTGGCTTACGTCCATTTTAATCAATCTTTATTATGATTATACTAGTTGAATATCTCTGGATATCAACTAGTTGGTCCTTATATCTAAGTTACAATGAGTTAGAAGTTTGCGTCATGTACAGGGGTTGACTGGAGAGTCAAAATAACCTCCTTGATGACTGTTGTAAGGGATAAGAAAGTTGAAGAAGTGAAGGAACTCCAGTAGAGTAACGGTGGCTCTCTCCCCGGAAAAGGTCCATCTCTAGTTGCAGGTAGGTGAGTATTTATAGGGGAATTCAGTGAGTATTAGGCCAGAAGTCCAAGTGCAGAAGAGTCCAGTTTTTGTGCCAAGTCATCATCGAAAATATCAAATCAATCTGAGTCATTTCTATAAATCGCTAGCTATCCATAGGGAATGGATCGCTAGATATCCATCAACTTAGCATATTTTTCTACCAGAAGCCTTTACTTTATGCTACGAAGGATGTAACAACCCATATTTTTAACAAATATTTTTAATAGAATTTATTTGAAACTTTGATTTTTAAATCATTTTTAAATTGAAATTTTGGAAATTTCCAATGAAATTTTGGATTTTGTTTATAATTTATTTTCCAAATATAATAAAATAATCATTTTCTAAAAATTTTATATTTTGGTCAAATTTGGTCAAACTTTGACTTTCAGTTGAAATTTTAAATTTCCAATCTTTTTCTTTTAAGCTGTACTTGATTCTGATTTTCGTTCTGCTTTTTGTTTCGTCAAATTCTGTTTTATACCTTTTAAATCTGATAAAATTCAACGTTTTACATGCAATTATTGTCTGTATTTCAATTATCTATTTTCTATCTTCATTTTTCTATATTTTATTTTTGGTTTGGTTTGATTTTTTTTATTGGTTTGGGCTTTGAATTTTACTTGTGTGTTGAATTTGTTTTGAAGTGGGCTTGATATTAGGCTTGGAAATTCCAAAAGACTTAAGTTGCTTGTTTCAATTGGTGCCTTTACATTTTCCTAGCTTTTCCACTTCCTAGCCGTACAAAGCAATTTACTTCCTCACCTTCTCATATTTCTTTTTCATGTACATACATCTCTTCTCATCCTCACGTCCTTATTTTATTTCTTTTGGAAAAAAATTGCAGTAAGTTCTTGCTTTTTCCTCCTCCTTCTCTCTCTTTTCTCTTTTTCTTCCTCTTTTATTTGCATGCTATGCTCGGCCATCACCATCCCCTAGCCCTTGCCGACCATCTCATCCACCACCACCACCTCCTGTATGACCAACACCACCTCACCACCTCCACTAACCCAGACCGTGACCTCCTTGACCAAAGCATCACCATCCCATGCTTGAAACCATAGCCGACCTTCACTCCATCATCTCTTCTCTTCATGTTTGCCTCGGCCACCATCACTTCCACCTCCTCCAACCTTGTCGTGAACATCCCCTGACCCATAGCCGCACAACTTCTGATGACCAGACCTGATCTGAACCATGCTATGAACCCAGACTGAACCCATTAGCCTTAGGGCCGAACCCAAAAGGCATTTGTGCCTTGCCTTTTTGCCTTCCTATTGACCTTTTGGTTTGCCCTCTCTTCACTTTCCCTTAGCCGTACCCTATTTTCTTGCCATGGCCGAACATCTATGCTTCAAAACAAAGTGGCCGAGACAAGATTTGATGTGGGTCAAGCCCATTTGGAAGTGGCCGAGCCCACTTGATTTGGTTAAGTCATCTTGCTTCACTTTGTTCATATTTTGATTTTGTTTAAGTCTAAATTCTTTTGTACAACCATATACTTATATATGTGGTATATTTGTTGTTTACAAGACCTAAATCTTGGCTCTCCATCTACTCAAATCTATTCATGCTTTGTCGTGCTTTGCGAAGTTTGTTCGTGTGTCTCGAATTTGTCATCTCTAGCTTTAGAAGGTGAGTTTATCACTCTCGACAAAATCATACTTATATAAATGTGAAACAATGTCACTTGAATTGTAGTAGTTGATATGCTATGTTATATGCTCACATCTGCCTGTTATCTGACATTATATGATGATATTACCTGATTATATACCTGTTGCATCACCTGACATCATATGATATGTTTTACTGTTTATTTATTTTCTGTTTCTCACACTACAAGTTCCCTGTTAGTATAGAATCACTATGGGTTGAAATGATACATACCGAACGGACTTTAGAATAGGGAAAAATCATTATGAGCTGAAATGATAGGCTCAAGCGATTTTTATTTTTATTTGACTTGGGATTGCGGATTTGAAATGATAGAACCCGGGATTTTTATTTGACGGATTGAAATGATATATATTTGTATCACTTGACCTAGGTTAGAAAATATTATACAGACCCGTGGTTAATTTTTAAATAATAGTTTTATGAAATTTATTAAGTATTTTGAAATTTAGTTAGATGTAGATTTGAACTTAAGTTTGATTTAAATGGTTTAAATAAATGTACATATTGGTTTTATAAGTTAAAATTTTACAAGATGATAAATGGTTTTAAATTGTAACATAAGAAACTATTTAAAATTTAATTTAACTAAATAATTTAATTTGATTTAATTTGGTTGGATTTTTTTTAGTTTAAATTAAAATATTTTATTTATGGAATGGATATCTTTAAAAGTAAATAAAGTATCAAGTTATTTGTTAAAGTAAAGTTAAGAAATATAAATGTATTTTTGACTTAATAAATGAATTTTGGTTAAATTTGGATATTTTATTTATAAAATTTTATTTTATTTAAATCATATGTTGAATGATATCCAAATAAATATTTCTGAAAAGTGAGATATGTTTTATATGTTAAAAATGGTGAAAACTGAAATTTTAATGTTTCTGAAATGTTATAATAAATGTTAGATTTGTATAGGCAGCATTTCCAAAATGTTGTGGTTTTAAAGTAACATTTTCTAAGTGCTGCTGTTCCTGAAATGTACTGTATTTTTGAATTACTATTATATCTACTATAACGTTTGTATTGCTGAATTACTATTATACCTACTGTAACATTTTATAAGTGCTGCTGTTTATGAAAAGACAATATTTCTGAAAGGATAATATTTTCGAACTGCTACTAAATGTATTATCACATTTTTCCAAGTGCTACGAATGCTAAAATTGCAATGTTTTGAAATTGTTATAACTGAATGAATGAACTTAGAAATGCTACAACTTTGGAAATGAATATTATTTTGAAAGATATTGACATTAAATTTAATAGTTTAAAGGAATATGTTTTGATTGAAATGTAAACCATTTTGAAATTTATAACCACGGGTTATAATAACGATTGGTTGTTAAAGAGACCGGGATCATATATGGACATACTCTCTGTCGATACCGAAAATCACTTTAACAACTGAGTACGCGGTGGAGATTCCAGAATGAAGTAGGATGGTGGCGACGATCCTATTGTGGTATATACGTGGACCCGACTCCCGTGAGTTGGCATAAGGTGGCTAAAACATGAGCGATTGACGGGCCAATGAGGTAGCTCCTCTGATCGGACACACTTCTTTGATACCATTCTATTACTTTGTGATTGATTGGGTGCACCCTTTGATTTTGGGAGTGTGGCTCGAGGTGGGCGGTAGTGGCTGCTATGTGTTATGATGTGCACGTAAATGTGCATATATTTACATCCATATTTTATCTCTTTTTATTTAAATAAACATCATATTTGGGCATTTGTACATGTTAAAACCAAAATTCAATTATTTTCAAACCATCATATTTTCATCTTCATTCAGGGGCAAAATTATCATTTTTGTGCATGTGTAAAATTGAGAATTTTTACTTGGACATTTTTGATGATTTTTATAGGAATTTGGATGCATATTGAAGAGGCTTATATGAAGATACATGCATGCACAAATGAATACAAAGGAAAGAAGAGGGAAATAATTCAAAGTGAAGATCATGGAGGACCCCACCTACCCACCTACCTTAATGTACAAATTAGAGGCTAATGAACATGCTTATGGAATTAATGGCTTCATGTACACTTAAATGATGATTAGTAGAAGCTAATGATTACTTGGCCTCCACACTTCCTAAGGGGTATTTTGGGAAGCCCCCAAAAATTAGAATTAGGGTTTTATGTATGTATAAATAACCCTCTTATGTACATGAAACATCTGCTATTCTCTCTTATGTTTACTTAGAAAATTAGCAAATTGTAAACACAAATCAAAGTGAAATAAAAATGGCTTCCAAGCCTCTTTCTCTTTTCTTATCTTCTTGCTTTTATTTACTTTTTTTGTTGATGTTTTCTATGCTCTTTTCTTTTCTAGTAGATTAAATTTACATTCATGCAAGTAGTG
This sequence comes from Allium fistulosum, assembly GCA_030737815.1. Taxonomy (NCBI): domain Eukaryota; kingdom Viridiplantae; phylum Streptophyta; class Magnoliopsida; order Asparagales; family Amaryllidaceae; genus Allium; species Allium fistulosum. Next base: position 362,252,248 of record CM060904.1, read on the forward strand.
TAGTTTATATTTTTATGCAAGTAGTTAGTAGCTAATCTCTTTTGCTTTCTTTGCTTATTTTCTATTTTCTTCTCTTTTTAATGTTGAAATTTACTTGTGTTGCTTCAATGCCACAAATGAGTAGCTAAACCCCTTCTGTAACGACCCGTATTTTTATGGATTGAATGTTTGTAACCGGTGTTAGTAGGTCGTTAGTATTGTTAAGTCGTTCAGAGTTTAAGTCATCCAGAGTTAGGTCGTGTAGTAGCTTAGGTCGTACAGTAGTTTGGGACGACTTAAGAGAATGGAGCGACCTATAGGATTTTGACCGACTTAAGAAGGGTAGGCGACCTAAGGAATGGAGCGACTTAAGGAGTTGGCGACTTAAGAGAGTTGGCGACTTAAGGGTTAGCGGCATAGGAGTAGCGACTTAGGAGACTGGGCGAGCTAATGACTTAAGGAGATAGGTCGGTTGAGCGACTTAAGGGAGATAGCTTAGGTCGTTTAGTTTAGGTCGTTGTGACACTGCGTGTAGTTAGGTCGTTAGACGACCTAAAGGTGCTAAGTCGTGAGTCGTTAGGTCGCGTAGATGTTAAGTCGTATCTCAATTAGGTCGCGTGAGGACTTATGTTGTTAAGTCGCTAGGTCGTGCGCATGAGTGTTGAGGCTTAGGTCGTTGGGTCATTAGGTCGCGTACTTGTGTTGTCACTAAGTCGCGCATTAGTGTTGAGTCGTTAAGTCATATTCCAGTTAAGTCGTTAGGTCGCGTGTGTGTTAGGTCGTGACTTCTGTTAAGTCGTTAGGTCGGCATTGTTGCTAAGCCGCATATGTGTGTTAGGTCGTAAGTCATTGGGACTTGGCTTAGTGTTAGGTCGTTAGGCCGTGTCCAGTTAGGTCGTGACTTATGATAAGTCGTTAGGTCGCGTGTATGGGTTAAGTCGCGCAAGTGCTAGGTCGTAGAATTGGCTGAGTCGTGAGTCGTAAGTCGTGGGGTTCCGTTAAGTCGTGGACGACTTAAGGGGCGAACGACTTAAGGAATTTCCAGCCTATAAATACGGGGTTTTTCTTCACTTTTTGGGATCCGGATTTTGAAGCGACGAAGTCCTGCCATTTTTAGAGCTCGAGTGCTACACTTCTTCACTTCTTTTCTCCACTTTAATCTTGTGATTCCTTCCATCCAAATCGAAGATCCAAGAGCTTAGATTGAAGATCTACATTCTTTGAAGAGAGATTTCATCGTTTGAAGCGGAATTTTGATAGATCGAGTTAGATCCTTCGCTGTCCAGATCTGAAGTGTGTTGCTTTTGAAGTGTTTAGGTGATTTGGTGAGTGGTGGTTATCTCTCACACGGATCCAAAGGAGTATATCGGATTGGTGGCTTGATTAAGTGTTAAAATAGTGATTTCCATGCATTTTCTTAAACTTAAGTATAGATCTATTGTTCATGATGATTTGACATCCATTTTACTACATGTTAACCTATGCAAGTCCATTTATCAAGTTGTAGAGATATTGCTCACTATTCATGCTTGTTAGATTTAGACTCTTTATTTACAAGATTGCCATTATTGTTATAATTGTTTATTAGATCATGTTTGAATGCTTGATTACTTGGATTAATGATTGACTTGATTGATTGTTATAAATTAGTTGATTGATGATTTGATTTAGACAAGATGGTCGAAGATGATTCAAAAGCTAAGGGAAAGGCTCTTGAATAAGAAAAGCTGCTCGTGGCATATGACGCGGATGATAAAGCTCATATGGATAGATTTGATGATGATGTTGAGATGAGGCTTTTCTATGATGAGATGAAGCGAGGCATGATGTGAGATAGCCTTGGTTTAATCCAGACGGGATCATTCCAAGCATGTTGTTAACTCGGTGAAAGGGTTCGAGTTTGAGGATAATGGTTGGCTCGAGAGGCGCTTGAGCTAGTATGAGAATAGTCATCGAGGAGGATAACTAGAAGGCTGAGATTTCATCGTTGTTGAAGGTTCTAGCAGGCTCAAAGCAAGAGTACGCTGGGCAGATTCGATAGTCCCAAAAGACTATAGTTGGTGGTCGAGTACTCTGGGCAGATTCGATAGTCCTAGGCACGGGCTGCGATGACGTGCGGAGTTCTGTCTAGAACCGGGGTTACCATTAACCCTTGACGGACGGTTGAAAGAATGTGCCGGTCATTCAATTAACGGTGGTATCGAAGCAATGATAACAGTGATAGCCAGAGTCATGGATGTTTGGTTGTATCGTCATTCAGTCTCAAGAGCAATATTTTCTGGGTGCTTATCTGATCTTGGTTTAGGCCTTGGGGGTTTGTACTTGGAAAACATTGACCTTGACTCGAGTGATAATTGCTTTACTTTAAATGTTTGCTATGCTATGTTTACTTCTGCTTAGTGTGTCTGGGGGCTATCACTGTAGAAAGAGGTGGAGTGGAAGGGTTGGATTCCTATTCCTTTTACCTTTATGCTCTTTTGGTATGTTGTTAGTTAATTTACCGCTCACTAAGACTGTTGTCTGACTCAAGGTTTTATGTTCAACTCTTATTACCTTGGGCTGTTCATCCATTTTGGGATGGGCAGACTAGGTAGCAGGTGACAGGTGTTGTTCTTAGTTTCCAACGACGCTGATGACGAAGACGAGCTGGAGGCTTGCATATTATATTCTTACTATATGTACTGGATGTTCCGCTGCTTGTATAATTCTCTGAGTGATATGTAGTGAGGCTTGATGTATTGACTATTCAGATATTTGTATTCAACTATTATGAAGCTTAATTGATGAGATTCTATTTTGTGAAGCTTCATTATATATATTCTCTATTGTATTTTATCCATGCGCTGTGAGTAATACGATAGATTCTGCTGTTTTAACTTACCTTGGTGATCGTCCATGGCTGCCTGGCACACTTTACAGTGCACTATTTCCATGTTTAGTGCAGGGGTCATGGGCGGTCGTCACACCTTCAATTTAGGGGTAATGAAGCTCTCAAATATTATGTAATTTCAACATTCACTACAACAAAACAGGCTTTTTACAACGGGCAATGCCCGTTGTAATATGTGTTCCACAACGGGCAGCCGACCGTTGTAATAGGCGATGTTGTAATAGATCGACCATATTTTACAACGGGCAATGCCCGTTGTAATAGACATTTTTACAACGGGCAATGCCCGTTGTAATAGACCTTTTTACAACGGGAAATGCCTGTTGTAATACACCTTTTTACAACGGGCAATGCCCGTTGTAATACATGATATTGCAACGGTTTCTGACCGTTGCAAAATAAATGCAAATTTTAAAAAAAATTTACAGCAGCATATATCCATACTAATAATGAATAATTTAACAAAATTATTGTACTAATGACAACCATATTTATTCATATTTACTAAAAATATCAAATGAAATTCATATTTCAAAATAACAAAATGATTACTGCTTGTGTTTCACAATACATACAAGTTATGCTGACCAAGCATTACAACAATTTAATACAATAATAAGCATCTACAAAGCTAACAATTACTGGCTTTTTGATGAAGTCCTCTTGGTTAGTTTCTATATGTTGCTTTCTTCAAATGGAAATTATGAAAGATTGATACTGGTTTGGTTATTGCAGATCAGTGGTAATTACTGATTTTGCTCTTAATATTTACAAATATGTATGGAACAAAGATACTGTGCTCATGTTTGTGCACAAGTCAGATAAAATTGTTAAATTAACAAGCATTGGAAATGGAAAGCAAGCAAGAACATAAGAGTGATTGGGAAAGAAAGTAGAGTTGGAGAATGGTGCGTTTGACTTACGGATTTAATATTTAGCAACACATTCTTCTATAGTTCCGGTACCCACGTATAAGGTAACAATTCTCCAGTCATCACTGTAGTGATATATAGCTTCTAGAAGGCGTAGAGTTTCCTTATCAGTCCAACCGTTTGCATTTCTTTGCTATTTTTGAGCTTGAAATCTTCACTGGTCTCGACTCGTTAGAAATCTGCTAAACTGAGAATAGGTCGATGGTTCCCTGGAACAAAGCATCTTGGGCATAAAACAATCTTGGTCTATACCTGAAGCATACAAAAGAAACATGAAATTCACTGCAAAGTTTGACACGTATCAATATTTTTATGAGGAACATTAACATGTAAAATTTGAACTTTGCATTGAATTTCCCAACACACTGTTATACACTGGTAATTCTGATAGACATCATGATTGTACAGATCTTAAATCTTATAGAAAAAGCTTAAAGTCGAGGAAACATCCAAGAATCAAATTATACACAATCATCTACTGAATTTCAATTATATTATCCTCATTTTGCTATTTGCTTATGGCTTTTTTAGGTTGGCTAAATGTAAGGCTAAATCAGTGATGGATAACTAATTAACTATCCTCTTGAATTGCCCAAATAGTTATTTACCTTTAGAGTCAACACTGCAAATATATTTTTTTCCTTAAATTTCCTTTGGCACGGTCGATTCATAACTTTTCCCGTCAAATTTTATTTAAAGACATTAATTCTCCACATTCAATGTAACAAGTTGCATCTCATTTCTAATGTTAGGAAGGTCTGAATTCGAACGGAGCTTTTGAAGGAAAATGAAAAGGATTTGAGATAGTAAAATATAGTGTTTATAATGCAACAGGATATGAATTGCATATTAATATAAAACATATAAATTTTCTGCCATGTACTTGCAATAACGACATGGAAGTAAGAAAAATAGGAGCACACGGGTAATTCTACAATTCAAAATTGTGAATCTTTGCGACGTTACGGAAGATATATGGGATTGTGTGTTTTGTAGGGTAAGCTATTATTATGATATTCCTAATCACTTATAAACAAACATATGTATGATGCCCATTATAATTTGTTGTAAACGAACTGCATTAGTTAATCGTTTGTGAAGCTACAACCAAATAGTAAATGTTGGTACCGAAGGAAATGCAAAAAAAAATTGGTCCCACACAATTGATGGCAAAAGATATGTCAATCTTATATATTTCCGGAATTCAACCCCTAAATCTAAAGATCAACTTCTATTGTGTTCCATTTTATGCTTTATACTGTGTCATAACAGCCACCTCCTAATACAATGCACAGGTACTTTTATACTCAGTACGGTAAGTCAGTAGTAAGTAGTACCTTGTCGGTTGAAAAGCCAAACATCTGTAAACTAAAAAAGCACCACCAAGCAGAATTCCAGCAAGAGTTGCCGCCCAGATCAAAAGGCCAGTTGTTCCTGCATTACCAAACCTTATTTTTTAGAATTCAACTACTATAATTTGCTTCTATCAACTACAACTTGGTCTGTAATTAACAAAAAGAAAATATACATCAAACTTCAATTATAAAGCGAACTGCAATTGTGTTCCTACCTCCAGTGTAAACATCACCTTTAGCTGCCCATTCTTCTGTTTGTAGGCTGGGTTGCATGTTTCAAAAACAGACATAACTCAAATTATATTATATTCTATATCACCCAATTAAAACATGTGTATCTTCTGGACGATGTATTATTTAAGTTATGTCGCAACTGTAGCCATCAACATTTGCACCATTTTTGTCAGCATATTGGTAAACTCCCTTTCGCTGTATAAAAAATTAAAGGTATAATAGTATCAGTTTAACCTTTTTCCTTTTACTATAGTAAATCTAGATTACTGGCAAGAACTGCACAAAATGTTGACAAAAATAATCAATGAATGAACCTTGGGTTTCCTCCCTGATGCATCAACGCCATTTTGTCAAGTTCATCCTAACTCCAGTTCCTATATATACAGTGTAATATAGGAACTTATAAGAAAACTAATTTTAAACACACAGTCGCATGAAGTAGAAAGGCAAGTAAAATATAATTGATAACATCATATGTAATTTTTATCCACAAACTGTGTAGATGACCCCTGCTTTGAATATATTAAAACTAATGTGTTGATGATAATAGCATTTATGTTTTAACACATTTTATATAAATACCCAAATATTAATCAACTCTTTTTTGTTGTAATAAGAATTATAAAGAAAATATAATAGCTCAAAGTTTCTTAACATAATTCTAAGTTCGATTTGTTAGTAGCAGGCCGATAGGATTATTGGGTACCTGCTAAAAATATGCAGTATATATATGGATATAATCCATACATGAGCATCAAAATTCCCACAAAAATGAATAACTGTTTCAACAAAAATAAATACGTACCAATCAATTTATTGCATATAATATGTACACATATCTTATTTTTGTATTTCCTACTTCCTACTGATAGTGTCAGTGGTATCCCTATAAAATCCATTAATCTATCACGTAAATTCACCTGATGCATGTTATATTGAAAGCAATATATGTGGATCTGTAAATGTGAACAAACACTTTTACTCCTCAGTGTACATGATGTATTCGGTGAGTTAAATAAAAAAATAGTGGTGGAAGTAGAATCCACCTTATGTAATGGATGGGTGAGTAGGCATAGTATTAACATTTCTATATGTAATACATTCCTAATGAGTAATGTATTATATATATATAAGAATGTAGTTTAACTGGTACCTACATAGCATCGCTAATTATTTAAAGTACCTTGTTCCAATTATTTGATTGTTGACATGATTGAAACTTTCCTAGGCAAAAAATCAAAACCTGGATAATAAAAATACTGAGATTTTGGTCAACATTACTGAAAATATGCAATTTTTACATACGTTTAAATGAAAACATCAGAAATGATAAATGTGAGGTATTGCCATATTAGAATGCAACTCAAAATATGATAGTAAACACTTCTTGCACCATTACATTTCCATCATTCTACATAAATTGACCGCTAGTTTCGCAAGGAGTGGGTGTACATTAGTTCTAATAGAAAAAAGTACTTAGCGCACACATCATGAAGCAACGAATATTAATTGTATTGATTTTTGTGCATGGATATATAAGTGAAATTTATAATCCACTTCTTTATTACATACCTTACAAAATTGAAACTAAATCAATTCAACTGTACCATGAAAATGTAGCAATAAAATGATAAAATTTGAACAAAAAGGAAAAAAAAATAGTTACAAAACACATTGCACAATAAGCTGGTCGGAAGGAGTGAAACTCATATGCAAGTAAACTATCTAAAATTTAATAAGAATATATTATTACGTATCATCCATTTAAATCAAGATAGGTAGTAATTTAACCTTCGAAATGCAGCTTCTATAAAGCATTCTCCACCTGATCCTAACTCCGACGATCAATGGCTTTAATGATGAGGGGATTATTCCCAACAGTGAATGCAAACTTTGGTAAAATTTGGTATGGTTCCATATAATAAGGTGTTTGATACCGCTTTCATTATGATAAAGCAAGCTTTGGTTTGCAATGCCTTTTTTGGAGGACTAGCTCTTAATGCTATGGAAAACTATGAATTTATTGTTAAAGTTTCCAAAAGGTAATGGCGAGGAGTGTGTGAAAGGGACTAGCTCATGTCTCGAAGATTGTACTATGCCCATATCCATGCAGTTAATAAAGAAAAAAATTCTGCGTTTGATTATATAATTCAAACATTGAAAATCAGATAAAACCATGTTCTTAGTTATATTCAGGTGCAAAAAAGACTCGTACATTAAGATCAAAAGAAAAAACTAGCCTGTTTACATATTGCTGAGATGTGTCACTCAGAAATAGACTTGACTTTGGTTAAAGGTCACCAAGAGAACCACCATCCATGTACTCCAAAACTATGGAAATTGCACCGTTGTCATAATAAGATTGGTGACATACAACAACAAATGGACTGGAAGCTGATAGATTAATGTTCAACTCTTGTAATAGTTAGTACCACTACAGTTAAGGATACAACAACACAACACCACCAACTATCCACGAACACCGTCAACTGAATCACTGTCCCTCTCACTGACATCAGCAACCATCAACTGTCTGCACCACTATTGCATTTCAACCCACATCATACTTCTGCACCATACCAATCATACTTCTACCCCATATCATATCATACGAGACAACACTCTTCACTTTCCTACATCACTTCAGTTCTCCGGTCAGACCTCGTCAACAACTCCATCCAATCATCTGCCATCAGACTGCTGCCATTACTGAACAGCTCCACACTTCACAACCTTACTCATACAACTGCCATATAACCACCTGACCATCATCAATCCATCACTTAATTACTTCTTCTCTCACACAACATCATCCAACACACTTCAAACTGCACCCATGCTGTTCGCTGTCACTTCAGCAACTACCCTTAACTTCAGCCTTACTGCCACCTCCACAACAGTCAATTCCCACTTCACCAACCTTCAACTGCATCACTACTGTCACAAACCCATTCATACACATAATTTGCTTACCCACCCCTCAACAAAAAAAACTACCATAACTTTATCTGCCAACTGCTAACTCCTTCACAACAACACTTTCACCTTAACCTCATCTGAGTTCACCCAATCGCCTGCAGTCATTCATGCTTCTAGCATCCATCACAACCACGAATCGAATCGCCTTCATTCAAAAAACTCCAAACTCCTCAATTCGCCAACACTCGCAACCTCAAAATCGAACCATCTCTGTCATAGTCACAAGCGCTAACTCCAACATCAACTGCTCCTCCGACCGCAGCCTCCAAGAACTCGACTACCTAATTCCCAAATCGCCGCGACCCATAGCAGCCTCCAGCACCACGCTACTGCCCTAACCAATCCAATTGCCCAAATCGAATTGCTTGAATCTGCGGGGAGCAGTGTCAGGAATATTTTGTGAGAATTTTTTTGTTTAGGATTGAGGGAATTTCGTGAATTTTGTAAGTGCTGCCATAATTTCGCGAAGTGGAGAGAAATAAATTTCGTTTGCGTTTATCACGTGGCAGAGAAGTGCCCAAATTTAGTACTCACTGTTACAACGGACATTTGCCGAACGTTGTAAAATATGCTTCTATTACAACGGGCAGAAGTTGACCGTTGTAATATCTCTCTATTACAACGGGCAAATAATGCAAGTTGTAAGAAAGGCGTTGGACAGAGCATCTATTACAACGGTCCTAGAACGACCGTTGTAATAGCCGTCTATTACAACGGGCAGAATATGCCCGTTGTAAAAAGGACGTTGTAATAGGGTATTTTTGTTGTAGTGATTTGTTATGATTTATGATCTCTTTGTTTGTGCTTTATGAAAGTGAATTTTGATGCAAGTTTATACAAGTGGGTTTGATAGCTTATATTGCTTATGCAAATGAGCTATACTTATTCAACATAAACACAAGTTGCATCATCATTTGCTAATCCATTTTTTATTGTGAAAAGAAAGTAAAAATGAAATTTGATGATCTATATTACTAGTTACAATAGTAAATAAATCACTTAAAATTGCTTTTGCTTTGGCTTCATTTTCATAGGAATATAAGTGGTTTATTTGTTGTATTATAGTTTGATGGTTTGAGTTATGTTAATTAATAACATAAACAAACCATACTTATGATAAATACAACAATATTTCACTTAATATCAAAAGCTAGAGATCAAAAATTGTTTGTTTGTTGATTTACAAAAATATGAGAGTGGATTTGCCTCTAAATTGTTCTCTAGTTCAACAGTTTTTTTTAATCACATTTTAATTTTAGATTTAGCTTCCTTTTGTAGTTAACAACTTTCATCTCACTTTGGACTAATTTGATTGAATAGATTTTTAATCTCTCACAATTCCCTGCGGATCGACCCGTATTCGCCACGTACTACAAAGTGTACGCCGTGCGCTTGCGGTAAATTTTATTTCTAAATTCGTTCGATGGTTTTCTAATCCGATAGAATTTCCATCGTCGAACAAGTTTTTGGCGCCGTTGCCGGGAATTGCTTTGATTTTAATTTTCTATTCTTCGAATTATTTTTGTTTGATTTTTGTGTGTTTTATTTTATGTGTGTTTGCAATTAAAAAAAATTGTGTGTTTGTTGTTTGATTTCTTCTTGAGTGTTTGTTTTGTGTGCATTTAAGTTGTGTGAGTGTAGTTGTTCCATTTGTTTTCTTCTTGCATTTTCAATTTTCATTTCTATTAAAAAAACCATTCACACAATCTCAATTGGAAAAGAAAAAAAATTCATTCTATTTTCAAATACACTTGCATTTGCATATTTTTACATTTACATTTTTTTCTTTTTTCTCTTTCTTCTTTACATTTCACTGTGCATATTCTGGACAAACTGTGCATATCTCTTTATGCATCTGTGCACATTCCCTCCTCTATCATCGGCCTGCACACAAATTCCCTCTCTGTCAGTGTTAGTGCACAACAATTCATCACTTTCTAAAGATTCACTGCTTTGAATTCAACTTCAACACTGACTCCATTTCTGTTGCATGACATAGACCTGCCCACTCCATCACTCCTTCCCACTCTCCTTAAACATTCCCCAGTTCAATTTACATCCCCTACCAAACCAAGCTCCTCTGACCATCAAACCACTTACTGTCAATGTGAACTCGACCTATTACCATCGACATTGCTACATCACAATACCAAAACACTTCCAAACTCACCCCAACCTCTTCTGTCTGCACCATCCCCTACTCCTCTTTACACTTTCCTTCCCATCCCATTACAGTGCCTGCACCACCCCCTCATTCACAAAGCAGTTCTACCATTTAACTTACATTTTCCCTTTACCACCATTCCCCTACTTGTCTGCCACAACTGACATTGCATGCACCTTCACAACAAGCTTCAAGTATCTCTACACCCATCTCAACATTCACCTGATCATCCTCTGATCAATTATGCCAACAATTGCAATTGACTTCATCCCCGTACCAACAGCTACTCCTCACTGTCTCGAAGCATACCATCTCACTGCTACACAAAGAAAACACTCTCCATCTCCATCACTTGTCACTGGTAGCCTATACACAAACAATTCCCGCAACTCCAACCATTGTGCCATACATCATCAAGACTGCTGACAACTATTGATGAACATTGCCACAGACCATTGCATATCAATTGCATACATCCCTTTCTTCAACTAACAGCAACTTCATAAAAACTTCCTGACCAAACATAATCACCTCTGTATTGCCTTTACATTACCTGAACTGTCAACCAAAGTTCTTCTCTCTTTCAAAACACACCCTCTATAAATTTGCCTCACACATACCTAAACACAACTGCCTACCAACTCCACATTACAAATCACCCTACCACTCGAAAACACTTCTTCACTCCATCAACATACACCACCATATTTCCCTGCTGTTGCCATATTCAACCAAACATCATAGCATATTAAAAAAAGAGAAAGAAAGAAAGAAACTGCTTGCCTTGCATCCAAACTACCACTATCTGGCCACCTCCTCGCAATTCTATCCACCACATACGACCATTCCAACTGCAACCTGACAAAACATCACCGCCTTCCTTTGCTAACTACTGCAACTCCAGCACATCGAACTGCCTTCGACATCTAGCCTTTGATCATTAACGCCACCTCCTACAACCTAAAACCAAACTGCATATCACCTCAGCAACCTCACCTAACCCAAAAATTGCAGCTGCATTTGAACCACGCAGCAGTCAAACCGCAATAGCAGCCACACTTGCAGTCCACCATGAACAAATCCTCCAATCGACCGCAATTCAACCACCAATCCGAAACAATCGAAGTTGCACCACCTCTGCAAATCGCGAAATCCCCCAACTGAACATCGAACATTGAAGCGCATGCCTTCCACTCGCCAATCACCTTGACCACTGCCTTGACTTGCGACCTCCACCTGAACTCACCACGTCGATCAAACTCACCAAAACAGCAACCCGCAACTGAATTCTTCTGAATTTCATAGACTGTAGATGAACTTCGATTGGTAATTGGGAAATTTTGATTTGAGATGGTATTTTTCTTGCAAAAATTTGATTTGGGATTTGGTAGTTTCGCGTGTGAATTTTGATTTTGGTTTCTAAATTTTAATCTAGTTCGAAGGTTTTGTGAAGATATACGTGTGAGGAGAGGAGTCCTGTATTTTGAACGGTGAAGAAGTTTTCTCTGTTGCGTGCATTTGTGAATTTTTTTTACTAAGCCAGGCCCGTGTGTTCCCAAAAAAAAGTTGTGTTAAAGCTTTGATTTTTGTCTTCTTTTCCTCTTCTTTTATTTCTTTGCTTTTTTTAGTGTCTTTCAAAAAAAATTAAAAAACAAAGAAATATAAGAAAAATAATAACAAGTAAAAAATTATTTCGTTTTCATTTGTTTGGTTTCTACTTGTTTTAATTTTCCTTTTCTTAGTTTCTTCTTTGATTTTTAAAAAAAAAAACTTGTATATATTTGTTTCATTTTCAGGTTGCCAAAGCAGATTAGAAAAAGAACCGCCTACCAAAATAACTGCTTGCCTGCTAAAAAAATTGCTTGCTTAGTTGAGCTTGCCCAAAAAAAAGTAACTACTTGCTTATTTATAATTTACTTTTTATTTGCCTTGCATTGTATATATTTATTGTTTTTGTTTGTTTTGCATTGTTGATTGCTTCCATTTGCATTTATATATTCAAAAAAAAAATAAGTAAAACTTCAATTTTACATTTTGTTTCCTTTTCAAAAACAAAAACAAAAATCATTTGTAGTTGCATTGTTAATACACGTTTATTTTCTGCTTTGCATTTCATCCTAGAATTTTAATTAATAACGGTTAGAAATCATTTACACTTAATTGTATATTGACAAGTTGTCTTCTTTGAACAATTTAATTTCTTAGTGTCTAGACTACGGCGGACCAATAATCAGTTATAAATATTACGGTGATTCGTAAATATTATACTAAGTTGTTCCTCCAAAGGTACTTAAACCTTCGGCTGCATTGCTACGGTGATTCGTGGTGCACCGATAAATCCTACCCGTTACCTGGCTAAGAAATATCTTGTTGAATTAAGACAATGTGTGATTATACAATTTTGTGTTAACTTAGGATAAGTTATTTGTAATTAACCTTGCATTCATTTAGTTTCATTAGTTCATGCATATTTGAAAAAAAAAATATTTCAAAATCCAAAACTAAAAAAATTGTAAATATTCCTTTTCCTTTTTCCTTTGAAATTTTTTAATCCTTTTTCTTTGGAATTTCAAAAAGATCCAAAAAAAGTTTTATAAAAACCAAAATCCACAAAAAAAATATAAAATCTTTTCAAAAACAAAAGAAAAAATTGAAAAACCAAAAAAAAAAATCAATTTTCCATTTTGAAAAATAAATTCTATTTGTAAATATTTTTCCTTTATAAAAAAAACCCAAAAACATTCTTGAAAATGTCCGAGTTTCCCAACTTACATGAATTTTACAATAGTTGTGAAAATCAATATAATCCATATGATTTCACTCCAAATTCGTATGGATATTTTAACAACAACTATTGCTTAAATGATTCAAATTTTGAACCACAAAATTTTCAAAACGATGACCAACCCTCAAATCTTGTAAAGAGCATTTCGTCTTTACTTGAAATCTCTACACAACAAAATCAAATGATAAATGATTTGTGTAATTCATATTTGGGCAATGATTCAAATCAAAGTTTTTAAAATAATCAAATTTGAATTCACTTCAAAATTCAAACGATTTCGAGTATAACCCATGACAATTCAATTTTGAACTCCAAAATGAATTTCAAAATCAAAACGAAAATGTGATCCACTTTTCAAATAATTTTGGCAATGGGAATAATCTTGACTATGATGCAAGTGAAAAATTTTGTTCTCAACAAATCCAAATCGAAAATCCTCATGCTAATAATTATAAATTGGATTTTGTTGAACAAATGAACGAAATTTACGATGATCACACGGATTCGTTGTTTGAAACTTATATAAAACAACGTGAACAACAAAACCAAATCCCAACGTGTGACGAGTTAAGTAATAATCCATCTTTTACCCAAATCGACGATTTTCAAATAACAACTTTTGAAATTGAAAATAATAATCTTAATGAAGTTGTTGAAAACACGGTAATTGAGTTGGATTTCAATTCTTTTGAGGGTGTGGAACCAAATTTAAAATTTGATCTTCCTTTTTCTCGATTTCGAAAATTTGAATACAACAACTTTGGATTTTGAAATTGAGATACGCAATGAAGTTGTTGATAATCCAACAAAGGAAGATGAATTTAATGAACACAAATTTTTTGGACGTTTGGATGACGAGTTGTTAAATTCCGACGGGGAAGATTTAAATCACCACTTTGATTTTGAAATTAATAATTTTGAAGAATTTTTCAATGACAAACTTGAATTTCAATTTGGTGAAAATAAACTTGAATTTCAACCAATGGTTTTATCAACCCCAAAAATCATCCAAAATAAAACAACTCGTAAGATTTTAATAAAACAACATTCGTTTTTCCAAATCAACATTCAACTTCGAAATCTTTTACGATTTGGTTTTTCGAGCTTAAGCTATGTCTCGTGTACTTGACGAGGCAAATGAATCGGTTTTTGGAAGACCGTTTCATTTACACTTTGACGATATACTTTCTGATCTCGTGTAAATACCGCTCATTTTCATGTAAATATAGGTCATCTTTTTATGTTTGTTTTATTCTTGCTTCCACTTGGGTTGACTGTAGGGACACAGTCAAAACATGTGTGGGGGGGGGAGGCTCATCTTCATTTTTAATTTTTCATGGTTTATTTTTGCTTTTTCTTTTAAAAAAATTAATATATATATATAATATAAAAAGAAACCCCAAAAACAAATTTTTCTTTTGATTTATTTTTAAAGAAACACTATAGGATAAATATATGGTTTTGGTTTATTAAATTGAAATTTTTGAAAATTTATTTATCTTAACAAAAATAAAAATGAAGTTTGATTACAAATAAAAATGGTTTAACTAGTATATAGGAAGATTCATACGTGATAATTATGAAATATATCCTAATTGAAAATCTTTGTTTTAAAAAGTGGTTGATTTAAAGTAAAGGATATAACATTTTTTTGTCTTCTAAGTTAAATAGTGCTAAGATAATTTTATGAAACTCTCTCTTTCAAAAAAAATACAAAAACAAAAAAAACATTCTTGTATATATGTATATATTTTTTAATAAACACCTAGAGTCATGTGTTCACACTCATGTGTTCACACTCATGTGTTCACTCACCATGCTCTGTACCATTCTCACGTAAGCCCGAAAGGCAGTGCACGATCGGTATATCTTGCCTCAGTTTATCTGAGTTAGGTGTGTATATATAAAAATTCTTTTTAATAACGCCTACAGTCAATAAGTGTTCACATTGTGTGTTCACTCGCCACGCTCTGTATTCCCCTCACATCAGTCCGCAAGGCAGTGCATGGGTAATATACCTGGCCTTAGTTTATCTTAGTTAGGCATATGTAAATATTATTAATATCAATAAAATTTTCAAAAGAAAAAAATGGAGAGAGTAAGCAAATGAAATCCAAGAACTATTTTTACTTATTTGATGTGATTTGTTATTGAAAAGAAATGAAAATACCACTTGATAAACTTTGATAATTAACTAAGGATCCATTTCATAGTTACACTGTGTTATTGACAGAAACAACGAGTCAAACTATAGTCGATTTGTTATGATAACTTGATTTTTGTTGGAAATATTGAGGAGTAAATGACTTAAATCTCAAGATAATGACCAAAACCTATATTTAACTTATTTGTGTCAACTTAAAAGTAAATCCGTCATTTGTAAATATTTTCAAGAACTTGCATTCATCCCATTGTAAATAAATCTTGCATTTTGTAAATATTTTCACTTTGCATCTGGATTTTTTGGGTAGTATCCGCTGAAAACCCTCACGAGACAACACTCGTCCTGCTGGGGACAACCAGAGGTTTAACGGCTTGTTGCATACGCTCAATGCAATCGTGCTCCCTACGAAAACGGATTTATCTTAGTTTTCCTTTATTCGAGGACGAATAAAAAGATAAGTGTGGGGCTATTTGATGTGCACGTAAATGTGCATATATTTACATCCATATTTTATCTCTTTTTATTTAAATAAACATCATATTTGGGCATTTGTAAATGTTAAAACCAAAATTCTATTATTTTCAAACCATCATATTTTCATCTTCATTCAGAGGCAAAATGGTCATTTTTGTGCATGTGTAAAATTGAGAATTTTTACTTAGACATTTTTGATGATTTTTATAGGAATTTGGATGCATATGGAAGAGGCTTATATGAAGATACATGCATGCACAAATGAATACAAAGGAAAGAAGAGGGAAATAATTCAAAGTGAAGATCATAGAGGACCCCACCTACCCACCTACCTTAATGTACAAATTAGATGCTAATGAACATGCTTATGGAATTAATGGCTTCATGTACACTTAAATGATGATTAGTAGAAGCTAATGATTACTTGGCCTCCACACTTCCTAAGCGGTATTTTGGGAAGCCACCAAAAATTAGAATTAGGATTTTATGCATGTATAAATAACCCTCTTATGTACATGAAACATCTGCTATTCTCTCTTATGTTTACTTAGGAAATTAGCAAGTTGTAAACACAAACCAAAGTGAAATAAAAATGGCTTCCAAGCCTCTTTCTCTTCTCTTATCTTCTTGCTTTTATTTACTTTTTTGTTGATGTTTTCTATGCTCTTTTCTTTGCTAGTAGATTAAATTTACATTCAGGCAAGTAGTGTAGTTTATATTTTTATGCAAGTAGTTAGTAGCTAATCTCTTTTTCTTTCTTTGCTTATTTTCTATTTTCTTCTCTTTTTAATGTTGAAATTTACTTGTGTTGCTTCAATGCCACAAATGAGTAGCTAAACCCCTTCAATTTAGGGGTAATGAAGCTCTCAAATATTATGTAATTTCAACATTTTTTATGATTTATGATCTCTTTGTTTGTGCTTTATGAAAGTGAATTTTGATGCAAGTTTATACAAGTGGATTTGATAGCTTATATTGCTTATGCAAATGAGCTATACTTATTCAACATAAACACAAAATGCATCATCATTTGCTAATCCATTTTTGATTATGAAAAGAAAGTAAAAATGAAATTTGATGATCTATATTACTAGTTACAATAGTAAATAGATCATACTTAAAATAGCTTTTGCTTTGGCTTCATTTTCATAGGAATTATAAGTGGTTTATTTGTTGTATTATAGTTTGATGGTTTGAGTTATGTTAATTAATAACATAAACAAACCATACTTATGATAAATATAACAATATTTCACTTAATATAAAAGCTAGAGATCACAAATTGTTTGTTTGTTGATATACAAAAATATGAGAGTGGATTTTCCTCTAAATTGTTCTCTAGTTCAATAGTTTTTTTTAATCACATTTTAATTTTGGCTTTAGCTTCCTTTTGTAGTTAACAACTTTCATCTCACTTTGGTCTAATTTGATTGAATAGATTTTTAATCTCTCACAATTCCCTACGGATCGACCCGTATTCGCCACGTACTACAAAGTGTACGCTGTGCGCTTGCGGTAAATTTTATTTCTAAATTCGTTCGATGGTTTTCTAAATTGATAGAAATTCCGTCGACGAACAAGTTTTTGGCGCCCACCAGTCCGGATGCGTAATTGGTATATCTACCCTGGCATTGCCTAGTTGTGCCGTGTCACCTACCCTAGCGCGCCTTACTACGAGTTTGATTTGTGTCGTACCTATGGAGTATCCTCTGGAAGCCTCCCGATCTGAAGGTATTACGGTACTGTATAGACTATTGGCACTATATATGTGTTAAGGTGGAAAATGTAAAGCCTTAACGCTGTTTTTAAGTAAGTTTACTTTACTTTAGACATTATTATAATAGCGTATATTACTACATAGTAAATAGTTTAATGAATCCTTAAAGGATGGGCGATCCTAAGCATCCTTTAAGTTACTTGAGCATTTCTATTTCAGTTCACTTGAGTTGGTTTACATTGTATAAGTATGTATGTCCTGACTCGAGTGTTTTGTGTTTTGCTTTACGCTCGAGTCAGACTGAGTTGCACTGGTATTCGAGACTCACCTTTGGAGTTGGAGCTTCGCTTGGACCCAACTATTGATTCTACTTTCAGTCATTCAGTTGATTCCAGTGATGTATTCAGATCTTGTATTCGACTATTGTATTTAGACATCTACGTATTCGTGATTTCTGTTGTATCTTGTTGAACTCTGTTATATTATATATAGCAGCTTCATGAACTACTATTCTTTGTTTCCGCTGCATTATTGTTATATTACTCTGTGTTTGTGATTCTGTGATTATTTATTTACTGTATATATTGAGTTTTTCCAAATTTTAAATTAACAATCCGATATTTTGAGCAATTCAAATCCGACATGTATGGATGCGAATGGTTGAAAATTTCAGGTCGTTACAAAGGAGCTTGGAAAGTTTGAGGGCGATCTGACCTATCTTGATGGATCGCTAGTTATCCATAGGGGATGTACCACTAGATATACATAGAGGATGGATCGCTAGCTATCCATCCACGTAGCTTATTTTTGAGTGATCTTAGTTTGGTTGTCTTTCTATCTACTATTTAAGTGCTCTGTCCAAATATTAAGTCGTTTGGAGTTCGTTTGATCATCCATCTTCACGGGTCATCTGGTCTAGAAGAATTTTCCATACACTCAATACTTAGCTAAATCACACGAAACATCACATATGAAATGTAGATAAGTAGGATAGCCTCCCCTATGGATCACAAGTCATAGGGCCCACTCCTCATGGGTCAGACTTGATGGATCAAACTGGCCCAATTCGGAGAAGAATTATCCATAACTTGCTCAAAACTTAACAAAACTAGATGAAACTTTGCAGGTACTCTGTCTAGGATGTGTGGACCTACCCTATTTCAGGTTGTGGGACCCAACCTACATGGATTGTAGCGATCCATCTAATTAGGTCGCTAGCTATCCACATACTTAGGTCGCTAGCTATCCACCAAAACATATCCAAATGATCCTATTTTTTCTATAAACCTTCTTTTTTGTCTTCTAAGTGTTCTCCCAAAATTTCAATTCAATCCAACTCCGTGTGGGTTCTTTAGGTCCGTTTTAAGTTAGCTGCTTTAGTCAAAAAGCGGGTAAACACCGACTTAAACATGTAAGTGCCGACATGTTTCCTTAGTTCGAATCAGTTCGAACTTTCTTGCATTCTTCTTCCTACTTCATTTTATGGCATCCCATGTTGTTTCCATCGATTGTTGGTTGATTTTGATGATCGTTCTATCATTGCTTGATTTATTTTGTCATTCTAGCTGTTAACTCTTCAATTCTTGAAATAGGTCAGCAAAAACCCTTATAAATTACTTAAACACATATGGGAGAGATAGATAATAACTTGTACGAAGTTAGAGTGGAAGAATATGGGGAAAAATAAACTCGTCACCGACATGAACGAGTCGGTTCCGACTTGTGTACTTCGTGTATCTTGTGGTGAAATTTTTCCGAGCTATTCCTTTGCTCCACCTAAATGTGCCATTTTAATTTGTTTCATCCTCGTTTTGATCTTCTAAGTCCAGTTGAAATCTACTTTCATTTAAAGGCGGTTAACAGTTGCCCTCAAAAGTACGCCTTTCAGATGTAAGGTATGCTTTGCTCAAGAACAAGTTCCAATAATTAGTTTCAATGGTTGAGCTCTTCGGCTAACCACTGATCTTAATCTTGGTGAATCATCCAGTTTCTTTGGATTCTCTTGCAAATCACAAGTTGTTTCGAACCTATTGTAGCTAAAGACTCTAGTCTCTACTTAAGTGTTGTCTATACATCATAATCATTCTTATTTCAGAGTTATTATATCACATATCAAAATCTTCACGTATTCATTCGGGATTTATCTATTTCACTTTAATTACAAAGCGTTTAAATCTTTTATTAAATCTGCTTCTGTTCTAAGGTTTGATTTCTCTAGATCATTTTACATGTAATTTAACATGCAATCTCTTCGAATCGCTTATTATTTAAGACAGAGGGACGATCTCTCTAGATCATTTAACGTTCAAGTTAGGCGATGATCTCTTCAGATCATTTAATTCCAATCTAGGATTTTGATCTCCCGAGATCCTTACTGAATCCGCTTCTTCTCCGGCAAAGCAACTCAACAACCAAGCATGCCCATCTGCTCACCTTTTGATGAGGGGGCTTACTTTTTGAACAAGCCCATCCACTCGCTCTTCGATAAGGAGCTTGCACCCTGCACTCCAATCCCATCTCTCCGGACGAGACTTACAGCGATCGATATCGTACAAGTCCATCCGCTCGCTTTCCAGCGAGGGGACTTGCACCCTGCACTTCGATCCCATCTCTCTGGACGGGACTTAAAGCAATCAATATCGGTCATCACATTCAATGTGTATTTTTCAAAAGTCAATTATTCAAATCAAAGAAATTAAGTATAAGTTCTAATTTTCCATCCTAGACATCTACTCAAAATGAGCCTAGGGACTCGTCTAAGTCCCGTACACATGTAAGCGGTCCGAAGTTATTATTGTCCTAAATAGTCATCTCTGGCATCCGACTCAGAGCATGCCTATATACCAATCTAGGCTTTATACACGTGTAAGCAGTCTAAGGTTATTTTTATCTTAATTATCCTAAGCAAGAAAAGTAGAGCAAGGGAATCGAACCTGACTTCCGACTATCCAGATCATGGGATTCCGAGTCTCGGTTCAGATCTTTGGTTATTCCTTGATGCATTTACTATAGAAAGTGGTTACTCTAGGTGCACCATCGCAGTTTGGTTCCTCACGTACTGTTGTAGTTGGTTGCTTCGAACCACTTCTTCTATCATATCACAAAGGTGTTGGCACTCATTCGTTTCATGTCCATTTAGCTCATGGAAGATGCAAAACTTTCCAGATCTTTTCTCTCAATCGATAGTTTCTCTTCTAGTAGGCTTTTGATAGGGGATTTTCCCCCTAATGTTTAGATATATGCTCTCCAAAGTCTCAGTCAGATCAATGTAGGAAGAGAATTTGACTCCCTTGTTTATTGTTTTGGTTCTTCAAAGTCAGTATCAACTCTTCTTTTTCCTTTTTCCTTTGTCCTTTCTGTTTCCGGCTGCGAACAGTCCCCTGTCTTCCACATCATTAATTTTAGCATTCCCAGCTTCGGTTTCTTCCTGGCGTAAATATATCTTAGCTTCATTGTAGAATTCCACAAGATTCATCGGTGGATCTCTTTCAAGTGTAACTTTGAAGTCGGTCTTGCTCGCGACTCCAAATACTGCCGCCATTAAGATTATTGATGGATCCAGCTTATCGACTGCAGTTGCTATTACATTGAATCTTGTCAAATAGCTTCTCAAGGTCTCTCTGGGCCATTTCACGTTTGACAGCATTATCACATTCTTCGATCGTGAGACGTGAACTCTGAACGATCTTAGAAATCTGCTCACTAATTCGGTCCATGTGATTATGGACCTATTCTCTAACTATCTAAACCACATTGTTGCTAAGTCTGTCAAATATAATGGGAAGCACCATCCCATTATCTCTTCAAAAGCACCCAACATTTCCATATATCTGATGTAATTCATTAGAAGAACCGTCAGATCCAACTTTTCATCATACATTTCCTGTGTCGGAAGCTTGAAATCGGGAGGATTTCTCGCATTTTAGATATTAGAAGTGAATGGATTCCTGTTTACGTCCTTTAGGCTCTAATCTGGGGGTCCACCTCTAACTATTCTCCTTATCAACTCAACAATTTGGTTTTCACCATCCAATCAAAGTCTTCTACCAAAAGCGATATTCTGCCATCTACTCCTATGGTAAACTTCGACACATATTCTACCACGTACTCCTTTGGCTGCACATTAGTGTTTTGATCTGCACCTCTGGTTTTATTCGGTCCTCCATTCCTATGGGGAAGCTCTGGCACATAATCTTTCGGTCATTGCTCATTCGCATTCTAATTTGCGTTTCTAGCTCCAGTGTTATCCATTCCCGGCAGCCCAGCAGTCACAACAACATTACCCCCTTTAAAGTACTCTTGGCATCAGGCAGACTTAGATCGGTACTGAGTTGTTTTGTTGGTGGAGGCATTGTTCAAGTTTGCTCCGCTCCAATTGCAGATGCTCTTGCATTAGCGTCTTTTCTTTGGTTTCGAATTCCAATAGTCCTAGCTATTCATTATTGTTCCATTCTTTGGAAGAATCCTTCAAACATTTCATGTTGTCTAATTATCACTCCATCAAGCATCTCCTTCATCATTCTCTCAATCTCTTCTCTGGTCACGTAGATGGATTGATGGGAATTTGTGAACACCTCCTAGCAGCCTCCAGGCTCTGGTTAGCTTCCTCCAACCTCAAATCTGGTGTTAGTTCTCTTCATCTTCTTCAAATCTCATATTCAAGTTTCAAGTCTTTGAATCTAGCTCTTATTCAAGTGCAAGCACTAAAATGTTAACCCAGAAAATAGATCAACACCCAAAAATCAGATGAAAGCACCAGTTCTTTTATAATAAATGGAAAAACAGTAGAAATCCAAATCAAGCTAGTAAGAAAAGCAGGAAAGTAAAGAACATGCGGGAATTTTTATAGTAGTTTGGCGTAATCTCCGGCCTACATTTACTCTAATCTTTTTATAGTTGTTATCTCTCTATATTATAACTAATTATATCAGATATAACCACAATCTCATAGATCTCAGATTTACAATGATGTTTCTCAACAGTTTGAGATGTAGAGGATATGAGTAAAGAAGAGAGAGAAGTCTCCAATGGTAGAGATATCAGGCAGTAAAAAGGTCTCTCTTTGGTTGCAAGTAGGCTGGTTTTTATAGAGAAATAGTCATGTTGGGTCAGAAGTTCACTTGGAGTAGAGTCCAGACATTGGCCTGAAGTCATGTGCGAAATTGCAGAATCTCCCGAGTTAACCAAACATGTCGGTATCAACTTAAACATGTCAGTGCCAAACTATTTCCTTAGTTTGAATCACTACTAATTTTCTTGCATTCTTCCTCCTACTTCATTTTGTGGTGTCCCATGTTGTTTCCATCGATTTTTAGTTGATTTTGATAATCGTTCTATCATTGCTTGATTCATTCTGCCATTCTAGCTGTTAACTCTTCAATTCTTGAAATAGATCATCGAAAACCCTTGGAAATCACTTAAACCCATATGGGAGAGAGATATAATAACTCATAAGAAGTTGGAGTGGAAAAATATAGGGGAAAAAACAACTCGTCATCGAAACGAACAAGTCAGTGCCGACTTAAGTACTTCATGGATCTTGAGGTGAAATTTCTCTGAGCTCTTCATTTGCTCCATCTAAACGTGCCTCCAAGATTTCAAGTTGTTTCATCCTTATTTTAATCTTCTAAGTCCAGTCGAAATCCGCTTTGTCTCAAAAGCGGATTAACAGATACGTCGATTCGAGCAACCTCGAACTCGAAAAAATCTTTAAAATCCTTTTAAAAACATTAATCTTTTAAAATCCTTTCAAATAATACTATTATTATTTTCTCCAAAATACTAGAAAACCATTTTCAGAAAACAGTGGGATTTAAGTACTCAAATTCTCAGTTTAAATCCTTTTAGTTTTATAACCACATTTTATAAACCACATTTATATAAAGTTACAAAATAATATCACAAAAATTTATTCTAAAATACCTTGCTTTTATTTTATTTTATAATAAACAGTTTTTATTAAAGTTAACTTTTAACCAAACATCATCATCGAATACCTTATAGTCAAACTGTGAAACTTAATTCACAAGGTGTTTGTTTCAATGTTCCCATAATTACTATCTACCCAACCCATGTTGTAAAAAGGTAAACTATTTATAAACTGGTTAACCAGAAAACAACAACCAACAAATAGTAATCAATGCTCATAAATTGGTCGAGCATGATTAAGCTAATAAATGAGAGATAAATGGACATCATTAATCCCTATATCATCAGCTACACTGTCAACCGATACTTATATATTACTAATATATATATCAATTACATATACACTCACACATATATAATACGCATGACTCATGCTAGGGCATTCCATTACCCTATCTCTTAATGAGTTATACCTCACCAAAGCCAAGGTTCACGCTTAACCTTCAGCTCTGATACCAGATGTGATGAGCAGCTTTTTGACCCTTGAATGTCAACACTAATACATCCACAGTGTTCACATGTCGAGCACCCAAGTGCCAGAAAGATAGAACGTTAGGGTAAAGAAACGAAAGAAAAGGAACAAGAAAGAGGAGAACAAAAGCATCAGAATCTCACATGTGAAATGATAACATATAATATTAAAAGATAATAAATAAAACTACTCTAATATACATAGTATTTCAGGGTTACTACTCAGATTACTATCATCAGTCTGGTTAGTTATAACAGCATGTCCTTGCAATTGCTGATATATATACATAAAGTAATGCAGCAGAAATAAATACTACGGTAGGTAAACATCCAACTCCTCTTCAAGAGCTTAATGAACATCAACAAAAACCTGCCTTTCTCAGACTATTCGAAAGAGCATCCATGGAAATAAGGGAATTATAAAACCATATGTTTGATATAAGTCTAGTGTGAGAAACTCAAGAAAAATGTTGCTAGCATATAACAGTAATTTTGAGACCATATAGAATACCATAACGGTAATCCCTTCAAAAGAACCAACATCTGATAAGTACATAAGGTGATATAATAAATAATGTCTAAGGTGAATAATATAATTCAAAAACTAGTTGTGCCGCTTGCATCTCACGACACAACAATATTGAAGTACAATCAAAACCACTAAGTTATGCACAAATAATGGATTTTCCACGAAGACCTCCCAAGTAAACTGAGACCAATCTCCTACACAAGGGTCAGAAAGTACCTTCCAAGTGACATTTATCTCTATATAAAATATACCATAAAGGTAAACATCGTTGGACCATGACTTAACACGTGATGTCGAATATCATCAACTTCGATGCTCAATATATTGAAAGCATCTCTAGATATGGAGTTAATATACCCTTGGGTTAGCTACCCCACTGGCTATGCATCTGACTCTGTTTTTAGTCATTGTCGATGGTGAAGTAACATTCAGCATCTTAAGCTATTAGATGGTTTATAAGAGAATTTATCATACATATATAGTCATTTGCTTTTAAAAGCAAGAGGGGTCCAAAAAGTAAAAACTTACATTGGTTTTCTTTTAACATTTATATTTCAACAGTCAACAATTTATAACACAACAAATACTCAATTGATGGTGAGATAACTCACTTAAAGCCAAGTTAACAAAAATCACAATCCACCATATTTAAGGCAACACTTCCTACTATAACCTCGAAGCCAAAGCCACCTCATTTGCTTACCAAAACATAAGAACAAGCCTCCACCATCTTCATATTGCTCATGGCCCAGGTCCGACCTCCCCTTTGCTCCATAATTTTTCAACTTCTTGGATGCTAAACCATGTTCTAATGATGGTCTAAGTCCTTTGTGAAAGTTTGGAGGAGCAAGGAGTTGGTTTGAATTTGTTTTGAAGGTTTAAAGTGGAGAAAGAAGTGCAGGAATTTATTTTCTTTTTTTTCAAATCTTTTGCAAATGAACTAATGAGATAATGAAACAATTAGATAATGCTTTATCAGATGGAAAAAAGGCTCCTCCTCTCGTTTCTTCCATATGCACACCATGCTTCCACTTACACACACCATAACCCTTAAATCATTCATTGATTTTCTCCTTAAATCAAGGGTCAATGTCTCCTTTAATTAACACTTAGGTTTAATTAATCTTGTTATGAAGTTAGGTGATTTAAACACTTGTGAATGTCTTCGTATGTTACTACACAAGTGCAAAAAAGTTTGAACAACTTTCGTTTAGCAAAAACTCATTTACCGATAAAACGATTTTTGGTCACATTATCGATATTTCTTCGAACTATTTATTTTTGTAAATATTTTTTAAAATGAATTTCTTATTATTAGTTATCATTCAAAAGGGGTTAACAAGGTTATTAAATAAATTTAATCACATTAAATCCAAGAAACAAATATTTAAATATGAAGTGTTCGAAATTCCAGGTCGTTACATCTGTTTACTCCTTATCGATACATCATTATAGGGAGGAGTGGCTTTTGAGGTTGAATCTTATTCATTTTAGGTATAGTGGAACACCCTTCCAATACACTCGCTTATTAGATCAAATCAAATTATTTTATTTCTTTTTGCATGTCATGTTATTTACTTCTGCTTTATGTTTTATGAAATTCTCGTAGATCTACCACATGTGTATCAAATACACATGTTCATGTCTATGATAATTCATTGGTGAATTTAATGAAGTATGTGAAACCATTTTGGTATAATTAAACTTATGATTTTATATATTTATATATATCGATCCTAAGAGTTCTCTTGCTCTTATGTTGCTCCCACTGAATAGGCGATTTTACCTTAATCGTCGAGATACAATTAACCAGTACCATATGATGCATAATCATATGATTAAAGAATTATTTCTCAAAACTGTGCTTAGTCCATAATTACAAAATAATTATAGGATTTCAGATACTTCCATATTATATAATGTATCATTTTGTTATGAAAAAATACTATTTTATAGTTTTATCTTATAATGAATATTCATAATATTCACACTGAAATAAAACTATGTTTACTTTCAGTCAATATTGAAGATGGTTATTATTTCATAAATAATAATTAGTATGTTTATGAAAATAATTTTTCATGACTTGATGCGTCTACTAAGAAGTGTTATATGGTATGCTTTCACCCTTTCCACCATTACTATAATAGCTTATGAAATATGAGGCTCCACTCAACTACTTACGATGAATTTTTATTTCAAACCCTGTAATTAGGTTATAGTCAAGAGTTTCATATCAAATATGTTGAACTCGAAGATGTAACTTTCATAGACACAATTTTCTATATGAAAATACATTTGGGATTGAAATAACATTTCTCGTTCTATATTAAGTATCTTTTAGTATTTTATACAAGTTTCCTTTCCAATGTCTCTTCATGAAGTAGAGATGACCATTCACTCCCTCCATCCCAACTATGCCTATGTTATATCTACTCTCGTATATTATCTTCCCTTTCTAAATAGTTGAATAATTCAAAAGAAGACCCTTACTACAAGGCCATAACAGACTCTTTACAAAAATGGATTCGGTCGTCCTCAACTTTTAAAGATATTGAATAAGTTGCACTTTATGCAAAATGATAAAACTGACATTTCAACAATCGAATTCCTCTGTACATTTTGTAGCTCTTAGTTTAGTGCTATATCTAACACAACAAGATCTTTACTGTAATCAGTTATATTGATTACATGATCTCGCATTATGGTTATCTTGCTTACTTCAATGAACTGATTTCATTGAAGTTTGTTACATCACAAATCGTTACTACTCACCGTATAACATTTATATGTGATCAAATATGGATCAGCTATCCATATTCTTGTATTTCTTAAGAGTTCAAAATTCATAAAAGACAATATACATCCTGGACGAATAAGCTCTTAAATGGCCAAGGTAAAAGTATATTTGATAGTTGTATTATTTGGCTCTTACATGGCTCTTGAAGTGAACATACTCCAAAAGATTTATTGATAAGTGTATATTTATATTTATTTTGCCAATTTTGAATCATTTCATTTGTATATTTTAGTTCATAAATATTTTATCAATTTATATCAGTTGCATAAATTTATCGATGTAGATTATTTTAGCTTTACATAGTCTATGTTCTTACAATATTGGAAAGGTCAAATGTAACCATTTCCTTTTTCTAATAAGGCTTCCACTATATTTTTATGATTCCCAAAATCTTAAGAAAAGCATAAAAATCTTTCGATTCCTGTAGTGGGTCTTAAGACTCGCTTGCTTGGAATTCTGACCTTAATTTTGCTCAATAAATCGTAGGTCCACAAGCAATAGATAACACTTTATTAGTTGTACCATATACAACTTCTAACATGTGGTCTTTGTCCTAAACTCAATATTGACCTTGAGTTTTCTTAATAAATCGAAAGAGATTATTCGCTCGTACCCACTATTTCACAATGGCCTAAGTATAATGCACATACCTTGAGTTTATTCAACACATTCATGTATCTTACCTCATCTAGTCAATATGTTAATAGTACTACACATAACATCTCTAACTTGAGTTTGCTTGACAACTAAAAAGTGTTCAAGTAATCTATTAATATATAAATGGTATAGGACAACTTATATACTAAGGATTCATAAGCTTTAGTATATATATACACTCTGAGTAATATTGATTTAGGGAACAGTGTATTTCTTATGAAATAGCCTCATGAATTTCAAGTGTCGGACACATCTGAATCACGGTATAAGTACAATATGCATGTACTTATACCTTAAACCTAAGTTGGGTTTTCAGTTCCACTTAAGTTTTATATGTTCACATTATATAAGTTTAATCCATATATAATAATTTATAATTAATTAAATTATTTAATATTCATATGTATATATATTTCTTTTGACAACATGAGTGATGCATTCCAGCAGGACACTTTTTTTGATGTCTCAAAGGCTCGAATTCATAGCCATTAGAACCTATGTCTAAAGCGCCTCACGCTTAACCACTTAAGCTAAATGTCCTTGACATTTTTATATATATGTATTAAAAAAATATTATTTAATTAATTTTAATTTATTAATTGAATTAACAAATTAACTAGATTATTTTAAATTTTAAATTTTAATTTTATTCATCATAATCAATTTAAAATTAATATTAACTATACTAATTATAGTTTTATATACATATATCATTATATACAAATATTTATTATTAATTAATATATATTTATCAAATAAATATTAATTTAATTAAAAATTATTTAGTTAAATTATTTCTTAACAAATTTCAGTATTTTTATACCTTAAATATTTTAAGACACACATACGCATATACATCAATATATATGTATATAATAACCTTTAATTAATAATACATTTAATTAATCCAATTAATTAAATTATCAAATAATTTTGAAATATACTAATTTATTTTCAAAATGAAAAATATTTTATAACTTTTATAAAACTTATTTTATGTTTTATATTTAACTTTTAAACTCAAAATATAATTTTAAATTTTCAAACTGAGTTTTGAAGATTAATCCCGAGCCCAAAATCAATTTGGGCGTTTATATTAGGGATAACTTAGGCTTACATCATCCTTCGACCTAGGCCAGTAGCTAGGTAGGGCCGAACAGTTGATTGCCTAAACCTGACCTTAGACATTGCATTTCTACACAACCTACTAAATGGGTAGGCTTTAATAAGCTAGCTCTAATATTGCTAATTTAGACCGCATTGACCATTAGGCTCTGATACCATTGAAAGAACCAAGTCAGTCAAAAGCGGATGAAATAGGTAGATTTTAAAAAAGTTGCTATTTTTGGATATATTAGGCCTATGACATCCAAAGGGTTTATTAGATCCAATCTAATATAGTTTTAAATAAAAAATTGTTTTATTTAATTTGTTTAAAAGGAGATTTGATTTAATTTATATTAAATGTACTATAGTGATCGTATTAAATATACTCGTTGTGCAAGCGCAATGTACATAGTCAATGTGTACATATATAGGTGTTGGGATTTACACCGCAACAGATGCATTCGCTATTTATATATGCCTTTATTGTCTATAGTTTTATTTTGAATTCATCTCTACTATTAATAATATAAATCTATCAATGGAATTTCCATCATATCTTTTTGAAATTCTGAAAATACCCTAGATAGCATCTCTTCTTGACCGTCTATCAACGGAATTTCACAATCAATTTGCAACATCCACCACTATCCCCGTTCATGACCACCCATCAATGAAATCTCACTATCAATTTGCAGCTTTCACCACCAAAAAGACTGTTTGAAATAAAAGCGCATGTGACCACCAAGACGTTTGTACTTATAACGCACACGAGTGCGTGCATTTATACTAATATATAATAATACTAACATGTATATACATAGCTTACTGTACTTATATATAATATGATATAAAATATTTCTGACTAATTGATAATAGTTTACTTATACTTATAATATGGTAATTAATGAGTTTAAGTAGGCATGTAAGAAGAGGAAAATGTAAAGGACTTTTCACATTCCTTTACTCATTCATTCAGTGCCATTTAAAATCAACATTTTAACACTTAAACCCTTATACATATTAAAATTAATCATGACTAGTATTATTTGTTTTGAAATTTAAAATTAACATTTTGAAATCTTAAAGAATTCAAAATAAGTTCTATAATTTTAAACAAAATCTATTTTACAATTTGAAATAAAACACTAGTTTAGTGAAATCATTTTCATGTTTCATTATTTTTTTAAACAATTTCAATATACAAATTGAATTAGACTACACAAGTATATATAAATTTGTTATAACAGATATAAAATCTAATCTACACAATCAAATGATGTAAATATAAATGAAATCAAAAGATTACCAAAAGAGGTTACTAGTGATTTGCACCTTGAATGAAGATTTCTCCATAGATCTCCAAGATCCACACCCGACTTTGCAAGAGAAAGACGAACCACTTATTTTATTGTACTTGATGTTTGCATTTGATTTGGAGTTGATAAAATTTTGGAAATGTTCATTTGAATTTCTACCATGGAAGGTTGGGAGAAGATAAGAGGAAGGTGAACAAAAATGAATGTATGTAGGAAATGAATTAGTAGATTTGTTTTTATTGAAAGAATGAAACCTTACCCATTCTTTTAATTAAAATTTTCCTAATCAATTCCCTTTATTTTCTTTCTCTCTCCACCCCTCTCCCTTCACATATTTGGTCAAAAGTACTTGCAATCAAATGGTACCAAATTTTCATAAATCCCTTCATGCAATTATATTTCATTTAAACTCATTTAAATTTACACAAATATCGTATGCATTGGTGAAATATAATTTTATAAATGCATTCAAATAGTTGCAAACAACTCCAAAACATTAAATAAATTAATTGTTAAATAATATTTCTCAAAAAATAATTAATTTACAATGCTTTATGAATTAATTAAATCATGTAGTTTTTTGGTCAGTTAATCATTATGGTGGTGCGACTCAAAGGTGTAAGTTCAATTAGCGATTAATATCGAATAATTTGAATATTGATGTTCATATATGACCTAAGGTAGTGGTGTGATAGTTTTACCAAATTTATCGCTTACACACTTTTTTGGTAAAATTTAATTTTACTATTTTAAGTGGTATCTGGTAGTAATGATATTTACACAAATTCTCTTCGTCAAAACTATATAAATTTAGCACTTATGGAATTTGGTTCTGGTCAAAACTCCAATATTGTCCACATTCAACTCAGTTAGACTAAATAAAAAATCCTTGGTTCAATAATAAAATTTATTATTAATCGTATTACTTTGGCCAAAGACATTGACTTTGTGTTGACTACGGCTGACCGTGATACTAACCTTTTATAACCAGGGAGATGAATTCTCTATTCAATAGTGTTTCACTTCCAATATTCCAACTCATACCCAACTACAGTCACTCGATGTATTGTCATCACATGATATAACTGTAATCAAAGTGGAGTATCCACATTGAAGTTCCACAGTATTCTCAAGTCGAGGGAACTGTGTAACGTCGTCATTTTGAGATCTCCTATTTGACCTTAATTATAATTAACCAATAGGAAACTCTCAAGCGAGCCATTTCATAGTTATTCAATAATTATAATTATGTAATCTATTTGTGCCCCCAGTAGCCATGAGCACTACACTGCCTAACATTTGGAGAGCTATACGTACTTTAGTCTCAATGGATGAATCGATATCCTTTCTCGAAAAATCTTGACTACGAGTATTTAAAATAATAGTTTATTTTAACATGATAAATTTCTCATGGTTACAACACATTTTAATTACTATCACATAAAAAATCATTTAAGAATTTTCTATTTAATATACTTTAAATTAATTACTTAATTAATTATAGCACAATATGACAAAGTATATTATAAAAATCAAACGCCACTATTATGAACAAGACAGTTTATCGAGTTAGATAAATGTAACAAATTACATAATTGCCTCTAGGTCATACCCCAAACTCTATCAATATTAAGATATAAATGATTCTCTTCAAGTCGTTATGTGATTGTTCCAAATAACCACAAGTATGTAACCCCTTGGTACCCTTAATTGTCATGAGTAAATCATTATCTATCGTATGGAGAGTGTTACCTACACTAGTCTCAACAAATGTACCGATATATTTTTCTCGACACATTTTAATTAGGGGAATTTGAGGAGTTAGTGTTTTTTTATTTGTTCATTCAACACTCGTGGTTACAAACACATTTCGTAACTGCAATCGATAAACGCTTGTCCTAAGGATTTTCTACTTATACATGTTTAATGTAATTAATTCATTATGTATATCACTATATAATAGCATATATAATAGAAAATAAAACCAAAAGCATACTTTATTGCGAACAAGATTGTTTACAAAGTCAAGTTTACATAACAAATTACATAAGTACCGCTATGGCACATCCTTAACTCTACCAATCTCCCACTTGCACTTGGATCCAATTATAGAGCCCTGTCCACATGTCTTCGATCAATCTTGCTAAAACAAACTGAGAAAGTGCCTTAGTGAATGAATCCACTATGTTATCTTTTGTATCTACTCTCTTGGTCAAGCTCTCTCCAGCTATAATAAACTACCTTACTATGTGGTATTTGCAGAGGATGTGTCTCGACTTCTTATAAGCTCACGGTTCCCTGGCAACCCACATTGCTGCATTATTGTCATAACATAGTAGCATTGGATCTTCAATGTTTGGGATCACTCCTAGCTCCTGATTAAATTTACACATCCACACTACTTTTTTTGCAGCATCGTTCATGGTGATTTATTGACCCTTCATGGAATCGACCACAACCTCTTATTTGGAAAATTTCCAACTAACGGCCCCTCCTTTGAGTCTAAACACAAAACCTGAAACTTACTATTGTCAATATTGCTTTGAAAGCTTGAGTCTGAATACACCTTAATAAGAAATTCACTGTTTCATATATCAGAAATAAATCCTTAGTATTACTTAAATACTTAAGGATGACCTTAACTGTCGTTAATGATTTTCTTCTGATTTGATTAATATAGACTTATCGAACCTAGTGCAAAATCGATATGAACCATGTACATAGCATGGTGTACATGATCGATCCTATTATCGAATCATGAGGAATCTAACTCATGTGCTGCCTTTGCTTATCCGTTGATGTGAAGTCCTTCATGGAAAGGAAAATTTCATGTCATATTGGAACATGTCCTCGCTTAGAATTTTCCATACTGAATCATCTTAGTATGGTATGTATGTATATAGATTGGGACAATCCCAATATCCTTTTAGATCTTTCTCTATAGATCTTTATATCTGGTATATAGGATGCCTCGTTTAAACCTTTCCTTGAGAAATTATTAGACAACTAAGCTTTCACTGGTTATAACATTGGTAAACCGTTACCAATCAGTCACAAGTCATTGACAAATAATACTAAAAACAACACCATTTTGGTTCTTCTTATATATGCATGCTTCCTTTGTATTTTGATAGAAATCAAACTATTTTCTTACCTTATCATCAAAATATTTGTTCCAATTTCTTGATGCTTACTTAAAACCATAAATCGATCTTAAGAGTTTCATTCTTTATTTTCGCTCCCACCAACCTCGAAATCCTCTCTCTTTGGCATTAACAGTCTCTTCACATTCACCATTTAGAAATGATGTTTTAACGTCCATCTGACAAATTTTATAGTCATAAGAAGTGGTTACTGCAGATAGTATCCAAATGGATTTAAGCATAGCGATTGGCAAAAAATTTCATTATAATCAACATTTTAAATTTGATAAAACCCTTTCACAACCAACCTCATTTTGTAGGTTTCAACCTTTCCATCTACACCAATCTTTTTCTTAAAGATCCAATTGAAACCGAGAGGTTTTACCCCCCCTTCGAGTACATTCTCTAAAGTCCATACTTTGTTTTGTACATGAAATTCATCTCGAATTTCATTGCCTTAACCAACATGAAACCCATGGTATTTCTTGGCATCCAAGATTCCCTATTAGATCTTGTAATAGCTTGCTTATTTTTAATGGGTGTTCAATTACTTTCTATATATTCAGTCGCTACGAAAATTTCTTGGACTCATCCTGTCTATCTTATTGTCACTAATCTCTCATGTGAGAAATTCCTTTTCCATAAAGGTGGCATATCCCGAAACAAACATTTTGTTCCTCGGTATGATAGATATATATCCATGAAAATTTCCTAGATACCCAATAAACATACATAAGATCGATCTCGCCTCAAGCTTACTGGGATTTACATTTTTAACATAATGCAGACAATCACAAACCTTAAGATGATTGAGGTCGGGTTTCTTCGTAGTCCATAACTCGTATAGAGTTTTATGCACATATTTAAATGGTGTCTATTCAACGTATATATTGCGGTTTCTAGCTCATATCCCCAAAAAAAGCGGCCACTTAGTTTCAATCAACATTGACCGAACTATGTCCAACAAGGTTCGCTTTTTCCTCTCTGAAACACCATTGTGTTGTAGAGTATATAGAGGAATGACTTAAGAGTGATTCCATTCTCTTTTAGGTTAGATCAATTTACTTACCTCCTCAACCAGATCAAAGTGTTTTTATTTTCTTATTAGTATGGTTTTCTACTTTGTTCTTATATTCAACGAATTCATTATATACCTTTGATTTTGTCTCATGAGATACACATATTCCAATCTAGATAAATTGTCGGTAATGTTACGAAGTATGAGGTTCCACCTTTGGTATTTATAGACATCAAACCACATACATTTGAACGTTTCCTACGAGTTCATTAACTCTTTTATTGCTCTCATTGAATGGATGCTTAACCATTTTACCTTAAAGACATGACACACAAGTATCGAATGATTCAGAATCCAATGATGGTAAAAAACCCTTTGTTTCTTAACTCTTTTAGTTGTTTCTTGCTAATATGACAAACTTTACAATGATAAAGAAAACTATCATTTACTTTAGATGCATTATTATTTTCAATGTAGAAAATATATGATTTTAATTTAAAAAATAAATACCAATATTTAAAGAAACAAAACCAACTGTTTTATTTCCATAACAAATATTTATATTACTGTAACTATAAGTAAAACTATATCAACTCTTTTTCATATAAGAGACTAAAATTATTCCAATAAAAAAATTTGGTACATAATAACAATTATTCAAAATTAAATAATATCCACCCGCAAGCTTCTCATGGTATTTCCCCATCGCAGCTGCAGCTAAATTAGCTCCAATTATAACTTGAAATTCCATGTTGCCTCTTATGACGGGTTGTTGCTCCTAAGTCCTTATAATGTACTATGGATATGAGTTCCAGATCCAATATTTAAAACTGTTAGCGCCAAAATTGGTCACTAACGCCCAAATCCAAGCGAAAGCACCAAATCACAGTCACAACTCACAGATAGAATATATGTAGAGAGTAATAATGTGAAGAACAATCAAAATTAAAAAGAAAGCAGTAAAAACACAGAATTTATAGTGGTTCGGCTGACTCCGGCCTACGTCCACTCCAGAAATTTCCTTTTTATTGATCTTAGAATCAATTATAGTTACAAACTGGTAGAGTAGCCTTAGCCTTAGAAAATAGAAAGTCGGAGAGCCGGAAGAAGATCCCCTTTTCTAAACCCCCTCATAATGTATTTATAGGCAAATCCTGAGTTGTTGGGCTTTCTGAAGTGATACGGGCCCATTAAGACTTCGGCCTTGTTCACACCCTTCACCTCAACCGACCCCAAGTCCTCCATAGGCCAACCCGAAGTAACCATGGTATTGACACGAAGTGGTATGCTCAGCGACTCGAAGTAACATGACCCACCTTCAAGTGCCGAACCACCCAAATGCCGAGCCACCATCGATGCTGAATCACCCAGATGCTGAGCCACCATCAATGCCGAACCACCCAAATGCAGAGCCACCATCGAATGCCGAACCACCCAAATGCCGAGCCACCATCGATACTGAACCACCCAGATGCCGAACCACCCTGTTCTCACCTCAATGTCGAGCGACCCATGCCGATCCACCAATGCCGAGCCGCTTATGCCGAGCCGCCTAAGAGACTCGAAGAAATCATCCATACGACTCAAAGCTCAACTCCATACGACTATGCCAAATCCCAGCTGTAAATCCATGACTATTATCCATGCTTGGTCGTCAATCCATCCAATCGACTAAAATCTATCGCATTCTAGTCCTCAACAGCCAAGCAATCGATTTAGTTAAACCCACATGTCCATGGCCTTGCGAAAAAGGCGGGTTAACAAAAACCAAACTATAAGCATATATAGATAAACAAATTTCTATATGAAAAACACCTTTAGGAGTGGAATATTATTCCTTCACTTAAGCATCTTTAATTAGTCTTAACAGTTCCACTTCCAATGTCACTTCTTCGAGCAAAAGTGGCATTCGCATTTCTCGTGCACCTTTGCCTTAACCTTGTCACCCTTAGACTTACGCTTTCTCTTCTTTGAACTATTTGAGGAAGAGCTACCCTTAACAATGAGCACGATAATCGATTTTGTCATGAATGTACTATTGGCCGTCCTTAACATATTAAACAGGTCCATGACGGTACATTTCAGGATGTTCATATTGAATTTCGATATGGACAGATCGTACTATGGAGTTAATGAAACAAGAATTAAATTAGTATGAAGCTCACCGTCAACTATAGTATCAAGCTTGACAAACCTTTCAATGAACCCAATCATACTAAGTACATGATCTTGGAGTGAGGTGTCCTTGCTTATTTTCATATGAAACAATTTCCAAGAAATTTCATACCTCGCGATACGAGATAGCTCACCATACATGTTTTGCAAGTGCTTGAATATTTCAGGAATATTCTTGTTTTCATGCCACATTTGGAGCTCAGTGCTCATAGTATATATCATATAGTAGTGAGCTAATATGCAGTCCATTGACCAATTTCCATAAGCCTTAACTATTTCGGGTGTGGCATCCTTATTGGGTTTGGCTAATGGCTCGTTGGCAACAACATACCAGAGCATTTCATAAGTGAATGCTATCTTAATGTTTCTTAGATAGTCTTTATATTTTATGGTTGTTAGTGTATTCCTTTCGAGAAAACAACTCCATTGTTGTCTTTTGACTTATGCAAATTCGTTATAGTAAATTAGATAAACTTAGACGTGTCGTTATACCTACTAGAATGGTTAATTATATTTATCTAATATATCTCAAACTAAATTCTGTATCTTTCAGAAAACCTAAATGAGATCTGAGAAGTTCATGAATTCCTTCAGTGAGTGTTAGGATATGTTTATCATGTTACTGCAATCTTAAGTTTGCTCAATAATTTGTAATCATCATAAATGGAAAGTAACCCTTTAAGAATTATATCTCGTATATAACTCCTAACATACTTTTTTTAACTATACTCCTAATTATCTTTATAACCTTAAGTTTGCTCAATAAATCATGAATTACATTAAATACCTTAAACCCATCATTTCATAATATCCTATAAGGAGTTATGTAACCCTTAAGTTTGCTCAACAAACTTACACAAACATTCTTACTTACCTAGGGATGATTTAAATATTACCTTAGATATTTTATGGCTTGAGTTTGCTAAACCATCATATATATCTAAGGTACTCTATTTATATTATATATGATAGAGAGCATTATTTTCATAATTCAAAAAATAATATTATGGAGTATTATTGACTATTTGAGGGAGAAGGGTATAGCTTATGATATCATATATTTTTTATATACATCTAGTGTATACTCCCTTAGATCTCATAGGTTTTATTATTTAACTTCCCATTTTTCTTTATACATATACTATATATAATTATTATAACATTTATAATTTATATATGTATATATAGTTATATGAGTGCTCTCCTCCACTAGAGGATTACTCATTTTCCAGAAATATATATGTGTGTGTGTGTGTGCGCGCGCGCGCACGCGCGTGTGTGTATGTATTCTTTCATTAATTGAACAAATTAAGTAATTTATAAATATAACAATTATATTTATTTAAATTTAACACAATTTTAAATTTTCATTCTATAAATCTTTATGAAATTATGAAATTTTTTAATTTAAAACAATATTAAATTAATTCTATAATATTCAATTATGCTTATCTGGATTAACCCAATACTCAAAACACTTTTGAGTCTTCTACAAAGGCATACCCCGAAAATAGGCCATTTCGAAGAGCCAGGTAAAGGCCAAGTGATTGGGAGGTTTTCCACCCATAAGAATGATCTTTAATTAGAGTAACCTTCCCCTTAGTTTAAGCATATTTTCCTTAGACACCCATCTACTTTGGTTTTTCTAAAATAGTGCCACGCATGTCGATTAAATATTCACATAAACATAATGCAGGCTCTGATGCCATTATTTTATCAGCTCGTGGATCATTGTTGGTTGGACCTAAACACCTTTGGGGTGACCTAGTTCTATCAAACATAAGTTTTATGTATGGCCTCTCGAATCACATACAACATGTCAACTCCTTGACCTAAGGCATATATGGGTAAGAGCCAATGTTTCATCATAGATCATATTGCGAGAACCCCCTTCCCCTAACCATCTACTTGCTTTGATACCATTGTTGGATCTGATGCATTGACAGCGGGGTAAAAATGGTGAATTTAAAAAAGAAAACCAATTTATTAAATTGCATGAGATCTTATTGATGTTTATGTGAATAAATTTTTATTTATATCAGAATGTTGTGATCGACAAGCAAACTTTTTCGGATGGCATCAGATGTGGCCTTGTTGGTGAAATAACGACTGTACATATATGTATGTATGTATGTATGCATATTTAATTAGTAAATTATTATATATACATGTATGTATGTATGTATGTATGTATGTATGTATGTATGTATGTATGTATGTATGTACATGTGTGAGTTTATATGCATTAATTTAGTATGCGTATTATTTTTATTAAAAAATTTGATAACACTATTAATTTTATTATTAACTTAAATAAATTATTCATTTTATTATCATTTTAAATAATATTATTCATTTTATTATTATTTTCAATAACATCATAATATTATTTTTATTACGAATTAATAACTGTATTAATTTTATTACAAATTTAAACAACATTATTGATATTATTGTTACTTATAACATTATTAATTTCAAGAACATTATTAATTTTATTTTAAAACAATGTTAAACAATGGAATTGACAAAAATTATTTTAAAGCTATATAACCTAGGGATTTCTATATTTTTATAATGGCTGGTCATCCTACTTTCCATTACAAACGCAATGATATTTACATTTTGTAATCATTTCAAATCAAACGATTAACAAAATTTTAGCATTACTTCTCCTTGTTTCTTGTATCATACGCAAATGAACTACATGGGGAATAAGAAGAAAATACTGTTGAAATTTTGTAAACCATTAGATTTGAAATATTGATTTATGAAACATAAATACCATTGCATTTATAACTTGTCCTATACTAGGACAAATCAGAAAAATAACATATCAGATGAATATCGATTTTTATTTTCATTAACAAATGGATATCCATATATGTATAACAATTATCTACATTACATGTCGGACAGGACCAAACTAAACATCTAATTAAGGGGTTTATGATACTTGATGATCTAGAATTGTGCTAACAAATAAGGTTCAACCAATGTGTGCAATCAAATTTAAATAATATTATCGTTAACATTATATATTTAGTCACTAATCAAAGGGAATTTGATTACTTATTATACTTGGGTCTAACAATAGCATGAGAGTGTGTGTTAGCATAAGTTTAAATATTAATAACACACACATATATAATTATATAACATGTTCATAATTAGGGATATTTATATATAATTTATTATTATTTACATTTATATACCATGGGTTTATAATATTATAAATATTATTAAGGATAATTTTAAACCTATAATAAATTTGATAATCAAACATATAATTACTT
The DNA here is from genome assembly GCA_030737815.1 of Allium fistulosum. Lineage (NCBI taxonomy): Eukaryota > Viridiplantae > Streptophyta > Magnoliopsida > Asparagales > Amaryllidaceae > Allium > Allium fistulosum. The sequence goes on from CM060904.1 coordinate 362,292,361, forward strand.
GATTAAATCTATAATCTTGAGCATATAATTACCTAATCAAATTATACCAAAAAGTTAAGAATTAGGGATATTACGTATGGTGGCTAAGGCTCGTGGAGGTTCATGGAATGGTGGCGGTGTTGATCAGCGTCAACCTGCGGTGGCAAATACATACGCGTGGTGCTTTAAGGAATGCAATGGTGGAGAGGCCAGTGGTGTTTGGCAGCAATGGAGATGCTTCAACAGGGTGTGATGAAGGAGGCTTGCAACTTCGACTTCAACTTCATGGAGGCGGTGTGATTGTGGGCTGAACAGGTTTTATTATTATTATAAATTGATAGGGAAACCGAAAGGGGGAGGCGACTAAGATAATTCTGGAAAGGGCCTACAAATGCAGCCATTGTGCCGACCGCTTTTTAATGGCATTGGTAAGGCGTCGGTAATAATGTGTTGGTAACTCTTTACCTATGCCACACCGATACCACGCCGACACCATTTTTGTCGTTGGCACAACATTTGTATATTCAAGTGGGTAAATTGCATCTTTTCTAGCAGTGTAGATTTTCATTCTTTTCAATATAAATATTTTCACAGGATGATATGTTTGGTTAATAAATGATTATATGGCTAAGGATATAAGCGTATTAAATGTATCGTGCATCTACTTACCCACAAGGCACCCTAAAAGCTTAATTATGATATGCGAAGAGTTATGCTATCTACAACGTGTTACAGTTCAATATTCATAGTTTTCATATAATTTTGTAGAATTCAATTTATTTTACTTATTAGGTAATAGCATGAACGGTGCAAGAATGTCAAGGAAAACAAAAAAACGATCTAAATCAAAATAATCAAATGTAAACAAGAAGTGGGAAAAAACAAGCGATAACTTATTGTTATTTGAATAGGGTATTACGTAGCTCATCATTTCACCCTCTTTCATTCTTTCTCCCCTTATATTTCATAGCTCAAAAAGTTTGCACAAAAGAAAAAGAAAAAAATATCAAATCTTTAGTCTTCTCTCTCCACTGTGCAATGGTGATAATGAAACAGCGAAACCTTTTACGGTTCGTCTAGATCAACTTAAATAAGCTAATTTTTGACTTTTTAAAATCTTAAAATGAATTGGTTTTTTGCTTTTAAAACAATAAAAAGCAACTTATTTAAGTCGATCCAAATGGGTTTTAGATATGGTCAGTTTTCTACCAGAAAATTTAAGATGTTATCTCAATGTTAAAAGAAATACTACATAAAATCGATTTTTTTGGACCATTACACTGTGCAAGCCCGAAGTTTTCAACTTATGTTTCTATCATCCATTCAAAAAAGAAAAAAAGTAAAGAATAAGAAAAATAAAATAATCACCTTGAAAACACAATATTATTTTTATCACATTGATACACTAAGTTTTTAAAGATAAGATTTTATGGGTTTAGAGATGATTATGAAATATGTATTTTTGGAAAGAAATGATATTTGGCAACGGAAGCCTTTGATCTTACAAAAAAAATTAAAACTTGTCAACCCAATATATTGTTTAGGAGGGAATTAGGAAAAAGGAAAAATTTCAACAGAATGTAACGACCCGGAAATTTCGATCCCGAAAATTCCAGATAGTTAGGAAAAGAAGAAAGAGATAGAAGAAGAAACAGAAAATAAAACACACAACCTCACATTCGCAGCGGATCAAAATATAATATCAAATAATAGCAGTTTACAAAAGAATACTATATCTGTCAATTTGCATTTATAATACATCAGGGTTACTCTCATACACAACACTGAGTATATACAAATCAAATATATCTCAGATAAACAGAAATAATAGTCACAGCGGAAACACTCCATACGTCCTGCCATCCAGCTCATCTCCTAAGCTCCAGAACGTCCTTACCTGAAAATCTGTAATACTCGGTCTGACCCGAGCATTACATCAAAGTAACACCCGGGTCAGGCTGGAAACCAGCGTGAGTAAACCCGTATAATATGAAATACCAAGTTATAAGACTAATTTGCAAACCCGGGTAACTCGTGTCAATTTACAATTTCACAATTTGTTAGAAACATCACTTATTTCACATATCAATTTTCTAAGTACCAAACTTAGATTAATTGGTCCAATTCACTTACATCATTCCATACCAGCCTATTGATTTCATATATCGATCTATAAAGAATCGAAGTGGTTTCGGGTATTAATAAATACCCGACTCCGGTCTCTCCGAATCCAATGTCATCCTAACCCAAGCTATTCATGTGTAATACAATTCAACTTAAAATACAAGATGTCACTGCTTTTAACTTAAACATATTATATCGTATAGTAGCACATCCAAGAGTCATCACCTAATCTAACACATACAATATCATCCAATCATTCACAAGCAAGGTTAATCAATCGCACCATTTCTAATTTAATTTAATTAACCTCAAATGAATTAAATTAATTACTTCAGTTACTTTTAAATCCTGCTTGTTAATTTGTTACAAACCAATTTATTTATCTTCCAATAATTATTCTTCTCAATTACTCATCCTTGATTTTACTTTAATTACATTAAGTAATCAATTCCACAAATTAAGTATCCTTAACCATTTACAGTAATTAACCGTTAATTACTTTCATTAATTACATCAATTCATGATTCATATTCCCAATGATTAATTAACTATAATTAATCGCATTGGTCCTTAATTAATTACATTAATTAATTATACTTTTATTAATTTCCTCAATTGATTAGTCATAATTAGTGATAAATAGTAATTACCATCCTGTAATTACTTACCTTAATTACCATTAACATTTTTCTTTACATTTAACATTTAAATTAATCTTTTACTTAATTAAATCCTTTAATTGAGATTTGTAATAAGATAACCGTTAAGTTGATAATTTAAAACTAACAAAACTAAACTTCCTTAAATAACTTAAACTTTATCAGGTAGAGGTTCAAAATTTCTTACAATATGTATTTAAAAAAAAACTTACTTTTATAAAACCTTAAATTTCATTTAAGAAAACCCTACATAACCAATAGTTTAAGAAATAATTATCATATACAAAGTAAGTTTATATAGAAGTTTAAACTAAATTTAACCTTAAATTTCAAAACAAATTGATTTTAAATCATTTCAAAAACTGTTAAACAGTTTCTTCGGGTTTACCCGAAGTCCACTCGGCCTATCCCGAGTTTCACTGCTATTTCCCCTAATCCAGAAATTTGAATGATTTAAGTTTTTTTTTTTTAAAAGAAAACTTACTGGCCTAAACCCCGCAATTCTTCTCGAGTTCAAACTCGAGCTATCACCCTCAAAACCCTACATCTCCTTCGAGTCAAATCACAACAAAATCCATAGCTCAAAACACTGACACCAGAATCACCTCGTGCATATGCACCATCGCCGGGGCCGTCTCCGACCTCTGACGAACCCTCCAACGCGTTACCCTACATCGCAACAACCCTCTCCAATCATCAACCCACACTTACAGGCCTTCGAATAAGATTGAGCTACTCAGTCGAATCCTGGAACCCAACAACCTCCATTAAATCCCTTCGACCACTCAGCTCCGACCACCCGAGGTTCTGCCCTTCTGGCCTCGCCTTCGTCAATGACCCAGCTTCCATCACCCAAGACCCCACTGCACTCGACCAACTCAACAGCCGTGGAGATCGAATTTCTACGCCTAGCTAAAAACTAGGGTTCTAAACGAAACTTAGTCGCCGCAGCCACCACAACTCCTGGATCACCATTCCGACATTTTTCCCTTCATCTTCGATCGCTCCTACATCAACCTTGAAGGTTCCGACCTCCCAGTCAACAGAGATCATCAGAAAATCCTATTAACCCAATTTCAGTTCATCTCAGAAATGCTCACTTATCCTCAAACTAGAAATTATGGTTTTAGTGTTAAAAATCATGTTTTGGTTTATGGATTCAATCTACAATCCTGGATTTATGAATTACGAAGTTTGGGTTTCCTCTTTATATACATTGCACTGTTAGTTTTGGTTTACTGAGTCACTCATGCTTTAATTTGTGTGAATTAAAATTTTAAACCTTAATTTACGTTAAATCAAACATCTTTGTTTGTAAACTTAGTCCTAACAACAATCGGTTCCAAAGAAAATGAATTTAAACCACAACAGAAGAACTGAAACTATAAATAGAGAAGCTTCTGTTGGAAAGAACATACATACTTCATACATATATATTTACACAGCAGATTCACCCAGTACAAATTTAGTTCAACAACACTAGCCTGCACCAAATTTTGTTTAAAACTTTAAGAGAAGTTACTCACAGGCATTTCAAAATGTACAGAGGAAACCAGGTTGTAATATTCACATTGTATTGTTTGAACAGAGGCACTGGAATTTTTTTTTTAAAAAAAAACTTCCTACAAACTTACCTGAAACCATTTTTAAGTTAAAACCTGGTTATGTTCTTAACAATTTATGTTTAAGCATCAAGACATATAACTGATCACTGGATGTACAATTGACTTTGGATTATTCTTGCATTTCTTTAGATTAAGAACAGAGAATAATATTTGAAAATACTGACATTCTAAAAAATGTATTTATGTATCCCTGCATATAATTATTTAAATCAACCATGCAAAACATTGTCTCGATTTAAGATCAGGTTTACTGCATGCATTCCGAGATTAAACAGTTTAAAGTTTTCAATAACATCACTCAAAATCAAACAACTAAAGAGGATTTGATTACTCACAGACTATTTTAACAGAGGAGCAGAGAGAAGATCTGAAACTGGAAGTTGCTTCCTTGAACTTGAAACTGAAATTTTAAATTGTTGTCTTCACAGTTGAAAGCTTTTGAAAATGTTTACAGGCTCCTTCTCTTTTTTTTTTTTTATGGCAGCTTGTTTTAAGTTGGAAGAAGAAAGGAATGTTTATCTGTAGTTATACCTAGCTTGTTCGAACCTGATAAATGAAGACAGGGATAAGGCTTACAGGGCAAGCCAAAGCTGATATTTGTTGTTTGTTTTCTTCTTTTGATTGATCAAAATTTATCTCCTAACCTACAATTTTTGACTAAAGATATTTTTTATGAATGGAGGCTATTTCGGCTGATGAGATATATAAGTACTTTTGTTTCTTATTTAGTTTACATATCATAATTGTGTTTGCCTGTGTATACATATGTATATTTGCAATTTGCTGTATGAAGATATTTTGTTTTAAAGTATCCACTTGCAGGCAAACATTTAGTTTATATATACAGATATCATGTTTATAAATATTTTCCTTTGTTGACTTCTAGCTTGAACTTTATATACTATTTTGTTGATATTTATTCCTTACACAAAGATTTTTGTGTTATACACTTGTGCTTATTATACTTTTATTCCTTTTCTAAGAGATTTTATTTTAAATTTTCAAATCAAATTTCCCCTTTCAAAATACAAATCTATATAAATAAATGGCAAATATTTCCAAAAGACTTATTTATTTTGAAATGATCAGTTTGCATTTTATTTATATTAGATTAAATATCTAAAATAATACTACTAAAATACCGGGTTGTCACATTCCTCCCCCCTTTGAAATCTTTTCGTCCTCGAAAAGGAACGACGCCAAATTTATTAAAATGCTTAGAATCAGATAAATTTTCTTTGATCATTTTTAAACTGCTTTAAAAATCTATATAACATTTCCAAAATAGTTTTTATAAAAATACTTTTATAACTCAATGTTTCAACAAGTCCATCCTTGTTCTTATAGAAATTCGGTCATACGTTGATCAGGCGTAAGACTGAAAATCTATAAGTACTTAGTAAACTCGTTTCCAACACCCAGTGAAAATACTTTGGAAAATAATTTTATTGAAAATATTGAAAACGGTTTCGAAAATAGAGGAAATATCTTTGGTGAGAATGCTCTGGAAATCATCACCCCCATCCATGGTCGCAGTTAACCCGATGGTTACGTTGCCGTCTCGGCAAAATCCACAGATAACTGTAGGTCTCCGCGCCACTCGATTACGCCATGGAACCCACTACAGATCGCAGTTATACCCGGGCTATACGTTGCTATCACAGCAAAGACCCATATAACTGTAGGCATCAGCGCCACCGAATTTCGCTGCCAAAAGAATGAAACTCCTCCACTTGACCATAGACCGCAGTCTACCGATGTTGCGCTGCCATCCCGACAGAATCAAGTGTAGACTGTTGGCACTCATCCTCCACACGATTTTCGCTATGGTCCCCACACAGTAGATCGCAGCGACATCGAGCTACACTGTCGTCACAGCATAACCCAAATGCCCCTGTAGGCATCAGCGCCATCGACTTTCGCTACCAAATAATCCTCAGGAACTAGTTTGTCCGGACTCCTCACAGGATCAACTTTAGAACCTCCCTCTTAGAGGCTCAAGGCAGTGCCACCCTGTGGCACTCCTGAGAAGTTCATTCCAAGGGAGCGCCTTTTTCCCCAGAGCCAATCTCAAAACACTTTATACTATACACATATAGTATTTTCAAATCATACACCTAGTATGAATTTCACACAAGGCTCCTTTACACAAATCGATTTCCAAAATCGATAAATTTCAAAATAGGCTTTTCCAAATCTCAATATTGATTTTTTCCCAAAAATCAAAAGCCTTTCCAATCCATAGGTTCCCAAAACCTTCCTCAAAATCATTTTCACAAATCCTTTTTATATATACATATATATAATAACCTTGGAAAATTTTTAAATCAACTTTATACTTGTATAGATTCCCTTTAGACTTTAAGTATTTCAAAAATCTTTTCTTCTAGCAATAGATTCAACAAGGGAGTTTATCTCATTTAACAAAGATATATAATTTTGTTTTTTCCAAACAAACATTCAAATTTGATTACTTTTTATAAATTCATTTACCATATTACTTACTTCAATAAAGTAAATTTTTATTATAGAATATCCAATTTTCATTTTTATTTATTGTATATTTCACAAAATATACTTTTACCTTCAAAAATCATTTCCATTTCTTATCCACAAATTTTCAATATCAATTTTATTGGAACTCGTACGATGTACCCATACCATCCGTACGCTATACCAATCTGAACGCTCACTCGATCACACAATTTCACTTCCGAACTAGTATTATCCACCCAACTTCCTAGTGCGGACTCAGATCTGGTTTCTTGATCAGAAACCGTCATTCTCCTTGCATAGTCACAACTATGATAGAGAATACCCAGAATCAATCAAAAATCCATATCCAGGTTCGCCGTCGAAAATCGAGTGAAAAATCCCAACTCGGATCAATAATATTATCTCGAAATTCTGTGCTCGAATCTGGACCAAATCACTATGCGAATAGAATAATATACGTACATCCTACGTATTCCTCTTCATTGATTATTAGCTAAATCAATTTCTCCTTTCTACTCACATTCACTTTGATTTTATTCACTTATTCACATTTGCCTTAATTCCCACTTGGATTACCACTTCACTTCTTATCTGAGTTGGGTATTTACTCAATAACAGTTTAGACCCCGACCAGTTTATTTTTAGGAAATAGCTTAAAAATAGATAAGTAGTTGAAAAATAATTATTAGTTTGTAAAATAGCTGTAAACAGTTAAGTAATCGTAAAATAACTAAAAAAATAGTAAAATAATTGCAAAACAATTATAAAATAGTAATTAGTTATATAAACAGTTGAAAAACAGTAATTAGTTCATAAACAGTGGTAAAATTATTAAATAGTTTCAAAAATAATTATAGAATAAGTATAAAATAGTTGGCCTTGAAAAGTAAGGTTGGATATATTAAATAGCTTGGAAAGATAGATTCAAGAAAACTATATTAAGATAATTTGTTGAGAATAATTTCAGAGTCAAACTGTCTCACTACCCAACCTTTAACTCAATCATTCAATTTAAATTTCCATTTAAATTGACCCAATTTCCAATTCAATTAACTCCAAATTCCATTGGACTTGATTTATTCCCAATTCAAGTTGAATTAATTCTCAATTCCTTTCCAACCCAAATCAAATTCCATTTGATTTTTAAACTTATTCAACTTTAATTATAACTTCAATTTATTCCAATCAATTCGGACTAATACCAATTGAACCCACTTCAATTTCAAATTATTTCAATTTAATCTACTTCAAATTTTCCATTTAAATTTGAAACTTATACCTCTTTAATCTTTAATCCAATTAATTCGAATCAGATTCAATTTGAATGAATTCAATTCCAATTTCAAATTTTAAACCATCTCGAATTATATAAATTTGAGTTAAATTTCCAAAGGTTAGTTTAACCCTTTAAACCAAATTAACTTTTATTTAAAGTTTTGAAACAATTTAATTTCTTAGTCCAATTCTTAAAATTCCATCTAAAATTATCTTTTACTTATGTATTTTCAAAGTTCAAATAAGAGTTCAATACAATTTTATTTTCAAAATTTAATTTGTTACTCAATTTTATCTTCCAGTTTGAAGCCAGTTCTTAAACAAATCAAATTTAATTATTCAGATTTCCAATTTAAAGTAATTCCACATCCTTAATTTCAAATTAACGTTAGATTTCCTTTTTTTTTCAATAATGGATATATTACCACACTTCATTTCTTATTCAGTTAAACCAAACCAATTTACAATTTTAAAGATTATTAATAACAATAGGATGTTATCATCCAATTTATTTTAAACATCCATCCATATACAATTTTCAGATCTCAAACCCACTTTGAGATCACACAAATTCCCAATTCAAATTAACCATTTAACTTTCCAAGTTAAATCTCAATTTCATCTTGAAATTTCAAATTTAGGTTGCTTGTTAACTTATTTCACTTTCCCAAAATTAAATTCAATTTTCTTAATCTAGGCAACCTTGCCCAATTTGAATTCCCATTTCAAATTTTAAACTTCACATGAATAATCTTATAAGTTCAAAAACTTATCACCTTGGGTATCACATCTCATTCCAAATTTTTAAAACTCATTATTTAGAGTTTATTTCAACCCATTATTGATATTATGTATATTCTTCATATATACATTTTCTTTTACACACCAAGTTATCTTTAAATTTAAACCACCTTTGGTTTAAAACAAATTTTCAACATCTCTTGTTGAAATAGGACCCTTCCATTTAAATATACTAAATAACATTATTTATTATTCCTTTATCAATTTGAAACAAATTCCAAATTTTCTAGCTTAGATTTAAAACTTCACAATTTATCATCTCCAGTTCCAATTTATATGTCATACTTGCCCAAATGATTTACTTTCCTAAAACATTTCATTTTGCTTACCCATTAATACACACAACAATCATTTATGATAATAACCAAGATTATCATATCTGGAAACCAATTTATTATTATCTTTTATCCTGGAAACGTTTCTACAAATTCAGGATTTTAATTTTAGTTTGGATCCATTTCAAACTTATCTTCATTCAATTACAATTTGGTTGTATTACTATTACTTCTTAATTTAATTCCAATAGTTTAACAACCAATTACCTTAACATTTGTTGGTTAAGGAATATTGCTTTACATATATCAAATATAATTTTATATAAAATCATTTACCTTTAAAACCATTTAAAATCTTTATATAAGAAAATAACAAGTACGTTCTCTCATATATATATATATACACTCAACTCATCCTAGGGTAATACTAACCCTATCTCTGATGAGTACACCCACTAGAGCCAAGGTTCTCGCTTAACCTTCGCTCTGATACCAAATGTAACGACCCGGAAATTTCGATCCCGAAAATTCCAGATAGTTAGGAAAAGAAGAAAGAGATAGAAGAAGAAACAGAAAATAAAACACACAACCTCACATTCGCAGCGGATCAAAATATAATATCAAATAATAGCAGTTTACAAAAGAATACTATATCTGTCAATTTGCATTTATAATACATCAGGGTTACTCTCATACACAACACTGAGTATATACAAATCAAATATATCTCAGATAAACAGAAATAATAGTCACAGCGGAAACACTCCATACGTCCTGCCATCCAGCTCATCTCCTAAGCTCCAGAACGTCCTTACCTGAAAATCTGTAATACTCGGTCTGACCCGAGCATTACATCAAAGTAACACCCGGGTCAGGCTGGAAACCAGCGTGAGTAAACCCGTATAATATGAAATACCAAGTTATAAGACTAATTTGCAAACCCGGGTAACTCGTGTCAATTTACAATTTCACAATTTGTTAGAAACATCACTTATTTCACATATCAATTTTCTAAGTACCAAACTTAGATTAATTGGTCCAATTCACTTACATCATTCCATACCAGCCTATTGATTTCATATATCGATCTATAAAGAATCGAAGTGGTTTCGGGTATTAATAAATACCCGACTCCGGTCTCTCCGAATCCAATGTCATCCTAACCCAAGCTATTCATGTGTAATACAATTCAACTTAAAATACAAGATGTCACTGCTTTTAACTTAAACATATTATATCGTATAGTAGCACATCCAAGAGTCATCACCTAATCTAACACATACAATATCATCCAATCATTCACAAGCAAGGTTAATCAATCGCACCATTTCTAATTTAATTTAATTAACCTCAAATGAATTAAATTAATTACTTCAGTTACTTTTAAATCCTGCTTGTTAATTTGTTACAAACCAATTTATTTATCTTCCAATAATTATTCTTCTCAATTACTCATCCTTGATTTTACTTTAATTACATTAAGTAATCAATTCCACAAATTAAGTATCCTTAACCATTTACAGTAATTAACCGTTAATTACTTTCATTAATTACATCAATTCATGATTCATATTCCCAATGATTAATTAACTATAATTAATCGCATTGGTCCTTAATTAATTACATTAATTAATTATACTTTTATTAATTTCCTCAATTGATTAGTCATAATTAGTGATAAATAGTAATTACCATCCTGTAATTACTTACCTTAATTACCATTAACATTTTTCTTTACATTTAACATTTAAATTAATCTTTTACTTAATTAAATCCTTTAATTGAGATTTGTAATAAGATAACCGTTAAGTTGATAATTTAAAACTAACAAAACTAAACTTCCTTAAATAACTTAAACTTTATCAGGTAGAGGTTCAAAATTTCTTACAATATGTATTTAAAAAAAAACTTACTTTTATAAAACCTTAAATTTCATTTAAGAAAACCCTACATAACCAATAGTTTAAGAAATAATTATCATATACAAAGTAAGTTTATATAGAAGTTTAAACTAAATTTAACCTTAAATTTCAAAACAAATTGATTTTAAATCATTTCAAAAACTGTTAAACAGTTTCTTCGGGTTTACCCGAAGTCCACTCGGCCTATCCCGAGTTTCACTGCTATTTCCCCTAATCCAGAAATTTGAATGATTTAAGTTTTTTTTTTTAAAAGAAAACTTACTGGCCTAAACCCCGCAATTCTTCTCGAGTTCAAACTCGAGCTATCACCCTCAAAACCCTACATCTCCTTCGAGTCAAATCACAACAAAATCCATAGCTCAAAACACTGACACCAGAATCACCTCGTGCATATGCACCATCGCCGGGGCCGTCTCCGACCTCTGACGAACCCTCCAACGCGTTACCCTACATCGCAACAACCCTCTCCAATCATCAACCCACACTTACAGGCCTTCGAATAAGATTGAGCTACTCAGTCGAATCCTGGAACCCAACAACCTCCATTAAATCCCTTCGACCACTCAGCTCCGACCACCCGAGGTTCTGCCCTTCTGGCCTCGCCTTCGTCAATGACCCAGCTTCCATCACCCAAGACCCCACTGCACTCGACCAACTCAACAGCCGTGGAGATCGAATTTCTACGCCTAGCTAAAAACTAGGGTTCTAAACGAAACTTAGTCGCCGCAGCCACCACAACTCCTGGATCACCATTCCGACATTTTTCCCTTCATCTTCGATCGCTCCTACATCAACCTTGAAGGTTCCGACCTCCCAGTCAACAGAGATCATCAGAAAATCCTATTAACCCAATTTCAGTTCATCTCAGAAATGCTCACTTATCCTCAAACTAGAAATTATGGTTTTAGTGTTAAAAATCATGTTTTGGTTTATGGATTCAATCTACAATCCTGGATTTATGAATTACGAAGTTTGGGTTTCCTCTTTATATACATTGCACTGTTAGTTTTGGTTTACTGAGTCACTCATGCTTTAATTTGTGTGAATTAAAATTTTAAACCTTAATTTACGTTAAATCAAACATCTTTGTTTGTAAACTTAGTCCTAACAACAATCGGTTCCAAAGAAAATGAATTTAAACCACAACAGAAGAACTGAAACTATAAATAGAGAAGCTTCTGTTGGAAAGAACATACATACTTCATACATATATATTTACACAGCAGATTCACCCAGTACAAATTTAGTTCAACAACACTAGCCTGCACCAAATTTTGTTTAAAACTTTAAGAGAAGTTACTCACAGGCATTTCAAAATGTACAGAGGAAACCAGGTTGTAATATTCACATTGTATTGTTTGAACAGAGGCACTGGAATTTTTTTTTTTTAAAAAAACTTCCTACAAACTTACCTGAAACCATTTTTAAGTTAAAACCTGGTTATGTTCTTAACAATTTATGTTTAAGCATCAAGACATATAACTGATCACTGGATGTACAATTGACTTTGGATTATTCTTGCATTTCTTTAGATTAAGAACAGAGAATAATATTTGAAAATACTGACATTCTCAAAAATGTATTTATGTATCCCTGCATATAATTATTTAAATCAATCATGCAAAACATTGTCTCGATTTAAGATCAGGTTTACTGCATGCATTCCGAGATTAAACAGTTTAAAGTTTTCAATAACATCACTCAAAATCAAACAACTAAAGAGGATTTGATTACTCACAGACTATTTTAACAGAGGAGCAGAGAGAAGATCTGAAACTGGAAGTTGCTTCCTTGAACTTGAAACTGAAATTTTAAATTGTTGTCTTCACAGTTGAAAGCTTTTGAAAATGTTTACAGGCTCCTTCTCTTTCTTTTTTTTTATGGCAGCTTGTTTTAAGTTGGAAGAAGAAAGGAATGTTTATCTGTAGTTATACCTAGCTTGTTCGAACCTGATAAATGAAGACAGGGATAAGGCTTACAGGGCAAGCCAAAGCTGATATTTGTTGTTTGTTTTCTTCTTTTGATTGATCAAAATTTATCTCCTAACCTACAATTTTTGACTAAAGATATTTTTTATGAATGGAGGCTATTTCGGCTGATGAGATATATAAGTACTTTTGTTTCTTATTTAGTTTACATATCATAATTGTGTTTGCCTGTGTATACATATGTATATTTGCAATTTGCTGTATGAAGATATTTTGTTTTAAAGTATCCACTTGCAGGCAAACATTTAGTTTATATATACAGATATCATGTTTATAAATATTTGCCTTTGTTGACTTCTAGCTTGAACTTTATATACTATTTTGTTGATATTTATTCCTTACACAAAGATTTTTGTGTTATACACTTGTGCTTATTATACTTTTATTCCTTTTCTAAGAGATTTTATTTTAAATTTTCAAATCAAATTTCCCCTTTCAAAATACAAATCTATATAAATAAATGGCAAATATTTCCAAAAGACTTATTTATTTTGAAATGATCAGTTTGCATTTTATTTATATTAGATTAAATATCTAAAATAATACTACTAAAATACCGGGTTGTCACAGAAAATTTAAATCAAGGTCACATGTTTCAAATTTTAGCCTTAGGAACATGTATTTTTTCCTTGTCGAAATCCCGCCTCTACCTTCATGTCACTGCACACAAATCTCGTTACCTTACCACTATTCATGACACCTTTGCCCATCGCACTACCTTTGGTTGCACAGTTATCCTTCCTTCGTTGTCCAATGCTTGCGAAACTTTAAAAATTACAAAAAGCCCTAAATCACAAAAGCGTCCATCATCACCAAACCTCCTACCCATAAACTCTATTTACAAAAATCCTAATAAGTGCTGCATACTGTCGTGTCGCACCAGCACAAGTATCACCTCACATGAACCCCCAACCTATAGAGTTTAACAAATAGTAGAAAAATGCTAATATCGTATGTATGGTTCAAAAAAATGCTAGCTATACTTAACATTACTAAGCTAAAATTTCACAAAAAAATAACCATTATTGCCACCACCGTCAGCTACTCAGGTCATCAACGCCTCTATCACCTCACCAATGACATCATCTTCTACCAGTCAGGTCGTCGTCACCTCCATCCCCTTGCCATTGCCTATAGTCATCATCGCTACTGCTATTTGTCGTCGTCGCCCCCTTTTATGTTGATCCTGCGAAGTTCTTCATTGAGACCAAAAATTAACACTCATCCTTAAATTCAAATTTTTGTATATGTTGTCCTTTTGCTTATTTTCCTTTTTTAAGTGGTGCTAAGGGAACCTCTACTTGCACATTTAATGATACCGTAAAAAATTAATAAATTTAAACGTAAAATTTGTTCTTCTAATACCATTTTTTCTATTTTTTTCACTCGACAATAAACTAGCGGTCGACGATAAATTACTATCAAAAATTGATAGAAGATTATGTTTAAACCATTGAACGACATCCTATAACCGTTGCATATAATTTCATTCGGCAATAAATCACCGTTTGATAAAAAAATGTCATCCTGCTTAAAATGTGGTAGTCTCATTGATTTTTGTATTAAGATTTTGATATTAAGATTTTTTTTAGAAATGGTAATAGAAAGTGTAAATCGATAAGCACTTAGCACTGTGCTTTACAACTTTTTTTATGTCTGAATATTGTCAAAATTATATTCCACAAATGTAGTCAATGCATCAATACTTAATGGATGATATGAATATATTACAATTATCTTTTGTATGTTACTATTGACATCCAGTTATTTTCTTTCAGTCACCAAAACTAAAGGCCACCTTTAAAATTTTTCTTACCTTCTTCCTAACACCATCCTTATTTTCTAAAGCCGAAGGAGCATCTAAAAATGTAAATACTAACTTTTCCCTCTTCTCACACAAATTGCCGCTGCAATGAAGAAGTCTAGTCGATCGTCTCAGCCACCGAGTTAGAAGTTCACCTCACCTCATAAACCTACTTGATCCATTAGGTTTTCTTGTCTATTGCATGTTTTACTTTTCTTTAAAACTCTAGATTGTAATTTATTCCTAATCGGATATTACTTGGTCCAAAAACAAGCCACGACGTCGTCTGGTAATGTTGAAATCAACGTCACCGATTATGAAAACCCTAGATTTTTCAAATTTCTTTGGTCATGGATTAGTTTGGCCATAAATTTTTTTATGGTTGTCAGCAACCATGCGTTTCTTTACCTAGTTGGTTGGAGGCTACTGTGGGATTAATTTTTTCACAGCAGTTAACAGTCGCCATTGATGGGTTTTATTGAATTTGAACTTTTGTGCTTTCTTACTGTAACTAATTTTCATCTTAGCTCTATAAAAGGGGATCATAATATAAAAGGAGGTTGTAGTTGAAACTCTATTAATGAAGGTTGTAGGTTCATTTTTTGTATTGTTAACAATCTTGCAATGTGTTTTTTGCTATTAATATAATATAATTGGAAAGGATAAACAAGTTGTGGCTGCTTCTTTAAGATGCAAATGTGCTGCAGAATTAGAGAAGAAGAAGAAAAAGGAGGTTATAGTAGAAACTGAAAATATAGAAGAAGAAATTACAATTGACGATGATTCCAGAGATAGGTCAAGTGAAGATGGTTCTGGAGATAGGGCTATTCAAGATGGTCTAGGAGATTTGTTGGTCAAGATGGGTTAGGACAAGAAGGTTCGGGAGATGGTTCTAGTGAAAAAGGAAATGAATCAAGTGGTGATGATTTGGACAACGAAGAAGTAGGAATGGAAATAAAATTTCCACCTTCAAGTGGTCCCTCTTCTAGTAAAGCTATTGCTCCTATACGATGTATACTTTTGTATTAAAAAAAATTGGAAACACATATTGCATATGTTATTTGGAATAAGAACGAGGTTAGTTGGATTTTGTTTTATGTAATTGTTCAATTAATACTTTAAAATGAATTACTATTTATTAATTGTTTCGATTTAGATGAGAGGCTCGCTCAAATGCATTTCACACACATCAAAGTTGTTTGCACAAATAATGGGCAAACACCTCAATCGATTAGTTATAGAGCTGTGAATACAAGGCGTATAACACAACTATTATATTTTTATTATGATTGATTTTCAAAGAGCTGATCATGATAGGTTATGCAGAAAGCGCTAGGTTATAACATAGGCCCAACCTTGGAGAGCTACTGCCTACAATCAGAGGCATTGGTATACTCTACTCAATGATATGAAGCTACTGATCAAGTGATCCAAGGCTCATTTAATTCTGACTTGAAATGAAGGAGTTATGGCATGAAAACATGTATAGCATAGTTGCAAAAACTTATGCCTTTTTCCTGACAACGGTGGACAAATTTTAAAACATGCATGTATCTCCAAGATGGGTCCTATCATACGAGGTGGACAAATATTAAAATCATCATATCTTTCAATCCATAGCTCAGATTGAGATGTGGTTTTGACCTATGTGCATTTTCTTATCTAAGGAACGTTTTTCAAGAGCTTTGACTATATTTTTTAACTATGCCAAATTTTCACCTAGCGCTTCATCTTCCCTTATGATTACACGATGGCACCTTTATCATGCACCTCCTAACCATTTCTATTCTCCTTAACAACTTTTCATATTCACCATGCAGTAGGCGAAAATTTCCATAACACTTGCCCTCCAAAGCATACTTTCATAGAATGCAAAGTGTGCTTTATTTCATCCAAAATTGTCTTTCTTTCTCATGCGATGGTTATCTTGAACCTCAAATATATTTCTGTCCTTTCGGTAAGTTTTTCGCTGCCAACATGTTTGCAGAGCCTTATTCACTTGTAGAAAAGCTTGTTATTTGTTCCAAGACATCCTTTCTCATTATGAAATTCGCAGTTCATTCTTTCTTGGTAGTGTAATCGTCTAGCATGATATTCCACTGATTTCCATCTCTGTTTGGTAGGCTTCTTCTACCCATTGGTCCTACCTCCTTGCCCCCGTGTCTAGAGGGCTGTGTGTCATCTTATGAATGTTCCAAGAATGTTAAGCCGCCCATTGGTTCCATGGCACGTGGACTCGATGATGTGTATTTTATTGCATTGATTGTGGTTTGGCCAATTAAGACAGGTGGTTGCGTTATATTTTCCTACATGATTGCCAAGATACTCCACCGGTGACTCCTTCATCACCACCATGCATACTTGTATATGTCAATCATGAATTTTTGGCTAGGTAAGTGATCTTTACTGAAATTTTGAACATGGGTTGACCATATGCTTATGTTATGAAGCTAATCTTCTTCTGATGTTCATGTGTTGTTGCTTGTGATATATATTCATGTCCATGTTCTCCTTTTCCTAGCTAGTGATCATGATATATTTGTTCCACATGATTACTTAGTTTGCTTGTTCCATCAGCAGACTTTCTCGCTGCTATCGTACATACTTGTATAGGACCAATCACCAACAAGTTTGGTAGGTAAGCAGTTTTTGTAATTGATGCTTTCCTTAGTCCATATTTATATTTCCTGATCAGGGTTAGTTATTGGGTCGTGTTTGTATTGTATGCCATTAGCCTGTTAGTAATCTTTTATTACATTCTTACGTACTTGTACAGGGTCCATCACTAACAAGTTTGACATGGTGAGCATACTGGTAAAGTAGTTATGTATTATTTTGCTACTTCTTTTGACAACTCTTCCTTTGCCCCCGGCATACTTGCACAAGATCAATCATTGATAAGTTTGGCAAGGTGAACATACCTTGTTAGAGTGTCTTTGTAATCTAATCCCATGTGTCCTTGTTTGTTTTCAAGCACCTCCAGCATTCTAGTTTTCTTATTATCACACACATAATCCATGCATAATTTAAATAAGTTTTCCCTAGTGTTTTTCTATTGATAGTCATTATAGGCAATTCCAGTATTGGTTGCTTGCACTGAGCCATACAACCGATAGTCATGTTTTACTATGAGCAAGCTAAGTTATTTATTTCTGATAGAATTCTAGAGCTGAATGTCGGGTATGAACTAACTAAGCGATTTCCATGTCCTGACCGCCAATAAGCCGGGTTCTCCATAGCCATCCTAAAAGCTTATAGTCGATCGTCAGCTACGGACACCCGAATAGGGATCACTTTGGTCCACCACTACCGACTAAGAAGGTTGAACTGATCGTCGGCCGTGGACACCTGAATAGGGATCACTTCGGTCCACCACTACCGGTTGAGTAATTTGTACTGATCATCAATGGCGAGTGCCCACTTGGCAGTCATGCCCTGACCATGGGATGGTCAGGCTCGTCGTTGCTGACAAATTAGTTTAGGCCAATCGTCAACGGTGACTCATCATTGTCGGCAAAGAAGTTTGGGCCGATTGTCAATGGCGAGCACCCAGTTGGCAGCTATGTCCTGACCATGGGCTGATCGGGCTCGTCGTTGCCGGTAAAGAAGTTTAGGCTGATCATCAACGATGAGCACCTACTTGGCAGTCATATCCTGACCATGGGTTGATCAGGCTCGTCGTTGCCCGTAAAGAAGTTTGGGCCGATCGTCAACGACGAGCACCCACTTGGCAGTCATGTCTTGACCATTGGCTAATCAGGCTCATCGTTGCCGACAAAGATTTTTGGCATAATCGTCAACGACGAGCACCCACTTGGCAGTCATGTTCTAACCATGGGCTGATAGGGCTCATCATTATTGGCAAAGAAGTCTGGGCCAATCGTCAATGACAATCACCCACTTGGCGGTCATGTCCTAACCATGGGCTGATAGGCTCGTCGTTGCCAGCAAAGAAGTTTTGGTCGATCGTCAATGGTGAGCATCCACTTAGTGGTCATGTCCTGATTATGGGCTGATCGGGTTCGACGTTGCGGGCAAAGAAGTTTGGGTCCATCATCAATGACAAGCACCCACTTGGCGGTCGTATCCTGACAGTGGTCTGATTAGGCTCATCATTGCTGGCAAAGGAGTTTGGGTCGATCGTCAACGGCAAGCACCCACTTGGCGATCATCATGACCATGGGCTAATCAAGCTTGCCATTGCAGGCCAAAGGTTTGTCCAAGATTTCCATGATACGCCAAAGATAGGTGCCCCAAGGATGCAGCAGCCTTGCATGTATAGTGCTAAAAATTAGGGACTTTATTTGGCATGGGGTGGTTGTCTTGTAGTTATTTGATAGCACTGATCATCCATCATGGTTTTGCACACCCTATCGATACAAAGGTTTTGAGCGCTCCATGTTTTCCTAGATACTGCTTCATCCATGATGATGAGAATGTAGGCTCCATTCCTTGGATATCTTCCAATAAAATATAATCTTTTCCATATCGAGTAAGGTGCCCCCAAGCTAAGGAAAATTTGCTCCATGAGTAGGTTTCCTTTCTGGAGCAGGCGATGTTTTATCATAGAGTTATATTGTTTCACCGCTTTCTTTTAGAGCATCGTGGTATTCAAAGCAGCCCCGTCTCGCTTCTCCTTAATCAGATCTATGGACACTTTTAGCAATTCCTCATTCTCCTCTGAGTTATAGTGGATTATCCTATGAGATAAGACTATAGTTTCGATGGGAAGCATAACCCATAAATCATAGGCCAAAGAAAAGGGAGTATATCACATTGTTATTTTGGGGGAAGTGTGATACGCATAAAGTCCAATGCCAACTCATCCATCCGAGCTCCCTTATCATTTTCCAAATGCTCCTTTATTTGAGTTTGTGAACTTTGTTGACTTCTTCAGCCAATCCATTGGCCTACGAGTGAGGCACTATAAGAAAGCTTATCCTGATTTCGTATTGCCAATAGAAGTTGGCAAATTCCTGAGTATCAGACTGCCATCCATTGTCCGAGATCATCTAGGGCTAAGCTTCATACTCGATAAGGTAATCCACAACTACTATTGCATGCTCAGCTCCACCCATAGCTATTAGAAATTCTCCATTTCAGATCAATGCCTATGAGACTTCCTTTTCTAGGGTTTGCCCAAGTGTGATATATTCTACTGCCTAGATGTGAATTATCCAATATTTCCCTAACTACCAAGTCAGCTTTCACATACCTTCCTTGCCTCATTTCAACTTAAGGGTCGAGTTTTTACTAAGCCTACCCGAAAAGTTATTTCTTTCCTAAGCTTGCAAAATTTCCAAATCATCAGTATCTCGATGTTTCTCCCATGGGATGTGCTTAACCACATAGCATCCTTATGGATCATGCAAAGCCTTTTCTTTTTAAGTAGGATGCCAATTGTTCTCCGTTGACTTAGATTCCCAAAATGTTTGACTCACCGCCATTTGCACGTTACTATGGAACATAGTGTCCTAATTCCTTGTCCTTTGCTATCTCCAACCCGGCTATTAGCATATTGTACCAAGTCGTTTGGTCTAGTTTGCAAGGTAAGAGGTCTATTCGACCCATAAGGGTCAAGAACATCCATTCTTGCCCAGTCATTAGTATTTTGTCTAACTTCCACTGGTGTTGCATAGTCATGTGGTCTGGTGTTACTATGTCTTAAGAATTTTTATTAAATATCATTCGAAATTATTTAATAAAGTAAGTCATACCTTTGTATTGTTGTCCCTAAATTCTATGAGGGTATTCAGTCTCTTTAGTATCATGCTTCATATTCATATGAAGTTGACTCTGTCCCCGGGGCATTTTGAAAAGATTATGCTCCACCATCTCTAGAGATGTCTAGCCCCGCTAATGGAATGGGTTAGAATTACACTCCATTATCTCTGAAGGAGTTGAATCTAATCTCCCATTATCTCTGATGGAGTTGAAACCTTCCTCTGGGACTAGGGAGTTTATGCTCTGCTATATGGTTACTCTGTTCTTCACAATTTTTCATACACATCTACCTTCAGACAGTAGGAGGACATGCTCTAATGTCCATGAGGGGACCCAACACCTTGCCTCCGAGCGTGCTTTACACTCTTTCCTCATTTCCATCAAGGGACTGCGGTCTGGATTTTATGGCAATCCCGGCGAATTTACCTTCCACTTAAGCTTAGAGTATACCTACGAGATTTATCTATATTCATTGGTCTTATGACCACAAATCTTATGGAATGTGTGATATTTGTTGATTCCTATCTTTATGGTTGTTGACTCTCTGGTTCTTGATCTATTGCAATCCACGGCTTCTCCAATAGCGAGATAGATTCTTTTTGGAGTTTCTATAAGCAGTGAAAATGGAAACTTACCCTGTCTTCTGAAGTGCTTCCTTTCTAGGGCTTTTTGTCTTCAACCTAATTGACATTTATCCATCCTTTTGCTTGATATCTAAGTGTTAACAGATTAGTGCTCTAAATGAATAAACCAAATAGACTCTAAGCATGACATGAGCAGAGGAAAGCAACAACATCCTCTCCCTTGGTACCTCCAACTGCTTTCATACTCTAGATATAGTGCCTCAAATGTGTTCAAGTGTTAATTTTTCCAATTTATTGTTCCATGACCAGTGTCTTGAAATCTGGGGATTGACTGCATATATGATGTTTGGAGTGAACTGACTATGGTTTATCTTGTCAAACTCTGGTCTCCTGCTCCACTCGCCTAACACTAGACACATTAGCCCGGTGACTCATTCTTACTACTAGAATGCTTTCTTAGTTTGCTTGGGCCATGTCATGCCCCCTGTGCAATGGATCAACCACCAGTGTACCAGTCGATATGAACTTAGGCGGTCCCTTTTCAGTAGCTAAGTGTGTGGTTCCAATATCAGCATTGACTTCTGGTGAGACATCTTCCCTTGGTCTAGCATGGCTATACCATTAGTTTGGTATTGATAAGATATGCATCAGTCTGATTTGGTTCAAGCCCTAGCTGCTTCGGTTTGTGGAAGTCCGGATTTCAATGGCCCCTTCCTACCTTACATGCTCCCTTATGTCTATTTTTGATGGGTTGTGAACAGAACTCCGGACTTGGTTTCTTTAGACCTGCATTGGCGCTGATTGCTCCATGAGTCTAAGGAATGCTCCACATCTTTCATCATCATTTGCAATCACTACTAGACTCTTCTCCAGTAGCTATACCGGGCTGCCTTCTTGATGCAGCACATTCCAACCGCAGGCATTTTTCCAGCTCATGGGTCATGAAATCTCTACGGTCCTTGGTAGTTCTATTTCTAGGGAGAAGGTAATTCTAAGCTAAGCTACGGTTCCTCACTCCACTTGTTTAAGTTTGAACGAATTGTCTAATGATTCGGGTTATCCTATCCTTCGGTTTGAGTGACTATCAATGATAGCTCGACCCTTCCATTCGGGGGGGAGGGAATTTATTTCATCTTCCTTATGATGACTTGATCTTTAGCTACGGGCATGGTTATGGATTTTAGATGAGTCCCAATGACCATTTTATCCTTCATTGACCATAATTTCAATAAGGAATGAGAAGTGGTTTGCTGCAGCTGCCCCTGATTCGACTTCATCCCTGTCTAGTTTGGCGTCAAACCACTTCTCGATCTAGCTTCAGGCTAAACCTTTGCTTGTTCCATCCCTCCAACATTCCTTCCTCCAGCTCTTGGACCTTCTTAATCGAATTCTTTATCAAAGTGCAACCCCTTCATCTTTTGGATCCCTTAGACTGGGATTGCCCTTATGTTAAACTGTTACGACCAATAGATTATGCATGCCCTAAGCGTGTCATAAGTCGGTCCACTATTGGGTAGTGAAACATTCATTTAGCTTGGCCATAATTCTATATAGGTTTCCTTTGGTAATTACATCTAATAGCACTGGAGTGCTTGCTGAATGATCATCTTGATTGGCGGTTGTTTGGTTGGGTGTGTTGGCGTTCCCTGCATTCTTGCTGGTAGCTCCAACCTTTTTATTTGATCTCAAAGTCATGTTAAGAATCATCTCTCAATGAAAGTACCAAAAGTGTTTGCACAAAAAATGGGCAAACACCTCAACCGATTAGTTGTAGAGCTGTGAATACGGGGTGTATAACACAGTTGTGATATTTGTATTATGATTGATTTTTAGAGAGCTGATCATGTATGGGTTATGCAGAAAGTAAGTTGCAGTAAAGTAAGAAATACAAAGATTTATAGTGGTTCGTCCAGAATATGCCTACATCCAATGTCCATTTTTATTATTCTTCTTATAGATCTTTGATACAATGCTCGAGATATGAAATATAATGATCTGTAGCTCAATAGAAAGTAAGATATAGCCCAAGGAAGTTTGTTTGGTTATTCATGTTCGGCTATTCTTGCCTGCCTTTTCTTGTTCGGCGGTCTATGTTAGGTAGTTCCTACCAAACTGTTTCTACTAGACAATTACTGCTAAACTGTTACTACCAGACTAATCCAGTTAGATTGTTCCTGCTAGACTGTTACTACCAGACTGGTCCTGTTAAGCTGATCCTGCTAGACTGCCCGCTAGACTGTTACCTGCTAGCTATTTCTGCTAGCCTCTGACTTATCTACCATTGGTTCTTTAAGCTTGGCTCTCTAGAATTGTCCCTCATTGTTGTTGGATACTTTGGTATTTATAGGAGTGAAGTGATGGTGTCGTTAATCTAGTAAGTCAAGAAATTTCCATGTATAACTCATCCAGAAGGAATATTCCTGAATATGCCAAATGTAGTTAATTATTTTCTGATATAAGTAGATTTCATTCCATATATAGCTTGCTTGGTTCGGCTAGGAGCTCTGTCTGAGGTAGGTTGTTATGGTAGAATGTATGTGGATAAGTTGCTGGCTAAGTTTGTACGCTCCTCTATTTGGGTCGGCCCCCCTTCGTTTCGGCGGTCTCCTTTCTTACACTAGTAATGGTTAGGTGTTTAGTAGTTAGGTTCCATACCGGATCATCCCTTATATTCCATAAAAACAATGTGCCTGCCAGGTCTTGAACTCTGGTGGATTGGCTGAAAGGCATAAGTCTTTACCATTGTGCAATACATGCTTTCATGTCATAACTCCTTCATTTCAAGTCAGAATTGAATGACACTTGGACTAGTAGCTTCGTACCATTGAGTAGGATATTTCAATGCCTTTGATTGTTCAATTTTCTTGAGTTAGCCAGTATCTCTCCAAGGTGGGGCCCAAGTCGGTTAGGTGGTAGATAAATTTTAAGATGATTATATCTTTCAATTGTAGCTCAGTTTGAGACGCGGTTTCAACCTATGTGCATTTCTTAACCTAAGGAACGTTTTCCAAGAGCTTTGACTAAATTTTCTGACTATGCCAAATTTTCCCCTAGAGCTTCGCCTTCCCTTGTGATTACATGATGGCCCCTTTATCATACACCTCTTGGATGTTTTCTATGCTCCTTAACATTTTTTCATATTCACCATGCTTTAGGCGAAAATGCCCACAACAGAAGTTGAAGGAATGGAGTGTTGATGAGATATCAACTCAAGTTGCACAAAAAAAATAAAAGACATGCTCCATATACTTTGGCACAAAACTCGTATAAGCACGTCGACTATGTGACTATTTCAGCTTCGTAAAGAATGGCATCTCGAAACTAATCCTTTTTATATGTCTTTTGGAGAAATAATAATAACATTGAATGATAGACCGAATTCACTGTGTTAATGAAATAAAAAATGGCGTCTGCTCGTTTCTTTTTTCCACAATCGTCTTCTTCTTTTTCGCATACTATCGATCTTATTTCCCCAATCCTAATTCCTTTGCTGATCGTGTTCCTTTTTCTTATCATTCTAATGGTCGATCATATGCTCATGGGGTGAAGGATTCTCATTTTTATCCTTCGAAAGCTTTTTCTCAAAAGCCAAGATCGAAGAGCGGGGTTGATTTCAGAAGAGGGAAAAGGCTTTATTATCGTTGTGGAGACCCTTCTCATTTGGTTAGAGATTGCTACGTCTCTATCAAGTGCTTTAGATGCGGTTGCTTTGGTCATAGAAAGATTAATTGTTTGATGAATTTCAATTCCTCTAAAAATCGATCCATCACTGAACATGGTTTCCTCTTTGTTCTTAAAATTATAAAACTTAAGAGAATTCTTCTAGATCATCTTTGGTCGTAGAGAAAAGAAGGTATTGAGTTTCTAGAAGATCTGCTCGTTCATTTTGATGTTATCAATGCAGTAAACATTGGCAAGAATTATAGTTTGAAATTTGGAGATACAGTGGATTTTTTTAGAGAGTTTTCTTCTTCTTTTAAAGGTGGTGTATCGATGGTGGATAAGATGTCAGTTTTCAATGATAAAAATGGAGTTTCAGGTGATTTTGATTCTTCAGTTATCTCTGTTGTGTCTCTTAAAGAAGAGTTTAAGACCTTCGATTCTTTGTTTTTTGATCCTGTTGTTTTGTATTGTAATTCAGTTACTCTTTCATCAATCTCCAGTTATACGGTAAGTGATTTTGGGTTTTCTACCTTTTCTAAAGAAGATTCAGACTCTTTTGTTCATGGTGCTAAACCTTGTGATATAGTGGAGTCTGAGTTAATCACAGATACACACTATGTATCTTTACTTTGTGATAACAGATTTGAGAATGGTTTGCATAATTGTTGTGTTTCTTTCGGCAAACTAATATAGGAAGTTGGAGGTAGTGTTGCAAACAAGGTGATGGGTTGTAATCAGGTTGTTGATTCTTATTTATATGATAATTGGAGTGGTGATTCTGGTATTCAGATATTAGATAAAGTGCACAATGAATTTTTCGAATTTCATGATGGTATCCATATGTCAGTTGTTAAGGTTAGGGATGAAAGTATGGTTGTGGGTAGTTTGTCAATCTCTGGTGAAGTTCAGTTTATACCTGAGGCTTTGGCAATCTCTGATATCCTTCTCAATCTTAATTCTTGTGATCCTGTTGATTTCAATGCAAGGGTATTGGAGTCTGTGATTTTTTGTTCAATATTAGAGGAAAAGAATGTTGTTGGTGTAGTGGTAGGTTCAAATTGTTTAGATGTTTCATGTTCTGATGTTGTTTATGAGCATTTGGTTGATGCATTGGACACGGCAAGTTTGCGTTCGACTGTGCATGAGTAGAGTGCTACAGCGTGGTTGTGTAGTCCAAATGATAAAGGTGTGGATTTCATGGATTCGGTAGTTAGGAGAGGCATGACAGATTGTTTAAGTGATATTGAGTTTAGATCAGATATAGATGATGGCATTTCTGTTTCACTTGTTGGCAGTGTGCTGTTGATGATCTCGGTGATGCCGTTGAAGAGAATTTTAATGGCGCAGTTGATAATGCTCTTGATGCTTTTGTTATTGCTAAAGAGGAGCTTTATGTACATACATAGTGTGCACATGTAATAAATGCAACACAGTGTGAGAATGGATCTGAAAATGATGTTGTTTCTAATAATATTATGATAGAGAATGTGATGGTAATACCCAAGTGTTCTGATAGTGAGAATAAGCGATTTATTGATGGCATTCCTTTATTGCTTGATATAAAAGAGGTAGTTCGGTTTGTTGTTGATATCTTTGATGAGGTTGTAAGTGAGAGTGTGAGGTTTAGCATATCTTATTCTTTGATCGGAGAAGTGGATTCTGAGCAGTCTGTGTATTATCATACTGGGGGCTTCAGATTTGTAATGTATTATTGTCTTGCATCTATAGGTAAATTTCCACGTTCTCCTATTAATGTTTTTGACTCGACTCATGCATTCAAATCTGGTAGAAGAAATAGTAAGAGTTCTTCATCAGTTAATATTAGGAGAATTCCTCGTTTAAAGCTTAAAGCTTCTAAATCATATGCATGAGGTTTGACGATTTTTTGGGGTATTTTGTTTGATTGTGGTTTTGGAGAATGTATGTGGCTTGTGTAGTTGCTTTTTGTTATTTTGAGGTTCTTTCAGGTTTAGTTGTTGAGGTTGAGGTAGTGGAAGTTGTTATTGATGACAGCTTTTCTTTTGGAGACGCTTCAGACCCTATTTTCTTGATATAGTTGTTTGGTTAGGAAGAGTCTTTAGTTTCTTAGGCTTTTGGGAGGGTTTTTTATTTTTTTCTGTATAGAGGGGTTTTAGCTACTTATCAGGCTTGTTGGTAGCTCGTTTACTTTTTGTGACACACACACACATATACATGTGTGCTCTCCTCTACTGTAGAGGATTACACATTTCTCTCAAAAAAAGATAATAACATTGAATGATGTGATCCAAATTCTAAAAATTCATATTGTCGGTAGTCGTATTTATAAGGAGTCGGATGATCATAATTTGGATGAGCTTTTAGTTGATTATTTTAGTGTCGATGAGAGTGAACGAGAGAACAATTCGATGATTCGAATTTAGTGAAGCTCAACTTCTTGCTGGACACATTCGAAGAAAAAGAAAATAAAGAGGCTGCAAATGAAGGCAAATATGAAGTTGTTGCTCATGCTTATATCCTTTATTTATTGGGTTGTTGTTTATCATGTGATAAGTCAGGAACTAAGGTTGCGATTAACTGCTAGAGATGCTTGGAGAACATCAATCTTTTGAACGAACAAGCTTGGGGGATGAGAGCACTAGCCTTTTTATATCATCAATTAGGTTTGGCTTCTAGACAGGGTGTCAAAGAGATGGTCGGTAACTTGACATTGCTGACTGTACGTATTTCTATTTTTGTATAATCATATCATATTGTATACTAAGACAAACGATTTTCCTATAGGCTTGGATTTACAATCAATTTCTCATGTTTCCAAATGCTATTACTATTAAAGACTACAATGACACGATACCTGGGATGTATAAAAGGAAACCAATGAAACAATCCAGTGATACAACTTCAGTTGTAATACGGCTGAACAGATAGATGATTTAATTGCACAAGGTGTAAGCACGAACATACTTTTTTTTACGATAAATTCTAAATGACTTATTAGATGTATGAATTTTTAGGTATGTTGGGATCCATACAATACCATGAAGTCTCATTACCCCTTACCCGAAGTCACATTTTATAACGATGTCATTTTGTGTTTTGATATTGCGGGATCATACTATCCTAACAAAGTGCTATGTCAATTTGGTATTGATCAATGTATCCCGACAAACCCAATGGTGTCACGTAAATGTCATAGTGGTAGAACCGCTAACCAATACAAAATTGAATTTGATAATGGATATCGATATTCAGAAAATTGGCAAGATCATGTACTTTCTTTGAGATCACACTCTACTTGTGTAATTGATCCTTGGAATTGTACCAGTAAGTGCATGCCATGGTATTTGAATGTTTCTCATCCCATTGTTCAAAACCCGAAGGTGAGAATAAGTAGCTCACAAAAAGTAGACAACAATAATAAGTGGGTAAGAATTATTCTCTTTTTTATGCAATTGAGAACTAAAGCAAAATGAAAATATATTTTTTATTTTATTTGAAATGTATGTAGATTGTTGCTATTGGGAAAGTTGTAGAAAGTTGAAGCAAAATATGACTGCTACTCAATCAATAACAATTGCTCAATGTCTTGATGTTGAACAAGAAGTAGTTGACTCATTGGAGGAAGAACTGAACGAACCAAATAAAAGGGAGATACATGCAAAAGGGAAGAATGGTCGTAGGAGTTGGATGTATAATGAAGTATATTGTATTAGTCATGAGATCATAAAACGTATCCTAAAAAACAATCGAAAAACCCTGAACAACATGTGTATGATTAATTTGTAGAAGAAAGATCGACTTTAATACATGAAAAATAAACTAACATCCTTGTGATAATCACAATTAGGATTATACACTAAATCTTCATTTTTCATCCTCTATTAGCGAAATAGAGAAGTCTATCTTATTTTTAATTTTTATGGTTTGGAATTTTTGAAAAGTATGTGAGATTTCTTGAGAAAGGATAGAGATGTACGGCTGTGTATAACCGAGTGCAAGAATAAAATATGATGCTCACATAAAAAATATTGATATGTGATAAAATTATAATGGTAGCCAAAAGAAAAAAAAACTGAATGCCAATAATAGCACATTATCTTTTTAATATAAAAAAAAAAAATCAAGCCGGATTTACTAATTTTTTCGTTCTACAGCATATTCTTAACCGTTTAGATATGTTCTAATTATTCAACATACAACGTCCATTATTTAATTCTTAAAAAAGTTACATGATAATAGCGATGAAAATAAGTAAGGCGCCTCAGTTTTGAAGGTTCGAGACTACTTCAAAAAGCGACAGGAGTCGGTAAGGGCATTCTCATTTGGATTGGTGCATCCTCTACTAAGCGAAAATACAGCGGTGCACATATATGGAGCTAAAGTCCACCTTTGGATCGGTGCATCCTTGGATGCTGTATTTTTTAGAGTCAAAAAGGCCCACTACACGAGTGCACGTTCTGATATGCCATGCCATTTGTTTATCTACCAAGATTATTCTAGTTTTGACTTTTTCATTTTCGTAGTCTTTTAAGCGTTCAGTGGGCTCCTTCATAGAAAATGGGCTTGTATGGTAAGCATCAACATCGTCGCCTTTTCTTCCGAAATTGACGTTAGATTTCTGTTTTTGTTTTCATACTTCCAATTTGATATTTGGAGGTTAAATTTTCATCTACTGTATCATCAATCACTAACTTTATACGTCACAAACTGTGTGTACACGTGAATTATCTTTACTAATTGCATTTCAGCTAACGACAATTCCAACCATTCAAAGTATATCAGATCATACATTGTATTTGCTCTTGCTTTTTTCAGTGTTCTCACATTCTCTGCAACCTGTGACGTTTCCAGGAAAAGTGCTCGAAGGATTGATATTGACATTGACAAAGGAAAATGAGTGAACAGGTATGGAATAGGGTGGAAGAACCAATGCTTTCACATACATTTGTAAGAAAATTTTGGTACAACTCCTTTCAAATTGTGCCAGGTCTACTATAAAACAAATCACATTTCATTGTAATTTCTTTTGCAAGTATTTTTTATACACACATTTATATCGAAGTATTTTTTTGGTGAGAGAGTGTACATTGTAAATGCTATTGTATAGATATACACTTTTTTTTTTAGAAAAAAAGTGAAAAAAATAGTTTATATCCGACATACAAGAAGCGAGTTGAATTTAATTCTTACTACTACATATATAGGATGTTCGAACGGTAAAAGAGAAAACGAGTTTACACCAGATGTAACTCATACGTCATCTGAATCTAACGTAAATGTCTATTAAACTTAGTTCACTTAGTTTTATAAAATTTTGTTAAATTTTATAAACTTTGTTAAATTTTTAAAAAATTAATCAATTTTTAAAACCTAGTTATTTTTATAACTAATTTAATTTTTATAAAACTTAGGTGACATAGTTAAGTGAGGTTTTGGACCAAAGGTCCCTATTTTTAAAACTCATGCACAAAGAGTCACTATCCATAAAACCATGTAAATTAGGTTCCCGTTTTGTTAATTTTTACCAAACTGTCCCCTTGCAGAAAATCGGCTCAGTATAGAAATCAGGGGCAAAAGTGACATAAATTAGACAAAAACTAAAAATAGAAACTTAATTTTCATAACGTTTTTCAAGAGGGACTATTCTTCCATCATCTTTTAATTCTAGGGAGTTGACAGTCATTCCTTATAGTTAATTTTAATAAATTTAGTTAATTTTTATTATACTTAGTCGGCTTAGTTGATTTTTTATAAATTAGTTAATTTGTATAAATTTATTTATTTATTTTTTAAATTTAGTTATCTTAGTTAATTTTTAAAAAGTAGGTTAAATTTTATACAACTTAGTAAATTTTCGTAAAACTTGATTAACTTAGCTTTTTTTTAAACATAGCTAATTTAGTTAAATTATATAAAAAAGGTTAATTTGTTTAAGCTTAGTCAACTTAGTTAATTTTTTATAAAACTTAATTAATAGTTATAAACTTAGTTATTTTTTATAAAATGTAATTAACATACTTAAAAAAATAATAAAACTTAGCTAACTTTTATAAACACTACTACAAATCGACAGCTTTCTGTCACGTACTTGGCGTCGCTAATTTTTTAGTATGGCCAAATGCACGACATAAAATCGAGCGTCACTGAATAGATTGGCGTCATTAAGACGTCACAAAATGGGTGTCGTTAAGGCGTCGTTAAATTTTAACGACGTCGTAGCAATGCCCCATTTTCTTACAAATTGGACGTCGTTATGGCATCACTAAAGTTTAGCAATGCGATAGCGACGCATACTATTTATTAAAAAAATGTCGTCGTCATGGCGTCTTTAAAAATTTAACAATGGCGTAGCGACGACCCTAAGCTTCTTCAAGACTACCGTTACTACAGCACCACTGGATTTTTAACAATGTCATAACAACTCTGCTTATCTAAAGAAAAAAGTTTGCCACAAAACCGTCGCTAAAGTTGACAATGCCATAGCAACGCCTAACTGCTATAACATTTAATAGCAATTTGTTGGGCCCGATCCCTTCAACCACAAACCAAACAAAATTATAAATGCACGACTAATTAATATAATCCGTCACAAACAATCAAATATGCACATCTAATTAATATATACCATTACAAACAATCAAATATGCACATCTTATTAATATATATAATCAATAAACTACGATAAACAAATACAAATTATGTCTAAACGCACGCAACATCACAGTCGGTAAAACAAGATTACAAAGTCACACGATAACTACCATTCCAACCCAACATGTCGGAATAATACTTAATAACATAGTACATGTACATAAATCCCTCACTACATGCCCAAATGAAGCATGTTATATATAGCGTGACAGCCCACTACCATCCTCACCTATCCGTTGTCTATACTGCTGCATAATCTCCATCGCATCCACTATACTCGTCTCTAACCCACTCATTTTGATCTTGAGTGGGGAAATCTCATCATCCTTCGCTTTCAGCTCCTCGCGGAGTTTCTATCTCTCATTCGATTCCACACTTCTTGTACTAAATTTGTTGTCTCTATACACTTGTATGGAAATGATTGCATTAATACATGTACATTTCTTGCCGATAACTAATAAACACGGTATCACTGCTGGTCTAATAGAAGTTCAAAATCAAAAGCATTCCAAGTTAATGTTATTATATCACACAATTAAGGTCCGTGTAAGCATACAAAGCATTAGAACGCTAAAAGAAGTGCTATCATTTTGGTTGATGCAGGATGTGAACCAGGCAGCAACAGAAGGCAACAATTAGAACACTGAAAGTAATGTTATCATAGTGAGCTTAAGCAAGCTGAATAGTGAGCAACTTTATAATGGAATAGGAAATGTTGCACACCAAGGGCTAAACTTGATAGATAAAACTGCACACAATCGGACAGTGTAAATGAGCAAGAAACCAAGTAGTATGGTGGAAGCCTTACCGGTAGTTAGAGTTGTACCAATTGGTCTTTCATTTATAAGTTTTATATTACAACTTACAAAATTGCATATCACTAGATCCAAATTTAACAAAAAATTTCAAATTTTTAGTAAATTTGGATTTCAGATTTAAAAAGTTTTATATTGCAGGTAGATAAACATTTATTAATTATATATATGTCAGTTTTTATTCATTAAGGTGGTTGTTAATTAGATTAGTGGCGTTGTTCATGAATGAATTTTTTTCTAATCTTCCCATTTCATGTCAATGTATAATTACATATGCATATTTATTAGGGCTGTTACGGTTGAATCGCTCAACCGTACCAACCGTTCATACGGTTACCATCTATAACGGTAACGGTTACGGTAACGGTTGAAGAATTTGAAAACCGCGGTTAACCATACCAACCATACATGATTGTTTTATGTAATATTTAACATTAAAGTATAAAAATGAGTAATTTAAGTTAAATGAATAGCTTGTACATTAATAATATATGCCTTAATGAACTAACAACATGTGCATGCATATTGATCGTTTTATAAAAAATAAATAAATTTGCAAAAAATAGTTGAAGCTATATCAATTTATCATCAATAATGCATATAATTGAAAATATATGTACGACATGTTTCAATATTGAAAATACGACGGTTAACCATCATAGACGGTTACGGTAACGGTTATAAAAATTTATAACCGTCAACAACGGTTACGGTTACGATTGGTGGTAATAACGACGGTTGCCGCAACCGTAACACCCCTAATATTTATTACATTAACATGACTGAAATAGTGACTAACACGTGTAAAGCATTAAGAAATAACGTACAAAAGTTTGTATTGCATTAAGCTGTACAGAATTGGTGTATCTGAACAGGGTCTATTAACACAATAAGCTCTAGAGTCTATGTCGTTCGGTAGAAATTTAAAGTTTAAACATCGTGTGCATATACAGCATGTTCCATGAAGAATTTATTATACTAAACAACTCATGAAAATGATTAAAACGAACAGAAATAATAGGTACAGAATATATTC
Organism: Allium fistulosum; assembly: GCA_030737815.1. Lineage (NCBI taxonomy): Eukaryota > Viridiplantae > Streptophyta > Magnoliopsida > Asparagales > Amaryllidaceae > Allium > Allium fistulosum. Next base: position 362,325,761 of record CM060904.1, read on the forward strand.
CACGATGACATGTAGACAGCACATCTTAATTAGCTCTTTTGAATCGTTACTTCAATGCTTGGTCTTACTTCTGTACTGGATAGTTATCCTTGACCAAGTATAAGTTGGCTTTCATGCTTTAAGTGATTAAAAGTTGGCTGTGAACCTCGTTTTTTTTTATCAAATAGGCTTCAAATAATTCTTAACGAAAAATATTTCACAGTGAAATCTCGTTATGTACATATATATATATGTCATTTGTCAAAGTATGTCCAATCATAAAAAAACCAAGAGCTCATAGATATGGTACTAGTTTGAAATGAATCCGGTGCTCCAATAGTTACACCATTAGGAAGGCATCTTGGTTTGTATCATGAAGCTCCTTTTGGAGATCATTGCACTTGAGCATATACCTCTACGATGGAATTTTCAGAGTATATCAACTAGCAAGTTATGGAAAATAATGTTTGGTTTTCCCTTTCATTTACACTGTTTCCTAGGTAACTTGCAGAGCTAAAATCTACAGCAGCAACTACCATTGGTGGACTCCAATTGGATATGTTGAAACTATACTCTATGCTTATTCTTACTGCATCAAAATCATTTGATACATTAGTAAAATTATCCACAGCCTAGCAGAATCAACTGCAACCTTTTGCTACTGCTTCAGTCAACTTAATCTTCACCATCAGTTATTTATTTATTTAGTTTCAAAATAAATTCTGTTTTGTAATTGAAATATAGAAGAATGAAAACTAGTGGATGTTGACTGATTATAAAAAAAGTATGAATAGTGTGAATGGTGCTCGATAGTAACATTCACCGTTTATTTAGATTCACCATTACTTTTACAGTTAATTTAAACAAGAAGTATTATCTGTAGTTTCATATCATTTGGAGGTTTTGTTTCTACTAATATTTTTATTTTCTAGAATCATGAGTAAGGCAAATAAACAAGAAGTATTATCTGTAACTTGTAAAAAAAAAAAAAAAAAAAAAAAAAAAACTGCGCTAGATGATGGCTGCTCGCAGTTTTTAAATAGGAGTATGTACTGTCAAGCTAAGTATAGTTTATCATCAAACAAAATGTCAAGCAAGAATTAAACAAAAAACGAAGAATGAACCTCATGATTTAAACACCTATTCATTAATTGCTCCACGCATCAAACCAAAGCATTTCCTTTCTACAAATAGTTAATTTCATCCATAATCCATTCATCTACTTCTAATAGCATGAAATGGGATAAAAAAATTAATTCTAAAAATCCAAATTTACAAAAAATCCTTGCTCCCACAGGAAATAAATACTGAAGAATAAGTAATAGCCACCATAGACAAGATCCGACTTAATATTAAATTAATCAAGAACAAACATATCAAAAACTCGGGTGATGCAAATCAAGCATCACTATAGTCTAAGACATTGTGCATACGATCTTTCAAATTCCTTGATTGCGTCGAAAAGTCTGTCTATAACTCTAATATAAGTGTATGTTTCCATTATACTCATGTGCTGCATTCAGTTTTAAAGTAAAATAAAAGTGGGGTTTTTAGTCTCGGAAAAAAAGTTGGAGAAAATTTTAGTTTCAGAGACAAGAAATTTGCTTGTTAGGCTAAATGACACTTTTTAGTGTAAATCACAGAATGATAGTGGTAACTGTTAACATACTGTTTGGCCTTTTATCTGTTCTCTATCTATATAAACCTATCTCTGTAACCCTAATGTAATCAATCTTCTTGCTCAGCCGTATTGCTGAATAATATGAATTATCTTCTTCTTCTTCTTATTTAATTTTATAAACGTTTTACAAACGTTAACATGGTATCAGAGTCAGGTTTCTGTTTTTGCCTCGTCGCTGCCTTAACCTGAAACCCCCTCTGTCGATCTTCCCTCAGCCCGAAACCCTAGCCCCAGCCGCAGCATCTGCCGCTCGTTCCAGCCCCAGCCCAAACCTCTGCCGCTCGATCTCCATGGCCCCAGCCCCAGCCTCCGACGAGCCCCAGCCCCACAGCTCCAGCCCCAGCCCTTGCCGCCCGATCTCCCCAGCCCCAGGCTCTGCTGCCCTCGTCCCTGCAGCCCTTGTCCCCACCAAAACCCTAGCACACCGAAACCCTAGCCCATTTGATACCAGACTCAACCTGAAACCCTAGTTCCCTGTAACAGTTGCTGACTTCAAAATATGGCAGGAGGTGATGATTCATTACAGGCTATTAGTGTTCGTCTAGATGGAAAAAACTATTCTTATTGGAGTTATGTCATGAAAAATTTTCTGAAAGGAAAACAGATGTGAGGATATATTTCTGGTGTTATTGTGGCTCCTGAAACTACTAATGTTGAATCAATCGAGAAATGGGATACCAACAATTCAAAGATCATTACTTGGATTAATAATTCCATTGAGAATAAAATTGGTATGCAATTGGCTAAGTATGATACTGCTAAGCAAGTCTGGGACTATTTGGAGCGATTTTTTGTGCGCTCTAACTTTGCCGTTCAATATCAATTAGAGACTGATATTCGGTCATTGTCTCAGAATGATCGAAATATTCAAGATTTTTATTCTGAAATTACTGCTCTTTGGGATCAATTGGCTATGACTGAGGATGCTGAGCTTAGGTCATTTGCTCCATATATCGCTCGTAGGATGCACAACGTCTTGTTCAATTGTTGATGGCTCTTCGATCAGAGTATGAGCATTATCGTGCGTCCATCCTACATCGCACTCCTTTACCTTCTGTTGACTCTGTTCTACATGAATTGTTAGCTGAAGAAACTCGCTTGAAGTCTCAAACTGAGAAAGTTGCACAGACCTCTTCTGCATCTGTTCTTGCTATGGGGATTTTACCAATCCCGTCTCAACGCAACAAAATAAATATCAAGAATGGTCGTGATTGTAATTACTGTAAACAACCAGGCCATTGGAAAAATCAATGTCCTGAATTATTAGCTCGTCAAAAAAATCAAAAGCAAGGTGATAGATCACAACAGCAACAACGTAGTAGCCAACAACAGTCCTTCTCTACTGCACAAGGATATGGACAGTCACGTGGTAGTTCTCAGCCTAAGACTGCTGCATTGGTACATCCTTCTGGTGAATCAGGTGTGGACTCCTCTATGGACTCTCTTGCAGAACAATTTCAGAAGTTCCTTGCTAGCCAGTCTTTGTCTCAAAACATGACTGCTCCTCAGTCTCAGCATTTTGCCATGTCAGCTCCCTCCATATCAGGTTTGAATTCTCCTTTGTGGATTTTGGATTCTGGTGCTTCATATCATATGTCCCATGATTGTTCATCATTTATATCTATGTCTTTTGATTCTCGCTCACCTTCTATTTTGACTGCTGATGGCACACCTTTGCCATTAACAGGAATCGGTACAATTCAAACCACACACGTTTCCCTCCCAAATGTTTATTGCATTCCTAAATTAACTATGAACCTTGTGTCGGTCGGACAACTTTGTGATCTTGGATATCTTGTTCATTTTTCTTCTACCACTTGCTCTGTGCAGGATCCCAACTCCAAGAAGGTGATTGAGACAGGCCGTAGGTAGGGCGGTCTCTATGTTTTGGATGACTTACACATTCCAAGTCATGCCGCTGCTGCCAGTATTGACCTTTCTTCTTTTCATTTAACTCCATTGTCTTCTAAGTTTTATTTGTGGCATTCTAGACTTGGTCATATTTCAAGCTCTCGTCTTAAATTTTTATGTAATTCTGGTGTTTTGGGAGATTTACGTTCTCATGATATTTTAGATTGTAGTGGTTGTAAACTTGGAAAATTTTCTGCTTTACCCTTTAATCAAAGTCTTTCTACTTCTACTGCACCTTTTGATTTAGTTCACTCTGATGTTTGGGGTCCAGCACCCATCCCCACAAAAGGTGGGTGCAGATATTATGTCTCTTTTATCGATGACTATACTCGTTATTGTTGGGTTTTTCTGATGAAACGTCGTTCTGAGTTTATTGATATATATACTGCCTTTCAAGCATATGTTAAAACACAACACTCTGCAATTGTTAAATGCTTTCGTTCTGATTTAGGGGGGGAATATACTAAGGGAGACCTTTCTAACATATTCACGGCTGATGGTACTTTGCATCAGTCTTCCTGCACTGATACCCCGCAACAAAATGGTGTTGCTGAAAGAAAACATAGACACATTGTTGAAACTGCCCGTTCTATGATTCTTTCAGCTAGTGTTCCAAAAGAATTTTGGGGAGAAGCTGTTCTTACTTCCGTTTATCTTATTAATAAAATCCCAATTTCTCATAATTCTGGTATTTCTCCTCATGCCAAGTTGTTTGGTCAAACTCCCGATTACTCACACCTAAAAGTGTTTGGTTCCACTTGTTTTGTTCTTCGTCCGCACGTAGAGCGTACAAAATTATCTTCGCGTGTTGCTATATGTTTTTTTCTTGGGTATGGTATTGGACAAAAAGGCTATCGCTGTTATGATCCTTCTTCAAATAAACTATATTTTTCTCGTCATGTTTCCTTTATTGAGCATATTCCCTTCTACTCTATTCCAGCTAGTCCTCATAATATGACTAAGTCTGATCTTATTCACATTGATTCATTTCCTGCTGATAACCCCTCTGATTCACCACTCATTACCATTGAAACACCGTCATCTATACACTCTGTTCCTCCTCCTTCTACAGGTGACACTTTATCTCCTGCTACTACAGTTCAAACACCTCCTGTGATGACAGATCCTGTTCAACCTCGCTATCCCACTCGCACACGTAAATCTACTCAATTATCAGATTTTGCTTACTCTTGTTACTCTCGGGCTTTTGCTTCATTTCTTGTTTCCATTGACACTTTCCATGAGCCTTCTTCTTACTCGGAGGCTGTTCGTTCTCCTGTGTGGCAACGTGCTATGTCTGAGGAAATGTCTGCTTTAGACAAAACAGGTACCTGGGATCTTGTATATCTTCCTACTGGGAAGAAAACTATTGGTTGTCGATGGGTATATAAGATTAAAACCAAGTCAGATGGTTCTATTGAGCGATACAAAGCTCGTTTAGTTGCTAAAGGATTTGCCCAAGAGTATGGCATGGATTATGAGGAGACGTATGCTCCTGTGGCTAAGATGACATCTGTTCGGGTTCTTATTGCTGTTGCGTCCAGTCGTAAGTGGGACATCTCTCAAATGGATGTTAAAAATGCTTTTCTTAATGGAGATCTTAAGGAAGAAGTTTACATGGTTGCTCCACCTGGCGTTTCTCATGCTCCAGGTCAGGTTTGCAGGCTTAAGAAAGCTCTATATGGTCTTAAGCAAGCACCTCGTGCTTGGTATGAAAGATTTTCGAATGTTGTTACATCACTTGGTTTTACCTCTAGTTCCCATGATTCAGCACTCTTTGTCAGAGTAACTTCTGCAGGCCGTATTCTTCTTCTACTATATGTAGATGATATGATCATTACAGGTGATGACAGTAATGGTATTATGAGCATTAAAGCCACATTGTCTCGTTGTTTTGATATGAAGGATTTGGGTCATCTACGTTATTTTTTAGGCATTGAAGTAGCTTCCTCAGAAAAAGGCTATCTTCTTTCCCAATCCAAATACGCCACTGACATTATTCATCGTGCTGGTCTTACTGATACACGTTATGTTGATTCACCACTTGAGGTAAATGCCTGATATACTCCGACAGATGGGAGTCCTCTTTCTGATCCCACTTTATACCGTTCTATTGTTGGTTGCCTTGTATATCTGACCATCACTCGTCCAGATATTGCCTATGTTGTTCACATTGTTAGCCAGTTCGTATCTTCCCCTACCTCTGTTCATTGGGCCGCTGTTATGCGCATTCTTCGTTACTTGCAAGGAACACTTTATCAGAGTCTTTTATTTCCATCGACCTCATCTTTGGAGCTTCGTGCTTTCTCTGATGCAGATTGGGCTGGTGATTCAACGGATAGAAAATCCACAACTGGCTTTTGCATATTTTTAGGTGATTCCCTTATTTCATGGAAGAGCAAGAAACAGGATGTTGTTTCTTGGTCTTCTACTGAGGCAGAGTATCGGGCTATGGCCTCCACTACATCTGAGATCATTTGGTTACGCTGGCTATTGGAAGATATGGGTGTTTCGATTTCCTCTCCCACTCCTATGTATTGTGACAATAAGAGTGCTATTCAAATTGCTCACAATACTGTTTTTGATGAGCGCACCAAACATATTGAGATTGACTGTCATTTCACTCGGTATCACTTGCTGCATGGAACCATTTCTCTACCTTTTACTTCGTCATCGACGCAACTTGCAGATTTCTTCACAAAGGCTCACACTGTCGAACGTCATAGATTTTTCATTGGCAAACTCTCGATGCTTCTTGCTGTACCATCGCGTGTTTGAGGGGGGATGTTAGCATACTGTTTGGCCTTTTTGGCCTTTTATCTGTTTGGCCTTTTATCTGTTTTCTATCTATATAAACCTATCTCTGTAACCCTAATGTAATCAATCTTCTTGCTCAGCCGTATTGCTGAATAATATGAATTATCTTCTTCTTCTTCTTATTTAATTTTATAAACGTTTTACAAACGTTAACACTAACTATCATTTTCTAATTATACTAAGAAGTGTTTTTCAGACTAAAAAGCAAACTTGTTATCCTTGAGAATAAATTTTTTTGCAACTTCTTCCCCGTGCTTATTTTCCTGTTTTTTTAAAATAAAGATAATAATTATTTATGATACATATATTTATGATACAGTGAATGAGGTTAGCAATAGACTTATAGCACCTTGAATATCCGTAAAGCAAAACATGGATTGTAAAATAATTTGTATCGGCCACACTTCCTATTTATAAAAAAAAATTCAACATAACCGATCCTCATCTTTGGTACTGTGTTAAAATTTAATTTTTCTCTTATACTCCATTCCTGCTATTACACATCAATAATTTTTCTGACTTTAAAGGATATCCTCTGTATTCAAATATTTAGAATCAGTAGTGCACACATTTTTGGATTTTTTAGTTTTCCTATTTCTACGATTTATTTTTGGTTATCAATCTTTTCCTGTATAATTTAATTTCAAATTCATGCTAATAAAAATTTCTAATTTACACTGTGATAAGCATTCATATGAATAAAAATTTCTAATTTTGCTTTGTGATAACTTTTGTAGTTATTTTATTTAATCTTTAATTTATTTATCTAGTTATTCGTATTATTTTTTTATACAAATTTATTTAATTGAAATTTTACCACTCATTAACATTTAAATTAATTATTTACATAAATTTATACTATTCATTTAAATATCAAGCACAAATACGATATTCATTTATTTTAGATGCATTTATTTTAGATGCATTTTTTTTAAGTTTTAGTTGGTTGATTTATTTTAAATACATTTTCTAAAGTCTAACATTCAATTTATAGGTCGGTATTTCCCATTACAAACACAACAATAATTTTACATTTCATAAACCATTTCGCCTCAAACGTTCAATAAAATTTCGGCAGCACTTCCCATTATTTCTCGTATCGTACGCCATGCCCGTACACGAGGAATAAAGATGAAGTACTTTTGAAATTTTGTTACCGTTTGAATTAAAATAATTTATGAAAAGTTAAAAAATACCGTTGTGTTTGTAATTTGTTCAATACAAGAACAAATTCAAAAAATATTGTATCAGATGAACATTCAGTTTATAATAAAAACGAACATCTATATAATGATTATATACAATATTTGCCAAACGGGACCAAACATTGATCTAAGAATGACAAAATTGTTTATATTATTTCAAATGAATCACCAATAACTTTTCTAGTTATTTCATTTAATCTTTATTTATATATCTGTTATTCATATTATTTTTGTATGCAAATTTATTTAATTGAAAATTTTTTACCACTCGTTAACTTTTAAATTAATAATTTACATGTATTTATACAATTCATTTAAATATATGAAGCACGAATACAATTTTCTTTTATTTTAGATGCATTTTTTTAAAGTTTTAGTTAGTTGATTTATTTTAAATACATTTTCTAAAGTCCAACGTTCAACTTATAGGTCAGTACTTTCCATTACAAACACAACACTATTTTTACATTTCGTAAATCATGTTGTCTCAAACATTCCATAAAATTTCGGCAGCAGTTCCCCTTGTTCTTCGTATCGTACGTCAATGCACGTACACGAGTAATAAACAGGAAGTACTTGTGACCGTTTGAACTGAAATAATTTATGAAAAGTAAAAAACACCGTTGTGTTTGTAGCTTGTCCAATACAGAGACAAATTCGACAAATATTATATCAGATGAATATCAATGTTCATCTCCCAATAAAAAGTAACATCTATATAACGATCGTATACAATATTTATCAAACGGGTCCAAACATTAATCTCAGGACGACAAAATTGCTTATATTATTTCAAATGAATCAACTAACTTCATTTTACCATTGACACCTCAAAAGCTATGTCAAATTGAATAGTGATACTACATTTTTGCTGGCGAATGAGCTTTTAATTTTATGCTAGAATGACATTTGTTTTTTGTAATATACATACTTTATGTGGTTGAGTAAATTATCATCATTTAATCAGTTTTATGAATTCACTTATTCACTTATGCCAAACAATTTATACGATGCATTGGTTCAAATCTTGGGCGTAAACATGTGACAAATAAACGTATAAAGTTAAATGTTTTACAACAAAATTCGAAGCTCAAATCTTTTCTCGAGTGACAAGTAAGAATCTGTCAACATACTGTTTTAGGCAACAATCATGCAGCTTTACCCAATAATCTGACAAATAAATGTATATGTATGTACGTAGGGTTAACATTGCTTTTCAATCAAACAACATACTTGCAGCTTTGTCGATAAAATACATCTATTGTCCAAAATGAGTACAACATTAAAAAGGTATGATTCAAGGTACGACTAACATGCTCAACGATTAGTACTATTTTAGCAATAGCTTCATAATTCTCATCAGAAAAACTCCAGGACGTGGTTTCAAAACTGACTGCCTCAACTTCTAAAATAAAACGACCATAACTCAAATTTCAGTAAATTTGACAATGAAACTGTAGGAACAGGTTGATTACTAAACGTTGGTAGTAGAAATGTAGAGTGAAAAAAAAACCTCCTTATATTGGAAATGTCTTTTTACATGGAATGCAAGATCAGAACCAGCATGAACTACCCTTTCAGAATAGTTGAAGGAATCTGTTAGGATATATTTATGTATATATATGAGTTTGAATAAGCACAGGCTTGTGTGTGCGTGAGTTTAGGAGTTGATAAGATATATTTATGTATATATCTAAGTTTGAATAAACAGGCATGAGTTTAGGAATTTGAATAGGCTAGTGAATAGGAAGCCACGTCATTGTAAGGTTGAACTATATATTGAGGTTAATAGCGAATGAAACAGGTAGCAGTTTTTTCTCATATTTCTTCTTTGTTTAACATGGTATCAGAGCTTCCCTAAATTAGGGAGTGCTGATTATTGCTAATTTCTGGCACCTACTGTTGGTGACTGAACACTGCAGTTATGACAAAAGACGCGCCCTCTTCATCTGCTCGCTATGAGCCATTCACCCCCTATTATCTTCATCCTTCTGAAGGTACAGGCACTGTCATTAGTCCTATACTGCTGAAAGGGGATAATTGCAATGAATGGGTACGTTCTCTACGTAACAATTTACGTGCTAAAAACAAATTAGGTTTTGTTGATGGTATCATTGTTGCGCCGGATGCTAACTCTCCAGATTTTGATCAATGGGGCATTGTTAATTCTATGCTAGTTGCTTGGAGTTTTAACACTCTTGATGAGCCTATTCGTTCTACTGTTCCGTTTCCTAATCATGTTAAGGTGTTGTGGGATGATCTACGTGATAGATATTCCCTTCGTAATGGACCTCGCATTCATGAATTAAAACATAAAATTATTGAATGCAAGCAACTTGGTAGAACTGTGGCTGTGTACTATGGAGAATTATGCAGGTTATGGGATGAATTAGCAAGTGCTATGAAGCTTCCGACTTGTTCTTGTTCCGCTGCGAAAGAGTATCAGACTCTTCTCGAAAATGAGAAGTTGCACCAATTTTTAATTGGTCTTGATTCAAAGAAATACAAAACTGTTGTTGATGGTTTGTTGATGATGGACCCCCTCCCTTCCATCAATTATGCACACGGCAAGGTTCTTTCAGCTGAAAGGCATCACACCGTGTCAGATTATACGGAGACACGCTCAGAGGTCGTTGGTTTTTCGACCAATGCTATGGCGCATGGTCGTGGCCGGACTGGTACACTTCGGGTGGTAGAGGAGGCCGTGGTGGCAAGTCTGCTGGTCGAGGCTCGCGTGGAGGTCGTAATGGAGGAGGTAGAGGTCGTGGTCGCAGTGGTAATTTCGCTGCAAATATGAGCAACAGCAACCAAGGTGCAGCACAAGAGGTTGTCGATAGTGATCGGGCATCCGTTCCTACACTTAGTGATGCACAATTTAGTACTTTGATGGATGCTCTCAATCAACACAAACTCTCATCTTCTACTCCAAAGTTGCATGGTAAGAAATTCTACGATTATCAATGGATCATCGACACCGGTGCCTCAAATCACATGTCTGGTAATATTAAATTGTTCATAGATTTGTGTGATATACCCTCCTCTCATGTTGGTTTACCTAATGGTAAAGGTACAAATGCTACTAAAGAAGGCCGTATAAAATTAAGTGATAAATTGATCCTAGAAAATGTATTATTTGTTCCTGCTCTTACTTGTAATTTGCTGTCTGTGTCTCAACTTTTGGAAAAGCAGAACTTTGTTGTTTTATTCACTAACAAGCTATGTACTATACAGGACCACACTTTGAGGAACCTGATTGGAGCAGGGGTGCAGAGTAATGGGGTCTATCTTTATCAGTCAATTCGTAGTTTTCAAGCAAATAAAGCATTAGTAGCAGATTCGGTAGTGTTATGGCATCAGCGTTTGGGACATCCTTCATCGAAAGTAGTATTTTCATTACCTGGAGTAGGCAGTAGCAGTAAAAGTTGCTTAAATAAAAATTGTTTTGACAATTGTGAAGTGTGTTATTTTGCAAAACAACCTCGTACTTCTTTTCCTGATAGTATGAATAAAGCCGATAATTTGTTTGATATTATTCATTGTGACATTTGGGGTCCTTATAATACTGCTTCAAGTTGTGGTGCACATTATTTTTTGACAATTGTGGATGATTGTTCCCGTGCTGTGTGGGTGTACTTAATGGTCGGAAAATATGAGGTCAGTCAGTTGATTCAAAATTTTTGTTTCATGGTTAACACTCAATTTAATAAGAAGGTGAAAATTTGAGGAGTGATAACGGACAAGAGTTTATTTTAAAGTCTTTTTATGCAAAGAATGGTATGATACATCAAACTTCTTGTGTTGACACACCTCAACAAAATGGTAGGGTGGAACGTAAACATCAGGATATTTTGAATGTTGCTCGTGCTTCAAAATTTCAAGCTAATTTTTCAATGGAGTTCTGGGGAGAATGTGTATTAGCCGCTGTTCGTCTGATTAACAGGACTCCTACACCAATTTTAGATGGAAAATCACCTTATGAAGTTTTGTTTAAGCAACCACCGTCCCTATCTGCTATACGTGTATTTGGATGTCTATGTTATGTTGCAAATCGTCCTCGTGTAAAGGACAAATTTGGACCTCGAAGTAGAAAATGCATGTTTGTGGGGTATCCTTTTGGCCAGAAAGGGTGGCGTGTTTTTGATTTGGCAACTCGTGAATTTTTTATTAGCCGAGATGTAAAATTTTGCGAGAATATTTTCCCATTTACGGATGTTGTGAGTGATAATGATGATGCACAATGGGAGGCATATTTGCGTCAGCCACCTTTGGATGATGATGCTCGAATGGTCGATGGTGGCAATGTGGTGGAAGAGGTTCTTAGTGAGGTAGGCGATGGTGCTATCGTGTTAGAAGGGGATGGCGAACAACTTGGCAAAGGTCATCGAGTTCATCAACCGTCTTCAAAGCTAAAGGGTTTTGTGACTTATACTGTTCGTAAGATAGACCCTACTACTTCTGCAAAGTCTGTTCAATCTCGTTCCTCAGGTAAACCTTTTAATATAGCTTGTTATGTTGATTATAATAAATTTTCTGCAAGACACAAATGTTTTTTGGCAGCAATTACTAAAGGTAAGGAGCCAGCTTCATTCAAAGAGGCGGTCAAAAATCCAGGTTGGAGACAAGCTATGAAGGAGGAGATTGATGCACATGAACGTAGTGGTACGTGAACTTTGGAAAACTTACCTCTTGGAAAGAAGGCTATTGGTAGTGGATGGGTCTACAAAATCAAATATCAAGCTAATGGTGATGTTGAACGTCTCAAAGGACGTCTTGTGGTGTTTGGAAATCGACAGGTCGAAGTATAATGAGACTTTTGCTCCCGTTGCCAAAATGGGAACGGTTCGTATTTTTCTTTCTGTTGCTGTATCACAGAATTGGGAGTTACATCAGATGGACGTTTGTAATGCATTTCTTCATGGTGATTTAGAGGAAGAAGTATATATGCAACTACCTCCAGGCTACAGTAGTCCTATTCCAGGGAAGGTCTGCAGATTGCGTAAGTCTTTGTATGGTTTACGGCAGGCCCCTCGACAATGGTTTGCTAAGTTGTCTGATGCTTTGAGGAGTTTTGGTTTTGTTCAATCATACGCAGATTACTCCCTATTCTCCTATCAGCGGGTTAATGTTTCCCTGCATGTTCTTGTCTATGTGGATGATCTTATTATTGCAGGTTCTTCTCATGATGCAATTTTGCAATTCAAACAATATTTGAGTTCCTGTTTTCATATGAAAGATTTTGGTGTGCTAAAATATTTTTTAGGCATTGAAGTTGCTCGTAGTGATGAAGGGATATTTCTTTCCCAACGGAAGTATGCGTTAGACATACTAACCGAAGCAGGAATGTTAGGTTGTAAGCCTATTGATACTCCGATGGAGCAAAATCATCGCTTTGCGGTTGCTGAGGGGGAGCCGTATCAGCATCCAGATCAGTACAGGCGTTTGGTTGGTCGTTTGGTATACTTGTCTGTCACTCGTCCAGAGTTGAGTTATTCAGTTCATACTTTGGCTCAGTTCCTTAGTAATCCTCAGGTTGCTCATTGGGATGCTGCTATTCGTGTTTTGCGTTACATTAAAGGAAGTCTCGGTCAGGGTATTTTGTTACAACCTGGTGATATGCAATTGAATGCTTTTTGTGATAGTGATTGGGCGGCGTGTCCCCTAACTCGTCGATCGTTGTCTGGTTATTTTGCTCTACTTGGACGGTCTCCTATTTCTTGGAAGACTAAGAAGCAACCTACAGTGGCTCGTTCATCTGCAGAGGCCGAATATCGTGCTATAGAAGTTACTACTTATGAACTTAAGTGGTTAAAATCATTGCTATGTTCTCTCGGTGTGCTACATTCTAGGCCGATGCGACTGTTTTGTGACAACCAGTCTGCTCTTCATATTGCGAAGAATCTAGTGTTTCATGAGCGAACAAAGCATATTGAAGCTGTTTGTCATTTTGTTCGTAATGAGTTACAATCTGGAAGTATTTCCACGGCATATATTCCAACAGGTCATCAACTAGCGGATATATTGACAAAAGCTCTTGGGCGTCAGCAGTTTGCATTTTTATTACGCAAGTTGGGCATTTGTGATTTACATTCTCCAACTTGAGGGGGAGTGTTAGGATATATTTATGTATATATCTGAGTTTGAATAAGCACAGGCTTGTGTGTGCGTGAGTTTAGGAGTTGATAAGATATATTTACGTATATATCTAAGTTTGAATAATCAGGCATGAGTTTAGGAGTTTGAATAGGCTAGTGAATAGGAAGCCACGTCATTGTAAGGTTGAACTATATATTGAGGTTAATAGCGAATGAAACAGGTAGCAGTTTTTTCTCATATTTCTTCTTTGTTTAACAGAATCAATGGTGAAAAATGATGTAAGCTTGTTTCCAATCAAGCATAAGCTTTACATGGAACTAAAAACACATATACATGACCATCGCAACTTTTATAATGAAGCCTAAATCAAACAAATCCAACACGTCAACTGATTTTTCATCCCATGTAATCCCATTTTTTGGTAGCATCCATACCAAATACTTGGGCTCCGCCTGGGAGTTTATTTTCTACCGGTTTTAACTGGTTTTGAACGGCTCTATATTTCATGTGCTATCATTATCCTTGCTTGTAAGTTTTTTTCACACCGGTTATTGTTGGTTATAAAACCAATTAGAACCAGTGCAATATAATTTTGATGGCAATTCTCAACCCATCAAACTGGGGTGTTGTGAAGGGTTATAACTTTTTTTCCAATTATACCCCACTAATTATATCGTAGAATTAATCTTCACCAAAATAGAGAATAAATATATGGATATATATGTAATATTACTTTGAAGGAAAAATCTCAAAATCAGTGTATGTTAAACTCTCAAACATGTATCGGTTATAACAACACTTTATGTAAACCAATCAAAACCGCTACGATCATTTACGGTCAAAACCGGTACTCTCAAAACCTCTTATAACCGGTACCACAAAACTCTCAAATGGAGCCTTAGGACAAGATCTTTTACATTAAACAAGCTTTAATCTAAAAGTTATACAGACGGTATGATATACACAATGCAAGCAGCACAAATAATTCCAGGGCACCGTCCCAACCATATTCTATTCACTAGATCTGACATCCATTCGTAATGTTACCACTTTCTTTATTATCTTATATTAAATTTTTCGTTTAAACAAATCTTGAAATGAAATACACTAACAATACTTCAATCAACAGAGTAATATTTCAATTTGGAGTTGAGAAATTCAGAAACGGATGGATAATCAATACCTGATCGACGCTTGAAATTTGGAGTTGATAATTGCTGCTTGAAAATCTAAGCGCAGGAGATGCCTACGGTCTTTGATTCTTTAGTGGAATTTGGGGTAATAGATATAGGGTTTTGAGAGAGTGGCTATGAAGTATAAGGAGTTGCACTGTTTTTTCGCGTAGATATATGTTATGCCCATCTTTTACGTACCTTGTACTGACCATGATGCTCAAATAAAAATAATAACAGGGGAGACAAAAGGTGGTCGAAACTGGGGTTCTTGAAGGCTGGAAGACTGTTGAAAGACTGTTGAAAGGAGTTGTAATGCTTTGTTTTGGTTTCAGCAATGTAAATTAGTGTAAGAAGAGATTGCAGAGAAAGAAATTGTATACTTGAGAGAGAAATATGTAATGACATAACTTATCAAAAAGAATGAATAAATTCTTTTATTATCTCTTCTCATACACAAAATACAATTGATTTTCATAGCCTATTTATATACACTTCAGACTTTGAATACAGCTCATAACATGACATAATCAAACTTTGAATAGATCAAATAATCAATTACAACCTCTGCAATTTGAACTGGTCTTGACCAAGTTGTGTACACGTGCACATGTGCACGTGCACACACCATCTACTCATTACTGGGATTGACTGAAGGGTCGGCTGTCTTACTGGAGTCAAGCAGGTTCACATGATGGTTGGAGTCAGACTGCACTCCTCCTGAATCGCCACTAGTAGCCGTAGAAGCAATCTACACCTCTGTGTTCGATGAAATGCCACTATCAGTAGTTGAATGAAAACTGTTTGCAATTTTGTTTCTTCTTCCTTGCTCACCATCTTGCAATCGAATTTTTTGAACCTGAGACCTAACACTCCCTCCCCCTTCAAAATTTGACCTTGTCTCAAGGTCAAAAGTGGGAAACCTCTTCACCAAGTCCCAATAGTCTTCCCAAGTGGATTCATCTTGTGTTCTTTGTCTCCATTTAACTAATACTTGTGTAATGGCTTTGTTGTTCCTTGGAAATATCCTTCTGTCCAAAATGGTCTCTGGCTCATCAACAATCTCTTCCATAAATGTAGGATTATCCTGCTGAACAATAACCCCACTGTCTACCCTTCTTTTAAGCTGTGAAATATGGAATACTGGGTGTATGCGTGCTCCAGAGAGTAGCTCTAGTTTGTAGGCCACTTCTCCAATTTTCTGAATAAACTTGTGTGGCCCATAGAAAACCAGATTGTAGTGATCAGATAGTTTATATCGTGGAAGGTTCTTGCGGTGAGATATATGCCTTGTTAGGTGCTATGGAGTCGGAAGATGAGTTGAGTCGAGTTTTCGTGGTTATAGAATTCGTAGATGTTTTTGAGCCTGTAGTTGGATTGCCACCGATGGTTCTGAGAGCAGAACCAGCAAGTAGGCCGCCAAGCAAGATGACCCCTTCAGAAATGAGGGAGTTGAAGGTGCAGTTGGTGGATTTAGAAAGCAAGAGTTTTATCAGGTCGAGTAGTTCGCCTTGGGGAGCAGCTGTAGTGTTTGCTAAGAAGCCGGATAGATCGTTAAGGCTTTGTATCGATTATCGTCAGTTGAATGAGAGGACGATAAAGAATCGATATCCATTGCCAAGGATTGACGATTTGTTCGACAATTTGAGTGGAGCCAAGGTATTTTCGCAGTTGGATTTAGCGACAGGTTTCCATCAGCTCAGGGTAGAAGAGGAAAGTATACCTTTGATGGCATTTAGGACCAGGTATGGGTCATACAAATGGTTAGTCATGCCATTCGAACTGACTAATGCGCCAGCTTTCTTTGTGGATTTGATGAACCGAGTTTTCCAAGAGCACTTGAATAAGTTCGTATTGGTTTTCATAGATGATATCTTGATATACTCTAAGGATGGAAGAGAGCATGAAGTTCATCTTAGAGTGGTGCTTGAGACGCTGAGGCAGCATCAGTTGAAAGCGAAGTTTTCGAAGTGTCACTTCTGAAAGAACGAAGTGTCACTTCTGGAAGAAAGAAGTGAAATTTCTTGGTCATGTAGTCTCAGAGAAGGGTTTTTAGTAGATTCGACAAAGATTGAGGCTGTAAATAGTTGGAAGAGACCCGAGACAGTAACCAAGATAAAGAGTTTTCTTGGGTTGGTTGGTTATTATCGGAGGTTCATTAAGGATTTTTCGCGGATAGCGGCACCGATGACCAAGCTAACAAGAAAGGATGTGAAGTTTGTGTGGACCGATAAGTGTAAGGAAGCATTATAGAATTTGAAACACTTATTGACCCATGCACCTGTGTTGATTGTTCCGGAAGGGAATCAGGATTTGGTGGTTTATACCGATGCATATGGAACAGGATTAGGAGCTGTGCTGATGCAGAGGGGTAATAAGTGATTGCCTATGCTTCTAGACATCTTAGACCGCATGAGGTCAGGTATCTGACACATGATTTAGAATTAGCTGCAGTTATTTTTGCTTTGAAGGTGTGGAGGCATTACCTTTTGGGAGAAAGGTTTGAGTTATATACAGATCATAAGTCGCTGAAGTATTTGTTCTCTCAGAAGGAGTTGAACATGAGACATCAACGGTGATTAGAGTTTATTGCCACTTATGATTTTAGGATTGAGTACACACCGAGGAAAGGCAACAAGGTTGCAGATGCACTTAGCAGGAAACATCAGAATCAGTTTTGGCGATGATTGCTGAATGGAAGTGTGGGAAGCATTAGCCGATTGCAGAGTGCAGTGGAGATCCGGGGCTGGGTCTAGTGGAGATACCGTTGTATTATCTTGTTTAGAAGTTCAACCAGTGTTGATTGAAAAGATTACATCTAAACAGATGGAGGATTCAGTGTTAGCTGAACGAATCAGGAAGCTAAGAGAAGGAACTAAGAGCGATGACTTGAAAGATTTAAGTCTTGACCAGAATAGGTGGTTGATAAAATCTTCTGAGTGTTGGAAACATAAGGAAATAAGTCTTGGAGGAATGCCATCGTTCGAAGTTCACCATTCATCCAGGAGGTACTAAGATGTATCAAGATATGAGGAGTTTCTCCTGGGAAGGCATGAAGTGAGATATTGGTTTGTGTGTGAAGCAGTGCATAGTTTGCCAGTTGACAAAGGCCGAACACTAGAAGCCAAGTGGGTTGCTTCAGCCGTTAGATATTCTGATATGGAATTGGGATTCTGTATCCATGGATTTTATTGACGGGTTGCCAAGGTCGAACAGGGGAAATGATAGTATATGGGTCATAGTAGACAGGTTGACCAAGAGTGCCCATTTCCTTCCAGTTAAGTCAACCAGGATGGCACCTGTTTTGACAAAGTTGTTTATGAGGAATGTGGTTAGACTGCATGGAATTCCTAGTAGCATAGTTAGTGATAGAGATCCTTTATTCACTAGCGAGTTCGAGAGGAGTTTGTAGGAAGTTTTGGGAACCAAGCTCAAGATCAGTACCGCTTACCATCCACAGACAGATGGACAAGCGGAAAAGGTTAACAAAATCTTGGAGTATTTGTTAAGAGCTTGTGTTCTAGATTTCAGGGGATCATGGGAAGACCATCTGCATTTAGTTGAGTTTTTGTATAACAACAGTTATCAGACTAATATTGGGATGGCACCGTTTGAAGCTTTGTATGGAAGACCATGCAAATATCCCGTATGTTGGCTAGAGACTCGGGATAGGTTGGTTTTTGGTCCAGATTTAGTTAGAGAAGCTGCATAAAAGATTAAGGTCATTCTGGCTAGAATGAAGGAGACACGGTCTAGGCAGAAAAGTTATGTAGATAAGAGATGGAAAAATCTTGAGTTCTCGGTTGGAGATCAAGTTTTCGTCAAAGTTACACCGATGAAGGGTGTGATTAGGTTTGGTAAATCGGGGAAGTTATCACCGAGATTCGTTGGACCTTTTCCTATTATTAAGAGGATCGGGAAACTCGCATATAGGGTTGAGTTACCGAGGGCAGATGTCCATGATGTTTTTCATATTTCTCATCTCAGAAAGTGTGTTAGAGACTACTATTGCACCGACTTTGCTAGATGATTTAGTGGTATAACCGGACTTGACCATAGTGAGGAAGCCAGTTCGCATTGTTGCGAGAGATGAGAAGAGGCGTAGAACCAAGACGGTCAAATTAGTCAAAGTCCAGTGGAGTGAAGATGACATGGACTGTGCTTGGGAAGTTGAGAGCATGATTAGAGATACTTATCCTGACTTGTTTGATGGTATGTTTTACCTTCTTGTTCGATTTGTTGTGTACCTTATCATAATTTTGAGGATGAAATTTGTAACACCCCACGTTAAATTACAATTATATATGCAAATAATTTAATTAAGTTATGTACGTTTGAAATTTTAAAACAAAGAAATGTTTGTAAATGGGGCAACTAATTAATATTATTTGGAATACATATATATTTGTGTAACAAATAAATTAGAGAGAGAAATTATATAAAATCAATTAATAGGGAAGATTAATTGACGGTGTTTGTTTAAAAGGGAAATTAATATTCAATTAATTAGTAGATGTGATTAATTGACATGAACGGACAAGAAAGGGAACATATATTGTAGCAACTAATTGATATGATTAGAAACATATATGTTAGTGCAAGAGAATAAAATGGAGGAAGAGTAATTTATGCAAGTAATCAATTGTCAATTAATAAACATGGAGACTTATGGTAGCATATATAATTAAGATTGTGATTCAAAATTCAATTGTAGAATATATGCATGCAATAATTATGGGAATAAAATAAATTAATATGCATATATGCGACGAATTAATATGGTGTTGATTGGCATACTAAATTTGGTAAGAAATCATAGTGCAGGCATGGATTAATTGGATAGTAAATTAATTCCAGGTATATATGAAATCTATTAATTGGGTGATTAATAGAGGAATCTTATTTAAAAGAAATGTCACATTTAAAAATATATGTTTCCATAGGCGAGAGAGAAGGGGAAAGTGATTAATGAAAAGATTGTTGGAGAATCAATTTGAAATAAAAACCAGCTGCCGCTTAGTCACGTCTGCGCGCGATGTGAACCTGCCTTCCTTAATCAATAGATAGGATTATCTGCTCGGCAAGTACTATGACCCATTCCACTCTCTTGGTTGTACCTTCTTTTTGTTGAAATACCATTCATGCCCCACACCAGTGGTCCACTCACTTTCTTTCAGATGATTCAAAGCACGTAGTAAGTAGTATGATAGAAAGAATGAAACTCTCTTGGTTGTAGCGTTAAATGACGTTCATGTGCCCACTCACTTTCACAGATCATTCGAAACGTACGACTCCGTACCATCGATTCGGTTGTACGACTTCCATGAAAAGAAAGTGCTTTTCTGAACCTGCACTGATTAAGCAGAATAAAGATACCATTCACCTATGTTATAAGCGACACGCCAGTAGCAGAGGAAAACATATTAATTTAATGTCCATAGACTGAGTGTACGCTTTAGATTTTAGGGTTTTATATCTAATGGTTAGCACTGATTTGAACCACTATAAATATAGGTGCAGAGCCTCATTTTTATTCTCATTATTTGTCTCTTGCCTACAGAAGCTCTGCCATTTTTCTATCTCTCTACACTTTCTTAATAACAAAATTTTAGATCTAATTCACACGAATTTAGATCTAAATAGAAAGAGAATAGAATTAATTAGGGAATTAGGAATTGGTTCAAATCAGAAGGCTATGTCAAAGGTAAAATCCTAGATTTGAGTTTTATTTGCTATTTCTAATCCAAATCTCTTCCTTTTCTCTTTCAAATATTATAGATCTGTAAATATATCGTTTGTAATTCCAAATAGGGATTACAAGGGAGGTGAATATAGATGTTAGGGACAGATCTGAAATAAAAACAGGGAGATTTGGAAAGCTAGCAATGTGAGTGGATTTATTTATATATCTTTTAAGTTTAAGATATATTATCATTAATTCTCGTTTAGATGATTTTATTCAATAATTAATCCTATTAATTAAGTTATGCTGAACTATAAGGAATTTACAATTTATTTACAGTATTAGTATTTATTTACATATGTTTCTACGTTTTGGATTTCTATGCAAGCGTCATTCTTCTTCTATTTTCTCCTCTTTCTTCGCGTATAGATTAGAATAGATTAAACGTGAATATGGATTAAATAATTAATAATACTAAAATGAAGGAAATAAGATGTAAAGTAATAAAAGTTTGAGGAATGGAATTACTGTAATAAATTACATTAAAATGAGAAAAGTTAATTAATCTAATAACTGGATTTGGGAGTAACTAAAAGATTAATTGGTTGGTTTAGAAAATAGGATACATTTCTATAATTTAATATGTAAAAGACAACAATGAACGTAATTGCTAGAATAAAAGAAAGAAAAAGAGAATTAGTGTAAAATAGAGAAACCACTGTATTTTACACTATTCCAAAATAGTAAAAGAAATAACTAGCAGTTACGGATTATTGTTTATAGTATTATTTAATAATAAAATATGGAAATGGATTTTAAATATAGTTTTCATAACCAACCAAATAAAATTGAATTACTTCCTAGAATAGAAGATAATAAAGCAAAGTATGACATGAATCAAGTAAATTATTAGATAAGAACTTGAAGCTGTAAACGATAATGATCCTAGGTCTGCATTCACTGCGCAGACTATTTAAGAAGATAGTTATTATGATAAGTGAATTATATAATATAAGAGAATAAAAGAATATTCTATATCATAATAAAAGAAGGCGGATTAGAATAGAAAAGAAATGCTGGAATTATGTACGGACTATAAAAGAAGAGAAAATGACAATTACAGGTAGAATTATAGCATAGGTTACAATTAAGTAATAAGAACGGAAAAGCTTATTTTGAGACTTTGAATAAATTAATGTGCAATAATAATGGTAGAAGCTTATTTAAATAATTTATATTAAGTCAATAAGTAAATAAAGCAGGAATACTAAAAGAGGCTTATTTTAATGAACTTAAGATTTATATTAAGTTAAATAAGCAAGATAATGAATGTGGCTCATATCAACAGCATTCCCTATTAAATAAATGGAAATCTCACAATAGATAGAGGTGAGATGAGGGCAAGAATATGCTAATTAGGGTAAATAAGTAGCCAACAGAATAAGTAGTAAACTAAACGCAAATTAAAAGATTAGTCTTAGGGTCTAATAAAAGAATTGAGATGCGTTTGGAGCAGCCCAAAGGATGAAGCGTCTAACGAAGCAGTTCATCACGGATTTTAGAAATGGATAAACACGTCCAACTTAGTATTTTTGGGCTTCAAGGAAGTATGAGACTTCAACGGGACGTGAGGATACTCTAGGATGGCCCTCTGGGTAGGCCTAACGAAGCTGCACCCCCGGAAGCAGGTCTGTAGGCGTTCCATCAAGAGAGTATGCCTTGACTGCATTTGCATTGTAGGCCTAACGAAACAGACCTTTGTAGGCAGTCAGAAGGGCTTGGTGTCCGGAGTAGGGTATTCGTATGTCCAGTACTTGCAAGTAAGTTTAAGGATAGTCGCATGCGGATATCGGCCAGCATCAAGACCAAGAGTGATTTCGGGAAAGACTAGAGTTAAACCAACGGGCCAATGATTCTTTCACTATCGAGACATTGGATGAGGGACACCGCCATTTGGATGTTAGATTGTTTGCAGTAGGGCACAGCCACTGAACTCTTTAGAAGTCTTTCGGTTAGTTGAGGGGTGGCTGCGTGGGGCCATAGCCACGATGAAAAAGAGACAGACCAACTAGAATATCTGTATTGTAGGCCTAACGAAGCAGTACTTTACATATATATAAAATCCCCGACTGAATTCCGTACAAGGTAGACCTTTTTGGCGGGATTCAGATAGTAGACAGAACGATTACGTAGTCCTCAATGTACGCACTGGGTGGTACATTGTGGATGTCCGAGCACTGGCACAGACTAGTGTGGATGCGATTTACGTTTTCATAGTAAGTAGTGGAGCATCTGTATTGTAGGCCTTACGAAGCAGTCCTTTACAGATGTAGCTACCGAACGCTCACGGAGCAAGCCGATGGAGTATCTGTATTATAGGCCTTATGAAGCAGTCCTTTATAGATATAGCTACGGAGCAAGACGATGGAGCATCTGTATTATAGGCCGTACGAAGCAGTCCTTTACAAATGTAGTTACAGAACACTCTCGAAGCAAGACGATGGAGCCCTTTTCGAGGAGGATAGGGAAGGTACTATGGGTAGTACCTAGGACCAATATGGTCATTAGGCATATAGCTACATATATACCAGTTATTAGGTTTTAATCTACTAAGGAGTAGATGGGTACGATTCACGCACAGAGGCGAGAGTATTACAAACCTAATGAACCTAATATAATAGTAAATGGAAATAAAATGGTATATGTAGAATTAAGCTTAGAAGTGTATAATTTATCCATTAATCAGAACTTTAGTTCTGACCCCTTCCCCATAACATCCTACAGGTTAGGTAGATGGCAGAGACTTCCCAGCTTTAAGACACTAGTTTAGAAAGTGTTATTATATTGGTGAGTATTTACTTACTATTATATTTTAGTCAATTCCGCTGTGAGATATTTAATTGAGCTCTATTATATTTGCCTTTGCCTATTTGCAGGATACCAGATACCCAACTTGGGCTTTAGTAGGCTTGGGTTTTAGCATTTTTGCAAAAATCCGGACCCATTGGAATTCGGGTGGTTACAAAATTCTTTAAGGAAGGGGTCTGTAACACACTAGATTTTTGGTAACATTATTTAGAATATTTAATTAGCTAAATTAAATAAAATAATGTGTTGATTAGGGGATTGAGATTTGATTTTATTAAAGAGGTAATCGTGCCATTTAACAATGAACTAAAATAAGGGTTTAAAACGAATTAGAGGAGGGGTAGAATAGGAAAGAGGCCATTCCTATATCCTCCAAACCTTAGCCATGTAAAAATATACACGTTCATTATCATTCTAAATTTTGAAAACTCAAGGCTAGCCACCATTAACAAGGAAAAAGAAGATGAAAAGCTAGGAAGAAGCTTAAGCAAATCAAATCTATTCATATCTCAATCTCTTTAATCACAAATGCTAACATGAATAATGTTTACACCTCATTTTTGGTTGTGCTTTCGGTTTTAAGATGAATTCCGAATATTTTGCAATGATTTGCCATATTTTTGAATGATGGAATGTTTATATATACTTGTTGATGAATTATGGTTTTTCATGTTGAATTTATGATATGTTTTAAGGTAAAAACCCTATTAAATGACATCTTTTTGCCTTGTGAATTTTTATGAAGATCAGAAATAATATTTTGGAGATGGGTTTCAATTTTCAAAATTTTTGGAATTAATGTGGATTTTGAATTTTCTAGTAAAGAAAATGATAATTTGGGTTATAAATAATTATAGGTAAATAATATATGGTTTGGTTCTGAAATTTTTATATGTTAGAAAACATATTAAAAGAGATTTACTGGAATTTTTTTAGATTTTTTCCTAAGAGTTTTGATAGGTATATAAAATTATTTAAAGCATGGGACTTAAATGTTTTATATGTTTTAAAATGGAGAAGGGGCTTTTTGTAAATAATTTGAATTTGTTAATTCTGGAAATGGCAGCACTTTTGAAAAAGTAATATGGCAACCAATCAGATTTAGACAAACAAGGTAGGTTAGGTACAAAAGAAATAGTTTAAAAGTACAAATAAAAAGGTTTTTCACTGTTTCGTCTCCTTGGGCACCAGGTTCCGCCTCCGTACTATCGCCTCTAACACAGTTGAAACCAATGCATATGGTATCAGGCAACTGGTACGTAATGAATTGGATGTGGGCGAAAGGTATGTGGGCGAAACCATAGGGTTCTAAAAGGGTTGAAGCTTTGTTTTAATTTTAAAGAAAAATACGCTTGCTTGCTTTCGACTAAGATACTTTCGACTTGGTTGGGTTTCGACCAGGTCAAATGGTTTAAAAGAAAATGGTTTCAATTGGGTTGCATCTTTGTTTTAAAGGAATGCTTTCGACTAGGTCAAAACACCTAGCTTCCGCCATTTACCTTTCGATCCAGTATGTTTCGAAGGGATTGTTTTTATTTTAGAAAATCTGCCCATCTCTCCAATGCTTTCGAAGGGATGGTTTAGACACCATCACTTCATTACTTAGGAAATGGTTTCGAAGCAGTTGCTTTCGACTCAAATGTTTTAAGACCCTTTTTCTGTAAGTAAAGTAAAACCCAAACTGGTTTCGAAAGAGACGATTTGAATGATTTCAAAAGGAAGTGCTTTTGACTTTAATGGGATTATGTCCTTTTGCTCTAGTGAAAGGCATAATCCAGTGGTTTCGACCGAGGCATTTTCAAAGGGTTTTGAAGGAGTAAACTTTGAAGTGTTTCGAAAGGTATCCACATGTTTTAAATTAAACCCAAATGCTTTCGAAAGGTTTAGGTTTAATGCTTTCGAAAGGTTCTAAAAGAGGTATCGAAAGGGTGGTTCCGCAGAGGTTTTTAAGGAGTAGAAAGGTGTTGTTTTATGATGGTATCGAATGGTTTCGAAAGGAAAGGTTTTCCAAGGGTTTCGAAAGTCAACGTTTAAAGGTTTTTAAAAGAAAGATGTCAAAGGTTTTTAAAGCTTACGAAAGGGTCACTTTTAATGGTTTCGAAGGGGTTACCTTCAAGGGTTTCGAAAGGGTGTTTAAAGGGTTTAAACAAAGGTTCCGAATGTATTGAATAGGAAGTATAGCCTAAGTATTTTCAAGTTAAAAAGGATATTAACTTGTTTTGGAAGGATAGTTAATCTTCATTAAAATTCATCAACATTATTTTGAGTAAAGTATATATATCATCGCAAAATGGCTTAGAGTAAAGCTAAAGATATATTTTCCTTGTATATATATGATTTGAAGGACTAAATCATTTTGGAAAAAGTTTTCAAGGAAAATTTAAAGGGTAGTTAACCCTAAGAATAGATTTCGGGCAGTTAGTTCATTTTGCGGATAGTCAGCCTAGATTTCAAACAGCTAGTCCATTTTGATTCGGACAGTTAGTCCGGTTAGCGGCAGTTAGCCCAATTTTATGGACATTTAGTCCATTTTAGCATAACACATTTTGCTATTTTTTTCGCACAGATAGTCTTTTTGTTAGCATAACGGACCTTGCTATTATGTTGTGGAAAGATAGCTCACATATTACTTGTTTTACGGACAGATAGTCCATTTTTTAGCATAAAGGATATTGCTATTTTGATATAATCAGTTTGGTTGCAGGAAAGGATTTGCAATATATATATGTTTTGAAAAGGATATTAGTGAGGGGAAACCCATTCCGCTAAGCGGCGTGGTCTCACTTAATATCAGTAAACCGAGATGTAACAAAGTTATTCACACCAGGTTTTATGTCTGACTCAAAGTTTTTATTTCCCCTTAATCTCTCGGGTACTCAAAATTGATTTGAGTAGGCTGAGGGTTGAGGTTTTCAGGTTTTAGTCTTTTGGCGAATAAAGCTTCCGAAGATGAGCAGGTGGCTGACGGATAGCTAATTAGGATTGCAGATTATTCTGTTTATTTTTCCGCTGTGTATATTAAGTCAGATATGACAATATCTCTCTGATCAACCAAGGGGGCATTGTCGCTCTTGGCTTATTTTGTAATGATATATTTAATCATTGCCTGGGAAAAGTTAAGGAATTATGTAACATGGATATGAATTATTGTTTTGAAATGTAATCAGCAAAATGTTGTTTTTGAAATCTGTGATTTTGTTCATATTCATGTGCTTCTGATATTATGGATACCATTATCATTACCATATTTTGTCACCAGAAGTTAATACTATGGATGACTGCAACATCTGTAGCGCTTAGCTTTTGGCCTCCAGATACAGCATGTTACATTATAGCCTTTGGTTAGTTGGAAATTCCAATGCAAACTGTTGAAGCATACATAATATTTGACCACCATGTCCTGCTAAGTAATGTAGGCAATGAAATATGGAATATAATTCATGTGACGATCTGCAAAACAATCTATATATCTAACATATTCATTATATAAGTCATACACACAATATGCAAGAGGTAAATTGCTGGTAAAATGATATGAGACATGAGCTCATGAAGTTTGTTTTAGTTGGGACCAAAACTGCAGAAATGAATTGTTGGTAAACTAACTCTCTATGTCATGACACATATTCATATTCCTGATTTGTGATATGTTTGGTCAAGTGGCTCACAATGGTAGGAAAAATCCTACAAATGCAGACAGCACAATAAAAAAGTCAAATTATCTTACCTTTCCAATATAAGGTTTTTCGTTTGTAGCTTCAATAAGCAATAGGCCACCTAAAGTTTCACTTCAACTTCAACAACTTTGATCAAAACTCGATCATTGAGAGGTTTGAGATCCTTCACACTGTCATAATCTAGAATACCAACTATGTTATCTTCCTTCAGAAGAAGATGGTTGCTACCACTGAGTTCTCATTCTGTTCATGCGTGCTTGGAGTACCAAATTTTTAATCCCGTTTACATCAAGGAGAAAAGTATTGAGTTAAAAATTACAAGTTTATGGTGAATAACTTGAGTAAGGTTGTATTTATTTGCAATAAAACTAAGATTGGTAAAGGCCAATTTGTTTCAAGCAATTTTGTTTACTATCAAGAATTTAATACTTGATAACCAACAAAACTTAAGAATATCGTTGCCATAAAAAAGTCTTGAATGCTTAATAGTTGCAAATCATTAGAAAATTCCTACTATAACAACTATTGAACGATTCCATTTAGTATTAAGTACTTCAATAAGTGCAGAATGGACCAACCTAAACACTTTTAAAAGATAATTTGTTAGTTTAAAAAATAATAATAAAATATACTAAGATATAGACTCATTGGCTTTTATATCCTAAGTTCTAATATGAGCTTATTTAAAATAAATAAATAAATCTTGTTACTAGTAAGCAGGAAAGGCAATAAGTAATAGTCGTCTCATTAGTATAATCACACTTTTGTCATGTAACACTCTCTTATATATCTGAAATCAATCTTTTGAACTACATCGATCAACTTTACTTACCAAATTCGTACATAATCGGTTATCCTAACCTTTTAGTCACCTTAATACGTGCCCTTCACATACTTGAATTCAACTATATGATGTCAATAATGGAATAAGTAGAATATAAATTTTACTAACATACTGATAAGATCTAAACTATGTATATGTGATTTGGAACAACAAAATAATGGTTTGAAGGTGTGAAGAGAAGAAGAAATGAAGAAGATGAACAAACAGAAGAGACATTTTTCATCCAACATATAATTTCATTCATTTCATAGTCTTTAAATACAAATATATTCTAATATGATAGGGCCACTTAGCATTCCAGAAGTAAGTAATTTATAACAAACTAGACTATTCTAACAATCAATTATTTACTATAAAGAAAAGTTAATTTGTCTACATATGGCTTACTCCTGCTTCATGATGGTGCCAATATTTTGTGATATCTTCTACGATCATCATTATCCTATTATTGCCATCCCCTCAAAATATGACCCAAGGTCAAGTATAAAAAAACTATTTCTTCCGAACCATAGTTTTCTAAAGAATTAAAGTATCTCTAAATTCCTTAATAATGTGACACATAATTTGCTTCTACCACCAATCACTATGCTCTAAGCAATCAAAGTAGTTGTAGTACATATCCTCAACATTTTACTCCTATAGTCACTCTTTTTTGTCCATTCGATCATATGATTGCCATGGTTATTATCATATTTAGGTCATATCTCAAAAAAAAACATCATTTACATCAATTGTATGACCACCAGGATTATATATGAACACTACCTTTCCAAAAATCTTTTTGCCACCTGTTTCAAGCATTAAATCAAACAAATTATGTTCATAGTTTTCACTCACTTCACCATATAGTTTGCAAACATAACTAACCTTTCCATGTTCAGAATGTACATTTTTATAGATGATGAAAAATCTGAACTAGGATTGCAGAGGTGAAAATATAATTATTGTCTCTACTTTCATGGGAGCATTTGCTTTTAGCAGGTCAATTAACTTCATGAGAGAAGATACATGTGCATGGGTTGAAAATTTCACTAAAGATTTCTCAGTCACATTTACCTCAGCATCTATCATTTTTTCTTCCATACATAAATCTTTCTTCAATGTACTGTGACTGTCCAGATCTGATTCTGCATAACCAACATCATATAACCGTTTATTTATGTCCATAAAAGTTGGCGATGTATCAATTGGAGCAATAGTGGTTTCTTCCTCAATGTCATATTTGATAATCCTGTTCACCTTCACTCCGGTATAAAAGTTGGAACCACCATTTTCCTTTGATTCGTTGTGTATCCTTACAATGTCTATATATTGCACCTTGGAGTTTCTAGAATTGTCCGTATACTTAATCAAAGCTTGGGAATTGTTCACGAGTTGTCCTGATTGCATATGTTGTATTAGATTATTGTTAGTGGAGCTTGGCGATGATTCTGCAGGTGGAAGTGGTGGCACAATAAAGGATCTCGGTTATTAGTGATGGAGAATTATAGGAGAGTTTAATAATTATTTCAACAAGGATATATGCAATGAATTCTAGGGTTGTTTGTCTTAATTGGAGGATGGATTTGATTTTGGCTATGTTTGATTATTGAGAAGCAACGTTGAATTCTTGAGATGAGAG
Source organism: Allium fistulosum (assembly GCA_030737815.1). NCBI lineage: Eukaryota > Viridiplantae > Streptophyta > Magnoliopsida > Asparagales > Amaryllidaceae > Allium > Allium fistulosum. Next base: position 362,355,312 of record CM060904.1, read on the forward strand.
TGTGGTGTTGATAGTGTCGATAAAGGCTTGATGCTGGTAAAGAATATGTTCGATTTGATGGTTGAGGATAGTGGAGGTCTAATCCATGTTCAAATCGACGAAAGCACCAATTGATACGCTCTAAACTATGTATTTGTGATTTAGGATAGCAAAAATATGGTTTGGAGGAGAGAAGAGAAGAAGATACGAAGAAGATGAACAAATAGAAGAGATATTTTTCATCCAACAAATCATTTCATAGTCTTTAAATACAAACATATTGTAATATGATAGGGCCACATGGCATTCTAGAAGTAACTAATTTGTAACAAACCAGTACTATTGTAACAATCATTTACTTACTATAAAGAAAAGATAATTTGTCTACATATGACTTACTCCTGCTTCATGATGGTGCCAATACTTTATAATATGCTTCTACTATCATCATTATCCTATCACATACTAAAGAAATATTGCATTATGTAACATATGTGCACCGCTTATGCAAAGTACTACCGTAAAAACATATATTATTGAGGTTTAGATTTATAGGTCATTTGATATATATTTCAAGATTAACTTTATGTGAGCCAAGCAATTACTTGAATGCTAATATCAACTTATGTTGTGCCAATAGTTTTACCATTACCTATTTTCATGACTTCACCACTTTGTGGCTTTGTCTAAGCGGTTGTTGGTAGCAAGATTCCACTAATTGTTTTCTCCACAAGAAATTTAATCTTGACAAGCACTCTATCACCTAAGGGCTTGATCATGGTATACTTAGGTGCAACTACAGTTGCTGCCTTTACACAGAATCCCTATTAAGTTTTCTTATCATATCTAACACAAAGCGCACCTTCAACAGGCGAAGCCCTAAACACAGGAGGCGAAATTCTAAGCCCATCAATTAATTGAATGTTCTTCTTTACACTCATTTCGAATCCAAATTTTGGCAATGCAGCCATTGATTAGGACTAGAAGAGCTACTGAACTATGAAAAGATAAGGTTTTGAGTCTAATTTGAGAGATATAAAGAATAATATTTAGGGAATATATAGTTTTCTATTTTCCAAGTGAAGAATGATTTTTCTAGTAAAACTTTTTTCGCTAAAATAACTTTTTACACGCTTTTGGGATCTGGTGAAAGTTCTGTACATAGCTTTTTTATTTTGCTAATATAGGAATCATAATAATTAAATTTGAAATGTTATTTATCAATGTTTCTCAATGCTATCAATAGTGCTTTTTTCATGTAATGTAAACTTTATAGAATTGAAATTAAATTGTATGTATTAAAAATTAAATGAAAGTGGTTAAAATGAACTAATAACATTATACATATGAAAGAATTTCGTTTTTATTAATAAAATGGGCTAAAAGATTACTAACAAACCCGAATTAGCCCATTATTCTTTTATTTCAACAAAGAGAGAATACTTTATCTTGGATTTCACTCCTTATGCTTTAAACAAAATAATTATGAAAATCATCTCCTAAAACTCTCAACCCTAAATTCTTAATTTCAAGCTAAATTCAAGTGAAAAGAAAGTCAAACAAGAGGGTAAATGCTCCCGACCATTTTCTAAGCCTATATAACCCCATGTATTAGTGAGCAGAAGAAGGATTTTGGGAGCATTGGAGCAAGTATTAGTGAAGTTAAGGTTTATTTCTTACTTAAGGTGAGTATAACTACTACCATATGCCTTGTATGCTTGATTAATAGCTAAATTATGACGCTATTTTTATAGTTGTTTGTGATGATTTACTAAAGATGTTTCTTAAGTGTTTTCTAGTTATTGTGAAAATATTGTTTCTGTGTTGTTTCCGTTTACTATAAAATCTAAACCGTACAAATGCGAAGGAAACTCTAGCCAATTTTTTATGGAATGTTTGTGTGTTGTAATACATTAAATGCATGTCATATTTGTGTTTGAAATTGGTTAATACTGATGTTTTTGTGTTGTAATACATTAAATGCATGTCATATTTGTGTTTGAAATTGGTTAATATTGATGTCATAATCAAGTTGAAGAAGTAAGGTAGACCATGATGTCGGTAGAGCATAGAACATGCATTCTCGGCATGTCACTTGGATACTGGTGGAGCTTCTGTTGGAGTACCGGTGTGCACACAGATCCACCATTGGTTAGCACCATTGGAATATGTTTCCATCCAGAGCTTGTTAATGAGATTTTTCATGTTAGAAACATCAATTTTTTTTTGAAGTAACCATAATGCGAAACACTTTCATGATTATGAATCAGCAAAATTAAGTAATATTAAAATTACCTTTAAAGGACGTAATTATATCGCTTTAATGCTTACGTAAATATAAGGGAAAATATTCAAAATTCTATGTGTGGTCTCTATCAATTCGTTAATGTAATCCATTTCAATTCAAGTACCCAAGACAAAAAATAGTAAACTAATGCGGCAAAAGCAATAAATGACACAAAGAATTTATATGGATTGGATATTAGTCAATCCTACATCCATAGATAAAATGTTTATATCTTTTTCTTTGATTCTTAGTACAAACAAAAATGACAGAGAGTACGATTTTCGATTTCAGTGTTCAAAAGAGTAATGTAAAAAATCCCTTCTTCTTTGCTACAATGCCATATTCTTTTATAGTACATAGAGATTCACACGGATTGCAAACGTCCATCTTCTGCCATTATGATTCCTACCTTTGGATTATGCTACGTGTCAATCATCAGTCTTTCTTATTTACCATACACGGATTGCTGATATGGTCTTCAGTAGGAAACTTTGGTTTAGGTCAATGGATTTTGAACTTGGGCGGGAATCTTTAAATTAAAGCTAGAAATCCGAATTTGAATGAGCCATGATTTGGTATGGGTTTCTTAATTATTTGAAACTGCAAGGGTTGAGCAGTATTGGCCTTTCTTTGTTAAGCTTTGTTCCAATGAGGGCGAAGCCGTAGTCCAGATTATTCCTAGAATAGCTTAGGTTGGGTTTTGGTGATGTGGCTAGGCTTTAAAATAGTGGCGCAGTCTTATTTACTGAGCTGTACAATTTGACTTTAATTACTCTTATCGTTGTGCTTTATTATTGTTTTAGATGGAGCAATGCAGTAGGACTTCAGAAGTGTTAGCGCAGTCCAAATGCTATATGACACTAGTCTCTTATGTGATTATGAAGGTGCCGTTTTCAATGATCCACTTTTGATGGCGGAGTTTTGGAGTGCTTAAAACCATGCAATCCTTTTATGTTGGAGGCAGCTTCTTGCTATGATTTTATTATTGCTCATGGGTGGCTTGTTGCTATGTTTCTCCATTCGAATCTTTGCATTTGTTGGGTAGTATATATTTAGAATTGCGACACTATTCTGTCATATCAGTGTCAAATCAGGATGGAGACACATCCTTAGTGCTTAGATATTAATATTAGATTGTGGCACAACCCTGCCACTTTAATGTTAGTTTAAGATTAAGGTGCATTCCTATTACGTATAGTTGCTTTATGAATTGTGCCATAGTTCTATATCATTGGTATTGCTTTTGGAGCAGTAACACAGTCTCTAAATCTGGTTGTTATTTAAAGATTGTGCCGTAGTTCTAACTTATCAAGGCTAACTTTTTGAAACTACAGCACAACTTTCATATTTGGTACCTAAAGGTTGTGTCGTAGTTCTACCCATTGAATCGAGTGTCTGGATTGTAGATTAGTTCCTATACTTTGTGGATATCTCATATATTTAGCGCAGTGTTATAGTGCTAAAGTTGTACTCAATAAAATGGCGTAGTCCTTGTGTTTTTTCACAGTCTAAGGACTTTGGCATAGTATTTTCTGGACTTTGCTCTCACTTTCTTTCCATAATCCGACTTCTATTGTGGGAGCAGTACTTTTGGCTTGATGCTTGCATTAATTTTCTTTTGATAATATTTGGAAAATATGGACGTAACACTTTCCCCCAAGTCTACAACAATCATAGGTTCGTGTGGAATTTTCTTTACTCCCATATTTTTTATGACATATCACTTCTTGTTTCTCTTTCTTCTTTTCAGAAAGGAGAAAGTTTTTATTGCCATATCACATTTAATGCCTAAGTACATGTGTTAATTTTCTATTGGCCCATTTTTAAAAAAATTTGTTTCTTTAATCTTTTTGTTTCCTAAGAAAATGTGTATGGGTTCTTGCGTTAATCTCCCTTGTCATTAATCAATCAACACTTTGGGATTTTCCATAATTCCAATTTCATGGTGGAGATTCAAATCGAGGTGAGTATATATTCTTCTCCTTCCTCTTTATTTCTTTATGTGCTCTCGAACACATTAGTTACAAATCTCTTTTTTTCGATGAACAAATTTTCTTTCAAACAAAAGTAAGGGTATTCATTTTCTTGTTATTTCCTCCTCTATATCTTAGTGGTAGTTGGTAACCAATCCAGTGTTTTCATTATGAAATCTTCTTCTATCGAGGGAACCACTTATCCCTTATCCCTACCCTTAAAATAACTGAATTAGGGAAAATATAGGGTATTCTAGGTCATTTTGGTTTCGAGGGTTACATAGGTATGGTACCTGAATCTCATGAATGTATCTATACTCCTTCAAATGGTTTTATTTCTAATACTTCCAAGCATATTCAATGTGGGCTTTACCTTCCTCCCAATCAATTCTTTGAGAATAGCTATCTGCCATTAGTATTGCCCTCATTCAACTTTCTCCTATTTAATATTCCATTTTGATCACCACTTTCATACTTTATGCAAAGAATTTCTCTTCTCTTTCCTGTGAGGAACTTCAATTCCTATTTGACATTGATAAGAGTCCTTCTAGGGTGATTTTGAGTTTTATTACGCCCAGGCAATGAAGTTGGTTCTAATGTCTATTCCTCGAAAGACCCAAAAGTGGAATAATCAATATTTTTTCACTTTGAATTTAAATAACTTTCCTTCTTCTTTCCAACCACATCCCAGCAAACCTATCTTTTCTAATGAAACCACTAGGTCATTCATATCTTGTAGTAAGGATATCATGGGTTGTGTGAAGATGGAAAATAAAGTCATTTTTTACCGAGTTGTTACTACACAAGTATGATTTTCTATGTACTAACCACAACTTCTCTTGCTCTATCTTTAAACTCACCTCAGTTATGGACGAATCTAGGGGTATAATTTGATAAGATAGATGATGCAATTATATTTTATTAGTATTTTAAAGATAATTATCGATCCTAGATCCTTTTATGTAGGTAAAATGGTTGGTGGTCTTTCTGTTGTGTTTCTTGACCATCAAAGAAATTGGAGACATCAAAGAAGAATATGGGTGCGAAGAGGAGAAAGGATGGCGCTGAATCCTCTGACCGACCTCCCAAGAAACCTCATATGCCTCCTCCTCCTTCTCTTCCTCCCCCAGAAGTACTTCCCATTTCACCACTCCAGTTCTTTCAAGACTCAAGCATTTTCTTTTTGCCCTTGCCTAAGGGTGCCATCACCGATCTCGTTGAGAGGGTAAGGCATATTGCTTTGGACGGTTTGTCCCACATTGCCTCTACCCCCACAATCTTATCCCATTGCTCTACCATTTCCTACATTCTCCTTCACCAAGATTTCTACTGAGCTTGAAAGGATTTGGTCCTATATAAGTGCCTTCTTTTCTTTCCTTACTTAATAACATTGTTTTGTAGATTCTCATCTTGTTTATGTTTGCTTTACAATAGATAGGGGCTTTGGCATCTGAGGCTCGAAAGAGGGCTATGAATGACCAGATCTTATCTACTACTCGGATCGCTAAGCTTAAGGCGGACCTCAGTATAGCGCCTCTGAGAAGACCAGAGTAGACAAAGAGCTTAAGGCTTAACGGGAGAGAGTAGAAAAGGCATGAGGGCGATGTAGGCCACAAAGGAAGCCTTGAAGTGGAAGAGTCGAGAGTTAGAAGGGAAAGATAAAGCATTGGGGGAGAAGGAGAAAAAGGCAGAGGAGTCTAATGACAGGCTCGAGCAGATTAGTTAACGACTGCTTTCCAAGATGTATGACGTAGTTAAGTGCTAATTTTTTTTGTCGCCTGCTTAGGTGATATTAATCTTGAGGTTGACTTTAACTTCTTGGGGTTATAACCCGCTTTTTAGCTAATCCAATTTCAACTAGACTTAGAAGGCCAAAATGAAGATGAGAAGTGTCACGAACTGGAAAACATGCTTAGAAAGGCTAAAAGATAGGACTCAAGAAGTTTGATGGAAACTGGGCTAAAGTAGACCACTCGGTACCGAGAGGAACCTCTCGGTACCGAGAGATTTTTCTTCTACTTCACACCTCTCAATCTCCTTATACTCTAAGTACTTCTTCAAGCAATCATGATAAACTGCTTTTTCTAGAAGATGGACAAGAAACACTAAGGATTTCGAAGAAGAAAGTAGGAAAAGATAAGCGATAACATGTCGAAAAGAACTTGACCTTCAGGGAAAAAGAGTTTGGCATGTATCGAATCAGAGAAAGAAAGGCAAGATAGATAAGGTAAAGGACTCTCACCCAGAAAAAAACACCTGGTAGCGAGAGTTTTTTGTTGGAGATTGGACCAGTGTGTTCCTTCCTGTACACTTGGATTTACATATAGACTATATTCAACATGCGCTCCTAAGTCTACTAGCGAGTTTCTCTATAAATACAAGACTTATAGCAATTGATGAGGGGATTCACACTCTGGGTCTTCTTCACTCTTATCTCCTTCCCTAATATACTCTAGAAACTCCATTGTAAATCTAGGATCCACTAGATTATGGTCAGATCCGATAAAATTAGTTGTAAACGAAAGAGAAAATGACTAATAACAAAGACTAAAGTGGACATAGGCCAGCGAATTTGCTGAACCACTACTAAAACCATGTCTCCTTTTTTGCTTTTACCTTTATTTTGTTAGAATTGGTGCTTTCATCTGATATTTGGATGTTGGTGCCATTTTTAATATTAACATTTTTGTGCTTTCATTGAGAGTTGAACTAGATTTCACAACCTAAAGCTTGGATCTGAAGTTTGGAGAGGATGAAGAGGCCCTACACCAGATCTAAGATTAGAGGGAGTCAACTAGAGCATAGTGGCAGCTAGGAGGTGTCTTTAAATTCTAATCAGTCCGTCTACGTGACCAAAGACGATATGGAGAGAATGATGAAAGAAATGCATGATGAAATAATGGCTTGACAACAACTGATGCTTGATGGATCTTTCTAAAGGATGGATCAACAAAGAATAGTAGAAGCAGTTGGAATTCAAAACCTAAGGCAAGAAACCAACGCGGGAGCATCAGAAATTGGGGCAAAGAAAACTGGAACATGCCCTCCACGATCAGAACCAGTAAACACTAACAATTATCATCTCGATACCGAGAGGAATTTACTTAGAGGCACGGTCCATTTGGATCTAGGATGTGCTCTAATGCCTGGAACGGATGATGTTGCAGCTAAAGAGCCAAATCAGAATGTGAATGCACAACAAAAGGAGCTGGAACTATAAGCCCATCATAGGAACGAGGGGTAGGATGAAGATATGGAACGGAGACTTCCATTGGATACCCCATAATCGGGATGGATTTGAGTTTGGTTCGATTCCCTTACCTTACATTTTATTTTAAATAAATGATGCAAAATTACTTTCAGACTGCTTACACGTGTACGAGATTCTAATCGGTCCCTAGGCATACTCTGAGTTGGATGTCTGAAGGTGATCCTTAATAGGATTAGATGTTTTGATGTTTGTTAGATGCCCTACTTAAGCTTCATGAGAGATGACTGGCATCTATTAGGAAACACCAACGAAGATTGATGACCCACTGAAATTGATTAGGATTTTATAAACCACTTGAACGTGGTGACAGATACTGATTATGGTAGTCCCATAGACGAGGCAGTGACTACAAGAAGCCCCCTTACCGAAGAGTAAGTGAATGGACTTGCTTGTCATTGAGTCCCCTTGACAAAGAGCAAGTGGATTGAGCTTAGAAAGGGTCCAGAGAGATCAAAGTCAAGTCCCCTCACCAAAGAGTGAGCGGATGGACTTGCTTGTCACTGAGTCCCCTCGTCGAAGAGTGAGAGGATTAGACTCTACATGGATCTGGAGAGATCAAACCCTAGATTGAATGATAAATGATCCGAAGATATGGAATCCTAGATTGGATGACAAATGATCCAAAGAGATCAAATCCAAGATTAGATGTGGAATGATCCGGAGAGATCACACCCTAGTTTGGATGAGACCCTAGATTGGATGGAACCCCAGTTTGGATGTTAAATGATCTGGAGAGATCGGGTCCTAAAGTAGATGTTGACTTGACCTTAGGATTTGAAAGACTTGTAATTAGACTAGAATAGATAAATCTCGGACGAACATGAGATGGTTTTGACATACAATATGATAACTTTAGATGAAAACATACTGATTATGATTCATGACTAGCATTTAAGCAAGGACTAGAGTCCTAAGCTATAGCAGGTCCGGAACAACCTTTGGTTTGCAGGAGAATATAAAGGAACTAGATGATTCACCCAGATCGAGATCAATGGATGGCCTAAGAGCTCAACCGTCAAAGACTAGCTATTGCCGAAGCCCGTTCTTGAACAAAGCACACCTTGCATTTATAAGGCGTACTTTGGGGGGCAAGTGTTAACCCGCTTTTTAGCCGAGTCTATTTCAACTGTATTTAGAAGGCCAAAATGAAGACGAGAAGAGTCACGAACTAGGAAACATGCTTAGAAAGGATAAAAGATTGGACCCAAGAAGTTTGATGGAAATTGGGGTTACATAGATCACTCGGTACCAAGAGGAACCTCTCGATACCAAGTGTTTTTTTTCCACTTGGCACATCCTAATCTCCTTATACTCCACGTATTCTTCAAGCAATCGTAATAAAGTGTTTTTTCTAGAAGATAGATAAGAAACACTAAGGATCTCGGAGAAGAAAGTAGGAAAAGGCAAGCGATATTATGTGAATCATCAAAAAGAACTCGATCTTCAAGGAAAAAGAGTTTGTAATGCACCAAATTGGAGATAGAAAGGCAAGAAAAATAAGATAAAGGACTTTCATCCAGAAAAAACCAACTATTACTGAGAGGAGCCTCTCGATATTGAGAGGTTTTTGTTGGAGATTGGGTCGGCATGTTCCTTCTTGTAGACTTGGACTTACGTCTGGACTTTATTCAATGTGGGCTCCTGAGTCTACTAGCGAGTTTCTCTATAAATACCAGTCCTATAACAACCGAAGAGGGGATTCTCACACTCTACGTCTTCTTCATTCTTATCTCCTTCTCCAAATATACTTTAGAAATTCTATTGTAAATCTAAGATCCACTAGATTGTGGTCATTAGATCTAATAAAATTAGTTGTAAATTGGAGAGAAAACGACTATTAACAAAGGGTAAAGTGGACGTAGGCCGGAGAATTTGCCGAACCACTATAAAAATTGTCTCTATTTTTGCTTTTATCTTTATCTTATTAGAATTCGTGCTTTCATCTGATATTTAGGTGTTGGTACCATTTTGGCATCAACATGGAGGACTCTACAAGGATAGAGGATGTCCTTGCATATTGTAGGGCCGAGTGGGCTAAGGAGATGGTCAAGGATAATGCTTCCCCTTTTGCCTCCCAAGACACCTCACTGCAGTAGGATAATGATAACGCACAGCCTATGGGGGTTGAGGTCATCTCTACTTTCCAAGTCCATGTAATTACTTGAGCGTTTGTAGATAATTTTACTATTCTTCTTGGATGTTCGAATCTTTTGGTGTATAATAAAGTAAATTTTTTCCAATTTTGTCATGACCAATTTCTTTGATTGTCTTACTGTTTTGCAACTACACTATGAATGAACATATTGTTTTCATTACTTTGTTCTTTATTGTCTTTTAAGGAAGTAATTTTTACTAAAATTCTAAAGGAAAGCATGGAAAAAATTCAAACTCAAACCGCAGACCGCCTTGGTCTTAGTGCGGTAATGATTTGTAGGTTGAAGAAAGAGTTAGATGACGTATTCGCGCAACTTAGAGAAGAAACCCAAGGGTTGCTTTCAAAAATTGACCAAGTAGTTAAAGAAAAAAAAGCACCTAGTGATTTTGTGCTGTGCCATTGGCGCTATACCCTAGAGAGAGGTTCTTTTCCTCTTGATAGCCCTCATTTAGAATGGTTTAGTGTTTATACCAAAATTGGGCACAACACTCTTCGGAAGTCTTTGAAGAGATAAAGTGAAGAAATTAAATGGAAAAAGAGGAATTATCTAACAAAAACTACAAATTTCAAAAATGAGAATAATTAAAATGCAGAGAGACACAAGAATTTAGAGTGGTTCGGCGTATTGCCTACGTCCACTATTAAATAGTTTGTTTTATTAATCTTTCTTTGATGTTTACAATTGATTTTAGCAAATTACAACGAATAACAATGATTTGCAGCAGTGAAATTCGTTGGTAGCAGCAGCAATGCAGTTCAGATCTGGATCTGGCGGAGTCCGGGCGTTGGAGATCTCAAAGAAGAAGAAGAACCTCTTTTCTGTTGACTTTGGGGGTCTATTTATAGGTGTAGGAGGCTGATATTTCGCTCAAATCTCGGGAGACACTCTCTGGCACGTGACCAGGCCCGCGCGCCCAAGCCCGTGAAGTTTCGGTCCGATCCGTGATCGATACGAACAAATTTCGTATCGATCAAGATTTCATCCAATGGAGTCGAAATTTGGCGTGGACATTCTTTAGCATGCACATAGTCTTCAGTGAAAATTTCATAGCATTTGGACTTGTAGATTAGGAGATATGATCGATACGAAATGAGATTCCCGGCAGGCTGTTTCGTTCGACTCGCTCTGTTCGACTCGCTTCCATTCGACTTGGTGACGTGGTGCTTGAATCTCACTCTGCCCTTGACGCTGTTTTGATCGAGTCGAACTGTGCATTGATTTGAGCGAGTCGAAGTGGAGCGTCTTGAGGGATTCAAACAGTGGCTTCGCCAATGGAGTCGAACTCGATGGAGTTGAATAGTGGTTCGAGCGGAGCGAGTCGATGTAGGCATTTCTGAGGGATGCGGGCTGAGCGAGTCGAAGAAGGCATCTGATGGAGGTGAAGCGGAGCGAGTCGAAATAGTCACTTCCGATGGTTGCGAAGCGAGTCGAATCTGAGCGATTCGAAGTTGGCTTCTGATGGTTGCGAACGAAGCGGGTCGAAGTATGGCTCGAAGCGAAGCGAGTCGAAATGTGCACTTCCAATAGATTCGAACTGGAGCGAGTCGAAGAAGGCTGTTCTTAACCAATTTTGTATCATTCACAACTTGAGCATACGAACTCAGATTGACTTGAGATTTGGAACGTTGACTCTCATAACTTAGGTCGTCATGCCATATCAATTTTAGCTCGATCCGGACTCGGACAAAATTCGTCGATATCCATAGTGAGCCTGTGTATAACTGATCTCTAGGACGGGCCGTCATTGGTTACTAGTCAATTCCTTGGTGTCACGGCCTTGCCAAAAGGTGGGATAACATTTGCCCCCCAAAGTACGTCTTGTGAAAACATGATGTGCTTTGAAGTGCTGCAATCTTTATTCTGAATAGTTATCGTCTTTTTGATGAAAGCTGTAATCTTCGACTGTTTTTCTCGATAATGTAAACTGTTGACTGTCAACTGCTGTACCCTGTATTATTGCAACCGATTGCTGTATGCTGGCGATTAGTTGTTTGCTGCTGTAATCGTTATTAGATAAGATTTTGATTCCTGTAAATCTGGAACACTGAATATTGATCCGACATACATGCATATATGTTAACCTGACTCTCGTTGACGTTCGTACGTTCACGATTCGTTGTCAGTTTATTTTATATTGAATTCCGTATCGATCCTCTCTTGAACCGACGTGAAATTCGTGGTAACAACGCTCGATGGTTGTTTTTGAATGTTCCTTCGTAACGACCCTCTCCTGAATCGATGTGAAGGGTTGAAACATTGAAGACAATTTTTTTTATTGAATTTAGGGATGCGAATTGAATATTTCGAATCGATGGAGTTGGCCTCTGGAAGCAGTGATTTGATGGAGTTGATCTGCACACGAGACGGAGTCGAAGGTGATCGATACGAAGTGTGGTCTTGTATCGATGGAGTCGAACTGCACAGGGGACGGAGTCGAAGGGGAGACATAGTCGAAATGACTGCTTGTTTTGCTGCACCGGAGACGGAGTCGAAGACAAGCGATACGAAGTGATGCTTCACACCGACGCACTGGAGAGGGAGTCGAAACGCGTGTTCGAATCCACCGGGATACGAATCGTTTATTCCCTTTGCTTTCGAGTCCATATAAATACTTTGTACTTAGCCATTTTTCCACTTTTTACCTTTCGCTTTCCTTCCTTGCCTTCGTATCACTTAGAAACTGGAGAAGAAAGAAGAAACATTCCTACCTTCGAACCGATTCATACCTTCAATCATTTGAACTAACTGACAGATCTAGGTAATCCAATAAGCGAATCCATGCGTAAACGATGAGACTCGGGTTTTTAGCACTAAATCAATCAGAGTTGCAATCGATAGAAAATTCCTTGGCCTCAGCTTCGCGCCGATCTGGAGTAGGGATTTTGAGATGATGAGGCGGAGGCCTTCGTATCGATCGATGGTGGAGCTTCGCATCGAATCGAATGCTTTGAATACGTGGATCGATACGAAAGGGTTGCGTCTGATCGACTCGAAATGATGGCCTCAGATCGAGTCAAAGTGGAGTGCCTTGGAACGAGTCGAAATGGAGTGCCTTGGAACGAGTTGAAGTGGAGTGCCTTGGAACGAGTCGAAATGGAGTGCCTTGGAACGAGTCAAAATGGAGTGCCTTGGAACGAGTCAAAATGGAGTGCCCTGGAATGAGTCGAAATGCGCAGCCTTCTCGGATCGATTCGAACTGGAGGTTTTAATCGAGTCGAAGTGTTGAGCTCCGATCGATTCGAAATCCTTAGCCCCTTGATCGAGTCGAACTTGCATGCCAATCTTCTGACCGAGTCTAACTCGTACGCTAATGACCATGATTTATCGAGGCGAACACGGCTCTCGTGAGCGATACGAATTGATCATTAAAAAATTTAAAACTCCTTGCACACTTGAACAATTGACTCCGACGAGCTTCAAACTTGCATAACTGGACTTAATCGTTTCACCGCATATCTGATTGCCTATCGAAGCTCGTCGATGAAACTAGAACTTATCAAAATGATAACAAATTTTAACTTGAAATGATAGTTAATAGCTGGATGGCACGGTTGTGACGGTCAGCGATGACCGTCCTTCCGACTGAATTCCGAAGTCTCGTCGTTTACATGCTTTCTTTAATCCTGTAGATCTTCTCAGATGATATACAGTACGACACTGCACAGCACACACTCACACACTTTACACTGGGGGATGCACGAGCATTATTGCTTGTTTAACAATGATTTTTTCATGAGCTAGCTATTCATGGAACCCTCAAGTTCACAGCAGCAAGAACTCCCGAGCTCTATTCCTCCATCCATCGAGATACCGGTTATTGAAGCCGAAGTTATAGACCCAGCCTCGGACAATTGTCCAGGTGCCCGGTTCATTTGTAATCCGCAAGATTCAGTGCCGTCAAGTATCTCTGAAGATATGCTAGGACGGATTTGCTTAAGGCACGGTTTGTCACTCGACGACGTGCTACTTCCTGGGCCAAATGACAGGCCGTACGATCCCCCGAAGGGGTTTACTGCTTTTAACCATCACGCTTGCACAACGGGGACACTCCCTCCCTTCAACCAATATATAAGGGAGATGTTATCGTTTCTTGGCATATCTCCATCTCAGCTACATCCCAATGGGTATGCCTTGTTGAACATCACCTTTGTCCGGTTTATGGAGATCTTCTTTCGACCGCCGAAGCCGATCGAAATCAAATATTTATTCAACGTCAAGTGCCATGGAGACAGCCCTTCTTTCACCTTCCTGGAAGCGGTCAGAAACTGCCACATTGTACTGGGCTCCTGGGGAAGGCTAAGTTATTATAAAACTGAATGGTTCTTCGGTGCCCCCCTGGATTTGCTAGGCGATGGTTGGATAGACGTAAGCGCTCCAATCTTTCTCTTGAGTTATTGAGATAATAATAACCAATTTCAAAATTGATATACTTTTCTTCTTTTACAGCCGCGATCTCTCGACCTGACGGTGCATACTTCAGAGAGCTAGTTCGGATCCTCCAAGTGTTTCCGGGCGAAGAGAGGCACATCGACTTGGTTCTGTCTAATAGAAATTTGAGGACTGTCGGGCTGATAGAACAGAGGCAGAGCATACAGCTGGAAGGGACACATAGAGTGGTCCCGAAGAAACGGGTGAAGCGCAAAGTGCCCGCACTCGTGATAGCTGAAGAAGTTGATCCAGAAAGAACGCCTACCGATACCGAGCTCCCAGCTGGGCCTTCTGCTGATGTCCAGGATTTGGGAGGAAGAAGAAAAGGCAAGGCTGCTGCTCACAAACGCTCTAAATCTGAGAGATTTAAATCCGTGGTTGTGTCCTTGCCCATTCCGGGGATTAGAATTTTAGAGGCTCCTCCCCCACAAGTAGAGAATCCCTTTGCAGGGCTTGCCAATATCCCGATTCCGGATTTTGTGTCGTCTCCACACGACGCCGGGAGGAGCTTGATAGTGCTCTTGGACTGAGCGGGTCGCTTGCTATGAGCGCGGCCGACATTTCCGGTTGGTCGGGGGGTTGCACATGCATACACTTCACTACACTACATGATTCACAACTATACACCGTCTGACTTAGGAAATTTCTAACTCTTTCTTCGTCTCTCATTTTTAGGTACTATGTCTAGAAGGGGATCGATGCTCGGGAATCTCCGCTCGGCCCGAAAGGCTTCTTCTTATTATGAAACCCGTAGGAGAGACTCGGATAGAGATCGCGATCCCGAGTACTCTAACCAAGATAGGTACGGGCGTGATAAGGACAGAGAATACAGACATCGGTCTAGATCGCGCTCTCCTCCTCCTAGACTTCAATCTGCACCCCCTATTATTGTTCCACACCCACCAGAGCCTCCTCGTCATAGGCCATCTTCTCATACTTCTAGATCTGAGACTCATCTTCAGAGAGTTGAGACCACGACCTCCATGATTACGGAGCAGGTCCCAGCTGAACCCACAGGAGAAGGGGCTCTTAAGTTGGCTCAGATGAGGAAGGATTTCCCGAATATTTTCTTCGATGGCTATGTCTTCCCCCCACACTTAAAAAGAATTCCATCAGGGGTGGAAGGCACGATGCACGACTATGTCCACGACATTTACACCCAGTACAGAGAGTGGGTAAAGGCCGCAGAGAAAGCTTCTAAGGTGGCCTTTGAGCGAGCCAAAGCACTTGAGAAAATGGAGTCCGAACTTGCTCAAAGGGACCGGATCATTCAAGTGCTCACTGTTGAGTCCGAGTACTTTCGGAAATCTAAAATCGTGGCCACCAAAAAAGCCGATGAAGCGAATGTGGCCATGGAGAGGCTGAGGTAAACACATGTCGCCTTGGTAGAGGAAATGGGTCATCGGAATACTACTGTTACCGCCGAGCGGGACGCGGCGGTCAAAGAACTCAAGGCCAAATTTGCTGATATGGCCAAGGAAAAAGATGACGCGAACAACGCAGCCCAGGAGGCGTGCGAACAAGCCGTCCTGCTCAAGGATGAACGGGATGCGGCCATGGCTAAAGTTCACAAGGTGGAGGTTGAGGTGGAGGAAAAAGTGAAGTTGGCCGAGTCTAGGCTAGAGGCTGACATCGAAGACCTTCTCGTTTTTTACAATGCTAACGTGCTGAGGCACAGGGGTTTAGCCTGGCTCAATGATTTTTCAACGCATCTCTACAATGCTTGGAGCCGATTGGTTGACGAAGAGAAGGAGGTGCATCAGGGCGAGTCAGTGGATGAATTTGAACTCGAGAATCGCATTCTGACTAAAGATGAAAAGAAGATTCTCCACAAGTCAATGATTCTGCGTGAGAAGGAAAGACTTGGCGCCCGACACTTTGAAGTGGGAGAGGGTTCTGGAGTTGACCACCATGAAGCAAGTCTTGAAGTTCCCACGTCAACCCAGCCCGAATCCTCGTCTGCGGTCGATCCCCAGGCCGTTCCCGCTTATAATCCAGATCAGCCGCAAATGTCTTCGGCTGCAGCGCAAGTCACTGATGCCGCTCTGCCGCATACAAGTCAAACTGAGGAAGGTATTCTGAACATTCCACATATCTTTCCTAAGTCGAAATCTTCGATCGAGTTAAGTTCTAACAGTTCTCTTATTCTTTGTCCAGTGATCGACGCTGCACCGGCCATGCCTCCTGCTACTCAAGAACCATATCAAGCGTAGGAGGCTATCGCGACCGAAGCAATCACCGTGAGTACAACTGCCCCGCTTGACGATATGCAGGGGAGTACGATTATGTTTGATGAGCAGCTGATGGATGAACTCTTTCGTCGTCACGGCGATCCTCTTGCTGACTTGTCATCTGTTATGAGTGGAAGCGATCTTGCTACAAGCTCTTCAATGCCGACTGCTGATGCCCCCAGCGGGGCTCGGGCAGTTACTCAAGAGGAGATGTTCGCTCAAATTGATGCTGAAATGGCAGTAGCGGCTCATGGTGGCAGTTTTGGAGGTGGGATGGCAGCACCGGGACCTGCTCCGCTTAGCATGATATCTCCCAGTGGTACTGTCTTCATTACCAGCGTGCCCATTCCTCCTTCTGTACTTAATCTTGTTCCTCCGACTCCGCCCGCAGGGAGCATTCCTATCCACTCGAGTTCGGAGGAGGATGTTGATATAATGCCTTCGCTTGAAGACCAACCGTCGAAAAGCAAAGGCTCGAAGAGGAAGATTAGCGGTGGCTCTAGCGGGTCTACACCGAGAAGGAAGCCAAGGAAGAAGAAAGATTAAACATGCTTCCCCGGTTTATTTTGGCTTGCATTTTGCTAGCCGTGTATAGATGCGGGTTCGGCCCCTGCTAGTAGGAATTTTTGAAAACTTGTATACGAACTTCTTTTATAAACAATAGAAATGAAACTTCTCTTTTTTGGTTTCTTTTCTGTCATTGTGTATTTGTCCAAGTGTTTCAATATCTGAAGTGTACTTGTGAAGTTTTAGCTTTCGAATCAAGTTTGTTTCTGTTCGCCAAGTTCGGAAACTGTGGACATGGTTTGCGACCGGGAAGCGAGTTGAATTTTGACGTCGCATCGCTTCCGTCGATGGTTGATGCTTAAGTCTTGCCCCCCAGTCTTGGTGGTGTGTTGTAAAACATCAATCAGCGATCGCTCTTTTCTTATAGCAGGTCGAGTCTAGTGCCACTGAATGGGTGTTTGATACAAACGGAGATTGAGCGGTCTATTCATGCTTGTTCGATCGTCGACGATCATATCCGCGCTCCGGGGATTCTCATTCGTTTACTGGCGGTTGGTCATGCCGGCTTATGTTTTAACCATATATCTGCGATCTGGGGATTCGGAATTGGCATTTGTATTCCGACTCGCGCTCTGGGAGTTTGGAGTTGATATTTATACTTCGATTCACGCTTCGGGAACTTGAAGTTGGTGCTTACGCTCCGTTTCGCGCTTTGGGAATCTAGAGTCGATGTTTACACTTTAATTCATGCTCTAGGAACTCGGAATTGATGTTTATACTCCACTCACACTCTGGGAGTTCGGAGTTGATGTTCATACTCCGACTCGCACTCTGGGAATACGGAGTTGATGTTTATACTCCGCTTCGCACTCTGGGAATATGGAGTTGATGTTTATACTCCGGTTCGCACTTTGGGAACTCGGAGTTGATGTTTATACTCCGACTCGCGATTTGGGAGTTGATGTTTATACTCCGCTTCGCACTTTGGGAACTCAAAGTTGATGTTTATACCCCGAATCGCGCTTTGGGAGTTCGTAGTTGATGTTTATACTCCGCTTCGCACTCTGGGAATACGGAGTTGATGTTTATACTCCGACTCGCGCTCTGGGAGTTCGGAGTTGATGTTTATACTCTGCTTCGCACTCTGGGAATACTGAGTTGATGTTTATACTCCGCTTTGCACTCTGGGAACTCGGAGTTGATGTTTATACTCCGACTCACGCTCTGGGAGTTCAGAGTTGATGTTTATACTCCGACTCGCGCTCTGGGAGTTCGGAGTTGATGTTTATACTCCGCTTCACACTTTGGGAATACGGAGTTGATGTTTATACTCCGACTTGTGCTCTGGGAGTTCGGAGTTGATGTTTATACTCCGCTTCGCACTCTGGGAATACAGAGTTGATGAAGGATTGTCGTGTATCAATCCTTTTTTGACTTTGGTGTGATGGCTTGTCCCCGAGCTCGGGTTTCACTTAGCGAGTGATTGGTTGCATCGCAGTCACTCTCTATTTGAATAAATTCCACCGTATGGTGAAACTTAGCTCTCCGTGCATAGTGATGGTCATATGAAGCATTTCAAGTAAATCACAGCTCTGGCTCGAAGAGATTGCATTTTATTGCTGAAATAAGAAAATTTGGCAAAGTCAGTTGCCTTATTACAAATTCTAATTTCGAAATGCAGAAACAAATTGCGAAATGGAAAATAAACAAAATGGATAAACATAGCTTGTTATGTGTAATAGCGGCGAAGGCTCTCGCTATTCCAAGCTCTTGGCAGAGTAAGACCATCGACGGTCGATAACTTGAATGTGCCATCTCCGAGCCTTCGTTCAATAACATACGGTCCTTCCCATGTCAGCTTCATATGCGAAGGAACCAGATAGATTCTTTTTAAGACGAGATCGCCTAGTTCAAAGGTTCGCGGACGGACCTTGGCGTTGTACAATCGGGCGACTCGACTTCGATGCGCAGCTGCCCTTAAATCAGCTTCTTCACACTTCTCATCTAGTAGATCGAGAGATTCAGCAAGTAATATAGCATTTGTCTTTGGATCATAGTACGTCACACGATGAGAAGGTACTTCTAGTTCAACTGGAATAACGTCTTCTGAACCGTAAGAGAGAGAGAATGGAGTGTGGCTGGTCGCGGTCTTGTGGGTTGTTCGGTAAGCCCATAGAGCCATAGGAAGTTCATCGACCCACTTGCCCCCGACCTTTTCCAGTCGTTTTTTCAAGATGGATTTTATAACTTTATTAACTGCTTCGACCTGTCCGTTTGCCTGAGGGTGTGCAACTTTTGAGAATTTCTTTTGGATGTGAAATCGTTTGCAGAAATCTTTAAATTCAGCACTGTCGAATTGGGTTCCGTTGTCCGTAATAATGGTGTGTGGGAGACCGAATCGACAGATGATGTTACGAACCACAAAGTTGATTACTTTCTTCGTTGTAATGGTAGCGAGAGCTTCGGCTTCAGCCCACTTTGTAAAGTAATCAACTGCGACGATGGCGTACTTCGCACCACCTTTTGCCAGAGGTAGAGCACCGATGATGTCGATGCCCCACATTGCGAACGACCATGGGCTGACCATTTGCGTTATCTCGGTGGGAGGAGCTCTAGGAATTCAGGCATATTTATGGAACCTATCACATTTCTTTGCATAGTCCAACGCATCACGATTCACGGTAGGCCAGTAATATCCTTAGCGAAGTATTTTCTTGGCAAGTGCTTGCCCCCCGGTGTGATCGCCACATTCTCCCTCGTGCACATCGCGCAATACTTGTTTAATTTCATCGTGAGTGATACACCGGAGTAGGGGGACTGAGTACCCCCCTTCCGTACATGAGTCCATTCTGGATGGTAAATCGTGAGGCCTTCCGAAGGACTTGTATCTTTTCACTCCTGCGCTCCGGCAGGGTTCCGTGCTCAATGTAATTTCTGAGTGGGGTCATCCATGAATCCTTTTCGGGAACGGTTTCGCATACCCAGTTTATTTATGTCCGGTCGATGCTTGGGGAAGATAGCGTTTCTACGGGAACGAGTCCCATTTGCTGAGCTTCACCCGTGCTGGCTAGCTTTGCCAATGAATCGGTCTTTTGGTTGCGCTCCCGAGGTATACAATAGATGGCGTAGTAATCGAACTGATTCAGTACTTCCTGAACTCGAGGTAAGTAAGCAGCCAACCTTCGATCTCTTGCCTGATACTCTCCTCGTACTTGACACACAACCAATTGTGAGTCGCAATAAATTTCAACTGCGGTAATTCTCAAATCTCTAGCAAGTTTTAAGCCAGCTAAGAGGGCTTCGTATTCAGCTTCATTATTAGTCGCATGAAAATCGAACTTCACAGCATAGCATATGGATCGGCCTTCCGGGGTTTCGAGTACAACACCAGGGCCCGAACACCGATCGTTTGATGCACTATCAGTATACAGCTTCCAGACGTATTCGGGGGATTTACTGGTGTCAGGCAAGTCCTCTGGAATGGTAAGTTCAACTATGAAATCAGCGAGGACTTGTCCTTGGATTGCTCGTCTTGGAGTGTAAGTAATATCAAACTGACTCAGTTTGATGTTCCACTTGAGTAACCTACCAGACGTCTCAGGCCGCGAAAGGACCTGTCGTAACGGCTGGTAGGTGTAAACAACAATGGGATGTGCCTGGAAGTACGATCGGAGTTTTCTTGATGAAATTACAAGGCAGTAGGCCAACTTTTCTAGCTTTGGATAGTTCCTCTTAGCCCCAGTCAATCGTTTGCTGACGTAGTATACTGGCTTCTGTATCCCGTCTTCTTCTCGAACCAAGGCAGCGCTGATAGCGTTTTCTGATATCGCCAAGTATGTATACAACCTCTCATGATCAATAGGCTTTGACAGTATTGGCGGTGTGGATAGATGTTGAACTAGTGCTTGGAAAGCGCCCTTGCACTCCGTGGTCCATTCAAAGTTGCGTTTTCCTTTTCGGATCAGATCGAAGAAGGGAATGCATTTGTCAGTGGACTTTGAAATGAACCTGCTCAATGCTGCTACCTTTCCATTGAGACTCTAGACTTGCTTTATAGTCTTTGGAGTTTCAAGATTTCTGATTGCCCAAATCTTTTCGGGATTAGCTTCGATTCCCCGAGCGTTAATGATGAACCCAAGGGACTTTCCGAATGCAACTCCAAAGTGACATTTCAGTGGGTTGAGCTTCATTTTGTATTCTTGAAGTATGTTGAACATAGTTTCCAGGTCTTTAACATGGTCGGTGGAGAGTCGTGACTTCACAAGCATGTCGTCTACGTATACTTCCATTGTTTTCCCGATTTGATTGGCAAACATCCGATTGAACAATCGTTGATAAGTAGCCCCGACATTCTTGAGTCCGAATGGCATAACCTTGTAACAGTAAAGTCCCAGATTGGTTACGAAGCCGGTATGTTCTTGATCGGGTAAATGCATCGGTATCTGATTGTAGCCTGAATACGCGTCCATGAAGGATAAGAGTTCATGCCCAGCCGTCGAATCTACTAGCTGATCAATTCTGGGAAGCGAGAAACTGTCTGTGGGACACGCTTTATTCAGATCGGAATAATCGACACATGTTCTCCACTTCCCATTTGGCTTTTGGACGAGCTTGGGATTTGACACCCATTCGGGGTATAGAGCGTCCCGAATGAACCCGTTCGCTTTAAGCTTTTCTACTTCTTCTTTAAGGGTGGCAGATCTCTCTGGATCCATACCATGCCTTTTCTGTTTGACCGGGACATGCCGCGGGTCAATGTTCAGGGTGTGGCTCGCGATGTCCGGCGAGATCCCACACATATCAGAATGTGTCCAGGCAAATACGTCAAGATTTGCCCGTAGAAATTCAACCAATTCCTCTTGAGTTTGTTGGCCCAGCTGAGATCCAATCTTTACCATTTTCGAAACATCGTTACTGTCGACTGGGACATCAATCGTCAGTTCGGCCAGGGATGCTTGACTTTCTTTATATTCTCCTTTGTCTTCAGTTTCTCTCGGGTCAAGATCTTTGAGGAATTGGCTAAGGTGCCTGGGCCTGGGCCCGGGCGTTAATTGTCAATTATCGGCAAAACGGACGCAAAGAGATTCCTCCACGCCCTTTCATTTCTCCTTTCGCTGCGCCTCCCGCAGCTCAGCAACATAGCAGGCTCTGGCAGCAGCCTGATCTCCCTGAATGATTCCTATCCCATGATCAGTGGGAAACTTTAAAGTCAAACACCATGGGGCGATGGCCGCCCTGAATTTGGCGAGGGATGGTCGGCCCAAGAAAGCATTGTAAGGGGAGTCTATGTCCAAAACAATGAACTGTAGCATCCGTACTCTCCATCGTTCTCCAACTCACAACTCTACTGGCAGTTCCACCATTCCAGTGGGTATAGTAGCACTTCCGTTGAAACCATAGACTCGGGATTGACAAGGCTTCAAGTCCGTGGCTTCCATTTTCATTTGATCATAGGCTCACTTGAACAAAATATTCACAAAGCTTCCACTGTCAACTAAGATCCTCTTCATCCATGCGGGAGCTACTTGTGCTGAGATGACCAGTGGATCGATAGTGGGGGCTTCGACTTTATCAGCGTCTCTATTCCTGAACACGATGTCATCTGTCATTGTTTTCTGTTGCTTGGACGGGGCCCCTTCATCAAAACTACTACAACACTCGAAGTCTGCATGCCTGATAGAACTAGCATACGAATCCATTTCCTTCCAGCTTCGATCTGCTGGGTAAGGACCACCACTTATTGTATTGATGACCAACCTCCCGCCTGTACGAGCGGGTTCCTCCTGTCTTTCCTGATTTGGCGCACGATTCTGATTTGATGGGCCCGCACCACCAGACTGCGGCGCCCGCACATACTGATCCAACTTTCGTTCACGTATCGGTTTTTCAATGAGGTCTTATAAGTGACGACACTCATTGGTGTTGTGGCCATAACTCTCCTGGAATCTACAAAATTTCCCTGTTTGGATTTGTCTTTCAGTTGGTGGTTTAGGGGCAGGTTTCTTGTATTGCATGGTATTGCAGGTCTGCAAATACACATTTTCCAACGACGTGTTCAATGGAGTGTAATTATCGTACATGGAGGCTCTACGCCGTGGACCGCGATTCTGATCGCGTTTTTTGTTTTGATTTCCATTGTCCCTCTGCTGATTCTGTTTATTTTGGATGTTCAACTGAACTTTTCCAGAATTATCTCCGGATTGTTTAACAACGATGTTGCTTTGGACTCCTTCGATGTTGTGCCCTGCGTCATCCTGCTTCCTAGACTGTTTCGCATCCTCCCTTCTCAGGAATTGGGCTGCCTTGGAATAGAAATGGTCCAATGACGTAGGTGGTTTTCCAGCTAACCAATTTCCAAACTCAGAATCAGCATCAATCCCCTTAGTCAATGCCATCAGGATAAAGTTATCATTGGGATTGCTTATTTCTGCACACGCAACATGGAATCGTTCCAAGTAACGTCTAAGTGTTTCTCCGGGAGCTTGTGTAACACTAGACAGAGTGTTGACATCTTTAGGCCTCGCCACATGCATGCAGAATTGTTCAACAAACTTGGTGGCCATATGATCAAAACTAGAAATGGATCGTGGTGGCAAACGAGTAAACCACATGGTTGCAATGCCCCCCAAGGAAATGGGGAAACTGCGGCATTTTACTGCATCATCAGCTCTTGCAGCATTCATCAGCCATTCGTATTTCAGGACGTGTTGATTGGGATCAGAACTTCCCTCATAAACTGGCAAGGCTGACATCCTGAAGTGCCGAGGTGGTTCTGCATATAATACGTCATCGGTGAAAGGGGTATGACTTCGGGAGATTCCCCAGTCGTCATTAGTGAGACCCTGACTTTCACGGATCATTTGACGAATCATCGCTGGTATATCTGGCATCCAGATGCCAGTGCGAGTCTGGACCGGACGCGGTCGACGGTCCGTGCCTCGCCTCCTTGGTTCAACATCTCTGGGACATATGGCTCAGGAGTCTATTCCCGTTGGTTACGTCGAGGATCAGCTTGGTTTCCAGCATCTCCTCCTCGTTCGGTTGTGGTGGTAGTAGCAATGTTGTCGAAGACATGGTAAGGAGCAGCACCCCCTCGAGCTGAAGGTTCTGTATGAAGACTAGCGGATGGTCCAGCTCTAGGTTGCCCAAGATTCGGAGCAGGTTGGTGTCTCGTGGCTTGGGTGTAGCTTACACCTAGCCGTGGGCGTGTGGATCTGGTTTGGCCATCGAAGGAGGCTGAACTTTCTGTGGAAGAATATGAACCTTGGTCTCTTCTAGATCTTCTTCGCCTTTGGCGATTTAACTGGTTGGTCAACTCTGCGTTGGCGCGCAGTTGTTCAGTTAGCTGTTGTCGACTCTGGGTCAATTCTTAGAACAGCGTCTGGTACTCTTGTCTGGTAACCGGACCTGTTGGATCTGAAGGTCCGGTGGCATCTTGGTTTGATGGAGGCAATTGCGCGGGATTCTGCCTATCCCATCCTCCTTGATCAGCAGCTGTAGAGGTAGTCCGTGTACTTACCATGGTGAGGTGATGAAAGTCCTTTCCTAGATCTGATGCAAATCTGAATAGAATGGAAGGGCTTCAAAGTTCTCGATCTGGATCTTCTTCTTGGATTTATGCAATCCGATATAGATAGGAGATCCAAAGAGCAGGAGAAAAATTGGGTTTGTTCTCAGTGAAAGCACCAAAGTGTTTGTACCAAAATTGGGCACAACACTCTTCGGAAGTCTTTGAAGAGATAAAGTGAAGAAATTAAATGGAAAACGAGGAATTATCTAACAAAAACTCCAAATTTCAAAAATGAGAATAATTAAAATGCAGGGAGACACAAGAATTTAGAGTGGTTCGGCGTATTGCCTACGTCCACTATGAAGTAGTTTGCTTTATTGATCTTTCTTTGATGTTTACAATCGATTTTAGCAAATTACAACGAATAACAATGATTTGCAGTAGTGAAATTCGTTGGTAGCAGTAGCAACGGAGTTCAGATCTGGATCTGGCGGAGTCCGGGCGTTGGAGATCTCAAAGAAGAAGAAGAACCCCTTTTCTGTTGACTTTGGAGGTCTATTTATAGGTGTAAAAGGCTGATATTTCGCTCAGATCTCGGGAGACCCTCTCTAGCACGTGACCAGGCCCGCGCGCCCAAGCCCGTGAAGTTTCGGTCCGATCCGTGATCGATATGAACATATTTCGTATCGATCAAGATTTCATCCAATGGAGTCGAAATTTGGCGTGGACATTCTTTAGCATGCATGTAGTCTTCTGTGAAAATTTCATAGCATTTGGACTTGTAGATTAGGAGATATGATCGATACGAAATTAGATTCCCGGTAGGCTGTTTCGTTCGACTCGCTCTGTTCGACTCGCTTCCGTTCGACTCAGTGACATGGCGCTTGAATCTCACTCTGCCCTTGACGCTGTTTTGATCGAGTGGAACTGTGCATTGATTTGAGCGAGTCCAAGTGGAGCGTCCTGAGGGATTCGAACAGTGGCTTCGCCAATGGAATCGAACTCGATGGAGTTGAACAGTGGTTTGAGCGGAGCGAGTCGAAGTAGGCTTTTCTGAGGGATGCGGGCTGAGTGAGTCAAAGAAGGCATCTGATGGAGGTGAAGCGGAGCGAGTCGAAATAGTCACTTCCGATGGTTGCGAAGCGAGTCGAATCTGAGCGATTCGAAGTTGGCTTCTGATGGTTGCGAACGGAGCGAGTCGAAGTATGGCTCGAAGCGAAGCGAGTCGAAATGTGCACTTCCAATGGATTCGAACTGGAGCGAGTCGAAGAAGGCTGTTCTTAACCAATTTTGTATCGTTCACAACTTGAGCATACGAACTCGGATTGACTTGAGATTTGGAACGTTGACTCTCATAGCTTAGGTTGTCATGTCATATCAATTTGAGCTCGATCCGGACTTGGACAAAATTCATCGATATCCATAGTGAGCCTGTGTATAACTGATCTCTAGGACGGGGCGTCATTGGTTACTAGTCAATTCCTTGGTGTCACGGCCTTGTCAAAAGGCGGGATAACATTTAGGATTAGGCTTAAGAATTTCGATACAGAGTGAACCCAGTATATTATATATTTTTTTGTGAATTTTTGCACTCTTCATATAAAACTCGCCTTATGCAATATGTTTTTTTTCTTCCAAATTTTACTTTTCATAATTTGAGTTCCATTGAAATTTGTTCTGATGGTTATCAATTAGGTCACTTCCTTTCCTTATTATGGGAATCCATCTGAATCTAACATAGTCTCTGAATTCAATGCACCTTCTGCCCCTATTATCTATGGCTCGGATGACTCAAGTGTATCCGAATTTGAGGTTGAGGCCACAACTTCTAATGCATCCTTAGAGGAAGAAAACCTCCACCTAATACTTACCAACGAAATACTTGAAAGAAATTTAAGGAATGCTCTTTCTGATTTTGAGACAGCCAAGGATGCGTACAAGTGCCAACACCTATATAATATCACACTTCACACTGAGCTTGGTGCAGAAAATTCAAAGTTGGTAGAACTACAACAAATGCTAAAGGAAAGTGAAGCATTTTACGGGGTTATCTATGAACATGAGATCGAAGGATTGAGAAAAACCATAGAAAGCTTATCTCTTTAGGCTGATCAACGGTATGAAGAGAAAGGGCATGCTGAAGAAGGAGAGGTGGTCAAAGGGCTTAGTGTAGGTGCAGCCTCCGCTCGTCCTGCAGGCATGGACGTAGTATTGGCTGATGAGTGGAAAAAGAAATTTGAACTACACTATCAAGGTAAGCTTAGAGAACTGAAAAACCCTTACAAGCAGTAGTTAGAGCGGCCAGGGCTGAGGGTGCTCCCTCACACACAGAGGAAGGGGTGGAAGGTATATGCTCTCAAATATTTTGGTGGTTTCTCTAAGGATTTGAAGAAGACAAGGACATAATTAACAAATACTTTAGTACATATGAGGGAGAGTGCTACACTTAAGATTTATAAACTCGAAGATCATTTGCAGGAAGCTTAACTGTGTCCAGCGTCATAGCAACACCTGTTAATGCACTAGGGAAGGATCATATTGCTGATCTCAAAGTGAAACTTAGAAGGGAGAATGTTAGATGCTAGATGGAGAAGATTTCTTTGGAACGGGCCATAGATTTTTTTAAATATTTTTACCTTGAGCTTAATCTAAGTTTTCTTTATAATAAAGAAGGCTTTGTGGTGATTGCGGAGGATCCAATGGACCCTGGATAGGTTCCAATTATGACCCTAGGAAGAATTTTCGTATTAGAAGGGACCGACCTTTGGCTAGCATCCCTTAGACTAGATGTTTTGTAGTCATAGCACTATTTTAGAATCCTACGATTTAGAACACTTTTGTAAAATTATGTTGTCGAAAATGTCAATATACATAATATATCTATTGCGTTGCCTCATTTGCTTTGATTGTGTTAACAACCGAAACAAATAGTGTTATTTGCCTTGGTTCCCCTCTAACAAACGAAGCAATTGGTACATGCAAAACATTAGAAAATACAAAATTGTTATTTGCTATGGTTGATTTTTACAACCGAAGCAAATGCATAGTTATTTGCTTCGGTTCCTTCGCAATAACCGATGCAATTAGATCCAAAATACTTTCCAACTACTCAACTTTCATAAGCCGCCTAACTCTCTAATTTTTCAATCAACCCTATATCCCAAGTCCTAAATTACTATCAAAATCCTAACCTCCATACACCCAAGCAACATCACTTCTTAGGATTATCAACGCTACTTCCTCATTGAAATTATTATGCTTGGAGTTCACCGCTTGCCTCATGTTGTTATGCTTGCATCGATGTCTGGCTCTGCTTGTCTTAGATGATGACTGGAGATTCACGTGCCTAGATGTTTTATTTGGTTTGATTGCTCCCATTGTTCTGAATGAGACGATCGTTGTTGGAGTCGCGATGCTATTGAGTGGTTCAGATTTTAGTCTGCATTTTTGTTGATTAGTGAGAACGATAGCAGTTGAAACTCTTGTGTGCTGATCTGGCGAAGTCAAGTTTTATAACTTGATAAAGGCATCTTATTATGATAATTGTACAACGTTTCAAGGTTGCCTTGTTATGAGAAAAACGGTAAGCCTTGAAGAAGGCTGTCATCTACATCTCCCTCCTTGAAGCCTTCTGTAACTAACTTTTGGCACTTCATAATCAGCTTTAGTGCAGATGGTGGAATGACTTGACCATAGCAGTTGTATGACTTTCCATCAGTTATCATTTTTGCCTTTTGTTCTGATTCTAATGGGACCAGGCATGAGAATATGTCCAGTGGAACTGGTGGTCTGTATGTAGCAAAAGCTATGCTTCCTCTTTTGTATGCTACCAACTTCTTTCTTTCTTTCAAAATGAAAGGAAAAAATATAAATCTTTCTACTCTATAACATACCATTTGTTTTGATTGAAGAGCAGGTCGTTATAAATAAGCGAACACTTAGCATCTATAAATATAGGAGCATGGATCTGAATGTGATCCCTATACATGTAAACACAAGGTAAGGATGGCAATGTCATATTATTTTTGTGTATTTTATTCAAGTTTACTCTAAAGTCTTATTAAAAGAAAAGGACTTAACTTTATCTAGTCTAAACAAAGAATACTTGAATTATAATGAGTTTACTGATGCAAAACTTGGATCCCTAAGGAACCAAGACTACTACTATCCTATAGATCATGATAGCTAAGATATTTTTTGAGTGGTTCAGATCCGAGTCTACGTTTTTGTTGGTTGTCTACCCTATTTAAAATGGTTGGTTAAAGAGGAAGGCACGCTTGGATGGCACTAAGCTCATCAAGGTTAGTTTACTGTATATGAATGTTTAGTATATTTTTCTGAGTCGTATTGTATCAGTTTTGATTTATATCTATATTATGTTTTGTAACTTCATCTACTACTAAATTTTATTAGAACTTTTGCTGGCATCATATTTTGTTAAGCTTATAAGTTATTAAGTAGACATGTTTTAAATTATGTCAGTCCATATATCTACCATGCATCAATTGCAAACTTGACCCATGTTATAATATTGACTTGTAGAGTTTATAAAAAGATCAGTTTGTATACCACATGTTTGAAATTGAATATTGAGTTGAATGAGCTCAAACAAAATGACAACCAACATAGTTGTGTTTTTTTCAATATTTTTTTATCAAGTAATATCTAAAGATGTAAATGTACAAATTATGCAAAGAGAGAACTAGGGAGAAGGACAAAACTTTGAAAAAAAATTAGGCTGAAGGACAACAAGTTTCATTTTTGGGTTGAAGAACAAACTTAAAAAAAATTAGGTTGAAGGACAATGCTAAATATAACTAGCATTATATTCAGTTCTTATACTATACAAAATGCTAGTTATAACTAGCATTATATTCATTTTTACACTATACAAAATGCTAATTATAATTAGCATTGTCCTTCTGCCTAATTTTATTCAAAGTTTGTCCTTCAGCCCAAAAATGAAACTTGTTGTCCTTCAACCTAATTTTTTTCAAAGTTTGTCCTTGTGCGTATTTTCCACTTATGCAAATGTACTTTTTTCAAATTACTGAATTTATTTGGTTTAGTGACTAGAACTTGCATATATTATCACGTGTAATGATTAGTTACATGCATTTTCAGTATGAGGTACAAAGGTGTTCTCCTTTTTGCACTATTGAAACAAGTATTATTTATAAGTTATATTTTTGTTTATTAACTTATAATTTGGAATATATATTTTGTTGATTGTGATTAGTTATATCATGTGTGTCATTAAGATTGTGACACCTACAAAAACTGCTAAGGGCAGATATCCAACGACATGCTATTTTTAGATCGATGACTGTTGATTGTTTAATGTTTTTAGATTGTTTTTCCCACGATATTGACTAATAAATTAAATATTGCAGATGTCCATCAGCATACTGCGGAGTGATAGTTATAAGTAAAATTTTCTTTTTCATTTTTTACTATTGCAATTCCAATTGTTATCCTATTTTTTAATATGTTATATAGAGGATATGCCCATTGCTCTTTAGATGTATGTAATGATAGCAATGGAAGTGCACCTTGAGTTTATCTTGAGTAGCCATTACCTCATATTTAATTTCATCTTTAAGTCCATCTATGAACTTGTCGATGGTATAAGTTAGGTGCAACTTTCTTAGCATTCACGATAGCTGTTCAAGCTGATCCAAATGAGTTTTAATTATTGTTAGTTGTTTTAGATTAGCTATGCATCTAATGGTCTACTCATTTCTGCTGGGCCAAACCTTGCTACATCTAATAACATTAACCTAGGTACATCTCATTTACTAATTAGCATCATTTTATGTGAAAACGTACATGGATGTAGTTTGAGGATGTTATTATGTGGTCGGTGAATTTAGTCTAACTCAATCTTTCTTTAACATGAAAAGCAGAGGAAGATATGTGTTTTCTATAAAAAAAACTACAAGGAATAGTCTTACAAGGGTACGAAATAGCCTCTTAGGTTAAGCGGTGCTACCATTTTATATTCTATTTTTTCCATATTGTATATTTTCATTTTTATATTGATTTAATAGGTGGGTTTACTATTTAGATATCCTTTGAGCAAAATAAGCGAATGATAGCTCATATTTATGTTACCTATTGTTACTTTCGTTCTGTGCAGTGCTTAGCGGTCCTATAGCGGTGGAGGTGCAAAAAGTTACAATGGGAATAAATTGGAGATATATTGGAAAATAACGGAGGTGCAAAAAGCTTCATTAGATATAAAAACTAAATAATTAAAGTTTATTTATTCTCATTCTCACATTATTTGTGTAGAAAGAAATGTATTATTTAATCTTATATAACAAAATTGAAGAATATCATGATTTATGCAGAATAGATTTGGTGACTACAATAGATTTCTAACTTATATTAAGCGGTTATGCCTTAAAATAAGGTTTACCCTAACTTTGGTGATTTGTTTTAAAAGAGAACTAGTCAAATAAACCTTTGTACAATAAAGTTGCTAAAGCGGATGCTAAAAAACCTTGATTTAGCAGGCTTAATGGAAAATAACGGGGATTAAAGTAGATCTACTGTTTAATAACGCTAAATTGAAATAGCATAGCAGTCGAAGAGCACTATGCGCTATAGCGAGGATGTTGCAGGGCTTTAACTGCACAGCTTCCGTTATAATGCTATCATATCATAGAATATATATATGTGTGTGTGTGTGAAGACAAAGACTTTGCATTGAGTGTATTTAATTGTGTATACTATATACGCTGGTTAGGATGTATACCATGTTTATTTGGACTATTCTGTTTACTAATGATTTTTTTTATTATATTCTATATTTATTTTTTTAACTCTTTGCATTGTTGATTATGAACATAATGCATGCATACATCTTTGGTCTTTAATTAGTCACTTGACAATCCGTTATTTTTAGTTTATGGGTGGTGATGTCTAGCTTTTTTGATGCCTTTTTAAATATATTATTTTGTATTCTCTAATATTATGAGCAACAACCTTAAGAAAGTAAATAGCTTTTGCTGGAAGAGGTTTAGACTACTAAGTTTTTAATGGTTTTAGGATCAATCAAGTGACCTACTACATGGAAGCTCACTCTTTTTTTGAATGTAAATAGCTTTTACTGGAAGAAAGTAAATAGCTTTTATTGGGAGACTTGTATCATTTATATTGTCTGTCATATTTCTCTTTGGATAGGGACAAGCAATAGGAACCAGGACGAAAGACCCGACTGTTACCGGCACTTTGGCTCGGCTACATGGCGATAGTCACAGAGCTTATGGTTCGTGGTTGGACCGGCTTAAACTAAGAATGGTTTGGAAGTATAGGAGGCTGGTGAGATTCAAGTCTGGTTCGGCCCCGGTCGCTCGGCACAGAGTGGGTCGGCCAAGATGAGCATGACAGAGTGGTTCGGACCCAGTGGGTCGGTTGTGCGTCGCTTGGCCTAGAGGAGAAGTTCATTGCTCGGTCGAGGAAGGATAGCCACGATAGTTCAGTCTAGATGCCAAGGGGAGAGTGGCTCAGCATTCCTCGTTCGGTCTTGGAAAGTTTTGTTCAGAGTGGTTCGGCCAGTAGGGGGAGACAAAGTGGTTTGACCTGGACGAGCTAGTAGGCATCGTTCGGTCATGGTTGGTAGGCTACTGTCGTTCGGTCAGGAGTGGTTCGGCATGAGTGTTCGGTGTATCTGGTTCGGTGCAAAGTGAGGGAGTTGGCTCACTCTTGGAGTCAACAGCGACGTGAGAAGTTCGGAATTATTCTACTTCAAGATCCACTACAAGTTGCCCCGAGTCCTTTGAAAGCTTGCTTCGAGTCATTTGCTAAGTGACCGCCGACCAGCCATACTGGTTCGGCATTTCTCGGTCGGCCGAGAGTCGTTCGGTACACCTGGACCGGCCAACTTGAGATTACCATATTTAGGCCGAGTCATCTTGGTCATGGGCCTACGCGGGTGAGCCAGCCTATTTTCGCCTATAAATAAAGGGGCAGGGGTGTAGTGAAAGGGACATTTTTTTGAGAACTCCAGGGATACTCTGCCATTTTTTGTACTCACTTCTTTCTGTTCAAATTTTTATTCGAGTTGTTTGTTTACGGATTGTATCTGTATTCAAGTCTTTAAGAAAGGCAATAAAGATTACATTAACAGTGGACGTAGGCAGTTACGCCAAACCACTATAATTCTGGTGTTCTTGTTTCTATAGTTAACTTTGCATATATTCCTCTGTTTTAATTTATTATCTTCATTAATCTTTCAACACAAATATTTTCTTGGTTGTTAGTGACCAATATTGGTGCTAACATTTTGGTGCTTTCACTAAGAGCTTGCATTCTCAGGCTGTTAGGATCTACTTTGTCGCTATTGGATTGAAGAAATCCCCCGAAGGAGATCCAAATTCACTCTCAAGAGTCCATAGACACTACTCAGAGTTCTTGTAGATAAATCTAAGATGGGAAGACCACGTACTAGATCAGCCTCCCATAACGTGGATGTTAACGAGACCGCCAGCGTCCAACAAGTGGGACCTAGCAATCAACAAGCTAATCCAGGTGCAGGGACTGCCACCATCCTAAAGCAAGCAGAAGTTGTCACCAGGACAGAGTTCAATGAGCTGATGAGAGAACTCACGGAAAGCAGGAGATAGCTTAACGACCAAATTCAAGTTAACGCCAATCTCATGGCCCAGATTGCTCAGCAGCAACATCAGAATGTCGGAGGAATCCCCGCTTCCTACTCATCATCTGACAGCTCTGCTTCATCAGATGAGCATCACAGGCGCAGACGCCGTAGGATTGAAGCAGCACAAACAGCTGCAACAAAACAATCCAACAGAAATGCTCCAGGCTCTCTACCCGGAACCGCGGCCCCTCACTTGCTCCGGGAAAATCGCACTCAAACTGGAGTGGGAAACTTAAGATCTGGAGCACAGGTGGAATCTGGTGCACCACTATGCCAGGGTCGTAACGAGGCGGGTCCCCGGGACATGCATGTGGGAGATCACTTACCAAGGAGGCACCGGCCAGAACGGTCACGTAGGACGGAGCCCAACCTGCCACCTCCCATCCAGACCCTAGATTTATCAACTATGGTCAGACAGCCGATGAGAGAAAATCAGGGCCTATCCAATGATGATTGGGGTACATCTCGGAGCCATACTCCGTTTACAGATGCTATCCTACAGGCTGAGTACCCTCGAAAGTTCAGTATGCCGACCATTCCAGCGTATGAAGGGAAGACTGACTCCCGACAGCATGTAATGAGATACGAGTGGATTATGGACTCAGCTAGGGCAAACGATGCAACTAAATGTAGATGTTTCCCAATAACCCTATCTGGAATCACCACCACGTGGTTCACCAGACTTCCTCCATGATCGATCTTCAGGTTTGATGAGTTAGCGGCGAAATTTGTGGAATAATTCAGGATCCATACCACTCGCCCAAAGGACGTGATGTCTTTATACAGTGTGATCCGGGCTCCAAGGGAATCATTAAAGAAATATTTGCAAAGATTTCACGTTGCTGCTACCGAAGTTAGCAACCCGAATGACAATGCTATTCTTATGGCCGTGATGCGAGGACTAGATCCGGACTCAGAGTTTGGTGACTGGCTGGTAGGAAAACCTTCGGCTACCCTGGAATGTTTTTATTCAAAGACCCACCAATTCATGAGAAGGGAGGAAGCCAGGTGGACAAGGCGAGGCACTGCGACAGGGCCTGGCAAGGAGACGGTGCAAAGCAACATTGCAGTGAAACAATCTGGCGACAACTCTGGAAAGGTCCAGGTCAATGTTCAAAACAAGCCCGAGCAGTCTAAAGGATCCGGAGGAGGAAATTCCAAAAGGAAGAGGGAAGCCGGAAAGTGGAAACCAAGGATCCCAACCTACAACGAATACACTCCCCTGAATGCATCTCTGGAGAATATTTATTTATCAACTTGTAACACCTTCCAATACCGAAAGCCGCGCCCAAAAGAATCCATCGAGGAACAAAAGCAGACTGGGAAGTATTGTTGCTTTCATGAGACTTACAGACACAATACTGAGGAATGTAGACACCTCCATGATGCTATAGAAAAGCTGATTCGACAGAAAAAATTATAGCAGTTTGTTAAGAATCCGCAGGAAGGTGGACATGGGACATCTGACCCCAGTCGCGGGCCGGCTACACATCGACTTGAGGAATCTATTCGGACTGGAGGCAGATTAGTCATAAACACGATAGTTGGTGGGCCTCACCCGGCAGACAAGAATTGGCAAGAAATGGAGCGTTATGCTAGTTCCCTAAAGCATGCGGATTTTGAATGTTGTTCAAACACAGAAGATGGGACCCCAACGAAACAGCAGCGAATGATGACGGATGATATTGTATTCAGGAGCAGAGATGCCGATAAGGTGGAGGCACCTACCATTGACCCGATGGTCATCTCGGCAACGATTGGGCCGGCGTTTGTGAGAAGGATACTGATTGATTGCGGGAGTTCTGTGAATATTATTTTCAAAAAGGCGTACGACCAAATGAAGATGGAGGCGAAGGATCTAAAACCATCTTAAGCCCGCATTCATGGTTTTAATGGTTCAGCTACTGACGCGATAGGTTTTGTTGAATTACCAGTTGAGTTAGGAGAAGGTGAACGTAGGAGGGTACAGATCCTACCATTCATTGTGCTGGATGTTGATTCTCCGTATAATGTTTTTCTGGGCTGACCGGCCCTGGCGGAGTTTCGGGCAGCTTTGGCCCCATGGTGTTTGACTTTGAAGTTTCCGATGGATAGAAGAGTTGGAGTAGTGCATGGCGATCAAGCGACTTGTCATGCATGTTATGTGGCTGAGCTAAGAGAGGCTTAGCGAAGAGAGAAGGGAAAGGTTGTGGACAACTCTGTCCGCATCCAGGTTGCACAAAATTGACAAGAGTGCCGGAGCCTTGGCTCGGGCAACAGGGTTGGATCTACAGAGACATAGATCTGAGAGACGATGATGAAGAACATAAGGAGTCTAAAGCTGCACTGGCTAAATTGACGATTGACATTTCGGTCAGCCATGATGACCCGTCATGGGTGCTTAAGGTTGGATCACTACTCACTCCCTCGATGACTGAGGATCTAACTGATTTCCTCCGAGCGAACCTAGATGTTTTCGCTTGGACCCACTCTGATATGTGCGGGATTTCTTCCACCATCGCAAGTCATATGTTGAACATTGACCCAAAATATGTACCAGTAAAACAGAAAAGGAGAGGTATGGACCCGGAGAGGTCTGCTGCTCTCAGAGAGGAGGTGGACAAACTCGAAGCCAATGGGTTCGTCCGTGACGCCCTCTACCCTGAATGGGTTTCTAACCCTGTACTAGTGAGAAAAGCGAATGGGAAATGGAGGACTTATGTTGATTACTTAGACCTGAACAAGGCATGCCCTAAGGATAGTTTCCCTTTACCCAGAATTGACCAGCTGGTCGACTCAACAGCAAGACACGAATTATTGTCATTCATGGATGCGTATTCGGGATACAATCAAATCCCGATGCACGTTCCAGATTAGGAACACACTAGTTTTGTCACGAACGTCAGACATTATTGTTATGTGGTGATGCCTTTTGGGTTAAAGAACGCAGGAGCGACTTATCAGCGTTTGGTAAATCGGATGTTTAAAGACCAAATTGGTAGGACAATGGAAGTCTATATGGATGACATGCTCGTGAAGTCACGACAGTCAAACGACCACATTCGATACTTAGTGAAGATGTTTGATATACTCAGATACTATGGAATGAAAATCAATCCACTGAAGTGTTCCTTTGGCGTTGCATCGGGGAAGTTTTTGGGTTTTATTGTCAATGCGCGGGGAATCGAAGCAAAACCAGAAAATATTCAGGCTATCCGAACATACAAGCATCCAGAACTATAAAGCAAGTGCAAAGCCTGAATGGAAAAGTCGTCGCGTTGAGTCGATTCATATCCAGAGCAACCGACAAATGCGTTCCTTTCTTAGATGTGATAAAGAAAGGAAAGAGGAATTTTGAATGGACGCCGGACTGTGAAGATGCATTCTAAGCTCTGGTGAGACACTTGGAGAGTCCCCCGGTTCTGTCAAAGCCTGTAAACCGTGAAGAGTTATATGCTTACTTGGCCGTGTCTCAACATGCTATCAGTACAGCATTGGTTCGTGAGGAGGACCGAATTCAAAGGCCAGTGTACTATGTCAGGAAACGCTTAACGGGGGCAGATAGAAATTATCCTAAGATTGAGAAGCTTGCCTATTGCTTGGTGATTGCATCACGCAAGCTCCGTCCGTATTTTCAGGCACACCTGATCAGTGTTTATACCGATCAACCTTTGCGACAGGTGCTCCAACGACCAGAAACCTCTGGAAGATTACTCAAGTGGAACATTGAGTTAAGTCAATTTGATATCACTTACCTGCCACGGAGGGTTATCCAAGGGCAAGCGCTAGCAGACTTCATTGCAGAATTCACCATATCATATGAGCCAAGTGGTGTTGATGTCATTCCCCCCATTCGATGGAAACTATACACAGATGGGGCATCCAACGACCGTTGTTCTGGGGCTGGTGTTATTCTAGTAACTCCGGAAAACTAATCAATTTGTTATGCTTTAAAGCTCGATTTCCCAGCTACAAATAATGAAGCCGAATATGAAGCACTGATTGCTGGCTTAAAACTTACCAGAGAACTCGAAGTGAAATCAGTTGAAATATTTTGTGACTCACAATTGGTGGTGTATCAAGTACGAGGAGACTACCAAGCAAAGGAGCAAAGACTTGCCCCATACCTTTCTCGGGTTTGAGAACTGTTGGCATGCCTTGAATATTACGATATTTAACATATCCCGCGTGAGCAAAATGGAGAAGCCGATTCATTGGCGAAATTCGCAAGTACTGGTGATACACAACAGATGGGCTTGGTTCCCGTCGAAATTTTACATGCCCCGAGTATAAACGAGATGGAAGTAGATTCTGTGTTAGAAACAGAAATTGATAGGGAGTCGTGGATAACCCCATTCAAGCAATACCTGCTACATGGGACTTTGCCCGAGAGAAAGAACGAAAGACGACAAGTTATTCGCAAAGCTTCACGATATGTAATGCAGGATGGAATAATGTATCAGAAAGGATTCTCGGTTCCTTTACTTTGGTGCATCGGCCACGATGAGATAAAGCGGGTCTTGAAGGAAGTTCATGAAGGAGAATGTAGCGACCATATTGGGGGCCAGACACTAGCAAAGAAGATCCTCTGCTATGGATACTATTGTCCAACTATGAATCGAGATGCCGCAGACTATGTAAGAATACGCGACAAATGTCAAAAGTATGCGAAGATCCCGAGAGCTCTGCCGATGAAACTTACACAAATGGTTAGTCCCTGGCCATTTGCAATATGGGGGATCGATATAATCGGCTCCTTGCCAATCCCCAAAGGTGGTGCAAAATATGCAATTGTTGCGGTCGACTACTTTACCAAGCGGGCGGAAGCAGAACCCTTAGCTACGATCACCACCAAAAAGGTCATTAATTTCGTTGTGCGAAACATCATATGCCATTTTGGCCTCCCACGAACTATCATTACGGACAACGGAACTCAATTTGAGAGTAGGGAGTTCAAAGAATTTTGCCAAAAATATTGCATTGAGAAAAGGTTTGCGGTAGTCGCTCACCCTAAAGCCAACAGACAAATTAAATCCGTAAATAAAATAATCAAATCCATATTGAAAAGGCGTTTGGAGAAGGCCAGAGGCAAGTGGGTAGATGAGTTTCCAACAGCACTCTGGGCTTACAGAACCACCCACAAGTCCACGACTGGTCATACTCCATTTACTTTGGCATACGGCACTGAAGCTGTTATACCAGTGGAACTTGAAGTTCCCTCTCACCGGGTGACTCATTATGATCCTAGGACAAATCAGGATCTCTTACTGGAATGGCTGGACTTTGTCAATGAAAAACGTGAAGAGGCTGATTTAAGGGAGGCTGCGTATAGGCATCGAGTCACTCGATATTATAATGAAAAAGTTCGACCGAGAATCTTTGATGTGGGTGATCTCGTTTTGAAGCGAGTTTTTCCGATCCCATCACATATGAATCCCATATGGGAAGGTCCATACGTCATCGAATAGAAGCTTGGAGAAGGAACCTTCAAGCTAGCGACTGTCGATGGCATGACACTCCCTAGAGCATGGAATAGCGAGCGTTTGCGTCGTTATTACACTTGGCCTATTTCTTTTGCACTTTAGTAGCAATTGTTTCCAGTATATGTTTCTTTTGTTGTTCTTTGTTTTCGGCATGCAATAAGACAACTTGGTTTTTCCTATTTTTTATGATCAATAAAGGCTTGAAGCCGTTTTTCTATGAACTGTTGATATTCCGTGTGTTATAATTCCATGGCAAAGATTAAATTGCATTATTCTGTCTGGTGTATGAACGCACACACAAAATTAAAAGTCAATCGATAAAATAAAAATCTCTACATCCCTAGAGCGCGGATTAGAGTACTCTGAGTCCCCGAAGTGCGGACCAGAGTATAAACGACTTAAAAATATCTACGTCCCCGGAGCGCGGATTAGAGTACTCTGAGTCCCCGGAGTACGGACCAGAGTATAAACGACTCAAAAATCTCTAAGTCCCCGGAGCGCGGACTAGAGTACTCTGAGTCCCTGGAGTGCGGACTAGAGTATAAACGATTTAAAAATCTCTAAGTCCCCAGAGCGCGGATTAGAGTACTATGAGTCCCCAGAGTGCGGACTAGAGTATAAACGACTTAAAAATCTCTAAGTCCCCGGAGCGCGGACTAGAGTACTCTGAGTCCCCGAAGTGCGGACTAGAGTATAAACGACTTAAAAATCTCTAAGTCCCCGGAGCGCGGACTAGAGTACTCTGAGTCCCCGAAGTGCGGACTAGAGTATAAACGACTTAAAAATCTCTAAGTCCCCGGAGCGCGGACTAGAGTGCTTTGAGTCCCCGGAGTGTGGACTAG
The DNA here is from genome assembly GCA_030737815.1 of Allium fistulosum. Lineage (NCBI taxonomy): Eukaryota > Viridiplantae > Streptophyta > Magnoliopsida > Asparagales > Amaryllidaceae > Allium > Allium fistulosum. Next base: position 362,394,623 of record CM060904.1, read on the forward strand.
AGTATAAACGACTTAAAAATCTCCAAGTTTCCGGAGCGCTGACTAGAGTACTCTGAGTCCTCGGAGTGCGGACTAGCGTACCAACGATTCATAAAATCTCTAAGTCCCCAAAGCGTGGACTAAAATATAAGCAATTCAGAAATCTCCAAGTCATGTGGAAGAGAACAGGTGCTTACATGACCCATAAGACTTTGCATGTTAAGTACTAGTTGGATGATAAGCTAAATAGCGAAAATCATCGAAAACAAAGAAATTTTTATTTATTTATTTACTAATCGAAGATTCAGTCCCATTACAACTTCTCCTAAACTCGGAGCAAAAAGTCCATTCACAACGACTATAAAAATAAATAGAAACAACTACATGACTAAGGCTGAGCGAGATATGATAAGATGATAATTACTTCTTTGACTTTTTCTCTTTCTTGGGTTTCTCCAAAGACTACTCAGCCAAGCGCTTCTTCTTGGACCCTCTGCTTCCCAGTGAGGTGGTATCCGGGGCAGGAGGAGAGACATCAAGAGGTGTGTTCCCCCCGGGGAGAATTATCTTCAAGGGCCTATTTAAAGGATCGTCAAGTTCCACACTTGAGGTTCAACCTTAACTTTGGCTTTCTCTTTCTCCTCTTCCGCGACTCGCTCCCCCATGCTAAGTTTTGAAGTAGGTCCGTAGGCGCCGGTGATTTCAACCTCATCATTTTCGTCTATGGGCAAGGGATTCTCGAGTTTGTCTTCGTCGAGCGCCCCGATCACTTAGGCATCGGGCCTGGGAGTATCCTCAGTGTGAAGTCTTCCGCCATTTTCTCTTCCTTCTCCGTGGTGACATTGCTCCTTGGAGTTAGTTCAGGATCAGAATGACCTACATGGAGTCGTAAAGGATAAGTGTTAGAATACATCTATTGTTCATCAAAAGCGATGGTCCTTTCAACAATAGAAAGAAAAATTACATACCGACTTCCGGTTGACTCTCAGCTGTTTTAGGAGTCTCGCCCTCGGGAATAGGCGAAAGAACATGAACATCAAGCCTGGGTTTCTCTGGGTCATAGCCAACATGCTGCTCGAAAGGATCGAGTGATGAGAAATCGGCCGGCTGGGCGGAAAGGGGAACTAGAGACTCGGTCCGGATGGGCTAGCAACGTCGTTCTTCCCTTTCGATAAGGAGGAATCTCTTCCGTAGAGGGCTTTGGCCGTGGATAAGTCGAAAGGCTCGTCTCCTCGAAGCACTTCCTTCACAAGAGAATCCTCATCAATCTCTTCGGTGCCCAACTCCACTCGCTTAATTTTTATTAGAGCATCCTATGCTTTAGCTAATGATTCGAGGTAACCCTCGCCCAGAAATGATAGATCTCGATGCATGAAAACTCGAGCGTTATATTCAGCAATAAGCGGATCAAATAAGCATTTAATTTCTTCTCTACCGGCTTCAGCAGCTGCCTCGAGGCGAGAATCGATTTTTGTCAGCACCATTCTTTTGCCCTCCTCACGGGCTGCATCATTTAATGCTTCAGCTTTAGAAAGCTCCTCATCAAGCTTTGTCTTTAAGAGTCGTGTTGCGACGATTTCCTCGCAATATCGCTGCGACTCTTCCTATGCAGCAGTTTTCTCTTCTTTCTCTTTAAGCAGCAGCTCCTCCAGTTCTTTAACTCGTCGAGTAAGGATATCCTTTTCTTTCTGGATGGAGTCTTTTTCTAAGGCTAGATCACCACTACGTTGAACAGCCTCTTCAATTTCCTTTTTGTGAGTGGCTTCCAAATGGGTGACTGCTTATGCGGTATCCTTGGCATTTTTCTGGGCGGCTTCAAGTTGAGATTTGTACAAGGATAGCTCTTTATCTTGGGCTTTGATGATATCTTTGTCGTGAATGGCTTCAAGTTTCAGGCGGTCGATTTCGTATTGACGTTCCATAGAAACCTATGAAACTTTCTCCACCAAATAAACAAATGCGTCATGTTAGACATAGACATCGTTGTTACAGGCGATGGCGCTTTGTTTGACGTGCCTTGGAATATGATGAATTGTTGGAAGAAATTTCAATCCGTCGAAGCATATCTTTGGAAATGTGGCTTTAAACTCAGATAATTTTTCTACTATCGATGGATCATGTGCAGGCACTGGAAGAGTATGCCTAGCCAGAGTCACGGACTTTTTATGAGGCTTACGAGATTGTTTGGTGCTGGACGAACCAGAGTGTTGGTCGTAAGGAGCTTCAAATTGAGGTCCCTTCTGAGCAGATTTTTCTCTACTGTGCTCTGAATGAGGGTGAGGATCATTGGGATATGAAGAATGGCTGTAAGTTCTTCTTCGAGAAGACGATGAGTCTTTGGGGCGGTAGTCCCTATCGCCGCTGTCATCCTTGTCTCGGCGTCTACTTGATCCCGAATCCCGACCGGAGTGGTGGAAGATAGAGGAACCGCAAAGGCGGTCGAAGTCGTGTTAGTGCCCCATATCACCTACACGGAAACCAAGTGAAGACGAGTTAGCGAGGATCACACGATGGCTAAAATTTAAGTGTGGGGTGAAGTGTGAGTGTTCGTGTGTGTCCTTGTGTATTCCCCCCGATGGACCAGTTTCTTTAGCTTTACTTATTGGGGTTTTCTCTCCTTGATGACGAGCTTGATCGCCTTCATCGCTCTTGCGGGTGAATTAAGCCCCATGGCCTTTGGATCATTGTAGCCGTAATTTAGCAAGTCGTCGGGGATGGTCAGGTCTGATAGACCTTTTAGCGAACCCTCTAAATGTTAGGGAGACGACTCTTTCTCGACTCGAGTAATTGTAACTTTTGAAGTTCCGCCCACTGATTTCTTTCTCAGTTTGTAGGCTAGGCCTTTTTTCCTCTTTGAAGGAGGGGGAGGTTCATCGATGCCGGGTGCGTCAATTACTGGTGCCGAGTTGGGACTTATATTCTCGTCGGTCGCTTCTGGCATCCCAGTCTCCTTAATTTCACCTTCCTCCGTTGTATCGGGGGCCCCTTCTACAGGAGGCTCCGAAGGTCCGGCCTGCTCTTTGCCTTTCTCTACAGCAGATCCGATTATAGTGGCGCCAGCTGGGAGGCTAGTACGACGACCCTCCATTAGTAATCCAAACCTTGAAAGCAATTCATTAGAAATAACAGATTTGATCTCCCGGTCTCTTGCGGGAATAGCTCAAATGGCCTTGACGACCTCGGAATATCCAGCGCCTTCGGGTCGCGGCGGATACCTATAAAAGTCGAAGGAAATTTAGGAGAGATACATTTCGAGCCTCAAGCAAATATTAGTCAAAGAATAAAACTTACTCCCTTCCAGCCATCTTCTCGCAAATCCAGGGGGGCAACGTACGTAAAACCATTCCTGCTTATATTGGGAGAATTTACTCCATGCCCCCGTTAGGATCTGACACTTGGAGTGTAACTCAAGGAATATGAAGGATGGACTATCAGACCGTCTTTTGAAGCGATAAATGCAGCGGATATCACCGAGAGTGGGGAGCTTGAATAAGATGCTCATGAAGAAAATACAAGTGCCATAGATGAACGCGTGACTATTGGGATGTAGCTGTGCCGGGGCGATCCCGATATACCGTAACACTTCACGTAGAAAAGAGTTGAAAGGTGGCACGCTACCGACCCAACACATGAATTTATTGCACGCTGTATATCTGGCTAAGGGCAGGTGAGGCCGATCTTGCCCGGATGGAACTAAAACGTCGTCGAAAGGGATTCCATGAATTGTACACAACCAACGAAGAGCGGTTTTGCCGATCTTTGAAGCTTGTGAATCAATAGGATTATCCAGAATAACTACTCCGTCTATAACATCAAGAGCCAGGCTAATACTGCAGCTGATGGATCTGGAATACCCTGTGTACGAGTTGTCGATGGATTGAAGTTCCCACTACCTCCTGCTGAGAACTTGGCTCAAGCTTGTCAGAAACTGCAGCGGAGCTCGATTTTTTGGACATCTTCAATGAGCGTTGAAAATGGGTAGATACCTGTTTGAACTATACTTGAAAGACAATCAATATCAGATATAACGATGACAAAACATCCCCCCGTGTTGTGTATGAACTAGTGCTACGACTTAAACGTGAGTGCCGGAAAAGTTAAAGTTTTAAACACAAGTGTGGTATGATAGAACTTTAAGTTATTGTCTTCGGAGATCGTCATCGCTGACCATCTCTTACAGTTTGTTATATGGTTGACAATAGTGGTTTTGGAGTCGAACATTGGCATCATAGAGTGTGAAGGCTGTCGTTCGCATTTGTTGAGTTAAGTTTGCGTTTAAGATCGTTTAAGTTATGAGGGAGTTAGTTCAAGTTAGTTTCTTGGGCTTGTATACTTTGTTGTTTGTCATGCGTTGTCCAATTTGTTTAAGATTGGTTGTGGAGGTAGGTTAATGAAATGTGTCTTATGTTCGGGTTAAAACACTTTTGATTACCAATGCCGACCCACTACCCTAGATTCCTGTTGATTCACGGCAACACACTTAATACCGAGCGGCCACATTCCTAAACACATCTCGACCGAATGGCACTCTTTCATTCCAAGCCGAACGACGCTTTCTCTCTATCACTACTCCCACAAGAGATTCACCAACCAACAGACTTCTACTCAAAATACCGACCCGGAGTTGTTACTTCCTTCGTCGAATGGCTGCAATTCGCTTGTACCGACCCGCTCACCTTAAAGACAATGAATGGCCTCAGCCTAGCATATGTCGAGCCGCTCATTCTCAGAGTTTCGACCTACTTTATTACTAAGTTCTCGAAAGAATTCAACACTACTACGGTGGGCTACCGACCGTCCTCCCTCGACCGGATGATGGGCAGAATTCCACGAATTATACACCAACCCCCACGAATCACCAAACCTTCTTCTTTCCCATGTCCCCGACTTCGAAATCGAGGCTATAGCCATTCCTTTTGGCAACTTACCCTAACTCCATCGAGATCGAACCAGATTCCTAGCCTAACTCCTACTTGGGAAATCACGAGACTCCACATTTAGGAAAATAAATCGAGTGAAAGACTCATACCTATGTGAGAATAATTAAGGTCTATGAGATTTGTTGGGTTCAAGGCGAAGTGTGGTTAAGCTCGCTTGTGAATAGGATTTCAAAATGGATTGATTGGCTCTGAAAGGAAGAAGGGTCGATTGATGGGCGTGGCTCGGGAGGAAAACAGGTTAGGGGACTTGTGAAAAAATGAAAGTGAGAATAAAAAACTAGAGTGTAGGCTTTTATACATTGGGAGAGGGAGGCGAATGGGCCTTAACCAGTGGAACCGGTCAGAGTACCTCGGCAGGTCAATGAGCAAGCATGCCGAGCGGTGGTGAGTGAAAAGATCGACTGGATCGGTGCTCGTATGTCGGCCGAACCGTGATAAAATAGGATATAATCGAAAATATCATAATAATAAGTAAGATAACAAGTAAATGAAAATGATGTTAAGATGAAGTGTGAGAATGTCTATACATGTAATAATAATTCAAGATGGTAGTGCATCGAGAAGTTGAATTTCACCTGATAGGCGGGGAAACATAGTTTTGAGAAACCCAGCGTGATTCAACCTTCAAAAGGATATATACATTCAGATTTTGGAAAGTTAAAATAGGATTTAAATGACAGATGATTGTCATTCTAGATGAGCTAACTCCTAAAGTAAGGACTGGTTGTTAGTTCAAAGCACGTCACGTTGATTCACACGACACGCTTTGGGGGGCAAATGTTACCCGACACTTTGGCTCGACTACATGGCGATAGTCGCAGATCTTATGGTTTGTGGTTGGACCGGCTTTAACTAAAAATGGTTTGGAAGTATAGGAGGCTGGTGAGATTCAAGTTTGGTTCGGTCCCGGTCGCTCGACACAGAGTGGGTCGGCCAAGATGAGCATGACAGAGTGGTTCGGACCTAGTGGGTTGGTTGTGCGTCGCTCGGCCTAGAGGAGAAGTTCATCGCTCGGTCGAGGAAGGATAGCCAAGACAGTTCAGTCTAGATGCCCAGGGGAGAGTGGCTCGGCATTCCTTGTTCAGTCTCGGAAAGTTTTGTTCAGAGTGGTTCGGCCAGTAGGGGAGACAAAGTGGTTCAGCCTGGACGACCTAGCAGGCATCGTTCGGTCATGGTGGGGAGGCTATTGTCATTCGGTCAGGATTGGTTCGGCACGAGTGTTCGGTGTATCTGGTTCAGTGTATTTGGTTCGATGCAAAGTGAGGGAGTTGGCCCACTCTTGGAGTCAACAGCGATGTGAGAAGTTCAGCATCGTTCTACTTCGAGATCCACTACAAGTTGCCCTAAGTCCTTTGAAAGCTTGCTTCGAGTCATTTGCTAAGTGACCGCCGACCAGCCATACTGGTTCGGCATTTCTCGGTCGGTCAAGAGTCGTTCGGTATGCCTGGACCGGCCAACTTGAGATTACCATATTTGGGCCAAGTCATCTTGGTCATGGGTCTACGCGGGTGAGCCAGCTTATTTTCACCTATAAATAGAGGGGCAGGGGTGCAGTGAAAGGGACCTTTTTTTGAGAACTCCAGGGATACTCTGCCATTTTTTGTACTCACTTCTTTCAGTTCAAACTTGTATTCGAGTTGTTTTTTTACGGATTGTATCTGTATTCAAGTCTTTGAGAAAGGCAATAAAGATTACATTTACAGTGGACGTAGGCAGTTACGCCGAACCACAATAATTCTGGTGTTCTTGTTTCTGCAGTTAACTTTGCATATATTCCTCTGTTTTAATTTATTATCTTCATTAATCTCTCTACACAAATCTTTTCTTGGGTGTTAGTGACCAATATTGGTGCTGACACTGACACAAGGAGATAATGCACAAAATATTTATGTACTATGATCATTGCAACCTCTCATCCCTCGTAGACTTGGAGCATCATCCCCTTTTAATACTAAATTATCAAAACACGTTGCTTCCTCAGTTCCATTTTAATTTTACTATTCATATCCCATGCTGCTCATCTACTCTCATGCTGCCATTCTCTGCCATGCTGCTCCATAAATATGTGGCTCATATTGGCATACTAGATTTGATCTGAACACATTAGAATTGTCATGGTACCATTTTCTTAAATGCCAACTATTATATACTGTCAATCCAAGCTAACTGACATCAAAATTCGACCTAAACGTGTGCATTCTTGGACTCGTCTTCTCTGCAGCCATTTAAGACCTAATCAAAACTTTAGTTATGCTGCCAATTTACTTATGTCCATCCTTCCTGAATCATTCTACTATTATGTTCACTCAGCATCCGAATTGCATAAGAATCGGATCAACCATTCCTAACAGCCCACTTTATTCTACCTTCTGCCTATTGTTTAGCTCAGCTAAGCACCATAATCAATTCGACATCTTTTCGAATTTATATTATAGGTATTAAAGTATATACATTTTAGATGAATTAAATCTTATAGATATACAAAATTTTATTTGGACAATTATTGCACATTGATAACAGATTTGCAAACAATAATAATTATCTTTGTTTCAATTTATTTTTTTTAAGTTGTTTTTACCCGTCTCCTACTTGAATACTATATGAGAATCAAAACATGTATGAAATTTATTTCTATAGTCAGTTTGTGCTACGATTAATTTTTTTGTTCAGTTGATATTTACTTCGGTTGTTTCAAGACAACCGAAGCAAATGACCCTCTTTTGCTTTAGTTTTCATGTGATAACCAAAGCAAAAGAGGATCATTTGCTTCGGTTATCATTTGCTTCAGTTGTCATGAAACAACTGAAGCAAATGCCTCAATCAATTGCTTCAGTTGTTTAAAGAACTAAAGCAAATGACTCATGTTGCTTTGGTTCAACAAATGAAGTAATAGGTTTGGCTTATAGCTTCATCTTCATTTGCTTTGGTTGTTGAACCGAAGCAACATTGGGTAAACAACCGAAGTAAATGACCTATTTTTTAGTAGTGTGTCTTTTTAGTTATGCAAATATTTATAAGGATACTATATAAATTGAACTTTCTAATAAATGAGTATAAGTGCCTTATGAGCTTCAGTTTGTTTGCACTTTCTTTTAGTTTTGCTCATCTAGATTTGCTTGATTTCTAGCTTCGCATCACCAAGCAACGTTCGAAGATAACTGAATTGGAAGAAAGCTCAGGTCTGCTTTGGTTTGAATTACTGAACTGGAGGGATTGTTGAAAGATGTCGAACATGTAGATAAGGTTTTATATGAAGACGAGATCAAGGTACTGCATGGAAAAGTTAAAGAGTTGTCTTTACAAGTCGCTAAGCAAATAATGTATAAGATGATCCTATTGAATCCTTGGCCCCTAACGCAATATCGAGGCCTAGTGTTTCTCCTACGCCTCCATCTGAGGTATATCCTAATGTTGTTTTTCGGTGGAAGAAGGATCAGAAGAACTACTATGAGGCCAAATTTTATGATTTGAAAGTTTACTATAAAAAGGAATCACTAACCCCTTAGAGTAGTTGTTCGCATGTTATATCTACTGCATCTTTTTAGCTCCTGTTCTAGAGCAACTAAAAGGACCAAAGATCGACTTTTGGATGAAATTGAATGAGTTAGAAGGGTGGCTATGGAGCATGTGAATGCCCTTGAAAACAAAATATCTATCTTAGAGTCTCAATCCAATTTATAGGCCCTTAGACTAGTTCCCTTTACAATATCATATAGGATTTCTACTGCTTCCCTAGAAAATTTGGATAAGGCTTCCTTAATGGAGCAACTTCAGAAAGTGAGGGTCAAAAGGGTAATGGCTGATATTATTGCAAAGCATGCGATCAATGTTTTTACTAACTTTTGGCCTGAACTCGACTTAGCCTCTTTATATAATGGCAGGGATTATGTTTCTAATCCGGAGGACCCTATGCAACATTTGTTGGTTGTTATTACTGAATTATACGACTCATCCCCAACTTCTCAGGCAAGGGGCGTTTCTATTCAACGTCCATCGTTGGGTAATTGCATACTTCATTATTTTAAGAGAATCATAATCGATGGTTCTTTTGAGGATGAGTCAGAATCATGACGTATTTTTTTTTACCATAAGCCGTAGTTTGGAGCTTAATTTTTGATGTAATTTTGCGTGATGATCATTTTATTTTCACTTGTGATGTATGTACAAATGTGGGGAATATGCAAATATGAGTACATTTAAGTAAATATTAGTAGATTTCAATTTTTAATATTACCTAGCAAGCTTTATGTAGTTTCTACAAATTGTATCTGATTTGTAGGTTTTACTGCATTCCATGCATTGTCTTTTCTTTCCACTTTTGATTGATTCCTCACATAGTTCAGCTTCCTAAACTTGGTCTTTGGCATTCATGCTTTGTCATGCTTTTGGCATGGTCTGCCCCGCTATTTGGGGGCAGATTGTTTTTCGATTGTGAAGTTTGATCGTGTATTTACAACCTTTTTTTTTCAATTTTTGTGTATGGTATTTTGTACTGGTTCAGGCCGTCTAATATACTTATGTCCAATGTAATTGTTTGGCTGAAAAGACGAGTTACGTAAGTTAAAACTCCATGATGTTAGCTATGTTAGTAAAATTAACATAGAAATATTTTTATACTGGTTCGGGCTGTCAAATATCCCTAAGTCTAGTTCATTATATTACTATTTTTTCATAATAATTGCAATGTTTGTTATTTTTCTATACAAATAACATTGCTTACACAAAATAAGGCCTGAGATGCTAGGAATTCCATGTTCTTAGAACTAAATATCCATCAAGTCTTAAGAGTCGATTAGCCCTATTGGCTAAGACTTCTACCACAACAAGAGGACCTTCCCAGTTTGGTCCTAGAGCTCCATTTGTTGGGTCCTTGGTGTTAGCCTCACTCTTCACAGTACTAGGTCTCCCTTACAGTAGTTTCTTTCCTTAAGCCTAACAATGTAATTCTTTTCCATCCTTTGTCGATATGTGGAAAATCGGACTACCAACTTATCTCTTCTCTCTCGAATAAGATCATAGGCAGCCTATTTTAACTCCTTGTTCTATTCTGCCACATATGATGTTCTTCTGTATAATGGAACCTTTGTTTCAACTTGGAGCGTCGCTTCATAGCCAAGGTTAAGGAGAAAGGTTTATGGCTAGTTGGAGATCTGGATGAGGTTCTATAAGACCATAGTATTAAAGATAACTCCTCCATCCATTTTCCTTTATCCTTTTGCAGTCTTTTCTTGAGCAGCTTCATGATGGTTTTGTTTGCTGCTTCGACTTGCTTGTTTTCCTATGGATGTGCGATGGAGGAGAAACTTTATTCCATTCTCTTTACAGAGCTCCGTCAACTCCTTAGTTTCAAATTGGGTTCCATTATCAAAATTATTTTATAAGGAATTCCAAATCTAGTAATTATATTCCTCACAAAAAAGGGACTATCTTTTTTATAGCGATTGTAGCTAAGGGTTTTGCTTCTACCCACTAGGTGAAGTAGTATATTTCCACCATAGCATAATTTGCCCCTCCTTTTGACATGGGAAGTGGTCCAATCAAATCTATTCCCCACATGTCGAAGGGCTATGGGATGGCTAATGGGACGAGCTTATGGGAAGGTAGTCATAGGATATTGGCAAATCTTTGACATCTATCGCATTTTCTCACATACTCCTGCGCATTTCGAAGTGTGGTGGGCTAGTAGTAACCTTGTCTTAGCACCTTCTTTTCTATCTTGGCTCCTCCAGAGTGATCTCCACGTTTCCCTTCATGTACTTCACCCAAGATTCGCATTCCTTCTTCTTTGGAAATGCATATAAGATAAGGGTAAAGTACCCTCTCTTGTATAATATGCAATCAAAGAAAGAAAAATATAGAGCCTGGTATCTTATTTTATGGGCTTCATTTTTGTTTTGAGGTAGGACTCTGTTTATCAAGTATTATTTGATAGGTGTCATCAATGAGCTTTCCTTTGTCTGTTGAGGGACGGCCAGCCGATTCTTGATTCTGAGCTTCTCTAACCGTAGCTTGATGTGCTCTAGTCAGGACCAATATTTGGTTGGCTCAGTGATGCTTGGTTCGGCTTAACATCCTATTAGGATATCTTTCATTTCCCGAGCTACTTTAGTGCTAGCAAATTTGGCGAACGAGTTCGCGGAAGAATCGTTCTCGTGTGGGATTTGCTCCATATCAAATTGATCAAACTGCTCTAGCAACCTTTTGGATAGTTCTACATATTTGGCTAAGGTTGTTTGTTTCATTCCCCTACACTTGATTTACAACTAATTAGGAATCACTATGAATTTAAATATGGGTTACTATCATTACCTAAGCCATCCTTAAGCCCGCGAGGAAAGCTATGATTCTGCCATGTTGTTGGTAGCTTTGAAGCTAAGTTGTACTACCCCGTACAATTTTTGCTTATCTAGGGTGATCAATACATATCTGATCCTACACCTATTCATTTGATGCCGCATCTATGAACAATTTCCAGAATTACGGAGTCGGAGTCTCTTCCTCAGATTGTGGCTCAGTAGGTAGCATGTATTCCATAATGAAACTAGCTAGTGCTCCTTTGATTGATTTCCTTGGGCAATAGGAGATATCATACTAGCTAAGTTCCATTGCTTATTTTAGCAAGCAACCTAATGTCTCTGGCTTCTTCAGTATTTGCTTCAGTAGTTTGTCTGTGAGAACTTTGATGAGATGCAATCATGCACCTAAAAGTATGGCCGTAATTTCTTACTGTAAGGAGTAGGATATAGGCTAACTTTTCGATGACTGGGTATTTGATTTCTTCCCTAGACAAGCACTTGCTTGTAAAGTATATAGGCCTTTAGTTTCCTTCATCTTCTCAAACCGCTGCAGCATTGTTAGTTACAACTAAATATACATATAAGTCCTTACAAGTTACCAGTTTTGAAAGGATAGGAATACTGATCATATGATCTTTCAGATTTTTAAATGTAATTTTTCATTCCTCAATCCATTAAAAATTTGTCCCATTTTCACAGGGTCGATGAACGAAATACATTTGTCGGTCGCTTTGGAAATGAATCTGCTTAGAGCCGCCACTCTATCATTTAGGCTTATGATATCTTTTAGCTTCTCTGGAACTTCCATCTTCCTTATGGCCTCAGTCTGCTCTAGGCTTGCTTTAATGCCGCGGGTGCTTACTATGTACACCAGAAATTTTCTTGACTGAATGGGAAAAGTACACTTTAAGGGATTTAACTTCATCGTATATTGCCTCAGGACTACAAAAGTTTCCTCCAAATCTTACATATGACACGATACTGCATTTGAATTGAAGAGCATGTCATCCACATATACTTTGATATTTTTACCAACCTGATCTGAGAACATCATATTGACTAACTTTTGGTAGGTTGCTCTAGTATTCATGAGTCCGAAGGGCATGACCTTGTAGCAGTATAAGCCTTTGTCCATCACAAAATGGGTATGCTTCTGATCTGGATCAAACATGGCTATCTGATTGTAACCCGAGTATGCATCCATGAACGAGAGCAGTTCGTGTCCACTAGTTGCATCTACCAATTGATGAATCCTAGGTAAAGGAATGCTATCCTTTGGGTAGGCCTTGCCGAGGTTGGTGTAGTCTATACAAGTTCTCCATTTTCCATTGGACTTCTTCACAAGAACAGGGTTGGATATCCACTTTAGTAATACAATTCCCTGATGAATCCATTAGCCTTTAGCTTCTTAACTTCTTCATATAGAGCATTATACCTTTCTTGATCTAGAGTTCTACACTTTTTCCTGACTGGATGATCATTAGGATTGATGTTGAGTGTATGGCAGATGATAGCTAGGTCTATCACTACCATGTCTGACTTTGCCCAAACAAAAACATCTGTTGATCTCTTGAGGAAGTCTACCAATTCTATCCTGGTTTATGTGCTGAGGTTATGTCCTATCTTAAGAACCTTCGAAGGATCTCTAGGATCTATTTTTATATCTTCATGATCATCCAATGGCTTCAACACTCTCGTTGTTTCCCCTAATCTCGGATCTATTTCATTTTCTTCTTTTTCTTTGGGCTAGGAAATAGCAGAGAAAGCCTATCTCTGAGCTTCTTCAAAAAAATACTAATAGACCAAGTTATACTCATCAATATCGATCATGTGCATATACTCCCTCATTTTCTTCCTTGCTGATGCTATGGTCGTAGAATAACCTATTTCAATATCAGTCTTGGTACTTTGTACCGATGTAGTTCTTAGATGTGACGACCGCCCTATAGCACCGACAAAAATAGTGTACAATAGTGCACTTCAGTCGTGCCCAGGATGATATAGGACGATCATCAGGATGAATAATAACAAAAAAGTATATAACTCCTTGTATATTGCACAATGCATGGATAAAATATAATATCACAGATATGACAAAAGAGATAGTAATAACAATGTGAACTAATCATCCGAGAATAAGATCCACAGAGTTATACATCATTAGTCATATAGTATATACAATAGAATCAACTCAAATAACTGTCTCAAATACAAGCAAATAAGCAGCCACTACTAAGGCTCCCCAGTGCTGCACATCGGAATAAGCATAGTAATCCATATAGGTATATAATATGAGATAGTTCCATCCAGCTCATCCTTCGCACAACTGCTGCATCACCTAGACTTGTTATCTAGTCTATGCATTTAAGAGTACTCAAGATAATAAAAATAATAGCATAAAAACTTGGGACAGGTAACAGTCCGGTGTGAGCAGTAAATGAGTCTTAAAGTACTATACAGGTAAATATGGTAAGGAATAAGAGTAAACAAACCATATCTGGCATGTCATTGTAACCAAAGAGTTAGCACATAACAACATAACATGCTACTCTACAATATCATAAAGGTACTATACAACATAGAATAGTGGATGTCTAGATATCTCTATCTCCAGTACCAACTCCTAATGATATCCCCGAGTGACAGTCCACTAAAAAAGCAACCATTGCATCCATCAAGCAATACTCACTATCACTCATCCCTGTTCCTTGAATATATGATAACTCGTATGACCCTATGCCAATGACTAATGAAAATCCTAGTTTTTGTTGTACTCTCGTATCATGTAGCCTAAATCTCGATAAGTGTCCCATAACCCAAAGCTAGACATTAAACCCAAAGCCACTAGTCCAGGGTATACAGATCCCTACATGATCCATGGGCGTCCCCACTTCAGTAACCCTGCTTCGAGTACAAAATAAAACACTTCGAGTATTAATGATTCCTTATCAAAAATATCTAAGCCCTTCTTTCTACTCAATCTAGTTTCCATTATCTAGGAACCCACCACGTTCCCTATTCTATGGCTCTCCCCTTTATCGAGCTGCTATCTTTGGTACCTACTCTCACCACGAGTTACAATCCAAAGATGCATAACTTTTATCATGCTGTTACATTGCCATCCAACCTTGATGCAAACAAGCCAACACTTCTAACACAATCTATAGAACCTCTACTCCATTCCCCAGAAGTTCCACCTCAAGCCCATTGTTGACACCAAAAATGGCGCCAACACCCAAACAGAGTATTTTAGAGAATAAAATATAAAGAAAGAAAATTAAAAATAGTAAGAAAAGAACACACAAGAATTATAGTGGTTCAGTAAACTCTGGCCTACGTCCACTCCAAATAATCTTTTATTATACTGGTAGGATTACAAGTACAGTTGATATGAAAGTCAAGAGAATAATGGAGTAAGAAACCAAAGGCAGAAAAAAGATCCTTAGAGTGTGCCATGCCTTCTATATTTATAAGCAAAGACATGCAAATATCCAGCTGAAAATCTGCATACAAAACCTCAAGACCAAGACCTGATCCCCTAAAAAATCCCGAGCCCAAATGACTAAGCATTTGGGATCGATACCGACCCCTAAGATTGGGGAGTGGGTCCCTGTGATCCCTTATGGCGGATCCTCTTGATAGTGGTGTTGTGTTCCCATAGTTGTTCTGCGAAGTTGCCTAGGTTTTTTTTGGAGATATTGGCTAATTTCTGATAAGTTGAATTTTCGATCTAAGTCCTCCATAGCCATAGTGATCCATACCGATACCCTACCTTAGGGAAGTGCCAATCCATACTTAGAAAATTCTATGATGTTACTCACTTGAATCCGTTTGACGATTTCCTTATAGCCTTGTTTATATTTGATTCCCAAGCCTAACAGTCATCTCTTCGGGCTTCCTGCCTTGATAACTATAAAATCCGTGTAGTTAAATCTGCCCACACACTGCTTGGTTCAAAGGCGGGTTAACACTTGCCTTCCAAAACATGTCTTGCGGTAGGAAGGTGTGTTTTGTTTGAAAAGTAAATACTAAAGTCCATAATCCATCAATAGCTGAATTTTCCAATCCTTTGTCAGCCGTGTTGTTATGAGTCATCCCATGTTCGCCCGAGAGTTAACAATTTCATACCAAAACCCTAATCGCTCTATGTTAGTGAAACCTGCGATTGTTCTAAGTCGATAGCCAAATTCATGATCATTCAGAATCCTTAACCAAATCCATAACCATCCAAACCTGGTAACCAAATCCATGATATCACCGGATCGTCATCCAAGTCCGTGATCTCACCGGATCGTTATCCAAATCCATAGCCATTCGAAGTCAGTAAGCCAATCTACAATCTCTCTAGATCATTAACCAGGTTCATGGTCTCTCCGGACCAATCAATGGTCTCTCCAGACCCCTGCTAAACTCGATCCACTCACTCTCCGATGAGGAGACTTACGATGAGTAAGCCGATCCTATCACTCTGCGGCGAAGCGACTCACTTCCTGCACTCCAGTCCCAACACTCTAGCGGGACATACAACAATGTCTTGATCTTCCTAGATCGGTCATGGTCTCACTGGACCCTAGTTGGATCCCATCCAATCACTCTCCGGTGAAGGGGGGACAATGACAAGTAAGCCGATCCTGTCACTCTCTAGTGAAGCGGCATACTTCCTACACTTCGGTCCCGTCCCTCCAGACAGAACAAAATGCGATGTCATGGTTTACCTAGACTGTTCATGTTCTCACTGTACCCTTGCTGTATCCCATCCAATCACTCTTTAGTGAAGGGGAACAACAAGAAGTAGGCCGATCCTATCGCTCTTTGGCGAAGTGACTTACTTCTCGCTTTCCAGCCCTGACTCTGTGGTCAAAGGCTTAATGCGATCAATACTGTACTGACTTCCTTTCTTCGACCTCAACTCTCCGATTGAGGGCTTAATGCAAGCCGCACATGTCCATCTGCTCGCTCTCCGAAAAGGGGACTTGTGTTTTGTAAATAACCAGGGATCAATTTATGGATTGAAATTTAAATACCAAAAAACTACCAAGTCTAAAGTTATTGTAGCCGCCTCTCCGGGCGTTGTAGTCTAGTATCCACTCAAAGTGTGCCTAGGGATCAATCAGGATCCCGTACACGTGTAAGAGGCTCGACTGTCTTATTAAGTTCTTTTATTGAGTGCAAGAGCCATACCTGCACCATCCCAATCAAGAGATGACGATCCTCGTTCTCGATCTGAGGTCGCCTCCATAAGCCACAGTTGATGGCTGCTCCCATGCCATCAACGCATTCCTATTCCTCACATACTGTAGTAGCCGATTATCCCTGAAATGCTCCTCAATCATATCTCGGAGGTGCCTGTAATCATTCATAGTGTGCCCATCCAGCTCATGGAATAGGCAGTATTTTCTAGTTCTCCTTTCCTGCACCATAGGCTCCCTCCTAGTCGGTTTCCAATAGGGGAGTTGCCCCTTAGTGTCCGGATAAATCCTTTTTGGTGTTTTATTCAGATCTGTGTAAGAAAAGAACTTCGATTCTCTCCTTTGCCTTTTCAAACCATCATATATGTCATCTACCTTTCCTTTTCCTTTATCCATCTTGGACCCTTCTCCAGGTGGCCCTTCACTTTTCACAGCATTCACCTCTTTCTTGTCGGTTTGAGCATCCTCCTGCAGCATAAACCTTTCAGGCTCATGATAAAATTCCACAAGATCCATCGGTGGATCCCGTTCAATGCACCTTTGAAATTCGTTTTATCAATGACTCCAAAAACTGCAGCCATCAAAACCATTGACGGATCCGGCCTATCCATCGAAGTAACCATCGCATTAAACCTTATCATAAAATTCCTTATGGATTCCCAGTCCTTTGTTTCCTCGTGCACAACGTCATCACATGCCTGGGTCACAAAACATGGACCCAAAACTGCCTCATAAACCTATCTACTAGCTCATTCCATGTCCTTGTTGATATGTTTTCCAACTGCCTAAACCGCAGCGTAGCTAAATTTGTCAAGTATAGGGGAAAACACCAAGCCATGACCTCTTCCGATGCCCCTAGCACTTCCATATGCTTGATATACCTCATCAAATGAACTATAGGGTCTAACTTTCCGTCATACATCTCCATTGTTGGTAACTTTAACTCAGGTGGGTTCCTATCATGCTCGATGTTCGAAGTGAATGGAATATGGTTAACATCCTCCAAATTCCCATTAAGCAATCTACCTTCATCACTTGCCATACCAACTCAGCAAACCTTTCATTCTCATCCATAGGTGGCCTCCAATCTAGATTCCCAGCCTGCCCCTAGCTTCGTAAGGATATTTCGACACATATTCCTCTGGCCATGCTTCCGCAGTCTAATATATAGCAACACCCCCAGCATCAATCACTGAAGGTACACCACTCCAGCCATGGTTAACCTATAGCATACCCTCCAAGTTTTGGGGTTCAATACCGAACCCTATGGGGGGATTGGTATTGATCCCTCTGGTTGGTCCAAGGTTTGCCCCAAGTTGCTCTGGTACATTCCTTTGCTTGTTAGCTCCTGCTCCTTGTCCTTGGTTCTGATTTCCAACGACTCCTTCTGCTCCTGCATGTTCCATCCTCCTAAGGAAATTCTACATCATTTCCTCCTGTCGCACCATCATCCTCTCCTGCATCTCATTTAACATAGCCTCCACATTGTCCCAAGTTATGTAGAGAGATGGCTGGTTAGCTTGAGGATGCCTCCTGGCTGCCCCTTGATGACTCCTATGAGCAAGAGCTCTCTTGGTTGATTGTATAACCATTTCTTTATTGTCCAAGCTTCCAAATCGCTTCCAAATCTATAGGTGCAAGTATTTCTCAACGAAATCACCAAAATGTTGACACCAAAAATGCTGCCAACACCCAAACAGAGTATTATAGAGAATAAAATTTGAAGAAAGCAAATTAAAAACAGTAAGAAACAAACACACAAGAATTATAGTGGTTCGGCAAACTCTAGCCTACGTCCACTCTAAATAATCTTTTATTATACTATAGGATTACAAGTAAAGTTGATATGAAAGCCAAGAGAATAATGGAGTAAGAAACTAGAGCCAGAAAAGAGATCCCTAGAGTGTGCCATGCCTTTTGTATTTATAGGGGAAGACGTGCAAATATCCAGTTGAAAATCCGCATACAGAACCCCGAGACCAAACCTGATGCGCCGAAAAATCCTGAGCCCAAATGACTTAGGATTTAGGATTGGTACCGACCCATATAGGGAGATCGGTACTGACCCCCAAGATTGGGGAGTGGGCCCTTGTGATCCCTGGTGGTGGATCCTCTTAATAGTGGTGTTGTGTTCGCATAGTTGTTTTGTGAAGTTGCCTGGGTGTTTTTTGGAGATATTAACGATTTCTAATTAGTTGAATTGCCAATCTAAGCTCTCCATAGCCATAGTGGTCCATACTTATCCCCTACCTAGGGGAAGTGCCAATCAATTCTAAAATATTCTAGGATGTTATTCGCTTGAATCCTTTTGACCATTGCCTTACAACCTTGATTATATTTGATTCCCGAGCCTAACAGTCATCTCTCTGGGTTTCCTACCTCGATAACTGTGAGATCCATTTAGTTAAATCCACTCGCATACTGCCTAGTACAAAGGCGGGTTAACACCCATGCATAAAAGTCACTCGATACTGAGTCAAAATGGCTTGGCACCGAGTCATATACTTAGTCAATTTTGCCTAAGTTATCTCCCATGCTTCTAGAACCTCATCCCTAGTTGCTTTAGACCCTGACCCATCCACTAAAATAACTTGGTCTCCAATCTAAAGCACTCAACTCTAAATTCTAGAAACAACTCGACATCTCATCCAACGCTTAACCAATCTTCTGCATCTTACCATGGACCACCTCCACTAGCCATGATCTAGAATTCCCCAAAGTCGCTAACCCAAACGAGCAAAAGAAAAGACTCGGTATAGAGTTAAATGACTCAATACCGAGTGGTGTACTTAAACATTCTGGGTGCGACTTGAGCTATAGGCTCCCTCCATGCTCCAGAGAGTGTCCTTCAAGTTTCGTCCAATTCTGACCAACTTTGCTCCCGATTTGCCAAATTCATCAACCTATCTTCCTAAGCATCCAAAACAATAGCAAACAACATCAAAATACAACATGCCAACTGACAGAGTTAAGGGTATGCCTAGGGGCAATTATGTAATTTGTTACATATATCTAACTTGTTGACCAATCTTGTTCGAAATAAAGGTATTTTCTTTCTATTATATACTTGATATAATGTGGTTATATTAATTAATCAATTTAATTAAAAATATATTTAATAGAAAATCCACAAATGGTATGTTTTGTGATAGTAGTTACAAAATGTTGTAACCGTGATTAATTTATCATGATGAAACAAATATACTATTTTAAATGTTCCTAGTCAAAATGCATCGAGACTGGATATCGATGTATCCATTGAGACTAGAGTACGTAACGCTCTCCAAATGTTGGGCAGTGTATTACTCATGACTGTTGGGGGCACCAAGGGGTTACGTACTAATAGTTATTGGATAACTATGGAATGACTCACTAGATAGTTTTATGTTGGTTAATATAACTAAGGTCAAGCAGAGAATATCGATGTGACAAATTTACCCAGTTCTCTCAACTTGAGAATACTGTTGATCTTCAATATGGAAGCTCTGCTTTGATTATAGTTAACTCGTGGCACGACGTCCATCGAACGACTATAGTTGGCTCGAGCGAAAGCATTGAAAGTGAAACACTATTCAAGAGAGGATTCGTCTCCTCAGTTATATGAGGTTAGTATCACAGTCAACTGAAGTCAACTCAAAGTCAAAGTCTCTGGCCAGAACATTTCGGTTAATAATAATTGTTATTATTGAATGAAAGACTTTGTGTTTGGATTATAAAGTTGAATGTGGATGATATTGGAATTTTGACCATTACCAAATTCCAAAAATCCAAAGTGATATAGTTTTGACAAAGATAATTGGTGTAAATAATTGTCACTATTAGGTACCGCTTATAATAAGTAAAATTGGATTTTACCAAAAGATGTGTAAGCGATGAATTCAGCCATAATATCACACCACCTTCTAAGTGACGTGTGAACGTTAATATTCGAATTGTTCAATATTAATCGTTGAATGAATTTACACCTTTGAGGCGCACAACCGTAATAATGAATTCTCTAAAAAACCACATAATTAAATTAATTTATAAAAAGTTGTAAATTAATTAAATTAATTAGTATTTGAGAAATATAAATTATTATTTATTTTATTTGATGTTTGGGAGTTATTTGTAATTATTTCAATGCATTTATAAAAGTTATATTTGCGCGCATTGATATATGATATCATTGTAATTAAATAAAAGATAATTACATGCGCTAATTTATGGAATCTTATGTCATTTGATGGGACGTAATTTTCAGCCATACCATTTAAAGAAATAGGAGTGAAAAGAGAAAGTTATTCAAGAGAATTAATTAGAGAAGCTTTAATTAAAGAATGGAAAAGGTTTCCTTCTTTCAAATAAAACATATTCTCTAATCCATTATGTACGTACAATTGAGTTTCTCATTTTTCATTCTTCTTTTTGTAACTTTTCTGGTTCTCTCCTTCTCTAATGGCTGAAAATATGAGATCTTCCATGGCTTCAATTATTCCTAAAATCAAATACAAATAAAATCAATTATAAAAAGTGGTTTATTCCTCTTGATCCTTACAACATCTGGAGGCTAATTTCTGAATCTATGAGATTTGATTCACCATTCAAGGTACGATTTATTGGCTACATCTAGAGGAAAAATTCAATATTTCAAGGTGTACTTCAAGGCTTTGGAATTAAGGTATAGTCTTTTTATTCTAATAATTTTGATATAATGTTTTAGTGAACAAAATTGAATATCTTAATTTATATGTGTATAATATTGTCTCATTTGATTTGAAAATGTTTATGTATTTCAAATTGTTTATTATATGAATTGATTGGTTTATTTATTTAGATAAATCAAAACTGAAACTTGTATATGATTAGACAATATTTTAATTTTAGATCTATGTTTAAACATTCAAATCAAAATGTAATTTTTTGATTTGAATGCTTACATGTTCTTATTGTTTGCATTTTTACTGTAATAGAAACTTACATATGATTAAATGATTTTTTGATAATAAATTGATTACAATTAATTTCTAATTTTTTTACCTTATTTGACATCAGAATTATCCTTCTTTAACTATTCAAAGGATTTTAACATATTTCTTAGTTCAGTATGTATCACCTTTTGTTTTATAATTATTTATCCATATAGGTTGAATCTCCTTAGATTTGAAAGTTTATTTGTTCTTATTATCTGCATCTTATTTTAGTTGAAACCCACACATGATTAAAGGATGTTTGGATAATAAATTGATTACAATAAATTTATAATTTTTTTATCCTATTTGACATGACTAATATCTTTCTTTAAGTATTCAAAGGATTGTTAATATATTGCTCAGTTTAGTGTGTTTCACTTTTTTTAATTTTTTTTATATTCAAATAGGTTGAATCTCTTTAGATTTGAAATTTTATTTGTTCTTATTATCTGCATTTTATTGTAATTGAAACCCACACATGATTAAAGGATGTTTTAACAATAAATTGATTACAATAAACTTATAAATTTGTTACCCTATTTGACATGACTAATACTTTTTGAGTATTCAAAGGATTGTTAATATATTGCTCCGTTTAGTACGTTTCACTTTGGTAAAAAAAATTCATATAGGTTGAATCTTTTGATTTATTTGTATACATATATATTTTGTTAACTAATTTAAGTTTATATGAGTTCATAATACAATGTTATATGGTTTATTTTGAATTAATTAAGAAGTTTTGGGTTAATCTTTATATAGAAATTATATATATATATATATATAACTTAATATTTATATTTAAAATTGTACATTTTAAATACTTTATTAATATCAAACAATTTTAAATGAGGTAGTAGTTTATTCATACGAATTATTGTTGGCTATTCCTAATCTCATGTCATAATGATTCATTGATTGCTAATTGAATGCTGCATAAATCAAGTTTGTCAAAAAAGGAAGATGAATCATTATCTCTGTCATCTTTTATTTCTTTCCTTTTTGTCCCATATGTGATTGTCTTTAAACTTTTTCTTATTTATTCATATACATCATGTAATCAATTGATCATACTTGCCTTATGTTTAGCTATTTTGTCACACAATTAAAGAATGAATATATTTGATATATTCAAACCTTATTTTTATATCCCATTCTTTACTGTTTTAGAATCAAATTAATAAAACAAAATATGGTATTAACTAAAATACTGATTTTATTTAAAAGAAATTTAGATAAGATCTAAATACATTTAGACTTCATATGCCATTAATGATCCAAAAATGGTAATTTTTTTGAAATTCACCCATTTCTTCCGCTGTGGGCTGGCCCAGTTCCTTCACCAACATGGAATAACATGCAATTACATCCTTTTAAATAAGCAATATATAGAATTATAGCAATCGAACAAATTCTAATCCAAACCTAAATAATCAATGAACATATGAATGTGAATAAGGTGAATTACAAAGTCAATTCTACAAATCATATTAGAATTCATCATTTAGGTCATAAACATATTTTAACAAGTAATTAGAGTTTGAAAAGGATGTTGGTGGTTAAAAATGATGTTAAAACCTATAATTCTACCATATAACATTCATAGGATAGTGGCAAGTCATAAACCACTCACAAATTACCATATTCAACCAATTTGAGTCTCGATCCAAATTGGATGGCAATGAATAGCAATTTAAATCAACCAAATCGATGATCTCTAATCTTTTAATCAATGATCTATTCACTAATCTTCAACTTGGTTTGATTTAGAGAGTAACTTGTGCTAATTTGGATAAATCTTGGGTTAACTAGGGTTTATATCTGATTTGGGATAGAGTGGAAAACTTTTTATTTTGACTCCTACAGCCCCTATTTTTGGTAATATCTAATTAGACTAATGGGTCTAATCATGAGCTTAATTAATTGCACACTAATTCTGTCTAACATCTGTCTAAACTCAAAACAGGCATAACTTTCTAACCATAAGTATGTTTTTCTATCGTTACCACTCTACGGAATGAGAAACGATCATCTTGAAGCAATGTAACTATTTCGAGATCCTAATTCCAAAAGTTATAGCCTAAACAAGATTTTCAACGTCGAAATGGTCACATAGAAATTCGAGAAAAATCATAGGTATGTAAAATGTCCCTAAGAGTCATATGCTAAAATTATATAATCATATGACCTCATATGAATAAAATAAAAATATTTTACGAACCTCTGATACGTAAAATACGGGTCGTTACATTTCTCCAATATGTAAAATATGGGTTGTTATATTCTCCCCCCTTTAAGAGTTTCTCCCCTGGAATCCCCAGACAATCTAAAGTATAAGCAACCATAGTTATCCCGCATGACTACCAAACATAATCAACAATCAAATGTCTCAAACAAGTAGCCATGCAGTCAATAGTATAAGTGAACTTACCCTAGCGTGCGAATACTAAACTATCAAATATAATATACAATGGTGAAAGTAGATATAATAAATGGTGGATTTTACCATTTAAAGATCTCCGAACACGTAGTCCTCATGGTCTCCCCAGTCTCCCACGTATAATCATCATAACTTCTGCTCCATTGTACCTTCAGTAGCTTCACCGACTTCCTCCAAAGCTATTTCGCATCATACCTAACAATACGAAGTGGCTTACAATCTAGAAACTTTGGGTTCTACCTCAACATCTTCTAGCCGGTCCCGTGCAATCATCATGCCCGAGTCATGCACAAACTCCTATAAATAAGAGACATGAAAAACGTTGTGCACACCCACCATCTTTCGAGGTAAGTCGACCCTATATGCTAGCTTCCTAATCCTCTAAACTATTGGAAAATGAACTATAAACCAAATTGAACTACATTCTTCAGAGGAGAAACCTTTACGAATACCATATCTCCGATAAAAAATTCCAAATCTCTTCATCTCCAATCAACGTAGTTGTTATGTTAATCCTGAGAAACTTTCATTCGTTATTGAATGATCTCAATCTTTTTCAATGTCTCTCTAATCATATCTGGCCCAAGTATCAGTTTCTCGCCCACTTCCCACCAACATGACGGAGTGTTACATGGTCGGCCATACAATGCTTCATATGGAGCCATACCAATACTCAATTGATAACTACTGTTATATGCAAACTCTACCAAATATAGATGGTCATCCCATGATCGTCCAAAATATATAATGCATGCTCATAAGAGATCTTCTAATATATGATTTAATCTTTCGGTCTACCCATCCGTTTGTGGGTGATAAGCTATACTAAGGTGCAGCTCAGTCCCTAATGCTTCTTATAAGCTCTTTCAAAACCGACTAGTGAACAACGGGTCTCGGTCGCTCACAATGCTCTTTGGCACACCATGAAATCGTACTATCCATTGTACATACAACTTTGCCAGCTTAGATGCTGTTCTACTTAACTTGATAGGTATAAATCTAGCGATCTTGGTCAATTGATCAACCACAACCCAAATGCTATCGTACTTTGTTCTAGTTATCGATGTTCCATCAATAAAATCCATCGGTAGCTGCTCCCATTTCAATTCAGGAGTTTCTAGCTGTTGCAACAGTCCACTAGGTTTCTTCTGTTATGCATTTACCTACTGATAGTTCATACACTTCAAGATGAATGATACAACATCCCTCTTCATACCTTCCCAGTAATAAGTACGCTTCATATCTCGGTACACCTTGTTATCATCAGGATGAATAGTCAACGTAGAATGATGACACTCTCATAAAACTTCATGTCTTAATCCATCAATATCAAGAATAAGTTATCTTCCATCCTTATGGAGCCAACCTTCTTGATCGAGTTCGTATTGCTTCATGTTTCAGATTCTGCTCCTTCTTCTATCCTCTATATGATCTCTGCTAGCCTATCATCTCGCTTCTGACTAGTACAGATCCTTTCGATTAGAGTAGGTTTGATCGATAAACTTGCCAACAACCTCTACTTCCAGCTCACAATAAGGCCTGAAATCATAACCAGCAATATACTCAATCTGCTTTCATTCCAAGAACATTGCTCCCAAACTAGCATGTCTTCTATTCAATGCATCGACGCCTGCATTCTCTTTTCCTGGTATATAGGAAATATCGAAATCGTAAGAGGCCACTCCAACCACTATTATTGACAAGGTTGAGATCCTTCTGAGAGAAAAGGTACTTCAAGGATTTGTGGTCTGTGAATAGCTCAAACCTTTCTCCTAGCAGATAATGCCTCGACATCTTCAAAACAAAAACTATTGCCGCCAATTCTAAATCATGAGTCATATAATTCCTTTCGTGCGGCTTTATTAATCAGCTTGCATAGGCAGGTCGCCCGTGATTTATATAAGTCTATCCATCTTTTCTCTTTTGTTATTTAATTATTTTATCTTCCTTTCGAGTCTATCTCGTTAGTTAGAATTCTCTTTGATTAGGATTCCTCTATATGTGGATCTTTATCCATTCTTGAATCAGCGAGTAAGGGAGTGTATTTGTATTTAAAATAAAAATGTTTCATATAGTGTGTTGTTTGAGTTGTTAAGTTTGAATTTTGGGGTTTCTATCGATTCGTCTGATCAATGCTATCGATAGGAATTCCAAAACACTTGAACAGAGCAAACTGACACAATATTATTTTTCAATTTGGTAAATGATATAATTTTGTATGATTATATTATATATGTATAAATTTTCTAAAATTGAACTGTTACCTGAATTGGTTGTTAGAAATAATAATATTTGATTTTCATATATTATTTTGTAAACCATTAACTATTGCCACATAATATAAATAAATGAAATTATTAAACATGGTTTATAAGTTGATTTGGAATTGAAATTAATTTAAGTTAAGCATTTTTAAATTTTTAAATCGGTACTCTCTTCTTTTGTCGCTGGAAAATAATTTCGATGATGACTGCAGCATCATCGACATTCATTTTCGAGTTTCGGAAGTGGAGAGACCACTTAGTAGCTTTGCTACACTTTTGAAAAATGAATTTGATTTGAATTTCTTAAGTATGACTTGATGTATAATATATATAGGTATACGATGATTGACTTGATTTGACACATATATATAGAATATATATATGTGTATATATTTATCTCTAAATAGTTTGAAGTGAAATTGGAAATTTAACTCTTAAATTTTTGTTAAGGGATGCTTTCAATTATAAAATAAAGCCAAAATTTTAGAATAAATATATAAAAACTTGAATAATTGAATTATGAATTTTACTTGTATAATACCCAATTGCATTCTAATATATATACATAACTTACCTGAAAAATTCAAAAAGTTAAAATATTAATGAATTTGTAATTGGAGATTTACAAGAAGAAATTTGAATAATAATATGTTCAAACTAAATTTTTATTAATGGAAAGGGTGTAAATGAAAGGAAAATTTGTATAGTGTTTAATAACACTTTGAAACATTTATATAACTTACCTAGAAAATTTTAAATATAATTAGAATGTAATTGGATAATATACACTATGATATAGTAATAGGATATCAAAAATGATATTTTGTTAAGGGAATTTACTGATAATAAATTTGATAATAAATTGGATAATAAATTGAATAATAAAAAGAAAAATTTATTTGTTGAAGTAATATAGGGTTCTGATAAAATGTTTATACACATAATATCTATTGCAAAATATATATTAAGTGAAATGAAGTAAATGATAAAAGAAGAATGCTATTTAAGAAAATAAATATGAACTTAAGAATAGTGAACTTGAATTCTAGTAGAAATCAACTTAGTTGAAGATAAATGGATAAAATTAATTTAAAAATGAATTTGTTTGAAAGAAATGTTGATAAAATGGAAGAAAATCAATTTTAAATTGAATGACTATTTATTAATTGAATAAAATGGATTGAACCAAATTATTGAATATTAATTTATCTAAAATTGAAATCTATATGGTTTTGATAGTTGAAGTTGAATGTTGAGGTGGAATTCACTATAGCTTGATCAAATAGATTTAATAAATAATAAAACAAATTTGGTTGTGAATTTTTTGGCAATAAAGGTTAATAAATTGAGAACAAATCAATTGAATGAAAATATGGGGAATTGAAACCCATCAAATGTGAATACAATAAACTTGATTGATTAAATAAAATGAATTGGAATCAACAAATTGAATATAAACCAATTGTAAAATAAATGTAGTTTATATGGTTTTAAATTAATTTTTTTATTTTGTATTTCAATCTAATTTTCTTTCTGGTTGTTTCTATTCTCCTACCTCCTTCCTTTTCGGGGACGAAAAGTTTTGAGTAGGGGAGAGTGTAACGACCAGTAAATTTTAATGGTTTTAATAACGCAATTAACTTAATTTTTGTGAAATTTTAAATAATTGAATTTGGAAATAAAAATTTGATTTTTGGAATGCGTCTATTTAAACATAGCAAATGGTAAATTTTCATCAAAATGTATGGAAGTTTATTTTATTGTGTAGTTTTATTTAAAATTTAAAACAGTTAATATTTGATGATAATAAAATATTTTCCAAACCTGAATATTTTTATATAATAAATTTGTAAATCATCTTCTGAGTGAGACGTCATATTTTGTTTCGTCAAATTATGACTGCTATTGCTTCGTTCGTCTTAATTCCAGCATTTTAGCAGCATTTTCGGCACCGAATATCGACTTTTGATAGGATGATCGTACCACTGATATCTGTATACCGTTTTGATCGTCTCGTCGTACTGATCTCCGTAGTATATTCATTTGTGTGTTTTGGAGTCCAGTACGCGGCCAATTCTGCGAAAACGGTAACCGCATCAGTACTAGTTTCGTGCCTTTTGGTTCTTGTGTCCATTCAATTTCCACCGTGTATTTACCCAATAGTCATTAGCACTTATTTTCACTGAATTCAACATTTGGATTTTCCCATTCCCACTATATTCATATTTGTTTGTTTTTCCTCTATTATTTGTTTCTGCTTTGAAATGTTAAACCGAGAAAATATTATATAAATAAATTTTTATAATAAATGTTCGCATTCCTTTAATTGCTGAACGTACTTCATACTTGGCTCTTTGAATCAACCTCTCCCTTTTCATCTTCCACCTCATCTTTAATTTTGCATATATAATAACATGTTTTGCATTCATGGGTTGGAGCCTGTACACCATTCTACTTTCCACCTCCTGCTTGCATTTTTCTTTTGCTCACCTGCTCACATTAATTTTCCTCCCTCCTTTATCGGCATCTTCCTCCATTCGCCTTCAGTCCAACCACTACCCTGGCCGCAGACCCCATCATCCCTGACCGTGCACCACCTACCACTCACCCCTCCGCCCCATGCTGGCAGCGTCTCACCACCCGCGACCTAGCAGCTCCTCTAGCCTTTCACCCTCTCTGCCTTGGCGGAATGTATATTTCATAGGTATATATATATGCAAATATATTTTTTGTTAAACTTATGTTGTATAATTCAAGAAAATATATATAAATGTGTGTATTAGGATATATATATTCTCTTTGTTAGACATGCAGTCTGCACTTATATTGTTAAACAACATGCGCATGTATTTGTTTGCATATAGCTTACGCACATATTTTCTTGTATATATATGTATATATATTTATAGTATAAAGATTTTGCTTGATTCCTTTTTATATATATCGATATGTTTTATAATGTATAAACTGTAAAATCTAGTTTATGTAAGGTCAGTATATATACTACTGTGTATATATATATAAATCAGGTTACATATATGTGATATTACAGTTTTATTATATGATATATGTTATTTATGTTATTCCTATAATTTTGAATTGCACGTATATATAAATACAAGTTTTGAATATATAAAGTTTACATAAGTTTTTAAGCGATCACTTGAGTCTGCGTATAAGTCTTATATTCTATATATTTTGTACGTTTATATATACATATATATATAAGTATATATTGGTATATAAGTGTTGTCTGGCTATAGTCTATATATTAGTTTTAGATTGTATAAGTTTAGATATAGATTTAGTTTATATATTTTTATATACAGTTGGTATGCATTGCTTTTAGTTGGCCTGTCAGTCATAATATGAAGGCAATGCTATAGTTGTTACAGTATGTATTATTACAGTGATATATATTAGATTGTAAAGTTTTGGGAATGGTTGTTTCTATATTTTTGAAAGGGTATATGGTCTGTTTAAAACATTTACTTAAAATTTTATTGGTTTTGTAACTGATTTAATATATGTATTTTAATTAAAATATATAAATATATAACATGTATTTTGATTTTTAATATATATATATATATATTTTTGATTCGAATATACGTATATATGTTTAAAGTTAATATTGATTTTTGAAATATATTATAAAGATTTTATTTTATCTTATTTTAATATGAGTTAGAATTAGACTTTAAAATTTTATTTATATTCGTTCTCATCAATTCCTATTTATCAGCTTCGTCCGTCAAATTCATGCAGATCTGCTTTGCTTTGGAATCCGTGTTAGGATTCGTAACCCATTTCATTGTCAAATCTCTCTAGCCTCGAAAGGTGAGAAATCACTCATGATTAACATTCTTATATTTATTAAATCTGATTTCATTTGAAACGACAATTGAAATATGCTGCTAAATTGAACTGTTAATTATATAATTGCTGTATATGATATGCTATTATCTGTAATTGTTCACCTGTGAAATATGACACCATATCCTGTTGTTTATATTTTATTTATCACTGATGTTATATGCATGTTGTTGATATGTTATATTATTATCATAACTGTTCTCACTCTGCAAGTTCCCTGTTAGTTTAGAATTCCCTATGGGTTTAAATGCTACATACCCAAACGACTTTGTAGAATATGAGAAAATCGTTATGGGTTGAAATGATAAACCCAAGCGATTTTCATTGATTTTAAATTTTGGGATTGCTGGTTGAAATGACATATACCCGTAGATATTTAAATTGCAGGTTGAAATGATAAATATCCGTATCACTTGACCATAGGATAGAAAATTATATACAGACACCTTTGGTCTATATATGTATATTTTGAAAATGATTTTTCAAGGTTTTGAAAGGAAATATATGGTTTAATAAATATTGATTTTAGATATTATATATATAAATGTTATTTTATAAAGATTTAAATTTTAGATTTTTAAATAATATGTTTTGGAAATTTTAATTTATAAGTTAGTTTTGAAAAATGAAAATTTCAAGATTTTACTTGTATTTTATTTATTTTAAAAATATATAAAAATAGATTTAATATTAAAAAAAATTAATAATAAGTTTTAATTTAATAAAATTTAATTTAATTAGTATATAACATGTTTAAGTATTTACTTAAATTTATATTAATATTAAAATAGATTTTATAACTTTAATAATAAAGGTCGGAAATATAAATTAATGTTGACTTGGAATTTAAATTTGTAAAAATTCGAATTTAAGAAAGAATTGATTTAAACTTATTGGTTTTGAGATTTTGAAAAGATATGATTATAACTTGGTTTACAACTTGATTTGATAGAAAGTGATTAAATGAATATTCTCAAGTCTTAATAAAATTTAGATTAAGTGTTTAATATTGATTTAGGTGTATAAATTGGGATTTAAATAAGTTGTTATAAAAATGGTTAAGGGAAAAATTTCCAATTTGAATAAATTTAAAATTAATGTTGAAATAAATGAGATTTCTATTGTAAATGTTGAATATTTAAACTTGAATCTTTGAACTTTAAATTGATTGGTTAAACTGGAATTGATTTAAATTGAATTTCGGAATTTAAAATGATTTGAATCGATTTGAGAAATTAGAGGAAACTATTTTATTATATAAAGTATTTTAATATATATAAACTATTTTAATATATAAATTATTTTAATATATAAACTATTATAATCTATAACTATTTTAAAATATATATTATCTTCAAAATCTAAACTGTTTAAGTTGAAACTGTTATGATTTTTAAAGTGTTATGATTTCAAAAGTGCTATGATTTCAAAAGTGCTATAAAATTTGAAAGTGTTACGGTTTTGGAAATGAATATTATTAAAAGTGAATAATGATATCGAATTTGATATGGTTTTGAAAGGAATATGATATTTTGGTTTGAAGTATGAATATTTTGAAATGAAATGACCACGGTGTGAAATATGCGTTTGGTTGTTAAAGAGACCGGGATCAGATATTGTCATACTCTCTGCCATACCGAAAACCACTTTAACAACTGTGTACGTGGTGGAGATTCCAGAATGAAGTAGGATGGTTTGGTGATGATTCCCTATGGTATTTACGTAGCCCTGACTCCCATGAGTCAGCTTGATGCGGCTAAAACAGGAGTCATGCCGGGCCAAGTGAGGTCATTCCTCTGATCGGGCACATTTCTTCAATACCATTCTATTGCTTTTGTGATTTGATCGGGTGCACCCTTTGATTTGGGAGTGTGTCATGAGGTGGGCGGTAGTAGCTGCTATGCGTTACCACCAGTCCGGATCCGCAAACGGTATATCTACCCTGGCATTGCCTCGAGTGCCTTGTCACATGCCCTATCGCGCCTTCTACGAGTCTAGTTTGTACCATACCTATGGAGTGCCCTTTGATAGCCCTCCAATTTACGGATTAATTACGGTACTTTATAGACTATGGGAATATATAAAAATGTGTTAAGGGGGATATGGGTAACGCCTTAACGCTATTTTAATAGTTTACTTTACTATAGACATATTATAATAGCGTATATTACTACATAGTAGATAGTTCCACGGATCCTTGGAGGATGAAAATCCCAAGCATCCTTTTAGTTACTTGTATTTCATTTGACATTTCACTTGGGTTGAATTTATTAATATAAGAATGTTAATCCTGACTCGAGTGTTTTGTGTTTTGCTTTACGCTCGGGTCAGACTGAGTGTCACAGCATTTGAGACTCACCTTTGGAGATTGGAACTTTGTTTGAAGATCTATCTATCCAGCTTTCAGCTATCCAGTTGTTTGTCTAGACTTGTCATCTGTTTGTATTCGAGATTACATAGTATTGGAGATATTCTGTTGTATTTTATTTCAAACTCTGTTGTTTATATAGTAGCTTCATGAACTACTATTTATCTATTCTACTGCTTATTGTTTTTTTATACTCTGTGTCTGTGATTCTGTGACTGATTTGTTTACTGTATATGTTGAGTTTTGCAAATATAAATTAATAATCTGACATTTTGAGCAATTCAAGTCCGACATGTGCGGATGCGAATGGCACAATATTTTGGGTCGTTACAGACCATAATCTTTAGTGTTGGATAAATATCGTAAAATCGGTTTAACTGCTCGATGATGTGATTCTTTAGGTTGTGCTTGAAATCTTGCACATAAACAAACACTCATCATAATATCCAGCCTACTAGTGGTTAAGTATAGTAAGGATCCTATCATGCTTCGACATAGTTTTGGATCTGTAACGACCCAGTTTTTCAATCGTCTGAATTTAGAATATTTAATTGAATTTAAATTTTGAAAAATTAATATTATAAGTTAAATCAGTTAATTGTCTGAATATTGAATTTAACAAGAATAAAAATGATTTCTAACGTTGTTTTAAATCCTATTTGAGTTAGAATAAAGTTATTAAACTTTTAAAATTGAATTAAAAGTTAATTTATAGAAATTCGAAATTTAAATATTTTAATTAACGTGTAAAAATAACCATTTTTGACACTGTCTTGGATTTCGACAAAACTAGTTTCATTGGATCCGTAATAGTATATTATTATAGGATTCCAAATTCTGTGTCAATCGGACTTACGGTTTGGTCGTGCGAAGCTAAAACGCCTAGAAATTAATTAAAGTAAATTTAATTAAAATAATTCGATTCGAAAACCTATCTTCCAAATACGATGGAATTTGCTCCCGATAAATATTCTACTGTATTCGGAATAGGGGTAAAACATTATAAACGCCAAGCGGCACGCCTCGATTGGAGTCCAGAAATTTCCCAAATGAATAGTGTCACGAAATTTTATATAAAAGGACATCATTTTCTCAAAATTACTCAACCCCTAGGGTTTCAAGCCCTAGCTGCCTCTAATTTTTCAATGGCCAAGAAAGTTTGATCCTTCCTCCTCATTTTTCTCTCGATCCATCCCATATTACCAAAAACTTCCTAAACGAGAATTGTAGAGCTTGGCACGATCTTCAATCTAAACGGCGGTGATCGAGTTTGGTGTGGCGAGAAGAAGGCTACGGCGTCACGTTTGTGTGGCGTTCCAATGGAAATCGCATGTGATTGGAGGTGCCGAACTTCATGTGGTCGTGGGTGGAGGTGAAGCTCGCGTAGGCGCATGCGGCTTGGGTAGTTAATCGATCTCCGGTGGACGATAGGAGGAGCAGCAATCAAAAAATTGGAAGCGGTTATGGGTTCGAAACGCGTACAAAGCCTGGGAGGGTTTAGCGTGAGGAAGATGATTAAGTGATTAATAATGGTGATTAATTTAAATTAATGATGTAATTAATTATATTATAAATTGTGTAAACTTATAAAATGCATATCTTTGTCATATGAGGTCCAATTCATATGAAATGAGTTGCGTTGCACTCGTTACTGAAAATACTACGCGATGGAGGTGGATTTGATTGATTTAGAGTTGCTAGATTTTAGGTAAAATTAAATGCTCGTTTAATTTTATTCGAAATAAAACATTGCAACGACGACTGCAACCAAAGTGAGTACAACTCACTCTTTCTGACTCGCTTATATTTT
Organism: Allium fistulosum; assembly: GCA_030737815.1. Lineage (NCBI taxonomy): Eukaryota > Viridiplantae > Streptophyta > Magnoliopsida > Asparagales > Amaryllidaceae > Allium > Allium fistulosum. The sequence goes on from CM060904.1 coordinate 362,428,737, forward strand.
TATATAAGTGAGAATAAGTTTATTTTATGTTGTTTGATGATTAGTTGGATGTTATGCTATAGTAGTTAGTAGTTGGATATATTACTGCCAATTGGAGCAGATGAGACCCTATACGTTCCCGTGTATGAGCGGATGACTCTTTGTACGCGCATCTGCCTCAAAGCAGACATTGTACATATTTTCTCATATGTATATTAGTTGTAGGTCATAGGTTGGAGGGATCCAATAGGATTCCTCACTATAGTTGATGTTTATTTACATATATTGTTTTATATGCGGTAATCATGTGATATATGATGTTTGGATGCCAAGATTAATATGATTGATGTGAATCCCCTTATTTAGTACTTTTGCAGCATTGGGCCATATTTTTGGAAATTTAAAATATTAAAATGATGATTTCAATTTAAAAAGAATTTCAAAGTGATTTTGAATATATATACGTTTTAATAACTTTTGAATTGTTAAAGAAATGAATTTATTTTAAATGAATAAAAAGTTATAATTTTTATGTTATAAAAATTATGGTTTTGTGAAATATACTCAAAATATGATTTTAAAAATATAAAGTAAACTATTTTGTAAAATAAGTTAAATTGAGAATTTTGAACTTATTATAAATGGTTTATATATAAGGTTTATAAAATAGTGATTTATAAATAAAAGTAATGGAATTTTAAACGAGTTTATAAGTGTTAAAATGAAAGTTTAAGTAAGGAGTGTTATTAATAAATAAATTTAATGAAATAAATTTTATAAACAGTGTTTTATAAATATTAGAAATGGGATTGTAATCAAACTTGTATATGGATTTGTAATGTAACAACCTGGCATTTCGAACCGTTCAAATCGACCATCATCCACTCATGTCAGACATGAATTGCTCAAAATGTCATATTGTTAATTTATATTTGGCAAAACTCAGCATATACGGTAAATAAATCAATCACAGAATCACAAACACGGAGTAATACAAACATAAGCAGCGGAAAAGATAAATAGTAGTTCATGAAGCTACTATATAAACATCAGAGTTTAATGTAAAATACAACAGATCTCAAATACACAGAGGTTACTAATACAAATGCCAATGACAAGCCTGGACAAAACAACTGGAATAAACTGAAGTAACTGGAAAGTGTAATAGAAAAAGACCGATCTTCAAGCAAAACTCCAAGCTCCGAAGGTGAGTCTCAAATGCTGTGACACTCAGTCTGACCCGAGCATAAAGCAAAACACAAAACACTCGAGTCAGGATTAACATTCTTATACCAGTAAATTCAACTCAAGTGAAATGTCAACTGAAATACAAGTAACTTAAAGGATGCTTGGGATTTCCATCCTCTAAGGATCCGTGGAACTATCTACTATGTAGTAATATACGCTATTATAATATGTCTATAGTAAAGTAAACTATTAAAAGTGTTAAGGCGTTACCCATATCCCCCTTAACACATTTTATATATTCTCGTAGTCTATACAATGCCGTATGCTCCACCAAACCGGTGGTTTACCCAGAGGACACCCCATAGGTACGGTACAAAACAAACTCGTAGAAGGTGCGATAAGGCATGCGAAAAGGCACACGAGGCAATGACCAGGGTAGATATACCATTTGCATATCCGGACTGGTGGTAACGCATAGCAGCTACTACCGTCCACCTTGAGACACACTCCCAAATCAAAGGTGCACCCAATCAAATCACAAAGTAGTAGAATGGAATCGAAGAAATGTGCCCGATAAGAGGAATGTCCTCACTTGGCCCGACGTTGCTCATGTTTTAGCCACATCAAGCTGACTCGCGGGAGTCAGGGCTGCGTTAATACCTCAAATAGAATCGTCGCCAAACCATCCTACTTCGTTCTGGAATCTCCACCACATACACAGTTGTTAAAGTGGTTTTCGGTATTGGCAGAGAGTATGACAATATCCGATCCCGTCTCTTTAACAACCAAACGCTTATTTCACACCGTGGTCATTTCCTTTCAAATAGTTCATACTTCATATCAAAATATCATATTCATTTCAAAACCATATCAATTCGATATCATTATTCACTTCAAATAATATTCATTTCCAGAATCATAACACTTTAAAAATTATAACACTTTCGAAATCATAACACTTTTGAAATCATAACCCTTCCAACTTAAACAGTTTAGATATTGAAAATAGTATATATATTAAAATAGTAATAAATTAAAATAGTTTTTATATTAAAATAGTTGTAAATAAAAAATAGTTTATATTTATTTAAAGATATTATACTGATATAGTCTCCAAATTAGAATTGTTTCATCCAATTCCACAAATCGATTCAAATCAACTTAAATTCCAAAATTCAATTTAAATCAATCCCTGTTCAACACTTTCAATTTTAAAAAGGTTAAAGATTCAATTAAAATTCTCAATAAACCCTTTCAATTTATATTGATTCCAAATCCCGGTTTGAATTACAAATTTAAATCACTTTCAATTTCAATAGGTTTCAAGGTTTAAATGTTCAAACATTTACAATAACTCAATTTGATATCTTCATCTATATTTCAAATTCAACTTTTAATTTTATTTTAATTTTGAAATATTCTCTTAATCAATTTAATAATCATTTAATAAAATCCTCGATTACAAATTTAAATCAAAATTAAATATTCGATTTCAATTTTATTTAAATTTGAAAATATTCATTTAATCACCTTTAAATCAGAATCACGATATCAAGTTATAAAACATATCTTTGAAATCTCAAAATTAATAAGTTCAAATTAAACCTTATTTAAGTTCAATTCTAAACATATTGAATTTTAAATCGATTCTTATTTAAATTCAATTTTTATTTAATTTATCTTTCCAACTTCCATTCACTTAAAGTTAAGAAATATTAATACAAATTTAATTAAATATTAACATATTATATATTATAATTTAAATTAAATTCTTAATAAATTCTATTTTATTAGATATTATTAAATTAAATCTTTTTATTTAAATATTTTTAAAATAATGAAGTTATAAGTAAAATTTTATAATTTACATTTTTAAAACTTAACTTATAAATTTAAATTTTTCAAAACATATAATTTTAAAAATCTAAGTTTTAAACATATAAAAAAATAACATTTATATATTTTATTTTAAGAATCAATATTTAATAAAACCCATATATTTCCTTTCAAAACTTTGGAAATCATTTTCAAATTATAGACCAACGACGTCCGTATATAATTTTCTATCCTATGGTCAAGTGATATAGATATTTATCATTTCAATCCGCAATTTAAATATATACGGGTATATATATCATTTCAACCCGCAATCCCAAAATTTCAAAACCAATGAAAATCGCTTGGGTTTATCATTTCAACCCATAACGATTTTCCCTTAATCTATAATATCGTTTGGGTATGTATCATTTCAACCCATAGGAAATTCTAAATTAACAAGGAACTTGCAGAGTGAGAGCAAATATGATAATAATATAACATATCAACAACATGCATATATCATCAGTAAAAATTTAAATATATTATATATACAACAGGATATGGTGTCATATATCATAGGTGGACAATTGAGATGATGGCATATCATATTTAACAATTTAATAACTTAACAATTCAATTTTAACAGCATATTTCAATCGTCGTTTCATGTAAATTAAATTTGCTAAATATAAGAATGTTAATCATGAGTGATTGCTTACCTTTTGAGGCTAGAGAAATAACAAGAATGAGATGCATGGACACGGATACACGCATATAAGCTAGAGGTTGCAGCGACAAACTCGATATTGAGAAGGTAAGTCAAGATGGACAAAAGATCGATGAAACAACATATATGTTATATATATTTACTTCTTGAAGTCAATATTCAATTCAAGCCCATAGTTTACAAAATGCTTCAAGAAAATATTAAACACGATATCTATATATGGTTTAAAATCATAAACATACTATATTATATATATGTATACATTCCAAAATACTAACATAAACATAATATATATATATTCATATATGTATTCATTTCAAAAATCATCAACATAAGTATATTTTATATATATACGTACACATTTCAAAATATTACAGAACCATACATCACATTTCCTCTACTTATGCCAAGCCACATAACATATATATATATAATATTCCAAACGAATCATATATATGAACTTATATATAATAACAGATCACATAGCTTATATAAGATTTTACATATAAAACAGACAGATCATATATAGTTTATAAAACTTATGTATATATTTACAAACAGATTATATAACGCTTATATAAACTTATATATATATATATATAAAGATAGATGATATATATACAAACATAAAAAAATATCATTTTCAAAATAAAATCATAACTAACCATATTATATATATATCTTTACTACTAATAATGGAAACACCATGAACTAATTTCAACCGCGTCTTTTTGAAAAACCCAAAATACCCTTTCTTCCTGTCAAATTTTATCTAAGAAAACCTAAATCGTTATCACATTCAAACTCCATCCTCCTCTCCGTTCTCTCTCCTCCTCGCAGTCTTTTCGGCCTCGCAGTCTTTCTATGGGACGATTAAAACCCTAAATCGGTATCAGATTCAAACCCTACATCATTATCCACACCTCTAATACCATCGGCGTCGACCAGCGATCACGATGCTATCGTACTTCTATCGGCCGATTCATTAGGTATACTTCTGTACACGCTTCTCTTTCCCTTTCGTCTTCAGCTTCGAACTACAAATTCCATGTCTACACCACGTTTACCTCATGTCTACATCACGTTAAAGCGTTTGGCTCCCAAATTCAACGTATTTGGTTTTTCCGCTTCTCTTAAAATCAACGTACTCTTCTCCTAAGATGGAAACGTGTCCAATTATAATTCTCATGTTTTTCCACTTCTCCTCAAAGTCTTATGTTGGACATCAGATTTCAGATTCTAGAGAATTGTACGCCTTATTTTTATTTTTTGAATTTGAACCACCAACATACTCGCATCAGAGACAGTACGAGCTATAACTAACTCATACTTGATGGTTCTTCTTTATGGAACTCTTACTTTGCTGCAATAGTGGTCGTAATTCTTATTCTATCCAGTGAATATTAGTAGCCTACCCACATATACTATCAAATCACTGGGTTGATTGAAATTGAATTTTTGATTTTGTAGTTACAAGATTATTGGATGTCTGCTTGAAGTGAGAATATAAATCAAGGTATTTCTCTGATCCGAGTGTCAATATAACAGCCTTTCATATTAGTTGTTTGCTTAGAACTCAAGTCATTACATTAGAGGTATGAGATTTATTTTACATATTTTGATATAATTTCATTTCTCCAAAATCATAAGCATGCAACTTCTCATTTATTATGCTTCTCTATTGATTATGTATGCTTATTGAAAAAAGAAGTTGCTCTTCCAATGTAACTAATGCTTTTTTTTCATGTCAATGCAAAATATATTATAATCTCCTCCATTTCGTTACTGAAAAGCTTGGGTTCTATAACCTGTAGTTTGTTCTTATACTTCATAACTGCTTCATGACTTGCATAACTAATCCTGATTTTATTTCAAAATGACGTGCTTAATTGTTAATTGTCATTGATTTGGTTTTATGTGAGCATTTGTTAATTGTCATTGACTTGGTTTTAATTTTTACGAACGTTATTTATCGGGTTGGTGTGTTTTATGTTTGTAGGATGAAGCTTTGATGGCGACGTATACCCTACAAAAATTCAGAAGGAATTTGTTGCTGATACACTAAGGTACGACATTTCAAAATCATTTGAGGAAAAAGTACAAACACGGTAAGAATTGATACATTTTTTTTGAAAATTCTTATTATACTGACCATCATTCTCCCATGTCAGCAAAGTGGAAACCACTTAAATTCCGTCAGTTTAACGTTAAATTCCAAACCTTCCTTCCAATTCATTTTGTAAACTCCATTACTTCCACGTTGAATAATTTCATACATGCCTTTAGATTCACACCACTTTCTCTACTCGCATATCCTTTCAACACGAAATCATGTTCAATCAGTTTGAAATGCAGTGCTTCGAAATCTATTCATGGCTAATCTTCTAAACCAGATAATCCTGAAGGCATTTTTGTCTTCTTCATCTCTCCATCTTCTAATATATAAGTCATATTTTTCTGTCACTTTTTGCAAATGTCTTCTAATTTCTGCATTTCTGATTCTCTACAATTTTGGAATGATGAACTCTAAATGTTGAAATTGACTGTTGTTGATCAATATATTGATAATTATTGTGTATAATTTCAATACTTATGAGTTTGTACACGTTGATGTAGGTCATTTTATTTGTTTCACTCATTCGTTTTAGGTGTTCCATTGTTAAGAAATTTGTATACAGATGTTTATGGTTTGTTTGTTTTTGGACTTCCTCTTCCTTTTTGCTTTGGAAACTATCAGTTCTGTCTCTTTTGTTCATTTACCATCCTCCACAAATATTCTTTTCTCTCCTTAAACCTTTGCTTTGTAACTTTCTCTTTTCGACAACCCTAAGTTGGATCTACTCGAAAAAATTTGTAACAGAGGAGGCCCTATTTTCTGTTCATTTCTCCCCTTCGATACTCATACGTATTTCATTTACTCAAATTTGTTTTCTAAATTCCTATTCAAAATCTTCCGCCATTGAAACACATCCTAACGTGTATTTTATTTTACTCAAACCCATTACTAATTTACTTTAAAGCTTTACATCATTAATTTCCCTATTGAATGTCAGGTGTAAAAATGTAACTTTATATTTGGTACTAGAAGTCTAGATCATGGGATAATTACTGTTGTTGGAAGAATTGAGAGTGGAAAAACACATCATATTCTGAAGTTTAAATTTTTTTCGTTTTTATTAGATTTGATATGTTATGAAAAAACTTAGATCTTACAAAAGATAAAGGTTTCCCTTGAAATGTTCATTAATAAAATAACAGATATAAAATATTCTTTCCTATTTCAGTGTTTGTTCTTAAATTACTACTCTATACTATTTGATTATTTGCTTTACTGTTGTAGGTTTTGTTAATTTAATTTTCCTATGAAACGTGTCAGTTATTCATATATGTTTTTTTCCATCCGTATGTGGTCATGAGGAATCTATTTGAGAGTGAGAGAAGACGATGATAATAAGGAGAAACTATGCCAACTCTCATACATTACATATCATCTTACACCGTCAGCATACAAACTCTTCTCATGGTCATAGAGTATAGTTGTTTTCCATATTTCTCACTCCTAAATAATTTTAACATGCAACATCTGTGGTTTTCATGTCCGCTATTATCCCTTTGTTTCCACGTCCTATAAAATACCCATGGTTTCAAATATTCACTTGCGTAACCAAACCGTTTGTATTCATTTTGTTAGGAATGTAAAATACTGCTTTGAACCATAGGCTACATATGTTTGATATATATGCAAATGGGGCGGTATTTGTTGAAGCATGTATTAATTATATTCTTTTTGACAAAGTTATCATTCCTTATTTTGATAATTGTTGAAGCATATATCTAATTTTTGGTCAATTGCATACATAGGTTTCATCCACCAATATTTTGTACTTTGATGGATAGTTATAGCTTATAATTTATTGTATTATACTTATTAGATTATTTGGTTTAGATATTTTAAACAACTCTACTTGAAGTATTATTCTTACCATATTGAACTATGTAACTTAACTATTTTTCAATTTTTTTTCCAACAAGCATCATACCAAAAAATGCAGTCTTTTCATAAAATTACAAAAAAATTCAAACTTTGTAAAGTTTAGTCATTTATGTTTGATTTCTGTGATAAGGGTTCAAATTATGTATAGTTTGTTGCGCATTAATTAGTCAAAAATAGTTGTTTAACTGATATTTGTACTACTCCTTGCACATTCTGATCGCTACCACAATTGTCAAGATCATCATACTGCTTTTGTGTTGGGGATGAGTGCTAAGAGGGGTACATGTAATTTGGTTGAGTTTCTACCGTCAACCACTAATGTGGTCCCTTGGTAAAAACTTTCTCATTTTTAACATTTCAATAAACTAGAAATTATCCTTTGCATCTTACTAGGACAAACATTTGATATTTTGCTTTTATAAACATGTATATATTAAACAATTAAAGTTTCTTACCTTTCCAACATTATATTTTTTCTACACAAAAAATATGCATAAAGTTTTATATTTTTGATTATTAATGTGTGTGTGAGAGTGCATGAGTGAGTATGTGTGGGGAAGAGAGAGAAAGAGAGAGATATCAATTTAATTTATACCAACTAAAGTTTACAGTGGTGGTGTTAACTCTTCTAATATGACCAGCTTGCAAATAGTGTGAAATTGATAGTGCAAAAGCTATGCTTCAAGAAACCATAAACATTAACCTTCAGGGGCTAGTTTTTAGTTTGAGTTTTTATATTTCTTTTCTCAAGTAAGCTTGGATTTTTCATAATTCGGAACATCAACTTCCTGTTATTTTTCGATGTATAAAATTTCAAGTTTTGCCAACTAAGGTTAACATGTTGTACTACTTAATGAGTTAATGATTTCATTTCCTTCATTGATGATGTCATCCTCAACAATTACTCCAACTGAATGCTGTTATTTAGTCATGCAAAATGTGGGACAAAGAAATATATGGTAGGCGATGCAATTTATAGTTCTTATATTTTTTATGTCCATTTTTGAGATGTAGGTGGATAAAACTTATGATAACATTTCTATTAATCATGCGACAAGGCACACGAGGCAATGCCCAGGGTAGATATACTGTTTGCGTATCCGGACTGGTGGTAACGCATAACAGCTGGAACATCCTGAAATTTTCAACCATTCTCATCCATACCTGTCGGATTTGAATTGGTCAAAATATCATATTGTTAAATTTAAATTTGGAAAAACTCAGCATATACAGTAAATAAATAATCAGAATCACAGACACAAAGTAATATAACAATAATGTAGCGGAAACAAAAGAACAGTAGTTCATGAAGCTACTATAAATAAAACAGAGTTAAATAAGATACAACAGAGGTCTCTAATACATAGATGTCTCAATATAATAGTCAAATACAAAATCTGAATACATCACTGGAATCAACTGAATAACTGAAAGCTGGATAGAGAGCTGGATCTCCAAGCGAAGCTCCAACTCCAAAGGTGAGTCTCGAACACTGAACCACTCAGTCTGACCCGAGCATAAAGCAAAACACAAAACACTCGAGTCAGGATTAACATTTTTATATCAATAAATCCAACTCAAGTGAAATATCAACTGAAATACAAGTAACTCAAAGGATGTTTAGGATAACCATCCTCTAAGGATCCGTTAAACTATCTACCATGTAGTACAATACGCTATTATAATATGTCTATAGTAAAGTAAACTATCAAAATAGCGTTAAGGCTTTACATTTTCCACCTTAACACATTCTATATTCCCATAGTCTATACAGTACCGTAATCTCCCCCGTAATGGGCGTCGTCAGAGGGCACTCCATAGGTATGGTACAAAACAAACTCGTAGTAAAGCACGCTAGGGTAGGTGACACGGCACAACAAGGCAATGCCAGGGTAGACATACCAATTACGCATCCGGATTGGTGGTAACGCAGAGCCGCAGCAATCGCTCACCTCGAGCCACACTACCAAATCAAGGGTGCGCACCAAATCAATCACAAAGTAATAGAATGGCATACGATGGAGTGTGTCCGATCAGAGGAGCTACCTCATTGGCCCAGAATCGCTCCTGTTTTAGCCACCTTATGGCAACTCACGGGAGTTGGGTCCACGTATATACCTTTAGGATCGTCACCACCATCCTACTTCATTCTGGAATCTCCACCGCATACATAGTTGTTAAAGTGGTTTTCGGTATCGACAGAGAGTATGCCCATATCCGATCCCGGTCTCTTTAAAAACCAATCGTTATTATAACACCGCGGTCATTTAAAAATAGTTTATACTTCAAAACCAAAATATCATTTCCATTTCAAAACCCAAATCAATACGATATCATTTCTATTTCAAAAATATTCACTTCCAAAATCATAGTACTTTCAAAGATATAATACTTTCGAAACAAAAACAATTTGAAGTAATAATACTTTGGAAATCATAATACTTTGAGATTCATAACTTTGGAAATCATAACACTTTGAAATCATAACACTTTCCTTCAAACAGTTTAGATATTAATAATAGTATATAAAATAAAATAGTTTATAAAGTAAACTAATTTATATAAAATAGTTATAAGTTAAAACAATTTATTTTAAAATAATTAGTATATTTAAAATAGTTTATATTAAAATGGTTATATTAAAAATAGTTTATATTAAAAATAATTATATTAAAAATAGTTTATATTAAAAATAATATAAAATAGTTTTAAATATAATTTAAAATACTTTATATAATAAAATAGTTTCCTCAAATTTCACCAATCAATTCAAATTAACACGAGTTCCAGGATTCAAATCAAATTTAATCTCAATTCATTAATTTCAATTCAATTAAGTTTCTCCACAAACCATTTCAAATTATCGATTTCAAATACATATTTGAACCACACAATAATCCATTCAAATTTCAATATATTTCAAAGCTTTAAATATTCAACATTTCAAAACTAAATTCGATAATTTCATATATATATATATATATTAAATTCACTTTACTATTATTTAGTTTTGAAATATTCACTTAATAAACCTAATATCATTTAAATAAAACTCCAAATTTCAAACCACTAAATATTTCCTTCAATTTATTTAAACTTGAAATATTCATTTAATCAGCTTAAACCAAAATCAAGTTATAAAATCATATCTTTAAAAATCTCAAATTTAATAATTTCAAATCAAACTTATTTAAGTATAATTCTTAAATAATTAAAATTCCAAATCAATTCAAATTTATCATTCCAACCTGAATCATTATAAACTCTAAATTTAAAAATATAGATATTAAAAAAATACTTAAACATATTATATATCAACTTTACTAAATCAGCTTTAATAAATCTTTAAAAATCAATATTTATTAAAACCATATATTTCTTTTCAAAACCGTAGAAATCATTTTCATTATATATATATATATACCAACGGTGCGTGTATATAATTCTCTACCCTATGGTCAAGTGATACAGATATTTATCATTTCAACCCGTAATTTAAGTATATATACGGGTATATATCTTTTCAACCCGCAATCCCAAATCCAATTCAAATGAAAATCGCTTGGGTTTATCATTTCAACCCATAACGATTTTCTCCTATTCTACTGATCGTTCGGGTATGTATCATTCCAACCCATAGTGAATTCTATACTAACAGGGAACTTGTAGAGTCATAACAGATATGATAATAATAACATAACAGGCATATATCATCAATATAAATAACAAATAATGGTGTCAGATGTCATAGGTGAACAAATATAGATAATAGCATATATAACAATGTAAATAACTAACAGCAGCATATTTCAATTGTCATTTCAATTGAAATCAAATTTAATAAATATAAGAACGTTAATCGTGAGTGATTGCTCACCTTTCGAGGCTAGAGAGAATAGACAATGAAATGGGTTACAGATCCAAACACGAATTTCGAAGCAGAGCACGATGGACCCGAGTTCGACGAACAAGCTGATAAATCAGAATCAAGGGGAACAATCAAATAAGTTTTGATATAAACTGAAAATATATACATTAATATATTTATCTATAAATTTTAGTAATTTCAATTTAAGACAAATATTAAAATAATATAAGAATTTCGAAATCCTTATTAAATCTACCCATATAATTAATTTCAAAATCTATATTATCAAAAGTATATATATAGTCAGCCTATAAATATTGAATGTAATATCAATATCTATTTGACATTATAACGTCCCTTCCAAAATACAACATATAGTATATATGTATACTCCCCAAATTTCTAACATAACAATATATATTTTTATTAAACATACCCATACATTTTAAATCCGCGTCTATGATACTATTGAATATGCATAATCTATATATATATATATATATACTCGAACCAATGTAAAAATACATCTATAACAGTCAACAGATAATTTGTAAAATAAATATGGGCTCAGATATTATAACAACCGATGACATACTAAACAATATATATATATATATATATAACTTGAAAAATACCAGTTTCCATTAAGAACTTATATAACTTTACAATATAACCAAATCTTACAAATTTTACATACTTCATAAAACACAAACAAAATCTATACATAACAAATATGCCGACTATGAAGACTTAATGCAGGTTATATTTATAACCAAATATATATATATAGGTTAGACTATATCAGTTACAAGCAGATTTCTTTTATAAACAAATATATATACATAAAGCAGATAGTTAAACAGTCATATGCAAAAAAAATGTATTACAGTATGAATGCAGACCCATACAATACTTCATTCTAGATCAATATAAAGTAATATATAAACAAGGCTTATATGTAGTCGATATCCCAATCAAACAACCAATATCTTAACTTGTACTCATATCATATTTTAATATTAACATACTACATATATACTAACAGCGGATGGACTAAAGTTAACTAATATGTATAAAATCTATATACTCTAACCTAAATAACTATCAAAGCATAAAAATAGATCTTAAAGTGTGTATATATATATAATATATTCAAACAACCTTTACAAATAAAACATATTACCAATATATGACATAGGAGGCTACGGCTGCTTGGCTTCGAGAAGTTTGATGGGTGGATTCGGCACTGTAGGTGGTGCTTGGTCGGAGGGGTTGATAGGCAAGAGGCGAGAGGAGTGGTAGAAGGTGGAGCAGCCGAGGTGGCTGTGGACCTGGACGAGGCCGAGACCGGCTGGGAAGAGGGAGATGTGGTCGGTTGGGGTACACGGGGAGGTGGAAGTTGGCGGTGGAACATTGGGAAATGGAAGAAGTAGTAGTTGCCTTCCTTCGGCCGAGCATGCCCAACGAATGGAAGAGAAGAGAAATATAAAAGGAAGTGACAACGAAGGAAGAAGATGAATAGCTTTATATATATTATTATTTAGAAAATGAAGAGCAGCCAATTGAGAATGGACAGTACAACTATGAATCCAACAGAGATGTAACGCGAGAAATAAATGTCAAACAACGAATAGTCCCTAGTAAAAAAAAAATCAATTCTGGGAATATTAAAGGTTGTTTGATTTCAACAGTTAGATATATGAAAAGACAAGGAGCCCAAAAAGCTGAAATTGGGTACCGGTACAGAAACGTTTCACATATTTCGTTGCGTACCAGAACTTCAAAACACGAAAATGAATATACCGTAAAGATCAGCACGTCGAGACGATCAAAACAGTATACAGATACCAGTGGTACGATTATCCTATTAAAGGTCGATATCGGTACCAAAAATGCTGCTAATACGTCGGAATAAAGGTAGACAGAGCAATAGCAGTCCAAATTTGAAGAAACGAAATATGACGTCTCATTCAGAAGATGATTTACAAATTATAGTGTAAAAATATTCAGGTTTGGAAAACATTTTATTATCATCAATTTTTAACTGATTTAAATTGAAATAAAATTACACAATAAAATAAACTTCCATATTATCTGATGAAAATTTACCATAAGCTATGTTTATACAGACGTATTCCAAATATTAAATTTTATTTCAGATATTTATTTTTTAAAATTTCACAAAATTCAATAAATAAACCACTAAAATTTATGGGTCGTTACAGCAGCTACTACCGTCCACCTCGAGACACACTCCCAAATCAAAGGTGCACCCAATCAAATCACAAAGTAGTAGAATGGAATCGAAGAAATGTGCCCGATAGGAGGAATGGCCTCACTTGGCACGGCGTGGCTCCTGTTTTAGCCACATCAAGCTGACTCGCGGGAGTCAGGGCAGCCTTAATACCTCAAATAGAATCGTCGCCAAACCATCCTACTTCGTTCTGGAATCTCCACCACGTACACAGTTGTTAAAGTGGTTTTCGGTATTGGCAGAGAGTATGACAATATCCGATCCCGGTCTCTTTAACAACCAAACGCTTATTTCACACCGTGGTCATTTCCTTTCAAATAGTTCATACTTCATATCAAAATATAATATTCATTTCAAAACCATATCAATTCAATATCATTATTCACTTCAAATAATATTCATTTCCAAAATCATAACATTTTAAAAATTATAACACTTTCGAAATCATAACACTTTTGGAATCATAACACTTTTGAAATCATAACCCTTCCAACTTAAACAGTTTAGATATTGAAAATAGTATATATATTAAAATAGTTATAAATTAAAATAGTTTATATATTAAAATAATTTATATATTAAAATAGTTGAAATAAAAAATAGTTTATATTTATTTAAAGAGATTATACTGAAATAGTTTCCAAATTAGAATTGTTTCATCCAATTCCACAAATCGATTCAAATCAACTTAAATTCCAAAATTCAATTTAAATCAATCCCTGTTCAACACTTTCAATTTTAAAAAGGTTAAAGATTCAATACAAATTCTCAATAAATCCTCTCAATTTATATCGATTCCAAATCCAGGTTTGAATTACAAATTTAAATCACTTTCAATTTCAATAGGTTTTAAGGTTTAAATGTTCAAACATTTACAATAACTCAATTTGATAATTTCATCTATATTCAAATTCAACTTTTAATTTTATTTTAATTTTTAAATATTCTCTTAGTCAATTTAATAATCATTTAATAAAATCCCCGATTATAAATTTAAATCAAAATTAAATATTCGATTTCAATTTTATTTAAATTTGAAAATATTCATTTAATCGCCTTTAAATCAGAATCACGATATCAAGTTACAAAACATATCTTTGAAATCTCAAAATTAATAAGTTGAAATCAAACCTTATTTAAGTTAAATTCTAAACATATTGAATTTTAAATCGATTCTTAATTAAATTCAATATTTTTTCCAACTTCCATTCACTTAAAGTTAAGAAATATTAATACAAATTTAATTAAATATTAACATATTATATATTATAATTTAAATTAAATTCTAAATAAATTCTATTTTATTAGATATTATTAAATTAAATCTTATTATTATTAAATTTATTTAAATCTTTTTATTTAAATATTTTTAAAATAATGAAGTTATAAGTAAAATTTTATAATTTACATTTTTAAAACTTAACTTATAAATTTAAAATTTTCAAAACATATAATTTTAAAAATCTAAGTTTTACACGTATAAAAAAAATATTTATATATTATATTTTAAAAATCAATATTTAATAAAACCTATATATTTCCTTTCAAAACTTTGGAAATCATTTTCAAATTATAGACCAACGATGTCCGTATATAATTTTCTATCCTATAGTCAAGTGATACATATATTTACCATTTCAATCAGCAATTTAAATATCTACGGGTATATGTCATTTCAACCCGCAATCCAAAAATTTCAAAATCAATTAAAATCGCTTGGGTTTATCATTTCAACTCATAACGATTTTCCCTTAATCTATAATATCGCTCGGGTATGTATCATTTCAACCCATAGGGAATTCTAAATTAACAGGGAACTTGTAGAGTGAGAGCAAATATGATAATAATATAACATATCAACAACATGCATATATCATCAGTAACAATTTAAATAAAATATATATATACAACAGGATATGGTGTCATATATCAAAGGTGGACAATTGCAGATGATGGCATATCATATTTAACAATTTAATAACTTAACAATTCAAATTTAACAGCATATTTCAATCGTCATTTCATGTAAATTAAATTTGCTAAATATAAGAATGTTAATCGTGAGGTATTGCTCACCTTTCGAGGCTAGAGAAATAACAACAAAGAGATGCACAGACACGGATACATGCTGATAAGCTAGAGGTTGCTGCGAAAAATTCGATTTTGATAAGGTAAGTCAAGATGGACTAAAGATCGGTGAAACAACATATATGTTATATATATTTACTTCTTGAAATCAATATTCAATTCAAGCCCATAGTTTACAAAATGCTTCGAGTAAATATTTAACACGATATCTATATATGGTTTAAAATCATAAAATCCTTTCAAATATTAACAAAACATATTATATTATATATACGTATACATTCCAAAATACTAACATAAACATAATATATATATATATATTCATATATGTATTCATATAAAAAATCATCAACATAAGTATATTTTATTTATATACGTACACATTTCAAAATATTACAGAACCATACATCACATTTCCTCTACTTATGCCAAGCCACTAAACATATATATAATATTCCAAACGAATCATATATATGAACTTATATAATAACAGATCACATAGCTTATATAAGCTTTTACATATAAAACAGACAAATCATATATAGTTTATAAAACTTATGTATATATATACAAACAGATTATATAACTCTTATATAAACTTATATATATATAAAGATAGATGATATATATAAACTAATATATATACAAACATAAAAAAATATCAGTTTCAAAATAAAATCATAACTAACCATATTATATATATATATCATAATTACAAAGGGAAATGGAAACAAGGCTGCTGGCGGATCGGCAGGGACAAGTGGCAGATCTGGTACGGAGGCGGTTGTGTTGGCGAGAGGAAGTGGGTGAAGGGTTAGAGTGGAATAGAGGGAAGAGACGGGTCTCGGTTGGGTTGCTGCTATGTGACGCGACATGGGCGGAGAGGCGGTGGTGGCTGTGGGTAGGTTGCATGCGGCCATGGTGGGGAAAAGTTGATGGCAGACGTGGATCTAAGATAGAGGGGGATAATGTGGGTCACGGCATGAAGGACGACCAGCAATAATATAAGCAAATTATAGTATATATATATATATCTCTTTTCAAAGTAATAAGAACAGAGAGAAGAGAGGATACCAAAGAGACATGGACTAGTTAATAATAAATTGAAACCAGAGAATAGAAAAGGTCATGACTTGAATTCAGGAAATATTAATATTGACTGGCTATTTGATTCATACGGTGGAAAATGAATGGACAAAGGAAACCAAAAGGCTCAAAAATGGGTATCGATATAGTTACAATTCACAGTTTTCGCCATGCACCAGACGCCGAAATTGACAAATGAATATACTACGGAGATTAGTACAATGAGATGAATAGAATGGTACATAGATGTCAATGATACAATCATCCTATCAAAAGTCGATATTCGCTGGCAAACTGCTGCTAAAATGTTGTTAAACGTCGAAAATAAGATAAACGGAGCTAGAGAAGTCCAAATTTAGCGAAACAAAATATGACGTCTCACTTAGAAAATGATAAACAAATTTATTATATAAAAATATTCAGATTTCGAAAACATTTTATTTCCATCAAATATTAACTGGTTTAAATTTAAATAAAATTACACAACAAAATAAACTTCCATATTCTCTGATGAAAATCTTACATTTGCTATGTCAAAATAGACGTATTCCAAATGTCAATTTTTCATTGTAAAATTTAATTATTACATTTTCAAGAAAAATTCAGTTAATTACATTATAAAAATCGTTAAAATTTATGGGTTGTTACATGTAATTAAAATTTAGAAATGAATTTATAATGGACTTTATAAATAATGAGATTACAAAAAAATGAATTTGTAAATGAAGAGGTTTATAAGTAAATAAACTTATAATGGGATTTTGACATATAAATGAGATAAACGGGAAATTGGTTAATATGGAATTTTATAAATGTAAGTTTTTATAAAATAGAAATGTGAATTATAAACACTGTTTTATAAATGTGAAATCAATTTAATTTAATAAGCTAAATATGGATTTTTATAACAGGAAATATATTCACATTTTTAAAGAGAATAATTCTTTGAATGAATGTTTTGGAAAGTGATATTATAAAATGGAGTTTATATGGTTTGAAAATAAAATGATTTGTGAATTCACTTATTATTAAAATAAATTTATGAAATGTTTTCCAAATATTGAAATGGTTTTGGAATTTTATCTCTTTAAAGATAATTTGAAGTAAATAATTGGAAAGTGATTTGATTTATAAACAATTAATAAAATCAGGCCCAGTGACTACTTTTGTGCTAAATTTTCTTTGTTGCTTTGATATAAATAACCGACTATCAAATTTGGCCATTTTAGTTTCTCTACTTGATGTAGAAACTAATTAGTTGTACACTTAGTACGTAACTGATTGTGTAGGCTTGATTATCATTTGTGTTGAGAATGTTGATTCGTGTAGTGCGGAGTGATTACTCCAATCTATCGAGCTTTCTTCTTGGCCGAAGGATAGCAAGTTGAAAGTTGAAAATGTGATAAGTCTACGAGACTTGGTTTCTATATGAGGTTGAGAAACGCTTTTGCATTTTTGGTGCGAAGAGACCGGGATCAGATTTATCTGAAAACCACTTCGGACCAACATATATGCAACGATTGTGCAGGTTGGTCGATGATATTGATATTTAGGATTTTCATAGCGAAGGACTGCTTGTTGATCATTTCAGGTTAAAATCCCAATATACATATAGTAGCAGTAGTCTCTTCATTATGAAATATCCATTGCAAGGGCTGTCGCTACTAATCCTATAAAATGTGGTAGCAGAGTACCTTCAGTTTGTCTTGTTCATGGACAACTTGTATGGACAAGTGTCTGACATTGCATTTCTAAGACTACATACATTACAAACGTACATCATGTGGTGGCGGAGAAGGCAACTTCTCTTAGCTTAACACCCTCCTTGTGACATACGAGCTCAAGGGTTGTATTTTTGTGGAAGGCAATTAGTAGTCAATGGGAATGGCAATGTGGCATTCAAAGATGATGTGATATGTGATATGTGAAAGGTAATCGATACCTCTTTTGGCCTCACTCTCCGAAAAATGACTAAAACAGGGATAGAAGCAGCAAGGCTAAGTGGGTCGCTCCCATCAGGAGATGTCATCACTCTTCTAGATATATCTTTACACGCTATGACGTCGTGTATCTGATTATTGTTGATGTATGCTTATGGCCATGGATTATAGGTCGGTAATGACCGGAGTGATGACATATTCGGTACTATCCAGCGAGGGGTAGGCCAATCTTGTGTAGTTTAGGCGCTGAGTATCTTGACCCTAGGTACATCCCTCTAGAGGTGTACCGAGTTTCATTAAAAGTTAGTCCCTTTACCTAGTCATTTGTATAGAAATCCAAAATCCAATACGTGCCTGCCATTTTCTATTGTAAAAAGCCTTGTATTACAAGGTGTATGCTGGAATCCAATAATGTAACAATTTCAGCTATTTTAATATTATTTGTATAATAGACACTATTATAATACAAGATAATTTGATATGAAATGTTTTAGTTATCATAAGGTAAAAACATTGTCGGTATTTATTTGCGGCGCGGTCTTACGAGATACATTTTTTTATAAAGGAAAAGTTTTGATAACATTATAAAATTCAGTTGAGGTATGTTTTTCTCACGCTGGTTTACCAAACTTATCTGGGTGTTCTTCCCTTTCAATGCTCGGGTCAGACCGAGTATATTTACAGGTTCAGATTTGGTGTTTTTGGGGCTTCAGCAGGCAAGCTGGAGAACTTCATGTCGTATACACGTATCTGTTTATTTTCCGCTGCTTTGCATTGTTGTTGTTGTAAATTATCAACATTTGTGAGGATAGGATATTTTAATTATCCATGCTGATGATTACTCATTGTGTACTCTGATATTGATTTATGTATATTACAGTTTCACTTTGTAAAGATTATTGATCTATATTATATGTTATTCCACTGTGAAGTGAGATTCTATATTATTTTGGTTCTACTTCTCTCTCTCTTCTTCTTCTTCTTCTTCTTCTCTTCTCTTCTTCTTTCTTCTCTCTTTCTTCTCACCCTCTCTTTTCTTTCTCATGATCATCTACAATCGGTGTGCTCTAGGTCAGACACGCGTGGTTTGGTGTCGGATTCAGAGGGTACCGAGTGCGGGTCGTTGCACGTGGTATCAGAGCTTAGGTTTAGTATACTCCTAGGCTTTGATGTGTACTCATTATAGATATGGTTAGTAATACCATAGAATGAGTTGAGTGTGTGTGTGTGTGTGTTTGAGCACATATTTGTTAGTTATATAAAAATGTTTTATATCGTGTTGATTGATCTGTTGAGTGTTTTATGAATTCTGGTCGGTATGTGGGACGCCACATTATCGATAAGGGTTTCTAAACACTTGAACAAGGTAAACCGACATAATATTGTTTTGATTGGGTAAATGAAATAATTTTACCTCGATTATATTTTATATATAATTATATATATATATTGATTGTTGTTTGTTAATGAATGGTAATATTTGATTATTATCATTTGTTATTTGTTGTGTTTAATAAAAAGTTGTTATTATTATAAATCTAAATAAGATAAATAAATTTGGAATGATCTTATATAAGTAAAGTAAAATAGTGAAATTATATAAGTATAAATTTATAAATGTGAATTATAAATAAAAAGAATTTAAAATAAGTAATAAAAGCACTGAATTCACTACAGGTGCTAGGAAATAATAAGGATGATGACGGCCGCATCATCGGTATCATTTTCGAGTTTCTGTGTCATTGATTGCTACCATTAGTAAATTGAAACTTTAAGTTTGGTTATGATAAACAAATTTGAATTTAAAATCCAAGTTGAATTTGATAAATATAAGTGAAATGAGATTTGGAATTATAATATGAAATTAAAATTTAACTTAAGTAAAGTTAAATAAATTTGAGTTAGTGTAATAAAATATATGATTTGGAATTTAACTAAAGAAAAGTTAAATAAATATAATTGAATTTGAAATGAATCAAATAAAAATGAATATACACTTAAGCTATAAAGTTATTATATAACCATGAATTGAAATATTAGAATGTGAATAAAACTTAAGTAAATATTTATGAAATTGTAAATAGAATAAGAAAAATGTAAAGTAAAACCAAATATCAAATTGGTTAAACAATTTTGTTAAGCAAAATAAAATCTGAATTTGAATAGTGATATGAAATTTGACTTATGTAAAAGTTAAATGACTTTAGAAATTGAAATTTAAGTTATGTTAAATAAAATGAATTTTTGAAAAGGAATTTAACTTAAGTGATGTTGAACGAAGTTGAAATTGATATTAATAATGAATTAATAAAGTAAGTTAATAAGTTGAAGTGATGAATATGAATATAAACTTGAGTTGTTAAATGAAATTCAATTTTGGTTGTAAATTAAATTAGCTAATTGAATATGGTTTGGAATGATTATTTGTTAGATTAAGTATAACTTGAATTGGGAATGTTGGAATAAAACTTAAATTAAGAAGTTGTAATTAATAATAACATTGGAAATGTTGTATAAAGTGTTGAATTAAACTTAAGTAGAATTCTAAAGAAATGAAAGATGATTCAACATAATTTGAATCTAAATTGAGTATTAGCAAAGAATGTGAATATTGAATATCAACCAATCAGAATTAAATGTGTTAAACCAAATTGAATGTAAACGAAGTAAATATGAATGTTTGAGTGTAAATTAAATAAATTTGGTTATGTTGGATATGCGTTGGTTGGATGTTAGTTGACTGTATAGAAATTCATTAAATATTAATTACATTGAAAACTAAATAATTGAATTCAAATTGGAAGAAAAGTGAATCTGAATAGAATTGAATTTTATTTGAATTGAAAGTGAGCTAACTTGAATGTAAATTAGTGAATGTAAACTAATTGAATATGAATAAATAGATTTTGAAATGTGTATTGATTTGGTTATGGATTGATTGGATAGATATTGGTTGTTGGATGGCTGTTATGTTGCATGTGTTTCCTTTGCATATAATTGTTGTATATTATGTGTTGTATATGTTGTATATTGATATTACTTTCCATATATACATGTACTTATTGTTTGTTGAATGTTTAGTAGGTACAGATGGCGTTGCTTCGCATTTGGAGCTCGCTTTCGTGCTATATTAGCCATATATGCTTGTTATCCCGCCTTTTGGCAAGGCCGTGACACCAAGGACTTGACTAGAAACCAATGATGGTTCGTCTCGGAGATCGGTTATACGCAGGTTCACTATGAATATCGACGAATTTTGTTCGAGTCCGGATCAAGCTATGATCGACAAGACACGACGAGCAAAGCCATGGAAGTCAGCACTCCAAATCTCAAGTCAATCTGAGTTCATATGCTCAAGTTATGATCGATGCAAGATTGGATGAAAAACAGTCTCGAGTTTGAATCCATCGACTGGCCACTGTTCGAATCGATCGAGTTCGAATCCATCAGGAAGCCTCAGTTCGACTCAATCGATTTCGCATCCATCAGGAAGCTTCAGTTCGACTCGATCGACTTCGTGTCCATCGACAAGCTACAGTTCGACTCGATCATCCAATATCCACTTCGTATCCATCCAAAAACTCCTACTTCGTATCCATCGGCATTAGGCATGAGCATCTGTTTCGCATCGATCTAGGACGCACCATTTCGTATCCATCGGCTGAAGAGCCTTGTTCGAGTCCATCGAGCAACAGTAGTTCGTATCCATCAGGCGTCGCTATTCGTATCCATCTGAGAGGCACTGTTCGTATCCATCAGAGAATCACTGTTCGTATCCATCAAACAATCACCGTTCGTATCCATTCCATGGCCTATTTGTTCGTATCCATCAAGTTGGAACACTTCGATCGATACGAACAAGGTTACACAATCGATACGAATTGAGCCGTATCAATCGATACGAACATAGCCACATTGATCGATGCGAACGGGGCCACACCAATCGACACGAATGGCACCACTTTCTTCGATACGAACACGGCAGCTGCTATCGATACAAACGAGGCGAAGTTCAAGGACAACGCGTTCAACTCGGCATCGAAAGCGGAACGATCCAAAGTTCGTGCGCCACGTCACCACTAGATCACGTGCAACCATCGATTCGAACGAGATCGAGTCGAACGGAACGAACTGCCGAAAGTCTCCATTTCGTATCGATCATATCTCGCGATCCACAAGTACAAATGCTACCAAATTTTCACAGAGGCTTACGTACAAGATGAAAATTGTCCACACCAAGTTTCGACTCCATTGGACGAAGTATTGATTGATGCGAAATCCATTCGTATCGATCACGGATCGGGTCGAAACTTCATGGGCTTGGTCGTTGTTGGATATGTTTCTACCATCATCGAGCCAAGATGAGGAAGCAAGGGACGAGCCACCAGAATAACCGAACCAGCTATTCAGCATTCCCTAACCAACCTCACCTACCGGTCCATTCGTGTCCTTCCACCGAACCAAGTACGCCGGACCAACGTGCTTCCTACCTCAACACCAAACCAACCAGACTCACGACCACAGACCTACCGAACCAACTCCAAAGCAGCCTTCGTCGAATCAAACATCAACTCCTCTCCCGTGCTTGCCGGACCAAACCTCTTCCATGCTTGCCGGACCAAACCTCTTCCATGCTTGCCAGACCAAACCTCTCCCATGCTTGCCGGACCAAACCTCTTCCATGCTTGCCGAATCAACACTACTTCCCTACTATCCAACCTCCTACCACCGGACCAAAGTACTACCGGACCAAGACCTCATCTCCAACCATCTACTACTGAACCAAGGCATTGCCGAACCAAAGTTGCCAGGCCAGATTGCATCAGCCCAGGCCCACCGGCAGCTATACACGTCCAAGACCCCTACCCCCAGCCTCACTCTATAAATAGAGGGGCAGGGATACAACAATGGGGGACAAGTTTGAGAGCTCAAGCACGGACAAAACTTTCAAACAACTTTCTTTTACTTGTATCAAAGCTTTGTACTTGTAATCTAAACAAGAGAAGAGAAATAACATATAAAGTGGACGTAGGCACATTCTGGCTGAACCACTATAAATCTGCGTGTCTTTTTACAGTTTAGCCCATGTTTTTCATATATTTGCATAAATCACCCAAATCACTAAGAACAACATAAGATCTACTAAATCATACGACTTTGAGGTGTTTGTCCATTTTTTGTGCAAACATTTTTGGTGCTTTCACTGAGAAGGTAGAAGCTCGAGGCTTCAGCTTCATCCACTTAACATTTTTCCTAACAACATCGTTCGCCACTTGGAAAACATGCCTCCCAAACAGAGAAAAGATGTTAACAAAGGAAAAAACATTGCATCCAGCAGTCTTCCAGATCCAGCTGTCACAAATCAAGTAAATCGTCCTCCTCCAGCAGTAGTAACAAATGAAGGACAGGCTAATCCGACAACTCCTGCCACAGAACAGCCCGCAACAATTACTAGGGCAGATTTAGACAGGGTTGTGGTTGAAGTAACTAACCGATTCACGTCCCAGCAGGAAGCCTTGGTGGACATCTCATGTCACGCTTAAGGGATGCTGAAGAGTCCAATCGCAACACTGAATCATGGGGCGAGTCCCAGTCTGGAGGATCTCAGAGACAACAAAGATCTTCCTTCTTTGAAGGAGCTAACGGCAGACGTAGCCATGGTAGGAGCCGAGATCGAGCACAGCCCGAAGTTAGGCCTGAGGAAACGTTTAGTACCGAACCCAACGGGGGAGGTACCGGGCGAAGGTCAACTGTAGTTGAGCCTGTCATATTGCCTGTTTGCACAAAAAATGGACAAACACCTCAAAGTCGTATGATTTAGTAGATCTTATGTTGTTCTTAGTGATTTTGGAGATTTATGCAAATATATGAAAAGCAGGGGCTAAACTGTAAAAAGACACGCAGATTTATAGTGGTTCAGCCTGAATGTGCCTACGTCCACTTTATATGTTATTTCTCTTTTCTTGTTTTGATTACAAGCATAAAGCTTTGATACAAGTAAAAGAAAGTTGTTTGAAAGTTCTGTCCGCGCTTGAGCTCTCAAAAAAAAACTGTCCCCATTGTTGCACCCCTGCCCCTCTATTTATAGAGTGAGGCTAGGGGTAGGGGTCTAGGATGTGTATAGTTGCTGATGGGCCTGGGCTGATGTGATCTGGCCTGGTACGTCTTGGTTCGGCATCGCTTGGTTCGGAGATGGTTGGAGTGTAGAGTGGACCGGTTGTAGGTGATTCGGTGCTATGTGGTAGTACCTTGGTCCGGTTTGGGGTTGGTCCGGTAGGAGCTTGAGAAGGTTGTTCGGTAGGAACATGAGAAGTGTAGTTTGGACCGGTAGTTGCTTGGACCGGTGGTGGGATGATGAGGTTGGTCCGGTGTGGTATGTTGGGTAAGGTGCTTGGTTCGGCAGTGAGGGCGCAGCTTGGTCCGGCAGTGGGTTTTTCTTGGAGCTGGTCCGGCAGTGGGTCTCTCGTGGAGCTGGTCCGGTAGAATCTCGCTCAACACTTGCCCCCCCAAAGTAGGGCATGTGCATGCACGTGTCTTGCTTTGTTTTTAGTCGTTCATCCTGGACACTTCCATCCGGTCTCAGAAACAAAACGGTGGTCCGACTATCTTTCCTTTCCTCTATAAGTAGGGGCTCCGTACCTTCGTTGTTTCCTTACCGATCGAAAAGTGTCGAGCCAAATTCTCAAACACCGAATCAATTGCAGTGCCGAACTAGGCTACTTTGCCGGATCAGGTGAGGCCCTCTTTCCTCGCCGAATGACTATTAGGCTTTATACTACCGAATGAGCCTTTTGAAAAATGACGAATGGGCTTTGGTTTTTTGGAGATGGGAATGCCGAATGGGTTCTCTGAAAATGCCGAATGGGCTTTTTGAAAGTGCCGAATGGGCTTTGGCTTTTGGAGATGAGAATGCCGAATGGGCTCTGAACCTTTTGTGTTTCAAATTACAAATGAAGTTCTGGATTGTACGCACATACCTGTTTATGTTTCTACACCCTTTGTTCTAACGACTTGCTCTTGTGTTGCAGATAAATGTCTCGAAAAGCAGAAACTCGATCAGACAAAAAGAAGTCCCAGGGCGAAGGAGAATCTTCCGCAGTGCCCTCTGCTCAGCCGGGACCGGAACGTCACGGATCTACCCCGAGATCATTAGTGGACGGATACGGCCCTCAGGAACTTCTGAACTCCCTGCCTGATTGCTTTCCCAGTTCTCTTAAGGAAGAGCAGCTTGACGTCATCTCCCGTTCTTTCGGAATTGATAGGGCGCGCATGTTGTTGCCAGGGAGAGAAGTTATGCCATACGACCCTCCCGAAGGGTACTTTGCCTACAGCAGATACCACTGCATGTGTGGTGCCATCCCGCCTCTTAATGCTTGGGTAGCCAGTTTCTTACATATCTAAAGGTGGCCCCATTCCAGCTTCAACCCAACTCCTATACTATATTGGTGAGCCTCTTCATCATCTTTCAGAGGAAGTATGGGCGTGCTCCTTCCAACCAGGAGATCCGATACTTATATAATCTGAGGGGCTATAAGAAGGGGTTCCCATACATCAGCTTGGAGTCAGCTGTAACCTTTAAACCGGTCTTGGATCTGTATTCTAAGTACAGCATGTTCAAGAAGGAGTGGTTCTTCGTCAGGGACGATTCTGTTTCTATTCGGCGTTTCACCTCTGGATGTAAGTCGACGCTTTACCTATAATATCCATTCTGGTTGCGATGATTTTTCTCATACATTTTCATTTTTGCTAGCGACAGGTGGCTTTGCGGTCGTGGAGACTGATTGCCTGGTTCAGACGGCGGCTGAGATAGAAGCTATCCCTGGGAGAGATAGATCAGCTGCCTACCTGATCAGAAATGCGACCCTTCTGGAGTATAACTTGATCCTTCCACAGCAGTCAGTAGTCAAGCAGAGGGAAACGGCGGAGGAAAGGGCGGCTGCTCAAGCCAAGGGAGGTGTCACAGTAGAGAGTGGCAAGAGTAAACCTTTTACAAAACCTCCAGATGTCGGAGGTAAGAAACTTAAGAAGTCGGACGGTCCTTCCCCCAGCAATTGTCCACTTACCCAGGGGGAGGAAGACGTAGAGGAGGAGAGACGTGAGGGTGGAGAGGACCGGGAAGGTAATGATGGTGGCGATGGCATCGGGGCCTTGCTTCCTGGGCAGGCAGGGAGATTCAGGAGTGGACGGATGATGCATTCCGTTAGGCTTTCGAGGGGCTGGACGAAGACCCGGCTTTGGTAGAGAAATCCGCGAAAGCTGACAAGGCCGAGACCGGTGCAAGCGTGTCTTCCCAGACTATTCCAGCCAAGGTCGCTCCGACGACTCAAGGTGAACTTTTGACTTCTGCAGGCTCCATTTATGATAGGGACTTAGGAATATTTTATGATCCGCTCCCGTCCTGGAATGAAATCCAGGACTTATTGCAGTATCCTACCTCTCCCCAGGGTTTGTATAACAGACGTGTTTCTTACCTTCTTTTGACTTTTAATTTACTGCGTTTCTCGAATTATGGATTAATGTAAGCTTGTGACACTTGTCCTTTATATCAGGAGCAGGTAAAATGGCCAAGGCCTCAGATCTTCGGCACAGGCTTGAACAATACAAGCTCTCCAAAGCTTCCGCCAAGCCGAAGACTCCGACCCACCGTTCCGGGGATGTAGTCGGCTACCGTCCTCTTCTCGGGGTTATTGAAGAGGGTATTCAGAAGAGAAAAAGGAGTCATCCCTTATCCGAACCTTCACTCGGTCCTCAGCCCCCAGTTCAGCCTCTTCATGATATCATGGAGGAGGATACTGAGTTCGCACTCTCTCCGCACCCGTCTGAAAATCCTACCGTTACGCAGATTGATCGTCCTGGTTTGGCTCGTAATCCATTTGCTGGTCATCCTGATCTGGATCCAGGTTCCCATGACATTACCTTCGACGAGGACACCGGTGAGCACCTTCTTCCCCGTAATCCCATGGTGCGGGTGCTTGATGAGGCTAAGTCCCTAGATCTCGATTTACTTACCACTCGGATAGTTACCATGGGAGACGAGGCCAAGGCTAATATTGATCGGGTGGCGGAGGAGACTAGGAAGCTGATGGGGCATCATGCCCGACTGGTTAAGGCTGGAGAGGAGATTGGGAGTGCCAACATCCGACTACGATTGATGGTTTTGGACCAGGCCAAACAGCTTGCTGATCAGGCCATTCAGATTTCTCAGCATGAGGCTGCCTCCAGGCGATTGAGGAAGACTATGGAGGAGGCTAGTAAGGCGGAACTGTGGAAAATGGAGGCTGCCTGCAAGGAGCAGATAAACATGGCCATCTCGACAGTGGATGAGGTTCGGATGGCGGATCTCGAGCGGGTAGAGGAGCTGTCGGGGAAGCTTGAAGCCGCAGAGCTTACTCAGGTCAGGCTAAAGGAGGAGATGGAGGTGATGAGGCGGTCCCTTCAGGCTGACTGCTCGCGATACCGACTGGAAAGGGATGCTGCCATTGCAAGGCTATCGGTTTCTGAGGCTCGTATGAGGGAGTTTGAGGAAAATGAGGGGATGATGGACGACATGCTGCAGGACATGTACTTTCGCACTTGGAAGCAGGGCAGCTTATCTTGGATGGACGACTACCCCCGGGTTATGGCTAGGATTTACCTCAGGGCTCTAGAGGAGGCCAAGGCTGAGGCGGATAAGGAGGGTGGAGCGGCCTTTAGGATGGATGTGGTCACCGCTCAGTTTACCAAGGAGGAGAAGACAGCGATGAAAGAGGGGATGCGGTTGTTCGCGGTTGAGGAGGCAGGTGTGGAAGTAGGGGATGATGACCAAGATGATCAAGGGGAAGTTGCTGGTAACTTCCCCTTCATTAGTTTCTTCTTTTGTTAACTCTGTTGCTTATCACTAATGATTTTTTTTTCTGACCGGACAGGTGGGCAACAGGACAAGGACAAGACTCCAACGCAGCCGGCTCCCTGATTAGACCTGGAGAATTCTTTTTGTGGATTTGACATGGCAGTATACGTTAGTCTTAAAACAGTAGAGTAACTTTTAGGTTGTAATTCTTGCTACTTGTAATAAATAGCTCTATTCTTGATGTGCAATCCTTTAACTTAAGCTGATCTTGTCGTCTTTTGAATGTTTTTGTTATTTTGACACGTTGCCTAAGAAATATAGCTATGCATATTCTTGTAATTAAATTGTGTTCGATGTCAGGTTCTTGTTTAAAACATAACTTCATGACTTGCAGTGTTAGCGTGAGGTGTGAACAAATTATAGGCATATATGAAAGAAGGAAATACCCCCCTTATATTTTGCTCGTAGATGGCAGCTTCGAATATCCTGTGTGACCGAGTAAGGGATGCGGTCCAGCATCTTGCTGTGAGTATCCGCTTCTATTAGCGAGTGTCTCCTGTTTTGTGTCCTGCACTTCAGGGATTGTTACAGAGGATAGGAGAAAAGTTTCTTAAGCAAAATTGAAATATGTAAAATAGTGAAACTTCCAATCACGGAAGGCCTTCGATGTGCTTAAGTTCGTGGCAAACGGGCTTTGTAGTCACTTTCCCTAGCTGTGGGTCTTGGAGACATTTGTCACCCATCTTACGCCTCCGCGGGGAGTTAATTCTTTTTTACCACAGCCGCACTTAAGACACATCGGGGCCGAGATCGTGCACAGTTACTACCCGGGCCATTATGGCCCGTAATCGTGGGTATTATTCGATTTACTGTGGCCGGCTAGCGTGGATGCCGATCGTCAACCGTGAACTGCCCCTGGCTGGTCCACCTTATGTTGGGGCTTATAATCGGTTCACAGTTGCCGGCGAGCCGAACGCCGTAATGAGCTGCCTCGGCTATAGTCGGCCTTCTCGGTGGCTTATAATCGGCTCATTACAGTTGGCTTTAAGGGCCGTCGCGAGCAATGAGTTAACCCGCAGTAGAGGGATGCTGGAGTGAAAGTGTCTCATTGGCGAGGGCATAGATTCGCATAGTACCTGTTAGGTCTTGTCCAGATGAAGTCGTGCTGTGGAGTGCCTCGAATTGAAATGCTGTATGCACAGGATTTTGTCCAACAGAAAAGGATAAAGTTAACAAGCAACCAAGATATAAAAGAACAAGTTAAAAAAAGAGACAAGGTTTTTTAAAGTGGTTCGGCACGAAAATGCCTACGTCCACTGATTCTCTTTGTTAATTCACTTCATATGGGCAATACAAGTTAAGAAAAGTATCGACGGAGGTGTTGGATGTTCCATGCCCTCTGGAACACCTCTCCATCCACTGTTGACAAAATATAAGCTCCGTTGTGGAGATCTTTATGAATTACATATGGTCCATCCCAGATTGGGTCTAGTGCTCCGGGGCGAGGGAAGATTCGCTTGAGGACAAGATCTCCTTCTTGTAAGGTACGATGCCTGACTTTGGAGTTGTATTGTGCCGCCACTTTTTGTTTGTGGGCCGCTGCTTTAAGGATTGCATCATTTCTTCTCTCCTCAACTAGATCCAAAGACATGTGAAGGAGTTCTTCGTTCTCTTCTGGGTTATAGTGGATCCTACGGTGGGAAGGCACAATGGTTTCAACTGGGAGCATAGCCTCCGATCCGTATGCCAAAGAGAAAGGAGTGTGCCCCGTCGATGTTCTGAAAGATGTGCGATAGGCCCATAGTGCCGTAGGAAGTTCATCCACCCAAGCACCCTTTGACTTTTCGAGCTTCTTTTTTATTAGAGTTTTCAGGATTTTGTTGACGGCTTCGACTTGTCAGTTTGCCTTGGGATACGCTACGGATGAGAAGCTTTTGTGAATTCCGTGCTCTTGGCACCAGTTGGCGAATTCCTCGCTGTCAAACTGAAGCTCATTGTCTGATATGATTTTGAGTGGGACTCCGTACTGCACAGGACATTTTTGATCAAGAAGTTAATAACTTTTGCTGAAGATACTTTATTCAGAGGTTCCGCTTCCACCCATTTGGTGAAATAGTTGACTGCCACTATAGCATATTTGGCCCCGCCTCGGCCCATTGGTAGCTCGCCGATTAAGTCAATTCCCCATATTGCGAAGGGCCAAGGGCTGGTCATTTGAGTAATCTCAGTTGTTGGTAGCCGCGGAATCTTAGCAAATTTCTTGCATCTGTCACATTTTTTGACGAAATCTAAGGCGTCCTTGCTTAAGGTGGGCCAGAAATACCCATATCGGAGTATCTTTTTTGCTAACGTTTGCCCTCCGGTGTGATCTCCGCAGCTTCCCTGATGGATGTTGGATAAGATTTCCTTGGCTTCCCTCCCAGCGACACACCTTAATAACGGGTTAGAGAATCCGCGTCGATAGAGGATGTCTTCTTGTATTGTGTAGCGGGATGCTTTCCTCAAGATTTTCTTGACTTCGTTACGCCCGTTGGGTAACGTGCCGCTTTGTAGGTAGTCTCGGATGGGAGTCATCCAAGTTGCTTCCTCGGTTGCAGCTATCAGATTCACTTGCTCAAAACTTGGGGCCAGTTGCTTCGAGATGGTTACTGCCCCGAAGATGGCAATGTCTCTCACACTTGCTTTCTTCGCCAATTCGTCGGCCTCTTGGTTATCTTCCCGAGGGATGTGTTTGACTAAGTAGTGGTACAATCGGCTGAGAAGTAACTTGGTCTTCTTTAAATACGCTATGAGTCGTTCTTCTCGAGCTTGGAATTCTCCTAGTATTTGGTTAACAATAAGTTGAGAATCGCTATGAAGACACAAAGAATTGGCTCCGATTTCTATGGCAAGTTCTAATCCAGCTATTACTGCTTCATATTCTGCATCGTTGTTAGTGATTATTTCCCCTGGGAGTGATTATTACCACACCTGCTCCCGAGCCTTGTTCGTTCGATGCGCTATCCACGAAGAGATTCCACTTGATGTCTTTTGCTATTTCCAATTGCTCCTTCTCTTCGTTGGTAGTGAATTCTGCAATGAAATCAGCCATGGCTTGTCCCTTGATGGCGGTGCGAGGGTGATAGGTGATATCATACTGACTTAGTTCAATGCACCATTTAAGTAGTCGCCCAGAAGTGTCGGGACGATGGAGTACCTGCCTCAGTGGTTGATCGGTCAGAACTTTGATGGAATGGGACTGGAAGTAGTGACGCAGTTTCCGTGATGTGATTAGTAAACAGTATGCTAGCTTCTCAAGTTTAGGATATCTGACTTCTGCCCCGGTAAACCTCTTGCCGACGAAGTAAACTGGCCGCTGCGTGCGGTTGTCTTCCCTTACCAAGGCATCGCTTAGGGTGTGAGATGACACAGCAAGGTATAGGTATAATTCTTCGCCTTCGCTTGGAGTCGAGAGTACCGGTGGTTTCTGAAGGTGTTCGATTAGGTTAAGGAAAGCGGTTAAGCATTCGTCAGTCCATTCGAACTTTCCTTTGTCTTTCTTTAGAGCTTCGAAAAAGGGAACGCACTTGTCCGTTGCCTTGGAGATGAATCGGCTTAGGGCGGCCACTTTTCCATTCAAACTTTGCATTTCCTTCCGAGTGGAAGGTATCTTGATATCCCTTAGCGCTCGGACTTGTTCAGGGTTTGCTTCAATCCCTCTGGCATGGATGATGAATCCTAAGAACTTTCCTGATGAAACTCCGAAGGAGCACTTTAGTGGATTCAACTTCATTCCATACTGTCGAAGTACCTGGAACATCTCGCCTAGGTGGCTTACGTGATCTTTGGCTTTCCTTGACTTTACCAGCATGTCATCCACATATACTTCCATAGTTTGTCCTATTAGCCCTGCAAACATCTTGTTGACGAGGCGCTGGTAGGTGGCTCCTGCATTTTTTAGTCCGAAAGGCATTACCTTGTAGTAGTATAAACCCCGGTCGGTGATGAAACTAGCGTGGTCTTGGTCGGGAGTATGCATAGGAATTTGGTTATATCCTGAGTACGCGTCCATAAAAGATAGGAGCTCGTGCCCGGCTGTGCTGTCTACAAGTTGGTCGATTCGGGGAAGTGGGATGCAATCCTTTGGGCAGGCGTCGTTTAGGTTGGAAAAGTCAATGCAGGTTCGCCACTTCCCATTAGCCTTCTTTACCAGCACCGGGTTGGCGATCCATTCCGGGTAGATAGCTTCTCGTATGAAGTCATTGGCGAGTAGATTCTTTACTTCTTCATCGAGGGCTGCTGATCGTTCTGCCCCCATACTTCTCTTTCTTTGTTTTACGGGCGCCTTAGTAGGATCAATGTTTAATACGTGGCATGCTATGTCGGGGGAGATTCCGGTCATGTCAGCGTGTGACCATGCGAATACATCCAAGTTGTGGCGGAGAAAATTGATGAGTTGTTCCTTCAATTCGGCTTTTAGTTGGGACCCAATTTTCAATAGTCTACTTGAGTCGTGCTTGTCTACAGATATAAACTTCATAGCCTCTGCAGGCTCGGCGGCGGCCTCCTCCTCTTTGTCCCTAGGGTCTAATTCATTGAAAGGGTCGCTGGTATATCGAAGGGGAGGGGCTTTCTTTAGTTGCTATGCTTCTAGACTTTTCGTGCAGAGGGCAATCTCTACACCCTTCCCTTTTCCCTTCCTGTGGTTGTTGCGAAGTTCAGTCACATAGCAGTCTCGAGCAACGTCCTTGTCTCCTTCTACTTCCCCTATTCCATTGTCCGTTGGAAACTTCATCTTTAGGCACCATGGGGCTAGGACAATTTGGAAGTCAGACAAGGCTAGTCTTCCTAAGAAGGCGTTGTAGGCCGAATGGTTTTCTATTAGCACGAACGTCTGCTTCCGTACAATGGAGCGGGGATGGCTTCCAATCTCAACAAAGAGGTCCAGTTGCCCGAGGGGCATCTTTGCATCCCCAGTGAAACCGTGTAGTGGTTTATCGCAGGGAGATACATCCTTCATTGATAGCTTCATTTTGTCGAATGCGTGTTTGAACAGGATGTTTACTGAGCTTCCCGTGTCTACTAGGATTCGGTAAACTTCGGCAGGACCGAGTCGGGCAGAGATAACCATGGGATCCATGTGAGGGTATTTCCTTCCTTCTAGGTCACGTTTTTCGAATGTGATGTCATCACTTTCTTTCCGTTTCGGGTGGTGTTCTTCTACAACCGTATTGACACAGTCTTTACTGCCTCTAAGCGACTTTCCGTATCTTTCCATCTCTTTCCAGCTTTTGTCTGCGATATGTAGTCCTCCTGAGATGGTATGGACCACTATCTTCTCTTGACTAGAGCTGCTAGTGTTGTGGTTTCCTCTGTCGATGTCTGGTGAGGGCAGCCTTGGGTTTTCGTTGGCAGGAGCTGGAGTCCTGTCCTGACCCTTTACATAGCATTCTAGTTTCTTCCTTCTGATGTGTTCCTCAATCAAGTCCCGGAGATGATGGCATTCATTGGTATCATGCCCATGAGATTCGTGGAAACGGCAGAACTTTCCAGACTTCTACGCGTTATCTGATTCCTTCTTGTATGGTGGGCGTTTGTATCTAACTTCGCCTTGGGTGGCCAGGAAGATATTTTCGACGGTCTCGTTCAAAGGAGTGTAAGTGTCGAACCTCGATCCAGGCCGATATAGGCGCTTTTCTCCCTTCTTGCCTCCAGCACTGTCTCTGGAATCATTTCTTCGAACGTCCCTTTCCACAGCAGGGGCGTTGCTGTGAGTTGCCTTATTTTGCTGTCCTGACTGCCCCTCAACGGCAGCATCCTCAAGCCTTATGTATTTCCCGGCCTCATGGAAGAAATCGGGTAAAGTAGCTGGTTTTTCTTTTGTCAACCTTCTAGCAAATTTAGTGTCCGGATGCACGCCACTACAGAGGGCCATTAGGATAAGCTTCTCATCGGCATCTTGGACTGCGGCTGCTGCGGCATTGAACCGGGTTAGGTATTGCTGCAGTTTCTCTCCAGGTTTCTGTTTGACGCTGGATAAGGAATAAGCGTCCTTAGGTTGTTCCACATGGATGCGGAACTGACTGATAAATTTTTCTTTCAACATTTCCCACGAGCTGATGGATCCCTGGGGTAGATGACAGAACCAGGAGGTAGCGAGATCCGCTAAGAAGAGCGGAAAGCATTTGCACAGTACTCCCTCTGTCGCTCCACTCATGAGCATATGTTGTTTGTACATCTGTAAGTGTACGACGGGGTCGGAGGTTCCTTTGTAAGGTTCCATTGTTGGCATCTTCCATTCTCGGGGGGTGATAGCAGTTTCGATGTTGCGGGCGAAGGGGCTGGTTACCCTAGCGCCTATCCCTCGATCTCTTTGCTCCCGTTGGACACACTCTCTGAATAAGCGTGCCATCCTTTCATCAGAATTTGGAGCAGATAGAAATGAGTTTGGTTCTGTCCTGTGGGATTGATTCCGTCCAGATGACCTGTAGGGATGGTATTGTCTATCGTTCCTCATATTTTCCAACGGCTGCCTTTGATCTTCTGGGAGCATGCTAGGGTCGGCTATAGTTGGCCCTTGCCTTGATCTTCCCCTGCTGGGTTCTGATCTAAGCACTTCCTCGGGTCCAACTTCGGGCTGGATTCTAGCTCGGCCCCGTTCACCGGCGTTTCCGTGGTTAGGCAGTATGACAGGCTCAGCTACAGTTGACCTCCGTCTGGTACCTCCCCCATTGGGTTCGGTACCAAACGATTCCTCAGGCCTAACTTCGGGCTGTGCTCGGTCTCGGCTCCTACCATGGCTACTTCTGCCGTTAGCTCCTTCGAAGAAGGAAGATCTTTGCTGTCTCTGAGATCCTCCAGACTGGGACTCGCCCCATGATTCAGTGTTGCGGTTGGATTCTTCAGCATCCCTTAAGCGTGACATGAGATGGTCCACCAAGGCTTCCTGCTGGGACGTGAAGCGGTTAGTTACTTCAACCACAACTCTGTCCAAATCTGCCCTAGTAATTGCTGCAGGCTGTTCTGTGGCAGGAGTGGTTGGGTTAGTCTGTCCTTCATTTGTTACTGCGGCTGGAGAAGGACGATTTACTTGATTCGTGACAGCTGGATCTGGAAGACTGCTGGATGCGATGTTCTTTCCTTTGTTAACATCTTTTCTCTGTTTGGGAGGCATGTTTTCCGAGTGGCGAACGATGCTGTTAGGAAAACTGTTAAGTGGATGAAGCTGAAGCTTCGAGCTTCTAGTTCTCAATGAAAGCACCAAAAATGTTTGCACAAAAAATGGACAAACACCTCAAAGTCGTATGATTTAGTAGATCTTATGTTGTTCTTAGTGATTTTGGAGATTTATGCAAATATATGAAAAGCAGGGGCTAAACTGTAAAAAGACATGCAGATTTATAGTGGTTCAGCCTGAATGTGCCTACGTCCACTTTATATGTTATTTCTCTTTTCTTGTTTTGATTACAAGTATAAAGCTTTGATACAAGTAAAAGAAAGTTGTTTGAAAGTTCTGTCCGCGCTTGAACTCTAAAAAAAAAACTGTCCCCATTGTTGCACCCCTGCCCCTCTATTTATAGAGTGAGGCTGGGGGTAGGGGTCTAGGATGTGTATAGTTGCTGATGGGCCTGGGCTGATGTGATCTGGCCTGGTACGTCTTGGTTCGGCATCGCTTGGTTCGGAGATGGTTGGAGTGTAGAGTGGACCGGTTGTAGGTGATTCGGTGCTATGTGGTAGTACCTTGGTCCGGTTTGGGGTTGGTCTGGTAGGAGCTTGAGAAGGTTGTTCGGTAGGAACATGAGAAGTGCAGTTTGGACCGGTAGTTGCTTGGACCGGTGGTGGGATGATGAGGTTGGTCCGGTGTGGTATGTTGGGTAAGGTGCTTGGTTCGGCAGTGAGGGTGCAGCTTGGTCCGGCAGTGGGTTTTTCTTGGAGCTGGTCCGGCAGTGGGTGTCTCGTGGAGCTGGTCCGGTAGAATCTCGCTCAACACTGCCTAACCACGGAAACGCCAGTGAACGGGGCCGAGCTAGAGTCGAGCCCGAAGTTGGACCCGAGGAAGTGCTTAGATCAGAACCCAGCAGGGGAAGATCAAGGCAAGGGCCAACTGTAGCTGACCCTAGCATGCTCCCAGAAGATCAAAGGCAGCCATTAGAAAATATGAGGAATGATAGACGATACCATCCCTACAGGTCATCTGGACGGAATCAATCCCACAGAATGGAACCAAACTCATTTCTATCTGCTCCAAATTCCGATGAAAGGATGGCACGCTTATTCAGAGAGTGCGTCCAACGGGAGCAAAGAGATCGAGGGATAGGCGCTAGGGTAACCAGCCCTTTCGCCCGCAATATCGAAATTGCTATCACTCCCCGGGAATGGAAGATGCCAACAATGGAACCTTACAAAGGAACCTCCGATCCCGTTGTACACTTACAAAGGTACACACAACATATGCTCATGAGTGGAGCGACAGAGGTAGTACTGTGCAAATGCTTTCCGCTCTTCTTAGCAGATCTCGCTACCTCCTAGTTCTGCCATCTACCCCAGGGATCCATCAGCTCGTGAGAAATGTTGAAAGAAAAGTTTATCAGTCAGTTCCGCATCCATGTGGAACAACCTAAGGACGCTTATTCTTTATCCAGCGTCAAACAGAAACCTGGAGAGAAATTGCAGCAATACCTAACCCGATTCAATGCCGTAGCAGCCGCGGTCCAAGATGCCGATGAGAAGCTTATCCTAATGGCCCTCTGTAGTGGTGTGCATCCGGACACTAAATTTTCTAGAAGGTTGACGAAAGAAAAACCAGCTACTTTGCCCGATTTCTTCCATGAAGCCGGGAAATATATGAGGCTCGAGGATGTTGCCGTTGAGGGGCAGTCAGGACAGCAAAATAAGGCAACTCACAGCAACGCCCCTGCTGTGGCAAGGGACATTCGAAGAAATGATTCCCGAGACAATGCTGGGGGCAAGAAGGGAGAAAAGCGCCTATATCGGCCTGGACCGAGATTCGACACTTACACTCCTTTGAACGAGACCGTCGAAAATATCTTCCTTGCCACCCAAGGCGAAGTGAGATACAAACGCCCACCATACAAGAAGGAATCAGATAACGCGCAGAAGTCTGGAAATTTCTGCCGCTTCCACGAATCTCACGGGCATGATACCAATGAATGCCATCATCTCCGGGATCTGATTGAGGAACACATCAGAAGGAAGAAACTGGAACGTTATGTAAAAAGTCAGGACAGGACTCCAGCTCCTGCCAATGAGAACCCAAGGCTACCCTCACCGGAGATCGGCAGAGGAAACCGCAACACTAGCAGCTCTAGTCAAGAGAAGATAGTGGTCCATACCATCTCGGGAAGACCGCACATCGCAGACAGAAGCTGGAAAGAGATGGAAAGATATGGAAAGTCGCTTAGAGACAATAAAGACTGTGTCAATTTGGTCATAGAAGAGCGCCACCCAAAGCGAAAAGAAAGTGATGACATCACATTCGGTAAGCGTGACCTAGAAGGAAGGCAATACCCTCACATGGATCCCATGGTTATCTCTGCCCGACTCGGTCCCGTCGAAGTTTACCGAATCGTAGTAGACACTGGAAGCTCAGTAAACATCCTGTTCAAACATGCATTCGACAAAATGAAGCTATCAATGAAGGATGTATCTCCCTGTGATAAACCACTACACGGTTTCACTAGGGATGCAAAGATGCCCCTCGGGCAACTGGACCTCTTTGTTGAGATCGGAAGTCATCCCCGTTCCGTTGTACGGAAACAGACGTTTGTGCTAATAGAAAACCGTTCGGCCTACAATGCCTTCTTAGGAAGGCCAGCCTTGTCTGACTTCCAAATTGTCCTAGCCCCATGGTGCCTAAAGATGAAATTTCCAACGGACAATGGAGTAGGGGAAGTAGAAGGAGACCAGGACGTTGCTCGAGACTGCTATGTGACTGAACTTCGCAACAACCACAGGAAGGATAAAGGGAAGGGTGTAGAGGTTGCCCTCTGCACGAAAAGTCTAGAAGCGTAGTAACTAAAGAAAGCCCCTCCTCTTCGATATACCAACGACCCTTTCAATGAATTAGACCCTAGGGACAAAGAGGAGGAGGCCACCGCCGAGCCTGTAGAGGCTATGGAGTTTGTATCTGTAGACAAGCACGACTCAAGTAGACTATTGAAAATTGGGTCCCAACTAAAAGCAGAGTTGAAGGAGCAACTCATCGACTTTCTCCGCCACAACTTGGATGTATTCGCATGGTCACACGCTGACATGACCGGAATCTCCCCCGACGTAGCATGCCACATACTAAGCATTGATCCTACCAAGGCGCCCGTAAAACAAAGAAAGAGAAGTATTGGGGCAGAGCGATCAGCAGCCCTCGATGAAGAAGTAAAGAATCTGCTCGCCAATGACTTCATACGAGAAGCCATCTACCCGGAATGGATCGCTAACCCGGTGCTGGTAAAGAAGGCTAATGGGAAGTGGCGAACATGCATTGACTTCTCCAACCTAAACGACGCCTGCCCAAAGGATTGCTTCGCACTTCCCCGAATTGACCAACTTGTGGACAGCACAGCCGGGCACGAGCTCTTATCTTTTATGGACGCATACTCAGGATACTACCAAATTCCTATGCATGCTCCCGATCAAGACCACACTAGTTTCATCACTGACCGGGGTTTATACTGCTATAAGGTAATGCCTTTCGGACTTAAAAATGCAGGAGCCACCTACCAACGCCTCGTCAACAAGATGTTTGCAGGGCAAATAGGGCAAACTATGGAAGTGTATGTGGATGACATGCTGGTAAAGTCAAGGAAAGCCAAAGACCACGTAAGCCACCTAGGCGAGATGTTTCAAATACTTCGCCAGTATGGAATGAAGTTGAATCCTCTAAAATGCTCCTTCGGAGTATCATCAGGAAAGTTCTTAGGATTCATCGTCCATGCGAGAGGGATTGAAGCAAACCCTGAACAAGTCCGAGCACTAAGGGATATCAAGATACCTTCCACTCGAAAGGAAATGCAAAGCCTTAATGGAAAAGTGGCCGCCCTGAGCCGATTCATCTCCAAAGCAACGGACAAGTGCGTCCCCTTTTTCGAAGCTCTAAAGAAAGACAAAGGAAAGTTCGAATGGACTGACGAATGCTTAACCGCTTTCCTTAACTTAATCGAACACCTCCAGAAACCACCGGTACTCTCGACTCCAAGCGAAGGTGAAGAGTTATACTTATACCTTGCTGTGTCATCTCACGCCCTAAACGCTGCCTTGGTAAGGGAAGACAACCGCACACAGCGACCAGTTTACTTCGTAAGTAAGAAGTTTACGGGGGCAGAAGTCAGATATCCTAAACTTGAGAAGCTAGCATACTGTTTACTAATCACATCACGGAAACTGCGTCACTACTTCCAGTCCCATTCCATCAAGGTCCTGATCGATCAACCGCTGAGACAGGTACTCCATCGTCCCGACACTTCTGGGCGACTACTTAAATGGTGCATTGAACTAAGTCAGTATGATATCACCTATCACCCTCGCACCACCATCAAGGGACAAGCCATGGCTGATTTCATTGCAGAATTCACTACCAACGAAAATAAGGAGCAATTGGAAATAGCTAAAGACATAAGGTGGAATCTCTTCGCGGATGGTGCATCAAACGAACAAGGCTCGGGGGCAGGTGTGGTAATAATCACTCCCAGGGGAAATAAGCTGCACTATGCTATAAGGTTGGAGTTCGCTGCCACCAACAACGATGCAGAGTATGAAGCAGTGATAGCTGTATTAGAACTTGCCTTAGAAATCGGAGCCAATTCTTTGTGTCTTCATAGCGATTCTCAACTTATTGTTAATCAAATACTAGGGGAATTCCAAGCTCGGGAAGAACGACTCATAGCGTATTTAAAGAAGACCAAGTCACTTCTCAGCCGATTGGACCACTACTTAGTCAAACACATCCCTCGGGAAAAGAACCAAGAGGCCGACGAATTAGCAAAGCAAGCAAGTGTGAGAGATAGCGCCATCTTCGGAGCAGTAACCATCTCGAAGCAACTAAACCCGAGTTTTGAGCAAGTGAATCTGATAGCTGCAACCGAAGAAGCAGATTGGATGACTCCCATCCGAGACTACTTACAAAGCGGCATACTACCCAACGGGCGTAACGAAGTCAAGAAAATCTTGAGGAAAGCTTCCCGCTACACAATACAGGAAAGCATCCTCTATCGGCGTGGGTTCTCTAACCCGTTATTAAGGTGTGTCGCTGGGAGGGAAGCCAAGGAAATCTTATCCAACATTCATCAAGGAAGCTGCGGAGATCACACCGGAGGGCAAACTTTAGCAAAGAAGATACTCCGATATGGATATTTCTGGCCTACCTTAAGCAAGGACGCCTTAGATTTCGTCAAAAAATGCGACAGATGCCAGAAGTTTGCTAAGATTCTGAGGCTACCAACAACTGAAATTACACAAATGACCAGCCCTTGGCCCTTTGCAGTATGGGGAATTAATTTGATCGGCGAGATGCCAATGGGCCGAGGCGGGGCCAAATATGCCATAGTGGCAGTCGACTATTTCACCAAATGGGTGGAAGCAGAACCTATGAATAAAGTATCTTCAGCAAAAGTTATTAACTTCTTGATCAAAAATGTTCTGTGCAGGTACGGAGTCCCATTCAAAATCATATCAGACAATGGACTTCAGTTTGACAGCGAAGAATTCACCAACTAGTGCCGAGAGCACGGAATTCACAAAAGCTTCTCATCCGTAGCTTATCCCCAGGCAAACGGACAAGTCGAAGCCGTCAACAAAATTCTGAAAACTTTGATCAAAAATAAACTCGAAAAGTCAAAGGGCACTTGGGTGGATGAGCTCCCTACGGCACTGTGGGCCTATCGCACATCTTTCAGAACATCAACGGGGCACACTCCTTTCTCTTTGGCATACGGATCGGAGGCTATGCTCCCGGTTGAAACCATCGTGCCCTCCCACCGTAGGATCCACTATAACCCAGAAGAGAACGAAGAACTCCTTCACATGTCTTTGGATCTAGTTGAGGAGAGAAGAAATGATGCAGTCCTTAAAGCGGCAGCCTACAAGCAAAAAGTAGCAGCACAATACAACTCCAAAGTCAAGCATCGTACCTTACAAGAAGGGGATCTTGTCCTCAAGCGAATCTTCCCTCGCCCCGGAGCACTAGATCCAATCTGGGATGGGCCATATGTAATTCATAAAGATCTCCACAATGGAGCCTATATTTTGTCAACAGTGGACGGAGAGGTGTTCCAGAGGGCATGGAACATCCAACACCTCCGTCGATACTTTTCTTAACTTGTACTGCCCATATGAAGTGAATTAACAAAGAGAATCAGTGGACGTAGGCATTTTCATGCCGAACCACTTTAAAAAACCTTGTCTCCTTTTTAACTTGTTCCTTTATATCTTGGCTGCTTGTTAACTTTATCCTTTTCTGTTGAACAAAATCCTATGCATACAACATTTCAATTCAAAGCACTCCACAGTGCAACTTCACCTGGACAAGACCTGACAGGTACTATGCGAATCTATGCCCTCGCCAATGAGACACTTTTGCTCCAACATCCCTCTGCTGCGGGTTAACTCATTGATCGCGACGGCCCTTAAAGCCAACTGTAATGAGCCGATTATAAGCCACCGAGAAGGCTGACTATAGCCGAGGCAGCTCATTATGGCGTTCGGCTCGTCGGCAACTGTGAACCGACTATAAGCCCCAACATAAGGTGTGGCCAGCCAGGGGCAGTTCACGGTTGACGATCGACACCCACGCTAGCCGGCCACAGTAAATCGAATAATACCCACGATTACGGGCCATAATGGCTCGGGTAGTTACTGTGCGCGATCTCGGCTCCGATGTGTCTTAAGTGCGGC
Organism: Allium fistulosum; assembly: GCA_030737815.1. NCBI lineage: Eukaryota > Viridiplantae > Streptophyta > Magnoliopsida > Asparagales > Amaryllidaceae > Allium > Allium fistulosum. The sequence goes on from CM060904.1 coordinate 362,471,392, forward strand.
TGAGGTAAAAAAGAATTAACTCCCCGCGGAGGCGTAAGATGGGTGACAAATGTCTCCAAGACCCACAGCTAGGGAAAGTGACTACAAAGCCCGTTTGCCACAAACTTAAGCACATCGAAGGCCTTCCGTGATTGGAAGTTTTACTTTTTCACATATTTCAATTTTACTTAAGAAACTTTTCTCCTATCCTCTGTAACAATTCCTAAAGTACAGGACACAGAACAGGAGACACTCACTAATAGAAGCGGATACTCACAGCAAGATACTGAACCGCATCCCTTACTCGGTCACGCAGGATATTCAAAGCTGCCATCTACAAGCAAAATATAAAGGGCGGTATTTCCTTCTTTCATATGTAAACACGTGACTATAATTTATTCACACCTCACGCTAACATTGCAAGCCATGAAACTATGTTTTAAACAAGAACCTGACATCAAACACAATTTGATTACAAGAATATGCATAGCTATATTTCTCATACAACACGTTGGAATAGCAAAAAACATTCAAAAGACGACAAATCAGCTTAAGTTAAAGAATTACACGTCAAGAATAGAGCTATTTATTACAAGTAGCAAAAAATTACAACCTAAGAGTTACTTTACTGTTTTAAGACTAACATACACAACCATGTCAAGTCCAAAAAATGAAGGGGGGAATTTTCTAGGTCCAATCAAGGAGCCGGCCGTGTCGGAGTATTGTCCTTATCCTGTTGCCCACCTGTTCGATCAGAGAAAGGATTCATTAGTGATAAGCAACCAAGGTAACGGAAAGACTAGGAAGGAAGACTTACCAGCATCTGCTCCTTGATCAACTTGATCATCATCCTCCGCTTGCACACCTGTCTCCTCAGCTGCAAGCAACCGCATGCCCTCTTTCACCGCCACCTTCTCCTCCTTGGTAAACTGGGCGGTAACAGCATCCATCCTAAAGGCCACGCCACCCTCCTTACCTGCCTCAGCATGGGCCTCCTCTAGAGCCCTAAGGTAGATCCTAGCCATAACCCGAGGGTAATCATCCATCCAGGACAAGTTACCCTGCCTCCAAGTACGGAAGTACATATCCTGGAGCATCCCCTCCATCAGCCCCTCGTTCTCTTCAAACTCCCTCACCCGGGCCTCGGAATCCGACAACCTCACAACGGCAGCATCTCTCTCCGAATGGTATCTCGAGCAGTCAGCCAGAAGGGATTTCCTCATCGCCTCCATCTCCTCCCTCAACTTGGCTTGAGCAAGCTCTGCAGCCTCAAGCTTCCCAGATAACTCCTCTATCTTCTCAAGATCCGCTTTCCGAACCTCGTCCACCGTGGCAATGGCCATGTCGATCCGCTCCTTGTAGGCAGCCTCCAACTTCCGCAATTCCGCCTTACCAGCCTCCTCCATAGTCTTCCTCAACCGCCCGGAGGCAGCCTCATGCTGAGAAATCTGAATGGCCTGATCAGCAAGTTGTTTGGCCTGGTCCTAAACCATCAATCGTAGTCGGATGTTGGCACTCCCAATCTCCTCTCCAGCCTTAACCAGCCGAGCATGATGCCCCATCAGCTTCCTGGTCTCCTCCGCCACCCGGTCAATATTTACCTTGGCCTCGTCTCCCATGGTAACTATCCGAGTAGTAAGTAAATCGAGATCTAAGGACTTAGCCTCATCAAGCACCTTTACCATAGGGTTACGAGGAAGAAGGTGCTCACTGGTAGCCTCGTCCAAGATAATATCATGGGAACTTGGATCCAGATCAGGATGACCCGCAAATGGATTACGAGCCAAGCCAGGACGATCAATCTGAGTAACGGTAGGATTTTCAGACGGGTGCGGAGAGAGTGCAAACTCAGTATCCTCCTCCGTGATATCGTGAAGAGGCTGAACTAGGGGCTGAGGACCAAGCGAAGGTTCGGATAAGGAATGACTCCTCTTTCTCTTTTGAATACCCTCTTCAATAACCCCGAGAAGAGGACGATAGCCGACTACATCCCCGGAACGGTGGGTCGAAGGCTTCGTCTTGGCGGAAGCTTTGGAGAGCTTGTATTGTTCAAGCCTGTGCCGAAGATCTGAGGCCTTGGCTGTTTTACCTGCTCCTGATATGAAGAACAAGTGTCACAAGCTTACATTGATCCATAATTCAAGAAACGCGTTAAATTAAAGGTTAAAAGAAGAAAGGAAACACATCTGTTATACAAACCCTGGGGAGGAGTAGGATACTGCAATAAGTCCTGGATTTCGTTCCAGGACGGGAGCGGACCATAAAATATTCCTAAGTCCCTATCATAAATGGAGCCTGCAGAAGTCAAAAGTTCACCTTGAGTCGTCGGAGCCATCTTAGCTGGAATAGTCTAGGAAGACATGCTTGCACCGGTCTCAGCCTTGTCAGTTTTCCCGGATTTCTCTACCAAAGCCGGTTCTCCGTCCAGCCCCTCGAAAGCTTGGCGGAATGCATCATCCGTCCACTCCTGAATCTCGCCTGCTTGCCCAGGAAGCAAGGCCCCGATGCCATCGCCACCATCACCACCTTCCCGGTCATCTCCACCCTCGCCTCTCTCCTCCTCCGCATCTTCCTCCCCCTGAGTAATTGGACAAGTGCTGGGGGAAGGACCGTCCGACTTCTTAAGTCTCTTACCTCCGACAACTGGAGGTTTTGTGAAAGGTTTCCTCTTGCCACTCTCTACTGTGACACCTCCCTTAGCTTGGGCAGCCGCCCTCTCCTCCGCCGTTTCCCTCTGCTTGACTACTGACTGCTGTGGAAGGATCAAATTATACTCTAGAAGGGTCGCATTTCTGATCAGGTAAGCAGCTAATCTATCTCTCCCGAGGATAGCTTCTATCTCAGCCGCCATCTGAACCAGGCAATCAGTCTCCACAACCGCAAAGCCACCTGTCGCTAGCAAAAAATGAAAACATATGAGAAGAAGCATCGCAACTAGAATGGAAATTATAAATAAAGCGCCGACTTACATCCAGAGGTGAAACGCCGAATAGAAACAGAGTCGTCCCTAACGAAGAACCACTCCTTCTTGAACATGCTGTACTTAGAATACAGATCCAAGACCGGCTAGAAGGTTACAGCTGACTCCAAGCTGATGTAAGGGGACCCCTTCTTATAGCCCCTCAGATTATATAAGTACCGGATCTCCCGGTTGGAAGGAGCACGTCCATACTTCCTCTGAAAGATAACGAAGAGGCTCACCAGTATAGTATAAGAGTTGGGTTGGAGCTGGAATGGGGCCACCTTTAGATATGTAAGAAAGCTGACTACCCAAGCATTAAGAGGCGGAATGGCACCACACATGCAGTGGTATCTGCTGTAGGCAAAGTACCCTTCGGGAGGGTCATATGGCATAACTTCTCTCCCTGGCAACAGCATGTGCGCCTTATCAATTCCGAAAGAACGGGAGATGACATCAAGCTGCTCTTCCTTGAGGGAGCTGGGAAAGCAATCGGGCGGAGAGTTCAGAAGCTCCTGAGGGCCGTACCCGTCCACCAGTGATCTCGGGGCAGGTCCATGACGTTCCGGTCCTGGCTGAGCTGGAGGCACGGCGGAAGGCTCTTCTCTGCCATGAGATCTCTTTTTCTCTGATCGGGTTTCCACCCTTTGAGACATTTATCTGCAACACGAAAAAGTACGCTGTTAAAACAAAGGATGTAGAGATATAGACAGGCAAGTGCGTACAACCCAGAATTTCATTTGTAATTCGAAACATAAAAAGTTTAAAGTTCATTTAGCATTCCGAATAAGGAAACCCATTCGGCATTTTCATCTCAAAAAGCCCATTCGGCATTTTCATCTCAAAAAGCCCATTCGACATTCTCATCTCGAAAAGCCCATTCGGCATTCTCATCTCGAAAAGCCCATTCGGCATTCTCATCTCGAAAATCCCATTCGGCATTCTCATCTCGAAAAGCCCATTCGGCATTCTCATCGTGAAAAGCTCATTCGGCATTCTCAACACGAAAAGCTCATTCGGTAGAAGTAAACTAACCTGGTCCGGTAGTTGAGAGTGGCTCGGCACGTTTTGATTCGGCAGTTCAAAAGTTGGTTCGGCTATCTCGTTCAGTAAGGAAGAACAAGAGCCTGCGTCTCCTACTTATAGGGGAAGGTCGGATAACCAGACCAGCCGGTTGGGTTCTCAGACCGGATATGGTTGTTAAGACCAAAACAAAGCACGACATATGTTGGACATATGCCCTACTTTGAGGGGCAAATGTTGGATATGTTTCTACCATCATCGAGCCAACACGAGGAAGCAAGGGACGAGCCACCAGAATAACCGAACCAGCTATTCAGCATTCCCTAACCAACCTCACCTACCGGTCCATTCGTGTCCTTCCACCGAACCAAGTACGCCGGACCAACGTGCTTCCCACCTCAACACCAAACCAACCAGACTCACGACCACAGACCTACCGAACCAACTCCAAAGCAGCCTTCGCCGAATCAAACATCAACTCCTCTCCCGTGCTTGCTGGACCAAACCTCTTCCATGCTTGCCGGACCAAACCTCTTCCATGCTTGCCGGACCAAACCTCTCCCATGCTTGCCGGACCAAACCTCTTCCATGCTTGCCGAATCAACACTACTTCCCTACTATCCTACCACCTACCACCGGACCAAAGTACTACCGGACCAAGACCTCATCTCCAACCATCTACTACCGAACCAAGGCATTGCCGAACCAAAGTTGCCAGGCTAGATTGCATCAGCCCAGGCCCACCGGCAGCTATACACGTCCAAGTCCCCTATCCCCAGCCTCACTCTATAAATAGAGGGGCAGGGGTACAACAATGGGGGACAAGTTTGAGAGCTCAAGCATGGACAAAACTTTCAAACAACTTTCTTTTACTTGTATCAAAGCTCTGTACTTGTAATCTAAACAAGAGAAGAGAAATAACATATAAAGTGGACGTAGGCACATTCTGGCTGAACCACTATAAATCTGCGTGTCTTTTTACAGTTTAGCCCCTGTTTTCATATATTTGCATAAATCACCCAAATCACTAAGAACAACATAAGATCTACTAAATCATACGACTTTGAGGTGTTTGTCCATTTTTTGTGCAAACAGTCGTGCGGGCCCACTCATGTGCCAGAAGAAGTCTCCCGAGATCCGGGTGAAATATCAGCTTCCTACGCCTATAAATAGACCCCCAGAGCCTACAGAAAAGGGATCTTTGAATTCTCTAATGCCCAGACTCTGCCGGATTCAATTCCATACTCCATTACTGCTGCTGCTAACGAATTTTACTGCTGTAATCCATTGTTATCTGTTTTAACACGCTGCAACCAGTTGTAAACATCAAAGAAACATCAATAAAGCAATCAATTTCATAGTGGACGTAGGCAATACGCCGAACCACTCTAAATCCTTGTGTTTCTGTGCGTTTTTTATTATTTTACTATCTGTTTTTTTTAGAGTTTTTGTTAGATAATCCTCGTTTTCCATTTAATTTCTTCACTTTATCTCTTCAAAAACTTCCGAAGAGTGTTGTGCCCATTTTTGGTACAAACACTTTGGTGCTTTCACTGAGAAAAACCCAATTTTTCTCCAGCTCCTTGGATCTCCTATCGACACCGGATTGCATAGATCCAAGAAGAAGATCCAGATCTAGAACCTTGTAGCCCTTCCATTCTATTCAGATTTGCATCAGATCTAGGAAAGGACTTTCATCAATTCATCATGGTGAGTACGCGAACTGCCTTTACAGTTGCTGACCAAGAAGGACGGGACAGACAGAATCCCGTGCAACTGCCTCCATCCAATCAAGATGCCGCCGAACCTTCAGATCCATCAGGCCCGGTCACCAGACAAGAGTTTCAGATGTTGCTTCAAGAGTTGACCCAGAGTTGGCAACAACTTACTGAACAACTGCGCGCCAACACAGAGTTGACCAACCAGCTGAATCGCCAAAGGCGCAGAAGATCCAGAAGAGATCAAGGTTCTTACTCTTCCACGGAGAGTTCAGCCTCATCTGACGATCATCACCGATCCACACGTCCACGGCTGGATGTAAGCTACACCCAGGCCACGGGACACCAGCCTGCCTTGAATCTTGGACAACCCAGAACTGGACCATCCACCAGTCATGATACCGGACCTTCATCCCGAGGAGGTGCCGATCCTTACCATGACACAGGAAACCTTGCTACCACCACCACTGCCGAACAAGGGATTGATGCTAGGAATCAAGCTGATCCGCATCGTCACCAACGAGATCATACTCGAGAACCTTATGTTCCTGAAAACGTTGAACCAAGGAGGCGAGGCACGGACGTCGACTGCGTCCGGTCCAGACTCGCGCTGTGGAACCCGACCACACCTTGGCACAACATCCTCCAAATATCCAGATGCCGGACATACCGACGATGATTCGTCAGATGATCCGTGAAAGTCAGGGTCTCACTAATGAAGACTGGGGAATCTCCTGGAGTCATACCCCTTTCACTGATGATATATTATATGCTGAACCACCTCGGTGCTTCAGGATGCCAACCTTGCCAGTCTATGAAGGAAATTCTGACCCCAATCAACACATCATGAAGTATGAATGGTTGATGAATGCTGCGAGAGCTGATGATGCAGTTAAATGACGTAGTTTCCCTATTTCTCTAGAGGGCATTGCAACTATGTGGTTTACTTGTTTGCCACCACGATCCATTTCTAATTTTGACCAGATGGCCACTAAGTTTGTTGAATAATTCCATACGCACGTAGCGAGGCCAAAAGATGTTAATACCATGTCTAGTGTCACTCAAGCTCCCGGAGAGACACTCAGACGTTACTTGGAGCGATTTCATGCTGCTTGTGCAGAGATAAGCAATCCTAATGACAACTCTATCCTGATGGCATTGACAAAAGGGATTGACCCTGATTCCGAGTTCGGAAATTGGTTAGCTGGGAAGCCGCTTGCGTCATTGGACCGTTTCTATTCCAAGGCAGCCCAATTCTTGAGAAGGGAGGATGCGAAACAGTCTAGGAAGCAGGATGACGCAGGACCTAGCATTGAAGAAATTCAAAGTAACATCGTAGTTAAACAATCCGGGGAGAGTTCCGGGAAAGTTCAGTTGAATATTCAAAATGAACAGAATCAACAGAGGGACAGTGGAATTCAAGGAAAAAAGCGAGATCAAAGTCGTGGTCCACGACGTAGGGCTCCCATGTTCGACAATTATACTCCGTTGAATACATCGCTGGAGAATGTGTATTTGCAAACCTGTAATACCATGCAATACAAGAAACCTGCCTCGAAGCCGTCAACTGAAAGACAGGTCCAAACAGGGAAGTTTGGTAGATTCCATGAGAGTTATGGCCATAATACAAATGAGTGTTGTCACTTACAAGACCTCATTGAAAAGATGATACGTGAGCGAAAGTTGGATCAGTATGTGCGGGCGCCACAGTCAGGAGGTGCAGGCCCATCAAATCAGAATCGTACACCAAATCAAGGAAGGCAGGAAGAACCCGCTGGAACTGGCGGGAGGTTGGTTATTAATACAATAAGTGGTGGTCCTCATCCAGCAGACCAAAGCTAGAAGGAAATGGAGTCGTATGCCAGCTCTATTAGGCATGTAGACTTCAAGTGTTATAGTAGTTTTGATGAAGGGGCTCCGACCAAACAACAGAAGACGATGATTGATGACATCGTATTCAGAGACAGAGATGCTGATAAAGTCGAAGCCCCCACTATCGATCCACTGGTCATCTCAACTCAAGTAGGTCCTGCTTGGATGAAGAGGATCTTAGTTGACAGTGGAAGCTCTGTGAATATTTTGTTTAAACGAGCTTACGACCAAATGAAGATGGAAGCCAAAGATTTGAAACCTTGTCAGTCCCGAATCCACGGTTTCAATGGAAGCGCTACTATACCCACTGGAGTGGTGGAACTACCAGTGGAGTTGGGGGTTGGAGAGCGCCGGAGAGTGCGGATATTATAGTTTGTTGTGTTAGACATAGACTCCCCTTATAATGCTTTTTTAGGCCGACCGGCCCTCGCTGAGTTCAGGGCAGCTATTGCCCCGTGGTGCTTAACCCTGAAGTTTCCCACTGATCGTGGAGTGGGAGTCATCCAAGGAGATCAGGCTGCAGCGAGAGCCTGTTACGTTGCCGAGCTGCGGGAGGCGCAGCGAAAGGAGAAAGGAAAGGGCGTAGAGGAATCTCTCTGCGTCCCCTTTGCTGATAATTGACAATTAACGCCTGGGCCTAGGCCTGGGAACCCCAGCCAATTCCAAAGGGATCTTGACCCAAGAGAAACTGAAGACGAAGGAGAATCTAAAGAAAGTCAAGCATCCCCGACCGAACTGACGATCAATGTCCCGATTGATAATGATGATGATTCGAAAATGATAAAGATTGGGTCTCAGCTAAGCCAGCAAACCCAAGAGGAATTGGTTGAGTTTTTACGGGCGAATCTTGACGTATTCGCCTGGACGCATTCTGATATGTGTGGGATCTCGCCGGACATCGCGATCCACACTCTGAATATTGACCCGCGGCATGTCCCGGTCAAACAGAAAAGGCGCGGTATGGATCCAGAGAGATCTGCCGCCCTTAAAGAAAAGGTAGAAAAGCTTAAAGGAAACGGGTTCATTCGAGATGCGTTATACCCCGAATGGGTGTCAAATCCCGTGCTCGTCTGAAAGTCGAACGGAAAATGGAGAACATGTGTCGATTACTCCGATCTGAATAAAGCTTGTCCTAAAGATAGCTTCCCGCTTCCCAGAATTGATCAGCTCGTAGACTTGACAGCTGGACATGAACTCTTATCCTTCATGGATGCGTATTCTGGGTACAATCATATACCGATGCATTTACTTGATCAAGAACATACCAGCTTTGTAACCAATCTAGGACTTTACTGCTACAAAGTTATGCCATTCGGACTCAAGAATGCCGGGGCAACTTATCAACGATTGGTCAATCGGATGTTTGCCAATCAAATCGGGAAAACCATGGAAGTATATGTAGACGACATGCTTGTGAAGTCACGATTTTCCACTGACCATATTAAAGACTTGGAAAGTATGTTCAACATACTTCGAGAATACAAAATGAAGCTCAACCCACTGAAATGTCATTTTGGAGTTGCATCCGGAAAATTCCTTGGGTTTATCGTCAATGCTAGAGGGCTCGAAGCTAATCCTGAAAAGATCTGGGCTATCAGAAATCTTGAAACTCCGAAAACTATAAAAACAAGTCCAAAGTCTCAATGGGAAAGTAGCAGCACTGAGCAGGTTCATCTCAAAGTCCACAGACAAATGCATTCCCTTCTACGATCTGATCCGAAAAGGAAAATGAAACTTTGAATGGACCACAGAGTGTGAGGGCGCTTTCCAAGCACTAATTCAGCATCTATCCACACCACCTACCCTGTCAAAGCCTATTGATCATGAGAAGTTGTACGTTTACTTGGCAATATCAGAAAACGCTATCAGCGCTGCCTTAATTCGAGAAGAAGACAGGATACAGAAGCCAGTGTACTACATTAGCAAACGTTTGACTGGAGCCGAGAGGAATTATTCGAAACTAGAGAAGTTGGCTTATTGCGTTGTTATTGCATCAAGGAAGCTCCGACCATATTTCCAGGCACATCCTATTATTGTTTACACCGACCAGCCGTTACGACAGGTCCTTACGCGGCCTGAGACGTCTGGTTGGTTACTCAAGTGGAACATCGAACTGAGCCAATTTGATATTACTTATACTCTAAGGCGAGCCATTCAAGGACAAGTCCTAGCCGATTTCATAGCTGAATTTACCATTCCAGAGGACTTGCCCGAAACCAGTGAATCCCCCGAACAGGTCTTGAAGCTGTACACTGATGGTGCATCAAATGACCAGTGTTCGGGCGCTGGTGTTGTACTTGAAACCCCCGAAGGCCGATCTATATGTTATGCTTTGAAGTTCGATTTTCATGCAACCAATAATGAAGCTGAATATGAAGCCCTCTTAGCTGGACTAAAACTTGCTAGAGATTTGAGAATTATTGCTGTGGAAATTTATCGTGATTCACAATTAGTTGTGTGTCAAGTTCGGGGAGAATATCAAGCGAGAGATCGGAGGCTGGCTGCCTACTTAGCTCGAGTTCAGGAAATACTGAATCAGTTTGATTATTATGCCATTTATTGTATACCTCTAGAACGTAATCAGAAAGCTGATTCATTGGCGAAGTTAGCCAGCACAGGTGAAGCTCAGCAAATGGGACTCGTTCCCGTAGAGACGTTAACTTCCCCAAGTATTGACCGGGCAGAAGCAGATTGGGTATGTGAAACTGTTCCCGATAAGGAGTCATGGATGACTCCATTCTGAAATTACCTTGAGCATGGAACCCTGCCGGTGCGCAGGAGTGGAAAGAGACAAGTCCTTCCGAAGGCCTCACGATTCACCATCCAGAATGGAGTCATGTATAGAAGAGGGTACTCTGTTCCTTTACTCCGGTGTATCACTCACAATGAAATTAAATGAGTATTACACGATGTACACGAGGGAGAATGTGGCGATCACACCAGGGTGGGCAAGCACTGGCCAAGAAAATACTTCGATATGGATATTATTGGCCGAATTGTGATGCGTCAGATTATGCAAAAAAGTGCGATAAATGTCAAAAGCATGCTCGAATTCCTAGAGCCCCACCTACCGAGATAACGCAAATGGTCAACCCATGGACGTTTGCAATATGGGGCACCGACATCATTGGTACTCTACCTCTGGCAAAAGGTGGTGCGAAATACGCCATCGTCGCAGTTGATTACTTTAAAAAGTGGGCTGAAGCCTGAATCTCTTGCTACCATAACAACGAAAAAAGTAATCAACTTCGTAGTCCGCAACATTATCTGTCGATTTGGTCTCCCACACACCATTATTACTGACAACGGGACCCAATTCGACAGTGTTGAATTTAAAGACTTCTGCAAAAGGTTTCACATTCAAAAGAAATTCTCTGCAGTTGCACACCCTCAAGCGAACGGACAGGTCGAAGTGGTCAACAAAGTTATAAAGTCCATTCTGAAAAAACGACTGGAAAAGGTCGGGGGCAAGTAGGTCGATGAACTTCCTATGGCTTTATGGGCATACCGAACAACCCACAAGTCCGCGACTGGTCACACTCCATTCTCTCTCCCTTATGGTTCAGAAGCCGTTATTCCAGTCGAGCTAGAAGTACCTTCTCATCTGTGACGTAATATGATCCAAAGACAAATGCCATATTACTTGCTGAATCTCTCGATTTACTAGATGAGAAGCGTGAAGAGGTTGATTTGAGGGCAGCCGCGTATCGAAGTCGAGTCGCCCGATTGTACAACGCCAAAGTCCGCCCACGAACCTTTGAACTAGGCGATCTCGTCCTGAAAAGAATCTATCCGGTTCCTTCGCATATGAAGCCGACGTGGGAAGGACCGTATGTTATTGAACGAAGGCTCGGAGATGGCACATTCAAATTATCGACCGTTGACGGTCTTACTCTGCCAAGAGCCTGGAATAGAGAGAGTCTTCATCGCTACTACACATGACAGGCTATGTTTATTCATTTAGTTTATTTTCCATTTGCAATTTGTTTCTGCATTTCAAAATTAGAATTTGTAATAAGGCAACTGAATTTTCCATATTTTTTTATTTCAGCAATAAAATGCAATCTCTCCGAGCCAGAGCTGTGATTTACTTGAAATACTTCATATGAACATCACCATGCACGGAGAGCCAAGTTTCACAATACGGTGGGATTTATTCAAATAGGGAGTGACTGTGATGCAACCGGTCACTCGCTAAGTGAAACCCGAGCTTGGGGACAAGCCATCACACCAAAGTCAAAAAAGGATTGATACACGACAATCCTTCGCTTAACTCCAGATTCCCAAAGTGCGAACTGGAGTATAACCTTACAAATACGCTACGAAGAGGGTGGATCCGTCCACCCAACGACTTCGTCCGTATCCGAACCAAGTTTGAGGAAAATGGACCCGTCCATCTAACAACCTCACTTGTTAACTCAGGGTGGATGTGATCCGACCATCCACGATCCTGATACACCTTCCGTTCCCAGAGTGCGAGCGGAATCCAAAAACATACAGCAGATGTGACTGACCGTCTATTCATCAACTCTGGATTTCCAGAGTGCGAATTGGAGTATAAACATCAACTCCAAATTCCCAGAGCGCGAATTGGAGTATAAACATCAAATCCAAATTCCCAGAGCGTGAATTGGAGTATAAACTTCAACTCCGAACTCCCAGAGTGCGAAACGGAGTATAAACATCAACTCCGGATTCCTAGAGTGTGAAACGGAGTATAAACACCAACTCCGAACTCCCAGAGTGCAAGTCGGAGTCTAAACATCGACTCCAAGTCCCCAGAGCGCGGACATAGGATCAAAACTCAAGCCGGTGTGACCAACCGCCAGTAAGAAAATGATAATCCCCGGAGTGCGGATATGATCACCGATAATCGAATGAGTATGGATGAACCACTCAATCTCCACTTGTCCCAAACATCCGTTCAGCGGCACTAGACTCAAGGTGTTGTAAGTAAAATACTTTCGCTGGCTGATGTTCAACAACTCATCCCCAAGACTGGGGGGCAGGACTTAAGCATCGACCATTGACTGAAGCGGCACGACGTCAAAATTCAACTCGCTTCCCGGTCATGAACCATGTCCACAGTTTCCAGACCTGGCGCAAAAAAGACAAACTTGACGCGGAAGGTGGAACTTTACAAGTGCATTTCAAACATTGAAACACTTAAGCAAATACACAAGAAGCTAAAAAAGAAAAGTTTCATTTCTACTATTTATGAAAGAAATTCATGTACAATTTTGTTCTAAAAAATTTCTACTAGCAGGGGCCGAACCCAGCCTCTATACACGGCCAACAAAATGAAAGTCAAAATAAACCAAGGAAGCATGTCTAATCTTTCTTTTTCCTTGGCTTCCTTTTCGGTGTAGACCCGCTGGAGCCGCCACTGCCCTTCCTCTTTGAGCCTTTGCTTTTCGGTGGTCGGTCTCCAGGCGGGGGCATGATCTCAACATCCTCCTCCGAACTCGAATGGGCACACTGGTGTCGAAAACTACCGCCAGGCGATATTGTTCTGAGCGGAGCTGGGCCAGGTGCCGCCATTCCACCTCCAAAACTGCCACCGCGACCCGCTGCTTCCATTTCAGCGTCGATTTCGGCCAATATCTCCTCTTCAGTAACCACTCAAGCCTCGCTGGGAGCATCAGTAGTTGGCATCGAAGAACTTGTAGCAGGAACACCTCCACCCATAACAAATGGAAGGTCGGCAAAAGGATCACCATGACGGCGAAAGAGTTCCTCCATCAGCTGCTCATCAAAAACAAGTGAGCTCCCCTGCATTTCGTCAAGTGGCACAGTAACAGTTACAGTGGTCGCTTCGGTCACAATGGTCTTCTGCGTCTGATATGATTCGTGAGTGACAGGAGGCACGACCGGTGCAGCATCAATCACTGGACAAAAATAAGAGAACTGTTAGAACTTAATTCGAGTGAAGATTTCGACTTAAGACATATATGTGGAATGTTCAGAATACCTTCCTCAGTTTGACTTGTAGGCGGCTGAACAGCTTCGACAACTTGCTCTATAGCCGGAGACATCTGCGGCTGATCCGGATTATAGGCAGGAACAGCTTGGGGATCGACCGCAGGCAAGAGTTCAGGCTGGGTTGACGTTGGAAGTTCAAGACTTGCATCGTGGTGTTCAACCCCAGAGCCTTCTCTTATTTCCAGGTGCTGGGTGCCGAGTCTCTCCTTCTCATAAGAAATCATTGACTCGTGGAGAATCTTCCTTTCATCTTCATTCAGCAGGCGATTCTCGAGCTCAAACTCATCAATAGACTCACCCAGATGCACCGCTTTCTCCTCCTCAACCAATCGGCCCCAGGCGTTATATAAGTGTGCCGGGTAATCATCGAGCCAGGCTAGACCCCTGTGCCTCAACACGTTGGCGTTGCAAACAACAAAAAGATCTTCAATGTCGGCTTCCAGCCTAGACTCAGTCGATTTCACCTTCTCCTGGACCTCAGTCTCCACCTTGCGGACCTTAGCCACGGCCACATCCCGTTCACCCTGGATCAGAACAGCCTGTTCGCACGCCTCTTGGGCTGCATTGTTTGCATCATCCCTTTCCTTGGCCATGTCGGAGAATTTGGCCTTAAGCTCGATGAGTTCCTTGACCGCCGCATCCCGTTCGGCGGTGACTGTAGTATTTCAGTGGCCCATCTCCTCCACCAAGGCAACATGTGTCTGCCTCAACCTATCCATCGCCACAGTCGCTTCATCAGCTTTTTTGGTGGCCTCAATTTCATATTTCTGAGAAGACTCGGCCTCAGTATTGAGCACTTGTATAATTCGGTCTTTTTGAGCGAGCTCGGATTCCATCTTCTCGATTGCTTTGGCTCGATCAAAAGCCACCTTGGAAGCTTTCTCTACAGCCTTTACCCACTCTCTATACTGGGTGTAGACGTCATGAACGTAATCATGCACCGTGTTTTCTACCCCTGATGGAATTCTTTTTAAGTGTGGTGGGAAGACGTAGCCGTCAAAGCATATGTTCGGGAACTCCTTCCTTTGCTGAGCAATTTTAATAGCCCCTTCTCCCGTGGGCTCAGTTGGGACCTGCTCTGCAATTATGGGGGCCACAGGATCAATCCTCTGGAGATGAGTTTCGGATCTGAAAGTGTGAGAAGATGGCCTGTGTCGCGGAGGCTCAGGTGGATGTGAAGTCTGAACAGGAGGTGGAGATGGAATTCTAAGAGGTGGAGAGTGAGACCTAGATCGGTGTCTATATTCTCTTTCCCTGTCCCGCTCGTACCTTTCTTGATTAGAGTACCCACGATCGCGGTCTCTATCAGAATATCTCCTGCGGGAGTCATAGTAGGTAGAAGATTTTCGAGCCGAGCGAAGGCTCCCAAGCATTGATCCTCTCCCGGACATCGTACCTGAAAATGAGAAACAAAGGAAAAGTTAGTGATCTCTTGGATTGGACGATTTACAGTTATGAATCATGTAGTGCAGTGAAGTGTATGTATGTGCAACCCCCCGACCAACCGAAAATGTCGGCCGCACTCATAGCAAGCGACCCGCTCTGCTCAAGAGCATTATCAAGCTCCTCCATCCCAGTGTCGTGTTGAAACGACACATAATCCAGAATTGGAATATCAGCAAGCCCTTCGAAAGGATTCTCTACTTACGGGGGAGGAACCTCCGAAATTCTAATCCCCGGGACGGGCAAAGACACAACGATGCATTTTAATCTCACGGATTTAGAACGCTTATGAGCGACTGCCTTACCTTTTTTCCTTCCTCCTGAATCTTGAAAACTGGAAGAAGGCCCAGCTTGAAGTTCGTTATCAGTGGGCGTTCTCTCCGGATCAACTTCTTCAGCTATTACGACTCCGGGCGCTTTGCGTTTCACTCGCTTCTTCGAGACCGCTCTAAGTGTCCCTTCCAGCCGTATGCTTTGCTTACGTTTAATCAGCCCGACAATTCTCAAGTTTCTGTCGGTTAGAACCAAGTCAATGTGCCTCTCTTCACCCGGAACCGCTTGGAGGATCCGAACTAGCTCTCTGAAATATCCACCATCGGGTTGTGAGATTGCGGCTGTAAAGGAAGAGAAGTATGTCAGTTCTGAGGTCGATTATTATTATCTTGATAATTCATGAAAAAGATTGCAACGCTTATGTCTATCCAACCATCGCCTAGCGAATCCAAGGGGGCACCGAACGTAGAACCATTCAGTTTTAAAGTAACTCAGCCTTCCCCAGGACCCAGTTACTATTTGATAGTTCCTAATCACTTCCAAGAATGTGAAAGAAGGGCTGTCTCCACAAATCTTAACGTTAAATAGATATCAATTTTTAACATTAACAGGAATTGGATACTTATCTAATAACGATTACAACAACAAACAACTAATCACTAGCATACAGTAATCAGTTACAACAATACAGGGTACAACAGTTGACAATCAACGGTTCACATTACCGAGAAAATCAGTCAAAGATTACGACTTTCAGCGAAAAGACGATAACTGTTCAGAATGAAGATTGCAGCATTTCAAAGCACATTATGTTTCCACAAGACGTACTTTGGGGGGAAAATGTTATCCCGCCTTTTGGCAAGGCCGTGACACCAAGGACTTGACTAGAAACCAATGACGGTTCGTCTCGGAGATCGGTTATATGCAGGTTCACTATGGATATCGACGAATTTTGTCCGAGTCCGGATCAATCTATGATCGACAAGACACGATGAGCAAAGCCATGGAAGTCAGCACTCCAAATCTCATGTCAATTCGAGTTCATATGCTCAAGTTATGATCGATGCAAGATTGGATGAAAAACAGTCTCGAGTTCGAATCCATCGACTGGCCACTGTTCGAATCGATCGAGTTCGAATCCATCAGGAAGCCTCAGTTCGACTCAATCGATTTCGCATCCATCAGGAAGCTTCAGTTCGACTCGATCGACTTCGTGTCCATCGACAAGCTACAGTTCGACTCGATCATCCAATATCCACTTTGTATCCATCCAAAAACTCCTACTTCGTATCCATCGACAAGAAGCATGAGCATCTGTTTCGCATCGATCCAGGACGCACCATTTCGTATCCATCGGCTGAAGAGCCTTGTTCGAGTCCACCGAGCAACAATAGTTCATATCCATCAGGCATCGCTGTTCGTATCCATCCGAGAGTCACTGTTCGTATCCATCAGAGAATCACTGTTCGTATCCATCAAACAATCACTGTTCGTATCCATTCCATTGCCTATTTGTTCGTATCCATCAAGTTGGAACACTTCGATCGATACGAACAAGGCCACACAATCGATACGAATTGAGTCGTATCAATCGATACGAACATAGCCACATTGATCGATGCGAACGGGGCCACACCAATCGACACGAATGGAACCACTTTCTTCGATACGAACACGGCAGCTGCTATCGATACGAACGAGGCGAACTTCAAATTTGTGATATTATACATATTGTGATTTTTTCGGATCGAACCGTGCAAAGGAAACGTTGGCGAAATTTTTCGTAAATTTAAGGCGTTAGAAATTTTGAAAAAAAATTGATAACTAAAAGATTTGATTATTGAATTATAAATTAAAATGATATTGGTTGATTTTTGAAATGGCATTAGTTAATAACTATAAATGAATTTGGAAACTTAGAAATTTTTTTATAAAAAGTTGTAACTAAATGATTTTGGAAAAGTTAAACGACTTAAAAGAATTTGATAATCTATTTCAACTAACTGGTTTTGGAAAGTTAATGGGATTTTGGGTATTTTTCTTACGTAGTAATTTCGGGGATGAAATTCTTTTAAGGAGGGAAGAATGTAACGACCCATTTTTTCAGTCGTCTGAATTTAGAATATTTAATTAAATATTGAAAAATGAATATTATAAGTTAAATCAGTTAATTAATTGAATATTGAATATAATAAGAATAAAAATGATTTCTAACGTTGTGGTAAATTCTATTTGAGTTAGAATAAAGTTATTAAACTTTTTAAATTGAATTAAAAGTTAATTTATAGATATTGGAAATTTAAATATTTTAATTAACGTGTAAAAATAGCCATTTTTGACACTATCTTGGATTTTGACGAAACTACTTTCATTGGATCCGTAATAGTATATCATTATAGGATTCCAAATTTCGTGTTAATCGGACATACGGTTTGGTCGTGCGAAGCTAAAACGCATAGAAATTAATTAAAGTAAATTTAATTAAAATAATTCGATTCAAAAACCTATCTTCCAAATACGATGGAATTGGCTCCCGATGTATATTCCATTGTGTTCGGAATAGGGATAAATTGTTATAAACGCCAGGTGGCACGCCTCGATTGGAGTCCGGAAATTTCCTGGATGAATACTGTCACGAAATTTTATATAAAAGGACATCATTTTCTCAAAATTACTCAACCCCTAGGGTTTCAAGCCCTAGCCACCTCTAATTTTTCAAAATGGCCAAGAAAGCTCGATCCTTCCTCCTCATTTTTCTCTCGATCCATCCCATATTACCAAAAAATTCCTAAACGAGAATTATAGAGCTCGGCACGATCTTCAATCTGAACGGTGGTGATCGAGTTTAGTGTGGCGAGGAGGAGGCTACGGCGCCGCGTTCGTGTGGTGTTCCAATGGAAATCGCGTGTGATTGGAGGCGCCGAGCTTCATGTGGTCGTGGGCAGAGGTGAAGCTCGCGTAGGCGCACGTGGCTAGGGTGGTTGATCGATCTCCGGTGGACGATAAAAGAAGCGGCAATCAAAAAATTGGAAGCGGTTATGGGTTCAAAACGCGTACGAAGCCTGGGAGGGTTTAGCATAAGGAAGATGATTAAGTGATTAACAACGGTGTTTAATTTAAATTAATGATGTAAGTAATTATATTATAAATTGTGTAAATTTATAAAATGCATATCTTTGTCATACGAGGTCCGATTCAGACGAAATGAGTTGCGTTGCACTCATTACTGAAAATACTACGCGATGGAGCTGGATTGGATTGATTTGGACCTGCTAGGAATTTTGAGTAAAATTAAATGCTCGTTTAATTTTATTCGAAATAAAACGTTGCAACGACGACTACAACCAAAGTGAGTACAACTCACTCTATTCGACTCGCTTATATTTTTATATAAGTGAGAATAAATTTATTTTATGTGGTTTGATGCTTGTTTGGATGTTATGCTATAGTAGTTAGTAGTTGGATATATTCCTGCAGATTGGAGTAGATAAGACCCTATATGTTCCCATGTATGAGCGGATGACCCTTTGTACGCGCGTCTGCCTTAAAGCAGACATTGTACATATTTTCTCATATGTATATTTGTTGCAAGTGACAGGTTGGAGGGATCCAACAGGATTCCTCACTATGGTTGATGTTTATTTACAGATATTGTTATATATGCTATTATCATGTGATATATGATGTTTGGATGCCATGATTGATATGATTGACGTGAATCCCCTTATTTTGTACTTTTGCAGCATTGAGCCATATCTTTGGAAATTTAAAATATTAAAATGATGATTTCAATTTAAAAAGGATTTCAAAGTGATTTTGAAAATATGTACGTTTTAATAATTTTTGAATTGTTAAAGAAATGAATTTATTTTAAGTGAATAAAAAGTTATAATTTTTATGTTATAAAAATTATGGTTTTGTAAAATATACTCAAAATATGATTTTAAAAATATGAAGTTAACTATTTTGTAAAATAAGTTAAATTGAAAATTTTGAACTTATTATAAATGGTTTATATATAAGATTTATAAAATTGTGATTTATAAATAAAAGTAATGGAATTGTAAACGAGTTTATAAGTGTTAAAATGAAAGTTTAAGTAAGGAATGCAATTAATAAATAGATTTAATGAAATAAATTTTATAAACGGTGTTTTATAAATATTAGAAATGGGATTGTAATCAAACTTGTATATGGATTTGTAACTAAAATTTAGAAATGAATTTATAACGGACTTTATAAATAATGAGATTACAAAAGAATGAAATTTTAAATGAAGAGGTTTATAAGTAAATAAACTTATAATGGGATTTTGACATATAAATGAGATAAACGGGAAATTGGTTAATAATGGAATTTTATAAATGGAAGTTTTCATAAAATAGATATGTGAACTATAAACACTGTTTTATAAATATTAAATCAATTTAATTTGTGTTTGTACCAAAATTAGGCACAACACTCTTCGGAAGTTTTTGAAGAGATAAAATGAAGAAATTAAATGGAAAGAGAGGAATTATCTAACAAAAACACCAAATTTCAGATATGAAAATAATTAAAATGCAAGGAGACACAAGAATTTAGAGTGGTTCGACGTATCACCTACATCCACTATAAAGTTGATAGCTTTATTGATCTTTCTTTGAAGATTACAAATAAATTCAGTGAGTTACAGCAGATAATTATGTTTTGCAGCAGTGAATTTCTTTATTGGCAGCAGCAAGGGAGTTTAGATCTGGATCCGGCAGAGTCTGTGCATTGGAGAATTCAAAGAAGAAGCAGCCCCTTTTCTGCATGCCATGTGGCTCTATTTATAGGTGTAGGAGGCTGATATTTCACTCAGATTTTGGAGGACTTCTTCTGGCACGTGAGTAGGCCCGCGCGACCAAGCCCGTGAAGTTTCGGCCCAATCCGTGATCGATACGAACGGATTTCGTATCGATCAAGTTTGCATCCGATGGAGTTGAAATTTGGCATGGACATTCTTTAGCATGCACGTAATCTTCTTTGAAAATTTCATAGCATTTGGACTTTTAGATCATGAGATATGATCGATGCAAGTTGGAGTTTTTCCATCCGCGATTGATACGAACGAATTTCGTATCGATCAAGATTTCGTCCGATCGAGTCGATAATTGGCAGGAACATTCTTTATGTTGTACATAGGCTTCTGTGAAAATTTCATAGTATTTGGACTTGAAGATCATGTGATATGATCGATGCAAGTTGGAGTTTTTCCATCCGCGATCGATACGAACGAATTTCATATCGATCAAGATTTCGTCCGATCGAGTCGAAATTTGGCAGGAATATTCTTCATGTTGTACTTAAGCTGCTGTGAAAATTTCATAGAATTTGGACTTGTAGATCATGAGATATGATCGATGCAAGTTGGAGTTTTTCCATCCGCGATCGATACGAACGAATTTCGTATCGATCAAGATTTCGTCCGATCGAGTTGAAATTTGGCATGAAAATTATTCATGTTGTACTTAAGCTCCTGTGAAAATTTGGTGGCATTTGAACTTGTAGATCTCGAGTTATGATCGATGCAAGTTTGGATTTCTCAACCGTGATCGATCAATATCTTGAGCGTACAAACTTCGATTGACTTGAAATTTGGAACTTTGGCTCTCATAGCTTTGCTTGTCTTGTCATATCAAGTTTAGCTCGATCCGGGCTCGAAAAAAATTCATCGACATCCATAGTGAGCCTGCGTACAACCGATCTCCAAGATGAACTGCCCTTGGTTTTTAGTCAAGTTCTTGGTGTCACGGCCTTGCCAAAAGGCGGGATAACATTTGCCCCCCAAAGTACGTCTTGTGTGAACATGACGTGCTTTGAAATGTTGCATCCTTCATTCTGAAAAAGTTCTATCTGATTCGTTGAGTAGTTGCTATCTTTTCGTCAAAAGATGTAACCTTCGATTGATTTCCAGTAATATAAATGTTGATTTGTTGACTGCCAATGATTATGTAGTGCTTTGTTGTAACTGAGTGTCGAGTGCTAGCGATTTGTTGTTCACTATTGTAATTGTCATCAGGTAAGCATTCAACTCCTGTAAATTTTGAAAATTGAATGTTAGTCTGTCATACATGCATGTAGGTTAGCCTGACTCCCATCAATGTTTGCACGTTCACGGGTCGTTGTCAATTTTTTTTATATCGAGTTTCGCAACGATCCTTTCCTGGATCGATGTGAAATTCGAGTTGTAACAACGTTCGATTGTTGTTTTAAGTCCTTCCTTTGTATCGATCTTCTCCTGGATCGATCTGAGATGTTGGAATGTATGCTTCGTATCGATGGATATTATTGGGTCTCGGATCGATGGATACAAAAGTAATGCTTTGTATCGATGGAGTCAAACGATCCAGACATAATCATGCAGTGATGCTTCATGGAGGATATGCCATTTCTTATTCCTTTATTCAATAAGAATCCCCAATTGTGGATAATCTTTGATAGGAGTCATCCATGACTCTTTTTCTAGATCTGTCTCCAAGATCTAGTTGATCTTCATATGTCAATGCCTAGAATAATAAGCATTTCAACTGGGACAAAGTCTATTTGTCGTGCATCCCCAGAACTGGCTAGCTTGGCGAGTAATTCGGCCTTTTCGTTTAGTTCTCTGAGGATTTCTGTAGTGGTGTAATAGTCGAAGCTGGCTAGTAGCTTTTGGACCCGGTTGAGATAAGGAGCAAGACGTTGCCCCCTAGTCAGATAATCTTCCCTGACTTGGCGTACTACTAACCAGTAATCACATAAGACATGTAAAGTTTCCACTCCTAGCTTTCTTGCAAGTTTGAGCGCCAAGGCTTCATACTCAGCTTCGTTATTTGTTTCTGGGAAGTTGAGTTTCAAGGCGTAGGAGATCGTTCGTTCCTTAGGAGTCATTAACGCAACTTCGATGTTAGAAAGCCGATTATTGGAAGTTCCATCGGTGTACGTTCTCCATCGGTTGGATGGTTCTCCACTGTTCTTCGGATAATCGTCCGATGTAGTGAATTCAGATATGAAGTATGCTAATGTTTGACCTTGGAGAGCTCTCCGAGGGAGATAAGTGATATCAAATTGGCTTAGCTTGATACTCCATTTGAGTAACTTTTCAGACATCTAAGGTTTCTATTGGACCTATCGTAACGGTTGGTCGATATGGACGTTAACGAGGTGAGCTTGTCTATTGCCAGCCTTCATCATATACTAGTCTTTGGATTCATTTCTCTTCACATAGCATTGCAACGCTTATGGCGTGTGTTGACACGGCCCAATTTATGTATAAATCTTCACTATCCAAAGGTTTGGGTAAAATGGGAGGTCTCTTTAAGCGATCTATCAGGGCTGGAAGTGCATCAACGCAGTTGTTAGTTCATTCAAAAGTTCTCTTCCCTCTCTTGGTCAGGTTTAAGAAGAAAATTCACTAGTAGATGGTCCTAGAGTCAAATCAACTTAGGACGGTAATCTTTCGACTTAGGCTCCGTACCTGCTTGGTTGTCCTCGGTACATTGGTGTCTCTAATTGTTTTCTAGAAATTAGTCTTGATTCGATGAGAATTGATGATGAAAACGAAGAATCTTTCTGATGTAATAGTGAAATAACATTTCAAAGGATCGAGTTTCATCCTGCATTTTTGGAGAGCGCTGAATACCTTTGTTAAGTCATCGATATGGTCGTTTGATAGTCGTGATCTCACGAGCATATAAACCACATCTACTTTCATCGACCGGCCGATATGATTTTTGAATGATATGTTAATCGTCCTTTGGTAAGTAGCATAAGCGTTTTCAAGTTTGAATCCAGGGATTTCAGCATAGCACTATAAGCCTAGGTCAATAATGAAACAGTTGCATTCCTAGTCTAGGACATGCTTCAGTATCCAATTGTATCTGTAGTTTGCATCCATGGATAACATTAATTCATGTCTGATGGTCGGGTCCATCAGTTGGTTGATCATTGGAAGTGGAAAGCTGTGCTTTGTCATACCCTATGCAAATCTGAGTAGTTGACGTATGTCCTCCACTCTTTGTTCGTTTTTCTTATAAGTAAAGGATTGGATACTCATTATGGTTGGAGGGAGTCATGGATAAACCCACTAGTTTTGAGCAGATTCACCTCCTCTTTAAGTGCAACAGATCTCTCCAGATCCATGTCGCATCATTTTTGTTCACCGAGACATGCCTCGGGTCGACATTTAATGCAGGGTTCATCATGTCTGGCGAGAGTCCATATATATATATATATGTGTGTGTGTGTGTGTGTGTGTGTGTGTGAGAGATCGAGTCCAAGCGAACACATCAAGATTCACCTGAAGTAAAACAGTTGACTCTTTCTTCATCATTGCGCAGAGTTGTGATCTGATCTACAATACTCGCGATGGGTTGTAGGTGCCTCATGTGTTTATTTGCAATGGTAAATGATCAGGCTTATAAGGATGTTGAATCAAAGGATTAGTAGAACTTAGCCTTGTACTGCATGCTGCTTCATAACTGGCTCCATCTTTGAGATTGAATTTACTTGCGTTTCTGAATGATGCGCTTTTCATTCAATGTACTCATGATCCATTGCTCATTGTAAGGGTCGGAATGATGATCGGTTGCCCATGAGTTCGGGTATTGATCCGATGATTCTATCTCCAGGCATCCTTTCGGTCATAACCTAGAGTTGTTATGAATATCAGGCATGGGTCATAGGTTCAAATTGTCATAGTCAACTCTCGGATAATCACTCTTTTGCCCCCAGTCTTGGGTTGGCGGATGCACTACGCGGACGGTCTAGTCTCATCCTAGCTGTGTTTATACTGTAGTTCAAGCTTTAAGAATCAGAGTTGATTGATGAATGGTTGAATCATATTAATCTTATCTTCTTGCTCGTGCCCCCAATTCTGGGGAATATCTCGATAAGTGGCTGGGTAGATAATGTCCGCTTCAATTTTGTATTCTATCCTGTTGAACCATGGGATCGAGTTAACCGATGGAAGGCTGAGTTGTGCCTATCCTGTATTATGTTCTAGTTCTTTCCTCTTGGCGGAATACATTGTTACTTTGCCGACATTCGGACATAAGCTAGATTCTGGACGGTCAATGACATTCACTTCGCTGCTTATGTCGCCATACTTTGGGCAAAAACTGAAGAGTGAATCGTCTAGTCGGATCCAATGCAAGGTTGATGCTTCCCTTGTCGAAACCAGGGTAAGAGTTAGTGTGCAAATGTTTAGGTTGCACTTGTTTTGAATTGCTCTTTTAATCGAATCATGGTAAAAGTCAGAGAATGAATGGTCGCATTGCATTCTCTAGGAGTTAAAAAATTAACTACATCCATTTCGGTTTACATTCTCCTGTCGGAACTTGGGATAATGTCAGCTCAAACGTAGTCAAGTCATGCCCATCCGGTTTCACGCTTTTCCAGCAGATCATAGGAAGGCGACGGAGGACGAATGGTCAAGTCACACTCACTCGTGGTTTATTCTTTTATCCATGCCCTGTTGGTTAAAGGTATTCGATGGATGTTCGGGTCACATCGATTTGTAGTCGAAGAGGATCGATATTGGCCGTTGATTCAACGACACGATATAGAATGCTCGGACCTCATTTCCTATTGATCCAATGGTATGATATGAAAGGTGCAGAGCGATATTTCCAGTCGATCCGGCGGTACGATATAATTGGTTGCCCAGAACTTCGGGCATCATTCTGATTGGTTAGCATTAAGGTCTCCTTGTAGTCATTTCCTTAAGTTGTAAAGGACGCTAAGCTAGAGATGTAGCGAGTCACATTCTCTTCTTTCGGTGATTTGTACTTCTGCCCCCCAGTCTTGGGTTAGCAGAGTTAGTTCGTGGATGGTCTAATTGCACATGTAGTGAGTTTACACTCCTCACGTCGATTTCAGGTCAGAGTTGGTGAATGAATGGTCGAATCTCATTCATTCGTTTGTCTATTCTTGTAGCCACACTTTGGGGATCAGAGTCAGTTGAAGGGCCATTCATCACACCTATTTGATGTTTATACCCTTGTCCACACTCTGGGGACTAAGAGTTTTAGTAGAAAATGGTCGGACCGCATTTTCCTCAATTAATCCCTCTAGCACTAGTCAATGGCGAAAGTCGAAGTGTGGTCGATCACATTACAACAAATTTAATTTGATGCTTGTCCCACTGAACTGTAGGAAGGAATCGATTGGCAGATGGTTAGGTCACATCCGTCCATGTTGCACGAACAGCCCGTTGGATCATAGGGGAGAGTTAGCGGATGAACGATCGTGCCACGTTCGTTTGCAGTAGAACGGGTAGTCACATCCATTTAGAATAGGACATTCAGCTAGGTTCGTTTTGCGAATCTGCGTCTCCCTGTCGAATCAAGGAAGAAATTTTGTCTTGTGGGGTTGGAGTGCATCCCTATAAAATTATGTTATGGGTCCCATGCCGGGGACAAGAGGTTATGCATGGACGGTTGGGTCACGCCCGCTTAGTTCTGGATGGTTTGATCGCATCCAATTTTGTGTGTTAAGTGTGACCACGTGTCAGGGGAAGATTGGAAAGCTGACGGTCGAACCACATCCGCTTTTTGTATTACAGAACTTGATGGGGAACCATTGCCGATAGATTGATAGTCGAATCACATCCCTTTTGGTATTCATATTCCAAACCATGCTTTGAGGACTGGAGTTGGTTGATGGGTTGTTAGTCACACCCATTTGGTGTTTATACTCTAGCCTGCGCTCTCGGGACCGAAGTAAGTTGATGGGTGGTCATTCACACCCAGTTGGTGTTTATACTCCAGTCCACACTCTGGGGACTTAGAGTTAGTTTATGTTTATACTCCAGTTCGCACTCTGGGAATCTGGAGTTAGTTGATGTTTATACTCCAGTTCGCACTCTGGGAATATGGAGTTAGTTAATGTTTATACTCCAGTTCGCACTCTGGGAATCTGGAGTTAGTTGATGTTTATACTCCAGTTCGCACTCTAGGAATCTGGAGTTAGTTGATGTTTATACTCCAGTTCGCACTCTGGGAATCTGAAGTTAATTGATGTTTATACTCCAGTTCGCACTCTGGGAATCTGGAGTTAGTTGATGTTTATACTCCAGTTCGCACTCTGGGAATCTGGAGTTAGTTGATGTTTATACTGCAGTTCGCACTCTGGGAATCTAGAGTTAGTTGATGTTTATACTCCAGTCCACGCTCTGGGGACTTAGAGTTATTTAATGTTTATACTCCAGTTCGCACTCTGGGAATCTGGAGTTAGTTAATGTTTATACTCCAGTTTGCACTCTGGGAATCTGGAGTTAGTTTATGTTTATACTCCAATTCGCACTCTGGGAATCTGGAGTTAGTTGATGTTTATACTCCAGTTCGCACTCTGGGAATCTTGAGTTAGTTGATGTTTATACTCCAGTCCGCGCTCTGGGGACTTAGAGTTATTTAATGTTTATACTCCAGTTCGCACTTTTGGAATATGGAGTTAGCCGACAGATGGTCAGTCACATCTGTTTAGGCGTTAGGATTTCGTTCACACTCTAGGAACAAGAAGTTGATCGGGTACGTGGACGGTTGTATCATATCCACCCTGAGTAGGAAAGCGAAGTCGTTAGATGGACGGATCCATCCTCCTCGAGCTTGTAAATATGGAAGGCGAGGTCGTTAGATGGACTGATCCATCCTCCTCGGGTTTATGTTGAACACGGGTGAAGTCGTTAGATGGACGGATCCATGCACTTCGAGCCCATGTTCATAAGTTTATACTCCAGCTCACACTCTGGGAGCCGGAGTTAGTTAGAGGATTGTTGTGTATCAATCCCTTATTGCCGTAGTGTGATGGCTTGTCCCTGAGCTTGGGGTTTCACTTAGCGAGTGATCGGTGGGATCCCGATTAACTTCCGCTTATATGCTCCTCAAAGAAGGATGAGATTTAGTTTATGGACGGTTGGATCACGTACATGTTCGTTTGGATTCCACTTTTGCTAAGCCTAAGGAGTAAGATTAGTGTTCTGGCAAGCTTTGTGCTCGAGCATAGGAAAGGATGGTCGAACTACATCCATTTTGAGTTGTGTATTTTCCCTTAAGTCGGGTGCAAGAATTGGAGAGCAGACAGTCGAGTCACGTCCAATTTATACTTTGCATTCTTTCGATCGAGCTAAGGAAGAGAGTTGAAATGATAGCTCGTGATGGTTAGCGAGTAAGTAGTCAGTCGTTGATGACTTTAAATTGAGGATTGGACCCTGATGAAGTTGGTTTGAGGCATGACTGTTTTGTCGAATTACAGAAGCAAACTGGAGAGTGAATGGTCAAATCATATCCACTTTAAACATGTGTTCTCAAATAATCCCAAGTGTCTAATGTAAGATTGGATGCATGGATGGTGACATCACGTCCACCCTTGGTGTTATTCCGATTTTATCAGGCATCAGAAGAAGCATAAGTATTTTGGCGAGCTTCAAGTACGAGATGGAAAGTGCATTGTTGGGACATATAACTCCAAGTCTTCCTTACATCTCCTAATTAAATTGCATAGGCGGATGAGTGGATGGTCGGTTGCATCCACTTTGTACTAAAGACCTGACCTTGTCGGTCTCTTCCGCTTTGATGCCCTGCCCCCAGTCAAGGGCATATAGTAGCCGATGAGTGGTTGAATCATGCTCGTCATGATGATACCTCAATGGTTTGATCATAGTCCGCGGAGGTTGTTTTGCACCCAATATTAAGTACTCGTTTACCTGCATCATTTGCAAGTAGTTTAATTCAAGTAGGTCATATTTCGCAACGTAAACGAAATAGAAATAGAAATAGAAATAGTTCAAAAGAGATCGGATTAAATCTCATTGATAAGTGAAGCGGCGTCGTATGCTCGCTATTGCACTTCGGTCCAGCCCTTCACGGTTGGATGTCTAACGCAAATGGTTCAATTTGTTCAAAGTCCTTGATCGATAGGGGTCGGATGTTCCCGGTCCCTCGTTTTATAGGGCTTGAACATATTGTCAGAGTTATCCTTTCCGGACCAGCCTTATGGCGTTGGCATCCACGGTAGCCATCTAAAGAAGGGGAGTTTTCCGATCTAGAGTATGGAGTAGGTTCCCTCCTTATCTCGCCAAGTTGATCCTTTATCTGGTTCATCAACTCAATATTGGCCTGTATATGTTGGTGTACTCGTTGGCGGCTACCCACCAGTTCTCTTATCAAAGTCTGGAAATAAGCTCTGGTGATGAATTCATTTATGGGTATTGGCAGCAACTGGATGTGGGCTTTGGATAAATTCATTGGCTGCCAGCTTCTTTATTCCCTTCAGCAATATGAGAAGTAGAACTGGTATTTCTAACCATGAATGACAGTGTTCTTTGAGGAATGGGGGAAGACATCTGCATTTGATGGCATTCATCACTCTTGGTGGAGTCCATGTGCCATTCTCACTTCATGAGGTAGTGTCGGGGGTTATATTTCCATAGTATACTGACATAGTCAACATATTGAATTTTCACTGGAAATTTTGCAGGTAGGATGGTTTCAATGAATAGGTCTCCACTGGGGAAGATTCTCCGATTGTCATTATGACTAGGTCCATTTTATGGCTACGGGGTCCTGTAATACTGGCGAATGATGTGTGCATGATTGTCCAATGTTTGAGTGGTTGGTAACGCCGATTGGACGGCGAGTTAGTTAAAATGGGCTAATAGATTGGTGTTTATCCCAAACTTTCATCCAGATAGGAGACCTATATAGGGTATTAAGGAAGTCCTCTTGAGGTTGTATGCCATGCTTTTAGTCATGTGGACGTGGAATGATTAAGATGCGGGCATTTGAAGATGGTTCAGCGGTGACCAGCTATGCTTTGAGTTGGCAGAGTAAACAGTGTAGGGGAGTCGTCATATTAGCCATCGTACCATAGTTGTCAATTCAGGAGTTTAAAAGCTGGTCAATTGGAGGAAGTTGCATTCCACCTTAAAAGCATGATATATTAATCAACTCTAGTTCTCGGCATATTAGCTAGGTTCTCCAGCATCTGGGAGTACGGTTGAGTAGTATTTCTTTACCCATTCCTTGATTGCAACTCAACATTTGTTGTTGTGATCTCCTATGTCTTGTTCAGTCATGGAACCATCAGAAGCATGGATGGAATGTTCCTTCATTAAATTGGTGATTGAATTCACTATGCGGGTGCCCTGCGCTGCGGCTAGGGTTCAGTCGTCTGAATTTAGAATATTTAATTAAATATTGAAAAATGAATATTATAAGTTAAATCAGTTAACTAATTGAATATTGAATATTGAATATTGAATATAATAAGAATAAAAATGATTTCTAACGTTGTGGTAAATTCTATTTGAGTTAGAATAAAGTTATTAAACTTTTAAAATTGAATTAAAAGTTATAGATATTGGAAATTTAAATATTTTAATTAACGTGTAAAAATAGCCATTTTTGACATTGTCTTGGATTTTGACGAAACTAGTTTCATTGGATCCATAATAGTATATTATTATAGGATTCCAAATTTCGTGTTAATCGGACTTACGGTTTGGTCGTGCGAAGCTAAAACGCCTAGAAATTAATTAAAGTAAATTTAATTAAAATAATTCGATTCGAAAACCTATCATCCAAATACGATGGAATTGGCTCCCGATGTATATTCCATTGTGTTCGGAATAGAGATAAAACGTTATAAATGCCAGGTGGCACGCCTCGATTGGAGTCCGGAAATTTCCTGGATGAATACTGTCACGAAATTTTATATAAAAGGACATCATTTTCTCGAAATTACTCAACCCCTAGGGTTTCAAGCCCTAGCCACCTCTAATTTTTCAATGGCCAAGAAAGCTTGATCCTTCCTCCTCATTTTTCTCTCGTTCCATCCCATATTACCAAAAACTGCCTAAACGAGAATTGTAGAGCTCGGCACGATCTTCAATCTGAACGGTGGTGATCGAGTTTAGTGTGGCGAGGAGGAGGCTACGGCGCCGCGTTAATGTGGTGTTCCAATGGAAATCGCGTGTGATTGGAGGCGCCGAGCTTCATGTGGTCGTGGGCAGAGGTGAAGCTCGCGTAGGCGCACGTGGCTAGGGTGGTTGATCGATCTCCGGTGGACGATAGAAGGAGCGGCAATCAAAAAATTGGAAGCGGCTATGGGTTCAAAACGCGTACGAAGCCTGGGAGGGATTAGCATAAGGAAGATGATTAAGTGATTAACAACGGTGTTTAATTTAAATTAATGATGTAATTAATTATATTATAAATTGTGTAAATTTATAAAATGCATATCTTTGTCATACGAGGTCCGATTCAGACGAAATGAGTTGCGTTGCACACATTACTGAAAATACTACACGATGGAGCTGGATTGGATTGATTTGGACCTGCTAGGAATTTTGAGTAAAATCAAATGCTCGTTTAATTTTATTCGAAATAAAACGTTGCAACGACGACTACAACCAAAGTGAGTACAACTCACTCTATTCGACTCGCTTATATTTTTATATAAGTGAGAATAAATTTATTTTATGTGGTTTGATGCTTGTTTGGATGTTATGCTATAGTAGTTAGTAGTTGGATATATTCTTGCAGATTGGAGCAGATAAGACCCTATATGTTCCCATGTATGAGCGGATGACCCTATGTACGTGCGTCTGCCTCAAAGCAGACATTGTACATATTTTCTCATATGTATATTTGTTGCAAGTGACAAGTTGGAGGGATCCAACAGGATTCCTCACTATGGTTGATGTTTATTTACAGATATTGTTATATATGCTATTATCATGTGATATATGATGTTTGGATGCCATGATTGATATGATTGACGTGAATCCCCTTATTTTGTACTTTTGCAGCATTGAGCCATATCTTTGGAAATTTAAAATATTAAAATGATGATTTCAATTTAAAAAGGATTTCAAAGTGATTTTGAAAATATGTATGTTTTAATAATTTTTGAATTGTTAAAGAAATAAATTTATTTTAAGTGAATAAAAAGTTATAATTTTTATGTTATAAAAATTATGGTTTTGTAAAATATACTCAAAATATGATTTTAAAAATATGAAGTTAACTATTTTGTAAAATAAGTTAAATTGAGAATTTTGAACTTATTATAAATGGTTTATATATAAGATTTATAAAATTGTGATTTATAAATAAAAGTAATGGAATTGTAAACGAGTTTATAAGTGTTAAAATGAAAGTTTAAGTAAGGAATGCTATTAATAAATAGATTTAATGAAATAAATTTTATAAACGGTGTTTTATAAATATTAGAAATGGGATTGTAATCAAACTTGTATATGGATTTGTAATTAAAATTTAGAAATGAATTTATAACGGACTTTATAAATAATGAGATTACAAAAGAATGAATTTTTAAATGAAGAGGTTTATAAGTAAATAAACTTATAATGGGATTTTGACATATAAATGAGATAAACGGGAAATTGGTTAATAATGGAATTTTATAAATGGAAGTTTTCATAAAATAGATATGTGAACTATAAACACTGTTTTATAAATATTATATCAATTTAATTTGTGTTTGTACCAAAATTGGGCACAACACTCTTCGGAAGTTTTTGAAGAGATAAAATGAAGAAATTAAATGGAAAGAGAGGAATTATCTAACAAAAAATCCAAATTTCAGATTTGAAAATAATTAAAATGCAAGGAGACACAAGAATTTAGAGTGGTTCGGCGTATCGCCTATGTCCACTATGAAGTTGATAGCTTTATTGATCTTTCTTTGAAGATTACAAATAAATTCAGTGAGTTACAGCAGATAATTATGATTTGCAGCAGTGAATTTCATTATTGGTAGCAGCAAGGGAGTTTAGATCTGGATCCAGCAGAGTCTGGGTGTTGGAGAATTCAAAGAAGAAGCAGCCCTTTTCTGCATGCCCTGGGGCTCTATTTATAGGTGTAGGAGGCTGATATTTCGCTCAGATCTTGGGGGACTTCTTCTGGCACGTGAGTAGGCCCGCGCGACCAAGCCCGTGAAGTTTCGGCCCGATCCATGATCGATACGAACGGATTCCGTATCAATCAAGATTGCGTCCGATGGAGTCGAAATTTGGCGTGGACATTCTTTAGCATGCACGTAAGCTTCTGTGAAAATTTCATAGCATTTGGACTTGTAGATCATGAGATATGATCGATGCAAGTTGGAGTTTTTCCATCCGCGATCGATACGAACGAATTTCATATCGATCAAGATTTCGTCCGATCGAGTCGATATTTGGCAGGAACATTCTTTATGTTGTACATAGGCTTCTGTGAAAATTTCATAGCATTTTTTGGACTTTTAGATCATGAGATATGATCGATGCAAATTGGAGTTTTTCCATCCGCGATCGATACGAACGAATTTCGTATCGATCAAGATTTCGTCCGATCAAGTCGAAATTTGGCAGGAACATTCTTCATGTTGTACTTAAGCTGCTGTGAAAATTTCATAGTATTTGGACTTGTAGATCATGAGATATGATCGATGCAAGTTGGAGTTTTTCCATCCACGATCGATACGAACGAATTTCGTATCGATCAAGATTTCGTCCGATCGAGTTGAAATTTGGCACGAACATTCTTCATGTTGTACTTAAGCTCCTGTGAAAATTTGGTGGTATTTGGACATGTAGATCTCGAGTTATGATCGATGCAAGTTTGGATTTCTCAACCGTGATCGATCAATATCTTGAGCGTACAAACTCCAATTGAATTTAAATTTGGAACGTTGGCTCTCATAGCTTTGCTTGTCATGTCATATCAATTTTAGCTCGATCCGGGCTCAGAAAAAATTCGTCGACATCCATAGTGAGCCTACGTACAACCGATCTCCAGGATGAACCGCCCTTGGTTTTTGGTCAAGTTCTTGGTGTCACGGCCTTGCCAAAAGGCGGGATAACAATTTGATAAGCTAAATATCAATTTTTATAAAAGGAAATATATTTACGTTTTTAAAGAGAATAATTCTTTAAATGAATGTTTTGGAAAGTGATAGTATAAAATGGACTTTATATGGTTTGAAAATAAAATTATTTGTGAATTCACTTATTATTAAAATAAGTTTATGAAATGTTTTACAAATATTGAAATGGTTTTGGAATTTTTTCTCTTTAAAGATAATTTGAAGTAAATAATTGGAAAGTGATTTGATTTATAAACGATTAATAAAATCAGGCCTACTGACTACTTTTGTGCTAGATTTTGTTTGTTGCTTTGATAGTTAAATAACCGACTATCAAATTTGGTTTTAGCTCCTCAACTTAATGTAGAAACTAATTAGTTGTGCACTTAGTACGTAACTGACTGTGTAGGCTTGATTATCGTTTGTGTTGAGAATGTTGATTCGTATAGTGCGGAGTGATTACTCCAATCTATCGAGCTTCCTTCTTGGTCGAAGAATAGCAAGTTGATAGTTGGAAACATGATAAGTCTATGAGACTTGGTTTCTATATGAGGCTGAGAAACGCTTTTGCATTGCTGGTGCGAAGAGACCGGGATCAGATTTATCTGAAAACCACTTCGGACCAACGTATATGCGACGATTGTGTAGATTGGTCGATGATATTAATATTTAGGATTTTCATAGCGAAGGACTACTTGTTGATTATTTGGGATTAAAATCCCAATATACATATAGTAGCAGTAGTCTCTTCGTTATGAAATATCCATTGCAAGGGCTGTCGCTACTAATCCTATAGGATGTGGTAGGAGAGTACCTTCGGTTTGTCCTGTTCCTGGACAACTTGTATGGACGAGTGTCTGACATTGCATTTCTAAGATTACGTACATTGGTTTTTACAAACGTACATCATGTGGTGGCGGAGAAGGCAACTTCTCTTAGCATAACACCCTCCTTGAGACGTACGAGCTCAAGGGTTGTATTTTTGTGGAAGGCAATTAGTAGTCAACGGGAATGGCAATGTGGCATTCAAAGATTATGTGACATGTTATATGTGAAAGGTAATCGATACCTCTTTTAGCCTCACTCCCCGGAAAATGACCGAAACAGGGATAGAAGCAGCAAGGCTAAGTGGGTCGCTCCCACTAGGAGATGTCATCACTCTTCTAGATATATCTTTACACGCTATGACGTCGTGTATCTAATTATTGTTGATGTATGCTTGTGGCCACGGATTATAGGTCGGTAACGACCGGAGTGATGACATATTCGGTACTAACCAGCAAGGAGTAGGCCGGTCTTGTGTTGGTTTAGGCGCCGAGTATCTTGACCCTAGGTACATCCCTCTAGAGGTGTACCGAGTTTTGGAAAAAGTAGTCCCTTCACCTAGTCATTTGTATGGAAATCCAATACGTGCCTGCCATTTTCTATCGTAGAAAGCCTTGTAATACAAGGTGTATGCTAGAATTTAATAATGTGACAATTTAACCTATTTTAATATTATTTGTATAATAGACACTATTATAATACAAGATAATTTGATATGAAATGTTTTGGTTATCGTAAGGTAAAAACCTTGTCGGTATTTATTTGCGTCGCGGCCTTACGAGATACCTTTTGTTTTGATACAGGAAAAGTTTTGATAACTTTATAAAATTCAGTTGAGGTGTGTTTTTCTCATGCTGGTTTACCAGACTGATCCGGGCGTTCTTCCCTTTTAATGCTCGGGTCAGACCGAGTATATTTACAGGTTCAGATTTGGTGCTTTCGGAACATCAGCAGGCGAGCTGGAGAACTTCATGTCGTATACACGTATCTGTTTATTTTCCGCTGTTTTGCATTGTTGTCATTGTAAATTATCAGAATTTGTGAGGACAGGTTATTATAACTATTCAGGCTGATGCTTACTCATTGTGTACTCTGATATTGATTGATCTATATTATATGTTATTCCGCTGCGATGTGAGATTCGGTATTGTTTTGGTTCTGCTTCTCTCTCTTCTTCTTCTCTTCTCTTCTTCTTTCTTCTCTCTTTCTTCTCACCCACTCTTTTCTTTCTCATGATCATCTGCCATCGGTGCGCTCTGGGTCGGACATGCTTGATTTGGTGTCGGATTCAGAGGGCTCTGAGTGCAGGTCGTCATAGGATCGAACTCTTTTCCATGTTCATCTTTGTTTAGATGAGTAGTAGTACTCATTGGAGTGGGTTTACTTGATATATTATCCATTCCAAAATGTTTTAGTAATTCTTTACAATATTTTTCTTGATTTATTAAAATTTCATTATTTAATTATTTTATTTGTAATCCTAAAAAGAAATTCAATTCACCCTTATGAGACATTTCAAATCCATTTGTCATTATTGTAGAAAATTCATTACATAAATTTTCGTTAGTGGATCCAAATATAATATCATCAACATAAATTTGAACAATTAATATACCCTTCTGTTCTCTTTTAATAAATAATGTTGTATATGTTTTACCAATTTGAAAACTAAGATTAATTAAATGTGATTTTAATCGATCATACGAGGCTCGAGGTGCTTGTTTTATACCATATAATGCTTTTTTAAGTTTAAAACATGATCTGGATATTTTTCACGAACAAATAGTGGTTGTTGTTCTACGTAAACATTTTCTTTTATAAAACCGTTTAAGAAAGCACTTTTAACATCCATTTGAAATAGCTAATGTTATGGTGACATGCAAAAGCAAGTAATATTCTTATGGCTTCAAGATGTGACACAGGTGCAAAAGTTTCTTCATAATCAATTCGTTCTTCTTGATTGTACCCCTGTGCCACTAATCTTGCTTTATTACGTATAATATTTCCATTTTCATCATCTTTGTTTTTAAAAACCCATTTAGTTCCAATTACTGACTAATCATTTGGTCTTGGTACTAATTCCCAGACATTATTTCGTTCAAGTTGATTAAGTTCTTCTTGCATTGCTAAAATCCAGAAATCATTATTTGATACTTCCTTGTAATTTTTTGGTTCAAAATTAGATATAAATGCTACATTACTCATTTGATTTATTTGTCTTCTAGTCGAAACTTTGTTATCAAGATTTCCAATTATGTTATCAATAGGATGATCTTTTAAAATTCGGGGTGGTGATTTTAAATTACTGTTATTTTGATCATCATCATTATTTTCAGTTATAGTTTCAATGGCTTTATTTCGATTAGTGTCAAAAAAAATTTCGTCATCTTTATTTATAATTTTTAAAGTTTTCATGAAACGAGACATGAAGACTTTCCTCTATAACATTTGTTCGTTTGTTAAAAATTCTGTAAGCTTTACTTTGATCGGAATATCCAACAAAAATTCCTTCATCTACTTCTGAATCGAATTTACCAAGATTATCTTTTGTATTTAGACTAAATCATATTGATCCAAATATTCGAAAATATGATACTTTTGGTTTCTTTTTGTAGAACATTTCATAACATGTATTTTTTGTCATAGGTCTAAGAGTTACATGATTTAGTACGTAACATGCATGTAACGACCCGTAAATTTCAACTGTTTTAATAACGTAATTAGTTAAAATTTTGTGAAATTTTAAACGATAAAATTTCAAATAAAAATTTAGTTTTTTGGAATACGTCTAGTTAAACATAGCGACTGGTAAATTTTCGTCCGAAAATATGGAAGTTTATTTCACGCATAAATTTACTTCAATTTAATCAGTTAAAAAGCGATGAAAATAAAATGTTTCCGAAACCTAAATATTTTTACATAGAAAAATTCTAAATCATCTTCTGAGCAAGATGTTAGTTTGTCGTTTTTCCAAATTCGGACATCTTTGGCTCCGTCGGTCTTATTTTCTTGCGTTTTTCTTGCATTTTTCGCTAGTAGAAAATTCGAATTTTTATAATTCACACTACTACAAAATACACATGTTGCTTCGCCTTATTTGCATCGGTTGTTACCACAACTGATGCAAATAGAAGTATTTGCATCGGTTACGTTTTAAAAACCGATGCATTTGGTATGTGGAAAGCAGTAGATGGTAAAAAAATACAATTTGCATCGGTTATCATCAACAACCGAAGAAAATATACCGATGCAAATAGTGTTAGTTGCATCGGTTTTATTTACAACCGGTGCAAAAATGTTATTCCCACGTTGAAAGCCCTGATGAAAAGTTGGCGGTAAATAATTTCGTCTCCCTCTCATTTTAACTGCGAACCTCTTCTTTTCGTCCTTCACTCGAAAACCCTAAATCCCTCTCCCGCTTTCATCTTTTCCTTTCAATCCATTCAATTATCACTTTTATTCTCTGATCCAACATTAATCAGGAATCTTAACCACAAAACAAATAAGATTTTTTTTAAAAATTCAACTGCTTGTTGTTCAAGTTCGAAATCGTGTTTGGTAATTTGCGTATGGGAATTGATGAGTTGGTCGATGCTCGCAGCGAGGTCGTGGATTGGTTTCAGGATTGGTCGATGGTGTTCACGAATCGATTTCAATCATGTAGTTGCCAAAGGGGTTGTTGGGATTGGAAGATATATTGGATGAGTACATAAAATTGAAGGAAGATAGGATAGCGATCGATCAGGTAAAACGAAGGGTTGAGGCTGCGTTTAAGGGTTTGCAGGAAGTGATGACGAATTACATTACGCCTCAGTCCCCTTCTCTTTTGGGCGCAAATCCGAGTGTCTGTTCTCCTTCACAAGGTGTGCTTGTTTTGAATATTGTATGTTTCCTTTTAAAAATGATTTTGTATTGGCTGGATTGATGAGATTCAGAGATCTTTGGCAAACAAATGCAAATTTGCTCTTGTTTTTTAAGAAACTGAAATATCATAACTCAATTTGGTTCAATACTCAATATCCGAAGTTATTACTTATCAAAGTCAAGAAAATACGAAAACATTTGTTTTAGGTTAAAGTGAAAGTTAATATAATAATTTTTTTGATTACATTTACATCTCCACTTTGAAATTTCAACTTTTAATTTTTAAAATGCTATTAAAACTGTCCCTAAATGGTTGACTTGATTTGTATATAAAAGTGTTATTTTTAAGTTCATGAATTAAATCTAGTCATTAGATCTCGAGATTTTCCTAATTGGTGAGTGAATTAACAGAACATGCATATGGATGTGCTGTGATATTCATGTTCCTGAATCAAGTCAATAGGAGTGTCTATAGCATGCTTATCAAATTTGCTTAAAATTTAAAGTGTGGTCATGGAAAATAGTTATCCTGTGTCTCACACTTCAGCATTCTGCTTGTGAATGAGATAAAATGCAAGAACTTTGATGCAGGGATGCATTAAAATTTGATACAACCCACTTCAATATTTAACATGTTAGAAAACAAAATACATTTATCATTACTTTGTCCAATAAATTAGTATATTTGCATTAAAGTTTTGATACAATCATCTGTGTCATAGTTTTTCTGATAAAATGCAAACATAAGCAATTCTGATAAAATGGAAGTGCAGTTGTGTTGCCTTGCTCCATGGGCTCTTCTGTGGATTATGGGTGCCGTGAGTATTACCCGAATCCGCAGCCTAATCTGTCTACAACTTCTTATGTAAGCACTCTCTTCAGCTGTTTCATTTTCAAATTTTTTGCATATGCTGTAGTTGAATGTGATAGGATCTGATTCTTTCTTGTTCAATTGGAAATTTGACAGCACATCCCACCTTCTTCCCTGTAAATTTTTTTAACTGAACATTCAAGAAGAAGCTTAAGCCTGATTGATTGGTTGGTGAATGCTGATTAGTTTTTGGTTTTTTTATGGAAATTAGAGACAATTCCCTCTTTAAAAACTTATTTGTTTTACATCCTAACTTTATTCAACTACTTTATACAGTTATATTTTATTTTTATTTTTTATTTTCTTCTTTTGTTCTAAATTTAAAAATCCCGTCAAAGATGTGTATTGCGGACGATTATCAGATATGTACATATATCTTTAAGTAAAATTATCGAAATACCCTTTGAACTTCACCTATTTTTTTTTGAAAACACAGATGTATCAATAAAAGAAAATTGAA
The DNA here is from genome assembly GCA_030737815.1 of Allium fistulosum. NCBI lineage: Eukaryota > Viridiplantae > Streptophyta > Magnoliopsida > Asparagales > Amaryllidaceae > Allium > Allium fistulosum. The sequence continues at coordinate 362,510,532 of CM060904.1, forward strand.
ATAATGGACTCAAAACTTTTTTTAATTACAAGGATGTAATACCAAAACTTTCTTTAGTTTTGGATCCAGGTGGTTTTTTATAGCAAAGTAAACATTAAGAACTTTAGTAAAAATCACATGCTACACTACAGTAAGTGTTTAATAGCATTGAGCACTATTTATTTTAAAAGCACACAAAGCCAAGTTCGTCTCTAGTTTTAGTCAGGGAGGGATTTGAATAACCATTTTGATTAAATTAGAATAGAAATGTTATGAATTTGTGAATTTTCCTAATTAGATTATTCCCAAATTTTACATGAGCAGGAAATGAAAGATGGGAAGGATGGCCATGACTACCAGGACCCTAAACATTCTAGAGGGGAATGGTGGCAAGGTACAATTTTCAAGCATTAGAAACTGTAGTAATAATGCACACTTTCAAAATTTCATCTCATTTTGAAATTTTATGTTTTGAGCAGGTTCTTTATATTACTGACTGTACTATGCTATGAACTTGTGCTCCTGGTCCATATTAGAAGGTAATTTACAGGTTTGTCTTATCATATTTCACACTACGTAGTTGCTCAGTGTATTGTAAATATTTGTAACATTAAACTTGGCTTCATTTTCGCAAGTTTAGTAATAGATGCCTGATACCATTTTCATGTTCCAAATAATTCAAATCGACTACTTCTGTTTAAATTTATATGCTAATATTCTTTTATTATCTTATTAATCCTAGGTTAGCTAGCCTATCCAACAAGTGGAGCACAATGTGAACAAATAGCAAGCTGTCCTCTTTTATCCAGTTCAGCTTAGTGTGTGTTTTAGTGTGCGCGCGCATGCAGCAATTAGTATAAATAAATAAATTAAAACTGCTATCATGTATTTGCATGTATATCATAGTTATGTAGGGGCCGTTTAACCCTGGTTTCAGTTTGGGGGGTATTATATTTTCAAATACTCACCGAAAACGACCAGTGTTATAATATTGCAGTAACGTACAGTCCTCGTTTCTCAGGTACTTGTATAACTTATATATATATCGTTGAGAATACATCTGTTTGTGTTGTGTATTACACAGTAGTAGATTGTTCTTTCAGTTAAACTAGTGTATGTGCGTAGAACTCAAGCCTTGTAGTGCTGTATCGATCGAGTTTATACAGGTTTAGATAATATTATTGGCTCCACAGTTGAGAATTCTAGTTTCAAGAAAACTTTGACATAATTATATCACGCTATATAAATGACATGAAGAGCTGTATGTAATTTATGCACACGTAAGGATTTGGAACATAAATTTATTACTCCGTCCAATTTTTAAGTTTTCGCGTTAATTCCTCCGGTCTAGATTTATGCTCGTTAAAATTTGTTAAAATTTATTTCAGGTACTTCCATTTTTCTGATAAAACCTGAGTCCATGGTGCATAAGCAACACCAATCACCTCCCCAGAATAGTAAAAGGTGGTCAAACTACTGTCAAACTGGAGAAGTGCTGCATTGGGATTCCGAATAGAAATATCAGCAACCCATGTAGCATTGATGGATATAGGATGAATAGGAGATGGCGGCAGTATTTGGAAATTGTTGAAGTAAATGGTGTTGAGGGCTAGTTTGTTCATTTAATTTATTGATTGATGAGGGTTAGTCTGTTCATTTACATTAGAGGTGTATTAATCTTAAGTATGTTGCTCTTTGGTTATTCTTACAATAATTTTTGTATTGTTTTGTAGAAAAGAGTTGTTTATTGCGAAGTACAAAGTCCACCATCTTCACAAATAACTGTGTAAGTTTTTCTACTCAGAGGTTCAGTTAAGTAGCTTCTTTTTATTTTAATTCATGTTTACTTTAAGGAAATATTATGAGTATTTATTTGATTTGTGACATTGTTTATATGGAATTTGTGTTGGTATACGAATGCATACACAATTTTAACTTCTTATGTATGATACCTCAAATCAAGTTAAGCAACTTTTAAGATATGGTTCTACATGAGGATGAATGTGTCAGAGATTGGTGGATGAATAATGCCCTGTAACTGTAGCGTGAATTATCCCGCCTCTTAATTTTATCTAATAACTGAAATTCATTGTTGATGGGAACAGATGACCCAGACAATGCAGATACCATTGACGTATGCAGAGAACATAATTGGAGTTGGTGGAACAAATATTGCTCACATACGCCGAACCAGTGGATCAGTACTTACTATTCAGGAGAGTGGTACTTCACGCGATGAAATTACAGTTGAGATCAAGAGCACTTCATCACAAGTTCAGATTGCTCAGAATCTCATTCAGGTATCTTTTGAAACCAATCAGAATATTGATGTCTAATGATGTGTTGGTTCAAGTTCTGACACTTGTGATTGAATCCATGTTATTGAAACAATGCATGTTGTGCATTGTACAAGAATACATAGAAGGGCACAAAGGGTCCTTGATCAGCGGTTATCCAAGCCTGGATATATAACAAGGTCAGCATTATCAAACATGAAATATTTTATTTTATTTATTTAGAGTCAAATAGGAATAAAGGTCTCAGTTTGTGCAGGTATGATTTTGATCTGATCATATTCCATGTTCCACCTCAGGCGGGCTCAGTTTGTGCAGGTATGATTTTGATCTGATCAAAGTCAACATCACCTGAATGCTGAACTACCTAGTATACATATTTCCCTTCTTAAAATATTAAGGTACGATTAAAATCAAGAAATAACTGACTTGAGGAATAAAGGTCTCATGATTGGGATATGGCAATTTTATGTTGATTGACCTTTAAATTTGAGTTTTTCCTCCAACTGAGGTTTGTATCGCTAGGTTTTTGGCATTTGAGAAAAAGGCAAAAGCATAGCCAGATGCCAAAAGCTACAATATTCTAAAGATACATACTTGTTTTATTTGCTAAGTTAACTCCTTCCCATTACAGGTTTTCAATAATAGTCCTGATGAGACTGCATATTATAGAATGATGCTAAATAGAGAAAATGTGTCTAACTCTGTTGTGATGATTCAACCTTCGCTTATATTATACTCGTTCAATTCAGTACCTGAACCAGCCCTTCTAGATGTGACTGCAATTGCGTCTGATCGAATTTTGCTCTTGGATTCTTACTTTACTATAGTTATTTTTCATGGAGCCACTATAGAGAAAGGCTATCAAGAACCCTGCTGTCTGAAATCTTGATCAGTGAAGCAGCACCTTGGCGAGGCAATGATAATTTTGCAGCCAATAGTTATGGATGCAGAGCAATCAGGTGAGAAGATCTTGATCAAGAAGATGATGCTTTTGGCAAGGCAGTGATAATACTGCAGCCAAAGTAGACTCTAGTGATCAAGATCAGTGCAACCAGATGAGGAGATGAAGATTTCTAATCTGATCCTCTTCTAGGATGGCACAGTTTGCAAGAATTGGTAAGAATTTGATATTAAAATGATCAAGAGATCGGTATACCCCCCTGTGATGATAATGCTCTGAGGGGAGAAGTGAAATTCATTTTATTATATTTTTACTTCTTGTTTATAACAGTGGTGGTTACAACATCAAGGTTGGTGCAGGAACATCTATTGATATCATGAAATTCGATATGGGTGGCTCTGCAGCAACACTTGGGGCTGCAAAAGCAATTGGACAAATCAAGCTTGCTGGAGTTGAGGCAAGTATTGCTTATGGCTTGCTTAAAAAATTGAAATTAAGAAAGAAAAAGAAAAAAAAGGTTCTTGTAAGTGCTTGATGTGCTAAAATTATGATTGTTGATTTCTTGCATTCAGGTTCATTTTGTCGTGGCTGCATGTGAAAATATGACAAGTGGTACAACAATGAGGCCAGGTGACATAGTCACTGCTTCTAATGGGAAAATATTGAGGTAATATCTGTATTTACAGAAGTTGTTTACATTCTTCTGTCTTTTTTTCATATCGGTTTAATCATTTATCTAAAGAGTAACTGAATAACATAGAAAAATATTCATTTCTGGCAGCAGCAATTTTCAGATCCATGAAATGATGAAGAAGCCATGGAACACTGATCAAGGAATAAAGAACTGAAGAAAGCTTTTCATGTCGGTTTAATCCTTCTAACCCGTATTCATCTTCAGACATTTTGAGAAGAGTTCCGAATATACTACTTATTAAATCTAAAAGTACTGTATTTATTAAATCTGATTATGTATTAACCCGTGCACTTATGCTATTTATTAAATCCGATTATGTATTTGCCATCTTGAATGATTGTAATATTCCATGCAATAATTGTTTGTTATAATCAATAATATATATATAGTCTATTTGAGTACTGTAATAATGGTTTCTGAGAATGACTTTTTTGCATTAGGTATAAATAGCTGATGCAATAGGGGGATTAGTTTGCATCGGTTGTTATAAAAAACCGATGCAATAGAGGGATTAGTTTGCATCGGTTTTCAACAACAACCGATGCAACAAGTTCCTTTGTTGCATCGGTTTTCATTACAACCGATGCAACAAGGGGCTGTGTCCAAGCAATCAACCATGATATTTTGCATCAGTTGTTAGTAACAACCGATGCAAAAAGGATCTTTTTGCATCGGTTTCAGAACTGATGCAAAAGTGTTAAGCCTGTTGCATCGGTTGCATATGCATCGGTTGTTGAACTGATGCAAAAGGGGGGTAAACAACCGATGCAAATGACCTGTTTTGTAGTAGTGTCAATCATACCACTGATACCTATATACTATTTTGATCGTCTTGTCGTGCCGATCTCAACGGTATATTCATTTCTGTTTTTGAACCCCGGTACGTGACAGAAACCGTGAAACGGGTAACTGCATCGGTACGACTTTTGTTGTTTGTGACGCTTCATTGTCCACCGTTTAAAACAAATGGTCACTTGCTTTTATTTCGCACAGTGATCGAAGTGACCCTTGCCATCCCCTATATTTAATATATTCTATTTTGGTCCGTTCGTTCATCATTTCGTTTGCATAATATAATATAAACCATAGTTGTACAGTTTTAAGAAGTCTGTTCATATTTGTTGAAACCACTTTCTTTCTCCTCTTCTCTTAATTATAATTTGTGCCTGCACGTCTTCATTTGTATTCACTTTCACAAATCCATGCCTTCCCATCAGACCTCACCCTTGGCCAAAGCTTTGCATGTCAGTCGATCTCCACTCCACATGGCCGCACTTACCATTGCAACTGCACCGTCTCTCCCCACTGGCCTTCATCACCACGGCATCAACAACCCGTCATCTCCGCCCAGATTTCTCCATGGAAACAACCAACGCCACTCCACCAAGCCACGTCACCGCCTAGACATATAACAACCGCAAAACCCTTCTCCTTGCTCTCGTCTTCCACCACACATGAACCGGACCCATTCGCCACCAACACCGAACACTTCTTCCCTTCCAGTCGAGCTCAGGTGCCATGGAAGTTGTACCTCCTTCTTGTTAGCCTTGCCTGCAACTTCTCTTATTCCTATTTGTGAAGGTATTTATATAATATAATAATTTGTTTATTAGTATCTCTATTGAGAAGTTTTTAAGTATATATATATATATATATACATCTTAGTTTATATATTTATGCCAGCCATTCTCTCATCACAAACCTGAGCAGCCTCCTCTTCCTTAAACTAATTTATATGTAAGTTATACATTTTGGTTTAAATAAATATATATATATATATATATATTATGATGGCTTATAAATTTTGTATATATAGAGAAAGTTATATAAGTCTTTTAATATGTTAGTTTTTTGGGTTAGTCTATGTATATGAGTTATATATATGCTGCACGTATACATTAACTTGCAAAAGGTTATAACAGGTGTATGTATGTAATAAATTGGCAACGAATTATATAAGTATAATATATTATGATCTATTTATGTCAGTATGGTGAACTATGTATATATTATAAAACTTTGTTCTGCTTATACATATAGAAAATCAAGTATATGTAAACTATATAACTTATTATTTATAAAATAATGTAAGTTTAAGTATTTGTTGAAGTATGCACGTGTGTATATAGCTCATATTTCGTGGAAAAATTATATGTATCGATTTTTGAATTACATTATATTATATAAAGGCCTTATTTTATTTTAACATAGATATATAAGTTTTGCCTTGTTTGTATAGGTAGATTCATGAGATTTGTTTCCAAGTATATGTATAAACAAAATGTTTCATTACAGATTTTTCAAAACAGAATGTATGTTTATCATAGAAGTAGTTTGCATCTGGCTATTTACAGTCTGATCTGTATATTTGTTTATTAGTATATATTATTATATCAAAGCTTGTATATCCGGATTTGTAGTTTATCTACATATATATATATAGTTTGTATATATATTGCCTTAGTCGATCTAATAGTCAATATGAAGAAATTATTATATGGTGATGCAGTATATATATAAGCTATATTATATTTCATAAGGCTACACATGTATGTCGTAGTATTATGTACGTCTCAGTATTGGGTTATATAAGTTATATATTTCATGTTATTGTATAAGAGGTATATATTTATATATTTAGAGTGTTATATTATATATATATTCTAGTATATAGTCTTTTGGGTCGGTTATACAGTGATTTGCATAGAATAGTTATAGACTGTTTATGTGTTTATTTATAAGTATATGTATTAGTTTATTTCAAATTATACTATGCAAATATGTTTGTTTTATATGTGTTTTTATTTAAAAACTATGATTTTGAAATACATATATATTTAATTTAATATATGTTTAAAATTTATATTGATTTGAAAATAATAATAATAATATAATGTACATTTCATTTCTGTGATATCAAACTGATTTTGGTTCTTGATTTCCAATCTATCAGCTTTGTCCGTCAAATCCTTTTCCAGCTCACTTCACTTTGAGATTGTTGTTGGATTGGTCGATTATCTAGATCGTAATCCAATTCGCAGCTTGTTGTGTATCAAATTCCTCTAGCTTCGAAAGGTGAGCAATCACTCACGATTAACGTTCTTTTATTTATTAAATTTGATTTCAATTGAAACGACAATTGAAATATGCTGTTGTTAGATATTTACACTGTTATTACCTACATCAGTTCACCTATGACATCTGACACCATTATCTGTTAGATATGCAATGATAATATAGTTGGCTGATAATTGATTGATTGTTGATGTTTAATTAGACGTTAATTGTAAATGTTAAAGTGATAGATAGTATGCAATTGAATTTGATATAGGATAGTTAACAATTTTAAAACTGATTTATATGTTAAATTTGATTAGTTGAATATGACCCCTTTAATTGTTAAATTAATTGACATGTAGAATAGTGATAATTACACTTTGAACCATCGACGTATGTTGGATTAATTGTTCTAGTATAAAATTGTAATTGAATGACAAGTGTAAAACCGTATAAATAATTAGTGGAATAATCTTTAATCTGCATGAAATGATAGTGTGGATTCTAGAGATAATTATATTAATTCGTACAAATAACAATGCGAATTAATACGGTTATTTCGGGATTATTTGAATTGATTATTAGATTGATATTAATTGTTGTTATTGCTTGTTTATTTACTTTGACACCATCACAGTTATCACACTGCAAGTTCCCTTTGCTATGTTTGATTTTGAATTGAATTGGAATCGGGTTGAAATGATAAATACCCAAATTGAACTTTGACCTAGGATAGAGAATTAAATAAAACCCGATTGGTCAATAATTTGATTTAAAAAATAAGCGAAGATTTTATTTGAATAAATAATATGGTTTTGAAATGAAGTTGAAATTTGAATTTTAATGAAAGGAAAATGTTAATATTTAATAATCTGAAACAAAATATTAACAATGTAATTGATGAAAAGAATGTTGTTAAATTTGAGAAATGATTGAATTAAGTTTGAAATGATTTAATAATTAAGTTTGAAATTATAATTAAGTTTGAAATTATTAAACTTTGAAATTATTTAATAATTAAGTTTTGAATTATTTAATAATTAAATAAGATTGAATTATTTAATGATTAAATTGAATTGAATTCTTTAATAAGTAAAATTGAACTTTTGAATAAGTGAACTTTTCTTCGTAAATAATTGAAATTGAGTTTCTTTATTAATTAAGTTCTTGGAAAATTATTTAAGTAAGTAAATAAGTGAAGTTGAATTTCTTTAACAAGAATTAAAATGTGATTTATTGAAATTAATGTAAGACTTGAAATTTAAAGAATTTGGTTTGATGAATATAATTTAATTAAATTGGTAAGTTTTGATATAAGGAAGTTGAATTTAAATAATGGATTTAATGAATTGAAAATTTAATAGAAATTATGTTTGAATGGCGAATTTACTTAATGAATATTGAATGAAATAGATAAATGAATTTAAATTGATTTGAATGTTGAATTAGATTAATTTAAATGATTTTCGAAATGAAACTGATATACGAACTTGAATCAATATTTGAAGTGTTTTAAATAAAAATTGAAATTGAATTGTAAGATCTTGAAATTATGAATGTGGAAGTTTTGAAACGTAAATTTTGGAAATTGGTTTTGAAAGACAAATGAAATGTTGATTTACGAATTCTATTTGAAAGTGAATTTGTTTTGGTTTTGAAATTTGTTAAATGACCAATCGGTGTAATAACTACGAAGGTTATTAAAGAGACCGGAATCGGTTATGGACATACTCTCTGTCTAAACCGAAACCACTTTAATAACTATACGCGGAGTGATGATCCAGAATGAAGTGGTTGGAATGATGTACGTGATGACTAAAGAAAGAGAACGATAATGGATAGCCTTGACACTTGTGTCAAATTGGAAATGACTAAAACAGGAGCCGTGCCGGGCCAATGGAGGATTTGCTACCTCAAGTGAACACACTTCTTCGAACTACTCATTACTTGTTGTCGATTGGTGCACCCTTGATTTTGGGAGTGTTGTTTCACGGTGTTGCGGGCGCTGCGGCGTTGCGTTCTCACCAGTCCGGATCAGGCAAACGGTAGTATCACTACCTTGGGTATTGCCTCATGTGCCTTGTCATACTTGTATTCCCTATTCGCGACCACTACGATTTTTTTTGTACCTTTAGTATATGGATTGCCCTCTGGTGACTTCCGGTTTTGGGGAAACTACGGTCTTGTATATGCTTTTGGGAATAAAAATGTGTTAAGGGTGGAATGGGCCATGACTTAACACTATTTTGATATCTTTATATTACTGATAGACATTATCTACTTATCGTACACTACTACATAGTAGATAGTTTAACGGATCCTTAAAGGATGGTTATTCCAAACATCCTTTGAGTTACTTGTATTTCAATTGCTATTTCACTTGAGTTGGATTTATTAATATAAGAATGTTAATCCTGACTCGAGTGTCTTGTGTTTTTGCTTTACGCTCGGGTCAGACTAAGTGTACCAGTATTCGAGACTCACCTTTGGAGTTGGAGCTTTGCTTGAAGATCCAGCCATCTATTCTGCTTTCAGCATTCGATGATTCCAGTGATGTATTCTGCTTTGTATTTGATGTATCGCATTACTCTTCCGTTGTATCTGGTTTAACTCTGATGTAACTTATACATTTATATAGTAGCTTCATGAACTACTATCTCCTTTATTTCCGCTGCATTTATTACTCTGTGTCTCTGATCTGTGGTTATTTATTTACTGTATATGTTCAGTTTTGCCAAATTTAAATTAACAACGCGGTATTTTGAGCAATTCAATTTCGGCATGAGTGTCTACCTATACACTTATAATGTATGCGAATGGTCCAAAATATCGGGTCGTTACAGTTGGTATCAGAGCTTTGGTAGCTCTAGGCAAAACTTAACATATAAGGTAAAAGTATTACAGAATCACTCTCATTCGAGTTTCAATCTCTTCCTTTCGACTCGATTTCTTAGAATTTTGGAACGTTCCCTACGGTTCCAAATTTCATTCGTGCCCTTTACTATTCGTCTCCTTTCAATTCTGGAGCATCACATAACTCCACTTCGAATGACCCTTATAGTGAATCGGCGGTCTCGCCAAACTTCGAATGATTTGTAAAGGGGTGAAACTCCTTTACAATTGGCATTGATTTACCGGAGATTTCTATATCCTCGGTTTACGATGCTATCTATCTCCTGCTATACCTGAATTATATTTCTTATGATCGAATGTCGATTTACCTTGGAATTCCACATCGATCTTATTCTTGAAGTCACGGTCGACCCGGTTAAGGTTGCCCGAGATTTATATAAACTTATTTATCTTCTTATTTCGTTATTTAATCATCCTATCTTCGGTTTCAAACCTATCATCGAATCGAAATTCTCTTTGATTTAAGTCCATCAAATTTGAATCCCTATCCTTATTTTGAAAATTCATTCCTGTATCGTCGAGCAAAGAAATGTATTTGTAAGCTAATATTTAAAATGTTTATATATTGTGTTGTTTGAGTTGCTGAAGTTGATTTGGGTTTTCGATCGATTCGTCTGATCAACGCTATCGATAGGATTTCCAAAACACTTGAGCAGAGCAAACTGACACAATATTGTTTTCAAATTTGTTTGATTATATTGTAAAAATATAAGTAAAATTTTCTGGAATTTAATAAGTTAATTAAATTGGTTGTTTGAAATGATAATATTTGATTATCATTTATTGTTCTAAATGAATTTATAAATATGGTTTATAAATTGATTTGGAATTTGAAATGAATTTAATTCAGAAATTTGAGAATTTAGTTTCCAGTGATTTCGAACTTTGGTTTTAAAATTTTAAAGTATATATTATTGAAAGTATTTTCGAACAGAAATCGTTTTCAAAGAATTTTAAATATTGAAATCAGTGCTCTTCTCTTTGTCGCTAGAAAATAATCTCGGTGATGGCAGCCGCATCATCGACATTCATTTTCGAGTTTCGAAGTGGAGAAACCATTCTGTAGCTTTGCTACGGTTTGTTTTGGAAAAATATTTTGATTTGAATTTCTTAAGTATGACTTGATTATATATATATGGGTATATTATTTTAAATTTAATTTGATTTAATATATATAATATATACATAATTATTTCTAAAGAGTTTGAAATTAAACGAAAATTAAATTCTTAAAATCATGTTAAAGATGTTTGCAATTATAAATAAAGCTAAATTTTGGATAAATATTTAAACTTGAATAATTGAATTGGAAAAATTTTATTTGTATATTGTTCAACTGCATTCTAATACAACTTACCTAAATCATTCAGAAGTTGAATATGTAATTGGATAATATATAAGATAAATTGAATTTATAAATAAAATTTGAGTGTTTATAATAAATGTTATACACTAAATTTTGATTATAAAGATGTTAATAGAGTTGATAGGATAATAAGTAAACTCAGTTAATAATGAAATAAATTTGTTTTGAAAGAATTAATAAATTTGTTTTGAAAGAATTAATAAATTTGTTTTGAAAGAATTAATAAATTGAAATTTGATCAACATATGAAAATACCTTGAATTTAAAAGAAATTAATAGATGTAAATTAATTTAAATCGAAACTTTTATGTTTTAAATTAATTTATATGGGTTAAATATATGTGAGTAGATATATTAAGTAGAATAAATTTAACAATAATTTGGAATAAAGAAGAATTTAAAATTGTTGAAGGAAATATGATTATAATAAAAGACTATTCAAATTTATGGTTTTAGAAATTGTAAATTGAAGATAATTGGATAATAAGATAATGAATTTAGAAATAGTTGAGATTGATTTTAGTGAAATCAAATGGATTAAATCAATTATTGAATATCAATTAATTTAAATTTATATGGTTTAAATTAATTGTTATTATGTATTTCAAATCTGTTTTTCTTTCTGGTTATTTCTATTCTCCTACCTCATTCCTTTTCGGGGACGAAAGTTTTGAGTGGGGGAGAGTGTAACGACCCGTAAATTTCAACTGTTTTAATAACGTAATTAGTTAAAATTTTGTGAAATTATAAACGGTAAAATTTCAAATAAAAATTTAATATTTGGAATACGTCTAGTTAAACATAGCGACTGGTAAATTTTCGTCCGAAAATATGAAAGTTTATTTCGCGCGTAAATTTACTTCAATTTAATCAGTTAAAAAGCGATGAAAATAAAATGTTTCCAAAACCTAAATATTTTTACATAGAAAAATTCTAAAACATCTTCTGAGCAAGATGTCAGTTTGTCGTTTTTCCAAATTCGGACATCTTTGGCTCCGTCGGTCTTATTTTCTTGCGTTTTTCTTGTATTTTTCGCTAGTAGAAAATTCGAATTTTATAATTCAATCATACCACTGATACCTATATACTATTTTGATCGTCTTGTCGTGCCGATCTCAACGGTATATTCATTTCTGTTTTTGAACCCCGGTACGTGACAGAAACCGTGAAACGGGTAACCGCATCGGTACGACTTTTGTTGTTTGTGATGCTTCATTGTCCACCGTTTAAAACAAATGGTCACTTGCTTTTATTTCGCACGGTGATCGAAGTGACCATTGCCATCCCCTATATTTAATATATTCTATTTTGGTCTGTTCGTTCATCATTTCGTTTGCATAATATAATATAAACCATAGTTGTACAGTTTTAAGAAGTCTGTTCATATTTGTTGAAACCACTTTCTTTCTCCTCTTCTCTTAATTATAATTTGTGCCTGCACGTCTTCATTTGTATTCACTTTCACAAATCCATGCCTTCCCATCAGACCTCACCCTTGGCCAAAGCTTTGCATGTCAGTCGATCTCCACTCCACATGGCCGCACTTACCATTGCAACTGCACCGTCTCTCCCCACTGGCCTTCATCACCACGGCATCAACAACCCGTCATCTCCGCCCAGATTTCTCCATGGAAACAACCAACGCCACTCCACCAAGCCACGTCACCGCCTAGACATATAACAACCGCAAAACCCTTCTCCTTGCTCTCGTCTTCCACCACACATGAACCGGACCCATTCGCCACCAACACCGAACACTTCTTCCCTTCCAGTCGAGCTCAGGTGCCATGGAAGTTGTACCTCCTTCTTGTTAGCCTTGCCTGCAACTTCTCTTATTCCTATTTGTGAAGGTATTTATATAATATAATAATTTGTTTATTAGTATCTCTATTGAGAAGTTTTTAAGTATATATATATATATACATCTTAGTTTATATATTTATGCCAGCCATTCTCTCATCACAAACCTGAGCAGCCTCCTCTTCCTTAAACTAATTTATATGTAAGTTATACATTTTGGTTTAAATAAATATATATATATATATATATTATGATGGCTTATAAATTTTGTATATATAGAGAAAGTTATATAAGTCTTTTAATATGTTAGTTTTTTGGGTTAGTCTATGTATATGAGTTATATATATGCTGCACGTATACATTAACTTGCAAAAGGTTATAACAGGTGTATGTATGTAATAAATTGGCAACGAATTATATAAGTATAATATATTATGATCTATTTATGTCAGTATGGTGAACTATGTATATATTATAAAACTTTGTTCTGGTTATACATATAGAAAATCAAGTATATGTAAACTATATAACTTATTATTTATAAAATAATGTAAGTTTAAGTATTTGTTGAAGTATGCACGTGTGTATATAGCTCATATTTCGTGGAAAAATTATATGTATCGATTTTTGAATTACATTATATTATATAAAGGCCTTATTTTATTTTAACATAGATATATAAGTTTTGCCTTGTTTGTATAGGTAGATTCATGAGATTTGTTTCCAAGTATATGTATAAACAAAATGTTTCATTACAGATTTTTCAGAATAGAATGTATGTTTATCATAGAAGTAGTTTGCATCTGGCTATTTATAGTCTGATCTGTATATTTGTTTATTAGTATATATTATTATATCAGAGCTTGTATATCCGGATTTGTAGTTTATCTTCATATATATATATATAGTTTGTATATATATTGCTTTAGTCGATCTAATAGTCAAATGAAGAAATTATTATATGGTGATGCAGTATATATATAAGCTATATTATATTTCATAAGGCTACACATGTATGTCGTAGTATTATGTACGTCTCAGTATTGGGTTATATAAGTTATATATTTCATGTTATTGTATAAGAGGTATATATTTATATATTTAGAGTGTTATCTTATATATATATATATATATATATATATATTCTAGTATATAGTCTTTTGGATCAGTTATACAGTGATTTGCATAGAATAGTTATAGACCGTTTATGTGTTTATTTATAAGTATATGTATTCGTTTATTTCAAATTATACTATGCAAATATGTTTGTTTTATATGTGTTTTTATTTAAAAACTATGATTTTGAAATACATATATATTTAATTTAATATATGTTTAAAATTTATATTGATTTGAAAATAATAATAATAATATAATGTACATTTCATTTATGTGATATCAAACTGATTTTGGTTCTTGATTTCCAATCTATCAGCTTTGCCATCAAATCCTTTTCTAGCTCACTTCACTTTGAGATTGTTGTTGGATTGGACGATTATCTGGATCGTAATCCAATTCGCAGCTTGTTGTGTATCAAATTCCTCTAGCTTCGAAAGGTGAGCAATCACTCACGATTAACGTTCTTTTATTTATTAAATTTGATTTCAATTGAAACGACAATTGAAATATGCTGCTGTTAGATATTTACACTGTTGTTACCTACATCAGTTCACCTATGACATCTGACACCATTATCTGTTAGATATGCAATGATAATACAGTTGGCTGATAATTGATTGATTGTTGATGTTTAATTAGACGTTAATTGTAAATGTTAAAGTGATAGATAGTATGCAATTGAATTTGATATAGGATAGTTAACAATTTTAAAACTGATTTATATGTTAAATTTGATTAGTTGAATATGACCCCTTTAATTGTTAAATTAATTGACATGTAGAATAGTGATAATTACACTTTGAACCATCGACGTATGTTGGATTAATTGTTGTAGTATAAAATTGTAATTGAATAACAAGTGTAAAACCGTATAAATAATTAGTGGAATAATCTTTAATCTGCATGAAATGATAGTGTGGATTCTAGAGATAATTATATTAATTCGTACAAATAACAATGCGAATTAATACAGTTATTTCGGGATTATTTGAATTGATTATTGGATTGATATTAATTGTTGTTATTGCTTGTTTATTTACTTTGACACCATCACAGTTATCACACTGCAAGTTCCCTTTGCTATGTTTGATTTTGAATTGAATTGGAATCGGGTTGAAATGATAAATACCCAAATTGAACTTTGACCTAGGATAGAGAATTAAATAAAACCCGATTGGTCAATAATTTGATTTAAAAAATATGCGAAGATTTTATTTGAATAAATAATATGGTTTTGAAATGAAGCTGAAATTTGAATTTTAATGAAAGGAAAATGTTAATATTTAATAATCTGAAACAAAATATTAACAATGTAATTGATGAAAAGAATGTTGTTAAATTTGAGAAATGATTGAATTAAGTTTGAAATGATTTAATAATTAAGTTTGAAATTATAATTAAGTTTGAAATTATTAAACTTTGAAATTATTTAATAATTAAGTTTTGAATTATTTAATAATTAAATAAGATTGAATTATTTAATGATTAAATTGAATTGAATTCTTTAATAAGTAAAATTGAACTTTTGAATAAGTGAACTTTTCTTCGTAAATAATTGAAATTGAGTTTCTTTATTAATTAAGTTCTTGGAAAATTATTTAAGTAAGTAAATAAGTGAAGTTGAATTTCTTTAACAAGAATTAAAATGTGATTTATTGAAATTAATGTAAGACTTGAAATTTAAAGAATTTGGTTTGATGAATATAAGTTAATTAAATTGGTAAGTTTTGATATAAGGAAGTTGAATTTAAATAATGGATTTAATGAATTGGAAATTTAACAGAAATTGTTTTTGAATGGCGAATTTACTTAATGAATATTGAATGAAATAGATAAATGAATTTAAATTGATTTGAATGTTGAATTAGATTAATTTAAATGATTTTCGAAATGAAACTGATATACGAACTTGAATCAATATTTGAAGTGTTTTAAATAAAAATTGAAATTGAATTGTAAGATCTTGAAATTATGAATGTGGAAGTTTTGAAACGTAAATTTTGGAAATTGGTTTTGAAAGACAAATGAAATGTTGATTTACGAATTCTATTTGAAAGTGAATTTGTTTTGGTTTTGAAATTTGTTAAACGACCAATCGGTGTAATAACTACGAAGGTTATTAAAGAGACCGGAATCGGTTATGGACATACTCTCTGTCTAAACCGAAACCACTTTAATAACTATACGCGGAGTGATGATCCAGAATGAAGTGGTTGGAATGATGTACGTGATGACTGAAGAAAGAGAACGATAATGGATAGCCTTGACACTTGTGTCAAATTGGAAATGACTAAAACAGGAACCGTGCCGGGCCAATGGAGGATTTGCTACCTCAAGTGAACACACTTCTTCGAACTACTCATTACTTGTTGTCGATTGGTGCACCCTTGATTTTGGGAGTGTTGTTTCACGGTGTTGCGGACGCTGCGGCGTTGCGTTCTCACCAGTCCGGATTAGGCAAACGGTAGTATCACTACCTTGGGTATTGCCTCATGTGCCTTGTCATACTTTTATTCCCTATTCACGACCACTACGAATTTGTTTTGTACCTTTAGTATATGGATTCCCCTCTGGTGACTTCCGGTTTTGGGGAAACTACGGTTTTGTATATGCTTTTGGGAATAAAAATGTGTTAAGGGTGAAATGGGCCATGACTTAACACTATTTTGATATCTTTATATTACTGATAGACATTATCTACTTATCGTACACTACTACATAGTAGATAGTTTAACGGATCCTTAAAGGATGGTTATTCCAAACATCCTTTGAGTTACTTGTATTTCAATTGCTATTTCACTTGAGTTGGATTTATTAATATAAGAATGTTAATCCTGACTCGAGTGTCTTGTGTTTTTGCTTTACGCTCGGGTCAGACTGAGTGTACCAGTATTCGAGACTCACCTTTGGAGTTGGAGCTTTGCTTGAAGATCCAGCCATCTATTCTGCTTTCAGCATTCGATGATTCCAGTGATGTATTCTACTTTGTATTTGATGTATCGCATTACTCTTCCGTTGTATCTGGTTTAACTCTGATGTAACTTATAATTTTATATAGTAGCTTCATGAACTACTATCTCCTTTATTTCCGCTGCATTTATTACTCTGTGTCTGTGATCTGTGATTATTTATTTACTGTATATGTTCAGTTTTTCCAAATTTAAATTAACAATGCGGTATTTTGAGCAATTAAATTTCGGCATGAGTGTCTACCTATACACTTATAATGGATGCGAATGGTCCAAAATATCGGGTCGTTACAATGCAGTAGCAACTGCTTCAGCCCAAAAATTCTTTTTTATACCACTGCCATTGAGGAGAGTTCGAGCACATTCTTGCAAGGTGCGATTTTTTCTTTCAACCACTCTATTTTTGTATGGTGTTCGTGGAAATGAAAAATTATGAGTAATTCCCTTTTTGTTACAAAAGTTTGTAAATAATTCATTTTCAAATTCTCCATCGTGATCACTTCTTATACTTTTTATTTTTAGATGCATTAGAGTTTTAATTCCTTTAGCAAAAAATTTAACATTTCAAATGTATCACTTTTATGCTTTAAAAATAGCGTCTAAGTTTATCTTGAAAAATCATCTACAATTACAAAGACGTATTTATTTTTATTTATCGAACGTACTTGAGTTGGACCAAAAAAGTCCAAATGAAGTAATTCAAGAGGTTGTTTAGTAGAGATTTCCTTTGTAGATTTAAACTAGCTTTTTTTTAATTTTCCAAGTTGACATGCATCGCATAGATCTTTAACTTTGAAATTTATTTTGGGTAATCCTCTTACCAAATTATTTTTAGCCAATTTTTTTATATATTTGATGTTTATATGACAAAATCTTTTATGCCATATCCATGGATCATCATGATTTGCGGTTAAGCATAAATCATTATTACGATTAATATTCATGTTTAGAATATAAATATTTCGATTTCTTGTTCCTTCAAAAATTAAAGTTTTATTTTGATCATAGGTATTGCATTTATCTTTTTCAAAATTGATTTTACATCCCTTATCGCATAATTGGCTTATACTAAGTAAATTATGTTTTAAATTCTTAACTAATAAAACATTTGAAATAATAGGAGAAGTGGATATACCGACACTGATGACATTTCCAGTTTCGATAACATATTTTTTGGAATTATCCCCAAAAGTAACCGTGCCACCGTCCATGAAAGTGATGTTTGATAGCATGTGTGCATTTCCCGTCATATGTTTGGAGCATCCACTATCGGGTATCCATTTCTCCTTATTATTGGTTTTGTTTTTGGGTACCTGCAAAATAATAAAAAGTTTTAATTGGTACCCAATTTATTTGTTAGGGTCCTATGTGTTAGTATGAGAAGTTAGCCATACCCATGAGGGTTTGGAACCTTTAGAGATGTAATTTTCATTATGAACTATACCTTTTAGATATATATCTATGTGTTTTTGTCTAATCAATTTGTTATTTGTTTTAGGGATCCATATTCTGATCATTTTTGTTTGATTTTCATGTTTAGATTTTGTTTTTCTAAAATTCGTATATAATGTACTATACTTCTTGAATCTTTGATTATTATTAGAAACCAGATTATTTCTAGAATGTTTATGAATTTTTTCATTAAATCCTAATCCCTTCCTATTTCCTGATGGTTTTGAAATCTTTATCAAATTATCTAGATTTTGCTTTCCTTTATTAAATTTTGAAACATTATTAGTAATTTTATCTAATTTATTTTTGAGATCAGAAATTTCTAAATTAGCAAATTCTAAATTTTGTTTTAATTCATTCTTTCCTTTTTCAAGTTTAAATTCTCTATTTTGTTATTCTTTGTATCATGTCTTAAAGTAGCATTTTGAGATGATAATTTTTTACATTCTTTTTGTGCTAATTCTAATTCTTCTTCTAAAATAGTTTTCTCGTCTTTTAACAATCCAATTCCTAATTCAGCTCTATTTAATTTTTCCATATTTTATTTACTTAATTTTTTAATTCTCTATACTTGTCATCTAATTCTATACTAATTTCAAAATTTTCCTCATATGTTAATTTAGGATGTACCTCATTTGTGTTAGCTATGAAGCAAACATTTGCTTGTTCTGAGTCACTATCACTATCAGACGACTAGGAAGAGTCAGAATCATCCTAAGTTAATTGACATGCTCCTCTCTTTTTCTTGAAATTTTCAAATTTGTTTTTATTTTTATCATTGTTGAGTAGTGGACAGTCTTTCTTCATATGTCCAAATTTATCACACCGAAGCACTTCATTGATGTTTGATTTGAGGAATTTGTGTTGCTGTTGTTTTGAAATTTCATCATCTTTTTGAACTTCTTGAACTTGTTGTAATTTTTGGCTATGAACACAATCTCATCTTCTTCCAAGTCGAAGTTGTCGTTACTTGCTTGAAATGCAATGTTTTTCCTTTCTTGATTTTGCTCATTTCTTGCTTTGTTTGTGCCTTCATGGGTAATTTGTAATGTACATCATATATCATAAGCAGTAGTGCAAAGCATGACTCGTGAAAACTCATTTTTATCAAGTGAGCAAAATAAAACATTCATAGCTTTGGCATTGTTAGATGCCTCTGCTTTTTGTGCATCAGTCCATGTGCTAATATCAGTGTCAGGTGCTTCATATTTATTTTGAGTTGCTATCCATATTTCTAACCCATTTGCCTCCATAAAAATTCACTTGCGTGTTGACCAATAAGCATAATTAGAACCAGTAAATAGTGGTGGACGAGCAGTTGATTGACCTTCTTGAAATGTACTTGCCATTTTTAATGATTTCAATTACGTGTTACTGTAGATTGAAATAACCTTGCTCTGATACCAATTGAAAGTCTTGAGGATCGTATACTATCTAACTTGTGTATAATATGCAAGTATATAAATCAATGCAATAGTAGATAATAAGTAGTAAAATAGAAAAACGTGCAAACCAGGGTTTTTATACTGGTTCAGACCTCCCGTCCTAAGTCCAGTCCCGAAGCTCCCCTTCGGTATTTCCTTTAAATAAATTAACCTCACTTTGCCCGGAGGAATAGGCTAATACAAAAGTATCTCTGACAATCTTGTGTTCCAATAACACAGTTTTTGACATACAGTACAAATCTTCCTATGATCTTCTTTGAGTATATGAATAAGAATGCTTTGAGTTGTAGGAAGTGATTTAACCAAAATTCTGTTTTGGTTATAATGGATTGAGAGTATGTAAACAATGTATATGCAAGAGAGTGCTTAGAAATCAAGAGAGTAAAGAATAAATTAATTCACGTTCTAGCGATTTTTACTTCTCAATCAAAGTGGTATTTATAGATTCAGAAAGTTGCAAATGAAAAATTGTTACTCTTGGAGAAAGTATCTTTATTTTAATGGCTGCAACTCTTCAGTGTAAGATGATTTCCTTCTGATTCAAAAATAGAAGTGTCTTTTCATATGTGACAGTTTTGCCCATGACAGTTTTGTATGGTAACGTCCTTAGACGTCTGTGACTTGTTTAATTTTTAATCAGAGACTTGCCTTAGACGTCTGATGTTTTATCACAGACGTCTGTGAGGTGTAAAAACTGTTTTTCACCTTATTTTTATGTACATGAAATTGTGTATACTCGTATATTCATATATACTCAAGGAGACCTTAACAATATTATATCTAGGACTCTTTTATAGTAGAATAACCTTAGTATGGTCAATGAATCTTCGTTTCTCTTTGAGTTTTGATACCTTCGAGCATGGTGCTTCTTGAAGCATATACCTACAATCTTGATAAGGTCTACATAAGTGTATGATTGTATAGTTGTTATCATTGAAACATAAATTGGAGGTTCTAACTGCCGGGTCAACAGAGAAACTTCCACCAGTGTACTAGTAGGCCCACCCGTACATCGGTCGATACCACTAGTGGTCTATGTTTCCACCTGAAGTCGATGCATTAGGTCTTTCTGTGTTAAAAATAAATAAATCTAAAAAATACAAATTTCTAAATTGTTTTTTAATTAGAAAAAAGTTTGATACTAAAAAGGAAATCTTTTTGATATAAATTATTTTAAAGTTTAATTATCTAATTTACATTAAAGAGAAGGGTGATAATTTTGAAGTGTACATTTTAAAATGTTTGAATAGAGTTATCTTTGAATATCGATATTTGAAAATTTGTTTACTTAAATTATTTGTTAAATAAATAAAGGCTCAATTTATTTATCATTATAAAATACTGAAAAAGGATTTGTAGATGGGGTTTTAAATATTATTTCATAAGTGGTTTAATAATTTTATGGTAGTAAGTAAAAATATTTAAATTGGGAATTTTGTATAATAAATTTTTTGGAATATGATAAATCATGAAATGTATGATATGTGGAGAGTTGGCGTAACATGGTACACTATATAAGTTGTATTATCATGTTAATTATTCGTGTGTACTAGTTTATAATTTATTTAATTGTCTTATACATTTTACTTATCATCATTCGTGTATGCCTTGACATGCTTATATGTTGTTGTGTATTTATGCAAATGTTTTAAAGATGAATTGAAACTTGATGTGCTAAATGTATTAAAATCATCTTAGTGACACCGGGATTAAACGATATTTGACTGGGGTAATATCGTTAGTGCGGACGTAATAAATAATCTTTAATAACAGTTGTAGTAGCTTGGTCAACACTTTTTGAGAGTTAGGATAAACTACCAAAACTGCCCCTCTACATATGTTACGAAATCTTAATATCACTTAAAAATAGGATCTAATAAATAAACTTCCTTTACCAATTCAAAACGCCCTTCTATAAATATTATGAAATCTTAATATCACTAAAAAATAGGATCTGAAAATAAACTTCCTTTACAGATTCGGTCTTTATTAATTAATAATAGAAATGAAAATTCATACTAACAAAAAATAAGACGTTGCAACTTAGAAATAAAAATAAAAACTAACTATACATGATTTCAACACAAAAATATGGCTAAATATTGTGCAAACCATTTTCTCTTGAATGTGTTAAACATGTACAAGTAGTAAACAATTCATGCGCCAAGTGTGTTCCATCGTCACATGCGATGCGCATGCCGGAACACTCATAATAATAATTTGTTTAAAGTGTGGTGAGACACCAGACAGACTAGTTAACTATCGTAGCCATACTGATTCAAGGTCCCACCTTGAACCGTGGCGATTCAACCTTATTGTCATAGTCTACTGAATGGGCACGAAAGGCAAGGTGAGGCGACATGATGTAGTGGTGTATCGATGGATAATCTAGTGAGCTAGTGAGGTAGTGTGGTAATGAGTGAAATATTGCAGCTAAAAAGTCATGTAAAGGCACCCAACACTGGACCGAGGGGACAACAAGATCCTTAGTGTCAATATAGCATTTGGCATATTGAAAGTGAAAAGGAATGAACTAGATATTTATACATCGATCATTTATTTGTGTGTTTAATAATAAAGGTGAAACTAATAAAAGTAAATAGGAGTGTATTCCTAGTTAACTAGAGTTGCAGCTGAGATTTATTATAAATAGTGCCTAGATGTGTGTGTTATAACCTTGTGTGTACATTGAGATGTAGGTAAGTGTAGATTAGTGAGTGTATGACATATAACATTATATACACTTGTTGCTTATATCATGTTATACTATTGTTCACTGTTACACTCATAGCTAGTTTCTAGCCTTACTTGGGGTGTGTTATTTGTGTAACAACCTTGGATCTGACTGAGGTGGTAATTCATGACGTATTGTTATAGACATGCGACTCTTTTGGGCTATGTTTTTGTGATGGAGCAGATGATGATGATGTACCGTTTGTATTGTTTTGCAGTGTTAGCCTCACATGATGTCATATATTGTTGTGATATATATATATATATATATATATCAGGTTTGTGATGTATAATTTTGTGTAGACAATGATATATATATATATATATAATCTTTTGGTTAGATATGTACTAGACATGTATGTATTATTTTTGTGATGTCCCTCTACACTGACATTAGTATGTATATATTACCTTTTTGGTTGCTTCCAATGTTGTATTTATAGGATATTATATATATAGGAAAATAGGCATAAGGACAAACTTAGAAAAAAAATTAGGCGGAAGGACAACTAAGTTTGTTTTTTAGGCTGAAGGACAATGCTAGTTATAACTACCATTTTGTATAGTGTAAAACTAAATATAATGATATATATAACTAGCATTTTGTATAGTGTAAAAGTTGAATATAATGCTAATTATAACTAGCATTTGTCCTTCAGCCTAAAAATGAAACTTGGTGTCCTTCAACCTAATTTTTTTTTCAAAGTTTGTCCTTTTCCTTAATTCCCTCTTATATATACATATGTGTGTGTGTGTGTAACGACCCGATATTTTCAACCATTCGCATCCACACATGCCGGACTTGAATTGCTCAAAATACCAAATTGTAAATATAAATTTGGAAAAAACTCAGAATATACAGTAAATAAATCACAAATCATGGACATAGAGTAATATAACAATGCAGCGGAAGAAAAGAAATAGTAGTTCATGAAGCTACTATATATATATACATCAGAGTTAACAAGATACAACAAAAATCACGAATACAAAGATGTCTCAATACAATAGTCAAATACAAGAACAGAATACATCATTGGAATCAACTGGATAACTGAAAGCAGAATCTATAGATGGATCCAAGCGAAGCTCCAACTCCAAAGGTGAGTCTCGAATACTGGTACAACTCAGTCTGACCCGAGCGTAAAGCAAAACACAAAACACTCGAGTCAGGACATACATACTTATACAATGTAAACCAACTCAAGTGAACTGTAATAAAGATGCACAAGTAACTTAAAGGATGCTTGGGACCGCCCATCCTTTAAGGATCCGTTAAACTATCTACTATGTAGTAATATTCGCTATTATAATAATGTCTAATAGTAAAATAAACTTACTTTTAAATAGCATTAAGGAGTTACCCATATTCCCCCTAACACATAATAGTCCCAGTAGTCTATCCAGTATTAGCGTACCTCGAGATCGGGAGGCTACCCTAAATACTCCACAGGCTACGGCACAAAACCAAACTCGTAGTAAAGCTCGCTATGGTAGGTGACACGGCACAACTAGGCAATGCCAGGGTAGATATACCAATTACGCATCCGGACTAGTGGTAACGCATAGCAGCCACCACCGCCCACCTCGGAACACACTCCCAAATCAAAAATCGAAGGGTGGCCACAAAATCAATCACAAAGTAATAGAATGGTATCGAAGAAATGTGTCCGATCAGAGGTGCTACCTCATTGGCCCGTCGATCGCTCCTGTTTTAGCCACCTTATGCCAACTCACGGGAGTCGGGTCCACGTATATACCTCAATAGGATCGTCGCCACCATCCTACTTCATTCTGGAATCTCCACTGCGTACACGGTTGTCAAAGTGGTTTTCAGTATCAGCAGAGAGTATGCCCATATCCGATCCCGGTCTCTTTTCCAACCAATCGTTATTATAACCCATAGATATTTATTTCGAAATAATTTATACCTCAAACAAAATATCATATCCATTTCAAACTAGTTTATACTTCAAAACAAAAATATCATATCCATTTCAAAACTAGTTTATACTTCAAAGCCAAAATATCATTTGAACAAACCCAAATTTCCAATCACTGAATATTTCTTTCAATTTATTTAAACTTGAAATATTACTTTTTAAATCATCTTAAACCAAAACCACTTTATAAAGCCATATTCTTAAATCTTAAATTGCAAATCAATATATTCAAAACAATTCTTAATTAAATACTATTTCAAATAAATTCATTTCCAAAAGTCATAGTACTTTCAAAGTTATAACACCTTTGAAACCAAACACTTTGAAACCATAATAATTTGGAACCATATCAATTTAAAATATTATCATTTGGAAATCATAATATTTAGAAAGATCATAACACCCTTAAAAATAATATTCATTACCAAAGTTATAGCATTTTTAGTTCATTCGTTCAATTATACCAATTTCGAAGACATTGTATTTACTAATAAAATTCAAAAATGGTTTATATTTCACCTCAAAACATATTCATTTAAACCATTTAAATTCAATGTCAAGATCTTCCAAAATAATATTCATTTCCAAAGTTCATTGAAATTTCAGCCACAACAGCACTTATAAAGTGTTATGGTAAATATATTAACATTTCAAAAACATTGTCAAATTCAAAACAGCAGCACCTATAAAGTGCTACAGTAGGTATTAGAATTTCAAAACAGTTCAGTTTCAGAAACATCAGCACTTATAAAGTGCTGTAGTATACATATTGGTATTTTCAGAAATAGTTCAAATTTAGAAACAGCAGCACTTATAAAGTGTTGTAGTATTCTAGTTATTTCGAAACATAGTTAAATTTCAGAAACAGCAGCACTTTGGAAATGCTGCCAATAAAATTCCAGATTTATTATTACATTTCAGAAACTTTAAAACTTTAATTTTTACCATTTTAACTTATAAAACATATCTCACATTTCAGAAATATTCATTTGGATATCAATTTACTTATAGTTTACACAAATAACTTTTATGATTAAAATATCCAAATTTACTATAATTCATTTATTAAGTCAAAAGTGCACTATTTACTTAACTTTTTATTTTAACAAATAACTTAACACTTTATTTGAAATACCCATTTCATAAACAAAATATTCTTTTAATAAGTCAAACTTCACATTACTAATTAAAACCAAATTTTCCATTATAAAGTTAATTCATAATTTAAGATACATTTTTCCATTTTAAATCATAATTATTTATTTTACAAAACATATCTATTTCATAAAATAAAATCTATTACAATCACTAGGTTAGATTTAGAATTCCACATTAAATCAAATTTTATTATTAAGTTATTTACCATCAATAAAGATCTTTAAATAGCAATTTAAAACCAATTATTAATATATAAAGATTCCAACTTATAGAAAAACCAATATAACTTTATAATTTAAATCAAACCACTTATTGACTTATAAAAATTCCATGTATTTAAAATCATTGAATCAAATTTTTAAGTAAAATTTTCATATATCTTAAAACTTAAAAATACTTAAAAAAAATTAAGAAAATATTATTAAATATATAACCATGGGTCTGTATAATATTTTCTAACCTAGGTCAAGTGATACGGATATATATCATTTCAATCCGTAATTTAAAAAGAAAAATCCAAGTTCTATCATTTCAAACCCGCAATCCCAAGTCAAATAAACTACAATAAAAATCACTCGAGCCTATCATTTCAGCTCATAATGATTTTTCCTTATTCTAAAGTCCGTTCGGGTATGTATCATTTCAACCTATAGTGAAAAGGGAACTTGTAGTGTGAGATACAGAAAATAAAATAACAGTAGAGCATATAATATCATATCAGGTGATGTAACAAATATATAAGCAGTATATAACATCATATAATCATATCACAGGCATATATGAACATAGCATATTAATTTCTACAATTCACATGTCATTGTTTCACAATTATATAAGTACAAATGTCGAGAGTGATAAACTCACCTTTTAAAGCTGAAGATAACAATTCTAGACACACAACTGAAACTCCGAAAAGCACGACAAAGCACGAACAAGATTTTTGAGTGAATGAAGAGCCAAGATTCAATCTTGTAAACAACCAAATACAACAATCATAAGTATAAGATTCAACACAAAATTTAGAAATCAAAACAGTGGAAAGATATGAACAAATGACATAACCTTGCTTCAAACATCAGGTGGGCTCGGCCATGGTCTCACAGGGGCTAGACCATCATCATGTGGCTCGGCCACATCATGTTGTGCTCGGCCAAAGTGGTTTAAAGGCAAGCAAATGCACAGCCATGGCTTGGAAATTGAAGGGATGGAGGTTACAACTTCATTGGAAGGCCAAAAGGTCAAAAGTATGCAACATTTTGGTTCGGCCATAGCCCATAGTGGCTCGGCCCTGGCTTGTATCTTGGTCAAGGCACACGGCAAGGAGTGGGTCATGGCATGGTGTGGAGGAGGTGGTGAAACAAGGAGTGGCTGAGGAAAAGGAGGAAGGGGATGTAACATATCTGCTCGGCTAGGATTTAAACAAGGAGATGGTGATGGATCTTGATCTAGGGGTCACGGCCATGGCATGGGGTGATGGAGGAGGTGATGGTCGGTCATAGGTGGAGTTGGAGATGGGATGGTGGTCGGCACAAAGGTGGAGGCCGAGCATACATGGAAGAAAAACAAAGAAAAGGGAAAAAGGAAATAGAAAAAGAAGAAGAGGAAGCCATGGATCTTGCATATTTTTTTCTTTCTAGAAATACAATGAGAAAGTGGAGATGAGAATGAGATGTTTTGGGAAGTTTTTATGCATGATAGGCAAGAGAAATTCACGGCTAGTTTAAAGGAATTAATGGCTAAGGTAAGTAATAAAGAGGTTAGGCAAATAAAAAGGCAAAAGTTTGAATGGTTTGGAAAATAAAAAGGCAACAAATAACTTGATGTATTTAAATTTTTATTTGTTAGGAAATGAGAAATAAATCTTGTACGTGATTTGAGATAGAAATACACGGCCAAGAAAGACAAGAGTGAATGGCTATGGAGTGTAAATGCTAGAAAAACAAAAGACAAGAATTTAAAACAATGTAACCTATGTCTCTTAAAATTTTCCAAGCCATTTATTTGCACAAATTTCTTTCTAGAAATGAAATGAGAAGTAAATGTGTACGTGAATTATGAAGTGGAAAGCACGGCTAAAAGATGGTTTGGACGGCAAGCAATGGAGTGAATGCTAGGAAAATAATAAAGAGGCTAGGCAAATAAAAGGCAAGAATTTAAACAATGTAACGTATGTCTCCTTGATTTTTTCCATGCCATAAATAAAAAGATATACACAAGTAAAATCCAATAAATAAAATAAATTCTAGACAAAACAAAATAGAAAAATAAAGAGATGGACATAGGGAAAATATAAAATAAAATACAGAAAATAATTGCGTGTAAAACGTTGTGTTTTATACATTTCAAAATGTATAAATCAGAATTTTACGAAACAAAAAGCAGAACAGATATCAGAAATATATTCTGCTTCAAAGAAAAAGACTGAAATTTAAAAATTCAAATATAAAAATTTTAACTGAAATTCAAAATTTGACCAAAGTTGACCAAAACATGAAATTTACAGAAAATGTTTATTTTATTGTATTTGGAAAATAAATTACAATCAAATTCCAAACTTACATTGAAAAATTCTAAAAATTCCATTTTAAATGATTTAAAAATCAAAGTTTTCAAAATAAAAATTTAATAAAAATATTTACAAAATTATGGGTTGTTACAGTGTGTGCGCGCGTGCATTTGTATATGTGTATGTACTATTTTTGCATTCTTTTATGCTGAGAAACTCCTAATAACATTATTTTTTATAGAGACGAGATACGTGCATGTGACTATATTTATTGTGTTTAGCATGTATTCATGTTGGCCCAAAAGAATGTGTACAATGGAGTGTCCATTATAGTCACATTCTCTATACTATCATACAATATTACTAAAGTATTACTCTTTGGTACTTTGGGTTTAGGGTGCGGTGTCATAGGAACACAATGAACAACTATGAATCGTACAACAAACGAAAGACCTCTTACTAATGACGCCAATGCTGGGGTTGAAGTAGGTGAAGATGATGATGAACAAGTCAAAGAACAAGGAGAAGATGGTGTGGATTCAAATATAATATTGTAAATATTAAGATTTATGATAATAATGAGGACTTGTAGCATGTACATTTAGTTTTCAATTATTTTCATGTATATTTAGTTATTCATATGCTTTCATGGATTTAAAGTTGAATTCCTTTTAGTTAACTGCAAGTTTATAGTTGTTGCTTCATGTTTAGTGTATTTTTATATCTGTTATCAAATATTTTCATAAATGAAATTCACATTTTTCAATCTAAAATGGTATCTTATCTTATGTAGGTGCATATGCTATATTACTATACTCGATATGAGTTCTCATGTGATGATGGTCATAGTCGCACTTGTTATAACAGGCATAATAGTTATGGATGTAATTTAGATTTGATCGAATCACCACCACCCTTTTTCAATCGACGACCTATCACTTTAGATGATGATGATCGGGATCCCCTAGGTTATCTGTACAAATGTCAAAGACTAGCATAATTTTCTCAGTTGGTATAATGTATATTTATCAAACAAAGTTTGGGCTGTAAGTAAAATGTATTGAATTTTGCTACTATTGCATATCTTAATAATGTGATAAATGATTATCGTATTTTATGCACTAGAAAGTGGGAATTCGCAAATGATGGCTCAACATCTCACACCATTTTTGATATACCTAAGGCCCGTATCATAAAATTATGATCTTAATTCAACAAGGTTCCTAGTCTTGTTAGGCACCATTGGTTCAATGAGTTTAAGGCAAATAGTTATGAAATTTAACCTATTATAATATTCGATATACCCACAACTAAATTTTTATAACATATTTATTATATTCACATTTGCACGTACATCCTTGTACGTTTGGATACCCACCTTTCCATTTGCTGACATTAGATGATTATAGGAACACAATTGTCCTTTGAAATCCAACTAGATTGTTTTAGATATGAAGGTATGATAGGAGGAATTATTTTACAATTGATGAGATATAATAACATTTTTTGGCCTAATGAGAGAATGAGGACATGAAGGATATTTCCTTAAAGAAGTCGTCCACTCGCAACAAGAATTACAGTCTGCATGGAAGTTGTTCGGTGTAGTGGATGAATGATATAGTAATTGTTTAAATTATTTAACAATAGTATAAAAGCTATAAATAATGCATAATAAATTATTAATTATTTTCATAATAAATAACAAGATCAAACGTCGACATACATGCAGGTGTACATCTGAACCCATTACGTCAAGAAGTCGTGTGGTGCCATAGACGCTAGTTGGATCAATGAGTATTTTGGATAATTTGTTGTAATTCATTTAAAAATCTTCGAAGTATAGTTCACACAATCCAAACTGCTTTTTGTATATGATATTAAATATTATGAATAATCCACAAGCCAAATACAACAAGTGAGTTGCACAGATGACCGAGAGTCAAGGTCGAGAGCTCACTCATGACTAGTTGAACCTCCTTTTCATACAACTCACAAGAGAAAATGGGATGTTCGCATCCTCAAGAAAAACAAATAGGACTAATACAAGAAATATTCTTGGGATAATTACACAAAACTATTTTACACTTATATTTTAAGACCTATGAATGGTGTGTGTTGGATTGTTTATGATTTTTGCTAAAATAAAAATAAAATTTATACCTAAATGAGATTTTCAACAATGAATTCGTTTGGGATTTGAATAGTATTTTTAGAATTGAATGAATCATTACTGGAGAAATTATCGAGACAGGATTCAAATTGTAAATTTTTAGGATTTTTTATAAAAATAGTTATATTAATCATCATTTAATAATATATTGAAAATTCAAAATATGTTTCTTGAATTTGTTGATGGAAATGTAATTCATTTATAGCTTAAATGAATTAATAAGGTATAATGCATAATATTTATATAATAAGCAACTAATAACTAAAAATGATTGTATGATTTTAAGTAAAAATTAATTCGATATTACAATTAAAATGAAGATATATAGTGAAACTGCATATAGTTCTAGGTTTCAGATAATAGGTAGAAGCTTGTGGAGGAGGTATGAGAGCTAAAGAATACAAGTCAAGAACTAAGGTAAATGGTGAATAAGCTATGGGAAGAGATGAGTTTAGTGCAGGAGTTTTTAGGGGAGTTGAGGGAAGAGTGAGAGCAAGGGGCTGGACATTCTTCATGTGTTACTCGTATTCTGCTTGTATATACATGAGTTGGTATTATGGCTTTTGTCGGACCGAATGTGGTTTGAATATGTTTGTAGTAAATTTTTTGTTGGTTTATGGTTGATGTGTATTTTTTATATATTTTTGTGATGGTTTTGTAATGTTTATATTCGTTACTACTTGCGTGGGATAATATATATTGGTAGTATTAGTTGTTTGACACAATCGATTTAGCTCATGTGATATTGTATTGTGATTTGTGTTGGACGGAATCAAATGCAGCAGAATTCTACCAAATTTTGCTTTGGGTTGGCATAAGGAAGATAAAGGAAAAATACATTTTTTGCACCTTCAAACAGAACTTGTGAAGGCATAGTGAAATATTTGTCGTAGGAAAGGCGTAGAGAAAATGAAGTAGGGAAAGCGTACGTAAATATGCAGAAAACGTAGGAAAAGAAGTGTCATTAGGGCAGCGAGAATTTGTATGGAATATGTGGCGTAGAGATGACATAGGGATAACGTAGGGACTAAGGCAACAAATGTCATAGGGAAGGCGTAGGGATCATTATTGTGATGCATGGTTTTCCAATGTCTGTTTTGGCATTGGCATGGTGTAAGGATCAGTTTCCCTGCATAGCAGCAACTCCAACGGTTGGTTGGAATGGAGTACTTGTTTCGTAGTGACGTATGGATTTTTGCCATATTTAAAAGAGTATTTAGGTATAACATATATAAGGTAGTAAGTTACAGAAGAAAGATACAATATAAGATATCAAGAAATAAATAGAAAGCAAAAAAGGTATCTTCTTCATAAAATATTTGGATCCTTAGATTATTTCATTTGATATAGAAATATCTTTGAAAGAATTTCAACTAGACAAATCGAAGATTAGAACACGTGACAAACTTTTCAATAAAAAATGATTTGTATTTTGATTTTTCATGTGATGTATGAGCAATAACATTATCATTGGTAATAGTAATGTCTAGCTTTTAGATTGTATTATCGCTAGTAATAATTGTAACTATAATTTGCTAGTTAATATAATTTACTTGTATAATATTATTCATATTACATATAAAGCAATTTACCGATCACTAGAATACCCCTAATATTTTTATATAATTTATCATAAAAGATTTATTATTGTGTCATAAAACAACCGTAGAGAATATCTTTACAACACTAAAGGAATGTTCTAACATCATATACGATTATTTTGTTAAAAATTTGACAATATTTATCAATTTTTATAGAGACAATTATTTCAACATTCTCTTCAATGTTTTTATTGAAGGTGCAAAAGGATTAAATGTCATAAAAGATCTATTATCGTGTCACAAAACGGTATTAAATTGTTTGGAAATGAAGGTTGAACTAAGAATAACTTATGTGAAGTTCTTCATAGGTAAAGTTCAGATTGAAACTTATAAGAACTAGGCATGTCAAGGTTTGGTCCAAGTAGCTTAAAATCCGGACCCAAACTGATTGACTAAAATCATAATCCAAACCATTGAGTGTTTCAAACCATTAATCGAGCTTGGTTTTGAAGCTTTTCTAAGGTCATCAGAAAAATACCATATATATAGCACTATGATTTTAGCTTGTAACTTTATAAAAATGATACATAAACAGAGTTTATAAATAAATTAGACAATGATTAAATTGAGTCCTCAAACAAGGAGAATCGAAAAATTCGACATGTAGCCGTACAAATGGTACAAAATAACCGTTACTTAGCGTTTAAACCAAGCAACTTCTTGATGGATTTGGACTTCAAGATGGTTCAAGAATTTAAGGGATTGTTTGGAATGATAGAGCTCAAGAAGTTAGAAAAAGATTGGTGCAAAGCAAATATGGTCGGTACCGACATGATTGTGGTCGGTACCGACATGATTCGATGGGGACCACTTCTGAATAAGTAAGTGAACTACTCCAGTACTTTGCAAAAAAAGACCAGTCTTGCATAGGATAAATCATATATGTATCGACATGATTTGTTAAGGCAATTTTGATAAATAAGCTTGGAAACTTAGAGATGTTAACAAATATGAAAAAAAGTAATGTGGCATCGAGCAAATTGTGGTCGGTACTGACATGATTATGGTCAGTATCTACATGATTTATGTTATGAGTTTACATGTTCTTTTTCCTACTCGCGTCAATCTGAGCACTTACCTGGTCTTTCATGAACTGACAACTTCAGTAGATGGATTTGTCTATAAATAACCACCTTAAAGCAAAGAAAAGAGGGATCTTGATTTCTATTCCTATCTCTAATCCTACTTTACCAAAAATTGCTATTAAACTTGGATTTGCCTTGTTTCCTAGAACTAAAACAATGTAACTTGTTTGTACTCATACAAAAACTCTTGAAATAAAATTAAAGTGGATGTAGGTAGTGATTTGAGGATGAAACACTATAAACTTCTAGTGTGCAAGCTATTTCATCTCGTTTCTACTTTGCTTATTCTCAGTTTTGGATTCATGGGGTTTTGTGTCAATTTTTGGCCCAACACTTTGGTGCTTTCACTAAGAAACATGATTCTCAAATGTAGATATAGCTTAGAACTTTGGATTTGAAGTATCCAAAAGGTAGACCTAACAGCGTTTGCCGTAGATTAGAAGTAATTTAGATTTGGAAGACGAATTTACATTTGATCTGAAAGAAATGTCCCTCTAGGAAAGATGCTTCTAAGTTTGGAGTTGCTAATAGAGGTGATGAAGAAGGCTCTCAGCATAATGAAGAGACTACTCAACCTTTGAATGCATTACCATGTCTTTCATCTCTACTGGAGATGGTGACGAAGGCTGAGCTAGATAAAATAATTATTGAGATGAATAGAAAGATGTTAGAGAGTTAGAATGTTATTTTGGAAAAAATAGAAAAGAACTGTGCTAAATGTCCCAATGACCCCAAAGACGTAGGAAAGGCCACGAGGATTCATCATCTTCAAATTCGGAGGAAGAAAATTCATCTTCATCATATCAAAATTGAAAGGATGGTAAGCAAAATCTAAAGAAGAAGACCATTGGAGCATCAAAGAAGCAAAGTGGAAGAGTTGGTGTAAACCTAGTGAATGCCAATCAGGTCAGTACCAAGCTGATCCATGAAGTTGATGCTGATATGAATGCAAAGGTAGTGATTCTATCTGACAGTGAAGTAGAGTTGTAGGATGTTGGCACTGGTAATGGACAAGTTACTGGTATCTAGATTGTTGGTGTTCAGACAAATGCTGTAGAACCAGCAAGCCGCCAAACAGGGCTAGACTAATGGCTCTCCCAAATATAGGGGAGCCTAGACGTCATATTACGAACCATGAGCGTTTGCATAGTCAAACATTTAGGATTGGGCTTGATCTTCGTCATCTAGCTGCCCAAACCAATAAGAAATGTAGAACATATTTGGTAATGAGTAGCTGAAATAAAATCAGCATAGAACTAACGATTAGTGGGTTCATCGCCTAGCCGAACCCCATTCATTGATAACATTCTGTAGGAGAATTATGCTAAAAAGTTTGTAGTGCCAACCATGTCATCTTATAATGGAACTATTGATCAAAGGAGAAACTTGTTAAAGTATATATGGCCTATGGACAGTGCTTGTGCTATGTATGGTGTGTGATGTAGGTGCTTTCCTATATTCTAAGACGGAGTTACTATGATGTGGTTCACTCGGCTTGCGCTAAGGTCTATATCATCTTTTAATCAGCTAGCAAAGAAGTTGATGGAATATTTTTAGGTCTTAACCCCATGGCGATTACAATCGTTGTTGTGCCAACAACAGTGCACTAGGTTCTAATTGATTATAGGAACCCGACTAAACTTTTGTTCAAGAAAACTTTTGATCAAATGCAAATCAATAAGAAGGATCTAAAGCCTTGTAAATCTCATATTTAAGGATTTACCGATAAGCCTCAAGAGCCTGTTGGTTGTATTGATTTGTTTGTGGAATTAGGCAAAGGAGACCGCAAAATAATGAAAGTACAGACATTTTTGGTGGTCGATGAATATTCGGTCTACAATGCTTTCTTAGGTCGACCAACCTTTGCCTTTTTTAGGATAGCACTTGCTCAGTGGTGTTTGATAATGAAGTTGCATATCGAGAATGGAGTAGGAGCTATCCAAGACAAACAGAGTTCTAGTCGAGAAAGTTATGTGGCAAAGCTTAGAGAGGCAAAGCAATGTGAGAAACGAAAGAGTGTAGAGAAGTCTCTTTGTATCAAGACTACTAATGCATAGAAACCATCGACCAAGCTCTGGCTTGAGTCCTATAGCAAGTTCTACAAGGTTATGGACCTATGAAAAGAGCCAAAGGATGGGAGGGTGGCACCAGCAGAGCTGACGAACAACAACCTAATCGATCGATGATGATCCCACTCGAGTTCTTAAGATTAGATTTCAGCTCGGCATAAAGATAAGGAAGGAGTTGGTAAGGTTTCTCAAGGGAAGCCTGTATGCATTTGCTTGGATGCATTCTGATATGTGTGGAATTTTGCTGAAGATAGCATCACATGCATTGAATGTGGACCCAAGATACCCTCTTGTGAATTAGAAAAGACGTAGTAGTATGGATCCAAAGCGATCCACCACATTGAAAGAAGAAGGGGATAAGCTAAATGCAAATGGTTTCGCTGTGATGCCTTATACGTGAAATGGAAATCAAATCATGTGGTTGTCAAAAAGGAAAATGGAAAGGGGAGACATGCATTGACTATTCAGATCTGAATAAGGTGTGCCCAAAAATAGCTTCCCATTATCGAGAATCAACCAACTTATGTACCGAGCTGCATCCAGTGTGATCGAACTGGTAAATAAGATGTTCAAAGATCAAATTAAAC
The DNA here is from genome assembly GCA_030737815.1 of Allium fistulosum. Taxonomy (NCBI): domain Eukaryota; kingdom Viridiplantae; phylum Streptophyta; class Magnoliopsida; order Asparagales; family Amaryllidaceae; genus Allium; species Allium fistulosum. The sequence continues at coordinate 362,546,376 of CM060904.1, forward strand.
AAATAATGGAAGTCTATGTAGATGATATGCTTGTGAATTCATGGCGATCGATTAATCAAATGAGTAATCTTCTGGAAATGTTCAATATGCTTCAAAAGTGTGAAATGAAGCTTAATCCACTTAAGTGTTCTTTCGGAGTTGCATCGGGCACGTTCTTGGGTTCCATTGTGAACCCAAGTGGCTAAAGCTAACCAAGAGCAGATCAAATTATTGAAAGAGGTTACGACCCCAAAGACAAGGAGGGAAATGCAAAGCTTAAACCAAAAGGTTGCAGTATTAAGTAGACTCATCTCGAACACAACCTATAAGTGCATATCAATCTTTGACATCTGGAAGAAGGAAAAAGGAAAAAATTTCTATACAAAGTAATGTTAGAATGCTTTCTGGAATTTGCTAGAACACATGGAGAGACCACCTATGTTGTCAAAGCCTTTGGAAGGGAAAGATTTGTTCGTTTACTATCGATCTTTGCTCATGCACTAAGTGCACTTTTGGTACATGAGGAGATCAGAATCCAAAGGCTGGTGTGTTATATTAGCAATGGTTCATTAAAGTAGAGAAGAACTATCCAAAGCTAGAAAAGCTAACTTATTTTTTGTTGATTGCATCGAGGAAATTGCGATCATACTTCTAAGCTCACTCGATAAAGGTGCTTACTGATCAACCACCGAGGCAAGTGCCATATCAACCTAGACTTTGGAGGGATTAATAAAGTGGAATATCGAGAAAAGCCAATATGATATAACATACCATTGTAGGAAGGAGATCTGAGGATAGACATTGGTGGTTTTCATTGCTGTGTTTATCGTCTAGTATGGAGAAGTGGAAGAAGATTTGGTCCAACCGATTCAGTGAAAATTATATGTAGATGGAGCCTCCAATGAACATGACTCTAGGGCAGGAATGATTCTTGTAACCTCGGAAGGGCAGAAGATATGATGCGCTTTAAGATAGCAAGGGAATTTTGATTCAAGACATTGCATATATTCAGCAACTCTCAGTTGGTGATCTATCAAGTAAAAAGGAATTTTAAGCTAAGGGAGTGAAACTTTCCCCTTACCCGATGAAAGTTTTAGAACTACTGAATGACATTGAGCATTATACGATAAAGTACATCCTTAGAAGGAAAATATAAAAGCTAATTCATTGGCCAAACTGGCCATCTCTAAGGATGCACAGCTCTTGGGACTTGTTCCAGTAGAAGTTTTGTCCGCTCGAAGCACCAAAGAGATGGATATTGATTGGATCATTGACGCCGAGGAGGAAAAGAAGTCATGGATGACTCTAATTAAAGAATACGTGCTAAAGCGAACTCTCCCGAATGGAAGAAATGTACAGTGGAAACTCTTGTGTGAAGTGCCTCAATTCATGATGCAAAAGGTGTTTTACATGAGAGGGTTCTTAATGCCATTGCCGATGTCTGTCACTAAAGATGAAACTAGGAAAATTCTTGCATATGTATATAAGGAAGCTGTAACATCCTGCAATTGTAACAATCGAATATTTAAATAATTAATTTAAATATTTAATCGTTAATTAACGGAACGTCCATTATACTTGAATTTTAGAGATAGATATATTAGGTCTGGAGACATTCATAGTTGAGGCTGCTTTTTCGATGCAAGAAAAATCAGTATAAACTTGTCTATGTTTGAAGTCGGAAAGTTTTTAGGGTGAATGGTGTTTTGTTGGATGAAATGGATTTTGGCTAAAGCCTACTAGCTTAACACTAAGTTAGCTTATATGTAGCTTAGTCCTTCCATCTTCATTTTCATATTTCATTTGACATTACATTCTTCTCCAACTTCCAAATCACTTTCCTAATCTTCTCATAATCCCTATTTAATCCCCATGCCCTAAACCCCTCAAATAAAATTCCTAAATAAAAATAAAAATCACCATAATTGCTCCCAAGCAATTTTCTACAAAACCCATCAAAGGATTAGCTTGAAGTTGTGATTTGGAGCTTCACTAAGATTTAAAGAGAGGGAAAGCATGGGTTTTGGTGATTAGAGTTTGATTTGGGGAAAGGAAAGGTAAGTGGGATGATTCTTCATATACATTTACTTATTAATCTTCTTTATTTCATTTTTTTGTGATTATGGAATTATATGAAGTGATTTGGAGATTGTTTCGGTTGAATTAGTCTTGTATTCATGTTATGAACACGATTATATCATCTCATTAATTATTTAATAGATTTATTACTTCCTTTGAAGCAGTTAATAAGCATATAAATGGATTATAGGTTAAGTAACTGATTTTGTGTAATATTTTGAATGATTAAAGGCTAATTTAGTGATACGATTTTGTGCATGTCGGTAGTTAGTATTAATTAAACTATTTGAATGGGTTTTATAAAAGTTAATAAGTTAATTAAGTAAGTTTGGAACTCTACACTTATTATTAAAGTGATTAGAGGTATAATGAAGCTTAATAATTAGTGTAGTGACCTATATTTTATGTATCGGAGGATCGTAAAATATTATTTTTAAATTTATATGAGGTCGTATGACTCTATAACTTTGGAAAATGCCTACTAATGACATTTCCCATCTTTAGAATTTTTTGGATGATTTTACCCTAAAAACTTGTGTCGTTCATAAATTTTGATAGGAGCCAAATTAGTGTCTGAAACCACTTCCATTGGAAAGATATGATGGTTTCTCTTTCCATAGAGTAGTCATAATAGCGATTTGGATTTTCTGGTTAGGAGATATGGCTGTTTGACGATTGACAGCTTTTAGAGTAACTTAGTGGATAATTAGTTAATGTGGGGGCAAGCCTACTAACCCATTTTGGATTTGTAATCTATAACGGATGAACCACCTTCCCCAAATTACTTTTACACCTTCTTCTATAGATCTAAGCCTCCATTAACCTATTCTACATCATAAACCTTCTCTTTTCTCCTCCAAATCAAGTCTAAATCATACATTAAGGGTAGATTAGCAAGGGGATTCACAAGAGATCTTCCAATCTATAATTTTGGGGAAGAAAAATAACATCTTTGCTTTTGATTCTCGAATTTGCCTCGATTTGCGTGCAAATCTTCGCTTTTGGGTATTTGGTGAGTGATTTATCTTCTCTCACCTTATAATATATGGATATGTAGGTTTTAACATGTTTTGAACCCATTTATAAAGTCATAATAAAGTTTTAACGCTATTTCAAACCCCAATCTGCAGTATTAACATGAATATATGGATTTTTGTTGTTCCAAACATATCATTTGGGTATGTGATTGCCTTGATAAATGTTAGACTATGTTGTATACACCTTGTATGATGATTTCTATAGTTGATTGTACGATTTACATGTTTGAATGTTGTTTGGTGCATATATGATGTTTGGTTATATGCTTGAAAATGCTCATCGAAGCGAACTAGAGATAGGAACCACAGAGATGGACTTCGACATATTGGCTTTAGAGCATTCGGAGTCATATTGTTACATAGGCGATGCAAAAGGATGAAAGCGTTAAGCATAGCGATGGAATCGGCACGATGTTGAAGTTTTGAGGAAGCTACAGGATTTTGGTTCGGCATTGGTTGGTTTGGCCTAGGCGTTGGTTTGGTGGAGGGTTGGAACGATGGCCAAGTAGGATATACAATTCGGTGGTGAGCTTAGGTTGGTGGCTGAGCATGAAGCCAGTTCGGTGGTAAGCTTAGTTCGGTGGTCGAGCATTGAAGTTGGTTCGACAATGGTGGAAGACCAGATAGGAGTTTCTATTCGGTAGGCATCTAGGTTCAGTAGAAGGAGGGACCAGACAATATTTCCTGTCCGGTGATGCCTTGGTTCGACATTAAAGGGACTGGACAGCATTTACTGTCCAGTAGTGTGATAAAAGACCGAATAGCAATCGTCGTTCGGTGATCCTATAGGAGACCGGACGGACCTTTTTGTTCGATGGGTTATGGCCGACCACCGAACTAGGAAGGGTGCTCAGGGTTGTATCGTGGCATGTCGGGGTGACTTCAAGTCAGGGTATGGTTGCTTCGGGTCAGGGAAGAGATGGTCTTGGATTCTGTGTGGCAACAAAGGAAGCGATGGCATGGTACTTTAACATGATGACTTCGAGACCTTGGTATTTTGGCTCTTTGACTTACGACGGTGTCTAGAGGTGTTCTGAAGAGGATGACTAAACAATGGGAGTCGTGGCGGCGATCCACAAGGGCAAGCTAATGACAGGGGCTTGCAAGTGGAATTTGCGATTGTGTCCTACTATGGAGATGGAAGTGATGGAATAGCAATTGAGTTCCATTATGGAGACGTGTTTAAAGGGATCGTTGATAACTCGAAGGCTTCTAGTATGGTCGTAAATAAGGGGTATGTGGGAACGCCTACTAGGATTTGCGATTGTGTCTGGATCTTGCGATAGTATATTACCCTGAGCTTTGAAATTGTGTACCTGGTTCTTAGCCTTTTGGAGTGGCATGGATTCGAGCACCAATGTAGCCGAGATTACAACTGGGTCCCTAGTTTGCGATTTTGCCGTATGAGTTATCATATATTCAACGCACATGAGTGATGGTGAGGATTGTTTAATGAATGCTATATTTTTCATGGGTGTTATCACTCTAGGGTGTCACACGATGTAGGTATATTTGGCTGTGTACCAAGACTCTAGATACTGTACTTCGATTGTAGTACACTTATATGGCTTTGACAGTAGATTAGCATACATCAACTATTATGTTCTAACCCTTTGGATGCAGGAACAGGTCAGGTATCCTTTATACCCTATGTCCATATTTACTATATACGATTTTTATAGTATATTCGAGATGATGTATCGCTCACACCAGACTGTTGTCTGACCCAAGGTTTTATGCTTTGCTTCTTATTATCTTGGATACTCTTAAATTAGTAAATTAGGGATGATAGATCTGGATAGCGCATCGAGCTGTATGGGGTACGAGCAGGAGGTTACGGTTTTATATATCTATACTTGGAGCTTACTATCACTTATATTCCGTTGTGTAGTATTGTGGAGCTATATCAGTATTTGTATTTTGGGAGACAATTATAGAGTTTTTTTAGAGCTTTGGATGTATAAATCTTTATTTCAGATTTTGTATAGTTTGTGAAACTAATGCACTCTGGTATTCTTATTTATGGTTCATTTGATTATATCATTGTCTCGCCTGTTTTACATCTATGTTATTATATTATTTTTTATGTGCGCTGTGAGATGTTCTATAGGTTCTGTGTTTAGATTTTTCTCTACTTTACATTCTCGGTTGTCATCCTGCATCGACTGAGTACCTCCATAGCATATTATACAAGTACATTTGGTGCCAAAGGTGTAGGGTGGTCGTTACGTTTGGTATCAAAGCTTAGGTTATATAGACGACGTAAGTTGATACTAGGATCCATTAGAGATAAGGGAGGAGCTATCAACTTATAATGGATCTAGCGATATATGAGAGAGCGTATTTATTATAGTTTTATTTTCAAAACTATATAGTAGCATATATATTGTGTATAAGTCGTATTGCATTCGTGGACATTACTTATTCCTTTTAGAGAGACTGGTCATTCTTATCACAGCTTATAAGAATGAGCCGACTAATAAGGAACGTTGCCAGGAACTCCATCTCTGGAGTTAAGAAGGGGGCTGGGTCAGGGGTTGCTAACCGCGACTTGCAGAACTTATTCAATGAGATGGTGTGAAACATGGTTCAGAATACCCAAGTTGCTCCTGTTGCAACTATAGGTGGCGGTGCTCTAGTGCAGGCACCAAGGGCTGACTTCGCTAAATTGAGTAAGGATATCTCTACTCTGGGTGGCAAATCATTTCTTGAAACGTAATAGGCCATCGAAGTGCATGATTGGTTGGACACCTGCGAATGCATCTTCGAGGATACAAAGTTAGAGGATGCAATGAAGAGGAAGTTGGCTTCTAGACAGCTTCAGGGAAGAGCTATGAGGTGGTGGAATGTCATCAAGATTATTCCTCCTGAGGATCATATTACTTGGGAGCAGTTTGAGGCAAGGTTTGAAGAAAAGTATATACCGGCAGCTCAAAAGTCGGTGCCCTTTCGAAAGTTTGTTGAGTTAAATAGGGAGACATGTCTGTGTCGGAACATGTGGCAGAGTTCGACACACTGTCGAAATTATGGCCTATCTTTTATCGATACTTCGCTGAAGAAGAATTAGAAATTCATTATGGTCTTAGATGATTATCGTGGAAAGAAGCTTGTAAGTCATGTCGATGAGACCTTCAAGAGGCCGATGGAAATGGCTCTTCGACAAGAGAGTCTAGATCCTAAGCCTAAGATGATTGTTGCTCCCAAGGATGGGCCAAAAGCACAAGCTAGCGGGGGAGGCAAGATGAAGTGGGACAACAAGAAGAAGCAGTTTTAGAAAAGTGGTCAGAAGAAGGGCAAGTAGGATCCTACTTGCTATAATTGTGGGGAAAAGGGCCATCTTGTCAGGGACTACAAGGCGGAGAGCAAGAAGTGCTACAACTTCAACAAGCTGGGGAATTTCAAGAAGGATTGTCCAGAACCACCCATAAATAAGCAATTTGCTTATGCTTTGAACATTGTTCCAGCTTTGTCGAGTGCTCCACCGACGAAGGAGATAGGGAAGAGCGTTGTTATATAGGGTATGCTTTCTATTTATAATATGCATATATTTGTTTCATTCGATACCGTGGCTTCACATTCTTTATATCTAGTGATTTGGTAGATGGATTGGGATTGAGACGCGAGATAGTGGATCGACCTTTGATTGTCACGAACCCTATTGGGGGATCGACTAGCCTTTGCATGGTTTGTCGGGACTTAGCCTAATCGAGTCATAGATGTTTGTTTGCTTGTGATTGCTTTGTTTCAAGTTTTTTAGGGTTCGGTATTATACTGGGGATAGATTGGTTGTGGAAATATGGAGTAACGGTGGATTGTGAGAGGACATTGGTAATGATTGGGATGGATGACGGGCATAAGTTGGAGATAGTTTGACTATCTAAAGATGAAGTAATGGTTAGCTTTATGTACTTGCTCGAGGTCCTGCATGCACGATGAGTTGTCATCTGTTCTTATAGCAAGAGAGTATCTGAACGTATTCGAGGAGGCGACTGGATTACCGCCGCACTAAGAGATTGAGTTCAGCATAGACTTAGTGAGTGATGCCACACCGATAGTTATGCCTTTGAGGTGTATGGCATCCAGAGAGCAGAAGAGTTGGAGGTGCAAGTGAATGACCTGTTGAGGCGAGGGTTCATTCGTAGAAGTATGTTTGAGTGGGGTGCACTTGTAGTATTCGCCACCAAGGCGGATGGATCTCCGAGGTTGTGTGTAGATTACCGTGAGTTAAATAAGATGACGAAGAAGAACAAGTATCCACTCTTGTGTATTGGTGACTTGTTCAATCAGCTACATGGTGCAAAGGTGTTCTCTCAGTTGGACCTAGCGACGGGATTCCATCAACTAAGAGTGGCGAAGGAGAGTGTGTCGATTATAATGTTCCGTACACTGTCTGGATTCTACGAGTGGTTGGTTATGCCTTTTGGGCTAACCAATGCACTGACATACTTTGATGATTTTATGAACAGTTTGGGGATCAGCTAAATAAGTTTGTACTTGTGTTCATAGATGATATCCTTGTTTATTTGAGGATGGAGGAAGAACACAAGAAGCATTTGAGGATTGTACTTGAGGTGTTGAGAAAGCACCGATTGAAGGTGAAGCTTTCGAAGTGTCACTTCTGTAGGAGGGAAGTGCGATTTTTGGGTCATGTTATTTCTGACCAGGGTATTGCTGTAGACCCTACGTAGGTGGCGGCAGTACAGAACGGGGATCGACCTAAGACCGCTACAGATGTGAGAAGTTTCCTTAGACTGGCAAAATACTATAGACGTTTTATCTAGGACTTCTCTAAGGTAGCAGCGCCGTTAACAACCTTGATGAAGAAGAATTAGACTTTTATTTGGGACGCGAGGTGCAAGCATGCGTTTGTGAGTCTGAAGGAGAGGTTGACGAGCGCACCGGTGTTAGTCATTCCGAGCGGGAATGAGGAGCTTATAGTATACAAAGACGCCTATGGTAATGGACTTAGTGCGGTGTTGATGCAAAGTGGAAAGTTTGTCGCTTACACTAGTCGATAGCTGAAACCGCGCGAGAAGAAGCAACCAACTCAGATTTGGAATTGGCGAAGATGGAATTCACTTTGAAGATATTGAGGCATTATTTGCTTAGGGAGAGGTTCGAGTTGTATATAGACCACAAGTCGTTGAATTATCTATTCTCCTAGAAGGACCTCAATCTTCTCCAGTAGCAATGGTTAGAGTTCCTAGCCTCCCATGACTTCGACATTTCCTATATGCATGGTAAGGGAAATGCAATCATTGATGCATTTAGTATAAGACATGCTAGCTTGGGAACGATGTTCCTAGAGTGGAAGCAGTTGGAGTTCTTCATTGGCAATGATTTTAGACCTTGATGTGGGCTAGAGCTGGAAGTGTTGGCTAGCTTAACGTTCAGACCTACCTTGATTAAGCGGATCAGTGCTAGTCAGAGGCGAGTCACTAGGCTAGCTAAGATCATAGCGAAGATAGAGGAAGGGGTAGAGTCTGAGGAGATGAAGCACTATGGAATCGACCATGAAGGTTGGCTCTGTAAGGATGGGAATTGTTTGTTCTTGATGTCGATGGGTTGAGGAATGAGGTGTTACGCGAGTGCCATCATTTAAGATTGACTATACATCCCAATGGCAATAAAATGTACCATGATATTAGGCAGACATTTTATTGGGAAGGGAAAAAGAAGGATGTTGGGACATTCATCTCGAAGTGCATGAACTACCAGTGGGTAAAGGTAAATCAGAAGAAGCAGGGTGGTTTGCTACAAACGCTTAAGATTCCCAAGTGGAAATGGGAACAAGTTTCGATGGACTTCATCGATGGATTGTCGAGGAGCAGAGGAGGGTACGATAGTATCTGGTTCATAGTTGATGGATTGACGAAATGTGCCCGATTCATACCCGTCAAGTGAAGTAGAATGACATCCATGTTGGCCGAGTTGTATGTGAAGTGGGTTGTGTGATTCCATAGTGTGACAAAAAGCATTATGAGCGACCAAGACCTTTGTTCACTAGCGGGTTTTAGAAGAGCTTGCAAGAGGCGTTGCGGATGTAACTGCATCTTAGTACAGCTTATCGCCACAAACTGATGGGCAAACCGAGAGGGTGAATCGTATCTTGGAGGATTTATTGCAAGCTTGCATTCTCAATTTTGGTAGCTCGTGGGATGATCAATTGCATTCAATAGAGTTCGCATACAATAACGGTTATCAGTCTAGCATCGGTATGGCACCAGTTGAAGCGTTATAGGGTCAACCGTACAATGTTCGTTCATTTTAGTAGGAAGAGGGTGAAAAAATGATACTTGGGTCGGATATGATTAGAGAGACTTCAGAGAAGATCGAGATCATTCGATAGCAAATGAAAGCTGCTCAGGATAGACAGAAGTGCTACGCTGATAGGAGAAGACATGATTTAGAGTTCTCCATTGGTGATATGATGTTTGTTAAGGTCTCTCCATTGAAGAATGTTGTCTGATTCAGTACCAAGGGGAAGCTGGAATTGAGATTCATTGGTCCTTTTCTTATACTTGAGAGGATCAAGAATCTAGCATATATAATCGACTTTCCTCAGAAGATAGTGGTCGTGCATACTGTCTTACACGTATCTCACTTGCAGAAGTTTGTGCATGCTTCAGGTATGATAATCGAATCGAATCAGCTTGATGATATCAAGATTAACCCAGAAGCATCGAGACCTCTTAGGTCGATTTGTATCAATGGACGTGATACGAAGCAGCTAAGGAGGAAGACGATAGAGCTGGTGAAGGTTCAGTGGAGTGAGAACGAAGCGATTGTACCTGGAAGATCAAGAAGAGCACGATGATCGCTTATCTAGAGCTCTTAACTTGGTAAAACTTTTGTTTATCGCATTTACTTTCACTTTCGATATCATATAAGTTAGTTTAGTATCCCGCATGCTAGGGTAGGCATAGATAACATTTATTGCTTTTGTGTGCATGTTTGATGTTTGACATGTTTGGTTGTGGATGATAGGCATGCGAGGTAGTTATGCTTGTTATTACCTTGGTTGTATTGGGGATTTCGAGGACGAAATTCCTAAAGGGGGAATGTGTAACTACTCGTATTTTACGTATTGAAGGATCGTAAAATATTATTTTTAAATTCATATGAAGTCTGTGACTCTATAACTTTGGGAAATACATATTAATGACATTTCCTATCTTTAGAGTTTTTCCTAATGATTTTACCCTTGAAAATTTATATCATCCATAACTATTGGTAGGAGCCGAATTAGTGTTCGAGACTACTTGGAAAGATATGAATATTTCTCTCTCCATAGAGTGATCATAAAAGCAATTTGGACTTTTTGGCTAGGAGATATGGCTGGTTGAAGATTGGCAGTTTTTGGAGCAACTTAGGGGTAATTAGTGAATTTAGGGGTAAGCCCACTAACCCATTTCGAGTTTGGAGGCTATAATAGGCTGAACCAGCTTTCCCAAATCACTTTTACACCTTCTTCCATATATCTAAGCCTCCATTAACCCTTCTCTACCCAAAACCTTCTCTTGTCTTCTCCATATCAAGTCTAAATAGTAGATTAAGGGTAGATTAGTAAGGGGATTCACTAGAGATCTTCAAATCTTCAATTTTAGGGAAGAAAACTTACTTCTTAGCTGTTGATTCTTGGATATGCCTCGATTTGCATGTAAATCATCACCTTTTGGATATTTGGTGGGTGATTTATCATCTTTTACCCTATTATATGTATAAATTTATAGGTTTTAACATGTTTTGGATCTATTTTTAAAGTCAAAACTAAGTTTTAAAGCTGTTTTAAAACCCAACCTGCAGTAAAAATATGAATAAATGGATTTTTGGTGTTTTAAACATATCATTTGGATATGTGATTGCCTTGATAGATGTTAGGTGGAGTTGTATACACCTTGTATGATGATTGCCATGGTTGATTGTGTGATTACATGTTTAAATATTGTTTGGTGCATGTATTGTGTTTGTTTGTATGCATGTATGATTGGAAATGCTCATCGTAATAAACTGGATGTAGGAACCGTAGAGCGAACTTTAATGGATCGGCCCTAGAGCATTTGGATTCATATCGTTGCATAGGCGATGCATGAGGGTCAAAGCGTTAAGCATAGTAATGGAATCAGTGCGATGTTAAAGTGCTGAAGGAGCTACAAGATTTTGGTTCGGCATTGGTTGGTTCGGCCTAGGTGTTGGCTCGGTGGAGGGCTGGATCGGTGGCCGAGTAGGATATTTGGTTCGATGGTGAGCTTGGATTGGTGGCTGAGCATGAAGATCAGTTCGGTGGTGAGCTTAGCTCGGTAGCCGAGCATCGAAGTTGGTTCGGCAGTGGTGGAAGACTGGATAGGAGTTTCTGTTGGTAGGCATCTTAATTCGATAGAAGTCTGTCCCAACAGGATTTCCTATCTAGTGGTTCCATGGTTTAGTATTAAAGGGATCAGACAACATTTATTGTCCAGTGTTGGGTTGAAATACCAAATAACAATCATAATTCAGCGATCCCATTAGAGACCAGACAGACCTTTCCATCCTGTGGGTTATGCCTGAGCACCGAACAAGGAAGCGTGCTCAGAGTTATATCGTGGCATGTCAAGGCGGCTTCGAGTCAGGGCATGGTTGCTACAGGTCAGAGAGGGGATGATCTTGGATTCTATGCGGCAGCAAAGGAAGCGATGGTATGGCACTTTGACATGATGACTTCAGGACATGTGTATGATGGCTCTACAACTTAAGATAATGTCTAGAGGAGTCCATCAGAGGATGTCTTAATGATGGGAGTCATGGTGGCGATCCACAAGGGCAAGCTAATGGCAATGCTTGTGATGGGATATGCGACTGTGTCCTACTATGGAGATGGCCATGACGGAATAGCAATTAAGTTCCATTATGGAGACCCATGCAAAGGGATCGTTGATAACTCAAAGGCTTCCAATGTGCTCGTAAAGAAGGGGTATCTAGGGACGTCCACCTAGATATGTGATTGTATTCAGACCTTGTGATAGTATATTACCCAGGGCTTTGTGATTGTTGGCCTGGTTCCTGGCCTTTTGAAGTGGCATGGATTCGAGCACAATGAAGCCGGGATTAAAATTGGGTCCCTAGTTTGCGATTGTGCCATACAACTTATCATATATCCAATGCACATGAGTGATGGTGAGGATTGTTGGATGGATGCTATGTTGTCATGGTGCTATTACTCTAGGGTGTCACACGATGTTGATATTTTCGACTGTATACCTAGACACTAGACATAGTACTTCGATTATAGTACACTTATATGGCTTTGACAGTAGGTTAGCATATATCAACTGTTATGAGCTAACTCTTTGGGTGTAGGGACTGGTCAGGTATGGTCCTTCATACCCTATGTCCATATTTACTATATACAATTTTTTTAGTATATTTGAGATGATGTATCACTCACACCAGACCATTGTCTGATCCGAGGTTTTATGCTTTTCTTCTTATTATCTCGAGTACTATTTAATATATATATATATATATATATATATATATATATATATATATATATTAAAGATGACAGGTCTGGATAGCGCATAGAGTTGTACGTAGTATGAGCAGGAGGCTATGCTTTCTCATATATCTATACTTGGAGCGTAGTATCGCTTATATTCTGCTGTGTGGTACCATGGAGCTATATCAGTACTTGTATTTTGAGACATAATTATAGAGTTTATTTATGGAGATTAGGATGTATAAACTTTTTATTTCGGTTTTTGTATAGTCTGTGAGCCTTAAACACTCTGATATTCTTATTTATGGTTCATTTGATTATATCACTGTCTCATCTATTTTTACATCTATGTTATTATATTATATTTTTTCTATGTGTTATGAGATGTTCTATAAGTTCTGTGTTTGGGTTTTTCTCTGCTTTACATTCTTGGCTATCGTCATGCATCCGTCGGGTACCTCCACAGTGCATTATACAAGTATATTGGGTACCGAAGATGTAGGGTGGTCGTCATAATTAGTATTTATAAATATTATTTAAGTAAAGAAATAATTTTATAAGTGAATGGTGTATTTTATAAAATAGAATGAGATTTTATAAATAGTATAAATGATATATTTTGTAAAATGAATGAGATTTTATAATGTTGTATAAAAGAAATATTTTATAAAAGTATGATAATTTATAAAATAGCATGAAGGAATTATTTTATAAAAATAGTTATGAGGTATTATAAAATAATCGTAAGATGAAACTTGATTTTCATAAAGAAGTTAAGTTTTGTAAAGGCTTAAAAAGATTTATAAGCTAGCTTTGTATTTTATAAAATAATGGAATGGTTTTATAAAATAGTAGAAAGAGATATAGAAATTTTGTTGAAAAGATTTAGTAAATTAAAATAATATTTGATTTAGTAATGATTGAATTACTTGCTCAAATATGCTTGTGCATATATATGCACAAGCAGGTATACGTATATGTGTATGAAGTTATATTTTAATCAAGGAAATTCTTGTATTGTAGCTAGAATTATCATATGTAATTATGTGTGTATATAAAAACATGGCGATCGTCTCATGTAGCCATAGCAATTATCGTGTGCACTATGTTGTGTGAGAAGACACCGGGCCGAGTAATCGCTTTGGTGAAGTTCGAAACGTGATTTATATAATTGAACTGTGATTGTGCATATTTTTTGTATAAACATACACAAATTGGTGTATGGGGATACATGTAGGCATCACCCAAGGTAGGATGGCTGGTTATGTTGTTTTGACGTATTTGAGGAGTTCGGGTCACTAGATTCGCCCGTTGAACTCTACACATGAAAAAGCAGATTTCGTGTCGAAGTTGGTTTTCAAACTCATAAAGAACCACTCATAAAACATCAAACAATGGACTTTGGAAGAGGTCCGCGTGGTGGAAGCAGGCGAGGGGTCTAGGTGACTCTTCTGATGAAGCAACGGAGAAGGAAAAGTTTGTATTCGGCGGTCGATGCGGCTCAAAGGCAACCTACCTAGGCTTTATTGCCCATGACAGGCTTCAACTGGTTAGCTGGTGGTAGACCACCAATAGACCGGTGGTGCATTGACCTAGGCAGTAAAACCCAGGTCAGGCGCTATTTAAGCGGGAGTTCTTCCCCTATTTTGGGTGCGGGTTCATACGGAGCTTTGGCACTACTTCGGGAAGACTGTGGGCTACTCGGGGAGGCGAAAAGCAAGGCAAAGCTTGAGAGCTATAGCGAATGTTAAGTGATTCCTATGGGATCAACAACGATCAGACATGGGTTCGGTACGGTGATTGGTCACACAATCATGTCCAACGAGTGTGTATGATTAAATGAAGTAAATTCATACCTTCGGACTTGACCTAGGGGTATGCGTAGTTTGACGAATTGTATCAATTTATATTAATGATTGTGCATAGTATTGATCCTATACTAGTGATCATACATTGTATTGGCCTTATATTAGTGGCCATGCCGATTATTAGTCTTATAGTAGAGGCCATCTGAATTGATAGACGATGAGGTGATATCAGTCTTCATTTGTGATAGATGTATTTGATTACGTCATGTTATATTTGATATATATATATATATATATATATCTTTACGACATCGGTGTTCCTTTATGGTCCCGATGGAATATTATACGGGATATGCCCGTCGTTCTCTTTTGTTGAGATGTTCTACAAATTTGTTCAGAAATCCATGATGGCTGCGAGGGACATGATGACGATCATCCACGAGGGGGCCATATATCACTTATGATCGTTATATGGGTACGATGAGGTTCACACAGGTTCCTGATTTCTAGAGTAGATCATATATCACTTATGCTAATTATAGGGGTACGATGAGATCTACACGAGTTCCATCTGGATGTGGCTCGGGGTCTTTGGTACATTTAGGTGTCGGCTTTATTTATTTTGGACCCTTGATGGAAATTATTGGATCATGATAATATTAATTATAAATGGATGTCTAATGTAGACTCAGGTTAAAGATATGATCTAGAGTAGATTTATCACTTATGCTCGTTATAGGGGTACAGTGAGATCTACATGAGTTCGATCACACTGGATGCGGCTTGGGGTCAATGGTATAATTAGGTACTGACTCTATTTATCTTGGGCATGAGTTTAATACGGAATCCCCTCATCAGAAATAAGGAGTATCAACTTATATTATCTGTCTATCGCTTATCATTATATTATGTGTTATATTAGTTGGTAGATAATAGTATTATGTATTCTACGGTACGCTTGTATTGTGATATTTACATTGTCTCTGCATTCATATATTAGGATACTTTATCATAGTATGGTGTTACGTTTTAGTCACATTGTGTTAGTTGTGCAGATTCGTTGATTACAGGGAAAGAGTGGTTTATGGTATGTGTAACATCCCCTATGTTGAGGCCCAAAGCTAAGCGCTACAGATGCTGCAGTCATCCATAGTATTAACTTCCAGTGACAAAATATAGTAATGCTAATGGTATTCATAATATCAGAAGCACGTGAATATGAAATAAAATTGACACAGATTTCAAAATAGCTTTTTTGATTACGTTTCAAATCAATATTTCTATTCAATTACATAATCCCAAGCAATTCCCGGATTTCGAACAAATATAATTATTACAAATTACGCCAAGAGAGACATATGAAGATGCCCCCTTGGATGATCAGAGTACTAAATATACATATCTGTCATAAATACATCACAGTGAAAATAAAACTAAATAGCTCCTACATAGCTAACTTTGCCTCCTGCACATCTTCAAAAGCTTATTCGTCCAACCTACTAAACCTAAAAAACCTTAACTCTCAATCTACACAAATTAAATTTTTGAGCATCCGAGAGTTTAAGGGGAAAACATAAACTTCGAGTCAGACAAAAAGCCTGGTGTGAATAATATTATTACATCTCAGTTTTCTGATATTAAGTGAGACCACGCCGCTTAGCGGAACGGGTTTCCCCTCGCTAATATCCCTTTAAAAAGCATATCTTTTGCAAATTAGAATCCTGCAATCAAACTGATTATAACAATAATAGAAGGTACATATATGCATTAAATCGGGAAATCAATGGACTATTTGTCCACACTATAGTTTACTTGGCTAACTATTAACCATTGGCTGACTCGGGCCAACCAGACATGCTCAATAATCTAACTTCTGCTAGACTTAATATAAGGCTGACTGCCTTAACCTTCTTTTCTAGGGTCAACTGAACCGAATGGTTTTACGGGCTCACCAATAACCTATCTTTACTATGTATATTCCCTTCTATGTGTAACCTTAATTTAGTCCCACCCGTGACAAGCCTACACGCTAGAATTTTGGACTTATTTTAGCTAGGGGCTAATAGCTAAAGTATAGGGTGCGACCCTACACAAGTCCCATCTGGTCCTCTAATATCTTAGTCATAAACTTAGGGTTAACTGCCCTATTCATGTTTTACTTCCTGTCTGAGGGTTAACTTCCTTGTTAAAACTTCATTTCCTTGTAAGTAGTCTTTACAAATGATTTACCCCTGAAATCATACCTTTACAAAACAAGGAAATCATATACTTTGCTTTACTTAAAACACTTATGCCATGATAAATATATATATATACACACACACATACACACTTTACATAAAATATTGTTGATGAAACCTTATTAATAGGATAACCTATCCCTTCAAAGTAAGTTAAAAACCCCCTTTTAACTTGGAATGCTTTAGGCTTCAAGGCCAAAACAATGTCTTTGAGACCTTTGAAAATAGACCTTTTGAAATCATTATTTAAACCATAGACATCCTCTTTCGAAATCATTAAACTTGTCTTTTGAAAACATTGGGATCTCCCATTCAAAACCCACATTACATACCTTTCGAAAACATAGAAATTCTTCACTTAAAGCATACCTTTCAAAAGTTTTGGGTTCAAGTAAAAGTTTGTGGAAACACTGCTTCGAAACCATTTAAAACTATTCCTTTTGAAACCTTTGGGATTAACTTTTAATATGACTAAGGGTCATAAAGAACTGAGGCGAAAGCATTACTTTAGAAAGCAAATATTCCAAGTAAAAGAAAGAAGATGGTTTCGAAATCAACCCCTTCGAAACCATCGCCTCCGAAACCATTTGGAAAGCAATTAAACTGTAACACTCAAGATTTTTGGTAACATTATTTAAAATATTTAATTAGTTAAATAAAATAAAATAATATGTTGATTAGGGGATTGAGATTTGATTTTAATTAAGGTGTAGCCGTGCCATTTAATAATGAATTAAAATAAGAGTTAAATTGAAATAGAGGAGGGGTAAAATAGGAAAGTGGCCATTCCTATATCCTCCAAACCTTGGCCGTGTATTAGAATACAGGTTCATTTCATTTTGAAAATTTTAAAACAAGAAGCCGGACACCATTAACAAGGAAAAGGGGAAGAAGAGTAAGAAAAGCTAAAGGAAAAGCTAATTCAAATCAAATTCATCCAAATCTCAAGCTCCTTAATCTTTAAAGCTAAGGTGAATAATGTTTACATCTTATTTTTGATTGTGTTTTTGGTTTTAAGATTAATTCCAAATATTTTGCAATGATTTGCCATGTTTTTGAATAATGGAATGAATATATATACTTGTTGATGAATTATGGTTATTCATATTGAATTTATGATATGTTTTAAGGTGAAAACCCTATTAAATGAAATCCAAATTCCTTGCGACTTTTTATAAAGATCAAAAATATTATTTTGGAGATAGGTTTCAATTTTCAGATTTTTCTGAATTTTCGTGGAATTAATAAGAATTTTCTAGTAAAGAAATTGGTATTTTGGGTAATAAATTATTTACGGTCAAATAATTAATTGTTTGGATCTGAAATTTTTATATGATAGAAGACATATATAATGTGGTTTTCTGGAATTTTTCTAGATTTTTCCCAACTGTTTTAAAGGTTATATAAAATTATTTAAGGTATGGGACTTAAATGTTTTATATAATTAAAGGAGGAGAAGGGGCTTTTTGAAAAATGTTTAAATTGTTTAATCTGGAAAGTCGGCAGCACTTTTGGAAAGAGAAACCTTGCAACCAATTAGATTTAGACAAACAAGGCAGGTTAGGTACAAAAGAATAGTTTAAAAGTACAAATAAATAGGTTTTTCACTGTTTCATCTCTTTTGGCACCAGTTCCACCTCCATACTATCGCCTCTGACACAGTCAAACCAATGCATATGATATTAGGCAAATGGTACGTAATGAATTGGATGTGGGCGAAAGGTATAGGGTTGAAACCATGGGGTTTTGAAGGGGTTGAAGCATTGTTTTGGTTTTAAAGAAAAATGCGCCGGCTTGCTTTCGACTAAAATGCTTTCGACTTAGTGGGATTTCGACTAGGTCAAATTGTTTAAAAGAACGGTTTCGATTGGGTTGCGCCTTTGTTTTTAAATCTTTGCTTTTAACCGAATCGAAACCTTTAGCTACCGCTTCCTACCTATGAAACACCCCACACCCCTTAGTATACCCAAAAAGGACACACTAAAAGATGTGGTGCGTTGTAGGTATAGCTAATACTTTACAGAGACTAAGATTCACAAGACAAATAAATAATAACAGCGGAAACATTTAAATGGTAACTTCATTACTCCAGAAAATAAGTCATAAAAACCAAATATGTCAAAACAAAGTACACATGTATCGTGAAAAATATAATCTCAGTCACATTATCAGAGTACATAAAAATAACCATCCCTCTCAGAAGTACCAGTACATCAAAATCCAAATGAAATGAAAACCGAAAAGAAGAAGAATACATGAAGAATCTCCAAGAATATCTCTCCAAGAAAGCTGAAATATATTGTCCATGCCTCTGCTGGCCTATGGGGGAAAAAGGGGAAAATAGAGGAGTGGGTCAGACTAAAAGTCTGGTGAATGAAAGTAATTACTAGTATTTTTAAGCAAGATAAAAGTAATAGACTTGACAACAGTTCTAGTATAAAAGGAAATAAAGGAAAAGATAAAGCTGGAATAAAATACTGTTTAACTGTTTGCTTTGATAGTGATTGTTTGCACTTGTCTTAGATAGTGGCTTTGATTAGGCTGAAATCCTAATCCTATTTTAATTAGCCTGAAGTCCTAATCTACCCTTTGATCGGCCTTTTATCTCTGTTGTGCCACTATGAGCTAGTCCCATCATGTGGGTCCCATAGCAAAATGACACCTGTTTAGCGCTTTGAAACTCAATAGTGACTTATCTCCCTAATTCGATGTTGCATGCTCGGTCGCTGCCAGTTCGCACTATATGTTGCTCCCTCTTTTGACCTCTAAT
This sequence comes from Allium fistulosum, assembly GCA_030737815.1. Taxonomy (NCBI): domain Eukaryota; kingdom Viridiplantae; phylum Streptophyta; class Magnoliopsida; order Asparagales; family Amaryllidaceae; genus Allium; species Allium fistulosum. Next base: position 362,565,764 of record CM060904.1, read on the forward strand.
CTACATACTTCAGCATAAGCGAGCCCAGCCTCACCTGATCTGTTGTGAGACCATCAGTCCTAGTCTGACAGGCTCCTGCCCAGCCTCACCTAAGTGTTTGTGAGACCATCAGTCCTAGTCTGACAGGGTCCTTCCCCGCCTCACCTAAGTGTTTGTGAGACCATCAATCCTAGTCTGAAAAGGGAATGCTGCAGGTACGGGTCCTAACAAACAAAATCTAGTTGTGCCCCTTGCCCAAATCCCCTGATTTGAGCTTCTATTTATTGACCACTTATCTACCCTAATCAGCATAAGCGTGTCCCAGCCTCACCTAATCTATTATGAGACAATCAGTTCATGACTGAAGAGGAATGCGGTCGGTATGGGCCCTACTTCTATCTTTGCTTATTAACTTAGTGTAAGTCTTTAAAATAAGCCTCTTCTGTTAATTCTGCTCTATTTTCTTATTAACTTATTCTAAGTTTTAAAATAAGCCTCTTCTGTTATCTCTGCTATATTTGCTTATTAACTTAACTCTACGTTTTAAAATAAGCCTTATTCTCTTCTTTCTAATTAATTATAACCTATGTTATAATTGTTCTTCTATTCTTGTCCTTTTAGTTATAACTACTAGTTATAAACTTGCTTGCAAATGTCTCATTTTTTCCTATTTCGGTCTATTTTCTTTTTATTACAGTTCTTCTTATTTTACATCCAATTTCTGTCAATTTAGTGTTCTTATATTTTAGTCCATATTAGCGAATTATTCACTTTTTATTATTTTATTCGCATAAAAAGGAATAAAAAGAAACTAACATTTACAGGCTAAATTCTAACGTAAAACAGATGTAAATAAAATGTAAATAACAATAAATAATAGTAAATAACTGTAAATAAATGAATAAAATAGCTAAATAAAAATAGTTGAATAAAATAGACTGAAAAGAACTTTAAAAATTAATTGTAAACAACTTATATAAAAACAGTCTCAAAATTGCAGAAAAACTACAACTATTGAGAACTCTATTATTTTAAATTACTTAAAAATCTAAAATAATTACTTAAACACTCACTTGTGGTCCTTAGCTCTTTTCCTTGGCCTTCCTGGATCCACTTCTAGGGTGTAAAATATTTTAATTAAAAAGATTTCTCCTTAGAAAAATATTATATTTAGGATCCAGCCTCAGGCAATGAACCCAGATAGGAGAAAATCTGAATGAGAGAAATAGCTAGGCCTAGGGTCTTATTTATAGTGTCACTTGGGGATCTCAGGCCGTTGGATTTGAAGATTAAATCTAGTGCAACCACATCATAGGCTCGCTGGGAATCGTCGGATGGAAGAACGAACGCACAGGATTGAAAAGGAATTGCAAAATGACGTGTTCGAAAGAAACTGGGCGAAGTACGTCAAATAAATGAAGGCGGGTTGACCTTCATGTCGACCAACACATGCTAGGGTCGACCTAGCTATGGTAAGGGTCGACCTTGCCCTATATATATATATATATCATTGTTTTCTTGTTTAATTCGTATCTTCTTCGTTTTAGCTCGGATTTTGACAATCTATATATGGAAATTGACCAGATAATTAACGTGGACACAATGGTGCAACTCCCGTGGCTCAATTCTGATAATTTCACAAAGTTATTTATTATTTAATTAATTTGTTAATTAATTATTATAGCTTGAATTTGGGTTGTTACATTCTCCCCTCCTTAAAGGATTTCGTCCTCGAAATCTCCAAGGATAGAAGAATGAGATAAATATTTTCATCCAAATTCTACAACCATCTACTCAACCATCACCCATTACATCCATTGTCCTTATGTTTTCTAATGCAATTTATGATATATATGCAAATAGTGTAGTGTCAATGTCCCTAACTAATGCAAAAGATTAGGCGGTCTACTGATTCAGTAGACCTCCTTTTATGCAATCATGTCCGTGCCATGTATCCAAATGAATGCAAAAATTCCTAATGATAACTGATAGTTCTATATGCATGCTACAACCATCATTCAAATGCAACAATCATGTGATAAACATCCATTTATGGCAATCATGGAAATAAAGTAAAAATGCGCACACATCCATATGCATATGCTCTAGTGACCTAGTTAGGCCGATCCCTAAGAGATAATAGTGCCTGGTGTGTATATATGCGTCCATTAGCATACACTAGCAAACACTTTCAACCACTAGCGTCCATCATACATAACACATTCTAGTAACATGTTTACATTTAGTCCTACCATCCATAGGTTAAGTCCTAAGATCTACCCTCCCAAAGGATAATAAAGGAAAGAACCTATTCAAAACTAAAGATGGAAATAGGAAATTCGAAAACTTACTATCAAAGAGATGTGGATTAGAGGTACGAATCTTCTCCTCGGCCTCCCACGTAGCGTCTTCAACATCATCTCCCCACTTCACCTTTACTAATGGGGCCTCTTTATTCCTAAGCTTCTTGATGTCACGTCCAATGATCTTGGTAGGAATACGATGAACCGATACTTCTCTCTCCACTTTAACTTCCTCCAGTTGACTAGGCCCCACAACCTCTGCTGAGTCATGTAAGCACTTTCTCAAGTGCGAAACATGAAAAACATCATGCACTCCCGCGAGCCCCTCTGGTAGCTATACTCGATACGCCATCTTCCCTACCCTTTCCACAATGGGGAACGGTCCTACGAATCTGGGAGCAAGTTTCCCACTTGATCCAAATCTCACTACCTTTCTTAGCGGAGACACCTTAATGAAAACCAAATCTCCTACCTCAAACTCAACGTCCCTTCTCTGCTTGTCTGCATAAGATTTCTGTCTATCTTGGGCTATCTTCATCCTCCTTCTAATCAAATCAATCTTCTCTGAAGTCCCCCTAACCATGTTAGGACCAAGTACCAATTTCTCCGTAGACTCTAACCAACATGAAGGTGACTTGCACGATCTTCCATAAAGAGCCTCAAAAGGTGCCATCCCAATCCTAGCCTGAAAACTATTGTTATAAGCGAATTCCACAAGAGGAAGATGCTCCTCCCAAGTTCCTCCAAAATCAAGAATGCACATCCTCAACAAATCCTCAAGCACTCTATTAACTCTCTCCGTTTGGCCATCTGTTTGAGGATGATAAGCCGTACTCAATCTAAGCTGTGTCCCTAAAGCCTCTTGCAAGCTTCTCCAAAACTCGCTAGCAAGGATAGGGTCTCTATCGCTCATTATGCTAGAGGGAATTCCATGAAGTCGGACTATCTCGCGAACATATAAGGATGCCAAATAAGGTGATGTCCTCTTACTCTTGACCGGAATGAAGTGGGCGCTCTTAGTCAAACGATCTACAATCACCCAAATACTAGTATTCCCCTTCCTAGATCGGGGTAAACCATCTATGAAGTCCATCGAAACACTATCCCACTTCCATTCGGGTACATCCAATGGCAGAAGTAATCCTCCAGGCTTCTACTACTCCGCCTTAACCCTTTGGCACACAAGACACTTAGCTACAAACTCTACCACATCCTTCTTCATGTCGCTCCAATAAAACACTCTCTTCATGTCCCTATACATCTTATCACCACCCGGATGAATAGTCATTAGTGAATGGTGTGCTTCTGCTAGAACTGCACTCACCAAACCACTGGTGCGGGGAACACAAAGTCTTCCATCTCTATTTAGCCACCCTTTACTAATGATGGAATAGCATTGGAGATGTTTAGAGACCTCTCCTCTACTAATCTTCCCTATAATATCCATAAGCTCTAAATCATGTCGCTACCTCGAGCCAATCTGATCTATGAGGGTAGGCTTCACTTCAAGTGCTGCTAACAATCCAGGGGTAATGTCCGTAGAGGGCTTAAAATCAAAAGTGGAAATAAACTCTAGGCTTTTCCACTCTACGAACATTGGGCTAAGTGTTGCTCTCTTCCTACTCAACGCATTCGCCACCACATTTCTCTTGCCAGGGGTATAAGCTATCTCAAAGTCATATGATGCTAAAAACTCCATCCAACGCTGCTGCCTAAAGTTTAAATCCTTCTGTGAGAATAGGTACTTCAATGATTTATGGTCAGTGAAAAGCTCAAACCTCTCTCCTAGCAAGTAATGTCTCCAAGACTTGAGTGCGAAAACAATAGCAGCTAGCTCCAAATCATGGGTGGGTAGTTCTTCTCATGAGTCCTCAACCGTCTACTTCCATAGCATACTACCCTCCCTTCTTGCATCAATACTGCTCCAAGACCCGTCTTACATGCATCAGTGTATACAGCAAAAGGCTTAGCTCCGTCGGGTAAAACTAACATTAGTGCACTAGTAAGGGCTCTCTTTAGCATCATGAAGGAATCCTCACAATCCACGTCCCACACGAATGCCGCATTCTTCTTAGTGAGGCAAGTAAGCGGTGCTGAAATCTTAGCAAAATCTCTTATAAACTTCCTATAATAACTAGCCAAACCTAGGAAGCTTCTAACTTCGGTAACGTTCTTGGGGGCCTTCCAATCTTGCACTGTTATTACCTTAGCGGGATCAACAGCTAAACCCTCTCTTGAGACTACATGCCTCAAGAAACGCACCTCCTCACGCCAAAAGTGACACATCAAGAACTTTTCCTTCAACTGATGAACACGAAGTGTACGAAGAACCTCCTCTATATGAATAGCATGCTCCTCCATACTCTTGGAAAACACCAAAATGTCGTCCACGAATACTACTACGAACTTATTTAGGACCTCTCGAAAAACACGGCTCATCAAATCTATGAAATAGGCTGGGGCATTGGTCAGCCCAAACGGCATAACCAATCACTCAAAGAATCCATCGGGTGTCCTAAATGTTGTCTTATCAATGCTATTGTCAGCGACCCTAAGCTGATGAAATCCAATAGCTAAATCAAGCTGAGAAAATACTGAAGTGCCAACCAACTGATCGAAAAGATCATCTATCCTAGGAAGTGGGTAACGGTTCTTCTTAGTGAGCTTGTTCAACTCTCTATAGTCAATGCAAAGTCGAAGGGAACCATCCGCCTTTGTAGCGAAGACGACTGGCGCTCCCCACTCAGATATGCTCCATCTAATGAAGCCTTTCTCCAATAGCTCACCAATCTGCTTGCTTAACTCCTTCCTCTCCCTAGCAGCCATATGTCTCACGGGCAGTGCCACTGGCTTAGCATTGTCATTAAGATAGATCCTAAAGTCGATCTCTCTCCTAGGGGGTAGTCCCCTAACCTCCTCAAAGATGTTTGGGAAATCTCTGACGATTGGAACTGAATCCAACTCTACTGGTGATGAATCGAGGGAATAAAGGAAGCTCAACATGACTGACCATGTGGGTCGCAAGAAACCTTGAGAGTCTTATCATTGCATGTCTATAGTCTGACGACTCTCCTCTTGCACTCCAATATCGCTCCATAAGTAGATAGCCAATCCATCCCCAAAATCATCCCATACCCTAAAAATCCCAATACATATGCGTCACAGTCAAACTCTATGCCTAATATGAAAATTTTTAAACCCCTACAAATCATGGATAAATGTGTCGATCCTCTTATTGGGTTTGAAACAACTATGTGGTCTACTACTAAAGAGATATCTAAGTGCAAACAATCAACCAAGGAACTAGAAATGAAAGAGTGTGATGCTCCCAAATCAAAAAGAGTCCGAATGAGAAAATCCAAAATAGAGATCAAACCTTCCACAGTGACTTTCCTACCTCTATCTGGTCCACTATTATAAGGTGTTGCATCCAAGGCCTGTACATGCACTGTAGGTACGCCCGCTCCCTGCCTCATCTTCTGAGGACAAAATCTACTAAGGTGACCAGGCTGTCCACAACTATAAAACTTTCCCTTCATTTTATCCTTCTTGCAGTCTATTGCGTAATGTCCAACTAGTCCACAGCTATTGCACTTATCTCCTTTCTTGATCTGCTTTTGAGGTCCTCCTCCTTTCTTCTTATCCTTGTTGTTCTTCCACTACTTCTTCTTAGAATTCTCTGACTTAGGGACCTCCTTAGACTCCCCTTCCTTAGCTGCATCGGACATGAGGGCCATCTCCACCAGTGACTCATATGTAGCTCTCATCGGTACATGCATCAATGCCAACCCTTGGAGGGGCTGGTTCAATCCCTTAGCAAACTTCATGGCCTTCTTGTGCAGTGTATTGACAAGCTCCATCCCAAACCACAACAACTCATTAAATTGGTTAATATACTCCTTTACTGAAAGACCTCCTTGCTTCAAACTAATGAACCTTTCCAACTGCATACTTTCTTCTACTTGTGACAAAAACTTCCTCTCAAACCTTTCACGAAATCTATTCCAACAAATGTCTCTCCCTTCCAACTCAACAATCTCCCACCAATAAGAAGCCTCTCCTTTCAGCTGCCAAGATGCAAGCTGAACTCTCTGCTGATCCTCCAATCCCAATAGCCCAAATATCCTCTCTGTACTCCTCAACCGAGCTCATGCCTCCATGAAATCCTCTGTACCAAAAAATGTCTTGCCTCCTAGATTAGCAAAGTCCTCGCATAGCTTAGAGAAATTGGCTGCTGTAGGTGAATTGATGGGATTTCCACCTGCTAGTGCTGCGTCGGGCTCTTGCCCTTGCACCTCTGGTGTCGTAGCTTGGAGGTATCTATGAAACCAACCTGGGACATGGATACCCTCTGGAAGATTAGGGGCATCCGCCATTCTATGCAAAGAAAAGAGAATTTAGGCTCGAAAGAATCGAAAGAAGATTGAACATGACTTTGAGGGGATTATTATAAAAACTCTCTTATACTTGAAAAAAACCATTTCTATAATAAGAGTTTATTTCTGAAAAATACTTTTAAAAAAAGGTTAATTTCTGAAAAATACTTTACTTTTAAAACATGTTTTTAGGAATCCTGTAACCTTAGGCTCTGATACCCAGTGAAACACCCCACACCCCGTAGTATAGCCAAAAAGGACACACTAAAATATGTGGTGCATTGTAGGTATAGCTAAAACTTTATATAGACTAAGATTCACAAGACAAATAAATAATAACAGTGGAAACCTTTAAATGGTAACTTCATTACTCTAGAAAATAAGTCATAAAAACCAAATATGTCAAAACTAAGTACACATGTCTCGTGAAAAATATAATCTTAGTCACATCATCAGAGTATATAAAAATAACCATCCCTCTCAGAAGTACCAGTACATCAAAATCCAAATAAAATGAAAACTTAAAAGAAGAAGAATACATGAAGAATCTCCAAGAATATCTCTCCAAGAAAGCTAAAATCTACTATCCTTGCCTTTCCTGGCCTATGAGGGGGAAAAGGGGATAATAGAGGAGTGGGTCATACTAAAAGTCTGGTGAATGAAAGTAATTACTAGTATTTTTAAGCAAGATAAAAGTAATAGACTTGAAAACAGTTCTAGTATAAAAGGAAATAAAGGAAAAGATAAAGCTGGAATAAAATAATGTTTAACAGTTTTCTTTTATAGTGATTGTTTGCACTTGTCTAAGATAGCTGCTTTGATTAGGCTGAAATCCTAATCCTATTTTAATTAGGCTGAAGTCCTAATTCTACCCTTTAATCGGCCTTCTATCTCTGTTGTTCCATTGTGAGCTAGTCCCATCCTGTGGGTCCCACAGCAAAATGACACCTGTTTAGCGCTTTGGAACTCAATAGCGGCTTATCTCCCTAATTCGATGTCGCACGCTCGATCACCGCCGGTTCGCACTATCTGTTGCTCCCTCTTTTGACCCCTTGTCTACCTACTTCAGCATAAGCATGTCCAGCATCATCTGATCTGTTGTGAGACCATCAGTCCTAGTCTGACAGGGTCCTGCCTAGCCTCACCTACGTGTTTGTGAGACCATCAGTCCTAGTCTTAAAAGGGAATGATGCCGGTACGGGTCCTAACAAACAAAATCTAGTTGCGCCCCTTGCCCAAATCCCCTGATTTAAGCTTCTATTTATTGACCACTTATCTACCCTAATCAGCATAAGCGTGTTCCAGCCTCACCTAATCTATTGTGAGACCATCAGTTCCTGACTGAAGGGGAATGCTGCCGGTATGGGCCCTACTTCTATCTTTGCTTATTAACTTAGTGTAAGTCTTTAAATAAGTCTCTTCTGTTAATTCTGCTCTATTTGCTTATTAACTTATTCTAAGTCTTAAAATATGTCTCTTCTGTTATCTCTGCTATATTTGCTTATTAACTTAACTCTAAGTTTTAAAATAAGCATCTTTATGTTCTTACTATTTAATTATAACCTATGTTATAATTATTCTTCTATTCTATCCTTTTAGTTATAACTACTACTTATAAACTTGCTTGCAAATGTTTCAAATGTGCCTATTTCTATTTTCTTTTTATTGCAGTTATTCTAATTTTACATCCAATTTCTGTAAATTTAGTGTTCTTATAGTTTAGTCCATATTAGCGAATTATTATCTTTTTATTATTTTATTTGCGTAAAAAGGAATAAAAAGAAACTAACATTTATAGGCTAAATTCTAACGAAAAACGGATGTAAATAAAATGTAAATAACAATAAATAATTGTAAATAAATGAATAAAACGGCTGAATAAAAATATCTGAATAAAATAGACTAAAAATAACTTTAAAAATTAACTATCTCAAAATTGTAGAAAAACTACAACTATTGAGAACTCTATTATTTTAAATTACTTAAAAATCAAAAATAATTACTTAAACACTCACATATGGTCCTTAGCTCTTTTCCTTGGCCTTCCCGGATCCACTTCTAGGGTGCAAAATATTTTAATTAAAAATATCTTCTCTTTAGAAAAATATTCTATTTAGGATCCAGCCTCATGCAATGAACCCAGATAGGAGAAAATCTGAATGAGAGAAATAGCTAGGCCTAGGGTCTTATTTATACTGTCACTTAGGGATCTCAGGCCGTTGGATTTGAAGATTAAATCTGGTGCAACCACGTCATAGGCTCACTGGAAACCGTCGGATGGAAGCACGAACGCACAAGATTGAAAAGAAATTGCAAAATGACGTGTTCGAAATAAACTGGGCGAAGTACGTCAAATAAATGAAGGCGGGTCGACCTTCATGTCGACCAACACATGCTAGGGTCGACCTAGCTATGGTAAGGGTCGACCTTGCCCTATACATATATATATTTTTTATTTTTCTTGTTTAATTCGTATCTTCTTCGTTTTAGCTTGGATTTTTACAATCTATATATGGAAATTGTCCAGAAAATTACCATGGACACAATGGTGCAACTCCCGTGGCTCAATTCTGATAATCTCACAAAGTTATTTTATTATTTAATTAATTCGTTAATTAATTATTATAGCTTGAATTTTGGGTTGTTACAACCTTTCGATCCAGATGGTTTTGAAGGGGTTCTTTTTTTTCTAAAATATGGCCATCTCTCTAATGCTTTCGAAGGGATGGTTTTGACACCATCACTTCACTACTTAGGAAATGGTTTTGAAGCAGATGCTTTCGACTTAAATGTTTTAAGACCCTTTTTCTATGTTTGAAGTAAAACCCAAATTGGTTTCGAAAGAGATAGTTTTAAATGGTTTCGAAACAGATGCTTTCGACTTTAATGCGTTTTTGATCCTTTTGCTCTACTTGAAGGCAGAATCCAAAAGGTTTCGACCGAGACGTTTTTCCAAGGTTTCGAAGGAATGAAATTTTAAATGTTTTTTAAAGGTTTCCATATGTTTTAAATTGAATCCAAAGTGCTTTTGAAAGGATAGAGTTTTGACTGTTTCGAAAGGTTTTAAATGAATGGTTTCGAAAGGGGTGGTTCCCCAGGGTTTCGACGGGGTCAAAAGGGAAGGTTTTTCCTATGTTTTCGAAAGGCAATGTTTAAAAGATTTTAAGGAGGATGTCTGATGTTTTGAAGCTTTCGAAGAAAAGAAAGGAAAGGTTTTTCCAAGGTTTTTGAAAGGCTGTAGTTAATGGTTTCAATGGGTCTTTCAATGGTTTCGAAGGGGTTACCTTCAATGGTTTTGAAAGGGTTGTTTAATGGTTTTAAACAAAGGTTTTGAATGTATTAAATAGGCAATGTAGCCTACATATTTTCAAGTTAAAAAGGGTTTTAACTTGCTTTGGAAGGATAGCTAATCCTTATTAAATCCGATCAACATTATTTTTTGAGTAAAGTATATATATCATGGCAAAATGGCTTAGGGTAAAGCTAAAGATATATTTTCCTTGTATATATATGATTGGAAGGACTAAATCATTTTGAACAGGTTTTCAAGAAAAATTTAAAGGGTAGTTAACCCTAAGAAAACGATTCGGACAGTTAGCCCATTTTGATTCGGACAGTTAGTCCAGTTTGCAGGCAGTCAGCCAAGATTTCGGACAGTTAGTCCAGTTTGCAGGCAGTCAGCCTAGTCGTATGGACAGATAGTCCATTTGTAGCATAACGGACCTTGCTATTATATTATGGGCAGATAGTTTACATATTACTTGTTTTACTGACAAATAGTCCATTTATTAGCATAAAAGATATTGCTATTTTGATATAATCAGTTTGATTAACCAGTTTGGTTATAGGAAAGGATTTGCAAAATATATGTTTTAAAGAGTATATTAGTGAGGGGAAACCCGTTCCGCTAAGCGGCATGGTCTCACTTAATATCAGTAAACCGAGATGTAACAGAATTATTCACACCAGGCTTTATGTCTGACTGAAAGTTTTTGTTTCCCCCTAAACTCTCGGGTACTCAAAATTGATTTGATTAGGCTGAGGTTTAGGGTTTTCAGGTTTTAGGTTTTGGCCTCCAGATACGGGATGTTACAACTTGGTATCATAGCACAGGTTTATGAAAAACTTTAACTAAAAATGCTTTTTAAAACATAATCCTAAACAAGTAGAGTAAGGTTGGGGTATGGGATAACGCTATAGTAACGTACTTTTATTTGTTATATATAAGTATATGCTTTATCTCTAGTCTCCTATCCTTGTTAGGTTATTTTATGTATCTCATGAGGTTTGAATACAGATATGGAAGGAAGAAGAGGAAGAGTTAACCCAGGAGGGGAAGGCCCTAAAGGGAACGCCAGGCCTAACGTGAAAAGAGGTCAAGGTCAGGCACAAGTAGAGAATGTGGGTGTTGGAATCCCGCAAGTTGGAATGGAAGCTATGTATCATTTTTTCGTGAATATGGTGCAGGTAGGTGTTGCTGCTGGAGTAGTGGGAGGAGGAGTTCTGGGAGCTCCAGTTGTCAACGACTATGCTAAGTTGAGTGGGGACTACATTAAGTTTGGAGGGAAGCCGTTAGTTGGAATGGAGGCTGTCATTGAGGAAGAGAATTGGTTGTTGCACTGCAAAAGGATTTTTGCAGATTTAGGGCTCAATAATGAGTAGAAGAGGAGGTTGGCATCTAGACAGCTTCAGGGAGCTGCTTTGTTCTAGTGGAATCGTGTGACTGTGGCAGTGGATGAGGAGGCTATGACCTAGGAAGATTTCAAGGGAAGGTTCCAAGAGAGGTTTATGTCTGCAATGGCACAATCGGCTCTTATCAAGAAGTTTGCTGAATTAGAGCAGAGGGAGATATCATTTTTGGAGTATGCTAGAAAGTTTAAGGAGTTGGCTTGATGTGGGTATGCTTCAGTGGATACCGTCATGAAGAGGAACAAGAAGTTTATCAGAGGGTTGAAGCCTGAGTTAGCTAGGGCTACATTACCTCATATTAGAGATCCCTCTGACTTTGTTGTGGAGATGGCCATAAGGCATGAGGAGATCCTTGATTCTCTAGAGAAGAGTAAGGCTAAAGAAGTCCGTAGTGGGCAAAATCAGAAGAGGAAGTTCTTTCCTAAGAAAGGTGCTCAAAAGGGTAGAGCAGCTAAGAAGGGTTGAGCAGCTAAGAAGGGAAGTCTGAGATTGTCTATTTCAAGTGCAATAAGAAGGGGCACTTTGCTAATGAGTGTCGTGCTAGGTAGGCAAAGGAAGTGGCTGGGATGAAGAATGTCAGGTGCTACAATTGTGACCAGATAGGCCACTATAAGAGCCAGCTAAGGATGGAAAGGGCAAAGTATATGCATTGGAGCCTGCTACTTCGAAGCCAACAGCTCAGAGGAAGGGAAAGGCAGTTTTGGAAGGTACGCTTCAGATTCATGGTATGTCTGTTAGCATTCTATTTGATACCGGTGCATCACATTCTTTTATATCTTGATGTTTGATAGATAAGCTTAACCTTGAACCCACATATTGTTCGTCGATTTTAATTCTATCGGTTTAGAAAACCGTCGAACAAATTTAAATTAAAATTTAACCACAAGCGCACGGCGTACAATTTTAGTACGTGGCGAGTATGGATCGATCCGTAGGGAATTGTTGATTTAAATTTCCTATTCAATCAAATTAACCAAGAGTATATATTGTTTTGAAAACTAGAAAACTAAAACTAAGAAAAAGTTGAGATTAAAAACTATGTGATTAAAATTCAAATTAGAGGCAAATCCACTTTCTTATTTTTTTCACAAAAATCAACATAAAATCAAATGATAATCTTTTTTTAATCTAAGTAGGATTAGTGATGTATTTATAATAATCATGGCCTATTTGAGTTATTAATTAACACAAATCAAACCATCGAACTATATTACAAATCTAGTCCTACTTTTTCAAATCTCATGAAACATGGAATAGAAAATGAAACTAAAATCTAGTTTAAGCATGATCTATTTACTATTAATTAGTAACATAGATCATCAAATTTTGATTAAAACTTCACTTCACTGCCATGATCATATTTAGATGAAGAGGAAATTTGTGATTAATGAGATAAGCATAGCCAATTTGTTATGAACAAAGTAGGCTATCAATTCAACATAAAACATAAACAAACATAAACATCCATTTTCTCATGAAGCACAAAAGAGATCATACATAGAAAATTATGTTGAATCTACATGATAAAAGAAAAGCTTCATTACCCCTAAATTGTAGGGATTTAGCCTCTCATTTGTGTTATCATTTCAACACATAGAGATTTCAACATTGAAAATAAAAAAAGTAGAAAATAAACAAAGAAAAAGAAGATTAACTACTATAAGGAAATGAACTAAACTAAGTACATAAATGTAAATCTAAGCTATGAACATGAAATGAAAGAGAGCAAAAGAATAAAAATGAGCATAAAAGTAAACAAAAGCATGTAGAAAAGAAAAGAGAAAGAGGCTAGGAAGCCATTTTTATTTCATGTAACATTGAGCTTACAACTTGCTTGCTTAATTTCCTAAGTAAAATGAAAGGTAAGAAGATATTTACATGTACATAAGAGGGCTATTTATACATGAATAAAATCCTAATTCATTTTTTAGGGTGCTTCCCAAAATGCCCTTTAGGAAGTGTGGTCTCCAAGTAACCATTAGCCTCTAATTAATCCATCATTAAAATGCATGAAGCTTTAACCTCCACTTAGTTGTCCATTAGCTTCTAATTGTAGATTTAGGTAAGTGGGTGGGATTCTCCATGATCATGAGCTTGAATTATTTCCTCTTCATTCCTTTGTATTCCCTTATGCATGCATATAACTTCATGAAACCCTCTTCCATATGCATCCAAATTCCAATAAAATTATGAAAAATGTCCAAGTAAAAAGTCCCAATTAACACATGCACAAAAATGACTATTTTGCCCCTACATGTAGATGAATATATGATGATTTGAAAATAATTGAATTTTGGTTTTAAACATGTTAAAATACCCAAATATGACATTTATTTAAATAAAAATAGATAAAATATGGATGTAAATATATGCACATTTACGTGCACATCAAATGCCCCCACACTTATCTTTTTATTAGTCCTCGAATAAAGGAAACCTAAGATAAATCCATTTTCGTAGGGAGCACGATTGCATTGAGCGTATGCAACAAGCCGTTAAACCTTTGGGTGTCCCCAGTAGGACGAGTGTTGTCTCGTGAGGGTTTTCAGCGGATACTACCCACAAAATCCAAATGCAAAGTGAAAACATTTACAAAATGCAAGATTTATTTACAATGGGATGAATGCAAGTTTTTGAAAGTATTTACAAATGAAGGATTTACTTTCAAATCGACACTAAGAAGTTAAATATAAGTTTTGGTCATTATCAAGAAATTTAAGTCCTTCTACTTATCAAAATTTCCAACAAAAATTAAGTTGTCATAACAAATAGACCATAGTTTGGCTAGTTGTTTTGGTTGATAACACAATGTAATTATGAAATGGATCCTTAGTCGATCATCAAAGTTTGTCAAAATCATATTTTCATTTCTTTTCAATAACAAGTTAAATCAAACAAGTCAAAATAGTGTTTGGATTTCAATTGCTTACTCTCTCTTATTTGAAATTTTTATTGATATTAACAATATTTACATATGCCTAACTCAGATAAACTGAGGTTAGATATATCACCCATGCACTGCCTTTCGGGCTTACGTGAGGGAAATACAGAGCGTGGCGAGTGAACACTTATTGACTGTAGGCGTTATTAGTAAAAGAATTTTTATATACTTACACCTAACTTAGATACACTGAGGCCAGATATACCGATCGTGCACTGCCTTTCGGGCTTATGTGAGAAGGGTACAGAGCATGGTGAGTGAACACATGACTCTAGGTATTAAAAAAATATATACATATATACAATTATTTTGTTTTATTTTTATTTATTTTAAGAAGTGAGAGTTTTGCAAAATCATCCTAACACCATTTAACTTAGACGATAAAATTGTTATGTCCTTTACTTTAAATTTATCACTTTTAAACAAAGATTTTCAATTAGAATATACTTCATAATTAACACATATGAACCTTCCTATATACTAGTTAAACCATTGTTATTTGTAATCAAACTTCATTTTTATTTTCGTTAAGACAAATAAATTTTCAAAAATTTCAATTTATTAACCAAAACTTATACTTATCCCATAGTGTTTCTTCAAAAATAAATCAAAATGCTAAAAAGAAAATGTTTTTGAGATTTAGAAATTTTGAGATTTTTTTTAAGTTAAAAGAAAATGAAAATTCAAAAATGCCATGAAACTTAAAAAAAATGAAAATGAGATTCCCCGCCCACCCCCAACACTTAGTTTTTACTATGTCCCTACAGTAAGTGCATGATATAATGAGTGTAACAGGGAAAAATATGTACATATTTACAAAAGAGGGTTAACATTCTTACTAGATGTAGCTTGGCTCATGAAGAATCATGAGCTCCTCCTCTTGGTTATTTGGCAATTCCAAGAAAGGTTTCAAACGATGACCGTTGACTTTGAAAATTGATCCACCCATAGGGTTTTGTATTTCTATGGCACCGTGTGGAAAAATAGTTCGTACCACAAATGGTCCAGTCCATCTCGATTTTATTTTTCCCAGGAAATAAATAAAGTCTAGTGTCATATAAAAGAACTTTTTGGTTAGGCGAAAACGTTTTTCTTAGGATTGACTTGTCATGAAAAACTTTTGTTCTTTCTTTGTAAATTTTATCGTTTTCATATGCGTCGTTCCTAAGTTCTTCTAGTTCGTTGAGTTGTAGTTTTCGGTTTTCGCCAGCTTTCCCGAGATCAAAGTTTAAGTTCTTTATTGCCCACAACGCTTTGTGTTCGATTTCAACGGGTAAATGGTAAGCTTTTCTGTAACTAAATGAAATGGAGACATCCCAAGGTTAGTTTTAAAAGCAGTACGGTAAGCCCAAAGCACGTCGGTCAATTTCTGAGACCAATCTTTTTTTTTGACAGTTTTCTCCAAGATTTGTTTTATTTGACGATTTGAAACTTCAACTTGCCCACAAGTTTGAGGATGATATGGAGTGGATAACTTGTGGGTTATCGAGTATTTCTTCACTAAAAGATCGATTGCAAAAATGGGTTCCTTTATCACTGATTATTGTGCGAGGTGTGTCAAACCTCGAAAAGATGTTTTCTTTGAGAAATTTCACAACAATTCTATGGCCATTGGTTTTGCAAGGAACAAGTTTGACCCATTTTGAGATGTAATCGACAGCAAGAAGGATATACAAGTTGACAAAAGAATTGGAAAAAGGTCCCATAAAGTTGATACCCCAAACATCAAAGATTTCGATAATAAGAATGGGGTTTAGAGGCATCATATCTCGTCGAGAAATTCTTCCAAGCATTTGGCATCAATCGCAAGTTTTGCAAAATTCGAATGAGTCTTTGAAAAGAGAAGGCCAATAAAAACCACACTGAAGCACCTTTTCCGTAGTTTTTCGAGGACCTAAATGTCCACCGCATGCTTGGTCGTGAGAAAACGAGAGAACACTCCTGATCTCATTATCCGAAAGGTAACGTCAGATGAATTGGTTGGGACAATATTTGAACAAGTATGGATCGTCCCAATAGAAATATTTCACTTGGGACATGAATTTGTATTTGTCCTGTTTGGACCAAGATGAAGGAGTTTCTTTAGTGACTAAGTAGTTCACTATATCAGTGTACCATGGATCGGTAGAAATTGAAAGAAGTTGTTCATTGGGGAAGTTTTCATTGATTGGCAAAGAAGATGGTGCGTTCGGAAGACAAGATAAGTGATCGGCCATGACATTATCAGATCCTTTTTTATCATTGATTGTAAGGTCAAATTCTTGAAGTAAAAGGATCCAACGAATCAAACGAGATTTAGCATCCTTTTTGGCAAAAAGGTATCGAAGAGCAGTATGGTCAGTGTAGAAACTAGACCATGAAGTGTGAACTTATCAAGTAAGGTCGAAACTTTTCGAGTGCAAAAACGACAGCTAGAAGCTCTTTTTCAGTTGTTGTGTAGTTGAGTTGAGCGTCGTTCAAAGTCATACTCGCGTAGTAAATGACATGAAGGATTTTGTTGATGCGTTGTCCTAAGACAGCACCAACTGCAAAGTTAGAAGCGTTACACATTATTTCAAAAGGAAGATCCCAATTGGGTGCGCAAATGATTGGAGTAGAAATAAGTTCGTTTTTAAGATGTTCAAAAGAAGAGACACAATCAGAATTGAAATTGAAAGGAATGTTTTTTCCTAGAAGAGTAGTCAAAGGACGAGCAATTTTTCTAAAGTTTTTCACAAAGCATCGGTAAAAGCCAGCATGTCCTAGAAATGATCGAATGTTCTTAACAGATTTGAGAATGGGTAGGTTTGCAATGACATCGATTTCCACTTTATCTACCTCAATGCCTTTATTTGAGATGATATGCTAAAGGACTATGCCTTGTTTGACCATAAAGTGGCATTTTTCCCAATTCAAAGTCAAATGTTTTTCTTTGCATCGATTTAGAACCAACTCAATATGGTATAAACGATCGGAAAAAGAATCACCAAAGATAGAGAAATCGTCCATAAAAACTTCTAGAAAGCGTTCAATCTTGTCAGAAAAGATGTCAACCATGCATCGTTGGAAAGTAACAGGAGCGTTACAAAGTCCGAATGGCATACGTCGATAAGCAAAGGTACCGAATGGACATGTGAAAGTCGTTTTCTCTTAATCTTCGGGAGCGATTGGAATTTGGTTGTAGCCAGAATAACCATCAAGGAAGTAGTAGAATTCGTGGCTGGATAAACGTTCGAGCATTTGGTCAATGAAAGGAAGAGGGAAGTGATCTTTTCGTGTTGCAGCATTTAATTTTCGATAATCAATGCAAACACGCCAACCAGTTTGAGTACGAGTGGGAATAAGTTCATTTGAATCGTTCTTGACAACGGTTAGCCCAGACTTTTTCGATACAACGTGAATTGGGCTAACCCATGAACTATCAGAGATTGGGTAAATGATTCCGTTGTCGAGAAGTTTAAGAATTTCATCACGCACCGCATCTTTCATTATTGGATTAAGCCTTCGTTGTGCGTCATAAACAGGCTTGGCATCGTCGATTAAATGGATGCGATGTTGAACAAGAGCGGGACTAATTCCCTTTATATCAGATATCGACCATCCCATCGCTTCCTTGTTTTTGGATAGGATTGAAAGTAAAGAAGTTTCTTGATTAAGAGAGAGAGTCGTAGAAATTATGATGGGAAATGTTTCGTTATCACCTAAGTATGCGTACTTAAGGTGATCGGGAAGTGGTTTGAGGTCCAACTTCGGGAGTTGCTCGATTAAAGAATTGGGTTGAGATTTGGACTCAACTAGAAGCGATTCAAAGGGAAGAGTGTATTCAATCTCGTTGGGAATTTCGTGAAACAATTTTTCGTACTCGGCTTTTTGTTTGTCGTTAAGGTCAAGTGTCTCGTTTTCGAAGTTTTCGTGAATGGCACTAACTTCCAATGTTTGGTCACGAGGTTCGTTTGATTAACTTTCAAGATTGAAAATATTAAGATCCAAAGTCATGTTTCCAAAAGTAATTTTCATCGAACCGTTATGAAAATTGATTAAGGCATTTGAGGTGGCTAAGAATGGTCGGCCTAAAATCAATGGAATTTGACTCGTAGGGTTTGTCATGGGTTGTGTTTCGAGAAAAATAAATCTATGGGGAATATGAATTTCCCTACTCTAATAAGCACGTCCTCGATTTCTACCACGGGATTCTTAATGGAGCGATCAGCGAATTGAAGCGTGACTTTTGTGGGTTTGAGCTCACCTAAGCCTAATTGTTCATACACAGAGTATGGAATAAAATTGACACTCGTGCCTAAGTCAATCAAACATTTGTTAATCGTCTCGCCTCCAATTGTTCACGAAATCGTAGGGCAGCCAGGATCTTTGTATTTAACTGGCATGGATTGGGACAAGACTTCAATCAAACTGGCGGCTAAGAAGACTTTTTTGGGCACTTGATTGTATCGCTTGTGGGTACACAAGTCCTTAAAAAATTTCGCGTATGGGGACTTGCTGAATGATATCAAGAAGCGGGATGTTAACTTTTACTTGTTTAAAAATTTCCAACATCTTTTCCATTTGATCCGACTGTTTCTTGGATCGAAGACGATGTGGAAATGGAACACGATACTCAGTAGGCGGGTCTACTCGAGTGGAAGAAGAATTTTGATTGGCATTCGATTCAACGTTTGGCTCCACGTTTTGTTCAGATTCGTTTGTTGTTTTAGAAGTGTCGAGAGAGGTTTCTGATAAATCGTTCGGATTAACGACTTGATTATCATTTTGTTTACCGGAACGTAAAGTTGTGATAGCATTCAGTTGGGTGACGCTGCTATCTTGAACAACATGGGCTTGTATTGAATTTGCGTTTTGATATTTGGGATTTGGAATTGGCTGGCTTGGGAATGTGCCTCGTTGACTTTTGCTCACAGACGTGGCTAATTGACTCATTAGCATTTCAAGTTTTGCAATCGATTGGTTTGTGTTTTGCATATATGAGGTCAATAAAATTTTCAAATTGCTGTTTGATTGAAGACTTTGAGTAGTTGCTTTAGCCAACGTTTCAAGAGTTTTCTCAAGTGAACTTAAATGTTTATCGTCTTGGGGAGGATGAGTAGAATTTGGTTGAAAATTTAATTGTTGCGGTTGATTATGAGATGGACCCGCAAAGTTTGGTTGAAAATGGTTGGGCTGAATAGGAGGATTCGAAGCATTATTCGAAAATGTTTGAAAATTGGGACGAATCGTATTCGTTTTGGGATTGTTTTAGTTCCAAGCAAAGTTCGGATGGTTTCTCCAACCAGGATTATACGTTGGAGAAAATTGGTCGTTTTTGGCTTTATTGAAAGCATTGATTTATTCGACAGAATTAGGGCACTGATCGGCTATATGATTAGGATCGTTACATTTATAACACATGGGTTGGGAAGCTTGGTTCATTTGATTCGATGAGAAAATGTTATCAAATTTGTTAATCATTGCGTCGATCTTAGCTTCCAAAGCCAAAGAAGATCATATCGAGTGTGCGGTCGATCGTGAGTAAATTGATTTTTCGTTTGAACGTTCCCATTGGGACGACTTTTTAGCGAGGTTTTCAAGAAATTGCCAAGCATCATCATGATGTTGGGCAAGAAAGTTGCCTTGGCACATTGATTCGAGCATGGTTCATGAGCTATTTTCGAGTCCATCATATAAGATTTGGCAAATCTTCCATTTTTCGAAGTTATGGTGTGGACATTTTACCAAAAGCTCTTTGAACCTTTCAAAATATTTTCCAAATGGTTCTCCCCTAAATTGATGAAAATTGACGATTTCGTTTCGGATTTTACTTGTTTTTTCCAAGGGGTAGAACTTTTTAAGAAAGCTTTTACGAATTCTTCCCAAGTTTTAATCGAGTTTGACGCTAAGTTGTACAACCATTTTTCAGCATAATCCGTAAGAGCGAATGTAATTAAGCGAAGTTTGATTCCGTCATCGGAAAGTTGTTGGAGTTTCATTGTTGCGCAAACTTGTTCGAATTCGTCAAAAAGATGTATGTGTCATCGTGTTCAAAATTGCCAAATTTTGGAAGCATGGCAATATGGTTCGAGTGAATTTCGAAATGGTTACCCATAGGGGCGGGTAACGTGATGCAAGATGGAATAGAAACTCTATCGGGAAAGATTCTATCCATAAGAGTATAGGGGCGTTCTCGTTCACCATTTCGGGAGGATCGTTTATTCGAGTTAAACGGTTAGTTGTTAAGTTGCGAGTCCAACGATTTATTATTGTGTCACGAGTCCAAGTACTCATGCACAAGTGAAAGTCGAGAAGAGAAAGAAGTTAGAAACGAGTTTAGAGAATGAAATAAGATTTGGAAAATGAAGTGAAAAATTATTTTTGTTTTTGTTTGTTTTTTTTAAGGAAGAAAAATATTTACCAAGTGAAATTTATTTTCAAAAGAGAAGTTTGATTTTTGTTTGTTTTTTATTTTTATTTTTTTTATTTTTGGTTTTTCAAATTTTTATATGTTTTTGTTTTTGAATTTTCAAATTTTTTTTTTGATTGAAAATTTTCAAAGGAATGGGTTTAAAAAGATTTTTTTTTGGAAAAAAAAAAGTTAAGTTAAATTTACAATTTTTTTTTGGATTTTGGATTTTTTTAAATATGCATGAACTAATGCAATTAAATGAATGCAAAGGACTTAATTAAAATTTTCTGTCCTTAATAGCTCATAACCCAAAATTGTATAATCACACTTTGTCTTAAATCAACAAAAATGTTTCTTAGCCAGGTAACGGACAGGGATTATCGGTGCACCACAAATCACCGTAGCAATGCAACTGAAGGTTTAAGTACCTTCAGAGGAACAACCACTATAATATTTACGAATCACCGTAATATTTATAAATGGTTATTACTCTATCGTAGCCTAGACACCAAGAAATAAACTTGTTCAAAGAAGACAATTGTCAAGATACAATTAAGCCCTAGGTGAGCTCGTGACACCCTTAAGTCGAATGTCTAACCTTTATTATTAGTCAAATTCTATGATGAATGCGTTTTGTGGGCTAAGGAAAGGGTGATGAAATCCAACACCTTATGTGAATTGGGGTGTTGCCCTTAGAAAAGAAAATAAGATGAGATGAATGCAAAGCAAAAATTAAGCATGAATTAACAATGCAACTAAAATGAAGTTTGTTTTTGTTTTTGGATTTTTGAATTTTTTTTATATATAAATGCAAATGCAAGCAACCAACAATGCAATGAAAATAAAACTAGAGATGAGAGCACAATACTAGAACGTGCAGAATTATTGGCAATTTATTTTTTTTAGCGGCAATTTTTAGCTAGCAAAGCAATTTCTCTCGAGTTTCTGCTTTGGTAACCTGAAACGAAAAGCAAGATATATACGGTTTTTTTTTTATAAATATCAAAGATGAAACTAGAACAAACGAAACAAATTAAACCAAAACACTTGAAAAAAAAATTTACAAAGGAAAACCAAAACAAATTCTAAAAACTAAGGAAAACCAAAACAAATGTTTTGTTTTTTTAAAAAAAAATAAAGGAAAAAAAAAGAAGTAAAATAAACCAAAACAAAACAAATTAAAATAAAACTAAATAAAACAAATTGAAAATAAAACTAAACAAAACAAACCCCCTTTATTTGTTTTTTTTGTTTTTTGTTTAGAAGGAAGAGAAGAACAACAAACTTGTTTTTTTTAAAAAGAAAAAATCAATAAGGCCCGGCCCAGTAAGCAAAAACCAAATGAAATGATTTTCCTCAATCGACGATAACAAGATAAAACAACGGAACACCCAATTTCTCAAATCGAGTTTAATTTCTCAAATCAAATCAAGCCAAAAACTTGTTCGCGGTGATGATGGAGAGTTGCGGTGCTCACGTGCCTGATGGAGATGCAGTGGTGATCATTTTAGTGTAAGGCGGAGTTCGAAGTTGAGGTGGTTGCTCAAACGAGATGGGAGGAGAGGTTCAGGATCGAAGTTGTGGCGGGTGTATTGCGATTCGGAGTTCGATTATGGGTTTCAGGCTTCAGTTGTAGGAGGAAGTGAACTTGGAAGGCATGACTGTTTTCGATTGAGCAGTTATATGAAGCTTCAGGCGTTTGAGAAGGAAGGGGCTTGTAGATGGAAGTATGCAGGTGGAAGTATGCAAGTTGTTGTGGGTTGGCCGTTGACAGAGTATATGGCGATTGCGGTAATTTTTTTCTTCTTTGGTTGTGACGGTAAGAATGGCCAGAGGGTTGACTTGAAGTGTACACTTGCACAGTTTGGCCGTAGAAGTTGTTGGATGTGGTAGAGGTTGAACTTGAGTATAGCGAGGGTATTCACTATCGATGTAGTACAGTATTGCAATGTTGAAGTGGTTTATGATGGTTTTATGGTCGATGGTAGTTGCTGGTGGCACGACAGTGGTTCAGCAATGTGTGCAATGTTTGGCCAGAGGTTTGTGATGGCTGTTGATATGGGTTTTGGTCTCACTGTGCACAGTTGTAGTTGAGAATGATCACAGGCAGAAGTGTTTGATATTGGTGGTGTAATGGAGATGTTTTAGAAATGGTGGGATGGAACTGGTTGTGGGAAGTATTGTGGGATGGAACTGGTTTTAGATTTGAAGGTGAGTGATGTATTTGGGTGAAGTGCAGGCACAGTTTTGAGAAGTGGAGCTCTGTGAAGTGAAAATGGGTGTGTTAACAGAGGGTTGAAGGTAAGGGAAGGTGAGGAGCAGAGGTGTTATGTGCAGTTGTTGCTTGCTGCACTGTTGGAATGTGGTGAAGCAGAGGGGGAGGTTAATGGCTGAGATGATGTGCACAGTTGTATAGTTGATCGATGGCAGCAGCTTGATGATTGTATGAATGGCAGTGATAGGAGTTGACGAGGAGGAGGTTGCGGTCAGATAGTAATTGCAGGTAAGAAGAGGAGGGATAGTAGGAGAATGTAGAACATGTTGATGAGGAAGTGTGTTGACAGTATGTTGTTAGCACTGTGGTATGTGAAGGGTTTTGTTGGATGTGTGGATTTGGTGGAGCAGTGGTATTATGTGGTCAGATGGTCGTTTTGGCTTGTGACAGTGGTTGGTTTGTTTGGTACAGCATCAGATGATCAGGAGTGGTAGTTGTAGAGAAGTGAGTGTATCAGAGGGGTAGTGTTCTATATGAAGTGTATGGTCAAGAGTAGAAAGGAGATGGTGGCACAGTAGTGACTGTGATATGCCGTGCACAGAATGCACAGTAGTGAAAGTAGTAACAAAAACAAATGTCTGTGTTGTAAGAAGAAATTTGTAATCAGTTGAACAGTGAATGAAAATTTGTTTTTTTTTCTTAAAACAGAATATGTAAATGCAAAAAAAACAAAAAAAACAAGTGAAATCAACAAGCACACAAACAAAATGAGCACAAAAATCACACAACAAAGGTTTTTTTAAATGCAAATGAACATTCAAAACAAGCACACAATAAAAAATCAAACCAAAAAATAATTCAAATAATATAAAATTAAAAATCAAAGCAATTCCCCGGCAACAGTGCCAAAAACTTGTTCGTCGACAGAAATTCTAAAGGTTTAGAAAACCGTCGAACGAATTTAAATTTAAATTTAACCGCAAGCGCACGGCGTACAATTTTAGTACGTGGCGAGTACGGATCGATCCGCAAGGAATTGTTGATATAAATTTCCTATTCAATCAAATTAACCAAGAGTAGAGATTGTTTTGAAAACTAGAAAACTAAAACTAAGAAAAAGTTGAGATTAAAAACTATGTGATTAAAATTCAATTTAGAGGCTGTTTGCACCAAAAATGGTCACAAACCCCAAGTGTTGTGAAAGCACCAGTGTATGAATACAAATCAGCAATATTCAAACACAAATATCAGATCTAAGCAAGCAACAAACAACAATCCAGAAATAATGAACAGTGACACACAATTTATAGTGGTTCGGCTATCTCCGGCCTACGTCCACTTCAAGGATTTTTATCTTTTATTGATGTTCTTCGCTGATTACAGATGATTACAGCAAATACAATGAATGAATCTGAATATGACAGCAATGGAAAGGAGTAGAGTTGAATCCGGCAGAGTCTGGACGTTGAATGGCCAAAAAGATCCTTTTTCTGTTGATTCTGGGGCTCTATTTATAGGCGTAGGAGGCTCAGATCTCGCCTAAACTTCGGGAGACTTCTTCTGCCACGTGAGTGGGCCCACGCGACCGGTCCCACCAAGTTTCAACTCAATCTGTGATCGATTCGAATCAACTTCGTATCGATCAGGAAATGCTCCAATCGAGCTGAAACTTGGCAGGATTGCTCTTTACCTTGTGTGGAAGCTACTGTGAAAATTTCATTACATTTGGCCTTGTGGCTTGGGAGATATGATCGATACGAGTTGAAGTTTCTCGGTTGGCTGTTCGCTTCGAGTCCCTCATTTCGAATCCATGCCTTCGAATCGATGGTTGCACGTGATAACGCGGCAACGTGGCGCGCACTCCTCGCATCGATCCGCCCTTTGCTCCGAGATGACCGTGTCGACTCCATGAATTTCGCCTTGCTCGTATCGAAGAATAACACGTCACCCAGGCTCGTTGACCTGATGGATACGAGCAAGTCTCTGCTCATGGATTCGAGCATGGTCCCATGATCGATACGAAGCAGCGACTCTCTGATGGATGCGAAGTTGTTGTCAGGTGACTGTTACGAAGCGGACTACTCACTGATGGATTCGAACAAGGAGCCATGCCGATGGACTCGAATAAGTCTCTCTGGCCAAAGGTTGATCGACACGAAGTCCATCGATATGAAGTGCGGCCTACCGATGGATACGAACGGATGGATTCGAATGAGAGGCTGCTCTGATCGTTAAGATATTGATGGATACGAAATGAGGCCCATTGATGGATTCGAGCTTCATGACCGCGGACTGACTCGTATCTGATCGATTCGAAGACTCTCTGATGGATACGAATCTGAATGGATTCGAACAGGTCGACACTTTGGTTTTCTGATGGATACGAACAACACCTTGTATCCAACTTGTATCGATCATATCTCATTCATACGAACTCCGATTATCCTGAAATCTGAAACGCTGGCTCCCATGGCTTTGCTTGTCATGTCTTGTCAATTGCGGTCCGATCCGGACTTGGGCAAAATTCATCGATATCCATGATCATCCTGCAATGCATATTTAATATTCATGGCTGATTAATATTGACTTCAGTTAATTTTTGGGTATCCCAGCTTTGCCAAAAAGTGGGATAACACTTTGCCCCCCAAAACATGCCTTTTGGTAAAAGGTGTGTTTTGACTAGTCTCAATTCGAATGTAGTAAGCTCAGGTTTTATTCGAATCTTATGATATTTTCAATCGAGTTCATGGCCGTTCGAAGCCGAAGCATTATCAATTTCTGCCAGTGGAAGTTAAGAATGAAATTCTACAGTCTCTCTGGACTGTTGACGATCGCTCCGGACCCTTGCGAAGCCCATTCTAGACTTAGCGGTTGAATAGAAAGATCCTATTGCACTCCGGCGTAGCTTTCTATCCCTTGCACTCTGGCCCCAGTTAGGACGTGAAGCGATGTCTTGGCCATTCTGGGCCGATCGTAGCCTCTCCGGGCTCCTGCTGGATCCCATCCTGTCACTCTCCGGTGAAGGGGAAACAACGTTAAGTGGGTCGATCCTGTCGCTCTCCGGCGAAGCGACCCACTTCTTGCACTCCGGTTCAGCGTATCTGAACATTAAGCGATGTCTTGACCTGAATCGTCGGCCGATCATAGCCTATCCGGGCTATTATCGAATCCTAATCGAATCACTCTTCGGTGAATAGGAAACGATGCTTAAGTGAGTCGATCCTGTCGCTCTCTAGCGAAGCAACTCACTTCTTGCACTCCGGACCCCGCCTCTCTGGGTAGGATCATAAAGCGGTCATTTTTATATTGATATTTAATGTTTATCCTTTAACTCTCCGGTCAAAGGTTTATTTCAAGAAATTCAAATTTATTTATTAAATTCAGGTCCTAGATGTTCAATCTCAAACACCAGGAAATCTAGACATTGCCTCTCCGGGCAGATCGGTCTATATCCATCTCAGAGCATGCCTGGGGATCTCTCCGGTTCCCGTACATGAGTAAGTGGGATAGCCGTTTATTCTAAAAGCAAATCTAATGAAATTATTTGGCCGAAGTCCAAATCTCGAACTTGGCCCTTGCCATCTTAATCAGTTGATGATGAGTCGTGATCCCGATCTAGGATCGTTTCTGTTAGGGGGAGGCGGTAGTTGTTCAGGCCTTACCGCCGTTGCTCGTTCTCTGACATATTGTGGCAGTTTACCACTCCTGGCGTATTCTTCTACCTCATCCTTCAGGTGGCGACATTCATCGGTTGCGTGCCCATCCAGCTCATGGAAGAGACAATATTTTCCGGTTCTACGCTCCCGCTATGTGGGATCTCTCCTGGGTGGTTTTCGATAGGGGAGTTGCCCCCGAGTTTCAGTGTAAATTCTTTCTAGGCTTGCCGTCAAATCTGTGTATTGCCTGAATCTAGGCTCTCGGAATTTCTTCCGTTTATCAGGACCATCATGTGCGTCATCCTGCTTTCTCTTTCCTTTGTCTGTCCTGGACTGTTCCGTGGCGGTTCCTTCGCCTTGTGCAGCATTTACTTCCTGCCTCTCGGCTCGTGATTCTTCTAATCGAATGAATTTCTCAGCTTCATGGTAAAATTCTCCAAGATCTTGTGGTGGATCTCTTGTCAACGAATCTTTGAATTCGGTGCCTTCTCCAACTCCTGCCACCGCCGCCATCAAAATCATCGATGGATCCGGGCGATCTACCGAAGCCACCGTTGCATTGAATCGCAGCAGAAAACCTTTTATGGACTCTCCGGTCCTTTGCTTTATCGAAGCTAAAGTCATCACACTCTTGGGTCTTGTAACATGGACCCTAAATTGTTCCATGAAGCAATCTACAAGCTCGCCCCATGTCCTGATCGATCCAGTCTTTAATTTCCTGAACCAAAGTGCAGCCAAGTCTGACAAAAATAAAGGGAAACATCGTGCCATCACTTCCTCGGATGCTCCCAGTATTTCCATGTGTCTAATGTATCTGGTAATGTGCATGGTCGGATCCGACTTCCCGTCATACGGATTCAGCGTTGGCAGTTTGAACTTTGGAGGGTTCCTTGCATTCCTGATATTTGGAGTGAACGGACTCCGACTGACTTCCTCCAATCCTCCGCTAGACAATCCTCCTCTCATGAGTCGTCGCACTAATCCAGCCATCTTTTCATCTCCATCCTGGGGTTGCCCTCTTGGTCTTGAAGGGTATTCTGGTACGTATTCTTCGTGTGGCCCGTTAGCATCAGCATTGGCCCTAGCTTGTTGAGCTCCGTCTGTCGGCCTTCCAGCATCGGATCCCGAGGGTCTGCCCCCGAGTCCTTGTCGATTGTCCTCTGGATCTGCATTCTGTCCTTCATCAGGTTCCGCAATCCTAGCTCCTTGTTCCACATTCATAGCCGCTGTAGTTGGTCCTAGGCTCTGCATCCCTGCAGCTCTCATCTGTTCAAAGAAATTCTGCAGCATCTCCTGTTGACTTTTCATCATTCTTTCGTGCATCAGATTGGTCATGGTCTCCATTTCGTCTCTAGTGATGTAGATCGAAGCTGGTTCTTCTCCAGCACCAGAGGATGCCTCTTGACTTCCTCCTTGATGGCTTCTCTCGGCTCTTTGTCTTCTACTTGTTTGTCGAGTCATTGTCTTCAAATCTTCGAGTTTTCAAATCTGGTGTAGCGGGTGCTAGTTCTTCTCAGTGAAAGCACCAAAGTGTTTGCACCAAAAATGGTCACAAACCCCAAGTGTTGTGAAAGCACCAGTGTATGAATACAAATCAGCAATATTCAAACACAAATATCAGATCTAAGCAAGCAACAAACAACAATCCAGAAATAATGAACAGTGACACACAATTTATAGTGGTTCGGCTATCTCCGGCCTACGTCCACTTCAAGGATTTTTATCTTTTATTGATGTTCTTCGCTGATTACAGATGATTACAGCAAATACAATGAATGAATCTGAATATGACAGCAATGGAAAGGAGTAGAGTTGAATCCGGCAGAGTCTGGACGTTGAATGGCCAAAAAGATCCTTTTTCTGTTGATTCTAGGGCTCTATTTATAGGCGTAGGAGGCTCAGATCTCGCCTAAACTTCGGGAGACTTCTTCTGCCACGTGAGTGGGCCCACGCGACCGGTCCCACCAAGTTTCAACTCAATCTGTGATCGATTCGAATCAACTTCGTATCGATCAGGAAATGCTCCAATCGAGCTGAAACTTGGCAGGATTGCTCTTTACCTTGTGTGGAAGCTACTGTGAAAATTTCATTACATTTGGCCTTGTGGCTTGGGAGATATGATCGATACGAGTTGAAGTTTCTCGGTTGGCTGTTCGCTTCGAGTCCCTCATTTCGAATCCATGCCTTCGAATCGATGGTTGCACGTGATAACGCGGCAACGTGGCGCGCACTCCTCGCATCGATCCGCCCTTTGCTCCGAGATGACCGTGCCGACTCCATGAATTTCGCCTTGCTCGTATCGAAGAATAACACGTCACCCAGGCTCGTTGACCTGATGGATACGAGCAAGTCTCTGCTCATGGATTCGAGCATGGTCCCATGATCGATACGAAGCAGCGACTCTCTGATGGATGCGAAGTTGTTGTCAGGTGACTGTTACGAAGCGGACTACTCACTGATGGATTCGAACAAGGAGCCATGCCGATGGACTCGAATAAGTCTCTCTGGCCAAAGGTTGATCGACACGAAGTCCATCGATACGAAGTGCGGCCTACCGATGGATACGAACGGATGGATTCGAATGAGAGGCTGCTCTGATCGTTAAGATATTGATGGATACGAAATGAGGCCCATTGATGGATTCGAGCTTCATGACCGCGGACTGACTCGTATCTGATCGATTCGAAGACTCTCTGATGGATACGAATCTGAATGGATTCGAACAGGTCGACACTTTGGTTTTCTGATGGATACGAACAACACCTTGTATCCAACTTGTATCGATCATATCTCATTCATACGAACTCCGATTATCCTGAAATCTGAAACGCTGGCTCCCATGGCTTTGCTTGTCATGTCTTGTCAATTGCGGTCCGATCCGGACTTGGGCAAAATTCATCGATATCCATGATCATCCTGCAATGCATATTTAATATTCATGGCTGATTAATATTGACTTCAGTTAATTTTTGGGTATCCCAGCTTTGCCAAAAAGTGGGATAACAGAGGCAAATCCACTTTCTTATTTTTTTTCCACATAAATCAACGTAAAATCAAATGATGATCTCTTTTTAATCTAAGTAGGATTAGTGATGTATTTATCATAAGCATGGCCTATTTGAGTTATTAATTAACACAAATCAAACCATCAAACTATAATACAAATCTAGTCCTACTTTTTCAAATCTCATGAAACATGGCATACCAAAATCTAGTTTAAGCATGATCTATTTACCATTAATTAGTAACATAGATCATCAAATTTTGATTAAAACTTCACTTCATTGCCATGATCATATTTAGATGAAGAGGCAATTTTTGATTAATGAGATAAGCATAGCCTATTTGTTATAAACAAAGTAGGCTATCAAATTCAACATAAAACACAAACAAACATAAACATCCATTTTCTCATGAAGCACAAAAGAGATCATACATAGAAAATTATGTTGAATCTTAATGATAAAAGAAAGCTTCATTACCCCTAAATTGTAGGGATTTAGCCTCTCATTTGTGTTATCATTTCAACACATAGAGATTTCAACATTGAAAATAAAAAAGTAGAAAATAAACAAAGAAAAGGAAGATTAACTACTAGAAGGAAATGAACTAAACTAAGTGCATAAATGTAAATCTAAGCTATGAACATGAAATGAAAGAGAGCATAAGAATAAAAATGAGCATAAAAGTAAATAAAAGCATGTAGAAAAGAAAAGAGAAAGTGGCTAGGAAGCCATTTTTATTTCATGTAACATTGAGCTTACAACTTGCTTGCTTAATTTCCTAAGTAAAACGAAAGTTAAGAAGATATTTACATGTACATAAGAGGGCTATTTATACATTCATAAAACCATAATTCAATTTTTAGGGTGCTTTCCAAAACGCCCTTTAGGAAGTGTGGTCTCCAAGTAACCATTAGCCTCTAATTAATCCATCATTAAATATGCATAAAGCTTTAACCTCCAGTTGTCCATTAGCTTCTAATTGTAGATTTAGGTAAGTGGGTGGGGTCCTCCATAATCATGAGCTTGAATTATTTCCTCTTCATTCCTTTGTATTCCCTTGTGCATGCATATATCTTCATGAAACCCTCTTCCATATGCATCCAAATTCCTATAAACATTATGAAAAATGTCCAAGTAAAAATTCCCAAATTAACACATGCACAAAAATGACTATTTTGTCCATGTATGCAGATGAATATATGATGATTTGAAAATAATTGAATTTTGATTTTAAACATGTTAAAATACCCAAATATGACATTTATTTAAATAAAAATAGGTAAAATATGGATGTAAATATATGCACATTTACATGCACATCACATATTTAGTTACTTCTTTATGAGTTGCAAATATAATAGAAAGGTATGCAAATCTAGGGTTGAGATGTGACCAGTTAGAGTTTGACCTGTTAGGTCATTCTTTTTTTGCAGTTTGCATGTGTTTGATTTTGTGAGGTTCAGAATCATTCTTGGTATGGATTGGTTGAGTGAGTACGAAGCTAGGATATTTTGCCAGGTTAGGAAAATATTGCTTAGACACCCAAATTGCAGTCACAGGATTGTTTATACCGTAGAAGGTTCTTGCGGTGAGATGTATACCTTGTTGGGTGCTGTGGAGTCGGAAGATGAGTTGAGTCAAGTTTTCGTGGTTAGAGAATTCACGGATGTGTTTGAGCTTGTAGTTGGATTGCACAGAAACGAACCATTGAGTTTCGGATAGATTTGGTTCAGGGAGCAGAACTAGTGAGTAGACCGCCAACTAGGATGACCCCTTCAGAGATGAGGGGGTTGAAGGTGTAGTTGGTGGATTTATAGGGAAAGAGTTTTATCAGGTCGAGTAGTTCACCTTGGGGAGCAACAACAGTATTCGCTAAGAAGTCGGATGGATTGTTAAGGCTATGTATCGATTATCGTAAGTTGAATGAGAGGACGATAAAGAATCGATATCCATTGCCGAGGATTGACGATTTGTTCGACCAGTTGAGTGGAGCCAAGGTATTCTCGCAGTTGGACTTGGCGACAAGTTTTCATCGACTCAGAGTAGCAGAGGATATTATACCTTTGATGGCGTTTAGGACCAGATATGGGTCGTACAAATGGTTAGTTATGCCGTTCGGACTGACTAATGCGCCAGCTTTCTTTGTGGATTTGATGAACCGAGTTTTCCGAGAGCACTTGGATAGGTTCATATTGGTTTTCATAGATGATATCTTGATATACTCTAAAGATGAAAGAGAGCATGAAGTTCATCTTAGAGTGGTGCTTGAGACGCTGAGGCAGCATCAGCTGAAAGCAAAGTTTCGAAGTGTCATTTCTGGAAGAATGAAGTGAAGTTTCTTGGTCATGTAGTCTCAGAGGAAGGGTTGTCAGTAGATCCAACTAAGATTGGGGCAGTAAATAGTTGGAAGAGACCCGAGACAGTAACCGAGATAAAGAATTTCCTTGGGTTGGCTGGTTATTATTGGAGGTTCATTAAGGAGTTTCGTGGATAGCAGCACCGATGACCAAGCTAAAAAGAAAGGATGTGAAGTTTGTGTGGACTGATAAGTGTGAGGAAGCATTCCAGAGTTTGAAACACTTATTGACCCATGCACTTGTGTTGGTTGTTCCAGAAGGGAATCGGGATTTGGTGGTTTATACCGATGCGTGTGGAACATGACTAGGAGTTGTGCTGATGCAGAGAGGTAAAGTGATTGCCTACGCTTCTAGACTGCTTAGACCGCATGAAGTCAGGTATCCGACACATGATTCAGAATTGGCTGTGGTTATTTTTGCTTTGAAGGTGTGGAGACATTACCTTTTGGGGGAAAGGTTTAAGTTATATACAGATCATAAGTCGCTGAAGTATTTATTCTCTCAAAAGGAGTTGAACATGAGATAGCAAAGGTGGATAGAGTTTATTGCCGCTTATGATTATAGGATTGAGTACAGACCGGGGAAAGGCAACAAGGTTGCGGATGCACTTAGCAGGAAACATAAAAATGCGGTTTTGGCGATGATTGCTGAGTGGAAGGATTTGGAAGCATTAGCAGATTGCAGAGTGCAGTGGAGATCCAAGGCTGGGTCTAGTGGAGATACAGTTTCATTATCTTGTTAGGAAGTTCGACCAGTGTTAATTGAAAAGATTGCTTCTAAACAGATGGAGGATCCGATGTTGCCGAACGGATTAGGAAGCTAAGAGAAGGAACTAAGAGCGATGACTTGAAAGATTTCAGTCTTGACCAGAATGGGTGGTTGAGAAAGAAAGGAAGATTTTGTGTTCCAAGTGTAGGAAACGTAAGGAAAGAAGTCTTAGAGAAATGCCATCGTTCGAAGTTCACCATTCATCCAGGAGGTACTAAGATGTATCAGAATATGAAGAGGATTTTCTTCTGGGAAGGTATGAAGGGGGATATTGGTTTGTGTGTAAAGCAGTGCTTGAATTGTCAGCAGGCAAAGGCCGAACACTAGAAGCCAAGTGGATTGCTTCAGCCGTTAGATATTCCAGTATGGAAGTGGGATTCTATATCTGTGGATTTTATTGACGGGTTGCCAAGGTCATAGTGGACAGATTGACCAAGAGTGCCCATTTCATTCCAGTTAAGTCAACCAGAACGGCATCTGTTTTAGCAAAGTTGTTTATAAGGAATGTGGTTAGACTGCATGAAATTCCTAGTAGCATAGTAAGTGATAGAGATCCCTTATTCACTAGCGAGTTTTGGAAGAGTCCGTAGGAAGTTTTAGGAACCAAGCTCAAGATAAGTACCGCTTACCATCCGCAGACAGATGGGCAAACAGAAAGGGTTAACAAAATCTTTGAGGATTTGTTAAGAGCTTGTGTTCTAGATTTCGGGGGATCATGGGAAGACCATCTGCATTTAGTCGAGTTTTCATATAACAACAGTTATCAGACTAGTATTGGGATGGCACAGTTTGAAGCTTTGTATGGAAGGCCATGCAAATCTCCCGTATGTTGGCTAGAGACTGGGGATAGGTTGGTTCTTGGTCTAGATTTGGTCAGGGAAGCTGTAGAAAAGATTGAGGTCCATCCTCAGCTGCGTTCGCCTCCTTTAACTTCATATCCGAGCACGCATCTTCCTGCCGAAGGAATCTCTCAGCTTCGTGAAAGAATTCCCCGAAATCCATTGGTGGGTCCCGTGTTAGAGATACTTTGAAATCTGAATCCTCTCTGACTCCTGATACTGCTGCCATTAAAACCATTGACGGATCCGGCCGATCCACCGAAGCAACCGCTGCATTGAACCGAGTTAAGAAAGCTCTGAGTGATTCATCCATCCTTTGCTTTACTGAAGTTAGCGTCATCACATTCTTCGGCCTTTTGATATGAACCCGAAATTGCTTCAGAAAACTGTCCACCAATTCCGTCCATGTCCTGATAGATCCTTCCTCCAACTGTCTGAACCACATCGTAGCTATATCCGTTAAGTATAGAGGGAAACATCTGGCCATCACTTCCTCTGACGCCCCTAGCACTTCCATATGTCTTGTATATCTCATCAAGTGATCAGTCGGATCAGCTTTTCCATTGTATACTTCTACCGTAGGTAGCTTGAATTCTGGTGGATTCCGAGCCATTCTGAAGTCACGAGTAAACGGACTCCTGTTTACTCCTTCCAGATCTTTGTTCGTCAAACCTCCGTGCATAGTTCGTCTGATCATCTCAGCCAATCCTGCTTTGTCTGCCAATGGTTGCCCCCCGAGTCCCCGAGGGAATTCTGGTATGTACTCCTCATCCAACGCTCCTACATTCCTGCCAGCATCCTGTTGTGTGGTGTTAATTGGACTTCCTCCATGAACTGTTCCATTGCCGCCGGGTGGTGTGCCCCCATGCCCGGATCCATTCAGATTCGCAGTGGTGTGCTGATCAGGAGTTGTGCCTTGCTGAGCTGCTCCATTCAATTGCCTGTTTGGGCCTTCTGCCCCTGTTCTGTGGATTTGATCTCCCGAAGCTCCAACTATTCCTGCAGTTCTCATCTGATCAAAGAAGTTTTGCATCATTTCTTGTTGACTCTTCAACAACCTTTCATGAATTGAATCCGCCATAGCCTCCATTTCGTTCCTGGTGATGTAGATCGAAGCTTGTCCTTCTCCAGCTCTAGAGGATGCCTCTTGACTTCACCCTTGTTGGCTTCTCTCCGCTCTTTGTCTTCTACTTGATTGCCTTGTCATTGCTCTTTAGATCTGAACTCCAAATTTGGTATAGCGGGTGCTATTTGGTTCTTAGTGAAAGCACCAAAGTGTTTGCGCCAAAATTGGTCACAAACCCCAAATGTCATGAAAGCCCCAGTGTACGAACACAAATCAGCAATATATGATCACAGATCTCAGATCTAAGTATTATAGAGGATAAAAAGTGAAGAATAATGAATTTAAAACGGAAAGAGATAAACAGAGACACAAGGTTTATAGTGGTTCGGCTATCTCCGGCCTACATCCACTCCAAAAGTTAATCTTTTATTGATGTTCTTCGCTGATTGCAGCGGATTACAGCAGATTATAATGATAAAATTTGAGTACAACATCAGCTATGGAGTACAAAGTTGAGTCGGGAAGAGTCTGGACGTTGAGAAGCCAAAATCCCCTTTTCTGTTGGCTCTGGGGTGCTATTTATAGGTGTAGGAGGCTGATATTTCGCTCAGATCTCGGAAGACTCCTTTTGGCACGTGAGTAGGCCCACGCGACCAAGCCCATGAAGTTTCGGCCCGATCCGTGATCGATACGAACGGATTTCGTATCGATCAAGATTTCATCCAATGGAGTCGAAATTTGGCGTGGACATTTTCTAGCACGCGCGTAAGCTCCTGTGAAAATTTGGTATCATTTGGACTTGTGGATCGTGAGATACGATCGATACAAAATGGGATTTTTGGTTGGCTGTTTCGTTCGAATCGATCATTTCGACTCGATTATTTCGGATCGATGGCGACACGCGCTAGCAGGTTGACGTGGCGCGTGCTCTTCGCATCGATCCACATTTTTCGCCGAGTTGATCGAGTCGTTCTGGAGTCTTTGTCGTGTTCGTATCGGAGATCATTGCGTCGAACCAGGTTGCGTTGACTCGTTGGATACGACCAAACCATTGCTCATGAGTTCGAACAGAGGCCCATGATGGATACAAAGTGATCTTCATCTGATGGATTCGAATGACGACGAGTCGATCGATGCGAATAGCGGTTGCACGATGGATACAAACTAGCGGAACCTGATGGATTCGAACAACTATTCGCTGATGGATATGAAGTAGTGTTGACACGAGGTATGTTGATGGACACGAATAGCATCGATTCGAAGTGTGCAGCTATGTTCCTTCCTGATCGATATGAACTGCATCGAATCGAAACTTATCTGGCCTTCCTACCTGATCGATACGAAGACGTTGTTCGTATCCATGCTGATCGATACAAACGCATTGTTCGAATCGATCGATTATCTTGAGCAAATGAACTCTGTTTGACCTGAGATTTGAAACGTAGCCTCTTCTAGCCTTGATCATCATTTCCTATCGATCCCGCCATGATCGGAGCTCGACCAAATTTTGACGACATCGATCAAAGCCTTGTTTCCAATCGATTTCCAATCCTGATATCCATCACTTTCCAGCTAGTTTGTTGATATTCCTGCCTTGACCAAAAGGTGGGATAACAATATCTATAGTAAAATACTTAGGAAAATTCCCCAAAAATTTCCATAATTCACTTTTAATATGGTTTCCAACATATTTAAATCTCAGACCCACAAGCAATATATAATTGTCGTAATTAATTTAGACCCAATATTAGCTATTTTCTCCCATAAAAATTCATAATAAATCCACCATTGCTTAGGAAATTATGAAACTTGAAACCCACTTCATAAATAACATTTTCGATCATATATAAAAAACGCAAGTCATTAGGATGTCAATTAATAGGTTTTCAAATCAAAACCTATCATAAAATTTATATGAAGCAACACAAATCATCAACAAACATATATTCCATTTAAACAATCATATAATGGCATATTACTTGAAAAATCAATTCAGACCTTAACTAGAAACCGAAATCAATAAAATTGAGATGTAAGATTGTTATTCACCTTAGCTTGGTGTTAAGAAGGTTGAGATTTGCTCTTTGATTGATTTGCTTAAGCTTCCTACTTCAATCCTTGCTTATCTTCCTTTTGATTTCCTTTAATGGTGGTCGGCCTAGCTTTTAAGTGTTTTGGTTTTTTTTGCAATTGATTAAAATGAATAACGAATGAAGGTAAGAAGGGTTTAGGGTAAAAGGACATAGTCTATTCCTATTTTGCCCTTATCCTCCTACTTTCTTCTTTCTAATTCTCTTTTGTTTTTATATTAATTAAGGCACGGATATCTTATGGTTATACAAATCTCAATCTCTTAACCATTTATATTATTTCATTTAATTTATCTAATTAAATGTCCTAAACAGTGTCAATCAAAATTAGGGTCATTACTGAAACACCCCACACCCCCTAATATACCCAAAAGGACACATTAAAAGGCGTGGTGCGTTGTAGGTGTAATTAAAGCTAACAGAGACTAAGATTCACAAGACAAAATAGGTAAAAACAGTGGAAACTAAAATAATAACTTATTTAAAATAAAACTTCATAATTGCTTCAGAAATAAGTAAAATACCAAATACAACATCCAAATCTCAAAACCCATCACGTCTTATGGAATAAAAACTCATAGTCTCAAAATCAGAGTACATAATATCCATTAAAATAAGCCAGTACACAAAAAGAACTAAAGCTGAAATAAAAGAAATACATAGTAGAGAACTCCTCCAAGAAACCGCCAAGCAACTGCAATCTACTACCCTCTCCCTTGATTTATTATGGGGGAAAGGGGAAAAATAGAGGAGTGGGTCAGACAAAAAGTCTGGTGAATGATAGTAATTACTAGAGTCTTTAAGCAAGATAAAAGTTATAGTCTCTACAACAGTTCTAGCATAAATAAGGGAAACAATAGGAAATAGGAAAGGGATAAACTGGAAATAAATACGATTAAATACTGCTCAATTATAAGATAGGTTAATTTTGATTGCTTGCACTTGTCCTTGATTTCTGCTTTGATTTGGCTAAATTCCTAATCCTGTAATTAGGATGTAACCTTAATTCTACCTTTTTTGATCGGCCCACTACTCCATAGACCTTACTGCAGACCAGATGCTATATAACTCCCAACATAGCAGCCAATGGTATCTACGAAAGATGCACAAAGCACCCATTATGGATCTGGACGACATATATAGCTCCCTACACAGAAGGCAATGGTGTCTACGAAAGACACCCATACTAAGCGCTTGGAACTCATAGCGATTACTGAGCACTAGAATGGAAGTTACACGCGTAACTGCTACCATGCCCATGCTACCTTTTGCTCCACCTATTGGGTCTTCTTATTACCTCAAACTCCAGCATAAGCGTGCCGCCCCTCATCTCACTTCAGGCTAATGTGAGATCACCGTGTGTCCATAGAAACTATAGGGAAAATGTTGTTGGTACTGGCTCGTCATCCAAACAATATCTAGTTGCGCCTCTTATCCAAATCCCCCGTGATTTGGACTTCTATTTGACCAATTACTACCATTCTTACCATAAGCGTGCCATAATCTCACTACAGGCTAATGTGAGACACCGTTTTGTCTAATAGGGAATGCTATATGGTACAGGTTCTACTTTCATCTATGCTTATTAACTTAGATAAATTATTTAAATAAGCCTTTATTATCATCTTTACTTTCTACGCTTATTAATTTATCCCAAGTCTTAAAATAAGCCTCATTCTATTCTTTTTCTTATTATAACCTACGTTATAATCACGCTTATTACTTAACCCAAGGTCTAAGTGTGAAAATAAGCTTCTTTCATCTTTTACTCTTTTTTAGTTATAATTCTACGTTATAACTAAGCCAATTAATTAGTCCAATTCTAATCATAATTAGGCATAATTTCAGTCCAATTCCATTTATATTACAGTCCAACTCCATTATTTATTATAGTCTTTATAATTTACATCTTATTTTCTTCATTCAACATTCTTACTTATATAATCCATATTCGCGTTTAATATATTCTAATCCATACGCGAAGAAAAGGAGGAAGAAGAGAATAGACGCTTGCATAAAATCCAAAACGTAGAAAAAGATGTAAATAAGAAATAAATAACAGTAAATAAACTTAAATACTATAAATAAACTATAAATAAATAAAATGCTATGCTTAACAGTAATAAATTATAATTAATTGAAAAAGAATAACTAAAAGGGAATAGACTAAAAAATAGATCTAAAACTGATAAAAAGGCTATTCCAAAATCGTAGTAAAACTACAACTATTGGAAACCCTATTATTTTAAATTACTTAAAGAAATCTTAAAATAATTACAATCACTCACCTACGGTCCTAAGCTCTTCCTTTGGTCTTCCCGGATCCACTTGGAGTTGTAAAATAATTTAATTTATAATGATTTTCTCCTTGGAAAAATTATTCCGTTTAGGGTCCTTCCTAGAAAGGTGAACCCAATTGGAGAAAACCTAGAATGAGAAAAAGTGTTAGGTCTAGGGGTCTATTTATAGGGGTAGAAGTGGATCTCGGACCGTTGGATTTGGAGATTGAATAGGATGCAACCACGTTATAGGCTGAATAGGATCCATCTAATGCAAAAATAGATTGACCGAATTGGTCAGAAGAATGCAAAACACGTCATCAATAACCTCTAGAATGTTCAAACGAACGAACGAACAGAGGCGGGTCGACCTGCGGTCGACCGCATTGGTGCCCAGGTCGACCGACCGGTCCACCTACCCTTTATTTTTATTTTTATTTTTTTCCTTCTCGATTTTGGCTTAATTTGTTTATCATTCATATTAGCTGGATTTCTGACGTTCTATAAATGGAAATTGACCATAAAATTACCACGGACACAATGATGCAACTTTCGTGGCTCAATCCTGATAATTTTGCAAAGTTATTTTATTATTTAATTACCTAATGAATTAATTATTATGGGCTAAATTTTGGGTTGTTGCATTCTCCTCTCCTTAAGGCATTTCATCCCCAAAATCTCTAAGGATAAAAGAATGTACTAAATGTTTTCATCCAATTCTACAACCAACTACTCAATCATCAACCATTCATCCATTGTCCTTAAGTTTTTCTAATGCCACTTATGATACTTCTGCAATTAGTGTAGTGTAAATGATCCTAACTAATGCAAAAGATTAGGCGGTCCACTGATTCAGTTGACCTCCTTTTATGCAATCATGTACGTGCCATGTATCCAAATGAATGCAAAAATTCCTAATGATAACTGATAGTTTTATATGCATGCTACAACCATCATCCAAATGCAACAATCATGTGATAAACATCCATTTATGGCAATCTTGGAAATAAAGTAAAAAATGCACACACATCCATATGCATATGCTCTAGTGTCCTAATTAGGCCGATCCCTAAGGAATAATAGTGCCTAGTGTACCTATATGCATCCATTAGCATCCACTAGTAAACACTTGCAACCACTAGCATACATCATTCATAACATGTTCTATTAACATGTTTACATCAAATCCTACCATCCATAGGTTAAATCCTAAGTTCTACCGTCCCAAAGGATAATAAAGGAAAGAACCTATTCAAATCTAAAGATGGAAAAAGGAATTCTAAAACTTACTATCAAAAAAATGAGGATAGGAAGTACGAATCTTCTCTTCTGCTTTCCAAGTGGCGTCTGCAACATCATCTCCCCATTGCACCTTCACTAGTGGAACCACCTTATTCCTTAGTCACTTGAAGTCTCTTCCAACAATCTTCGTGGGGATACACCAAACAGAAGCTTCCCTTTCTACCTCCACCTCCTTCAACTAACTAGGCTCTACAACCTCCGCAGAGTCATGTAAGCACTTTTGCAAGTGCGAAACATGGAAAACGTCGTGCACTCCTACGAGCCTATCAGGTAGCCTTACTCGGTAAGCCATCTTTCCAACTCTCTCTGTGATAGGAAATGGTCCAACAAATCTAGGGGCTAACTTTCCATTTGATCTGAACCTTACCACCTTCCTAAGCGGGGATACTTTGATAAAAACTAAGTCTCCAACCTCAAAATCTAAGTCTCTCCTCCGCTTATCCACATAAGACTTCTGCCTATCTTCAGCTGTCTTCATCCTCCGCCAAATCAAATCCACCCTCTTAGATGTCTCTCTGACATATCGGGCCCAAGTAATAACTTCTTCGTAGACTCAACCCAACATGATGGGGACTTGCAAGGTCTCCTATATAAAGCCTCAAACGGTGCCATCCCTATGCTTGCTTGATAACTATTATTGTAGGCAAACTCAACCAATGGAAGATGATCCTCCCAAGTACCTCCAAAGTCTAAAATGCACATCCGTAGCAAATCCTCAAGCACCCTATTTACCCTCTCTGTTCGGCCATTTGTCTGGAGGTGATAGTCCGTACTCAACCTAAGTTGTGTCCCTAGCGCCTCCTGTAAGCTTCTCTTAAACTCACTAGTGAAAATGGGATCTCTATCACTAACAATGCTAGAAGGAACTCCGTGTAGACGGACTATCTCTCGAATATACAAGGATGCCAATATGAAGTCGTACGCTTACTCTTAACTGGGATGAAGTGGGCACTCTTGGTCAATCTATCAACAATCACCCAAATGCTAGTGTTCCCCTTCCTAGAACGGGGTAAACCATTAATGAAATCCATAGAAATACTGTCCCACTTCAACTCTGGCACATCTAAGGGCCGGAGTAATCCACTGGGCTTCTACTGCTATGTTTTTACCCTTTGGCATATGAGACACTTAGCTATGAATTCTGCCACGTTCTTCTTCATGCCACCCCAATAGAACATCCTCTTCATATCCCGATACATTTTGTCACCACCACCCGGATGACTAGTCATATGTGAATGGTGCGCCTCCTCTAAAACTACTCTCAACAAGTCACTTGCGCGTGGAACACAAAGTCTCCCATCTCTCTTAAGCCACCCTCTGCTATCAATGGAATAGCGTTGGTGATGTCTCGAGACCTCTCCTTGGCTAATCCTATCCATAATGTCCATGAGCTCTGAATCCTCCCGCTGCCTCGAGCCAATCTGATCCATAAGGGTGGGCCTCACCTCTAATGTCACAAATAATCCGGGACTAATGTCCGTAGAGGGCTTAAAATCAAAAGTAGAAATAAACTCCAAGCTCCTTTACTCTACAAACATAGGACTAAGGGTTGCTTTCCTTCTACTCAATGCATCGGCAACCACATTACCCTTGCCAGTGGTATAAGCAATCTCAAAATCATACGAGGCTAAAAACTCCATCACTTGCTAGTGGTATAAGTAATCTCAAAATCATACGAGGCTAAAAACTCCATCCACCTCTGTTGCCTCAAGTTCAAGTCCTTCTGCAAGAATAAATACTTTAATAACCTATGGTCGGTAAAAAGCTCAAACCTCTCTCCAAGCAAATAGTGCCTCCAAGACTTGAGTGCAAAAACTATGGCAGCCAACTCCAAATTGTAGGTAGGGTAGTTCTTCTCATGCGTCCTCAACTGCCTACTACCATAACACACTACCCTCCCTTCTTGCATCAACACCGCTCCTAGACCCATCTCGCATGCATTAGTGTATATAGTGAAAGGCGTAGCTTCGTCGGGTAAAACTAACACCGGTGCACTAGTAAGGGCTCTCTTAAG
Organism: Allium fistulosum; assembly: GCA_030737815.1. Classification (NCBI taxonomy): domain Eukaryota; kingdom Viridiplantae; phylum Streptophyta; class Magnoliopsida; order Asparagales; family Amaryllidaceae; genus Allium; species Allium fistulosum. Next base: position 362,608,016 of record CM060904.1, read on the forward strand.
CTTCGTGAAGGAATCCTCACAATCCACGTCCCACAAGAAAGCTTTATTCTTCTTGGTAAGGCGTGTGAAAGGTGCCGAAATCTTGGCAAAGTCTTTAATGAACTTCCTGTAGTAGCCAGCCAATCCTAGGAAGCTCCTAACCTCGGTGACATTCTTTGGGGCCTTCTAATCTTGCACTACAATAATCTTGGCAGGATCCACAGCCAAACCTTCCTTCGAAACTACATGCCCCAAGAAACATACCTCCTCTCTCCAAAAATTACACTTTGAAAACTTAGCTCTCAAATGATGACTACGAAGTGTGCGAAGAACTTCTTCCAAATGAACAGCATGCTCCTCCATATTCTTGGAAAATACCAAGATGTCATCCACAAATACCACCACAAACTTATTTAGGACATCCCTAAAGACGCGGCTCATCAAATCAACAAAATAGGATGGAGCATTGGTTAGCCCAAAAGGCATGACCAACCACTCGAAGAATCCATCCGGTGTCCTAAAGGCAGTCTTATCTATGCTGTCATCAGCGACTCTAAGCTGATGGAATCCCATGGCTAGATCAAGCTGAGAGAAAATCGAAGAACCTACCAACTGGTCAAACAGATCATCAATCCTAGAGAGTGGATACCGGTTCTTCTTGGTGAGCTTATTTAATTCTCTATAATCCATGCAGAGTCGGAGAGAACCATCCACCTTAGTGGCGAAGATGACTGGTGTTCCTCACTCCGATATGCTCCTTCTTATGATCCCTTCTCCAAAAGTTCACGAATCTGGTTGCTCAATTATTTCCTCTCCTTAGGTGCCATGTGCCTCACAGGTAACGCTACTGGCTTAGCATTCTCGGTCAAATAAATCATGAAGTCAATCTTATGGGGTAGTCCTCTAACCTCCTCAAAGACATCCGCAAAATCTCTGACGGCGGGAACCGAATGCAACTCTGATGACGATGAATCGAGGGAGGATAAGAAGCTCAACATAACTGACCCTTGTGGGTCATAAAATACCTCTAGAGTCCTACCACTGCAAGTCTCAAGTCTAACGACTCTCCTTTCGTAGTCTAAGATAGCTCCGTATGTGGATAGCCAATCCATCCCTAAGATCATTCCATACCCCGAGAATCCCAAAACATAGGCGTCGCAATCAAATTCTACGCGTAGAATAAAGGTTTTCAAACCTCTACAAACTATAGATAAGTGTGCCGATCCTCCTATGGGGTTTGAAACAATAATGGGGTCTACTACTAATGATATGTCCAAGTGCAAACAATCTACTAGAGAACTAGAGATAAAAGAATGCGATGCTCCAGAATCGAATAGATTCCGAATGGGAAAATCAGATATAGAAATCAAACCTTCAACTGTGACTTTCCTACCTCTATCTGGAATGCTACTGGAAGGTGCTGTGTCTAACGCCTGAATCTGTGCAACTGGTGCACTCGCTCCCTAACCAGCTCTCTGGGGACAACTCCTACTCATATGATCAGGCTGCCCGCAAACATAGCACTTACCCTTCATCTTATCCTTCCTGCGATCCATGGTCATATGTCCAATATTCCCACAACTATGGCACTTTACTCCCTTCTTAATCTGCTTCTGAGGACCATCACCTTTCTTCTTCTTATTCTTTTCCCACCACTTCTTCTTTGAACCTTCTGACTTAACCTCCTCTTTAGACTCTCCCTTCTTGACTATATCCGACATGAGCGCCATCTCGACCAAAGACTCATAAGTAGCTCCCATCGGTACATGAGTCAGCAATAATTCCTGAAGGGGTTGATTCAATCTCTTCGCAAACTTCATAGCTTTATTATGTGGCGTGTTCACCAAATCCATACCTAACCGCGACAGCTCATTAAATTGATTGATGTATTCCTTAATAGACAAACTCCCTTGCTTCAAATTGATAAACCTCTCCACCTAAACACTCTCTTCCGCCTGAGACAGAAACTTCCTATCGAATCGCTCCCGGAATCCATCCCAAGTAACATTTCTACCCTCCAACTCTATCACCTCCAACTAATAAGATGCATCCTCCTTCAGCTGCCAAGCGGCTAGCTGAACTCGCTGCTGACCATCCAATACCAGAAGACCAAAAATCCTCTTCGTGTCCCTAAGCCAAGCTCTAGCCTCTACAAAAGTCTCCTTGCCAGAAAAAGTCTTCCCGCCCAAACTCGCAAAATCTTTACAAAGCTTAGAGAAATTTATGGCGGCAGGTGGGTTGATGGGATTCCCACCCGTTGGTGCAGGATTGGGCGCTGGCCTGAGCACCTCTGGAGTCATGGCTTATAAGCACCTACGAAACCAGGCTGGGATAGGGATGCCCTCGGGAAGGTTCGGGGCATAAGCCATTCTACGAAAAGAAAAGGATAGTTTAGGAAAGAGTCAAAGGGAGATTGAACTGGACTAATGAGGAGATTTTTATAAAAATTCTTTTATACTTAAAAACATTTCTAAGAATTCTTTTCTAAAAAATACTTTTTAAAACAAGTTATTTGGAAAAATAATAATTTTTAGGAATCTTGTAACCTTAGGCTCTGATACCAAATGAAACACCCCACACCCCTTAATATACCCAAAAGGACACATTAAAAGGCATGGTGCATTATAGGTATAACTAAAGCTAACAGAGACTAAGATTCACAAGACAAAATAAGTAAAACCAACGGAAACTAAAATAATAACTTATTTAAAATAAAACTTCACAATTGCTTCATAAATAAGTCAAATACCAAATACAACATCCAAATCTCAAAACCCATCACGTCTTATGGAATAAAAACTCATAGTCTCAAAATCAGAGTACATAATATCCCTCAAAATAAGCCAGTACACAAAAAGAACTAAAGCTGAAATAAAATAAATATATAGTAGAGAACTCCTCCAAGAAACCGCCAAGCAACCGCAATCTACTACCCTCTCCCTTGATTGCCTATAGGGGAAAAGGGGAAAATAGAGGAGTGGGTCAGACAAAAAGTCTGGTGAATGATAGTAATTACTAGAGTCTTTAAGCAAGATAAAAGTAATAGTCTCTACAACAGTTCTAGCATAAATAAGGGAAACAATAGGAAATAGGAAAGAGATAAACTGGAAATAAATACGATTAAATACTGCTCAATTTATAAGATAGGTTAATTTTGATTGCTTGCACTTGTCGTTGATTTCTGCTTTGATTAGGCTGAATTCCTAATCATGTAATTAGGATGTAACCCTAATTCTACCCTTTTTGATCGGCCTGCTACTCCATAGAACTTACTGCGGACCAGATGCTATATAAATCCCTACACAGCAGCCGATGGTATCTACGAAAGATGCACAAAGCACCCACTGTGGATCCGGACGACATATATAGCTCCCTACACAGAAGGCAATGGTGTCTACGAAAGACACCCATACTAAGCTCTTGGAACTCATAGCGATTACTGAGCACTAGAATGGAAGACGCACGCGTAACTACCACCATGCCTATGATACCTTTTGCTCCACCAATTGGGTCTTCTTATTACCTCAAACTCCAACATAAGCGTGCCCCTCATCTCACTTCAGGCTAATGTGAGATCACCGTGTGTCCAAAGAAACTATAAGGGAAATTTTGTTGGTACTGGCCCGTCATCCAAACAATATCTAGTTGCGCCCCTTATCCAAATCCTCTGTGATTTGGACTTCTATATGACTAATTACTACCATTCTTAGCATAAGCGTGCCCTCATCTCACTTCAGGCTAATGTCACACATTGTTTTGTCTAATAGGGAATGCTATATGGTATAGGTTCTACTTTCATATTTGCTTATTAACTTAGATAAATTATTTAAATAAACCTTTATTATCATCTTTACTTTCTACGCTTATTAATTTATCCCAAGTCTTAAAATAAGCGTCATTCTATTCTTTTTCTTATTATAACCTACGTTATAATCATACTTGTTACTTAACCCAATGTCTAAGTGTGAAAATAAGCTTCTTTCATCTTTTACTCATTTTTAGTTATAATTCTACGTTATAAATAAGCCAATTAATTAGTCCAATTCTAATCATAATTAGGCATAATTTTAGTCCAATTCCATTTATATTACAGTCCAATTCCATTATTTATTACAGTCTTTATAATTTACATCTTATTTTCTTCATTCAATATTCTTACTTATATAATCCATATTTGCATTTAATTTACTCTAATCCATACGCGAAGAAAAGGAGGAAGAAGAGAATAGACGCTTGCATAAAATCCAAAATGTAGAAAAAGATGTAAATAAGAAATAAATAACAGTAAATAAACTTAAATACTGTAAATAAATAAAAAGCTATGCTTAATAGTAATAAATTATAATTAACTGAAAAATAATAACTAAAAGGGAATAGACTGAAAAATAGATCTAAAATGGATAAAAAGGCTATTCCAAAATCGTAGTAAAACTACAACTATTAGAAACCCTATTATTTTAAATTACTTAAAGAAATCTTAAATAATTACAATCACTCACCTCCGGCCCTAAGCTCTTCCTTTGGTCTTCCCAGATCCACTTGGAGTTGTAAAATAATTTAATTTATAATGATTTTCTCCTTGGAAAAATTATTCCGTTTAGGGTCCTTCCTAGAAAGGTGAACCCAATTGGAGAAAACCTAGAATGAGAAAAAGTGTTAGGTCTAGGGCTCTATTTATAGAGGTAGAAGTGGATCTCGGACCGTTGGATTTAGGGATTGAATAGGATGCAACCACGTCATAGGCTAAATAGGAGCCATCGGATGCAAAAATAGATGGACGGGATTGGTCAGAAGAATGCAAAACACGTCATCAATAACCTTTGGAACGTTCAAACGATTCATAATTAGCAGAGGTGGGTCGACCGCCTTGGTGCCCAGGTCGACCGACCAGTCGACCTGCCCTTTATTTTATTTTATTTTATTTTTCTTTCCTTCTTGATTATTGTTTAATTTGTTTCTCGTTCATATTAGCTCAGTTTTTGACGTTCTATATATGGAAATTGACCAGAAAATTACCTCGAACACAATGGTGCAACTCCCGTGGCTCAATCCTGATAATTTCGCAAAGTTATTTTATTATTTAATTACCTAACGAATTAATTATTATGGGTTAAATTTCGGGTTGTTACATTTACAGTATGATTCCCTACTTATGTGATGGGTTTACTTTACATGTTTATGGGTAGGTCAAATTATTCCTAAGCCATGTTTGTGGAGAGAATCAGTTGTACCTTAATAGTTCCTGTTCCATTTGTAGTTGTTATGTAGGGAATTGATATTATCAGTGTGCTTCCGATGTAGAGAGACAGAGCGAAATATGGTATAGTGGCTATGGACAACCTCATGAAGTAGGCTGAAGCAGAACCGCTCATATCGATCTCTTTGAAGAAGGTAATATACTTCGTAGTGAAATTTTTTTTGTATGGATACAAAGTTCAACAGAATATCATCACTAATATCAGAACTCAATTTGAGAGTGTCGAGTTCAAAGAATTCTGTGCACGCTATCGAATTGAGAAGAGCTTCTCGATAATAGAAAGTTCTCAAGTGAATGGACACTTGGAGGCAATGAACAAGTCATCAAATCCATCATCAAGAAAATATTGAAGAGAGCCAAGGCCAACTTGGTTGTTGAGCTACCACTTGCATTGTGGGCATATAGAACAACTCATAAGTCTGCAACTGGCCATATCCTATTCGCCCTGGCCTGCGGAGTTGAGGCCATGATTCTAATAGAATTGGAGTTCCCTTCTTACCGAAGGATGCATTATGATCCCAAGATGAATGAGGAACTCTTAAGTCCTTCGATTTTGTCAACAAACAAAGGCTGAACAGAGGGTAGCTTCTCAATAGAAGAGAGTAGCAAGACATTTTAATGCCAAGATTAGAAACCATAGCTTTGAGATAGACAACCTCATTTTGAAACGGGTCTTTCCTAGAACGAGGGCAACTGGTCCAAAATGGGAAGGTCCATACGTGATTGAACAAAAGCATGGGGATGGAACTATTAGGCTATTGGCTATTGATGGGAACCCAATTCTATGGGTGTGGAAAAGCGAGCACTTATGATGCTATTTCACTTAGGTTTACTTTTTTGCAAATAAGACATCTTGATTATCGAGATGAGATTAATAAGGTAGAGTCTTCCATTCTTTCTCTTTCAAGTAAAATTGGCTTTCAGAATCAATGGAACTATATTTTTAAAAGTTTGACTTTATGTTGTGTGATTAGTGGCAAAATCAATCATTTTATGTTTTGAAAAACTAGATGTCTAGGAACCTAGAGATAGGTACCGATGAATTCCTTTAATCAATGATCGAATTGCTGGAGTATAATCATACTCGGGTCGATCGGCCGATTGCCCTTACACGTCTAATCATTGATTAGTGGTCGAAGATAGGCAGGGTCAAGGATTGATGCCCGGAGATAGGCATTTAAGACACCGGATCCAGAAGATAGAAACCATTGTAGAATTATATCTTTTCTCACATTCGACCTTGCTTATGGCCCAGTGAGATACGCTCAGCCGATGATAAGTGAAGATGGTTGATAGAGTGTCTTTGGCCAATGCCCGAAGATAGACAAGGTCGAAGGTGGATGTCCAAAGATAGAGGTCCATGATACTGATTCCCAAAGATAGGAATTGATGTATAATTGAATCTTTTACATGTACAACCCCATTTATAGCCCGACACTATATGTTTGACTGATGATAAACGTGGTTGATTGATCAAGTATCTTTGATTGTTACTGAATGCTAGGTGACACCAATAGTGGATGCCCAGAGACAGGCATCTAAGGTGCCATTTACCAGAAATAGGAGTCGATGCAATAGTATATATTTTGCAAAATATGACTTCGTTTACAGCTAAATGACATAATTCTGGCTAAAATAAACAAGGATGGCCAAAGAATTGGCCGAAGGAATGCAGTTCTATTTACGATTGAGCGGAATACACTTAATGGAGATAAGTAGAGTTAGCCAAAGGAAATATAGTTTTGTTTAACCAAATAAGAAGTGTACTATTAATGAAAAATAGAATTAAGTAATGTAATGATTCTAAGCAATTATAGAGAGTTATTTATATGTACAGAGTTACAGTAAATAATAGCATTGCATAGGCACAGGCATGGGTAATATATAAGTAATGGAATTATAGATGATTATGTTATGCATGCAGGCAAGTATATAGGCAACGAAAATAAAAAATGCATAAATGTAAATAATAAAATGAATGAACTTAAAACAATATTTTTACTCACATAGCTTTCTATACGAAGTTTTTAAGGGGCGGTTTTCGCACAACGTCCGCCTATATACAAAATGAAGCCAAAATAGAAGCACAGTGATAAAAAACCATAGAATACTCCTTAATGGTGCTTCACCTCTTCAACTTCCCCTTCTATGCCTTTTGGAAAAAGGAGAATTTCTCTTCGAGACATCGCCCTCCATTAGTGGTTCAAGGTGATTCTCGGGGTCTTCCTTCCAATCGTAGTCGTTGTCAGAATCAGTGCGGGATTTTGGAGTTTTAGTAGAAATGCCAGCAGCCTAAAGGATAGAGGTTGGAATCACAAGATGGACCGTTTTGGGTCTTAGCTCATGTTTAATATTAATGTTGGAGATTTCGATCTTTAGTATCTCCGCCATAGGCATATCGTCAGGACTGTTTGTGCTAGTGATTGTCACTTCTTCTTCGAGAGATGGATCAACATTCCACAGTCCCTCCAAAGCCCTTATTTTCTTTGAATCTACTGATGCCAGAGATGGAAGGGAGAACTAGGGGAGTGAATTTTGTAGTGACAATGGCAGAAGAAGACATGACGCTGCTTGGGCCTGAAGCAAGAGTAGCAGTTAGTGGAGGAGGCGGTGATGGATGACCAATAAGTTTACATATGAAAATCTAAAGATTAGAGAGGTCGTCCAACGAGAACAGAAGTTTCTCGAAGACTTGGGAGACTAAATAAATACCTTGAGAGGTCGGTGTTTCCTTCGAAGGAGATTTGGTGATATCCCTTTCTTCTATAGACCTTTGAGGTGAAGGCATTACAGGAGGATCTGTCGGAGGAAAGAGAGCTGGGGCATCAGGATTATATTCCCCAAAGGTGCTGGTTTCCGAAGCTGTAGATACAGGGTTTGGGTTACAACAACCTTCAAAGTGATCATCGTAAAAGTAATGATATCCATTGAATGATCCTTAGGTGTTGGAGCGGAGTCGTCTGCATGATCCAATGACCTTGTACTAGCGTGAGCTCCAATAAACGCCTGCTCTTCGCCTGCAGCCTCTACTACCAAGATCTTCCTGCCCTTCTTAAGGGCTACCAAATTATCCTCATCTAAAATCCTTTTCTATAAGAACTCCTTATCGACGTCGTGGCCAGTTCTCTTGGCACTTCGTAAGATTTCCTCCCTATCATCAGCAAGTGTTTTATGATAACTATCTCCAAGCCACTTTAGATTCTTCATTTCTATTCGGTTGGCAAAGAATTGGAGAAGAGTAGCTTTCATCTCTTCATCGTTTTGGATAGCTTTTTCTTTGAGGTCTTCATTCTCCTTTTTAATGTCGGCCAACTCGACTTGAATCTAATCTTTTGATTCTTTTTTAGCTTTCAAGTTAGCCTTGAGTTTCTCTACTTCAGCTTGAAACGTATATTGGTCTTCTTTCTCTTTGATCTTTTTTTCAAGCTCAGCATTGGAAACATGAGCGGTCTTCGGTTGTAAATTTATAGCTAGGGTCTCTTGAGTGTGAACCCTAGATAGCTCGGTTATTCTTACTCGTGATTCATTTGGCTGACTTTGCCTTTTCATTTCATTCCTTTGTGATTGGAGCCTTATCTTGTTTGTAACATTTGTGTATCCTATTGTGATCAGTCCTCCTCATATCGAAGGAACGGATGATCAACTGGTTAGCCTGGTTGACATCAAAGAGACCCTTGGTGAGTTTCTTCCATTCATAATGCTGCTCCAGGATACCCTCAAGTCAAGAAAGCTTTCGTTGGCATAACTACAAGGGAAGTCCTTAACGTTACAGTCAAACATGACCACTCAAGGCAATAGCCAGACAGAACCTCCTGCATCCTAGTTGTAACAGTGGTATTTTGGCCTTCGGGGGATGAAGGACAAGAAGCACAAGGTGTAGAAGTTTCTTTACTAGCCTTATGAGATTGTAGAGATTGGGTACGGCCGACGACTTTGGATTGAAAGGAAGCCGATGTAGTAGTAGTGAAAGGTCAAGATAACGGAGAGAGCGCTTAATGAAAAGATTGTAGTTGTTGGGAAGAATGGGAGCAAGGACGCTGTTGTTGACCGAAATCGAAGTCGATTCCAAAGCGTTCGTATGATCCCCCTTTGATCTTCTCGATGGCGCTACCTTTCTTATGCATCATGCCTTTCTTGTTCCTTCCCCATTTTCCTTTCAATGTATGACTCTTTTTATGAGCCATGTCATTAATAGTAGGCTACTAGGGTATAGTACCGGTGCTAGTCCATGACCGCAAGGAGTTTTTGAATTATCTTGTCTCTTCCTATTGTACCTTAAAAGAAAAAGAATTATGTCAGAATAGAAGAACTAGACTAAGAAACAGTATTTGTGCCCATGATCTTATAAGTGTGTGGAGTGTTGATGTTTCCCTAAGTGACCTATGAACTATGTTCAAAGGGATCCGAGGATGGATTCTCATCACCCTCGAAGGTTGCAAGAATGTCTCCCAATGGGAAACTGAATTCATAGGGGCTGGTGTTAAGGATCTCCTCAAAATTTAACCTGCTTGAAGGGAAGTCAGAGATAGTCCTGTTATCACTTAGAGAGTCAAAAATCTTTGGATGCACTCAATAAAGAATTGACTCTTCGATGGGACTGGGACATGGCACGAGCATAAGCGATGAAGATTTAATCACCAATCGTTTTGACCTTGGGGATGAAGTGTCCATAATACCTTCAGACGATATCTCCCCAAATGATTCATCTCCACCAATATTATAGTCTTTATCTTTATCTCCACCATCCTCTCCCTCTTCCTTTTCTTAATCCACATCTTCGCCTCTATCTCTCCAACGTTCTCTTGTCCCATAATGCCGTCCTCGCCTATATTTCCGACTCCTCTATCATTTTCTTCTTTAGCGAGGTTTTCCTCAACTTCTTGACCTTTCCGACTTAGAGTAAAAGGACTAGTAATAGCTCTAGCTGCTTTGCTTAAATGGGTTAGGGACAACACTCCATTCATTGTAAATGAGGCAAAATTGTCATAGTCGAGCATTACTGAGGAGATACATTGTTTTTCTCAAGTCCCGACCGATCCCCTTTAGGAATTCCAAAGTATGATCAAGATCATTAGTTGGGTTTCCTCGGGGAGATCTGTCAAGGATATGGAAAGACCATTAGATGTTTGAGTGAAGAAGGTCTAAGTATGGAGAAGGAATTAAGTAAAATGAACTTACGACCAGACAACTAGAGGTAGTTGAAGCTTTCAGGACAATGAAAGAAGAAATATTAGCAGAGAAGGCGAGTCTTATTATGGAGCACCTCGACAACCCTGTTATGGTTATAAGGTTCAACTATTAATAAAAAAGCGAGTCTTGCCTCTTCATGAAGCTGAGTAAGAAAGTGAGTTCTTCAAAAGAAAGAGGATGAGCTAGTGCATTATGAAGATGATATACAGAGAGCTGAGCAAAGCGAAGCCATTTGGATGCACTTGGTTAGGAGCCAGCCTGAGCTCTCGAAGAAAGAATTTAATGAACTCGTTAAAAGGAGGCTGGACTCTAGATAGGCATATATATCTATTACAGACAGTGTAGCCTACCAAAGGAAGATGTGCCCTTTGATCGGACATAGGTAGAAGGACCTCGTCCTTAGGGATCCCGTGCTTGACGCAAATTATCTTAAGCTCCTTATAGTCAATTAGGAGGGCATTTAATCTCGAGGATTATCTAAGACATAAAGAATAGGTTAGACCTCCTTTGGATGGGCAGAGCTATGAGGTTGAGCTGCTGGAACAACCTCGAGTTATAGTCCTTATGTAATAGAACATCTTAGTCTAGATGGAGAGGAAGTGGGCGCTTAAGTGATTGAAGAACCTGCTTCCGCCAGAGGAGTAGAAGGACTAGTGCCAGTTCAAAGATGAGGAGATTATACGGTATCAGTCATTTTAAACTAGAAAACTTGACGATGTGGTCGGGTATGTTTTATTTTAATACTCTACTTTGATTAAAACCCGTGTAGCCAATGTACGAATCCAACGGATGTCGACGTGTGTTGACCAAACTGGTTTTGTACATTGACCAGGGCAGTGCAATGTATGAATCTATGTAGTGTGTGTCTTTAGTCCAGAGCATGGTGTGCATAAACACTCTCTGTAGATAGCCCTTGCGCTAGCAAAGGAGCTCCATCATGCAATGGAACCGTACATCAAATTTTACCTATTATCGTAGAATATACAATAATGGAACCATTGTCTGGAACGACGTAGAGCTTTCTTTGCAAGAACGTAGGATTATGACATTTAACTTGAAGTGTTGGCACGTGGTTCAGTCGGACACCGGTTTATGTTTAATGCAAGCGTTCCTTGAAATTAGGCCTATCAACGGATACATTCGAATGCGGATAGTGCCATATCCGCATCCGCATCCGAAATGATTTTCGGATATCGGATATCCGCATCCGCATCCGAAATGATTTTCGGATATCGGATATCCGCATCTTCGGATACGGACGGATATCGGATAATTATCCTATCCGCTAACGACCGATAAGTCAAGAAATATAAATATAAATTTTAAGTTTAACATACATTTTTTTTCAATCCATTTGATCATAAAAGTGTTAAATATAAACAAATATGGTGATAATAAATAATTTTGAGCGGTTAATAAGCATTAAATGTATATAATATAAACTATTAACTTGATAAAACAACAAATAAATATCTTTTATTATACTAAAATACATACAGTTTGTACTATAATATTGACAAAGACCGGATGGATAATTTTCGGATGCGGATGTCTTCGTATCCGTATTCGCATCCTTTTTTCGGATATCAGATATTATCCGCTTTTCGGATACGGATGCGGACGGATTTCGGATTTTTCGGGTATCCATTGACAGCCCTACTTGAAATCGTCTCATCAAAAATTAAGCTGTTGATCAATATTCAACCAAAGTTCGATAAACATCAGTTACCCCCTTCCATATGTAGAAAACTTATCGGAAATGACCAAAATATTCTAGCTTTATGATTCTAAGTTGATCTCGAAAAGGCTCAAGCTAGAGCCTTTAATACCCAAGACGGACATCAAGCTATTGGTAAAAGAAAACTTAGAAAAACTCCAAGCGAACGATTTCAAGTTGATGGTAGTGAAAAAGAGGGCATTCATTTAGGTCCAAATATGAATCAACGACTATAGATCAATGGCAACTCAACATCAATAATATCGATGCCTACAATGAATTGGTAGCGGAGGCACTAGTGATGTCGTGTTCGAGAAAATTACCTAAGCTAAAGTTGAGATCTGGAAAGGTCTGATCTGACTTATTCAGTGCTGACTTAATACTAATGGTCGTAAAAATTGGCTGAGGCGATGTTGGCGACGATACAAAGTAGCGGCGGCAGATAGAAAGTCAAGATTCCAAGGAAGTTACAAAGGGGAAAGAGATTATGAAATAAATTGAGATGCCAAAAATTCCTGGTTGTCAATATTTTAACACACTTCGGGAATTATGTCGGTAGTGATATGATTGTGGTCGGTACCGACATGATTATTGTCGGTACTAACATGTTTTGTTCCTCGATTTATAAAAAAAAGAGTAAAAGGGAAGTCTACCTGCTTGGGATATGATAAAGCTTCCAGAGATTAAAGGCTCTAACTCTACTTCGGAAAAGGAGTGGTACGATAACTATTTAAAGCGATGAATGGACGCTCTTGGTATAGATGTGATGCTTCAAGATGATGGTAATCCAACTATGGAATCCCATGTAGCTGAATTTTATTGCTTGTCCAAATCCAAAGCATGCTTTATTTTCATGAAAGAATACTTTGAAGGGCAAGTGTTATCCAGCATTTGAACCGAACAACTTCTTGATGGATCTGGAGTTCAAGATGATGAAGGAATGGATCAAGAACTTAAAAGGTTGTCTGGAGTAGTGGAATGATGGAGCATAATAAATTAGTGCAAGATTTGCGCATGGCAAATATGGTCGATACTGACATGATTGTTGTCGGTATTGGAATGATTTGATGGGGGCTCACTTTGAACAAGTAGGTGAACTACTCCAATACTTTATAGAAAAATAAAAGTTTCACATAAGACAAATCATGTCGATGTCAACATGATTTGTTCGGGAAATTTTGGCAATGTAGCTTGGAAAGCTGGAGATGTTAACAAGTACGAAGAAAAAATGATGTGGCACTGAGCAGATTGTGGTCGGTACCGACATGATTGTGATCAGTACTAACATGAAATATGTGTAACAACCCTGCTTTCTACGCCATAATAATAAATAAATTTAATTAAAATAAAACGTTTGAATTTAATTTTTATAGCTATTATTTATGAAAATAAATTTTTTTAATTAAATTTGACTTAATAAAAGATTTTGTTTAACAAAATGGAAAATTAGTTAATAAACTCTTTTTAGATGGTATATTGAAATTGAATAAAATGTTTTAATTAGTTAATTATATCTTAAAGTGTAAATAATTTTTATATGACTGGAATAGTTGAGAAATAAATTTATTTTCTGATAATATAATGAATAATTAAATAAAAATAAATAATATTTAAATGAATAAAATTGTTCAATTATTGAAATATAATTTGTGAAATGAAGTATAAATCAATCTAAACTAGGTTGAAATTTATTTATAAGTATTCAAATTTAAGTGTGAAAGAAATTAATTAAAACCAAATTAAATTTGAATTTAAGGCCCAAAATAAAACAAAGCCCACGTCCCCTTAATCTGTTTTGGATTTTTCCCCTCAACCCATAACCGTTCCCCAAATTCCAAAATCCAATTCCCCTATTTTAGAAAATTTCCCTAGAAGCCCCCAAATAAACCCAAAATCGATTAGCATTTAAATAAATAATAGAATCGAATCGCGTGAAGGCACTCGTGCCTACCAGCGGCAAGCGATGTGAAGCGGCGACCGATGTGGCATAGGCGGAGGTGTAATCAGTCGTCGCGACTTTGGAATTGCATGTTACGTGCTTGACTTGAGAGCTCGCATGCTCGGAAAGGTTGCGATGTTGTAGTTGAGGTAGTGGAGGAGGAGATTTAGGCTCATCGATGTGGGGATGGCAGGGCGAATTGGTGCTAATGATTTTGGTAAGGAGCCGATGTCGATCATTGACTTGGTAGCAATGAAATGGATGGATGCAGCTATTGCTGGTTGATGTTGGAGCCAGTGGATAACGTGGGTAAGAAGACAGTGATTGGGGATATGCAAAGTAAATTGTTGGTGTTATATATTCTAGCTCAGAATTCTGATGAGTAAATTTTACTCGCAACTATTTCTATATCTATATCTTATCACGTGCATGCTTGTGTGTCTATATAAACATACACACACACACACAACACACACGCAAACACACATATATATCCTGATTATTGATTGAGTTGCACGGTTAAATTATTTGTTTGGTACGTCGAATTGAAATTGATTGATGATTGAAATAGTTGATTGATAGTGTTAGTGGGAGTGTTAATTTACAAAACGAAATTCTGGCCATTTGCAAATTGAGCTAAATTTTTATTTATATGCCGATATGTGTATTTATTGATGACCGGAATTCGACAGAACTCGACTTGGGTCGTGCATTATATTTATAGAGATGTTTGTTGATAAGTTTGTAGAGTAATTTCACTCCATAATTTTATACGTGGATATTTATTTATTTTTAAGGAATGTTTGAAAAGCTTTGAAACATTATTTAAGTGTTTTAAAATCTTATTAAAAGTATTTTTTAAATATTTTACTAAATTTTATTTAGTCAAGCTATTTGCAAACTTACGAATATATTTTTAGTTATAAAAATAAATGCAGTTTTCATATGGTTGTAAAAAAAATTAAAAATTAATTTTTTATATATTATTGTTTGGAATTGTTACAAATATATATATATATATATATATTGCTATTTTATGAAATATATTATTATGACGATATAGTGATTTTTAATACAAATGTTATTTAAATATTTTGAAAGAGTTTTCAAATTATGGAAAATATGGAATTATTTTTATGAAATAATTAAATGATTTTAAATATGTTTGAATAAATAAAAATCTCCTTCAATAATATAAGAATTCCAAATGTGACATAATATAAAGGAAAATTGTTTTATTTCTAAAGTGTATGAGTACAAAGAGAAGACTTTGAATTATGTTCAATGGTTTGAAATAAATATAATTTGTTTTGAAGTTTATATATTTATTCAAAAAGAGAAATTAAATATAGAAAATTGTAGGAAGATTTTTGTAAAGGGTATTTGATTTATAAAGTAATTTTGAATGTTTTATATATATATTTTTTTGAATATTTCATTTAGTTGTTTAAAGAAATATTTTGTTGAACTTTATTATAATTTCATTTCTTAATTTAAGTGAGATTTTTATGTATGATTTCTTTATTTTCTGATTTATCATTTTCTTACATCAATCTCGATATCATGAGTGATTCACTGTTGATGTTGATTTGTTTAGTGATTTGATATAATACGGTAATGACGTCCTTTATTATGATTTTGTGATGATTTTATTCTGTGTGATGAGAAATTTGAATAAACAGAGTTATAATACCGTAAGGGATGGGGAATTTGATAATATTTCTCCGGTTATTCTTTGGATTCATTCTATAGAATATTTGAAAATTGAGTGTAGTTTATAAGAAGTGAATAAATGTTTAAGTATAATGCAGTGGTATGGAACTCTGTTGTGATATTTATTTGGTTATTCACTGTAAATAGATGGCACTCACGTGATGGGAATTATATTATTAGATTGTACTTACGAGAGGTGATGCTCATATGCGTAAGCAAGGTAGGTGCCCTTATATTTATTGATATCGTGCCCCACTATCATGATGTCTCCTGTTATTAGTGTTGGAGAGAACCAGATGGCTAGAAACCGCCCTAGCGGTTTGATTTTGGGGTCGCACCCTAGACTCGCGACATTGTTATTTAATATTATTTTGATGCGCATCACATGTTTTGGCATAGGTGCCCCATATTATGAGATTTGGATTAGGTGACCCATAGGGTAGGTGCCCTATAGCATCTTTTATGTTGCATATGCCAGCAGTCTGTTACCTATTGGGGCAAAGCATGGTCGTGATTAAGAGGCTACACCTTAACGAGCCATTGGTGGATATGTGTCACGATGTCCGTCGAGGTAACTGAAGACTATAGGAGCAGATCGGGTTAGATGACCCTAGCCTCCTAGAGCGGGCAGATGGACATCAGTCTCCCTTTTGGTGCTAACGGAGTGGCAGTTTGGCGTATTTTATTGATACACCTCACTTAAGTATGATTATGGGTTAGGCGACCCACGTACTACTGTATATATGACTCTACATGGGACTTCGTGTATGTCGTGTAGGTGTATAGAGTAAAACAGATTCTTATATTTTTATTATTTATGACTAATGGGTAGGTGCCCTGTATTTTCAGTCAGATAGAATATTTTACATTGTTTGATGATAATATTTTATTATTCGATATTGAGAGATATATTTAGACAATGTCGTGTGTGCTAGCTTGACTACACTTGGTGATATCTCATGTATTATTGATTTTTGGGTATTGATTATGATTTTTGAATATGTGTGATTCACCCATTCGATATTGATTCTGTGGTTCCAGATTTAATGTGATTTATTTGGGTGATGACATCTTTATGCTTGGTTTCGAGGTTGTTGCTATTTGGTTATATTAACGTTCATATATTATCACTATTATACTATATATATTAACCACTATATTTAAATATAGTGTGACCCGTATATTATTTATGTAGTACTCGAGTTAGTCCGAGAGATTTTAGGTACGGGGACGATGAGACCAGCTTGTATTTATTGGGCATAGAGGAGACTAGATATTTGTAATTATAGATTGTTATCTTGTATTGTATAATCCCTTGTGTGTACATCATTCTGACGTATATTGGACATATTTTGTATATTGTATATTATATATTATCACTGAGACTCTGACTCTGTGTTCTCCGATATTTACTGCATATTGTGTATTGTTCTATAACAACCCACCATTTTGGACAGTTTAAAATCGACAATAAACCACACATGTCAACTCAAACCATTCAAAAGGGAGTATTGTTATGGGGTAAATAAGAAAATAAGAGAAAGAAAGAAAACAAAACACAGAATCTCATAGTGGAATGACAAAATATAATAATCAAATGAATAGTTCATGAAGTTGTTTTACAAATAACATTTGATTACACTTTTACAATACAGATTAGAGTTATACATGCAGTAGGAATAAATAAATAATGCAGCGAAACAATATGATGTAGTGGAATAAATATAATAAATAGTATACAAATCTCCGTCTTCGTCCTCCAGAAATAAAGTCTTCAACACTAAAATGCTCAGGCTGACCCAAGCGTAATGAAAAGACAAAACACTCGAGTTAGAACTAAAAGATCTTATGTAAGTCAAATCAACAGTAAATAAATATAAGTGTAACGGCTTCAGAGATGTTTACGGGATTTTACATCTCCTATCCAGTGTCTAACATGCGTGCAATAACTTAAGAGATGTTTGGGATTCCATCTTCTAAGGATCCATTAAACTATCTAGATATGTTATACAATACGCTATTATAATATGTCTACAGTAAAGTAAAGTATTAAAATAGCGTTAAGGCGTTACCCATATCCCCCTTAACACATTTTTAAAAATGACGTAGTCTATACAGTACCGTAATTCCTCCGTAAACTGGAGGGCTATCAGAGGGCACTCCATAGTGTACGACACAAACCAAACTCGTAGTAGGCGCGATAAGGCATATGACAAGGCACGTGAGGTAATGCCAGGGTAGGATTCTACCGTTTGCAGAACCGGGCTGGTGGTAACGCATAGCAGCTACTACCGCCCACCTCGGAACACACTCCCATAATCAAATAGAAGGTGGCCACCAAATCAATCACAAAGTAATAGATATGGTATCGAAGAAGCATGTTCGAAGAGGAGCGACCTCACTTGGCCCGGGTATAGCTCCTATTTTAGTCATATCAAGCTGACCCGAGGGGGTCAGGGCTGCGTTCATACCTAATATAGTAACGTTTGCCAAACCATCCTACTTCGTGCTGGATTCTCCACCACGTGCACAGTTGTTAAAGTGGTTTTCGGTATTAGCGAAGAGTATGAAAATATTCGATCTCGGTTTCTTTAACAACCAAACGCTTATTTCACATCGGTTTGTTCTTTTACATTTCCAAAATTGATTCATGATTGATATCAAAATATCATATTCACTTCAAAATCATATCACTTTCGAAATCATATTCACTTTCGAAATCATTATTTACTTTAAATTATATTCATTTTCAAAATCATTACCACAAAATAGGTTAAATCATCATATCAAAATATTCGGATTTAAATCAATTAAATCTAAATCATAATAGTTCTAACTTTAAACAGTTTGAATATTGAAAGTAGTTTATATATATTGGAATATTTATACATTAAAAATAGTATAGATATTAAAATATATATAAAAGTTGTTCATAAATTTAAAATAATATATATATTAGAAGTAGTTTATAAATTTAAAATAATATATATTAACATAGTTTATATTTTAAAAATAGGTTATAGCTTAAAATAGTATATATGTTAAAAATAGTTTATATATTAAAAGTAGGTTATAGATTAAAATAGTATATATGTTAAAAATAGTTTATATACTAAAATAGGTTATAGATTAAAATAGTTTATATATTAAAATAGGTTATAGATTAAAATAGTTTATATATTAAAATAGGTTATATATTAAAATAGGTTATATATTAAAAATAGTTAATGTACTAAAAATTATTAATATATATTAAAATGGTTTATATGAGAAAAAGAGTTTATATGTTAAAAGAGTTTATATCGCAAATAGTTTCAAATTAGAATTGTTTCTCCCAATTTCACAAATCAATTCAAATCAACTTTAGTTCCAAAAATTCAATTTAAATCAATCTCAGTTCAACAATTTCACTTTAAAAGGCTAAAGGTTTCAATTCATATTCTCATTAAGACCATTTTAATTTATATCGATTTCAAATCCATATTTGAACTACAAATTTAAACCACTTCAAATTCAATAGGTTTCAAAGTTTAAATATTCAAATGTTTACAATAAATCAATTTTTGATAAATTTCATTTATATTTCAAAATTCAACTTTTAGGTTTCAATTTAAATTCTTTAAAACAATTCATTTAAACCAATTTCAATTTCAACATTTTAAAAGCAGGATTTTGAAAATAATTCAGTTCATATAAATCTGATTTTATTTCATAATATCATTTAACTAGATTCAAAAATTAAGGATTTAAAATCATTTAATTTAACCAACCTGGTGTCCTTATATAATTTTCTACCATATGGTCAAGTGATACAGATATATATCATTTCAACCCGCAATAATTTAAATTTATGGGTATACATCATTTCAACCCGCAACCCCGAGTAAAATTCAAAAATCCATAAAATCGCTTGAGTTTATCATTTCAACCCATAACGATTTTTCCCTAATTTATATGATCGTTCGGGTATGTATCATTTCAACCCATAGTGATTTTCCTAACAATAACTAAGAGAACTTGCAGTGTCATAACAACATATAAATAAACATACATCCAATCATCCAAAAATATCAAGAAATAAGCATCCCTCATGATCATCATTCAAATCAACCAATAAATCACAACAAATAAACTGTTTTATCGGGTATTTAACTGGCAATTAACTTCCAATATTAATCCAAATGGCAATTAAATTCAATATAAATTCAAATTAAATTTGAATGACAATTTAAATATAGAAAACAGCAATCAATAAATTTCTAATCACACCATAAATTTTATTTAACCAACATAAGATGGTTTAGTATTTGTGAGTGGGTTAAAACACTCACCTTTGATTTTCAATCGATCAAAAATCCAATTAAAGCCTAAAAATCTAACAATCTCATAATCCAGCCAAACTAGTTCCGTATTGTCCAGAATTTTGATAGGATTGCAATGAAGAAAACCGCGCATGAATCCGAGCTCGTATGCAAAAGTTATTAAGATTAGAAGTTATACGATTTATAAATAAATAAAATAATTAAAAAAAACACGTTCACCACCAGAACCCTAGCTCCATCATCACACGACTCGTCCTGTAACATCTCACCTTTTTGTACGCTTTAAGCAGACACATGTGTCGACTCAAAACATACAGAAGGGTGGATTGTTATTGGGGTGAATAAGAAAAGGCAGAGAAAGAAAAAAACAAAACAGATACTTGCAGCGGAATGACAAAATATAATAATCAAATAACAGTTCATGAAGCTCTATACAAAACATTTGATTATACTTATACAATATAAAATTAGAGTTACACATATCAGAGATAAACACATAATGCAACGGAACAATATGAATGCAGTGGAATAAAAATAGTAAATAATAGTAGTACAAATCTTCGTCTTCGTCCTTCAGAAATAAGGTCTTCAAATCCTAAAATGCTCAGGCTGACCCGAGCGAATTGAAAAAACAAAACACTCGAGTCAGAACTAAAAGATCGTATGTGAGTTAAATCAACGGTAAATAAATATGAGTGTAAATGGCGTCGGAGATGTTTACGGGGTTTGACATCTCCTATCCAGTGTCTAATGTGAGTGCAGTAACTTAAGAGATGTTCGGGATTCACATCTCCTAAGGATCCATTAAATTATCTACTATGTAGTACAATACACTATTATAATATGTCTACAGTAAGATAAACTATTAAAATAGTGTTAAGGCATTACATTTTCCCCCTTAACACATTTTTAGGTATGCCAATAGTCTATACAGTACCGTAACTCCTCGTAAACTGGAGCCGCCAGAGGATACCACATAGGTACGACATAAAACAAACTCGTAGAAGGCGCACTAGGGTAGGTGACATGGCACAACTAGGCAATGCCAGGGTAGATATACCAATTACACTTTCGGACTGTTGGAAACGCATAGCCGCAACTACCGCCCAACTCGATCCATACTTCCGAATCAAAGGTGCGCACCAAATCAATCACAAAGTAATAGAATGGCTAACGATGAAGTGTGTCCGATCGGAGGAATGACCTCACTTAGCCCGTCAATTGCTCCTGCTTTAGCCACCTTAAGCTAACTCATGGGAGTCAAGTCCACGTATATACCTCATATAGGATCGTCGCCAACCATCCTACTTCATTCTGGAATATCCACCGCGTACACAGTTGTCAAAGTGGTTTTCGGTATTGGCAGAGAGTATGACAATATCTGATCCCGGTCTCTTTAACAACCAATCGCATATTACACACCGGATGGTTCTTTTACATTTTCAAAATCATTTCATAATTGATATCAAAATATCATATTCAAATCAAATCATATCATTTTCGAAATCATTACTTTCTTCTGAAATTATATCCACCTTTGAAATCATATCACATTTGAAATCATAGTTCGAAATTATATTTCTTTTCAAAAGTCATATTTCCAAAATAGGCTAAACTCTCATTTCAAAATATCATATTACCAAATATGTTATTTAATTCCCAACTTAGGTTATAGCATCATTAACCATATTAACTTAAAAATCAAGGATTTGAATATAAACACATCCATTTTACTTAGTTTGGAATTTAGAAGAAAATAGTTTTAAATAGTTATAAATAGTTGATATAGATTTAAAATAGATTAAATATAATTAAAATAAATTAAATAGCTTTAAAATAGATTAATTAGATTTAAAATAAGTTAAAACAGGTTAATTAGTTTAAATAAATTAAATGGTTTAAATAGGTTAAAATGATTTAATATAATTAATACAGTTTAATAGTTTAATACTTTGAAAATCTCAATAGTTAGAAATTTTGAAATAATATATTTTTAAAACAGTTTATATTAAAACATGAATTTGGAATTAATATCAAATTAAATTATTCATTTCATTTCAACGCATTTGGGCCATTTTCAATTTCCAAGTCAACAAACCAAATTCCAAACCTTTAAATTTAACATTTCAATAAACTATTGAATTTCATATCGTTTCAATTCATGTTCGAAATATCACTTTAAATTACTCCAATTTCAATATATTTCAACGTTACATTTCAAACCATTTTAATAAGTCATTTTCCGATAACTTCACTTATACTTCAAATTCAAATTTAAAATTTCAATTTTATTCCTTTAAAGAATTCCTTTAAACCAATTCCAATTCCAACATAAACTTGATTTCCAAAATAATTCAATTTATGTAATCAAATTCTTATTTCAAAATATCATTTTTTAACTCAACTCAAAAATTAAAGATTTTAAAATCATTTAATTTAACCAATCCGGTGTCCGTATATAATTCTCTACCCTAGGGTCAAGTGATACGGATATTTATCATTTCAATCCGCAATTTAAAAAAATTATATTTACGTATATATATCATTTCAATCCGCAATCCTGAAAATATGAAATCCATAAAAATTGCTCGAGTCTATCATTTCAACCCATAACGATTTTTCCCTAATCTATAGATTATTCGGGTATGTATCATTTCAACCTATAGTGAACTTGCAGTTTATAACGATATAAAATACAACATCCATTCATCCAATATCAACAATCAACATCCATTACAAACATCATCCAAATCAATCAATAAATATCAATATAGAACTGATAATCAATAACAGATATTTAACTGGAAATTTATATTCAATAATAAATTAAATAATGATTTAATTAAAATAAATTCAAATTAACTGAGATGATGATTTAAAATATACCAAACAGTCATAAATAAATTTCTAATCACATCATAAATTTAATTTAACAAACATAAGAAATTTTAGAAGTTGTGAGTGGGTTAAAAACACTCACCTTTGAATTTAAATAGAATTTAAATTCAATTTAAGCCCAAATTCAAACGGTCTCCGAATTCGTCCAAACCAGCGTCAAAATGTTGAAATATCAATACGATTCTAGCAGAGAAAACCGCGCGTGAATCGGACCTCGTATGTAAGAGTTATGGACATTAGAACAAGTTGAATTTAAAATTTAAATCAGATTAAAAAATAAAATACAAGCCACGTCACCCTTGAATTGCCACTGTAACCCTAGCTCACCATCCCAGTCGTGAACGAAGCCGCCGCATGACCCATCTTTATCAAATTTTTGTTGTGCCTTCGCCCATCATCTCCTCGATCTGACCTTGCTAGCGTCACAGCAACGTCAAGCCGCCCCTACGCCACAAATTTTGTGAGCTCCAGTCGCCTATAGGGCGTGCGCCGCCGCCAACGTTCAAAGCCACACCGTGGCGATTCTGTTGATCTCTGACCCAAAACAGCCATGTCGATGACCACTATACGACGATCTCTACCACCTCATGCCCTCTGATCGTCGCCAAGCTGACGACCGTCGTTGAAATCAAAGCACTCAAATGAACGGCCGAAGAACATCTTGAATTTCAGGAAAAACGATGCATCGAATCGAAAAACGAATAGCACTAGAAGATTACGCTCTTCGAGAGCTTCAAATCGATATGTAATTTGTTTGGATTGGAGGAGTTTGAATTTTTTGGATTTGAATTTGATTTGAAATTGCAATTGGAAATTAGGGTTTGCCTGCCATTGGATAGAGAGGAACAAATGGAATTGTACGTACAGACAAATGACAATAAGGAGTGGCTAGGGTTTATAATGAGGTATTTATAGGTAGATCAGAAAAATAGAATGAATTGATACGATTGATTTACACGTTGAACGATAAATGACCCGAAAAGCCCGTTCTGTCTCCGGAACGAAATTGGGTCATTCCATATATCAAAATAGATGTTTTTGATGATTTCAAATTCAATGAAACAGGTTTCAAGTCCTAATTCCATCGTATGAAGAAGTTATGGTAAAATCAGCTTATTTTAAATTGATTTCAATTAAATTGATTTCAATTAAATTGATTTCTAGGCGTTTCGAGTCTGTACGATCAAACGACAAGTCCGATCACTACAAAACTTGAAATCCTATAATAATTCATTATTACGGATCCGATGAAACTGGTTTTGTCGAAATCCGAGACAGTTTTCAAAATGGCTATAGTTCAGTTAATTAAATAAATTAATAATTAAATCAATTAAATCACATTTTCAATTCTGATTCTATAATTAATAAATTTTATCACTTTTGGTTACTTAGACATTTATAACAATTTAAAACAAATTTTCAAGTTAATCCAATGTTAATTATTTCAATAATTTCCATGTTTACTTTCAATTTCAATAAATCCAGAAATTATGAATCAAATGTCCAATAATTCTATTTAATTGACCTTTCATCCTATTATTCAATCCATTATTATTAAATGGGTGAAATTAACATTGGTTCATGATTTATTACACTAATATTCTCAAATTTCATCTTAATCTCCATTAACGTAATATTTAAATACTTAATTTCATTTAATTGCAATTAATCCAATTATTATAGTTTAAATTCCAATAAATTAATAAATCTTTATTTCCATTCTTTTAATTCAACTAATTGTCATAATATGAATAAAATTAACATTGTTTTCAAATATTAATTTAATTTACATTAACATAACATTGAATTTAGATTCATTGCAATTGATTACCAATTTTGATTTAATGGACTGAATAAATGGGTAACTTATAATAATACTAGTCACCATTTACCTTAAATCACATTTATAACACCTTTAAGTTTATTATTATAAACAAATGTTACAACTTACCTATATAACACAAATTTTATTAAATTACCACTAATTATGTACTAGTTCATAAGTTTATACACATTTACATTTATTTACTTACATTCAATTTATAACCAAGTTATAACATTTACATTATTTCAATTAATTGGAATTACATAGGAATTGTTAATAGTTAACTTACATTAATATTGTTACAATTCATTCTAGTCATTATTTTCATTAATAAGTCACAAATTTTTATTTCTTCAAAAATTAAATAACAAAATTATTAAATTAACCATTTTAATTATCGAAAATTTACGGGTCGTTACACGTCCATAATCTCCAGCCGCCACCTAAAACCTACGAACAAGAGCTGCTCCGATCGCCTACAGTCGGATCAGCCATCGCCGATGTCCTCCCTTGGTTCGCCGCCTCCATCCATGTAGCCCACACCCACCGCGACGCCTCCATTTCCAACGTTAGTGTGCCGCCTTTAATCGCCGTTCCAGGAGATTCTGTGCACATCTACGATGAACGAAGACCACTGATCAATTCCCCTCGACCTCCTCTACGCTCCAGCACCACTCGATCGACCTATAGTTGAAGATCCACCGTCGAATCTGAAAACCTCATATGAATGGCCGAGGATAAATCGATGATTTCTGGCCAAATGATGCATCAAATCGAAAAATAAATTGCAGCATTATATTGCACTCGTCGAGAGCTTTCTAACGATATATAATATGACATAGTTTGAGGAGTTTGAATTTCGATTTGAATTTGAATTTTAAATTAGGGTTTTGGATTTGCAGCCATTGGGAAGGAGGAAGAAGCAGATAGATTGAAGATGACAGTACATACAGAAAAAATGAAAGGCTGGTAGGGTTTCAGCAAAGAAGTCTATTTATATGGACAAAGAGAGATAAGAGTGAATGGACAAATCGAATTGGGTCAAAACGATAATGACGACCCGAAAAACCGTTTCGTTTCCAAAAGGAAAGTGGGTTGTATAATATATAGAAATATAGGTTTTCGATGATTTTAAACTCAATGGAACTAGTTTCAAACCCTAATTCCATTGTATACAAAAGTTAGCTTTTAAACTCAAATTATTTTAATTGAATTCATTGAATTGATTTCTACGCGTTTCGAACCCGCACGATCAAATGATAAGTCTGATCGCTACAAAACTTGATATTCTACAATAATTCACTATTACGGATCCGATGAAACTGGTTTCGTCGAAATCCGAGACGGTGGCCAAAATGGCTAATTTTCACGTTAATTAATTAAATTATTATCAAATTGGTTTAATCAATTTAAATTCAAATTTAATAGTTAACAATTTCATCATTCTAGATTACATAGAAATTAATAATCTATCAAAAATAAATTTTTCTACGTTAAACTCACTATTAAAAACATTTCACTAAATTCAATGTTCAATTACACTATAATAAATTCATTAATTATAATTTAAATTCCAATAAATTCATTTATTTTATTTACATTCTTATTATTCAATCAACAGTACCCTATGGATTTTATTAACATAAGTTTACATTTTATTACACTCATCATTTTACAGTTATCAACTTTTACCATATTAAGTATAATATTTCAATTTCATTAATTCCATTAATTACCAATTTAATTCCTTATTTACAATTATAACCAAATTAACTTTACAAAATTTCAATTGATTGAGGCGACATTAAAAATAGTTATCAATTACATTAAATCCACATTATAAATTACATTCTAACAATCCTTTCCATTTATAAATGATAAATTTTAATTTCACCCAATATCAAAGCTCAAAATCTTATTAAATTTAATAGTTTTAATTATAATATATTAAAAGTAGGTTATAGATTAAAATAGTATATATATTAAAAATAGTTTATATATTAAAATAGGTTATAGATTAAAATAGTACATATATTAAAAATAGTTTATATATTAAAATAGGTTATAGATTAAAATAGTTTATATATTAAAATAGGTTATAGATTAAAATAATTTGTATATTAAAATAGTTTAAATATTAAAATAGGTTATATATTAAAAATAGTTAATGTATTAAAAATTATTAATATATATTAAAATGGTTTATATGAGAAAAATAGTTTATATGTTAAAAGAGTTTGCATATTAAAAGAGTTTATATCGAAAATAATTTTAAATTAGAATTGTTTCTCCCAATTTCACAAATTAATTCAAATCAACTTTAGTTCCAAAAATTCAATGTAAATCAATCTCGGTTCAACAATTTCACTTCAAAAGGCTAAAGGTTTCAATTCAAATTCTCGTTAAGACCATTTCAATTTATATCAATTTCAAATCCACATTTGAACTACAAATTTAAACCCCTTCAAATTCAATAGGTTTCAAAGTTTAAATATTCAAATGTTTACAATAA
This sequence comes from Allium fistulosum, assembly GCA_030737815.1. Classification (NCBI taxonomy): domain Eukaryota; kingdom Viridiplantae; phylum Streptophyta; class Magnoliopsida; order Asparagales; family Amaryllidaceae; genus Allium; species Allium fistulosum. Next base: position 362,635,368 of record CM060904.1, read on the forward strand.
CTTAATTTTTGATAAATTTCATTTATATTTCAAAATTCAACTTTTAGGTTTCAATTTAAATTCTTTAAAACAATTCATTTCGGCAAATTTCAATTTCAACATTTTAAAAGCTGGATTTTGAAAATAATTCAGTTCATATATATTTGATTTTATTTCATATTATCATTTAACTGGATTCAAAAATTAAGGATTTAAAATCATTTAATTTAACCAACCCGGTGTCCGTATATAATTTTCTACCCTATGGTCAAGTGATACGGATATATATCATTTCAACCCGTAATAATTTAAATTTAGGGGTATATATCATTTCAACCCGTAATCCCGACTAAAATTAAAAAATCCATAAAATCGATCGAGTTTATCATTTCAACCCATAACGATTTTTCCCTAATTTATCAGATTATTCGGGTATGTATCATTTCAACGCATAGTGATTGTCCTAACAATAACTAAGGGAACTTGCAGTGTGATAACAACATATCAATAAACATACATCCAATCGTCCAAAAATATCAACAAATAAGCATCCATCACGATCAGCATTCAAATCAACCAATAAATCACAACAAATAAACTAGTTATCATTATCAAGTATTTAACTGGCAATTAAATTCCAATATTAATCCAAATGGCAATTAAATTCAATATAAATTCAAATTAAATTTGAATGGAAAATTAAATATACCAAACAGCAATCAATAAATTTGTAATCACACCATAAGTTTTATTTAACCAACATAAGATGGTTTAGTATTTGTGAGTGGGTTAAAACACTCACCTTTGATTTTCAGTCGATCAAAAACCCAATTAAAGCCTAAAAATATAATAGTCTCAAAATGTAGCCAAACTAGTTCCATATTGTTCGGAATTTCGATACGATCGCAACGGAGAAAACCGTGCGTGAATCCGAGCTCATATGCAAAAGATATTAAGATTAGAAGTTATACGATTTATTTCATAAATAAATAAAATAATTAAAATAATAAAACACATTCACCTCCAGAACCCTAGCTCCATCATCACACGACTCGTCCACAATCTCCAACCACCACCTGAAACTCATGAACGTGCGCCGCTCTGATCGCCTGCAGCCAGATCAGCCATCGCCAGTGTCCTCCCCTTGGTTCGCCGCCCCAATTCATGTAGCTCACGCCCACCGCGACGCCTCCAATGTCAATGCACCGCCGACGCCTTTATTCGCCGTTCCAGGAGATTCTGTGCACATCTACGATGAACGAAGACCACTGATCAACTCCCCTCGACCTCCTCTACGCTCCAGCACCACTCAATCGACCTATAGTTGAAGATTCACCGTCGAATTCGAAAACCTAATATGAATAGCTGAGGATAAGTCGATGATTTCTGGCCAAACGATACATCAAATCGAGAAAAAAAATTGCAGTAGTAGATTGAGCTCATTGAGAGCTTTCCAACGATATATAATATGACATAGTTTGAGGATTCTGAATTTCGATTTGAATTTGAAATTGAAATAGGGTTTTGGATTTGCAACCATTGGGAAGGAGGAAGAAGCAGATAGATTGGAGATGACAGTACGTATAGAAATAAAATGAAAATCTAATAGGGTTTCAGAAAAGAAGTCAATTTATATGGATAAAGATAGATAAGAATGAATGGACAAATCGAATTGGGTCGAAACGATAACGACGAGCCGAAAAGCCAATTTCATTTCCGGAATGAAAGTGGGTTGTCCAATATATCGAAATATAGGTTTTCAATAATTTTAAACTCAATGGAACTAGTTTCAAACCCTAATTCCATTGTATAAAAAAGTTAGCTTTTAAAATCAAATTATTTTAATTGAATTTATTAAATTTATTTCTACGCGATTCGAGCCCGCACGATCAAATGATAAGTCTGATCGCTACGAAACTTGAAATCCTACAATAATTCACTGTTACGGATCCGATGAAACTGGTTTCGTCGAAATCCGAGATAGTGGCCAAAATGGTTAATTTTCACGTTAATTAATTAAATTATTATTAAATTGGTTTAATAACTTTTAAATTCAAATTTAATAGATAACAATTTCATAATTCTAGAGTACATAGAAATTAATAATCTATCAAAAATAAATTTTTCTATGTTAAATTCACTAATAAAAATATTTCACTAAATTCAACGTTCAATTACACTGTAATAAATTCATTAATTATAATTTAAGTTCCAATAAATTCATTTATTTGATTTACATTCTTATTATTCAATCAACAATACCCTACGGATTTTATTCACAAAAGTTTACCTTTTATTACACACATCATTTTACAGTTATCAACTTTTACCATATTAATTATAATATTTCAAATTCATTAATTCCATTAATTACCAATTTAATTCCTTATTTACAATTATAACCAAATTAACTTTATAAAATTTCAATTGATTAAGGCGACAGTAAGAATAGTTATCAATTGCATTAAATCCACATTATTAAATTACATTCTAACAATCCTTTCCATTTATAAATCATAAATTTTAATTTCACCCAATATTAAATCTCAAAATCTTATTAAATTTAATAGTTTTAATTATCAAAATTTATGGGCCGTTACATGTTCTATCTTGGAGGCATACGTGTCTATTGCTTTGTGCCGATACTGAGTACGTTTTGTGGCAAGTTATATTCGAGGTTTAAATACATACCAGTGTTAGCCCAAGGGAATATTCATGTGTATACCAAATATTGCCACATTCTTCGTATTATCCGACAGTATTACCCTGTAGGACTCTTGGATAGTATGGGTATAGAGGTAGGATTATTTACATTTGGTATCAATGTAGGTTCAGGACAATACATTATATAGGAGACACGAGTCAAGACCCTAGAGAGACTTAGAGTCTCTATCCCCTTGGACGTGTTGGGTAGTTACTCTATATTAAAGGGATAGTTGGAGTAGACGATGATAACTGGGGTAATCATCAGGGGACGCACTTGTTATTTTCCTACTATATATATATATATATATATATATATATATTATTTTGTCCCTATTACATTTGTGTATTAAACTCCATGTGGAATTTAAATTGTTAATGGTGGTAAAGTAATAAAGGATTGTTAGGCAGACCAGTAGTGTTGGCATTAGTGAAGGAGAATAAACCTTTGTGTGGTAAGTTATGTAGAAGGATTCAGTAGTGATCAGAGTTGCGCAACAGAAGCTGATAGATAGCTTTCTGCTGAAAGCTACAGAAAGCATCTGTCTGCTTGTTTGAAAATAGATGAATTGCCGTATTGATGCTTGTTTGATATTTTGGATGATTGCTTGATGTTATGTATGATTTATGTGGATGTTGGCGTGATAATGTTATATATGATTTCATAGAAAAATAAGTGGAAGTTATAAAAGCAAGCTTTTGATTTTCAAACAATAAGAAAAAAATATCCGTAAATATATTTCGAAGAGAAATATGAATAATAATAATAAAGTGTGGACTTGTATCTAAATAAGAATATTTTGGAAAAAAGTAGTGATGTCTTTAAAAATAATAAGATTGTATTTGAAAATCTTTCAATACAAAATATCAAAGACTGGCTGATGAGAATATAAAATGCAAATTTAAAGAGTGGATGTGGATTCCTCATCATACAATATATCTCTATTACATGTAAAAGGAATCGAATGAATAAATGTCAGTCTCATTTTAAATTAAATTGATACCCATCCACTAACAAGATTATCACCTTGTGTACCATCATCGTACCTTACATATATGCAATCAGACATATTGATACAATTGAAGGGTTTTACCATAGCCAATCTGCTGACGTTTTTACTTCTCTACTTTTTGGAATCAGATGTCTGGAGATAGCTTAGTTCAAACTAATTCACAGAGATACATGCAAAGTCCACCCTTAGGCTCTCAACTTTACATTTTAACAATTTATGCAGTGAAAATTAATAATTTTGATGAAACTTCTGCAAGTTTGAACTTTTGAAGGTGGAATTAGATAAATAAAAAGCCAACGTATTTCAGGATTTTTTTTATTTTAGAACAAGTTTACCTAGATTTTGTTATCCAAGTGATTAACAGAGTGTATGCATATTTCACTTGACCATCAAATGCTACTAGCTTCTAGTTTTATAATAGATTGTTGAAATTAACTACTTATATAAAACCTTTTTTTATAAAGCACTTTAAAAAAAGTAGTATTTTGAAATTATATATGTATATATGTATATATGTATAATTTTATTTTATTTTTAAAGTGGAAAACTTAAATTGAAATGAGATTAAAACTTAAGATTAGAGTTTGGGAAAAGAAAATTATTTATAGTGCTTTGCTAATACATCAATAACTTGTGAAGTTTTGATCGAATTTTGTCGATATTTCTTTCATTAATAAGATATTTTTACGAGTGACAACTTTAATTTTTTTTCATTTTTCTAAAAATATGAATTTTGATAACGTTAAAATGCTTTTGAACATGGATTAAAACTCAGCCCTTGTTTTGGAACTTCTAAGATAAAACACTGTAGTATTTTGATGATAACTTTCAGTCCTTTTATCCATTTTTGACGATCTTGTAATAGTTTTAAAGCTAAGATCATATGGAACAAGTTTTGTTTTAGAAGTTTTGTAAAATTTGGTCATTTTCTAAGTCAAAATTGGATTTGAAAACGTTGGACCTGCATTTTGATAATGGTTTCTGAAAGTGCATTGTTTATAAAAACGACCACAACTTTCAAAAGGTTTGTCCGATTTCGTCAATCTTGCCCATTCCTGAAAGCTTAAAACATATGCAACAACTTTTTTTTATTTTGCAAAATTCAGATATTTTCATGGCTAAAAATGCGAGTTTTGAAAGTGGGCCTACGTATTTTTAACACTTTCAATTTTCTCTTCCAATAGAAAAACCATTATAACTCGAGTTATAGCTAATATTTTTGTGATCCAAAATTTATTTTGAAAATTTATAATAATAAGTAACTAATTTACTTTACCCATCCCTAATTTTACATTTTTTTACCCTTGAAAAGTTGTCGAAAGTGGCTTAAACAAGCATGTCATGTTATTTGTATCATAGAGAGATGCAAGCTTATCATACTTCTTTATGTACGTTACTAATGTTAAAAACGGGTTATGTACAGGTATATGAAGTGCATATGGACAAATATGGAGCATATTTAGATAAAAATTAAGTGAACTCGCTTAAAAAAGAGAAAATAAGGTATGATTTACTTAAGAAGAGTGTTATATATATTATGGAATATATATCGTGTGGCAAGATTTTGATATATAAATTATTTCCAATCATGTTTCGGTCAATGTATATTTATTTTATCATATTGTAATTTTAGCGCTCTCTGTATAAAGGAGACTCTACCGAAATTTTTCGAAAATCCAACACTTAGAAAAAAAAATCACAAATTTATCGTATGCGAAAATAGAAAGTCGTTAATTGAGTCTATTTAAATGGTAGCATGCGATAAAAGAAGTTTTTGAGAGCCACATAGAGGATAGTATGTAGTAAGCTTATAGAAAATTGTAGATATGAAGAAAGTTAGGGTATGAGTTGTATGACGTCTACCTATAAGAAATTGCGAGGACACAATTTTCATAAGGGGGAGAGTCTGTAACAACCCCGCTTTCTACGTCATAATAATAAATAAATTTAATTAGATTAAAACGTTTGAATTTAATTTTTGTAGCTATTATTTATGAAAATAAAATTTTACTTAATTAAATTCGATTTGGTAAAAGATTTTGTTTAATAAATCGGAAAATTAAATAATAAACTCTTTTTATATGGTATATTGATATTGAATAAAGTGTTTTAATTAATTAATTATATTTTAAAGTATAAATAATTTTTTTATGATTGGAATAGTTGAGAAATAAATTTATTTTGTGATAATACAATGAATAAGTAAATAAAAATAAAGTATTAAAATAAATAAAGTTATCCAATTATCGAAATATAATTTGTGGACTGATGTATAAATACATCTAAACTAGGTTGAAATATATTTATAAGTATTTAAATTTAAGTGTGAATGAAATTAACTAAAACCAAATTAAATTTGAATTTAAGGCCTAAAATAAAACAAAGCCCAAGCCTACATCCTCTTCATCTATTTCATTCTAGATTCTTCTCATCAACCCATACCCATTACCCAAATTCCAAAACCCGATTCCCCTATTTTTGAAAATTACCCTGGAAGCCCCAAATAAAACCAAAATCGATCATATTAAAAAAAATAGAACTGAATCGCGTTAAGGCACTCGTGCTTATGAGCGACGGGCAACGATGAAGCGACGACTGATGCGGCATAGGCGGAGGCATAGTCAGTCGCCACGACCTTGGAATTGCATGTTGCATGCATGACCTAAGAGCTCACGTGCTTGGAAAAGTTGCAGTGTTGTAGTTGACGTAGTGGAGAAGGAGCTTTAGGCTGGTCGATGTGGGGATGTCAGGACGAATTGGTGCTAAAGATTTCGACAAGGTGCTGATGTCGATCATTAACTTGACGACAATGGAATGGAGGGTTGCAGCGGTTATTGGTTGATGCTGGAGCCCGTAGATAACATGGGTTCAAAGACAGTGATTGGGGTTATGCGAAGTAAATTGTTGGTGGTATATATTCTTGCTCGGAATTATAGTGAGTGAATTTTACTCACAGCTATACCAATATCAATATGTTATCTCGTGTGTGTGTATCGCACAGCTGAATTTTTTGTTCTGTATGTTGGATTGGAATTGATTGATGATTAATATAGTTGATTGACAGTGTTAGTTGGAAGTTTCAATTTACAACGGAATTATAACCGTTTGCATAATTTTACTCCATAATTTTATACATGGATATTTCTTTTTTAAAGAATGTTTAAAAAGCTTTGAAACATTATTTAAGCGTTTTAAAATCTTATTAAAAGTATTTTATAAATATTTTACTAAATTTTATTCAATCTAGCTATTTGCAAATTAAAAAATATATTTTTAATTATAACAATAAATTATGTTTTCATATGGTTGTAAAACATTTTTTAAAAATTAATATTTATATATTATAGTCCGGAATTGTTTTAATATATATATATATATATATATATATATAATATTGCTATTTTATAAAATATATTATTAGGATAATATTATTTTAAGTGGTTTTTAATATAAATGTTATTTAAATATTTTGAAAATGTTTTCAAATTTTGGAAAATATGGAATTATTTTTATGAAATAACTAAATGATTTTAAATATGTTTGATTATATAAAATCTCCTTTTGTAATACAAGAATTCCAAATGTGATATGATATAAAGGGAAATTGTTTTATTTCTAAATAGTTTGAGTATAAAGAGAAGACTTTGAATTATATTCTATGGTTTGAAATGATATAATTTGTATTGAAGTTTATATATTTATTAAAATAAGAAATTAATTACAGAAAATTATTGGAAGATTTTTACAAAGGATATTTGATTTATAGAGTAATATTGAATGTTTTATATATGTATTTGAATATTTGATTTAATTGTTTAAAGAAATATTTTATTGAACTTTATTATAATTTCATTTCTTAATTTAAGTGAGATTTTTATGCATGACTTCTTTATTTTTTGATTTCCCATTTTCCTACATCGATCTCGATATCATGAATGGTTCACCGTTGATGTTGGTTTATTTAGTGATTTGATATGATACGGTGATGATGTCCTTCATTATGATTTTGTGATGAGTTTATTCTATATGACGAGAAATATGAATAAACGGAGTTATAATATCGTTTGGGATGGGGAATATTTCTCCAGTTATTCTTTGGACTCATTATATAGAATATTTGAAAATTGAGTGTAGTTTATAAGCAGTAAATAAAAGTTTGAGTATCACGCTGTGGTATGGGACGTTGTTATGATATTTATTTGGTTATTCGCTGTAAGTAGACGACACTCACATGACGAGAATAGTATTATAAGATTGTACTTACGTAAGGTGATGCTCGTTGGTGCGAGCAGGGTACATGCCCTTATCTATATTGACATTGTGTGCCACCATCATGATGTACTCTTGTCATTAGCATTGGAGAGAACCAGATAGCTAAAATCCACCCTAGCGGCATGATGTTGGGGTCATGCACCAGATCCGCAACACCGTTATTTGATATTATTTTGATGCGCATCACATGTTTTAGGGTAGGTGCCTAACATTACGAGATTTGGGTTAGGTGACTCATAGGGTAGGTGCCCTGTTGCCCCTTTTATGTTGCATATGCCAGTAGTCTATTGCCTATTGGGGCAAAGCAAGGTCTTGGCTAAGAGGCTACGCGTTGACGAGACACTGGTGGATACGTGTCATGTTGTCCATCAAGGTAGCTGAAGACTGTAGGAGCAAATCCGGATAGGTGACCCTGGGCTCCTAGAGTAGGCAGACGGCCATCAATCTCCCTTCTAGTTCTAATAGAGTGATAATTTGGCATATTTTATTGATGCGCCTCACTTAAGTATAGTTATGGGTTAGGCGACCCAGGGTTAGGTGACCCACATATTGATGTGTGTGTATATGACTCTACTTGGGACTTCGTATCGGTTGTACAGTCATTCCCCGTCATGATATTGATTTTTTTCATATATAAGGAGATGAGATTATATCTGGATAAGTGTCCAGAGTATAGTGGATTCTCATATTTTTATTATTTTTGACCGATGGGTAGGTGCCCTATATTTGTCAATTAAACGGAATATTTTACATTGCTTGATGATAGTATTTTATCATTTGAGATTGAGAGATATATCTGGGCAATGCGTTGTGTGCTAGCCTGACTATACTTGGTGGTTCTCACATATCATTGATTTCTAGGTATTGATTATTATTTCTGAATACGTATGATTCACCTATTCAATGTTGATTATGTGGTTCCTACGAGCTGGCAACTTTAGTGGATGGATTTTTTCTATAAATAACCACCTTAGTGAAATGAAAAAAGGGACCTTGCTTTCTATTCCCATCTCCAATCCTACTTTATCATGAATTGCGGTCAAACTCGGGTTTTCCTTATTTCCTAGAACTGAAACATCGTAACTTGTTCCATGCAAAAACTCTTGAAATAAAATTAAAATGGACGTAACTAGTGATTTAAAGCTGAACCGCTATAAAATTCATGTGTGCAAGCTATTTCATCTCGTTTCCACTTTGCTTCTTCTCGTTTTTTGATTCAATGGGGTGTTGTGTCAATTTTTGTCCTAATAATAACATATACACTATTATGGTACAATGTACAACAAATAATAATCGGAGTGGACACAAAGCAAATTGGGTAGTGTTGAAATGGTACCCAACTTAATAGTATGTAACACCTCATCTCTATACCCATACAACCCAAGAGTATACTGGGTAATACTGTCAGATAATATGGAGAATTAGGTTGTATGGCATATACATGTGAGTATTCCCTTGGGGTAGCACTAGTGCGTATCTCAAAAATCAAACAATTCACATATATGTACATAGTACCGGCATAAAGCAACAAACACCTTTGCCTCAAGGATAGAACAATACACAATATAAAATAGATCACAGAGAACACAGAGTCATCCATGCAGCGATAACATATAATAATAAATATAAACGAGTCCAAGTAGGTCTACAAAATAGTCAAATGCCCACTATCATTGGAATATACATAACATACCCAAAATATATACATCTCATCAAACCACGATCACAAGTAACTACAATATACAAATAATCTGTCCTCCATCTATGTCCAATCAACCACAACTGTCAACTTGTCCCTGAACCTGAAAAGTCTCGGACTGACCCGAGTATTAGATAAATAACACACGAGTCAGACTATGTCTAGAATATAGATGTCAGTATATAATAACAACTGGCATGGTATAAATAAAAGCAATACAAGTGGCACGTGCATATCCCAAGTGACAACATATCTCAAACAATGCACACAAAAGATAATTCATTTACAAGTAAAGTCGATCAACACATCAAATATACATATAATCCAGTAGGTGAAATAACTATAATCTAACTATCATCAAGAATAAGATCTCACCAACAGTACAGGACATGCTCTTAGAAATGCCTAAGATTATCTCTTAAGTAATCATGAAGTAGACATACCTGGGGTCCATCTAATTTGATAAATATATATAACATGTAACAATCACCCAAATCAAACATATATGACGTATAAATATGGCATACCCTCGGTAGCCAAGGTCAACTCTCAGATAACTATGTAAAAATAGCTATATGGTCCAACTCCATGCTCTCAGCATCTCTAGCTATTCTTGATTGTACAATCAATGGTATGGGGTTGCATAACTGCATAGACTCTTGGTCTCATAGGAAATCCAAGAGATTGATACTCACATACACCATCTAGACTTTCAACCTCATAGAATTCGACTTGGCTCTCAACCACAGGAATAATCATATGGTCTTTCAGATCCCTACTAATCCACTCAACTCTCAATATCGTGGATAACCATCATAACTCTCAGTCCTATATGCTCTCAACGTTATAAATATATATTTCTGTATCGGTCTCGGCAAATGAATGGATCTACTCTAAACACAACAATCTCATATAGGTGAATAAGTAGGTGTCTATAGCATCTCATGTTATGTTATCAATAATAACCAGGCGGGTGACTATCAGCTCTCAGCCTGCTCCAGGAGCCTTCCTTATATGCTCTCAGCGCTGCTCCTACAGTCTTAGTTACCTCGACGGCCATCGTGACACAATATTCATCAAGTCAAAGACTGCATTATGCATTGGTCATGACCCTGCAAGTGCCCCTAATGGTAACAGACTACTGGCCTAAATGACACTGGAGCAGTGGCTCTCAACCATATACATCAACAGGTATGCCACGGATTCGGGGAGCGACTCCGCAATTAGGCCGCTGTGTGTATACTAGCCAATCCGGTTTACTCCCCAATTTATAATAGGAGTACACAACATAAATAGACACTCTTATGGCTCACAACCTGCTCACTCTTAACGAGCATCACCTTAAATATAATAGCATGTATACTCGACCCTGGTAGAGTGTCTTCTACTTATAGAAAGTACTCGAACAAATATCAGCTCAGACGTCCCATACCACCTGGTGTTACTCACCCACTTACTCAATGCTCATAAATTGCACTCATTATCGCACATTTATGTATATAACAAGTCCAAAGAATAACAGAGAAATATTATCGAAATCCCATACCAAATGGTAGTAGAACTCCGTTTATAATAATTCCGTGTTACACAGTCTATTATTTATTAATTCAGAAGGGGTTTTAAAATACACTTTCCACAAAATCTCTAAAACAATTCCTAATATCAATATTTGATTAAAAGAAAATCAATTTATAAAATTATCATTCTTTCTTAAAAATCCATTTACAGTTTTATAAACAAATATTTTACAATCCTCTTATTTAATTTCAAAAAAATCGATAAATTTAACTTCATTCAAATTTCAAATCCCATAAAACTCCATCTAAAATAATTCATACTTTTTAAAGTTTTCTATGATAATTGAAAATAGTAATATTAATAAATGAGTTTTATATCTCCAGATTTCCTTTTAAAAAATGAATTTAATTAATTCTACTTTACCAATAAGGATTTTCAATTAACAATAATCTCTCAAATCCATAAAATAAAATTCCGTAAATGAAAATTTCCATTCAATAAATAAATTGTATTCCACATAATTTAATCCTTAAAATATAATTTTATAAACTTCGAATCTATTAAATCCAAAATAAAATTAACTTATCACTTTTAAAAATATCACTTTCAAATTTCATTCCATAACTACCCTTTTAAACATTTTTATAACAAACCATAAGTGAGTTAAATTATAAATATTCTAAATTTTAACCTATTTAACCAGATCCCAAAATTCACCATTTTCCAAATAATTAATATTCATTGAATACTCAAAAACAGATTTACTTAAATAATTTTCTATCATGAATAATATTTCCAATTATAATATAAATCACTCCAAAAATCCTATATTTATTCCAAAAATATTTCATTTCTCAAAGTCTTCCATATTAATCAATTACAAATGTGATCTGATCACAACAATAATGGATCAAAAATACGTGATCTCATCACAACAACGATCGGTCAAATAATGCAATTCAATTTCATCTGATTCAATCCATATCAACATACACAAATCACCAAACAATCAATAAAATATAGAAAATAGGGTCTAGATTTTATTGCTGAGTTATCAAAATATAACTCAACCAAACAATACCATTTACCCAATCAACTATTAAATACCAATTCCCAATTCAAACAATATCAATCAACTAATAATATGCTTAGAATTAGACGATAGTTGTGGGTAAAAATAATTTTACTCACCTCAAACGATGCTCGAGTGACTAAACAGGGACTACTCTACCTTTACCAAATCCCAAACCATCGTTGCCTGAAATATGAACATCAGCCTATGCCGAATCTCCAGGTCACTAGCACAGCCACCATCTCCTTAAACGCTGTCTAAACCATCAAATTAGCAAAATGTGGCCTCCTCCACCCTATTGTAGTGTTGCATCAAGACCCCCCGTCACCATCACGATAGAACAGTGCCACCAAACCCCTCGGCTCCATCACCATCCATCATCGCACACGTCGTTGCGCCTCAACCAGCATCATGCCTAGCATCTCGCTCACTGTGTCACACGCATCCACTTTTGCGCTGCTACTCAGGTTGCGATCACATTGCCAAGACACGGCTCCTCAACATTGCGATTCGTCACGATGGCCAACCCTAACGTGACCGCCTTCCCTGACGTCGATTGCCTCAGCCAGGCTTCACGCTTACATGCATGACCTCGCCTTTTTCTTAATGTATAAGGTCGCGATTTTAATATTTGGGGGAGAATTAGGGCTGAAGTGAAATGGTAACGGGTTTGGCTTGCAAATGAAGATGTGAGGAGAATTCTAGAACAAGAAGGAAAGAAAAATGGGCTTAGGCCAAATTTCTTTAGGCTTGATTTTAATTCAATTCTAATTCTAATTAATTTACTTAGCTCGTTTATTTTTCCTTTCTTTTCTGTTAGTAACTTCTTTTTATTTATTTGTAAATAAATTCCAATCTAATTTAATTTGATTAATACTTCATTCCACGAATTATAATTCAATAACTACACAATTTCTTCCAATTCAATGCTTGCTTGTTTCACTTTTCACTATTTTAATCATATAACAATTATTTGCAATTTACAAAGACTTTAATCCAATTAAAGCAATTTATTCTATTTCAATAAATTATCCGAAAATAATTTATTAATTTAATTAAATTTATTAAATCAAAATCATATGCTTAGTAGAATTTAATTAACTAAAAATTTATTTTCAAAAGGTTAAATATCAAAATTAAAACCGAACATTTTTATTTAAATTAAATTTATTAATTTATATGACATAGAAACCAGGATTGTTACAAACTTACCCATTAAGAAAATTGCATCCTCGCAATTTCTTATATGGAAACGTCATACACAACTCAAACGGGACTTTTTTGTATTCTACAAATTTATAAAGTTTACATAATCCTCTATACGGCTCCACGTTCTGACTCATCTTACTATATGTTATTATTATAAATAGACTCAATTAACGACTTTCTATTTTCGCATACGAAAACAATTTATGAAATTTTTTGTAAGTGTTAGATTTTTTTTAAAATTTTGGTTGAGTATCCTTTGTACGGAGAGTGTTCAAAAAAATCAAAATACAATATAATCACAAAATCAATATTCATCCCAACACGGGACATCCCAAAACATGGGAAAACAAGATAAATCACAATATATATCGATATACCATAAAAACGTGCATTTTCTTAGCGTTTCTAGCAAACTATTTAAGTTTAAAGCGAGCTAAGCAAACCAATTTCACCATCTAGGCCAAATATGCCTCTTGAAAATCTATACTTAACTCAAATAATACACATGATTTCATAGATAAAACATATAGCAAAATTACATCAATATTACAAACAAACAATGATGCACTTTTTTAGGCGACTTCCGCTCAACTTTAAGATGATGAATGCATATAATTACGCCGTTCTTTCAAAAGTAAAGTAATAGCGTTATTCACTTGCTTTCCACAACAATTTCGGATCACAAAAATGTTAAATACAACATGAATTATAGTGATTTTCATAAGGGGTAAAAACAATCATTACATAAGTGCTGGCCCACTATTAAAATCTACATTTGAAGCTTAGTAACTCTCAAAATTTTGCAAATCTCTCTAAATAAAAGTTATTTCTTATGTTCTAAGGTTTTCGAAATGGGCAAGATCATCAAAATCAGACAAAATGTTTGAAATATACCATCAAAACAGTTCAACTTTGTTTTGAGTGGTTTCACTATCGGGACAGCGAAGCTTTTCTTTAATAACTCATGTTTTAACCATATTCAAGTTCATAATTTTACATTATAAAATTGTTTATTAATGGCATAACTTTCCAGTGAAATTAAAATCATCCAAAATAGATCAATAGTTTGAGATTTATTGTTAAAACTAATTATAGCATTTCAAAAATATTATAAAACAACTTCACTTCAAAAAAATACTTCCAAAACAATTTATCAAACACTAATTAAATTTGCAAATCTCTCTCGATAACAATTTATATCACTTCAAAATACATCTCTATCATTTCAAAATTTTCTAATAATTTGAAGCTAATTTTTTTTCAAAACTTTCATCAAATCTATTCAACATAATATATTTATTTTTCTTCAACACAAAACCATTTCAATATATTTAATTTACATCAAAATCCATACATACATACATATATATATATATATTGTAACATCCCGCCTTTTTGTACGTTTAAGCAGACACACATGCCGACTCAAACCACATAGAAGGGCAGATTGTTATTGGGGTGAATAAGAAAAAGCAGAGAAAGAAAAAAAACAAAACAGAATCTCGCAGCGGAATGACAAAATATAATAATCAAATAACATTTCATGAAGCTGTATACAAAACATTTGATTATACTTATACAATACAAAATCAGAGTTACACATTGTTGGAACCTGCCTTCTTCGATTTTAATGTGACAACTATATATTTCAAACTATATACTATGATGACAAATATTCTTACAGGAATCTATAAAGAAAAGCTATTATCATATCGTCAACAAACTAAGCTCAAGCTCTCTAGTATACTGATTAATATTTCCGGTTAGATATTTTTGTACAATCTCTGATATGATGATAACAACACACACACACACACAAATAGTTTTTGGAAAACATGTATTACAAAAATAAAATATCTTTTTCTAGACATAAAAGTATTTTCAAAAAATTTCTCAAGTTTAGAATCACTAAAATAAAGAAGAGGAACAAATCAGTACAAGTTCAGACATCTGAACTTTTATTTAGCCATCTGTCATCAATGACAGATGTTTGATAATTTAATACAGACATCTGTCATCAACGACAGACGTCTAAATTAAATAACAGACGTCTGTATTCACTGAAATTTGTTTCTTCTGCCTATTTTGACTTTTTAAACTTACTCAGCCATCTGACTATTTTTCTCAGACATCTGAACTTGACGAACTGAAGCATCTCTTCATGAAAATTCAAATTTTGAAGAGTTGTCTTCTTCACCAACAGTTGCACTCCTTCTAATGGTTGCAACTATTGAATTAAAACTATTCAATACTATAAATAGAGATGAAAATCCACTATTTTAATAACCAATTCTTTCTATCTATACTTGCTTTGTACTATCATAATCACAAGCGATTTTCAATCTCTACTTCCTACAAATTGCACGTTCAAATCATCATATCAAGAAGATTATAGGAAGGGTGTACTACATTGACTATATTCGTGTTATTCAAAGAACACACAAGTCAAGAAACAATTTACCAAATTGTATTTGAAGTCCTATTCGGTTGCTTAGGCGGAAAAGTCCTGTTCGGTTGCTCAGGCGGTGTAATACCTGTTCCTCCGGGTTAAGTGAGGGTTGTTAGAGAAATTCCAGAAGGAGTCTGGGACTGGACGTAGAACGAGAAGTTCGAACCAGTATAAAAATCCCTGGTGTCATTTTTATTACTGTTATTTACTATTATTTATAATTCTGCACTTGCTAGTCGTAGTTTAACTATATTATCGATCCATATACACTTTCATTTGGTATCGGAGCCTGGAATTCTATCGATCGTCACAACATCATAGAATAATGGCCAGAAAACGATCGAGTCAAAATACAACAGGCAAAATCCCTGTCAAAGCCACTAGTGAGGACCACAAAAAGGTACTTTCTGATTTACAAATTTCAGTAAAAGATAATAATGAATTAGTTAGTATAAGCGATAAGATTTCAAAGCTTAATTTTATTATTTTAGAAAAGATGAAATCTGTTGAACGTGAAAATGAGAAATTGAAAAATGAAAAATTAGATTTAGAAAATCAACATGGTGTTTTGAAAAATAATTTTGAGGCTCTTAAAGATTTTGTAGATGAACAAAATACTATGTTTGAAAAAGAAAAAGAAAATTTTTCAAAAGAAATTATGGATATGAAAAGACAAAATGATTTATTACAATCATCTTTAGATAATTCAGAATCTCGAATTTTTCTTCTCGAAAATGAGAACTATACGTTAAAAAAGAAGAATTCTGAATTAAACAAGCAAATTGATATTTTGAAAACCAATGATATTTCTTTTGAAAATAATAATTGTGACTTTAAAGCTAAATTTGATAAACCTAACACTGAAGTCGCAAAATTTAATAAAGGTCAAAACGATTTAAACATGATTTTATCCAGTTCTAGAACTTTTCATGATAAAAGTGGTTTAGGATATAATAAAACTGATCATAGAAATAGCACTAGATACGCTTTCATGTATAGTAAAAATGTTAGTGCTAGTACAAAATTTCGAGTAAAGTCTAAATCCAATTTTAATAGAAATTCAAATACTGCTATGACCAATAATGCTTATAACTTCTCTAGAAGTACAAAATCATTGACGGGAAACATGAATAAAAATTATCTAAGTATTTGGGTTCCTGTTAATTGGAAAAATAGAGAAAAATACATTGATGATTATTTTGATATGGTAGTTAATAATGAAAATTATTTTTTTAAAGGTTCAACCCAAGGTTTTAAATCTCGGATTTCGGTCACGTCTCTCTCGAAGAATTTAGATAGCTTATCTCGTATCGGGTGAGATCTCGAACGAGATGAGTGCATCTCGGTCGTCCATCTCGGATTTACATCTTGGTTTCTAAAATTCATTTCGGAGTTATCTCGGAGTATATGTCATGTCGAAAATTAGTTTTCATACACCTAAATTTATAATACTAGTCACTACCTTAAGGAAAACACTATGCACTTACCTTGAATATATCACACGCTTATCATTAATAATTTAGTATGGAAAAATATCACTTATATCATGTAAAATAAACAAATTACTAGATTTCATGAATAATGTTCAATATAATATAATATGAGATAAAGTAGACAAGAAACAAACCATAGCATATGCACCTTTACTTTGGTTGATCATTCACTTAACTTTCCTATACAATATAATGTCTCATTTCTACCTTTTATGATTTATAGTGCTGCAAAGGAAATCTTAATTTTATAACTTCAAATACAAAAGTCTACAAGTAGAATTAAGATATTCTATGTCTGATTATAGTATTTAATTATTACCAAACAAAATCTCATTAAGCAACTAATAGCATAGATATTTCAAACAAATGTAGAAAATAGCATACATAGTACAAACAATTTCAAACATTTTGTAATATTATAAGAAAAGCAAAAAAATGATGTACGAATGAACATGTAATC
Source organism: Allium fistulosum (assembly GCA_030737815.1). Classification (NCBI taxonomy): domain Eukaryota; kingdom Viridiplantae; phylum Streptophyta; class Magnoliopsida; order Asparagales; family Amaryllidaceae; genus Allium; species Allium fistulosum. Next base: position 362,653,235 of record CM060904.1, read on the forward strand.
ATCAAATGAAATTAATAGATGAAAAAGAATTCCTTTATTGCTTAAAAATAAGCCTTGAGGAAAAAAATTATAGCAGCAAAGACTAAATGAAATCAAATTGGGAATCCATTTAGAACATAAAGTTAAATAAGTGAAGCCCAAAATTTATAGCCGCAAAAAATAGGGTTAGGAAAAAAGCTCAAGAAAGTGTCGAAAAAAGAAAAATGAAATCGGATGTAAATTAATTTGGATCAGAAACCTAAATGAAAATCATAAAGTGAAATACTTACCATAATCGATGTAGATTTTATCATCTTCTTACACTTGTCACTGCCGTAAAATAAGAGACGAAGATTAAATGAGATTTATATAAGAAATAAGGGTTAAAAAAGTACAAAGAAGGCTTAAATTAAGGTAAAGGATGAGCTAGCCCAATATGGAAAAAGAGTTGATTTTTTCCAAAATTCAAAAATTCGGCCGATATCTCGCTGTTAAATCTCGTCCGAGATACCGGACGAGATACTGAAATCTCGTCCAAGATTTGGGTCAGACGAGATTCAAACGAAATTAGTTGTTTCGAATCGCCCAGGCTTGAAAACGGGATCTCGCCCGAGATGAGCGAGATTTAAAACCTTGGTTCAACCACACCCAAATGGGTATGGTTTCCTAAAAATTAGGAAATTATAAGAACCTTGGGTATCGCATGCTTTAAATGTTAAATTTTTTTTGATACCTTATACTATAAGTAGTAGTTATTTTGTTTTATATTGTTTTATGTTAACACTTATGTGGAATACATTTTATATATCATAAGTATTCCTTTTTGTCGATGACAAAGGGGGAGAAATATATGAAAGCCAATAGATTTTATCACTGTTATGTTCTGAACAAAGTTCATATTGCTGTTCAACAATGTGTTTTATCATCACATTTCTAACAAAACCCCTTACAAATTCCTTTTTGTTAATGACAAAGGGGGAGAAATATTAATCATTCTGCTATATAAACTATTCATATTGACAGGGGGAGCAAAAGGTATGTTTTATACTAATCATTGAATTATATAGTTGTCATCATCAAAAAGGGGGAGAATGTTGGAACCTGCCTTTTTTGATTTTAATGAGACAACTATATATTTCAAACTATATACTTGCTGTCAATTATAATTGCAGGAATCTACAAACAAAAGCTATTATCATATCGTCAACAAACAAAGCTCAAGCTCTCAAGTATATTGATTATTATTTCCGGTTAGATATTTTTGTACAATCTCTGATATGATGATAACAACACACACATACACAAATAGTTTTTAAAAAAACATGTTCTACAAATATAAAATATCTTTAACTATTTAAAGATATAAAAGTATTTTCAAAAATTATAAATATCTCAAGTTCAGAATCACTAAAATAAAGAAGAGGAACAAATCAGTACAAGTTCATACATCTGAACTTTTATTTAGCCATCTGTCATCAATGACAGACGTCTGATAATTTAATACAGACATCTGTCATAAACGACAGACGTCTAAATTAAATAACAGACGTCTGTTTTCACTGAAATCTATTTCCTCTGCCTCTTTGACTTTTTAAACTTACTTAGCCATCTGAATATTTTTCTCAGACATCTGAACTTGACGAACTGAAGCATCTCTTCATGAAAAAACAAATTTTGAATAGTTGTCTTCTTCACCAAGAGTTGCACTCCTTCTAATGGTTGCAACTATTGAATTAAAACTATTCAATACTATAAATAGAGACGAAAATCCACTATTTCATTAACCAATTCTTTCTATCTATTCTGATCTTATATTGTTATAATATCAAAGTGATTTTCAATTCTCTACTTCTTATCTTTGCACATTCAAATCATCATATCAAGAAGATTATAGGAAGGGTGTACTACATTGACTATATACGTGTTACTCAAGAACACACAAGTCAAGAAACAATTTATTAATTGTATTTGAAGTCCTATTCGATTGCTTAGGCGGAAAAGTCCTGTTCGGTTGCTCAGGCGGTGTAATACCTGTTCCTCCGGGTTAAGTGAGGGTTGTTAGAGAAATTCCAGAAGGAGTCTGGGACTGGACGTAGAACGAGAAGTTCGAACCAGTATAAAAATCCCTGGTGTCATTTTTATTACTGTTATTTACTATTATTTATAATTCCGCACTTGCTAGTCGTAGTTTAACTATATTATCGATCCATATACACTTTCATTTGGTATCAGAGCCTAGAATTCTATCGATCGTCACAACATCATAGAATAATGGCCAGAAAACGATCCAGTCAAAATACAACAGGCAAAATCCCTGTCAAAGCCACTAGTGAGGACCACAAAAAGGTACTTTCTGATTTACAAATTTCAGTAAAAGATAATAATGAATTAGTTAGTATAAGCGATAAGATTTCAAAGCTTAATTTTATTATTTTAGAAAAGATGAAATCTGTTGAACGTGAAAATGAGAAATTGAAAAATGAAAAATTAGATTTAGAAAATCAACATGGTGTTTTGAAAAATAATTTTGAGGCTCTTAAAGATTTTGTAGATGAACAAAATACTATGTTTGAAAAAGAAAAAGAAAATTTTTCAAAAGAAATTATGGATATGAAAAGACAAAATGATTTATTACAATCATCTTTAGATAATTCAGAATCTCGAATTTTTCTTCTCGAAAATGAGAACTGTACGTTAAAAAAGAAGAATTCTGAATTAAACAAGCAAATTGATATTTTGAATAACAGTGATATTTCTTTTGAAAATAATAATTGTGACTTTAAAGCTAAATTTGATAAACTTAACACTGAAGTCGCAAAATTTAATAAAGGTCAAAACGATTTAAACATGATTTTATCCAGTTCTAGAACTTTTCATGATAAAAGTGGTTTAGGATATAATAAAACTGATCATAGAAATAGCACTAGATACGCTTTCATGTATAGTAAAAATGTTAGTGCTAGTACAAAATTTCGAGTAAAGTCTAAATCCAATTTTAATAGAAATTCAAATACTGCTATGACCAATAATGCTTATAACTCCTCTAGAAGTACAAAATCATTGACGGGAAACATGAATAAAAATTATCTAAGTATTTGGGTTCCTGTTAATTGGAAAAATAGAGAAAAATACATTGATGATTATTTTGATATGGTAGTTAATAATGAAAATTATATTGTTAAAGGTTCAACCACACCCAAATGGGTATGGTTTCCTAAAAATTAGGAAATTATAAGAACCTTGGGTATCGCATGCTTTAAATGTTAATTTTTTTTTGATACCTTATACTATAAGTAGTAGTTATTTTGTTTTATATTGTTTTATGTTAACACTTATCTGGAATACATTTTATATATCATAAGTATTCCTTTTTGTCGATGACAAAGGGGGAGAAATATATGAAAGCCAACAAATTTTATCACTGTTATGTTCTGAACAAAGTTCATATTGCTATTCAATAATGTGTTTTATCATCACATTTCTAACAAAACCCCTTACAAATTCCTTTTTGTTAATGACAAAGGGGGAGAAATATTAATCATTCTGCTATATAATATGGTCATGTTGACAGGGGGAGCAAAAGGTATGGTTTATACTAATCGTTGAATTATATAGTTGTCATCATCAAAAAGGGGGAGAATATTGGAACCTGTCTTCTTCGATTTTAATGTGACAACTATATATTTCAAACTATATACTATGATGACAAATATTCTTACAGGAATCTACAAAGAAAAGCTATTATCATATCGTCAACAAACTAAGCTCAAGCTCTCTAGTATACTGATTATTATTTCCGGTTAGATATTTTTGTACAATCTCTGATATGATGATAACAACACACACACACACAAATAGTTTTTGGAAAACATGTTCTACAAAAATAAAATATCTTTTTATAGACATAAAAGTATTTTCAAAAAATTTCTCAAGTTCAGAATCACTAAAATAAAGAAGAGGAACAAATCAGTACAAGTTCAGACATCTGAACTTTTATTTAGCCATCTGTCATCAATGACAGACGTTTGATAATTTAATACAGACATCTGTCATCAACGACAGACGTCTAAATTAAATAACAGACGTCTGTATTCACTGAAATTTGTTTCTTCTGCCTATTTTGACTTTTTAAACTTACTCAGCCATCTGACTATTTTTCTCAGACATCTGAACTTGACGAACTGAAGCATCTCTTCATGAAAATTCAAATTTTGAAGAGTTGTCTTCTTCACCAACAGTTGCACTCCTTCTAATGGTTGCAACTATTTAATTAAAACTATTCAATACTATAAATAGATATGAAAATCCACTATTTTAATAACCAATTCTTTATCTATACTTTCTTTGTATTATCATAATCACAAGCGATTTTCAATCTCTACTTCCTACAAATTGCACGTTCAAATCATCATATCAAGAAGATTATAGGAAGGGTGTACTACATTGACTATATTCGTGTTATTCAAAGAACACACAAGTCAAGAAACAATTTACCAAATTGTATTTGAAGTCCTATTCGGTTGCTTAGGCGGAAAAGTCCTGTTTGGTTGCTCAGGCGGTGTAATACCTGTTCCTCCAGGTTAAGTGAGGGTTATTCGAGGAATTCCAGAAGGAGTCTGGGACTGGACGTAGAATGCGAAGTTCAAACCATTATAAAAATCCCTGGTGTCATTTTTGGTACTGCTATTTACTATTATTTATAATTCCGCACTTACTAGACTAGTCCTACTATATATTATCGATCCATATACACTTTCACACATATCAGAGATAAATAAATGATAATGCAGCGGAACGGTATGAAGCAATGGAATAATATAGTAAATAATAATACAATCTTCGTCTTCGTCCTCCAGAAATGAGTCTTCAAATCCTAAAATGCTCAGGCTGACCCGAGCAAATTGAAAAACCAAAATACTCGAGTCAAAACTAAAAGATCTTATGTAAGTCAAATCAACGGTAAATAAATATGAGTGTAAACGGCGTCGGAGATGTTTACGGGGTTTGACATCTCTTATCCAGTGTCTAACGTGAGTGCAGTAAATTAAGAGATGTTCGGGATTCACATCTCCTAAGGATCCATTAAACTATCTACTATGTAGTACAATACGCTATTATAATATGTCTACAGTAAGATAAACTATTAAAATAGCATTAAGGCGTTACATTTTCCCCCTTAACACATTTTATAATGCCAATAGTCTATACAGTACCGTAACTCCCCGTAAACTGGGGCCGCCAAAGGATACCCCATAGGTACGACAAAAAACAAACTCGTAGAAGGCGCGCTAGGGTAGGTGACACGGCACAACTAGGCAATGACAGGGTAGATATACTAATTACACTTCCGGACTGGTGGTAACGCATAGCAGCTACTACTGCCCACCTCGAAACACACTCCCAAATTAAAAATGAGGGTGGCCACCAAATAAATCGCAAAGTCAGAATATAGTATCGAAGGAATGTGCCCAATCAGAGGAATGACCTCACTTGGCCCGTTGATTGCTCCTGTTTTAGCCACCTTAAGCTAACTCATGGGAGTCAGGTCCACGTATATACCTCATATAGGATCGTCGCTAACCATCCTACTTCATTCTGGAATCTCCACCGCGTACACAGTTGTCAAAGTGGTTTTCGGTATTGGCAGAGAGTATGACAATATCCGATCCCGGCCTCTTTAACAACCAATCGCTTATTACACACCAGATGGTTCTTTTACATTTCCAAAATCATTTCATAATTGATATCAAAAGATCATATTCAATTTAAATCATATCATTTTCGAAATCATTACTTACCTTCGAAATCATATCACATTGAAATCATAGTTCGAAATTATATTTCTTTTCAAAAGTCATATTTCCAAAATAGGTTAAACTCTCATTTCATAATATCATATTAAACCAAATATGTTATTTAAATCCCAACTTAGGTTATAACATCATTAACCATATTCACTTAAAATCGAGAATTTGAATATAAACCCATCCATTTTACTTAGTTTGGAATTTAGAAGAAAATAGTTTTAAATAGTTATAAATAGTTAATATAAATTTAAAATAGATTAAATATAATTAAAATAGATTAAATAGCTTTAAAATAGATTAATTAGATTTAAAATAAGTTAAAACAGGTTAATTAGTTTAAATAAATTAAATGGTTTTAAATAAGTTAAAATGATTTAATATAATTAATACAGGTTAAAATAGTTTAATACTTTGAAATCTTAATAATTAGAAATTTTGAAATAATAATATATTTTTAAAATAGTTTATATTAAAACATGAATTTGGAATTAATATTAAATTAAACTATTCATTTCATTTCAACACATTTGGACCATTTTAAATTTTTTAAGTCAACAAACCAAATTCCAAACCTTTCAATTTAACATTTTAATAAACTATTGAATTTCATATCGTTTTAATCTATGTTCAAATATCAATTCAGAATGCTCCAATTTCAAAATATTTCAAAGTTATTTTCAAACAACTTCAATAACTTAATTTCGATAGAATTTCATTTATACCTAAAAGTTTAACTTTAAACTTCCAATTTAATTTCTTAAAGCAATTCCTTTTAAACCATTTCACATTTCATCATAAACTTGATTTTCCAATAATACTTCAATTTACATAAATCAAATTTTATTTCAAAATATCATTTAATTAAATTCGAAAATTAAGGATTTTAAAATCATTTAATTTAACTAATCCGGTGTCCGTATATAATTCTCTACCCTAGGATCAAGTGATACAGATATTTATCATTTCAATCCGCAATTTAAAATTTTACGGTTATATATCATTTCAAACCGCAATCCTGAATTAATAATAAAATCCATAAAATTACTCGAGTCTATCATTTCAACCCATAACGATTTTTCCATAGTCTATTGATCATTCGGGTATGTATCATTTCAACCCATAGTGAACTTGCAGTTTATAACGATATAAAATAAAACATCTATTCATCCAATATCAACAGTCATACATCCATCACAAACATCATCCAAATCAATCAATACATATCAATATAGAACTGATAATCAATAACAGGTATTTAACTAGCAACTTATATTCAATAATAAATTAAATAACGATTTAATACAAATAAATTCAAATTAACTGAGATGATGATTTAAAATATACCAAACAATCATAAATAAATTTCTAATCACATCAAAAATTAATTTAACTAACATAAGAAATTTTAGAAGTTGTGAGTGGGTTAAAACACTCACCTTTGCATTCAAATTGAATTTTAATCTAATTTAGGGCCCAAATTCAAATGAACTCAGAATTCGTCCAAACAAGCGTCATAGTGTCCGAAATTTTGATACGATCCCAGCGGAGAAATCCGCGTCCAAAACCGATTTCGTATGCAAAAGTTATATGGATTAGAACGTTTAACGATTTGAATTATAAAATAAAATAATTAACGCACACGTCACCTCGAATCACACAGCAAAACCCTAGCACGCTATCTCATACGTGAACAAAGCCGCCACTCTTCACGCCGGCGATCGCAAATGAGTGCATGCCTCCAGACATCAGCTTTCGACGATCGGACCCCGCCTTTGATCGCGCCTTGGCCAGGCGCGCCTCTGGGCTCCACCACACTAGTTGCACCGCCGCCAGATGCCCCACTTCGAGCTCGAAATCCGTTTAGAGTTCCTCAAATTTTGCCAAACCCCGATGACCTGCGACGCGAACGAATAGTACCGATGGGTGCTACTTGACGTCAGCTTCGCAACGGCACTAGTCGATCGTCGATCGGTTGCAGATCCACCGTTGGATCGTCCAGAATCCAAATGAACGGCCGAGGTTCATCCTCAATTTCTGGAAAAATAGTAATTCAAATTGGAAAACGAATTGTTGCAGTGAATTGCGCTCGTCGAGAGCTTCAAATTGATATATAATTCGATATAGTTTGAGGAGTTTGATTTTTTTGAATTGGTTTTGAAATTGAATTTGAGGGTTTGGGAATTGAAGTTTGTTTCTGCCATTGGAAAGGAGAAACAGAAAGAATTGTACGTATAGAAATGAGGAATAAGAAGTGACTAGGGTTTATAACGAGGTATTTATAGGTAGATCAGAAAATAAAACGAATGAACACGATTGATTTGGGTTGGAACGATAAACGACCCGAAGAGCCCAGTCTGCCTCCGGAACAAAAATGGGTCAACCCATATATCAAAATAGATGTTTTCAATATTTTTAAAATCAATGGAATAGGTTTTAAGTTCAAATTCCATCGTATGAAGAAGTTATGATAAGATCAGCTTATTTCAAATTGATTTCAATTGATTTCAATTAAATTGATTTCTAGGCGTTTCAAGCCCGTACGATCAAACGACAAGCCCGATCGTTACGAAACTTGAAATCCTATAATAATTCACCATTACGGATCCGATGAAACTAGTTTCATCGTAATCCAAGTCAGTGGGCAAAATGGCTATTTTTCAGTTAATTAAATAAATTAATAATTAAATCAATTAAATCACATTTTCAATTCTGATTCTATAATTAACAAATTTTATCACTTTTGGTTACTTAGACATTTATAACAATTTAAAACAAATTTTCAAGTTAATTCAATGTTAATTATTTCAATAATTTCCATCTTTACTTCCAATTTCAATAAATTCAGTAATTATAAATCAAATGTCCAATAATTCCATTTAATTGACCTTTCATCCTATTATTTAATCCATTATTATCAAATGAGTGAAATTAACATTGGTTCATGATTTATTACATTAATATTCTCAAATTTCATCTTAATTTCCATTAACGTAATATATTTAAATATTTAATTTCCTTTATTTTCAATTTATCCAATTACTATAATTTAAATTCAAATAAATTAATAAATCTTGATTTCCATTCTTTTTATTCCCAATTATCATATTATGAATAAAATTAACATTATTTCCAAATATTAACTTAATTTACATTAACATAATATTTAATTACATTTATTGAAATTTATTTCCAATTTAAATTAATAGGCCAAATAAATAGGTATATACAATAATTGTTACCATTAACTTTTAATTACACCAATAAGTTATTATTAACCAACAAATGTTACAATTGCTTATATAACACTGTTTTTATCCAATTATCATTAATTATACACTAATTCATAAATTGGTTCAATATCTACACTTATTTCCTTATATTCAATTTATAGCCAAGTATAACATTTTAATTAATTAGCATTTCATTCAATTCATTAATTATTAACTTTAATTAACCTTGTTACGTTTCATCTTAGTTATTATTTCATTTTTAATTTACAAATTTTTATTTCTTTCAATATTAAATCACAAAACCATATTAAATTAACTATTTTTAATTGTCGAAATTTATGGGTCGTTACATATATATATTTCAAATTACCAATCATTTCTTTAAATAATTCTCCCGCTACTCAAATTTCAAATTCATATAATATTTATTGCTTTGCTTTTTCAAAAATTTTGCGTTGCTACAAAACTTTTAAAAATTAAAACTTTATTTCCAAATTTTTGTTTATTCACAACATGGTTTTCTCAAAACAATCAAATTATTATTTTATAATTTGTAACACTATATTGTTTTCAAAATTTATTTTAAGTTAAAAATTATACACATAAACTTTCATATCATATTGTATCATATCATAAATATATATTCACAAAATTATTCTCTGTCATGAACAATCACTTAACATGGCAGGCATATAATACAACACCATAAACCATATAGTTTTAGATTCTAATATATAAATATAAATATATCGACGATGCCTCGCCTTGAATTTCTAGCGGCTTACTTCGTCGATTAGCTATAATGTTGACCATGTGATCAACATTGCCTCGCCGTTGACTTCAGCTTTCCACTAATGTTTGATGGCTGCAACCATCGCATCAAAATCTAGTCATAGAAAAAATATGCTTATTATTTTTCAAAACAATAAATCTCCCCTTCCGAAACATTGCTATATTTTTTAAACTGTAAATATATCTCCTTAACATATTAATTTTTAAGATAACTCAAATATTTTACTTCTTCCCAAAATACTGTATTACATCCGATTTTTTTTGTCCATATGTCTCATACTAGTGTTTAGGAATCTCTATCGATAACGTTGGCTAGACATATCGACCAGAATTCTTAAATCACTCAACGGATAGGTTAACACGAAATTAGCTTCAAAATTTTCTTTAAATAAATATATTTAAATGTTTTCACATGGAAAACAATTGTTTGCAGGAACCAAAACATTTTCTAGTATCATACAAAATATGTACCTTGAATCGAAAATGTCCCACTCGCAAAATTTGCTTGCTTTAAAATATTATCTGATCTTCAAAGCATCTTTTCCAAAATTAATGCTGATATCTATCATCCAAAATTTCTATTTCTTTCAAATTAATATTCAACTTATCTCAAACTATTACTTTTTTCAAAATCTCAAACATCACTCAAAAATATGATTTTCAGTCTCTTCATAAAATGATAACGCTATTTTATTAAATTATATGCTTGTTTGAATAAAAAAAATATTTTCAAAACTCGTATATACATTCAATTCAGTAACCATTAACAACAATACAACCAATCTCACATCATTCATCCATAATATCAAATAAACACTATACAATAATACATACATTTTCAAACAAACAAACACCTCCAGTAGAAAACTATCAATTAGTTTGCGCTGCGCAACTCTGATCACTACTAGATCTTCTTACTCATCTCACATCATCATAATTTGGAATTGTGATGTATCCAATACAAGATTAAAATTAGCATCTTTTACAGCTTCCCTAACCTAACTACTTCATTCATAATCAGGCCACACAGAGGTTTATTCATCGTTAATATCGACAATATTGGCCAGACTAGCTACTTCTACCTTCACTACCTTCATCACCTACTCTGTATCTCATACGGAGATTTACACATAGAAAAAGGTAGAAAAAATATACTATATTATTAGGAAAATACAAATACGTCCCTAGATGATTACCCTACTAATCATCGTATGCTCCTACTATCATTTGATTATAAACAATAATCTACCACATACCCACATGTACAGGGACTCTAAGTCTCATCTAAGGTCAGGACTCATGTCTCTTGTACTCTATTTTATTATAAACCTTGCTCTGATACCAAAATATAACACCCCGCCTCTATACCAATATTATTCAAGAGTATTACTGGGAAATACTGTCAGATAATATGGAGAATGAGGCTGTATAGGATACACACGTGAGTATTCTCTTGGGCTAGCACTAGTACTATCTCAAAAATCATAAACAGTTCACCTATACATACACGGTACCAGCACAAAGCAACAAACATATGTGCCTCTAGGATAAAATAATACACAATATAAAATAGATCACAGAAAACACAGAGTCATCCATGTAGTGATAACGTATAATAATAAATATACACTAGTTCAAGTGGTTCTACAAAATAATCAAATGCCTACTATCATCAAAATACACATAACATATCCAAAATATATGCATCTCATCAACCCATGAACATAAGCAACTACAATATAGAAAATGATATACAAATAATATATCCTCCATGTATGCCCAATCAACCACAAATGTCAACTTGTCCCTCAACATGAAATGTCTCAGACTGACCCGAGTATTATATAAATAACACACGGGTCAGACAGTGTCTAGAATGTATATGTCAATATAAAATAACAATTGGCATGGTATGAACAAGTGCAACACAAGTGACACGTTCATATCCCAAGTGACAACATATCTCAAAACCATGCACAAAAAAGATAACCCATTTCCAAGTAGAGTCGATTAACACATCAAATAGACATATAATCCAGTGGATGAAATAACCATAATCTAATTATCATCAAGAATAAGATCTCGTCAACAATATAGGACATGCTCTCAACAATGCCCAAGATTTTCTCTAAGATAATCGTAAAGTAGACATGCTTGGGTTCCGTCTCATTTAATAAATATATATAACATGTCACCCAAATCAAACATACACACATATAAATATGGCATACCCTTGGTAGCTAAGGTCATCTCTTAGATAATCATGTAAAAATAGGTACAGAGTCTAACTCTATGCTCTTGACATCATTATTTATCCTCGATAGTGGTATAATCGATGCGTACGGGGTTGCCCCAACTGCATAAACTCCCAGTCTCATAGGTAAGAGATCGATAATCACATAGTCATCATCTAGACTTTTAACCTCATAGAATTCGACTTGGCTCTCACCAAAGGAATAATCATACATTCTCTCAGACCCTAATAATCCACTCGACTCTCGGTATCGTGGATAACCATCGGAACCCTCAGTCCAATGTGCTCTTAGCATCATAAATATCTACTTCGGTATCGATCTCGACAAAGAACATATCGACTCTCAGACGTAAACACGATGATCTAATATAGGTGAATAAGTAGGTGTTTATAGCATCTCATGCAATCTCATCAATAATAACCAAATGGGAGATTGACGGGTCTCGGCCTGCTCCAGGAGCCTTCTTTACATGCTCTCAGCCCTATTCCTACAGTCTTAGTTACCTCGATGGCCATCGCGATCCAATATCCATCAAGCGCAAGACAAAGCTATGCGTTGTTCACGAACCTGCAAGTGCCCCTAGTGGTAACAGGCTGCTGGCCTAAGTGACATAAGGGCAGTGGCTCTCAGCCATGGCTATCATCCATTATCATCCATATACATCAACAAGTGTGCCATGGATTCAGGGAGCAAACCCGCAATCAGGCCACTAGGATGGATACTAGCCAATCCTGTTTATTCCCCAACGTATGATAGGAGTACTGTAACGAACCGGATTTTTGACCCTCGAAAATCGACACTAATACGTCTGTTGTATCATATGCAGAACATTCAAGTGTCAGAAATACCGGTTTGTTAGGGTGAAAGAAGAAGGTAGAAGATAAAAGAAAACTAAACAATACAGAATGTCATAACGCAATGAATAATATATAATACAACAAAGATCATTACAAAAAGGAAACATCTTTATTCATATATACAACATCAGAGTACACTAGACTTATCTTAAATTTGGACAGTTAGAGAAACCTGTCCTTACATTGACAAACATATAGACTCTATAATACAGAGGAAGAAAAATATACATGAATACGCCTTGACCATCCAGCTACTCTCCAACTCCAAAGTATCCAGCTAAACTTGGGAAAACATGATCGGTCTGACCCGAGCATTACATGGAATAACGCCCGGGTCAGTTTGGTAAACCAGCGTGAGTAAAACTCGATAACAAGTAACAACCAAACTGATTTCAACATTTGAAAACTTTTCAAGCGAAGGGTTTCTCGTAAGACCACGTCGCATATAAAAACGGATGGGTTTTTACCTTACGATAACCAAAACATTTTATATCAAAATCCAGTGATTTACCATAGTGTCTAGGTGTAATGTAAATAGACAAAATAGCTGAAATGCTTGCATCTCACATTCCAACATACTAGCCTCTACAATCGAAAACATAATGCACATATTGGAGAATGGATTCCAACTAATGACTGGGCTACTAGGGTACCTCCCACCATAGTACACCTCTAGAAAAATGTAACGAGGTTGTACCTAACGACCCCTACCAACACAGGACCGGCCTACCCCTTGCTAGATAGTACTGAATATATCATCACCCCGGTTGCTTTGCAACCTTTAACCGAGCGCTCCCACGTACAAGAATCTATTGATAATTGTGTATATATCTAGAAGGGTGATGATATACCCTAATGGGTGCGACCTACATAGCCATGCTGCATATCCCCTGTTTTAGTCATTCCCGGTTGATGAGGCTCGAGGTTACGTTTTCTCTTTCTGAATAGCAATCCATCTTGGAATGCTAGCACTGCCCTCCAGACATCAATGCAATGCCAACATTCATTCATACAAGTTCGTTCTAGGTCTGAACGAAACCGAAGGCACTAACTCTATTATATCCATTTTGGAATCACCCTCAGGATTAGTAGCAGTAGCCCTTGCACTTAAAAGAGCAGCGTCATCAATCATCATCAAGATGTCTTCCACTCGAACGTACATGTCGGTTCGGAGTGGTTTTCGGATATATAAATCCGATCCCGGTCTCTCCGTACCAACAACCGATAATTTCCGGTTGACTCGCTACCGGTTCTTTTGGAAGTAAGTATTCAAGTCCTTGTCGAAAACTCGAATTTTACATTCATACTTCCTAAATCAAACTGGGTAAAACTTGATAGTCGATTATTTAACTATCAAATAAACAAACAACAACCAATTCCATTTGAGATTTATTTATCCATAGCAACCACTAAGCCTCAAAACATATCCTTGTTTAATAAATCTCTTTCGAAAACACTTATCTTTCTGACATCAGTATATTCACAAAACATTTGTAATATTTTCCATTACCAAATCTCTAAAAAGGACATTATTTAAATTGGAGAAAAGGATAACTCTAAGCACCATTCCTTCGGTATAAAGTATGGAACAGATGTTCCATACCACTTAAAAGGTCAGCCTCGAGAAACCCAAACCTCAATTTCCTATTATAATTATCTTCAATAAATTCTTTTATAAATTTCTTTATCCATGAAATCCTCTTTGCTTTAATCCAAACTCGTTTACAAAACATTTATCAACTTCCATACTCATTTCTGAAACTCTTTATAATTATTCAAACTTGGTTGTATAACTTCTTTATAAACTTTCAAACCTTGCAAAAAACTTCCCTATATAGACATTCAAACTCATTTATAAATCCTTTTTATAAACATTCAAAACTATTTCTAAAACTCCTTTTATGAATACCCCAAAATTATTCATAAACTTCTTTGTATAATATTCAAAACAATTATCAAATCATTCTTCAAATATCTTGTTCAAAATAGAATAACCTTGAAGACCATTTTAAAAGAAAATGAAATATTAACTTTCCAAAACCAAACAGAGGCTTAATGACTACAATGGATCATTAATTTTCGGTTTACTTATCCAAGTTATATCATGGGTATTGCTTAACATCAGATATGTAAGGGGTTCACACATAACATATAATCGATCATAGGTAGATGTCCAAGTTACAAATATAGATACATCCATTATCGGTGAAAAATGTACATATAGAAGTATATTCTATAGTCTTAAGTTACCATGACCCGCTTATTGAAATTAACTTCCTTGTGTTTATCACGTTACCGATATTCAACATTTATGCTAAACGCAAGTCACTTACTTTCCATAAAACATGTCAACGTTTTATAATCACAACTTTCGTTCATTTTGCTACTTAATGGTCCAGATGAGAGATCCTTTGATTTAAAATCAATTAATCTTAAAAAGAAAATTGATTTAAAATATAACCGATTGGGTTTAAAACAACCTTTGAAAAGATTGAAGTATATTTAGTTGGCTTAACCCTAATTATATCTTAATTAATCATAATTAAATCAAGATTAAATCATAATTAAACTTTAATTAACTTAATGAACTTAGTTAAGTCCAAATTAACTACTTAATGCATCTTAATTAAGGTTTAAACAATTCATTATTAGTTAGACCCTAATTAATTAAAAATTAATTTAATAATAACTTAATTAAATAATAATTAGTTAACCTACTTAACTTA
Organism: Allium fistulosum; assembly: GCA_030737815.1. NCBI lineage: Eukaryota > Viridiplantae > Streptophyta > Magnoliopsida > Asparagales > Amaryllidaceae > Allium > Allium fistulosum. The sequence goes on from CM060904.1 coordinate 362,668,881, forward strand.
ATTAAATAATAATTAACCATTTAATTACTTCTTATCTTCATTAATCACTAACTAAAAACTTTATTAATCACTAATTAATCATTAAACTTCCTTAAGTGTTACTTAACCTCTAATCACTTACTTAATTACTAATTAAGTACTAATTACTTTAATTAATTTATTAAATAATAAAATATTAATTTAACTAAACTTAATCTCTTTTTATGTTACTAATTAAGTTGGAAAACTTTTGCAAAACCATTTCAAAAGAAAACGTTTTAAAATGAAAATCGACAATTTTGTCGAATTGCGTCCGTAGCGACTATCGCTATGAGCGCAGTCCGCTTAAACATACTTTAAGCGAAAACACTTGCTTATTCTTTCCTATTTCATATTTAGAAATATAACTTTAAAGGCTTTTGAGACTTAGAAACAAAGATAGAAACTTTGAAACCATCTCCAAAATTTAAAACTAGAAAACTTAGTTTTGATTTCAAATCGGATCTCACGTCCGTCGCAACACACAAAGTTGTTAACTTTGTTTCAACACAAGATACATTGATTCTTAATCACAATCAAACATCCATACTACCATACACTTAACATCATAATGAAACACACATATAGACGTAAGGTTATATGCTTACTAACTTGACAACATCACATTCAAATCTCATATTCAATACCAAACATAACATCCATCGAACAACATAATAACCATTCAATTTTCTCATCATATTATTACAATAACAACACATCATAATAAAGTCAAAAACTTTTCCAAAACAAAGTAGTTTTACTCACCAAAAATCTTTGAAACTTGAAATGCCTTAGATGCATCAAAAATCACTCCAAAAATATATCATCTTCCACTTGATTTTTGGACATATTACTCTCGGATTTTGAAAAATTGATCAGAAAAAAGTTTTAGAAAATTATTTTCTCTACAATACAAAAAAAAGAATCACTCAAATAAGATTTTGCTTGAGGTAGATATGATCAAAAGAAGGAGAACTAATTTCGGACTTGAATTTCTAAGTTTAAAAGTACACTGCAAAGAAATGAGATTTTGACAAACCTAAGCTTGAAATTGGAAAAAGCGGTAAAAAAGTTGTAGCTATTGAAATTTTGTACGATTTGAAAAAAAAATCTTGGTTTGGTCTGAAATAGATGAAGTTATGGTTGAATAAAGTGGAAGAAAAATGGAGAAGAAAGAATTTAAAAACAGGTTTGCATCCTTAAAACAATTTAAATCTTTTGATTTAAAAAAAACTTAAACTAACATAAGAAGCCATGAAACATGAAGAAAGATTTAGGGAAATGGAAATGGAGAAGTAAATGAAAATATGGTGAAATGGATGTGTATTTATAGACAAAAGATAGTAGGAAAATTACCAAACTAACCTTAGATTAAAATATCCTAACATGTCATTATTTTGACAAGTCACATCACCACCTTCCTCCCCCTCATATGTCACATCTCCCCCCTCTCTAGTCACATCCTCTAGGTCATGATAGATAATGATGATAATGCTAAGATATGACAAGAGATAATGATATATACTTATATATATAAGTTATTATTTTTAAAACCATGACTTGTCACATCACTTGCTAAACATAATTAACATAAGATAATACATTATTAGTGTATTATTATTATTTGGTTAAATAACTCTTATATATATGTATATATAGTGCACAAAGACAAACAACGTTTCCGACAACTTGCCGATGTCGAAAAGTCGAAATCTTGGAAAACCTTCTTCGGTCACATTTTCTATTTTTCTACGAACTATCTATTTTGGTAAACAAATTTTAAAAATGATTTTACCATCATTATTAAATAATTATAATAGGTTTATTTGTTAATAAAAATCCATTTATTTATTATTTAAACTTAACTTGAATTTTCGAAGAAATATATAAAACCAATGACATCAACTGTCGATGTCATGAATACATTTTATTTTCAAAAATAAAATAATTTTTTTTTGCAAAATCTTGTTTGAATACATATATTAGTGTATGAATCCAAAGCCATGCACAATCCTTATTGTTTAAAAGCAGTTTTATTAATAAAACAATTTCCGGTTGTTTTATCGATATTTTACTTAGGACGATATTTACAAATTATCAATATTTTACCTATGTAATTTATTAACATATATTTTTCCCAAACAAAATAACTATTATTATTTACCACTTAAAACATGATTATTTCTTATTTTTAGACCCATATCTAAATATTTTAAAAATAAATATAATTTATCCAAGTGATAAATTTGCGGGTCGTTACAAGTACACACAATAAATAGACACTCTTATGGCTCTCAGCCTGCTCACTCTCAGCGAGCATCATCTTAAATATAATACCTTGTATACTCGACCTAGTTAGAGTGATATCTACTTACATAAAGTAAAAAACAAATATCGGCTCAAGCATCCCATACCACCTGGTGTTACTTGACCATTTACTCAACGCTCATAAATTGCACTCATTATCGCACAATTATTCAATATAACAAGTTCATAGAATAATCGATGAAATAATACAGAAAGTCTCATACCAGACGATACTATAAGTTCATTTATTCTAATTTATCATTACACAGAAATAAAATCAATCAAAACATGCAATGCTATTATTTATTGATTCGGAAGGGGTTTTAAAATACACTTTTCCACAAAATCTTTAAAACAATTCCAAATATCAGTATTCGATCAAAATAAAATCAATTTATAAAATTATCATTCTTTCTTAAAAATCCTTTTTTTATTTAATTTCAAGAAAATCAACCAATTTAGCTTCATTCAAATTCCAAATCCTATAAAACTCCATCTAAAATAATTCATACTTTCTAAAGTTTTCTCTAATAATTGAAAATGGTAATATTAATAAATGAGTTTTATAATTCAATATTTCCTTTAAAAATGAATTTAATTAATTCTACTTTTCCAATATAGATTTTCAATTAACAACAATCTCTCAAAGCCATAAAATAAAATTTCATAAATGAAAATTTCCATTCAATAAATAAATTGCATTCCACTTACTATAATCCTTAAAATATAATTTTATAAACTTCTAATCTATTAAATACAACATAAAATTAACTTATCACTTTTAAAAATATCAATTTCAAATACCATTCCATAACCACCCTTTTAAACATTTTTATAACCAACCATAAGTGAATTAAAATACAAATATTCTAATTTAATCAAATCCTAAAAATTTATCATTTTCCAAACAATTTCTATTCATAGAATACTCAAAAACAAATTTACTTAAATAATTTTCTATCACAAATAATATTTCCAATTAGAATAAAAACATTCTAAAAATCCAATATTTATTCCCAACATATTTCATTTCTCAAAGTCTTCCATATTAATCAATTAATTCCCTTTCGATCATTTACTAATGTGATCTCATCACAACAGCAATTAATCAAAAATATGTGATCTCATCACAACAAGGATCGATCAAAGATATGCAATTTAGTTTCATCTAATTCAATCCATATCCAAAAACACATCACCAAACAATGAACAAAATATAGAAAATAGGGTTTAGATCATATTGGTGAGTTATCAAAATATAACTCACCCAAACAATGCCAATTTACCTAATCAACTATTCAATACTAATTCTAATTCAAACAATATCAATCAACTAATAATATGCATAGAATTAGACAATAGTTCCGAGTAAAAATAATTTTACTCACCTCAAATGACGCTCGAGCGACCAAACAGCGACTACTATGTCGTTACCAAATCCCAAACCATCTTTGCCTAAAACATAAACATCAGCCTACACCTCACCTGTAGGTCGCCGACACAACCACCATCTCCATCAATCGTTGCCTACGCCATCAAATTAGCAAAATGTAGCCTCCTCCACTAGATTGTAGTGCTGCACCGTGACCTCCAGTCACCATTACGACAGAACAGCACCACCTAATCCCTCGGCTCCATTACCTTCCATCATCGCACATGTCGTTGTGCCTTAACCACATCGCGCCTCGCATCATCGCTCATTGTGTCGCACGCCACCACCTCTATGTCGCTACCCAGGTCGCGACCACATCGCCAAGACGTGACTCCTCAACATCGCGATTCGTTTAGAGTTCATATGCTTAAGATATTGATGGATCCGCTTGGAGTTCTTATGCTTAACATCACCAAATCAAATATTCAGATCCCCCTAATGCTACATTTCAAATTTCAAATCGTTTGAAGTTTGTATGCTTAAGATATATTGATGGATCGGTGGTGACTTTTGAGTATGGATTGGTATTGGATTGCTTTGAGGCGTGCTTCAGGCCAGCATGGCAGAAACTTCAGGCTTGACCTAAGGCATTCTCTAATCGGTGAAGGCAGGAGAAAAATGATTTAAGTCATGGATCGGTGTAAGGAGTGCTTCAGGCTAACAAGGCAGAAACTTCGGGCTAGACCTAGGGCATTCTGAGATCGGTGAAGACAAGAGAAAAAATGAGTTAACTCAGGGATCGGTGCCCATGGATCGATACCGATCCATGAAAATCGATCAGTAATGATGTGCAATCGATGTAGGGGCAAAAAGGAGCGACAAGGGGGAGAGGCGAGACGTGCTTTGGGCATTTGTTGAAATTACCCAAGCATGACTTCGGGCCAAACCTAGGAATTCTCATGCTCTGCTTTGGGCCAGAACTTAGGCAAATTCTGAGTTGATATTTTCGATGACTTTTACGATGATTTTCGACGATGATGACTCATGACATGATGATGATGATGATGATTCTGTGATGCGAATTGATGGCTTCGACAATGGATGGTTGTACTTCAAGATGCGGAGTAGGTGACTACGAGTTGGATTGTAGGAACTATTGAAGGTTACGGGATGAACAATGATATTCTATGACTAACGATAGCTGTTTAGAATAGTTCCCAACCACAACGACTTCATACGAGAGTTGTAAGGACAGTTCCAGGATAAGCTCTGCTACGGATGACGTGTGCAAATGGATTGTTGATACTCGAGGGTTTCGATGTTGTAATTGTAAAGCACGGGTATGCATGATGATATTCATTGGGAATACGATGGTCCCTGGATACTTCACTTGGGATACGATGGCTCCTAGATAGCACGATGTTTAAATCCGTTGTACCCTGGATCACATATGATAGGCGTTCTAGTTTTCTAGCCGCTTGAGTGGCATGGATTCGAGTACTGAGAAACCTGGAGTTGTAATCCTAAAATCATACGGTGGGGTCGATCAAGTTATCATATATCTAATGCATTGAGTCTGTAAACCGTGAGGATGGATAACGGATGCTATATTTGCTTGTTTGTTATCACCCTAGGGATGCCCCATGATGACAGACATTATTGTCGTAGATATCAAGACACCCCTTCGTACTTTGATGTATAATACACCCTTGATGACGATGATAGAGTAGCATATACTTTATGTTATGTGCTGACTCCTTGGATGCAGTGATAGGTTGGATATGATCTCTTATACCCTTTATCCTAGTATATTGATTTATAGTATTTTGAGATTGTTTATCGCTCACACCAAACTGTTGTCTGAGTCGAGGTTTTACGCTTTTCTTTTTATTATCTTGGGTACTCTTAAATGAGTAGACTAGATAGCAGGTGTAAATGGCATATGGAGTTTTGCAGATGGATTAGCAGAAGGTGATGCTTTCTCATATTTATATTTTGGATTTATTATTGCATATTCCGTTGTGTGACGCTGTAGAGCCTTGACAATGTTTTACTTACTATTATTAAAGACAGTTTATCGGTTAAATTTATTTATCAGTTGTATAAACTATATCACTGTTTTGTATAACCGTATGAACCTGTGTACTCTGATTTTGTGGTTCATGTAGTTACTGTTGTCTCGTCTGTTTTATGCCCATGATGACAATTATATTTATTCAATGCGCTATGAGATATATAACATGTTCTGTGATTGTATGATGTTTTCTTTCTTTTCTCTTCTCTTGTTTCTCTTTTTTACTTTTTTTCTTTCCTTATATCACTATCCTACATCAACCGGATGTTCCAACGGCGCACTATCCAGCTATATGAGTATCGGAGGTGTAGGGCGGTCGTTACATGTATGGTACAATGGAAACATAATAATTGGATCAATTACAATGCAAATTAGACAGTGATAAAATTGTACCCAACATAATAGTAATTGGGTCGGGCTTGAGTTCAGACATAGATAGTGAAAGCCGAAGTCATACTTGTACAACAATGCAGTTTCGAGTCGGATTTGGGCCAAAACTCGTACCACTTAAACAGACTTAGTAAGCATATAGTGAATTTGACATGAACACTTCCACTGAAAGGAATAAAATTCATATGTGATCAATAAGAATCGTGGCATTTGAGCTCTATGAAGTAATTGAATAGATCAAGTGAGAGAATGGGATTGCTTTTACAAAATACCATCAATGTTAATGACTTGGCATTTTCATTGATGTGATCAGCTTAATCACAACAAGAAAAGGCTCCATTTTGTGTCGGAAGGTTGCAACGGCTGGCAACGGCTAAAAAAAGCGGCCGTTGCTAGCCGTTGCATATCGCGACTACAGATCTGTAACCCGCGAACAGATTCTCATTTCCCACCACCACAAACTTCCTCCCCAAATCCTCCTCCCCGTCGCAATCCGCCGCCTCTCCGACTCCAGCCGTTGCTCGTTGCCTCCACGTCGCTCAAACACCTCCAAAACTCGCAGGTATATCTTCTAAACTTGATTTGGCTTTGATTTAGGTTTAATTTAGGATTAATTGGAAAACCCTAATTTTGAAAATAATTGTATTAGTTGATCATAGTGATATTGGGTGATGATTATAGTGATTTATTTCTAGTGATATTGGATGATTATAGTGTTTTAAGTTAGGTGGAAGTTAAATTAGTTTATCATTATGTTGAAATGATGATTAATGCGACGTATTAGTTATGGTAATATTTGTATTAGTTGATTTTGATTGGTGGTTTGATTTTAAAATTAGTGTATATTATTGATGAACATGCTTGTTGATATTTAAGTTTATGACAATATTTGTTTTTATTTAAAATAATGTGTATAGTTTACGCCAAAGTTAATTGTATAGAAATTAATAGATATCATGATAGATTGGTACAGTTAACGATAATTTAATTCAGAAGTGCTAATTATAATTGTTATCATAGTTTAAAATAAGTATAATTCGTTGAATGAATTATAAAATTTTGAAATGAGCGTAATAACAATGAGCTAATTATTCAGTGAAAGTTAAAATATAATGAATTAATTAATTATAAAATATTTTGTAGTTGTTAGAAGAATAATTAGAAAATATGTTTTATTTCTGTAAATCCCTTAGAGATATATATTTTGGCCCCGTCTGACAAGTGTTGTATATGATCGTTATATGGATATTCGTTTTTTCCAAGAACGGACATTTATATTCATCTGATACAATATTTGTTGGATTTGTCCTAGTATTTGGACAAGTTACAAACACAATAAAGTAATCATATTTTGTAAATCATTTCAGTTTAAACGGTTTACAAAATTTTGGTGGCACTTTCTTTTTGTTCCCTGTGTACACGCATTTTGTGTACGATACAGGGAATAAAGGGAAGTGCTGCCGAAATTTTATTGAATCGTTTAACCTGAAATGATTTATAAAATGTAATTACGATATTGTGTTTGTAATGGGAAGTAGGATGACCGGCCGTCAATGAATTATAAAATGTTTTTCAATTGTTAAATAGTTGATTTAATGACAAATTATAAATCAATCGTAAAATACTGTATAATATGAAGTGAAGTGTTTAGTTGAATCTTCTAACATATTTTATCAAATCAGGAAAAATGTTCGATTATTTTCTCGATCGTAGTTGGATGTATGAAGTCCGAACTGGTATGAAAGGATCAATAAAGGAACATTTCTGTAACGGTGCACATGAATTTATTAGATTCGCTAAATCTAATAATCGGAATAACGATGAAATTCATTGTCCGTGTAGTAAGTGCAAACATTTAAAGCATTGGAAATCAGATGTAATAGAAGTACATCTGTATAAATTTGGTTTTGTGCCGAATTATTACTTATGGGATCGTCATGGTGAACTTGTTGAACGTACACCTAATCCTGTAGTGTTAGAGGACGATAATATTATGACGAATCCAATAGAAAATATGGTGCAATTAAGCGTTCCTTGTAGTGAATTAAGTGTTAGAGGACGATAATATTATGACGAATCCAATAGAAAATATGGTACACCTAATTCCGTTCCTTGTAGTGAATTAAGCGTTAAATTACATTTAAAATATGAAAAATATACAAGGTTATGGAATAGTAATAGTTTTCATATAAATTATTGGAGGAGGTGCTTAACTTTATAGTCTTTATTTAAAACTTGGTAATAGATATTCCATTGAAATACATAAATCACTGAGGACCGATTGTAAGTGCGGATAAGTGCTATGATGCTTTAGACTAAAATTTTGAAAGTTATGAATTCAAATCCTCGATATATGAAAATGAATGATCAAATTTATTATTCGTTTTTATTTTCACAAAAGAAATTCATATTAGATGGTAAATGAGACTCCTTGTGTTCTAACAACTCCACCTCCATAAAGAGTTAAGTGGGGGTTTATGGCTTGAATTCCTCTAGTTTTAAAAATGCCAAGAATATTGAAAAAATAACCACGAGGAGTCCATAGTGTGCTCTTCCTTGATCATTTACGGAGTACCTTTAACAAAACTTGTTTTTGCTAAAAGCAAAGTTTCCTAATACTGAACATATGTGAAAAGATTAGACCCCGTTTGGCTTGTCGTCTATACAAAAGTGCGTCCGTCGTATATATTGTTGAAAAACAAATCATCTTGAAAAATGAAATTAACATGTAAAATAGAAAACAAGTTTATTTTGTTTTTCATGTTCCGAGAGATAACAAAAGCACGGAGAACAATCCAACTTCATTGTTGTCTGTTGATCATTACAATGGCTAAGAATTGTAAATCTTCTTTTATTACTTGGTATTTCTTAGTACAAGTTGAAAACTCAAAACTCAAAATACAAAATGAAATCAAACGGATCCTTATTTTCTATTAAAACTGAGATGTGTGGCTAATTTCTACATGATAAATCCTATTAAATCACTAGTTAAATCATAAACGTACAGATTAAATTATCGCTCGATTTTAGGATTGCAGTGTAAGTTCATTATAATATATAAGCAAATAAAATGTGGAAGAAATTCAAGAAACGTGCAAATGCATTCTCTTTTAGCTTTTGCCAATTGATAAATTTGAAGTTTGCAGAATCATAGTCAAAACTTACAACGGTTATCCAAAAAGTTGCATTTTATCATGCTGCACACAACGCATTTGAAAAGCTAAACAACTAGTACAATCCAAAACCCGTTACTCAAATCAACCCCAAAACCAGGAATAAAGTTGACTTTGAAAACAAGAATTTCATGTTTTCTTCGGTTATCATTTTGCAAGCCTATATCAACATTAGCATATATACGCTTGCAGACATGCGATCGTTTTATACTACATACATTATTACTTCAATTTTCAGGATGAAAAATATGAGCTCAAAACTTTCTTTAACTATACTAACATTATTCCTGTTGGTCCACAGTAAAATATTAGGGGTACTTAGTTCTCCACAAGTTCCAGCAATGTTCGTCTTCGGAGACTCCTTGGTCGATGATGGTAATAACAATTACATGAGCTCCATGGCCAAATCTAACTACTTCCCATATGGTATTGACTTTTATCAAGGGCCAACTGGAAGGTTTAGCAATGGCAAAACCGTCATAGATATATTATGTAAGTAGTTTCCATAGTAAATAAGACCAAGCTATGTTATTTTTAAATTTAATCTACAATCGTGGTGCTTCTATTTTTTTTCAGGTGATTTGTTAGGACTGCCATATATACCACCATATGCAAGTCCATTTCTGAATGGAACGGCATTGCTTGGAGGTGTAAACTATGCATCAGCAGCTGCAGGCATACTCGACGAATCTGGCCAATTTCTTGTACTACATCAACTTTGTTCTACACTTTGATTCATATATGAGAAATATGACATTAGTTTGAACTAATTATTTCACAGGGAGAGAGGTATAGTCTAAGCCAGCAAGTGTTGAACTTTGAGAACAACCTGAACCAAATAAGATACCTGATGCCAGCAGGCAACCTAAGCATGTACCTAGCAAAATCAATAGTGATATTTGCGATAGGAAGCAACGACTACATCAACAACTACTTGCTACCAAGTCTGTATCCATCTCGCTTCAACTATACTCCTGAACAGTTTGCCAATCTCCTCCTTAATCACTACACTAGACAGATACTGGTGTGTTCATATCACTTTAATTTTTCAGTTCAAATTTAAAAAGTTCAAATGCTGAACATTTTTATACGCTGTTGATCATGTAGGCACTGCATAGCTTGGGGCTGAGAAAGTTTTTCCTAACGGGTATCGGGCCATTGGGCTGCATCCCAAACCAGAGAGCCAGTGGTCAGGCCCCACCAGACCGGTGTGTTGATCAAGTGAACCAGATGCTGGGTCCATTCAATGTCGGACTTAGAACACTGGTACAGCAACTGAATGATAATCATCGTGGTGCTGTTTTTGCATATGGAAACACTTATGGTGCAATTGGCGATATCTTAAACAACCCTGCTACCTATGGTATGTGTCCTATATATGTTGGTATTTATGGTATGTGTCATATATATATATATTGTTGTGAATATTAATGATGTTTAACTTTGTAGGTTTTACGGTGGTTGATCGAGGATGCTGTGGTATTGGAAGAAGTCAAGGACAGATAACATGTCTACCGTACGAATTTCCATGCATGAATCGGGAACAATATGTGTTTTGGGATGCTTTCCATCCCACACAAGCTGTGAACGCGATCCTAGCTCAGAGAGCGTTTTCTGGACCTCAGTCTGATTGTTATCCCGTTAATATTCAGCAGATGGCATCATTTTAATTTGTTTGTTATGTCTTTTGCAATACTGTATCTGTGAAGAAGTTTAAAAGTTCGATGTTTGTGAGACCTCTATGAGTTGGTATATGTGTTCAATACTCCTATAGTTCTATCTATATATATATATACACACACACACAGAGAGAGAGGAAATTATTATCAAGGACAAAATTTCTCAGTGTTTTAGCCTCAAGGACAGACCTTCAGTATTTTAGCCTGAAGGATAAGTTTCTTTAGGTATCAGTTTTAGTTATTGATAGCAGTTTTTAGGTATTAGTTTCTAGTTATCGGTAGCACTTTTTAGGTATCAGTTTTAGTTCGGTAGCAGTTTTAGAAGAATTTTGTCCTTATGAATAATTTTAGAAAAATGTTTATCCTTATGAATAATATTGAGGTCGTGTCCTTGAGGCTAAAAATATACAAAATTTTGTCATTTAAATTAATTCTCCATATATATATATATATATATATATATATATAGTATTAATTATGGCGAATCTGATATGTACAAGTTGATAATAAAGTTGTACTCCAGCGAACTGAACGTTAAGTTTCCAGTTAGGGATATTAGTTGACCGCTGCGTCCATAGTTTCAGACGTTTTTACATCTAACCAAATGTTAGTTTAGAACAATGCTACTATAACCATAATCGAAATAATAATAGAAGTGTCAGCGGGTGCGGCGCAGTAGAAAGGAGGCTTGGGTTCTGCTAAAAAGACCCAGATTTGATTCCTACTATGTGCTTTCCTATTCTATATAAATTTATCGTGGTTATGGGATCTTGGATCAACGGACGGCTTTACTATACAAAGCTCCATCGAATTCAAAATTTTATATCGACTTATCTGTCCATACAAATTTTCGATCATTTGAACCGGTTAAAGTAGCAGCGTTCTTGATTTTTCTCTATTTCGTACATTTTGATATATTCCGTTTCGAACGAAGTAGAATTGTTGGTTATCTATCGTGCAATTTCAAATTAAGTTTTCATGTGAACTTAAGACTAGTAACCTAAACTACACAGCCCATGGTTTCTGTACATGCTCATTCACAAATTCATTTGCTCTCTCAAAGCTTTTCTCTATAAAATATTGTAGTAATTTATGTGAAACCTTTTATTTTGAAATTTGTCTACTTATAATGTTTAAAGAATTGCTTGTTCATGTAATTATTTATTAAACAATTAACTTTTCAATTAATTAATTAATTATTACATACAATCTATCTTTCAACATAACTGTCGAACTCAATGTACTAAAAGACTTTAATGATAAACCAATAATTCTGTTCTCAATATTGTGAACCAACATTTCTTGCAAGCGTTAAGCAAATCATTAAAATTTCGAATAAATCTCTAAAGTACCTTTTTGATATTGATAGTTATATCTGAGTTTTTTGTCCACTACATTTTCACATTTGTCTTGTAGTAAATACTGAACTGATCGTAGGTTAGGACGAGCAAACGAATTGGTTAAAGCAACCTCAGCAATTTCTCGTTCATGCATCTAATATATAGAAAATGTATACGGATGTAAAGTAGATTTAGTGGTTATAACATTGCATTTTAATTTCAATATCAGAAGTTAACACCTACCTCGCGTTATTTATTTTAGTCATCAGTGTTTATATAAGATTCGACATGCGTGTTTTTCCTATTGTTTAAAGCAACTTTAATACTTCGTCCAAAGCAATTTAAACTATAGCACCAACATTAGATTCAACAGTGTGCCTTTTTAACCAGCTCACAACCGGTCGATTCAGCCATTTCGTTTCGTCCGATCCTCATCATAAACATGTTTGCTAATATTAATTGTAATTTACTGGAAGAATTGATGACTGCATCTTTGATGCACATAATCTGATGATTCTAGCACAAAAGTGCAGAATACATGCATGTACTTAATGAAATCAGAGTAACCAAATAATATTGATGATTACATATGCAGATAAAAGAAAATCATAATAACTAGATGTTTCCATTATTGGCAAAAGATTATGAAAATGGAAATAGCGTTGCTACAAATATAAATAATCATAAGTTATCTTTAATTACACATCCCTGCATAACTAAATTTATCTAGATATACCGTAATAAACCTATTCACTGAAAAGTAAAGGACCATTAGCAAAATTTATCCTGACAATATTCATCCAAATAACACAAAACCATGTGGTTTGGTAACAGACCCATATATGGGACTAAATATTCATTGCACGGAAGATAAAGCAATATGCACTCTGAACCAAAACACACCACCACGATTTAGTGCCAAAATGGACTATCACAGTTAGAAAAACTGTGATTTAGTTTGTCTTCTTGTCGCCTTCACTGTTTGCATCTTCCGTTTGGGTTCCATCTGAGCTTGAGGCAACAAGACTTTTATCTTCTTCTTCGCCACCAAAACCAAATTCATTGACACGCTTTTTGTCTACTGGATACACCCATCTTTGGTACAAGTATATCAAGAATATGATATCTGCATAAGACAATGAGAAATGTTATAATTTGAAATTCGTTTCATCGGATATTAGAAGCTCGTAAATTCATTCTACACTATAAAAAGAAGGGTAAGATTATAAAACTCTTACCATCTCGGAAAACAGATAGCCGGTGTAAGATTGGCATTTTGATGACAAATGCAAAGAGGTCGTCGATAATTGTGTTGAGGAATTTGTATGTCATTTGTCTCCATGGAAGATGTGCGACAGATTTCATTTTATAGTTGATGAATAACTGTGGGCACATCATGATAAATCCTGGAAAATGAAAAGAATTTATTTGAATAAATTAAATGGAAAGATTTTGTTCCAATGGAAATAACATAGGAAAAACAATTGATGGGACAAGGAAAACCGATGAATTGGATGAGAACTTAAATATGTGTGCCTGATCATTTGGACAATTATTAAGTCTACTGCTCTTGTAAGATTTGACCATGTTAATTTGGAGAAATCATGAATACTATTTACAGGTCTTACTGATTCTATGTTAGTAGTTGGCATAAGAAACACTACAAGTCATCAAATCTCCTGGCATGAGAACTGCAGATGAAACATATTGATTTTCATCAATAATTGAACTATTGACCATGATCCAATAAAACCTTAAGAATTTTAACCTTTGACTTTGTTGGATTTGGTTAACACTAATCCTTAAGTAGAAATAAACGCATATTTTTAAGGAGATAATTCAATTACAAATCCAAGGCAATGATCTATGTGTAATACTAGAATATAATCCTACTATTTATTATTGTTAACTAATTTGAGCTTGAGTTGTAAACTATAAACACAGTTATTTCTGCCTGGAATGGAATCTATTGTCAGCCACCCAAAAGATCAAAAATCTTGTAGAAATAATCTATTTGCTATCGAAAAATTCCAAAGCGGGATTAAATTTTGTAGATATTGCTATCAAGATCGACTGCACAAAAAATTAAATCTGTCAAAACTTCTTACTCCATCAAGATCAAAAATCAATATGAGCCATTAATATACATACATATACATACATACACATACATATCTATGTATGTGTATGTCTATGTGTATATGTATATGTGTGTGTGTATAGACACACACACACACACCAACTATCGATTGAATGTAATTTTGACGGAATTAAAAGTTTCAAAACAATCATTCTTTTGTAGATGATCTCGATAAAAGGTAGATTATACAAGGAAAGTGTTACAGGTCCCTGTTTTTAATGTTGTTATAAGAAAAGTCCCTGTAGATAATAATATGTAAATTTAGTCCCTCTTTTTTGAAAAATAGAAAAGGCAAGGTGTTTTGCATTTTTCTAACAGAAAATGCAAGCTAGCTTGCAACTTTTTGACTATGAATTTTTTTTTTTGAAAATTTTGAAAATTTTAAAACTTTTGAAAAATTTAAAAAGCTCAATTGCGCTTTCAATCACTTTTTATCAGGAAAGCGCAAGCTAGTTTGCGCTTTTATTTTGAATTTTTTAGAAATTTTTGAAAATTTTAAAATTTTTAAAAAATGCAAGTTAACTTAACGCTTTCTGATTTCTATTTTTTTTTAAAAAAAATTTAAAATTTTCGAAAATTTTAAAATGTTTGAAAAGCGCAAGGTAACTTGCACTTTTTATCAGGAAAGCGCAAGCTAGTTTGCGCTTTTTGATTTTGGATTTTTTTTTGAAAATTTTGAAATTTTCAAAAAAATTTAAATTTTTGAAAAGTGCAAGTTAACTTGCATTTTCTATAAGGAAAGTGCAAGATAGTTTGCACTTTCTGATTTAGAAAAAAAAAACAGGGACTTAATTTACATACTCATTATCATAGGGACTTTTCTTACAACAACATCGAAAATAGGGACTTTCAGTGCAAAGCCCCTAGATTATATTCACAAAATTTTATTTTGTTATGAAAATGTTTCGACACAAAAAGATGGAAGAGGTCTACTGATCCTTCCTATGTATGCACGCGTGTGTGTATAGTTACACATGCATATATACAAAGCTAGTAATGGTAGTAGGAAAGGTCCTGAAATTCACAAAATATCAAAGATACTGGAAATGATTTGATGGTACAAATAAGAATAGTATGGTGTAACTACAAGGTGTATACTTAAATAGTGAGGCTATTATGGTAGCTAAATATGATCAACTGTGTTTACAAGATTAAGCGATGGGATGTAAAAGCTTTTCCCCACACTTGAGTGGGAAGAACTTATAAGAAAACAGATGAATAAAAAAGCTTACCAAACATGTATACACAGCTTGTGAGAGAAGAGAGTATCCAAGAATACCAACTTTTGTGTTTCTCGTACTTCAGTGAATAAATGGAAGAGCAAATGACTAGAAAGAATAGAACATAGGACAGATACTTCATCGCAAGATCATCATACTCCTTTGTCTTATTTGTCGTATATGAATCACGGTTTTTGAACCTCAACATGGGAATCCTTCCACTTCTATCAATCTGATAAAATAAGAAGAAAATTAGGAAGAAAACCTACAAAGAGTAAGAAACAAGCTTACATTGGAAAAAAGAAGTTGATCTTATATGTTAGAACAATTGGCATCAGACAGCAATACTAAGCCATAAACAATAACAGAAATTTCACTAATATATCTCATCGCTTTGATGTTAGATATAGCATATATGAAATCAAGTATAAAGCCAAACTGTAACATATGTTTAGAGTCAAACTGTCAGAAACTTGGTTCTGAAAGTCCTTTGGGATTTATAATGCTGTTTGGGAAATGACCAAGGATTAATTACAATTTGTAAAGTCTATGAGCTAAATATCTAAGGATGACGACGACTACAGCTGTACTTCAATCAATCTAAACTATAAACCTATATTTGATCCTATCCAATAAAAGTAAAACAAGATATAGGTTTACCTCAATATGCATGGCTTTACCAATTTTCCAGAACTCAATGCAGCAACCAACCCCAGAACTAGCAAGGATCATCCAAGAAGTGTCATTATCAAGGAGATAAAGGAATACAATTAGCTGGCTAATGAAGCTAACAACAACAGATTTTGCAGACAATCCTTCCATTGATTTGTTTTTATTCCAAAACTGAATGTCTGCATGTTATTAAACACAGTAAATCATCAACCCACAAGAGTTGAAACAGTAATCCAGCTGTATAAATAGTTAGCGTACCATTTTTGAATGCAAGGAAATCGAACACAGAGTGCAGGAGAGACACAATCATGGTTATTACCAAAAGGTATGGATTCCCTTCTAAGAATACTCTCTATTTCAACATAGAAAGAAAATTATGTTTAATTCTATGCAAACAAAATAAAATTATAAGATACATATTAATATAGATATAGATATAAAAGGACAGGTCTGGCGTGGTTTCTATGATGGAACTTTGAATGTCAGTGAGCTTTACAATGCATGAATCAAAAGACAAAACTAATCGAACAAACTCTGCATGCACAAAGGAAAGAAATACATCGGAGTAGACCATTATTGTACAAATTCCAGTATGGAATATTAAAAAAAAACACATTAGAAAATAATAATGTTCTATTCTATGTGAACAACACACATGCGGGCGGGCACGCATGCAGGACAGGTTTAGGGTGGTTTCTGTGATGGTTTGAATATCTGTGGGCTCTGCAACATATGAATCAAGTGTAAGACAAAACAAATCGAATTACAAACTCTGTATGCACAAAGGAAATATACATGTTAGAACAGAAAATTATATTATTGAAATATAAAGCACTCCACATACGGAATATTCCAAATTATTATTAACTAAGATCAAAACTTAACAAAAAATAATCATTGTTTGCATGAACAATCAAAGGTACTTTAAGTGGCATTCAAAATTGAGAATGAAACCAAGAAACCATCAAATACATGAAGTAATTAGAATAAACTACTTCTGCTTGTATGTATGACTCTGCATCGCCGTAAAAAAGGAGTCTTGGTAATAAAGTAAAGTGGAATATCGGCCCCGATTCAGATGTGGTCTGTGTTGACTATGCAAGTTCGGGGATGTTCAATTACACTATGAACATTATATCCACAAAAAATGAGATTATTTCAAAAGTTCTAGCATGTTCACAATGTTCAATCATTATCAACCGCTAAAATAATATGTCAAGATTTGAAATTAAACAGAACTTTTTAGCCATTGATTTGAATTATTATTTCAAATATGTTAGGTTTATCCAAATCAGCTAGGCCTTGAGATGTGAAAGAGCATATTCACAAATTTTCATTTAATTTCAAATGGTGTAGCTCTAAAAATCATAGGGTGTTGTAGATGGAGGTGTAGCATAACCCTTTTCCGTCTCAGTATTCGCACATACCTAAGCTTGTGCACACACAGTGGATTGCATTGCATTGCATATGCTACCAACCTGAACACTAAATTCCAGTATAGAGCTACTTAGACAAGCTCAGATGTTTGATAAAATGAAATGAGTGTATGACGACTAATGATTAACAAGGGAAAAAACATAAAAATAAATTGGATGAGATTATGTATAGCATGAGTATAGCTTTTTCTTCTACGAGAAGTCTACAAGTGAGTCTTATATCGGTCATACCTTAAGTTCATCAGTTTCCCCTTCAAGCATACTTCCATAACTTCTATGAACCTGGAAAGATTGTTCAATTTGTAGAAACAGTTGCCACTTGGTCATGCTAATTGGGGCAACTTCAAGATTAAGGGGAAGTTCCTTAACAGTGTCATTAAGAGGTATCAGTTTGTCCCTCAAGAGCCAAAACTCATTGAAGAAGATTGTTGGATAATAATTCCCTGTAATAGGATCCACATTCAAATCTATATCCGGGGTTAAGATCACAATTGTAACATGTACCATCAGCATTGGAAAACACAAGTTACAGATAAGATGGTAAGAAAAGTTTCTAAACATTCATTACTGTTGATCTGCAGTAAGATGTATAGTCATATAAAAAATTCAAAACTGATGTGGCGATCTTGTTATGTGAAGGTAATAAGGTCCTCAAAGAGCAGCTGCAAAATACTCCTAAGTTAACATAATCAACATACGACATGATGATTGTTGTGTTTATGCACTGGAGTTCTAAGTGGAATAATAAACTTTTACTAGGAAAAAATGCTGTGGTAACAAGGGTAGCAAAGGAAAAGAGATATTTGCATAAAAACAAAAAAATTGAAAATAAAATGAGGAATCAGGTTCCATGTTCATTTCATCTTTAGTAAACATGGATAAGAAATATGATTTAATAGCAACATCCCCAAATAAACATATCCTAGAATGAATCGAGTGTATACGAGAAATGATTTTGTAATGACTAAAACAAAGGATACATGGAGCAACAACTGGTGGAATAGCATTTTGCGGGTATCTGCAACAACAAAAATGGGGAATTAGTAGGCCGAGCAAATAGAATATGATGGCTATTAATTAGTAGTAGAACCAGTAAATAAGTGTTGAAGGATACATCACAACTTTATAATCAAATCAACAAACATTACAAAGCACGCTTTCAATGAAAGTTGCACTTGCATAATTACCTAATAAAAATGCCAAATCTATTACAGTCAGTCGAGTGATGTCAGTAGAAATCATCACAAGTAATTAACATCAGAACATGGTGAAAACAGTGCATGCAAACATTACACACAATGTGACGATCCAAAGGCCAATTTAGCCTGACGATTGGCTAAAAGTAAGAAGCAAATAGTCAGTCAATCAGTTATAGTTAGTATTATAGGAAGGCGTGGAGTTTGAAAGGAAGCTCACTCCAAAGTTAGTGGTACAAAATCTCTATTATTGTTTATTAAAGGTGTTTTCTTACATACATAAATCATCATCACCATCATTCTTGCCAAATGATTAAGGACAATCGCATAAATTCTCATGATATTTGTTTTCCATGTTAATTAAGGTCCTCATTTCTGTTTTTTCATTTCTTTGTAGATATCATCGACTAAACCAATGCATCACTTTGTCTACTTTGCATGTATCCACATTATCTAAGTCTACTTTGTTTTAGTTTCTCATTTAGATCTATCATTTCTAGTTCTTATCTCATCCACTTGTACCTTCATCTTCTGTAGTAACTTCAATCATCCATTGCAGCATTCTCATTTCTTCTATTTTTATCTTATTTTCATGTTTTTTTAAAGATCAGCACTCTGGACTATACAATACAGTTTGTTTAATCATTATTTGATAGAATTTCGTGTTTTTTTAGTATAAGAGTGATACTTTATTCATACAGAGCACTCCTTTTGGTGTCTTGGAGGTCCAAACTCGATGCCACTAGAATAACAATCTAGATACTTGAGCTAGTAGTCTTTAACTAATAGAATTTCATTTTAATTTGTTTTTTTTATCACATAAAACTACAAACTTGTGTCTGCATTTTATCTTCCATTGTATATCTTTATTCTTAAATATTGATACTGTTATATTTTTTCATTCTTTTTACAACATCTTTAACTTCTTTTCTTTCTATTTAGTGTATCATTCTTGAGTTGTTAACTTATCCTACTCTCCCTATGGTATTCTTCATTAAGCGATTTGCTAAAATAAATTTTCATCTATAGAGTATGTCATCCTATTTTATTAAAATATTATTGTTTGTCATTAATGTATTTTATTACGTCTTGAGCTGATTTAATTTATATTTTAATTTAAAAATATCATATTTACCTTCTGTTACACAATAGTATCAAATTTGTAACAAACATTTGTTTTATTATACTAATAACTATTTTTTGCCTCTTTCTTAGTAAAAAATCTCTAAATCATCTTTGTTATTTAAAAAAGAAAATCTTTAAATATATAGCTTGATGTACTTCTCTCGATTACTGTGTATTTTCCTTGATATATTTATTCCCTTGAGTTCTATTTTCTTAATTTGTTTCCAACATTTTTATGTTTTTCCATAATCTGCTGTATTATTAATTCAATTCCAACTTATTTATTTCTTTACAAGTCTATACAATTTATTATTTATCCGAATCATCCTTATATGTTAGAATTTTCTTAAAAAACTGTTTGTTCTAGCTAAGTTGAATGCTCTAGCAGAGTCTAAAAGTGTTTCTCCTTGTTTTCACTAATCATAACCAAACAATCCATCAACTCTTATGTTCAATCTATCGTTTGCATCTACATGACATATATACATATACTTGTATGCAAAAGTCTCCACTGTAAATATATTTTCGTGAACTAAAATTGATTGCAGAACCTCACCTAGAAAAGTTTGTTTAGGATTTGATTGCTGAGGATAATTTTATTTTAATGTTCACCAGTTTATCATATTTTCTTCTTACTTCTGCTACTTTGTATCTTATGTATCTATTTACAACTATACCAACTCCTATTACCTTGTTACCTTTCCCTGAGCAAAATTTTGTACTCATCTCCAAATTTTCTAGCTTTTTCCTCTTTCCATTAAGCTTCTTGTAAGCAAATTCTGATAATTTTTCTTTTGATTGGAGTATTTCAACTACTGTTAATTTTAAATCAAACTAAATATTTCAACTACTGTTCAGATGGATACTGGGTCAAATATACGATAAACCCATAACCGATCTCATTTACTGCTTAATCACATTTGTGGCTATACATTCGTCATCACTGCATCAAGCCCTAAACCCTTTATTCCAATTTCAACTCAAAACTTCAAAAAAAAACGATTGGTATTATGAAACTCAAAGATTCACAGCCCCCCCCCCCCCCCCCCCATTCTCACTCATACTCTCACTCCTGCATCATTGACTTTCAAAGTCTTGTTGTGTGCCCCAAAATCGAGGTATTATGCTTTCGTATCTTCTTGATTTCTATCTCTTCTACGATTGAATCCTCCAATTTTTCGATTTCATTGGTTTTTTTAATAAAATGTGATTTTTTTTTTTCAAAGGTATCTGCAACCGGGTTTTCATTGAGATTTTGTTCTGGTCTAAGCCGAAACTGGATCGACATGGTTATAATTCCAACATGCCGGATGGAATCTCAAACTTTGGTACTTATTACATGTTATGCATAAGAAAACATTTGAGGTATTAAAATGGATTCAGAACTCCAAATATACTAATCAAGCAATAACAACAATATATACACTAAAATACGAATGGTATTCTGCATTATACTTCAAATAAAATGAATGAAAAATAATAGATGTATGAAAATAGGAAACATGATGATATATTAACGAAAAGGCAAAAATCAAATGCACGGACTAACAAAAAAACAAATGCACAACATAACACATTGAAAGACTAAAATTCAAGTGGGAGCTATGCATTTAATATCATATAATATTTGCAGTATATTGCACGATATATTGTATAACATGCGTAGCCTTTTTTTCAAAATATCACTTAAAATATTGATAGCAATATATCAGTCGATGTTTATCAATATATCATCACTCTAATATTTAACACGATACATCAAATAAAGTAGCTAAGCATCAGCCATTATTTTTAACACTATTTATTCTTACAGTATAGCTTTATTGTAACACGGTTAATGACACTGAATTGATTGATAGGTCCCATAATCAATACATTTTCTATTCAAACAACATCCATTTTCATCATACTTTCTTCTCCTTAAGTTTGTTAGCATTTTACTAAATGAAAACCCTAGTTCTTTAAATTTCAAGAGCTTAAATTCTATATGAATTTTTACTGATGTAAGAAATACTTCCATTTTTCTTCTCGTCTTTATTTATTATTTGTAATGGTCTTAACTCCCCAATCCCATAAAGGTTTAAGAATACTACTGTCTGCTAGCTTTAGTGGATTGGAGAAGAATGACTATGATTCAAAAGAAAATCTTCAATGCAGGTGTTTAATGATACGCGACAACATTTTTTTTTCCTTTTTTTTCTTTTTTTTTATTTCTCGTGCATATTAAAACATCTAATTTAGAAAATATTTTTTCATTCTAAAGTATATTGTTTTAGACATATGAATAAATGCAATTGTTTATTTTGTAACTACCATATGAACTGTCTTTATATGAAGTTATTGTTGCCTAGCAAATTTGTCAGACTGCAAGCTACATTAAGAAAGAAATTTCACTATATGTACATCTTATGTTATATGGTAAGCTACATGGTCCAGAGACACTGCATTAGGAAGGAAAAAAAAAACATTTATGTTAGTAGCGAAAAATCCTAATACTTTTTAATAGCAAATATCAATATGTGACTGATATGTGTAGCCAATACCGATGTTATAACATGTTTAGCATTTCACTGATATTACCCCCCCCCCCCCCCGACGTTTTTAAATATGGCACGTCGGTACTTGATCAATATGTAGCTAATGACAATATTAGCTACTTAGCACTCGAGTAAGAAATTACCGAGTGAAGTCATCAACTAAATTGATCGTGATATTTGGTTTCCAATAGGAAGTCCATTCTACAGGACCATCTTCCTTACTTTCATGTTGATGTCCCTTTGCATCTTCTTTTGCCTGCATAAATCAACTACTATAAAGCTGAATATCAAAAAGAAAGAAAGTGGCAGTATATATCATGTTAAGTGCTATAGGACAATCCTAAATATGGAAGACTGCACATGTTCCAACATCTGAGAGGATGGTTTAGACTATGATTGGAAAAAGGAAACATCAATCAACAAAAAGGACCTCGGAAGCTGGAACTTCATCTTCAGCCTGGCCTCCAAGCAAATTCTTCCGTTTATCTGCTTTTGACTTAGGCAGGTATATCACAACAGCTGCAAAAGAATAAGAACACTGAATGTTACTTTTGTAGATATACATGTGTGTAGTAGATAGATCCATCTCAAATCTTACGGTGAGATCTTCCAAATGCTGATCCTGGCTGATACTCAGGATCACTGGGATCTGGAGAGTAGCCCGAGCGAGCAAAGAAAACATGAGCATAGAGAGTTCCATTGTGCTTGAGAGCCTGAAGGTTTAAATTGTTAAAGCACTACAAACTGAATAGCATATGAATCGGTATTTGAATTTAAATGCATCTAGTGAATTGGAAGTTTTGCTACCTCCGATGGAATATACTTCAATGACAGAGTTCTTGTACTAGTTGGTCCCCAAACGGCAAATGGAATATTTGACTCATGCCAAATCAAAGCATTCTCATCAGTGAAGCCGTTAAACTTTTCCTTTTCAGACAAATAAAACCACATGTCCTGGAAAACGACAACATAAGAATTCAGTTTATCCTTCATGCAATATCATCACTTCAGAATAACATAAAACTGTCATATATGCATAAGTAGATAAATGGTCGCAAAAGCGATCAAGAGGTGGAGGTAGAAAAACCTTAACAAAATAGTTTCATTGAAACAATACTTGAGTACAAGAAGCAAACTTGGATATTCCCACTCCCACATCTAAACGTAATAAAATCTCCTCTCAGAAGACCTTGTTTATATCATCATATCATGTGTTATGTAAAGAAAATTGACAATTAAGCAAACATATACTAACTTTTTCATTGTATATTTTCACCATTTCCTTTTCAATAGGGTCCAGCATACAAATATATTTGTGCTGGTTCTGTGAGTTTACTGCAACCACCCTTATGTTCAAAGAGACTGAACAAATGTTGGACATGCATTCAGTAATCAATATACATGTTAGCTGAATCACAGTAGGGAAATTACTGTTAAGACAAAGGGCCAAATAACATGGTAAATGGAAGATGAATTCCTAATTCAGAAAAACATGGCATTTGCACTCAACTTAATGGGTCCTTACCAAAACAAGTAGTGACATTGGATTCATAAGGGTAATTAATGATTAGAACAGTTAGGCTAAAGCAAACATGTGACGACTGAGGAGGAAAAAAAGAGAACAAAACCACATGGCATACGAATTTATTCTGTCAAACACTAATATACATGTGTCAGATTATTAATCTTCATATTAGCTCAACAAGTTTGGATTTTATTCACATACTACAACTCCTTTCTTTGTTGCAATAAGTGGTATGACTATGGGCAAGGTTTTAAATCTTAGATCTTGTTTCGGGGTTGAGCAATTTAATACAGTAAATCACGTCAACATCTCAATTCACCTAAATCTCAGCCTAGATCTATTTGTGAGATCTCGACCGAGATTATGTGTTTTTTTTTCCTTTTTTTGATTTTTTTTATATTGTTTTTATTATTATTAGTTTTTTGCTAATGGGCGGTCATGATTAAACCATAAATTTTATTCTTTTCTTGACCATGACGTTGCTAATGCATTAGGCATATTACCTCTATAAGCAAAAGCGTACATTTTCTTTTCCTAACCATAAGTTATTTTCATTAAACACTAAACTCCCACACTTGTTAAAGCAAATTAATGTTGATTACAAAAGGTTAGAGAGTTTTCTAATTAGGCTACGTTTATGTTACATTTGCTGAAGTGGAATGCAAATTTATAGAATTAAATTGTTGAAATAACAAGGGAAAATACTATTATAACACATACAAGGTTGATAGAATTAGTTTCTTCTATCATCAGACTTCTAGCAAATAAAAATATTTTATTAATTTCACAACTATGTCTATTGTCATATAAAAAAAGATGGAACCCAGTGCACGAGGCCCCCGCACGATAGCGGGCTCTGAGGAGGTCGATAATGTACGCAGTCTTTCCCTCGCATTGTAAAGAGGTTGTTTCCAAACTCGAACCTGGGCGCCCAGATCACCCTGCAGGTGACCCAACCATTGCGCCAAGGCTCCACCTCTATGTCTATTGTCGTATATATTAACATAAAATAATTTAGTTGGTAAGCAATTTAGAACGAGAACGAATATGCCTTCTGTATTTCGGGATTTGGTTTTTGAAAGATGGAGAAACAGGATTTGAACATATGTGAGACCAAATTTTGTGTGTTATAGTAATGAAAGATGGAGAATTAGTTCTTCTAACATATAAATGACACGACACAACAATGAACAAAAATGAAAGTTTTTCCCCTATCCAATATTCTATTTACTTTTCCCATCACCTTAAAATTCACTCTTCGTCTCGTAATCTTTTTCCTTTTCCTGTTAGTAGCGGCCAAGTTAAAAATATATTTAGAAAGTATTTATAAATTTAGTTGTATTGAAATAAAAATTAACCATAACGTTTCCTTCAAGATTGTCCTGAGATGAAACTTAGGATCCAAGATGTAAATCTAAAATGGATGCTGAGATACACTTATCTCGTTCAGATCTCGGCGGACACAGATTGGATCTCTACAATCTTTGAAACAAGACGTGACCGAAATTCAAGATTTGAGTCAAACCAGCTTGGTTCCTAGAAGGGAAGATTTGGGCAAGTGGTTACAGAAAATAGAGTTTGTTATCATTAAAAGGTTGGAATTGGAATTAAATGTTGCAAAAATATAAAGTAGCCAAATCACTGCTATTATAAAGAGGAAAACATGCACAACGACAAACTTTAAATACAAAATTAGACTGCAACAAGTTTTTTTTTTAGGCAAAAGGGCAATGTTAATTATAACTAGCATTCTATGTAGTGTAAATTTAAATAATGCTAGTACTAACTAGCATTTTGTATAGTGTAAAAATTGAATATAATACTAGTTATACCTAGCATTTTGTCCTTCAGTCCAAAAATAAAACTTGATGTTCTTAAGCCTATAAACAAGCATATTTTATGTCATCAAAAAGCTTGTATCAATTTGATAGGGTTTATAAAAGTTAAAGAGTTTAGCAAAATGGTGTTCTTGTCGTATCGTACCCTTGTTTAAAAACTAAAATTCATAATAACCACAAATAACCTACAAACTACGTACAGTGTAGCAAATTAAAGTTGTTAGCATTCAAATTCCAAAGCATAAAAACAAATCTGCTTAGAGTAATAATATCTGATTACCAACCAACCAAGCCGAAAAGAGGAAACCTTTACATAACCATGTACCCTGGCTAACAAAAAACCTATAAAATCGTCTCAGTTAATTAAATTTGTAAATACATCAAAGGACTCAAAACTAACAAATACATCGAAGGAGTTGAAAATAACAGCGTAGAATAATATGTTGTTTAAGATATATGATATAAAAATATGAAATGAATAGTAAAGAATAAGTATACTTTATGCATACAATAAGAGTGTGTGTGCGCGCGCGGGTCACTTTGTTTCGCCTAGTTAACAAACAAGTAAACAAATGATATATCAGAACATTAAACTTCTAAGTTGTGGCTTAATGGTCATACGACTCATACCAATACATATAAATTACCATTTAATTTGAGGGACACATACTATAATGCTCTTGTAATATAAGTGATGTCACTTAACACTAACTTTAGGTAGGAATATCATAATAAATTACCCAACAGATGTATAAGCATAACAAGTTTGCAAATGGTATGATGCTACTATCATGATGAACCCAACAATTACACAAAATTTTACATTTTTTCACACATATTATTCAAAACCATATGATCTGCATCATAAGTTTAAGTGTACAAAACATCGTGTATTTGCAATCAACAAATTGAATCATAAAAAGAAAGAAAACTACAGTTCATAGAAGAGCAATTATTTAAAAGCAGATCCAATAATAAAAACACAAAAACTAACCAAAGTCTCTCCTTTTTGGAACAAATTAGAGATAAGCTGAGATGGCTCGGTGGCCTTTTTTGGCGCAAAGAACTTCATAGCGAAGTACCACATGACCGCCATTCTGATGATTCCAGTCAGTGACTGTCCAAATCCTCCTTGCTGCCGTCGCTGCCCTGCTGCAGCCGGCGCCGCCACTTCTGTCGCCGGTTGCGACATGGATCTAAATTAGATAAATTTTGGGATTGAGAAATTGATATTGCGAAGGAATCAATATTTTATTTTTAAGATGAGATTACGAAGTAGACTGATTCTTTTTGTTCTTTATGTAGATCTAGCTAGATCAGTAAACGCAACTCCAGTAATAAGCCCATAAATAGCCCACTTATGTTGCATCCTAATTGTTTTATTTTTATTTTCAGGACGAAAAAGAAAAAAGAGAAGAACCTCGAGTTCCACCAGCTTGTCATTTTTTTGAAAGAGTGATTAACCCAAAATGGATGAATAGAAGCAACTCAAGCAAGGATGTCAAATTAGGATTTAAACGGTAAACCGTAAAAGCGGAAATTTAAATTGGATCGAAATTTAAATCGTAAACCGTAGATTTAAAAGTTTGATCTATTCTTACATGTTAGTTGATTGTCATTCTTACTTAATGTGCAAATTTTGAACATTGGAACTCGATCACTTCAAAGTAATTGACACTATGGAGCACTTAATGGAATAATGTTTTTCTTGAATTTTGTGCTTTCTTTCACAATAAAATATTAAATAAGCATTAGTTCAAAAGATCAAAGAGACAACAAAATAAAAGCAAGTTTTTTGCAGTTGTCTTCGCTTCATTGGTGTTTTCTTCTTCGTTTTCAATTTCCATTCTATCACTCCTATCACCCGTTGAGCAGTCATGATCCTCTTTTTCCCATCATCTTCTTCATCAATTAGAACTTCCTCCCTTTTTTCCTTTGTATTAAGTGTTCCTCGAATCTATGAATGAACTAATACATTTTTGTTTTTAAAACAATTAAAAATACTATTTACAAAATACTATTTAATTTATCATGCTAGCGTTTTTTCGAAATCTTCAGTTTTGCTTCTCCTTCTTGAGTTTTAAAATAATCATGTGTATCCATCCAACTAGTGTCAACTAGTAAAGCTCGATCTGCTGGCACACATATACATTCATCATCGTATCCATGTCAGATAGACATATTGGATCTAGTGCATCGGTTATCTTTCTTTATTCATGCTTAAGTTCAAGTTGATGGTTATACTTTAAGCCAAAGCACTAAGCGTTTCTATACTTTCGCATGAGATTTAAAAGCCAACTATTTTTATAAATACATTATTATATTTTTTTGAACCTCCAACGGTCTCAACATGGGTATGCAACTCTCCAACATCCATCAAAATTAGATCTAGGCAGTGAGCTGCATAAGACGACTAAAATATTTGTCTTTTTTCCTCCATCAACATCTCACTGGCCTCAATGAGTTGTAGCACTATCATTAGCAATTTGAACTACTTTTTTCCCCAACTTCATCAACAACGTTGATAAGCATATCTTGAATATTTTCAACATCTATACTATACTATTATTAGTGAGTTTGGTTTTCAAGAGTACACAAGTCCCCTCAATTTTGTTTAGATTTTAAAACTCAAACATCTCGCTATTCATTTTCGTCTTCCCTATCGTTGTTGTCTTCTTCCTATCTTTTACTCCATCCGAAACTGATAAAGTCCTCTTGAATTGAACCTTCTTTATTCCGTCGTCGTTGCCCTCTCATCTAACCATCGTCGCCGGCCACTTCAACTCGAAATCACCTCCAGAATGACAGACGACCCGCTACGCCTCTCCATCCCTTTCGGTTGTCGTTATAATTTGCTCGGTAGTTTTCGTCTTCTACCGCTGCCATAAAAGTGGTCGATGGTGCTTAAATGATGTGGTGTCTTCCAAGTTGCCACCTCTTCTGTAACGATCCATAAATTTTAGTGGTTTATTTGTTTAATTAATTGAATTTTGTGAAATTTTAAATAATAGAATTTTGAAATAAAAATTTAATATTTGGAATATGTATGTTTAAACATAGCAAATGGTAAATTTTCATCTGATAATATTGAAATTTATTTTCTTGTGTAATTCTATTTCAATTTAAGTCAGTTAATAGTAGTTGAATTTAAAAAGTGTTCCGAAACCTAAATATGTCAACATGAGAAAATTTATTTAAAACACTCTGAATAAGACTGCGTAATTCGTTTCGCAAATTTCGGATGTTTCTAGCTCCGTTTGGATTTTTCCATACGGAATAGCAACGTATATCAGTGTCCGTACCGACTTTTGATAGGATGGTCATACCACTGATATCTATATACCGTTTTGATCGTCTCGTCGTACTGATCTCTGCAGTATATTTATTTCTGTATTTTGAGATCCGGTACGCGACGAAAACAATAAACTGTTCGTTTTAACGGTTCCATAAATCGTGACTTTACTCCTTCCTTCGGTTTCAAAATTTAAACGTGCTGCCCAAACAAAAATTTGTTGCTCAGCTCAATCCAAGGACTTGACCGCTACAATTACTTTTATTTTTATATTCATTTCAATTTATTGGTCCGTTCATATTTGATTGTCTATTTATTTCTTCGCTTCGTCTCATTCAGCTTAATAAAAATAAAATAGGATGAAAGCTTTGTCATTGTTCATTTTCTCTTCATTCTACCTGAAGCCTACACGTCTTCATTATTTATCTCCCTCACCACCCGAAGCCAACCAATCCGCCTCCTCCCCTCTCTCCGATCCACCTTAGCCTATAGATCTGTGCTCATCAACATACTTGACCCACCTAGTAGCCTCTTCCACCCAGGCGAGGCATCCTCCAACCCTTCATCTCGGCCTCAAGTGCTCGCCTTCTCAAATTCCTGTGTATACAGGTATTTATGTATATATAATATTTGTATGTTTTATTTAAAAACTGTTGTACTCTTTTGTTTAAAGCCGTGTACGCATGAGCTATTATATATTACAGTAAGTATATTTTAAAGAAGATTTAGGCTATATGTTATACATAATTGTTATATAATAAGTTTATATAATAGTATGTTATATAAGTTTTGACAATCAGTGGTTTACGTATAGTTTATATTATATAGTGTGCGTGCAATTTGTATTATATATAATCTGTCGTATTGAAATCATATTTCTTCCAAGGCTTCATATAGTGTAGTATATATGAGTTAAGTTTCACGTATATATATATATATTGATGTCGGATATATGTTTTATAAGTTGTACCATGCTTTGCTATAATATAGGTATATATGTGTGTGTGTGTGTGTATATATATATATATATATCTGAATATATTTTGGCTCGCATATATAAAGTGGGATGAAATTTTTAAAGTATAAAATATGTTGACATATTAGTCTGCATATAGGGAGGAACGGTCTGATTTATATATATATATATATGCATTTGTCTGCATATATATGATATGTATATTAGTATTTTATATTATCTGTTTACATGAATTTATATTAACATACATGAGTTGGGTTTTTATTGGTATATGTTTAAATTGATTTTTGGGAATATATATGGATAATTTCAATTGAACATACATAATATAAGTAGTTTGCATTTTTGATAAGTGTATATATATGTGTGTATGTATGTATTTATACCATGTAGATATGTTTATTTTCAATATATGTGTTTTAATTCAGAACAACAATTTTGGAATATATATATATACACACACATATATTTGAATTAAAATGTGTTTGTATTTAGAATATGATTATATATATAGTTATATATAGTTATATATATATATTCACTTATACTAATTACCTTCATCGGTCCAATTCTGATTAGATTTCGTCAATTCCTATTTATCAGCTTTGTCCATTGAACTCGTCTCCATCGTGCTTTGCTTCGAAATTCGTGCTTGGATTCGTAACTCAATTTCATTGTCTATCTTCTCCAGCTTTAAAAAGGTGAGTTTTATCACTCTAGACATATGTACCTATATTATTGTGAAATGATGACAAGTGAATCTGTATAAATTGATATGTTATTCATACATGCCTGTGATATATTATATGATGTTAAATGTTGTTTATTTACCTGTTACATTACCTGATATGTTATTATATGTTATACTGTTCATTTTAATTACTGTATCTCACACTACAAGTTCCCTATCACTATGGGTTGAAATGATACATACCCGAACAGACATTATAATAAGGAAAAATCATTATGGGCTGAAATGATAGGCTCGAGTGATTTTTATTGTATTTGATTTACTTGGGATTACGGGTTTGAAATGATAGAACCCGGATTTTTCTTTTTAAATTACGGATTGAAATGATACATATCTGTATCACTTGACCTAGGTTAGACAATATTATACAGGCCCATGGTTAATTTTTAAATAATATTTTTCTTAAATTTTATTAAGTATTTTAAATAATTTCTGAAAATTATTAAGTGATTTGAAATTATAAATATATGAAATTTTAACTTAATTTGATTTAATGCTTTAAATTGTAAAGAAGTATTGTTTTCTATAAGTTAAAATTTTATAAGTTAATAATTGATTAAATGGAATTTAAAGAATTTTATTTATGATAAATAACTTAATAATGAAATTTTGATTTAATGTGGAATGTTAAACCTAGCCTAGTGATTGTAAAATGTTTATGGATATGTTTTGTATAATAAAATAATGTAATTTGAATTGATAAAATGAAATACCGTTTTAATTGGACATTTTGTAATAAATTTACTTTACTTGAAATCATAGTTTAATTGATGTCTAAATGAATAGATTTATATAGAAAAGTTGATGGTTATAATAAATATGATAAAATATTTTATTTTATGAAATGGACATATTTGTAAAATAAATAATTATGATTTTAAAATGGTAAATTGTATCTTAAATCTTTACTTAACTTGACAATTGAAAATTTAGTTTCAAAATGGAAATTTAAGTCAATTTGGTGATAAAAATATTTTGTTTATGGAATGGGTATTTTTAAATAAAGTGTTAAGATATATGGTAAAATAAAAGTTAAGTAAAATTGTGAAATTTTGACTTATAAATGAATTATGGTTTAAATTGGGAATTTATTTATAAGTTTTTTTTAAATCATAAGTTAAATGATATCCAAATGAATATTTTCTGAAGTGGGAAATATGATTTTATAAGTTTAAATGACTAAAATTGAAGTCTTAATGTTTCGGAAATGTTATAATAAAATCTGGAATTTTATTGGCAACCTTTTCAAAATGCTGTGGTTTTAAGATGCATTTGCTAAGTGTTATCATTTCTAAAATTTAACTAAGTTCTGAAATAACTAAATACCTACTACAGCGCTCTGTAAGTGCTGCTGTTTTGAAACTGAATCGTTGCAACACTAAAATATCTACTATAGCACTTTATAAGTGCTGCTGTTTATAAATTTGACAATGTTTTGAAATATTACTAATATATCTACTGTAGCACTTTATAAGTGCTGTTGTTAGCTGAAAATACAATGTTTTGGAAATTTTATAATTGAATGAATGAACTTAGAAATGCTACAACCTTGAAATGAATATTATTTGACAATGAATTTCAATGGTTTAGATGAATATTATTTTAAGGGTGTTATGATTTTCTAAGTATTATGATTTTCAAAGAATAACATTTCTAAATTGTTATGGTTTCAAAGTGTTTTGATGTCGAAATTGTTATAACTTTGAAAGTACTATGATTTTGGAAATGAATTTATTTGAAATAGTATTTAATTGAGAATCGTTTTGAATGTATTGATTTGCAGTTTAAGAATATGGCTTTGAAGTATAAACTAGTTTTGAAATAGAAGTGATATTTTGGTTTTAAAGTATAAACCTTTTTGAAATAAATATCCATGGGTTATAATAACGATTGGTTGTTAAAGAGACCGGGATCAGATATGGGCATACTCTCTGTCGATACCGAAAACCACTTTGACAACCGTGTACGCGGTGGAGATTCCAGAATGAAGTAGGATGGTGGCGACGATTCCTATTGAGGTATATACGTGGACCCAACTCCCGCGAGTTGGCATAAGGTGGCTAAAACAGGAGCGATTGATGGGCCAATAAGGTAGCACCTCTGATCATACACATTTCTTCGATACCATTTTATTACTTTGTGATTGATTTGGTGGCCACCCTTGATTTTTGATTGGGAGTGTGTTCTGAGGTGGGCGGTAGTAGCTGCTATGCGTTTCCACCAGCCCGGATGCGTAATTGGTATATCTACCCTGGCATTGCCTAGTTGTGTCGTGTCACCTACCATACCAAGCTTTAATACGAGTTTCTATTTGTATCGTACCTATGGAGTATCTTCTCGTAGCCTCTCGAGGTATGCAGGTACTGTATAGACTATTGGCACTATTATGTGTTAAAGGGAATATTGGGTCACTCCTTAACGCTATTTAAAAGTAAGTTTATTTTAGTATAGACATTATTATAATAGCGAATATTACTACATAGTAGATAGTTTAACGGATCCTTAAAGAATGGGCGATCCCAAGCATTCTTTAAGTTACTTGTACCTTATATTACAGTTCACTTATGTTGGTTTACATTGTATAAGTATGTATGTCCTGACTCGAGTGTTTTGCTTTACGCTCGGGTCAGGCTGAGTGATACAGCATTCGAGACTCACCTTTGGAGTTGGAGCTTTTCTTGGATCCAGCTATCTATTTCGCTTTCAGTCATTCAGTTGATTCCAGTGATGTATTCTGATTTATACTTGATTATCATATTGAGACTTCTGTTGTATCTTTTACTTCTATTATATCTTGTTAACTCTGATGTATATATATAGTAGCTTCATGAACTACTATTTCTTTGCTTCCGCTGCATTTTATATTACTCTGTGTCTGTGATCTATGATTTATTTACTGTATATTCTGAGTTTTGCCAAATTTTATTTACAATCTATTATTTTGAATTATTCAAGTCCGACATGTGTGGATTTATTGTCGATTTGAATGGTCCAAAATAGTGGGTCGTTACATCTTCACCTAATGTAAGCACCTCTTCTTCCGGTGTAATTTTATTTTTTCACCGAATCTAAGTACTTAAGGTTCAGGTAATTTAAAGACTATTTCTGCTTTGTAGCACTAAATTTAGATCTAATTTATACGACACTGTGTACTCCCATTGCCTTTTCTTCAATCAATTTGCGCAGTTTTGGATTCAGGTTATGATAGTGTGGAAATCTTCCTTGAAAAGTTTTTTAATTTGTTTTGTTGAATCAATTTAACCGTTTACAGTTTTTCATCAAATCAAATTAAGCTTTAGGATGAGAATTAAATTTGATTGTTAAAATTTTACTTTGTTCATATTGCTTACCAATTATATTTCTAAATGTTTTGTTCAAGTAACCAAGTTCGTTTATCTAGGTTATACAATATATTGTTCTAATGGTTTGATTGAAAGCATGGGTAGGTTCCACCCATAGATTTATGACCACGACTGGAACAAAGATTTATATCTTCAGTAATTTTGTTTTGATCTTGTTTAACTATTTCTAAATGTAAGTTTTCATTGATTAATTTATGTATGATATATTTGATTATTTCCTACTCAACTGTGCTCTTATAGGTGATCAAAAATGCAATTGGTAAGGTGTCATCAGGCAGACACTCTACATGACGATGGTTAAAGCTGATGATATAGTCATTGTGTAGCATAGCCTGATTCAGTAAACTTTTTATTTCTTATGGCATTCTTTGTTTCTATATCCGTTTTCCAAGAGTTCTTTCCCAAATCATAGGAAAAAAGGAGAAGATGAAAGTAAAAAACATTAGCTCTTCATTGGCAATTTGACATTATCAAGCTATGTTACTGTAAAATTCACATATATTTGCGTTATGTAGCTAATCACTATCCTATATGCGTGTGTGTGTCTATATATATATATATATATATATATATATATATATACTATTATATTATTACTGAGTTGCATTTCAAGAGCACACATGCCTCCTGCAAATTTTTGGAAATGAACAGTCACATTTTTTATTTTCTTTTATTCTTACCTAACTCTCCGCTTCTTCCTTATCCTCCAGATATTAGTTGTAACGACCCGTAAATTTCACCGGTTTTTAATAACGTAATTAGTTGAAATTTTGTGAAATTTTAAACGATAAAATTTTGACATAAAAATTTGATATTTGGAATGCGTCTAGTTAAACATAGCAACTGGTAAATTTTCGTCCGAAAGTACGAAAGTTTATTTCGCGCGTAAATTTACTTCAATTTAATCAGTTAAAAAGCGATGAAAATAATATGTTTTCAAAACCAAAATATTTTTACATAGAAAATTTCTAAACCATCTTCTGAGCAAGATGTCAGTTTATCGTTTTTCCAAATTCGGACATCTTTGGCTCCGTCGATCTTATTTTTCAGTGTTTTTCTTGCATTCTCCGCTATTAGAAAATTCGAATTTTTATAATCCGATCGTACCACTGATATCCATATGCCGTTTTGATCGTCTCGTCGTACTGATCTCCACGGTATATTCATATGTGTATTTCGACGTCCGGTGGACGGCGGAATCTGAAACATTGAACCGTATCAGTACCGGTTTTAAAATCTTCTGGTTTCTTACCCACGTGAATTGAAGAGCTTAATAATGTCAACCAGCTGTCAGCCACTAAAATTAATTATCTTTTGGAATTCAAAATTTCTGACTTTTGTTATTCTCAATGCAAGCTATATGCTAGTTCGTTTCACTTTCTGGTTTCTTTAATAAAGTATACGTCCATTCCTTTTTCCTTTTAAACTTCTCTGCCATGTGACTTTAATTGTTCTTCCCACTTCCATTTTTTTTTGTGAACATCCGCTCCTCCCAGAGAAACGCGCATGCACCTCCCACTTAACCGCACGCACACCTCTTCCCTCCCATCCACCTTCCTTCCGGTTTTGCAGCTTCCCCTCAAGAAACGATCTCACCTGCACTTCCATGGTCATGGACCTGGGTGCCCTCAGCCCTTGCTTAGCCGCTCCCGCATGCTCGTCCGAGCAGCTGCCTCTCAGACCAATCGGAAGCCTTTCCAGCGACGATGTTCTTTTCCAACTCCCCAGTTTCACTTTGGCATCACGGTCCATCCCGCATCTTCTGACATCACATGCTTCCTCTCTGTATGGATTTTCAGATCTATGCATCCACTCGACATTTTCCTCATTAGCCTTTAATTTTGTCATCTCTGTGCTAGAAGTCCAGCGTGTGCTAGAATGACTCTGAAGTCGATGCCTATTCTACCTAGCTACCTCCGCACTAGCTTCCATTATTTGGACTTTTTGAGGTTGTAAGGCTATCACTGTAAATGGGTAGGTACTATTTTGGGTTCTTGTCTGCTAATGCAATTATCGTGGGATGATCTAGTTATATTAAATATATATATATATATATGTTTGGTCAGCCGCATGTAAATATTTGTTGAATATATATAGTTTGCATATGTGAGTCGCATGCATGTATATATCTATTTTATTGGCATAGCAGAGTCTGCATAGGTTTGTTAGGTAGTCTGCATATTTTTCTTAGCGCGTATATATATTTATTTCGTTTCATATGTTATGGTTACGTTTGTGATAATATATTTGAACCATTTGTATATATTTAGACTGGTACATAATTAGTGGCAGAATATTATGTATATGTTGCATATAATAGTATATAAGTGTAAATAAGTTATATATATAAATGATTATACATTTGTCTATTTGGATGTGTAGTATACTTAAGTTTTATTGATCTGATTGTTTTATATATATATTAAGGTTACAACAAGTTACATTGAATCTGCTCGGTTTGTACCTTCTTTTAACTGTAAGAGTTTGATAGTATATAGAGTATGAAAGTTATTTAAGTTATATATTAGTTTTACAAAGTGTATAACCAATCAGTTCTATATGTTTTAGTTTATACCTATAGGTGATATGTAGTTATTTTATAATTGGTACAAAAAGGTCTGCACATATGTTGCTCGAATAAATGCATGTGGTCTATAGTTGTTTCAAACTATAATTTTTGAAAACGCATGTATATATATTATTTTTATGGGTTTGGGTTAATAATATTAGAATAATATACATATTTGTTTCGATCTACGTCAAGCTGTTTCTGATCTATTTTCATCGATCTCTGCTCATCAGCTCTGTTCGTCCAATTCATGCCGATCTTGTTCGTTTCGGAAATTTGTGCTTCGATTCGCAACTCGAATTCATCGTCAATTTTTCTCTAACCTCGAAAGGTGAGCACTCACTCACGATTAACGTTCTTTTATTTATTAAATTTGATTTCAATTGAAACGACAATTGAAATATGCTGCTATTAGTTAATTACACTATTATATATGCTATTGCCTGTATCAGTTCACCTGTGACATCTGACACCATCATCTGTTAATTATTTATGCGATGATAATACAGTTTGGCTGATAATTGATTGATTGTTGATGTTTATATTGGACGTTAAATTATTAATGTTAAAATGATAAATAGTATGAAATTGAACTTGAAATAGGATAATTAAATGTTAAATTTGATTAACTGACATTTGTATAATATGACCCCTTTAACTGTTGAATTTATTGACACATAGGATTTGTTTAATTACATTTTGAACCACTGAATGTATGTTGTTAAACTGATGATGTATGAAATTATAATAGATGACAAGTGAAAAACCGTAATGTAATAATCTTTAATCTGCATGAAATGATAGTGTAGATTCTAGAAATAATTATATTAATTCGTACAAATAATAATGCGAATTAATACGGTTATTTCGGGATTTTTTGAATTGATTATTGGACTGTTATTGTTTGTTGTTATTGCTTGTTTATTTACTTTGACACCATCCCAGTTATCACACTGCAAGTTCCCTTTGTTATACTTTGATTTTGAATTGAATTGGAATCGGGTTGAAATGATAAATACCCAAATTGAACTTTGACCTAGGATAGGAAATTAAATAAAACCCGATTGGTCAATAATTTGATTTAAAATAAAATGAAGATTTTATTAGAATAAATAATATGGTTTTGAAAAGAAGTTGAAATTTGAATTTTAATGGAAGGAAAATGTTAATATTTAATAATCGGAAACAAAATATTAACAATGTAATTGATGAAAGAATGTTGTTTAATTTGAGAAATGATTTAATAATTAAGTTTGAAATTATAATTAAGTTTGAAATTATTAAACTTTGAAATTATTTAATAATTAAGTTTTGAATTATTTAATAATTAAATAAGGTTGAATTATTTAATGATTAAATTGAATTGAAATTCGTTAATAAGAAAAATTGAACTTTTGAATAAGTGGATTTTACTTAGTAAATAATTGAAATTGAGTTTTCTTTATTAAGTAAGTTTTGGAAAATTATTTAAAAAAGTAAATAAGTGAAATGGAATTTCTTTAACAAGAAATAAAAATGCGATTTATTGAAATTAATGTAAGACTTGAAATTTAAAGAAATTGATTTGACGAATTTAATTTAATTCAAAATTGTAAGTTTTGATATAATGGAGTTGAACTTAAGTAATTGATTTAATGAATGAGAAGTTTAATAGAAATTGTTTTGAATGATAAATTAATTTAACGATATTGAATGAAATCGATAAATGAATGTAAATTGATTTGAATGTTAAAACTAAATTGATTCAAATGATTTCGAAATGAAACTTATATACGAACTTGAATCAATATTTGAATTGCTTTTAAATAGAAATTTGAAATTGAATTATAAGATTTTGAAATGGTAAATTTAGAAGTTTTGAAACGTAAATTTTGGAAATTGGTTTTTGAAAGACAAATGAAATGTTGGTTTACGAATTGAAATTGAAATTGAAATTGATTTGGTTTTTGAAATATATAAACGACCAATCGGTGTAATAATTACGAAAGTTATTAAAGAGACCGGGATCGGTAATGGATATACTCTCTATCTAAACCGAAACCACTTTAATAACTATGCGTGGAGTGATGATCCAGAATGAAGTGGTTGGAATGATGTACGTGATGACTGAAGAAAGAGAACGATAATGGATAGCCTTGACACTTGTGTCAAATTGGAAATGACTAAAACAGGAGCTG
Organism: Allium fistulosum; assembly: GCA_030737815.1. Taxonomy (NCBI): domain Eukaryota; kingdom Viridiplantae; phylum Streptophyta; class Magnoliopsida; order Asparagales; family Amaryllidaceae; genus Allium; species Allium fistulosum. The sequence continues at coordinate 362,708,050 of CM060904.1, forward strand.
TGCCGGGCCAATGGAGGATTAGCTACCTCAAGTGGACACACTTCTTCGAACTACTTATACTTGTTGTCGATTGGTGCACCCTTGATTTTGGGAGTGTTGTTTCACGGTGTTGCGGGCGCTGCGGCGTTGCGTTCTCACCAGTCCGGATCAGGCGAACGGTAGTATCACTACCTTGGGTATTGCCTCATGTGCCTTGTCATACTTGTATTCCATTTATACGCGACCACTACGATTTTGATTTGTACCTTTAGTATATGGATTGCCCTCTCGTGACTTTCGGTTTTGGGGAAACTACGGTCTTGTATATGCTTTTGGGAATAAAAATGTGTTAAGGGTGGAATGGGCCATGACTTAACACTATTTTGATATCTTATTATTACTGATAGACATTATCTACATATCGTACACTACTACATAGTAGATAGTTTAACGGATCCTTAAAGGATGGTTATTCCAAACATCCTTTGAGTTACTTGTATTTCAATTGCTATTTCACTTGAGTTGGATTTATTGATATAAGAATGTTAATCCTGACTCGAGTGTCTTGTGTTTTGCTTTACGCTCGGGTCAGACTGAGTGTACCAGTATTCGAGACTCACCTTTGAAGTTGGAGCTTTGCTTGAAGATCCAGCCATCTATTCTGCTTTCAGTATTCGATGATTCCAGTGATGTATTCTGATTTGTATCTGATGTATCGTATTACTCTTCCGTTGTATCTGGTTTAACTCTGATGTATCGTATTACTCTTCTGTTGTAAACTCTGATGTATCTTATATATTCATATAGTAGCTTCATGAACTACTATCTCTTTTATTTCCGCTGCATTTATTACTCTGTGCCTGTGATCTGTGATTATTTATTTACTGTATATGTTCAGTTTTGCCAAATTTAAATTAACAACGCGGTATTTTGAGCAATTCAATTCCGGCATGAGTGTCTACCTATACACTTATAATGGATGCGAATGGTCCAAAATAGCGGGTTGTTACATTAGTCGTCCCTATTCCACTTCCTTTTTATGAAAAGCCTAATCTTATTGCCCGATGAATTCAAGCCCCTCGCTCTGTCAATCGTTCTCCCAATATTGCAGCAAGTAGGTTTTTTTTTTGCCCTCTCCTTTTACATATTTTCTTCTCTTTGATTCAACTTTCATTTCAACCTACAGTTTATAATCCAAGTATGTTCTATTCAAATTTAATTATTTTTGATTGTATCTCTCCTCTCGCTTTTGCGTTTCATTTTACCGATAGAAATATGATACTGCTGTTACGTTGTTTCTAATTTACAGTTTATGAATTTTGTTCCTCTAATCGAATTTCTAAGTTCATGTTTCATTTCATCCTCCCCTTCTATTTTACTTATTTATTGTCAATAAAGTCCTTGCTGTAATGAATTTGATGCCGAGTTAGGGTTTGGTAAAATGATATTTCAAAAATCATATCTATAAATTCATTACACACTGTTGTTTTTAAGTAGTTCTTATGAAAAAATCTGTTTAGATAATTATGCCGTTCCAGTTCCTATTTTACCAAAAAAAACCTAAAATATAAATTGATCAACTTCAACCGGCTACTGCCGTTATTTAAATCCAATATGTATAGGATAAAGTTATTTGTTTTACCCTTATCTTAGCATATCTTTGTTTGTTTTGAAGAAGTTATCAGCACAATTTAGTTTTTTAATAAAATAGTAGATGTGGATGTATCAGGTTGTGTTGAAAATATTGACTAAATAGTAGACTCAAAATTAGTTAGATTTACACCATAAAAATTAGATGGGTAACAAAATAGTTTATTAGCTTTAAGGTGAATTATTGGAGAAACACTACAACTTTATAATTGTTATATTTCCTTGACTAACTTATCATTGTATTTTGATAAGTGGCATGATGAAAGCAAATATATAAATGAAGATCTACACTCAATGTTGAGCCTTCTAGGTTTGCTTCTTCTGTTAAAAATAAAGCTTTGCATACCATATAATGCTTTATAGGTTTAACTGGTTTTAATTTTATTTTTACATTCCTTCATATAGTCGACAATATAAATAAGCAATATTACTAAAAACATTATTTGAAACTAAAGTTTTGCACACTATATAAGTAGGCAATATAAGCTGGAAGTGTTATTTGAAACTAAAGTTTTCTTAAATCAATACACTAACATGTAAACTAATTTTTTTCCCTTAACATGCATTTAAAAAACTTGCTTTATTTTAGTGCATGTGTGTGTCGAGGACTATATTTTCCTTTAATTATTTTTTAGCAAAGCCGGTACTGGCCGATTAGGTGTTAATTGTCCTGGTTTATCTCAACGGTTTTGGCCAGACGAGTAATGAATATTCACCAAATTATTACGCTTCATAATGTAATAGTTATGTATATCTCAGTATAAAATAATCCATTTGACTTATATATCTAATAAGGCATCTGACCATGATATACATGTACTTTAAGTAATTGGTACTCTGTTGAATGATATTGTCTCCCTACTTTTTTTGCTCTACATCATTATGTATAGATGAAAGAACATATTTCATTTGTCATTTTCAAAGTAGGCCGTAACATTATGTTGGTGACATAACAGTTGGGATTTTATTAACATTTTAACAAACAATGAAAAAAGTGGTGACATGATATGTTGTGCAACTTTTATTTATCACGATTGAAGTTCAAATGACTGTCTTCATGTTCAGATTATTTCTCCTCTATGAATTACTTATCTTTTATGGGCTTCCAATGAAAGAAGAAAGATATAGTATTATTTCTGAAAAATTGCATGAATCTTTAGGAAGTCAAGGTATGTTGCACTTGCGTGAGTTTTTATTATTGGTTCTTTTTTTCTACATCTGACTCATATCTCTTCTTTAGAGTTACTACATGCCAATTCATTCAAATAATGAATCATATCGTGTGTTATTTCCATCGTGTAGTATGTAAAGTGCTTTATAGTATCTGGGTACTAACACACATGCCTGCATGATTTTAAATTGTTGGGTAGGCAAAACAAATTCTTACTTACCCATATATTTTATTTTTTACAGTACTTACAAATGATTCTCTAAGTTGCTTTTGTATTGGTTGAATCATTTATAGAAAAAGGGGTTGCTGTAAATTGTGCAAAAGTGATCCTTTCCATAGATTTCTAAATAGAACTTATCTTAATTATTGCCAATATAAATAACATAATGTATTTATAAGTTATATTTAGTGCGACAAATTTTCTTCAAAGGCAGGTTTCAAGAATACGAACAGAATTGAGAATTTTGTGTTTTATGCCAACTTTTTAGCTATTTATGAAACCATATAGGGTTTTTGGTAAATCTGATTTTAATGTCATCCATTTGCTTTGGTTTAGTTGGAATTAGATGTGTTTTCCTATATATTTAGTTCCAACAAGGCAATCTTGCATTTATTCTGATTTTTTGTAGGTAATTAAAAGCTGTATCGAAATAAAGCTGAATGAAAAATTCGGGAATATAATTGCCATGTGTTTATTCCATTTATTCAGTAAGCAAGCAAAACTTCTACCACCAGGCATCAATTATTCGATATGCTGAAGCACTTGCGGAGATGTTAAAGCTAGCTCCATCTTGGATTTGAAAGCTGGCTGCATCTTGGATTTCAATTTGTTACCATAGGCATCTTTCTAATGAGTAAAATCTCCAACACTTTGAAGACGACGCCAAGCTCCTGGTTTTCTTCTTGTTTCCTTAAGGTACAATTGGTATATGTAGATGTGTTCCTTTGTGACCTGTAACATATTATTATTATTATATTTTTGCATTTTTTTGCATTTCGAAGTTACTTAAGTTATTGTTGATTACTATTCTTTTGGAGATCACGTTCTATGCACTGATTGCTGCAATAACATTGTTTCTTAGCACAACTGAAATAGTATATGATTTTGAAATATTATTTTTTTACCTAGAGAAAATGAAAATATAAGCAACATAGATATTGAGAATATCTTTCTAGCAAACTGAATTACTATATGATGCCATAATTCTTTTTTTTCCTTTTCCAATTTTTCTTTATGCATTTTGGTAAATTATTAGTCACAGTTTACTTATATTGAAGTGACTTTCTACCTCGACGCGTTTTCATATTTTCTCATATTTTATCTAGATGTTGCTGCAGTATTATTTAGATTTTTAAAATTCTCTTTGCATAGTATGTTTTTGAAAAAAAACCAAAAAGCAATTTTCTACGGGTATATGTTATAAATGTGGAATGAGTCATATAATTAGGAGGAAAATTTGTTGTAGTAGAAATCTATACTTTGATATTTTAAGAACTACTAATATATTTTACAATTTACTCTAGGTTTTTCCAGAAAATATCATCGCTCACTTTTCCCATGGTGGAAAGATAAAAAAACGAGTAGATGATTGCAAAGAAATTTGTTGATTTGTGAGCGTTGTTGTGTATGCTGCTATGGTAAGTTTTTAATAAATTTATTGCAATGCAATGCAAGTGTATAAGACATATTATTAATAAAATAAAACAAAGGACAAATTGAATTTAATCTTGGGTTTTATTCAAAATATTCTCCTGTAAAGGAACAAAAAGAAATCTTACTTCATGATTGTTATCATTAGTTCTTTTTTCATGTACATTTAGTGTAGACCCTTAAAACCATCGAATCAACTATTTATGAACTGGGTAATATATTTACTCGATTAGCTATGATGTATACCGGAGAAGGATAGATGCTGCAATGATTGTCAAGAATGTGGATGATGCACTTGCAGGTGTAGAGTGAGAACAAGAAGTAATCTGGTACTTGAATAACATATCCTTTGATAAATGACTAATGATTAAGATATTCTATTACTGGTTGTTTCTCTTATAATTTTTCTCTTTTTTATTGCCTGAAATCACATGGGACCGTGAGGTCTAATTAGTTTGTCAGCTTTCTTCTATTGTAAACATCCACGTATGGTTGATATCAAATTATATTGTTGGTCAAGCTATAGTTTACAGTAAAATGTGGTTCTTTGCATGTTTTGTGATGTGTTGTGAGATTGTTGTGCAACAATTCAGTTCATTAGATGGATGGGTAATGATAATACAGTTTCATATGTTTATGCCTTTTCTTTTCTTCTCTCACGGTGATATGTTCTAGATTGCTGCGTATTGTAAAATTAAATCTTTGCTAGACTTATGTGTGTGCACTGCCTTTTTTATTTTTCTTTTCATTGTAACATCCCTTCGAATATTTATCATTAAACCTAAAGATATTATCAAATTCATTAAGTGGTTTTTTACTACTGACTCTGTTATTTATAGTAATTTATTTTCACTAATATTTTGTCCTCCCAATAAATGATTAGTGGCATTGGAGAGAATGTTTTCACCAAAGCACTGAAGCCCAAAGTTGTTCTTCAATAAAATATAATAAAAGTAATGATGGAGGATAGGTATTGAGATGACTTACGTGTTTTCCTGAGAAATCAAAATCTTGAGTCAAATGATGACATGAGATCACGTTTCTATTTATTAATAAATATTAATAACCGTTATTTAAGTATAATTTCAGTAAATAGTTACAAATTTCGCCATTATCAAATTTTATAGAATTTTTTATTTTTTTCTAAAAATTGCAGACCAACTTGCATTATCTATTAGAAAAGTGTAGGTTAGCTCACATTTCCATATTTCAAAATCAGGGATCTAATTTACATATTCATTACCAATGAACTTTTATTATAACAAGGTCAAAAATACAGACCTGATGTACAATTTCTAAACAATAATTAGCTACAATTAGTTGTATTTAGTTCTCCAGTTAGTGTCATCTCATATTTATAAAATAAGTATATTATTCACGATTAACCCCATTGCATATACAATTATATACATATACATATATATATATGTATGTATGTATACGTATATATATATATATGTATACGTATATATATATACATATATATATATTCATCCTCGGACCCTGTTTTATTTTGATGAGTATTTTATTTTTTTATAATATCAATAATAAGCCACAAACCGAAGTGTATTTATTGTCATATTTCACATTTTAAATTATGCTAAACAAATTCACCGTTTTAAATTTTATTTAGAATTAAATGCAATTAATTCCACTTAATTAGTATTTAATATATCTATTTCATTTTCAGATTTAAGTAACTTATGACAAACGATATTATCGTGCAATTACCAAAAATGAATTAATTGCCAACAATTCCATTTAGGAAATTGATATTCTTTCTCAGTTATGCTTCCACGTTAGGAACACCTTATATTTGATATTAGTTTTTGTTACATAACGCCATTGTATGCAAAATATTAGTTATATTTTGTGCAATTTGAAATTATTGAAGGATATTTATCATTTAAGATTCTATGGAAGAACATGTGTTATAATAGATCCAGATATCAAAATACTACTAATATACAAGTGTTACTTTAAAAGTTTTTCATGCATGTGAAATTTATTCATGTACCATCACTAGCTCAAAATTTCCCAAACACCCCCAAAACTCTCTTTTAAGAGTGTTAATAGTTGGTAACAAGCAACATAAATAATTCTACGTCATCCCAAATGGTTACTAAATACTCACTAAATCTGAAACTATGCAATATGGGGGCAATATGGTAAAGGAAAAAAATATAATTAGCAGATTGAAGAAGAATGCAACTGTGCGTTTAGATGTTTATGTGCACGAGTCAGGTTCTGTCCGTGGTCAAGGTAGCATGCGCGATAGTAGGTGGTGCATGGGTAGTTGATGGCGCACTACCAATTAAATTATGATAGTGTATTATCAATTTACTCTTGAGAAGGATAATCAAGGCATTTAATGCATGATATAATAGTCTTGGATTAAATAAAGTACATTGAGGCTAAGAACTATGGAATAACTGTGTGTTCCACGCAATGCATATTGAAAATGTAGTAATTTAGACATGTGTACCGCAAAAGAGTTAAAGAAATGTGTACTGTATTATCAATATTGCTTCTTTTTATTAATAGTTGTTTGTTGTATTAGCTAACGAAGTTTCATATGTTTACTAATATGTGTACAGGTTGGGGCTTATGTTGCATTGTGCTGCTTAAAGCGACTTTGGCTTTAGGAGAATAATGTAAGTTTTACATTACAATTTGACTTTGAAAAAACCCATTTACATTTTTTTTGTAGTAATTCACAAATTGCCTACAATTTTTAAGTTTGAAATAAAATTTTGGAAGTATGACCAATATTGGTTACTTCTACATAAAATTTATCACAACCTCGACATTCAAAGAAATAAATTCAACTATTTTTTAAAGTATGCTTTGAGGTTACAACAATTGTCCCACCTCCTCTTATTGAATAAGGTACAATTGAAGTTCTGTAAAGAAAACGGCTAATAAATTTTAATGTAGTTAGAGATGAAAACGGTATACCATGGTGTTTGGAATAAATGCTATGATGTCTTTTGGAAAAGTATGAAAGTACATTCCAATTTTCTATAACATTGATGTCTTTGGCATTGTTTTCATTCTCTTTGGAAGAAAGTAATATCTAATATTCTAATCTTTAATTTAATAGGGTGTACACAACAATTATATTATATCATCATACCCTTAAGTATAACAATTTTATTGTTGCTTGAGTTAAGAATTACATGTTATAATGTTATGTATTTTCAGTTGGTGTTTCAAACATATAAGAGTGTTTTCATCTAAGTTTTCAGATGAAAACATAAACAAAAATTGTTGGGCTTGATATCGTAGAAAATCATATTTTGACTAATTTTTTGTTGATGTATTTTCACTCTCAATACGATTGTTTTTTCCTTTTATTTTTTATTTTTCCTTTTGATTCATTACCCCATGAGTCATATTTTTTTATAAATATTTATAATTGACAAAACAATAATGCAAATACAAGTCAATTGACTTTATTCTTTTTAACCAGTTGTCAGAAACAATTTTTTTTATAGTCTCTCTTATTTTCGATGGACATTTTTTCAAAATAATAGTTAATTTTTGTTGGGTATGAAAATGAGTAATATGGAAAAATACAATAAGAGTTTCATTTTTCTCATGTCCATTGTGCCTCTTATAGAAACTGATGATGTTAATAGTCATATTCATTATGTTCAACCAAATGCAGTTCAAGATGTTTTGATTTTCCTCAACGCATTTATAAAAAGTTCATTTGATAAACTAATTTCGATAGTGTTTCCTCAAGTGACAAATGACAATTTTGGAGCAATTTTTTTATGTTTAAAGATTAAATAAAAATAAAACCTAAATAGCTAATCAAATCCTCAACTTTCTATTTGCATCAGATGTTTAGTAGTTGTTCCAGTTTATGCAATAGTTACTACATTCACTAGCATATGTTGGTATAGTTACTACTATTCTCAATCTCTATAGTCATGTTTTATGTGTGTGTTCTTATTATCCTCTCAACAAGTACTCTCTAGCTTTGCTATTGTTGTTTTTTTATAAGGAGATGTAATTCGTCATCATCTTTCTCTTCTGTTTAGCAGAACCAAAGATTGCATATATATTTTGACAAGCACTATTGTCCCAGTGGTTAAGTGATATTTATTGACACATGATTTGTGGTTTGTTGTCCCGGTGACATGTTGTATCCAAGTACCATTTTCAAAAAAAAAGATTGCATATTTTAGTTAGAAAAAACAAAAAAAGCCATTACAATACAGCTTATTACAATATATATATATATATATAAAGACGCAATAAGTGCTCATTGATCAATCAAATAACTTATAAATCCAACTTTTAATAAGTACATTTAATTTGAGCTAAGGTTCAATGATCGTACTACAATACCTGCTAGATAGTTTATTCTATATTCTTTTGAAAAGGCCATGACTGTTATTTTGTTAAACTCAACATCCATCTATTTAAAGTATGATATGACAATTGGTTGATTGAAGTGTAAATTTTGTATAAATGAGTTTTTTTCCAATTTAAATGAACATCATAAAAAAATGCATTTTTCGAAATAATGATAGGTCATTAGCAAACTTAGTGAGTTGTTTCCATTATTTGCCAAATTAGAAACTCATCCTGTTAATGAAGATGTTTGGCACGACCTTGCTTTCGAGCATCTCTAACCACTTTTCTTATGTAATTACTATAAGGAACTAAGAACTTAATTTTGGATGTATGGATACTTAAGGGACATTTTCTATGGCTTGATATTATATATCTTTGGCTTTTGCGTTACCAGACTATTAATGAAGGTTGAAGATAAAGTTATTAGGCTATTTCCATGTAGTTCATTGTGAATGGTTGATGTGCATTGTATAAATACAACTATATTGCTAAGCCAGAACAAGAGTTATGATTACTACCCTGCGTAAAGATGGTTTATCATTAATATTCAATTGTTGTATATGACAGTTAATTAGGTTTGTTATACAGGAAACAAACAAAAAGAATTACAAATTATGTGGAGAGATTGTTTACCAATTTGCAGTTGGGAAAATTAACATCATAATCGGGGAGAAACAAAAGTACGACATAACCAAAAGATGGTTTGTTGCTGGAAGAGGTGATAAAGCCCCAAGTGCTTCGTGCTTGCCCAGCCTTTTAAAACTCCTTCCGCTCCAGGTAATTTACTAGGCCTTATAGAATGGGTTGATTGAATTCGTAATCTGGTGCAATTTATTTTATTCATGTTTAATTCAGTAATGGATTGGTTATTAATTTGGGTAACGTTTGAATATTTTTGCATATAGTCTAGGCAGTTTATCATTATATAATTTTTGGAGTTATGCTTTTTCCCCTCAAATCTGGCTCCATGATTCCTAATTGCCTTTTTTAAAAGTTTGCTCAAATGATGGTTATATACTAATTCATTTCATGAAACAGTACACACCTCTGAATATGTTCCTAGCTGTTATAAATTCAAAATATGAAGTTGTTGGTGTATTTTAACTTTTTATGTAAAAATTCAAACTGAAATGGAATGTATGAAATGTTTGTGTTGACACTTGATTTATGTACATATAGAACATTCTGAAACTAAAAATTTTGCATTGGGAAATGCTCAAATTGGAATTTAGTATTATAAAGAAACAACTAATATTTATTGAATTTTAACTCAAATTTGATCATATATTAGAGCTGTTTTTTTCTTGCCAAACTATTTGCAAATTAAAAAGCATCAATGTTGTATAATTATGCTTATATAAGCTTTGTGACATCCATGTCTACATTTTACAATACATAATGACAGCTCAAACCATGTCCTTGGCGTTATTATTTTTTCACACACATAATACTTTTAGATTACATAGTTCTTATTAGGTTTTTGCATCTATGGTTGATACTGCGATAGCACTTTTTTACACTTAGAACTGCATATCTATGAATAAAAGGTGCATGCATCAATAATGATATGCATCAATCACTATACTTCAAAAACTGCAAGATCGAAACTTTTCTTCATGCGGGATTTCAGTACATAAATTCAAATTTACGTTAATCTAAGACTTTACATTGCTTTTTGGCTTTGTGTAAAAATTGCATATGATTATTTGGGTTATCTATTATGCATAAATGGTGTGTGATTTGGTTTATCTGGAGGGTGTGTGTTTTAGAATTTTTTTTCAATCCTGTTAGAATAAATAAAAGCTTCATATCCAGATGTTAATAAATAAAATCTTCATAATTTTGATTAGTAATTTTGATTAGTTATTTTAATTGTTAAATGATTTTTTTACAGCGAGATCGCATGCATTTGGTGTGGTTATAAAGTATTCAATTGCTTGATGGTGAAGGGTAAACGGAGATTGCATATGCTTACAACATAGTAGGTTCAATTGATAGAATGTCATTTGTATTTTTTTAATTGATAAGCTATTTTCAATTAGAAAAAGAGTGCATATTTTGTGGAGTTATAAAGCAGATAGTTATGTCAACTATTTGAATAAGTTGGAAATCATTAGAATTCATAAATTATTTTGCAATTGTAGATGCTGCATAATATGTAGGTAATTTCTGTACGTTACATAACTTTTTGAATATTTGACTTTGATTGATCTTACACAGTTATTATATAAAAATTTGAAGTTTTATTACACAATAAATTTCCCATTATTTGACCTTCAAGTTTTCATTTTCTATTCTGAAACGAAGTATAAAAATGATGTATAGTTCAATATAGGGACAAATCCGTATGCGAAGCACGGGTTCACACTAGTATACATATATAAACAATCCATAAATTTCTTCATGACCGCCATTTGATAGCAAAAGTATACATCTTCGAAGGTAGGTTTCTTATTTCATAATAGAATTTATGTGATGATCAGGGTTTTTATTCTCTTTTATAATAGAATACTAGTGCGAACCCGTGCTTCGCACACGGCATTCGTAGAAAGACTGATTCAAAATGTAAATCTAACTAAGAAAGTTAAATATTTACAAAAATTACATGAAACCGTCGAAACTAACGGAATGCTCTCAATTATGTGAAAAAATTACATTTATAGTCCATTATAATATTCATAGTCTCGTTTATGATTTTTCAACAAATGTTAGGAAATTGATGAAACTGTTTTAATGTAAAATTGGAGGTATAAAAGAATATTTGATAGGTATGAGCTTAAACCTTTAAATAACTGGAGAGAGAGAAACAAAGATGTAATAACAATAGTGAAGGTTTGTTAGTTTCAAACAAATGCATCATGTTAAAGAACAATAAATGGAACCATTTTAAGTTCAACAAATTACTACATATTACATAAGGACTCATGCTATGCATAAAAAGCTCACTTGACTCAATTCAATCCTATTCCAAGTGAAAATAAAGGTTCCAAATATACTTGCATTTTATTGCAATATAAAAGTTTGATATAATGGATAGATAATAATTGGGTTCAAGTAGCAACAAAATCATATCCAAGCCTAATAAATAATCAGATCTGACCACCGCCTAACCCCCACCCTTCCTTTCTCGGTTCTGGGATTTGGTCGTAATTGTTGAACAATAATTGTATGTAAATAAACAAAGGGCTATAATATGACAATTCCATACAAAATAGAATATTTTTAGAATATAAGATCTTTACACATTTTGATGTTAAAATGGTTAAAAAACATTTGTACAGTTTCAAACATTTAAATTCTAACTAAATCAAACTAAAACAACCTTGCCTCTACTGCTTCAATTAGGACCACAACCATCTAATCATTTGTTTGAAGTCACCATACACATATTACAATTTGTCTACAAATATCTCAACACTAATAATAACATAAATATAGATAATTTGCATATTGCTCCTTTATTGAAGGCTCTGCCAAAGTTGCCATTTCCTTGCATTGGAAGGGGAACAATTGTAGATTTTTCAACAACGTATACCAGACCTCAAAGTAAATAAATATATAGCATATATTTCAGTCGTCTGTAAATTTTGTTATGATAGGATACTATGGCCATATAAACATCAAATTATCAATAGGTAGTCAGATGGATTAAATAAGTAATCAGATGGATACCATGGCATAGATGGATCAAAATCTGAAACCGAGCTCAATATAAATCCAATGCAATCAGATGCACATTAGTTCGAACCACTTTCATGACTCCACCAGGACGTGGATTGATGTCATCCATTTCAAGCAAGTTAAATTGAGAGGATAAATATTAATGGTTGGAAGCTAGAAAACAGTTTACATCGGATTCCTCACTTCATATATTTTCTGCGCATTTTCAAATCAAGTTGTCCATTTTTTGTTGAAACATTCCTAAATGGTTTGAAGAAAATCAATAAGTAACATGTAGATATCTGAGACAACATATTGTTTTGATAAATGATAATCAAATCATTGTATTCATGTTCTAAAATAGATATCAATCAAGTTACAATAAGATTTCATAATTGAAGTATGATATAAGGCATGGCCATGACACATCTAATTCTTAAAATAGTGACTTGGACCTATTAACTAAGCAATATTAGAGTTGATAGTGAATGTCACATTATAAACAAAATCTGAAAATATCTTGAGCCTAAATAATGCAAATTATAATAATTAAAGCAATTAAAGTACGTGTAAATACATCCAAAAAAATATTCAGTGATTTCAGTTAAAAGAAAGTGTCATCAATTAAGTTTGCAGGTTACATAAAGAAGATGCATATTAATAATGTCTTCCAAAAATATTTTAGCATAAACTAATTGTAACGACCCAGTATTTTCAACTATTCGCATCCATTATAAGTGTATAGGTAGACACTCATGCCGGAGTTGAATTGCTCAAAATACTGCGTTGTAAATAAAATTTGGCAGAAACTCAACATATATAGTAAATAAAATAATTACAGATCACAGACACAGAGTAATATAACAATACTGCAGCGGAAACAAAAGGATAGTAGTTCATGAAGCTACTATATATATATGACAGAGTTAAACAAGATACAACAGAGGTCTCGAATACAATAGATGTCTCAATACAATAATCAAATACAAGATCTGAATACATCACTGGAATCAACAGAATAACTGAAAGCAGGATCGATAGATTGCTGGATCTCCAAGCGAAGCTCCAACTCCAAAGGTGAGTCTCAAATGCTGTATCACTCGGTCTGACCCGAGCGTAAAGCAAAACACAAAACACTCGAGTCAGGATTAACATTCTTATATTAATAAATCCAACTCAAGTGAAATATCAACTGAAATACAAGTAACTTAAAGGATGTTTGGGATAACCATCCTCTAAGGGTCCGTTAAACTATTTACTATGTAGTAATATACGCTATATACAGTAGTGTCTAAATAAGTAAAGTATAATCATATCGGAAAATAGCGTTAAGGGGATGGAGAACCTTAACGCGGTCGGAACTTAAAATCATAATCGTAGTAAAGCTCGATATGGTAGGTGACACGGCACAACTAGGCAATGCCAGGGTAGATATACCAATTACGCACACGGACTGATGGATACGCATAGCAGCCACTACCGTTCCACCTCGAACAACATTCCCAAATCGGAGGATGGCCATCTAGTCAAATCACAAGTAAGAGTATAATAGCGAAGAAATGGGTCCGAGAAGAGGTGCTACCTCACTGGTCCGAGATCGCTCCTGTTTTAGCCACCTTATGCCAACTCACGGGAGTTGGGTCCACGTAACATACCTTAAGAACGTCGCCACCATCCTACTTCATTCTGGAAACTCCACCGCGTACACGGTTGTCAAAGTGGTTTTCGGTATCGACAGAGAGTATGTCCATATCCGATCCCGGTCTCTTTGCCAACCAATCGTTATTATAACACCGTGGTCATTTCAAAATAGTTTATACCAAAATCATTATCATTTCAAAACCCAATTTAATACGATATCATTTCACTTCAATATATCCATTTTCAAAATCATATTACTTTCCAAAGTTATAATGCTTTCGAAATCATAGTCTGGAAATCACAGTATTTTGGAAATCATAACGCTTTCCTTTTTTAAACAGTTTAGATATTAAAATTTCGTTATAAAGTAAATTAATTTCCTCAAATTTCACAAATCGTATTCAAATTAACTCAAATTCCAAAATTTTAATTTAATCAAATCTCAAATCATTCGTTTCAACTCGATTTAGCTTCTAAATAAACCATTTCAAATTATCAATTTCAAATACGTATCTAAACCATAAAATAAGCCATTTCAATTTGAATATAATTCAAAGCTTTTAAATATTCATCATTTCAAAACTAAATTCGATAAATTTATATACCTATCAAATTCACTTTACAATTATTTAGTTTTGAAATATTAACTTAATCATTTCCATAACATCTAAATACAATTTCAATTTACAATTTAAATAAACAAAAGATCTCATTTAAATATTTATACGTTGAAATATCCATTTAAGTCATCCTTTCAAATTTCAAGTTGTAAATCACTTCTTTAAATTTCAAATTCAATATATTTCAAATCAGACTTATTTAAGTATAATTCTTAAATAAATACAATTTCAATCAATTTCAAATCATTACAAATTCTATATTTAAAAATATAGATATTAAATACTTAAACATATTATTTATCAACTTTATTAAATCAACTTTAATAAATCTTTAAAAAAATCAATATTAATCAAAACCATATATTTCTTTTTCAAAACCATAGAAATCATTTTCAAAACGTTTATATATATAGACCAACGGTGCCTGTATAAAATTTTCTATCCTATGGTCAAGTGATACGGATATTTATCATTTCAATCCGCAATTTAAAACATATTCGGGTATATATCTTTTCAACCCGAAATCCCAAATTCAATTCAATTGAAAATCGCTTGGGTTTATCATTTCAACCCATAACGATTTCCTCCTATTCTACAGATCGTTCGGGTATGTATCATTTCAACCCATAGTGATTCTATACTAACAGGGAACTTGCAGAGTGATAACAGGTATGATAATAAAATAACAACAGTAACAGGCATATATCAACAATAATAAATAACAGATAATGGTGTTAGATGTCACAGGTGAACAGATACAGAAAATGACATATATAACAATGTAAATAACTAACAGCAGCATATTTCAATTTACGTTTCAATTGAAATCAAATTTAATAAATATAAGAATATTAATCGTGAGTGATTGCTCACCTTTCGAGGTTAGAGAAGATAGACAATGAAATGGGTTACGAATCCAAGCACGAATTCCAAAGCAAAGTAAGATTGGCATGAATTTGACGATACAAAGCTTTCGAGGATAGAGAAACAATTTTAATGGGAAGTAAGGACACGGATACGCATGAACCAGCTAAAGTTGTGGAAATAATCTCCGTACAGCAACGGAACAAGCAAAGCAAGGAGGACTAGAGACCGATGGAAACAATATATATTATTTCTTTTAAAATCAATATTCAATTAAAATCCCATATTTAAAATAAATTTCTTCATATATATATATATATATTATATGTTAAAACTCTATATATATTTTTGAAAATCAAAACATTAATACGTGTATACGGTATATAATAAAACCCATCGATATTTATATTTCAAAATCAATGTATATCTATAAAATCAATACTTCTTGAAACACCTATCAAAATCATAATGTATTATATTTCAGGCCACCATATTTAACCAACATGAAGTTTTATAACACTTATATAAATAAAATCTCTATTTATTATGTTTTAAAGGAAATCAATATATATGCAGACTTTAAACAAATGTGCAAACTATACCTATACCCAATTATATAAAATCAGACTATGATCAAATATACAGACTATACTTATAACCAAATATATGTAATCCAATTATAAACAATTTTATATGCAAAACAATGTATATATATAGATCAACCATAACTCAATATATGCAAACTAATATATATATACACACGTGCAGACACCATATATAATTACAATTAAATGTATATATGCAGGCTAGCATAAATATGCAGACACAATATATAATTACAGTTAAATGTATATTCAGGCTACACTAACATATCCCCAAACTATATATGCAACAATGTATAGATGCTACAAAATCAAATATACATGCTAGAAACTTAATAATATAACCTGTATATATAAGATACTCTTTTTCTTCATAAAGCAAAGAAAGCAGGTGAGATACAGGCAAAAGAAAATAAGCATGATTTCGATTCCATATATATACGAATCTGTATATATTAAATACTTATTATATTTAAACATATTGTATAAATGTTTTAAACACAACTTGAAATCGAAATAATACATAAATATTTTTAAACAATCAGATTGAAATACTTCAACAAAATATAAATATATTTTATATATATATAAGAGGTGAAAAATGGCACGCGTTTGCTTTAGACACATAGAAAACCAATGCAAACTGTACATATATATAAACAAGCATATTATAAAATACATATATAGTAATAGAGGAGGAGGCGACTATAAGTAGGTGATGGCCAAGAGGAAGGAGGTGGCACGTGTAGTCAGCGGGACGTTGGTTGTGTGGGCTGCCTGGGTTGGAGATGCTGGCGTACGTGGGTTAGTTGGAGGAGGAGTGAATGCGAAGGACGATGGAGAGGGGAAGTGACAGGGAAGATTAAGGCCGGAAGTGAACCGCCATGGTGCTGTCGCGAGCTGCTCGCGGAAAGAGGGAGGGGGCCGACGTTGCGTGGTGGAGAGGCGATGTGGGATGTTCGATCAGAGGCTGTGTTGAGGCTGCACGTGAAGCATAGGCGGAGGGGAGATAAACTAGGGTTAGAGACGCATGAGTTGGCAAATGGAAGAGGAAACGAGCAGAGATTTCAAATGCAAAATAGGAGAGGAAGAAGATGGGGAGTGCTTTAGGGTGCGTACCAGGTAGCAAGGAGGAGGGGAAGGCGTGGATCGGCCTGGGAGTACGAACGAGATCCGGGCAAAATCTGAAACAGCTTTGGGTATTATATTTTTTTGAGGAGGAGCGTGCGGAAAAGAAAGAGGCAGTGGGAAGGGAGATCTCAAAAAAGAAGAAGAAGTAACCCAGAGGCCACGCAAATAAAACTAAATCAAAGGACGAAGTGCGCACGTAACCGAGAATTCAGGAAGACAAAACGCAAGTGATTGTTGAATTTTTCACCGTTGGCAATAAATGCAAAATAAAAAAAATGCAACAGAAGGACGATTGATTGATGCGATTAAAGCAATTGTGGTTTCAAATTTTTAAACGCCAAAGAAATCAAATGGTCACGGATCCGGTACCGATATGGTTACCGGTTTCGTGGATTCCGTTGTGTACCGGACTTCAAAACACAGAATAAATATACCGTAGAGATCAGCACAACGAGACGATCAAAACGGTACACAGATATCAGTGGTACGGTCCTCCGATCAAAAGTCGATAACCGGTACCAGAAATGCTGCTATTCTAACCGAATTAAGATAAACGGAGGAACAGAAGTCCAAATTTGACGAAACGAAAGATGACTTCTCACTCAGAAGATGATTTACAAATTTTCTATGTAAAAATATTTAGGTTTGGAAAACATTTTATTATCATCAATTTTTAACTGATTAAATTGAAGTAAATTTACGCGCGAAATAAATTTTCATATTTTCGGACGAAAATTTACCAGTTGCTATCTTTAATTAGATGCATTCCAAATATCAAATTTATATTTCGAAATTTTACTGTTTAAAATTTCACAAAATTCAATTAATTAAATAAATAAAACTACTGAAATTTACGGGTCGTTACACTCTCCCCCACTCAAACCTTTTCGTCCCCGAAAAGGAAGGAGGTAGGAGAGTAGAAACAACCAGAAAGAAAAATAGATTAAAAGACAAGATAAGACAATTTATTTAAACCATATAATTTCAAATTAAACTAATTAATATTTAACAATTTGATTTAATCCACTGAGTTCACTTAAGTTAAATCAATTCATCTATTTCTGAATTCATTACCTTATGTCTAGTCATTCTCAATTAACAATTTCTAAGTCATCAAATTTGTATAATCATTTATTATACTCATGTTTATTCGACAAATTAAATTCTTTTATTCCAAATTATTATTAAGTTTATTTCACTTAATATATATCTTATTACATATATTTAAACCATATAAATTAATTTAAACCATATAAATTTCAATTTAAATTAACTTATATTCAGTAATTGATTTTAAATTCAAGGTATTTCCATACTTTAATCAAATTTCAATTTATTAATTCCTCCAAAACAGATTTTATTTGTCTCATCTGATATTCAATTAACTTATAATTCTTATTTATTTCAATTAATGTTTATAACTAAATTTTAAGTGTATAACATTCATTATAACCACTCAAATCCTATTTATAAAGGTCATTTTATATTGTATATTATCCAATTACATTTTTAACTTCTAAAAATTTTAGGTAAGTTATGTCGAGATGTAATTGAGTATTATACAAATAAGATTTTACAATTCAGTTATTCCCAGTTAACTATTTATCCAAGAAATTTGACTTTAGTTTATAATTGAAATCATCTTAAATCTAAAATTTAAGAATTTAAATCTCTGATTTACTTCAAACAATTTAGAGATATATATATTATATCTATATCAATCAAATTAAATTTTAAAATAAGATACCTATATATATATAAATCAAATTATATTGAAGATATTCAAATCGAATATTTTTTTTTTCAAAACAAAACCGTAGCAAAGCTACAGAATGGTTTCTCCTCTTCGAAACTCGAAAATGAATGTCGATGATGCGGCCGTCATCACCGAAATTATTTTCCAGCGACAAAGAGAAGAGCACTGATTTAAACATTTAAAATTCTTTGAAACCCATTTTATTCGAAAATACTTTAAATAATATACAATTTAGGACTTTAAAACAAAGTTTGAAATCACCAGAAATTTAATTCTTAAATTCCTCAATTTAAATTCATTTCAATTCCAAATAAATTCAAAACAGTTATCATTTTGCAATAGTCAATGACTTACAAAACAATAAAATGATAATCAAATATTATCATTTCAACAACCCAAATTATTTTAACTTTAAATTCCAGAAAATTTTTCTTATATATTTATTTCATTTATCAAATTAAGAAAATTATATTGTGTCAGTTTGCTCTGTTCAAGTGTTTTGGAAATCCTATCGATAGCGTTGATCAGACGAATCGATCGAAAATCCAAACCAACATCAACAACTCAAACAACACACTATAAACATCAACTATTTTATATTAATTACAAATACACTCCTTTACACGATGATTTCAGAATTGGATTCCGACAAAAGGATAGTGATCCAAATATAGAGGGACTCTAATCAAAGAGAATTATAATCTAAAATAGATAGGCTCGAAACGAAGGTTAGATGATTGCATTTCAAACAGGAAGATGGATAAGGTTGTATAAATCGCGGGCAACCTTAACCGGGTCAACCGTGACTTCATAGACAAGATCGATGTAGGATTCTGAAACAAATCGACATTCGATTACCAGAGGTAGAATTCGGGTATAGCATAAGATAGCAGCATCGTAAACCGAGGATACAGAAATCTCCGGTGAATCAATACCGATTGTAAAGGAGTTTCACCCCAGTACAAATTATTCGAAGATTGGCGAGACCGCCGATTTATTATAGAGATCATTCGAAGTGGAGTCATGGGATACTCCAGAATCAAAAAAACACGAATATGGGAGACACGAATGGACTTTGGAACCGAAGTGAACGTTCCAAAATTCAAAGGAACCGAGTCAAAGAAGAAGGAATTCAAGCTCGAACGAAAGTGATTCTGTAATTGAATTTACTCTATATGCTGAGTTTTGCCTAAAACCTGGCTCTGATACCACATGTAACGACCCAGTATTTTCAACTATTCGCATCCATTATAAGTGTATAGGTAGACACTCATGCCGGAGTTGAATTGCTCAAAATACTGCGTTGTAAATAAAATTTGGCAGAAACTCAACATATATAGTAAATAAAATAATTACAGATCACAGACACAGAGTAATATAACAATACTGCAGCGGAAACAAAAGGATAGTAGTTCATGAAGCTACTATATATATATGACAGAGTTAAACAAGATACAACAGAGGTCTCGAATACAATAGATGTCTCAATACAATAATCAAATACAAGATCTGAATACATCACTGGAATCAACAGAATAACTGAAAGCAGGATCGATAGATTGCTGGATCTCCAAGCGAAGCTCCAACTCCAAAGGTGAGTCTCAAATGCTGTATCACTCGGTCTGACCCGAGCGTAAAGCAAAACACAAAACACTCGAGTCAGGATTAACATTCTTATATTAATAAATCCAACTCAAGTGAAATATCAACTGAAATACAAGTAACTTAAAGGATGTTTGGGATAACCATCCTCTAAGGGTCCGTTAAACTATTTACTATGTAGTAATATACGCTATATACAGTAGTGTCTAAATAAGTAAAGTATAATCATATCGGAAAATAGCGTTAAGGGGATGGAGAACCTTAACGCGGTCGGAACTTAAAATCATAATCGTAGTAAAGCTCGATATGGTAGGTGACACGGCACAACTAGGCAATGCCAGGGTAGATATACCAATTACGCACACGGACTGATGGATACGCATAGCAGCCACTACCGTTCCACCTCGAACAACATTCCCAAATCGGAGGATGGCCATCTAGTCAAATCACAAGTAAGAGTATAATAGCGAAGAAATGGGTCCGAGAAGAGGTGCTACCTCACTGGTCCGAGATCGCTCCTGTTTTAGCCACCTTATGCCAACTCACGGGAGTTGGGTCCACGTAACATACCTTAAGAACGTCGCCACCATCCTACTTCATTCTGGAAACTCCACCGCGTACACGGTTGTCAAAGTGGTTTTCGGTATCGACAGAGAGTATGTCCATATCCGATCCCGGTCTCTTTGCCAACCAATCGTTATTATAACACCGTGGTCATTTCAAAATAGTTTATACCAAAATCATTATCATTTCAAAACCCAATTTAATACGATATCATTTCACTTCAATATATCCATTTTCAAAATCATATTACTTTCCAAAGTTATAATGCTTTCGAAATCATAGTCTGGAAATCACAGTATTTTGGAAATCATAACGCTTTCCTTTTTTAAACAGTTTAGATATTAAAATTTCGTTATAAAGTAAATTAATTTCCTCAAATTTCACAAATCGTATTCAAATTAACTCAAATTCCAAAATTTTAATTTAATCAAATCTCAAATCATTCGTTTCAACTCGATTTAGCTTCTAAATAAACCATTTCAAATTATCAATTTCAAATACGTATCTAAACCATAAAATAAGCCATTTCAATTTGAATATAATTCAAAGCTTTTAAATATTCATCATTTCAAAACTAAATTCGATAAATTTATATACCTATCAAATTCACTTTACAATTATTTAGTTTTGAAATATTAACTTAATCATTTCCATAACATCTAAATACAATTTCAATTTACAATTTAAATAAACAAAAGATCTCATTTAAATATTTATACGTTGAAATATCCATTTAAGTCATCCTTTCAAATTTCAAGTTGTAAATCACTTCTTTAAATTTCAAATTCAATATATTTCAAATCAGACTTATTTAAGTATAATTCTTAAATAAATACAATTTCAATCAATTTCAAATCATTACAAATTCTATATTTAAAAATATAGATATTAAATACTTAAACATATTATTTATCAACTTTATTAAATCAACTTTAATAAATCTTTAAAAAAATCAATATTAATCAAAACCATATATTTCTTTTTCAAAACCATAGAAATCATTTTCAAAACGTTTATATATATAGACCAACGGTGCCTGTATAAAATTTTCTATCCTATGGTCAAGTGATACGGATATTTATCATTTCAATCCGCAATTTAAAACATATTCGGGTATATATCTTTTCAACCCGAAATCCCAAATTCAATTCAATTGAAAATCGCTTGGGTTTATCATTTCAACCCATAACGATTTCCTCCTATTCTACAGATCGTTCGGGTATGTATCATTTCAACCCATAGTGATTCTATACTAACAGGGAACTTGCAGAGTGATAACAGGTATGATAATAAAATAACAACAGTAACAGGCATATATCAACAATAATAAATAACAGATAATGGTGTTAGATGTCACAGGTGAACAGATACAGAAAATGACATATATAACAATGTAAATAACTAACAGCAGCATATTTCAATTTACGTTTCAATTGAAATCAAATTTAATAAATATAAGAATATTAATCGTGAGTGATTGCTCACCTTTCGAGGTTAGAGAAGATAGACAATGAAATGGGTTACGAATCCAAGCACGAATTCCAAAGCAAAGTAAGATTGGCATGAATTTGACGATACAAAGCTTTCGAGGATAGAGAAACAATTTTAATGGGAAGTAAGGACACGGATACGCATGAACCAGCTAAAGTTGTGGAAATAATCTCCGTACAGCAACGGAACAAGCAAAGCAAGGAGGACTAGAGACCGATGGAAACAATATATATTATTTCTTTTAAAATCAATATTCAATTAAAATCCCATATTTAAAATAAATTTCTTCATATATATATATATATATTATATGTTAAAACTCTATATATATTTTTGAAAATCAAAACATTAATACGTGTATACGGTATATAATAAAACCCATCGATATTTATATTTCAAAATCAATGTATATCTATAAAATCAATACTTCTTGAAACACCTATCAAAATCATAATGTATTATATTTCAGGCCACCATATTTAACCAACATGAAGTTTTATAACACTTATATAAATAAAATCTCTATTTATTATGTTTTAAAGGAAATCAATATATATGCAGACTTTAAACAAATGTGCAAACTATACCTATACCCAATTATATAAAATCAGACTATGATCAAATATACAGACTATACTTATAACCAAATATATGTAATCCAATTATAAACAATTTTATATGCAAAACAATGTATATATATAGATCAACCATAACTCAATATATGCAAACTAATATATATATACACACGTGCAGACACCATATATAATTACAATTAAATGTATATATGCAGGCTAGCATAAATATGCAGACACAATATATAATTACAGTTAAATGTATATTCAGGCTACACTAACATATCCCCAAACTATATATGCAACAATGTATAGATGCTACAAAATCAAATATACATGCTAGAAACTTAATAATATAACCTGTATATATAAGATACTCTTTTTCTTCATAAAGCAAAGAAAGCAGGTGAGATACAGGCAAAAGAAAATAAGCATGATTTCGATTCCATATATATACGAATCTGTATATATTAAATACTTATTATATTTAAACATATTGTATAAATGTTTTAAACACAACTTGAAATCGAAATAATACATAAATATTTTTAAACAATCAGATTGAAATACTTCAACAAAATATAAATATATTTTATATATATATAAGAGGTGAAAAATGGCACGCGTTTGCTTTAGACACATAGAAAACCAATGCAAACTGTACATATATATAAACAAGCATATTATAAAATACATATATAGTAATAGAGGAGGAGGCGACTATAAGTAGGTGATGGCCAAGAGGAAGGAGGTGGCACGTGTAGTCAGCGGGACGTTGGTTGTGTGGGCTGCCTGGGTTGGAGATGCTGGCGTACGTGGGTTAGTTGGAGGAGGAGTGAATGCGAAGGACGATGGAGAGGGGAAGTGACAGGGAAGATTAAGGCCGGAAGTGAACCGCCATGGTGCTGTCGCGAGCTGCTCGCGGAAAGAGGGAGGGGGCCGACGTTGCGTGGTGGAGAGGCGATGTGGGATGTTCGATCAGAGGCTGTGTTGAGGCTGCACGTGAAGCATAGGCGGAGGGGAGATAAACTAGGGTTAGAGACGCATGAGTTGGCAAATGGAAGAGGAAACGAGCAGAGATTTCAAATGCAAAATAGGAGAGGAAGAAGATGGGGAGTGCTTTAGGGTGCGTACCAGGTAGCAAGGAGGAGGGGAAGGCGTGGATCGGCCTGGGAGTACGAACGAGATCCGGGCAAAATCTGAAACAGCTTTGGGTATTATATTTTTTTGAGGAGGAGCGTGCGGAAAAGAAAGAGGCAGTGGGAAGGGAGATCTCAAAAAAGAAGAAGAAGTAACCCAGAGGCCACGCAAATAAAACTAAATCAAAGGACGAAGTGCGCACGTAACCGAGAATTCAGGAAGACAAAACGCAAGTGATTGTTGAATTTTTCACCGTTGGCAATAAATGCAAAATAAAAAAAATGCAACAGAAGGACGATTGATTGATGCGATTAAAGCAATTGTGGTTTCAAATTTTTAAACGCCAAAGAAATCAAATGGTCACGGATCCGGTACCGATATGGTTACCGGTTTCGTGGATTCCGTTGTGTACCGGACTTCAAAACACAGAATAAATATACCGTAGAGATCAGCACAACGAGACGATCAAAACGGTACACAGATATCAGTGGTACGGTCCTCCGATCAAAAGTCGATAACCGGTACCAGAAATGCTGCTATTCTAACCGAATTAAGATAAACGGAGGAACAGAAGTCCAAATTTGACGAAACGAAAGATGACTTCTCACTCAGAAGATGATTTACAAATTTTCTATGTAAAAATATTTAGGTTTGGAAAACATTTTATTATCATCAATTTTTAACTGATTAAATTGAAGTAAATTTACGCGCGAAATAAATTTTCATATTTTCGGACGAAAATTTACCAGTTGCTATCTTTAATTAGATGCATTCCAAATATCAAATTTATATTTCGAAATTTTACTGTTTAAAATTTCACAAAATTCAATTAATTAAATAAATAAAACTACTGAAATTTACGGGTCGTTACACTAATATATAAAAATTATCACTTATGCTATTAAAAAGCTAAAATAAGTTTCATTGAAGTATATGGCACCTGCTTAAGTGCGGTCAAATATATAATTTTACCAAATAATGAAAAAGTTATCTTGCTAGTGAGGTCTTTTGTTATTACTATGCGTAAAATAATATTCAAGGTCAACCTTCATGATCTTTGTGTACTACATAAGACCATCAAAACATTGATTATACCAATATAAGAAGTAAATGTTGCATACTATTATCATTTACCTTTGAAATTGTAGAACATCATACATAAACTCTTAACAGAGGGTAAGTACAGTCTAATCATCTACAACCTAGTCATGTTCTTTTTTCCCACCATTTCACGTGTAAGGTAATCTTAAGTGCTTTTTCTTGAACACCACCGAGAAATATTTTTTAATAAAATTTGTTAACAAATCCCAAAGCACATAAAATATAATTAGTCTTTTGAGCATAAATTTTTTATACAACAAATGATTACACCAACTATAACTGTTCCTAGTTAGGTAATAATTGCATTATTAAGCATGCCAAATAAGCAATTTCCAAATGCAAGCGATATAATCAACATAATTTTATTCTATGCTTAATATATAAATATATATATATATATATATATAAATATAATTTGGTTTGATAATAGTGTTATAAAACTAAAATGGAGAAATCGTGGTCAAAATGATAACTATTAAACTTAGTTCAAAGAAATCACATTTCTAGCATTTGCATTATTAAACTTTTATAACATTACATAATATAATTAAATAAGAGAAATAGTATAATATATTTGAAACATTATATTTTCTAATACAGATAGCGTATACGAATTGAGAATTACACATAATATATACATTTTTGTGGTCAAATTTTCCAAATAGCCAAATAATTTTCCCTTTTGCTTTAAATGATTGCATCATTGATAATACCCATAACAAAATGTTAATAAATTTCACTATTAAACTATATACTTGTACATGCGCAAAAAATACTTTGTATGACATTTCACTGAAGGGAAAATTTAAGCTCAAATGGTACATATTTTGATCGTTGATTATTGCAAGCTTCTAGATTTTAAATACGTATCAAAATATGTATCAATTCAATACAATTTCACATACAGTAATATAAATGAAACAAAAATGGCAAGTATAAAAGCTTTGTAGATATACATGATGCTCTTTAAAATATGTTAACTTCTTTTCTTATAACTTAGAGAGAAGTACTATATTTCCATTCAAATTTTCATACTTTAAACTGGCATTATTTAATGATATTGAGCTAAAATTAGACATGCATATAGTAATAATAGTCAAGGAGAGAAAAATAGTAAATATATATAAAAGCAATACAGGTATATTTTATGATCCTTAAGTATGTTAGCATTATATTTTGTTTAATTATTTAAACTTTCTTTTTAGGAACAATGCATATATACTGTGTATATTAGTCAAGTCAAATCTAACATTCGGTTGTGTTTTACAAATGAAAACATAGCAGCCATTGTGAATTAAGTGTTTATTGTTATTTTGTAATAAAAAAATTATTCTAGCTAAAAGCTTTTGAAATTTTATTAAACAAATATAATCATTCAATTCAATTTTTGATATTCTCTAGATTAATGCAGTGTTTATGCCTTTCGAACTTACCAATATTAAAAAATTGGATTCAAAGCCATATTATTATTTTCTCATAATTCTCGATCATCAAACCGAGTGTATCTCTTTCTCTCTCTTTGTGTGTATCGTTGCATGACTATAACTTGCACCTAAATGCTAGTAAAAAATGAAGACCAATAGGTTAAGTATTATCCAATAGTGGAGTGGATGACATCGTTTTCAAGCTAAAAGTGAGAAGTGAGATTATACTTGAGATGTGCATCATTGTAAAATCAAAGTTTACTTGTCCACCAAATGTCTGATAATATTGTTTAATTAAGAAAGTGTCAATGTTATTAGAAGAGACGACGACGTTGGTAAGTTCAAAGATATTGAGCTAAATTAGACAGCATATAGTGGATTTCAAAAAATTAAACACGTGTTAGTCAATGTTATAGGAAGAGATGATAGCGTTCAATGTAAGGCTAGATGCATAATCTAGCTGATGGACAATTCAATTTCCTTTTTTCTCTACGTTCTACAGATTTGTTTCATTACATTTATTCCTATGTGTATGTGTGTGTATGTAGCTATGTCATATTCTTCTATGAAAAATGATTAAAAAAAATAGTCATAAGAGATGAAATGGAAGAGTGAAAAAAGATGGACACCAATGTGTTAAAAAGTGAAACCTATCTCAGTAATAATTGGAAATGACTCAAATCTCCTCATAAATTACCAAAATATTTAGGGAATATGCAAATGTATTACATATTAGCTTAAAATAAGGAAAATTTTTTTTTTTTTTAATAAAAGATGTTGATGACGCATGACCAAATAAGTTCATATTTAAGCAACATACATGCAAAGTTAAGCAATCTTCCACTATATAAAATTCAAGCAAGTATTAAGGAATTGGATATCACAGATCCATATTTAGTCACATCACACGAATGGATTGAGGTTAGGGTATGCTGAAGTTGAGATAAAGCAACCAGATTTATATGGGTTAGGGTTATTTCATAAGTCCTGGGAATTTTCGTAACTTATATGGTGTAGGTTTATTAGAAAATGGCATATATATGTGTTGTAAATTTTTTGGTGTGCTGAAAAGTATTTTATGGTGTATGAATAGAATCAACCTTTTCTAAATTTTCAAAACTAATCGAGTATTTATGGCTTTTGAATTTATCTAATGTTGGAATATTTTATGAAAAAATTATTTTACCGAACATTTGTTTAGCCTTTCAACATTTGTTTAGCTTTTTTATTAGGGTTCTTTTGGTTTATTGAGACTGTTTATATCTTAGAGAAAAAAAGCTAGAATGTTATGCTCATTTATAATCTTCCATTTTCTTTTTACATATTTGAATTTTCTATAAAAAAAAATTTAATGGGAAATTTTTTTTAATCTTCTTTTGGGCTCTATGATATTTCTTGCCTTTTCAAGTTATCCAATTCTACCTATATTATTAAACTATTCAAAATTAGTTGATCTATATTTAATAATTGTGAGTTTTGATTTTTTTTTTTACCTTTTTTGAAACCAAATTTTCTGATGTTTTTAAACATAGTGTTTGGATACAATACCGATTACACTTGATATTTAACATTAATATGTTGGTTAGTTTGATCGATTATAGTACATGTGTACAAATATCCATCCATGACTGAAGACCCATATGAAATCTATAAGACAGCAATAACTTCGTATACATTTCTATACAGGAAAGTTGTTTGGAAAGAAAGTTAATGAAGAAAGTTTAGATATTTAAACCACTATTGTTTTAAATCGATACTTTTAACGAAATGATAGAAAAAATTACTGTCTTAAGACTTACTCTTCCTATATCATTCCATCTTTTTTTCCTAAGAATATAGCTAAATCAAATAATGCACAACTTTATGATATGCTCCAATCACAAGTATATTACAATTTCTCATACTTTACAAATTTACATAATTTTTCTTTGTTATTAGTCACATGCATAGAAGTAAAGATTACAACAAATGCAAATAAATGATTCTGGAACAATGCATCTTATTTTACTGGCGCCCTATTCTCAATTACTAAGAGCAGCTTGACCTGACATGCAGAGTTTAGTCACAAATGGCAATAAACAATTTTAAGAACATGTTTCCACTAATTGGTTACCAATTTCATCTGCAAGGCCTTCCCTATTCAAAAAAAAAAAGATCTTTATGTAAATATGTTGTCACTCCCATCTATTTCTTCATAACTGGATTCTTTTTTTGATATTAGCAATTCTATCATCAAAGCATATGTACCAGATCAAGTAACAAAAATAGGTAGATTTTGATGAACTTGACACACTTTGATTTGAGCAGATGCAAGACCGGCCACCTTATTTAGTGCAAATGCATCATATTCTGAAATACAATTATAATTCAACAGTATATAATAAACCAAAAACTGAACCGGAACACTAAAAGTTACCAAATTTAAAAGCCTGCAACATGTATATCTGAATAAACACAAACTCTATAACATTAGAATCTATCTTTATCTAGGACATTACATGACTGGTTGCATCTACAATACATAAAAACCAGAAACTGAAGTTTATACTGCAAGCAAAAGTAAATTACAATAATAACATCACTGAGACAACTATCATTGGAATAGATAATTCATTACCTGTAAAAATAATATTTCTGTATAAATGTATTCAATTCAGGACACAATAAGAAAACAAACTCGATCAAAATCAAAAATTTTAGTTAAATCCTAATAAAAATTAAGTTTAAATAGATCAAAATACAAAAGATGGAATGGAAAAAAAATCAAAAAACAATTTCTTTGCCAAAGGAAGAAAAAACTCATACAACTTATTTCCTTGACCAATATTAACTATTTATATTCTCCGCAGATGATATTTTGTCAAAATCATGGATGAAGTTATCAATTCATCTCCAACTAAAAACGGAGCATAAAAATAGCACTGGCCTGCTAGCCACTTATTGAATTCAGAAAGAGGGGGGAAAAATGTTTTTCGTGTCATCCGTCTATATTAGGTCGAATGAAGACACTGTCCAATTGAAAGAAAGAACGAACACCTCTTCAAGACAGTAGAATACAATAGCATAGAGTGAGAAAGCGAGTTGGCAGACACATAACATAGAGTAATGGAAATATATTTGTTTTATTTCAAAACGCAAACAAATATTGAAAAAAATTAGGTAAATTATATTCGTACACCAAAAATTACCTAATTGTACATCATTCATCCTATTAAAACATATATGACAGAATTACCCTTCTTCTTCTTGGATACGGTTTTAACATATCTTTTCATAACCCATTAAGCTAAAACTAAAAAAAATAAAAATAAAACATTTTGATGAATACATTCGTTAAATTTTAATTAATAAGTTATAAATATCAACTAATGCAGATTTCACATTTTTACACTTCAGATTTGAAACCTGATTTAACCCCTTTTGGAAAATTAGAATCATTTTGTTGAAAATAAATAAATTTAACAATAGGAAAAAAAATTAATTTTTTGTCGAATTTTGGTTTGATATAATTTTGAAGATTTCCATATTTTCTTGTGAATGAATTAAAAGTTTGAAATAAGAAGATAATGGAAGATGAAGGTATAATCATTTTGTTCAATATTTATGTGCATTGTTAAGAAAATTTTGGTGCATGAATAAAACTTGGCAACAAATTATTTTGTATGATTTGCAGGCCATAATCAAGTGAAAATAACCTTGGGTAAGTGAGGTCTTCATTACTTAGAACTCTGGTTAAAAAAAATTGTAAATTTTGGCACAAAGGAAATACGCTTTAGCGAAAACAAACTGTGAGGCAAATTTATAAACATATAAAAATGATGAACACATGAGGTTAAATTCAAAAAATTTAATACCTTAGGGGTAGAGAGTGGATCAGCAAATAAGACGTTGCCTTCGTCTCCAATTTCCCAGAGAAGTATACAAAACATGATGCAACAAATCCTCTATCGCATACCAATCTTTCACAAAACCCCTCGCTATAGGATCCACTATCACTTCCTCCTCCTCGATTCCATTCCTAATCGTATCTCCCTCCGCTTCCCCAAATACTCGCTTCATTTTTGTCGGTATTATCTGTACATATACTTTTGCAGATAATATCTTATGCTACAGCTAAAATCACTTCGAATGACTGTAAATCTGAATAGTTAAGAAATCAAGAGAAATATTACCATATGTGGGTCCTGGTCAGGTGCGGCAAAGCCGTCTTGGAGGAGCTTAGATCCAGCGTCGATAACTACTGCCTCCATTTGGTATTTGAGGACGGTTTGTAATCTCTATATAAAATGAGGAAATACCAAATTTTCGAAAATGAACTATTAAAGAAGGACGATTACAGAAGGTTTATTTTCGAAATAGCTAAAACCTAAATTTCTTCATAATCAGATCATAGTAAATAACTTAAAAAAGTGGTTAGTTAAAAATATTTCAATAGTGAGTTGCATAAGTGAAACCATGCTATGCATACCGAAATGTCCCAAAGTTAGCAAGTGCCAGTTTGGTAAGTTATGAATATGAAAATTTGTATAGATAACTTCTTAATCGCTAACAAATGAAAAGTTTAAGTATTAATATAAAAAAAAAATTTAATATTTTTTACATGTGAATCTGATAAATGGTCAATAACTTGAAAGGGTTTGGATTGAAAATTATGTAAACAAAGAATATAATTATCCTAAAAGATGATAGTGTTACAGCATGGAATTATTTATATGAATCTGTAATGCAAGTAAGAAATAACCAATTGTAACATAGAGGTAGCACCAAAGATGAACAAACTACAGTTTTATCAAAATAACTGATGTATTGCTCTAAAAGATGATAGTGTTACAGCATGGAATTATTTATATGAATCTGTAATGCAAGTAAGAAATAACCAATTGTAACATAGAGGTAGCACCAAAGATGAACAAACTACAGTTTTATCAAAATAACTGATGTATTGCTCTCCAACTCGAGACAGAGCAGAAGACTAATTGAATGGGAAAATGCGAATATCTAAATTAGCTAATCTGTAATGTGTACTAACCCATAAAATGGCTGGCTGGCTGTCGGAATCAAACTAAGCATGAATTAGAATAGGGCCATTACTGACCGAGCATGAATTAGAATAGGGCCATTGAATCAGCCAAGCTATACTGGTCCGTTCCCAAAAATTTCTTCAACACGCCTAGCACACACACAAATAATAGCAGACATGTCGTTTATTTGAGGTATATCTTATGCAATCTAGAAAACTGTATATAAATTTATACATAGCAATACCGGTAAAAGGAATGCTGTTATATGGTATACGCTACCTAG
The DNA here is from genome assembly GCA_030737815.1 of Allium fistulosum. Classification (NCBI taxonomy): domain Eukaryota; kingdom Viridiplantae; phylum Streptophyta; class Magnoliopsida; order Asparagales; family Amaryllidaceae; genus Allium; species Allium fistulosum. Next base: position 362,740,341 of record CM060904.1, read on the forward strand.
ATATAACTTATGGCCTTGGATTATGAACATTCATACTTCCAAATTAGCATCAATTTAGAATGTTGAACCAGAACAATCAAAGTGAAAATTAAAAGGGAAAGCAAATTTTCTTACCATCCATGTCGTACAGTATATTATATACTGCAAGCCAATATCTGATAGCCAATGCAAAAGCTTCTTGACTTGTTTGGTATTGGTTGCTTCTTCGCTATCTATAACAACTGCCAAATACTTAAGCCTATATAGAGGAAGGTTCTGATACTGTTGAAAAATCCCACTTGAGATTAGATAGCAATGTATAGTATGTATCGTGCATGAACCAACATGAATGATGCTGATTAATAAATGTAACAGGTACCAGGCGAATCCAAATACATATCTGAAATATATCGACTTATGGAAGCTCTGCACAAACCAACAAATGATATGGATGAAAATATCCAATATAAATATTTCCATGAATGTTCAGCACAAAAATAAAAAATGATAATAGAAGAATATGATAATGCTTGTAAATGCATCAAAAAGCTTAGCTACAAAAAATATGCACTATAAAATTACATGAATAAAAACACAAGCTATTCAATGCTTGATCTGTACCGATAATTTGTAATTACATATTAACCTTACCTGCAAGTAACAGTAATTACACAAATTGAAAACCAACTTCCAGCACTAAATTTTATGTGGACAATAAAGTGACTGTGGATCTGCCTTACTTTCAAATGACAACAGTTTAAGAAGGTCAAATATTAAATATGCACTTTCAGATAACATTTTTGAGTAGGATCCTTTTAAGGTACAACATCTAAAGCTACGCCAAAGATCATTCTTCGTCTACATAGTTAACCAACAAAGTAACTTTAAAGGTGTGCTTAGAGAACCTATTTCTATGTTGTATAAGAACATACCATTAAAAGCTATATGTTAATAAGCAATTTCGATTTTGTATACCATGATGGCTCTCTTACCATAATGTAAGAAATTATTGTAAAGGAGGTATAACTACAAATGGCATAGGAAAAAAGCAGATATAATTTCTACACATATCGCTTGCTATATTTATGAGGGTATATCAGTTTTATTTTACTTCTAGGCGGATCCACCTTCTAATTGATTGAGAAAGACATATTTATCATTTTGAAATATGATTCAAGATTTTCGAAGAAATTTAAAGGTTGGTCATGTCAAGTTGAAATAATCTCAGAAGCTTTTGTGGGATCCCGTTCATCTAAATATACATACAATTTATAACCAATCTATACAAATAATCTAATAATTCAGTAAGCAAAAATGGATGTCTATAAACAACCTTTAATTGAGAGTACAATAAGTGCTTAAGATGCAATATTAGAGGAGTGAAGTCCTAAGTTGAAAAGAGGAGGAGCATATCAAGAGAGATGTGGAGCTGGTGTTTAAAAGTTGTTGGAGGAAGTAAAATAATTTAGGAATTAGGTGGGGGAATATATCAGCTTAGTAACTCTTGTGAATGAAAAAAGTTAACTCAAAATTTTATAATGGAGCAAAATTTCATTACTGAATCAATCTAATCTAAATTGAAATGAAAATGTTAAAACCAATAAAAACAAAAGTAAACTGAAAGAAAGAAAAATGATCAACATTAATAACATTAGTATAGTGGTATTCAAAAGCCAGACGCAAGTTTTTCAATTTCCCCATAGCCCCAAACAAACAATTCATAATTATCATTTTGATTTTTATTTTGAAAATTCAACTACTAAATGTAAGATTCTTGTATTAATTTAACCAACAAAGATTAAAATAAGTTCAAGAAAGATAATAGGAATAAAAACGGTCCTACACATCGTTAGTTCTACTCTACTGGGCCTGCAATGTCTCAGCGACAGAATCTATAGATCGACAGGCTAAAGTTCCAAATAAAAGTACCAACAAATATAGAAATCATCACAAAAATCAACTTCGTCAAGGACTAATCAATATTACCTCAGTTATCCATCATCGAAAAACAATGGGGACAGGAAATTCGAGTCAGTCTTTGCAACTTTAAGGACATATTGTTTGTTTCTATAAAGCTTTTTTGCTTGTAGACAATGTTGTTGTTAGAGTCCTATGCTTTTAAATCGCACACAAATGCATATAGGTTCAGATAACATGGGGAAATAACCCTGCAATTTTATGCAATCATATAGGAGTAAACAAATTTGACTTCGCATGAATTCATTATGTAACCAAAGCAGTAAAAAAATTCAAAATATATTAAAAAGTGTAATTCATTAAGTTTTTAAATCTCACACTATGCAAAAAGGGGGAAACAACCAAATGATACTGAAGCCATATGTCTAATCAAAGAAAAAGTATATCATAATTTGTAAATGAGAAATATTACCCTGATTAATGTCATTCGGTTGCTATTTAAACCGTCTACTGAAATGATCCGACACGGTAAATGTATTATTCAAATCACACTTTTCAATAAATAGATTATGTAAGAGACAAAATCAATAAATATATATTGATATATAAATCATCATAATAGGGGAAAAAACATGTGAATCAAATTATGCAAAAAATAATTTAAAAGGCATAAGAAATGATATTTTATTCTAGATAACTAAATAAATAATTCAGATTGAACTAAGGATTATTAATACAATGGTTCACGAAATATTTAATTGAACTAATATCTATTATATCTATACAGAGATGTTAAAAATAAAAATCTTACATACAAAACATTGATATGAAGATTTAGAAAACAATAATAACAATTAAGAATTAAAATATAATATTGACTATGGAAAATGAATTAGAATACTACACTTCTCAAGTTCAACTGATGGATTCATGAGCTCAGTATTTCTTTGGAACATCTAATGCACATCATCATCAACTGATTATATGAACTAACATAAGAGATTACTTGATGGCAGAAGTGGAAGCTTTGAATCAGTCCCCCAAAGCGTACGGCTGGAGATGGAAAAGCGCCATAGTCACTGTCGACAAAGCGAGGTCAAACGACAACAAATCCAATAGGCGAGGGGAAAAGGACGAAGCGCAGATGTGGGAGGCGAGAAACGTGCGAATGAATCGCCTTTAAACAATGGCTGTTCAATTCCAGGTGGGTGGGATAATTTTTTAGGCGGTGGAATAACGACGATTCAGTGAGCAGCCATCAAAAAACCCTAGCCTTTTTGTTCGTAGCTGACAGATGGAGAAGGAAGCGGAGATGTGGTAGGAAAAGGGAAAATTATAAAAGGAGACTGTTCAGCTGACAAAAAGCAAGGAAGCTTCTATGCCCTTAAAATCTAACTAATAGTATAGACTAGTGTGAACCCGTGCTCCGCATACGGTCATAATGAAATTATGGCAATGAAAATCAAATAGCTATGTGTAGTTGAAGAATTTAAATTTTTTTTACGTGTGTCGATAGACCCATGTTGAAATATGAAAATTTTAGGGATTTATGTGACAAATATGTACGTGTAATCATGTTTTGTTCTATACGTTGGATTGAACTGAGCAAAAGGAAAGTAATGTTTGGTGAAAGTTGTACACTTTTGGATAGTACATTGGATAACAGGAAAAGTAGTAGGATATAGTGAGTATAGTTAAAAGCAGAAGTCAGCATGCATTGACTGGAAACAAACCGATGAATGGAAAAAGTGAATTAAAAGTGGTCAGTATATACGTAGGCCCAAAAAATGGTTGCGTATACTACACCAGGTAACAAAAAGTTGGAGGTATTATATTGGAACCCTAAGTAGCTACAGTCTACTGTTGAAAAAATGCAGTATTGGTCGGTGGAAAAAATTCACAACGTATGAAGTAGAAAATGACCCAAGCTGAATATTTTTGCAATTATAAGTGTATATAGTATTCAGGCCAGAAATGGCAGCTATCAATATTTAATAAAACAGGAGAAAATTGTACATGTAAAATAAATCTGTCTGCATGCAGCTAGAAACAGAAAGAAGAAGCTTAAAATATAGTGTAAATGGCAACATAAGCTAGTAAAATGCAGCGCATATCAACTTGTTGATCATATTTCTTTATTCAATGTGCTGCTGTTCCATAAACCTGTACCTGCAGAAGAAAATATGGCCATGTATATGAGTATTCAAAGTGAACAATGTGTGTGTATTTGTGCAAGGATGACAAAACAGGGAATGTCATTATGCCAGCATTGGTAACGTTGAATTCACCTATGTCGTAGATCATCCCTTCTGTTAGTTTGTCAAGGAACAGTGAAAGGAAACGTGGTCCTACCACTGCATGTATTTCGCCACCCTAAAATAAGACAGTTCATAAGATAAGAAAAACTTGAATAGTAACAGTTTTTTGCAATAGGAGGACATGGAGCTAGGGCAAGTAATTAGAAGTTGTATACAATTGGAGACATAGTTATGTTATGAAGTTTGTAACGGTCAACTGGAGTAATGGTTGTGTGAAATAAAAGAGCGTATGGATAAAGCATGCAGTTATTTACCTGTAGACGGAAAAAGTTAAAGCACGTAAAATCAGAACACTTTATTTCGATTAGGAAATCGGATACGGAAAAAGAGTTGTATAGAAGAGATCTTGTTCGACTTGCGATCTCTGTTGTCATGTTTAGTTCAAGTGGGATACAACTATGTGCTTATAGGCTGGAGTGCTGTAATTTGATCGGGCAAGTTTTGGTGTATTATTTTTCATCGATTAGGCTTAAACTAAGAAGGATAAAATGAAGGTGTATATTCTCAGCAAGGACAAAAGAAAGATGAAGTGGAATATTTTGAACAGTCGGTTTCAGATAAGACTGCAAACAAAGTGAATGGAGAAGGAGTAACAGAATATAACTTCAGTTGCGCATAAAATCATACAGTTGTAGTTTGTAACCTGAGGAATGGATATCTATTTGAAATCAAAACGTCGGAAAACGAAGATAAGGATAAAAAAAGAAAATAAGGGAAAGACAGTGTTTTTCTGATGAACATGGTCAATATCAGTCGTAGACTTCTGTTGTCTTCCAACCAAATTTTTTTATGAACAGGTAAACGATCAAATAAGTGCCTTCTATTATTTTCAGTATTGGTGTAAAATCAGTTGCGCGCACACACGCACACATAGAGAGGAGAAAAATTATGAAATGAAATTGCAAGGTGTAAAACATCATTCTTGATTAGTGAAAGAGTAACTTACTTAATGCAAAAGTAGAGTGGAAAAGAGTGCAAAACGATTAATCATTTAGCAGACTGTTCTATTTCTTTGTTGGTAAAAAAGGTAGTGGATCTAACATTGTTATCGAGGAGTTGCATGTAGAAGCCAAAAATGTCATTGCTTTTCAGATTGATGGAGTCCCATAGCCTGACAACGCAAACCCGGATTGCTGCTCCAACGCTGTTGCTGCTCCAACGCTGTTAACAGTTAGTGATTCTATAGGTGAGTGTGCGGTATCCATTATTAGAAATGATGGAGCAGAAATAATGAGTTAACCAACTAATAGATGGCTGGTAGATTGTATAAGACTGTAGATGTAACAAACTGTGACCTTTGGTAGTCCGTTGAAATAAATGTACTGCAGTTAAAAGCAAATGGATACTATTCGGTCTAAATTTATGATACTTATTGTCTTTAATTGTATGTTGTAACTTGTAGGAATTTAAACTGACAGAAGTCATTTATGTAATTTAAAAACTGTGTATGGTCTGTATTATTTATCTGCGGACAGAAGATGTTTTGAAAATATAAATGTTCAACTCATTCTTCAGTCAATATTATAAAACTCTACTGCCAAACTGGAACAGAACTAACAATTTCTTGGCAGCAGATACATATGAAATAATAGTATTATACAGTCAGAGTAAGTGTGTGCAAGTCTGCACAAATATAGTAACATAATAAATGTACTATAGACAGTGTACTGTAGGCGGTGTAAGAAATGCTATTGTGATGCAATGTATAAATTGCAAAGACCTAAACACATATATGTTAAAAAAATCAACATTCTGTGCATGTGCTGCTGGTAAACCACCATATTAGTAAATACAATTTTGACTTAGAATTGAGGTAAAGACAAAGAACTTATCTGCATCTGACTGTCGTGGTATTGAATATAGTTTTTGAGGTTTTTTTATTTTCTGTTCCAGTTCTATCTGTGTGCATGTGTATTCCCGAACCTGGAGGATAATTTCGAGAAGTTAGTGTTGAGTGGATGTATGGTATGGGCGTAATAAGTTTTGGTAGAGTGTGCAATGTACCTTTTGGGAGCCTGTTCTCTTCTTAAGATGTTGAAGAACTGTCTTTTCGGTTTGAGATCGTTGTAGACTTTCGGGGTCTATCTAATGCAATCGACCTTTAAAATCAACTGTAAACAGTTGACACGTTATCTGTTGGTGCGGTAATGCGTTCACATTATCTGTCTGTGATTCAATCCGGTCTCTAACTCATTTGTAGTCGTTATTGTAAGCTTCAAAATCAGTTGTAGGATCACCATCAGAGCCTATAATGATCAATTGATCATCATACCTGTTTGCAGAGAAAAAACAGCTCAGACAAAAATAAACCTAAAAGCATTTATTATTAAAAATAAGCCAATTGTTCATCAGACAAACAAATAAAATTTTGTAATTGTCCATATGTACACATCGAAACTAAATAATAGTCTTGTAGCATAAAGTTCTGTTAGCATTGTTATAAAAGTTTATAAGATCGTCGATTAAGATTTTTTAATAAAGGAAGTATTTCAATGGGCTTCAATGACCGATTGGACTGATGTACATATGGTAATTTAGCAGCGTTGAATGATTCTGCAATGGCTTGAATTTACTTTTCCCTTTGAATACATTTATGCATATACATGTAACGTCAATGTATAACGAAAAACATTGTTAAACATGTAATTTTGCTGATAATAAAAAGGAAACAAAAATTTCAGCCTACCCCCATTAAAATTTTGCATTAAAATGTTCTGTCCTACCTTGGCTTTCCATAATTCTTTCGCTTGTTTCTCTATCACTGACTGAAGAACAAAACAGACAAAAATGTGAAGAATCATATGTCACAGTTACCAATAATTTAGCAAAGAAAGGCCACCATATAAAGTCATGCTGCCATACATGTTTAGCTAAATCCATGGTAAGAGATGAGATATATTCTGTCTTGACCAACAATGAAACACCTTTATCTATAGGTTGTTCTTTCGCTCTGATGCCATCACGTTTTACCGAAGTGACTATCTCAGTAGGACGCAGTATTTCTTCATCTTCTAGATCAAGGGTTGGGCAACAGCAGCTGGACTGGATAAATTGTAAAGTTTACGGATCAGTAAAAAGTGGAAGATATGGTATGAAAAAGGTTGCAAAATAGTTTTCATTTACTCTTCAAATTCAACTTGCAGTCCTGTCCAGAAGTAGATAGAATGGTTCGATTTCTTGTTGCCTCCTGTAGAAAAAAATTTATCATTGCATGAAAACCCAACATACTACCTGTCAATGCCTTACATTTATCAATTGTTGAACAATAAATTCATTGAAATAATACCAAATTATTTCGTATAAATTTATCACCAAATACATGCATATAAGTATGACGCTTGAAATGAATTTATCATTAATAATAAGTCCATTTCAAAAATAGGGTGTTGCTCCAAATACTGTTCTGAAATTTATTAAAAGAATCTAGTTAATTATGAGCATGAAGCATTAAATCATATTAGTAAACCCATATACATCATAATAATTGGATAATTTAGCATTTTCAGTTGAATTAGCATAATGAACCATTACATCAGACGAAATCGTTTGTATGGTCTAACAAATATATTCCATTTTACATCATCAGTAAGAATAGTTATAATTTCAATGTTCTTATATTCCACCCCATTAATTGTGAGTTATCGAAATGCTAAAAAGTAAATAAGGACCGTTCAATATATTGCTATTATTTAAACTATATTCACCAAACATTAGAATAAATAACAAACATCCCATTTCTAATAGACAGTAAAGGAAAGCACTGTAGCACATAATATTGTAATTCACATACAATTGAAAAAAAACAGAAAATGGAGAAAAATAGAAGTATAACTATCAAAAGATAACATAATAAATTCTTTTTTCAAAACCATAAATTTGTATTTTAATCGAGTGCTGTAGACGATTGTAGTCTTTATAGATTACAGTAGAAAAATAGAAAGGTAAATTTCAAAAAAATAAAGTGTTTTTGAATCTTGAAGTGCATTGAAAATCATTAAAAAGTTACTGAAAATAATACTTTTGCCGATCATCAAATTGTAAATTATAGAACATGAAAAATAATTTCATCATCCACCAATTTAAGGTGCATGGAAAATGAAGGAAGCACAGAGCAGTGTAGTGAACAGGTAACATGTTTAAATGTTGCACAAAGCTAAAAAGAGGAATATTCAAGAACTATCTTGGTTTAGTTTATCGGATTAGGTGTCCTGATTTAATTATCTTGAATTATTTTTCAATGATGTGTGTATGAACATCTCTTATTTCATTCGTTTTCATTGATGTTAAAAATGCCAACGCAAACTTTTATAGTGTGTGTCACTTCATACTTCTTAAAATCATTGAACCTAATTTGGATTGACTCCACAACAGCTGAAATAAAGTTCGATACCGACATACAGTATTGTTCAAATAATATTTTTTGAAATAGAGGGAAAAAATTGAGATTAACCAATCTTTGACACCGACATCATGTTAGTCGGAACAGAGATTAATTCAGGTATGACAAATTACTATTATGCACTGTAATGGCCCGACTAAAGGGAGGGACCTAACAAATTCACTACAACTTGCATTCCATTTTGTGCCCAATCCTAATGTTGAAGGGTTTACAGTCTGACTAAAGTAATGAGGTTTACTGTTCAAACATTTAAGTTCACAAAGTAATGAATGTATGGACCGATTTTTGCTTCGAACCATCAAATTATATTACCATATATATTTAGGACACTGGACGGAAAGTAGTATATTAGTACAGCTTTAACTACAAAATAGTAGAGGTAGCCAGTAAACTTCTTAAGGCAGTTTAATTTAAAAAATCCAATTATAGAAAAAGACCATATATTATATTTCATATACCGTATCTAACCATAATCAGGTGATTAGCTATCTAAGTTCTAATTAAATTGGACGTTTCATTCAGTTCAACTTTTGGGAAAAATGGCTAAAAGGAAATTGTTTCAAATTGCGTAAGTTTAAAAAGTTAGATAAAATACACTTCAAAGAAAGAAAAAAATATTACAAAATTTGAGTATTTTTGTGATATAATGACCAATGTTTGTGTTAAGTTTTTTTTCTTTAGTGTGGCAATTTTCATAGCAAAAAACAGAGGCAAAAAAAATTACCACAGTTTTGAATTTGTTTTGTCTTTGAATAAAATATTTTACCAATGTTTTACGATGCCTCATTCCCTCATTTTGAAGATCAATTTTGTTTTTCATGCTCAAGCTTAAATCCTTTTTGTAATATATTCCTTGGTTTCAATTATAATTTCTTGGTAGAATAAACTATTTGACATGCAACCATTTTGAATAGAAGAACCCATGCTTGGCATATGGATCTATTCCATAAAATACCAAACCATGAATTTTTGGTTTTTTCTTTGTATTCATAGCTATTGAGAAACAGGAATCACTTATGATTTAGTAATCGTGCATATATGAATAAATTCACTATTTAGACCATAATAAGTGGATACTCTAAATTCCTTTAAGTAAGTTAGCGCATTAAAAATTTGTATTAATATTCCAAATATTTTAAGAACACAGCTTATGCCAAGTCCAATACAGAAGAGTAGTCATTCCATAGTAAAATAAATCAATATTTTAGTCCATAACTAAAATTTTGGGCAGGCTGAAATTGGACATTTTACTAACTACTAACTTCGACAACGTACTTAAATTCATAGTTTACTTACTGTTCACTTCCATAAGAGCTATAAAGTTGTAGAACAAAAATTATTAATATGATTAACACAAATATTAGTATATTGAACATGTCACCTTTTACACGCTGATGAGAGAACCAATGGATATTGCCTGCATAAATCCAATTTCAAATTCAATTACCATTATATGTTTTAACAATAATATTCAACTCCCTACATTAACACCTTAAATTCTTTTCAATAGGAAAATCAATCTTTTACATTCAACTCAGTTAGTTATATTTCTCTTTCTTCTTTTTTGAATATCCTAATATTGACACTGCTCAAGTATATGAACTCATCTCAGGTGGTCCTTGGTGATCTAAAATGGTGAGATTTTGTATCCTTTAGTTTCTTGTTACCATAACAGAGGTTTGATTCATAGTATTTGTATTTAATACTCTTCTTGTATGCAACCTATATTTATACATTATGCAAAATATAATCAAATTGTTATCTTTTTCGCTTTGGTGATTGATGATAGGCAGTAAAACATAATATAGTGAAGGCAAGCTTACCTTTAAATGACTTTGATCTTCATTGTTACTGAAGCCATCCACCTTTACCAACCCCCTAACCCGATTTGTGAAGTATCCACTAAGTAAATAAGCTATGAGATGTAATCCCTTATAGTAAATTTTAAAATATCTGTTTTACAAAAAGCAGGACCCCATGTCAAATGACCAAGTGTTTGAATGGACTATTACCTCTGTAATTTGTTCTAGGAAAAAGAGATAACCTGATTCTTATGCATTGTATTACATTGACAAAAAAGAAAGAAGCATAACATTCATCAGATTAGACAACTTGATTAATAGTTTCTAAACATTAAAGCAGACATATTTTTGTTAAATCCCAAAGTTAGGAATATTGGAAAGATAACAATTTTAAAACCCCAATCACAATTGATCAAAACAATATACGTGCCATTTTTATTATGACATTATTATTAGCAAGTTTCTTCCATGTAACACTTCTAGCATGAATCATTTGCTTATAAAACATGTCCAGTTATCAAATATGACAATACAATTCATCTATTCAACATGCTCAGATACTACAATAGAATATCCATTATAGACATCGGTATCATTTATTTAAGACAACAATTCCTATTAAGTTTTTTAATTGCAATAGCTGATAATTTCCAATTATCAATACAAACAAATATCATAAATTTAGTTCACGATAATGCAATAATAGTGTTGTTGAAACAACGAAAAGCAAACCAAGTATTTCTCTCAAGATTCCAGATTAGTAAAAGTTTTTATTTTGCTACCTGAGCATTTCACTTCAGAAAACATGAAAGAAAAACATATGCCTAACCCATATCTCCATTGAAAGTAGCTCCATTCTTCTTGAATGGTGTCTCTGCTACACAAACTGGCATAGGGATCAAAGTTAGGAAATCTTGCATATCATATATTTATGTTGAAGTGTGAAAGCTTGTTGTCAAACATAAGTGAAAGGACTATTGTTAGGTACAGTGCTTTATTGCATTTGCAAATTAAATTTTGCTTACTTACAACATTGTCACATGACTCTAATAGTAAAGTTGATAAAAGAAAAATCACAGAGGTGACATAAAATTCAACAGATCTGTCACACAAATTCAATTCGGTTTAAATGTTTGAATATCTATATCTAGGTATGTCAAGGTAGTAAATGCAAAAAAAATTCTCAAATAATGTTCATTGAATGTTTTAGTTACTACATAGAAACCACAGTTTGTGCAAATTTACTTTGCCATTATACTGAATACATTATTTTTAGAAGGATCCTCAAATTTCAGGATTTCTGTACCAACCTAAGTTGAGGGTGTATGAACAACAAAATAATTATAAGCAGGATGTATAAAATCTAGTCCTTCAACCTAGTTAATATGAATTTAAACTGAAACTAAAATCCAAGAGGCAGCAAAACAAATAGAGGACAACAGTGAAAACCATAATGAACAACAATGAAACAATTTGACACATAACGAAAAAGCAACAAAGTACATGAAACGGGGGTAACAAAAACAACAATCAAATAAATAGAATAGCAATAGTGCACCTGAAACGCGGTAAATCAAACAGTTTATATCTTCACGTCGATTAAAATCAGCAGATAAAAAGGCGTGATGGTCTTCAACTTAATTGCAGCAGCAAAATAACTAAGAGACAGAAAAAGGTTAAATGGAAACAAATACAAAAGCAGAAAATGGTGTACGATTAGGGAATAGCCCTTACCTGAATTGGAAGTCTACGCGAGGAAGAAGAAAGCGAGGAAGTAGGTGCAATTTAACCTAATTAGGCGAATAATTCGAGAACAATTAAACGGAGTTTGATTTTTTTCATAGTACAGTTCTAGAGGAGAGAATTTATCGATTTCCACCGGAGGAAAAGGGGGAAGAGGAGATTAGGGAGACGGGAATTGATTGGTTTCAGCTGGATGGAATGGGGAAGAAGGGATTATCGTTGGTGAGAAAGAAATTTTCAAATGTACGGAAAGGAAGAGAAGAATATCGAGAGTAAAGAAGGAAATAAAGACGTAGAGACGGTTCACTTTCTCAAATTTGGGAAGGCCTGTGCGCTCTTCAAACCAAACTCACTAATAATATAATAGTATAGATGTCCTTCTGGTTAGCATTCTGACTCTCGACCTCCTCTTCTAACTCCTCAATTTGTTTTGCATTTTTATGCATGTCATTTAATTGTGTACAAATATGTGTTACATTATATTTTTTATTTGAAATATAAGAGAACTAAATATAACGGTAACCATATAGAAAATTATGAAAAACTTCGATACTGGTGGAGCTGATACATTGGATTCGTTTGGTGGACGAACTGATGGAAATTGAAAATGTTGAGGTAATATGATATTGTTATTCTTTCCAAGTTAATATTATATGTCAACTATCAATTATATTATATCTGTTAGCATATATAACATATAATACCATGCATAAAACTTCAATTGTTAGCATATATATCATAGTAACATATTATAAGTCGAGAGCTAATATATTTCTAAATGTTTTATTCGAGTAACCAAGTTCGTTTGTCTAGGTTATACAATATATTGTTCTAATGGTTTGATTGAAAGCACGGGAAGGTTCCACCCATAGATTTATGGCCATGACCGGAACAAAGATTTACGTCTTCGGTAATTTTGTTTTGATTTTGTTTTTTAGTCTGTTTCTAAATGCAAGTTTTCATTGGTTAATTTATTTATGATATTGATTCTTTCCTACTAAACTGCGCTCTTATAGGCGATCGAAAAATCAATTAGTAAGGTGTCATCAGGCAAACGCTCTACACGACGATGGTTAAAGCTAATGATATAGTCATTGTGTAGGATAGCCTTATTCAATGATCTTTTAATTTCTTATGGTATTCTTTGTTTTTATATTAGTCTTCCAAGAGTGTGTGTGTAAACAATCCTTAAATTTCTTCATGGTCGCCATTTAATAACAAAAGCATACATCTTCGCGTGTAGGTTTCTTATTTCATAATAGAATTTATGTGATGAACAGGGTTTTTATTCTCTTTTATAATAGAATTTGTCCCTTTGATTAGCATTCTGACTCTCGACCTTCTCCTCCAACTCCTCAATTTTTTTTGCATTTTTATGCATGTTATTTAATTGTGTACAAATATCTTTTACGTTATATTTTTTATTTCAAATATGAGAGAACTAAATATAACTGTAACCATATAGGAAATTACGAAAGACAAGCACCATTGTCCCAGTGGTTAAGTGATTCGGCTTTGGTGCGAGAGGTCACAAGTTCGAAACTTGCGTAGCGTGATTCGAACATATATTGACATGTGATTTGTGTTATGTTGTCCCAGTGACATGTTGTATCTAAGTACCATTTCAAAAAAAAAAATTACGAAAAATTTCGATTGTTGGTGGAGCTGATACATTGGATTCATTTGGTCAACGAATTGATGGAAACTGAAAATATTGAGGAAATATGATATTGGTATTCTTTCCAAGTTAATATGTCAACTATCAATTAAATTATATTTGTTAGCATATATAACGTATATTACCATGCATCAAAACTTCAATTGTTAGTATATATCATAGTAGGATATTATAAGTCGAGAGCTAATATATCTCACATATGATACTTGTTAAAATGACAATTGTCAGTATAGGCAGTTAATATTTTATGATATTGGTCGGGAGTACTTAGAAAACTTTTAGTTAGTAGGTTATTTAGCGATAATTTTGGTTGCATCTCGGAAGGTTTGGGTTTATGAAGACTATTCTTTCTGTTATGCGTTGTATTTGCTTTAATTGCTCCAAGATTCTGGCCGATGAGTTAGACTTTGATTCGTTTGGTTTAACTAGTGCATTTTTGTTATACAGTTGATTGGCAGTAAGTTTGTGTTGAGGAAAGTATCGAGGTATTTCTTTCAAGAAAACAACTGTGTGAAAGATGTGATGGTTAATTATTCTATAACATGGTTTTTAAAATGGTACTAAAAAAAGAACTCTTTCTCCCTCCTCGTTTTAAGAGTTTCCCCTCATTTTTCCCTTTTCCTCTTCTTCTATAGTAACTATTTTGATCGCTTCATTCTCCAAACTTACGACCCTTGACCTATCACTACCAATGACACAAATAAATGAGACAAAACTAGAGTAATTGTGAAGATGAAATGTTAAGAAAATGGAAAGTCTAAAATTTCCAAGAAAATAAGATTGCGCACAAGATATGATTTACCGATTGGTTGGATGTCTCTAAAACCAAATCATCCCATTTTTAAATTTTTTGGGGTAGGAAGTAGGAATCATTTACTGATTGATTGGATGTTTTCAACCAAAGCTTGGTTTTGGATGCTCGACTGAAAAACTATCAACGCCGCTTAATCAAGAAATTTTTGTCCTCTCTAAATTAAAAGTCCTTTCCGAGTTGTTTTTATATTATTTTTGTTCATATTTATTGTTTACTTTCTTTTATATAGGATTGGATTTTTGTTCATGCATCATAAAGGCCTTATTATTGCTGAAAATAAATAAATAACTGATTTGTTTAATTTCTTTAGTTTGGGGATGCAAATGGTTTAGTCATTCATCACAGTTGTCTTTATTCCTACAACCAAAGTTGAAATTTGGTTGGAAGATTGACTAATGAAGTGCTTTGCTTGATCCAACATTTCATCCTTTTAAGGTGAAAATCCCAAGTGTCATCCCTGAGTTTATCTTTTCGTTGATCACTTTGATTTTCTGGATTTCTTCATTAATTGAATATATACTTTTTCAACGAATCCTTCGGATTAACCAAAAGGGTTGAATTTATTTTTTGATTATTTTATTTTATTTGGTATACATAATCAATTAAATTTGAAGTGATTTAAAAAGAATACTGAAATGTGTTTTCAATTTACGTCAAAGTTCTTAGCTTAATTATGCGACCTAAAAGATAATATGTCGATTGGAAGTACTTGATATGTCAGGTTTATTAAGTACATTGATATTGCGAACCTTATGGTTATAAAGTTGAAACGATTTCTTTTGTTCTGAAATGCAATTATTTTTCGCACTAAAGTTGTTCTATTAAATAACAGGTATTGTACCTACTTTGTTGGCCCAATTGCTTCCATCTATCCGGCTCACGGTTATGTTTGTTAATGTATTCCTGGCAATGAACAATAATGGATTACTTTATATGCGTTTAGTTTGCAACGTCAAGCGATAAGTTTGCTTTGAATGTCTTGGGGGTTTTTTTTGATATAAAAATTTGGTTTCCTATTTTGCTTAAATTCGTCAATTATATTACTTTAGTGAAGGTGATGCTAAATCGTTGAATTATTTTGCTACCGTCATGCAAAGTTTTATTATAAATACGATGAGAAAATAGGCTCCTTATTAAAGGTTAATACCCTTTGTGTTTTTGTTTCAATGCAAAGTTTTATTACAACTACGATGAGAAAATATGCACCTTATTAAAGTTTTATTATAAATACGTTGAATTGTGTCAAGACCAATCATAGTAAATTAAACCAAAGAAGCAATATAAATGTTAACTTCGAAGTTATTTTGGTTATGTCAATCAAGCTTGCGAACTTATGCATACATGAATGCATAATGCATGGAGTACTCCGTAACACCCCATATTTTTAGTAACAATATTTAGGATATTTAATTAGTTAAATAAAATAAAATAATGTGTTGATTAAAGGATTGAGATTTGATTTTATTAAGGGGTAGCCATTCCACCTAACCAATGAATTAAAATAAGGGTTAAAATGAAATAAAGGAGGTGTAAAATAGGAAAGAGGTCATTCTTATACTCTAAACCCTTGGCCGTGTATCTCCATACACGTTCATTTCTCGTTTGTCAAAATTGTTCAAACTTAAGGCCGACCACCATTAACAAGAGCAAGAGGAAAAATATTAAAACAAGCTAAGGAAGAAGCTTAATCAAATCAAATTCATTCACATCTCAGTCTTTTTAATCCCTAAAGCTAAGGTGAATAATGTTTACATCTCATATTTCTATTGTTTTCGGTTTTAGGATGAATCCGAACTTATTTGCAATGTTTTGCCATGTTTTTGAATGATGGAATGATTATATATACTTGTTGGTGATTTATGCATGTTCATATTGATTTTATGACATGTTTTAATGTGAAAACCCTATTAAATAACATTCAAATGCCTTGAGAATTTTTATATAGACTAGAAATATTATTTTGGAGATGGGTTTCAATTTTCTGAATTTATGTGGAATTTATATAAATTTTCTAGTGAAGAAAATTTTATTTTAGGTTAAAAATTATATACGATTAAATAATTAATGGTTTGGGTCTGAAATTTATATATGTTAGAAAACATATAAAAAGTGATTTTCTTGAATTTTTGTAGAATTTTCCTAAGTGGTTTAATATGTATATAAAATTATTTAAGGTATGAGACTTAAATGTTTTATATATTTATAAAAGGAGAAGGGGCCTTTTGTAAATAAATTCAAATTGTTAATTCTGGAAAGTCGGTAGTACATTTTGAAAAGAGAAACTTGCAACCAATCACAATTTGATAAACAAGGCAGGTTGGGTACAAAGAAATAGTTAAAAGGGACTAATCTACATGTTTCCACTGTTTTGATGCTTTCGGCACCAGGTTCTGCCTCCTTACCTTCACCTTCGACACCATCGATACCAATGCACATGGTATTAGGAAACTGGTACATGGTGAATTGGATGTAGGCGGAAGGTATAGAGTCGAAACTAGGGGTTCCGAAGGGGTTGAGGCATTACTTTGCTTTAAAAAGAAAATGCGCATGCTTGCTTTCGACTAAGTAGCTTTCGACTAGATCAAATGGATTTAAAGAAATGGTTTTTATTGGGTTACACTTTTGTTTTAAATGACCGCTTTTGACTAAGTCGAAACCTTTTAACTGCCGCTTTCTACCTTTCGACTCAGAGGGGTTTTGAAATGGTTGTTTTGCTTTTTAAACTTGACAACTTCTCCAATGTTTTCGAAGGGATGGTTTCAACAACATCACTTCTTTACTTAGGAATGATTATGAAAGGAATGCTTTCGAATTTAATGGGTTTTTGATCTGTTTGCTCTACTTGAAGGCATAATCCAAATGGTTTCGACCGAGAGGGTTTTCAAAGATTTCGATGGAGTAAATTTTTGAATGGTTTCAAAAGGTTTCAACATGTTTTAAATTGAACCCAAAGGATTTCGAAAGGTTTAGTGTTTTAATGCTTTCGAAAGGGTTTTGAATGAAGGATTCGAAGGGGTGGTTCCCCAATGATTTTGAAAGGTTTTGAAGAAAGGTTTCCAATGGTTTCGAAGAAGTCGAAAGGGAAGGTTTTTCTAATTGTTTCGAAAGGATTAAAAGGAAAGGTTTTCCTAAGGTTTCTGTAACGACCCAGAATTTTGAACGATGATTTAATTTGAATCCCCGATTTAAATTTGAATTTGGCGATTAAATTATAAAATTTAATCGATTGGAAGTTGAATAAAAATTTGAATCTTCAAATTTAGGCCGATTAAAAATGTTTCAAATGCTTGAAAAATTCGTATTGATGATACTGAAGATAACGGAAGCTTCAGAATCTGATTTCAAACTATTCTGTTCAGTTTTGAATTTTATTGTTCGAATCGATATTTAAAATACAGCGTTCCGGGGCACAGTCTCGGAATTCGACGAAACCAGTTCCATTGGGTCCATAATATTGAATTATTGTCGGATTTCCAATTTCGTATCGTTCGGAGTTGTTGGGTGAGAATACGACACATAAAACGCGTTGAAAATGGTACCGGAACAAAATGAATTTAAAATTAAATTTTAAAATTTGAGCAAAAGACAGCATCCCAAAAATCACGCCTGAAAATCGTGGGAAAAGAAAAATTCGTGCAGGCACGATATTCTCCCTTGTTTCAGCCTGGAATCGCGCTTCCCACCTTAACTCACGCCTAAGAAAAATCACGCGCCCCTCTATTTTAAGTATCAAAACTCATTACTCCCAGATTCAAACCAAACAAAATATCCTCATTCGTAATCGAAAGAAAAAAAATGGCATCCTCTTCCGTTCGAATTCAAAGCGCTGCCCCTCTGTTTAAATCCAAATCAAGTTACCTCCCTCCTATCTGTTAATCGAATCGCGAGGCAACATTGATTTTGGGATTTTCGAGCTCGAAGTCGCGACGGAAGGGTGCAGCTCAGCATCACGCAATCGCGACTGATGGCGCGCATGGGTTAGGGATTCGCGAAGTGGTTTCTGGTAGTGGGATCGCGTGGAGTACGGTCGTGTGTCGAGCTTGGTGGTAGTTAGTTAGGGAAGTGTCGACGTCGTGGGAATGGTGAGGTCGAGGCACGGCGGCGACATCTGATTCGATGGGACTGGAAGTGGCGATCTCGGTGGAGCGGTGACCATCAGTCGAGTTCGCTGGTGGCGGCGATTAGGTGAAGGTCGACCTCGAAGTGGAATTGGGGGGATCTCGTGAGTGTCAGGCAGTAGGCTCGGGGTCGATTGAATCAAATAGGGGTTCGGCAGCGTTGGATTTGGAAGCGGCGACGATGCAGATAGGGGATGTGGGTCGCGATTAGGTGAAGGCAGCAGATCGGTGGCACTGGCGAGTAGATGTGGTCGTCGTGCCAGCGTGAGGGTCTCGAGTTGTTGGCGGAGTCGCTGGTTTGTTCAGTCTGGAAATAGCATCGATGCTTGATGTAGGCTGCGGTGACATTAGCAGTTAGAGTAAGATCGTGTTGGCCTTGAGGTGCCTGCCATGGTGACTGGTATCTGTAGCAAGGTAATTGGTAAATAAAAGAAATTTATTGCTTTAATTTAATATCAAATTTGTAAAAGGAAATTGTTAGAAACGCAATTTATTAGGTGAAATATATAAATATATAAATATATATATATGCAGTTAGGAAAAGTAATAATAGAAAATTTAGTTTTAAACTAAAATTTTAGTTAAACAAATTTGTTTAAGGAGAAAATTGGTTTAAATAAAATTATCAGCTAATCAAAACTATTAAACGATAATTGGTTGTTCGATTTATTTCGAATATTAACGAATTGTATAAATATTTATACTAGGTCAAAATCTGTAAAGAAATCAAGCCGAGAATGAAAATGGATGGCAAATTTGAAAGCTAAGGTGAGATTTTTCTCACTCAAAATGAAAGTGGAATTTTCAGTTATTGATTTGATTGATTTCTATTGGATGTGATATTAGATATAGTAGGATATATATATATATAGCAATATATACATATTGGCATATGTATATATTGGATTGATGATTTCCCGCCTCGTATAGCGGATGAGACCCTATTGCGCCGTTAGTAAGCGGATTTTTATAAAACCCATATACCGCGATAATTCCGTACTGGAGCGGAATTGGTATTGTGCTAACGTCTTTGGATGTAGGGAAACAGGTTGGAGGGATCCAACTGGATTCCTCAACGGTATTTATTTATTTATAAATATTGTGATGTATATTCTGTTATCATATGTTGATATATGATGTTTTGAATGTGTGATGGACTAATTGATGCTGTTGCATCATCGGATTCAGTTTTGAAGTTTAAAATAACATCTTTTACTTTAAAAAGGGTTTTTAAAGTGATCTTGTTAAAATAAACATTTTATTTGATCTTTGAGTTGATTCATTTCAAATAAATAAACGCCTAAAATTTATAATTATAAAATGTGAAGATATGAATTTATAATTATAAAATGTGAAGATATGAATTTATAATTATAAAATGTGAAGATACGAATTTATAATTATAAAATGTGAAGATATGAATTTATAATTATAAAATGTGAAGATATGAATTTATAATTATAAAATGTGAAGATATGAATTTATAATTATAAAATGTGAAGATATGAATTTATAATTATGAAATGTGAAGATACGAAATTTATGGATTGATAAATTTTGAAGTTATAAAATGTGAATGAAATTGTGGAATAAAAGATTTATAAGAAAATTTACTTATAAACTTGACTTTTTGCCCTTAGATGGAATATAAATAGAACTTGCTAATAAAAAATGATTTTTGAAGCTGAAATTGTTATGAAGTGTAAAAAAAGAAATTTATAAAAGTTGTTTTATAAATCTAAAATCACTCAATTTTGATAAATGGATTATAGAAGGTTATTTAAGAAGATTTATAAATCAAAGTTGTTATAAGAGAGAAATAGAATTTATAAACGTTGTTTTATAAATTCGAAATCAATTGAATTTGATAAATTAAATATAGAAGGTTATTAAAGAAGATATATTCACGATCTTGGATAGCGAATTATCTTTGAAATAAATGTGTAGAAAAGATTGAAATTTGGTTAAGTGAAGTATATTCACGATTTTGGACAGTGAATATATTATTGAATAAAATGGATTCATTTTTTGAAGAAGTGATATTAAAAATGAAGTTAAACATTTTAAAGATGTTTTAAAATGTATTATGAATCGAAAACATGGATTTCAACATTTTTATTGTTGAAATAGGCGTTTTCGAGAAATAAGGAAATGATGGACTATAACACTGTTGTTATAGTAAATGATTTTCGAAAGAAAATGTTTCATGTAGTATTGGGATTTATATATATCTATCTTAAAATCCGAATCCCTATACTAGTGATTTCGAGTCGTCGTAACGATGTTTTACGCAACATTCGTTTTGACTCAAATAGATGTTAAAATAAATGATTTCCTTAAAGAATGAATATATACTTAATATTGATTTAAGTATATTGAATATTTTCAAATGTTGAAAATAAATAGATTTGCGAAATACTTATTTTTGAATAAGTATGGAAATACTTTTCCAAAATGAAAAGAAACGTTTGAGATTTTATCTTCTTACAGATAAATTGAAATTGAATATTGAAAACGGTTTGAAAATCGAATATCAGTAGATATTTTGAAATATAAATTCAATATGGAGTTTATAAAGAAAAGGGAAACTGTTTAGAAAAATAAACGTTGATTTATTTTTGAAGTGTGGAAATTTTATATCTAGTAAAGATATTTTTGAAGATGAAATAATTTGGGAAATTTTTTTGGAATCTGATGATGTCGCGCATCTTTATTGATAGTTAAATAACCGACTATCAATAATTACCTTGAGTAGGTATTTGTTGTGAATTGGATGAATTTGAATGCCACACTTATTTTTAAATAAGCGCTCATTATTCGGGTTAGCCGGGAAAGGACCATGGGGTCGTATAACCCATTCCGAATATGTGATACGTCGTTATGAATTGCATTCGAAGACCGGTGTTGAAGACCTGATATTTTTGAAAACGGAAGGATTACCGTCGAGTTACTCTACATCGGCTGATCTCCGATTTAGAGGTTTTTATCACCCTTAGTGACGGGAAGTCCTGACGTGATTGAAAATTATCCGGAATTGCAAGGGCTTCGTGAGAAGTGCCTTCGGTTCTGTTCGATCCCGGAACAGACTTATATGGATCGTGTGTCTGACGTTACAATTTGAGATATAAAGCTGATTTCTTTCAAATACATTTCTGTTGGTGGCGGAGAATTTATTCTCTTAGCTTAACACCCTTCTCTGAGACGTACGAGCTCAGAGGTTATGTAGTTGAAATTTATCAGCGATATATCCCAATTTGGTAACGTGGCATACTGAGTGTTGCTGTGAAATGATCAGTGTTTGATCATTTGTGATATGATCATTTGTTTGATCTTATATCTTTGTGATCATAGGTTGATCATTTTTGTTTGACCCGAAGCAGGGCTTTTTGTAGAAAGCGTAACTTTGTGGACGAGACTTCGTCGAGCCTCACACCCCGGAAATGGTCGAAACAGGACGAATGCGGCAAGGTTCTAGGGAGTAGCGCCCCTTAGTGTATGTCATTCCTTCTGGATAAAGGTGGTATCATGGTATGGAGCCCAGATACTTAACCTCTGTGGTTGCTGCAAAATTTATTTCTTTGTGGTTGTTGCGAATCGGGGATCCTCGGGAAGATCGGTGACGATCGGGGGATGGCATACGCGTGTCAGTAGTTACCTATTTTTGCAGAGGTAACCCGGCCTTGTGTTGGCAGAGATCCGGTTAGGTTCTCGGGTCGTCTATTCCAGGGACGTACCCATCGTGGATAGGAAGTTCCTTAGCCTGACCATTTGTTGGAAATCCAAAGAAACAATACGAGCCTTTACGATTTCAATTGTATAACCTGTCTCCTCAGGAGGCAGCTATAGCAGGCATAATATAATGGTACCTATGCTGGCTAAGATTTATATTCTACTTTCAAAATGTTTTCCACTATGCACTAATAATAATATCAAAAAGAATTTGATTTTTGCGTAGTAAGCATCTTTGACTATCATAAGAAGAAATCTCCTCCAAGTCTGCGTTTGCATTGTGTGTGTGGTGGGAGGTCTTATGGTAGTTTCATTTTCCAAAAGCATTGCGAATTTACTTTAAAAATATTCCCTTGTTGTTTTTAAAGATATAACTGTTTTACGATCTCACACCAGTCACCATGACTGACTCGGAGTTTATTGTTCCCTTCTAAACTCTGGGTGCCCACCAATTTCCACACGGGCAGCCTAGAGTTATATTATCAGGATATTCAGGATATTCTGGAGCTTTGGAGATAAGCTGGAGGACGAGACGTAGTATTTGTATCTGATAATATTTATTCCGCTGTGTATTCTGTATGAGGACAAGTTTATATAACTGTCCATTGTTGTATATCGACTCTGATTGATGTATGTATAAACTGATAAAATTCTTTGTTTAAAAGATTACTGATTTATCTATTATATATTTTTCCGCTGCGATATGTGAGATTCTGATATTGTTTCCTGTTCTGATGTTGTTTTGTTGTTCTTCTCTTCTTTCTTCTACCTTCTTCTTCTTCTGCCTTTTTCTTTATCTAAAACCCTCACTATTGGAGTTTCCGGCACTCGATTGCTCGGCAGTCGATAAAGTGAGTATCGATGTCGAATTTTCGAAAGTCGAAAATTTCGGTATGTGACAGTTTCGAAAGGTAATGTTTAAAGGTTTAAAAGAAAGATGTCTAAGGTTTTTAAAGCTTTCAAAAGGAAGGATTTCCAATGGTTTCGAAAGGGTTTTAAGAGTGATTTCGAAATGAAGGTTTTGGTTTTTTGGCCTAGATTAAATAAAGGGTTTTACTTTGTTTAGAATGAGGTACTTTCAATGGTTTCGAAAAAGGTACTTTCAATGGTTTCGAAAAGGGTACTTTCAAAGGTTTAGATGTTTCATCAACTAAGATTTGAGTAAAGTATATATATATAACATGGCAAGGTGATTTTCAGTAAAGCATAGAATATATATAAATTTTCCTTGTTTGAGTTTGATTTAAAGGTTTTAAATCATTTTGAAAAGGTTTTTAAGGAAAATTATGGGAAGGGATCCCAAGGAAAAATGACTCAGATATTAGAATACCAGATGAGACTGGTATAGGGTCGCGCCATATACATTAGCTATTAGCCCTAGCTAATTTTGTCAAAAATTCCAATGTGTAGGGCTTTGTCACAGGTAAGACTAAAATTATGATTACACACAGAAAAGAATATATATATTTATATACAAATAGGTTATTGGTGAGCCCGCAAAACTATTAGGATCAGTTGACCCTGGGAGATGTTAAGTTAGGGATAGATCGTACAGAAGAGAAGTATTTAACATATAGTTAAGGACAGACCGTCTAGAAGAGGACTGTCTAATATATGTTAGATAAATTTTGATATATTGTCTGGTAGGCCCGAGTCAGCCCAAGTTTAATAGTTAGCCAAACAAAACTATAATGTTTGAACAAATAGTTCATTTATAACCTGATATGTATGTTTACATAATGATGCTTTACAGATTTTAACCAATTTTGGTTGTAGGAAAAGATTTGCAAAAGGTACATTTTAAAGGATGTTAGTGAGGGAAAACAAATTCCGCTAAGCGGCGTGGTCTCACTTAACATAATATAACCGAGATGTATAGTATTATTCACACCGGACTTTATGTCCGACTTGAAATTTTTGTTTCTCCTTAAACTCTCGGGTGCTCAAAATTGATTTGAGTAGGTTGAGGATTAAGGTTTACAGTTTTTAGAAATTTTGGCGAATAAAGCTTCCGGAGACGAGCAGATGGCTGACGGATAGCTAATTAGGAGTTATAGTTTTATTTTGTTTTGCTTCCGTTGTGTATATTAAGTCAAATATGACTATATTGACTCTGATCAACCACAGGGGCATCGTCATATGTTGCTCTTGGCATATTTTTGTAATGATTATAATTGATCTTTGCCTGGGAAACGTTAAGGGATTATGTAACTTAGATATGAATTTGTTTTGAAATGTAATTAGTAAAATGTTGTTTTTTGAATCTGTGATTTTGTTCTATTCAGGTGCTTCCGATATTATGGATACCAATAGCATTACCGTATTTTGTCACCAAAAGTTAATACTATTGATGACTGCAACATCTGTAGTGCTTAGTTTTTGGCCTCTAGATACGAGATGTTACAACTTGGTATCAGAGCATATGTTTATGAATAACTTTAAACTAGAAATGATTTTTGAAAACATAATCCTTATGAATTAGAGTAGGATTGGGGTATGGGATAACGCTATAGTAATGTACTTGTATTTGCTATATATAAGTAAACACTTTATCTCCAGTCTCCTATCTTTGTTAGGTTATTTTTCTGTATCTCATGAAGTTTGAATACAGATATGGAGGTAGAAGAGATAGAGTTAACCCAGGAGGGGAGGGCACCGATGGGAATGCCAGACCTAATGTGAGGAGGACCCAAGGTCAGGCACAAGCAGAGAATGTAGGTGTTGGAGTTCTGTAGATGGACATGGGAGCTATGTATAAGTTTTTTGTGAATATGATGCAAGCCGGAATTGCAGCTGGAGAAGTAGGAGGAGATGCTGCAGAAGCAGGAGTTCCAGAAGTTCCAGTAGTTAACAATTATGCTAAGTTGAGCAGATATTATACTAAGCTTGGAGGGAAGCCATTTATCGGAACCGAGGATGCTATAGAGGTGGAGAATTGGTTGCTACACTGTGAGAGAATCTTTGCAGACTTGGGGCTCAATGATGAGAAGAGGAGGAGGCTTGCTTCTAGACAGCTTCATGGAGCTGCTTTATTTTGGTGGAATAGTGTGACTGTGGCAGTGGATGAGGAGACCATGACATGGGTAGAGTTTAAAATGAGGCTTCAGGAGAGGTTCATGTCAGTAACGGCGCAGTCAGTTTTGATTTGGAAGTTTGCTGAGCTAGAACAAGGAGAGATGACTGTTCTGGAGTATGCTAGTAGGTTTAAAGAGTTAGCCAGATATGGTTATGCTGTTGTGGACACAGTGATGAAAAGGAATGAGAAGTTTATCAGGGGATGAGTTGGCTAGGGCTACCTTGCCGCACATTAGAGATCCCTGTGATGTGGTTGTTGAGATGTCATTGAGACATGAAGAGATGCTTGCTTGTCAGGAGAAAAATAAGGTGAAAGAAGTCCAGGTTGGGCAAGGTTAGAAGAGGAAGTTCTTTCACAAGAAGGGTGCTCAGAAGGGTGGAGCAGCCAAGAAGGGGAAGCCTGAGGTGGTCTATTTCAAGTGCGATAAGAAGGGTCATTTCGCCGATGAGTGTCATACTAGAAAGGCAAAGGAGGTGACCGAAAAGAAGAACATCAGATGCTTCAACTGCGATCAGATAGGCCACTATAAGAAATAATGCAAGGAGCCCGCTAAGGATGGAAAGGGCAAGGTGTATGCATTGGAGTTTGCTGCTTTGAAGCCAACAGCTCAGGAGAAAGGAAAGGCAGTTTTGGGAGGTAAGATTTAGATTCATGGTATGTCTGTTAGCGTTCTATTTGATACTGGTGCATCGCATTCTTTTATATCTAGATGTTTGATAGATGAGCTTAACCTAGAATCCGCATATTTAGTTACTTTCTTATGGGTTGCGAATCCAAAAGGAGGGTATGCAACTCTAGGGTTGAGATATGACCAGTTAGAGTTTGACTTGTTAGGTCATACTTTTGTTTACAGTTTGTATGTGTTTGATTTTATAGGGTTCGGGATTATTCTTGGGATGGATTGGTTAAGCGAGTACGATGCTATGATATTTTGCCAGGATAGAAAAATATCTCTTAGATACCCTGATTATAGCGATAGGATTGTTTATACCGTAGAAGGTTCTAGCGGTGAGGTGAATGCTTTGTTGGGTGTTATGGAGTTGGAAGATGAGCTAAGTCGAGTTTTCGTGGTTAGAGAATTCGTGGATGTTTTTGAACCTGTAGTTGGATTTTCACCAAAGCGAGCCATTGAGTTTAAGATTGATAGACTTGGTTCCGGGAGCAGAACTAGTGAGTAGGCCGCCAAGCAGAATGACCTCTACAGAGATGAGGGAGTTGAAGGCGCAGTTGGTGGATTTAGAAGGCAAGAGTTTTATCAGACCGAGTAGTTCACCTTGGGGGGCAGCCATAGTGTTGGCTATGAAGCCGGACGAATCGCTGAGGCTATGTATCGATTATCGTAAGTTGAATGAGAGAATGATAAAGAATCGATATCCATTGCCCAGAATTGATGATTTGTTTGACCGGTTGAGTGGAGCCAAGATATTTTCTTAGTTAGATTTGGCAGCAGGTTTCCATCAGCTCAGAGTAGCAGAGGATAGTATACCTTTGACGGCGTTTATGACCAGATATGGATCGTACGAATGGTTAGTTATGCCGTTCGAACTGACTAATGCGTCGACATTCTTTGTGGATTTGATGAATCGAGTTTTCCGAGAGCACTTGGATAGGTTCATATTGGTTTTTATAGATGATATATTGATATACTCTAAGGATGAGAAGGAGCATGAAGTTCATCTTAGAGTGGTGCTTGAGACGCTGAGGCAGCATCAGCTAAAGGCGAAGTTTTTCGAAGTGTCACTTCTGGAAGAAGGAAGTGAAGTTTCTTAGTCATGTAGTCTCAGAGAAAGGGTTGTCAGTAGATCCAACTAAGACTGAAACGGTGAATAGTTGGAAGAGACCCGAGACAGTAACTGAGATAAAGAGTTTCCTTGGATTAGCTGGTTATTACCGAAGGTTCGTTAAGGATTTTTCGCGGATAGTGGCACCGGTGACCAAGCTTACGAGAAAGGATGTGAAGTTTGTATGGACTGATAAATGTGAGGAAGCATTCCAGAGTTTGAAACACTTATTGACCCGTGCACCAGTTTTGGTTGTTCAGGAAGGGAATCGGGATTTGGTGGTTTATACAGATGCGTGTGGAACAGGGTTAGGAGCGGTGCTGATGCAGAGAGGTAAAGTGATTGCCTATGCTTCTAGAGAGCTTAGACCACATGAGGTCGGATATCCGACGCATGATTTGGAATTGGCTGCAGTTATTTTTGCTTTGAAGGTGTGGAGACATTACCATTTGGGAGAGAGGTTTGAGTTATATATAGATCATAAGTTGCTGAAGTATTTGTTCTCTTGGAAGGAGCTGAACATGAGATAGCAGAGATGGTTAAAGTTTATTGCTGCTTATGATTTTGGGATTGAGTATACACCGGGGAAAGGCAACCAGGTTGCTAATGCACTTAGTAGAAAGCATTAGAATGCAGTGTTGGCAATGATTGCTAAGTGGAAAGATTTGGAAGCATTAGCAGATTGCAGAGTGCAATGGAGATCTGAGGTTGGGTCTAGTGGAGAAACCGTAGTGTTATCTTGTTTGGAAGTTTGACCGGTGATGATCAAAAAGATTGCTTCTAAACAGGAAGAAGATCCTGTATTAGCTGAACGGATCAAAAAGTTAAGAGATGGAACCGAGAGCGATGACTTGAAAGATTTCGGTCTTGACCAGAATGGGTGGTTGAGAAAGAATGGAATATTATGTGTTCCGAGTGTAGGAAACATAAGGAAAGAAGTTTTGGAAGAATGCCATCGTTCGGAGTTCACTATTCATCCGGGAGGAACTAAGATGTATCAGGATATGAAGAGAAGTTTCTTCTGGAAGGTATGAAGCGAGATATTGGTTTATGGGTAAAGCAGTGCTTGAATTGCCAAAAGGCAAAGGCCGACACACCAGAAGCCAAGTGGATTGCTTTAGCCATTGGATATTCCGGTATGGAAATGGGATTCTATTTCCATGGATTTTATTGACGGGTTGCCAAGGTCGAACAGAGGAAATGAAAGTATATGGGTTATAATGGACAGATTGACCAAGGTGCCCATTTCATTCCAGTTAAGTCAACTAGGACGACACCTGTTTTCGCGAAGTTGTTTATGAAGAATGTAGTTAGACCGCATGGAATTCCTAGTAGTATAGTTAGTGATAGGGATTCCTTATTCACTAGCGAGTTCTTAAAGAGTCTACAGGAAGTTTTGGGAACCAAGCTCAAGGTTAGTATCGCTTACCATCCACAGACAGATGGGCAAACGGAAAGAGTTAACAAAATCTTGGAGGATTTGTTAAGAGCTTGTGTATTAGATTTCGGGGGATCATGGGAAGACCATCTGCATTTAGTCGAGTTTTCGTATAACAACAGTTATCAGACTAGTATTGGGATGGCATCGTTTGAATCTTTGGAAGGCCATGCAAATCTCTCGTATGTTGGTTGAAGACCGAGGATAGTTTGGTTCTTGGTCCAGATTTGGTTAGGGAAGCTGCAGAAAAAATTAAGGTCCTTTAGGCTAGAATGAAGGAAGCTCGGTCTAGGCAGAAGAGTTATACAGATAAAAGACAGAAAGATTTAAGTTGGAGATCAGGTTTTTGTTAAGGTGTAACCGATGAAGGGCGTGATTAGATTTGGAAAATCGGAGAAATTGGCATCGAGATTCGTTGGACCTTTTCCTATTGTTGAGAGGATCGAGAAACTCGCATATAGAGTCGAGTTACCGAGCAGTTTGGCAGGAGTCTATGATGTTTTCCATGTTTCTCATCTCAGAAAGTGTGTTAGAGACCCGAAGACTACTATTGCACCGACTATGCTAGATGACTTAGTGGTAGAACCAGACTTGACTATAGTGAGAAAGCCGATTCGTATTGTTGCGAGAGATGAGAAGAGACTTAGAAACAAGACAGTCAGATTAGTGAAAGTCCAGTGGAGTGACGATGAGAGAGACTATACTTGGGAGACTGAAAGCAGGATTAGAGATACTTGTCCTGACTTGTTTGATGGTATGTTTTACCTCTTTGATTGATGTACTATGTACCTTATCGTAATTTCGAGGACGAAATTCTTTAAGGAGGGGAGTTTGTAACACCCCATATTTTTGATAACATCATTTAGGATATTTAATTAATTAATTAAATTAAATAATGTGTTGATTAGGGGATTGAGATTTGATTTTATTAAGGGGTAGCCGTGCCACCTAACCAATGAATTAAAATAAGGGTTAAAATGAAATAGAGGAGGGGTAAAATAGAAAAGAGGCCTTTCTTATACCCTAAACCCTTGGCCGTGTATCTTCATACACGTTCATTTCTCATTTGTCAAAATTGTTCAAACTTAAGGCCGACCACCATTAACAAGAGCAAGAGGAAAAAGATTAAAACAAGCTAAGGAAGAAGCTTAATCAAATCAAATCCATTCACATCTCAATCTCTTTAATCTCTAAAGCTAAGGTGAATAATGTTTACATCCTGTATTTCTATTGTTTTTAGTTTTAGGATGAATCCGAACTTATTTGCAATGTTTTGCTATGTTTTTGTATGATGGAATGATTATATATACTTGTTAGGGGTTTATGCATGTTCATATTGATTTTATGATGTGTTTTAATGTGAAAACCCTATTAAATGATATCCAAATGCCTTGTGAATTTTTATATAGACCCAAAATATTATTTTTGAGTTGGGTTTCAATTTTCATAATTTTCTGAATTTATGTGGAATTTATATAAATTTTCTAGTGAAGAAAATGTTATTTTGGATTAAAAATTATTTATGGTTAAATAATTAATGGTTTGGGTCTGAAATTTATATATGTTAGAAAACATATAAAATGTGATTTTTTGGAATTTTTGTAGAATTTTCCTAAGTGTTTTAATATGTATATAAAATTATTTAAGGTATGAGACTTAAATGTTTTATATATTTATAAAAGGAGAATGGGCTTTTTGTAAATAAATTCAAATTATTAATTCTACTAAGCCGGCAGTACTTTTTAGAAAGAGAAACTTGCAACCAATCACAATTTGACAAACAAGGCAAGTTAGGTACAAAGAAATAGTTAAGAAGGACTAATCTACATATTTTCCACTGTTTCGATGCTTTCGGCACCAGGTTTCGCCTCTTTACCTTTGCCTCTGACACTGTCAAAACCAATGCATATGGTATCAGGGAATTGGTATGAAGTGAATTGGTTGTAGGCGGAAGGTATAGAGTCGAAACCAGGGGTTTTGAAAGGGTTGAGGCATTACTTTGCTTTAAAAAGAAAATGTGCCTGCTTGTTTTCGACTAAGTAGCTTTCGACTTGGTTAGCTTTCGACTATGTCAAATGGATTTAAGGAAATAGTGTCGATTGGTTGCACTTTGGTTTTAAATGACTACATTCGACTAAATCGAAACCTTTTAATTGTCGATTTCTACCTTTCGACTCAAATGGGTTTCGAAAGGGTTGTTTTGCATTTTAAACTTGACCACTTCTCCAATGCTTTCGAAGGGATGGTTTCGAATCCATCACTTCTTACTTAGGAATGATTATGAAAGGAATGCTTTCGACTTTAATGGGTTTTTGATCCTTTGCTCTACTTGAAGGCATAATCCAAATGGTTTCGACCGAGACGGTTTTCAAAGGTTTCGATGGAGTAAATTTTCGAATGGTTTCGAAAGGTTTCAACATGTTTTAAATTGAACCCAAGGCTTTCGAAAGGTTTAGTGTTTTAATTCTTTTGAATGATGGTTTCGAAGGGGTGGTTCCTCAATGATTTCGAAAGGTTTTGAAGAAAGGTTTTCCAATGGTTTCGAAGGAGTCGAAAGGGAAGGTTTTTCTGGTTGTTTCGAAAGGATTAAAAGGAAAGGTTTTCCGAAGGTTTCAAAAGGTAATATTTAAAGGTTTAATAGAAAGATGCCTAAGGTTTTTTAATGCTTTCGAAAGGAAGGGTTTCCAATGGTTTCGAAAGGGTTTTGAGAGTGGTTTCGAAAGAAAGGTTTTGGCCTTTCGGCCTAGATTAAATAAAGGGTTTTACTTTGTTTAAAAAGAGGTACTTTCAATGGTTTCGAAAGGGGTACTTTCAATAGATTCGAAAGGGGGACTTTCAAAGGTTTAAATGTTTCATCAACTAAGATTTGAGTAAAGTATATATATATATATATATATATATATATATAACATGGCAAGGTGATTTTGAGTAAAGCATAGAATATATATAAATTTTCCTTGTTTGAGTTTGATTTAAAGGTTTTCAAGGAAAATTATGAGAAGGGATCCCAAGGAAAAATGACTCAGATATTAGAATACCAGATGGGACTGGTATATGGTCGCGCCCTATACATTAGCTATTAGCCCCAACTAATTTTGTCCAAAATTCCAGTGTGTAGGGCTTTGTCACAAGTAAGACTAAAATTATGATTACACACGGAAAAAAATATATGTTTGTATACGGATAGGTTATTGGTGAGCCCGCAAAACCATTAGGATCAGGTGACCCTAAAAGATGTTAAGTTAGGGACATATCGTCCAGAAGAGAAGTATTTAACAGATAGTTAAGAACAGACCGTCCAGAAGAGGCTGTTTAACAGATGTTAGATAAACTTTGATATATTGTCTGGTAGGCTCTAGTCAGCCAAAGTTTAATAGTTAGCCAAACAAAACTATAATGTTCTAACAGATAGTTCATTTATTACCTGATATGTATGTTTACATAATGATGTTTTACAGATTTTAACCAGTTTTGGTTGCAGGATTTTTTTTGCAAAAGATATTTTTTAAAGGATGTTAGTGAGGGGAAACCCGTTCCGCTAAGCGGCACGGTCTCACTTAACATAATATAATCGAGATGTATAGTATTATTCGCACCAGGCTTTATGTCTGACTCGAAGTTTTTGTTTCCCCTTAAACTTTCAGGTGCTCAAAATTGATTTGAGCAGGCTGAGGGTTATGGTTTACATGTTTTAGAAATTTCGGCAAATAAAGCTTCCGGAGACGAGCAGATGGTTGATGGATAGCTAATTAGAAGTTATAGTTTTATTTTGTTTTGCTTCCGTTGTGTATGTTAAATCAGATATGACTATATTGACTCTGATCAACTACGAGAGCATCGTCATATGTCGCTCTTGGCGTATTTTTGTAATGATTATAATTGATCTTTGCTTGGGAAACATTATGGGATTATGTAACTTGGATATGAATTTGTTTTGAAATGTAATTAGTAAAATGTTGTTTTTTGAAATCTATGCTTTTGTTCATATTCAGGTGCTTCTGATATTTTGGATACCAATAGCATTACCGTATTTTGTCACCAGAAGTTAATACTATAGATGACTACATCATCTGTAGTGCTTAACTTTTGGCCTCCAGATACGAGATGTTACATACTCTTTGTTATGATTTATTGTTGGCTTTTGCACTTTGACCTGTCATATAACTATTGCTATTCATATATATCAATTAATTTCATAAAGGAAATAATGCCTGCGATGTCAATTTTGCATTACACTTTAGATGTGCGTAAGTTTTGGTAAAATAAATTGACTATGAATAATAATTGGCATTTAGATTAACATGCAAAAATTTTGTATAAATATCTTAACATGTACATAGACCTTGAATTATAAATAAGTAGTTAGGAAACTATATTACAATTAAACTCAGAGGAGGTTTATTTTACCATGTCAGTAAGCAATACACTTGCATGCATGTTGGATCTCCATGATATTTTCCAATTAGACAAGGATTTCATCAATATATATTCATAGAATATTAAGAAAAAGGTTTGTGTTGGCTCTTTTTGGAAGCAAAATAGACGGTTGGATCTTGGATGCATGCAGTTTCAAATGTGTAGCTACTTGCATTAGGTTCATTCATGTTGGTACAAATATCAAGTTGCTATATATGATCACTTTACTGTATGTGTAAGCCTTTATGTGCAACTATTCTAGCATTCAAGTTTGAATCATATGCACTAAATTCTGATTACTAGGTTTAAACTGAGAGATTTTATTTTAATTTCTTTATGAAAGTAATGTCTAAATTGTGAAGGTTGAAACATCATTTGTTCACCGTTGTGAAATCAATGTATAAAGAAGAAATGAGGTAATTTTAGATGTAGGACTAGATTGAGAAATTTAATGCAATAGAAACTAACTTTTTCTGTATTTCTTATGTGCAGCTATGTTGGTTGAAGGTGCAAAGGTTGATTGGGATAACGTAGAACCAGGGAAGAAGCTACTAACTAAATGCAGACGAGTGATATTTTATGTTTATGCTACCATGTGGCATGAATGTTTGAAATTGTATTTGTCTATTTTATTTTCAGTACTTTGAATTTAATGATGAGACATGCTTACATAATTTTTATAGGTCTGGTGTACAATTACTCACTTTAGATGATCACACTGCGTGCTTAATATGTTGGGCGTAGAGGTAAATCAGATAAGTGTACTTGTGCAAATAAAAGTTTATGTAGTTATTTCCATCATGTTTAATATATATTTAACATGCATGATTAAAAAGAACATTGTATAGCATGGTTTTGTATTTATGATCAATATACGTACTACTTATCTGTCATATCTCGAAAACAGGGTTTTCTAATACTGTATTGCTGTTTTGCTTCCGTTGTAATACTTTTCATACCAGCAGGTTTCTCACACTTTTATCTAACCAATGTAGTAATTTATTATGCTCAGTTGCTACTGTGCCGACGTCATTTGATACTGAAACACACACACACACATGTGATATAAATTTAATCTCAGTGCAAGCTTACTTTTTTGAGTTGGTTTTCGCCTTTTTATCTGTAATCTACATCTATGCTGCCCAATATTTAAAAGATAATTTTGTCCATGTAATTATGTGTTGCTTCCAATGAATTTATACCACATTACAACTAAACCACCATTACATTGATATATGTTTCTTCTTTATGGGCTGCATCCATTATTTATAGTTGAGGAAAGACTGATTAGGCTACAATGTTGCTGTGATGCTCTAGATCTATGTTCTAAAATTATTGCTATATTAAATCTTTAAAGTTTAATATGTTGACATACTTACTGTACCATAATTTACTATTTCCCTGTATATTCACTATGTTTTGATCACAAATCAATATATTATGAATATCCTATACGTGAATGTTGACTTCTCTGCATTAATTATGCAACACACTGAAAATAAATTACAAAAAATATGGAGCTAATAAGGCGATCTACAGGTCTAATATTCAAATTTTAAGCCTATACAAATTTGCTTGCATGCCCATTTTATTTGTTTTTCTACAAAATGTAAAACTACAATGTGTACGGGTTCACACTAGTTTTTTATAATTGGAGAGGTGCCGAGGACTTTAAAACATGGTTCCCTTAGTATTATTTACCCAAAATAATGGTGATACTCGTATGTTTTTTATCAGTATATTCGTTTGACATATGCATACAAATTTTCTTTTTCCACTCTGTTTTGTATACTTCAAGCTTTTCTTTAACATTTTCTACTTCCTTCATATGAAAAATATTTTGAATCTCGTGATACCTCGGAAGCTTTAAACAGTTTCCATAAGTACAAATATCATCCACCATAATACTAAAGAAATGGCATTTTACCAAATTAAAAAGAAAAGCATCAGCATAAAAAAACTAAGAGATTTTCAAGAAAACATCTTTTATGTCTTCCTTCTTTTTCTTTTTATAGAAAAAAAACCCACTTTCGTAAGCTAGGGATGTAAGAAAGTTCGTCATCACGTTACCCCTTTAAACTCAGACCCTCACAGAGCCACTTTTCGACATAGAGTTTGATATTTTTTGTTTTTAATTTTTACTTGCAATAGCAATAGTTTTATTGACATCTTCATTAAGATTGTCTACCTCGTCATCATTATCAAAGGCGTTACATTTACTTTTTTCAACGCATTTATGAATAATGCGACTATTTTTCTAATACACTATGACAAACTTTCACATTTTTGGAAGTTTGTGCTAAGGTAATGTTTCATTCTGTAAATTCAACCAGTTATTACCATTGAACAATAACTACAACGATTAACTTTTTTTATCATTTTCCTTCACATGCCTCCAACAATCCCAAGTGATAAAAGTACCTTTAGGCATTTGCAATAAAAAATTAATATGTTAATATATTTGTTTCAAATTCAACGATTTTATAGCAACTGTGTATAACAAATATATAACTTTACACTACAATTTTGGCCGACTTCACAAAACTTTATAGTACTGGAAAATAACTTGCTTATAGTTATTCACAACTTTAATTAATAACAGTAAAGCAAAAAATTAGTTTGATTCTACACACTACTAGAAAAATGCTAAATTCCGACGGAGGGGGGCGACGGCTTCCGACGGCTTTCGATGGGCCGTCGGCGGCCGTCGGAAATATGCGATTATCGCATAGCTGCAGTCGAGAGCTTTCTTCCTCCTCCTCTCCATACAAAAATTCTACCAAAAAACCCCCAAATTCAACCTCCAAGCTTCCAATCCCTAATTTCTAGCTTCCGGATCTTCCAAGGCTCCCTAATAAAACTCCATTACTCTTAATCTCAGGTATAATATCTTATTTTTATGAAAAATTCAGTTTTTATCCTAATTCTAGATTTGCATAAATTGATAAATTAGGGCGAATTAGTGATTGCAATTGTTTCCAATAGCGTAATAACGGTTTATAGCATCACATGGTATACCGATTTCATCTTTTATCGTGAAATTGTGAAAAACACGTATAATTTGTGGTTGTTCATGTATATGTAATTGTTGTGTATGCCTTGATTCGACGATTGTATACGTTATTTGGAATAAGATAAATTGATTGAATGAACTAGGAGTATTATATTGTGCGCGTATTTACTTATGAAACAAAAAAAATGCATTACTCTAAATTATAATTATTTGTATTGAAAAATGACAAAAATGTTAAAACAGCCTTAAGTTGATGTAATACGTTGAATAAATGTGTTAAATTAGTATATATTTTTGTAAATGTGAACAGTGAGTAAAACTGTATTTTTTCGTAAAATGCGCGCATGTAACTGACAAACGTCCCTTAGAGAGTTTTTGGCCCCGTATGACGAGTGTTGTACATGATCGTTGTATAAATAGTCGTTTTTTCGAAAAACGACCATTTATATTCATCTGGTACAATGTTTGTCGGATTTGTCCCTGTATTGGACAATTTATGAACATAGTAAGCATTTACATTTTGTATACTACTTCGTCTCAAACGGTTCATAAAATTTCGGCCTAACTTTTCTTTTTTGTTTCCTGCGTACACGCATTTGTGTACAATGCAGGGAACAAAAGGGAAATGCTGCCGAAATTTTGTTGAATCGTTTGAGACGAAGTAATATACGAAATGTAAATGCTTACTGTGTTTGTAATGGGAAGTAGGATGCCTGACCAATGAAAAAAAATTATATATATTTTTAAACGTTACGTTACAAAATAAAATGTGCCCTATTTGAAAATATTTTTAAATTTGTGAAGCTGTTCTTTAAATTCAATATATTATACGACCATGAAAATAATCTTTTTCGAATTTGTATTCTTCAAAATAAATATTAAATTTTGAACTTCTCATTTTGTCAAATAGGAAAAATGATTGATTATTTTGTTGATCGGAGGAGATGGATGTACCAAAGAAAAGGACTGAGGGGCTCAATAAAAGAAGATTTTTATAATGGTATAAACGTGTTTGTTGAATTCGCTTTAAGTAATAACGGAAACGATCCAGAAATTCGTTGACCGTGTAGTAGGTGTAGACATTTGAAGTATTTGATACCATATATTGTGAAAGTTCATTTGTGCAAACACGGTTTCGCACCCGAATATTATGTTTGGGATCGGCATGGAGAAGTTATAACAAATACTTCTGTAGAGTCTGAAAGTGTCGTTAACGAAATAGTTTCAACGACCCGTATAGAAAATATGGTCGAAGATGCAGCACGATCAATGTTTCCTATGGTTGAAGTTGACGACGATGATGGAAATGTTGAAGAACCAAATATTGAAGCTAAATTTTTTTATGATTTACTAGATGCAGCTAAGAAACCTATTTGGGATGGTTGTAAAAGCGGCACTCAGCTGTCAGTAATCGCAGAATACATTGTGATGAAATCAAAATACAACATCACTGAAGCTGGGTTTACGGCTGTTGTACAAGCTGCAAAAAGACATATACCGCCCGATAATCTAATGTGTTAAAAAATTAATTTGACGTGATCGAAAAATAATGTATCAAATTTTGAATGTACAGGCATAGTCGGATAGAAACTCTGCAAATAGAAATAAGAATTCCGTCACTCATCGCGGAGGATCGAAGTCGTTTCAGCAGTATCGGCAGGAGTTGGTAAATTTACTGAATAATAAATGTAAATAGTTTATACTATATGATTTTAAAAGTATAATAATTGTATGTAACAATCAACTTCAGGAAGCCGAGTCACATGGTCCTGTCAGCTATATGGACGTGTTCACCCGTACGCATGCTGTCGAGCATGTTAATCCAAACGGGACTGTTTCGTACACATGGCAGGACGATAAATCCAGCAAAAGTCATGTAAGCATATTTCATTTTATTCAGTATTAGTAATTGTTAAACTATAATGACATAAGTTATGATATTATTAATTTGTTAATGCAGGAGAAGTTTATGGAGCAGCGACAGAAACTCCTTGCTGACACGGGTCGAGATCAGCTGACGACCAATGAGGAGGACGTTATTTTTGAGTCCGTTATGGATCCAGCAGAGCATGGTCGACGATACGAATTTGGCAATTTAGCGGTAAATAATTTACTTTTTCTTAAGATACTTAAAATATGATATTTTGACCTTTTCAAAACAATAAACTTGGATTTTATTTATTTTTTAATTATTGCAGTCCAATAGTCAGAGTAGGGGACGGCAGAGTAGACCTCAGAGCGATCTAGCAGATATAGAAGAATTGCGGACTAGAGTTTCTCAGTTGGAGGAGCAGAACCGTCAACAGACCATGCAGACCGCACAGTTGTTAGAGTACATGCAGTAGTTTGGTGGTCGCTTTCCTTTCTCGGCTGGCTCTGGATCTGGAGGAGATTGATTCATTGCTTGCTTGCTTGCTTGTTCGTTCAGGTATGTTTTGTTTTACTTTAGAATGATTTGGTAGACGGCGTAGGTAATTGTTGATTTATGTATAATTATGTTTGATACACTTGATTCTATGGTTGTATGAAGACGTGTATGAGAATATTGATGAATTTGTGTATTAACAACATGGTAGAACAGTTATTGTTAGGATTATTGTTAATGTTGGAATGGTTATGTATATTTTGATGTAATTTTATTTATTTGTATGTTTATTGAATATTTTGTAGTTTGGGTTTGGATATTTGGTTGGATTATAGTATATTGGATTGTGCAGTATTGATATTATAGTGTTTGGAAGAGAAATGTGGTTGGAAGGCTCTATTTGCAGCAAATTAAAAAAAAACAGCAGATTTCCGACGGCTTCCGACGACTTATAGGTCAAAATTTTCGACGGCTTACGACGAATACTGACGGCCTGTACTCATCTCCAGCCTGGTTTTCTTCAACTTCAACTTTTGTTTTCTCCATTCTGCTTTGAAGCTTGGTATGTAAGATCAACAATTTATAAGGACAGTGCTGCCAAATGGTAACGTGTATTGAGATGAGTGTTACGTCATGAGTTTGTAGTTTATTGGTGTCGTAGATCGACATTCGTAATTAAGTGGGCCAACTGTTTACCCAAGCACAAAGCAGGGTGGTTGGATATGGACATAAACTCTTTTCTTTTTATGCTGCATTTCACGTGACTTATTTTACACCATTTTCTTTTGCCGGCATGAAATCGGCGTCACCGTGTACGATCCTACAACAAGGTTATCCCAATGATATATACGCAATTACTTTTAAGAAAAAAAAATAAAAACTGGAAAAAAAAATGAATTCCTCCAAACAAAATTTTATTACTTCATCAAAAAATTACAAACAAAACTTCTAAAAATTTCGAAATAATCTCAATTCCGAAAACTCTAATCTAACATCACAATGATACTTAGACAAGTCTATTTATAACAAAATATTACTTGTTCTCAAATCATCATTTTTATGACAGCAAATAAATTGTTTCATCTAATTTAAAAGAGTAAATTCTTCTTTTTTGTTATGATATGTATATCCATACATGCATATTTTGTTGAGTAAGTCCAAATATGTCTTTCCTTTATTTTATATATTAGTTTTTTAAATGTGATTTTGTATCACAAATCACAAAACTTCACATTGATGCAAACTTAGTTCACAGTTAAAGAAAGAAAAAAAATCTATATAAAGAAAGAAATATACAGCAGGAAGAGGAGTCATAGTATGAAAAAATAAGAAAGAGCAATGTTTCTCTCACCATCAGCAACTTGCAATACTTGTTCGGTCCTCTTTTCCTTGTTCTTTTTCTAACTGTTTCCCTTCTCTGAGTATGCGTAGTTTTATTTTTCAAATTTTATTTGTTTGGGTTTTGTTATTCAATTACATTCCCTTAAATAGGATTCACTTTTACCGGATATAACCCTTCAAAGTTTCTAAATGGTCAAGTTTCCATCTTTTCACTTTCTAATGGCATCTTTTGATGCTTGCTTTCTCTTATGTTCTTATTGGATATGAATTTTCATAGGGCTTCCAATTTTAGATTCATATACGAACCGATGAGTTTCAAAAATTAAGGTCACCGATGTTAAGAAGTAGAACCATTAGATCCATTCATTTCCAACGATATTTGCCATTTTATACAAATTACAGAATTTTTATATTTCATGATTTATTCTTCGTGTCAGATTAGGAGCTATCCAACTCAATTTGAACCGTGATTTAGACCATACGATTTAATGATCTTTGACAACCTTGGGTAGAAGTATATAGCTATAAAGACTACCGGCTGAAAAAATGGATGCTATATAATTAAAATAGTTATGATCTTTCATGTACAAAGTCTAATAGTCATCCCGATTGAAACAATGAAAGCATTTTGACAATACCTTAAAAAAATATGGACATTGGTAACCACAAATTTATAATTAAAAAGGTATTATCATTTTAAAAGTTTATTACAAAAGCACCCAGAAAAAATCTTCTGAATACCATAACTAAAGGCCACCACACAAACTTTTTCTACGTGTTTACTAATAACATACATTATTTTGTTTTATCAAATAGGCACTCAAATACCGTTCGATTGTTTATCACCGTATGACGATGAACGGCCTTTGGAAATTAAAGTTGCAGGGTTGTTTGTGCCGTACAGCAATAAACGACCGTCGAAAATAAAAAACACACGGCCGTTTAGAACAGAATGAAAAAGTTGAATTTGATGTTAAGTAGTATATGAAAATTTGATATATATATATATTTAAAAAATTGGTAGGCAAAAGCATAATTTTATGTGTAAATAGCAGCACACTTCCAAAAACTAAAAAATAATCAAATTGAAAATAATCTATTTGTGTTATGATTTAAATTGGTTATGATTCAAATGGGATAAAATTTGTTGTTGCCAATATAATATATGGCTATTTTACCCAAAACAGCTAGGTGTCGCAGGTTGATAAAATGCTACACAAGTAGATGGAAGATAAAGTCGCATGTTAACAGTAAATGAAGCTATGGTAAGTTGAGATCCAGGAAAGCCATCGCATGATGATACTAAGTAGAGCCATCATACTTTGAAGCTAAAAACTATCACAAGTTGATGATATAAGCAATCGCAAGTTAAGGCTGTAAGATATCACAGGATGATGATATAAGCCATCGCAAGGTTGAAAGCAAGCCATCACAAATTGATGAAGGATAAAACTATCGGAAAATGAAGGCCAACATGAGCTATCGCAAGTTGATAATGGATGAGCTATCGAAGGTTGAGGTCTTCAAAGACATCACATGTTGATTAGATGAGTTATCGAAGGTTGGGGTCTTCAAAGCCATCGCATGTTAATTAGATGAGTTATCAAAGGTTAGAGAGCCATCGCATGTTGATCAGATGAGCAATCAAAGGATGGTGTCTCTAAAACTATTCAATGATGATTAATTAAGCTATCGAAGGCTGACACTTTGAAGCTATTGTATGTTGAAGACATAAGGAAGCTATTGCCTAATGAAAATTTAGGAGCTATCGCATGTTGGGAGCTAGAACTATCACATGTTGGGAAGCACAACACCAAAAATAGTACTAACTGACCATGTGGCATTTTGCCACTAGGTTAACCATGCTTCATCATCATGAAGAAGTTGAAGAAGAATTGTGCCACATGTCATCTCGAGCATGTGCCATGTCAGTAAATTACAACCTTTGATTCTGCTAGATGACATATGTCATGAATATAAAGGCTGAAGTTTTCTATAAATAGGCATGTACCCACTACTAGAAAGAGGCTAATTCCTAGTTGTTCTTCCTTATTTTACATTTGCATATGTGTATAACCCAAAAAGCTTGAGATTGTGATTTCAATGTTTGCTAGGTCAAATCAGGATTGAGATTTTATTATTGAGAACTCGAATAAATTCTTCTTTGCATAATTACTTTCATGTGAACTTATGACT
The DNA here is from genome assembly GCA_030737815.1 of Allium fistulosum. Lineage (NCBI taxonomy): Eukaryota > Viridiplantae > Streptophyta > Magnoliopsida > Asparagales > Amaryllidaceae > Allium > Allium fistulosum. The sequence goes on from CM060904.1 coordinate 362,782,464, forward strand.
TGCATTTGTTTCCTTATGGACCTATGACTTGAACTTATGACTTTTGACTTGCGTATAGAACCCAAGAGCCTACCTTCGTTTGAACTCCAAGCACATAGGATTAGACCATATTTTTATCTAATATTTAGTGGTGCTTTCATTGAGAATTGAACTAAGGGAAAACCAAGGACTTTGAATATAAAATCGAATTCAGCTTCGTCCGAAACTTGAACATGGTGGTTAAATCTCAACAAGGATAATCTGAGCCCCACTTGAACACTTCAACCTATCCACAAATGCCCTATAATTTAGCAAGGAACATGAATTAAATCTAGCCCTTCAAACTTTAGAAGAAAAGAAAAGAGTTACCCAATATAGCCCAAGAAAGTAGAGCTTAAATCCATTCCATATAGGGGAAAATCGATTTTTACCTTAGCAAATGAACTAAGCAGAAAGAGACCAATCTAAGGACATAGAAGAAATAGTAAGTTAAGGGATGACCCATTTGCTTAAGTAAGACAAAGTATTCTGCTTCAAGCTTGAGGGATGATTTTTGAAACAGAGCTAATCCATGACTTTGACAAATTTGCTCAAAAATGGAAAGACGTTATTAACTCAACTCTTAAAGGAAAAGAAATAAGTATTCAAATAGTGAAAAGAAATTGAATGAAAACCAAGGAGAGATTATGAACCAACAAAAGAAGTACTAAAGTGAGCAAGAGAACTACATAGCAAAAGGCCCAAAGAGCAAAATTGTTACCTCCCTCCATGTTTCTCAATAGAGAGTGTATTTTCTTACTAGAGAAAGACTAAACTATTCGACTTCTAATAACACCACAAAACGGGAAGAAAATCATGAAGGGGGTGAATACCTCCATTATCATAAAACAAATGGGCACTATACTAATAATTATAGAGCTTTGTCCGGAATCATAGAATATTATGTAAGAAAAAAGGGAATTACATGAACTTGTTGAATATAGGCATTCAAGAAACTAGAGAAAAGGAAAAAAAATTTCAAAATGATGGATGTACATTCTGAAAAATGAAACTAATGATCAAATCCATGTATTTAGAGAAAAGAGACTTTTATGGAATAGAAACCAAACTAAAGCCTTCGGTCTTGCCCCAAGGCTTGGCTGTAGCACCCATCCAAGACTGATGGTCAATTAAGCCTTTGGTCCCGCTGTCAGGCCTGGCCAAAGCACCCATCAAACAAAGATGGACGAAAAGCCTTTGGTCCCGCCACAAGGCCTGACCAAAGCACTCATCCAAAGAGTGATGCTTAATTTCACCTTCGGTCCCATTGCCGGGCATGGCCAAAGCACACATCCAAGGGAGTTGGACGAAAATCCTTCGGTCCTATCGCAAGGCCAGGCTAGGTCGAAGCACCCATCCAAAAAGCAATGGTCAATTAAGCTTTTGGTCTCACCTTCGCCCTAGATAAAGCACCCATCCAAGTGAGATGGACAAGAAGCCTTTGGTCCCATCGTAAGGCCTGGCTAAAGAACCTATCCAAAGAGCGATGGTCAATTAAACCTTTGGTCCTGCTGCCGGGCCCAGCCAAAGCACTCATCCAAGGAAGATTGACGAAAATCCTTCAATCTCGCTGCAAGGCCTTGCCGAAGCACCCCATCCAAAAAGTGATGATCAATTAAGCCTTTGGTCTTATCGTCGAGCCTGGCCAAAGCACTCATCCAAGGGAGATGGATAAAAGAAGACTAATCCCGTTTCAATGCCTTGTCAAAACACCCGTGCAAGAAGAATAAATGATTAATTCCATTATTTGATCTAATAAAAGCATTTGTAAGAAGGGTATAAGAGTCATATTGTGAAACACAAAAGAAAACTAATGATGAAGCATATGAAATAGGTACGGAAAAGTTTTATTATACAAGAGTTATATTACAAAAATAATTTTCTTTTTCAATAAATTTAACTTTCACAAAATTAATGGATCTAGAGGGCGAGGAAGTAGATGATTTTGATAAACAAGCTTTTTTCCATTCCCTTCGACTTCTAAATACAATGGTGGGATTCACTTGACGAACCCACATTCTTATACAAAATAAGAGGATCCCTAATTTCCTTAAGAACATCAAAGCATGTATACCAAAAGAAATGTTGATATCTTTAATAACTAGAAGTAACGACCTTTCTTAATCGGCAATCTCTTTTCAAGCCTAAAATTGAAAAGTCAATTTTTAAATCAAAAGTAATTATGACTTCAACTAGATAATATACTAATGAATCAAACCGAAATTCCTTTATGGAGTAAAATCGCATCAATTCTAATTAGCCTTTAATCTCTTTTATCTCTTTCATTAAAGTTTCCAATGTAACGATATGTTATATCGCCACAAGGAGGTATTTCTTTAATTTTTCTTCTCCCTATAACGAATAAATTTAAGGGAGTCAATAGAGCCGATCTAAGCTACTAAGCCTTCTCGTAAGTTCTGTTGGCATTTCTTAGTTAGGAAACTAGATGAGACAAGCCACTTTTGTCGGTCTCGAGTGTCTGGATCTTTAATGTAAGATCATTCTTTTTGCATTCCAAAGTTTTGATCTCTAGTCTAAGATCCTAAAGTGCCTCGGTATACTTTTTTTTCCAATACTCCTTTATTTTTGGTTACACTCAAACTTGAAGGAATTGCTCAATCTAACAAGTTCACCAGATTTATTTTCTGATATCAAAGAAGCTAGAGCAATCTCACCATTGTTACATGTTGAATGACCTCTAGATGAAGGAGAAATCTAAGAAGGCACCTTTTTGGAGGACTTTGTCAGAGTTAGAGTGGGAAGTCCTTCTTTGCCTTCAATTAAGATGACTTTGTATGATTAACACTCATTTTTAGACTTTAATAATTCTATATCCAAATCAGGAATACGTTGATTAAGTTGTGCAGTTTTTTCATCATGTTCAAGTTGTTGAGGATCTAAGCGTGAATTAAGCTTTCCAGTTGAATCCAAATTTTCATCATCCTTAGAAGAAATTTTCTTTTTAAGATCATCAACCTTTTCTTGAGAAGCCCTTAAAATAAAATTTAATTGAATATACTTCTCATACCACTTGTTGGCTTCAGCATTATCGTTTGTTGATGAACTAAAAACAGAACGAGTGGAATGATTCTTTATGGCCATCACTAATTTGGGTTGAATACTATCGAGACATTGAGTGAGAGTGGGATCATCAAGAAATAGAGTAAATTCCTTATCCTAAATTAAGAAACAATTAATAACTAATCTTTCGTAAAAAAGAGGAAAAAAGTAACAAGAAACTTTATTAATAATTTGAAGAACAACCAGAGTCGTTACGTTCATGTAGAAATAGTAACAGCAAAAACTACATGCACACTACAACTTATCTAATTCTTAGAACGATAAAGGGCATCTCAAATTCTTTAATGAAGGAGAAATGGAAAATGTGGTACAAAAGGAGCTCCGATGCTGAGGGAGTATCAACTAAAGGAATCCTCAGTAATCCCATTCTTTAGGAGAAGGGTTAAGTTCGCCGCACAGTAGTTTTGCATAGTTAGTTCAAATCTCATAATGATACTTGTCCCTTTGTCTCCTAAGAAATTGATATCCAAGTTAGGAAATTTAGTGTACACGTAAAGAAGGTCGTGAAGGAAATAGTATTTTGACAAACGAAACTAGTTAATTAAGGAGGAATTTTCCATAAAAAGCTTTTTTAGTTTGACCAATTTGTGAGGAATGCGGATTACAGATCTTAAGGCTAGGAATAACACTAGGGGGGTGAATAGTGTTTATAAGAAATTACTAAATCTTTTTGAGTTATTGTTGATTTGTACACAAATGTATGCAATATTCAGACACAGATATAATCACAGAATCAAACACAGATGCAGAAATAAAGTAAATGCAGTAAAGGAAAGAACACACCAGATTTTATACTGGTTCGGAGTTACCCTACATCCAGTCCCGCACAACTAAGTACGAATTTCCTTTCAAAAGCAATTCAACAATTACAACCCTCGGTTTCAAGGCTATGAGGTACACACTCCAGAATCACAATCCTCTGGGTAGAGATACTTGATTTCCGGGGCAACAAGTTCACCCAATTGATTTCCAAGGCTACAATCACACCTTTTCTCGCTAGATAGATTACAAAGAAGCCTATAACTCTGAATAGCACTGGGATCTTGTTGAGATAGTGATAGAGAATCAAACCAAAGATAATCTAGTTAGATTCAATGTTGATTTCGGCAGAGTGATGATAGGATTTTGAATAAGAAAATGTGGAAGAAGAAGAGAAGTGGAAAACCAGAAAATCTGATATAAAATTCGTTGAAATTAACCCCTATTTATAGAAGAACAACAGCCATGTCCATTCGTGAAAAGTTATGGCGAATAGACACTTCTTTTGAAATTCAATTTTTTGAATCTAACTGTCACTATGTCGACATGGGGTACTAGGGCATGTCGACATACCAAAGCATTTTTTGATGATTTGATTTTCTTTGAAAATAACTTTTATCTTATATTAAAAACTATTTAACTTTATAAATATACTTGACTTTAGATAAAATACATAGATAAATATAGAGAATAATATTTATAAAATTTTACTATAATTTATATTTAAATCTAAGTATAAATATATTATAATTAAAAGATAGTTTAAAACAAACGAAGTTTAAAAACCAGAGTTTATTAAAAAAAAACAAAGAATATTTTAAGGCTAAAACATCTTTTTGAAAATCATTTGAAAGGATAATTTTTAAGGCTAAAACATTTTGAAAAGCAGTTTTGAAAACCATTCTGAAGTAGTTTTGAAAATCATTTTGAAGTAGTTTTGCAAGCTTCTTCCTGCAGAATATCTCATCATATTAGGACTCGATAACTTGTACAAAACCAGGATGTTCGTGGGTTTGTAAGACACTTGTCGTAGGTTTGTAAGCTACTTGTCGTGGGTTTGTAAGCCACTAAAAAGGTAGAAATGGGTTCCATCCCAAAAGAAAAATGGAGTGAAGATTTCAGTGCTATTGTGAAGTTTTAACATAATTCTAGACTCAATACTTATCTTGAAATCTTGAACTCTTGATAATCTTGATATTCTTGATACTCATGAGTCTTCAATCTTGATATCTTGAATCTTTATACTGTACAGTCTTCAATCTTGGTACCTGCATGGTTAAATCCTGCATATACATATATATCTAAACTATATTGTTAGTATTTATATTTTATAATCTTATTCTAAGGTTGTTGTCATCAAAACCATCAACTCATGGACTAACAATCTCCCCCTTTTTGATGATGACAACCTTTGTTTATAAAATATTACTTCTATCCTAATAACTCCCCCTTAATCTATGCCTAACTCTCCTATTTTATATTTCTCCCCCTTTGTCATCAACAAAAACAAACTAACTCCAAACTATATAACTCTTAGTCTAATATCCTATATGATTATAATGATAGTGTTATCATACATAATCAATACTTACTTGTAAACCTAAAACTTAGTCCTAAACTACTAACATTCCTAACCAAGTACATATATAATACTTATATATAACATATATAGGAATCATATATAAGAACACACAATATTTATTTATATATATATATGTTTATATTATATTTTCGTAAAACGTGACAAATATACACATAACGATGAAAAAACGAAAAAGAGGAAACTGTTGAGTATCTTTGACAATTGGAGATCTATGGATCGAACAATTTGGATAATGGAAACAGAAATTTCCACGTTGTTCAACCAAGTTTCCGTCCTTGTCAAAACATACTTCGCCAATGCAAATGACTTTGTCATTGTCTTCCGCATGCTCTTCTTCTATTGGTTCTTCTTCTTCTTCACTTTTCTCTTGTTCATGATCTCCTGAAGAGTCCTCGTCAATCAAGATTGGATTAGCATGATTGTCCATTAGAAATTTTTGTAAATTTCTAAGGATTTTCCCTTGCCTTTCCTGTTCTTTTGCCATTCGGAGTTGCACCCTTTGAATTTCAGTCATTAACTGAATTGCATCCTTCAAAGAATCCTCCATTTTTGTCACTCGGGCGAGCGTAGTACGTTGGAACGTACCAGGGGCGGGAGAAGGGAACAGAAAGTTTGATTTTATGTTTGATTTGGAAGAGGAGGCCATTGATAAATTGATTTCAGAAGATAGAACAGAAAGAGACCAGAGAAAATAAAGAAAATTTCGAAAATAAGAAGAACATATAACCAATTATTTGAATTTTGGTGGGAAAAATTTTAAAATTTAAAAAACGTTATATGTCGACATGGGTATAGGGGGGATGTCGACATGGTTCTCAATATTTTTACTATTTGATTTATTTTGATTTAATTTTTAATTATACTTTGTTATTTATATTTTATATTTCAGTTAATGAACAAATACCTAATTCTCTTCTTAATTTAGTAAATGTAGATTCATTTAAGGGTTTTGTTAAGATATCAGCAATTTGATTTTCAGAATTGATATAGTCGAGAGTAATTACTTCTCTACTTATATTATCTCTGAGAAAATGGTGTCTGATATCAATATGTTTAGTTCGAGCATGTTGAGTAGTATTTTTGGATAAATTTATTGCGTATTTTTGGATAAATTTATTGCACTAGTATTATCACAATAAATTGGTGATTTTGAGATATTTAAACAAAAATCTTTTAAAGTTTGTTGCATATATATTACTTGAGAACAAGCCAAAGCAGCAGAAATATACTCTGCTTCAGTTGTTGATAGAGAAACTGTGTTTTGCTTTTTACTAAACCAGGAAATCAGAGAATGCCCTAAAAAGTGACAAGTTCCACTTGTACTTTTTCGGTCTGATTTACAACTAGCACAATCAGCATCACAGTAAGATATTAAGTCAAACGAATTATTTTTAGGATAAAATAAGCCATAATCAAAGGTGTGTTTAACATATCTTATAATACATTTTACAGCTTTTAAATGAGTTTCTTTAGGTTGGGATTGATATCTTGCACAGAGACAGACACTATGCATGATATCAGGTCTACTCGCAGTGATATAGAGTAGTGATCCAATCATTCCTTTATATAATTTTTGATCTACATCTTTCGAGAGATCTTCTTTACTAAGGTACCCATTGGTTGCCATGGGAGTGGGTTTTCCACTCGGAGTAGTCAAACCAAATTTACTAACTAGGTCTTTAGCATATTTTTCTTGACCAATAAAGATACCATTATCTAATTGTTTTATTTGTAATCCTAAAAAGAAATTTAATTCACCCATATGACTCATCTCAAACTCTTTTGTCATTATTTCAGAAAATTCTTTATTCATTTCAAAATTAGTTGATCCAAAAATGATATCATCTACGTAGACTTGTACTAGTTTAATATCATTTTTATTTCTTTTAATAAAAAGAGTATTATCTACTTTACCTATTTCAAAATTTGATTGTAACAAGATCTTAGTCTATCATACCAGGCTTTAGGATCTTACTTTAGACCATATAGAGCTTTCTTAAGTTTGTAAACATGATTTGGAAATTTATCATTTTCAAAAAGTGATGGTTATTCAACAAATACTTCTTCTTTTACAAAACCATTTAAAAATGCACTTTTAACATTCATTTGAAATAATTTGAAATTATTATGATTTGCGAAAGCAAGTAGAATCCTAATGGCTTCTAATTTTGCTACAGGGACAAAGGTTTCATCAAAATCTATTCCTTCTTCTTGACAATAACCTTGAGCGACTAACCAGGCTTTATTTCTAACAACCTCTCCTTGTTCATTCATTTTATTTTTATAAACCCATTTAGTTCCAATTATTGTTTTATTTTCAGGTCTAGGAACAAGTTCCCAAACATCATTTCTAGTGAATTGATTTAATTCTTCTTGCATAGCCAAAATCCATGAATCATCAGTTGGTGCTTCTTTTGGATTTTTGGGTTCAATAGTTGATATAAAAGCTACATTACTCATTTGACTTAGTTGGTTTCTAGTTTTAACAACAGATTGCATATCTCCAAGTATATTTTCTATAGGGTGATCTTTTAAAAGTTTAATCTTTTTATTAGGATGATTTAATTCATTATTAGTTTTAGTTGACTCTTGGTTTTGAGTGATTAAATCCTCTTCATCATTTATTTCTTCAAAATTTTTGAAATTTTCATCAAATGAAACATGCATTGTTTCTTCGATGGTATTAGTTCTTAAATTAAATACTCTATACGCTTTACTTCTATTAGAGTATCCGATAAAGATACCTTTGTCGGATTTAGGATCAAATTTATCTAAGTTATCTTTTGTATTTAAAATAAAACATTTACTTCCAAAAATTCTAAAATAAGATACCTTAGGTTTCTTTGAGTAAATAAATTCATAAGATGTCTTATCAGGTAAAGGTCTAATTAAAATTCTATTTAAAATATAACAGGCGGTAGCAACTGCTTCTGCCCAAAAGTACTTTGGTAAACTACTATCAGAAAGCATAGTTCTCGCACACTCTTGAATCGTCCTGTTTTTACGTTCTACTACTCCGTTTTGTTGTGGAGTTCTTGGAAATGAAAAATTGTGAATTATTCCCTTTTTATTGCAGAATTCTTCAAACTTTTCATTTTCAAATTCACCACCGTGATCACTACGGATGGTTATAATTTTTTGAGAAAGTTGATTTTGAACCCTTTTTGAAAAATTCTTAAAATATTCAAAAGTATCATTTTTATGTTTTAAAAATATTGTCTATGTAAATCTAGAATAATCATCTACAATTACAAAAACATATTTACTATTATTTATTGATAGAATTTGAGATGGACCAAATAGATCAATATGAAGTAATTCAAGAGGTTTTGAAGTAGAAATTATATTTTTTAATTTAAAAGAGCTTTTTCTAAGTTTTCCTAGTTGACATGCATCACATAGACTATCTACTTTAAAATTCATTTTAGGGAGGCCTCTTACTAGATCATGTTTTGACAGTCAAGATAAGAGTTTGAAATTCAAATGCCCAAATCTCTTATGCCAAATCCAAGGGTCACTTGCATTTGCCAAAAGACACAAGTTATCATTTGAAATTTTCATACTAAGAATATAAATATTCTTTTTCCTAATTCCCCTCAAATATTATGGTTGAATTATTATCTTCAACGCGACACTTATCTTTTTCAAATTTAATTTTATATCCTTTATCGCATAGTTGACTTATACTTAGCAGATTGTGTTTCAGATTCTTAACTAGCAAAACATTAGTAATAATAGGAGTTTCAGAGTTACCGACTTTGCCGATGCCGATCACATAACCTTTTGAATTGTATCCAAAGTTAACCAGTCCTCCGTCTTTGTATATTATATTATTCAACATATCTGGATTCCCAGTCATGTGTCTAGAACATCCACTATCAAGTATCCATTTGTTCTTTTTGATCTGCACAATTTGTTTGTTCTGGATTAATTCCTCAACTCCCATAAAGCATGATTCATGCACATCAAACAATCTTAGTAGACAACTTGTATTTGAATATTGATTATATGCAGACTCAAGAGACAATGATGATCTGAATATTTCTAAACATGCATTAACAAATTTCTTAAACATAGCCATTTTAAAAAAAACTTTTTCAAAAATCAGATTATGAAACTTTTGAAAACCTTGCTCCGATACCAAATGTGAGGAATGCGGATTACGGATCTTAAGGCTAGGAATAACACTAGAGGGGGGGTGAATAGTGTTTATAAGAAATTAGTAAATCTTTTTGAGTTATTGTTGATTTGTACACAAATGTATGCAATATTCAGACACAGATATAATCACAGAATCAAACACAGATGCAGAAATAAAGTAAATGTAGTAAAGGAAAGAACACACCGGATTTTATACTGGTTCAGAGTTACCCTCCATCCAGTCCCGCACAACTAAGTACGAATTTCCTTTCAAAAGCAATTCAATAATTACAACCCTCGGTTTCAAGGCTACGAGGTACACCCTCCAGAATCACAATCCTCTAGGTAGAGATAATTGATTTCCGGGGCAACAAGTTCACCCAATTGATTTCCAAGGCTACAATCACACCTTTTCTCGCTTGATTGATTTCCAAGGCTACAATCACACCTTTTCTCGCTAGATAGATTACAAAGAAGCCTATAACTCTGAATAGCATTGGGATCTTGTTGAGATAGTGATAGAGAATCAAACCAGAGATAATCTAGTTAGATTTAATGTTGATTTTGGTAGAGTGATGATAGGATTTTGAATAAGAAAATGTGGAAGAAGAAGAGAAGTGAAAAACCAGAAAATCTGATATAAAATTCGTTGAAACTAACCTCTATTTATAGAAGAACAACAACCATGTCCATTCGTGAAAAGTTATGGCGAATAGACACTTCTTTTGAAATTCAAATTTTTGAATCTAACTGTCACTATGTCAACATGGGGTACTAGGGCATGTCGACATCCCAAAGCATTTTTTGATGATTTGATTTTCTTTGAAAATAACTTTTATCTTATATTAAAAACTATTTAAACTTTATAAATATACTTAACTATAGATAAAATACATAGATAAATATAGAGAATAATATATATATAATTTTACTATAATTTTATATTTAAATCTAAGTATAAATATATTATAATTAAAAGATAGTTTAAAACAAACGAAGTTTAAAAACCAGAGTTTATTAAAAACAAAAACAAAGAATATTTTAAGGCTAAAACATCTTTTTGAAAATCATTTGAAAAGATAATTTTTAAGGCTAAAACATTTTGAAAAGCAGTTTTGAAAACCATTCTGAAGTAGTTTTGAAAATCATTTTGAAGTAGTTTTGCAAGCTTCTTCCTGCTGAATATCTCATCATATCAGGACTCGAGAACTTGTACAAAACCAGGATGTTCATGGGTTTGTAAGCCACTTGTCGTAGGTTTGTAAGCTACTTGTCGTGGGTTTGTAAGCCACTAAAAAGGTAGAAATGGGTTCCATCCCTAAAGAAAAATGGAGTGAAGATTTTAGTGCTATTGTGAAGTTTTAACATAATTTTAGACTCAATACTTATCTTGAAATATTGAACTCTTGATAATCTTGATATTCTTGATACTCATGAGTCTTCAATCTTGATATCTTGAATCTCTATACTGTACAGTCTTCATTCTTGGTACCTGCATGGTTAAATCCTGCATATACATATATATCTAAACTATATTGTTAGTATTTATATTTTATAATCTTATTCTAAGGTTATTGTCATCAAAACCATCAACTCATGGACTAACACAATTTACTCAAGGTATCTTTAGAGACTGGGGATAAAGAAGAGAAGCAAATTTAGAAACCAACACGTCGATGATATATCAAAGTAAAAAGCCAAAACATAGATTTTACATGAATATGTTGTTACACAAAACTTAAATACAATGTTCCTTATAATACTCAGCAATGAATCTATCCTTATTGAACTTGATTTTTTCCGAAGGAAGGAAGCTAATAGTTAAAGGAATGGTGGAGACTTTAGGCAATTTCCAACATTCTATGGAATGTGGGGTCTGAGCAAGGCTCATCCAAGTACATCTTATGAAGATGTCTAATTGGGCCTCGACAGTCATCATCTAGAAAAGAAAAGTTAGCCATGGGAAACTTGACATAAACTAGATAAAGGCACGCCATTAATTTGGTCCTATCTCCAATCAACATCCAAAAAAAGGTAGTAAGCTCTTTATTCTCCTTACAGAAGTTGGAGTGATGAAAATGGTATTTTTTCGTAGGAGAGGGGCAACCCGTTTAATCTTAAAGTCCTTAAGGTACTTGAGGTGTTTTAAGAGTCTCATACATCTATCATTTGACTCGTTTAGGTCCTTACATAACCTTACTCCTTCTTCATTAAGCCTCGTAATCTCAACTCTTTTTTTATCTAATAAAATCTCAACATAATTCCTATTTCTCCTTCTATGCCGGTGATCAAGTGATATTAGGGTTATCAGCTATAAAATAAGATAAACTAGACAATAAAATTTGGATAACAAGTAACCGGTGAAGGGGTCATCGAAGCACTCGACTTGAAAGGTTAAGCCTTTTCCATTCCAAAAGAAGATTGGCCAAGCTTACTTTGACCATGAAGGGTTGAACCATGAGAAGAATCTTTGATGACAATAAATTACTAAGGCCATAATCAGTATGAGGAGAGGAAAACCAACATCATGACTTGGATTCTAAGAAGCTCCAAATCCACCATGGCCTAAGCCATTATCTCCATCTTTCCTCGGTGAGCCATCTTGAATGTGATCGCCAATATCGCCATTCTCATCATCATTGTCATCATAATCAAACTTGTCTCCCTCATCACTTTCTCGTTCATCATTATCCAACAGAGGGTCATCAAAGGTTAGGAACTTAATAAGGGGCCATCATCCTTAAATTCGGAAAGATCACCAGGAATAACTTTTGAATTCTGATCTTTCCATCAGGGAAGAGCTTCATTCAAGAAGGAAGATGCCTTAGACCTAATGTTGCATAAAGATGACCTTGATTTCTTAAAAGAAAGTTTCTCCTTTGCTAAATCCTTTTCTAAAGCTAAAAGTTTATCTGAAGCCTCAAGCTAAGCTTGCTTTATTCCTTCATGGCATGAGGAAAGCTATTTTTCCAAGGTTTTTAGCTTTCTTCCAAATTGTGAGTTTTATTCTTTTCTAAGTCGGATAAAGTTGAGATTTGATCATTTTCAATGGATAACGAGGTATTGTCATTCTTAAGATTATGGATTTCTTTCTCGAGAGTCTCTACCTTCTCAGATAGAAGTGATTTTTTTCTCACAATGATGACATGTCCTAAGAGGAAGATGAAGACGATTGTTGGGGTAGGAATATACGCTTTCCAATTTGAAAATGGTTATAAATGTTAAAACTAAATTGGTCGAACAATGTAATACGTAAGAAAGAGAGGTGCATGCCGTAACGAATTACTGGAAAAAAGAGCTAAGGGGCTCTCTTGAAAGAGGAAGCATAACCTCAGTTGAGTCCAAAGAAGCAATGACAGATAATTGGAGGATAGGTATTAACAACACCTCAAAATTTAAAGGAATGGGCATCCCTGAGCTGGAGTCGGGAAGAGAGCATCATATACTAGAGGTGAGTCGATTCTCAGATTATGGTGAAGGAAAGCTAAAGGATTCTTTAGTGGGGACTCGTGATATACATAGTCGGGCTTCAAGCAAGTAATGAATAGGAAGTATTAATGAAGTCAGAAGTGGGAACCAAGGGCAGCAATGAAGCAGAATCGTCCTATCTGGATTTCTTGAGAGGAGGCTCAAAAGAAGTATGCATGTCGCTAGACTCCTTTCATTTCCTACTTTTCGCCAATGAAAAGATGTCTTCTGCCACAGAAGCTAAGGATGACGAGATAACTTTAGATGTAGGAAGAAGACGAGGCTTTCCAATAGCTTTTAGAGAGATGGGCAAATTCGGGGGTCCTTATCTAAAAATAAGGTGGCTAGGTCGACCAAGCGCACAACTGAAACATAGAAAACATAAGTGGTGTTAAAAGAAAAACTACTAATTCTTTAACACAAAAACGAAACGAGTGGTACCTGGGGAGTATCCAGGACTATCAGCTATTATACGCTGGATCGTAGAGTTTGCAGAGAAAACTTCTAACTTAGTAGCAACAAGAGTTGAGGAGCCATATTTATTCCTCTTTATGAGGGATGGTTTTCCAAGAATCTTATGGGGTAGAAAAATTAAAAATTATTTTCTTAATTTTTCTTCAGTGGGAAGCCTTAATGACTTCCTGAAAACTTAGTAGTGTCACCAAGCTGATCGATCTTGGCCAAAACCTTAGGATCAATGTTTTTTGAGGCAGAATATGACAAAAATATCAAAAGATAAAACAAGAAGAGTTTTAGGACAAGATCTTGATAAAGTAGTGAAAAGGTTATACGCTACGAAACATACCAGGAATATAAAATCTCCTAGAAATCTCTAGGGAAAAGCAACTTACGTAGAAAAATGAACAGCTCCAATATCTTATTTTGTTAATTGAATTAGAAATCAGCCCATAGTTGATAGGGAAAAGATAAAACACTGTACCCTCAGGTTGGTACTTAGCTTTTTGAAGAGTAGCAATTGAGCATAGAATATCAGAAGTCAGGTCGTCTATCTTGAGCTTCCTAAACAAGATGAAAAGGGAAGGCATAACTATAGGAATTTAGTGTAAGATGGATTGGAAGAATTTCAAGAAAAGTTACGGTTCCGGGTAAGGCCATTGAAGGGAAAGTAGCCAGAGTGCCATAGATGTATTGGAGTGAAAGCGTAGAATCCTTCAAGAGGAGTATTAATCCTGTCATAAGAGCCAAGTATCCTAGTCTCAACCCCAGAGATTTTGAAATGTCTCAACAAAGAGTCAATGTCTTCTTGCCTTGAAAAGTAATACTAACAGTTAGTATATAGTTTTTCTTCAGATGGCTCCTTGTGCTTGGAAGAACTAGGTGATTCATTGGAGGTTCCTTTCTTATTTCCAATCATGACACCTACATCATTTAATCAAGCATATATATATATATGTTTATGTATGTATATATAAACTTAACTTAAATAGAGATTACTCTTAGAATAATTAAATAAGTAAAGTTTCAACATAGTTAAACTAATAACATAGTAGGAGATGAAGTTATCCCATATTAAGCAAGCAAAATAAGGGTCATCACAAGTTAAGTCATTACATGAAGATAATAGTGTAGACTATCACATATTGATTAAAACAAGTGAAGGAGGTTGTCGCTAGTTAAGCTATTGCTAGTTGAGAAAGGTAAATAAAATGAACAGTGGTAAGTTGATCTATCGCTGATTGAGAAAGGTAAATAAAATAAACTATCGCATGTTGGTCTATCACCAGTTGAATAAGGAAAATAGTGGGTTATCACAAGTTAAGCTATTGCTAGTTGAACAAAGTAGTTAAAATGAGCTATCGCAAATTAAATTAAATAAACGAAATAAGTTATTGCTAGTTGAATAAAGAAAATGAAATGAGCTATCGCTAGTTGAACTACCGCTAGTTAAATAAAGTAAATAAAATAAGCTATTACATATTAAGCTATTGCAGGTTGAGAAAGAGAAACTAAGCTATCGCACATTGAGATGATGAATATTTTACCACAAACTAAACTCTTAAATTAGTGTCGATTGAAAGAAATCCAAAACCCAATAGCAAAAATAACAACTTAAACGAAACTAAAATTGGACCAAAAGAGATATTAAAGAAGAATACAAAGAAAACCATAATAAATTACAAAATTTGCAGGTCCAGTAAACCTAAAATTAACAAAAATTAAATCAAAGTGAATGATGATAAGTTCATATTTGAAAACAGTAACATAATCATCATATTAAACAACAAACAAATCGTTACGAAGAGGGAGACTTTTAAGAATCATAGGTTTTTAGGAAAATTCAATGGAAACTTAGTGTAAAAAATTTGGGAAGCTAGTAAAAGAGAAGAAGAAGGGAAGAAGAGCTATTTATATGAAAGGGAAGAAAGTAAGTTAGTAGTTGGATTAAGAAGGAGAAAATTGCACGGCTAGGATAGAGAGTTTTAAGAATACGAAGAGTTTAAGTCATATAGAAGCAAAAAGAAATTAATTTTTATACTAAAGTATAAGTTGCATTTATAAAAGGGGGTGGCAAATATAATACCCAAAACAGCTAGTTGTCGTAGGTTGAAAAAAGGCTATCGCAAGTTGATGGAAGATAAAGTCATCGCATGTTAACAGTAAATGATGCCATCGCAAGTTGAGATCCTGGAAAGCCATCACATAAAAATACTAAGTAAAGCCATTGTAAGTTGAAGTTATAAACTATCGCAAGTTGTTGATATAGCCATCGCAAGTTGTTGATATAGCCATCACAAGTTGAATCTATAAGCTATCGTAAGATGATGATATAAGTCATCGCAACGTTGAAAGGAAGCCATCGCAAATT
This sequence comes from Allium fistulosum, assembly GCA_030737815.1. Taxonomy (NCBI): domain Eukaryota; kingdom Viridiplantae; phylum Streptophyta; class Magnoliopsida; order Asparagales; family Amaryllidaceae; genus Allium; species Allium fistulosum. The sequence goes on from CM060904.1 coordinate 362,798,360, forward strand.
GATGAAGCATAAAGCTATCAGAAAATAAAGGCCAAAGCGAGCTGTCACAATTGATAATAGATGAGCAATCGGAGGCTAAGGTCCTCAAAGCCATTACATGTTGATTATATAAGCTATTGAAGGTTGAGGTCTTCAAAGCCATCGTATGTTGATCAAATGAGCTATAGAAGGTTGTAGATCCTAAAGCCACCACATGTTGATCAGATGAGCAATCAAAGGATGGTATCTCCAAAACTACTATGCGATGATTACTTAAGCTATCGAAGGTTGACACTTTGAAGCTATCTCATGTTGAAGACTTAAGGAAGCTATTGCCTAATGAAAGTTAAGGAGCTATTGCATATTGGCAAGCAGAGCTATCGCACATTGAGAAGCACAACACCAAAAACAATACTAATTGACCATGTGGAATTCTACCATTGGGCTCACCATGCTACATCATCATGAAAAAGTTGAAAAAGAATTGTGCCACTTACAATCTCGAGCATGTTCCATGTCAGCAAATTATGACTGTTTATTCTGATAGATGACACGTGTCACGAATCTAAAGGTTAATTTTTTTATAAATTGGCATGTACCTCCTACTTGAAATGGGTTGATTTCTATTTGTTGTTCTTACTCATTTTATATTTTCTTGTGTGTATAACCCAAAAAGCTTGAGATTGTGATTTCAATGTCTGTTAGGTCAAATTAGAATTAAGACTTTATTTTTGATGACTTGAATAAATTCGTCTTTACATAATTACTTTCATGTGAACTTATGACTTGCACTTATTTCCTTATAGACCTATGACTTGAACTTGTGACTTTTGACTTGTATATAGAACCCAAGAGCCTACTTTCCTTTGAACTCCTAGCACATAGGATTAGACCAGATTTTACATGACAATGGCCAATTGAAGCTAGTCGATTCATTATGCAGAGATGCGTCGACCATTCTAAAAAAATCATTTTTTTTCAAAAGCAATTGCAAGTATTAAATGAAATATGGTATGTTAAGATAATAACAAAGAAGTTGACGTTAATAGCTACCACTAAAAATAATATATAGATCTTATATTTTATTGATCTGGTTTTAAGACATTGAAACCAAAGCCAAATGCAAACCCAAATAAATATTCAATAAAAATCAATCTCAATCGATCAACTAATTAAACCAAACGAAAGTAACTAAACTAATTCAGTATGGTCTGTTTATGCGGCTTGAATGAATAAATGTTTCCTTAGGAAGCATTAGAAATGAAAAGTAGTAATACTTACGTAGCAAAGTTCACCATCTACAACCGAAAGAGGAGTAAAATTATGCTTAACCAAACACTTGCTCAAGCAAATGAGGTGTTGAATTTATATCTTTTGATGCATATGCTTTTTTCTAATTTGTTAATTTCATTTTCATATAAAGTGATCATTTGATTATTATTATTGGTTTTAAAATGAAAATTTTCCAACTGAACTAGAATCAAAAATAAGTTTGGTTGGTTCAATTGGTTTTTTCAAATAAGAGACCTCAAAATACAATTTTTATTTCGAGATCGACAAATTGGCTTTGAGGTATAAATGTTATACATTTATATATTTTTGTTGTTGTTGTTACTGTCATTATTTAATAATAAGAGGATTCCTTAAATTGAGGAGAATGATCATGAAAATATATAATTATGATGAAAATGAATTGGAGCTACCGACAGACCTAATTGTAGCACAAAAATGCAATCTTAGCAATACTCTAAATAACAATCTTATATGTCCACATAAACCGATAGTGTAAACTAAAGACCATAAGACTATAAGCATGTTAAGATCATATAATGGATGATCAAGAATAAGAAGAAACATGTAAAGGCAGTGCATGTAATAATAAAGTGTAACCTATAGACATAGTAAGATGATGCACTGTAACGACTCGTGATTTACGTATCGAATGATCGTAAAATATTTTTTGTTTTATTCATATGAGGTCATATGACTCTAAAATTTTGGAAAATGACTCTTAGGGACATTTTCCACAACTATGATTTTTTTCGAATTTCTATGTAACCATTTTGACCTTGAAAATCTTGTATGGACTGTAACTTTTGATAGGAGTCAAGTTATGGTCTAAAACTACTTCCATTGTTTAAGGATGATGGTTTCTCATTCCGTAAAGTGATCATAATAGTAAAACAGACCTACCACTTGAAAGTTATGATTTTTTTAAGTTTTGGTTGCCACTGGTCTATATTAGTGGGTAATTAACTAAGCTCATGCTTAGGCCCATTAATGAATTTCGATAATTGTGCTAGGGGGGCTGTAGGAATTGATCTAAGCTATTTCCATCTTCTCCAAAATAGTTCTAAACCTCCACTAACCTAATTTCACCAAATTGTTTTTCCTTACTAATCATAGCCTAAGCTACCATTAAAGGAGTATTAGCATAGAGGGATTGGAGATCATCATTTTTGGCTGATTTGGATTCATTTTCTTTGCTCACCATTTTCAGATTTTAATTCAAATTTGTATTTTGGGCAATTGGTGAGTGGTTCTTGACCTCTCACTATCATATGCATGTTTATATAATTAAAAACGATGTTTTAAACATTATTTTGATCATAAAATGTTTTTAAACTTTAATCATACCTCTATACATGTTTATGGCCAAAATTAAATGATTTAAAAATGTTTTTCAAAAGATTTTGCAACCCCATTCGATCATATTTGCATGATAGTGTAAAGGTTAGATCTAGGATATGATTTGCTTGATTTTCATTGTTTGATGGATTATACATGTGTATTTATGTATATGGATGATATTTCATGTTTGTATGTTGTGCTTTGATATGGTTTGCTAGTGCTTTTAGGTAGTTAGGAAAGAGGTTGTCGACTTGGGCAAATCAAAGGCAAAGATGGTCAGAATTAGATGAAACTTGGAGGAGGGGATTCGGAGCTTGGAAGGAGTCCATAGTTCAAGTCGCGACCACTTCTGACTGGTAGATTCCTCCTATGACAAGTAGAAGTGATGGTAGAGCTACAGAGGATGATAGTCCAAGTAGCTCCAATCCAGGACCAACCTCCTCCTTATAAGATCTTGACTGGCGGCTTATGATTCTGGAATGAGGACTTCATTATAAGATGTATGGTTGAAATTTTTTTAGAATCATGCAATTCGATGGCCAAACGACCTTAAAATGCATGAAATTTTCATTCTAGAGTGCTATCTCTGATAGTGACAAAATTTATACCATCAGGACTGGAAAAAAATAAGGTGATGTGCATCGATGGGTTTCGTTGCGATCTGATGTACCATGTCATCGTATGAGCTCAAAATGTGCGGTTATTTATTTGAGAAATCAATAATACACACACACCCCACCCATTTTCTTTCTCTCCCTCTTCAAATATTTTCTCCCTTTCCTCCTTTACGAATCCAAAATAGCTACTCCCCTTTCTTTAATTAAATCGGGAGCTACGAACACCAAGATAGGCCAAGGTTGGATTCGTTGGACTCAAGGAGAGGAGAGCTTCGCCTATATGGTGTCTTGGCATATGCGGCGTTGATGGACGAAACTCCATTTTTGCTTGGCATGGCTAAGGTTAGAGCTAGGTGGAGTTTGGAGTGGAATTAGGAAAAATGGAATACATCATCGTGTATTTTTACGTATAACAATACGTAAATTGTAAAAATACCATGACTTTGAATATAGCGATATTTATACTTATAATAATTCGCAACGTTGATCCAAACTCAAAGGAAGTGGTCTAGAGTCCTAATTCGTTCGTATGCGAAAAAGCAGATTTTGGACCTCTAATTAATTAAAGATTCAATATTTAGATTAATCATTTAAATATCCAGTCGTTAAAAATGCAGGTTTTACGTTCTCCGCTCCTTAAAAGAATTTCTTCCCCAAAATTTCTATTAGTATGACCTTGCAACCCGACTGACCAAAACTTCCAAAGCACATGATAAAATTCCTAACCCATAAGATTGCAAAACTCCTCTTGTTTTGGAATAAATCGACAATATCTCTTTTACACGGCTAGCTCCGAAAAAATCCCAACACAACATATATGTATACATCTCAAATCTAAGGCATCTCATTTCTAAGGACATACAAGCATATATATCCATATCATCTATGCTATAGACTTTACGTACCTCTTTCATAGCAAGAGCATGCCATTTATATGCGAATCTGAATGAATATGCATCTTAATAGTGCATAACTACTTCCATGTACCTAATCATGTACTCAACAAAGAGGTTTAAACACACTTGCAACATTAAACCATGGATTAAAGCATGCTAAATCATATATAGCAACCATCTTAAATAGCTATGTTATAACTAACTGTGTAACAAACACATCTAAAGCAATAAGCATCCTAAATAAACATGTTATAACAATTGTGCAACAAATACATTTAATACAATCAGCATCTCAAATAAACATGTTACCATCCAAAGCAACAAGTACACTTGTAAAATACAAGCAACAACAAAGCAAGCTCTACACTATGCTTTCTTACATTTTAATAAAACAAAAAGGAAAACAAAAATTTCCTTTACTAACTAGAGACATATCAATATAAAGAAAGATCCATCAAATACGGACAAACTTAACCCCGTCGATCTGAAGCCACATGGCCCTATTACCAAAAATATAAATAAGCCTTCGAGGTCTAAATCCACCTTTCGTTCATATTAACTTTCTCTAGTTCGACTCATCGTGACGACGTCACTAGAATTCACACTTATACAAATAGAATTCATGAAATACATCGTGCACTTCTTCTATGGGAAAGGAAAATAAACATAATATGCTAGCAATAACAATCAACAACGAGCAATCTATAAGCAACAAAAATCAATCAACAATTAATCAAAAAAATTAAACATTCAATTAATAATTAAGCAACAACAAGCAATTAATCAATTAAAAATAAATAACTAGTCAATGATAATAAACAAATGTATTAGTCTCAACTTTCTTTTCCTTCCGAACAGAACTCATTCTCCATAGGAGAAAACTTTACTAATCAAATCAGTATGAATTGACAATATACAAATGCTTGGACATGCTTGAGTACAAACTCACCTCAACCACACAATGATAATAAGGATAATATACTAAGCGTACTGTGATGCTCGTCCAGTCAAGTATCATATCATCACTTAGAAGATTATCTAAATCATCACAAAAATAGTTGAGAAGTCCTTCCTTAAACTATCCCAAGCTATCTTGATTATACTATACAATAAATAATTGTACAATGAGTAAAGATTGTCTAAAGTAATATTCAATACTCGATCCTATCCTTTGTTCACTTAGGCGATTCCTTTGTTATACTATGGTAGGCCACCAGATTCCTCTTATGTGAATTCCGATCTAGTTCCTTGGTTTTACCACCAAAATTATCTCATACGACTATAGTCTCACTTCAGAAATCTTTAAGTCATCCAAGAATCCAATTCTATTGCTCGCCTTTAAGAATCGAGCGAAAAACCCTGGCTTAACTAGCGCAAATCATCAGAAACCCTATGCTCAAACTAAGGATTAGGATTTGGTAAGTGAATGGACTGGTCCTTAAGAACACTAATGAAGTTCATGGGATTAATCCCTCCACTTAAGGTGTGCTAACATAAAGAAAACATTTCTAACATGAACGGCTCGATGCAAAACGTAGAAGTCATTAACTCGGTCCTTTCTCATTTTCAAGCAACCATCGAATCCTACTTGGAGGTAGAATCCAAGTTACACTTCAGCAAACAAACCTATTTTACTTGAAAGTTAGCCAAAATGTTAAATTGGCTAATATACTTCTTCATTGACAAGCTACCCTACTACAAATGGATGAAAGTTCAAGCTCTGATACCAAATGTAACGACCGCCTTTTTGACCCCCGAATGTCGACACTAATACATCCACAGTATTCACGTCCCGAGCACCCAAGTGCCACAAAACAAAACGGTAAGGTAAAGAAAATGAAGAAAAGGAAAAAATAAGAGAGAGGAGAACAATAACATCAGAATCTCAGAGTGGAATTATAACATATAATATCAAAAGATAATACATAGAGCCTCTCTAATATACATAGCATTTCAGAGTCACTAATCATAGTACTATCATCAGGCTGGACAGTTATAACAGCCCACCCTTACAATTGCTAATATATATACATATAGGAATGTATCAGAAATAAGAATACTATAGTAGGTAAACATCCAGCTCCTCTCCAAGAGCTCAATGAACATCAACGAAAACCTACCTTTCTCAGACTACTCGAAAGAGCACATGAGGAATTTAAGGAAAACAAAAGCCACGTGTCAGACATAATTCTGGTGTGAGAAACTTAATAAATATGCATACAATATATAACAACACCTTTTAAGACCGTCGCAACAGTTATCCCTTCAAAAGAGCCAAACCATTTAATAAGTACATATTGCGATATAATAGATTATGTCTGGGGTAAAGAATACAAATAAAAAAATAGTTACAATGCTTACATTTGTCATACTACAACATATTTAGGTGTACAAACAAAACCGCTAAGGTGCATTCGCATATGGATTTTCCATAGAGACGCCTCTAGCTTAAAAAATGAAGCGAATCTCTATGACAAGGATCAGACAATACCTTCCGAGCATCGTATATCTCTAAATAAAATATACAAAGGTAAACACAACTGGCCCACGCCAGGACGAGCGAACCTATCCACGTGGAACCAAGTATCATCAACTCCCCACGCACAACATATCGATAAGCATACTCTAGATACTAGTGTTGATGTACTCCCAAGAGTTAGCTAAACCTGGGATCATGCATCCTACTCTGTCTTTAGTCATATACCGATGTTGAAGTCATGTTCATCATCTCAATAGACGAGCCATCATCACTCGGATAGATCATGAATCTCCAAATGGATTCTAGCATCTCGAACAGATCCACTTCCAAGAGATATAACACATATCTAAGTATTGAAGTGGTTTTCGATAAGTAAAACACTTACCGATCCCGGTCTCTTCAAAACTGAGTCGATAAATTTGGTTATTTTCAACAACAATAAGAATGATCACATATGGAAACCAAATTTCTTGTATACTTATCACATTTCTAACATTCTCAACTTATACTATCCCTCTGTTAAGAGTGAAGCCCAGTAGGTTAGAGCACTATTGCTTCTATACCCTACTCGAATCATTATTCTTAACTCATATAGATAAAAATAAGTCTACTATGTCGGCTTTAGTGCTAAGTATACAACTAAATACTTTCCATAAACAAGCAAACACGCAAAGCACGATTAACACACACAAAGCACGATCGAGTCACATAAATGACCTTTAATCTCCTTTTTAGTTAATTAATCTTTCATTAATTGAAACCTCTTTTATTAGTAAAACTCATTTATCTAATAAAACTTCTTCATTTAATTAAACTTCACTTATTTAATTAAACTTCCTTTATTAATTAAAACTTGACTTATTTAATTAAACTTCCTTTATTAATTAAAACTTAACTCATTAAACTAGTATATAGATTTAGTTTCAGTTTATAAAAGATATATACTTGTATTTACTATTCACGTATTGTTTGCACAAAAAATGGACAAACACCTCAAAGTTGTGTGATTTAGTAGATCTTATGTTATTTTTAGTAATTTGAGCGACTTATGCAAATACGTAAAAAACAGGGACTAAACTGTAAAAAGACACGCGGATTTATAGTGGTTCAGCCAGAATGTGCCTACGTCCACTTTATATGTTATTTCTCTTCTTTTTTTATGATTACAAGTACAAAACTTTGATACGAGTAAAAGAAAGTTGTTTGAAGAGTTCCTTCCGTGCTTGAGCTCTCAAACTTGTCCCCATTGTTGTACCCCTGCCCCTCTATTTATAGAGTGAGGTTGGGAGCAGGGGTCTTGGATGTATATAGCTGCTGGTGGGCCTGGGCTGACGTGATCTGGCCTGGCACGTCTTGGTCCGGTAGCGTTTGGTCCGGTGGTAGGAGGTTCATTCGGCAGTCTCGAAAGAGGGTTGGTTCGGCAGTCTCGAGAGAGAGTTGGTTCGGTGTGGAGATGGTTCGGCAGGAGGTGGTTCGGTGGGAGTTGGGAAGGTTGGTTCGGTTGGTTCGGCAGGAGGTGGTTCGGGTGAGGTCTGCCGAATGGTGCCTGCCGAATGGGGTTGAGCGAGGTCTACCGAATGGTGCCTGCCGAATGGGGTCTGCCGAATGGGGCTGCCGAATGAGTCTGCCGAATGAAGCAAGTTTCTTGGTCTCCATGTCTTCTGGGTGAGAACACGCCCAACATTTGCCCCCCAAAGTGGGGCATATTCTTGAATATGGCGTGCTTTGTTTTTGGTTGTTTACTGTAGTTGAGGTAGGTTCGTTCGGCGAGGAATGCCGAACCGGCTGATCCGGTTGCCTCTCGCTTGTCTATATATAGGGGCTATACCCCCTTTGCTTTTCCTTACCGAACAACCGAACCAGAGAGACGAGTTTAGCCGAATCAACTTTTTGCCGAATCAAGCTCGCACCGAACCAGGTATACGTCCTTTCGCCGAATGAACATGATAGGTTTCTAAAGCCGAATGCTTCCTGTATCGCACTACCGAATAAGAATAGGGCTTAGTGCCGAACGAGTTTTGGTCCTGATTTACCGAACGAACTTGGTTCTTTGGGCACCGAATGACAACTTATATTATACTACCGAATGAACCATTGAAGTGCTGCATCTGTTCGCCGAATGAACTATTGTACCGAGTGAACATGTGTTTCATACTTCGAACTTTTTAAGTGAAATTCCATATTATATGCTTACTTGTTTACATCCTTTGTTCTAACACTATGCTTTTCCGGTGTTGTAGATAATGTCTCGCAAAGTAGAAACTCGATCAGACAAGAAGAGATCCGAGGGTTGTGACGACCCGACTTTCTATGCCCAGAAAGTCGCATCATTATGAAGAAAGAAAGGGGTAGAAAATAGAAAAGAAGAGAAAGAAAGAAACAACACATCAGAATCTCACAGCGGAAACGGAACAAATTATAATATATCACATAACTAATACATAGTCTTTACATAATCAGAGTACACAACTTATACATCACTTACTAGACAGTTATAACATCTGTCTAGTAAGTGATGTATAAGTTGTGTACTCTGATTATGTAAAGACTATGTATTAGTTATGTGATATATTATAATTTGTTCCGTTTCCGCTGTGAGATTCTGATGTGTTGTTTCTTTCTTTCTCTTCTTTTCTATTTTCTACCCCTTTCTTTCTTCATAATGATGCGACTTTCTGGGCATAGAAAGTCGGGTCGTCACATATGGTATCAGAGCAGTAGGTTGAGTGAATACCTAGGCTCTGAAGTGGTGTCTATCTTGAGAGTGCGTAATTGTTAGTTATATAAAAATGATTTTATATTGTGTTAATTGATCGGTTGAGTGGTATATGGATTCTGGTCAATACGAGTAGCTAACGTTATTGATAGGGATCTCTAAACACTTGAACCAGGCCAACGGACACAATATTGTTTTAAAGAGGTAAATGAAATAATTTTACCCAGAAATAATTTCTATATAAAAAAATATGTATCATTTTAAATATATATATTTATGTATTTCTACCTATTTATTGGGTTACCTGTTCGGGTTTTCCAATATAAGTTATAAAGGTAGATAAGGTGGTAGTGTGTGTAACACAATTACCAATAGTTGGAGTTTGAATGTTGAGGTTGGAAGTGTATCTGTCGAGACTGCAGACCTAATACTGTCTCGAGTAAGCTTTGCTGTGGTGAAGGATTTTATCGATCTCCGAAGGAAACTGTAATGGTTCGGAGTTTATCTTTGAAGTTTGGATGAGTAAAGTTGGATCTGTCGGTTGAACAGAAGTGAGTGATGGTACCTTGATACCTCAGGTTATAGTAGCTGTATGATGAGATACAGTGACGATGGATGTTCCCGAAGATGTTTTCTTTGGAACAAGCTTAAGGAAGTGTATCTGCTTCGGTGTTGTGGCTGAGTTCAGCATGGTGTTTCTGTTTTGTTTGAGGTCCGAGTTTCTCTAGAAGCTTTGGATTAAGGAGTCTTTGTCATCCGTGTTAGCGGTGCAGCTCGAGTGTTCTGTGTTCCTGCTGGAAGATCTTTTGGCTTAGCAGTTCGTAAAGTGGAGTTCAGAAGCTGCGGAGTAAATTCATTTTTCAAATGGATTGGTCAAGCACTAGACTGTTCTGATGGATTAAGAAAGAACAGTAATATTTGATATTGGACTGGATAGGATCGCAAAAGTGACTTGCGATAGTTTGAATGTTCTCTTGGGAAATCTTTTGCTTGAGTTTGAGGCATCTCTAGTAGATATTGGAGTTATAGAGTTGTTAGAGATTTTCTGGAATGTGATGGTCAAGTTTGCGTTCGAGTTCATCGACGGTATCCAGATCAGAGTTGAGCAGCGAAAGCTTGGTAGTAGTTGTTCTAGAGTAGAAGCAACCGGAAGTTGCAGTGTTTGGATTAAAGGGTTCCTACAGGAAGCTTTTCAAGATTTGAAGGTCAGATTGGTGAGAGAATCTGTTTTGTCTTGATAAAAGAAGTATTTGGAATCTACTGATGATTGTGGAGTAGAGTTTGAGTTCTGGATTTCTGTAGATCTTGAGAGGATCCGTTTATTGGATTGTTTTTGGTCCTGTTTGTTTCAAGAAGCATCAGCGATGGTTGGGCTGATCAGGAAGGATGAAGGCATCCTAGAATCATCAGAAGAGTTCTGTGGATTAGAGGGAGAATTTTGGAATTCGAAGTTGGAGACTTCATTGTTATTTCTCCAGTAAAAGGGAGCAAATAAGATTGGGTAAGACTAGGAAGATAGCTCCGAGTATATTAGATCTTTCTGAGTTTTTGTGAGGATATGTGTTTTGGCTTCGGTATTGAATTACCAGTTTGGATTTAATAGAGCGAGTAACCCAGTATCTGTATCGGGGAAACTCGGGATAATTTTAGGGAGTTTATCCGGATCTATGTCCGGATAACTAGAATTGTTTGTTTAGATAAAATTGTTTGTTTGGATGAATGGTTGTTTGATTGATAGTATATGGCTGTTAAGTATAATTGAATTGTTTTAAAATTGGTTGAAATAAATATAAAAATCTTTGGATTATCTTTTGTTTTAAATTTCGAGGACGAAATTCTTTTAAGGGGGAAGGAATGTGATATCCCGGGATTTCGAGAAGTTTAAAATGTGATAATCTCTTAATTTAAATTATTTTAAATTGATAAATTTGTTATTTTCAAATATTTTATAACCAAATAATAATAATATGATGTTTTAATTATAGTATAGATTGATTATAATAAGAATAATAATTTAAATTGTATTATTTTATAAATTTGATTTTTAAATAGATTTATCATTTCCAAAATTAATAAGTATTGTTTAAATATGTATATATATGTCTTGAGTTGTTTTTAAATGAAATATATCAATTTCAAACTTAATAAAATGTTTATTTAAAAATATAAATGTTGAGTTGATTTTTAAATTGGATTTTAAAAGTCAAATTTGAATTTGAATCTGGATTTAAATTTGAATCTTTAAAGATAAATATTTTAATATATTTGGTTATAAAATATATGAACAAGGCTTTTATTTAAAATAAGATTTGTTTTACAATATTTTCTTTAAAAGGAATTTTATTCATATAAATTTAGAAAGTGTTTATTTAATAGTAAATAAATACAAAAGGTATATTTACACTTTAAATTGACTTAAATATATTATATATGATTTTATTATAATATAAATGGGTATTATTTTATTTTATTTTAAAAGTTTCCATTTATTTATAATATAGGAAAGCATTTCCTAATTAAGAAATGAATTTATTAATTAAGAAATTAATATAAAAGTTTTAAAACTCTTTTTAAAAAGAATATAAATGGATAATGACAAGTGTAAAATTTCTAAACATGATAAATACATGTGTTAACTAGATAAATAGGGAAGAAGACAAGTGTCATAATTTATTTTATTTTCCTTAATTTTAAAACAAATCTAATTGAATCTATATAAATCTATATCCTTATCTCTTCCATTTCTTTGTTCATCTTCACGTTTTCAAAAATGAGATCAAAACCCTATAATCTCCTTTTAATCTTCAGCCTATAAACACTCCTTAAAACTGAAATCGTTTCAAAAGAAAATTTCTCAAATTCAAACCTGAGAACATTTACTCCAATCAAAATCAAAGCCCTGTAAACTAGGTCTGTAATCAAAAATCCTCAAACCTGAAATCTCCTCAAAACAAATCTGCAATGCAACCCAGAATCATTGTTCTCAGACCTGTAACCAATTTCCAGTTCAAAAATCTCTGTAGCCATTCTCTAAACCAAGCTGAAATGTTTAATCAAGAGCTGGAACCATTTGTTCTTTAAAGCCAGTAATTATTTCCAAGGGTTTATGCAATATAATCTGAGGCAACAGCAAGTTTTCAAAAGCTTTTCAAGTTTAAAAGAAATCAAAACAAGTATTCCAGATTTCAAAGGGAATTCAGTTTCAAAGCTCTGGCTTTTTGAAATAGGTGAGTAAACAATCTTTTTCAAAAGTTAAAAAGGAAATTAAATTTGCTTTCAAATGATTTCTGGATAGAGTATATTTGCATGTTTATTTATATGTATGTTCTTTGTATGTATGTAAGAATTGAATTGTGCATGTATGATTTAAGTGTTAATTGCTCTGTTATCTTTAATTTGAGAAAAACTCTTCTTTATAAGACCTTGAACTATATATATATATCATGATCCCAGAAGTATATATGAGATTTCCTAGAAATGTTTGAGTGCATTTTGGGTTGCATGTTTATAAATATGTAAATATAAAGATAGATATGTCTGTTCATATTTATGTCTCTGTTTATAACAGTACAGGTTTTAGATTTTAATAGAAAATTCCTATCTCCCTATTTAATTGATTTTAGTCTAGAGTTTGTAAATGAAAAGGGTTTCTAACCATGTACTCTAAATTTTAAAAATAGATTCGAGGATATGTAATAAGTATTAACTCTAAAATTTAAAGTTTACAGTAGAACTCAATGAAATGGGTAAACTTCGAAAATGTTAATTTAAAACTTTGACTCTATAATCTGATTAGTAATTACAAATGATGAATTTAGATAAAGAATTCAAGAATTTTAAGTTTGAGATGGTAGAGAAATTGTAAGATGAACAGAAATGACATTTTCGTCATTTTCAGACGAACGATGGGGCTGGGTTCATCGTGGTTGATGCCGGAGGTAGTTTGAAGGCTGTAGATGGTTGTAAAAATAGTGGATGAATTTATCATTCGTCGTGGTGATCGATCGTGGGTACTTTAGGGTTTAGTGATGGGTTTGGGTATGGTTGATATCGCGATCATTTTCGATGTCGTGGATGAACTGGAGGCTATCGCGAATGGGGGAATGGAAGCGTGGGTCGGAGATGAAGCTTCGGTCGAAATCGTGGGGGTTCTGGTGGCCAGAGGTGATCGGTCGAGGTGGTTCTTGGTTGAGGTGTTGTTCCAGGAAGTGGTCGAGATGGTTCAAATTTGATTTTCGACATTGCTCGATGAACGGAGTTGACGTGGTGGTCGAGAGGAAGAATCGCGACTTGATGATGGTCAGAACTTTGGTCGGAGGTGGGGCGTTCGGTGGTGCACGTGCACGAAGGTGAACGTGTATCAGTGGGTTTCTTGAATTTGGGAAGATGAAGTTCTCGTGTTCGTTCTCGAGAAGAAACTCGCGTAACTAAGTTTTGGCTCGAGTAATATCAGGGTGGTACGCGAGCATTTGAGGGAACCAGTTTTTAACAGTTTTAAAAATTTTAAACAAACAGTTTTTAAAAATTTTCTCGGGAAGTAACTCGGGAAGAAAGGGTAGTGGCTCGGGTTATCTTCGGGTCGGTTGCAAAATTGAGTGGATCTGTCAGTTCAAACAGTTTTACAAATTAAATCTAAACTCTGTTTTAAATTGAAGATGTATTCGTTTATTTCAAATACATATGGGTTAAATCCAAAAGTAAATACTTAAACCAGTTTTAAAATTTTAAATAAAAGTAAGTTTTAAACTTTAAATAATCAAATTAAATAAATTGCCTTGGAAATTCCTTTCTTTGAAATGAATGATTTGAATAAATTAAGTTACATGAATTTATTTACTTAAATGTATTAAATCAAAATCTTAAGTTATTTCCAAATTTAATTGGAAATGTAATGAGGTAATTTTTGGGAAAATGTTTTATCTTAAAACTTAATTTAAGTTTGATAATAAATAGAATTAAATAAAGTGAGATTTATTAAATCATATTAGTTGATGATTAAGGATAAGTAAATTAACAATTAAGTTTTCAAGTAATTTATTTACTTGTAATTAAGGATTGTTAATAAATAATTAAGGATAAGTAATTAATGATTATTTATTTAAAAACTTAATTAATGATTTAATTAAGTAAGTTAATTACTAAGATCAAATGTTTAATGATAATGTTTTATCTCAAAGTTAATTAAGAAATTTAAGTTAATTAATTAATATTTAATAAGGATTAATTAACTATTGTTAAGGGTTAATTAATTGTCATTAAAGATTGATTAATAGATAATTATGGATTAATTAAATTGGTAATTAAGGTTGTTAATTAATAATTAATTTTTATTAATTAATAATTTAGAAGTAATTAATTAGTTAATTAAGTTTAATTAATTAATTATAAAAGTAATTAAGGATTGATTACTTTGTATTAAAGGATATTGATTAATAATTAAGGTTTATTAATTAATAGTTAAAGAATAATTAATCAAGGATTAATTAATTTGTTTAAAGGGTAATTAAGGATGAGTTACTCAGTTATGATTTAAGAAATGAATGTGATTTATTTAAGTTAATTAATTTGTTAATTAATTAAGGATAGTCACTTGGTAATTGATTAAGTATAGTTACTTAATAAGATTGATTAAGTATAATTACTTAGTGTAAGTAATTAATAAATAAATTACTGTATGTAATTGGAGTAATTATTTAAGGTTGATAAATGAAAGTAATTAATTAATGCATAATTAATTAATGTAATTAATTAAAGAATAATGTAATTAATTATAGTTAATTAATTAATGGAAGTAATTAATTAAGGATCATTAGTTATTATAATTAAGGAGAGTAATTAAAGGTTAATTACTATAAATGATTAAGGATAATTAATTTGTAAAATTAATTAAAGGATAATTACTTTATGTAATTAATGAATAATTAATCAAGAGTGATTAATATTTAATGATTAATTAATTAAATGGATAAGTAATTAATTAATGATTGATTAAGCAAGGTTAGGAATTAATTCTTAAGTAATTAATTTAATTTAAGTGGATTAAATTAATTATAATAGAGATTAATAAATGGTTGCTTATGAATGATGATTGAGTAGAATGTCTGATTTGGTTAATATCTATTGGATGATATACTATGATATTCTGTGATATGATATTGGATATATCTGTGATAAATGTGTGATATTTATCTAAGTTAATGCTATGTGAATTCAAGTATTGAATTGAATTGTTTAAACCTTTAAACAACTTGGCCTTAAAAGATACGTTTTGGATTTCGATGAGACCGGGATCGGGTTTCCGTATACCGGAATTCCAGGTCTGGAGACCCGAATACCACATCGATCCAAATTAACGATAGGTCGTGAATCAAGTGAAGATGAAGATTCAGAGTGCAAGGGTTATTGTCGTTAACTCTGAGGGTGATTCCAAAACGAGTGTAACGAGATAATGCCTTCGGTTTCGTTCGAACCCGGAACGAACTTGTATGGATTGAATGCTTTCAGAACATCGTCAGGTGGACGATGAGCATTCTAAGTGATATGTTCTGATTAAAGGTAATCGTGACCTCAAGCCTCACAAACCGGGAATGGCTAAAACAGGGGAGGTGCAGCAAGGTTAGTGGGTAGCACCCAAGTAGGACAAGGTTACCTCTGTCTAGATGTCCCTTTCTATTTTCGACTTAGTGGTGCGGTTGCTGATCCCAACCGTGAGGTATCTTGTGCGGGAATTATCCAGTAAGGGATGTTCCGACCTTGTGTTGCAGGGGATTGGGAGTGATCCTCGGTACGGTGATCTAGGCCACGTACTGTGACGGGCGGTACCCCGGTAGCCCTGCCATTGTATGGAATCCAAAATCCAATAAGTGCCGTACGTATTAGTTGTGCCCAACTATGTTGGAATGTGAGATGTAAGCATTTCAGCTATTTCTGTATTTTACTTGAAAACCCTAGACCCTATTATAATACAATCGAATTTCCTATCAAATGTTTTGGTTAGCGTAAGGTAAAAACTTACCCATGTTTATTTGTGGGAAGTCTTACGTGATACCTTTTCTTTCAAAAGGTTTTGAAGTTAAACAAGTTTAACCTGTTACTCACACCAGACCCATGTCTGACCCAAGTTGTTTATTTCTGTTTTATAAACTCTTGGGTACTCAAATTTTTACGAGTAGCCAAGGGATTCAGGTTTAGCTTTGACGAATTGTGGAGGAGCAATGGAGCAGGAGGCTTCAGCGTTGTAGATATATATAGTAGTTCCGCTGTGTCTGTATCTCTGTAGTGTATTGAGTTGTAATGTCTAGACAGATGTTATAACTGTCTAGTAAGTGATGTATAAGTTGTGTACTCTGATTATGTAAAGACTATGTATTAGTTATGTGATATATTATAATTTGTTCCGTTTCCGCTGTGAGATTCTGATGTGTTGTTTCTTTCTTTCTCTTCTTTTTTATTTTCTACCCCTTTCTTTCTTCATAATGATGCAACTTTCTGGGCATAGAAAGTCGGGTCGTCACAGGGGTGAAGGAGAGTCCTCGGCCGTGCCCCCAGCTCAATCAGGATCGGAGCGTCATGGGCCCGCCCCAAGGTCATTAGTGGATGGATATGGTCCCCAGGAGCTGCTGGATTCCCCGCCTGACTGCTTTCCTAGCTCTCTCAAAGAGGAGCAGCTCGATGTTATATCTCGTTCCTTTGGGATCGATAGAGCCCTCATGCTGCTGCCGGGCCCAGGAGTCATGCCATACAATCCTCCCGAAGGATACTTTGCTTATAGTAGGTACCATTGTATGTGTGGTGCTATCCCGCCTCTCAATGCTTGGGTAGTCAGCTTCCTCACGTATCTAAAGGTGGCCCCATTCCAGCTTCAGCCCAACTCTTATGCCATACTGGTGAGCCTTTTCGTTATTTTTCGGAGGAAGTATGGTCGTGCTCCCTCCAACCGGGAGATCCGGTACTTGTATAATTTAAGGGGCTATAAGAAGGGGTCCCCATATATTAGCTTGGAGTCAGCTGTGACCTTCAAGCCGGTCTTGGACCTGTACTCTAAATTCAGCATGTTCAAGAAAGAGTGGTTCTTTGTTAGGGACGACTCCGTCTCAATCCGGCGCTTTACCTCTGGATGTAAGTTGATGCTTTTACTTATAATTTCTATTCCGATTGCGATGCTTCTTCTCATACTTTCTCATTTTTGCTAGCGACAGGTGGCTTTCCGGTTGTGGAGACTGACCGCCTGGTTCAGACGGCGGCTGAGATAGAAGCCATTCTTGGGAAATATAGATCATCTGCCTTCTTGATTAGAAATGCGATTCTTCTGGAATATAACTTAATCCTTCCGCAGCAGTCTGTAGTTAAGCTGAGGGAAACGGCGGAGGAGAGGGCGGCTGCTCAGACCAAGGAAGGTGTTACGGCAGAGAGTAGCAAGAGGAAACCTTTCACAAAACCTCCAGCTGTCGGAGGTAAGAAACTCAAGAAATCGGACGGTCCCTCCCCCAGCAATTGTCCACTTACCCGGGAGGAGGAAGACATAGAGGAGGAAAGAGGCGAGGGTGGAGATGGTCGGGATGGTGACAAAGGTGGCGATGGCATCGGGGCCCTACTTCCTGGGCAAGCGGGCGAGATTCAGGAGTGGACGGATGATGCGTTCCACCAGGCTTTTGAGGGGTTGGATGAGGATCCGGCTTTGGCAGAGAAGACCGGGAAGGCGGACAAAGCCGGGACTGGTGCAAGTGAGTCTTCTCCGACCATTCCAGCCAAGGTGGCTCCGACGACTCAAGGTGAACTCTTGACTCCTGCATGCTTTATTAATGATAGGGACTTAGGAATATTTTATGACCCGCTCCCGTCCTGGAATGAAATCCAGGACTTATTGCAGTATCCCACTCCTCCCCAGGGTTTGTACAACCACAGCTGTGTTTCTTTTCCTTTTTTAACTTGTAATTTACCGCGTTTCTCGAATCGTATAGTAATGTAAGATTGTGACACTTGTTCTTTATATCAGGAGCAGGCAAGACGTCCAAAGCTTCAGACCTTCGACACAGGCTTGAGCAATATAAACTTTCCAAAATTTCTGCTAAGCCGAAGCCCTCAACCCAACGCTCCGGGGATGTAGTCGGCTACCGTCCTCTTCTTGGGGTCATCGAAGAGGGTATTCAGCAGAGGAAGAGGAGTCATCCTTTATCCGAAACTTCGCCCGGTCCTCAGCCTCCGGCTCAGCCTATTCATGATATTACTGAGGAGGGTAGCGAGTTTGCACCTTCTCCGCACCCGTCCGGAAACCCTTCTGTTATTCATATCGACCGTCCCGACTTGGCCCGTAATCCATTTGCGGGTCATCCTGATCTGGATCCAAGTTCTCATGATATTACTTTTGACGAAGTCACTGGTGAACACCTTCTCCCCCGTAACCCCATGGTACGAGTACTTGATGAAGCCAAGTCCTTAGATCTCGATCTACTCACTACTCGTATAGTCACTATGGGAGACGAGGCCAAGGCTAACATTGATCGGGTGGCAGAGGAGACCAAGAAGCTGATGGGGCATCATGCTCGGCTGGTTAAGGCCGGAGAGGAGATTGGGAGCACCAATATCCGACTTCGATTGGTGGTTTCGGATCAGGCCAAACAGCTTGCGGATCAGGCTATTCAGATTTCTCAGCATGAGGCTGCTACTGGGCGACTAAGGAAAACCATGGAGGAGGCCAGTCGGGCCGAATTGCGGAAAATGGAAGCTACGTTGGCTATTGCCACGGTGGATGAGGTTCGGAGAGCGGATCTCGAGCAGGTGGAGGAATTGTCCGAGAAACTTGAGGCTGCAGAGCTTGCTCAAGCTAAGTTGAGGGAAGAGATGGAGGTGATGTGGAGGTCCCTTCAGGCTGATTGCTCGAGATACAGATTGGAGAGAGATGCTGCCGTCGAAAGGTTGTCGGCTTCCAATGCCCGGATGAGGGAGTTTGAGGAGAATGAGGGAATGATGGATGACATGCTCCAGGACATGTATTTCCGAACTTGGAAGCAGGGCAATCTCTCTTGGATGGATGATTATCCCAGGGTCATGGCTAAGATCTATCTTCGGGCTTTGGAGGAGGCTAAGGCTGATGCAGATAAAGAGGGTGGAACGGTCTTCAGTATGGATGTGGTCACTGCCCAGTTCACCAAGGAGGAGAAAGTGGCGGTAAAGGAGGGTATGCGGCTGCTTGCTGCTGAGGAGGCAGGTGTGCAGGTAGAGGATGACGACCAGGATGGTCAAGAAGCAGGTGCTGGTAAGTCTTCCTTTCTAGTCTTTCCATTAACTTGGTTACTTATCACTAATGAATCCTTTTTATGACCGGACAGGCGGGCAACAGAGCAAGGACAAGACTTCGACGCAACCGGCTCCCTGATTAGACCTGGAAAATTCTTTTTGTAGGCTTGGCATTGTTGTATCTGTTAGTCTTAAGACAGTAGAGTAACTTCTAAGTTGTAATTCTTGCTACTTGTAATAATCAACATTATTCTTGACGTGTAATTTTTTAACTTAAGCTGATTTTGTCGTTTCTTGAATATTTGTTGCTATTTCGACATATCGTATGAGAAATGTAGCTATGTATATTCTTGTAATTAAATTGTGTTTGATGTTAGACTCTGGTTCTACACCATAATTTTATGACTTGCAATATTAGCGTGTGGTGTGAACAAATTATAGTCATGTATTTGTACATAAAAGAAGAAAATACCGCCTTTCATGTTTTAATCGTAGATGGCAGTCTTGAATATCTTGTAGGACCGAGCATGGAATGTAGTCGAATGTCCTGCCACTGTGAGTCCCTACACCCATTGGCGAGTATCTCCTACTCTGTATCATGTACTTTAGGGATTGTTATAGGGGATAGGAAAAAAAAGCTTTTTAAGTAAAATTGAAATACGTGAAATAGTAAAACTTCCAATCACGGAAGGCCTTCGATGTGCTTAAGTTCGTGGCAAACGGGTTTTGTAGTCACTTTCCCTAGCTGTGGGTCTTGGAGACATTTGTCACCCATCTTACGCCTCCGCGGGGAGTTAATTCTTTTTTACCACAGCCGCACTTAAGACACATCGGAGCCGAGATCGCGCATAGTAACTACCCGGGCCATTATGGCCCGTAATCGTGGGTATTATTCGATTTACTGTGGCCGGCTAGCGTGGGTGCCGATCGTCAACTGTGAACTGCCCCTGGCTGGCCACACCTTATGTTGGGGCTTATAGTCGGTTCACAGTTGCCGGCGAGCCTAACGCCGTAATGAGCTGCCTCGGCTATAGTCGGCCTTCTCAGTGGCTTATAATCGGCTCATTACAGTTGGCTTTAAGGGCCGTCGCGAGCAATGAGTTAACCCGCAGCAGAGGGATGCTGGAGCAAAAGTGTCTCATTGGCGAGGGCATAGATTCGCATAGTACCTGTTAGGTCTTGTCCAGGTGAAGTTGTGTTGTGGAGTGCTTTGAATAGAAATGTTGTATACTCAGGATTGTGTTCAACAGAAAAGGATAAAGTTAACAAGCAGCCAAGATACAAAGGAACAAAAAAAAAGAGACAAGGTTTTTTTAAAGTGGTTCGGCACGAAAAGGCCTACGTCCACTGATTCTCTTTGTTAATTCACTTCATATGGGCAATACAAGTTAAGAAAAGTATCGACGGAGGTGTTGGATGTTCCATGCCCTCCGGAACACCTCTCCGTCCACTGTTGACAAAATATAGGCTCCGTTGTGGAGATCTTTATGAATTACATATGGTCCATCCCAGATTAGGTCTAGTGCTCCGGGGCGAGGGAAGATTCGCTTGAGGACAAGATCCCCTTCTTGCAAGGTACGATGCTTGACTTTGGAGTTGTATTGTGCTGCCACTTTTTGCTTGTGGGCTGCTGTTTTGAGGATTGCATCGTTTCTTCTCTCCTCGATTAGATCCAAAGACATGTGAAGGAGTTCTTCGTTCTCTTCTGGGTTATAGTGGATCCGACGATGGGAAGGCACAATAGTTTCAACTGGGAGCATAGCCTCCGATCCGTATGCCAAAGAGAAAGGAGTGTGCCCTGTCGATGTTCTGAAAGATGTGCGATAGGCCCATAGTGCCGTAGGAAGTTCATCCACCCAAGCGCCCTTTGACTTTTCGAGCTTCTTTTTGATTAGAGTTTTCAGAATTTTGTTGACCGCTTCGACTTGTCCGTTTGCCTGGGGATATGCTACGGATGAGAAGCTTTTATGAATTCTGTGTTCTTGGCACCAGTTGGCGAATTCCTCGCTGTCAAATTGAAGTCCATTGTCTGATATGATTTTGAGTGGGACTCCGTACCTGCATAGAACATTTTTGATCAAGAAGTTAATAACTTTTGCTGAAGATACTTTATTTAGAGGTTCCGCTTCCACCCATTTGGTGAAATAATCAACTGCCACTATAGCATATTTGGCCCCGCCTCGGCCCATTGGTAGCTCGCCGATTAAGTCAATTCCCCATATCGCGAAGGGCCAAGGGCTGGTCATCTGAGTAATCTCGGTTGTTGGTAGCCGAGGGATCTTAGCAAATTTTTGGCATCTGTCACACTTCTTGACGAAATCTAAGGCGTCCTTGCTTAAGGTGGGCCAGAAATATCCGTATCGGAGTATCTTTTTTGCTAATGTTTGCCCCCCGGTGTGATCTCCACAGCTCCCCTGATGGATGTTGGATAAGATTTCCTTGGCTTCCCTTCCGGCGACACACCTTAATAATGGGTTAGAGAAACCGCGCCGATAGAGGATGTCTTCTTGTATTGTATAGCGGGACGCTTTCCTCAAGATTTTCTTGACTTCATTACGCCCGTTGGGTAGTGTGCCACCTTGTAGGTAGTCTCGGATGGGAGTCATCCAAGTTGCTTCTTCGGCTGCGGCTATCAGATTCACTTGCTCGAAACTCGGGACCGTTTGCTTTGAGATGGTTACTGCCCCGAAGATGGCGATGTCTCTCATACTCGCTTGCTTTGCCAATTCGTCGGCCTCTTGGTTCTCTTCCCGAGGGATGTGTTTGACTAAGTACTGATCCAATCGGCTGAGAAGCAACTTGGTCTTCTTTAGATATGCTATGAGTCGTTCCTCCCGAGCTTGGAATTCTCCTAGTATTTGATTAACAATAAGTTGAGAATCGCTGCGAAGACACAAAGAATTGGCTCCGATTTCTATGGCAATTTCTAGTCCAGCTATCACTGCTTCATATTCTGTATCGTTGTTGGTGGCAGCGAACTCCAACCTTATAGCATAGTGCAATTTATTTCCCCTGGGAGTGATTATTACCACACCTGCCCCCGAGCCTTGTTCGTTAGATGCACCGTCCACAAAGAGATTCCACTTGATATCTTCCGTTATTTCTAGTTGCTCCTTATCCTCGTTGGTAGTGAATTCTGCAATGAAATCAGCCATGGCTTGTCCCTTGATGGCGGTGCGAGGGTGATAGGTGATATCATATTGACTCAGCTCAATACACCATTTAAGTAGTCGCCCGGAAGTGTCGGGACGATGGAGTACCTGCCTCAATGGTTGATCGGTCAGAACTTTGATGGAATGGGATTGGAAGTAGTGACGTAGTTTTCATGAAGTGATTAGTAAACAGTATGCTAACTTTTCAAGTTTAGGATATCTGACTTCTGCCCCAGTAAATCTTTTACTGACGAAGTAAACTGGTCGTTGCGTGCGGTTGTCTTCCCTTACCAAGGCAGCGCTTAGAGCGTGAGATGACACAGTAAGGTATAGGTATAATTCTTCGCCTTCGCTTGGGGTCGAGAGTACCGGTGGTTTCTGGAGGTGTTCGATTAGGTTAAGGAAAGCGGTTAAGCATTCGTCCGTCCATTCGAACTTTCCTTTATCTTTCTTTAGAGCTTCGAAAAAGGGGACGCACTTGTCCGTTGCTCTGGAGATGAATCGGCTTAGGGCGGCCACTTTTCCATTTAGGCTTTGCATTTCCTTTCGGGTGGAAGGTATCTTGATGTCCCTTAATGCTCGGACTTGTTCAGGGTTTGCTTCAATCCCTCGGGCATGGACGATGAACCCTAAGAATTTTCCCGATGACACTCCGAAGGAGCACTTTAGTGGATTCAACTTCATTCCATACTGTCGAAGTACCTGGAACATTTCGCCTAGGTGGCTTACGTGATCTTTGGCTTTCCGTGATTTCACCAGCATGTCGTCTACATATACTTCCATAGTTCGTCCTATTAGCCCTGCAAACATCTTGTTGACGAGGCGCTGGTAGGTGGCTCCTGCATTTTTAAGTCCGAAGGGCATCACTTTGTAGCAGTATAAACCCCGGTCGGTGATGAAACTAGTGTGGTCTTGGTCGGGAGCATGCATAGGAATTTGGTTATATCCTGAGTATGCATCCATAAAAGATAGGAGTTCGTGCCCGACTGTGCTGTCTACAAGTTGGTCGATTCTGGGAAGCGGGAAGCAATCCTTTGGGCAGGCGTCGTTTAGGTTGGAGAAGTCAATGCAGGTCCGCCACTTCCCATTAGCCTTCTTTACTAGTACCGGGTTGGCGATCCATTCTGGGTAAATAGCTTCTCGTATGAAGTCATTGGCGAGTAGATTCTTTACTTCTTCATCGAGGGATGCTGATCGCTCTGCCCCCATACTTCTCTTTTTTTGTTTTACAGGCGCCTTGGTAGGATCAATGTTTAATACGTGGCATGCTATGTCGGGGGAGATTCCGGTCATGTCAGCGTGTGACCAAGCGAATACATCCAAGTTGTGGCGGAGAAAATCAATGAGTTGTTCCTTCAATTCAGCTTTCAGCTGGGACCCAATTTTCAGTAGCCTACTTGAGTCGTGCTTGTCTACAAATATAAACTCCATAGCCTCTGCAGTCTCGGCGGTGGCCTCCTCCTCTTTGTCCCTAGGGTCTAATTCGTTGAAAGGGTCGCTGGTGTATCGAAGAGGAGGGGCTTTCTTTAGTTGCTATGCTTCAAGGTTTTTTGTGCAGAGGGCGATCTCTACACCTTTCCCTTTATCTTTCTTGTGGTTGTTGCGAAGTTCGGTTACATAGCAGTCTCGTGCAATATCCTGGTCTCCTTCCACTTCCCCTACCCCATTGTCTGTTGGAAATTTCATTTTTAGGCACCATGGGGCTAGGACAATCTGGAAGTCAGACAAGGCTGGTCTTCCTAAGAAGGCGTTGTAGGCCGAATGGTTTTCTACCAGCACAAACGTTTGTTTCCTTACAACGGAGCGGGGATGGCTTCCAATCTCAACAAAGAGGTCCAGCTGCCCGAGGGGCATCTTCGCATCTCCAGTGAAACCGTGTAGTGGTTTATCGCAGGGAGATACATCCTTCATTGATAGCTTCATTTTGTCGAATGCGTGTTTGAACAGGATATTTACAGAGCTTCCAGTGTCTACCAGGATTCGGTAAACTTCGGCGGGACCGAGTCGGGCAGAGATAACCATGGGATCCATGTGAGGGTACTGTCTTCCTTCTAGGTCGCGTTTACTGAATGTGATGTCATCACTTTCTTTCCGCTTTGGGTGGCGCTCTTCTATAACCGTATTGACACAGTCTCTATTGTCTCTAAGCGACTTCCCATATCTTTCCATCTCTCTCCAACTTCTGTCTGCGATGTGCGGACCTCCTGAGATGGTATGGACCACTATCTTCTCTTGACTAGAGCTGCTAGCGTTGCGGTTTCCTCTGTCGGTCCCTGGTGAGGGTAGCCTTGGGTTTTGATTGGCAGGAGCTGGAGTCCTGTCTTGACTTTTTACATAACGCTCCAGTTTCTTCCTTCTGATGTGTTCCTCAATCAGATCTCGGAGATGATGGCATTCGTTGGTATCATGTCCGTGAGATTCGTGGAAGCGGCAGAATTTTCCAGACTTCTGTGCGTTATCTGATTCCTTCTTGTATGGTGGGCGTTTGTATCTAACTTCGCCTTGGGTGGCAAGGAAGATATTTTCGACGGTCTCGTTCAAAGGGGTGTAAGTGTCGAATCTTGGTCCTGGCCGATATAGGCGCTTTTCTACCTTCTTGCCCCCAGCATTGTCTCTGGAATCATTTCTTCGAACGTCCCTTGCCACATCAGGGGCGTTGCCATGGGTCGTCTTACTTTGCTGTCCTGACTGCCCCTCAATGGCAGCATCCTCAAGCCTCATGTATTTCCCGGCTTCATGGAAGAAATCGGGTAAAGTAGCTAGTTTTTCTTTTGTCAATCTTCTAGCAAATTTAGTGTCCGGATGCACCCCACTGCAGAGGGCCATTAGGATAAGCTTCTCATCGGCATCTTGAACTGCGGCTGCTGCGGCGTTGAATCTGGTTAGGTATTGCTGCAGCTTTTCTCCAGGTTTCTGTTTGACGCTGGATAAGGAATAAGCGTCCTTAGGTTGCTCCACATGAATGCGGAACTGACTGATAAATTTTTCTTTCAACATTTCCCATGAGCTGATGGATCCTTGGGGTAGATGACAGAACCAGGAGGTAGCAAGATCTGCTAAGAAGAGCGGAAAGCATTTGCATAGTACTCCCTCTGTTGCTCCACTCATGAGCATATGCTGCGTGTACCTCTGTAAGTGTACAACGGGATCGGAGGTTCCTTTGTAGGGTTCCATTGTTGGCATCTTCCATTCTCGGGGGGTGATAGCAATTTCGATATTGCGGGCGAAAGGGCTGGTTACCCTAGCGCCTATCCCTCGATCTCTTTGCTCCCGTTGGACACACTCTCTGAATAAGCGTGCCATCCTTTCATCAGAACTTGGAGCAGATAGAAATGAGTTTGGTTCTGTTCTGTGGGATTGATTCCGTCCAGACAACCTGTAGGGATGGTATCGTCTATCATTCCTCATATTTTCTAGTGGCTGCCTTTGATCTTCTGGGAGCATGCTTGGGTCAGCTACAGTTGGCCCTTGCCTTGATCTTCCCCTGTTGGGTTCTGATCTAAGCACTTCCTCGGGTCCAACTTCGGGCTGAACTCTAGCTCGGCCCCGTTCACTGGTGTTTCTGTGGTTAGGCAGCATGACAGGCTCAGCTGCAGTTGACCTTCGCCCGGTACCTTCCTCGTTGGGTTCGGTACCAAACGTTTCCTCAGGCCTAACTTCGGGCTGTGCTCGGTCTCGGCTCCTACCACGGCTACTTCTGCCGTTAGCTCCTTCGAAGAAGGAGGATCTTTGCTGTCTCTGGGATCCTCCAGACTGGGACTCGCCCCATGATTCAGTGTTGCGGTTGGATTCTTCAGCGTCCCTTAAGCGTGACATGAGATGGTCCACCAAGGCTTCCTGCTGGGACGTGAAGCGGTTAGTTACTTCAACCACAACTCTGTCCAGATCTGCTCTAGTAATTGCTGCAGGCTGTTCTGTGGCAGGAGTAGTTGGGTTAGCCTGTTCTTCATTCGTTACTGTTGCTGGAGGAGGACGATTTGCTTGATTCGTGACATCTGGATCTGGGAGACTGCTGGATGCGATGTTTTTTCCTTTGTTAACATCTTTTCTCTGTTTGGGAGGCATGTTTTCCAAGTGGCGAACGATGCTGTTAGGAAAACTTGTTAAGCGGATGAAGCTGAAGCTTCGAGCCTTATTTCTTGGTGAAAGCACCAAAAATGTTTGCACAAAAAATGGACAAACACCTCAAAGTTGTGTGATTTAGTAGATCTTATGTTATTTTTAGTAATTTGAGCGACTTATGCAAATACGTAAAAACCAGGGACTAAACTGTAAAAAGACACGCGGATTTATAGTGGTTCAGCCAGAATGTGCCTACGTCCACTTTATATGTTATTTCTCTTCTTTTTTTATGATTACAAGTACAAAACTTTGATACGAGTAAAAGAAAGTTGTTTGAAGAGTTCCTTCCGTGCTTGAGCTCTCAAACTTGTCCCCATTGTTGTACCCCTGCCCCTCTATTTATAGAGTGAGGTTGGGAGCAGGGGTCTTGGATGTATATAGCTGCTGGTGGGCCTGGGCTGACGTGATCTGGCCTGGCACGTCTTGGTCCGGTAGCGTTTGGTCCGGTGGTAGGAGGTTCATTCGGCAGTCTCGAAAGAGGGTTGGTTCGGCAGTCTCGAGAGAGAGTTGGTTCGGTGTGGAGATGGTTCGGCAGGAGGTGGTTCGGTGGGAGTTGGGAAGGTTGGTTCGGTTGGGTCGGCAGGAGGTGGTTCGGGTGAGGTCTGCCGAATGGTGCCTGCCGAATGGGGTTGAGCGAGGTCTACCGAATGGTGCCTGCCGAATGGGGTCTGCCGAATGGGGCTGCCGAATGAGTCTGCCGAATGAAGCAAGTTTCTTGGTCTCCATGTCTTCTGGGTGAGAACACGCCCAACACGTATTACTATACACATATTACTATTCACGTATTACCATACCCATATTACTATTCACGTATTACTATACATGTACTACTATACACGTATTTCTATACATGTATTACTATACACGTATTTACTATACACATATTTTGGTTTTCAATTATATGCTTTTCTATACTTCAAAATTATTCATATACTTATCTTGACAGTATGAGTATATTCACAAATCATTTAACAAAATTTACTTACTTTAAAACATAATCAAAGAAGTTAAAAACATTGCTACTAAAACAATGTAACTATAAACCCCTTCTCTTTTATAAATTAAACATTTAACTTTTCTATAATTTTTTCAAAAGATTCCATACGTGTTATTATCTTTAAAATTCCATTATTAAAGATCTAATTATACTTGTAGTATTTTTCCAATTTTAAAATATAATTCAAGGGTTTAAAAACCAATGTTACCGAAACATTATTTACTACAAACCCAAAATACTTCATACTTTCATTATTTTTAAAACTCTCTTTTAAAGATCTAATTACTTTTATAAGGGTTTAAGACAAGTGTCGTTTAATTTTTTTAACAACAATCCAAAACAATTCACTTATAATTATCTTTAAAATATTCATTGTTAAATATCTAGTTATATTCCTATTATAATTAATGAAGGTTAAAGACAAATGTTACTAATACATCATTTACTACAACCGAAAAACCATTTTTATACTTATTTTCAACTTTAAAACATTCATTCAAAGATCAAGGCATATCCACCCTTATAATTAAGCTAATACACTTTTATTTAACTTCTCAAAATAATTTATTTAACTTAAGTGTTAAAATCCAAACTTCCTTTACTACAAAAAATACTTTACTTACTTTATACACACACACACACATACTAGAAACCTTTTTTAAATGATATGTATATATATATGTATGTATGTATGTATATGTATACTCACTTATTTATAGGATAAAATATTTAATAATAAAAACAATTTAAAAAGATATATTATATTGCATAAGCTTCTATTTATTTTAATAAAATATTTAACTAATTATCTAAAAACTATATATATTTAAAAATACTTTAAAAACACTTAAACTACGGTTTAAAACATTTATTTAAATATTAATTAAAAATACTTATTATATAATTTACTTAAAACCCATAAAAAGATTTAAAACCCTTTACTTTAAAAAATCTTAAATAATTATTAAAAATATATATTTAAACCTTGATATTTTTTTCCAGCAGTAAATGCACTTATAGTATTTATTGAAAACGCAAAGAAGCCCTAGGATGTCTTTCAAAGTTAACTTTGAAAATCTCTGAACATAAGGCATTTTCAAAGTTCATCCATCGTGACCTTTTCACTTCCAATTTTCACAATTTTTATAACTTCCCATACCGATTCCTTTATGTCAAACACACCAAAATGTATGTAATGAATAACCAAATATATATTTCCATAATATATTCACATTTTAAACAATTAAACATGTGTCAAATACAAGGGATTTGAAAGTGCGTTTATATTGACTATTTCACTTCAACTATTTACAACAACCCATCAAACATGTAAACAACAAGTTATGGCGACATCACATATTTTAGAGGGATTATAAGTGATTGTGTACTACACGTAATGTTGTTGCTTTCTTTCAAAAGTAAGGAGGGGTCCAAAAGTAATAAATTGCATTTTTATCGATTTTAATTTATATCTATCATAATAAACATTATATACACAACAAATACAAGTTCAATGGTGAGTTAACTCAACCAAGCCCAAGACTAACCAAGATGTAGATAATCTCGATATGAGTGCAACGACAAAGATGTCGTCTCGATTAAACCTTATATGCAAAAAAATTTATTTTATAAGAATTCGGATTAAAAATATTAATTAATAAATTAATTAACCTAATTAATTACCTCTAATTCTTCTTCCCCTTTCCCCTAATCTCCTCTGCTTATACATGCACAAAGTATCAACCTATTTGCCGTGCATGTCCCTCCTGCTATCTCATTTTCTACTCAATGAAATAACACAGTGATTCCTCCAACAAGCCTCTCTTCACAAGAGCTTCGATCTGCACCCCTCCACTCACTACCGACGCCCCTATTTGAAAACGTGACATGTAGCATCACTTGCGACAAAGCAAATGTCGCATTCTTCTAGAAGCAGCTACACCACTTCAAACTCCTCCCACCTACACGCCTTTGCAAGAGAAGCCCGAATCCACCAATGCCTTGGCCAAACTCACCTTAAATCAATGACAAAGTGGAACCCTAGCACCATGGCCAAAACATCAACCACCCCCAAACATGATCGCATGCAACAAAACTGGTATGGATTTGAAGCCCACTCCTCCCCGAAGTCAACGAATCTGATCTCGTCAATTTATTTTTAATCGTAGCTCTCTAATTAATTAATGGAAGATGTCATCCACAAAAAAATGTTTACTATAAAAAAAGAGAGGAAAAGAAGTGATGGAGTAAGGGTATATTTATAATGATATAAATATTATGTTTTAATTTTCTCAATTAATCGTTATGCGTTTTGAGCTCGCACGATCACACTGTACATCTGATCGTCACGAAACTCGTCATCATACATCATCTTATTATTCCAGCCCCGATGGCACTAGTTTCATCAAAATCCAAGACAAAGTCCTAGGATGGTAATTTCACACGTTCCGAGATCGTTTATTGTTAAAACAATTTTCAATCATGATATTTATTCAAACAATTTTTTTTTGCAAATAAATTTTGAAAACAAATTTCTTATCATTGGTTATTATTTAAAAGAGGGTTAACAAGGTTATTTAATCAATTTAATCACATTAAATTCAGTATTCAATAATTTAAATATGAAATGTCCGAAATTATGGGTCGTTACAACGTCTCTTTCGATCTCAAAAGTAAACCAAGGCCCAAAGCAATGTCAAGAATCAATACAAGTCAAGACCTACTTACCAACCTCTTCTACTACTATGTCATAAGGGCTATACCACCTCTAACACCTACCGAAGCTGCCGGAATGTTCTCAGACAATGAAACATCCCTTATGGTATTCCAATAGTCTATGAACCAAGAAAGCATCCCAAATTTCCTATCTTCAGTTGCTTGTGCACCCCGTCAGCTTATATGGATAGCCTAAAACGAAGATATCTTAGTCACTATTGACTAAATAAATCGAAGTTTGGGACTAAAGTGGTGTATGCTATATTATATAGTAGAAAAATACAAGTACACACTCTTAACATATCTCTATCTACCAGGTTGCTTAACTCAACTGGTCTATTTGGTCCTGAGTGTTGAGCCTAAGCTCTTATACCAACTGTGATGACCCACCCTTTGTAATACCCTGAATCAACATTGAATATAAATGTCCGACACCCGAATGCCTCAAAAGATACTTGTCAGGGTAAAATTAAAATAAAACACCAAACCAAGGCATGGTGATGGCACAGTGGAATGATGATATATAATACACTTAATATACATGGACATAACAAGATAAACAAAATATAAGAGAATGTACTAATGGAAGCAGCTAATAAATAAATATCAATGCAGAAAGTTAGAATACAATATCTAATACAAGTCTCATATATAAATAATATATAGTTGTACTAGCACAATATCAAGTATATATCCAAAGTATCGACTTCGCTTCCGAACTGCTCCAACCGTCTTTGAAGCGCAACCCAAAATAACCTGGCTCCTAAACTACTCAATCAAATACCCAAGACTTGTCATAACACAAACAGACAAAGAAAAAATGCGGGTCTGACATAAAGCTTGGTGTGAAGGGAACTATCTTAAAATATTGTATATCAAAACCATATACAAATAAATAGGAAACTACTGAAGTACGACTGGTCCTCTCCACGGACATGGCTCAGGGGTACTCCAGACTTCCCTTAAATAGGTAAAATAAACCAGACTCAAATGTGGGGAATTATACCACAACCAGCTCTTCTTCTGTTATCAATGAGTCAACACAACTAATACAGTGCAACTGGTATGTAATAATATATCGGGATAAATGTAACCCAATATACAAATGAAGGAGTAATATAGATATCACAGTAATATTAACAACAAACTAATATGCTACAGACAACATAACAGTAAATGATAAATAGAGAATAAATTGATACCCATCATTACTGATGGGTGAAGTCTGCTATGGACACTAATCAATTCAATGATCCCTATTAAAGCATCTGAAATGCAAGACAAATATAACGATATAACAAAGCTACTAACATAACAACTCCATACCGAAAACCAAAATACAGATATCTATAGTTGACACCTGTCTTGAATTGCCATTAGCTACCAAAATGACCTATCGAGAGCCATAACCATATTATGGACTCCCTTGAAAACCAACACCTCAAAAGAAGTTAGCCTGTAGGTCCTGTTACAGCACCTAAGAGTACTACAGAATAGTATATGACCTACTTTAAATTGGCATTCCAATTTCTCTCCACCTGTGCTCTAGGACCACATCTGCATGTCGTGCGCCTCAATGGTACATTGGATTCCGTCACTAGCATTATTTCCTTTCAGTAACTTTTGGTTGTCTATACCGACATATTGAAACAGTATGTAAACACTAAACCCCACGTACACCCTTCCCACACAAGAACACAACACCGAAGTGTTATCGTCCTCCTGTGGATCATGATTCATTCTTGAAGTGCCTCACACTACCTGGTTGCCACAAGGTGGACATACCAAACCAATGTATATAAATCGCTCAAACCATGCATCTGTAATTATATATATATATATATTAGTAGAACCACATATTTATACATCTATGTAATATATTTCGTCCATTATTCGGTAATCCCTAGTTAAGCATACCAAACTATACGTACGCTTAAATTGAGTATCGATAAGTCACGTTGAATTAACATTAGACCAAAGAAGCCTATTGAGATATAAATATATTATGGACTCCCCTGAAAACCAACACCTCAAAAGAAGTTGGCCTGTAGGTCCTATCACAACACCCAAGAGTACTATAGAACATTATATGACCTACTCTAGACTGGTGTCCCAATCTCTCTCCGCTCTTGCTCTAGGACCACGTCTATAGGTGGTGCACCTCAATGGTACCATGAATTCCATGCACCAATCGATAGCCTTAAGTCGGACATACTGAAACTATATATAAACACTTTAAACTGCATATATATATTATACACATATATGTGTATATATATATAATATTCCATGCATCTCCCTGTAGCCCTAAGTCGGACATACCAGAACTAATATTTATACATATAAACATATATAAATCGCATAAACTGCATGTAGGTATATGTATATATATTCCTATATATAACCAAATCAACTATATGGAACTAATAAACAAATATCAAGCATATTTACATACACAAAGGCAATAAACAAAGTAATAAATCTATAATCTTAATATCGGTAACAATTCACACCTACAATCATATAAACAACTCAACAAAATGCATCTTACTTAAGTAACCACTCTAATGATTATATCTTCTTCATTTATTTTATAGAAGTCTCACACTTATTTTATAAAATAATGCACTTGCCTATTAATTATATTATAGCTTATTTCCACTTAATTCTTCTATTTAAATTAAATTTAATTGTTAATAAAGCTTCAAAATATTATATACCTCATGTATATAATTTCTATATATATGTATACCTATATATCTCAAACTATTTCTTAGGGTCTAAAGTTAATAAATCATGTTATAACAATATTCAAGATTTTATAAACTTAATCAAACCATATTAAATAAATAGTACTTCTTTTGTAATTTCTAACTTCTCAAATCACCTATATAGAAATTCACTATTTAATTAATTATTGATTTACACTATAAAAAACAAATATCTTAGCTAGATAAACACCAAAGCCCTTTTAATACGAGTTTAACCTGCCTAAATCATTATTTTAGCCTTACACCTTATTTTAAAGGTCATACTTATAATTTTCCATTAGTAATAAAATATATAATAATATTTCTATCACTAATATAACTACAAAATGAAGTTCTAATTAATTTATAACCATGTTATAAATCAATATCAACTCCATCTAATTATATTTTGTACGAGTAGAACATAATATTTATATATACGGGACATCAATCAATTATCCAAAATATAAGTAGTAAAATGTATAATAATATTTATATCACTAAGATAACGAAAAATTGGAGTTTAATTAATATATAACCATGTTATAAATTAATATCAACTCCATCCAACCCTATTCAGTACGAATAAGATACAATATTCGTATATACTGGATCTTAATCAATTATCCAAAATATCTACTCAAACCAATCCAATCAAATAAGGGAATAACCAAATAGAAAGAATGGCTCTGTAGCAAATTTGTATGATATATAAAATTTGAATATAACAGAATTAGTATACAATTGAAGAGGACGGGTATGTGGTAGCAGTTATAACATAACAACAGAGCGGTTTTACACATGAAAGAACTATCGGCTAATTAGTCTCTCTTAGTCTCTCTCGCTTTGTAAGTTTCTTAGAGAGACTATCAATAAAAACAGAGACCTTATTGATAGTTTCTCTTGCTTTGTAAGTTCTCAAACGGGTAATGAATTAGGCTCATATGCGTATAATAATAGTTGGATATTTTTTCCCATTTCCATCAATATGTTTATTGATTTAATACAAAAGAAAAATAACAATGAACCGAAATGAAAATAATTTGTTTATCCATCTGAATATAGATCCAATGTTACAAAAAACATAGTAATATAAAAAATTATAATCAGAGTTGGCATGTAAGAAATTCTAATCAGAGTACAATGAAAATCCGCACAGTAATTCTACCTACACCATTAGTAAGTTCAAACAAAATAAAACATGGAAGCCTATACTAATGTTTAGGCCATGTACATCTTAGTTTCGTACAGTTGCATTATAATATCTCTTAGAAAGTAGTTATTATGGCCAATTTTGTAAGGCTGACTTGCAGGTGCAGAGAAATAATCGCATCCTATAACATCTTTTTTAGCATTTTGATCAAAATAAATCCAGTGTTTCATTATCATCTCCCTAACGGTTAAGAAACTCTACCAATGTAAAGTCATACCATCACATCATCCATTAGTGTGAAAACCAACATCTACCCTAACTTGTCTAGAAAGAATATGTTGATTTAGCTTGAAATATCTTTCCCCACATAGGCTGGTGATCTATAAAGTGAATATGTTGATGGCATTTAGTTGGAAGATTCTGATTTTTGTAGACA
This sequence comes from Allium fistulosum, assembly GCA_030737815.1. NCBI lineage: Eukaryota > Viridiplantae > Streptophyta > Magnoliopsida > Asparagales > Amaryllidaceae > Allium > Allium fistulosum. The sequence goes on from CM060904.1 coordinate 362,833,239, forward strand.
TACATAAGTTTAAACAAAGAAACTTTCGACTATTATATTGCAAGCATATTATACTTGTCAAAACGTTAACGCATGACACAAAATAGTATAAACCTAACCTAGCAGTATATGGTCAAAAAATAGTGTTTTAAAAGTTTTTTGACCGACAACAAACCAAAAATAGTAAAAATCTAGTAGTACTTAGTGCATTGCAGTTGGGTAAATTTCAGTTGAAAGCTACTCGTTGGCTTTATTTCGCCCATCTTTGTAAAGCTTGTCCAAAATATCAAGAGCAACCTGGAAAAATAAAAAAAGGTGTCGATGAGTAGGAGTGAACAATCTTCCTTATATGTTTGTATAAGCAATATACATGGAAGAACAAAGCAGTATAGTAATAGTAAGAACTTGAATACAGACCCAAAGTAAGTGGTGGGGAATAATTAATTGTATAAATTTGTATGAGCAATATACGTGTTGAATTATTGAACAGCAAATGTAGTTAAACACCTTCTACAACTCCATGGTTAAGCTTACTACATTGAATAAAGGAGACAGCAAATGGAAAACAATTTATTCATGGAAAATTGTCAGAAAAAACATAGTTTTTTAGTTGCAATCTAAAAAATTCCTGAAAATACAAATCAGTCAAGTTTATATTACAACTCAGCGGTAATGGTACAAATTGATTCAGCTAAGTAGAACTTAAGTTTACCTTTGACCATCCAATATATGTTTTTCGATCATCAGTTTATTACCAAATTAGCAACAAGAATTAATAAAGTCGAGTTATTTTTTTTGAAATGGTACTTTATATACAACTTGTCACTGGGACAACATAACACATGTCAATAAATGTTCAAATCACGTCATGCAAGTTTCGAACTTGTGACCTCACGCACCAATCGCAAAGTCAAGTTATTGGTTAAAGAAGAACTATGATTTAAAAAAAATACTATAGAGAGACCATAATAATATTGAAACCATACATCCTGTAATTTCATCTCATCTTAGCAATTTTTATCAAACTGTAATAATGGTTGTAACCCAAGGAATATAAACTATAAATTTCTGATATTTTTCAGCCATGCAACAAAAATTCATATAAAAATTCGTTTGCATCTTCGGTTATTGTTCAATCTGTGAATAAATTATCTTTTTAGAAAATGGAAACTAATAAAGTGTGGGGACTATACCACCGTTAATGAACTAAAATAACATCCCTTGAGAAATTTGATAATTTGAACCAAGCTCGAGATCTTGGTTTGTGTCTTGGTTTCAACTTTTTGTAATTTTAGGAATTCAATCTAATTCTAAAATTATGAGACTTTCGGTGGTAGATTTAGTTTTGGAATTTTAACATAATTGTTTGAGTTACTAAAAAATTGTATAATTTATTGTTAATTGAAAAATAAGATTTAAACAAACAATATTGATTAATTTATAAATATCTATAAAACTTAAATTTGTTTATTCATTGCTTCATTTTCCACCTTTTTGACTTACACATTCACATATATTTTGTAATTTTGTATGTTTCTAAGTTAAAATTTCAAATTTTGAATATTTATATATTTAAAAATCAAATTAATTATTTTATTGAATATCTTATGTTAAAAAATAATCAATGGTTTTATATCAAATTGAATTTATGGTTTAGATCTGTTTTAGGCTATACTGAAATCAAAATAGAACGATTATAATCCCAATATGACAGTCGAAACTACAAATGTTGGTTTGAATTGCGAATTGCTAGCAAAAGTACCCTGAATGTATCAAAAGAAAGAGAACACACACGGGAGAAAAGTAATGATTCTTTAATAGGACCAGTTTGAAAATCAATTTGTGAAGAAAGTAATTCTATATGACACCAATATAATAAATAAACGAATAGTACGTTGAAATTGAAAGTACCAAATTTAGCATGTATATCAATTTAACAAATGTAGGCATTAAACATGGATCCAAATCAGCTAATAGACAGAGAGTAATTTAAGTGGCAAATTTTGGGGAAAATAAAAAAATACCAATAAAATTTAATGCCAAAATTTTAACCGTATCAAAAGAAGGACAACAAATACTAATTTTTTTAAATGAATAGTTTGAAAATCATTTTGAAGAAAAAGTAATTCTAAATTAAGCCGTCATAGAAGTTACATAATCAGCATGCTAGAATTAAAAGTACCAAATTCAGCTTGTAAATCAGTTTAACAAATACAGACATAAAACTTGGAATCAAAATTAGTAAAAAGGTAGAGAGTAATTAAAGTAGCAAATTTTAGGGAAAATAACAGTGAAATGCATAGAAAATTGGAGGCCTGACAACTTTGTATAAAAATTATACTAGTAATTTAAACCACTGGTTATATTTTATAAAATTATTCAAATTTGTACATTACAGTACCAATTTACAATCATTTACAATTTGGTATCTTGCTTATTGCGTTAGTAGTGTATAATTACATTTTAGTAAAGTTATTTATTCTCATATCCAAATGGATTTTAGTAACTGATGTTATAGCATGATATACGTTGGTCAATTTATTTAACCTGATACTTAGATAGATTGCCAAAATTATATATTTCACATTAGTAATCAATTTTCACCGGTGATAGTACCAGAAGGTAATGGTGGAATGGGTTTAGAAACCTATCTCAATGTATATATAATGTAAGAGCTCCCTGATTAATCATAGCAAAGTGCTATTATTATTCCTTGATATACTTTGGAAAGAAAGCCACAAAACATGATCTGTGTAACTATATGAAACAATTCAGTATAATATTATGTCAAAAATTAAAACAATAAATGCGCATTGTGACGCCCCACCTCTATACCCACGCTAGCCAAGAACACTACGGTGTAGTGTTGTCAACTAGCGCGGAGAATAAGGCTGTTGAGGAGCGACCATCCGTGTAATTGCTTTGTGCGAGCATCGATATGTCAAATAGAATAACATGCATTTTTATTACAGGAGGAAATCCGACATACCGATACAAACTCAAAGCTACTACACAGTGGCTATAATAGTTTAGGACAATAGATATAAAAATAACACAGAAAACATAAATGCGGAATACAGATGGAACGAAAAGTCTCATATATACAATAACTGATATCAGTTATAATACATCTGACACAATACAAATGATACAACTACAACTGTCGACTCAAGAAGTTATATATACACGTATATTATCGACTAATATACATGAATACATTATCATCTTAAAACAGACACACTGATTACTACAACAAGACGAAGACCACTTCAAATGATATAAAAAGTCTTCATAGCTCTAGCAGCAACCCAAAGCTAAAAATCTACAACCTGTAAATACTCGGTCTGACCCGAGTATTAAATTCAAAAGAAAATAATACACGGGTCAGTCTAATTCAAACTCAGTTATTAATGCACAGAAGCAATAATAATCAAATATCAAATAGACGACAGTCACAGAAATCTCGTATACCCAACTTCTCGATAAGAGAACCAGATAACGGCAGATATAACACTAAACAGTGTTAATCCACAAAACAGTAAATCCAAATCGATACCACTTCAAAATATGGGATTGAACCCACGAAACAATTCAACAAATCGAAACATCAATTTAAAACTGTCAAATCTGATAGGGCTGCAGTACACGCACGCGTGTACTGCCTCGCCACTATCGCAAGAGATACGCAAAAGCTCAGTGAAAGTCACAAATGATCACCAGGTCAAACCCCGAAATCGGGTTCAACACAGGTGATAACAAACAAGGCATTTCAAATAAATGGTCAAGACATAAAATCAAGTCTCGACCCAGTTCCACTCAATCGATAGAAAACAGAGACTGCAGCAGCTCTGGTCACAATAAAATTCAATATCCAGTCTAGTTCAAACATGGATAGAAATACGGCATATCAATGTGCAGACTTCGAGGTGGCATCGCGTGAATGCCAGGCAAGAATGCAACAAAATTACAGTCACAAGAAGATAAATCAGCAAGCAACCAGGCCGCACACTCTAATGCCAGCCAAAGTGAAAGGTCACTAAGATAAGCAGAGGACAGGAGAAACAATACATGGATGTGACAGTGAGCTAGGCAGTGCGAACTTCAATTACGAGAACAAAGGTAGTAATATAACACACTTGAACTACAAAAGCATAGTGACAACATGTATTCAGGTACATGAAGACAGCAATACAAATGCACACGTGAACTAAATGATGAACAAGACATAGCAGGTGATCGAACCCATGATCCAGTTCATCAATGCAGACCAGAATTCAAGTAACAAATGCACTAAAATGAACTCAAGCTAAAGACACATGCACATGAGTCAGAATAACATAAACAACATGTGGTGTTATATATGCAGGAACCAAGTGAAGAAACTGCAGTATCAAATATACATGAAACTTGACTCAGTATAACTAGATGTACAAGACACGGCAGAATCATGATGATTAAACCATGACAAATGCATGTACATCAATGTGAACACATGAATTACAAGCTGACATATCAAGCTTCAAAGGGTAAGCAAGTGGTGCAGAATAATAAACAGCGATGAAAATGCAGATACTTGTATATATATATATATATGCAAGGAACAATACATGAGAACTCTGGTGGAAACATATGTAGGAAAGGCAATTGTAAAACTGGACAGTGCAATCAGGTTGAAAGCACATTACAGGGCAAAGCATAATCGAAGCCTCCAACATATAAACAATGAATCCCACAGATGCAACTTTAAAAGGCAACTGACTCGAAACTGTTGCAACATGATACCATCAAAAATTTGTATACAACATAAATAGCTAAGGTTACAAAATATAGACCCAAATGGACAAGGCCGACAGTGCTACCGGAGGCAGTGAAAAGTATGGTAAAAGTCGAACAAGGTCGACATCACAAGCTCAAGCAGGGGTTTCCAAAAGAAAAACCGAAACCATGCAACAGTGGGTATAAGTAAATATCCTAGGGATGAACAGAAGTGTCAAATTCAAGGATGACCAAGTCAAAAATGTCCAGTGATCGAAGTCAAATACAAGTATCAGGGATCCAAAAGTAAAGCAGTTTCAAGTCATAAATCTATAAGAACAAATCAAGCCCGAAGTCATCATGAATTCACAAAAGCCAAACTGTGAAACCCAACATCACGAGAACAAATGCCTCCGAACAAAATCCAAGTAAACAAAATTGGACAAGTCAGAGAATCGAACAGCAAAAACCGAAACCACGATAACTACGAAACAGAAACGAACGAAAATCACAGGGTTTGAGTGAATTAGATGTGAGTAAGACTCACCTTAGACAAAGAGGAGCAGCCGCGGCGAGCGATGGAGAATCGATTGAGCAAGGTAACATGCGACTAACTCTTGAATCGATCGAACAAAGCAAGGCCGTCGCCTTCGAATTTCTGAAGCCCTAAATGAAGATCGAAGCCGCCATTAATGTTCGTCTCGTTTTCTTAGCCTAGGGTTTTCGAATGAATGAAAGGAATGGGGAACGGGGTTTAATCCACCAAAAGAAAGAACGACAGTGGGTATCAAGTATCAACTCTTCATCAAAACAATTGGGCCAATTAAAATAGAAGAGTGTATTTATTAAAGGCCCGAATAACTTTTAACCATGTTTATAAAAGAATTTCAAATTGATTTTTAATTTCAATAAAAATTTACGAACGATTTAATCACCTAATGGCGATAATTAATTGCTACGAATTTGCGGGTTGTTACAGACTCCCCTCCTTAAAGAAATTGCGTCCTCGCAATCATAAGGAATAAATGGACAAAAGTTAACAACCATAAGAGCATGGCAATGTCGAATGCATAAGCAAAGCAAATGTCAGCAGGGGAAGTATTAGATAGGAAACCAAAAGGTTCGATTGCTTCAAGTCAAAAGAATCAACAATCGTGGGGATCAAGGAATCAAAATCAGACGACTATCAAAAGCAAGAATCAATCGAGTTCCAGCATTTAAAAGAAAAAGAAAATAGAGCAGAATTCACGTACTGCACGAATTGAATGTGAGTAAATCAAATTACTCACCTGAATCGCCAGAGAAAAAGACGAAGCTCAAACCTCAAAATCGCAAATATTAAATCATCAAAAACGATAATCGAATTTTCAAATCGCAAATATTTACTTATCTCAAACGATAATCAAATCAATAAATATTTAATTATCACAAATGAAAATCAAATTTCACAAATATCTGATTATAAAAAACGATAATCAGAAATCATAAATATTCGATTAATCAAATCGAAAAATATTTAATTATCTCAAACGATAATTAAATCGAAAAATATTTAATTAACACAGATGATAATCAAATTTCACAAATATCTGATTATCAAAAACGATAATCAGAAATCATAAATATTCGATTAATCAAATCGAAAAATATTTAATTATCTCAAACAATAATCAAATTTCACAAATATTTGATTATCAAAAACGATAATCAGAAATCACAAATATTCGATTAAACAAATCGAAAAAATATTTAATTATCTTAAATGTTAATCAAATCGAAAAAATATTTAATTATCACAAATGATAATCAAATTTCACAAATATCTGATTATCAAAAACGATAATCAGAAATCACAAATATTCGATTAATCAAATCGAAAAAATATATATTTAATTATCTCAAATGATAATCAAATTGAAAAATATTTAATTATCACAAATGATAATCAAATTTCACACAAATATCTGATTATCAAAAACGATAATCAAAAATCAGATATATCTGATTATCAAAAACGATAATCAGAAACACAAACATCTGATTATCAAAAACGATAATCAGAAGTCATAAATATTCAATTAACGAGTCCGGAATTAACCGAAGTAGTAAAAGTATGGTTCCATACTCCATACTTTTGCTAAATCGTTTAAATCTCTTTATCGTTTCCTTGAAAGTGCAAAATTGTGTGTTTTAAAAATAACATTTCACATTCTCAAACGGACAAGTCCGGAATTAAGCGAATCAGTAAAAGAAAGGGGTCATAGTCCTCGATTTTTCTGAAACGTTTAAATCGCTTCCTCGTTCTTTTGAAAATGTAAACTGTAAAAATTTTGAAAACAATTTTAATTTATATTTTTAAAACAACTTCTAAAAATAAAGAATTTTGAAAACACGTGATTAAATTAGCAATATCAGTAGCATCTTAGATAAGGAAGTTGCACTTCTCAAAGTACAGTAAAACGGACAAAAAATTCAGCATTGCGGAAGAACCGCTTGTAAATCCATTTTAAAATTGACGGTTACTGAAGTTAACACGTCAAAATTTCATCAAAATAACTGGCATCAAAGTATAATACCAGTGAATTTTCATTCATAAGAAAATGTCACAAGAATCTTCCCAAAGATAGAAAGGGATATCATACCCTAAACTTGTATTCATAACAAGTCAATAACACATGAATTCACCAATGCATAAAAATTGATAAACATATCAATAGAAATCACGAAAATTGGTGAAGCACAAAATTCCAGAAATCATCACAAGAAATCCAGAAAATACCAGAAGGGGGGGGGAGGCCTATCACAAAATGGGAGTATGGAAACTCCAAAACACCGGTATCACAAGACGAGACGCTATCTCATGGTGGCTAACCATTAAAGTTTCACACAGGAATGGTCCGAAGACCGTGGGTCGCTATCCCACACGTGTGAGTCGGAATCACACAGATTGAGGTCTAGGCTAACCTCACAGAGAAAGAGACATCGCACATTTGCTAGTCTAAATCATAAAAAGGAAAAGGGGAATGCCTATCACAAAATGGGAGCATGAAAATTCCAAAACACCGGTATCACAAGACGAGACGCTATCTCATGGAAGCCATCCATTAAATTTTCACACAGGAATGGTCCGAAGACCGTGGGTCGCTATCCCACATGTGTGAGTCGGAATCACACGGATTGAGGTCTAGGCTAACCTCGTAGAGAAAAAGATATGTGTGAGTGGAATCACACAAATTAAGGTCCAGACTAACCAAAAAGCAAAAAGGTATGTGTGAATGGAATCACACAAGTGGTGTCTAGTCTAACCTCGCAAACAAAAAGATATGTGTGAGTGGAATCACACAAATTAAGGTCCAGACTAACCAAAAAGCAAAAAGGTATGTGTGAATGGAATCACACAAGTGGTGTCTAGTCTAACCTCGCAAACAAAAAGATATGTGTGAGTGGAATCACACAAATTAAGGTCCAGACTAACCAAAAAGCAAAAAGGTATGTGTGAATGGAATCACACAAGTGGTGTCTAGTCTAACCTCGCAAACAAAAAGACATCGCACAATGGCTAGTCTAATCATAAAATGATCGTCATGATCAACGAGAAGTGTCAATTACACTAAGCTAGTAAATATAAAAGTTTAGCTTCATGTCTCATAACCACTTGCTTAACTTAAATATTCACGAACAAACTGTAAATCTACACTAGAAAATTGTCACAAAAGGTTCAATCGAACAAGTCTAGGAGTTAACCGACGAAGTAAACGCAAGCGTTTCATACCACTTGTTTTACTAGGCCGTTTAATTCAATTTCTCATACGAGTGAAATAAAGGCTTGTATATACTAATAGATTGGAAAACGGTTTAAGAAAAAGAGCTTTGTAGTAAAATAGTTTTGAAATCGTTTGGAGAAAAGGATTTTGATATTTACTACTAATATAGAAAACCTTTATATTTTTAAAGTGACAAATCACAAAAATGATTGTAGAAACAATCAATCACAAGAATTCACATACGAAGATGTGAATAGAATCCAAAGAATTCGATTCCAAATTCATCCAAGTAGGAATACCCAAAAATTCCAGAAATAGAAGTTATCAAAATCGACAAAGGTGATAACAACTAATTAGAAAAGAAGAATCGATTATCAACTGGAAAAACAAAGCAAAACGAGCAGAAATGCATAAATGACTTCAACAAAAGTAAGAATCAAGTCAATGTCGAAGTCAACAATTAATAGCCGCAGTCGAGTACAAAATGAATCAATCATCATTATCAAAGAAACCAACGGCAAACAAAATCAGAGTCTTGAAAATCAAGAAATTAGCAATTTCTCAAAAATAAAGTGACCGAAGTCGAAGGGAAATCCAGATGAGGAAAACACAAAATATCAAGTTCAAAATCGCTGAGATTCAAACTAGATGTGAATGAGAAATCAAAATCACTCAATTTGCAACTGGTCCAGCTATTTTTCATCACAGTGTAACAGGTACACAATGACACTCATAGCATAGAACAAAAGTGGAACAAAGTTCAAAAGTCAAAATGGCTTTAATTTGCCAAATTAAAACAAAATCAACATCGGCTAAATCAATTCAAAGCCGAAAACACAAGCATAAGCGTTAGGAATTCATACCTAACAGTCAAAAATAGTCATATGTAAAGATGAGAGATAAAACATCGACAAATAGTTGTAACACATGCTCCATCTAAGTTATGTTTTATAATTGTCCTAAACCCCAGGCTCTGATACCAAGCTGTGACGCCCCACCTCTATACCCACGCTAGCCAAGAACACTACGGTGTAGTGTTGTCAACTAGCACGGAGAATAAGGCTGTTGAGGAGCGACCATCCGTGTAATTGCTTTGTGCGAGCACCGATATTTCAGATAGAATAACATGCATTTTTATTACAGGAGGAAATTCGACATACCGATACAAACTCAAAGCTACTACACAGTGGCTATAATAGTTTAGGACAATAGATATAAAAATAACACAGAAAACATAAATGCGGAATACAGATGGAACGAAAAGTCTCATATATACAATAACTGATATCAGTTACAATACATCTGACATAATACAAATGATACAACTACAACTGTCGACTCAAGAAGTTATATATACACGTACATTATCGACTAATATACATGAATACATTATCATCTTAAAACAGACACACTGATTACTACAACAAGACGAAGACCACTTCAAATGATATAAAAAGTCTTCATAGCTCTAGCAGCAACCCAAAGCTAAAAATCTACAACCTGTAAATACTCGGTCTGACCCGAGTATTAAATTCAAAAGAAAATAATACACGGGTCAGTCTAATTCAAACTCAGTTATTAATGCACAGAAGCAATAATAATCAAATATCAAATAGACGACAGTCACAGAAATCTCGTATACCCAACTTCTCGATAAGAGAACCAGATAACGGCAGATATAACACTAAACAGTGTTAATCCACAAAACAGTAAATCCAAATCGATACCACTTCAAAATATGGGATTGAACCCACGAAACAATTCAACAAATCAAAACATCAATTTAAAACTGTCAAATCTGATAGGGCTGCAGTACACGCACGCGTGTACTGCCTCGCCACTATCGCAAGAGATACGCAAAAGCTCAGTGAAAGTCACAAATGATCACCAGGTCAAACCCCGAAATCGGGTTCAACACAGGTGATAACAAACAAGGCATTTCAAATAAATGGTCAAGACATAAAATCAAGTCTCGACCCAGTTCCACTCAATCGACAGAAAACAGAGACTGCAGCAGCTCTGGTCACAATAAAATTCAATATCCAGTCTAGTTCAAACATGGATAGAAATACAGCATATCAATGTGCAGACTTCGAGGTGGCATCGCGTGAATGCCAGGCAAGAATGCAACAAAATTACAGTCACAAGAAGATAAATCAGCAAGCAACCAGGCCGCACACTCTAATGCCAGCCAAAGTGAAAGGTCACTAAGATAAGCAGAGGACAGGAGAAACAATACATGGATGTGACAGTGAGCTAGGCAGTGCGAACTTCAATTACGAGAACAAAGGTAGTAATATAACACACTTGAACTACAAAAGCATAGTGACAACATGTATTCAGGTACATGAAGACAGCAATACAAATGCACACGTGAACTAAATGATGAACAAGACATAGTAGGTGATCGAACCCATGATCCAGTTCATCAATGCAGACCATAATTCAAGTAACAAATGCACTAAAATGAACTCAAGCTAAAGACACATGCACATGAGTCAGAATAACATAAACAACATGTGGTGTTATATATGCAGGAACCAAGTGAAGAAACTGCAGTATCAAATATACATGAAACTTGACTCAGTATAACTAGATGTACAAGACACGGCAGAATCATGATGATTAAACCGTGACAAATGCATGTACATCAATGTGAACACATGAACTACAAGCTGACATATCAAGCTTCAAAGGGTAAGCAAGTGGTGCAGAATAATAAACAGCGATGAAAATGCAGATACTTGTATATATATATATATATGCAAGGAACAATACATGAGAACTCTGGTGGAAACATATGTAGGAAAGGCAATTGTAAAACTGGACAGTGCAATCAGGTTGAAAGCACATTACAGGGCAAAGCATAATCGAAGCCTCCAACATATAAACAATGAATCCCACAGATGCAACTTTAAAAGGCAACTGACTCGAAACTGTTGCAACATGATACCATCAAAAATTTGTATACAACATAAATAGCTAAGGTTACAAAATATAGACCCAAATGGACAAGGCCGACAGTGCTACCGGAGGCAGTGAAAAGTATGGTAAAAGTCGAACAAGGTCGACATCACAAGCTCAAGCAGGGGTTTCCAAAAGAAAAACCGAAACCATGCAACAGTGGGTATAAGTAAATATCCTAGGGATGAACAGAAGTGTCAAATTCAAGGATGACCAAGTCAAAAATGTCCAGTGATCGAAGTCAAATACAAGTATCAGGGATCCAAAAGTAAAGCAGTTTCAAGTCATAAATCTATAAGAACAAATCAAGCCCGAAGTCATCATGAATTCACAAAAGCCAAACTGTGAAACCCAACATCACGAGAACAAATGCCTCCGAACAAAATCCAAGTAAACAAAATTGGACAAGTCAGAGAATCGAACAGCAAAAACCGAAACCACGATAACTACGAAACAGAAACGAACGAAAATCACAGGGTTTGAGTGAATTAGATGTGAGTAAGACTCACCTTAGACAAAGAGGAGCAGCCGCGGCGAGCGATGGAGAATCGATTGAGCAAGGTAACATGTGACTAACTCTTGAATCGATCGAACAAAGCAAGGCCGTCGCCTTTGAATTTCTGAAGCCCTAAATGAAGATCAAAGCCGCCATTAATGTTCGTCTCGTTTTCTTAGCCTAGGGTTTTCGAATGAATGAAAGGAATGGGGAACGGGTTTTAATCCACCAAAAGAAAGAACGGCAGTGGGTATCAAGTATCAACTCTTCATCAAAACAATTGGGCCAATTAAAATAGAAGAGTGTATTTATTAAAGGCCCGAATAACTTTTAACCATGTTTATAAAAGAATTTCAAATTGATTTTTAATTTCAATAAAAATTTACGAACGATTTAATCACCTAATGGAGATAATTAATTGCTACGAATTTGCGGGTTGTTACACGCATTTAGGAACATTTCAAGGTGCATAAAATAATCATATTTTCATATTTATGTAGCTGAGGTTTAATTATCGGTAAATAGTTCTGAATACTTCAATGGGCAGATTCATAAAAGAAGCCATACAAAGATTCACTCTTTAAAATAGGTAAATGTTATAATATCGAAGATTTGGTTAAGCTACCCTTTGTAGAATAAACCATAATCTACCACTTGGTAATATACTATAATGTCCTATGTACCATTTTTTAGTTGGCAGTAGAAGTTTAGCCAGCTTTCAATGACATAATAATTATCCATACAAAATTTCATTTTCATCTTTGGTTGTCATATTGTATGTCAAAAATAGCTAATACTTAAAATATAAATAAAATCACATTACTTATTACCATATAACACTCCTTTAAAAAAGGTTAATTTTGTAGTATGAATATTTCAATATTTGGTTCAACCGACTTCAGTAAAATAATTACCACATATAAGCTACAAATTTCTAATATTATTCATCCATGCAATAATAATTCATATAAAAAAAATTCATTTTCACCTTTGGTTATAGTTCAATATGACATTAACGTAAATAAAATTAGCTTTTTAGAAATTGGAAACTAAAACTCCGTAGAGATAATACAACAGCTAATGAGATAAGTTTATTAAAACAATATAAATAAAAATTGAATTTATTAAAACTCTATGGGGATTTTTATTAAAACTCCATAGGGATTACATATAAAATTACATTAAAGAAAAATTTCCTTACTTTAGGGAAAGCAATTTTCACACCAACTACTATTGAATAAAAGAAAACCAAATCAATATTTCCAATTAGAAATGGATGAAAATTTTTCAAGGATATTTGCAATAATTTGTAATGAAAAAAGAAAGGGAATTTAATTTAATGCTAAAATAAAGAGGTGCTGTGGTCAAATGCCGTCGAAAATGATTAAATAACAAATACTTTCGGACTCATTGAATAATATATAATGTATTAGAGGAAATAGTGAATTCGATAATCAAAATCATGAAGCTAGGAGATAAAGAAGTAAAAATTCAATTTTCTATATAATATAATAGAATATAATAAATGTGTGTTTCTTTTTATTTAGAGCCGAATTGGTTTCCAAGGTAATAATGAGTGCCAAAAAGTGTTTTCTGTATAGGAAATATTACCTTTTGGATTCATGATTGAGAACTTTAGTTCCTCCAAGAAGTTATACACACATAAAATTTAATATTTTTTCTATAGATCTAAAAATAAATTAATTTCTAATAAAGTTCTTTTGCCAAATTCAGCAAACAAAATTAAAGTTCATGGTGTATCATGCATGTATTTCATTAATGTCAAACCATATGCCTTAGGATTATTCCAACTCGATGAAGGCAGATCACAAAATTTGACATCTTCTGCATTAGAATTATTTACCATGGCACAAAATAGAAACATCTTGGTCTTGTTGATTCAGAGTATAACTAAACTCAACTTTATGTACACAATTGCAAATAATAATATAAACTTTAGTCAGTGCAAAATTTATGTAAAAAATAAACTTGGACTTTCAGGTATCTTACAAAATATATCTATGGAGAACCTGAGACTAAATATCGTATGTGAAAATGTTGTTGCTGCAATGAAAAAATAACTGTGAAGTGGGGTGGAACCAAATGGGAGATAAACAAATTGAATATGTTGGTTCAAAAAATACTGTGTTAAAAATCTTTTGTATTAGAATTATACTAAAATAGATCATAGTTTGAACTGTAGTTAGTCGTGATTATAACAATTTAATATGCAAATAAAGGCCAAAAACACAAATAGGTGCTAGAAACTTTGAAGATGATGACATAGCTAACAAAATGTTAAAATAATAAAAATAAAATTAATTTGATCCACTACTTGCTCACTGTATTACCAATTCATTAAGTCTAAGCATGGACTGAAAATTTTGAAATAAAGAGCACATATGTGTCCTATAAGTGAAAACTGAACATGCCAAATAAATAAATGCAATCTTACCCAGCTCGGTGTTGACAGTAATACGGTTCCTATTTCATACCGTATCTCCTATGTTGGAAATAATCTTTGTAGCCGTATTAACGCATGCTGCAGATCTGCCCACCTTATACTGTGCTTGTGCAAAGTTTGCTACATCTTTGCTTGTTCGTTCAATGTCTCCATATTATAAATATTTGGTTGTTTCCTTTTTTTCCATTTAGAATCATCATTCTGCTAGAAATTATCCATGACATCAACCATTAATGGTATGTTATGGTACATAATTAGTTGGAAGACAACAATGCAAAACAATACAGTAGACTTGAATTAATGCAAAATCATATGCGGCCTTTTATGAGTTCATGACAAACAAAATAAGCCAACTAAAAATGTCGCTTGCTACTTATAATTGTTGTTCCTAGAAGAAAGTACAAAATAGTCAATCGAAATGGGACACTCGAATCTTTATTTCAAAAGATGTTGTAGTATGAGTCAGAAATTAAAAGACCATACATATATTAACAGACCTTATTTATTTATTTTCCTGTTTTCATCAAATCAGTATACTGAGTGTAGTAAAAAAATAGCGAACACATGTTCTTCTCATTGGTTTTGGTTATTCACATAAGGTTTGTGCATAGGTAGCCATGTGTTGATATAACCATATTTCATTAGAAAATGTTAACTAATGACATTTGTGGATAGTTCAAATCAATATACATGTATTAATATGTTTGGTTAAGAAAGCAGAGTGGTGCAAAAACAATAATAAAATATATATTGGCTTTAACGCACATGTAATTAAATTTTTGTTTAAATTAATGATACATATCTAAGTTGATTGAATAAAATATATATGGAAGTCAAGTATACATATTGTATAGGCAATTCTAATGAAAATTAAATAATATATAATCGATTGTGGAGGTGATTGACTATCCAAATAGTAAGAAGAGAAGCTTGCAACGATTAAGCTGATAGTGGATGTTTCCTTGCATCTACAAATATAAAGAAATGTAAATTTATTCAGTTGGTGGTATTATGGAGAATGCCGAGTTTTTTTCACAACTTATATATGTAGTTTGCCGAACTTATTTAGTGAGGAAAAACTATAAACTATGACTTATCTTTTCTACTCCAACAACTAACTGATATGATTTTAAGATATTCAAGCATATTTGTGATGGCAATGATTGTTTTCGCTTAGGCTCTTGCAAAAGCAATAAAGTATAAACCGTATAATCATGTAAAAACAATAGCAACATAAAGATGAGAAATAACTAAAACTCATAGAGAAAAACAGTAGGAAATCTGTAACGTATCGGATTTTGCCCGCTCGAAAATCAACATCCGTACTTCACATTGTACTAGAATGCCGCAGATTTGACCGTTCAAATCCAATTCGCCGGAGCTATAACATAGTTAAGTAAATAACACAGCGGAAGAAAAAGAATATATCAATATATATAACATTGATACAATGACAGATACAAAATCTGATACAATATGATACAACAGAATGATAAAATGAATATCAATATACATCAGAGATATGATACAAGAAATAGCAGCGGAAAGAAAATAGATAACACCAGCAGCGGATAGAATATCTCTAATAGAATGCTCCAATCCATAGCTAGCGAAAAGCAAGGTCAGTCGTCCAGGGACTGACTAGCTCCAGATAATCTACTCAACCTGAATATCTGAGAAACCCAACTCTAGACTGCTCGTGTAGAAAATTATGAGCACCCAGAGTTTAGGAAAGGAACAATAAACTCCGGATCAGTCATGGGACTGGTGTGAGCAACAAAAACAGTTTATCTTTAAAACAAACACAACAGAACTTTAAACATTGAAAATCGCAATGCTTTTGGAAAATGAAACTACCATAAGACCTCCCGCCACACACACAATGCAAACGCAGAATTGGAGGAGATTTCTTCTTATGATAGTCAAACATGCTTACTACGCAAAATCATTGGATTATTATTATTAGTGCATAGTGAAAAACAATTTGAAAGTAGAATATAAATCTTAGCCAGCATAGGTACCATTATACTATGCCTACTATAGCTACCATATTAGATGGCAGGTTCTATAACTAAAACCGTACAAGGTTCGTATTGAAAATGGATTTGCCAACAAATGGTCAGGCTAAGGAACTTCCTATGCCACGTAGGAAACGCCTCTGGCTAGACGCTCCGAGAGACAAACTGCTCTCTGCCAACAAGGCCGGGTTACCCCTGTAACAGGTAACTCACGAATATGCCATCCCCCGGTCCTTTGGGACCTTTATCCGAGGCCTCGATAACCAACATCACACATAATAATAAAGTGTGTCCACATGAGTAAGTATCTGGGCTCCATACCATGACACCACCCTTTTCCAGAAGGAAATGACATACCCTAAAGGGCGCGACCCTCATAACCTTGCTGCAACATTCCTGTTTCGACCATTTCCGGGTTGTGAGGTCCTGACGAAGTCTCGTCCACAAAGCTACGCTTTGTCACAAAGCCATGCTTTGGGTCAACAGATGATCAACCTATGATCACAAAGATAAATGATCAAACAAATGATCATATCACAAATGATCAAACACTGATCATCACACAGCAACACTCAGCATGCCACATTACCAAATTGGGAATATATCGCTGATAAATTTCAACTACATAACCTCTGAGCTCGTACGTCTCAGAGAAGGGTGTTAAGCTAAGAGAATAAATTCTCCGCCACCAACAGAAATGTATTTGAAAGAAATCTGCTTTATATCTCAAAGTGTAATGTCAGACATGTAACCATACAAGTCTGTTCCGGGTTCGAACAGAACCGAAGGCACTTCTCACGAAGCCCTTGCAATTCCGGATAATTTCCAATCACGTCCGGACTTCCCATCACAAAGGGTGCTAAAATCTCTATACCGGGGACCAGTCGATGCAGAGACATTCGACGAGTTGTCCTTTCGTTTTCGAAAATATCCGGTCTTCACCACCGGTCTTCAAATGCTATCCATATACGACGTATCATTATTCGGAACGGGTTATATGACACAAAGGTCCTCTCCCGGCTAAACCGAATAACGAGCGCAATCTTTAAAAACATATGGATATTGGGATTTCAATTAAGTCACAACTTATTACCCAAAACTTTTCTTTCAAATGGTTTAAACAAAATACCATTTTTAAATCTTTAAACAAAAAGATTCATTTTAACAACCTTCAATGGTTTAAACAATTTCCACACTTTAATCTTTTAAACAAAAGATTCATTCATAGATTTTCCAAATTAATTTCCCTTTCAATTTGATTAACTCGTTAAATCTTCAAATCAAAAATTTAACTCATAGTTTTCAAAACAATTCCATTTCAAATGGTTTAAACAAATCATTATTTTTAAATCTGTTAAAAATAAACAGATTCAATTCATAGCTTTCAAAAAGAATTCATTCATAACTTGGAAAACCATTTTTTCAATTCAAACTTGAAATTCCTTTAATTAAACTGGAATTTCATTTCTTATCTGAAAGCTTTTATTCTTTTGAAACAACAGTTTCATTTTGGAAATCTGTTTCATTCATACGAGTTAAAATCTTCGGGTTAAATTCAAATTCTCAAACCAATATTTTAAAATGGTTCCAATTCATATAAACACATTCATAACATCTTTAACAATAATTTCCACTTATGGAATTCAATTCCAAATTCTGAATTCAAATTCAAATTAATTTATTTAAAATTTGAAAGCTTTACCAAGTTATTAAAAATAACTTTTCTCTTAAAAACTCATTTTCAAAAACTTTCACATTTAACCCAAATCCATTTCCAAAATCAATTGAAATTAAAATTAAAATTTCCAAAAATATTAAATTTAAATCATCTGTGACTTAACCGATTTCCAGGTGAAATCCAAATTTGTGTGTGTATGGTGTAGTCTAGGGGGTTTTACACAATAGTGCAACACGATGAATCATCACAGATCAAAATACATGATATAGTTGATAAACGGTATAAACTATATCGCTTATATTTCATATACAGATCACAGATATATAAATTACAGCACAGATAATCAAATATACTACAGATCACAACATAAAATCAGGATATGTCACAAAGTATCATGAATCAGAAATATCAAACAATTCGACTATCAATAGAATTTAAACATCCATAAGTAAGCTCAATTAATTATCTGATCGAATAAGTCATCAATCGTGGTTAATTAACGTAAATTAATTTCAAATCATTTGATTGATTATCCTTTAATCATTTATTAATTAAATTAATTAACCTTAAATTATTTAATAATTAACCTTTAATTGTTCAATTTTCTTTTAATTAATTTCCTTTAATTAATTCATTAAAAATAAATCAACCCTTAATTAATCACCCTTTAATAAATCATTATTAATTAATTAATAACAATGAGTGATTATCCTTAATTACTAAATCAACTTTAATTAAAATATCCAAAATTAATTACAATAAGTAATTAATTCCTTAATTACTTTCATTAAGTAATTAATAGATTTATCACATTAGTTGATTGTTTAAAAATTCTTAGTTAATATTTCATTAACTATTCTTTAATTACTTCCTAAAGTAATTAAACTCAGTTTTAACATTGGTTACAAATTTAGACTTAATAACTTAAAATGTTAAAAACTGGACACTGGTATAATTCGAAAACAAATGACTCGAGTTCCCCTTCAAACTGCTTCGAGAAAAATACAGATATACTCGAGCCAAAACTAAATTTACCCGAGTATGTACTCGAGTTAAACTGGGCGCTGTCCAAACTTAAGAAAAACAGACCTACCCGAGACTCCTATATTTACGTCGAGAAATTTATCAATTTACCCGAGCCAAACAAAGAATTACTCGAGTAATTCTCGAGTCCACCCAGACCAGACCCAACAGCAAGACAAGAAAAACATGGTGCACGTGCACGCTTCCACCAGCCAATTCCGGCCGACAACGACCATCTCCACATCACGGCGACAACTTCTACACCCTATCCCAAGCCTTCGATCATCACCCCAGACCTTCGATCGAAATCAAGTTCGATCACTCACCTAGCAACACTCACTGGCCTTATCACATAAACCTGGCAACACCCCTTGTTCGCCGTTCCGACCACCAGAGCACCTAAAAATTTGGCCACGGCTTCGTCAATCACCCTACTACTAAAACCCAAAAACTCGAGACACTCGATCAATCCCTGAGTTCGAACGAGACGAAAGATCTCAGCATTCAAAAACTAGGTTTACACACGAAAAATCATCGCCATCGTCTCCACGTTGATCTTTCGACCATTTTTCCCAAACTCCCCCATCATTCCTCTACCTCTCGACCAAACTACATCGTCTCCAGCCGACGAGATAACCCACGGCAGCTCGGAAAGGCGAAAATGGACGAACTAAAATTGCTCTCTAACCCAAACTCTAAAAATATTAATTCTTGTCTTAAAAATCCTATTTTGGTATGTAGTTTCACCTGATACGACTGAATTCTTAAAGCAAGAATTTTGTTTTTTTACACATATTTAAAGTTGTACAGGCTTTCTTGGTTCTACAGAGACACATATCTGTTGGTTCAACTTATTTTAAATTTTAACATCCAGATTATAGTTAAACAAACAATTATTGTTTATATCTTACATTCAAATAATTGTTAGATCAAGAGAAAAGGGTTTGTTTCCAGATCTACTTAGAATAAAGGAGCAACAGGCAACAGAAAATCATAGAGCAGATATAGATATGCACAGACATATGTACATATATAAGATACATGTCATCACATAGAAAAACATGCCATATTAACCTAAGTTATAAGTTAAAATAAAAAGTTACTCACCAGGCTTTTAGAAATAGAAAGCTTGCTCTTTTCTTGATTTGAAACAGGAAACTCGAAAACTGGAAACTTGAAACTTACATTTATTTTTGTTGTTGATTCCAGAAAACTTTGAAATGCTTGAACTTGAAAACTGAAATGTTTGACTAGCTTTGTTTTTGAAACAGGCTTTGATGTGTTAGCTGGAATCATCTTCTTGATCTCTGGGTTGCCTTGATTTGTTTGATGTTTATGTTGTATTTTGTTTAAGTTTTGAATGATATTTTCTCAGCTAGAAGGGAACGAATTTGAAATGAAGTGGTTTGATATCTAGAAATGAGTTTGCAGGGGATGTATAAGTGATATAATTTGCTTTGTACAAAATGAGCAGGGATATTTTCTTGCTTGTGGCTGATGAGAACATTTTGGGTGCTAGCATTAAATGCTTAGTCCTTTTGTTTACAACTTACTATTTGTTACATACTACTTTACTCGGCTGATAGAAAATATGTTATGTACTTAGGATATTTTCATTTATTAAGCAAGGTGGCTGCAGCTTTGTTTTGTTATTTTTCCTTTTACTTTACTTTGTTCTTTTGTGTACTTGTGTATTTTCTTATTTAGCTCGGCTAACATGAGATGTTGTGGAGGCTAAAGATATTGCATTAAATGTAATGGTACCCTATGCTTCATCCTATTCTTACTTTATGTTTATAGATATTTTCCTTGTTTATGCATACTTATATTTAAATTTTGTTTTGTTCATACTTTATCTTTGACAAAGTTTACTTATTTTATTATTTGCTTTGCAAGTTATTTCATACTTATGTATATTATTGTCTTATGTTTAATTTATAAATTCAATTATTATTGTTAACCCATTCATTGTCATATATATATATATTATTAATTTTACTCTTAAATTACATATACATATACATATACATATATATATATATACAATATTTAAATTTAAATGATTTATACAGAATATATTTGAATCCGGGGAAACTCGCATCACTTAAATCAATTTATTTTACAATTTTTATTCAAAAATTCATTTAATTATCAATTTAAATATATATAAAATCCGGGGTCGTTACAAAATCCAGAAAAAAAATTACCTGATCTAGGAGGAGGAGAAAAAGCATATAAGATAGGAGCATATAGGTCATGGACAGTGAGAGATTCAACAACACGGCCACTAGTTTCGCCATCCATCACGCAAAACTAAAGCACATTTGAGCATCCTATGTGCATAAAGAAATCATTGGAAAACGACCCAAAAAGGTTAATTCATTGCAATTTTCGTATGTTAAATACTGAGTTTTCAAAGCATGTTACCTTATTCGTTCAGCTGTTTGAACTGCGTTCTTCAGCGGCATGGCGGGGAGACGAAATAATTGAAGAGTTGAATTTGGCAAAGCAATTGATCTCTGGAGAAGGCATTGTCATGAGTAAAGATGTTGGGTGGTTGTGGCTGTAAATTGGGGAATCCGATTTAGGGTAAAGGAAAATTGACTTAGATTATAGGTTGAAAAGGGGGAAATGGAAAACCGTGGAACAAAAGTTGTACCTGATGCCGTTAGCCAATCTGTCTCCTATGGTAGCAGGAAAAAGGCAGATCGATGCTTTACCTTCACCCCACAGGTAAAAGTTCTTGCTTTGCCGGAAATTTTGTAAGGTCGTGGGCAGAAAACGTGTGGGAAATAGAAATTTAGGATAGAAGAAAAGCGATGTAGGTCATAGGCTATTTGCGAAGGAAGAGAGACTGGGAATGGAAAGGAAGTGTAGAGATGGGCATGAACATAGGAAAATAAAATTCGTGACTGTTCATTTCTCAAAATATCCAGGGGCCTTGAGCGATCCTGAAATGAAACTCAGTAATAATATAACAGTATAGATAAGGATTTATACTACAATATAAATTCAAAGTTGTAATAACGCTCACATGGGCCATAAATTCTCAAGTGCCCAAATCTAATCCAAACCTACTCCATAAAGTAGATAATCCTACTACAAGTGCAACAATGAAGATCGCGTCGCGATTGGACCTCGTATGCAAGAGACATGAATTTGATAAGAAGACGAATTATAAATATTAGTTAATTAACCTAATTCTCTTAATTAACCAATTACCTTAATAAATCATCTTCCCTCAAGTAACGTTTCCTCTTGCACATGGCTATGCGTAAATAAATCAATATACACGCACACTTCTCTTCTCCTTCTCTTAACCTTCGCTTGACTAATTGCAGCGCCATTTGCTCCAAGTGTCACACTATGTGTGCACTTCGCGATGGATACCAAAATGAAGACTCCGACCCCACCATCTAAATCACGACCCTAATATCTTTTCAGGCCAAGCAAATGTCACGACTCCCATGAGTGGACCGGACTTCAAGAAATTGGCGTAGGTAGATGCATGCCATTAAGAGAAAGATGATGGTGCATTTTGTTTTGCCTAATTCCACTCCAATCTCCACCTAGCTCTAACCCTTACCATGCCGTGCAAAATTGGACCTTTATCCTTCAATGCCGCACATGCCCAAGCCACCATAAATGCGAAGCTCTCCTCTCCTCAAGTCAAACGGTTCTAACATTAGCCTCTCTCATTGCCCGTAGCTCCCAATATAATCAAACAATGAGGAGCAGCTATTTTGGATTCATAAAGGACGAGAAGGAGAAAATATCTAAATAGGGAGAGAAAAGTGGGCGGGGTGTATGTGTGTATATATATTATTTGATTTCTCTAATAAATCATCGTAAGCTTCAAGCTCGTACGATTGCATGGTATGTTAGATTTCCACGAAACTCATCGGTTCACATCACCTCATTTTTTTCTAATCCCGATAGTATAAATTTCATCGCTATCCTAGATAGTGATACGGGATGAAGATTTCATGCATTTCGAGGTTATTTTGGTCATCGGATTAGATAATTCAAAAAATTCTAAAACTGTACGTCTTATAATGGATTCCCCATCCTAAAATGACGAGCCATTAGTCGAGATCCCACTAGATTCGACTATGTTCGTATTTTCAAAAAATCTATATAACACTACGTGAACCGTAAAAATACCGTGACTCTGAATATAGTGATATTTATACTCATTAATTCACAACGTCGAACCTAACTCAACAGAAGTGGTCCTAATTCCTAGTTCGACCATATGCGAAAATTCAGATTTTGGACCTTCAGTTAATTAACGATTTAATATTTAAATTAATTATTTAAATACCTAGTCATTAAAAATGCAGGTTGTTACAAATCATGGTATTTAGTTCTTGAGTTTTTCTTTATAGAAATTTGATATAAGATACAGAGTAGTTTAATGTAGATTTTGATATGAGCTTTCTGTATAGAGAAGATTGTATGTATGATATGTAGGTTTCCCAAGTGGTTGTGGCATAACCTAAATAATTAACCTTTTATTATTTTCTCTTTACAGTAAAGTTTGTTTGATAAATAAGTGAAACTATGATAAGTTATTTTATTAATGCAATCATATACATTAGGATGGTGTGGTATGTTCATCAAGTTACGGTGTGTTCGTTGGGCAGTTTTCATTTGTTAAAACAAAATGGATTTTTCGACAATTTTTGACAGTCTAAAACTTCCATATCGTTATAGAACTTAAAACTAAGTGTTTTTAAGAATATAAGGATAAGCTTATATAACTCATGAATTGAGAATGTATTAAGTCAACATATGTTTTAAATTGGTTTAAACATCCTTATTATGTAAATCATTCGATGTCTTTGGGCCATCTAATAAAGGCCCTTACCTTATGGGTGTATAAGGAAAGTAGACTCTGGGCCTAGGTTAAAATACTAGTGTCACACTCTTCCAAGCTACTTGCCTAACCCAATAGATAAACAAGTTTATTAACTTTGTTATAATACCCAGATTTATTTTAGGCATTCGTTTGAATTTTAAGAAGTAAAATGAATTAGATATTTTGTACATACTCTTATGTTATAGTACAATATTATACGAGTATAGCTTAAGTTGTGTTTTATGAAATGTTCCATAATGATTTTAGTATTAAATAAGATATACTATTTGTGTAAATGAATGTGATATAAATGTTATTGGTATAGTTGAAAAAAGTAATAAGATGAAATCCATAAGTTGTATGTAGATCATTTATTTGCATAACAGTTCTAGATCCAGGATTCGAGTACATGGTTTTTAGGTAATTTATACTAGTCTGAACTAGGATTTTTCACTCGATTCTCAAAGGCGAACACTTTAAACAGATTCTTGATATGATTCGAGGTTCTCTATTGTAGTATATGGATATGTAAGGGAAACAAAGGTATCTAATCAAGGAACCTAATCGGAGTCCGCACTAAAAAGTTTAGGTGATCTACACTAGTTTGAAAGTGAAATTTATGTGATCGAGCAAGTGATCAGATCAAATACCACGTACGGATGATCCATGCACATTGTATGGATTTAAGTATATGTCTGTTAAGCTTTGTTGCCTTAGGAGAGTTTAGGGAATGGCCTTTTGATTTGTTTGGATAGCTTAAATAATCGTGTAACGACCCGCCTTTTTGACCATCGAAAGTCCACATCGAATACTACCACTATGTTCAAACGTCGAACATCCAATCGACAAAAGGGCAGATTGTTAGGGTAAATTAAAAGAATAGAATAGAGAAAATCAGAATCTCACAGCAGAATCAACAACATATATAATATAACAAGGACAGTAAAAACCGTCACTCCAAAAATACAGAGTATATCAGAGTTAAAAACATACCTTGTCGACTGGAAAGTTATAAACTCCTGACCTTACAGTTGCTGATATGGATACTATATAATACGACAAAAAATAAAACACTACGATAGGTGAACCTCCAACTCATTTCCAAGATCTCCATAACACCAAAGACAACCTGGGAAAATACTCGGTCTGACCGGAGCATTATAATAAAATAACACCCGGATCAGTTTGGAAATACTAGCGTGAGAAAACTCAAACAATGGGAAACATATAAAAGTTCTGTGAGCCACGCCGCTAACGCGGAATGAGTTTTTCCCTTACAAGAATAACATCCATACAGGAAAGAGTAGAGATAAACAACAGGAAACAAATCCAAATAAGAATGTGCATAAATAGTGTTAAAAACCAGACTAGGAAGAATGAAAATAATCTGAACGAAAATCCAAACTGGACAGAATTGATAAAACATGATAACAGTCCAAACTTGATAGAATGGACAAAAACAATAATTAAACACCACGAAGAGTGGTTGATTCTTCCTATTGCAATTAAAGAAAAGAAGATTCAAAGGTTCGAATCAAATAAGGAAAAGAAAATTTCCAATAAATGACTAGGAGGGTGCATCCCCCTTAAAAGAAGTATACCTCTATAAATATACTTGAAAACCCCGGGATCTCCAAGCCAGACCCCGCCAAAGCTTATCGAGAATCCGAATTTTTCACATCTAAATCATAACCGTTTTAAGGTGATGGTACACCAAAATTCGAATGAGATGTGAAAATATCATAATGGGAGCAACCTCACATAACTTGGCCCCCAAAAACATGCGCTTTGGTTTAGTCATTTCCGACAAAGGATAACAAAGCTCAAAGATCAGCAAATCGTTTTTAAGGTGACGATACACAATGAAGAAAGTTAGATCTGATAATTAATAAATCAACTATCAGGGATAATTAAAATGATCGTATATGGAAATTAAATATCATATATTTAACACTACTCATCGATTCCAAACAAGTCCTATCTCTCGGTTGAAAATAAAGCCAGGCAAGTTGAGGTAGTGTTACTTCTAATTATCGCCTTGATGGAATTTTTTAAACTTCAAGGTAGTAACGAGTCCAAGTCTCAACATTTAGCGTTAAAAGTATGACTAAATCCTTTCCATATAAGTGATATCGTTTACGAAATTATTTTTCCATAATCGAATCGAATTTTACTATTAAAAACTGAATTTGTGCTTGTTTTCCATATTACAAATATTGGTAAAAACACTTTGGAAATACTCTTTAAATATATTCTTTCAAAAGGCAGACTTATAATACTAAGTGTATTAAAACAAGGGTAAAAAACAAATGTCATTAAAACCTTGTTTACTATAACCCAAACAATTTACGCTTAACTTTATTTATAAATAATTCATTTTAAAAGATTTTCTCATTTATAAACTATTATTTATAAATTTAAAACAATATTAATTATCCTGAAAGATAGTCAATCACATTTATAATCTCTTTTAAATAAGAAAATCAATTATTTTAAATAAAATAGTTAATTATTTCCAAAACACTTTTATATCGTCAGTAAATTAACTTTAAAACCTTTATTAAGTCAGTTTATTACTTTTAAACACTTCATCAAATTAGTTAATTTACTTTATTCACTTTTATTGAATTAATTTTCTTTAAATATCATTAATTAAAAAGATTTATTAAATTCAAATAATCATTAATTAAAATGAATAATTAATCTCAAACATCATTAATTAAAATGATTAATAAATTTTAAATACCATTAGTGAAAAACAATTAATTAGGTTCAAATAATCATAAATTAATTGGATTAATTAAACTCAAACATTATGAGTTAAAATGATAAATTAAAACATCATTTGTTAAAATGATTAATTAACTATAAAGCATCATTAATTAAAATGATTAACCAAATTTCAAATATCACTAGTTAAAACAATTAATCAAATTTAAAATAATCATTGATTAAAATGATTAACTAAAGTTTATAATCATTAATTAAAATGACTTAATTAAATTCAAATCTCATTAATCAAATAGATTAATAAATTTCAAAACATCATTAATTAAAGTAATTAATTAATTTCAAAATCATTAGTTAAAGCAGTTAATTAATTTAAGTAACCATTAATTAAAATGATTAATTAATTTAAAATATCATTAATGAATTTTTAAAATTCTATTTAGTGAAAACACAAGCTCAAGTTCAAAACACACACGATAGGGTTTTGGGGATGAGAATCAATAAATGACGATATAGCGAAAATCGCTATAACGACACTTAAACAATTTAAGTGGAATATTAATATTTACTACAATTAAATATCGATATAACAACATAAGGATGTAAATAATTAATTATTGGCGAGATACCCCTCAAGGTCTCTCTACAAATTCTCCCTGCAAAACAATGGTTAAGGACATTATATATAATCATATGGGTTCATAACAATCAAGTAATATGTCATCCATTTTCCAAACAGAAATTCAACCAAACAATTTAACTAACATCCAAACAATCAATAATAGTTTTTAGCATCATAGATATGATATAGTAAATTTTAATGTGAGTTAAACTCACATTGATTTCAGTTTTCATCGAAGCATTCCGGTTTGGACTAAAACCGAACAGGCGTTCGATTTTAGTCAAAAATTTCACTAGCTCCAAATCCAACCAAACCAACTCTATTGCGTAGCCATCGTCAGTACAAGTCCAACACAAAAAATAGCGTTCGAATCCGACCTATGCAAAAGCTATTGCATTTATAGGTTATCGAATTTAAATATTTAAATTAATCACTAATTACTTAATTAAATAAACTAATCCCCCACTTAACCTTAATCCATCTTCTTTAAACTTAAACCACCCCTTGTACATGATGTGCATCACCTGCACAAAGAAATTCACTACTTTAGACCTCCTCTCTCCTCTTATCTCACTCGATACTCACGGATTTGCAAACCGACTTCACCGACGAGCTCCACTACGCAAGTGCTTCTCCTCGGGCCCCACGAACTCCAACCCGCACCCTTCCTCAAGAATCTGACCTAGAGCACCCTTCTACTTCCCTAAAACATCGCTTATCACCTCCTTGAACCACACATATCCAAAATCCACCCGGAGATGCTATTTCTTATGCTAAATCCAAATATGAACTCCATTTTGCAAATCGATGACCAAGACTTACAAAACCCAAACCCTGGCACAAAAAAAGCACACGGCCTCCCCTGCCGATCCTCCATATCACCACTAAACACAAAAACTCTGGTATAGATTCGAAGACAATCACCGTACGAATCCATCGGAGTATATAATTTTAATTTGATTTTTGAAGTTTGATAAGCAAAGAGGAAAAACATTTTCTTGTTTACAGGAGACTATTTATAGAAAAATGGGGTATGGAGGTCAGAACGTGGGTAGGCATGGTGAGTTTGATTGGGTATGGCATGAGTAAGGTAGGGGTATGGGAATAAAATAAGCTTTTTATTATTTTATTCAATAATTTCGAGCACTATGTATCCTAAAAATCTCGGACTCCAAATGAGACATGTTCACTGGCAATCTATACTAAATACGCCTATTCCAAACTCAATGGGACTATTATCATGAACTAATTCCAAAGTATACAGAAGTTAGCTTTTTAAATCAAATTATATTTGAAATTAATCGTTACGTACTTTGAGCTCGCATGACCAAACGATACATCTGATCATTACGAAACTCGATGGCATGCAATAATTTATTATTCCGGATCTAATGGCACTAGTTTCACCAAAATCCAAGACAGTGCCTCGGAATGTTAATTTCACAAATTTAAATATCATTTAATAATTTCAATCCAATTATCGATATTATCCGATCTATTTATTTTGTGAATAAATTTATAAATTGAATTCATCAATATTATTTATTAATTAAAAGGAGTTAAATAAAATTATTAAATCCATTTAATTTATATTTAATTCGCAATTCAAATATTTAAATGATTACAATATCTGAATTATAAGTTATTAAATTCCAAAATCCAATTATTTTAATATTTTAAAATTGATTAAATATTTAAAATAAAATGACCAAAATTCTGGGTTGTTATAAATCGTCTAAGTAGTAGCCAGAGGTTGATGAGCATAAGGTACGCTTTGTAAATTATTTATCATCTTGGTGCGACGATAGGGTTTTTGAACTTGATCAAACCTTAAGCTTCGTTTGCTAGTAATTTTAAATACTATTGAATATTGATATGTGCTTGTTTCTTTTGTTAATTGGTTGTATTGGAATTTCGAGGATGAAATGTTTTAAGTGGGGGAGAATGTAGCGATCCAGAATTTTGAACACTTCATACTTAAATATCTCGATTATCTAAAATTTGAATCTTGGTTTAATATGATAAAATTGATTTTATGACCTTGTTAAATCTACATGAAGGTAAAATTGTTTTTGAAATATGTTAACAAAAATAATAGTTCGAAAAGATATCGATTGTGTGACCGAAAATCGTTTTGTTGATAAACGGTTTTTTACCAAATATAAGTTGTTTGAACATTTTGGGCATGTATAACATATTAATGTGTCATTAATTAACAACTAAAAATATTTTTGGTGTTATGGCTAACTAGTTGCATTGATGATGTCATAGCGAAGAAGATATTTTGAAAAGAAGACTTAAGGGCTAAGTTAAGGAGAGTGAAGTGGAAAGTTAGCACATGGAGGGGAGCAAGCTTTCTTTACTGGCCAAGAAGGTTTTGGAGGTTATTTTGACCTCTTATTAAAATCTATTTAATCTCTTCATTAGTTCATAAAGCGGATTCGCAAAATTATAACATAAAAACAACGTCTTCTTCATCTTCTCCCTCTTCTCTTTAACTTTCTAAAATCAGTGAAAGTCAACAACAAACTTCTCCATACTTTAGCAAAGGTCCTAGCACAACATTAGAGCATGGAATAACATCTCAAGTGCCGAATGAAGGAGGCACAAAGGGGGGAGCCTAGTAAGGCCTGAGCATATAGTGAATGAGGTGGTGACCGTGAGCACTTTGGGAGGTAAAGGTGGAGTTTGCTTGTTTTTGGGTGATGGTAAGAAATGTTCTTGTGTTCAAGTGGCTTATGCTTGAACATCAAATATTGTGTTAATAATTGTGTGTTAATGTGAAGTTAAGAAGTTAACTAATAAAGTTATAATTTTGGACGCCTCTTGCTTTTGAAAGAAAATGTTTACTTCATACGTAATATATTAACTTCTATTACCCTTCACAACATGTAACATGGCCTAGACTTTGTGTTTACATGTTTGGTTTGGTTGTATGTGATGTGGAAGTGTATGTACAAATGTTTGAAACTAAAGAGTCGCTATAAGTACACTTCATAATCCCTTGTGTTTAACTTTTTTAAAATGGTGGTTTGTAAATATATCGTGAAAGAATATATTTTGGTTGTGCACTACATTATATTAGTGTATGTGTTAGCAAGGAAATTTTTGGAAAATTATAGAACTTGTAGAACAAAGCTGCAAAAGTCATAAACGAGAAAGGTCGATATATGAGCACTTTGTAAATGCCTTATCTTTATGAGATTTTAATATGATTCTGATTGATATCCTTGGAGGTTTTTTTGCATGGTTATTAAGTATTCTTAGTAGTGCTTACTATAAAAAAATCAAAGCGTAAAGCATTTGTTTGGATTCAGAAAACTGGTCAAACTTCCATTGCTTTTTCAATAGTTCTCTGTCCAGGTATCTTTTATAGCACTTAATAACAACATTTTGAATTTTTATAGCACTGGACGTGTTTTATTGTTTTTATGATTTTAGTGATTTAATTGTGGTTTAAATTAATAATTAAATTTATTATTTTTGTGAGATCCTTTTAGGAATGATTAATAATAGGTTTAAAAGTAGTTTCAAGTTTAAATATATTTTTAATAATTATTTATGAATGTTTAAAGTAAAGGGTTTTCTTTGCAACATCTATTTAAAATGGTTTCTAGTAATTTCTTAATTAGTTATCTTTACAAAATATTTTATATATTTAAAACATATTTATAATTATTTTTAAAGTATTTTTATATGTATATATATAAGTTTAGAAAAGTAAGTTAAGTATATTTATAAGTGTGTATATATATAAAAAAGTTTAGAAAAATAAGTTAAGTATTTTAAAAGTATTTATATATAAGTTTGGAAAAAGTAAGCATTTTATAAAAGGATAAGTGGGTTTCTATATAACATTTAGTGATAATGAATAGTTTTGAGAAATTATTTAAAAGTATTGACTTGTTAAATAAGGATATACTTTTGGCAAAACCAGCCGGCTTTATAGTGGGCCGTGTCATTGTATATAAATAAGGAAAAGATGTTCTGCACATGCACAGAACAACTGAAAATGGTTTTATAGTGGCCATACCACTTAAGATATACAATAGGTGAGAAGCAGAAACGCCTCTACAACTATACAAAAGACCTAATGGCTCTTCCTCCCAGAAGGAGGAAGAATCACTTCCATCAGGACCTAACACATGCAAGTAATTTGAAAATAAAGACGCAATATCCATAACAAACCCATGGTATTCCCTGCAATAGATAAATTTCCTATCCCAACTATCATCAAGGAGAAGAGCTCTATTCCTTGCACCTCGGGCACCTTGCATTGATAGAATAAGGCCAACACCATCAACTGTATAATGGAGGCGCCTGGTTTCACCTTCATCATCACTAACAAACATGTGAAAATCATGTCTAGCAGGGTCATATCTCATCTCAGACTGAACATGTATCCAAGCTTTCTCAAAGGAATCCTACTCAATTGGTTCAACAGGAGGAATATCAGGAATAGCTGCGGATGGGAAAACCACATCAACATGTTCAGAAGGAGACACACAAGGCTCAATAGGAGGGATAATAGGAATTATATAGGGAGAAGGCTTCGAAGGAGGAACAATGCGCTCTTTCGGGATCCACTTCGTGATCGGAGGCCTAGGAAGAGGGGGCCACAAAGAGAGAGGACAAGCAGTAGATAAAGTAGTACAAGCTGATGAGAGATGTCCAAATGACTGACAGGTCGTACATAGGTCTAGTTTCCAACCATATCGAACAACAATCTTTGCTACATGATCTTCCGATACTCTCACTTTGATTGAATTTGGCAAAGTCTTATCCGGGGATATTTCAATCAAAGCTTTAGCATAAACTAATTAGCAACTGTGTTAGCGTCGAAACATTTCACATTTCCGACAAAATTAGCAAGCCAGTTTAAACCAAGCATAGGTTGCAAAATAGAGGGGATATGGAAAAAATAGGTCCAAACAGGAATAGATAACACCTGCTCTCTGGCACAGTCAGTAGATGGGCTCTAGGTAGTGACAATAAAAGGCTTGCCTCTGATAAATATGGGATCCTTACTAAGGATTCAGAGATGCTCATCAGGCCTAGAGAATTTGAAGAAAAACATGGAGTTGTCCATGTGGACTAGGAGACTACCCTTCGCTGCCACACTCTAAAGCAGTGATCTTTAACTACGGAATAAGGCAGGTTTGAATCTAGAAAGAAGCCGACAAGATACTCCGACCAATAATCAACAACCGCTTGAATAACTTCTGGAGGCAGAATCATAACCCCATCAATATTGACCATATCAAATGATCGTGGCGCAAAAGCACCCACGTTTCTTGGCAATGAGGTGAATAACGAGGACCACTTAGCACCCTTATTCGGTTCATTAGAAACCTTTGTCGTTGCTGATTTACTAGGAGTACCAACTCAAAATTCATTTATAACATTTGGAACATTTAGCAAGTTAGAAGGGGACGGCTGCTGAAATGGGGAAACATCAAGATATGAAACACATCGATTTACAAATCCATTCTCATGCAACAGTGGAGCAGGTACATCACCAGAGGGCATTTCATCTAATTGAGTTTCCAAATCACTCGAATTCAATTTTTCATTCACTAGCACACTGTCACGGTTACCATGACAAAAGTCTTTCGAGATTTTAGTCCAACAGCTGACATTATTTGCTTCATTTAGCATAAAAGTTAGGTCGTGCTTACCATCCAAATGAATGGAAGAAGCAGCAATAGGGAGAGATTCGATTTCAGCTATTAGACTACTTAGTGGATTAACACCCAAATGCCCAAAATCAAGAACAGTAGATACCGAAGCAGCGGCACTATCAATTCCGACACTCGAGTTACCAGGTAGAACTTCAACACGGGGGGTTGGAAGTCACAGAGAGGACATCAAGCTAGGCTCAAGAGAAGGCACAACTCTGGCCAGAGGGGAAACTATGTTGAAAAGTCGGCCAGAGCGAGTCGCAGAAGCGGCATCGATTTCCAGATCTGACACCGTTATTTGACTATGGAGTTTCTTCTTGTTAGACGGCGACATGAGAGGTTGGGAGGAAGTCAGAGGGACGATGATTTACAGTATTCTTTAATATACAGTATCAACTATGTGATATATTAAAGGAAATGTAAAGTATAAAAGGTTTTGGGTTTCTAGTAACAATGTTTAAGTAACATTTGTTTTTAACCCTTTTGATTATACTATTAAATGTACTTAGATCTTTAAAAAGAATATTTTAAAGGAAATGATAAGTATGGAATGTTTTGGGAAAAGGTTAGAAAAAGTAAAGGTTTAATTTACAGAAGAGAGAAGGGGTTTATAGTAACAATATTTTAGTAACATTTTTTTAACCTCTTTGGTTATATTTTAAAATGGGAAAACTTGTTAAATGATTTATGAACATTCTTACACCTTTGAGATAAGAACATGAATACATTTTGAAGAATGTAAAGAGTAGAAATGAATGGTGAAGTAGTAGAATACATGTATATATCTTTTATAAAGATATTTTAAAAATATATACAAGTATTAACATATAAGTATTATTTGATAAAAGTGGATTAGAAGTCGCATAGGTGATTTAATCATTGTTGACGCCAAAAATGGGCATCAACACCCAATAGAATCTAATAAAGATTAAATGAAGAATGAAATTAAAACACAGCAGAAATTATAAATGAACACACAGAATTTTTATAGTGGTTCGGCAATCTTGGCTTACATCCAGTTCATATTTGTATTGATATTCCACTTGATTATCATTACAAAAGTGTTTGGATCAGCTGGAATCCATTAGTACAAAAGTGAAGAAGAATAAAAATGGCAGAGCTTCGGCAGAGAAAGCCGTCCCCCAGAATGGCCCGCTGCCCCTGTATTTATAGATGAAGGCAACTTCCAACCTGACCGACATCTCGAGACCTTGATCCCCTTGACCATTTGGGTCCACCATAGGGAAGGATAAGCCCAACACACTATGCCGATCCATATCATCATGCACACATCACGCCGACCCAATACTCAAGAACATATCATGTTGACCCGATCCCTACCATGCCAACCCCACACTTGGGAACATACCATGCCGACCCTTCTAGTATGCCAACTCGATCATCTCCACATTCTATACCGATCCATATTATGTCAATCCAAACTCATCATGCCGACCCCTCTTCTAGAAACATTATAATGCCGACCCCATTGAGTTTTGCAAGTCATGCTGACCCCTTTGGGTTTTACTCAATTTGTCTAACATCCACTCCGATCCCTATTTCAACCAAACCAAATTCTAAAACTCCGATATCTGGTATTATCTATCTATCGACCTTATCTACCCTGGGCTTAATATAACTGTTCAAACATTATACTCTAGTCACGTGGATGTTGTCTCATGATCATCCTTCCCATCAACAGTCGAGTTTGGACTTCATGATTAACCTTATGTTGCCGGGCCAAGATACTGGGTAACACTTGCCCCCCAAAGTACGTCTTGTTGCATACATTACGTGTTTTGAATCAAAGCAAGTAAGATTTGCCAGAAAGAAATCTATCCAGTTTCCTGAATAGTCGTTATCCTTCCATTTTGTCCTCCCAAAGTGTTGTATCCCTCTTTGATCGTCATGACGCATGGACGATTCCCAATAGTATAAATTCAGGATTGTATTCCATCAGTGGCTATCTGTGTGGTTCTACAAGACTAGTAAGCTTTGGCTATCTGATCCAGTCTTTTCTTTAATAACTCCAAGTGAAAATTCAATTTTTGTCGATTTCAAGAAGTCGAATTTTTTGAATATACACATGCACGTTCAGGTACCCATTCTTGTCATCAGCTCCTGGATGCATTTTATATGCTCACGGATCGTCGCCAATTCCTTCTAGTTTTATTCCAACTCGATTGCAAATCCTTGTGTATATATTATTTTATAATAAAATAGGGGTTGTAAAAGGTCAATTAATGAGAGGGGACTTCAAGTTCTATAGGGATGACGAACTCAGAGCCATAGGCAAGGGTGAATGGAGTATAGCCAGTCGTGGACTTGTGGGTGGTTCTGTATGCCCATAATGCTGATGAGAGTTCATCGATCCACTTGCCTCTAGCCTTATCCAAATGTTTCTTCAGAATGGACTTTATGATTTTGTTTACAGCTTCAACCCGTCCATTTTCATGAGGGCGAACAAATACCGCAAATCTCTTTTCAATATGATGCTGATGGTAGAAGTTTTCAAATTTAGCGCTGTCGAATCGGGCTTCATTACCAGTTATAATTGTTTGTGGAAGGTCATAATGATAGATGACGTTCCAAATATTGAAGTTGATTATTTTCTTCGTCTTGGTTTGCCTCCTAGTGTAATCGCCCCATTCTTCTTCATGGACTTCTCTCAAGACTCGTTTGATATCATCATGGGTGATACACCAAAGCAGGGGAATGGATGAAGTCATTTCTATACATGACTTCTTCTTGGATGATTCAGCGTGAAGCTTTAAGGAGGATCCGTCATTTTGCATTCCTCGATTCAGGAAGAATTCCCCATTGTAGATAGTCTTTGATAGGAGTCATCCATGACCCCATTTCTGGCTCCGTCTCCAAGATCTAGTCGATCTCCATCTGTCAATGCTTGGAATATTAAGTACTTCAACTGAAACAAAGTATATTCATTGCACGTCCCTAGAACTGGTCAGCTTGGCCAGTGACTTGACTTTTTCATTTTGTTCACTGAGGATGTGTGTAATGATGTAATACTCGAAGTCGGCTAGTAGCTCTTAGACCCGGCCAAGGTAAGGAGCAAGATGATGCCCCCTAGCAAGATTAACTTCCCTGACTTTTCATACTACTAACCAGGAATTACAAAAGATATGTAAAGTTTCCACTCCAAGTTTTCTAGCAAGTTTGAGGCTGGCGATCAAGGCTTCATACTCAGCTTTGTTGTTAGTTGCAGGGAAGTCGAGTTTCTGGGCGTAGCAGATCGATTGTTCCTCAGGAGTCATTAACACAACTCCTACGCTAGTACACTGATCATTGGATGGTCCATTCATATACATTTTCCATCTGTTGGTTGGTTCTCCACTACTTTTCGAATAGTCGTCTGATGCGGTGAATTCAGATATGAGGTCTGCTAATTTCCATCCTTGGATAGCTCTTCGAGGGAAATTAGTGATGTCGAATTGTCTTAGTTCAATATTCCATTTGAGTAGTCTTCCAGACGTCTCAGGTTGTTGTATAACCTGTTGTAATGGCTGGTAGGCATAGACATTAATAGGGTGAGCCTGAAAGTAAGAGCGGATCTTTCATGATGAAATCAATAGGCATTACGCTAGCTTTTGTAGCTTCGGGTAGTCTTCTCTTAGTACCTATCAATCGCTTGGTTACATAATATACCGGTCTTTGGATCCGGTTCTCTTCGCATAGCATTGCGGCGCTTATGGCGTGTACCAACATGGCTAAATTGATGTATAAATTTGTATGATCCACCGGCTTTGACAAGATGGAAGGTCTCTTTAAGTGGTTCACCAAAGCTTGGAATGCGTCTTTACAATTCTGTGTCCATTCGAAATTCCTTTTCCATCTTTTGATTATGTTGAAGAAGATAGTACATAGGTCGGTGGCCTTGGAGATGAATCGGCTTAAGGCGATGACCTCCCATTTAGACTCTATACCTGCTTGATTGTCTTCAATACCTAGATGTTTTGAATTGCTTGAATCTTCTTAGGGTTGGCTTCAATTCTGTGAGAGTTGAACATTAAACCCAACAACTTCCCTAACACAACACCGAAAGAGCATTTCAAAGGACCGAGTTTCATTCCATATCTTTGGATAATACTGAACATCTTTGACATGTCATCGATGTGGTCATTTTATCATCCTGACTTCACAAGCATATCATCCACATATACTTCCGTCGATCGCCCGATCTGATCTTTGAACATCCGGTTGACTAGTCTCTGGTAAGTAGCTTCAGCATTATTTAGTTCAAATGGCATCACAACATAACGATATAACCTTAGATCGGTAATGAAGTTGGTATGCTCCTGGTCGAGGACGTGCACCAAGATCTGGTTGTACCCGCAGTCCACATCCATAAATGAAAGTAGTTTATATCCCGGGGTTGAGTCTACCAACTAGGCGATCCTCGAAAGTGGAAAGCTATCTTTTGGGCATGCCTTATTTTGGTCCGAGTAGTCGACGCATGACCGCTACTTTCCATTAGCTTTTCTCACAAGAACTAGATTTGATACCCATTGTGGGCAGAAGGTGTCACAAGCAAACTTATTATTTTTGAGTTTATCCACTTGCTCTTTAAGTGCAGCGAATCTTTCCTGATTCATGCCGCGTTGCTTTTGTTTCACTGGGGCATGCCTTAGGTCGATATTCAATGCACGGCTTGCGATAGTCGGTGAAATCACACGCATGTCAAAATGGGTCCAAGCGAACACATCAAGATTCATTCAGAGAAAGCCAACTAATTCCCTCATCATCGTTGCATTGAGTTGTGATCCGATCTTCAGTATCCGTGATGGGTCACCATGGCTGACTGTAATGTCAACTGTCAGCTCAGCGGGTGCAGTCTTGGATTCTTTGAGTTCAAATGTAACTATTTCGTGTAACAATCAATGTGAAATCTGGTTGGGACGGTCAATGATGATGGTTACTCTAGTCGAATCCTAGAGTCTTGTCATGAGTTATTAACTCTGATAGTGAAGGGCTCTAAATGCTTTGAGCGATTATCTGCAAATGGCCAAAGATCAGGCTTAGAAGCACGTTGAAGAAAATGTCGAGTAGGGACCAGTCTCAAGTTGCATGCAGCTGCATAGCTGGCTCTTGCTTTGAGTTTGAATCTGCTTGTGTATTCGAGTAATGTGCTTTCCATTCACTATACAGGTGAACTGTTGCTCATCATTCAGGTTGGAATGATAGTCAGTTGCCCATAAGCTTGGGCATCGAGTCGATGATTCTATCTCTAGGCATCCTTTCGGTCGTAGCCTCGGGTGGTCGTAAACACTATATATAAGTTACAATATTAAGCTATCGCAGCCAGTCTTTGGATGATCACACTTCTGCTCCCAGTCTTAGGTTGATAAATGTACTGCATGGACGGTCGAGTCTCGTCCTAGATATGTTTATACTCCCACCTAAGCTCCAAAGACATAGAGTTGATTGTTAAATGGTCGGTTCACATTCATCTTGTTTCTCGCTCATGCTCCCAAGTCTGGGGCATACATCGATAAGTAAGAAGGAAAATCATGTCCACTTTAGCTATACACTCTTTCCCGTTGAATCGCGGGATCGGGTTGGTTGATGGAAGACCGAGTCTCACCTATCCTGGATTGTATTCTGGTTTTTCCTTCCAAGGGGAATACTTCAATGCTTCGTTAGATTTTGGGCATGAGTTGGGTGTTGGACGGTCAACCACGTCCACTTTAATTCATATTATGTAATCAGTTCTAGGGGTAAAGCTGGCTCAAGTGAAGTCGGGTCATGCTTATCCAGTTTCATACTCCTCCTGATGGATCGAAAGAGGGTGCTGGAGAAATAATGATCAAGTCTTCGTTGTTTATTCTCTTATCCGCACTCTGGTGATCATAGTTTTTCGAGGGACATCCTGGTCACATCTGTTTGTGTGGTGCAGATCGATATTGACCCTCGATCTGATGGTACGATATAGTTTGTCACCTGTAACTTCAGATGTCGTTTCAATTGGTTTTGTATTGAGGCCTCCTTGCAATCGTTTCCTTAAGTTGTAAAGAACACCAAGCCAGAGCTATAATGAGCTATTATATTCAGCTTTTAGTGATTTGTATTCCTGCCCCCAGCATTGATTTGGCGAGGCCATAAGTCGAACGGTCAAATTCCATCCTCAGCGAGTTTATACTCCTTCTGTCAATTTCAGGTCGGAGTTTACGGAACAGAGAACGGTCAAAATCCACTCAGCTATTCATCCATGTTTATACACTAGTCCGCATTTTGGGGACTTAGAGTTATTCTATGAACGGTCTACTCGTGCCCAATTTGTGTTCATACTTCGGTCCGTGCTTCGGGGACTCAGAGATTTTGTCGAATCGTTTATACTTTGGCCCGCGCTCCGAGGACTTAGAGTACTCTAGTCCACGCTCC
The DNA here is from genome assembly GCA_030737815.1 of Allium fistulosum. NCBI lineage: Eukaryota > Viridiplantae > Streptophyta > Magnoliopsida > Asparagales > Amaryllidaceae > Allium > Allium fistulosum. Next base: position 362,872,673 of record CM060904.1, read on the forward strand.
AGGGACTTAGAGAATTTTGTTTAATCGTTTATACTCTAGTCTACGCTACGGGGACTTAGAGTGCTCTAGTCCGCGCTCTGGGGACTTAGAGATTTTTTTGAATCTTTTATAGTCTAGCCCGCACTCCGGGGACTTATAGTACTCTAGTCCGCTCTTCGGAGACTTAGAGATTTTTGTTGAATCATTTATACTCTAGTCCGCACTCTGTGGACTTAGAGTAATCTAATCTGAGCTTTGGGGACTTAAAGATTTTTGTTGAATCAGATTCGTTTATACTCTAACCCGAGCTCTGAGGACTTAGAGTACTCTAGTCCGTGCTGGGACTTAGAGATTTTTGTTGAATCGTTTATAATCTAGCCCGCGCTCCGGGGACTTAGAGTACTCTTGTCCGTGCTCTGGCGACTTAGAGATTTTTGTTGTGGGCGGTCATGCTTATGTCTGGATGGTTTATACCTCATTTACCATGTCAAGGCAGGAGTTGTTGAATGAACGGTCAGATCATGTTCATCCACGGTATGGGATTCTGCCCCCAGCATTAAGGATGAAACTTGACAAATGGACGGTCGATTCTCGTCTACTTAGTGATTGTAGCTCTTCCAATCAAGTCAAGAAAAGAGGTACATGATGGTTGGTTGGATCACATCCAGGCTGGGTTGGATAATCAAGTCTTGTAAAATTTGCTTCGTATTCTTTCTAGCAAACGGAGGTAGAGATTTATTGAGTGGACAGTTAAATCGCATCCGCTTCAGGGTGCAGTCATGCTAGTGTGTTGAGAGTGGTGGTTGACAAGTAGGCAATCCATCACAACTACTTCAAGTCGGGCTTTCAAACTGCCTCTTGTGTTCGGGGCAGGAGTTGATGTGTAGATGATCAAATCACGTCCACTCTAGTTAGATCCCGACATCATTGAGCTTCAAGAGAGGCATATGTATTTTGTCGAACTTTACTTTATGACTCGAGGAGTGGATGATCGGGCCACATTCGTTCCAAGCCTTTCTTAGGTCTTCAAGTCAAATATGGAGGTTGATGAATGGATGATCAGTCATGTCCGCTTTGTATTGGGTTCTGACCATGACAAGCTTTTCCATCTCTAGTCCTTGGCCCCAAATCAGAGGCACATGGTTGTTGATGAGCGGTCGAATCACGCTCATCTTGATGAAACTCCACATGTCCAGTCACGGTCTGCGGGGGTTGCATGGTGGCCAACTCTGAGTACTTGGTCACCTGCATTGTTTTGGAAGTAGTTTTAGTTCAAGTTGGTCATAGTTCATAGTACAATTGAAATTGAAATAGAAATAATTCAAAGAAGATCGGAATAAATGTCATTGGTAAGTGAAGCAGCATCGTGTGCTTGCTATTCAACTTTGCCCCTTGCTCTATTCAGCGGGATGTCGACCGTCAGCGGTCCAATTGATAATCAGAGCTCTTTATTGATAGGCATCGGGTGTTCCATGCCCGCCATTTTGCAAGGCTTGCACATACTATTGAAGCTTTTCTTTCTGAATCAGCTTTCTGATCACATCTCGGAGGTGTTTGTAATCGCTAGTGTTAGGACCATGTCATCTTGGAATATACAACATTCCTCGGATTTTCTCTGGGCTTCAGTGGAATCTCTTGAGGTTGGTTTTCAGTACTGCTCTGAGTCATGAGTCTCCAAGTAGATGTTATCGATTGAATCGTTCAAGAGAGTATATGAGTCGAATTTTGAGATCCTGGATCGTCGCCTGGAATCTAAGTACTTAGCCAACGGGCCCGTATTTTTCTTTCTCCTAGTCTGCTCTACCTCCTCCTTGCTTAGTTTCGATTCACTTTGTAACTAAGATGATCCAAGGTCGTAGGAGGCTCTCTAGCCAAGTAGCTACCAAAATCTGTCCGGAGGTTGACATCCCTCATCAACGCCATGAGTATGATATCCTCGTTAGCATCTGGAATAAATTGGATAATGACATCACATCTTTGGTGTGAGTTGCATGCATTCTAAACTGCTCGACAAACTTCTGATCCAGGTGATTGAATGAGGAGATGGATTTGGGTAATAATCGCATAAACCGCATGATCGATACACCTTTGAGGAATATAGGAATTCATGACATGTAGTCCAGGGTCGGTTTTCCCTGAGTAAACCGATATGATTGGTACATTGAATTTACTCGGATATATTGCAAGCTAAACGGCTTCAATGAATAGGCTTCGACTAGGGGAGATGCTTCAGTCATCGTCCATTCGGTTCAATTTTAAGTTACAGCTATTTGTCATGCTTGTTAATGGTGTATGCATGCCTGAGATATCAGCAAAGCAAGATGGACTGGTATTAACGGATCAATGGTAAGTTACTTGGAGTCGGACCAGAGAAAATCTGCTATTTGCTTGGAGTTAGCAATTGGTTTGCTTGGAGTCACTGACTTCGAAGTGCTGGGTTAGTGAAGAATGGTGCTTGGAGTCATCTTGGCGTTTGCTTGGAGAAAATCTTGGTATTACCGAGTTTGGCTTTGAGCCAGAATTTCTTGGGTTTGCTTAGAGTCACATCACCTATGTTCTCTAACCTTTGGGAGTATCGTTTGAGTAACGGCTGCTTGTCCATTCCTTGGTTGCAATTTAGAAGCTACTGCTTGATCCTCTATGCCCCAGTCGGTCATAGGACGTAAGGGAAGCGGATAGAATGCACTGTGTTTAAGTTGAGTTTCAAACGCAGCATGTAGGGGCATTGCGCCGAAAAAAATTTTTTAGAGCCTTTTTCTCAAAATTTAGGTCGTACTCGAAAAAGGTTTTTTTTAAAAAGGAGTCGTACTTGATCCATATTCTTTTAGAATAGTGACCGGTTAAACAAGGGTTCGATTCTAGGCGAATATGGCATAGGGATCGGTAGAATAGGGATCGATTGAATTGCCTTGGTGAGGGGTCGGTCGTTTGCCATATGAGATGGATCGGCATACGAAGATTGAAGCGATCGGTATTAACATCTTCGGAGAGGGACCGGTATTTAGGTCTTTCAGAGGGATCAGCCATAAGCCTTGAGTGATGGATCAGTATATATGTTTTAAAGAGGGATCGGTATAGCTATTTCGCAGGAGGATCAAAATATGTGTTTTGCAGAGGGATCAACACTTAGCAGGGTGATCGGTTTATACCCCTTGGAGAGAGATTGGTATATACCCCTTGGAATGAGTTTGGCATATGTACTGGAGGGATTGGTATTGATGTACTTGGAGTGATCAGTACATATGGTTTTTGAATCGATCAGTACATATGGTTTTTGGGATGATCGGTACATACGGAGGGGTTGGCAGTGCATGTAGTACTTTAACTGAGGGGTCGATATTAAAGCTTTTTGGAGAGATCGGTATACGAGCTTTTTGAAGGGATCAGTATTAAAGCTTTTTGAAGGGATCGGTATACAAGCTTTTGGGAGCGATGGGTATTGAGCAAGCATGGAGGGCTTAGTATTGAGCAAGTCTGGAGGGGTCGGTCATCTAGGTCTTCACAGAGGGATCGGCTATCTAAGCCTTCAGAGAGGGATCGGCCCTTTGCTAACTTGAGTGCAAAATTCAACATCTAATCCTAAGAACTTGCATACTTGAGTGAATCTGATCCCTTCCAAATGGACATTAACACATGAACGACCCCAAACAAGAACAGTAACATAATTAGATCCTCCAAAAACACGGGAAGTGGACTTAGTCCCTTTAACCATGGCTATTAGCTTCCTTTAGATCTTCTTCAAATCTGAGTAGAATAGGAAGTTTATCATGTGAAAGTTGGATCTATCTCGCGAATATGGAAATCCACCAGTAGATGATGAGATCCAATAAAGCTGAGAATTCATTTCTCAGTGAAAGCACCAAAATGTTGACGCCAAAAATTTACATCAACACCCAATAGAATCTAATAAAGTTTAAACGAAGAATGAAATTAAAACAGAGCAGAAACTATAAATGAACACACAGAATTTTTATAGTGGTTCAGAAATCTTGGCCTACATCCACTTCATATTTTTATTTATATTCCACTTGATTATCATTACGAAAGTGTTTGGATCGGCTGGAATTTATTAGTACAAAAGTAAAGAAGAATAAAAATGGCAGAGCTTCGGTAGAGAAAGTCGTCCCCCAAAATGGCCCTCTGCCCTTGTATTTATAGATGAAGACAACTTCCAACCTGACCGACATCTCGAGACCTGGACCTCCTTGACCATTTGGGCCCACCATAGGGATGGCTAAGCCCAACTCACTATGCCGATCGACCCGATCCATATCTTCACGAACACATCACGCCGACCCGATACTCGAGAACATATCATGCCGACCCGATCCCTACCATGCTGACCCCACACTTAGGAACATACCCGATCCCTACCATGCCGACCCCACACTTGGGAACATATCATGCTAACTCGATCCCTACCATGTCGACCCGTCCAGTATGCCGACCCAATCATCTCCACATTCTATACTGAACCATATTATGTCAATCCGAACTCATCATGCCGACCCCTCTTCTATAAACATTAACATCCCGACCCCATTGGGTTTTATAAGTCATGCCGACCCCTTTGGGTTTCACTCAATTTGTCTAACATCCACTCCGATCCCTATTTCAGCCAAACCGAATTCTAAGACTCCGATATCCGGTATTATTTATCTGTCAACCTTATCTACCCTGGGCGGGATATAACTATTCAAACATTATACTCTGGTCACGCGGATGTTGTCTCATGATCATCCTTCCCATCAACAGTCGAGTTTGGACTTCATGATCAACCTTATGTTGCCGAGCCAAGATACCGGGTAACAATCATGTTAGTGTGTTATTCATCAAGTGAAGTATTTATTTCTATACTTAGCACTAAAAGTCGACAAAGTAGACTTGTTCTATCTGTGAGAGTAAAGAATGAGGTATCAAGGTAGTGCTTGGATGCAAGCAATGCTCTAATCTACCTGGCTCATTCATGACCGAGGGGTAGCATATGTTGAGAAGGTTGGAAACGATGATAAGTATATTAGACTTTCTTTTCATATGTGATCATTTTTATTCCTATTGAATTTGAGCAAAATTAACTTAGGAAATATCTAAAGAAACACAAGATTTATATGGTACAACTATCCTCTTAGTAATGCTCTATGTATAAACTCATGTTGTTCTTTTAGGACAAGAGATAAGGGAATCCGCCAAGATAAGAGATGGTCTCTATCTTATGTATTGTCTGTTTATTTCTAAAAGAACCAAAGTTAAGTTAAACTGGAATTCATTGATTTGGTTTTGAAGAGTGCAGTAACCACTTCTTAACCGATATATGAGTTTTATTTTTTGGAAGCGATTATGGAGCGAACTGTTATAGAGTTGCACTGTCTATCCTAAGGGTAACTTCAATGGAAAGGCCAGCGTTAACATTTTGGACAATGCTATAGAGTTGAACAGTCTATTCTAAGGGTAACTCCGAGGGAGAGGTCAGCGTTAGCATTTGTCGGACGACTTAGTCCGAAATATGCTGGAATCCATGGAGAGATTCATGAATTGTTCAAGTGATGATGGCTCGTGTGCTGAGATGTTAGAATCTCGGGAGCTATTCGAGTGATGAAGATGAAGGAACTGGGCCATCTCGCAGCGGAAGAAATGGGTGAATTTCAAAATTTTACCATTTTGGATCTTTAATGAGCCTATGAAGTCTAAATGTATATTAGATCCAATCTAATAAAACATTAAATAAAGTCTTATTTTATATAAAGTTGGTTAAAAGGAAGTTTAAAATTAATTTAGTTTAAATGTATAGTGCATCAAATACACTCAACAATTGTTTATAAGAGTTAATTTAGGGAAGAAAACCATTCATTTCTTTCCCTAAAACAGGTAATTAATTGAGAGTATAATAAACATTATATGAAGAGAGAAACCTTCCATTTTTTCTCTCTCTCTAATTAAATTGATTAGGCCATTATATGATATTAATTGACAATTTATTCATGGCATAATATGTAACTATTATCCAAATGTACTTTACTGTGAATTATGTAAGTGCAACAAATCTAATAATGTATAGAGATGATATTTCCTATATACGTGTCTTTATTGTCCATAGCATTATTTAAAATACATATATTTACATTTATATACAATAAGCATACAAATGAGATAAACTTAAGTGTCACTTTTATAACTCCAAAAGGTCAGCAATTTTGAACCTAGTTTCAAAACTGAAAGTTTTTAAGATTAAAAAATTATGATTTTACATAGAAGTCCATCATATAAATTCAGTTCAAATTATATGTGTATATATATATATGTATGTATGTATGTATATATACACACGTACATAAATTTGTGTGTATATATATACACATACAAAAACATTATAAATAATTTTTAAACTTAATACATCTTTATGTTAAAATTTATAATTTAGTATATGTTCTAATATAAAGTAACAACTAAAGTCTAACTTTAATTTAAAAGGAAATCCAAGGGCTTATGATACTTTGCAATAAAGTCCAGCTATGTTTATAAAGAAAACTTTTTTTAAAACTTTAAACAGAAGTATGCAAAAACCAAAAGATTGAATTTGAAATATTGAACACAAAACATACATGCAAACATAAATAAATTACATATGTTTTCTATTTGAATCAATAACAGATATGTATCATTAATTAAGACTTAGATTTTAATTAAAAGGTGTTTTTTTTAAATAACAAACTTAAAATAACAAAAAAATAGATAGGACAAATCAGACACATATGTATATGTTGCAAACGTTTCAGATTTAAACAATTAAGCAATATGAAAAATAATTAAATATGGGATCATATAATGTAGATCAAATAATGACAACAAGAATTGGCAAAGAATCAAAATATATCTTAAAACAGATTCAAATTAAAATAACATGGTGAACATATGTAATTAATTAAGATGGATATAAATTACATAAACAAGTTAAATGATGAATATATAAAATTAGAATTATCACCTTGAGATGTTGCCAAGAGAATGCACCTTGAATGATGAATCAAAGGCTCTTAGATTCCATGAACCAATCTTCGAATTTTGCAAGAATTAAGAGATTAGAACCACCTTTTGTTAATAATTTTATTTGATATTTTATTTTTGAAATTTAGAGGTTAGGAAGCCATGAAAATTTGAAATTCTCCGATAGAAGAGCAAGAGGGATGATTGTGACAGGAAATAAAATCAATCGTATAAGAAAATAAAGGGAGATGTGTTTTAAAGGAATGATAGAAACCTATCCTATTCCTTCCTTAAAACTTTCCCCCATTAATTCCCTTTTAAATGTTAATCAGATCCTCTCTCTCTTATACATTCATGGCTAGCCATAGATGGTGCCACATGGACCCATAAAAATTTCCAAAATCTCATTAGCATCAATCCTATTTAAATCCAATTCAAATGTGCATGCATTTTTAACTTTTATATACGCACACCATTAAATGCTAATGTTATTCAAATAAATTAAAATAAATTTTTAATAATTAATATTTCACAAATACTAATTAATTTAATTTATTTAAAGCCCCCTTTTTAGTATTTATCATGTTTAAACCAAATTTAAACACTGTAAAGATATCATATATCAATATGCGCGTTTATAACTCATGTATATACGCGCTTACTAAATGCTAAGGGCATTCAAACAAATTGAATAAAAATTTAGTAATTAATATTTCATAAATATTAATTAATTTAATTAATTTACAACAATTATAAATTAATTAAATCATGTGGTTCATTTAGGGCATTCATCATTTCGGTTGTGCAACTCAAAGATGTAAATTCAGTTAGCGATTAATATCGAACTATTCAAATATTAATGTTCACACGTCACGTAGCAGGTGGTGTGACATTTTGGCTAAATTTATCACTTACACATCTTTTAGTAAAATCTAATTTTACTTATTATAAGCAGTTCTGATAGTGACAATTATTTACACCAATTCTCTTCGTCGAAACTATATCACTTTGGATTTATGGAATTTGGTAATGGTTAAAATTCCAATATCATCCACATTCAACTTTATAGACCAAATACAAAGTCCTTGGTTCAATAATAACAATTATTATTAATCGAAATGCTTTGGCCAGAGACTTTGACTTTGAGTTGACTTCAGTTGACCGTGATACTAACCTCATATAACTGAGGAGACGAATCCTCTCTTGAATAGTGTTTCACTTCCAATGCTTCCACTTGACCAAACTATACTCATTCGATGGACCCCGTGCCACAACTTAACTATAATTAAAGCGGAGCTTTCACATTAAAGATCAACAGTATTCTCAAGTCGAAAGAACCGTGTAAATTAGTCACATCGATATTCTTTACTTGACCTTAGTTTTATTAACCAACAGAAAACTATCGAGTGAGTCATTCCATAGTTATCCAATAACTATCAGTACGTAACCCCTTGGTGCCCCTAACTGTCATGAGTAATACACTGCCCAATATTTGGAGAGCATTACATACTCTAGTCTCAACCTATACATCGATATCCAGTCTCGATGCATATTGACTAGGGTCATTTAAAATGGTATATTTGTTTTATTATGATAAATTACTCATGGTTACAAAACTTTGTAACTATTATCATAAAATATGCCATTTCTATTAAATATACTTTTAATTAAATTAATTAATTAATATAACCACATTATATCAAGTATATAATAGAAAGAAAATACCTTTATTTCGAACAAGATTGGTCAACGAGTTAGATATATGTAACAAATTACATAATTGGCCCTAGGGCATACCACTAACTCTATTAATCTCTCACATGCACTTGGGGTAAGTTATGGAATCTTATTCCAACTTCTCCAATCGGTTTTCTCAAAACCAATTAGGTCAGTCCCTTTATGAACGGGTATGCTATTATGTTTTAATTATCTACTCCGCCAAGCACTCTCTTCGACGGTGATAAACTGTTTTATCATGCGGAACAATTCGGAGTATGTCTCTCGACTTCAAGTGAGCTCTAAGTTTTGTTACGAACTATATTACGACATTTTTATCATATAACTATGTCATATGATTCTCAACATTTGGAATCGGCTCAGTTATAAATTTGTGCACTTATATTTTTATATACATTGTTTTTATTGCAGCGCTATTCAAGGCGATGTACCTAGCCTTTTTTCATTGAATCAGCCATGGTCTTTCATTTGAAACATTTCCAACTTAAAGATTTGTTATTGACATATTATACTCAATATTACTTATGAAAGTTTTAGTTTGAACATTCCTTCCTAAGGAATTTATTATTTCTGTAAATAATTCTCTAGTATTTCATAAATACATGAGAACACTTCAAACAACCATTTAGTGATATCAATTTGGATTTGATATATGCTTCATGTGTCAAATACATAAACAAATCATGATATCGTAGACAACATAACATGTATGATAATTCCTATTGTCAATGCCAAGGAATCAACCTTACATGTTCTGTATTAAACATTTTAATAAGGTGTCATTGCTTATCATTTGGGACATTCCCGACATCTTTTATACTTACTATAAAAGACATCATTTATTAATCCGATGTTGAGTATTAAAACAACTAAGGCTGATTTTGACATAAGTACATCGTTAAAATCAACAACGTGTTGTTTACTTATAGTTTAGAAATATCAATGTACCTTTTAACGTTCTTTCTTATGAACACACGCTTCCTCTGCACTTTGATTGAAAATAGAACTATTTGATATTTCTATCAAAGTACTTATTCAATCTTGATGCTTATAAAATGATACTTTCGTATCATTTCTTGGATCATATTCAAAGACCCACAAACTCAATATCGCTCTCACTGACTTTGAGACATTTTTGGTTAATATGTGTAAACAGCTTACTCTAAATCGTTATTTAGAATTTTCTATTTCAATACATATGTACCAAAACACTAGGACTTATCAAGCGATAATTTTGTGAGTAAATCCGAATCGATTTAACATGTTGACTATTGAATCTGTTATGCTAATTTCAACAATTGAAATTTGCGATATTATTCTTATCAACATTGCTCATTTAATTCCGACTGCATTACTCTTACTAAAAAAGACATAGTCGTGGTCGATGGATCATATCCCTTCAGTTACGACCACCAAAATCTATATTTTGATAGCGTACTTGGAATTCTTTTGGATTTGCACATCATACCATATAGAGTCAACACTCTCAATGGTTTAATTAAACAACCTGGGATTATATATTTTCGACATTAATAAGAAACTCATAGTTTTACTTCGATGTGTGAGAATACTTATTAGACATTCTAATGCAATGTTTCATTTAGGTTAGTTAATTTCATTTCATCTCATATAATAAGTTCTATCCATGGATCGTATCCAATTCCATTTTACCACCAATAATTCCTTAAAGAAATTTCTGCACAATGAAGTTGGTATATCTTGAAACAACAATTGTTTCTCAATGTAGTAGGATAGGTATTCATAAACATTTTATGAATTTCTTTATTTATAAAACTGATTTGGTTTTAGTTTACAAAAATTATGTTCGAAACATAAATATGTCATCCAATGACAGTTTTTTCAAAATCCTTTTGAGAAGATTCATACAAGATCGCTCAGGAACAATTATTACGTGCAATCTTTCGACTCGCACAACCTGCCAATTCCTTGGCCTAGGATATGTTGGAGTTTCTTATAAACCCTTATCTTGTAAAATTTTATAAACTGTTATTCAGATAAAATAATATTAACCTTGTGTATTGCTTTTAAATACATTATCTTATAGAAATAAACTAACTCAACTTCACTGACAATTAATCGTACATTGTCCAACAAAGTTCGATTACTCAATACCGATGCATCATTACGTACCACAAGGAAGAGTAATTTTGAGATTGAATCTTTATTCATTTTAGGTATGTTTGGAACATTTTCCTACTCACTCATTCTATCAAATCACATCATTTCTATCACATGTTATTTTATTCACTTCTGTTTTATATTCTATAAGTTTACCATATACATATTACATGCGTATCAAATACATGTCATGTCGACGATAACTCATCGGTGAATATGATGAAGTACATGGAACTGTTTTGGTATTTATAGAATTACAATTGCATACATTTATATGTATCAATCCGAAGAGTTCATCAACTCTTATGGTACTGCCACTAAATGGGTGCATAGAACTTTATTATTTGAGATATAACTAGTGTGAACCCGTACTTCGCACACGGGTATGGCAAAAATATATTTGTTGCAATTAGAAAATTTAAATTATTTTGAAAAATAATCAAAATATATTATTTACATGAAGGAATTAGAAATATTATTTCAATAGCAAATATAAGTATTAAAATCAGTACACAATCCTTATTGAGTTAGTTTGAATGGTTGTATGAAAAACTGTATATGTTAGGACTGTAATTTTCATGTGTGCATGTCCATGCTGCCATGGAAACTAACTAAAATGTACAATTTGGAAAATGATTTTATTTAATGTTAAATTATATGTCAATAACATGTCACTGGTAGGAAAGATAGATTAAAAAAATGTACAAAATTAGTATCACAAATCATAAAACACGTATACATAGACCTAGTACTTTCACTTTGCATGATCACACAGAAACCATATATTATAAACCAAGTAGTTTGAGTTTGTAAAAACATACAACTAATCAGATTGCATCATGCACCAAGCATTTCAATACTATCATAAGCTCAATTATGCAAGGTACATATACATTTAATGTTATAAAATTATTAACAGTTGTAAACTTTGAAAAATAATATGATATAACAACATAATTAAGTTGAATCTACCACAAACTGGTGTACATTTTTTTTATTATCGTTACACCAACATGTTCAATTCGAACTATTCTTCACTGACATTTGTGAAAGTTCATGTAGATTCAGCATGTTCTCGGCTGACATCAGATCCAACTTCCCTATGTTACATGAAGTAAATATAAAGATAAATTTAAGAATAATGCCAAGTTAAGTATACATGTGACTGTCCCGGGGAAAAAATTATATGAAAATGGCTATGTTACCGTATAAATATAAAAGATCATAAAACCAAGTATATATTTTTTATTCAGGCGGCGATTTTAGCTAGAGGTTGAAATATGTTGTAACGACCCGATATTTTGGACCATTCGCATCCACACATGTCGGACTTGAATAATTCAAAATACCACGTTGTTAATTTAAATTTGAAAAAATTGAACATATATAGTAAATAAATAATCACAGATCATAGACACAGAGTAATAAATGCAGCGGAAGCAAAAGATAGTAGTTCATGAAGCTACTATATACATATCAGAGTTAAATAAGGTACAACAGATGTCTCGAATACATAATCAAATACAATATCAGAATACATCACTAGAATCAACTGGATATCTGAAAGCTGGGTAGATAGCTGGATCTCCAAGCGAAGCTCCAACTCCAAAGGTGAGTCTCGAATACTGGTACACTCAGTCTGACCCGAGCGTAAAGCAAAACACAAAACACTCGAGTCAGGATTAACATTCTTATATCAATAAATCCAACTCAAGTGAAATAGCAATTGAAATACAAGTAACTCAAAGGATGTTTGGAATAACCATCCTTTAAGGATCCGTTAAACTATCTACTATGTAGTAGTGTACGATAAGTAGATAAAGCCTATCAGTAATATAAGATATCAAAATAGTGTTAAGGCGTTACCATTATCCCCCTTAACACATTTTATATAAGCGTTATAGTCTATACAGCACTGTAAACTCCACCGTAAACTAGTGGGATATCAGGGAGTACTCCATAGGTATAACACAAAACAAATCGTAGTGGTCGCGTATAAAGGGATACAAGTATGACAAGGCACATGAGGCAATACCCAAGGTAGTGAAACTACCGTTTGCCTGATCCGGACTGGTGAGAACGCATCGCCGCAGCGATCGCAACACCGCGAAACAACACTCCCAAATCAAGGGTGCACCAATCGACAACAAGTAATGAGTAGTTTTCGAAGAAGTGTGTTCGCTCGAGGTAGCTGACCTCCATTTGGCCTGGCACGGCTCCTGTTTTAGTCATTTCCAATTTGACACAAGTGTCAAGGTTATCCATTATCGTTCTCTTTCTTCAGTCATCACGTACATCATTCCAACCACTTCATTCTGGATCACACTCCGCGTATAGTTATTAAAGTGGTTTCCGGTTTAGACAGTGAGTATGTCCTTAACCGATTCCGGTTCCTTTAATAACCTTCGTAATTATAACACCGATTAGTCGTTAAAATATTTCAAAACCGAATCAATTTCAATTTCAATTAGAATTCGAAAATCAACATTTCGTTTCTCTTTCTAAATCAATTTCCATAATTTACGTTTCAAAACTTCCACATTCATTATTTCAAATCTTATAATTCAATTTCAATTTCTATTTAAAACAATTCCAATATTGATTCAAGTTCGAATATAAGTTTCAGTTCAAAATCATTTAAATTAATTTAATTTAACATTCAAATCAATTTAACTTCATTTATCGATTTCATTCAATATTCGTTAAGTAAATTTGTCATTCAAAACAATTTCTATTAAATTTCCAATTCATTAAATCAATTACTTAAGTTCAACTCCATTTTATCAAAACTTACAAATTTCATTAAATTATATTTATCAAATCAAATTCTTTCAATAACAAGTCTTACATTAATTTCAATAAATCAAATTCTATTTCTGGTTAAAGAAAATTAAATTTCACTTATTTATTTACTCAGTTACACATTTCAAAACTCAATTAATAAAGAAACTAAATTTCACTTATTCAAGAAGTTCAATTCCACTTATTAAAGAATTCAATTTATTTAATTATTAAATAATTCAATCTTATTTAATTATTAAATAATTCAATCTTATTTAATTATTAAATAATTCAATCTTATTTAATTATAAATAATTTCAAACTTAATTTTTAAATAATTTCAAACTTAATTATTAATAATTCCAAAATTTAAAACAACATTCTTTCATCAACTACTATGTTAATATTTTGATTCAGATTATTAAATATTAACATTTCCTTTCATTAAAACTTATATTCCAACTTCGTTTCAAAACCATATTATTTATTAAAATAAAATCTTCATTTTATTTTTAAATCAAAGTATTGACCAATCGGTTCTTATTTAATTCTCTATCCTAGGTCAAAGTTCAATTTGGGTATTTATCATTTCAACCCGATTCCAATTTAATTCAAAAATCAAAGCATAGCAAAGGGAACTTGCAGTGTGATAACTGGGATGGTGTCAAAGTAAATAAACAAGCAATAACAACAATCGATAACAATCCAATAATCAATTCAAATAATCCCGAAATAATCGTATTAATTCACATTGTTGTTTGTGCAAATTAATATAATTATTTCTAGAATCTACACTATCATTTCATGTAGATTAAATATTATTACATTACGGTTCTTTACTAGTCATCCATTTACAATTTTATACATCATCAATTTAAACAACATACATTCAATGGTTCAAGGTGTAATTAACCAAATCCTACGTGTCAATTAATTTAACATTTAAAGGGGGTCATATTATACAATGTCATTTAACCAAATTTACACATGTGTCATTTCAAATTTTACTATCCTACGTCAAATTCAATTTCAATTTTTTATCACTTACAACATCAACAATTTAACGTCCAATTGTAAACATCAACAATCAATCATTTAACAACCAAATTGGATTATCATTGCATATATAACAGATAATGGTGTCAGATGTCACAGGTGAACTGATACAGGTAAAACACATATATAACAGTGTAGATAACTAACAGCAACATATTTCAACTGTCGTTTCAATTGAAATCAAATTTAGTAAATAAAAGAACATTACTCGTGAGTGAATGCTCACCTTCCGAGGCTAGAGGGATTTGACAATAGAATGAGTTATGAATCCAAGCACGAATTCCGAAGCAAAGCGAGATTGACACGAATTTGACGAACAAAGCTGATAATTAGGAATTTATGAAAACGAATCAGAACTGGATCGATGAATATAATTGGTATAAATGAACTTATCTATAACTATATAACCATATATAACTATTTTTGTATATAAATCATATTCTACACTCAAATATAATTAAAAAAATAAATATCAAAAGTCATTGGTTAAATTAAAACCATATTAAAAATAAATTTTCATATTGTATCCCTTTAAAAATCAATATGCATTAAAGTCCATAGTTTACAAAAATGTTTCAAACAACATTAAACAAAATATCTATATATATATTATAAGTAAAACACTGTAACCCCAAATACATAGTAATGTAATGTAAATATAAATTATCCACATGTGCAGACTCACTATACACTTAAAAATTAACGTGTGCAGACTCACTAAAATTTTAAGACATGTGCACATATGTACTTTCAAAGAAACAGAGTATTACAGGGACCCCATCTTGACATTGCAATAACTAGTTTTAATTGTATTATGACAATACTATGTATATATACTAATATATATCTAAACTTACATAACTCACATACTTATTACATTTGAAAATTAGTATAAACTGACACATCTATCAATACATAAGTGATGAAAACTTTTGTTCATATGACTAACATATGAATATAAACCGACGCAACTCTATATATATGACAATTATTATAACATAATCTCTAAACAACAAACTAGTATACAAGAACTTTAAAATTTTATGAACCTTAAAACTGTACAACAGAGAACACATATATATACTTAACTTATACAATCAAACTATATATATAAACTATAGCCAGTAACCCAGTATAATATAAACTAACATAATAATATATATATATATATAGTAGTAACCAAAATATCTCGTATAACTTGCTTATAAAAATACACATATATAATACTTCTTTACTTCATAAAAAAACTTCAAAATAAATAAAGACTAACTACATAAGCTAAACAATAGATAACAGATACCATATATATTATATATACACACACCTATAGATATAACCTTCAGATACTGAACTGATATAATATATATCACCGCAAACATGCTTGGTCACATACACAGACATAAGGCAACAAGACATAGGATGTAAATACTATAGCATAGGCATAACTAAAATATTATACATATATAAACTACGAATATATATATTACAGTAAATATATAAGCCGTATAACATATTTACTATTATATACTGTAATTACAATTCTCTTCTTCATAACTATAAAGCAGATTTTTAAAACATACACACACATAACTACAACATATATCAACACTTATATATAGTCCTTTATAAAATTAATATATCGTAACTAACCGATGATATGTACATATTATATAGCCAACTGTATATAACAGTACGGCCGAAGCAATATGTATATGCATATACTGTTAACAGTCTATATAATGAATATAATGCAAAACAGGTAGATAAACATGTGTAACAAACCTACATATACTTTATATTCAAACTAACATATAAGTATAACTTGCATGAATGCACAAATAGGCAGATCTCATATATATATAACTGTGTGGAAGTATATATATTTTTGACAAAAGAAACCAAGACAAAGAGTGCTTACAAGCTGCTGCAAAGTGGTGATAGGCCGGCAGCAGAACAAGGTGGTCAGGGATCGGACGGAGGTGGCTGAAGCAAGTCGGGTGCTAGGCCAAGGCTGGGTCGCGCACGTCTTGAGTGCGTGAGGAGGAATAGGGAAGGTGCCCGTGGGAGGGTTCAAGAGAGTGGAGAAGTGAGGGGAATGATTGCTAGGCTTCGGGTGTCAGGCAGGTGATGGAGGAGCAGCGCGGGTGACACGGAGATTGGGGCAGTTGAAGTGTAGGCAAAAATCGAGAGTGTATGCTGTTAAGGTGGGCACGGTGGACATTGCTTGCGGCTTAGAGTTGTTGTCACGCTTGAGGCCGAGTGAAAAGGAAGAGGAAGATGAAGTGGAGGCCACGTGAGGTAGGGGAAGAGCTTCAGGAGGAATCAATATATGTTTAGGATTAAATTTGTAAATGAACATTCACTAACATATTAGCTTTCCAAAAAAAATGAAACAGTGGGAAATTGATCGATCACCGCAATGAACTTTTTGGAATAGAGAAAGTCGTATAAATTTTGGAAATAGTAAGAGGCACGCACGAATTCAAAAAAAATTAACGAAACAATGGCCATTCATTTTTGACTGTTGGAACGCTCACTGTAAAAACCAAAAGATTTAAAACCGATACCGATACGAAATCATTTTTCGTGGATTCCGCTGCGTATCGGACATCAAAACACAAAATTGAATATACATAGAGATCAGCACGGCGAGACGATCAAAACGGTATACAGATGTTGGTGGTACGATTGAATTATAAAAATTCGAATTTTCTACTGGCGGAAAATGCAGCAAAAACGCAGAAAAATAAGATCGACGGACCTAAAGAAGTCCAAATTTGGAAAAACCAAAAATGACGTCTTGCTCAGAAGATGATTTACAATTTTTCTATATAAAAATATTCAGATTTTGAAAACATTTTATTTTCATCGCTTTTTAACTGATTAAATTGAAGTAAATTTACGCACGAAATAAACTTACGTATTTTCGGACGAAAATTTACCAGTTGCTATGTTTAACTAGACGCATTCCAAATATCAAATTTTATCGTTTAAAATTTCGCAAAATTTCAATTAATAACGTTATTAAAACAAGTTAAATTTACGGGTCGTTACACTCTCCCCCACTCAAAACTTTTCGTCCCCGAAAAGGAACGAGGTAGGAGAATAGAAAAAAACCAGAAAGAAAACAGATTTGAAATACAAAATAACAATTAATTTAAACCATATAAATTCAAATTTAAATTAATTGATATTCAGTAATTGATTTAATCCATTTGATTTCACTAAAATCAATCTCAACTATTTCTAAATTCATTATCTTATTATCCAATTATCTTTTATTTACAATTTCTAAAACCATAAATTTGAATAGTCTTTTATTATAATCATTTTTTTCCAGCAATTTAAATTCTTCTTTATTCCAAATTATTGTTAAATTTATTCTACTTAATATATCTTATCACATATATTTAACCCATATAAATTAATTTAAACCATAAAAGTTTCGATTTAAATTAATTTATATTCACTAATTGCTTTTAAATTCAAGGTATTTTCATAAGTTGATCAAATTTCAATTTATTAATTCTTTCAAAACAAATTTATTTCATTATTAACTGAGTTTTACTTATTATCCTATCTAACTCTATTAACATCTTTATAATCAAAATTTAGTGTATAACATTTATTATAAACACTCAGATTTTATTTATAAAGACATTTTTTTATTGTACATTATCCAATTACATTTTAACTTCTGAATAATTTAGGTAAGTTATATTGAAATGAAATTGAGTGTTATAAATTTTTTTTACAATCCAGTTATTTCAAGTTAAATACTTATCCAAGAATTTTGACTTCAGTTTATAATTGAAATCATCTTTAACCTAAAATTTAAGAATTTAAATCTCTGATTTACTTCAAACAATTTAGAGATATACCTATATATTTATATCAAATCAAATTAAAATTTTAAAATAAGATACCTATATATATATAAATCAAATTATACTGAAGAAATTCAAATCAAAATATTTTTTTTAAACAAAACTGTAGCAAAGCTACAGAATAGTCTCTCCACTTCGAAACTCGAAAATGAATGTCGATGATGCGGCCGCCATTACCGAAATTATTTTCCAGCGACAAAGAGAAGAGCACTTATTTCAACATTTAAAATTCTTTGAAAATGATTTCTATTCGAAATTACTATATAAAATATGCATTTTTAAATTAAAACCCAAAGTTTGAAATCAATGGAAAGTAAATTCTCAATTTCTTATTTAAATTCATTTCAACTCCCAATTAAAATTTTAAACCATGTTCTATAATTTCATTTATTTATCAGATTGGAATAGTCTATGGTTTACAAAAACAATAAATGAAAATGAAATATTAACATTTTTGACAAAAAATTCATTAACAATTTAATTTCTAAAAAATTTATACTTATATATAATATAATCATTCAAAATTATTTTATTTACTAAATTTGAAAACAATGTTGTGTCAGTTTGCTCTGCTCGAGTGTTTTGGAAATCCTATCGATAGCGCTGATCAGACATTTTTATCATATAACTATGTCATAGGATTCTCAACATTTGGAATCGGCTCAGTTATAAATTTGTGCACTTATATTTTTATATACATTGTTTTTATTACAGCGCTATTCAAGGCGATGTACCTAGCCTTTTTTCATTGAATCAGCCATGGTCTTTCATTTGAAACATTTCCAACTTAAAGATTTGTTATTGACATATTATACTCAATATTACTTATGAAAGTTTGAGTTTGAACATTCCTTCCTAAGGAATTTATTATTTCTGTAAACAATTCTCTAGTATTTCATAAATACATGAGAACACTTCAAACAACCATTTAGTGATATCAATTTGGATTTGATATATGCTTCATGTGTCAAATACATAAACAAATCATGATATCGTAGAAAACATAACATGTATGATAATTCCTATTGTCAATGCCAAGGAATCAATCTTACATGTTCTGTATTAAACATTTTAATAAGGTGTCATTGCTTATCATTTGGGACATTCCCGACATCTTTTATACTTACTATAAAAGACATCATTTATT
The DNA here is from genome assembly GCA_030737815.1 of Allium fistulosum. Lineage (NCBI taxonomy): Eukaryota > Viridiplantae > Streptophyta > Magnoliopsida > Asparagales > Amaryllidaceae > Allium > Allium fistulosum. The sequence goes on from CM060904.1 coordinate 362,892,380, forward strand.
AATCCGATGTTGAGTATTAAAACAACTAAGGCTGATTTTGACATAAGTACATCGTTAAAATCAACAACGTGTTGTTTACTTATAGTTTAGAAATATCAATGTACCTTTTAACGTTCTTTCTTATGAACACACGCTTCCTCTGCACTTTGATTGAAAATAAAACTATTTGATATTTCTATCAAAGTACTTATTCAATCTTGATGCTTATAAAATGATACTTTCGTATCATTTCTTGGATCATATTCAAAGACCCACAAACTCAATATCGCTCTCACTGACTTTGAGACATTTTTGGTTAATATGTGTAAACAGCTTACTCTAAATCGTTATTTAGAATTTTCTATTTCAATACATATGTACCAAAACACTAGGACTTATCAAGCGATAATTTTGTGAGTAAATCCGAATCGATTTAACATGTTGACTATTGAATCTGTTATGCTAATTTCAACAATTGAAATTTGCGATATTATTCTTATTAACATTGCTCATTTAATTCCGACTGCATTATTCTTACTAAAAAAGACATAGTCGTGGTCGATGGATCATATCCCTTCAGTTACGACCACCAAAATCTATATTTTGATAGCGTACTTGGAATTCTTTTGGATTTGCACATCATACCACATAGAGTCAACACTCTCAATGGTTTAATTAAACAACCTGGGATTATATGTTTTCGACATTAATAAGAAACTCATAGTTTTACTTCGATGTGTGAGAATACTTATTAGACATTCTAATGATATGTGTTCATTTAGGTTAGTTAATTTCATTTCATCTCATATAATAAGTTCTATCCATGGATCGTATCCAATTCCATTTTACTACCAATAATTCCTCAAAGAAATTTTTGCACAATGAAGTTGGTATATCTTGAAACAACAATTGTTTCTCAATGTAGTAGGATAGGTATTCATAAACATTTTATGAATTTCTTTATTTATAAAATTGATTTGGTTTTAGTTTACAAAAATTATGTTCGAAACATAAATATGTCATCCAATGTCAGTCTTTTCAAAATCCTTTTGGGGAGATTCATACAAGATCCCTCATGAACAATTATTACGTGCAATCTTTCGACTCACACAACCTGCCAATTCCTTGGCCTAGGATATGTTGGAGTTTCTTATAAACCCTTATCTTGTAAAATTTTATAAACTGTTATTCAGATAAAATAATATTAACCTTGTGTACTGCATTTAAATACATTATCTTATAGAAATAAACAAACTCAACTTCACTGACAATTAATCGTACATTGTCCAACAAAGTCCGATTACTCAATACTGATGCATCATTACGTACCACAAGGAGGAGTAATTTTGAGATTGAATCTTTATTCATTTTAGGTATGTTTGGAACATTTTCCTACTCACTCATTCGATCAAATCACATCATTTCTATCACATGTTATTTTACTCACTTCTGTTTTATATTCTATAAGTTTACCATATACATATTACATGCGTATCAAATACATGTCATGTCGACGATAACTCATCGGTGAATATGATGAAGTACATGGAACTGTTTTGGTATTTATAGAATTACAATTGCATACATCTATATGTATCAATCCGAAAAGTTCATCAACTCTTATGGTACTGCCACTAAATGGGTGCATAGAACTTTATTATTTGAGATATAACTAGTGTGAACCCGTGCTTCGCACACGGGTATGGGAAAAATATATTTGTTGCAATTAGAAAATTTAAATTATTTTGAAAAATAATCAAAATATATTATTTACATGAAGGAATTAGAAATATTATTTCAATAGCAAATATAATTATTAAAATCAGTACACAATCCTTATTGAGTTAGTTTGAATGATTGTATGAAAAACTGTATATGTTAGGACTGTAATTTTCATGTGTGCATGTCCATGCTGACATGGAAACTAACTAAAATGTACAATTTGGAAAATGATTTTATTTAATGTTAAATTATATGTCAATAACATGTCATTGGTAGGAAAGATAGATTAAAAAATGTACAAAATTAGTATCACAAATCATAAAACACGTATACATAGACCTAGTACTTTCACTTTGCATGATCACACAGAAACCATATATTATAAACCAAGTAGTTTGAGTTTGTAAAAACATACAACTAATCAGATTGCATCATGCACCAAGCATTTCAATACTATCATAAGCTCAATTATGCAAGGTACATATACATTTAATGTTATAAAATTATTAACAGTTGTAAACTTTGAAAAATAATGTGATATAACTACATAATTAAGTTGAATCTACCACAAACTGGTGTACATTTTTTTTATTATCGTTACACCAACATGTTCAATTCGAACTATTCTTCACTGACATTTGTGAAAGTTCATGTAGATTCAGCATGTTCTCGGCTGACATCAGATCCAACTTCCCTATGTTACATGAAGTAAATATAAAGATAAACTTAGGAATAATGCCAAGTTAAGTATACATGTGACTGTCCCGGGGAAAAAATTATATGAAAATGGCTATGTTACCGTATCAATATAAAAGATCATAAAACCAAGTATATTTTTTTTATTCAGGCGGCGATTTTAGCTAGAGGTTGTAATATGTCCAAGTGATCATTCAATTTTTATAAAGAAGGATTAGTTAATACATGTTCAGCAATAATAGGACAAACTCAAAAACTTGAGAGTGCGAACATTTCTAAGGCAATTCGTGCATTACATTTAACATATTTTCATGATGAGTCATTCGAAGAAAGTATAGATTTGATGTCAAGAGAGAATTTTAAAAAAAATTGTTGTAAAATTGGGTTAAAAATTAACTATTTAAATAAAATCTAGGATATGTGCATTAGGTTGCTCTAGCATTGATCAAATATAATGTTAAATAAAGCTAAAGTTCAAGAATTTGTTATCCTAATTCTTGTACTTTCTTTCTAAAATGATTATATATCATAAACTTCATTGAATAATACCAAATTGTTTAATGCTTTATCAAATTATTTCAAAAATGCAAAAGTCAAGGGAACATTAATATTGTACCCATGTTGGATGTAGTAAGCTAGGTATTATCATTAAAAAAATTGTTAGTTCGTTACCACAACACATATACAGGGTACGTCGTGCGTTATCATTTGATTAGGGATTAAAACTATGGTCTAACAGTTTACATTAAAATATATCTAAAAATATTTTTATCCAAAACTGAATATTTAATTACTGCAATATATAGTCTAAAAGATGTGAGTGAAGCAGTTTGAAACCTTTTATCTACATGCTGCAAGCGATTGATAGTTAGGCATCTGCTGTTATTCCGAATGTTTGCATATAATTGTAGTGAAATTAATAATTCAGAATAATATGGTGGCAAACAAAACGAATGTTAATATATAGTGCATTTCTTTAATTATATTAATAGAGCATATCTTAAAGCGAAAGCTACCAAAGTGTAAAAGAAGAAAAGTGTGGATTACACATAAATGATAACGTAGATGAGCGGATAATCTAGAACTGGAATCATCATGAAGTGACGTTCAAAGTATGCAAAAATAGTTAAAATTTTATAAACCATTTTCATTTGTGTGCATTTTAACTCATTCTAGGGTATTCATTAATCCCATTTAAAGGAAGATTAACTATAACATGATACTACAATCCACATGTAAAAGAAAAGGTCATCATGTTTACTTCTAAAGGTTACTCAAGCTTGTCATCAAACTTGAAAAAAAAAGATTACAGTTGTTTACCTAGACTTTACATACATAAAAATTTACTATAAAAACCCAATTATGATCAAATTTTGTATCATTCTATGCACGCTTGAATTACAGTTGGATGAAATAGATACCACATAATATACTAAAAAATAAAATAAAATGAAGCAAAAAGAAATAAATGTATTGAAAAGAAATCTAATGTGAAAACACTAATGATAAATTAGCTGTTATTTTAAAAAGAAAAAAGATTTTAGTATAAGAAAAAAATGCTTCAATAATAAAATATAGCGATTTTCTCATCAGCCTATGCAAAGATGTGTGCAAGTCCATAGTCTCAAAATTAAGACACAATTTTAATCGTACTTAAAAAATTGAAATAATAACTTATCACAACTCTAAAGGTGGATAAATTAACCTAGTAACAACAAAAGTTACCGCTTTAACCTTTCAAATCGGAACCTAGATTTGAGCAAGTGTCAACGTGCCATAAAACTGATCAATGCAAATATTGGTTGTATGTTAGTTATATATCCAATAAGAAGAGACGCTTTTAAAATTAATGAAATGGACAAATGATGTATTGCAATATTTTAATTGATGTCAAAATCTTATTGAAAGACAATACTAATCAAGAAGCATAAATACATATTCAAGTTTCATACACTCTTTAGTAAGTTAAAGACTAAGAAACGTGTATGACGTATTATAAATTATATTACATACAAAGTAGATGTCATTACAATAATTATAGATTTTTTATCACAAATATATAGTTTTGGGTATTATTATTTTTGTTTTTAAATTTAAGCATGCATGATAAGAGCTATATAAATGATAAAGGCTTTTTGAAAATGATCCAAAATGTCAAAAGCTTGTGTATATAAGCATATCTTATTTGAGTATTACTATTGTATTCTCATTTCTACTGTTCTTGGATACATACTGTGTGAACATAAATAGGGAGTATTTATGTTTTGAATAAAAAATAGTCATGCTTTCCTTAAGTAGTACATGCATTCTTGATTAACAACACTGTAAATATGACCTGAGCATCCATGCATTTCAGTTATTACTTTGTTTCTATTACCTCTCATCAACAACATCGTAAGTACGAAGAAGGTGTGAGAAAACAAAGCGTTATTATCAAATAATAGAGAAAATAAGAATGGTGGAGGCGAAAAGAGAATTCTTTCATTAATTAGAAAGTCTTGGTACTATCAGTTTAAATAGAATAACAGAATGCTCATTTGACTCTCACATTTCATGAACCATCATTAGCTTTATAACCAAATTGCATTACTGATAACTAAGTAACAACAGAAATATTTCTTATATAAGGTTGTTCATTTTTTCTTGCTTCTTCTAGGTTCTTCACTCTTCTATCCGTATTTATGTATCGATCAATGAAAAAATGTAGTTATTTAAAAGAACTGGATAATGATGACTTGAAAGCACTATTGAAATGCAGGCTGAGAAAGGGCCTGCCAATATAAACAAAAACTCATATGAGATATCATCTTTGTAATGAGCACGTTACTAAATCTCAAGCATACTTATTATACTTTTCCCATTACATGGGTACACATAGTTTGAAAATAAGTACAAATATAAATGAAAATGGATATGAAATGAAAAATTTATAATTATTGGCAATCAATAAAATATAATTGTAGAACTCTTATAATTCAAAATTTTAGTATTTCATAATTCTGGAAACAATGTTGCAATCAAATATGATATATGTGGATTAAGTTTTACAAAATCAATAATTGGTAAATATGGACATGTATCTAAATGGGAAGGTAAAGACTTAATTTAATTTTATATATACAAATGACTATGGATATAACAATGTATCTAATTTATAGTATTGCTTGTGAGCATCAAATAGATTTTCAATGAACAGCTTAACCAATGCATTCACCATGTATATTGATGTCCCACCATGATCAAGATAAAGGCTCTTAATCTAATGTTAGAAGCAATAGTTAATACATCCGGCTTTATTTTACATAGGAAAACTTACGAATTCATGCATAAATTAATTATTGGCAGTAAACCAAAAAATCTATAACATATAAACAAAAATAAATACTTGTAAAGGTAAGAAAAAATTTAGTGTTAATTATCGATCTCAATGCACATCCAATTCAATATGGACACCAAAACTTTAGAGGCGAATTATTCATCACCTGCCCTTGTCTATATACTGCCGGCTGCCACCAATCCATATCTGCATCAATCATGTTTTTCACTGTCCATATCAATTTTGGGCATGCCAATAGCATCAATCTCCATCTTATTCATATCCTTGGATTCCTTTTTCAAGTGGTCATCTATGTATACAATCTATTATGTTTTGATACCCCTTTTCCAAGAGGCATATAGGGATTAAGCTATTGTAATTCACAAAGATAAGAATTGCTTAGTATGGAATTCATAATTACAGATAAATTAACTGGCATTAGATAATTGTAACCGATGTAGACCATATAATTAAGTACAGTTAGAAACTTGTAATAGCATAACTTTAAACTGAAGTATAAAATTATGAAGTATTTTCCAATTTTTATAAATTACTGTATTTTTAATTTTCATAATAGTCTAAATAAAGCGATCATACTCATTTTTATCGTAGAAATTGATAGAGACATACATATTATAACTTTAATATAATTCCATAAAATTCCTAATGAAATTGTCCTGGTATACCAATAAAACACACAAATTGAGAAAAAAGGATTTTCCAATAAGATTGTACATGGTATAGTTTATTACTCATTGCACAATATATGTTTCATCTCAAATCAATAATTAAGCAATATCAAAGAACTCTAATACTTCAATGTTGTAAGGGAAACCAATTTCGAATTAGTATTATTACTGTCATAGTTTGCTTGAACCAAAATTAGAGGTAGTTTTATATCACAATTCAAATTGTCAAGTTGCATAAACAAAAAAGCAGTTTAGTAGAACTAATGTTGTAAACAGGAGTTCACATGAAAGATGTGTCATAATACCTGCAACTTTACACGTAAAAACCGAAACTCTAATGTCCAAAAATAGTTCTAAAATGAAAAGTGTTTCTTCATTGTGATTGGTCCAAAATAGACCAAACAAAAATCCCATTAGCATTGGAGATCTTAGATACTGAATATTCATAAAATGAAAGAAGTTTCGTATCATTTTGCAGCATATGCTAGAGTTAGAACACACAACGTAATTTACAAAGTTCAATTAGGATTGGGACTATTAATACCTTTTGTGATTTGATTCTCTAATTCATCTCTAATTCAAATTCATTTAGATAGATAATAAGAAAATAAGACTATGTGATAAATGATCTCATGTAAGGTATGTAGCAGTGAAACTAACTTTTGTTTGTTGCATACCTTTTTGGAGCTTGTCCTGTTGATTAATCGTTGAAGGTATCTTTTTTTAATCCGAGATCGCTCTAGTTTAGCGTTTAGTTTCCATGGTGCCTACAATTAATTTGTTATATAAGAATTGAAAGAAATTAGTGACTCGGTATTTGTTTTTATGTTCTTGAGTAATGCAGTTTAAAATTATATATTAAAAAGCGATACTAAATATAAACTCCTTCTAGTGCTACTTGATTGATGATATTAGCGCACACCAAAAAGGAAAGCCAAGCAATATTTTTAACTGTTTTTAATTTAAAATTGTTAATTATTTATATGTGATTACTAAATTGTGTTGCATGTGACGCTCATTGTTTGAAATATGACAGTCCACTATAAATATATTGAACTATCGGTATCTGTTCAAGTACACATATGTTTGTACAAATAAATAATTAAAATGGTAGAGTAAAAAATCACTATAACTTACATATAGCAACACTATAAATGAAAATGCATTTTAAAGAAATGAGCTGCACTAAATTTTAATGTACAAAATTTAAAAATATGATTTTCTATTCAAAACTCCAATATGAAAAACCAAACAGCCTTTTGAACTTAAATTCAATTTTCAAAACTTAAAAGCTCATTTAAAACTTTTAAATTAATAATTGCACTACAACATTCGAATTAAATATGGAATGCAATGTTTGATAAAGATATGTTATAAAAAGACATAATATTTTGTACAAAGCTTCATTCCTATAGATACCCTAAAACATTTAATACATTATCCTAGTTGGCTCAGGAACTCATGGTTTGTTCAATAACCGAGAAGAGTAAGCCAAAAGAATAATCCATGTAAAGAATCTGGAATCAGTCATAATGAACAGATACTAAATAAATGGATTATGCCTAACCATTTTTGCAAAATTGGATGCTAAATAAATGGGTTTGCCTATTCGATAGCTCCATATAGTTAACTATCTATGATACTTTTATCCAAATCTTATGAAAGAGAAAGATAACTCACCTTATCTTTTGTAATATCCACTACGATGAAAGCTAATAAGGCCAAGTAGAATCGCTTATTAGTGAGCTAGCTCTAGCAAACTTCATAGGAAACTATAGGTTAACCATGTCATTAGTATAGTATAACACACTGAATAAGCATAATAATCTGAATTAAAAAAAACAACTGAAACTGATCTGACTTTTTATTATAAGCAATGGCAACCAAAATGATTTTTAACTTTATAAGTAGACCCAGAAGCTATACTTGGACCTAAGATGCGTAATTTCCATAGGAGTTCATTTTTTAATGCACATTCCAATTGCCTAGCTTTCTAGTTTTAGAAAATGTTTAACTTGTGAAATGAAGTAATTAAGTACCAAGCAAATAAATTAAAGTTACAACCGATGTAATCTCTAATTGGTAGCAATAGTGCATCTTTGATACAGCTATAATGGACATGAGAACTCTAAGTAAGGGCTATTAACATCATCAAAGTATTGTATCTTCATTGCTAAGCTATCAACTGCTAAACAGATCAATAATACTATAAACAGAAGCATAAACAGAATGCAATAAACCATCCTTCAAATTATATCTATATTTCGATCAAGTATTCCTATTTTATTTTATAGTCCTCCAAGTGTGGATGAATGGTTTAGCGCCAAGTTATAGATAGAGAAATAAACAGAGTTGACACCACAACATCCTCATAAAACACAATTCTTTAAATTTTCGGACGAATGTTAGGGATATACACATAAACATCTATCCCTTAGGGTTTACATCCTAGTTCACTACACACACATACATTCATATTGTGTTTTAATTACTTAAAAATGGCAAGCAAAAATGAATCAAGTGTAACGTAAACCTCTTGAAAGTTACAACTAAGTCATTACTCCATGGATCTAACAGTATGCCTTTGGCTCTCAACATAAGAATAGTTGTTCCCTTGTTACCAGCCTAGCTAGTTTGTCTACATCTACGAACAAAAAATTCTAAACTATTTGGAATTTCAAAATGAATAACCTGCATTTGGAAAAGAAAAATAAGTTAATATTCGAAAACATCGGCATGTGATAATCTTCACATCATGTATATAAGAGATAAAGCAAGAGTTCTCGATTCAAAGGGGAATGGTGATATTGGTATGGGGAACATTCAGTGTCGGCCGTGGGCATATCCGATTACTGAGGCAATGCTATTCAGCGGGTATTTCTCAGATTGAGGGAAATAAATATTTAGGTTAGATGATAGGAGAGGAACGGGAAACAACTAAAAAATGTCTTTTGTGAAAACGGGAGGAAAGAATATTTGGGACAGTTCAGTTCCACAATACATGTGGCATACTATGAATAGAATTCATAGAGAAATTAGTAAGGGCTTTAGAGCATATAAACATTTCAAGATTGATTGTTTATGTTCAAATGATCTAATCATATATCATATAAGATATCCAAATTACATGTCATATTCCAATTCAAAGTGTGGCAAACTTCAATTATGATTAGTTGAAGCATGGTTGATTTTTAACATTAAGATCATAACTCGAAGTTAAGAATAACATTTCAATACACATGTTCCAATGTAAATACCTACAAAAAATATTACATAATTTCCAAACTAGCCTTTAGGATCATGAGGCACCTGAACATTTTAGGCTGAGAGTTGGAGTTCTCCAAATGATAAATGTCAACTCTCCTGAATAATATAAAAAATAAACTATTAAAAGTAAGACTTAATAATATGAAAATAACATAATATAAATATATACACTGCACAAATAGCTGAACAACAATTATGATACCAACAGAATATTAAGTACTTCTATATGAAAGAATTTATCATCAAGTTTATAGTAGGAATATCAAACAGAAAACATTCCACAATATTACACCATTTATAATTTACATAACATAATAATAGATGAAAGCAAAATATGCAAATTAACAAAAATACTGAAGAAATCCGCCATCAATCATGATTTCAACATGTTGGACTTGTTTGTTAAGGGTTAAGTTGATGCAAAAACATTTTTTGATTTAACTTAATATTGAAAGACTGATTTGCTTTTTCCAGATGATAAATTTTAAATAACTTCTCAAACTAATTTCAGTAAATCGAAGTTAGGATTGATAATAAAAACAAATACCAGAGATACGGTTTTACTAAAAAAATAGGCATCTATGCAAAATGATTATTGAAGCAAAAGAAATGAAGGAAATTTGAATAAAGACAAACCATCATACAATTTTATATGTCAATTACTTATATAAATGTACCTGCATAGGTTGATGCTAGTATACAAAAAGAACACATATTTGTATTAAATTTTTTCTAACTGAAATACATCAATATTAAAAAAATCAAAATTAGAATAAAAATGTATAATTAAACATATTCATAGCGGGTTCGACAATCTTAATTTGTAAATTATAACTGCCACCCAAATGGCCACCTATAACTTGAGATTTAAATCACCTATGAAAATGTTTTAAACCTATCGATGATAGGATGTATTGAGATGGTGCCATGAGGGTTTGGGGCTAGGGATGACAAAATTAATTGGTATGATGCCACTTTTTTACAAATTACACGTCAGAGAGGAGTAAAGGTTCGCTGATGGGATTTACAGCCAGCGACGATGCCTTGATTTGAGCCGGTTCAGTGATGGGATTTCATCGGTTTAACAGTAAATGAAATCACTTGGTCTGATAGGATTAGTAGAAGAATACGGAGATGGTACAAAGCAGATGATGCATCCATGTATGGCGAGGGTGGAAGAAGAGAGATGCGATAAGGAAATAAGTCGGATTGCTTGACGGATTGGATGGCAGAGCAGAGAAAGGGAAATTTGGTTGTAGGGTTGGGAAATAATTTGGATAATGAATGAAGCAGAGAGATGACATAGAGAAGAATAAAAACAACGACATTTGATTTCCCAAATTATGCAGGGGGCCTCTGCTCTCTTGAAATGAAATTCAGTAATAATATAATAGTATAGATTAACCAGTATCATATGATTCAAAATCATACAATAAAATTATTTCTCAAAACTATGGCTTGGTCTATAATTCCAAAACAACCGTAAATAATATTAGATACTTTTGTATTTTCCATTACATCACTTTTGTTATAAAAAAACACCACATTATAGTTTATTTCATAAAGAATATTCATAATATTCATACTAAAATATAGTTATGTCTATTTTTTTCAGTCGATACCGAAAAATAATCATTATTTCATAAATAACGTATGGTAGGTTTTACGAAAACAATTTTCGTACTATGATGCAATTAATATGTGCTATATGACATGCTTCCACTATTTCCACCATTACTATAATAGCGTACTAAATTCGGAGGTCCATCATTCACTTAATACAATTTGTTTATTTCATACACTGTAACTATTTACAGTGGAGAGTTCGTTGCTCAAATATCTTGAGCTCAAAGAAATAAATCTCATAGAAAATAATTTTCTATATGAAAATACATTTCGGAATAGAAATCATACTTCTTATTCCAATATTAAGTATAAATTATTATTACAATTCTCGTTTCCAATGTTTCTCTATGAAGCAGAAGTGACTATTCATTCTCTTCATCCCAACTGTACCTTGAATTTCATCTATTCTTATACATTCGCTTTCCTTTCAAACAGTCAAACTATTCAAAAGAAAACCTTGCTACAATATCATAACAAACTCTTTACAAAAGCGCATTCGATTATCCTTAACATTTAAGGACATCAAATATGTTGCACTTTACGTAAACCGATCAAAATGACATTTCAGCGATCGAGTTCTTATATCTATCTTGTAGTTTTTGGTCTTGTGTTACATTAACAAAATATGGTCCCTTTTGTAATCAATCAAATTGAATATTCGATCTCGCACTAAGGTTTATTTGGTTTTTCGAATGAACTAATTTCATCAAAATATTGTACATTACAAACTTTGACCATTCACCCTATAACATTTATATGCAATTGTATTAGGATCAAATATCCATAGTCTTGTATTGCATTTAGAGTTCGAAACGCATAGAATGCAATACATGGTCTTGACCAAATAAATGCATAAGTGACCAAACCACGAATGTATTCGGTAGTTGTAAAATCATGCACTTGCATGGGTATTGAAACATTAACATGCAATATGAATTTAATAGTGGGCATTATATTTCCATTTGTTAACTTTCAATTCAGTTCGTTTGTATATGTTAATTGATAAACATTTTATTAATCATATTAAATACATAAATTTATCATTGTAGATAATTATAACATTATTTAGCATATGTTCTTAACATATTAGAAAAGTTAAATGTTACCATTTCATTTTTCCAATAAGGCTCCCACTAGTCTTTTATGTTTCTCCAAACCCTAAGATGAAACATAGAAGTCTCTCGACTTCACTAGTGGTTGTTAGGACTCGTCTATCTTGGTATTCTGACATTGAGTTTGCTAAACAAATCATAGCCCCACAAACGATGGATAACTCATTATCGGTTATATCAGATACAACTCCTAATCCATGTTTCCTTGTCCTAATCTCATTTCAACCTTGAGTTTGCTCAACAAATCGAAAAAGATTATTCACTCACACCTACCACATCGTGACGGCCTAAGTATAGTATATGTACCTTGAGTTTTCTCAACAAATACATATAGTTATCTTACCTCGTCTATTCAATATATTAATAATACTACACATAACATCACTGGCTTGGGTTTGCTCAACAACTAAGGAGTATGCAAGTACTTTATTAATATATATATGGTAGTGTAACGATCCGTAATTTTCGATAACTAAAATTTGTTAATTTAATAAGATTTTTGATTTAATATTGGAAGAAAAAAAATTTGTGACTTAATAATAAGAATATAACTGGAATAAAATGTAATAGTATAAATTTAAGATAATTGATAACTGCTTTAAATGTAATTCCAATTAATTAAAATGATTAAAAAGTTATAATTGGTTATAGATTGTAAATTAATTGGAATAATATGTGTATTAATTGGTAATTGGATTAAGGGAGTAATTGATAACTTAAATGTTGTATTAACAAATGAAATAGTATGTAATAAATTGTAATTGAATAAAATTAGTGTTGTGTAAATAATTATAACATTTGTTGTAAACAATCAACTTATAAATGTGATTAAATTAAGCTAAAGGTGACAATTGTTATTTGTTACCTATTTTTTTAACCTGTTGAAATCAAATTGGAAATAAATTGCAATAAATGTAATTAAATATTGCGTTAATGGAAATTAAGATAAAATTGGAGAATATTAAAGTAATAAAATATAAACAAATGCTAACTATGCCTATAGAGTAATGATTGATTGAATAAAAGATTGAAATCTAATTAAATCAATTTATTGGAAATAGAATATAATTAATTAGAATTTAATGTAATTAAATATTGTGGTTAATGTAAGAAATGACGTCAATTGAAGAAACTGAGGATAACAAGAAAGAAACCTACGTTAACAATTTCATAAGGTATTGGTTGATTTAAAAGTAGGGGTGTAAATCAAAATAAAAGAATAAAAATGAATAAGTTTAGTAAAAGAGTAAACATATGTTTATTTGTTTGAAATGTTTGGCAGCTGAAAATTTGATTGTAAGATGAGAAACTATTATTTAGTAAGAAATGTGTAATTACTGTTTGTATCCAATAGTGTATAAATATGTTTAAATTACTATTAGATAGGAAATAATTGTTCTACTTCTCATTACATTCATTTAGTCCATTTTGATACTTAATCAACTGAAATTAATGTAATTGAAAATTTTCAATTAATAGGGGAGAGAATAATAAATTGTAAATTAACAGGTGTAATTAAAAGTAGCTTATTATGTTTTGCGAAAATATAAGGAAAGTTTGATTTATTGAAAAGAACATTTACATCAAATAAAATGAATGTTTCATTATGAATGTAGGTTTAATTTCATTAAAAAAAAGAATAGAATGATTGATTTTAAAAGAAGAAATATATGTTTATTTGAACTGTGTTTTAGCTTACAGATTGATTACAAGAATAGGAAAATAATCTATTTCAGAGTTATTTATTACTCTTGTGTATAAACAACAAAATTATAAACGTGTTTAAATAAACAATTGTTCTATTTTTCATCCATTTTAGTTGTCTGTTTTGAAATTTAACTATGTAAGTAATTGCAATTAATGTAATTCAAATATTTCAATTAAAAGGAAAGAAAACATTGATTGCAATTAATAGATTTAATAAAATAAACGCACATTTTGTGTTAAACAAAAAGGGTGTTTTAATGGAAATAAAAGATCATTTTAAGAAAACCAAATTGAACGTTTTCATTTTTAAGGTAAGTATAAATTTTTTATTATGCGTAGATAAAAACCTAAATGCGTACAAATTTGAATATTATTTGAGTTAATGAAGTAAAGTTGGTTACGTTTCAAAAAAAAAAATTGAATTTCAAAAGGTTGTGCGATTTACATGGTCCCTTTATTTCTTTTGTCATTAATTATTGCATGAACGTTTTAAAATAGTTACCTTATTATTAATACTTGATCCGTTCATTTCTTCTTCTATTTAATACCTGAGCCAAGACTTTTAGGTTGTATTTAATTCTTGCCACCTCATTTTCACATATACAAAGTTTTGCTTTTCTTTGGTTTGCAAACTTTTCCATTCCTACGTACATTTTCTTATGCATTATTAATGCCGGGAGCTTTCAAAATAAAACATGACATTTATTTTTGTCCCTCCACCTTCATTTCCTAATTATAAATAACCTACAGCTTATTTCTTCATTTGCGTTTTGTTTCTCCTGACACCTCTTATTCAAAAGCTCTTATTCTTGCAAATCCAAAAGCTTTCTTTTATGAAACATGATTTTTTTTTTCATTTTTTCGTACACATCCTGTCCCCATCTTAGTTGTCCTTCAATCTTTTCCTTAAGTCTCATCTTGAGAGAAACGTAAGTATTAATTTTTTTTTATTTTTTTATGTGCACTAATTATTATTTTAATAATATTTATTATAACATGAATATCTTTTGCATATTAACTTTGATTCACGCGCGATTTCTTCTGTTGGATTCATATTTAAATTCCGAACAACATGAAATTGATTTAGTTAAATTTGGAGACTACTGAGTTTTGCGCTTCTGTTTGGATTTTTATGGGCTAAAATCAAAGGTGAGTGTTTTAACCCACTCACAACTACTAAATTTTCTTATGTTAGTTAAATTAAATTTATGATGTGATTAAAAATTAGTTGATTGGCGTTTGGTATGTTTAAATCATCATTCTAGTTAAATTTAACTTTTATTGCATTTAATCATCGTTTAATTTAATATTGAATTTAATTGTCAATTTAATACCTGTTAATGATAATCAATTATCTATTGATGTTTATTAGTTGATTTGGATGATGGTTGTGATGGATGTTTGATTGTTGATATTGGATGATTGGATGTTGTATTTTTATATCGTTATAACACTTCAAGTTCCCTATGAGTTGAAATGATACATACCCGAACGACCTATAGATTAGGGAAAAATCGTTATGGGTTGAAATTATAGACTCGAACGATTTTATGGGTTTTTGCGGTTTGAAATGATATATAACCGTAAAAATTTAAATTGCGGACTGAAATGATAAATATCCGTATCACTTGACCATAGGGTAGAAAATTATATACGGATACCGGATTGGTTAATTAAATGATTTTTAAAATCTTTAAATTTTGAATTCAGTTAACTGGTATTTTGAAATAGAAATTGATTTATATATATTGAATTATTTTCAGAAATCCAAGTGTAAATGTTGAAATTGGAATTGATTTAATGAATTGTTCAAAGGATTTAAATTGGAATTTCAAAGTAGAAGTGTCAAATATAAATGAATTTATCGAAATTGAGTTATTGAAAATGTTTGGATATAACTTTGAAATTTATTTTAAACTATTTTAATTAATTTAAACTATTTTAATTAATTTAAACTATTTTAATCAATTTAAACTATTTTAATTTATTTTAATTTATTATAACCTATTTGATCCAATTTAATCTATTTTACCTCTTTTAAACTAATTTAATTTATTTAATTTATTTTAAATCTATTTAACATAATTTATATCTATTTAATCTATTTTAAATTTATTTAAGGGTAAGTTTGGCTCACATCCCTAACAAGTTTTAAAATAGAGAAAACATCCTTCCCAACCAACATTTACGTTTCCGCTCCCTGTTTTCAAATTCACGCACGCAGAAAGACCGAAATACCCTTTATGTTTTTAACTTTTCAAACGTGTATAACTTTATTTACAAAAACCGGATCAACATAACGTTTTCACCAAAAAATCGCAAATTTTATGATCTTTAAAATGAGATCCATTGTTGATACCAAAAATTTAAATTTGTATTAAATCTGCAATTATTTCAAATATTTGCAGACAATTCAGCAAATATTAAACATTTTTGATTTTTTTTTCAAATATATAAAAATTGCAGATATTTCTGCAACTATATGATATAGTTGCAGAAATGTCTGCAACTATTACATATAGTTGCAGATATTTCTGCAACTATATGGTATAGTTGCTGAAATGTCTGCAACTATTTCATATAGTTGCAGACATTTCTGCAACTATTGCATATAGTTGCAGAAATGCAAATAGTTGCAGATGCAACTATTGCAAATAGTTGTAGAAATGTCTGCAACTATTGCATATAGTTGCAGACATTTCTGCAACTATATGATATAGTTGCAGAAATGCAAATAGTTGCAGATGCAACTATTGCAAATAGTTGCAGAAATGTCTGCAACTATATGCAATAGTTGCAGAAATGTCTGCAACTATTTGGTATAGTTGCAGAAATGTCTGCAACTATATGCTATAGTTGCAGACATTTCTGCAACTATTTGCAATAGTTGCAGAAAACGAACTTACACGGTATTTCAGTAAAAATCTTTTATTGCAAACAGATAAATCATTAAGCAAAGATAATTTTATCGTTCAATATAAACCAAATAATCACAGATAGAAAAAATGGAGCACGGTATAAACGAGGGTATTTATGGAAAAGAATTAAGCCGAAACAAAAATAGGGACCGGATGTAAAGACCCGCAAATCCGTCTTCCGAAAACCCGACACTGCTACGTCCACTGTAGCAATTGCCGAACAATCGGATGGCGAAAACGCGAAACTTTAATATTTAAAAGAAGAGGAGGAAGAGAAGATAGAAGAAAAAGAAAGAAGAACAACCACAAAACAAGAGCAGAAACAGAAAACAATATCAGAATCTCACATATCGCAGCGGAACAATATATAATAGATAACACTAGTCTTTTAAACAAGAAAGCTATATCAGTTTATACATACATCAATCATCAGAGTCAATATACAACAATGGACAGTTATATAACTTGTCCTCATACAGAATACACAGCGGAATAAATACTATCAGATACAAATACTACGTCTCGTCATCCAGCTTGCTTCCAAGGCTCCAGAATATCCAGAATATCTTGATAATATAACTCTAGGCTGCCCGTGTGGAAATTTGTGGGCACCCAGAGTTTAGAAGGGAAACAATAAACTCCGAGTCAGTCATGGTGACTGGTGTGAGATCGTAAAACAGTTATTCTTTAAAATAAACAACAGGAAAACTTTAATGTCAATTCGCAATGCTTTTGGAAAATGAAACTACCATAAGACCTCCCACCACACACACAATGCAAACGCAGACTTGGAGGAGATTTCTTCTTATGATAGTCAAAGATGCTTACTACGCAAAGTCAAATCATTTTTGATATTATTATTAGTGCATAGTGTCGAAAACATTTCGAAAGTATAATATTAATCTTAGCCAACATACGACCAGTATCGTATGCCTACTATAGCTACCATCTAAACAGTGGTGACCACCGTACGTAAATGGCAGGTTCTACAACTAATACCGTACAAATCACGTATTGGAGTTTGGATTTCCAACAAATGGTCAGGCTAAGGAACTTCCTTTTCCACGATGGGTACGTCCCTGGAATAGACGACCCGAGAAATAACCTAACATTACGGTTAGATCTCTGCCAACACAAGGCCGGGTTACCTCTGCAAAAATAGGTAACTACTGACACGCGTATGCCATCCCCCGATCGTAACCGATCTTCCCGAGGATCCCCGATTTCCAACAAACCACATAGATAATAATGCAGCAACCACATAGGTTAAGTATTTGGGCTCCATACCATGATACCACCTCTATCCAGAAGGAATGACATACACTAAGGGGCGCTACTCCCTAGAACCTTGCCGCATCCTTCCTGTTTCGACCATTTCCGGGGTGTGAGGCTCGACGAAGTCTCGTCCACAAAGCTACGCTTTCTCAAAAAGCCCTGCTTCGGGTCAAACAAAATGATCAACCTATGATCACAAAGATATAAGATCAAACAAATGATCATATCACAAATGATCAAACACTGATCATTTCACAGCAACACTCAGTATGCCACGTTACCAAATTGGGATATATCGCTGATAAATTTCAACTACATAACCTCTGAGCTCGTACGTCTCAAAGAAGGGTGTTAAGCTAAGAGAATAAATTCTCCGCCACCAATAGAAATGTATTTGAAAGAAATCAGCTTTATATCTCAAATTGTAACGTCAGACACACAATCCATACAAGTCTGTTCCGGGATCGAACAGAACCGAAGGCACTTCTCACGAAGCCCTTGCAAATCCGGATAATTTTCTAATCACGTCAGGACTTCCCGTCACTAAGGGTGATAAAAACCTCTAAATCGGAGATCAGCCGATGTAGAGTAACTCGACGGTAATCCTTCCGTTTTCAAAAATATCCGGTCTTCAACACCGGTCTTCGAATGCAATTCATAACGACGTATCACATATTCGGAATGGGTTATACGACCCCATGGTCCTTTCCCGGCTAACCCGAATAGTGAGCGATTATTCAAAAATAAGTGTGGCATTCAAATTCATCCAATCACAACAAATACCTATCTAAAGGTAATTATTGATAGTCGGTTATTTAACTATCTATAAAGATGCGCAACATCATCAGATTCCAAATAATTTTCCAAATTATTTTATCTTCAAAAATATCTTTACTAGATATAATAATTTCCACACTTCAAAAATAAACCAACGTTTATTTTCTTTAAAACGATTTTCCATTTCTTTTATAAATTCCATAGTGAATTTATATTTCAAAAATATCTGCTGATATACGATTTTCAAGTCGATTTCAATATTCAACTTCAATTTATCTTTTCAAAGATAATTTCTCAAAACAGTTCATTTCATATTGGAAAAGTATTTCCATACTTATTAAATAATAAGTAATTCACAAATCTATTTATTTTCAACATTTGAAAATATTCAATATACTTAAATCAAATTAAGTATATATTTCATTCTTTTAAGGAAAATATTCTTTTAACACCTTTATTTGAGTCAAAACGAATGTTACGTAAAACATCGTTACGACGACTCAAAAATCACTAGTATAGGGATTCGGATTTTAAGATAGGTATATAAATCCCAATACTACATCAAAACATTTCCTTTCGGAAATCATTTACTATAACAACAGTGTTATAGTCCACCATTTCCTTAAATTTCTCGAAAACGTCTATTTCAACAATAAATGTTGAAATCTATGCTTTCGATTCATAACACATTTTAAAACACCTTTTAAAATGTTTAACTTCATTTTTAAAATATTACTTCTTCAAAAATGAATCCATTTTACTTAACAATATATTCACTATCCAAAATCGTGAATAAAATTTACTTAACCCCATTTCAATCATTCCTACACATTTTTATTTCAATAAAAATTCGCTATTCAAAATCGTGAATATATCTTCTTAAATAATCCTCTATATTAAATTTATCACATTCAATCTATTTTCGAATTTATAAGCACGTTTATAAATTCTATTTCTCTTTTAATAACAACTTCGACTTATAAACCTTCTTTTATCAACTTCTATATTTAACTTATCAAAATAAGTGACTTTGGGTTTATAACAACTTTTATAAATTTTAATTCTATTTATAAAAGCTTCAATACCAAATCAATCTCAATATTGATTTCTAATTTTATTTTCAACGTTTGAATAAAATTTCCATATTGATTTCTCAAAAATTCATTTCTAAATATTAAATCAATTACAGATTGATTTCAAATTTTATTTATCACTACTAAAATAAATTCCTTATTTTTCTCAAATTATTCAATATTCTGTTTTGAAATGGATTCTTCAAATTGAAATCATTTTACATTGATTTCACAACTTATTTCAATTTACCAATTAAATTCCAAACTGAATTTCCAACTTATCTTCTTTTAAATAAATTCCCTTTTTAGAAAATAAAT
Organism: Allium fistulosum; assembly: GCA_030737815.1. Classification (NCBI taxonomy): domain Eukaryota; kingdom Viridiplantae; phylum Streptophyta; class Magnoliopsida; order Asparagales; family Amaryllidaceae; genus Allium; species Allium fistulosum. The sequence goes on from CM060904.1 coordinate 362,912,855, forward strand.
TTCAATCGTTTCTTTCAATCTATTTAAAAATCCAAATTTAAATTAATTTCTTCAATTTAAAATCACTGTTTTATGAAATCCATTTATTTAGCATTTTCACTTTATTCTGGAATTTATTCGATAAGATTATAAAAACAGCTTTTATACTTTTAAATTCTTTTCTTCAAAATTTCTTCAATTTCAAAAATTGATTCACTTAGAAATTTTCTACTTGAATCTCAAAAATTCAATTTCGTTTATCTTTGGAATCCAATGATATCAAACATCCATTCAGCTAAATTTTAGCTTTCAAACAATTTCCAGATATCAATATGATTAATAGCATCACTATAATCATTCACAGATTCATATCACAATAGAAATAAATTCAATCAATGTGAGGGGTCCAGTTGGATCCCTCCAAACTGTTTCCCTGCATCCAAAGATGTTAGCACAATACCAATTCCGCTCCAGTACGGAATTATCGCGGTATATAGGTTTTTATAAATCCGCTTACTAACGGCGCAATAGGGTCTCATCCACTATACGAGGCGGGAAATCAATCAATCCAATATATACATATGCCAATATGTATATATTGCTATATATAGATATATCCTAAAATATCTAATATCACAATCAACATAGCAATCAAACAGTCAATAATAACTGTAAAATTAAATTTTTCCTTCGAGTGAGAAAAATCTCACCTTAGCATTTATTTTGCAAATCCCATTTCCATTCCTTCTTTCGTTTTCTCGACTTTAACCTTGTATAAATAATTTATACAATCTATTAATATTTGAATAAATTGGCAATAGATTATCATCTGTCAATTTCTTTAAACCAATTATTTAATTTTATCGAATGATTTATTTAAACAAATTTTCTATTAACTATTTAAATTGACCGAACAATTCATTACTATTTCTCTCAAATAAATTTATTTAACTAACCCTTTTAATTTCAACTAACTTTCCATTTACTTTAAACCAAAATCTCATCTACATAAATACTTCAAACACTTTTACTTATATAAATTAAATTAACTAACAATTTTCACTTAAAACTAACACTTTTAATTATCCAATGATTTAATTTCAAACTAATTTTCTTTAACAATTTCATTTAACTAAATTTCTTTCTTTTAAATAAATGGAAAATAACCAACAATTTTATACTTTACTGTACATATTAATTTTATCTATCTATTTATTTTTCTGTACATGTAGTTACAAATCAAGATTTAAAATCGAGAAAAATGAAGTTTGAATACCTTCAGCCTCGACTGCCATCTCGCCTGACGAGCTTCCATGGCTTCAATTCGATCGCGACGAACCCAAACCGCTGCTGCACGCAAAGCCCCAAATCGAACAGCGAGTTATCCCTTGCTCCAGCTAGCCCTGCCCTACCTCACGCAGGCCATCTTCAGATCGCTCGAATTCCCACTTCGAACCTGACATCGCGTCGCGATCTTCATCGCAGTGCTGCAATCGCAATTTGAACGACATCGGCCAACACTAGCGTCGCCGACCCCACTCTAGCTCGTGCTCGAGACCCACCATCAGTCGCCATGCTCGCCCACCCATTCGAGAGCGCCCTCGAATCGCTGCCAGCTTTCGACTGCTTGACTCGAGATCCCCCCTTCTGACGAACGCGCGCCACCATCCCCTTCGAGATCGCCTCACGCGACTGACAGACAACATCACGCGCTCCCTCCGAGATCGAAGTCATCGTTCCCTTCTCGAGTTGATCGAGTTAATTTGTTTCTGTGGTTCGTATGGAAAGATGGAAGGAGAAGGGCTCGATTTTTTTTTTTCGAATTGAAGTCAACTTGGTTTTTCACGAGATTGATAAAAGGGAACGAGGGAATGAAACGCGACTTCAGTTTCAAATCTTGGATTTTGTTTTAAAACAGAAGAGGATCTGCTGAATTATGAAGGAGCGGCCATTTATTTTTTTCTCTGAACAAGATTTTGATTTCGAACGAAATGATCTTCTTTCGTGTATTTTACAGAGGGAAGGAGACAGGAGTACGCAACGTTTCAGGGAATAGGTCTGCTAAAGAGAACCTAGGGTGGCTGATGTTGATTAAAAATTTAAATTTTAAATTTAAATTTGAATCTGATTTAATTTCAACGCGTTTATGTGTTGTACGTTCACATAACAGCTCCGATAAATACGAAATTTGAAATCCGGTAATAATACAATATTACGGATCCAATGGAACTCGTTTCGTTGAATTCCGAGACTGCGCCTCGGACGGCTATTTTTAAATATGGATTCGAACAATATAATTTCAAAACTGATCAAAGCAGTTCCAAATTCGATTCTGAAGCTTCTGTTATCTTCAGTATTGTCAATACGAATTTTTTAAAAGCTTTCGAAATATTTTTCTTCAACTTAAAATTGAAGATTCAAATTTTTATTCAATTCAATAGATTAAATTATATAATTTAATCGCCAAATTCAAAGTTTTATCGGGAATTCAAATTAAATCATCGTTCAAATATTTAAAATTAATTAAATATCCTCAATTTAATTCGTTCAAAATTCTGGGTCGTTACAGACTTCCCCCCTTAAAAGAATTTCGTCCTCGAAATTACAAGTTAGGAAAAAAAAGTCCTTAACTCGTCTACTATCTTTCAACATTCAATAGTTTTATCGATTTATCAAAACAAATCTTTCTATTAAAGATTCGTTATCAATTCAATTAACTTTCTAAACCTGTCATAGTTTTCACAACATTGTTTTACTTCACAATTCAAATTCGAGTTTAAATTCAAATTTTAAACTTTCAAAATTTCTCAAAAATTTTCTAACGCCCGAAATTTTCGAAAAATTTCGCCAGCGTCTCCTTTGCGCGGCTAATACGGCACGACTACAAAACGTCCCTACGGACTCTCAGATTTCAAAAAGAAAAAGAAAAAGCCAAGCGGCTAGAGAAATAAGTCATCAAATCTCATATTCAAATTTAAATACATACCTTTTTCGAGCAATTCAAACTTATCTTTGAAATCAAATCCAATTCCTTTATAAACCTGTATGTCCTACTAGCCATAATATCTAGTTGCATATATTCAAACCATTTCGTACATTCAATTACAAAACTTTCAATATATACTTCTTATATCATCTCTAATTCACTATTGAAGTTATATATTCAATTTCGTTCAATTTTTTACATTTCAATTCCATTTGAATTCAATTCCAACATTTAATTGGATTCAGTTCAATTTCTGAATATTGAATTTTATTGATTAGCTTTCATTCATACTGCACCATTTTAAATTAGTTTCAGTTACTAATCCATTCGTCTTCAATTTGAATTTCATTCCACTCAGATTTCAAATATTCTATAAGTTATCAACTTATTTTCATTTCGATTTATATAATCACTTATATATTCATATTACAAATTCATTTCATTAATGAATTTTAAATTTTCCAATATCTATCTGGAATTCCATTTTCATTTAATTGATTCACCTATACTTGCTTTAATTTTAACTTCATTCTTCAAGTTAAATTTATTCTATCAAAATTCAAACTGTATAAGTTATCAACTTATTTCATATTTCATAAGTATTTCTACATAGTATTCCAGAGTTTACCAACATTTCAAAAACCATTTTTGAAAACTGTTCAAATTATCCTTTGAATTTCAAAACAAAATCCAAATTTTTCAAACAACTTCTATTCAAAACAATTTGGCAGCAATTCCTCTTTTGGAAACCCGAAAATGAACACCGGTGATGTCGCGATCATCATCAGAATTATTTTCCAGCGACCGAAAAGAGTTTAGAGCTTTTCATTTCTCCAAAATACTTTTCAAAACCTTCGAAATTCATTTTCAACTCCAAAAAGATTTAAACTTCCCAAATCTCCAAAATTTTTCAAATTTCTTTCAAAACATTTCCAAAAACTTCTCTGGAACTCTGTTTCAAATTACAAATCACATTTAAAATTTACATTCTCAAATTTCATTTGTATATGGATTTTATTTCTTAACTTTGGAGTTACAATTTCAATTTCTTATTCAATTTCAAACTTAATGATAACATTTCAACATTATCACTTTCCTAACATCCATGCAACCATATACTATAGTACTTTCATAGAAATTTTTTTCTTTTCTATACAAAAATAGATTTGGGTAAAATTATTTCATTTACCCTATTCAAAACAATACTGTGCCGAATTGTTCTATTCAAGTGTTTAGAAACCCCTTCGATACAGTTTTGCAAGACTGTGCCGACGAAGGTTCATATACCACTCAATAAACCAATCATCACAATACAAAACAATTTTATATTCAATAACAAATACGCGCTCATATCTATTATTACACTCAACTCATTCTAGAGTACTGCTGACTCTATCTCTAATGAGTAACACCCAACAGAGCAGGGTTGTCGCTTAACCATATGCTCTGATACCAACTGTAAAGACCCGCAAATCCGTCTTCCGAAAACCCGACACTGCTACGTCCACTGTAGCAATTGCCGAACAATCGAATGGCGAAAACGCGAAACTTTAATATTTAAAAGAAGAGGAGGAAGAGAAGATAGAAGAAAAAGAAAGAAGAACAACCACAGAACAAGAGCAGAAACAGAAAACAATATCAGAATCTCACATATCGCAGCGGAACAATATATAATAGATAACACTAGTCTTTTAAACAAGAAAGCTATATCAGTTTATACATACATCAATCATCAGAGTCAATATACAACAATGGACAGTTATATAACTTGTCCTCATACAGAATACACAGCGGAATAAATACTATCAGATACAAATACTACGTCTCGTCATCCAGCTTGCTTCCAAGGCTCCAGAATATCCAGAATATCCTGATAATATAACTCTAGGCTGCCCGTGTGGAAATTTGTGGGCACCCAGAGTTTAGAAGGGAAACAATAAACTCCGAGTCAGTCATGGTGACTGGTGTGAGATCGTAAAACAGTTATTCTTTAAAATAAACAACAGGAAAACTTTAATGTCAATTCGCAATGCTTTTGGAAAATGAAACTACCATAAGACCTCCCACCACACACAATGCAAACGCAGACTTGGAGGAGATTTCTTCTTATGATAGTCAAAGATGCTTACTACGCAAAGTCAAATCATTTTTGATATTATTATTAGTGCATAGTGTCGAAAACATTTCGAAAGTATAATATTAATCTTAGCCAACATACGACCAGTATCGTATGCCTACTATAGCTACCATCTAAACAGTGGTGACCACCGTACGTAAATGGCAGGTTCTACAACTAATACCGTACAAATCACGTATTGGAGTTTGGATTTCCAACAAATGGTCAGGCTAAGGAACTTCCTTTTCCACGATGGGTACGTCCCTGGAATAGACGACCCGAGAAATAACCTAACATTACGGTTAGATCTCTGCCAACACAAGGCCGGGTTACCTCTGCAAAAATAGGTAACTACTGACACGCGTATGCCATCCCCCGATCGTAACCGATCTTCCCGAGGATCCCCGATTTCCAACAAACCACATAGATAATAATGCAGCAACCACATAGGTTAAGTATCTGGGCTCCATACCATGATACCACCTCTATCCAGAAGGAATGACATACACTAAGGGGCGCTACTCCCTAGAACCTTGCCGCATCCTTCCTGTTTCGACCATTTCCGGGGTGTGAGGCTCGACGAAGTCTCGTCCACAAAGCTACGCTTTCTCAAAAAGCCCTGCTTCGGGTCAAACAAAATGATCAACCTATGATCACAAAGATATAAGATCAAACAAATGATCATATCACAAATGATCAAACACTGATCATTTCACAGCAACACTCAGTATGCCACGTTACCAAATTGGGATATATCGCTGATAAATTTCAACTACATAACCTCTGAGCTCGTACGTCTCAGAGAAGGGTGTTAAGCTAAGAGAATAAATTCTCCGCCACCAACAGAAATGTATTTGAAAGAAATCAGCTTTATATCTCAAATTGTAACGTCAGACACACAATCCATACAAGTCTGTTCCGGGATCGAACAGAACCGAAGGCACTTCTCACGAAGCCCTTGCAAATCCGGATAATTTTCTAATCACGTCAGGACTTCCCATCACTAAGGGTGATAAAAACCTCTAAATCGGAGATCAGCCGATGTAGAGTAACTCGACGGTAATCCTTCCGTTTTCAAAAATATCCGGTCTTCAACACCGGTCTTCGAATGCAATTCATAACGACGTATCACATATTCGGAATGGGTTATACGACCCCATGGTCCTTTCCCGGCTAACCCGAATAGTGAGCGATTATTCAAAAATAAGTGTGGCATTCAAATTCATCCAATCACAACAAATACCTATCTAAAGGTAATTATTGATAGTCGGTTATTTAACTATCAATAAAGATGCGCAACATCATCAGATTCCAAATAATTTTCCAAATTATTTTATCTTCAAAAATATCTTTACTAGATATAATAATTTCCACACTTCAAAAATAAACCAACGTTTATTTTCTTTAAAACGATTTTCCATTTCTTTTATAAATTCCATAGTGAATTTATATTTCAAAAATATCTGCTGATATACGATTTTCAAGTCGATTTCAATATTCAACTTCAATTTATCTTTTCAAAGATAATTTCTCAAAACAGTTCATTTCATATTGGAAAAGTATTTCCATACTTATTAAATAATAAGTAATTCACAAATCTATTTATTTTCAACATTTGAAAATATTCAATATACTTAAATCAAATTAAGTATATATTTCATTCTTTTAAGGAAAATATTCTTTTAACACCTTTATTTGAGTCAAAACGAATGTTACGTAAAACATCGTTACGACGACTCAAAAATCACTAGTATAGGGATTCGGATTTTAAGATAGGTATATAAATCCCAATACTACATCAAAACATTTCCTTTCGGAAATCATTTACTATAACAACAGTGTTATAGTCCACCATTTCCTTAAATTTCTCGAAAACGTCTATTTCAACAATAATTGTTGAAATCTATGCTTTCGATTCATAACACATTTTAAAACACCTTTTAAAATGTTTAACTTCATTTTTAAAATATTACTTCTTCAAAAATGAATCCATTTTACTTAACAATATATTCACTGTCCAAAATCGTGAATAAAATTTACTTAACCCCATTTCAATCATTCCTACACATTTTTATTTCAATAAAAATTCGCTATTCAAAATCGTGAATATATCTTCTTAAATAATCCTCTATATTAAATTTATCACATTCAATCTATTTTCGAATTTATAAGCACGTTTATAAATTCTATTTCTCTTTTAATAACAACTTCGACTTATAAACCTTCTTTTATCAACTTCTATATTTAACTTATCAAAATAAGTGACTTTGGGTTTATAACAACTTTTATAAATTTTAATTCTATTTATAAAAGCTTCAATACCAAATCAATCTCAATATTGATTTCTAATTTTATTTTCAACGTTTGAATAAAATTTCCATATTGATTTCTCAAAAATTCATTTCTAAATATTAAATCAATTACAGATTGATTTCAAATTTTATTTATCACTACTAAAATAAATTCCTTATTTTTCTCAAATTATTCAATATTCTGTTTTGAAATGGATTCTTCAAATTGAAATCATTTTACATTGATTTCACAACTTATTTCAATTTACCAATTAAATTCCAAACTGAATTTCCAACTTATCTTCTTTTAAATAAATTCCCTTTTTAGAAAATAAATTTCAATCGTTTCTTTCAATCTATTTAAAAATCCAAATTTAAATTAATTTCTTCAATTTAAAATCACTGTTTTATGAAATCCATTTATTTAGCATTTTCACTTTATTCTGGAATTTATTCGATAAGATTATAAAAACAGCTTTTATACTTTTAAATTCTTTTCTTCAAAATTTCTTCAATTTCAAAAATTGATTCACTTAGAAATTTTCTACTTGAATCTCAAAAATTCAATTTCGTTTATCTTTGGAATCCAATGATATCAAACATCCATTCAGCTAAATTTTAGCTTTCAAACAATTTCCAGATATCAATATGATTAATAGCATCACTATAATCATTCACAGATTCATATCACAATAGAAATAAATTCAATCAATGTGAGGGGTCCAGTTGGATCCCTCCAACCTGTTTCCCTGCATCCAAAGATGTTAGCACAATACCAATTCCGCTCCAGTACGGAATTATCGCGGTATATAGGTTTTTATAAATCCGCTTACTAACGGCGCAATAGGGTCTCATCCGCTATACGAGGCGGGAAATCAATCAATCCAATATATACATATGCCAATATGTATATATTGCTATATATAGATATATCCTAAAATATCTAATATCACAATCAACATAGCAATCAAATAGTCAATAATAACTGTAAAATTAAATTTTTCCTTCGAGTGAGAAAAATCTCACCTTAGCATTTATTTTGCAAATCCCATTTCCATTCCTTCTTTCGTTTTCTCGACTTTAACCTTGTATAAATAATTTATACAATCTATTAATATTTGAATAAATTGGCAATAGATTATCATCTGTCAATTTCTTTAAACCAATTATTTAATTTTATCGAATGATTTATTTAAACAAATTTTCTACTAACTATTTAAATTGACCGAACAATTCATTACTATTTCTCTCAAATAAATTTATTTAACTAACCCTTTTAATTTCAACTAACTTTCCATTTACTTTAAACCAAAATCTCATCTACATAAATACTTCAAACACTTTTACTTATATAAATTAAATTAACTAACAATTTTCACTTAAAACTAACACTTTTAATTATCCAATGATTTAATTTCAAACTAATTTTCTTTAACAATTTCATTTAACTAAATTTCTTTCTTTTAAATAAATGGAAAATAACCAACAGTTTTATACTTTACTGTACATATTAATTTTATCTATCTATTTATTTTTCTGTACATGTAGTTACAAATCAAGATTTAAAATCGAGAAAAATGAAGTTTGAATACCTTCAGCCTCGACTGCCATCTCGCCTGACGAGCTTCCATGGCTTCAATTCGATCGCGACGAACCCAAACCGCTGCTGCACGCAAAGCCCCAAATCGAACAGCGAGCTATCCCTTGCTCCAGCTAGCCCTGCCCTACCTCACGCAGGCCATCTTCAGATCGCTCGAAATCCCACTTCGAACCTGACATCGCGTCGCGATCTTCATCGCAGTGCTGCAATCGCAATTTGAACGACATCGGCCAACACTAGCGTCGCCGACCCCACTCTAGCTCGTGCTCGAGACCCACCATCAGTCGCCATGCTCGCCCACCCATTCGAGAGCGCCCTCGAATCGCTGCCAGCTTTCGACTGCTTGACTCGAGATCCCCCCCTTCTGACGAACGCGCGCCACCATCCCCTTCGAGATCGCCTCACGCGACTGACAGACAACATCACGCGCTCCCTCCGAGATCGAAGTCATCGTTCCCTTCTCGAGTTGATCGAGTTAATTTGTTTCTGTGGTTCGTATGGAAAGATGGAAGGAGAAGGGCTCGATTTTTTTTTTTTTTCGAATTGAAGTCAACTTGGTTTTTCACGAGATTGATAAAAGGGAACGAGGGAATGAAACGCGACTTCAGTTTCAAATCTTGGATTTTGTTTTAAAACAGAAGAGGATCTGCTGAATTATGAAGGAGCGGCCATTTATTTTTTCTCTGAACAAGATTTTGATTTCGAACGAAATGATCTTCTTTCGTGTATTTTACAGAGGGAAGGAGACAGGAGTACGCGACGTTTCAGGGAATAGGTCTGCTAAAGAGAACCTAGGGTGGCTGATGTTGATTAAAAATTTAAAATTTAAATTTAAATTTGAATCTGATTTAATTTCAACGCGTTTATGTGTTGTACGTTCACATAACAGCTCCGATAAATACGAAATTTGAAATCCGGTAATAATACAATATTACGGATCCAATGGAACTCGTTTCGTTGAATTCCGAGACTGCGCCTCGGACGACTATTTTTAAATATGGATTCGAACAATATAATTTCAAAACTGATCAAAGCAGTTCCAAATTCGATTCTGAAGCTTCTGTTATCTTCAGTATTGTCAATACGAATTTTTTAAAAGCTTTCGAAATATTTTTCTTCAACTTAAAATTGAAGATTCAAATTTTTATTCAATTCAATAGATTAAATTATATAATTTAATCGCCAAATTCAAAGTTTTATCGGGAATTCAAATTAAATCATCGTTCAAATATTTAAAATTAATTAAATATCCTCAATTTAATTCGTTCAAAATTCTGGGTCGTTACACCGGATTTATAAAGTTTCGAACGGAAGGAGTTTTTGTGAATTACGTTTGGTTTTAGGGATGTGACCCTAATTTTCACTTTATTTAATCTATTTAAAATCTTTTTAAGACAATTTAGATTTATTTAATATATTTTAAATCTATTTAATATAATTTAAATCTATTTAATCTATTTTAAATTTATTTAATCTATTTAAAATCTACTTAAGATAATTTAAATCTATTTTAAATCTATATAAATCATTTCAAAATCTAACTAAATCAAATTTAAATCTATTTTAAAACTATTTCTACTATTTAAACCATTTTAATCTATTTAAACTATTTTAAACTATTAAAACTATTTATGACTATCTAAACTATTTTCTAAATTCCAAACTGTGTAAAGTTGAAGTATTTATATTTAAATCTTTGATGATGATACAACCTAAGTTGGAATTTGGAATTTATACCTTTTTGTGAAATGACATATTTGAGTAAATATGATGGTTTTGGAATGAGGATTTAATTAACCTATCTTAACGATATTTTCAAAAGTGAATAAGATTTTTGAAAGTGAATATGGTTTTTGAAAGTGAATATGATTTCGAAACTGATATGGTTTTGAGAATATGATATTTTGATATCAATTATGAATTGGTTTGGGAAATGTAAAATAACCATTCGGTATGAAATAAGCGTTTGGTTGTTAAAGAGACTGAGATCAGATATTGTCATACTCTCTGCCAATACCGAAAACCACTTTAACAACTGTGTATGTGGTGGAGATTCGAGAAATGAAGTAGGATGGTTTGGCGAACGATTCTGAATGAGGTATTTATGTGACCCTGACTCCCGTGAGTCAGGTTGATGTGGTTAAAACAGGAGCTACGCCGGGCCAAGTAAGGTCATTCCTCCCATCGAACACATTTCTTCGATACCATTCTATTACTTTATGATTGATTTGGTTGCCACCCCTTTATTTCATTTGGGAGTGTGTTCCGAGGTGGGCGATAGTAGCTGCTATGTGTTACCACTAGTCCAAATCCGTAAAATGGTATAATCCTACCCTGGGCATTGCCTCGCGTGCCTTGTCGCATGCCTTATCGCACCTTCTACGAGTTTGTTTTGTACCATACCTATGGAGTGCCCTCTGGGTAAACCTCACGGAGGAGCATACGGTACTGTATAAACTATGGGAATATATAAGAGGTGTTAAGGGGGATATGGGTAACGCCTTAACGCTATTTTAATACTTTACTTTACTGTAGACATATTATAATAGCGTATTGTACTACATAATAGATAGTTTAACGGATCCTTAGGAGATGTAAATCCCAAACATCTCTTAAGTTATTGCACTCATGTTAGACACTGGATAGGAGATGTCAAACCCCGTAAACATCTCTGACTCTGTTACACCCATATTTATTTAGTGTCGATTTAACTTACATAAGATATTTTAGTTATGACTCGAGTGTTTTGTCTTTTCAATTCGCTCGGGTCAGTCTGAGCTTTTCAGTTTATCGAAGACTACTTTCTGGAGGATGAAGACGAAGATTTAGTACGATCATTATGTATTATATTTACTCCACTGCATCATGTTGTTCCGCTGCATTTATTTATTATTTGTCCTTGTTTTATGTAACTCTGATCTGTATTATAAAGGTTTAATCAATGTTATTTATAAACAGCTTCATGAATTTTTTATTTGATTATTATATTTTACCATTCCGCTGTGAGATTCTGTATTTGTTTTTTTCTTTCTCTGCTTTTTCTTATTTACCCCATAACAATCTGCCCTTTTGAATGGTTTGAGTCTGACGTGTGTGCCTGCTTAAAACGTCCAAAAAGGTAGGTCGTACAGTTGGTATCAGAGCTTTGGTTTAGCAATAACCTTAGCTTTGTGGGGTCTGACTCATATTAAATAGGGTAGTAATACCCTAGAATGAGTCTTTGAGTGTGTATATATGAGAGAGCATATTTGTTAGTGTTATAAAAGGTTTTTATATTGTGTTAATTTGTTTCTGTTTAGTATTTATAAATTTCGGTCGGTACATAGGACGCTATGACATCCATAGGGATTTCTAAACACTTAATAGGGCAGACTAACACAATATTTGTTTTGAAATATAGGTAAATGAAATAATTTTGCCTATTATATATTTTTGTATATAAAATAATAAATTTTATAAATGATATAGTTGGATGTAATCTGTTGTTTTTTAGGTAGAGAAATTTTATAAATGTTGATTGAAAAATAGGATTTACAAATAAAGTAAATATAAATTGGAAGTTTAGAACTGAAGTTCCAGGTTGAAAATTTCTTTCAAAAGATTTTGGAATATAATACTAGTAGTATTTTTTGATATAAATATTTCAAGGTGATTTGAAAAAAAATGTTTTAAAAGTTTTTTTTTTAAAGGAAATAAGTTATGTACTCTCCTCTCTATCGTTGGAAAATAATTTCGGTGATGAGTGCACGTATCATCGATGTTCATTTTTGAATTTCAAAGTGGGAAGACTGCTGTAGTAGTTTTACTTCACATCTGTTTTGATAAACGAATCTTAATTTTAATTTCTGAAGGTTGATTTGATATATATATATATATAAGTTATGAGTATATATATATATTATTTTAAAAGGGATTGAAATGGAACCCGGTTGTTTAGTTCTTAAGTTTCAGTAAATTAGAAATTTAAATTATTGTAATGAATGGAATCTTAACTATATTAATAATTGGAAACTTCTAAAATAAAAATAAGAAATTGAGAATTTGTAAACTGTAAATAAAACGGAAATGAAAATAAGAAATGGTAACTACTGAACATTTTGTTAACTAAATATATAAGAGAAACTTGGCTAATATTCAATTGCATTCTAAAAGACACACACACACACACACATATATATATATATATAACTTACAAAATTATTAAAAGTTGAAATGTTAAAAAGAACATGTAATAGAATATTGTGCAAGTAAACTTAAGTAATGAAGTGTTTAATGAAATTATGTTCATAAATAGGAACTCTGATGTTATAAAATTGTTATAAATTTAGGTTAACAATTAAAGATTGTTAGTAATCAATTTAATAGAAAGGTGAGTATTGTAAGCAAATAATTATGAACTTAAGTAAATGTTGTAGCTATTTACAATTAAAACGAATAGTAAAAGTGAATACTATATTAATGGAATGATTATAACTCTAGAAAACATTGAAATGATTTAGAAATGGATTTAATATTCAATAATACTATATATGGAAGAATGAATGTGAAAAATAAATAATCTATAAATGGTGAATTGAATTGTAAAGAAACTTACCTAATAATGTATAATCCAATAATTGAAATAAAAATAACTTATGTAAGCAATGAATGTAAAGTAATAAAATGAAAGAAAATGGCATTGTACGAATAAAGGAGAAATGTACTTTTGTAAGTAATAATGATTGTAAATTAATGAAAATAAACATTATGTGAATGAGAAAAGAGAAGTAAATGATGTGAAAAAAAGGAAATCAAATTAAATAGTAAATATGAAGTAAACTGAAATAAATGTATACAATACTTCAATAATGAACTCATTTATGATCCAAATAATTGAAATGGATATAACTTATGCAAGCAGAGAATGTAAATTAATGAAATAAGCCTTATATGAATGAATGAGAATTAAAATTTTGTAAGTAATGGACATGAATTAAATAAAATCATTGTATGAAAAAAAATGAACAATAAATGATGTGAAAAAGACAAAATAGAGTAAACTTAAAAATGTGTTGAATTCTTTGTTTGTTTGACTTATGGATTGTTTGGGAAAGGACACTTCTATTTTGTAGGATGTATAAATGATCTATTGAGTTTTATCTAAGACTGTTGAGTGTATGTTATACTTAGTAGTTTATTTATCATTTTATACGATTAAAGGTTTCTAAACCCGAACACACCATTTGTTTTGGTTACTATGGATGAATGATTGCTCTCTTTGTTGAAATGATGTTTATAATGTTTGTTGCGAATGATTATTGTTTTGTTGTGATTGTTTTGTTGTTATTAGTTGAAACAACTTAAATATTTCTCTTTTATATAATTATTAACTCTTTGGATCGTATAAGTGAAATACAGGTTATGGAAGCAATAACTACTGCTTTTGGTTCCATAAATTAAGCGTTTGTTTGCTTGACAAATAGGTACGTTTTCGGATTACAATTTTCTAGCGATATTATAGTGTTTTTCCCATGGTTTGGGATATATTTTTTTGAAATATGTGATATATATTGTATTATTGATATTACTATTTCTCCCAGATCTCTCCGTACAAAGGAGACTCAGCCGAAATTTTCTGTGAATTTTGGACTTAGATAATTTTGTGAAATGTTTTCCAAACTTTTATTAACTTGAATATAAATGGATTTAATTGCTAATAAGTTGATATTTTATTTAAATTATTTAATTATGTAAATTAATTGTTTTATAAATTCTATATTTTGAATGATATATATATTAATTCTTTATCCCTCCTGTTTGCACAAAAAATGGACAAACACCTCAAAGTTGTATGATTTAGTGGATCTTATGTTGTTCTTAGCGATTTGAGTAATTTACGCAAATATATGAAAAGCAGGGGCTAAACTGTAAAAAGACACGCAAATTTATAGTGGTTCAGCCAGAATGTGCCTACGTCCACTTTATATGTTATTTCTCTTCTCTTCTTTTGATTACAAGTACAAAGCTTTAATACAAGTAAAAGAAAGTTGTTTGAAAGTTCCTTCCGTGCTTGAGCTCTCAAACTTTTTTTTTCATTGTTGTACCCCTGCCCCTCTATTTATAGAGTGAGGTTGGGGGCAGGGGTCTTGGATGTATATAGCTGCTGGTGGGCCTGGGCTGATGCAATCTGGCCTGACACACCTTGGTTCGGCATCCCATGGTTCGGTGGTAGGAGTGCGATGGTGTGGACCGATAATGCTTGGTCCGGGGGTTTGGTTCGGTGAGGTTGGTCCGGTGGTTGGGTTGGCGAGGCCGGATGAGAGTTGGTTCGGTGGGAGACCGGATGTGGGTTGGTTCGGTGGGAGACCGGATGAGGGTTGGTTCGGTGGGAGACCGGATGAGAGTTGGTTCTTGCCT
This sequence comes from Allium fistulosum, assembly GCA_030737815.1. Classification (NCBI taxonomy): domain Eukaryota; kingdom Viridiplantae; phylum Streptophyta; class Magnoliopsida; order Asparagales; family Amaryllidaceae; genus Allium; species Allium fistulosum. The sequence continues at coordinate 362,928,223 of CM060904.1, forward strand.
TTTGGTTCGGTGGTAGAAATGCACACAACACTTGCCCCCCAAAGTAGGGTATGTGCGTGCGCATGGCGTGCTTTGCTTTAAGTTTGGAGGAGCTTTCTTCCGGTTTTCATTACCGAGCCAACCGGTCCGGTAGTCCACTTTCGTCTATAAGTAGAGGCCATGTGCCACCGTTATTCCCTACCAAGTGTAACAACCGAACCAGATCCCTCCCAGCCGAATCAACTTCTTTGCCGAATCACGTTGCTAGCCGAATCAAGGTGAGGTTCTTTTTGCCGAATGAATTCACGAGTTGAGTGCCGAATGAGCTTTCGAGTTGAGTGCCGAATGAACTTATGAGTTGAGTGCCGAATGAACTTACGAGTTGAGTGCCGAATGAACTATTGACCTGTTGCATCTGCCCGCCGAATGAACTGTTGTATCGAGTGAACATGCGTTTCATACTTCGAATTTTTAAGCGAAATTCCAGATTACGCTGCTTGTATATTCTAACGATATACTTTTCCCATGTTTGCAGATAAATGTCTCGAAAAGTTGAAACTCGATCAGATAAGAGGAGATCCGGGGGTGAAGGAGAGTCCTCGGCCGTGCCCCCAGCTCAATCAGGATCGGAGCGTCATGGGCCCGCCCCGAGGTCATTAGTGGATGGATATGGTCCCCAGGAGCTGTTGGATTCCCCGCCTGACTGCTTTCCTAGCTCTCTCAAAGAGGAGCAACTTGATGTTATATCTCGTTCCTTTGGGATCGATAGAGCCCTCATGCTGCTGCCGGGCCCAGGAGTCATGCCATACAGTCCTCCCGAAGGATACTTTGCTTATAGTAGGTACCATTGCATGTGTGGTGCTATCCCGCCTCTCAATGCTTGGGTAGTCAGCTTCCTCACGTATCTGAAGGTGGCCCCATTCCAGCTTCAGCCCAACTCTTATGCCATACTGGTGAGCCTTTTCGTTATCTTTCGGAGGAAGTATGGTCGCGCTCCCTCCAACCGGGAGATCCGGTACTTGTATAATTTAAGGGGCTATAAGAAGGGGTCCCCATATATTAGCTTGGAGTCCGCTGTGACCTTCAAGCCGGTCCTGGACCTGTACTCTAAATTCAGCATGTTCAAGAAAGAGTGGTTCTTTGTTAGGGACGACTCCGTCTCCATCCGACGCTTTACCTCTGGATGTAAGTTGATGCTTTTACTTATAACTTTTATTCCGATTGCGATGCTTCTTCTCATACTTTCTCATTTTTGCTAGCGACAGGTGGCTTTCCGGTTGTGGAGACTGACCGCCTGGTTCAGACGGCGGCTGAGATAGAAGCCATTCTTGGGAAATACAGATCATCTGCCTTCTTGATTAGAAATGCGATTCTTCTGGAATATAACTTGATCCTTCCGCAGCAGTCTGTAGTTAAGCTGAGGGAAACGGCGGAAGAGAGGGCGGCTGCTCAGGTTAAGGGAGGCGTTGCGGCAGAGGGTGGAAAGAGAAAACCATTCACGAAACCTCCAGCCGTCGGAGGTAAGAAACTTAAAAGGTCGGACGGTCCTTCTCCCAGCAATTGTCCACTTACTCAGGGGGAGATAGATGCGGAGGAAGAAAGAGGTGAGGCTGAGGGCGGAAGTGACGTTGAGCGTCTTGGTGATGATGGTGGCGATGGACAGGGTGGTGATGGTTCCAGGGTTCTGTCTTCTGGGCAAGTAGGCGAAATGCAAGAGTGGACGGATGATGCTTTCCGCCAAGCTTTTGAGGGGTTGGATGATGATCCGGCTTTGGTAGAGAAGACCGGGAAGGCGGACAAAGCCGGGACTGGTGCAAGTGAGTCTTCTCCGACTATTCCGGCCAAGGTGGCTCTGACGACTCAAGGTGAACTCTTGACCCCTGCATGCTTCACTAATGATAGGGACTTAGGAATATTTTATGACCCGCTCCCGTCCTGGAATGAAATCCAGGACTTATTGCAGTATCCCACTCCTCCCCAGGGTTTGTACAACCACAGCTGTGTTTCTTTTCCTTTTCTAACTTGTAATCTACCGCGTTTCTTGAATCATATAGTAATGTAAGATTGTGACACTTGTTCTTTATATCAGGAGCAGGCAAGACGCCCAAAGCTTCAGACCTTCGACACAGGCTCGAGCAATATAAACTTTCCAAAATTTTTGCTAAGCCAAAGCCCTCAACCCAACGCTCCGGGGATGTAGTCGGATACCGTCCTCTTCTTGGGGTCATCGAAGAGGGTATTCAGCAGAGGAAGAGGAGTCATCCTTTATCCGAAACTTCGCTCGGTCCTCAGCCTCCGGCTCAGCCTATTCATGATATTACTGAGGAGGGTAGCGAGTTTGTACCTTCTCCACACCCGTCCGGAAACCCTTCTGTTATTCATATCGACCGTCCCGACTTGGCCCGTAATCCATTCGCGGGTCATCCTGATCTGGATCCAGGTTCTCATGATATTACTTTTGACGAAGTCACTGGTGAACACCTTCTCCCCCGTAACCCCATGGTACGAGTACTTGATGAAGCCAAGTCCTTAGATCTCGATCTACTCACCACTCGTATAGTCACTATGGGAGACAAGGCCAAAGCTAATATTGATCGGGTGGCAGAGGAGACCAAGAAGCTGATGGGGCATCATGCTCGGCTGGTTAAGGCCGGAGAGGAGATTGGGAGCGCCAATATCCGACTTCGATTGGTGGTTTCGGATCAGGCCAAGCAGCTTGCGGATCAGGCTATCCAGATTTCTCAGCATGAGGCTGCTACTGGGCGATTAAGGAAAACCATGGAAGAGGCCAGTCGGGCCGAATTGCGGAAAATGGAAGCTGCTTGCAAAGAGCGGATTGACATGGCTATTGCCACGGTGGATGAGGTTCGGAGAGCGGATCTCGAGCAGGTGGAGGAATTGTCCGAGAAACTTGAGGCTGCAGAGCTTGCCCAAGCTAAGTTGAGGGAAGAGATGGAGGTGATGCGGAGGTCCCTTCAGGCTGATTGCTCGAGATACAGACTGGAGAGAGATGCTGCCGTCGAAAGGTTGTCGGCCTCCGATGCCCGGATGAGGGAGTTTTAGGAGAACGAGGGAATGATGGATGACATGCTCCAGGACATGTATTTCCGGACTTGGAAGCAAGGCAATCTCTCTTGGATGGATGATTATCCCAGGGTCATGGCCAAGACCTATCTTCGGGCTTTGGAGGAGGCTAAGGCTGATGCAGATAAAGAGGGTGGAACGGTCTTCAGTATGGATGTGGTCACTGCCCAGTTCACCAAGGAGGAGAAAGTGGCGGTAAAGGAGGGTATGCGGCTGCTTGCTGCTGAAGAGGCAGGTGTGCAGGTAGAGGATGACGACCAGGATGGTCAAGAAGCAGGTGCTGGTAAGTTTTCCTTTCTAGTCTTTCCGTTAACTTGGTTACTCATCACTAATGAATCCTTTTTATGACCGGACAGGCGGGCAAAAGAGCAAGGACAAGACTTCGACGCAACCGGCTCCCTGATTGGACCTGGAAAATTCTTTTTGTAGGCTTGGCAGTGTTGTATCTGTTAGTCTTAAGACAGTAGAGTAACTTCTAAGTTGTAATTCTTGCTACTTGTAATAATATTATTCTTGACGTGTAATTTTTTAGCTTAAGCTGATTCTGTCGTTTCTTGAATATTTGTTGCTATTTCGACATATCGTATGAGAAATGTAGCTATGTATATTCTTGTAATTAAATTGTGTTTGATGTCAGATTCTGGTTTTAAATCATAATCTCATGACTTGCAATGTTAGCGTGTGGTGTGAAAAAATTAAATTACAGTCATGCATATGCACATAAAGGAAGAAAATACCGCCTTTCATGTTCTGTTTGTAAATGGCAGTTTCGAATATCTTGTATGACCAAGCATGGAAAGCAGTCGAATGCCCTGCCATCTAATTGTGAATCTCTGCATCCATTGGCGGGTATCTCTTACCCTGCATCCTGTACTTTATGGTTTGTTATAGAGGATAGGAGGAAAGTTTTTTAAGTAAAATTGAAATATGTGAAATGGTAAAACTTCCAGTCACGGAAGGCCTTCGATGTGCTTAAGTTCGTGGCAAACGGGTTTTGTAGTCACTTTCCCTAGCTGTGGGTCTTGGAGACATTTGTCACCCATCTTACGCCTCCGCGGGGAGTTAATTCTTTTTTACCACAGCCGCACTTAAGACACACCGGAGCCGAGATCGCGCACAGTAACTACCCGGGCCATTATGGCCCGTACTCATGGGTATTATTCGACTTACTGTGGCCGGCTAGCGTGGGTGCCGATCGTCAACTGTGAACTGCCCCTGGTTGGCCACACCTTATGTTGGGGCTTATAATCGGTTCACAGTCGCCGGCGAGCCTAATGCCGTAATGAGCTGCCTCGGCTATAGTCGGCCTTCTCGGTGGCTTATAATCGGCTCATTACAGTTGGCTTTAAGGGCCGTCGCGAGCAATGAGTTAACCCGCAACAGAGGGATGCTGGAGCAAAAGTGTCTCATTGACGAGGGCATAGATTCGCATAGTACCTGTTGGGTCTTGTCCACGTGAAGTTGCATCGTGGAGTGCTTTGAATAGAAATGCTATATGCTCAGGATTTTGTTCAACAGAAAAGGATAAAGTTAACAAGCAGCCAAGATACAAAGGAACAAGTTAAAAAAGAGACAAGGCTTTTTTAAAGTGGTTCGGCACGAAAAAATGCCTACGTCCACTGATTCTCTTTGTTAATTCACTTCATATGGGCAATACAAGTTAAGAAAAGTATCGACGGAGGTGTTGGATGTTCCATGCCCTCTGGAACACCTCTCCGTCCACTGTTGACAAAATATAAGCTCCGTTGTGGAGATCTTTATGAATTACATATGGTCCATCCCAGATTGGGTCTAGTGCTCCGGGGCGAGGGAAGATTCGCTTGAGGACAAGATCCCCTTCTCGTAAGGTACGATGCTTGACTTTGGAGTTGTATTGTGCTGCCACCTTTTGCTTGTGGGCTGCTGTTTTTAGGACTGCATCATTCCTTCTCTCCTCGACTAGATCCAAAGACATGTTGAGGAGCTCTTCGTTCTCTTCTGGGTTATAGTGGATCCTACGGTGGGAAGGCACAATGGTTTCAACTGGGAGCATAGCCTCCGATCCGTATGCCAAAGAGAAAGGAGTGTGCCCTGTTGATGTTCTGAAAGATGTGCGGTAGGCCCATAGTGCCGTAGGGAGTTCATCCACCCAAGCGCCCTTTGACTTTTCGAGCTTCTTTTTGATCACAGTTTTCAGAATTTTGTTGACTGCTTCGACTTGTCCGTTTGCTTGGGGATATGCTACGGATGAGAAGCTTTTGTGAATTCCGTGTTCTTGGCACCAGTTGGCGAATTCCTCGCTGTCAAACTGAAGTCCATTGTCTGATATGATTTTTAGTGGGACTCCGTACCTGCACAGAACATTTTTGATTAAGAAGTTGATAACTTTCGCTGAAGATACTTTATTTAGAGGTTCTGCTTCCACCCATTTGGTGAAATAGTCGACTGCTACTATAGCATATTTGGCGCCGCCTCGACCCATTAGCAGTTCACCGATTAAGTCAATTCCCCATACTGCAAAGGGCCAAGGGCTGGTCATCTGAGTAATCTCGGTTGTTGGTAGCCGAGGGATCTTAGCAAATTTTTGGCATCTGTCACACTTTTTGACGAAATCTAAGGCGTCCTTGCTTAAGGTGGGCCAGAAATATCCGTATCGGAGTATCTTTTTTGCTAACGTTTGCCCTCCGGTGTGATCTCCTCAGCTTCCTTGATGAATGTTGGATAAGATTTCCTTGGCTCCCCTTCCGGCGACACACCTTAACAATGGGTTAGAGAACCCGCGCCGATAGAGGATGTCTCCTTGTATTGTGTAGCGGGACGCTTTCCTCAAGATTTTCTTGACTTCGTTACGCCCGTCGGGTAGTGTGCCATTCTGTAGGTAGTCTCGGATGGGAGTCATCCAAGTTGCCTCTTCGGTTGCAGCTATCAGATTCACTTGCTCAAAACTTGGGATCGTTTGCTTTGAGACAGTTACTGCTCCGAAGATGGCGACGTCTCTCATACTTGCTTGCTTTGCCAATTCGTCGGCCTCTTGGTTCTCTTCCCGAGGGATGTGTTTGACTAAGTAGTGGTCCAATCGGCTGAGAAGTAACTTGGTCTTCTTTAGATATGCTATGAGTCGTTCTTCTCGAGCTTGGAATTCCCCTAGTATTTGATTAACAATAAGCTGAGAATCGCTGTGAAGACACAAAGAATTGGCTCCGATCTCGATAGCAATTTCCAATCCGGCTATTACTGCTTCATATTCCGCATCGTTGTTGGTGGCAGCGAACTCCAACCTTATAGCATAGTGCAGTTTATTTCCCCTGGGAGTGATTATTACCACACCTGCCCCCGAGCCTTGTTCGTTAGATGCACCGTCCACAAAGAGATTCCACTTGATATCTTCTGTTATTTCCAGTTGCTCCTTATCCTCGTTGGTAGTGAATTCTGCAATGAAATCAGCCATGGCTTGTCCCTTGATGGCGGTGCGAGGGTGATAGGTGATATCATATTGACTCAGCTCAATACACCATTTAAGTAGTCGCCCGGAAGTGTCGGGACGATGGAGTACCTGCCTCAGTGGTTGATCGGTCAGAACTTTGATGGAATGGGATTGGAAGTAGTGACGTAGCTTTCGTGAAGTGATTAGTAAGCAGTATGCTAACTTTTCAAGCTTAGGATATCTGACTTCTGCCCCAGCAAACCTTTTACTGACGAAGTAAATTGGTCGTTGCGTGCGGTTGTCTTCCCTTACCAAGGCAGCGCTTAGAGCGTGAGATGACACAGCAAGGTATAGGTATAATTCTTCGCCTTCGCTTGGGGTCGAGAGTACCGGTGGTTTCTGGAGGTGTTCGATTAGGTTAAGGAAAGCGGTTAAGCATTCGTCCGTCCATTCGAACCTTCCTTTATCTTTCTTTAGAGCTTCGAAAAAGGGGACACACTTGTCCGTTGCTTTGGAGATGAATCGGCTTAGGGCAGCCACTTTTCCATTTAGGCTTTGCATTTCCTTTCGGGTGGAAGGTATCTTGATGTCCCTTAATGCTCGGACTTGTTCAGGGTTTGCTTCTATCCCTCGGGCATGGACGATGAATCCTAAGAATTTTCCCGATGACACTCCGAAGGAGCACTTTAGTGGATTCAACTTCATTCCATACTGTCGAAGTACCTGGAACATTTCGCCTAGGTGGCTTATGTGATCTTTGGCTTTCCGTGATTTTACCAGCATGTCGTCTACATATACTTCCATTGTTCGTCCTATTAGCCCTGCAAACATCTTGTTGACGAGGCGTTGGTAGGTGGCTCCTGCATTTTTAAGTCCGAAGGGCATCACTTTGTAGCAGTATAAACCCCGATCGGTGATGAAACTAGTGTGGTCTTGGTCGGGAGCATGCATAGGAATTTGGTTATATCCCGAGTATGCATCCATAAAAGACAGGAGTTCGTGCCCGGCTGTGCTGTCTACAAGTTGATCGATTCTGGGAAGCGGGAAGCAATCCTTTGGGCAGGCGTCGTTTAGGTTGGAGAAGTCAATGCAGGTCCGCCACTTCCCATTAGCCTTCTTTACTAGTACCGGGTTGGCGATCCATTCTGGGTAAATAGCTTCTCGTATGAAGTCATTGGCGAGTAGATTCTTTACTTCTTCATCGAGGGCTGCTGATCGCTCTGCCCCCATACTTCTCTTTTTTTGTTTTACAGGCGCCTTGGTAGGATCAATTTTTAATACGTGGCATGCTATGTTGGGGGAGATTCCGGTCATGTCAGCGTGTGACCAAGCGAACACATCCAAGTTGTGGCGGAGAAAATCAATGAGTTGTTCCTTCAATTCAGTTTTCAACTGCGACCCAATTTTCAGTAGCCTACTTGAGTCGTGCTTGTCTACAGATATAAACTCCATAGCCTCTGCAGGCTCGGCGGTGGCCTCCTCCTCTTTGTCCCTAGGGTCTAATTCATTGAAAGGGTCGCTGGTGTATCGAAGAGGAGGGGCTTTCTTTAGTTGCTATGCTTCAAGGCTTTTTGTGCAGAGGGCAATCTCTACACCTTTCCCTTTATCTCTCCTGTGGTTGTTGCGAAGTTCGGTTACATAGCAGTCTCGTGCAATATCTTGGTCTCCTTCCACTTCCCCTACCCCATTGTCTGTTGGAAATTTCATTTTCAGGCACCACGGGGCTAGGACAATCTGGAAGTCAGATAGGGCTGGTCTTCCTAGGAAGGCGTTGTAGGCCGAATGGTTTTCTATCAGCACAAACGTCTGTTTCCTTACAACGGAGCGGGGATGGCTTCCAATTTCAACGAAGAGGTCCAGCTGCCTGATGGGCATTTTCGCATCTCCAGTGAAACCGTGTAGCGGTTTATCGCAGGGAGATACATCCTTCATTGATAGCCTCATTTTGTCGAATGCGTGTTTGAACAGAATATTTACAGAGCTTCCAGTGTCTACCAGGATTCGGTAAACTTCGGCGGGACCGAGTCGGGCAGAGATAACCATGGGATCCATGTGAGGGTACTGTCTTCCTTCTAGGTCGCGTTTACTGAATGTGATGTCATCATTTTCTTTCCGCTTTGGGTGGCGCTCTTTTATAACCGTATTGACACAGTCTCTATTGTCTCTAAGCGACTTCCCATATCTTTCCATCTCTTTCCAACTTCTGTCTGCGATGTGCGGACCTCCTGAGATGGTATGGACCACTATCTTCTCTTGACTAGAGCTGCTAGCGTTGCGGTCGCCTCTGCCGGTCCCTGGTGAGGGTAGCCTTGGGTTTTCATTGGCAGGAGCTGGAGTCCTGTCTTGACTTTTTACATAGCGTTCCAGTTTCTTTCTTCTGATGTGTTCCTCAATCAGATCTCGGAGATGATGGCATTCGTTGGTATCATGTCCGTGGGATTCGTGGAAGCGGCAGAATTTTCCAGATTTCTGTGCGCTATCTGATTCCTTCTTGTATGGTGGGCGTTTGTATCTAACTTCGCCTTGGGTGGCAAGGAAGATATTTTCGACGGTCTCGTTCAAAGGGGTGTAAGAGTCGAATCTTGGTCCTGGCCGATATAGGCGTTTTTCTACTTTCTTGCCCCCAGCATTGTCTCTGGAATCATTTCTTCGAACGTCTCTCGTCACAGCAGGGGCGTTGCCATGGGTCGTCTTACTTTGCTGTCCTGACTGCCCCTCAATGGCAGCATCCTCAAGCCTCATGTATTTCCCGGCTTCATGGAAGAAATCGGGTAAAGTAGCTGGTTTTTCTTTTGTCAATCTTCTAGCAAATTTAGTGTCCGGATGCACCCCACTGCAGAGGGCCATTAGGATAAGCTTCTCATCGGCATCTTGAACTGCGGCTGCTGCGGCGTTGAATCTGGTTAGGTATTGCTGCAGCTTTTCTCCAGGTTTCTGTTTGACGCTGGATAAGGAATAAGCGTCCTTAGGTTGCTCCACATGAATGCGGAACTGACTGATGAATTTTTCTTTCAACATTTCCCATGAGCTGATGGATCCTTGGGGTAGATGACAGAACCAGGAGGTAGCAAGATCTGCTAAGAAGAGCGGGAAGCATTTGCACAGTACTCCCTCTGTTGCTCCACTCATGAGCATATGCTGCGTGTACCTCTGTAAGTGTACAACGGGATCGGAGGTTCCTTTGTAGGGTTCCATTGTTGGCATCTTCCATTCTCGGGGGGTGATAGCAATTTCGATATTGCGGGCGAAAGGGCTGGTTACCCTAGCGCCTATCCCTCGATCTCTTTGCTCCCGTTGGACACACTCTCTGAATAAGCGCGCCATCCTTTCATCAGAATTTGGAGCGGACAGAAATGAGTTTGGTTCTGTTCTGTGGGGTTGATTCCGTCCAGACAACCTGTAGGGATGGTATCGTCTATCATTCCTCATATTTTCCAGTGGCTGCCTTTGATCTTCTGGGAGCATGCTTGGGTCAGCTACAGTTGGCCCTTGCCTTGATCTTCCCCTGTTGGGTTCTGATCTAAGCACTTCCTCGGGTCCAACTTCGGGCTGAACTCTAGCTCGGCCCCGTTCACTGGTGTTTCTGTGGTTAGGCAGCATGACAGGCTCAGCTGCAGTTGACCTTCGCCCGGTACCTTCCCCGTTGGGTTCGGCACCAAACGTTTCCTCAGGCCTAACTTCGGGCTGGGCTCGGTCTCGGCTCCTACCACGGCTACTCCTGCCGTTAGCTCCTTCGAAGAAGGAAGATCTTTGCTGTCTCTGAGATCCTCCAGACTGGGACTCGCCCCATGATTCAGTGTTGCGGTTGGATTCTTCAGCGTCCCTCAAGCGTGACATGAGATGGTCCACCAAGGCTTCCTGCTGGGACGTGAAGCGGTTAGTTACTTCAACAACAACTCTGTCCAAATCTGCCCTAGTAATTGCTGCAGGCTGTTCTGTGGCAGGAGTGGTTGGGTTAGCCTGTCCTTCATTTGTTGCCGTTGCTGGAGGAGGACGATTTACTTGATTCGCGGCAGCTGGATCAGGAAGGCTACTGGATGCGATGTTTTTTCCTTTGTTAACATCTTTTCTCTGTTTGGGAGGCATGTTTTCCAAGTGGCGGACGATGCTGTTAGGAAAACTCGTTAAGTAGATGAAGCTGAAGCTTCGAGTTTCTATTCTCTCAGTGAAAGCACCAAAAATGTTTGCACAAAAAATGGACAAACACCTCAAAGTTGTATGATTTAGTGGATCTTATGTTGTTCTTAGCGATTTGAGTAATTTATGCAAATATATGAAAAGCAGGGGCTAAACTGTAAAAAGACACGCAAATTTATAGTGGTTCAGCCAGAATGTGCCTACGTCCACTTTATATGTTATTTCTCTTCTCTTCTTTTGATTACAAGTACAAAGCTTTAATACAAGTAAAAGAAAGTTGTTTGAAAGTTCCTTCCGTGCTTGAGCTCTCAAACTTTTTTTTTCATTGTTGTACCCCTGCCCCTCTATTTATAGAGTGAGGTTGGGGGCAGGGGTCTTGGATGTATATAGCTGCTGGTGGGCCTGGGCTGATGCAATCTGGCCTGGCACACCTTGGTTCGGCATCCCATGGTTCGGTGGTAGGAGTGCGATGGTGTGGACCGGTAATGCTTGGTCCGGGGGTTTGGTTCGGTGAGGTTGGTCCGGTGGTTGGGTTGGCGAGGCCGGATGAGAGTTGGTTCGGTGGGAGACCGGATGTAGGTTGGTTCGGTGGGAGACCGGATGTGGGTTGGTTCGGTGGGAGACCGGATGAGGGTTGGTTCGGTGGGAGACCGGATGAGAGTTGGTTCTTGCCTTTTGGTTCGGTGGTAGAAATGCACACAACACCTCCTTTTCCCTTTTCGAGGACGAAAAGTTTTGAACAAGGGAGAGTGTAACGACCCGTAATTTTCGATAATAAAAATCAGTTAATTTAATAATATTTTTGATTTAATATTGGAAGAAATAAAAATTTGTGACTTGATAATAAGAATATAACCGGAATGAAATGTAATAGTATAAATTTAAGATAATTGATAACTGCTTTAAATGTAATTCCAATTAATTAAAATGATTAAAAGTTATAATTGGTTATAGATTGTAAATTAATTGTAATAATGTGTGTTTTAATTGGTAATTGGATTAAAATAGTAATTGATAATTTAAATGTTGTATTAACAAATGAAATAGTATGTAATAAATTGTAATTGAGTAAAATTAGTGTTGTGTAAATAATTATAACATTTGTTGTAAACAATCAACTTATAAATGTGGTTAAATTAAGCTAAAGGTGACAATTGTTATTTGTTACGTATTTCTTTTAACTTGTTGAAATAAAATTGGAAATAAATTGCATTAAATGTAATTAAATATCGCGTTAATGGAAATTAAGATGAAATTAGAGAATATTAAAGTAATAAAATATAAACAAATGTTAACTATGTCTATAGAGTAATGATTGATTGAATAAATGATTGAAATCTAATTAAATCAATTTATTAGAATTAGAATATAATTAATTGGAATTTAATGTAATTAAGTATTGTGGTTAATGTAAGAAATGGCGTCAATTGTAGAAAATGAGGATAACAAGAAAGAAATCTATGTTAACAATTTCATAAGGTATTGGTTGATTTAATAGTAGGAATGTAAATCAAAATAAAAGAATAAAAATGAATAAGTTTAGTAAAGGAGTAAACATATGTTTATTTATCTGAAATGTTTGGTAGCTGAAAGATTGATTGTAGAGATGAGAAACTATTATTTAACAGAAATGTGGAATTACTGTTTGTATACAATAGTGTATAAATATGTTTAAATTACTATTAGATAGGAAATAATTGTTCTACTTCTTATTACATTCATTTAGTCCATTTTGAAACTTAATCAACTGAAATTAATGTAATTGAAAATTTTCAATTAATAGGAGAGAGAATAATAAATTGTAAATTAACAGGTGTAATTAAAAGTAGCTTATGTTTTGCGAAAATATAAGGAAAGTTTGATTTAATGAAAAGAACATCTACATCAAATAAAATGAATGTAGGTTTAACTTCATTAAAATAAAGAATAGAATGATTGATTTTAAAGGAAGAAATATATGTTTATTTGAATTGTGTTTTAGCTTACATATTGATTACAAGAATAGGAAAATAATCTATTTAAGAGTTGTTTATTACACTTGTGTATAAACAACAAATTTATAAACGTGTTTAAATAAATAATTGTTCTATTTTTCATCCATTTTAGTTGTCTGTTTTGAAATTTAACTATGTAAGTAATTGCAATTAATGTAATTCAAATATTTCAATTAAAAGGAAAGAAAACGTTGATTGCAATTAATAAATTTAATAAAAGAAACGCACATTTTGTGTTAAACAAAAAGGGTGTTTTAATGGAAATAAAAGATCGTTTTGGGAAAACCAAATTGAACATTTTCATTTTTAAGGTAAGTATAAATTTTTTATTATGCGTAGATAAAAACCTAAATGCGTACAAATTTGAATATTATTTGAGTTAATGAAGTTAATTTGGTTACGTTTCAAAAAGAAAAAATTGAATTTCAAAAGGTTGTGCAATGTACATGGTCCCTTCATTTCTTTTGTCATTAATTATTGCATGAACGTTTTAAAATAGTTAACTTTTTATTAATACTTGATCCGTTCATTTCTTCTTCTATTTAATAACCGAGTCTAGACATTTAGGTTGTATTTAATTCTTGCCACCTCATTTTCACGTATACAAAGTTTTGCTGTTCTTTGGTTTGCAAACTTTTCCATTTGTACGTACATTTTCTTATGCATTATTAATGCCTGGAGCATTCAAAATAAAACGTGACATTTATTTTTGTCCCTCCACCTTCATTTCCTAATTATAAATAACCTGCAACTTATTTCTTCATTTACGTTTTGTTTCTCATGACACCTCATATTCAAAAGCTCTTATTCTTGCAAATCCAAAAGCTTTCTTTTATGAAACATGATTTTTTTTTCATTTTTCCGTACACGTCCTTTCCTCATCTTAGTTGTTCTTCAATCTTTTCCTTAAGACTCATCTTGAGAGAAACGTAAGTATTAAAATTTGTTTATTTTTTTATGCGTACTAATTATTATTTTAATAACATTTCTTATAACATGAATATCTTTTGCATATAAACTTTGATTCACGCGCAATTTCTTCTATTGGATTCATATTTAAATTCCGGACAACATGAAATTGATTTAGTTGAATTTGGAGACTGTTGAGTTTTAGCGCTTCTGTTTGGATTTTTATGGGCTAAAATCAAAGGTGAGTGTTTTAATCCACTCACAACTACTAAATTTTCTTATGTTAGTTAAATTAAATTTATGATGTGATTAGAAATTAATTGATTGACGTTTGGTATGTTTAAATCGTCATTCTAGTTAAATTTAACTTTTATTGCATTTAATCATTGTTTAATTTAATATTGAATTTAATTGTCAATTTAATGCCTGTTAATGATAATCAATTATCTATTGATGTTTATTAGTTGATTTGGATGATGATTGTGATGGATGTTTGATTGTTGATATTGGATGACTGGATGTTGTATTTTTATATCGTTATAACACTGCAAGTTCCCTATGGGTTGAAATGATACATACCCGAACGATCTATAGATTAGGGAAAAATTGTTATGGGTTGAAATTATAGACTCGAGCGATTTTATGGGTTTTTGCGGTTTGAAATGATATATAACCGTAAAAATTTAAATTGCGGATTGAAATGGTAAATATCCGTATCACTTGACCATAGGGTAGAAATTATATACGGACACCGGATTGGTTAAATTAAATGATTTTTAAAATCTTTAAATTTTGAATTCAGTTAACTGGTATTTTGAAATAGAAATTGATTTATATAAACTGAATTATTTTCAGAAATCCAAGTGTAAATGTTGAAATTGGAATTGATTTAACACTATTTTAATACCTTATATTACTGATAGACATTATCTACATAGCGTATATTACTACCTAGTAGATAGTTTAATGGATCCTTAAAGGATGGTTATTCCAAACATCCTTTGAGTTACTTGTATTTCAAATTGCTATTTCACTTGAGTTGGATTTATTAATATAAGAATGTTAATCCTGACTCGAGTGTTTTGTATTTTGCTTTACGCTCGGGTCAGACTGAGTGTACCAGTATTCGAGACTCACCTTTGGAGTTAGAGCTTTGCTTGAAGATCCAGCCATCTATTCTGCTTTCAGTATTCGATGATTCCAGTGATGTATTCTGATGTGTATCTGATGTATCGTATTACTCTTCTGTTGTAAACTCTGATGTATCTTATATATTCATATAGTAGCTTCATGAACTACTATCTCTTTTATTTCCGCTGCAATTATTACTCTGTGTCTGTGATCTGTGATTATTTATTTACTGTATATGTTCAGTTTTGCCAAATTTAAATTAACAACGCGGTATTTTGAGCAATTCAACTCCGGCATGAGTGTCTACCTATACACTTATAATGGATACGAATGGTCTAAAATTGCGGGTCGTTATAGTTGGTCACTGGATAGGAGATGTCAAACCCCGTAAACTTCTCTGACTTCATTACACCCATTTTATTTACTGTCGATTTAACTTGCATAAGAACTTTTAGTTCTGACTCGAGTGTTTTGTCTTTTCAATTCGCTCGGGTCAGTCCGAGCTTTTCAGTTTATCGAAGACTACTTTCTGGAGGATGATGACGAAGATTTAGTACGATTATTATGTATTATATTTACTCTACTGCATCATGTTGTTCCACTGCATTTATTTATTATTTGTCCTTGTTTTATGTAAATCTGATCTGTATTATAAAGGTTTAATCAATGTTATTTGTAAACAGCTTCATGAACTTTTTATTTTATTATTATATATTGTCATTCCACTACGAGATTCTGTATTTGTTTTTTTCTTTCTTTGCTTTTTCTTATTTACCCATAACAATCTGTCCTTTTGAATGGTTTGAGTCTGACGTGTGTATCTGCTTAAAACGTCCAAAAAGGCAGGTCGTTACAGTTGGTATCAAATCTTTGGTTTAGCGATAACCTTAGCTTTGTGGGGTCTGACTCATATTAAATAGGGTAGTAATACCCTAGAATGAGTCGTTGAGTGTATATATAAGAGAGAGCGTATTTGTTAGTGTTATAAAAGGTTTTTATATTGTGTTAATTTGTTCTGTTTAGTATTTATAAATTTCGGTCGGTACATAGGACGCTATGACATCCATAGGGATTTCTAAACACTTAATAGGGCACAATGACACAATATTTGTTTTGTAATATAGGTAAATGAAATAATTTTGCCTATTATATATTTTTGTATATAAAACAATAAATTTTATAAATGATATAGTTGGATGTAATCTGTTGTTTTTTAGGTAGAGAAATTTTATAAATGTTGATTGAAAAATAGGATTTACAAATAAAGTAAATATAAATTGGAAGTTTAGAACTGAAGTTCCAGGTTGAAAATTTCTTTCGAAAGATTTTGGAATATAATACTAGTAGTATTTTTTGATATAAATATTTCAAGGTGATTTGAAAAAAATGTTTTAAAAGATTTTTTTTTAAAGGAAATAAGTTATGTACTCCCCTCTCTATCGCTGGAAAATAATTTCGATGATGAATGCACGCATCATCGACGTTCATTTTCGAGTTTCAAAGTGGGAAGACTGCTGTAGTAGTTTTACTGCACATCCATTTTGATAAACGAATCTTAATTTTAATTTCTGAAGGTTGATTTGATATATATATATATATAAGTTATGAGTATATATATATTACTTTAAAAGGGATTGAAATGGAACCCGGTTGTTTAGTTCTTAAGTTTCAGTAAATTAGAAATTGAAATTATTGTAATGAATGGAATCTTGACTATATTAATAATTGGAAACTTCTAAAATAAAAATAAGAAATTAAGAATTTGTAAACTGTAAATAAAACGGAAATGAAAATAAGAAATGGTAACTAATGAACATTTTGTTAACTAAATATATAAGAGAAACTTGGGTAATATTCAATTGCATTCTAAAAGACACACACACACACACACATATATTTATATAACTTACAAAATTATTAAAAGTTGAAATGTTAAAAAGAATATGTAATAGAATATTGTGCAAGTAAACTTAAGTAATGAAGTGTTCAATGAAATTATGTTTATAACTAAGAACTCTGATGTTATAAAATTGTTATAAATTTAGGTTAATAATTAAAGATTGTTAGTAATCAATTTAATAGAAAGGTGAATATTGTAAGCAAATAATTATGAACTTAAGTAAATGTTGTAGCTATTTACAATTAAAACGAATAGTAAAAGTGAGTACTATATTAATGGAATGATTATAACTCTAGAAAACATTGAAATGATTTAGAAATGGATTTAATAATCAATAATACTATATATGAAAGAATGAATGTGAAAAAGAAATAATCTATAAATGGTGAATTGAATTGTAAAGAAACTTACCTAATAATGTATAATCCAATAATTGAAATAAAAATAACTTATGTAAGCAATGAATGTAATGTAATAAAATGAAAGAAAATGGCATTGTATGAATAAAGGAGAAATGAACTTTTGTAAGTAATAACGAATGTAAATTAATGAAAATAAACATTATATGAATGAGAAAAGAGAAGTAAATGATGTGAAAAAAGATGAAATCAAATTAAATAGTAAATGTGAAGTAAACTGAAATAAAATGTATACAATACTTCAATAATGAACTCATTTATGATCCAAATAATTGAAATGGATATAACTTATGGAAGCAAAGAATGTAAATTAATGAAATAAGCCTTATATGAATGAATGAGAATTAAAATTTTGTAAGTAATGAACGTGAATTAAAGAAAATCATTGTATGAAAAAAAATGAACAATAAATGATGTGAAAAAGATAAATAGAGTAAACTTAAAAATGTGTTGAATTCTTTGTTTGTTTGACTTATGGATTGGTTGGGAAAGGAGACTTCTATTTTGTAGGATGTATAAATGATCTATTGAGTTTTATCTAAGACTGTTGAGTATATGGTATGCCTAGTAGTTTATTTTTCATTTTATACGATTAAAGGTTTCAAAACCCGAACACACCATTTGTTTTGGTTGCTATGGATGAATGATTGCTCTCTTTGTTGAAATGATGTTTATACTGTTTGTTGCTGTAACGACCCGTATTTTTACGGATCGGAACATCGTAAAAACAGTTGACATGTGGTCGCATTGTTGATAAGTCGTCCAGAGTCTAAGTCTTAGGTCGTATGAGAGGTTGGAGCGACCTAAAGAAGTTGGCGAGTTAAAGAGTAGATGACTTAGTGAAGTGGAGCAACCTAAGGATTGGAACGACCTAAGAAAGTTAGCGACCTATAGAATTTGGCAACCTATAGGATGTTGGCGACCTAAGGTTTGAGCGACTTAAGGACAGGCAGCGACCTAAGAGAGTTAGCGAGTTAACGACCTAATGGTTAGCGACCTAAGAGCTAACGGTATAAGAGAGTGAGTTAGCATAGTTAGGTCGTTAGACGACCTAAGGAGTTAGGTCGTATCCTGGCTAAGATAGTTAGGTCGCGTGTGTGTGTTAGGTCGCAGGTTTGTTAGGTCGTAGGTCACGGATGCACGTAGGTCATTGGATCTATTAGGTCGCATGGATGCGCATTCGTTAGGTCGCGAGGAAGCGCATCTGGGTTAGGTCGTAGGTCGCTTGGGTGCGCTGATGCGCTAAGTCGTTAGGTCGTAGAAGCGCATCTGGTTAGGTCGTGGGAGTGCACATATGTTAGGTCGTAGGTCGCGTAGAGGCTTGGGGCTGTTAGGTCGAAGATTTTAGGTCGTAGGGTTTTAGGTCGAAGGGTTTTTAGTTCGTGGACGACCTAACTCCGAGCGAACGACCTAAGGAGATTTCTGCCTATAAATAGGAGGGTTTTTCTTCATTTTTGAGATCTGGATTTTAAAGCGACGAAGTGCTGCCATTTTGAGAGCTTGAGTTCTACACTTCTTCACTTCTTTTCTCCACTCTAATCTTGTGATTCCTTCCATCCAAATCGAAGATCAAATCGAAGATCCAAGAGCTTAGATTGAAGATCTTCATCCGTCGAAGAGAGATTTCATCGTTTGAAGCGGATTTGTGATAGATTGAGTTAGATCCTTCGCTGTCCAGATCTGAAGTGTGATGCTTTTGGGGTATTTAGGTGATTTGGTGAGTGGTGATTATTTCTCACACGGATCCAGAGGAGTATATCGGATCGTTGGCTTGATTTTGTGTTAAAGTAGTGATTTCCATGCATTTTCCTAATCCTAAGTATAGATCCATATAGATCCATTGTTCATGATGATTTGGCATCCATTTTACTACATGTTAACCTATGCAAGTTCATTCATCAAGATATAGAGATATTGCTCATGTTTTCATGCTTGTTAGACTTTTGACTCTTTAATTACGAAATTGCCATTATTGTTATAATTGTCTATTTAGCTCATATTTGAATGCTTGTTTACTTGGATTAATGTTTGACTTGATTGATTGCTATGAATTAGATGATTGATGATTTGATTTAGACCGAAGATGATTCAAAAGCTAAGGGAAAAGCTCTTGAATTGGAAAAGCTGCTTGTGGCATATGTAGCGGATGATGGAGCTCATATGGATAGATTTGATGATGATGTTGAGATGAAGCTTTGCTATGATGATGATGAGGCAAAGCATGATATGAGATAGCCTTGGTCTAATCCAGACGGGATCATTCCAAGCAGATTGATAACTCGGTGAAATGGTTCGAGTTTGAGGATAATGGTTTGCTCGAGAGGCACTTGAGCTAGTATGGAAATAGTCGTCGAGGAGGATGACTAGAAGGCTGAGATCTCATCGTTGTTGAAGGTTCTAGCATGCTCAAAGCAAGAGTACGTTGGGCAGATTCGATAGTCCCTGAAGGCTACTGATTGGTAGTCAAGTACTCTGGGCAGATTCGATAGTCCTAGGCACGGGTCACGACGACGTGCGGAGTTATGTCTAGAACCGGGGTTTCCATTAGCCCTTGACGGACGGATGAAAGAATGAGCCGGTCATTCAATTAACGATGATATCGAAGCAATGATAACAGTGATAGCCAGAGTCATGGATGTTTGGTTGTATCGTCTTTCGGTCTCAAGAGCAGTGTTTTCTGGGTGCTTATCTGATCTTGGTTTAGGCCTTGGGGGTTTGTACTTGGAAAACATCGCCCTTGACTCGAGTGATAATTGCTTTACTTTAAATTGTATGCTTTGCTATGTTTGCTTCTGCTTAGTGTGTGTCTGGGGGCTATCACTGTAGAAAGAGGTGGAGTGGGAGGGTTGTATTCCTATTCTTTTTTCTTTATGCTCTTTTGGTATGTTGTTAGTTAATTTACCGCTCACTAAGACTGTTGTCTGACTCAAGGCTTTATGTTTTAACTCTTATTGCCTTGGGTTGTTCGTCCATTTTGGGACGGGCAGACTAGGTAGCAGGTGACAGGTGCTGTTCTTGGTTTCCACGATGCTGATATCGAAGATGAGCTGGAGGCTTGCATATTATCTTCTTACTATATGTACTGGATGTTCCGTTGTTTGTATATTTCTCTGAGTGTTATGTAGTGAGGCTTGATGTATTGACTGTTCAGATGTTTGTATTCAACTATTATGAAGTTTTATTGATGAGATTCTATTATGTGAAGCTTCACTATATATATATTCTATTGTATTTTGTCCATGCGCTGTGAGTAATACGATAGATTC
Source organism: Allium fistulosum (assembly GCA_030737815.1). NCBI lineage: Eukaryota > Viridiplantae > Streptophyta > Magnoliopsida > Asparagales > Amaryllidaceae > Allium > Allium fistulosum. Next base: position 362,948,445 of record CM060904.1, read on the forward strand.
TGTTGTTTTAATTTACCCTGGCAATCATCCATGGTCGCCTGGCACACTTTACAGCGCACTATCTCTAGGTTCGGTGCAGGGGTCATGGGCGGTCGTCACATTTCTACAGCTCAGAAGTCTGTTCTGTTCAAGAAGTTTATGGAGCTCAAGCAAGGTGGAAGACCAGTTCTTGAGTATGTTTCTGAGTTTGAAGCTTTGTCCAAGTATGCCCGGTCGTATATTGAATCTTCGTATCAGAAGAATGAGAAGTTTGTGACAGGCTTGGATAGTTATCTTGGGAGACAGTTGGTGGATCATTTGGACGATCCATTTGAGAAGCTTGTAGAGAAGGCTCTCAGGCATGAGAATCTGTTTCCTAAAGAGGGATCTATTGTTGCTGTGACCAAGGAGGAGTCTAGACCACAGCAAGGTGGGAACAAGAAAAGGAAGCAGCAGCAACAAAAGGGTAAGGATGGCCAGAAGAAGCCGAAGGGCGAAGTGACCTGCTTCAATTGTCAACAGAAGGGCCATTTCTCCAGGGATTGCAAGAATCATAAGGTGCAAGTGAAGTGCCACAACTGTGACAAGCTGGGGCATGTTAAGAGGAATTGTCCAGAACCGCGGAAGGACAAGCAGATTGTGCAAGCTTATGCTTTAGGAGTTGTTCCATCATCTTCGAAAGCTCCTACCGCTGAAGAGAAAGGAAAGAGTGTAGTGGTTCAAGGTACTCTTTTCTTATGTAGTGTTCCTGTGAGAGTGCTATTTGATACTGGGGCGTCGCATTCGTTTGTTTGTAACGAACTTGTAGGCCGGTTGGGTTTAGAACCGGATATTGTTGATAGGCCATTGGTTGCGACTAATCCAGTTGGGGGTTCGTCTTGTTTGTGTATGCTATGCCGTGGTATGATTGTATCGAGTCATGATTGCTCTTTTGTTTGTGATTGTTTTGTTCTGAACTTTGCGGGTTCGGAATTATTTTGGGTATGGACTGGTTTAGGAAGTATGCGGCAAAGGTTGATTGTGAAAGGTTGGAGGTGACAGTCGAGAATGTGGAGGGGCGAAAGATTGTGATACGATGTAAGCATGAAGAAGGCGTCTTCATGAGCTTCATGTATTCGCTGGTTGTTCCACGGGATGGACTATCATCGGTGCCAATCGCTAATGGATTTGAGGATGTCTTTGACGAGGTCAAAGGGTTACCGCCGCATAGAGAGATCGAGTTTCGTATAGATCTAGTTGAAGGAGCCAGACCTGTTGTGATGCCTCTTAGGCGGATGGCGCCTAGGGAACAGCAGGAGTTGAGGGTGCAAGTTGATGATCTTTTGCAGAAAGGATTCATTCGGCGTAGTGTGTCCGAATGGGGTGCACCAGTTGTGTTTGCAACCAAAGCGGATGGATCTTTGAGGTTGTGTGTGGATTATCGTGAGCTGAATAAGGTGACTAAGAAAAACAAGTATCCATTGCCGAGAATAGATGACTTGTTTGATCAGCTTCACGAAGCTAAGGTGTTTTCTCAGATGGATTTGGCAACGGGATTTCACCAGTTGAGAGTGGCTAAGGATAGTGTGCCGAAGACTGCTTTTAGGACACCATCCGGTTTCTTTGAGTGGCTGGTAATTCCGTTTGGATTGACTAATGCGCCAGCATATTTTGTGGATCTTATGAATAGAGTGTTCAGAGATCAGTTGAGTAAGTTCGTGCTAGTGTTCGTGAATGATATTCTGATTTATTCCAGAACTGAAGAAGAGCACAAGATGCACTTGCGTATTATTTTGGAAATCTTGCGGAAACATCAGCTGAGGGCTAAGTTTTCGAAGTGTCACTTCTGGAAGAGTGAAGTGAGGTTCTTAGGCCATATTATTTCTGGAAATGGAATAGCGGTTGATCCCGCCAAGATAGCAGCAATCCAGGATTGGGTTAGACCTAAGAATGCATCTGATGTGAGAAGTTTTCTTGGATTAGCAGGATATTATCGTCGATTTATCAAGGACTTTTCCAAGGTGGCTGCACCGTTAACAGGATTGACGAAGAAGAACCAAGTGTTCAGATGGGATGATAAGTGTGAGCAAGCTTTCAGAATCCTGAAAGAGCGATTGACAAGTGCTCCTGTTTTGACTATTCCAAGTGGGAATAATGAGATGGTGGTTTACACCGACGCATGTGGTACAGGACATGGAGCAGTGATGATGCAGAGGGATAAAGTTATTGCGTATGCAAGTCGACAACTGAAGCCGCATGAAAGGAATTATCCGACTCATGATTTGGAGTTGGCGGCGATTGTTTTTGCTCTGAAGATGTGGAGACATTACCTATTGGGAGTTAGATTCGAGTTGTTTATAGATCATAAGTCGTTGAAGTATCTTTTCTCCCAAAAGGATTTGAATCTTCGGCAGCAACGATGGCTAGAGTTTTTGGCATCATATGATTTTGGTATAGCTTATACTCCGGGAAAGGGTAACGCAGTGGCAGATGCGTTAAGTCGAAGACATGCAGGATTGGGAGCCATGTTTTCAGAATGGAAGAATCTCTTGTATTTAGCTGGATTTGACTTCAGGCCTAGATGTGAATTGGAACCTGAGATATTGGAAAACTTATCGATAAGACCTACTCTTGTGGAAAGGATTGGCGAGAGCCAAAAGCGAGACGATAAGCTTGTCAAGATTATCCGTGATTTGGAATCTGGATTGGATCCAGAAAAGGGTAAAGGATTCGAGGTTGATCGAGAGGGTTGGCTTTGGAAGCAAGGACGACTAGTTGTTCCCGATATAGATGAATTGAGAAGTGAAGTTCTGAAGGAAAGTCATCACTCGAAGTTGACAATTCATCCAGGTGGAAACAAGATGTATCGGGATATGAAGAGAACCTATTACTGGGAAGGTATGAAGAAGGATGTTGGAAATTTTATTTCCAAGTGTATGAACTGCCAGTTGGTAAAAGCCGAGCAGAAGAAGCCTAGTGGATTGCTTCAGCCGTTAGAAGTTCCTACATGGAAGTGGGAGCAAATATCGATGGATTTTATTGATGGGCTACCTAGAACAAGAACGGGAAATGAAGGGATTTGGGTCATTGTAGATCGTTTGACTAAGAGTGCAAGATTCATTCCTGTTCGATCGACTAGGACTGCATCAAAGTTGGCTGAGTTATATGTTAAGTGGATAGTTCGATTCCATGGTATTCCGAAGAGTAAAGTGAGCGATCGAGACCCATTGTTCACTAGTGGATTTTGGAAGAGCTTCAAGGAAGTTTTGGGAACCGAGTTTTGTTTGAGTACAGCTTATCACCCCCAAACAGATGGTCAGACCGAGAGAGTCAACCGAGTTTTGGAAGATCTCCTCAGAGCTTGTGTTTTGGATTTCGGAGGATCATGGGAAGATCACCTTCATTTGGTGGAATTTTCGTATAATAACAGTTACCAGTCAAGCATTGGTATGGCACCATATGAGGCATTATATGGAAAACCGTATAACTCTCCGACATGTTGGTTAGAGATAGGAGAAAAGCTGATACTTGGGCCAGAAATGATTCGACAGACTTCAGATTGCATAGAGATCATTTGACAACGAATGAAGGCAGCCCAAGATCGTCAGAAAAGTTATGCCGATAAGCGTCGTAAGGATTTGTAATTCGACGTAGGTGATATGGTTTTTGTGAAGATTTCTCCTCTAAAGAATGTTATTCGATTCGGGAAGAAAGGAAAATTGACTCCGAGATTTGTTGGACCATTCCCGATCATCGAGCGAATTGGAAAGCTCGCCTACAGATTGGAGTTACCAGAAAAGATGTCGAGTGTGCACAATGTTTTTCATATATCATATCTACGGAAGTATGTGCACGACTCGAATACAGTGGTTTCTGCTGATAGCTGTGAAGATTTAGAAGTCGATCCAGTCGATTTAGAATTCTGCATGCTAAGCTTGAATTGGATGCATGGTTTGTTGATTGCTATGGATGGTAGGCATGCAGAATAGCCTTTGTTTGCTCTTGTTTGTTTGGAATTTCGGGGGCGAAATTCCTAAGGGGGAGAGAATGTAACGACCCATATTTTTACGGATCAGAATATCGTAAAAACAGTTGACATTTGGTCGCATTGTTGATAAGTCGTCCAGAGTCTAAGTCTTAGGTCGTATGAGAGTTTGGAGCGACCTAAAGAAGTTGACGAGTTGAAGAGTAGATGACTTAGTGAAGTGGAGCGACCTAAGGATTGGAACGACCTAAGAAAGTTAGCGACCTATAGAATTTGGCAACCTATAGGATGTTGGCGACCTAAGGTTTGAGCGACTTAAGGACAAGCAGCGACCTAAGAGAGTTAGCGAGTTAACGGCCTAGTGGTTAGCGACCTAAGAGCTAACGGTATAAGAGAGTGAGTTAGCGTAGTTAGGTCGTTAGACGACCTAAGGAGTTAGGTCGTATCCTGGATAAGATAGTTAGGTCGCGTGTGTGTGTTAGGTCGCAGGTTTGTTAGGTCGTAGGTCGCGGATGCGCGTAGGTCGTTGGATCTGTTAGGTCGCATGGATGCGCATTCGTTAGGTCGCGAGGAAGCGCATCTGGGTTAGGTCGTAAGTCGCTTGGGTGCGCTGATGCGCTAAGTCATTAGGTCGTAGAAGCGCATCTGGTTAGGTCGTGGGAGTGCGCATATGTTAGGTCGTAGGTCGCGTAGAGGCTTGGGGTTGTTAGGTCGAAGATTTTAGGTCGTAGGGTTTTAGGTCAAAGGGTTTTTTGGTCGTGGACGACCTAACTCCGAGCGAACAACCTAAGGAGATTTCTGCCTATAAATAGGAGGGGTTTTCTTCATTTTTGAGATCCGGATTTCGAAGCGACGAAGTGCTGCCATTTTGAGAGCTCGAGTTCTACACTTCTTCACTTCTTTTCTCCACTCTAATCTTGTGATTCCTTCCATCCAAATCGAAGATCAAATCGAAGATCCAAGAGCTTAGATTGAAGATCTTCATCCATCGAAGAGAGATTTCATCGTTTGAAGCGGATTTGTGATAGATCGAGTTAGATCCTTCGCTGTCCAGATCTAAAGTGTGTTGCTTTTGGGGTATTTAGGTGATTTGGTGAGTGGTGATTATTTCTCACACGGATCCAGAGGAGTATATCGGATCGTTGGCTTGATTTTGTGTTAAAGTAGTGATTTCCATGCATTTTCCTAATCCTAAGTATAGATCCATATAGATCCATTGTTCATGATGATTTGGAATCCATTTTACTACATGTTAACCTATGCAAGTTCATTCATCAAGATTATAGAGATATTGCTCATGTTTTCATGCTTGTTAGACTTTTGACACTTTAATTACGAAATTGCCATTATTATTATAATTGTCTATTTAGCTCATATTTGAATGCTTGTTTACTTAGATTAATGTTTGACTTGATTGATTGCTATGAATTAGATGATTGATGATTTGATTTAAACCGAAGATGATTCAAAAGCTAAGGGAAAAGCTCTTGAATTGGAAACGCTACTTGTGGCATATGTAGCGGATGATGTAGCTCATGTGGATAGATTTGATGATGATGTTGAGATGAAGCTTTGCTATGATGATGATGAGGCGAAGCATGATATGAGATAGCCTTGGTCTAATCCAGACGGGATCATTCCAAGCAGATTGATAACTCGGTGAAATGATTCGAGTTTGAGGATAATGGTTTGCTCGAGAGGCGCTTGAGCTAGTATGGAAATAGTCGTCGAGGAGGATGACTAGAAGGCTGAGATCTCATCGTTGTTGAAGGTTCTAGCATGCTCAAAGCAAGAGTACGTTGGGCAGATTCGATAGTCCCTGAAGGCTACTGATTGGTAGTCAAGTACTCTGGGCAGATTCGATAGTCCTAGGCACAGGTCACGACGACGTGCGGAGTTATGTCTAGAACCGGGGTTTCCATTAGCCCTTGACGGACGAATGAAAGAATGAGCCGGTCATTCAATTAACGATGATATCGAAGCAATGATAACAGTGATAGCCAGAGTCATGGATGTTTGGTTGTATCGTCTTTCGGTCTCAAGAGCAGTGTTTTCTGGGTGCTTATCTGATCTTGGTTTAGGCCTTGGGGGTTTGTACTTGGAAAACATCGCCCTTGACTCGAGTGATAATTGCTTTACTTTAAATTGTATGCTTTGCTATGTTTGCTTCTGCTTAGTGTGTGTCTGGGGGCTATCACTGTAGAAAGAGGTGGAGTGGGAGGGTTGTATTCCTATTCCTTTTCCTTTATGCTCTTTTGGTATGTTGTTAGTTAATTTACCGCTCACTAAGACTGTTGTCTGACTCAAGGCTTTATGTTTTAACTCTTATTGCCTTGGGCTGTTCGTCCATTTTAGGACGGGCAGACTAGGTAGCAGGTGACAGGTGCTATTCTTGCTTTCCACGATGCTGATATCGAAGACGAGCTGGAGGCTTGCATATTATCTTCTTACTATATGTACTGGATGTTCCGCTGTTTGTATATTTCTCTGAGTGTTATGTAGTGAGGATTGATGTATTGACTGTTCAGATGTTTGTATTCAACTATTATGAAGTTTTATTGATGAGATTCTATTCTGTGAAGCTTCACTATATATATATTCTATTGTATTTTGTCCATGCACTTTGAGTAATACGATAGATTCTGTTGTTTTAATTTACCCTGGCAATCATCCATGGTCGCCTGGCACACTTTACAGCGCACTATCTTTAGGTTCGGTGAAGAGGTCATGGGCGGTCGTCACAGTTGCGAATGGTTATTATTATGTTGTGATTGTTTTGTTTATATTAGTTGAAACAACTTAAATATTTCTCTTTTATATAATTATTAACTCTTTTGGATCATATAAGTGAAATACAGGTTATGGAAGCAATAACTACTGCTTTTGGTTCTATAAATTAAGCGTTTGTTTGCCCGACAAATAGGTACGTTTTCGGATTACGGTTTTCTAGCGATATTATAGTGTTTTTCCTGTGGTTTGGGATATATTATTTTGAAATATGTGATATATATTGTATTATTGATATTACTATTTCTCCCAGATCTCTCCGTACAAAGGAGACTCAGCCGAAATTTTCTGGGAATTTTGGACTTAGAAAATTTTGTGAAATGTTTTCCAAACTTTTATTAACTTGAATATAAATGGATTTAATTGCTAATAAGTTGATATTTTATTTGAATTATATAATTATGTAAATTAATTGTTTTATAAATTCTATATTTTGAATGATATATATATTAATTCTTTATCCCTCCTTTTCCCTTTTTGAGGATGAAAAGTTTTGAATGAGGGAGAGTGTAACGACCCGTAATTTTCGATAATTAAAATTTGTTAATTTAATAATATTTTTGATTTAATATTGGAAGAAATAAAAATTTGTGACTTGATAATAAGAATATAACAGGAATGAAATGTAATAGTATAAATTTAAGATAATTGATAACTGCTTTAAATGTAATTCCAATTAATTAAAATGATTAAAAAGTTATAATTGGTTATAGATTGTAAATTAATTGTAATAATGTGTGTATTAATTGGTAATTGGATTAAAAGAGTAATTGATAATTGAAATGTTGTATTAACAAATGAAATAGTATGTAATAAATTGTAATTGAGTAAAATTAGTGTTGTGTAAATAATTATAACATTTGTTGTAAACAATCAACTTATAAATGTGGTTAAATTAAGCTAAAGGTGACAATTGTTATTTGTTACCTATTTCTTTTAACTTGTTGAAATAAAATTGGAAATAAATTGCATTAAATGTAATTAAATATCGCGTTAATGGAAATTAAGATGAAATTAGAGAATATTAAAGTAATAAAATATAAACAAATGTTAACTATGTTTATAGAGTAATGATTGATTGAATAAATGATTGAAATCTAATTAAATCAATTTATTAGAATTAGAATATAATTAATTGGAATTTAATGTAATTAAGTATTGTGGTTAATGTAAGAAATGGCGTCAATTGTAGAAAATGAGGATAACAAGAAAGAAATCTATGTTAACAATTTCATAAGGTATTGGTTGATTTAATAATAGGAATGTAAATCAAAATAAAAGAATAAAAATGAATAAGTTTAGTAAAGGAGTAAACATATGTTTATTTATCTGAAATGTTTGGTAGCTGAAAGATTGATTGTAGAGATGAGAAACTATTATTTAATAGAAATGTGGAATTACTGTTTGTATACAATAGTGTATAAATATGTTTAAATTACTATTAGATAGGAAATAAATATTCTACTTCTCATTACATTCATTTAGTCCATTTTGAAACTTAATCAACTGAAATAATGTAATTGAAAATTTTCAATTAATAGGAGAGAGAATAATAAACTCTAAATTAACAGGTGTAATTAAAAGTAGGTTATGTTTTGCGAAAATATAAGGAAAGTTTGTGTAACGACCCGTATTTTTTTACGGATCAAAACATTGTAAAACAGTTGACATTTAGTTGCATTGTTGGTAAGTCGTCCAGAGTCTAAGTCTTAGGTCGTATGAGGGATTGGAACGACCTAAGAAGTTAGGTCGTGTGATAGTTAGGTCGTGAAGTGGTTAGGTCGTATGGTAGTTTAGGTCGGTCGAGCGACCTAAGAGTTGACGACTTATAGAAGTTAGCGACCTAGTAGACTGGACGAGGTAAGGACTTAGGTCGTATAAGAGATAAGTCGTGGGGTAGGTTAGGTCGTGTAAACGACTTAAGAAATAGGCGACCTAAAAGAGCAGCGACCTAAGGGTTAGCGGTATAGGAGTTAGCTAGTTAACGACCTAGGAGATAAGCTGGTTAGCGACTTAAGGAAGTTAGGTCGGCAACGACCTATGAAGCTGGTGGTAGCAGTGGGTGACCTAAGGAAGTTAAGTCGTAAACGGCTTAGGAGTTAGGTCGCGAGGTGTTAGGTCGTAACCTAGTTAAGTCGCATAGGTTAGGTCGCGACTTTGTTAGGTCGCTAAGTCGCATCTTTGTTAGGTCGTAACCTAGCTAAGTCGCGTGAGTTGTAGGTCGTGTGAGTTGTTAGGTCGCGTAGGGGCTAAGCTGTTAGGTTGCGCGCTTATGCTATCTGTTAGGTCGCGCGCAGTGTAGGTCGTAGTGTTTTTAGGTCGTAGAAGCGCAGAATCGTTGGGTCGTGGATGCGCATGGGCTTAGGTCGCTAAGACTTAGGCCGTGGGGTTTCTTAGGTCGTAGGTCGCGAGAGTTAGGTCGTGGGCGACCTAAGGGGGCGGACGACCTATGAAAACTGCCTATAAATAGGTGGGTTTTTCTTCACTTTTTGGATCCGGATTTTGAAGTGACGAAGTGCTACCATTTTGAGAGCTCGACTTCTACACTTCTTCACTTCTTTTCTCCACTTTAATCTAGTGATTCCTTCCATCCAAATCGAAGATTAGATTGAAGATCCAAGAGCTTAGATTGAAGATCTACATCCATTGAAGAGGGATTTCATCGTTTGAAGCGGATTGGTGATAGATCAAGTTAGATCCTTCGCTGTCCAGATCTGAAGTGTGTTGCTTTTGGGTTGTTTAGGTGATTTGGTGAGTGGTGATTATCTCTCACACGGATCCAAAGGAGTATATCGGATCGTTGGCTTGATTTTGTGTTAAAGTAGTGATTTTCATGCATTTTCCTAATCCTAAGTATAGATCCATATAGATCCATTGTTCATAATGATTTGGCATCCATTTTACTACATGTTAACCTATGCAAGTTCATTCATCAAGATTATAGTGATATTGCTCATGTTTTCATGCTTGTTAGACTTTTGACTCTTTAATTACGAAATTGCCATTATTGTTATAATTGTCTATTTAGATCATATTTGAATGCTTGTTTACTTGGATTAATGTTTGATTTGATTAATTGCTATGAATTAGATGATTGATGATTTGATTTAGACCGAAGATGATTCAAAAGCTAAGAGAAAGGCTCTTGAATTGGAAAAGCTGCTTGTGACATATGTAGCGGATGATGAAGCTCATATGGATAGATTTGATGATGATGTTGAGATGAAGCTTTGCTATGATGATGATGAGGCGAAGTATGATATGGGATAGCCTTGGTTTAGTCCAGACGGGATCATTCCAAGCATGTTGATAACTCGGTGATATGGTTCGGGTTTGAGGATAATTGTTTGCTCGAGAGGCGCTTGAGCTAGTATGGAAATAGTCGTCGAGGAGGATGACTAGAAGGCTGAGATCTCATCGTTGTTGAAGGTTCTAGCATGCTCAAAGCAAGAGTACGTTGGGCAGATTCGATAGTCCCTGAAGGCTACTGATTGGTAGTCGAGTACTCTGGGCAGATTCGATAGTCCTAGGCACGGGTCACGATGACGTGCAGAGTTATGTCTAGAACCGGGGTTTCCATTAGCCCTTGACAGACGGATGAAATAATGAGCCGGTCATTCAATTAACGATGATATCGAAGCAATGATAACAGCGATAGCCAGAGTCATGGATGTTTGGTTGTATCATCATTCGGTCTCAAGAGCGGTATTTTCTGGGTGCTTATCTGATCTTGGTTTAGTCCTTGGGGGTTTGTACTTGGAAAACATCGCCCTTGACTCGAGTGATAATTGCTTTACTTTAAATTGTATGCTTTACTATGTTTGCTTCTACTTAGTGTGTGTCTGGGGGCTATCACTGTAGAAAGAGGTGGAGTGGTAGGGTTGGATTCCTATTCCTTTTTCCTTTATGTTCTTTTGGTATGTTGTTAGTTAATTTACCGCTCACTAAGATTGTTGTCTGACTCAAGGCTTTATGTTTTAAATCTTATTGCCTTGGGCTGTTCGTCCATTTTGGGACGGGCAGACTAGGTAGCAGGTGACAGGTGCTGTTCTTGCTTTCTACGATGCTGATGACGAAGACGAGCTGGAGTATTGCATATTATCTTCTTACTATATGTACTGGGTGTTCCGCTGTTTGTATATTCTCTGAGTGTTATGTAGTGAGGCTTGATGTATTGGCTATTCAGATGTTTGTATTCAACTATTATGAAGTTTTATTGATGAGATTCTATTTTGTGAAGCTTCACTATGTATATATTCTATTGTATTTTTGTCCATGCGCTGTGAGTAATACGATAGATTCTGCTGTTTTAATTTACCCTGACAATCGTCCATGGCTGCCTGGCACACTTTTCAGCGCATTATCTCTAGGTTCAGTGCAGGAGTCGTGGGCGCCCGATTCATCCGATTTTGGAAGATCGAGCCTTCTTTGAAATGACGTAAAATGATGCACAAATGAAGACTGAGCTTAATTCCTATCCTCCATCTCCTCGCCTAAATCTGCTTGAATCCCCTACGGCCAAACACCAAAACTCTACTGCAAACTCTTCAATTTCCAATCACCACATTAGCTTCTCTCCGTAAACAATACACAACAGCACTCTACCATTGTCAAACTTCAAACTCCGTCTACATCTCTCTGCCAACATTCAGGCATCACACTGCCAACTGAAACTCCTCTGCATCACCAACTTCCACCATCACTTCCATAACTTACCAAACCAACCAACCAACCTTCAACCAATACAACTACATCCAGATTCAATGGTGAACCAACCAACCAGATTATGAACTTGCGATGGACTTGCGATGGAGGCACAGGGCATCCAGAAGCAGTACATACCCAGCCAGATTCTGAAACATTAACAAGTGTTAAAGGAGCATTTGCACAAACATATGGGGGGCATACTATCTTATTGAAATTACCAGTACCAAGTGAAGCAACCACAATCATAGGGGAAAGTACGAAGAGATCAGCCTGGGATCTGCTCTGAACTTGCGATGGAAAGTACAAAGTGAACCAAAATCTCGAGGGCAGTAGTTCGGGTTTTGGGAGAAATTAAGGCGCTAGAAGGGTTTTCAGGTGAAGTGGTCTAAAGGAGAAAGGTAGAGGGGTTGGTGGCGAGCAGGTCTTCTGTTGGAGGCGAGAGCTGATGGCGACGACAGCGGTGGCAAAAGGGGTTTGAACGGAAAACTTTGTTTGGCTTCGGGTTTTGGTGTCGTGACAGGGCTCTGGTTGGAGCTAGATGGTCGCGATGGGTCAGGGGGTAGCTGGGGGTGAGGGTGACAATTTGGTGGCGGAGGCGAATGGGAGGAGGCGAATGGGAGCGACTGGGAGGAGGCGAATGGGAGGAGACGAATTGAAATGAAAACCAAAAGGGGATCTGAACTAGTTTAGGCGGGAAAACGAAATTTTGGGCAAAATTGCAGTGGTGATCCATTTTAACAACCAGATTAAATGTAGGTCGTTGGATCGTATTCACGCGGATTGCTAATTTTATTAATTTTTTAATCTGAATACATCTATTGCAACACTATATAAAAATGTTGCATCGTGTTACACTTGTTTAGCTAGAGCAACACATTTTTATGGCTAAGGTAACACCAAAAATGCAACGTTGCAGTAGGACCAAAATTTTATAGCTGTCGCAACATTTTAGCTGGCAACACCTTGCAAAAGTGTTGCAGAAGGTCATTTATGGCGTAGTGGAATGATGAGATGGTGGTTTACACCGATACATGTGGTACTGGACTTGGAGCAGTACTGATGCAGAGGGATAAAGTTGTTGCGTATGCAAGTCGACAACTGAAGCCGCATGGAAAGGAACTACCCGACTCATGATTTGGAGTTAGCGGCGATTGTTTTTGCTCTGAAGATGTGGAGACATTATCTATTGGGAGTTCGATTTGAGTTGTTTACGGATCATAAGTCGTTGAAGTATCTTTTCTCCCAAAAGGATTTGAATCTTCGGCAGCAGCGATGGCTAGAGTTTTTGGCATCATATGATTTTGGTATAGCTTATACTCTGGGAAAAGGTAACGCAGTGGCAGATGCGTTAAGTCGAAGACATGCAGGATTGGGAGCCATGTTTTCAGAATGGAAGAATCTTGAGTATTTAGCTAGATTTGACTTCAGGCCCAGATGTGAATTGGAACCTGAAATGTTGGCAAACTTATCGATAAGACCGACTCTTGTGGAAAGAATTGGCGAGAGTCAAAAGCGAGATGATAAGCTTGTCAAGATTATCCGTGATTTGGAATCTGGATTGGACCCAGAAAAGGATAAAGGATTCGAGGTCGATCGAGAAGGTTGGCTTCGGAAACAAGGACGACTAGTTGTTCCCGATATCGATGAATTGAGGAATGAAGTTCTGAGGGAAAGTCATCACTCGAAGTTGACAATTCATCCAGGTGGAAATAAGATGTATCGGGATATGAAGAGAACCTATTACTGGGAAGGTATGAAGAAGGATGTTGGAAATTTTATTTCCAAGTGTATGAACTGCCAGTTGGTGAAAGCCGAACAGAAGAAGCCAAGTGGATTGCTTCAGCCGTTAGAAGTTCCTACATGGAAGTGGGAGCAAGTATCGATGGATTTTATTGATGGGTTACCTAGAACAAGAGCGGGAAATGAAGGAATTTGGGTCATTGTAGATCGTCTGACTAAGTGTGCAAGATTCATTCCTGTTCGATCGACTAGGACTGCATCAAAGTTGGCTGAGTTATATGTTAAGTGGATAGTTCGATTCCATGGTATTCTGAAGAGTATAGTGAGCGATCGAGACCCATTGTTCACTAGTGGATTTTGGAAGAGCTTCCAGGAAGTTTTGGGAACCGAGTTGTGTTTGAGTACAGCTTATCACCCTCAAACAGATGGTCAGACCGAGAGAGTCAACCGAGTTTTGGAAGATCTCCTCAGAGCTTGTGTTTTGGATTTCGGAGGATCATGGGAAGATCACCTTCATTTGGTGGAATTTTCATATAACAATAGTTACCAGTCAAGCATTGGTATGGCACCGTATGAGGCATTGTATGGAAGACCGTGTAACTCTCCGACATGTTGGTTAGAGACCGGAGAAAAGCTGATACTTGGGCCAGAGATGATTCGACAGACTTCAGATTGCATAGAGATCATTCGGCAATGAATGAAGGCATCCCAGGACCGTCAGAAAAGTTATGCCGATAAGCGTCGAAAGGATTTGGAATTCGATGTAGGTGATATGGTTTTTGTGAAGATTTCTCCTCTAAAGAATGTTATTCGATTCGGGAAGAAAGGAAAATTGACTCTGAGATTTGTTGGACCATTCCCGATCACCGAGCGAATTGGAAAGCTCGCCTATAGATTGGAGTTACCAGAGAAGATGTCGGGTGTGCACAATGTTTTTCACGTATCATATCTACGGAAGTATGTGCACGACTCGAATACAGTGGTTTCTGCTGATAGCTGTGAAGATTTCGAAGTTGATCCAGTCGATAAGAGACCTCGTAAGCCGCTTCGTGTTGTGGAAACCGACACGAAACAGCTTAGGAGGAAGATAGTTAAGTTGCTCAAGATACAATGGAGTGATGATGATAATGACTGTACATGGGAGGTGGAAGAGAGGATGAAAGCAGCTCATCCTGAACTCTTCAAGGTATGGCCCTAAGGTGTCGTGTCATCTAACGACATTGTAACTTGTTCTAAGTTTTAGAATTCTGCATGCTAAGCTAGAATTGGATGCATGGTTTGTTGATTGCTATGGATGGTAGGCATGCAGAATAGTCTTTGATTGCACTTGTTTGTTTGGAATTTCGGGGGCGAAATTCCTAAGGGGGAGAGAATGTAACGACCTGTATTTTTTTACGGATCGAAACATTGTAAAACAGTTAACATTTAGTCGCATTGTTGGTAAGTCGTCCAGAGTCTAAGTCTTAGGTCGTATGAGGGATTGGAACGACCTAAGAAGTTAGGTCGTGTGATAGTTAGGTCGTGAAGTGGTTAGGTTGTATGGTAGTTTAGGTCGGTCGAGCGACCTAAGAGTTGACGACTTATAGAAGTTAGCGACCTAGTAGACTGGACGAGGTAAGGACTTAGGTCGTATAAGAGATAAGTCGTGGGGTAGGTTAGGTCGTGTAAACGACTTAAGAAATAGGTGACCTAAAAGAGCAGCGACCTAAGGGTTAGCGGTATAGGAGTTAGCGAGTTAACGACCTAGGAGATAAGCAGGTTAGCGACTTAAGGAAGTTAGGTCGGCAACGACCTAAGAAGCTGGTGGTAGCAGTGGGTGACCTAAGGAAGTTAAGTCGTAAACGGCTTAGGAGTTAGGTCGCGAGGTGTTAGGTCGTAACCTAGTTAAGTCGCATAGGTTAGGTCGCGACTTTGTTAGGTCGCTAAGTCGCATCTTTGTTAGGTCGTAACCTAGCTAAGTCGCGTGAGTTGTAGGTCGCGTGAGTTGTTAGGTCGCGTAGGGGCTAAGCTGTTAGGTTGCGCGCTTATGCTATCTGTTAGGTCGCGCGCAGTGTAGGTCGTAGTGTTTTTAGGTCGTAGAAGCGCAGAATCGTTGGGTCATGGATGCGCATGGGCTTAGGTCGCTAAGACTTAGGCCGTGGGGTTTCTTAGGTCGTAGGTCGCGAGAGTTAGGTCGTGGGCGACCTAAGGGGGCGGACGACCTATGAAAACTGCCTATAAATAGGTGGGTTTTTCTTCACTTTTTGGATCCGGATTTTGAAGCGACGAAGTGCTACCATTTTGAGAGCTCGACTTCTACACTTCTTCACTTCTTTTCTCCACTTTAATCTAGTGATTCCTTCCATCCAAATCGAAGATTAGATTGAAGATCCAAGAGCTTAGATTGAAGATCTACATCCATTGAAGAGGGATTTCATCGTTTGAAGCGGATTGGTGATAGATCAAGTTAGATCCTTCGCTGTCCAGATCTGAAGTGTGTTGCTTTTGGGTTGTTTAGGTGATTTGGTGAGTGGTGATTATCTCTCACACGGATCCAAAGGAGTATATCGGATCGTTGGCTTGATTTTGTGTTAAAGTAGTGATTTCCATGCATTTTCCTAATCCTAAGTATAGATCCATATAGATCCATTGTTCATAATGATTTAGCATCCATTTTACTACATGTTAACCTATGCAAGTTCATTCATCAAGATTATAGTGATATTGCTCATGTTTTCATGCTTGTTAGACTTTTGACTCTTTAATTACGAAATTGCCATTATTGTTATAATTGTCTATTTAGATCATATTTGAATGCTTGTTTACTTGGATTAATGTTTAATTT
The DNA here is from genome assembly GCA_030737815.1 of Allium fistulosum. Lineage (NCBI taxonomy): Eukaryota > Viridiplantae > Streptophyta > Magnoliopsida > Asparagales > Amaryllidaceae > Allium > Allium fistulosum. The sequence goes on from CM060904.1 coordinate 362,964,446, forward strand.
GATTGATTTCTATGAATTAGATGATTGATGATTTGATTTAGACCGAAGATGAATCAAAAGCTAAGAGAAAGGCTCTTGAATTGGAAAAGCTGCTTGTGACATATGTAGCGGATGATGAAGCTCATATGGATAGATTTGATGATGATGTTGAGATGAAGCTTTGCTATGATGATGATGAGGCGAAGTATGATATGGGATAGCCTTGGTTTAGTCCAGACGGGATCATTCCAAGCATGTTGATAACTCGGTGATATGGTTCGGGTTTGAGGATAATGGTTTGCTCGAGAGGCGCTTGAGCTAGTATGGAAATAGTCGTCGAGGAGGATGACTAGAAGGCTGAGATCTCATCGTTGTTGAAGGTTCTAGCATGCTCAAAGCAAGAGTACGTTGGGCAGATTCGATAGTCCCTGAAGGCTACTGATTGGTAGTCGAGTACTCTGGGCAGATTCGATAGTCCTAGGCACGGGTCATGATGACGTGCAGAGTTATGTCTAGAACCGGGGTTTCCATTAGCCCTTGACGGATGGATGAAATAATGAGCCGGTCATTCAATTAACGATGATATCGAAGCAATGATAACAGTGATAGCCAGAGTCATGGATGTTTGGTTGTATCATCATTCGGTCTCAAGAGCGGTATTTTCTGGGTGCTTATCTGATCTTGGTTTAGGCCTTAGGGGTTTGTACTTGGAAAACATCGCCCTTGACTCGAGTGATAATTGCTTTACTTTAAATTGTATGCTTTGCTATGTTTGCTTCTGCTTAGTGTGTGTCTGGGGGCTATCACTGTAGATAAAGGTGGAGTGGGAGGGTTGGATTCCTATTCCTTTTTCCTTTATGTTCTTTTGGTATGTTGTTAGTTAATTTACCGCTCACTAAGATTGTTGTCTGACTCAAGGCTTTATGTTTTAACTCTTATTTCCTTGGGCTGTTCGTCCATTTTGGGACGGGCAGACTAGGTAGCAGGTGACAGGTGCTGTTCTTGCTTTCTATGATGCTGATGACGAAGACGAGCTGGAGTATTGCATATTATCTTCTTACTATATGTACTGGGTGTTCCGCTGTTTTTATATTCTCTGAGTGTTATGTAGTGAGGCTTGATGTATTGGCTATTCAGATGTTTGTATTCAACTATTATGAAGTTTTATTGATGAGATTCTATTTTGTGAAGCTTCACTATGTATATATTCTATTGTATTTTTGTCAATGCGCTATGAGTAATACGATAGATTCTGCTGTTTTAATTTACCCTGACAATCGTCCATGGCTGCCTTGCACACATTTCAGCGCATTATCTCTAGGTTCAGTGCAGGAGTCGTGGGCGGTCGTCACGGTTTGATTTAATGAAAAGAACATTTACATCAAATAAAATGAATGTAGGTTTAACTTCATTAAAATAAAGAATAGAATGATTGATTTTAAAGGAAGAAATATATGTTTATTTGAATTGTGTTTTAGCTTACATATTGATTACAAGAATAGGAAAATAATCTATTTAAGAGTTGTTTATTACACTTGTGTATAAACAACAAATTTATAAACGTGTTTAAATAAACAATTGTTCTATTTTTCATCCATTTTAGTTGTCTGTTTTGAAATTTAACTATGTAAGTAATTGCAATTAATGTAATTCAAATATTTCAATTAAAAGGAAAGAAAATGTTGATTGCTATTAATATATTTAATAAAAGAAATGCACGTTTTGTGTTAAACAAAAAGGGTTTTTTAATGGAAATAAAAGATCATTTTGGGAAAACCAAATTGAACGTTTTCATTTTTAAGGTAAGTATAAATTTTTTATTATGCATAGATAAAAACCTAAATGCGTACAAATTTGAATATTATTTGAGTTAATGAAGTTAATTTGGTTACGTTTCAAAAAAAAAATTGAATTTCAAAAGGTTGTGCGATGTACATGGTCTCTTCATTTCTTTTGTCATTAATTATTGCATGAACGTTTTAAAATAGTTAACTTTTTATTAATACTTGATCCGTTCATTTCTTCTTCTATTTAATAACCGAGCCTAGACTTTTAGGTTGTATTTAATTCTTGCCACCTCATTTTCACGTATACAAAGTTTTGCTGTTCTTTGGTTTGCAAACTTTTCCATTTGTACATACATTTTCTTATGCATTATTAATGCCCGGAGCTTTCAAAATAAAACGTGACATTTATTTTTGTCCCTCCACCTTCATTTCCTAATTATAAATAACCTGCAACTTATTTCTTCATTTACGTTTTGTTTCTCCTGACACCTCTTATTCAAAAGCTCTTATTCTTGCAAATCCAAAAGCTTTCTTTTATGAAACATGATTTTTTTTTCATTTTTCCGTACACGTCCTGTCCTCATTTAGTTGTTCTTCAATCTTTTCCTTAAGCCTCATCTTGAGTGTAACAACCCGACATTTTGGACCATTCGCATTCATTATAAGTGTATAGGTAGACACTCATGCCGGAATTGAATTGCTCAAAATACCGCGTTGTTAATTTAAATTTGGCAAAACTGAACATATACAGTAAATAAATAATCACAAATCACAGACACAGAGTAATAAGTGCAGCGGAAATAAAAGAGAAAGTAGTTCATGAAGCTACTATATAAATATATAAGATACATCAGAGTTTACAATAGAAGAGTAATACGATACATCAGAGTTAAACCAGATACAACGGAAGAGTAACACGATACATCAGATACAAATCAGAATACATCACTGGAATCATCGAATACTGGAAGCAGAATAGATAGCTGGATCTTCAAACAAAGCTCCAACTTCAAAGGTGAGTCTCGAATACTGGTACACTCAGTCTGACCCGAGCGTAAAGCAAAATACAAAACACTCGAGTCAGGATTAACATTCTTATATTAATAAATCCAACTCAAGTGAAATAGCAATTGAAATACAAGTAACTCAAAGGATGTTTGGAATAACCATCCTTTAAGGATCCGTTAAACTATCTACTAGGTAGTAATGTACGCTAAGTAGATAATGTCTATCAGTAATATAAATATATAAAAATAGTGTTAAGTCATGGCCCATTCCACCCTTAACACATTTTTATTCCCAAAAGCATATACAAGACCGTAGTTTCCCCAAAACCGGAAGTCACCAGAGGGCAATCCATATACTAAAGGTACAAAACAAATTCGTAGTAGTCGCGAATAGGGAATACAAGTATGACAAGGCACATGAGGCAATACCCAAGGTAGTGATACTACCGTTTGCCTGATCCGGACTGGTGAGAACGCAACGCCGCAGCGCCCGCAACACCGTGAAACAACACTTCCAAAATCAAGGGTGCACCAATCGACAACAAGTAATGAGTAGTTCGAAGAAGTGTGTTCACTTGAGGTAGCTAATCCTCCATTGGCCCGGCACGGCTCCTGATTTAGTCATTTCCAATTTGACACAAGTGTCAAGGCTATCCATAATCGTTCACTTTCTTCAGTCATCACGAACATCATTCCAACCACTTCATTCTGGATCATCACTCCGCGTATAGTTATTAAAGTGGTTTTCGGTTTAGATAGAGAGTATATCCATAACCGATTCCGGTCTCTTTAATAACTTCCGTGATTATTACACCGATTGGTCGTTTAATATATTTCAAAACCAAATCACTTACAATTTCAATTAGAATTTGTAAACCAACATTTCATTTCTCTTTTGAAATCAATTTCCAAAATTTACGTTTCAAAACTTCCAAATTATCATTTCAAAATCTTATAATTCAATTTCAATCTTTATTTAAAACCATTCAAATATTGATTCAAGTTCGTATATAAGTTTCATTTTGAAAATATTTAAATTAATTTAATTTAACATTCAAATCCATTTAAATTCATTTATCGGTTTCATTCAATATTCATTAAGTAAATTTTCCATTCAAAACAATTTCTATTAAATTTCCAATTCATTAAGTCCATTATTTAAATTCAACTTCATTATATCAAAACTTAAAAATTGAATTAAATTAAATTCGTCAAATCAATTCTTTCAATTTCAAGTCTTACATTAATTTCAAAAATATCACATTTTATTTCTTGTTAAAGAAATTCAATTTCACTTATTTACTTACTTAAATAATTTTCCAAAAACTTAATTAATATAGAAAACTCAATTTCAATTATTTCCGAAGTAAAAATTTACTTATTCAAAAGTTCAATTTTACTTATTAAAGAATTCAATTCAATTTAATCATTAAATAATTCAACCTTATTTAATTATTAAATAATTAAAAACTTAATTATTAAATAATTTCAAACTTAATTATAATTTCAAACTTAATTCAATCATTTCTCATATTAAACATCGTTCTTTCATCAATTTCATTTGTTAATATTTTGTTTCAGATTATTAAACATTAACATTTTCCTTTCATTAAAATTCAAATTTCAACTTCATTTCAAAACCATATTATTTATTCAAATAAAATCTTCATTTTATTTTTAAATCAAATTATTGACCAATCGGGTTTTTATTTAATTCTCTATCCTAGGTCAAAGTTCAATTTGGGTATTTATCATTTCAACCCGATTCCATTTCAGTTCTAAAATCAAAGCATATAAAGGGAACTTGCAGTGTGATAACTGGGATGGTGTCAAAGTAAATAAACAAGCAATAACAACAATCAATATCAATCCAATAATCAATTCAAATAATCCCGAAATAACCGTATTAATTCGCATTGTTATTTGTACGAATTAATATAATTATTTCTAGAATCTACACTATCATTTCATGTAGATTAAAGATTATTACATTACGGTTTTCACTTGTCATCTATTAAAATTTCATCCATCATCAATTTAACAACATACATTCAGTGGTTCAAGATGTAATTAAACAAATCCTACGTGTCAATAAATTTTTGACAGTTAAATGGGTCATATTATACAAATGTCATTTAATCGAATTTAACATTTAACTATTCTATATCAATTTCAATTGCATACTATTTATCATTTTAACATTAACAATTTAACATCCAATATAAACATCAACAATCAATCAATTATCAGCCAAACTGTATTATCATCGCATAAATAATTAACAGATAATGGTGTCAGATGTCACAGGTGAACTGATACAGGTAATAACATATAAAAAAGTGTAATTAACTAACAACATCATATTTCAATTGTCGTTTCAATTGAAATCAAATCTAATAAATAAAAGAACGTTAATCGTGAGTGAGTGCTCACCTTTCGAGACTAGAGATTAAAGAGAATGAAAAGAGCTACTGGTCCAAACACGAATTCCGGAACAGAGCTGAATTGGTGCGGATTTGACGGACAAGCTGATAATACAAATAGACGAAATAAATCAGAACTGGATCGATGAAGATAATTGGTGTAATGCACTTATACATATAAAATATCTAAATTTATTTCAAACGAAAATTTCCTCCGAACTTAAAGTTTCAAAACAGCAAACTGTAAATACAACATCTACTAGAACCCAGCCTACGCTTAAAATATGATGTATATAAATAGGTATAATACATAATACATTACTCGTATACTAATATATATGGTATAAACTAACATACGACTACCGTATATACTTTCATACAAAACGATATGATTTAGTTGTTATAACCCCATACAGCTGAAAAGCTCACTTTTATAAACATATATGACTAACAAAATGAAGGCTGCAATATATAGAAATCAAGTATAAGCAATATATAACTTATAAAAATACAGCCGCAACCAGGCATAAATGTAATAATAATAAAAAAAAATATACTATTACATATACGTATGAAACACGGGAACTATACAAAGTATGATTCATACATTAGCTTCAGACATACCAAGTTGATATAAAGTAAAATAAATATTGACATAACATAATATATATAACTTATATTCCATATGCAGACAACAGAATTCACACACAAAACAGAAAATATAAGTATGCTAGAATACATCAAACGTAATATAGAAATCTATATAAACTATCAGATATATATTAACATATTATTTATAAACAAGATAGTTTACATATCCATATATATATATAACCTAGTTAACTCTTCATACTTTATAATATATAATAGCTTGATATGAGTAAACTGTACACTTTGATACTTTACAAACTTTATAAACTGCAGTATACCTTATATCTTAGAAAACTATATATATATTGCCAACAATATCAAAACTTCATATTATAACATATATATAGACTATAGGCAAAACAAAACTTACAAAAAAATATATCGTTACAGACTTAAATTCAAAGTCTATATATATACACACAGACACTAAATTTACTCACAATATAGAAATGTGTAAAACAAGGAAACAAAGAAACAAACAGCTTCAGTTTGAAAGAATAAAAGTGAAGACAAGTATATATGTACACTATTGAAATCTGTGTTTAATGAATTAAATATACTGTAAACATGTATATATATATATAAACTATCCTTATAATATGTAAGCTTGGACCAGTGAATAAATTGTTTCATACACATAAATATATATTTCAAAGTTATTTATATATATAGAAAAGAGGACCACAATAAATTATAACAAACAAATAAGATAAAATATATTTATGTATATACCTTATGGAGTATACACTCGGCCAGGGGTGAGATGATTTGAAGTGTTTGGGTAGAGCGAGATGGGGCAGAGGAGCTCGGTAGAGGGAAGGCATGCTGCTTGGTGGGGTCGGCGGCAGTGGCCAGGCGAAGTCTGGGAACCGAGGTGGTAAGCATCGAAGGAGGGGAATAGGCGGAGGCCGTAGTGGTGATGCTCGGCTTCGTGGGGCTGGTGCACGACGGAGCACAGAGAGTGAGTGGTGGTTGCCGAGTTAGGAAGGTGTGGATGAAGGGGAATGGAAGGCCATGGAGCACGTGGATCTAGGAGGCTGAGCCGAGAGGGTTGTAGATGGGCCGAAGTAAAAGGCTACCAAGTGGCGGTGGCTGAGTGGGATCGGCGCTAGGTGGCACACGAAAGTTGGAAACATGCTAAGGTGGCGTGAGCTTCAATGCAATAGGGAAGGCTGTTTGAAGGCATGGACGGCTGAGTGGAGGTAGGATGTAGAGAAACGAGTAGCAAGGAAAGGTGGAAGGACATAAGTCAAAGAACGTACCAAAATGTAGACTTTGAAATGGTAAATTATAGGAAACCATTCAAAATTATAAATGCAACCGTATAATTAGCATTGGGAATAGCTGAAGGTAGCTCGACAATTCAGGAAATATTAAAGTCAGCCAACCGTTGAAAGAATTTAAATAGACAACCTAAACAAAAGACTCAAATTCCGGAACCGATATGGAAGGCGTTTTCGCAGAGTGCAACGCACACCGGACTCCGAATTTGACAATCGAATATACCATAGAGATCAGCATGGCAAGACGATCAAAACGGTATACAAATATCAGTGGTATGATTGAATTATAAAATTCAAATTTTTCTACTACGGAAAATGCAAGAAAAACGCTGAAAAATAAGATCGACGGAGCCAAAGATGTCCGAATTTGGAAAAACGACAAACTGACATCTTGCTCAGAAGATGGTTTAGAATTTTTCTATGTAAAAATATTTAGGTTTCGGAAACATTTTATTTTCATCGCTTTTTAACTGATTAAATTGAAGTAAATTTACGCGTGAAATAAACTTTCATATTTTCGGACAAAAATTTACCAGTTGCTATGTTTAACTAGACGCATTCCAAATATCAAATTTATATTTCAAAATTTATCGTTTAAAATTTCGCAAAATTTCAACTAATTACGTTATTAAAACCAGTTGAAATTTACGGGTCGTTACATTGAGAGAAACGTAAGTATTAAAATTTGTTTATTTTTTTATGCGTACTAATTATTATTTTAATAACATTTCTTATAACATGAATATCTTTTGCATATAAACTTTGATTCACGTGCAATTTCTTCTGTTGGATTCATATTTAAATTCTGAACAACATGAAATTGATTTAGTTGAATTTGGAGACTGTTGAGTTTTAGCGCTTCTGTTTGGATTTTTATGGGCTAAAATCAAAGGTGAGTGTTTTAACCCACTCACAACTACAAAATTTTCTTATGTTAGTTAAATTAAATTTATGATGTGATTAGAAATTAATTGATTGACGTTTGGTATGTTTAAATTGTCATTCTAGTTAAATTTAACTTTTATTGCATTTAATCATTGTTTAATTTAATATTGAATTTAATTGTCAATTTAATGCCTGCTAATGATAATCAGTTATCTATTGATGTTTATTAGTTGATTTGGATGATGATTGTGATGGATGTTTGATTGTTGATATTGGATGACTGGATGTTGTATTTTTATATCGTTATAACACTGCAAGTTCCCTATGGGTTGAAATGATACATACCCGAACGATCTATAGATTAGGGAAAAATCGTTATGGGTTGAAATTATAGACTCGAGCGAATTTATGGGTTTTTGCGGTTTGAAATGATATGTAACCGTAAAAATTTAAATTGCGGATTGAAATGATAAATATCCGTATCACTTGACCATAGGGTAGAAAATTATATACGGACACCGGATTGGTTAAATTAAATGATTTTTAAACTCTTTAAATTTTAAATTCAGTTAACTAGTATTTTAAAATAGAAATTGATTTATATAAACTGAATTATTTTCAGAAATCCAAGTGTAAATGTTGAAATTGGAATTGATTTAATGAATTGTTCAAAGGTTTTAAATTGGAATTTCAAAGTAGAAGTGTCAAATATAAATGAATTTATCAAAATTGAGTTATTGAAAATGTTTGGATATAACTTTGAAATTTATTTTAAACTAATTTAAACTAATTTAATTAATTTAAACCATTTTAATCAATTTAAACTATTTTAATTTATTTTAATCTATTATAACCTATTTGATCCAATTTAATCTATTTTACCTCTTTTAAACTAATTAAATTTATTTAATCTATTTTAAATCTATTTAGTATAATTTATATCTATTTAATCTATTCTAAATTTATTTAATCTATTTAAAATCTATTTAAAATAATTTAGATTTATTTAATATATTTTAATTCTAGTTAATATAATTTAAATCTATTTAATCTATTTTAAATTTATTTAATCTATTTAAAATCTACTTAAGATAATTTAAATCTATTTTAAATCTATAGAAATCATTTCAGAATCTAATTAAATTAAATTTAAATATATTTTTAAACTATTTCTACTATTTAAACCATTTTAATCTATTTAAACTATTTTAAACTATTAAAACTATTTATGACTAGCTAAACTATTTTCTAAATTCCAGACTATGTAAAGTTAAAGTATTTATATTTAAATCCTTGATGATGATACAACCTAAGTTGGAATTTATACCCTTTTGTGAAATGACATATTTGAGTAAATATGATGGTTTTGGAATGTGGATTTAATTAATCTATCTTATTGATAATTTCAAAAGTGAATATGATTTTTGAAAGTGAATATGGTTTTTGAAAGTGAATATGATTTTGAAAGTGATATGGTTTTGAGAATATGATATTTTGATATCAATTATGAATTGGTTTCAGGAAATGTAAAAGAACCATTCGGTATGAAATAAGCGTTTGTTGTTAAAGAGACCGGGATCAGATATTGTCATACTCTCTGCCAATACCAAAAACCACTTTAACAACTGTGTACGTGGTGGAGATTCCAGAAATGAAGTAGGATGGTTTGGCGAACGATTCTGAATGAGGTATTTACGTGACCCTGACTCCCGTGAGTCAGCTTGATGTGGCTAAAATAGGAGATACGTCGGGCCAAGTGAGGTCATTCCTCCTATCGGGCACATTTCTTCGATACCATTCTATTACTTTGTGCTTGATTTGGTGGCCACCCCTTGATTTTGATTTGGGAGTGTGTTCCGAGGTGGGCGGTAGTAGCTGCTATGCGTTACCACCAGTCCGGATCCGCAAAATGGTAGAATCCTACCCTGGGCATTGCCTCGCGTGCCTTGTAGCATGCCTTATCGCGCCTTGTACGAGTTTGTTTTGTACCATACCTATGGAGTGCCCTCCGAGTAAACCTCACGGAGGTGCATACGATACTGTATAGACTATGGGAATATATAAAATGTGCTAAAGGGGATATGGGTAACGCCTTAACACTATTTTAATACTTTACTTTACTATAGACATATTATTATAGCGTATTGTACTACATAGTAGATCGTTTAACAGATCCTTAGGAGATGTGAATCCCGAACATCTCTTAAGTTATTGCACTCACGTTAGACACTGGATAGGAGATGTCAAACCCTGTAAACTTCTCTGATGCCATTACACCCATTTTATTTACTGTCGATTTAACTTGCATAAGATCTTTTAGTTCTGACTCGAGTGTTTTGTCTTTTCAATTCGCTCGGGTCAGTACGAGCTTTTCAGTTTATCGAAGACTACTTTCTGGAGGATGATGACGAAGATTTAGTATGATTATTATGTATTATATTTACTCTACTGCATCATGTTATTCCACTGCATTTATTTATTATTTGTCCTTGTTTTATGTAAATATGATCTGTATTATAAAGGTTTAATCAATGTTATTTGTAAACAGCTTCATGAACTTTTTATTTGATTATTATATATTGTCATTCCACTGCGAGATTCTGTATTTGTTTTTTTCTTTCTTTGCTTTTTCTTATTTACTCATAACAATCTGCCCTTTTGAATGGTTTGAGTCTGACGTGTGTATCTGCTTAAAACGTCCAAAAAGGCAGGTCGTTACAGTTGGTATCAGAGCTTTGGTTTAGCGATAACCTTAGCTTTGTGGGGTCTGACTCATATTAAATAGGGTAGTAATACCCTAGAATGAGTCGTTGAGTGTATATATAAGAGAGAGCGTATTTGTTAGTGTTATAAAAGGTTTTAATATTGTGTTAATTTGTTCTGTTTAGTATTTATAAATTTCGGTCGGTGCATAGGACACTATGACATCCATAGGGATTTCTAAACACTTAATAGGGCACAATGACACAATATTTGTTTTGTAATATAGGCAAATGAAATAATTTTGCCTATTATATATTTTTGTATATAAAATAATAAATTTTATAAATGATATAGTTGGATGTAATATGTTGTTTTTTAGGTAGAGAAATTTTATAAATGTTGATTGAAAAATAGGATTTACAAATAAAGTAAATATAAATTGGAAGTTTAGAACTGAAGTTCCAGGTTGAAAATTTCTTTCGAAAGATTTTGGAATATAATACTTGTAACGACCCAGTATTTTGGACCATTCGCATCCATTATAAGTGTATATGTAGACACTCATGCCGGAATTGAATTGCTCAAAATACCGCGTTGTTAATTTAAATTTGGCAAAACTGAACATATACAGTAAATAAATAATCACAGATCACAGACACAGAGTAATAAGTGCAGCGGAAATAAAAGAGATAGTAGTTCATGAAGCTACTATATGAATATATAAGATACATCAGAGTTTACAACAGAAGAGTAATACGATACATCAGAGTTAAACCAGATACAATGGGAGAGTAACACGATACATCAGATACAAATCAGAATGCATCACTGGAATCATCGAATATCTGAAAGCTGGATAGATAGCTGGATCTCCAAGCGAAGCTCCAACTCCAAAGGTGAGTCTCGAAAGCTGAACCACTCAGTCTGACTCGAGCGTAAAGCAAAATACAAAACACTCGAGTCAGGATTAACATTCTTATATTAATAAATCCAACTCAAGTGAAATAGCAATTGAAATACAAGTAACTCAAAGGATGTTTGGAATAACCACCCTTTAATGATCCGTTAAACTATCTACTATGTAGTAGTGTACGATAAGTAGATAATGTCTATCAGTAATATAAAAAGATATCAAAATAGCGTTAAGTCATGGCCCATTCCACCCTTAACACATTTTTATTCCCAAAAGCATATACAAGACCGTAGTTTCCCCAAAACCGGAAGTCACCAGAGGGCAATCCATATACTAAAGGTACAAATCAAAATCGTAGTGGTCGCGTATAAATGGAATACAAGTATGACAAGGCACATGAGGCAATACCCAAGGTAGTGATACTACTGTTCGCCTGATCCGGACTGGTGAGAACGCAACGCCGCAGCGCCCGCAACACCGTGAAACAACACTCCCAAAATCAAGGGTGCACCAATCGACAACAAGTATAAGTAGTTCGAAGAAGTGTGTCCACTTGAGGTAGCAAATCCTCCATTGGCCCGGCACAGCTCCTGTTTTAGTCATTTCCAATTTGACACAAGTGTCAAGGCTATCCATCATCGTTCTCTTTCTTCAGTCAACACGATCACCATTCCAACCACTTCATTCTGGATCATCACTCCGCGTATAGTTATTAAAGTGGTTTTCGGTTTAGATAGAGAGTATATCCATAACCGAATTCCGGTCTCTTTAATAACTTCCGTAATTATTTCATCGATTGGTCGTTTATATATTTCAAAACCAAATCAATTTCAATTTCAAATAGAATTCGTAAATCAACATTTCATTTGTCTTTCAAAACCAATTTCCAAAATTTACGTTTCAAAACTTCCAAATTATACATTCAAAGTCTTACAATTCAATTTCAATTTTATTTAAAAACAATTCAAATATTGATTCAAATTCGTATATAAGTTTCATTCCGAAATCATTTAAATCAATTTAGTTTTAACATTCAAATCAATTTTCATTCATTTATCGATTTCATTCAATATCGTTAAATAAATTTATCATTCAAAGCAGTTTCTATTAAATTTCCAAATCATTAAATCCATTATTTAAGTTCAACTTCATTAAATCAAAACTTACGATTTAAATTTAATTAAATTTGTCAAATCAATTCTTTCAATTACAAGTCTTACATTAATTCCAAAAATATCACATTTCATTTCTTGTTAAAGAAATCCAATTTCACTTATTTACTTCCTTAAATAATTTTCCAAAACTTAATTAATAAAGAAATTCAATTTCAATTATTACGAAGTAAAATTTCACTTATTCAAAAATTCAATTTAATTTAATCATTAAATAATTCAATCTTATTTAATTATTAAATAATTCAAAACTTAATTATTAAATAATTTCAAAGTTTAATAATTCCAACTTACTATAATTTCAAACTTAATTATTAAATCATTTCAAAGTTTAATAATTTAAAACTTAATTATAATTTCAAACTTGATTATTAAATCATTTCTCAAATTAAACAACATTCTTTCATCGATTACATTGTAAATGTTTTGTTTCAGATTATTAAATATTACAATTTCCTTTCATTAAAATTCAGATTTCAACTTCATTTCAAAACCATAATATTTATTCAAATAAAATCCTTATTTTATTATTAAATCAAATTATTGACCAATCGGTTTTTATTTAATTTTCTATCCTAGGTCAAAATTCAATTTTGGGTATTTATCATTTCAACCCGATTCCAATTTAATTCAAAACAAAGCATAATAAAGGGAACTTGCAGTGTGATAACTGGGATGGTGTCAAAGTAAATAAACAAGCAATAACAACAATCAATATCAATCCAATAATCCATTCAAATAATCCCGAAATAGTCGTATTAATTCGCATTGTCATTTGTACGAATTAATATAATTATTTCTAGAATCTACACTATCATTTCATGTAGATTAAAGATTATTACATTACAGTTTTCACTTGTCATTCAATTTACAATTTCATACATCATCAATTTAACAACATACATTTGATGGTTCAAGGTGTAGTTAAACAATCCTACGTGTCAATAAATTTAACAGTTTAAAGGGGTCATATTATACAAATGTCAGTTAATCAAATTTAACATTTAACTATCCTATATCAAGTTCAATTTCATACTATTTATCATTTTTAACATTAACGATTTAACGTCTAATATAAACATCAACGATCAATCAATTATCAGCCAAACTGTATTACCATCGCATAAATAATTAACAGATAATGGTGTCAGGTGTCACAGGTGAACTGATACAGGCAATAGCATATATAACAGTGTAATTAACTAACAGCAGTATATTTCAATTGTCGTTTCAATTGAAATCAGATTTAATAAATAAAAGAACGTTAATCGTAAGTGAGTGCTCACCTTTCGAGGCTAGAGAGATCAGGAGATTTTATGGATACGCACACAGATACAGACACCGAAATTGAGTTATGAATCCAAGCACGAATTCCAAACGAAGCTAAATTGACACGAACCTTTGACGACAAAGCTGATGACAAGGAATCGACGAAATCAAATTAGAACGGGATCGATGAGTAAAATTGGTATAAGTGAACTTATATAACCATGTATACTATATGTAAAATCATATTTTATATTCAAATCTATATTAAATTAAATATATATAAATTTCAAAATCATAGGTTTAACTAAAACTCATATATAGATGTAGACTAATATTTTTTTTTTACACAATGTCTATATTTATTTCAAAACAACAATACCAAATTCTACTCAAATTTATATTTTCACAACATCATTCTACAAACTGCAGCTACTATTTTTAAGAACTATCTATATACATACTATTAAAACTGGTCATTAACCTAAACAATATATATAAACAAACACATATTTTAACATATAATACATGCGAAATCATACTGTACTGACATATGCAATTTATATGTATACTGACCTATGCAATTTACCCATTTATACATGAACGACATTATAAATCTATATATATTTTATTCATAGGCTAACATATTACACTATCATATTATAAACAATAACCTACGAAATATATAAATAAGTATACCATCTGTCCCTATAGTGTTTCCTCAAAACAACAATAACCACTTATATATATCAGATCTTGTATAAATAAACTTATTATACGTATAAACTATATATATAGACACCTTATTAACAATGTTTCTAACAGTTTAACATATATACAACCATAGTAGAATAGATGACACATATATTGCTTCCGTTAGAAATAAACATACCAGACCGTATGAATGAACAAACAAATATATTTACTAGGTTATATATGCAAAAGTCATAAACAATAGTATCCTTTAAAATCACCGTTCCCTTACAACCTATACATCACAATGCCTGTATAATATATACAGATCTATATAAATGAAAAGATCAACATACCTATATATTATAGAGTATATACAGACAACCCACGTGTATAAAATGATATATTATAAACTAACTAACATAATATATATACAACCCGACTTATATAACTTTAAATATAATAGCAAATATATAGATATTAATATACTTAAGATATAGATATAATACCTTAGCAAGAAGGGGAAGATGGAGCAAAGCATTAGATCGATGGATTCAAGGCTGGGAGATGCATGCGTGTAGCTTGAGATGGAGAGTCGTTACTAACGGTGCTCGGCTGGGTCGGTGAAGGTCGGATCGGAGGGAGTGACAGTGATGATGCAGGGGTTGCACGAGAAGTCGAGGCCGGCTAGTGGCTGGAACGTGAGTGGGTTAAGGAAGGAAGGGTGCGGCCCACGTGGTTTTCGGTGATGGCAGAACTGACGCGGCTACGGGGTTGTCAGAGAGCCGGGGTGAGGGGAGAGGAAAGATGTGGAAGTGGGAACGATGAGGGTTGGAGGGTGCGGCTGTTGATGGAGTGGTGATACGGGTGCTGACGTGGCAGGGCCGAGGAGGGCGCGGGTTCGACTGATATGGTGGAGGCGGTTGTTGGTGGAGAAGCGAGGTGGATGAAGGGTCTGGAGGAGGATGGGTACGAGATCTCATGAAGGGAATCCAAAATGAAACATAAAATAAAGTAGAGTGGGAAGAACAGACGTTACCGTTTCTTAGAGGTAAGAATATGAAGTTTTTGTTTTATTTTTTTTTCAAATGAAAACGAACGAACAAGTTAATAATGGAAGCCTAGGAAAAGAAAAGTCGGGCACAAGAATACAAGGAATAGTAATGTTTAATGGCTGTTGATTTCAGGAAGTAATAAAAGCGGCTGGCTTTTGGTTGTCACGGGAAGAAATAAAAAGGCATAGGTACAAATACAAAACTGATACGCTAGGCATTTCGCAGATTACACCGCACACCAGACTCTGAATTTGACAATCGAATATACCGTAGAGATCAGCACGACGAGACGATCAAAACGGTATACAGATGTCAGTGATTTGATTGAATTATAAAAATTCGAAATTTCAACCAGCGAAAAATGCAAGAAAAACACTGAAAAATAAGATCGACGGAGCCAAAGATGTCCGAATTTGGAAAAACGACAAACTGACATCTTGCTCAGAAGATGGTTTAGAATTTTTCTATGTAAAAATATTTAGGTTTCGAAAACATTTTATTTTCAACGCTTTTTAACTGATTACATTGAAGTGAATTTACGCGCGAAATAAACTTTCATATTATCGGACGAAAATTTACCAGTTGTTATGTTTAATTAGACGTATTCCAAATATCAAATTTTTATTTCAAAATTTTATCGTTTAAAAGTTCACCAAATTTCAACTAACTACGTTATTAAAACAGTTGAAATTTACGGGTCGTTACAATACTAGTAGTATTTTTTGATATAAATATTTCAAGGTGATTTGAAAAAAAATGTTTTAAAAGATTTTTTTAAAGGAAATAAGTTATGTACTCCCCTCTCTATCGCTGGAAAATAATTTCGATGATGAATGCACGCATCATCGACGTTCATTTTCGAGTTTCAAAGTGGGAAGACTGCTGTAGTAGTTTTACTGCACATCCATTTTGATAAACGAATCTTAATTTTAATTTCTGAAGGTTGATTTGATATATATATATATATAAGTTATGAGTATATATATATTACTTTAAAAGGGATTGAAATGGAACCCGGTTGTTTAGTTCTTAAGTTTCAGTAAATTAGAAATTGAAATTATTGTAATGAATGGAATCTTGACTATATTAATAATTGGAAACTTCTAAAATAAAAATAAGAAATTAAGAATTTGTAAACTGTAAATAAAACGGAAATGAAAATAAGAAATGGTAACTAATGAACATTTTGTTAACTAAATATATAAGAGAAACTTGGGTAATCTTCAATTGCATTCTAAAAGACACACACACACACACACACACACATATATATATATATATATTTATATAACTTACAAAATTATTAAAAGTTGAAATGTTAAAAAGAATATGTAATAGAATATTGTGCAAGTAAACTTAAGTAATGAAGTGTTCAATGAAATTATGTTTATAACTAAGAACTCTGATGTTATAAAATTGTTATAAATTTAGGTTAATAATTAAAGATTGTTAGTAATCAATTTAATAGAAAGGTGAATATTGTAAGCAAATAATTATGAACTTAAGTAAATGTTGTAGCTATTTACAATTAAAACGAATAGTAAAAGTGAGTACTATATTAATGGAATGATTATAACTCTAGAAAACATTGAAATGATTTAGAAATGGATTTAATAATCAATAATACTATATATGAAAGAATGAATGTGAAAAAGAAATAATCTATAAATGGTGAATTGAATTGTAAAGAAACTTACCTAATAATGTATAATCCAATAATTGAAATAAAAATAACTTATGTAAGCAATGAATGTAATGTAATAAAATGAAAGAAAATGGCATTGTATGAATAAAGGAGAAATGAACTTTTGTAAGTAATAACGAATGTAAATTAATGAAAATAAACATTATATGAATGAGAAAAGAGAAGTAAATGATGTGAAAAAAGATGAAATCAAATTAAATAGTAAATGTGAAGTAAACTGAAATAAAATGTATATAATACTTCAATAATGAACTCATTTATGATCCAAATAATTGAAATGGATATAACTTATGGAAGCAAAGAATGTAAATTAATGAAATAAGCCTTATATGAATGAATGAGAATTAAAATTTTGTAAGTAATGAACGTGAATTAAAGAAAATCATTGTATGAAAAAAAATGAACAATAAATGATGTGAAAAAGATAAATAGAGTAAACTTAAAAATGTGTTGAATTCTTTGTTTGTTTGACTTATGGATTGGTTGGGAAAGGAGACTTCTATTTTGTAGGATGTATAAATGATCTATTGAGTTTTATCTAAGACTGTTGAGTGTATGGTATGCCTAGTAGTTTATTTTTCATTTTATACGATTAAAGGTTTCAAAACCCGAACACACCATTTGTTTTGGTTGCTATGGATGAATGATTGCTCTCTTTGTTGAAATGATGTTTATACTGTTTGTTGCTGTAACGACCCGTATTTTTACGGATCGGAACATCGTAAAAACAGTTGACATTTGGTCGCATTGTTGATAAGTCGTCCAGAGTCTAAGTCTTAGGTCGTATGAGAGGTTGGAGCGACCTAAAGAAGTTGGCGAGTTAAAGAGTAGATGACTTAGTGAAGTGGAGCAACCTAAGGATTGGAACGACCTAAGAAAGTTAGCGACCTATAGAATTTGGCAACCTATAGGATGTTGGCGACCTAAGGTTTGAGTGACTTAAGGACAGGCAGCGACCTAAGAGAGTTAGCGAGTTAACGACCTAGTAATGTGTGTATTAATTGGTAATTTGATTAAAAGAGTAATTGATAATTTAAATGTTGTATTAACAAATGAAATAGTATGTAATAAATTGTAATTGAGTAAAATTAGTGTTGTGTAAATAATTATAACATTTGTTGTAAACAATCAACTTATAAATGTGGTTAAATTAAGCTAAAGGTGACAATTGTTATTTGTTACCTATTTCTTTTAACTTGTTGAAATAAAATTGGAAATAAATTGCATTAAATGTAATTAAATATCGCGTTAATGGAAATTAAGATGAAATTAGAGAATATTAAAGTAATAAAATATAAACAAATGTTAACTATGTTTATAGAGTAATGATTGATTGAATAAATGATTGAAATCTAATTAAATCAATTTATTAGAATTAGAATATAATTAATTGGAATTTAATGTAATTAAGTATTGTGGTTAATGTAAGAAATGGCGTCAGTTGTAGAAAATGAGGATAACAAGAAAGAAATCTATGTTAACAATTTCATAAGGTATTGGTTGATTTAATAGTAGGAATGTAAATCAAAATAAAAGAATAAAAATGAATAAGTTTAGTAAAGGAGTAAACATATGTTTATTTATCTGAAATGTTTGGTAGTTGAAAGATTGATTGTAGAGATGAGAAACTATTATTTAATAGAAATGTGGAATTACTGTTTGTATACAATAGTGTATAAATATGTTTAAATTACTATTAGATAGGAAATAATTGTTCTACTTCTCATTACATTCATTTAGTCCATTTTGAAACTTAATCAACAGAAATAATGTAATTGAAAATTTTCAATTAATAGGAGAGAGAATAATAAACTGTAAATTAACAGGTGTAATTAAAAGTAGCTTATGTTTTGCGAAAATATAAGGAAAATTTGATTTAATGAAAAGAACATTTACATCAAATAAAATGAATGTAGGTTTAACTTCATTAAAATAAAGAATAGAATGATTGATTTTAAAGGAAGAAATATATGTTTATTTGAATTGTGTTTTAGCTTACATATTGATTACAAGAATAGGAAAATAATCTATTTAAGAGTTGTTTATTACACTTGTGTATAAACAACAAATTTATAAACATGTTTAAATAAACAATTGTTCTATTTTTCATCCATTTTAGTTGTCTGTTTTGAAATTTAACTATGTAAGTAATTGCAATTAATGTAATTCAAATATTTCAATTAAAAGGAAAGAAAATGTTGATTGCTATTAATAGATTTAATAAAAGAAACGCACGTTTTGTGTTAAACAAAAAGGGTGTTTTAATGGAAATAAAAGATCATTTTGGGAAAACCAAATTGAACGTTTTCATTTTTAAGGTAAGTATAAATTTTTTATTATGCATAGATAAAAACCTAAATGCGTACAAATTTGAATATTATTTGAGTTAATGAAGTTAATTTGGTTACGTTTCAAAAAAAAATTGAACTTCAAAAGGTTGTGCGATGTACATGGTCTCTTCATTTCTTTTGTCATTAATTATTGCATGAACGTTTTAAAATAGTTAACTTTTTATTAATACTTGATTCGTTCATTTCTTCTTCTATTTAATAACCGAGCCTAGACTTTAGGTTGTATTTAATTCTTGCCACCTCATTTTCACGTATACAAAGTTTTGCTGTTCTTTGGTTTGCAAACTTTTCCATTTGTACGTACATTTTCTTATGCATTATTAATGCCTAGAGTTTTCAAAATAAAACGTGACATTTATTTTTGTCCCTCCACCTTCATTTCCTAATTATAAATAACCTGCAACTTATTTCTTCATTTACGTTTTGTTTCTCCTGACACCTCATATTCAAAAGCTTTTATTCTTGCAAATCCAAAAGCTTTCCTTTATGAAACATGATTTTTTTTTCATTTTTCCGTACACGTCCTGTCCTCATCTTAGTTGTTCTTCAATCTTTTCCTTAAGCCTCATCTTGAGAGAAACGTAAGTATTAAAATTTGCTTATTTTTTTATGCGTACTAATTATTATTTTAATAACATTTCTTATAACATGAATATCTTTTGCATATAAACTTTGATTCACGTGCAATTTCTTCTGTTGGATTCATATTTAAATTCCGGACAACATGAAATTGATTTAGTTGAATTTGGAGACTGTTGAGTTTTAGCGCTTCTGTTTGGATTTTTATGGGCTAAAATCAAAGGTGAGTGTTTTAACCCACTCACAACTACTAAATTTTCTTATGTTAGTTAAATTAAATTTATGATGTGATTAGAAATTAATTGATTGATGTTTGGTATGTTTAAATTGTCATTCTAGTTAAATTTAACTTTTATTGCATTTAATCATTGTTTAATTTAATATTGAATTTAATTGCCAATTTAATGCCTGTTAATGATAATCAGTTATCTATTGATGTTTATTAGTTGATTTGGATGATGATTATGATGGATGTTTGATTGTTGATATTGGATGACTGGATGTTGTATTTTTATATCGTTATAACACTGCAAGTTCCCTATGAGTTGAAATGATACATACCCGAACGATCTATAGATTAGGGAAAAATCGTTATGGGTTGAAATTATAGACTCGAGCGATTTTATGAGTTTTTGCGGTTTGAAATGATATATAACCATAAAAATTTAAATTGCGGATTGAAATGATAAATATACGTATCACTTGACCATAGGGTAGAAAATTATATACGGACACCGGATTGGTTAAATTAAATGATTTTTAAACTCTTTAAATTTTAAATTCAGTTAACTGGTATTTTGAAATAGAAATTGATTTATATAAACTGAATTATTTTCAGAAATCCAAGTGTAAATGTTGAAATTGGAATTGATTTAATGAATTGTTCAAAGGTTTTAAATTGGAATTTCAAAGTAGAAGTGTCAAATATAAATGAATTTATCGGAATTGAGTTATTGAAAATGTTTGGATATAACTTTGAAATTTATTTTAAACTAATTTAAACTAATTTAATTAATTTAAACCATTTTAATCAATTTAAACTATTTTAATTTATTTTAATCTATTATAACCTATTTGATCCAATTTAATCTATTTTACCTCTTTTAAACTAATTAAATTTATTTAATCTATTTTAAATCTATTTAGTATAATTTATATCTATTTAATCTATTCTAAATTTATTTAATCTATTTAAATTCTATTTAAGATAATTTAGATTTATTTAATATATTTTAAATCTAGTTAATATAATTTAAATCTATTTAATCTATTTTAAATTTATTTAATCTATTTAAAATATACTTAAGAAAATTTAAATCTATTTTAAATCTATAGAAATCATTTCAAAATCTAATTAAATTAAATTTGAATATATTTTTAAACTATTTCTACTATTTAAACCATTTTAATCTATTTAAACTATTTTAAACTATTTAAACTATTTATGACTAACTAAACTATTTTCTAAATTCCAAACTGTGTAAAGTTAAAGTATTTATATTTAAATCCTTGATGATGATACAACCTAAGTTGGAATTTGGAATTTATACCCTTTTGTGAAATGACATATTTGAGTAAATATGATGGTTTTGGAATGTGGATTTAATTAATCTATCTTATTGATAATTTCAAAAGTGAATATGATTTTTGAAAGTGAATATGGTTTTTGAAAGTGAATATGATTTCGAAAGTGATATGGTTTTGAGAATATGATATTTTGATATCAATTATGAATTAGTTTCGGGAAATGTAAAAGAACCATTCGGTATGAAATAAGCGTTTGTTGTTAAAGAGACCGGGATCAGATATTGTCATACTCTCTGCCAATACCAAAAACCACTTTAACAACTGTGTACGTGGTGGAGATTCCAGAAATGAAGTAGGATGGTTTGGCGAACGATTCTGAATGAGGTATTTACGTGACCCTGACTCCCGTGAGTCAGCTTGATGTGGCTAAAATAGGAGATACGTCGGGCCAAGTGAGGTCATTCCTCATATCGGGCACATTTCTTCGATACCATTCTATTACTTTGTGCTTGATTTGGTGGCCACCCTTTGATTTTGATTTGGGAGTGTGTTCCGAGGTGGGCGGTAGTAGCTGCTATGCGTTACCACCAGTTCGGATCCGCAAAACGGTAGAATCCTACCCTGGGCATTGCCTCGCGTGCCTTGTAGCATGCCTTATCGCGCCTTCTACGAGTTTGTTTTGTACCATACCTATGGAGTGCCCTCCGAGTAAACCTCACGGAGGTGCATACGATACTGTATAGACTATGGGAATATATAAAATGTGTTAAAGGGGATATGGGTAACGCCTAAACACTATTTTAATACTTTACTTTACTGTAGACATATTATTATAGCGTATTGTACTACATAGTAGATAGTTTAACAGATCCTTAGGAGATGTGAATCCCGAACATCTCTTAAGTTATTGCACTCACGTTAGACACTGGATAGGAGATGTCAAACCCCGTAAACTTCTTTGACGCCATTACACCCATTTTTTTACTGTCGATTTAACTTACATAAGATCTTTTAGTTCTGAATCGAGTGTTTTGTCTTTTCAATTCGCTCGAGTCAGTCCGAGCTTTTCAGTTATCGAAGACTACTTTCTGGAGGATGAAGACGAAGATTTAGTACGATTATTATGTATTATATTTACTCTACTGCATTTATTTATTATTTGTCCTTGTTTTATGTAAATCTGATCTGTATTATAAAGGTTTAATCAATGTTATTTGTAAACAGCTTCATGAACTTTTTATTTGATTATTAATATTGTCATTCCACTGCGAGATTCTGTATTTGTTTTTTACTTTCTTTGCTTTTTCTTATTTACCCCATAACAATCTGCCCTTTTGAATGGTTTGAGTCTGACGTGTGTTTCTGCTTAAAACGTCCAAAAAGGCAGGTCGTTACAGTTGGTATCAGAGCTTTGGTTCAGCGATAACCTTAGCTTTGTGGGGTCTGACTCATATTAAATAGGGTAGTAATACCCTAAAATGAGTCATTGAGTGTATATATAAGAGAGAGCGTATTTGTTAGTGTTATAAAAGGTTTTTATATTGTGTTAATTTGTTCTGTTTAGTATTTATAAATTTCGGTCGGTACATAGGACGCTATGACATCCATAGGGATTTCTAAACACTTAATAGGGCACAATGACACAATATTTGTTTTGTAATATAGGTAAATGAAATAATTTTGCCAATTATATATTTTTGTATATAAAATAATAAATTTTATAAATGATATAGTTGGATGTAATCTGTTGTTTTTTAGGTAGAGAAATTTTATAAATGTTGATTGAAAAATAGGATTTACAAATAAAGTAAATATAAATTGGAAGTTTAGAACTGAAGTTCCAGGTTGAAAATTTCTTTCGAAAGATTTTGGAATAAAATACTAGTAGTATTTTTTGATATAAATATTTCAAGGTGATTTGAAAAAAAATGTTTTAAAAGAATTTTTTTAAAAGGAAATAAGTTATGTACTCCCCTCTCTATCGCTGGAAAATAATTTCGGTGATGAATGCACGCATCATCGATGTTCATTTTCGAGTTTCAAAGTGGGAAGACTGCTGTAGTAGTTTTACTGCACATCCATTTTGATAAACGAATCTTAATTTTAATTTCTGAAGGTTGATTTGATATATATATATATATATAAGTTATGAGTATATATATATATATTACTTTAAAAGGGATTGAAATGGAACCCGGTTGTTTAGTTCTTAAGTTTCAGTAAATTAGAAATTGAAATTATTGTAATGAATGAAATCTTGACTATATTAATAATTGGAAACTTCTAAAATAAAAATAAGAAATTGAGAATTTGTAAACTGTAAATAAAACGGAAATGAAAATAAGAAATGGTAACTAATGAACATTTTGTTAACTAAATATATAAGAGAAACTTGGGTAATATTCAATTGCATTCTAAAAGACACAAACACACACACACATATATATTTATATAACTTACAAAATTATTAAAAGTTGAAATGTTAAAAAGAATATGTAATAGAATATTATGCAAGTAAACTTAAGTAATGAAGTGTTCAATGAAATTATGTTTATAACTAAGAACCCTGATGTTATAAAATTGTTATAAATTTAGGTTAACAATTAAAGATTGTTAGTAATCAATTTAATAGAAAGGTGAATATTGTAAGCAAATAATTATGAACTTAAGTAAATGTTGTAGCTATTTACAATTAAAACGAATAGTAAAAGTGAGTACTATATTAATGGAATGATTATAACTCTAGAAAACATTGAAATGATTTAGAAATGGATTTAATAATCAATAATACTATATATGGAAGAATGAATGTGAAAAAGAAATAATCTATAAATGGTGAATTGAATTGTAATGAAACTTACCTAATAATGTATAATCCAATAATTGAAATAAAAATAACTTATGTAAGCAATGAATGTAATGTAATAAAATGAAAGAAAATGGCATTGTATGAATAAAGGAGAAATGAACTTTTGTAAGTAATAACGAATGTAAATTAATGAAAATAAACATTATATGAATGAGAAAAGAGAAGTAAATGATGTGAAAAAAGAGGAAATCAGATTAGATAGTAAATGTGAAGTAAACTGAAATAAAATGTATACAATACTTCAATAATGAACTCATTTATGATCCAAATAATTGAAATGGATATAACTTATGGAAGCAAAGAATGTAAATTAATGAAATAAGCCTTATATGAATGAATGAGAATTAAAATTTTGTAAGTAATGAACGTGAATTAAAGAAAATCATTGTATGAAAAAAATGAACAATAAATGATGTGAAAAAGATAAATAGAGTAAACTTAAAAATGTGTTGAATTCTTTGTTTGTTTGACTTCTGGATTGGTTGGGAAAGGAGACTTTTATTTTGTAGGATGTATAAATGATCTATTGAGTTTTATCTAAGACTGTTGAGTGTATGGTATGCCTAGTAGTTTATTTGTCATTTTATACGATTAAAGGTTTCAAAACCCGAACACACCATTTGTTTTGGTTGCTATGGATGAATGATTGCTCTCTTTGTTGAAATGATGTTTATACTGTTTGTTGCGAATGGTTATTATTATGTTGTGATTGTTTTATTTATATTAGTTGAAACAACTTAAATATTTCTCTTTTATATAATTATTAACTCTTTTGGATCATATAAGTGAAATACAGGTTATGGAAGCAATAACTACTGCTTTTGGTTCTATAAATTAAGCGTTTGTTTGCCCAACAAATAGGTATGTTTTCGGATTATGGTTTTCTAGCGATATTATAGTGTTTTTCCCGTGGTTTGGGATATATTATTTTAAAATATGTGATATATATTGTATTATTGATATTACTATTGTGAGGAATGCGGAATATGGATCTTAAGGCTAGAATGAACACTAGAGGGGGGAGGGTGAATAGTGTTTATAAGAAATTACTAAATCTTTTTGAGTTATTGTTGATTTGTACACAAATGTATGCAATATTCAGACACAGATATAATCACAGAATCAAACACAGATGCAGAAATAAAGTAAATGTAGTAAAGGAAAGAACACACTGGATTTTATACTAGTTTGGAGTTACCCTACATCCAGTCCCGCACAACTAAGTACGGATTTCCTTTCAAAAGCAATTCAACAATTACAACCCTCGATTTCAAGGCCACGAGGTACACCCTCCAGAATCACAATCCTCTGGGTAGAGATACTTGATTTTCGGGCAACAAGTTCACCCAATTGATTTCTCAAGGCTACAATCACACCTTTTCTCACTTGATTGATTTCCAAGGCTATAATCATACCTTTTACTCTGTTGATTACAAAGAAAGCCTATAACTCTGAATAACACTGAGGATCTTGATGAGATAGTGACATAAAATCAAACAGAGATTATCTAGTTAGATTCAATGTTGATTTCGGCAGAGTAATGGTAAGAATATGTATAAAGAAATGTGGAAGAAGAAGAGAAGTGAAAAACCAGAAAATCTATGTTTAAATTCATTGAAACTAACCCCTATTTATAGAAGAACAACAACCATGTCCATTCGTGAAAGGTTATGGCGAATAAACACTTCCTTTGAAATTCAAATTTTTGAATCTAATTGTCACTATGTCGACATGGGGTACTAGGGCATGTCGACATCCCAAAGCATTTTTGAAGATTTGATTTTCTTTGAAAATAACCTTTATCTTATATTAAAAACTATTTAAACTTTATAAATATACTTGACTATAGATAAAAATACATAGATAAATATAGAGAATAATATATCTAAAATTTTACTATAATTTTATATTTAAATCTAAGTATAAATATATTATAATTAAAAGATAGTTTAAAACAAACGAAGTTTAAAACAAGAGTTTATTAAAAACAAATACAAAGAATATTTTAAGGCTAAAACATCCTTTTGAAAATCATTTGAAAAGATGATTTTTAAGGCTAAAACATTTTGAAAAGCAGTTTTGAAAATCATTCTGAAGTAGTTTTGCAAGCTTCTTCCTACAGAATATCTCATCATATCAAGACTCGAGAACTTGTACAAAACCAGGATGTTCGTGGGTTTGTAAGCCACTTGTCGTAGGTTTGTAAGCTACTTGTCGTGGGTTTGTAAGCCACTAAAAAGGTAGAAATGGGTTCCATCCCAAAAGAAAATTGGAGTGAAGATTTTAGTGCTATTATGAAGTTTTAACATAATTATAGACTCAATACTTATCTTGAAATCTTGAACTCTTGATAATCTTGATACTCATGAGTCTTCAATCTTGATATCTTGAATCTCTATACTGTACAGTCTTCATTCTTTGTACCTGCATGGTTAAATCCTGCATATACATATATATCTAAACTATAATGTCAGTATTTATATATTATAATCTTATGCTAAGGTTGTTGTCATCAAAACCATCATCTCAAAGACTAACAATCTCCCCCTTTTTGATGATGACAACCTTTGTTTATAAAATATTACTTCTATCCTAATAACTCCCCTTAAATCTAATAACTCCCCCTTAATCTATGCCTAACTACCCTATTTTATATTTCTCCCCCTTTGTCATCAACAAAAACAAACAAACTCTAAACTATATAACTCCCCCTCATTCTTGTACTCAAGTATCTGCATTAATAAACTATATAATAGAGTATATTAAGAAATAACTATACTTATAGACATGATATTCAATCAACGATTATAAATATATCAATGAATATTTATACATTCATCAATCCACACCAAGTGTCAATCAAATCAATCAAAACAAACAATTTCAATCAAAGCAATCAATTCAAACAAAGTAATCAAATTAAATAAAGCAATCAAATTAAACGTTACGAGGAACTTCCACCCATCCTTCTTCTTCGAAAATAGGGTCTACTTTGATGGCATCCCAATTTTCATTGTCATTTGTGAGAGAGACAGGAGAATGTGCTTCATTATCATCATTGTGCAGTGAAGAAATCATCCATCGAATTGCCTCGAAATGCCTTTCTTGCTCCTTCATCATCTGTATTTGACTCAATTCTAAGTGTCGCTGGTTACGAAGAATGAACTAGAGAATATTCTTCAATGAATTAAGAGTTTCTTCAAGATTCTCGGATAAGTTTTGAATTGGATTAGCCAATTTTGAAATTGTGAGAAGAATGAGAGATAGAATAGATAAGAAATAATATTCAGTAATGAATTCTGGAAGAAATGGGTATATATAGGTGTAGAAATTCGTTTGAAATGAATAGACATATGGTAGTTATTCAAATTTCAAATTCAAAATGAAGTGTCATTTCTGACCAGTACATGTTGACATGGTCATAGAGGGTATGTCGACATGAGGCAGTGAAATTTGATGGTAATTTTGATTTTGTGAATAATTGTGTATATATATATTTATATAATATACTAACATTTATTCAAGAGATAAGATAAGCTAGATAACAGAAAAGAAATTCAATTTCATTGCATAGAAGAGTGATACAATGATTAATCATAAACAACTACATAAACACTCAAATTAAAACAAACTTAAACTAATTCGACATGATATGAAAATATAGAACTAGTTAGAGGATGATGAAGATGAAGATAATCCAAGTTTCTTGCTGACTTTGAAGAAAAACTTGTCCATCTTGGATGATATTTTGTCCAACTTCTTACTAACGGATCTTTTAAGAACCCGTTGATTCTCAACAATAATCTTTTGGTTTTTGAGAAGGGTTTTGTTGGTAGGATTGGAGGGATAATCAATACTTTCTAGGGATGTCTTACCTTCTTCTTCTTCTTCTTCTTCTTCTTCTTTTATTTCCATTTCATCCCCTTCTTCTTCTTCTTCTTCTTCTTCCTCTTCCTCTTCCATTTCTTCATGAGCCAAACGCTCTTCTTTTTCGGCAAGACTCTCATAAGGTTGAAAAACATATGGGATTTTCATGAGAGAAATGTTTGAGATATTTAAAAACTTTTCTTGAAATAAATTCTTCTACTTTGAAATTTACTCCAAAATAGTTGAAAATCCGAGTAAGGTAAATTCCATGATATACAGTGTTTTCTTCCATTTCAAAATTTTTAGGACGAAGTTCATCCAAAATAACTTGCGCCCAATTGATATCATAATTTAAGAAAATAGCAAAAATAGCTTTGCAAACTTTTGAGGTAGGATTGTTAAAATTCCCCGATCTTGGGGTCAAAGTATGTTGTAAAAGAAGGTTAACAATTCTTACTTTTGGACGAAAGTTTCGGTTTTTAAATTCAAAGTTTTCATCTCCTTAAAAAATATGATGAAATGTCTCACGATCTTGTTCATCGAGTTGAAAACTAGAAAGATCCATTCCCGTGCTTTTGCAATTGAGAATGGTACCCAAAAGATCACAATTCAAAACAATTTTAGTGCCTTTGACACTACTCCAAATTTCATTATCATTTCCTTCATAAAATTCTCGATTGAGATTTGCATAGAAAATTTTAACAAGATTTGGGTAACAAACAAAATCATTTTGAGAAGAATTAACAGGTCTAAGAATTTGATTGTTTGCAAAAAGAGTATCAATTTCATAAGAAGCAAAATCTTGAAAAATAGCAAATTTTCCGGAATGGACTTTTCCATAATTAGAATAATTGATGTATGCTTTTATGGCCTCCGGATTATTGAGGAGTTGCTCTTTCAAGTTTCTGGAAAGTCTCATGGTGGAGGGGTTGCTTGAAGAAGCCATTAAAGTAGAGAGTAGAGTGCTTGAAGTTTTGAAGAGAGAGTTTGAATTTGAAAATGAAAAGTTGTGATAAAAGATAGTGAATAAATAGATTTTTGAAAGACATGTTCTCTAGTCTTAAAGATGCCTTTTCAGAGTATTGAATGAAGTGAAAAGGTGGAGAGAAATTCAACCATTTTAATTCAAATTTTGAATTTCAAATTCTGGTACCTACGTCGACATCAGGGTAGGGACCATGTCGACATATGCCTGTGAATTTCTATGATTTATTTTTTCTAAGTATTCTAATATATATATATACTTATTATTTTAATGTCTATATATATATATATATATCTGGAATATTATTAGAATGATAGTATATTCCAGAATATTATTATATTATTAAAAAATAATAAAAATAAAATAATAATAAAATAATAATAATAAATAAATAATAATAAATAAATTTAAAATTCAATCAACACACCAATTCAAAATCAATCAATCAAGCAATCAATCATCTAATTCTAAGCATGCAATTTCAATCAATTGTATTGTAAATGTGTACCTTTTTCTGAGTCCGTTTCCTTGAATTCGTTGAAGTCGTGAACTGCCGTGAAACACAAATTTGAATTATCTGTCTTCTGATCATCATCGCTTGAGGAAGAGTCTGAGTCATCTAGAGTAGCAGTAAATGCATGCTTCCGTTTCTTTACTGAATCATTGTTTATAGGAGGATTCTGCCTATCTGGATACGGACAGTCTCTTTTCATATGGCCTGGTTCATCACAGTTGAAACATTTGACATTGTTTGGCACTGCATTCTGATTTCCAGAATTCTTATAGTTGTTTCTCTTGAGATTATTCATCTTTCTATATTTCAGGAATTTCCGAAAATTCCTGGTCATAAATGCTATCTCTTCATCATTAACACTGTTTGAGTCTGATCCGTCGGTTAATGCATTGAATGCCATTGATTTCTTTTCAGATGCTTTGCTTTCTCTTCTCCCGATCATTTGGACTTCAAACGACATTAGATTTCCAATTAATTCTTCTATATTTAAGGTACTGATGTTATTTGCCTCTTCAATTGCAAGTGTCTTTTGATCCCATTCTGGAGTGAGAGAATTTAAAAATTTTCTGACTTGATCTTCTTCCGAAAATTCCTTTCCCAAGGATATTAAAGAATGCACAATATCCTGAAATCGACTATACATATCGAAAATAGACTCATTAGTATTCATTTTAAATAACTGAAACTGATTTGTGAGCATGGAAATTTTAGTCTGTTTAACTTTGCTTGTTCCTTCATGAGTAACTTGCAAAGTTTTCCAGATTTCATATGCAGAATTACAAACTGACACTCTATTAAATTCATTCCTATCAAGTGAACAAAATAGAATATTCATTGCTTTAGAATTATTTTGTGCAATAGCCTTTTGCTCAGTGGTCCACCGTGCAAAGTCAGTTGTGGGTTCAGAATATTCATTCTGTGTGATATTCCAACTGTCTAATCCTACAGATTGTAAATATATTTTCATCCTGCATGCCCAATATACATAGTTACTGCCATTAAAAAGTGGTGGTCTGACAGTAGACTGACCTTCTACAAATGAACTAGTGTTAGAAACAGTACCAGTGTTGGTAGCCATTTAGAAAACTTTTCAAAATTCAGATTATGAAACTTTTG
Organism: Allium fistulosum; assembly: GCA_030737815.1. NCBI lineage: Eukaryota > Viridiplantae > Streptophyta > Magnoliopsida > Asparagales > Amaryllidaceae > Allium > Allium fistulosum. Next base: position 362,995,776 of record CM060904.1, read on the forward strand.
AAAACCTTGCTCTGATACCAAATGTGAGGAATGCGGAATATGGATCTTAAGGCTAGAATGAACACTAGAGGGGGGTGAATAGTGTTTATAAGAAATTACTAAATCCTTTTGAGTTATTGTTGATTTGTACACAAATGTATGCAATATTCAGACACGGATATAATCACAGAATCAAACACAGATGCAGATATAAAGTAAATGCAGTAAAGGAAAGAACACACCGGATTTTATACTGGTTCGGAGTTACCCTACATCCAGTCCCGCACAACTAAGTATGGATTTCCTTTCAAAAGCAATTCAACAATTACAACCATTGATTTCAAGGCCACGAGGTACACCCTCCAAAATCACAATCCTCTGGGTAGAGATACTTGATTTCCGGGCAACAAGTTCACCCAATTGATTTCTCAAGGCTACAATCACACCTTTTCTCACTTGATTGATTTCCAAGGCTACAATCACACCTTTTACTCTATTGATTACAAAGAAAGCCTATAACTCTGAAAAACACTGAGGATCTTGATGAGATAGTGACAGAGAATCAAACCAGAGATTATCTAGTTAGATTCAATGTTGATTTCGGCAGAGTAATGGTAAGAATATGTATAAAGAAATGTGGAAGAAGAAGAGAAGTGAAAAACCAGAAAATCTATGTTTAAATTCGTTGAAACTAACCCCTATTTATAGAAGAACAACAGCCATGTCCATTCATGAAAGGTTATGGCGAATAGACACTTCTTTTGAAATTCAAATTTTTGAATCTAACTGTCACTATGTCGACATGGGGTACTAGGGCATGTCGACATCCCAAAGCATTTTTTGAAGATTTGATTTTCTTTGAAAATAACTTTTATCTTATATTAAAAACTATTTAAACTTTATAAATATACTTGACTATAGATAAAATACATAGATAAATATAGAGAATAATATATATAAAATTTTACTATAATTTTATATTTAAATCTAAGTATAAATATATTATAATTGAAAGATAGTTTAAAACAAACGAAGTTTAAAACAAGAGTTTATTAAAAACAAAAACAAAGAATATTTTAAGGCTAAAACATCCTTTTGAAAATCATTTGAAAAGATAATTTTTAAGACTAAAACATTTTGAAAAGCAGTTTTGAAAATCATTCTGAAGTAGTTTTGAAAATCATTTTGAAGTAGTTTTGCAAGCTTCTTCCTGCAGAATATCTCATCATATCAGGACTTGAGAATTTGTACAAAACCAGGATGTTCGTGGGTTTGTAAGCCACTTGTCGTAGGTTTGTAAGCTACTTGTCGTGGGTTTGTAAGCCACTAAAAAGGTAGAAATGGGTTCCAACCCAAAAGAAAAATGGAGTGAGGATTTCAGTGCTATTATGAAGTTTTAACATAATTCTAGACTCAATACTTATCTTGAAATCTTGAACTCTTGATAATCTTGATACTCATGAGTCTTCAATCTTGATATCTTGAATCTCTATACTGTACAGTCTTCATTCTTTGTACCTACATGGTTAAATCCTGCATATACATATATTTCTAAACTATAATGTTAGTATTTATATTTTATAATCTTATTCTAAGGTTGTTGTCATCAAAACCATTATCTAAGGACTAACAACTATTTCTCCCAGACCTCTCCGTACAAATGACACTCGGCCGAAATTTTCTGTTAATTTTGGACTTAGAAAATTTTATGAAATGTTTTCCAACTTTTATTAACTAGAATATAAAAGGATTTAATTGTTAATAAGTTGATATTTTATTTAAATTATTTAATTATGTAAATTAATTGTTTTATAAATTCTATATTTTGAATGATATATATATTAATTCTTTATCCCTCCTTTTCCCTTTTCGAGGACGAAAAGTTTTGAATGAGGGAGAGTGTAACGACCCGTAATTTTCGATAATTAAAATTTGTTAATTTAATAATATTTTTGATTTAATATTGGAAGAAATAAAAATTTGTGACTTGATAATAAGAATATAACCGGAATGAAATGTAATAGTATAAATTTAAGATAATTGATAACTGCTTTAAATGTAATTCCAATTAATTAAAATGATTAAAAAGTTATAATTGGTTATAGATTGTAAATTAATTGTAATAATGTGTGTATTAATTGGTAATTGGATTAAAAGAGTAATTGATAACTTAAATGTTGTATTAACAAATGAAATAGTATGTAATAAATTGTAATTGAATAAAATTAGTGTTGTGTAAATAATTATAACATTTGTTGTAAACAATCAACTTATAAATGTGGTTAAATTAAGCTAAAGGCGATAATTGTTATTTGTTACTTATTTTTTTAACTTGTTGAAATCAAATTGGAAATAAAATGCAATAAATGTAAATAAATATTACGTTAATGGAAATTAAGATGAAATCGGAGAATATTAAAGTAATAAAATATAAACAAATGTTAACTATGTCTATAGAGTAATGATTGATTGAATATGTAACGACCCGGAATTTTTAGATATTTGAAATTAGAATACTTAATCGATTTTAAATATTCAGTGTTGATTTCTAACTTGAATTTCAAATATAACTATGCATTGGATAATTAAATTATTGAATTTAATAATTGGGAAATTGGGTAAAATATAAAATCTGGAGTATAAGCTTGTTAAAAATATTTCAAAGGCTTATAAAATTTGTATTGATAATACTGAAGATAATAAATGGGTTAAAATTGAATTTAACAGTAGTTTTTTCAATTTTAAAAGTATATCGTTTAAATTAACAATTTAAAAATAGCCTTCCGAGGCACAGTCTCGGATTTTGACGAAACCATATCCATTGGATCCGTAATATTGTATTATTATTGAATTTCAAATTTCGTAGTGTTTGGAGTTGTCGTGTGATCGTACGGTATATAAACGCGCTGAAATTTATATCGAAAAGTTTAATATAGTAACCGGGTCCAAAAAGCTATCTTCTTTATACGATCGAGTTAGGACTCGAAACCTTTTCCATTGCGTTCGGAATAGGGGTATAACATTATGAACGCCTAGCAGCATGCCTCGATAGGAAGTCGAGATTTTGAGCTATGAATTCATGTCGATTTAAATTTAAATTTAAATATAATTTATACTTTGTTTGACCGGTCAATTAATTCACATCCATACTTTTTCGTTTCACCATCAAAACTTTTTGCCTTCTCTATAGCAGGCATTCAATACATAAGAAATCACGTCCATCTTTTTCCCTCAGTTCAAATCTTTTCAAAGTCGCCTACCTTCTGAAGCAAGCTGCTATCCTAGTTTATAAATCGCGTTCTCTTCCTCGTTCAATCCAGCAGCGAAATTGATTCGAAGAAAAAAAATGGCGGTCTCTGTTATAAATCGCGTACGTCTTTATAAATCAAACTTTCCATTCTCCTTTATAAATCATGAGCCTTCTTCTTTCAGTCGATTTCGTATAAAATAAAATAAAAGAGAGGGAAGATCAGAAATCGATCTGGAAAAAAAAATGGCAAGCCCTCGCGCGCGCGGAAGGAGAAGGCGACCATAAAGGGAAGTCATGCACGGCATCACGAGCAAGCAAGAGGTTTTGGGGGCTTGGATTTGCGCATCGGGTTGTTTGGGTTTGCCGAGCACTACTGGGATGGTCGCGTGAACATCAGGGGAAGGAGGAGAGGCTGGGGCAGGTAGGCACGGGAAGGCTAGAGGCGGAAGGTGTACGCGAGTGTCGAGGTCGAGGGCTTGGCGTAGTGAGTCAGTGAGGTATCTGTTTTTGGGTTTTTAATTTAATTTAAACATATATATACAGACTGGAAATTTTATATGTTGGCAGAGAAAGAAATTATATATGTATATATATCAGGGAAAAATTTGCAGTAAGGTATATGGTTTTTAATTTATATATAAGTATATGAATATGCAGGAAACATTTATTTATAGTAAGATGTAAAAAGAAAAATCTACTTTAAAATTTTTACAGTAAGCTATGGTTTTGAATTTTTTTTTTAAAAAAGAAGAAAGAAAAAAAAAGCTTTACAGTAAAGGAAATTCTATTTTACTCGTAAAGAAAAAAAATATAAATATATCTATATAAATACACGTACGAATTTTAATATGTATTGGTAAAACAGAAATTATTATAGATTTTGGAAAGTACCTTAATATATATGTAGTTTCAAAGAAAGATAAATATGCATATACATATTTTAATTTACTAGTTTATTTTAAAATAATGGATTTGGTGAAAAATTGTTTAATAAACTTATTTAATTTAGCTACTAAAAGTTTTTTTAAAAAGGAAAGTTATTAGTTAAATTAAATGGAGATAAATTTTCCGATTATTCCAAGTGTTAATAAACCCTATAATTTTATACAAGGTCAAAACCGGGAAATCGAATCAGGATTGAAGTGGATTGCAAACAAAAATCAAAGGTGATATTTTCTCACTCATTTGGATGACCTTATTTAAATTTAAATGATTAAATTTAAAATTATTATTTACATATAGTAGTATGTGTGTGTATATATATATATATATTGAAGTGATTGATATCCCCGCATTATATAGCGGATGAGACCCTATGCCCCCCGCATAATAGCGGATGACCCTTTATACCGCGATATCCCCCTCGTAGTGGGATTGGTATTTTTATTTGTTGACTAACATCTGTGGATGCAGGGAAAACAGGTTGGAGGGATCCAACTGGATTCCTCAAAAATATTTATTGCTCATATATATATATATATATATGTTGATATATGATATGATGGATAAATTGATATGGTTGGTGTAAATTGAATTATTAAATGTTAAATGGCATTGGAATTTAAAATGGACATTTTAAATACCAGAAATAATGAAATTGAAGGAATTTAAAAAGGTAATTTGAAAGAAATTATTTATATTGAAAATTGTATTTGTTCTAAAGGGAATTAAATAGAATAAAAATATATTAACTAATTTGGGTTATACCTAATTGGTTTAAGTAGAGATTTGAAATTAAATTAAGGGCTCGAAGATATGTTTGGAATCGATAATTAGTTTTTGAAATAAAAATGGAATTTTATTAAAGTATAAAATTATAGAATGGAATTTTTAATAAAATTGTTTTTATAAATAAATGGAAAACTCAAGGGAGTTTATAAAATTATAAACGGGGTTTATAATAAGATAGAAAGGTATCAGTGGATAAGTTTTAAAAATATAAGTTAATGGTGAGAACTTATATCGAGAAATTGAAATAACTTTGAAAGGAAATAGTGGAATATATTTCGAATATGAGAATGTTGAATATGGTCGAGGTGATACGAATTGAGAGGAATTTTTGAATTAGAGTGGTGAATATTGAATTTCTAAAAATAGACTTTGTTGAGTAAGTAGAAATTTGTTTTAAATGGAATTTTAAAATTACTGTACTATATAATTTTTATAAAACTATTATTGGACTTAGAATATTCTGAAGTTAGTTATTGTTAACTGGATATGAATTTTTATGTTGATAATTAGTTTTACCTTAGACCATATTTTGAAAATAAAACCATTATTCTTATTTTATAAGTATACATGTTTTTAAATGTTTTAAAGTCAATTATAAATCCTCTTAGGATGAGAAGCGAAATTTATTAAATTGGATAAGATTGTAGAGGAAAGATCTTATAGTGGGGTTTATGGAAACTTAAAGCATAAGATAGGAGTTTCAGAAGGTGAAATAAAATTCACACAAAGGAAAGTAAAAGTGAAACTGTGATTTTAATAAGCAAAGAGGGTTTTGGAAATATAAAAGCAATTAACTAAGGAATTCTGAGATTTATAGAAGGGTGAATTAATTTAAAGGACAAAAATTTGTATATTTTTAGCCTCAAGGGCACGACCTCAATATTTTAACCACAAGGACAAACATTCTCCTAAAAATTATTCATAAGGACAAACATTTTTTCAAAATTATTCATAAGGACAAACATTTTTCCAAAACTGCTACAAACTAAAAACTGATACCTAAAAACTGCTACAGATAACTACAAACTGATACCTAAAAACTTAAAAACTGATACCTAAAGAAAGTTGTCCTTCAGGCTAAAATACTGAAGGTCTGTCCTTGAGGCTAAAACGCTGAGAAATTTTGTCCTTGATAATAATTTCCTGTTTATAGAATCCGTGTGAGATGAGTTTGGAAATTTACAAATAAAGTTGTAAAAGATTTTTGAGAAAAGAAATAGGGAATAAAATGAAGAGTTTTCAAGTATTGAATATTAAATGAAGTGGGAAAATATTCTAAGTATTGAAAAGGGTTGAAATTTATTCCGTGTGAATAAAAGGGGTTTGAAAACTATTTTCAAAGTGTTGAAATATGGAAATAATATCTTGTGAAGATATTTTTGAGATAAATAATTTGGGAAATTATATAAGGTCTGATGTTTGCTGTGGATGTTATTTGATAGTTAAATAACCGACTATCAATATTGGCCAATACGCTGATCATTTCAAAGAGACCGGGATTGGGTTTAATTACCCAAAAACCACTTCGATCCGGTTTGAACGTTAGCGAATGAAGACCGTGAAGATGATGAAAATGGTGATTCGGTTTGTCCAGACCTAGGGCAACTTGTATGGATTGATGCTTTCAGAACATCGTCAGGGGGACGATGAGCATTCTAAGTGAAATGTGTTCTAAAAAGGTAACACATAGCCTCAAGCCTCATCAACCGGGAATGGCTAAAATAGGGGAGGTGCAGCAAGGCTAAGTGGGTAGCACCCAAGTAGGGTAAGGTCATCCCTACCTAGAGGTCCCTTTTATTTCGGCTGTGCGGGCGGTTGTTAGCTCCAACCGCGGGGTGATCTTATTCGGACTATCCAGTAGGGGGTAGCTCCGATCTTGTGTTGCAAGGAATCATGCATAATCCTCGGTACTCTGATCTAGGCCAGGTACTGTGATGGGCGGTACCCCAGTAGCCCTGCCATTGTATGGAATCCAATCTCCAATAAGCGCCTGTACGGTTTTGATTGTGCCCAACTATGCTGGAACGTGAGATGTAAGCATTTCAGCTAGATTCTATTTTACTTTCTATAGACACTATTATAATATCAGACGAATTTGATAAAAATGTTTTAGCTATTGTAAGGTAAAAACCCGACATATTTATTCGTGGCGTGGTCTTATGAGATTTCTTTGTTTTCAAAGGATTTTCAAAGAAATATTGTAACGACCCGATTTTTCGACTTCCGAAAGTCGACATCAATACGCCCACTATATCAAATGCCGAACCATCAAATGCCGGAAAACCGAATCATTAGGGTTAAAGAAGAAAGAGGTAGAAGAAGAAAGAAGAAGAAACAGAAACAATATCAGAATCTCACATTTCGCAGCGGAACAATATATAATAGACAAATGAATAATCTTTAAAACAAAGAACCATATCTGTTATTACAATACATCATCAGAGTTTACAACACAATTCAACAATGGCAGACATTATAACTTGCTCACATGAAACTGAACTTACACCAACTCATACGCAACGGATAATACATAGTATAAGCGATACGTCTCACCATCCAGCTTGCTCCTGATCTCCATAACATACTTTTCTGACTTCACTCCAGAATAATGATAACCTGACTCTAGGCTGCCCGTGTGGAAAATTATGGGCACCCTGAGTTTAGAAAGGGAACAATAAACTCCAGGCCAGTCATGGGACTGGTGTGAGATCTTAAAACAGTTATTTGCACAAAGGAATAAAAGAAATCCGCTATGCTTTTGGAAAATGAAACTACCATAAGGCCTCCTGCCACACACACAATGCAAACGCAGAATTGGAGGAGATTTCTCCTTATGATAGTCAAACATGCTTGATACGCAAAATCTTTTAATATTATCATTAGTGCCTAGTGTGGAAAACATTTCGAAAGTATAATATTAATCTTAGCCAGCATACACATTTCGTAGAATGCCTACTATAGCTACCATGTTCAATAGCAGGTTACCGCCACATTACCAAATTGGGAATATATCACTAGTACTTTGTAACGACCCAATTTTTCGACTTCCGAAAGTCGATATCAATACGCCCACTGTATCAAATGCCGAACCATCGAATGCAAGAAAACCGAATCATTAGGGTTAAAGAAGAAAGAGGTAGAAGAAGAAAGAAGAAAAAACAGAAACAATATCAGAATCTCACAATCGCAGCGGAACAATATATGATAGATAAATGAATAATCTTTAAAGCAAAGAACTATATCTATTTATACATTACACAATCAGAGTATTACAACAACAACACACAACATTGGCAGTTATAATAAACTGCCCATATGATTGAATACACAGCGGAATGATAATAGTATACGGAAGTACGTCCCGCCATCCAGTTCGCCTCCTGATCTCCACAGCATACTTTTCTGACTTCGCTCCAGAACAAATGATAACCTGACTCTAGGCTGCTCGTGTGGAAAATTATGGGCACCCAGAGTTTAGAAAGGGAACAATAAACTCCAGGTCAGTCATGGGACTGGTGTGAGATCCTAAAACAGTTATTTGCACAAAGGAATAAAAAAAATCCGCTATGCTTTTGGAAAATAAACTACCATAAGTAAATGGCAGGTTATACAACTAAATCGTACAGGGATCGTATTGTTTCTTTGGATTTCCAACAAATGGTCAGGCTAAGGAACTTCCTACACCACATGGGTACGCCTCTAAAGGGACGCCCCGAGAACCTAACCGGATCTCTACCAACACAAGGCCGAGTTACCTCACGCTTCTGGTGCAATGAAACTGTAACTAGATAACTCCACACACGAGTATGCCATCCCCGGTGGTTACCGACCTTTATCCGAGGATCCTCAACACCAACAACCACAAAGTAATAAATTTGCAGCAACCACATAAGTTAAGTATCTGGGCTCCATACCATGATACCACCTTTTTCCAGAAGGAAATGGACATACCTTGAGGGCACTACCCCCAAACAACCTTGCCGCATCCTTCCTGTTTCGACCATTTCGGGTTGTGAGGTCCGACGAAGTCTCATCCACAAAGCTACGCTCTTCACAAAAGCCATGCTTCGATCAACAAATGATCAGCAACACTTAGCATGCCACATTACCAAATTGGGAATATATCACTAGTAACAATCAACTACATAACCTCTGAGCTCATACGTCTCAAAGAAGTGAGTTAGGCTAAGAGAATAAATTCTCTGCCACCAAACAGAAATTTATTTGATAGAAACCAGCTTTACATCTCAAAGTGTAACATCAGACATACATCCATACAAGTCCGTTTCGGGTTCGAACGGAACCGAAGGCACTTCAAAGAAGTCCTTGCAAATTCGGATATTCCCTAATCACGTCGGGACTCCCCATCACAAAGGGTGATAAAATCTCTATACCGGAGCAACTCGGTGCAGAGACATTCGACATGTAATCCTTTCATTTTCGAAAATACCTAGTCTTCAACAGCATCTTCAATTGCAATCCCATTTTGTCGTATCATTATTCGGAATGGGTTTTATGACATAAAGTCCTCTCCCGGCTTAACCGAATAATGAGCGCTTGTTTTGAAAACAAATTTAAGTGCCGTTTCAAAAGCCAATATTGATAGTCGGTTATTTAACTATCAAACAACATTCACAACAATTATTAAATTTAAATAATTTTTTCCCAATTATTTATTTTCAAAATATCTTCGCAAGATAAATTTTAACACCTCATCACTTTGAAAACCAATTTCAAATCACTTTTCTTTTGCGGAATAAATTTCCAAATGTTATTTATTTCCACTGAAGATTTTCCGAGTCTAAATAATTTAAAACACTTATCCAAAAGTATATGTATATTTGGAAACACTTGAGATAAAAACTATTTTTAAACACTTTATCTAAAATATTAGTTATGAAAATATTATACTAATATCTCATATAAACTTCAAGCCCAAACTAATTTTAAAAATGTAATTATTAGATAGAGTATAATTATTTAAATATCCATTTTCTAAATCAAATCTCCATTTGATCTTTAAAATAATCACTTCTATAATTAACCAAATAAATCTTTACTTTAAAGATTTAAAAACAACTTAAGAAAATAATTTCTCCAAAGTATCCTTTTTAAAACCATCCTTAAAACTTTCAATTTATATTGATCAGCTACTTTGAAAACATACTCGGCTTTCCAGTGAAAATACACTTTCCATTTCAAAATGATCCATTTAAATCAATTAATAAATCCTTCTTTTAAATTTATCCAATCCTCTAAAATTAATTTATTTAAAAGTTTCTACTTTAATTTCTAAAAATCCAATTATATATCCTGGTATTTAAAAATACCAGAATATATCCGGCCAAACCATAGCCTTCAATAAATTTCAATCACCAATATAATCTTTCACAGATTATCAATAATCACATCACAACATATGAAATAAATTCAACAATTTGAGGAATCCAGTTGGATCCCTCCAACCTGTTTCCCTGCATCCACAGATGTTAGCACAACAATTAAATACCAATTCCACTTCGAGGTGGAATATCGCGGTATATGGGTTTATATAATATCATTTGCTATTATGCGGCACATAGGGTCTCATCCGCTATATAATGCGGGAAATAAATCACTTCAAATATATATATATATATACACACTATTATCATATATACTATCATCCAACAGATAAATTATTAAATTCATCCAAGCACATCCAATAATTTAAATTTTTTCATTTAAATTAACTAGGAAAATCAAGTGAGTGAGAAGATCTCACCTTTGCTTTTGTTTTGCAATCCATTTCCAATCCAGCTTGTTTCTCGATTTTAGACCTTACTGCCTATTGATTCGAGCACTCATGCTATCCAAACCTTCGCGATTGAACTCGAACCTATCAAAGAATTAAAGCCTGAGCCTTCATTACTGCCACCGACGAGCTCTGCCAACATCGACCTCCCAAAGTCGCCATCCCACCCTCGCTGCCACGAACCCCCAGATACTCGTGCATGCCAGCGCCGTACTCGCGCATGCCAGCGCCGCTTGAACGAGCCATCTCGATCTTGAACTAATGCTAGTGCCGTGCTCTGACATCGCCACACCTATTCAAAATCGCGTTGCCTTATTTTAAATTGAATTTTGAATTTGATATTCAAAAAAAAATATTTTAAAAATAAATTGGATTTAAAACTGTATATTTTTGAAACTAATATATATATATGTATATAGGATATTTATTAGTGTATAATTAGATTTTAAAATCATTTTCTTTAAAGTTATATAAATATAAATAAAAGGAAAGCTTAATATAATAACATATATATATATATATAATTAAAAACACAAGTAAGGGTAGTTAATTACTTAAAGATATTTATTTAATCTCGTCACGACCCGAAATCTAGCGTTCGAAAATCGACATCAAATACCTCACTTGTATTCGACTACCGGAGATTCAAACGTCAAACTTCAGTTCGGATGGAGCTTATAACACATTAAGTAAACAAAACAGCGGAAAAAGAATGAATAATAATTGATACACCAAATGGATACAACATTGAACTCCAACATTCTACAACAAATGCCCAACATCATAGCCAATATATATAATACAAAACCACATCGGAATACAACATCAACAGCGCAAAAACAACAGCGGAATAAGATAACTCCAGTATAGTCTTCAAGAGAGAGAGATAGAATCCAACAACTGCGTCTTCATAGCAAAAACTCCAAAGACCAATCCAAAAAGATCGAAACCCTATCATGCTGAACTTATAGCAAACTCGGTGCACTCCCCGATCCAAAGACTTCCAGATCCAAAGACTTCAAATCTACATCTAATATCTAAACTAACTTCACAACCTACTGATAACCTGACTCTAGGCTGCCCGTGTGGAAAATTATGGGCACCCAGAGTTTAGAAAGGGAACAATAAACTCCAGGTCAGTCATGGGACTGGTGTGAGCAAACAAAAACAGTTTATTTGAACAAAAGAAATAAAAAGAAATTCGCTATGCTTTTTGGAAAATGAAACTACCATAAGGCCTCCCGCCACACACACAATGCAAACGCAGAATTGGAGGAGATTTCTCCTTATGATAGTCAAACATGCTTGATAATCGAAAAATCCTTTTGATATTATTATTAGTGCATAGTGTGGAAAACATTTCGAAAGTATAATATTAATCTTAGCCAGCATACACATTTCGTAGTATGCCTACTATAGCTACCATGTTCAATAGTAGGTTACCACCACATTCCATGGCAGGTTATGCAACTAAAACCGTACAGGGCGCGTATTATTTCTTTGCATTTCCAATAAATGGCTAGGCTAAGGAACTTCCTATGCCACATGGGTACGCCTCTAGAGTGACGCCCCGAGAACCTAACCGGATCTCTACCAACACAAGGCCGGGTTACCTCACGCTGTAATACAGCTGTAACTAGATAACCCTACAAGCTATGCCATCCCCGGTCATTATCGACCTTTATCTGAGGATCCTCAACACCAACAACCACAAAGTAATAAATTTGTAGCAACTACATGGTTAAATATCTGGGCTCCATACCATGATACCACCTTTTTCTAGAAGGAAATGGACATACCCTGAGGGTGCTACCCCCAAACAACCTTGCCGCATCCTTCCTGTTTCGACCATTTCGGGTTGTGAGGTCCGATGAAGTCTCGTCCCACAAAGTTACGCTTTTCACAAAATCCATGCTTCGATCAACAAATGATCAACAACACTTAGCATGCCACACTACCAAGTTGGGAGTATATCACTAGTAACCATCAACTACATAACCTCTGAGCCGTACGTCTCAGAGAAGGGTGTTAAGCTAAGAGAATAAATTCTCCTCCACCAAACAGAAATGTATTTGATAGAAACCAGCTTTATATCTCAAAGTGTAACGTCACACATACAACCATACAAGTCTATTCCGGGTCCGAACAGAACCGAAGGCACTTAAAAGAAGTCCTTGCAAATCCTGATAATCCCTAATCATGTTTAGACTCCCCATCACAAAGGGTGATATAAATCTCTATACCGAGGATCAGCCAGTGCAGAGACATTCGACAGGTAATCCTTTCGTTTTCGAAAATACCCGGTCTTCACCACCGTCTTCAAATGCAATTCCATTCCATCGTATCATTATTCGGAATGGGTTTTATGACATAAAGTCCTCTCCCGGCTAAACCGAATAATGAGTGCTTATTTAAAAACACGTGGATACATAAGTCACAACAAATTTCCATTTATAATCTTTTAAACAAAAGATTCACCCTTAAGATTCGATGTGGGTTTCGGATAACCATTTGGAATCCGACCCTCGGTCGCATCGAAATTCAAATGCCGTTTCAAAGGACAAGTTGTTTAAGCAAACAATTGTAATTCAATTCAGATGTTCACATTCACACAGTAATATATCATAGATATCACAGCTCAATCAAAAACAATTCATATGACAGAGTATCATATCAGAGATATTCAAACAAACCAAGGCATTCAATTCAGGTTTATCAGTCATAAGCAAGATTAATTAATCCCATAATTAAAGTTAATTTAATTAACTCAAAATGAATCAATTACTTATGAATTCATTATCTAATCCTGCTTAATTATCATTAATTAATTACAAACCATTTGATATTAATAAATGAAATTAATTAATCAACCTTAATTATCCATCTTAATTAATTATCCTTAATTAATTAATTATCCCTTAATTAATCACATAAATAAATTAACCTTAAGTTAATTACATAATTAATTAACCCTTAATTAATTATATTAACAAATTAACCCTTTAATTACTTATATTAAGTAATTATCTTATAATCATTTGATTAATTAACCTTTAACTAATTAATTAACTAACCTTTAATCATAAATTAATTAACCTTTAATTAATTAATTAACCTTTAATTAATCACATTAATTAATTAACCTTTAATTGCTTAATTATCCTTTAATTAATTACATTAAGTAAGTAATCCTTTTAATAAATTGCATTGAGTAATTATCCTTTTAATCACTTTCATTAAGTAATTATCCTTAATTACTTACATCAATTAATTATTCTTTAATTAAGTACATTAAGTAATTATTCTTTAATTACTAATTAATGATTCTTTAATCACTTAAGACCTTTATTAATTTAATATAATCCATTTATCTTAATTAACTACTTAATTACCATTTAGGTCTTATTAAATTAAAGCTTGAAATTAGTTTATACAAAATCATTTTAGATCTTCTTGATTAATTAAAGTTTAATATACTTTGAAAACTTGCTTTAAAACTTGCTTTACTTCTTACAACTTGAACATTTCCTATTTCTTAAAACTTATTAGCTTCAAAAGAAAACTCGAGCCATTTCACATTTTTCCCGAGCTCAACCCCGAGACACTCACGCTCCCACCTTTCCTTCGAGACACACACGCAACGTCTTTGAGCAAGACCCGAGGAAAACTTCGTCTTCCCCAAACACCACAACAACCCAGACAACAAACATGCACACGTGCATGTACACGTCGTTCCGATCACCCCTGACCACTGCCGCGACCATCAACACGTCGGCGACCACTCCCTTAGTCAACACGAACACCCAGATCATCGAAACGATCACGAAATCAAAATTGAGCTATGCTATCACTTCCAGGAACACAGACCATCGATGAAATCACCTCGCTCAGATGATCTTGACCACCAGCATCTACTCCGGTGCTATGTCAATGTCGTAAACGCCATTTAAACTCAATCGACCAGACCAGGTTTCAAAACCCTATATCACCGTCGCCCAGTCACCACGGTGGATTATAAATTCACCGTTCATTTTTCCTACGACCATCAACCAACAAGCAACCTCTGGCCAAAACTCCAAGGCTACAGAACCTCGCGATCACCCAGAATTTACCCAAAATGCAATTTTCGTTGTTGCAGGGTATCGACCATTTGCAGTGGTACTCCCATGTCCCCTATCTCGTCCTCTTCTTGCACTCATTCTCACTACCAGTGAATAGTAAGGGAATTTACTGTGGCATATGGACAGGATATCTTAGGGATACTCATTCTAGGGCATTTATATCCATATCTCTAATGAGTCACCTAATGTGTTATACTCCTGAGCTAAAGTATGGTACAACAAAATGGGATAGCATTTGAAGACGGTGATTGAAGACCGAGTATTTTCGAAAATGAAAGGATTTCCTGTTGAATGTCTTTGCACCGAGTTGCTCCGGTATAGAGATTTTGATTACCCTATGTGATGGGGAGTCCGAACGTGATTAGGGAATATCCGGATTTGCAAGAACTTCTTAGAAGTGCCTTCGGTTCCATTCAGACCCAGGATGGACTTGGATGTATGTCTGACATTACACTTTGAGATATAAAGCTGGTTTCTATCAAATATATTTTTGTTGGTGGTGGAGAATTTATTCTCTTAGCTTAACACCCTTCACTGAGACGTACGAGATCAGAGGTTATGTAGTTGATTGTTACTAGTGATACATTCCCAATTTGGTAATGTGGCATGCAAAGTGTTGCCGATCATTTGTTGATTGAAGCATGGCTTTTGTGAAAAGCGTAGCTTTGTGGATGTGACTTCGTCGGACCTCACAACCCAAAATGGTTGAAACAGGAAGGATGCGGCAAGGTTGTTTGGGGGTAGTGCCCTTAGGGTATGTCCATTTCCTTCTCGAAAAAGGTGGTATCATGGTTTGGAGCCCATATACTTAACTTATGTGGTTGCTACAAATTTATTACTTTGTGGTTGTTGGTGTTGAGGATCCTCGGATAAAGGTCGGTAACGACCGGGGATGGCATAATAATGTGTGGAGTTATATAGTTACAGCTTCATTGCACCAGAAGCGTGAGGTAACTCGGCCTTGTGTTGGTAGAGATCCGGTTAGGTTCTCGGGGCGTCCCTCCAAAGGCGTACCCATGTGGCATAGGAAGTTCCTTAGCCTGACCATTTGTTGGAAATCCAAAGAAACAATACGCGCCCTGTACGGTTTTGGTTGTATAACCTGCCATTTACTTATGGTAGTTTCATTTTCCAAAAGCATAGCGGATTTCTTTTTATTCCTTTGTGCAAATAACTATTTTAAGATCTAACACTAGTCCCATGACTGACCTGGAGTTTATTGTTCCCTTTCTTAACTCTGGGTGCCCATAAATTTCCACACGGGCAGCCTAGAGTCAGGTTATCAGTTGTTCTAGAGCGAAGTCAGAAAAGTATGCTGTGGAGATCAGGAGGCGAGCTGGATGGCGAGAAGTACTTCCATATATTATTATCATTCCGCTGTGTATTCAATCCTATGGGCAGGTTATTATAACTGCCAGTGTTGTGTGTTGTTGTTGTAAACTCTGATGATGTATTATATGAACTGATATAGTTCTTTTGTTTAAAGATTATTCATTTATCTATTATATATTGTTCCGCTGCGAATGTGAGATTCTGTTATTGTTTCTGTTTCTTCTTCTATCTTCTTCTTCTTTAACACTAATGGTTTGGTTTTTCGGCATTCGATTGTTCGGCATTTAATATAGTGGACGTATTGATGTCGATTTTCGAAAGTCGAAAAATCGGGTCGGTACAAAGTCGTATCAGAGAAATTGGTTAAGCGACAACCTTGGCTCTGGTGGGGATTACTCATTAGAGATAGAGTCAGTAGTACTCTAGAATGAGTGTGAGTGTAATAATAGATATGAGCGCGTATTTATTAGTGAATATAAAAAAAATTGTTTTGTATTGTGTTGACTTATCGGTTGATTGTTTATAGATTCTGGTCGGTTCAGTTTAGCCAACTGTATCGATAGGGGTTTCTAAACTCTTAAACAAGATAAACTGACACAGTATTATTTTAAAATAGGGTAAATGAAATAATTTTACCCAAACTATTTTTGTATAGAAAAGAAATCATTTTTCGTAAATTATTATAGTATATGGTTGCTTGATTGTTAGGAAGTGATAATATTAAATTATTATCATTGTTGTATGGAAATTAAATAAGGAATTGAAATCATAACTAAAATCTAAGAAATAAATTCATATACAAATGGGATTTGTAAATGTAAATTGTGAATGTGATTTATAATTTGAAATAGAATTCCACAGTAATATTTGAAAATAGATTGAAAGGATTTGGGGTTTAAGATTTGGGAAATTTAAATTCTTTTGAGTTTGAAAATAATTTTCAAAGGTTTGGAAAAATAATGGTGAAATTATTTGGGAAATATTTTTAAATTGGATTTGAAATCTGGTGGAGTTTGGAATTAAAAATATTTGAAAAATGTTTTTGAAGGGATAAAAGCACTAAACTCTTTTCGGTCGCTGGAAAATAATTTCGGTGATGACTGCAGCATCATCGGTGTTCATTTTCGAGTTTCCAAGAGAGGAATTGCGGCCCAATTTATTTTAAAAAAAATTGAAGTTGTTTGCGAAATTGAGTTTGATCTTAGATATAATTAATTTCAAAGATGATTTTGGAAAGACTCTAGAATCTTATTAAAAAATAGTTATGGAATAATAAATAAGTTTGAAAACTTAGAAAATTCAAATTTAAACTGAAATTAACTTGAGTTAATTTGAATAAAGGTAAATTTGAGAAGTAAGTCTAGTAGACTAAATGGATTGGAATAAAATTTATTAAGGTGGAAAATAAATTGTAAACGAATAAATAAATTTACAATTGCAAGCAAATGAAATTGAAACTGAATGTTGAAATTTGTTTTGAATTTGTAAGTAAATGAAATTGAAGCCGAATATTGGAAATTGAATTTGATCTGTGATAAACAAAGTGAAGTGGAAAATTTGTCAAGTTGGATCAAATGAAGCAAAGTATTGAAATAAAATTAGCAAGTGAAACTAATTGAAGGAATGACAAATTTAATATTGTTTGAAACAAATTGAATTAAAAGTAAATTGAATTCATGTGGAATCGGAAATCCAGTTAAACATAAGTGTTTATAAACCAAAATGGTGAATTTCTTAAGTAAAATTTAGAATTGAGGAAATATTCTAAGTTAATAAGTGAATGAGAATTAAACTGCAAGTAGTAAAATGGTGATTGTAAATAATTGGATAGAAATGAAAGTAAATATGAATAAAAGAAAAGAAAATTGATATAGCTAATAATCAATTGGAATAAAATATGTAGGATGTACGTATATTATTTTATTCGCATAACGATTTGATCCAGAATTCGAGCACAAAATTTCGAGATAATTATATCGATCCGAGTTGGGATTTTTCACTCCATTTTCAACGGCGAACCCTGGATATGAATTTTTGGTTGATTCTGGAAATTCTCTATCATAGTTTGTGGCTATGCAAGGAGAATGATGGTTTCTGATCAAGAAACAAGATCTGAGTCCGCACTAGGACGTCGGGTGAACGATACTAGTTCGGAAGTGAAATTGTGTGATCGAGTGAGCGATCGAATTTGATATTGCGTATGAATGATATGTGTACATCGTACGGGTTAAGTACAACAAATATTGAAAAGTTTGTAATTGAATTGAACAAAATGATTTTGAATGTTGTAATAGGACATTGTTGCTAAGTAGTATACAAGTGTTTTAAAAGGAAAAGGGAACTGGATTTTTGATTTCGGAGATAAAATTTAATTGCTCGACAAAAGGTATGTATTTAAATTTCAATATAAAATTTGATCCTTTTCTAACACTTGGCCATTTGTTTTCTTTTGAAATCTGGGGGCCCATTGTGGCATTTTGTAGTCGTACCGAGTTAGCCGCGCAAAGGAGACGCTGGCGAAATTTTTTCAAAATTTAGAGAGTTAGAAAATTTTTGAGAAATTTGGATAAATTAAAATTTGAATTTAAATTTGAATTGTTGAGAAAATAATATTGTTGGGAACTTATGATTGAGTTTGGGAAGTTAGGAAGAATACTAGTGCCTTTAATGAAAAAGATTGTTTTGAAAAGTTGATAAAACCGTTTGGTTTTGGGAAAAATAATGAACGGGTTGGAGCATTCTTCTTAACTAGTAATTTCGGGACGAAATTCTTTTAAGGGGGAAAGAATGTGACGACCCAGAATTTTAGACATTTGAAATAGAAATATTTAATTAATTTTAAATATTTGGAAGATAAATTAACTTGAATTTCAAATATCAGGATTTATTTGGCAATTAAATTATTAAATTTAATTATTGAAACTGGGAAAAATATTTAATCTTCAGTTTTATGCCTGTTAAAAATATTTTAAAGGCTTAGAAAATTCATATTGATAATACTGGAGATAATAGAACTTTTGAAATTGAATTTGAAAGCGATTTGTTCAGTTTTAAATTTATATCGTTCAAATCGATATTTGAAAATAGCCATCCGAGGCATTGTCTTAGAATTCGATCAAACTAGTTCCGTTGGATCCATAATATTGTATCATTATCGGATTTCAATTTTCGTAGCATTCGGAGTTGTCGTGTGATCGTACAGTTTGTAAACGTGCTAAAATCTATATCGAAAATTCAGTTTAATAACTGGGTCCAAAAAGCTATCTTCTCCATACGATTGAATTAGGACTCGAAACCTTTTCCATTGTGTTCAAAATAGGGGTTTAACATTATAAACGCCTAGCGGCACGCCTTGATAGGGATTCGTGATTTTAAGTTACGATTTCGAGACAATTTGAATTCAAAATATAATATATATATATATATATATACATATATGTTTAATATAATAATGTTTTCACCAGGAAAATTAAACACGTATCTTGCCTTTCAGCACGTGTTCTTCTCGGTGTAAACATGCGTCTCTCCTAAAAAATAAAAATAAAATAAAAGAGCCAAGCATGTTTAAAACGATCGAATCCCTTTCCTTCCAGAATCGATTCACGAAAATAAAAATATAATAAACAAAGAAGATCTATTCATCCTCCCTCTGTTCGAAATTCCCCTTCATCTTTTCAATTCGTTCGAATCAATCAAACGCAATGGAAGCTCTCGACCGAACGAGGGCGGAGGATAGGGAGGTACGTCGAATCGATTTGGTTCATGGAGGGGTTTCGCATCACATACTCGAAGGTCGGCTGCATCGTTGGGGCTCGTTCTCGAGCACGAGGTTGTGAGGGAGACAACATCGCGAACGTGAGTTAGGGCTCGAGTGAGCTGCGTGTTGTCAGGGAAGGCTAGCGTGGGGAGACTCGAGGATCGAACGGCAGGTGGGCTTTCGTTGCTGGAAGAAGCTCGGCGATGTGAGGCGCTCATACGAGTGTTGATGGAGGGGGGTCACGTTTCGGCAATGTCAGAGGGTTGCCGAAGCCTGGGTTCACCTGTGACGCCCCACCTCTATACCCACGCTAGCCAAGAACACTACGGTGTAATGCTGTCAACTAGCACGGAGATAAGGCTGTTGAGGAGCGACCATCCATGTAACTTCTTTGAGCGAGCACCGATATGTCAGATAGTATAGAATGAGCTTCATTTAAGGAGGAAGTCCGACATACCGATACAAACCCAAAGCTATCACACAGTGGCTATAAATAATCTTCGAAAACAAACATAGAAATAAACATAACATAAATCAGTCACAGACATCCATATCACAAAGGCGGAAGAAGATATGAATATATATATAACGCATGAAAGTGTACATCAGAGTAGTGGTCAGAAAGATCCACGATAATACAAAAGAATAACAACACATGCTATACAAAAGAATAAGTACACTACATAGAGTCTACATCTCAAATGTGTACATCCAAAAACTACTAATCTAAGTAGTTAGCCAAAAGTCAGAATAATCCTGAAGGGAAGTCAAGCAGAAGCACCTGTAACATCTCGGTCTGACCCGAGTATTATTTATAAGAAAATAATAAATGGATTAGTCTAGCTATAAATATCAGATGATATGGTACAAAGTAAAAGACATGGCATGGACATGTAACAACCATAATGGCATACTACTATAAGTATGTAATTGAAAATCAACAAGAGATTAATCAATATCACAAGAATCTTCTCAAAGATAAAATAGGGTATCATACCCTAAACCTGTATTCATAACAAGTCAATGACACACAAATTCACCGATGCACAAAAATTGATAAAGCTTATCAATGGAAATTACGAAAATTGGTGAAACACAAAATTCCAGAAATCATCACAAGAAATCCAGAAATCACAAGAAGGGGGAGGCCTATCACAAAATGGGAGTATGAAAACTCACCAACACGTGTATTACAAGACGGAAAGCTATTCCATGGTTGCTAACCATTTTCACTAGAACGGCCCGAAGACCATGAGTCAAAACTCCACTAAAATGGCCCGAAGACCGTGGGGCGCTACCCCACATATGTGATGGTGAAACATCACACAAACGGAGTTTACTCTCCCTCGTAGACAAAGAGACATCGCACAATTGCTAGTCTAAATCAAATCACAAAAATGATCGTCATGATCATCAAGAAGTGTCAATCGCACCAAGCTAGTAAATATATGAGTTTAGCTTCATGTCCCATAACCACTTGCTTAACTTAAATATTTACGAACAAGCTGTAAATCTTCACTAGAAAATTGTCACAAAAGGTTCAATCGAACAAGTCCAAGAATTAACCGACGAAGTGAACGCAAGTGTTTCATACCACTCGTTTTACTAAGCCGTTTAATTAGATTTCTCATCCGAGTGAGGTAAAGACTTGTATATACTAGTAGATTGGAAAATGGTTTTAGGAAAAGAGCTTTGTAGTAAAATAGTGTTGAAATCGCTTTGATGAAAGAGTTTTGATATTCACTACTAGTATTGAAGCCTTCACATTTTTAAAATGACAAGTCACAAAACGATTGTTGAAACAAATCGCATCACAAAATTTCACATTCGAAGACGTGAGAAAAATCCAAGGAAATCGTTCCAAAGCCATCATAGTAGAAATATACTTGCGACCAAACGTGGTCAAATTAAAGTGCAACGGCTTTAAGTCAAATAGGTCGAACGACCTAAGGGTTTTAATGTCGTGCGACCTAACAGAAGAACAGGTCGAGCGACCTAGTGAAATACAGGTCATACGACCTAAGTGTAAATAGGCAAGCGACCTATAAGAGCACAGCCTAACTATGGCGCGACCTAGCAGGGTGATCGACCTAAGGGTTATAAGGTTCAACGACCTAAGTGGTTGTGAGATAGAGCGACCTAAGGGGTATAAGGTCCAACGACCTAAGTGAAGCAAGGCCTAACGACCTAAGGAAAAGAGACTCGCGACCTAAAGCGAACGACCTAACGGGTCACGAGACGCTTCAATGGTCAAGCGACCTAGTGTGGAACGACCTAACCGAGCAGCCCATGGTGAAGAGACCTAGAGGCCAGTGATCTAAAGTGGCAATGGGTCAAGCGACCTAACGGAAGCAAGACAAGCGACCTAAGGAGCACGCGACCTATCAGGGGCGAGCGACCTAACACGAAACAGGCCAAGCGACCTATACTCAAACGTCCTATACGAGTGACCTATGACCTAAGTGTTAGCGACCTAGGATTTTCACACGACCTAACGTCCAGAACGACCTAAATGCAAACATAGGCCCTTCCACGCGAGCGAGCTAGCAATACAGAGCGGCCTAACTGCAGGAAATTGCTAATAACTCGAAAATTTTGGGTTTTCCACCAATTCAATTCACACCAAAAGCAAATGCACACATAATAATGATAGGAATTCATTCCCAACTGTCCAAGATAGTTATAGGCAAGGATGTGAGATAAAAATCTCACCTTTTCCATGAAATTGATGATGGAGATCTTAAGAGTAAAGCAAGAATCAACCACAAGCTTGAATCTATGTTCTTCACTTTGAATTTGGAGTTGATGTTGGATTAGCAATGAAGACTTGAGCTTGGAATTTTAATTTCCCATTCCCTCCACCATTTTTGAAGAAGCTTTGATGTTTTAGAAATGAAGAATGAAGTGGTGAAGAGAAGGAAGGGGTTGGGCTGAGTTAACAAGTGGTTCAGCCCAAACTAAAGGTCCAAAGCAAAAAGTGACGAAAATTCCGCTATCTCAAAACATATCGAAGTTTACACTTAAAAAGATTGTAAACGTCATTTTGAACTCAATGGGAGTGGTCTCGAGTCCTAATTTGACCGTATGCAAAAAGTAGCTTTTCGGACCAAAATCCGATTAACGATAAAATATTTAAATAAAATATTTAAATATAAAATCGATAAATATGCGGGTTGTTACAGACTCCCCTCCTTAAAGAAATTGCGTCCTCGCAATATATAAGATGGAAATAAAAAGTAACAACCATAAAAGCATATTAACACAAAAGAAATTGGAAATAAGAAGTTTACCTCAAAGAGCATGAGAAAGTAATTCCGGATGTGTACGCTCGATGAATTCTCTAGACTCCCAAGAGCAATTCTTAGGATTTGAGGACCATTGAACTTTAACAAGCGGAACATCTTTATTTCGAAGTCGTTTGATCTCCGAAGCAATAATTCGAACAAGATGCTGCTCATAAGTTAAATTAGGTGAAACTTCAATCTCTTCCACAACACCGGGCTCAAGAATAGAATCGGAATCCCGAAGGCACTTCCGTAATTGAGAAACGTGAAACACGTCATGCATGGAAGAAAACTGAGCCGGTAAAGAAAGGCGATAAGCCATGGAACCAATACGTTCAGTGATAGGAAATGGCCCAATGTATCGAGGCGCTAACTTTCCCGATCGACTAAAACGTACAACACCCTTCATAGGTGAAACACGAATAAACACAAGATCTCCCACAGAAAATTCTAATTTTCTTCGGTTATCGGCATAGGATTTTTGTCTACTCTGGGCTTCTTTCATCCTATGTCGAATAAGTTCAATCTTTTCTGTGGAATCACGAATAAAATCTGGTCCTAAAACCAGCTTCTCACCGGCCTCAAGCCAACAAGAAGGAGATCAGCATGGCCTACCATAGAGTGCCTCGAAAGGAGCCATACCAATACTAGATTGGAAGCTGTTATTATAGGAAAATTCAACAAGTGAAATATGATCTTCCCAACTTCCACCAAAGTCAAGCACATAAGAACGAAGAAGATCTTCAAGTGTTTGATTCACACGCTCAGTTTGTCCATCGGACTGGGGGTGATAAGCGGTGCTAAAATTAAGCTTTGTTCCCAAAGCTTTTTGAAGACTCTTTCAGAATCCACTAGTAAACAATGGATCTCGATCACTAATAATGGAAGAAGGAACTCCATGCAGTTTAACAATTTCTTTGATAAAGAGTTTGGCCAGAAGAGGAACAGTTCGGTTCGACCGAACCGGAATAAAATGGGCAGATTTAGTAAGTCTGTCAACGATCACCCATAAACTATTATGACCCTAACGAGAACGGGGAAGGCCATCTATAAAATCCATGGAAATTTGATCCCATTTCCAAACTGGAATTTCCAATGGTTGCAATAACCCACCAGGCCTTTGATGTTCAGCCTTAACAAGTTGGCAAGTCATGCAACACTTAACAAAGTTAGCGATATCAGATTTCATTCCCTCCCAGTAATAAAGTCGCTTCATATCTGCGTACATTTTACTGCTACTAGGATGAATGGAATATTTGGAATGATGATAATCTTCTAGAATATCTTTACGAAGATCTCCAGTATTTGGTACGATAAGTCTACCAAATTTTCGAATGCCGCCATGAAAATCGATATCAAAGTCTTTCAAACCTTCAATATCGGTTTTATCCCTAATATTCTGGCTAAGAAGAGCCAATTCAGGATCTAGCTTTTGAGCTTCAAGATTGCGGTCCAAAAGAGAAGGACGAGCCTCAAGGCTACATAAAACAAGAGATGAACATAAATCGGAGACGCGATCTCGAATTTCACAAGTGGATAAAACCTCGAGATCCCTCCATTCGGATATCATCATAGAAACAACTGCTTGTTGCTTGTGACTAAGTGCATCGGCAACTCGATTTCCCTTTCCGGGAGTATAAAGGATATCAAGATCATAAGAGGCAAGGAACTCGAGCCAACGCTGTTGACGCAAATTAAGTTCCTTTTGAGAAAATAAATATTTCAAAGACTTATGATCTGTATAAAGTATAAATTCCTCTCCCAAAAGATAGTGTCGCCAAATTTGAAGGGCGAAAACGATAGCCACGAGTTCCAAATCATGTGTGGCATATCTAGTCTCAGCCGGCTTCAATTGCCTATAAGCATAAGCAATAACACGTTCTTTCTGCATAAGAATGGCACCCAAACCAACGCGACTAGCGTCGGTATAAACAACAAAATCTTGGTTCCCTTCGGGAATAACAAGAATAAGAGCATCAGAAAGGAGTTCTTTTAATTTCTGAAAAGAAGTTTCACATTTGTCCGACCAAATGTATTTAACACCTTTCTTGGTTAAGCCAGTAAGAGGCACGACAATCTTAGAAAAGTCTTTTATGAAGCGGCAGTAATAACCTGCCAATCCGAGAAAGCTACGGATTTCAGTCACGCTCTCTGGTCTCTTCCAATTTTGGATTGCTTCAATCTTTGAAGGATCCACTGATATTCCGGATTCGGAAATAATATGACCGAGAAACTTCACACTAGATTGCCAAAAGTGGCATTTGGAAAATTTTGCTTTTTGTTGATTGCTCCTAAGAGTTTCCAATACAATTCGAAGATGCTTTTCATGTTCCTCTTCGGTTTTCGAATACACAAGAATATCATCAATATAGATGAGGACAAATCGATCGAGGAAATCTTTGAAAACTCGATTCATAAGGTCAACGAAATAAGCCGGAGCATTCGTTAAACCGAATGGCATAACTAGCCATTCATAAGATCCATAACGAGTACAGAATGAAGTCAAAGGAATATTATCCTCTGCAATGCGAAGCTGATGAAAACCGGTAGCCAAGTCCAATTGTGAAAAGACTCTAGCACCACTAAGCTGATCAAACAGATCATCAATCCGAGGTAAAGGATATTTATTCTTAATAGTAAGATCATTAAGCTTGCGGTAGTCGACGCAAAGCCTAAGTGTTCCATCGGACTTATTTACGAAAATAGATGAAGCTCCCCAAGGCGAGGAACTAGAGCGAATAAGTTGCTTCGTCTCCAACTCGGATAGTTGTTTGCGCATCTCTTCATTCTCCTTATTGGACATGCGATAAGGAGGACGGGTAATAGGTTGAGCTCCAGGTATAAGATTAATTTTGAACTCAATTGCTCGCTTAGGTGGTAATCCTAAAACGGGCTCAAAGATGTCGGAAAATTCACGAACGACGCGAATAAGAGAAATGACATCTTCCTCATCATCATTATCATTATCACGAGGATTTAAAGAATATAAAGATGCAACCAAAGCAGAATCCGAATCTTTAAGAACAATAGAAATTTGATTAACAGATTGTGGATGACGGAGATAAATAGTCCGCTCAGGACATAGGATATGAGCTTCATAACGATTAAGCCAATCCATACCCAAAATCATTCCAAAGCCTAAGTAACGCATGACATGCAAATCGGCTAGGAAAGAAAAATCACACAAAATAATCTCGACGTCTTTACAAAGCAAACTAAGAGTTGCGGATCCACCAACCGGATTCGCAATTCTTAGAGAAGTCATTAAAGCAACAACATTTAGAGAAAAAGTGTCTACAAGTTCCTTTTATATAAAAGAATGGGATGCACCCGTATCAAAGAGAACTCTAATAGGTTGATCATGAAATATAATAATGCCGTCAAGGACAGAATGAGACATACATTGACCGCGAAATGTGTTGCCAGGGGCTTGAGCCACATTAAGCTTTCCCTCCTTCTTGCCCTGAAGTCTGGGGCATAAATGTATATAATGATCCGGGCTTTTACAGTAGCGACAAGAACGGGGCTTTGAACACTTGTTTGCAAAATGGTCCTTAGAACCACAGTTATAGCATTGCCCAGAACTAGGGGTAGAATTATTTGCTGTCGGAGGTGCAGGTTTCCCCTTTTTGTTGGGATAAGGACCTTTGAATTTGTTTGGCCTCTTCTTGTTGTTGAAGTTTGGTTTGGAAGCCACAACTTCAACATCACTGTCCTTATCAGCCTCTTCAAGACGAAGAGCGATATCAATGAGTTGGTCGAAAGAAACTTCTAATTTTAGAAGTAATGGCTTCTTGAGATTCTTGTTTAAGCCATAGACGAATCTCTGGTTCTTCTTCAATGGGGTGTTGATGTATTCTACCCCATATTTGGACAGTGACTCGAAGGATGCGACATAATCTGTCACAGAGGATTCACCTTGAACAAGGTCTATAAAACGTCGAGCCAATGTCACTTTCTCTGCTTCTGGTACGAATTTTAATTCGAAGCATTCCCGGAATTGCTCCCAGGTGAGATCCTCTTCATTAATCTCAGAAATAAGAAGTTCATACCAATCCAATGCTCTTTCTTGGAGCATACTGGAGGCCACCTGAACACGGTGAAGATCGACAAGATTCATGCGAGAAAAGATTCGATCGCATGTTCTTAACCAAGCCTGGACCTCGATAATAGTTTCGGAACCTTTGAATGGTTTCCCACCCAAGTTGGTATAATCGTTGCACAAGCGTGCAAACCCAGACTGAGGATGAGTAGGCACCTGATTAGGACCGGCTGCCTGAGCATTCTTTACTAAATCAAGAAGCTGTTGAGCAGCCATAAAAACTCCATCCTGGGGAGTGACAGTAGATGGTCCGGCTCTAGGACGACCTGGTCTAGACATTCTCTCCTTTAAGAAAGAGAGAAGAAGAAAAGTTATTCTCCAAATAAATATCAAGCAAATCTTGATAGATAAAACAAGGATTCGTAGAAGGAAATAGGATAAATTGGTTCGGAGACTCGAATTAAATCCTAAGGCACGACTCCTAAGTTGGACTTAGGACGATGATCCTAGTTAAGTTATTCTACATTGTTCCGAAGTTTGGCTCCGATACCAAGCTGTGACGCCCCACCTCTATACCCACGCTAGCCAAGAACACTACGTTGTAATGCTGTCAACTAGCACGGAGGATAAGGCTATTGAGGAGCGACCATCCATGTAACTTCTTTGAGCGAGCACTGATATGTCAGATAGTATAGAATGAGCTTCATTTAAGGAGGAAGTCCGACATACCGATACAAACCCAAAGCTATCACACAGTGGCTATAAATAATCTTCGAAAACAAACATAGAAATAAACATAACATAAATCAGTCACAGACATCCATATCACAAAGGCGGAAGAAGATATGAATATATATATATAACACATGAAAGTGTACATCAGAGTAGTGGTCAGAAAGATCCACGATAATACAAAAGAATAGCAACACGTGCTATACAAAAGAATAAGTACACTACATAGAGTCTATATCTCAAATGTGTACATCCTAAAACTACTAATCTAAGTAGTTAGCCAAAAGTCAGAATAATCCTGAAGGGAAGTCAAGCAGAAGCACCTGTAACATCTCGGTCTGACCCGAGTATTATTTATAAGAAAATAATAAACGGATCAGTCTAGCTATAAATATCAGATGATATGGTACAAAGTAAAAGACATGGCATGGACATGTAACAACCATAATGGCATACTACTATAAGTATGTAATTGAAAATCAACAAGAGATTAATCAATATCACAAGAATCTTCTCAAAGATAAAATAGGGTATCATACCCTAAACCTGTATTCATAACAAGTCAATGACACACAAATTCACCAATGCACAAAAATTGATAAAGCTTATCAATGGAAATCACGAAAATTGGTGAAACACAAAATTCCAGAAATCATCACAAGAAATCCAGAAATCACAAGAAGGAGGGAGGCCTATCACAAAACGGGAGTATGAAAACTCACCAACACGTGTATCACAAGACGGAAAGCTATTCCATGGTTGCTAACCATTTTCACTAGAACGGCCCGAAGACCATGAGTCAAAACTCCACTAAAATGGCCCGAAGACCGTGGGGCGCTACCCCACATATGTGATGGTGAAACATCACACAAACGGAGTTTACTCTCCCTCGTAGACAAAGAGACATCGCACAATTGCTAGTCTAAATCAAATCACAAAAATGATCGTCATGATCATCAAGAAGTGTCAACCGCACCAAGCTAGTAAATATATGAGTTTAGCTTCATGTCCCATAACCACTTGCTTAACTTAAATATTTACGAACAAGCTGTAAATCTTCACTAGAAAATTGTCACAAAAGGTTCAATCGAACAAGTCCAAGAATTAACCGACGAAGTGAACGCAAGCGTTTCATACCACTCGTTTTACTAAGCCGTTTAATTAGATTTCTCATCCGAGTGAGGTAAAGACTTGTATATACTAGTAGATTGGAAAACGGTTTTAGGAAAAGAGCTTTGTAGTAAAATAGTGTTGAAATCGCTTTGATGAAAGAGTTTTGATATTCACTACTAGTATTGAAGCCTTCACATTTTTAAAATGACAAGTCACAAAACGATTGTTGAAACAAATCGCATCACAAAATTTCACATTCGAAGACGTGAGAAAAATCCAAGGAAATCAGTTCCAAAGCCATCATAGTAGAAATATACTTGCGATCAAACGTGGTCGAATTAAAGTGCAACGACTTTAAGTCAAATAGGTCGAACAACCTAAGGGTTTTAATGTCGTGCGACCTAACAGAAGAACAGGTTGAGCGACCTA
Source organism: Allium fistulosum (assembly GCA_030737815.1). NCBI lineage: Eukaryota > Viridiplantae > Streptophyta > Magnoliopsida > Asparagales > Amaryllidaceae > Allium > Allium fistulosum. Next base: position 363,025,340 of record CM060904.1, read on the forward strand.
GTGAAATACAGGTCATACGACCTAAGTGTAAATAGGCAAGCGACCTATAAGAGCACAGCCTAACTGTGGCGCGACCTAGCAGGGTGAGCGACCTAAGGGTTATAAGGTCCAACGACCTAAGTGGTTGTGAGGTCGAGCGACCTAAGGGGTATAAGGTCCAACGACCTAAGTGAAGCAAGGCCTAACGACCTAAGGAAAAGAGACTCGCGACCTAAAGACTCGCGACCTAAAGACTCGCTACCAAAAGCGAACGACCTAACGGGTCACGAGATGCTTCAATGGTCAAGCGACCTAACCGAGCATCCCATGGTGAAGCGACCTAGAAGCCAGCGATCTAAAGTGGCAATGGGTCAAGCGGCCTAACGGAAGCAAGACAAGCGACCTAAGGAGCACGCGACCTATCAGGGTCGAGCGACCTAACACGAAACAGGCCGAGCGACCTAAAATGGCAATGGGTCAAGCGACCTAACACAAAACAGACCGAGCGACCCATACTCAAACGTCCTATACGAGCGACCTACGACCTAAGTGTTAGCGACCTAGGATTTTCACGCGACCTAACGTCCAAAACGACCTAAATGCAAATAGAGGCCCTTCCACGCGAGCGAGCTAGCAATACAGAGCGGCCTAACTGCAGGAAATTGCTAATAACTCGAAAATTTTGGGTTTTCCACCAATTCAATACACACCAAAAGCAAATGCACACATAATAATGATAGGAATTCATTCCCAACTGTCCAAGATAGTTATAGGCAAGGGTGTGAGATAAAAATCTCACCTTTTCCATGAATTGATGATGGAGAGCTTAAGAGCAAAGCAAGAATCAACCACAAGCTTGAATCTACGTTCTTCACTTTGAATTTGGAGTTGATGTTGGATTAGCAATGAAGACTTGAGCTTGGAATTTTAATTTCCCATTCCCTCCACCATTTTTGAAGAAGCTTTGATGTTTAGAAATGAAGAATGAAGTGGTGAAGAGAAGGAAGGGGTTGGGCTGAGTTAACAAGTGGTTCAGCCCAAACTAAAGGTCCAAAGCAAAAAGTGACGAAAATTCCGCTATCTCCAAACATATCGAAGTTTACACTTAAAAAGATCGCAAACGTAATTTTGAACTCAATGGGAGTGGTCTCGAGTCCTAATTTGACCGTATGCAAAAAGTAGCTTTTCGGACCAAAATCCGATTAACGATAAAATATTTAAATATAAAATCGATAAATATGCGGGTTGTTACTGAACCTTTTGTTGTGGAGGTCAAAAATTGAGAAACAAGCCGGAATGGAAAATGGATTGCATGCATAGTTAAGGTGAGATCTTCTCACTCAATTGAAATTGATAGAAGTTAAATTATAGATTGATTGTTTGGTTGTGATAGTATATATGATAGTAGTATATATATATTTGGAGTGATTGATTTCCCGCATTATATAGCGGATGAGACCCTATGCACCGCATAATAGCGGATGATATTATATAATCCCATATACCGTGATATTCCACCTCGAAGTGGAATTGGTATTTTATTGTTGTGCTAACATCTGTGGATGCAAGGAAACAGGTTGGAGGGATCCAACTGGATTCCTCACATTGTTGAGTTTATTTGTATATGTTTTGATGTGATTATTGATAATCCATGAATGATTATATTGGTGATTGAAATTTATTGAAGGCTATGGTTTGGCCGAATATATTTAGGTATTTTAAAATACCAGGATATATAATTGGATTTTTGAAAATTAAAGTAAAGATTTATTTTAAAAGGTAATAAATTTTTGGAAATCAATTTGGAATTTGATTTGGTGTTTGAAAGTAAATATTTGGAAATCGATTTGAAAATTGTATATCAATGGATATTTGGAAATGTAAATTCACAATGGGAATTTATAAAGGAATGGGTTATTTGTTTTAAAAATAAATATTATTTTATTTAAAAAGTGTGGAAAGAAATTACGGATTTGGAATGTAAATTGAAATAAGTCAAGAAGGATTTATTAATTGATTTAAATGGATCATTTTGAAATGGAAAGTGTATTTTCACTGGAAAGCCGAGTATGTTTTCAAACTAGCTGATAAATATAAATTGAAAGTTTTAAGGATGGTTTTAAAAAGGATACTTTGGAGATATTATTTTCTTAAGTTGTTTTTAAATCTTTAAAGTAAAGATTTATTTGGTTAATTATAGAAGTGATTATTTCAAAGATCAAATGGAGATTTGATTTAGAAAATGGATATTTAAATAATTATACTCTATCTAATAATTTCATTTTTAAAATTAGTTTGGGCTTGAAATTTATATGAGATATTAGTATAATATTTTCATAACTAATATTTTAGATAAAGTGTTTAAAAATAATTTTTATCTCAAGTGTTTCCAAATATACATATACTTTTGGATAAGTGTTTTAAATTATTCAGACTCGGCGAATCTTCAGTGGAAATAAATAACATTTGGAAATTTATTCCGCAAAAGAACAGTGATTTGAAATTGGTTTTCAAAGTGTTGAAGTGTTAAAATATATCTTGCAAAGATATAAAGTGTGTCTTTGTGGATGAGACTTCGTCGGACCTCACAACCCGAAATAGTCGAAACAAGAAGGATGCGGCAAGGTTGTTTGGGGGTAGCGCACTTAGGGTATGTCCATTTCCTTCTGGAAAAAGGTGGTATCATGGTATGGAGCCCAGCTACTTAACTTATGTGGTTGCTGCAAATTTATTACTTTGTGGTTGTTGGTGTTGAGGATCCTCGGATAAAGGTCGATAACGACCGGGGATGGCATACTCGTGTGTGGAGTTATCTAGTTACAGCTTCATTGCACCAGAAGCGTGAGGTAACTCGGCCTTGTGTTGGTAGAGATCCGGTTAGGTTCTCGGGGCATCCCTTCAGAGGCGTACCCATGTGGTGTAGGAAGTTCCTTAGCCTGATCATTTGTTGGAAATCGAAAGAAACAATATGAGCCCTGTACGGTTTAGTTGTATAACCTGCCATTTACTTATGGTAGTTTCATTTTCCAAAAGCATAGCGGATTTTTTTATTCCTTTGTGCAAATAACTGTTTTAAGATTTCACACCAGTCCTATGACTGACCTGGAGTTTATTGTTCCCTTTCTAAACTCTGGATGCCCATAATTTTCCACACGGGCAGCCTATAGTCAGGTTATCAGTTGTTCTAGAGCGAAGTCAGAAAAGTATGCTGTGGAGATCAGGAGGCGAACTGGAAGGCGGGACGTACTTCCGTATACTATTATCATTCTGCTGTGTATTCAATCATATGGGCAGGTTATTATAACTGCCAATATTGTGTGTTGTTGTTGTAATACTCTGATTGTGTAATGTATAAACAGATATAGTTGTTTGCTTTAAAGATTATTCATTTATCTATCATATATTGTTCCGCTGCGATTGTGAGATTCTGATATTGTTTATTTTTCTTCTTCTTTCTTCTTCTACCTCTTTCTTCTTTAACCCTAATGATTCGGTTTTCCGGCATTCGATGGTTCGGCATTTGATACAGTGGGCGTATTGATATCGACTTTCGGAAGTTGAAAAATCGGGTCGTTACAGAGTACTAGTGATATATTCCCAATTTGGTAATGTGGCGGTAACTTGCTATTGAACATGGTAGCTATAGTAGGCATACTACGAAATGTGTATGCTGGTTAAGATTGATATTATACTTTCGAAATGTTTTCCACACTAGGCACTAATGATAATATTAAAAGATTTTGCGTATCAAGCATGTTTGACTATCATAAGGAGAAATCTCCTCCAATTCTGCGTTTGCATTGTGTATGTCGCGGGAGGCCTTATGGTAGTTTCATTTTCCAAAAGCATAGTGGATTTCTTTTTATTCCTTTGTTCAAATAACTGTTTTAAGATCTCACACCAGTCCCATGACTGACCTGGAGTTTATTGTTCCCTTTCTAAACTCTGGGTGCCCATAATTTTCCACACGGGCAGCCTAGAGTCAGGTTATCATTATTCTGGAGCGAAGTCAAAAAAGTATGCTATGGAGATCAGGAGCAAGCTGGATGGCGAGACGTATCACTTATACTATGTATTATCCGCTGCGTATGAGTTGGTGTAAGTTCAGTTTCATGTGAGCAAGTTATAATGTCTGCCAGTGTTGAATTAGGTTGTTGTAAACTCTGATGATGTATTGTAATAACATATATGTTTTTTTTAAAGATTATTCATTTGTCTATTATATATTGTTCCGTTGCGAAATGTGAGATTCTGATATTGTTTCTGTTTCTTCTTCTTTCTTCTTCTACCTCTTTCTTCTTTAACCCTAATGATTCGGTTTTCCGGCATTCGATGGTTCGGCATTTGATATAGTGGGCATATTGATGTCGAATTTCGGAAGTCGAAAAATCGGGTCGTTACAAAGTGGTATCAAAGCAATTGGTTAAGCGACAACCTTGGCTCTAGTGGGGATTACTCCTTAGAAATAGAGTCAGTGGTACTCTAGAATAAGTGTGAGTGTAATAATAGATATGAGCGCGTATTTGTTAGTGAATATAAAAAAAATTGTTTTGTATTGTGTTGACTTATCGGTTGATTGTTTATAGATTCTGGTCGGTACAGTCTGGACAACTGTATCGATAGGGGTTTCTAAACTCTTAAACAAGATAAACCAAAACAGTATTGTTTTAAAAATAGGGTAAATGAAATAATTTTATCCAAATTATTTTTGTATATTAAAGGAAATAATTTTTGAAAATTATTATAGTATATAAATCAAAACCAAAGGTTAAGAAATAAATTTATATACAAATGAAGTTTATAAATATGAATTATAAATGTAATTTATAATTGAAAATGAAATAGAATTCCAAAGAAATATTTGAAAATAAATTAAAAGGATTTGAAATTTTGAGATTTGGGAAATTTAAATCCCTTTTTAATTTGAAAACGATTTTTTAAAAGTTTTGGAAAATATTTTGAGTTGGGTTTGAAATCTGGTGGAGTTTGAAATCAAGAATATTTGAAAATGTTTTTGAAGGGATAAAAGCACTAAACTCTTTTCGGTCGCTGGAAAATAATTTCGGTGATGACTGCAGCATCATCGGTGTTCATTTTCGAGTTTCCAAGAGAGGAATTGCGGCCCAATTTATTTTAAAAATTGAAGTTGTTTACGAAATTGAGTTTGATTTTGGATATAATTAATTTCAAAACTGATTTTTTAATGTTGGAAAGACTCTGGAATCCTATTTAAAATATTTATGGAATATAATTGAGTTTGATAACTTATAAAATTTGAAATTGTTGGAATAAAATTTAACTTGAAGAAAAGTTAAAATTAAAATAGTGTGAAATGTAAATAAGTTGGAAAACTTATCAAAGCTTAAAATTTGGATTAAAATTGAATATTTGAATTGAGTTAAATTAAGTGAAATGGAAAATTTGTCAAATTGGACAAAAGGAAACAAAGTATTGAAATAAAAATTAGTAAATGAAACTAATTTAAACAATGAGATGAATCAGTTGTGAATGAAAAATAATTGATAAAATTCAATATTCGGAGTTTGAAAATAAAATGAATTCAAATAGAATTGAAATTGTAAAATGAATTCAAAAGGAATTGAAAATGCAAAGTTGAATGGAAATGAATATATAACTTCAATAGTGAAGTGAAAATAAATATAAGAAGTATATAAATATTGTTTGCACAAAAAATGGACAAACACCTCAAAGTTGTATGATTTAGTAGATCTTATGTTGTTCTTAGCGATTTGAGTGATTTATGCAAATATATGAAAAGCAGGGGCTAAACTGTAAAAAGACACGCGAATTTATAGTGGTTCAGCCAGAATGTGCCTACGTCCACTTTTTATGTTATTTCTCTTCTCTTATTATGATTACAAGTACAAAGCTTTGATACAAGTAAAAGAAAGTTGTTTGAAAGTTCCTTCCGTGCTTGAGCTCTCAAAACTTGTCCCCATTGTTGTACCCCTGCACCTCTATTTATAGAGTGAGGCTGGGGGTAGGGGTCTAGGATGTGTATAGTTGCTGATGGGCCTAGGCTGATGTGATCTGGCCTGGTACGTCTTGGTTCGTCATTGCTTGGTTCGGAGGTGGTTGGAGTGTAGAATGGACCGGTAGTTGCTTGGACCGGTGGTAGGATGGTGAGGTTGGTCCGGTGTGGAGATGGTTCGGCATGGGTTGGTTCGGTTATGGAGTTGGCTCGGTGGTTCTAAGGAGGAAGGGTGGTCCGGTAGGAGTTGGCTCGGTGGTTCTAAGGAGGAAGGGTGGTCCGGTAGGAGTTAGGTTCGAATGAGGTCTGCCGAATGGGTTCCTACGAGGCATGGATACCGAATGAGGTCTGCCGAATGGGCCCTGGAAAACAAGAATGCCGAATGAATCAAACTTCTTGGTCTCGAGGCCTTCTGGGTGAGAACTCGCCCAACATTTGCCCCCCAAAGTGGGGCATATTCTCGAATATGGCGTGCTTTGTTTGACGTTTTCATTTGGCCCTTGGATGCCGAACCAGATGGTCCGGTCGTGTCCTTTTGTCTATAAGTAGGGACCGTACGCCTTTGCTATTTCCTACCTGCCGAACTAAACATTTGCTCTTGCCGGATCAAACTTCGTAGCTGAATCGAACGTGGTAGCCGAATCAACGTGGTAGCCGAATCAATGTGGTAGCCGAATCAAAGTGGTAGCCGAATCAAATTCCCTATTTTCACTGAATCAGGTGAGATCCTTTCTATGTTGGACGAATGGTTTATCGAAGGTAGTCGTATATCTGTATAAACGGATGGAGTTGGGAATGCCAAATGGTCATGAGAACTACCGAATGGCCTTGAGAATTTTGCATTTACTTTACCGAACGACAACGGGAGTTCGAGCATTCTGATTTTATGAGTGAAATTCCATATTATATACTTACTTTTTTACATCCTTTGTTCTAACAACATGTTTTTCCGGTGTCGTAGATAATGTCTCGCAAAGCAGAAACTCGATCAGACAAGAAGAAATCCGGGGGCGAAGGAGGTTCCTCTGCCGTGCCCCCAGCTCAGCCGAATCCAGAACGTCACGGACCTTCCCCGAAATCACTAATGGACGGGTACGGCCCTCAGGAACTTCTAAACTCCCCGCCCGATTGCTTTCCTAGCTCCCTTAAGGAAGAGCAGCTTGATGTCATCTCTCGTTCTTTCGGAATTGACAGGGCGCGAATGCTGTTGCCAGGGAGAGATGTTATGCCGTACGACCCTCCTGAAGGGTACTTTGCTTACAGTAGGTACCACTGCATGTGTGGTGCCATTCCGCCTCTTAACGCTTGGGTAACCAGCTTCCTCACATATCTCAAGGTGGCCCCATTCCAGCTTCAACCCAACTCCTATGCTATACTGGTGAGCCTCTTCGTTATTTTCCAGAGGAAGTATGGTCGTGCTCCTTCCAACCGGGAGATCCGGTACTTATATAATCTGAGGGGCTATAAGAAGGGGTCCCCATACATTAGCTTGGAGTCAGCCGTGACCTTCAAGCCGGTCTTGGATCTGTATTCTAAATTCAGCATGTTCAAGAAGGAGTGGTTCTTTGTCAGGGACGACTCCGTTTCAATTCGGCGCTTTACTTCTGGATGTAAGTTGATGCTTTTACTTATAATTTCTATTCCGATTACGATGCTTCTTCTCATACTTTCTCATTTTTGCTAGCGACAGGTGGCTTTGCGATTGTGGAGACTGACCGCCTAGTTCAGACGACGGCTGAGATAGAAGCTATTCTCGGGAAATATAGATCATCTGCCTTCTTGATCAGAAATGCGATTCTTCTGGAGTATAACTTAATCCTTCCACAGCAGTCAGTAGTTAAGCTGAGGGAAACGGCGGAGGAGAGGGCGGCTGCTCAGACCAAGGAAGGTGTTACGGTAGAGAGTAGTAAGAGGAAACCTTTCACAAAACCTCCAGCCGTCGGAGGTAAGAAACTCAAGAAGTCGGACGGTCCCTCCCCCAGCAATTGTCCACGTACCCAGGAGGAGGAAGACATAGAGGAGGAAAGAGGTGAGGGTGGAGATGGTCGGGAAGGTGATAAAGGTGGCGATGGCATCGGGGCCTTGCTTCCTGGGCGAGCGGGCGAGATTCAGGAGTGGACGGATGATGCGTTCCACCAGGCTTTCGAGGGGCTGGACGAAGATCCAGCTTTGGTGGAGAAAACCGGGAAAGCGGACAAGGCCGGGACCGGTGCAAGCGAGTCTTCTCAGACCCTTCCAGCCAAGGTGGCTCCGACGACTCAAGGTGAACTCTTGACTCCTGCATGCTTCATTAATGATAGGGACTTAGGAATATTTTATGACCCGCTCCCATCCTGGAATGAAATCCAGGACTTATTGCAGTATCCTACTCCTCCCCAGGGTTTGTACAACCACAGATGTGTTTCTTTTCTTTTTATCTTTTAATTTGCCGTGTTTTCTCGAATTATATAGTGATGTAAGTTTGTGACACTTGTTCCTCATATCAGGAGCAGGTAGGACATCCAAGGCCTCGGATCTTCGGCACAGGCTTGAGCAATACAAGCTTTCAAAAACCTCCGCCGAGCCGAAGCCTTCGACCCACCGCTCTGGGGATGTAGTCGGCTACCGCCCTCTTCTCGGGGTTATTGAAGAGGGTATTCAACGGAGAAAGAGGAGTCATCCTTCATCTGAACCTTCACTTGGTCCCCAGTTCCCGGCTCAGCCTCTTCATGATATCACGGGGGAGGATAGCGAGTTTGCACTCTCTCCGTGCCCGCCCGGAAACCCTACCGTTATTCATATCGATCGTCCTGACTTGGCTCGTAATCCATTTGCGGGTCATCCTGACCTGGATCCAAGCTCCCATGATATTACCTTTGACGAGGTCACCGGTGAACACCTTCTTCCCCGCAACCCCATGGTACGAGTACTTGATGAAGCTAAGTCCTTAGATCTCGATTTACTCACTACTCGTATAATCACTATGGGAGACGAGGCCAAGGCTAATATTGATCGGGTGGCGGAGGAGACTAAGAAGGTGATGGGGCATCATGCCCGGCTGGTTAAGGCCGGAGAGGAGATTGGGAGCGCCAACATCCGACTTCGATTGGTGGTTTCGGATCTGGCCAAACAGCTTGCGGATCAGGCTATTCAGATTTCTCAGCATGAGGCTGCTTCTGGACGACTAAGGAAAACCATGGAAGAGGCCAGTCGGGCCGAACTGCGGAAAATGGAAGCTACTTGCAAAGAACGGATTGACATGGCTATTGCCATGGTGGACGAGGTTCGGAAAGCGGATCTTGAGCAGGTGGAGGAATTGTCCGGGAAACTTGAGGCTGTAGAGCTTGCTTAAGCCAAGTTGAGGGAGGAGATGGAGGCAATGCGGGGATCCCTTCTGGTTGACTGCTCGAGATACCGATCGGAGAGAGATGCTGCCGTTGGGAGGTTGTCGGCTTCCGAGGCCCGAATGAGGGAGTTTGAGGAGAATGAGGGGATGATGGACGAAATGCTTCAGGACATGTACTTCCGAACCTGGAAGCAGGGCAACCTATCCTGGATGGATGATTATCCCAGGGTCATGGCTAAGATTTATCTTCGGGCTCTGGAGGAGGCCAAGGCCGATGCGGATAAAGATGGTGGTGTGGCCTTCAGCATGGATGCGGTCACTGCCCAGTTTGCCAAGGGGGAGAAGGTAGCGGTGAAGGAGGGTATGCGGTTGCTTGCTGCTGAGGAGGCAGGGGTGCAAGTGGATAATGACGACCAGGATGGCCAATAAGCTTATGCTGGTAAGCCTTCCTTTCTATTTTCCCTATTAACTTGGTTGCTTATCACTAATGAATCCTTTCTTTGACTGGACAGGCGGTCAACAGGGCAAGGATAAAACTCCACTGCAGCCGGCCCCTTGATTGTACCTGGAAAAACTCTTTTTGTGGATTTGACAAAGTTGTATATGTTAGTCGTAAAATAGTAAAGTAGCCCTTAGGTTGTAATATTTTGCCACTTGTAATAAATAGTCTTATTCTTGACGTGTAGTTTTTTAACTTAAGCTGATTTTGTCGTCTTTTGAATGTTTGCCGTTATTTTGACATGCCGTATGAGAAATATAACTATGTATATTCTTTGTAATTAAATTGTGTTTGATGTCGGGTTCTGGTTTAAGACATAATTTCACGACTTGCAATGTTAGCGTGTGGCGCGAACAAATTATAGTCATGTATTTGTACATAAAGGAAGAAAATACCGCCTTTCATGTTTTGTTTGTAGATGGCAGTTTCGAATATCTTGTACGACCGAGCATGGAAAGCAGTTGAATGCCCTGTCATCCGATTGTGAATCCCCGCATCCATTGGCGAGTATCTCCTACTCTTGTATCCTGTACTTTAGGGATTGTTATAGTGGACAGGAGAAAAACTCTTGAAGAAAAACTTGAAATATGTGAAATAGTAAAACTTCCAATCACGGAAGGCCTTCGATGTGCTTAAGTTCGTGGCAAACGGGCTTTGTAGTCACTTTCCCTAGCCGTGGGTCTTGGAGACATTTGTCACCCATCTTACGCCTCCGCGGGGAGTTAATTCTTTTTACCACAGCCACACTTAAGACACATCGGAGCCGAGATCGCGCACAGTAACTACCCGAGCCATTATGGCCCGTAGTCGTGGGTATTATTCGATTTACTGTGGCCGGCTAGCGTGGGTGCCGATCGTCAACTATGAACTGCCCCTGGCTGGCCACACCTTATGTTGGGGCTTATAGTCGGTTCACAGTTGCCGGCGAGCCTAACGCCGTAATGAGCTGCCTCGGCTATAGTCGGCCTTCTCGGTGGCTTATAATCGGCTCATTACAGTTGGCTTTGAGGGCCGTCGCGAGCAATGAGTTAACCCGCAGCAGAGGGATGCCGGAGCAAAAGTGTCTCATTGGCGAGGGCATAGATTCGCATAGTACCTGCTAGGTCTTGTCCAGGTGAAGTTGCGTTGTGGAGTGCTTTGAATAGAAATGCTATATGCTCAGGATTTTGTTCAACAGAAAAGGATAAAGTTAACAAGCAGCCAAGATACAAAGGAACAAGTTAAAAAAGAGACAAGGTTTTTAAAGTGGTTCGGCACGAAAATGCCTACGTCCACTGATTCTCTTTGTTAATTCACTTCATATGGGCAATACAAGTTAAGAAAAGTATCGACGGAGGTGTTGGATGTTCCATGCCCTTTGGAACACCTCTCCGTCCACTGTTGACAAAATATAGGCTCCGTTGTGGAGATCTTTATGAATTACATATGGTCCATCCCAGATTGGGTCTAGTGCTCCGGGACGAGGGAAGATTCGCTTGAGGACAAGATCCCCTTCCTGTAAGGTACGATGCTTGACTTTGGTGTTGTAGTGTGCCGCCACTTTTTGTTTGTGGGCTGCTGCTTTAAGGACTGCATCATTTCTTCTCTCCTCGACTAGATCCAAAGACATGTTGAGGAGCTCTTCATTCTCTTCTGGGTTATAGTGGATCCTACGGTGGGAAGGCACAATGGTTTCAACTGGGAGCATAGCCTCCGATCCGTATGCCAAAGAGAAAGGAGTGTGCCCTGTTGATGTTCTGAAAGATGTGCGGTAGGCCCATAGTGCCGTAGGGAGTTCATCCACCCAAGCGCCCTTTGACTTTTCGAGCTTCTTTTTGATTAGAGTTTTCAGAATTTTGTTGACTGCTTCGACTTGTCCGTTTCCCTGGGGATATGCTACGGATGAGAAGCTTTTATGGATTCTGTGTTCTTGGCACCAGTTGGCGAATTCCTCGCTATCAAACTGAAGTCCATTGTCTGATATGATTTTGAGTGGGACTCCGTACCTACATAGAACATTTTTGATTAAGAAGTTAATAACTTTTGCTGAAGATACTTTATTTAGAGGTTCCGCTTCCACCCATTTGGTGAAATAATCAACTGCCACTATAGCATATTTGGCCCCGCCTCGGCCCATTGGTAGCTCGCCGATTAAGTCAATTCCCCATATTGCGAAGGGCCAAGGGCTGGTCATCTGAGTAATCTCGGTTGTTGGTAGCCGAGGAATCTTAGCAAATTTTTGGCATCTGTCACACTTCTTGACGAAATCTAAGGCGTCCTTGCTTAAGGTGGGCCAGAAATATCCGTATCGGAGTATCTTTTTTGCTAATGTTTGCCCTCCGGTGTGATCTCCGCAGCTCCCCTGATGGATGTTGGATAAGATTTCCTTGGCTTCTCTCCCAGCGACACACCTTAATAACGGGTTAGAGAATCCGCGCCGGTAGAGGATGTCTTCTTGTATTGTGTAGCGGGATGCTTTCCTCAGGATTTTCTTGACTTCGTTACGCCCGTTGGGTAGAGTGCCACTTTGTAGGTAGTCTCAGATGGGAGTCATCCAAGTTGCTTCTTCGGTTGCAGCTATCAGATTTACTTGCTCAAAACTCGGGGCCAGTTGCTTTGAGATGGTCACTGCCCCGAAGATGGTGATGTCTCTCACACTTGCTTGCTTTGCTAATTCGTCGGCCTCCCGGTTCTCCTCCTGAGGGATGTGTTTGACTAAGTAGTGGTCCAATCGGCTGAGAAGTAACCTGGTCTTCTTTAGATATGCTATGAGTCGTTCTTCTCGAGCTTGGAATTCTCCTAGTATTTGATTAACAATAAGTTGAGAATCGCTGTGAAGACACAAAGAATTGGCCCCGATTTCTATGGCAATTTCTAGTCCAGCTATCACTGCTTCATATTCTGCATCGTTGTTGGTGGCAGCGAACTCCAACTTTATAGCATAGTGCAGTTTGTTTCCCTTAGGAGTGATTACTACCACACCTGCCCCCGAGCCTTGTTCGTTCGATGCACCATCCACAAAGAGATTCCACTTGATATCTTCTGCTATTTCCAATTGCTCCTTACCTTCGTTGGTAGTGAATTCTGCAATGAAATCAGCCATAGCTTGTCCCTTGATGGCGGTGCGAGGGTGATAGGTGATATCATACTGACTTAGTTCAATGCACCATTTAAGTAGTCGCCCAGAAGTGTCAGGACGATGGAGTACCTGCCTCAGTGGTTGATCGGTCAGAACTTTGATGGAATGGGACTGGAAGTAGTGACGCAGTTTTCGTGATGTGATTAGTAAACAGTATGCTAACTTCTCAAGCTTAGGATATCTAACTTCTGCCCCAGTAAACCTTTTGCTGACGAAGTAAACTGGTCGTTGCGTGCGGTTGTCTTCCCTTACCAAGGCAGCGCTTAGAGCGTGAGATGACACAGCAAGGTATAGGTATAATTCTTTGCCTTCGCTTGGAGTCGAGAGTACCGGTGGTTTCTGGAGGTGTTCGATTAGGTTATGGAAAGCGGTTAAGCATTCACCCGTCCATTCGAACTTTCCTTTATCTTTCTTTAGAGCTTCGAAAAAGGGGACGCACTTGTCCGTTGCCTTGGAGATGAATCGGCTTAGGGCGGCCACTTTTCCATTTAGGCTTTGCATTTCCTTTCGGGTGGAAGGTATCTTGATATCCCTTAGCGCTCGGACTTGTTCAGGGTTTGCTTCTATCCCTCTGGCATGAACGATGAATCCTAAGAACTTCCCTGACGATACACCGAAGGAGCATTTTAGTGGATTCAACTTCATTCCATATTGCCGAAGTACTTGAAACATCTTGCCTAGGTGGCTCACGTGACCTTTGGCCTTCCTTGACTTTACCAGCATGTCATCCACATATACTTCCATAGTTTGTTGTATTAGTCCTGCAAACATCTTGTTGACGAGGCGCTGGTAGGTGGCTCCTGCATTTTTAAGTCCGAAAGGCATTACTTTGTAGCAGTATAAACCTCGGTCGGTGATGAAACTAGTGTGGTCTTGGTCGGGAGCATGCATAGGAATTTGGTTATATCCTGAGTATGCATCCATAAAAGATAGGAGTTCGTGCCCGGCTGTGCTGTCTACAAGTTGGTCGATCCTGGGAAGTGGGAAGCAATCCTTTGGGCAGGCGTCGTTTAAGTTGGAAAAGTCAATGCAGGTTCGCCACTTCCCATTAGCCTTTTTTACCAGCACCGGGTTGGCGATCCATTCCGGGTAGATAGCTTCTCGTATGAAGTCATTGGCGAGTAGATTCTTTACTTCTTCATCGAGTGCTGCTGATCGCTCTGCCCCCATACTTCTCTTTTTTTGTTTTACAGGCGCCTTGGTAGGATCAATGTTTAATACGTGGCAGGCTATGTCGGGGGAGATTCCAGTCATGTCAGCGTGTGACCAAGCGAATACATCCAAAGTGTGGCGGAGAAAATCGATGAGTTGTTCCTTTAATTCGGGTTTTAGTTGGAACCCAATTTTCAATAGTCTACTCGAGTCGTGCTTGTCTACAGATATAAACTCCATAGCCTCTACAGGCTCGGTGGTGGCCTCCTCCTCTTTGTCCCTAGGATCTAATTCATTAAAAGGGTCGCTGGTATATCGAAGAGGAGGGGCTTTCTTTAATTGCTACACTTCTAGACTTTTTGTGCAGAGGGCAATCTCTACACCCTTCCCTTTATCCTTCCTGTGGTTGTTGCGAAGTTCAGTCACATAGCAGTCTCGAGCAACGTCCTGATCTCCTTCCACTTCCCCTACTCCATTGTCCGTTGGGAATTTCATCTTTAGGCACCATGGGGCTAAGACAATTTGGAAGTCAGACAAGGATGGCCTTCCTAAGAAGGCGTTGTAGGCCGACTGGTTTTCTATTAGCACAAACGTTTGTTTTCGTACAGCAGAGCAGGGATGGCTTCCAATCTCAACAAAAAGGTCCAGTTGCCCGAGGGGCATCTTCGCATCTCCAGTGAAGCCGTGTAGTGGTTTATCGCAGGGGGATACATCCTTCATTGATAGCTTCATTTTGTCGAATGCGTGTTTGAACAGGATGTTTACCGAGCTTCCAGTGTCTACCAAGATTTGGTAGACTTCGGCGGGACCAAGTCGGGCAGAGATGACCATGGGATCCATGTGAGGGTACTGCCTTCCTTCTAGGTCACGCTTACCGAATGTGATGTCATTACTTTCTTTCCGCTTCGGGTGGCGCTCTTATATAACCGAATTGACATAGTCTTTATTGTCTCTAAGCGACTTTCCGTGTCTTTCCATCTCTTTCCAGCTTCTGTCTGCGATGTGTGGCCCTCCTGAGATGGTATGGACCACTATCTTTTCTTGGCTAGAGCTGCTAGCATTGCGGTTTCCTCTGTCGGCCCCTGGGGAGGGTAGCCTTGGGTTTTCATTGGTAGGAGCTGGGGTCCTGTCCTGACCTTTTACATAACGTTCCAGTTTCTTTCTTCTGATGTGTTCCTCAATCAGATCTCGGAGATGATGGCATTCGTTGGTATCATGCCCGTGAGATTCGTGGAAGCGGCAGAATTTTCCAGACTTCTGTGCGTTATCTGATTCCTTCTTGTATGGTGGGCGTTTGTATCTAACTTCGCCTTGGGTGGCAAGGAAGATATTTTCGATGGTCTCGTTCAAAGGAGTGTAAGTGTCGAATCTTGGTCCTGGCCGATATAGGCGCTTTTCTCCCTTCTTGCCCCCAGCATTGTCTCTAGAATCATTTCTTCGAACGTCCCTTGCCACAGCAGGGGCGTTGCCATGGGTTGTCTTATTTTGCTGTCCTGACTGCCCTCAACGGTAGCATCCTCAAGCCTCATGTATTTCCCGGCTTCATGGAAGAAATCGGGTAAAGTAGCTGGCTTTTCTTTTGTCAACCTTCTAGCAAATTTAGTGTCCGGATGCACACCACTGCAGAGGGCCATTAGGATTAGCTTCTCATCGGCATCTTGGACTACGGCTGCTGCGGCGTTGAATCTGGTTAGGTATTGCTGCAGCTTTTCTCCAGGTTTCTGTTTGACGCTGGATAAGGAATAAGCGTCCTTAGGTTGCTCCACATGAATGCGGAACTGACTGATAAATTTTTCTTTCAACATTTCCCACGAGCTGATGGATCCTTGGGGTAGATGACAGAACCAGGAGGTAGCAAGATCTGCTAAGAAGAGCGGAAAGCATTTGCACAGTACTCCCTCTGTTGCTCCATTCATGAGCATATGTTGCGTGTACCTCTGTAAGTGTACAACGGGATCGGAGGTTCCTTTGTAGGGTTCCATTGTTGGCATCTTCCATTCTCGGGGGGTGATAGCAATTTCGATATTGCGGGCGAAAGGGCTGGTTACCCTAGCGCCTATCCCTCGATCTCTTTGCTCCCGTTGGACACACTCTCTGAATAAGCGTGCCATCCTTTCATCAGAACTTGGAGCAGATAGAAATGAGTTTGGTTCTGTTCTGTGGGATTGATTCCGTCCAGATGACCTGTAGGGATGGTATCGTCTATCATTCCTCATATTTTCCAGTGGCTGCCTTTGATCTTATGGGAGCATGCTTGGGTCAGCTACAGTTGGCCCTTGCCTTGATCTCCCCCTGTTGGGTTCTGATCTAAGCACTTCCTCGGGTCCAACTTCGGGCTGGACTCTAGCTCGGCCCCGTTCACTGGCATTTCTGTGGTTAGGCAGCATGACAGGCTCAGCTACAGTTGACCTTCGCCCGGTACCTTCCCCGTTGGGTTCGGTACCAAACGTTTCCTCAGGCCTAACTTCGGGCTGTGCTCGGTCTCGGCTCCTACCACGGCTACTTCTGCCATTAACTCCTTCGAAGAAGGAAGATCTTTGTTGTCTCTGAGATCCTCCAGACTGGGACTCGCCCCATGATTCAGTGTTGCGGTTGGATTCTTCAGCGTCCCTTAAGCGTGACATGAGATGGTCCACCAAGGCTTCCTGCTGGGACGTGAAGCGGTTAGTTACTTCAACCACAACTCTGTCCAGATCTGCTCTAGTAATTGCTGCAGGCTGTTCTGTGGCAGGAGTAGTTGGGTTAGCCTGTTCTTCATTTGTTACTGTTGCTGGAGGAGGACGATTTACTTGATTCGTGACAGCTGGATCTGGAAGACTGCTGGATGCGATGTTTTTTCCTTTGTTAACATCTTTTCTCTGTTTGGGAGGCATGTTTTCCAAGTGGCGGACGATGCTGTTAGGAAAACTTGTTAAGCGGATGAAGCTGAAGCTTCGAGCTTCAAGCTCTCAGTGAAAGCACCAAAAATGTTTGCACAAAAAATGGACAAACACCTCAAAGTTGTATGATTTAGTAGATCTTATGTTGTTCTTAGCGATTTGAGTGATTTATGCAAATATATGAAAAGCAGGGGCTAACCTGTAAAAAGACACGCGAATTTATAGTGGTTCAGCCAGAATGTGCCTACGTCCACTTTTTATGTTATTTCTCTTCTCTTATTATGATTACAAGTACAAAGCTTTGATACAAGTAAAAGAAAGTTGTTTGAAAGTTCCTTCCGTGCTTGAGCTCTCAAAACTTGTCCCCATTGTTGTACCCCTGCCCCTCTATTTATAGAGTGAGGCTGGGGGTAGGGGTCTAGGATGTGTATAGTTGCTAATGGGCCTGGGCTGATGTGATCTGGCCTGGTACGTCTTGGTTCGTCATTGCTTGGTTCGGAGGTGGTTGGAGTGTAGAATGGACCGGTAGTTGCTTGGACCGGTGGTAGGATGGTGAGGTTGGTCCGGTGTGGAGATGGTTCGGCATGGGTTGGTTCGGTTATGGAGTTGGCTCGGTGGTTCTAAGGAGGAAGGGTGGTCCGGTAGGAGTTGGCTCGGTGGTTCTAAGGAGGAAGGGTGGTCCGGTAGGAGTTAGGTTCGAATGAGGTCTGCCGAATGGGTTCCTACGAGGCATGGATACCGAATGAGGTCTGCCGAATGGGCCCTGGAAAACAAGAATGCCGAATGAATCAAACTTCTTGGTCTCGAGGCCTTCTGGGTGAGAACTCGCCCAACAAATATTTATATTGAACTTAAGAAATAAATGGTGAAATTCTTAAGTAAAATTTGGAATTGAGGAAATATTCTAAGTTAATAAGTGAATGAAGATTAAACGGGAATTTGTAAAATGGTGATTATGAATAAGTGGATAGAAATCAAAATATAAATATGAATAAAAGAGAATTGATATAGCTAATAATCAATTGGAATAAAATACATAGGATGTATGTATATTACTTTATTCGCATAGCGATTCGATCCAGAATTCGAGCATAGAATTTCGAGATAATTATATCGATCCGAGTTGGAATTTTTCACTCGATTTTCGACGGCGAACCCTGGATATGGATTTTTGGTTGATTCTGGAAATTCTCTATCATAGTTTGTGGCTATGCAAGGAGAATGACGGTTTCTGATCAAGAAACCAGATCTGAGTCCGCACTAGGAAGTCGGGTGAATGATACTAGTTTGGAAGTGAAATTGTGTGATCGAGTGAGCGATCGAATTTGATATTGCATACGAATGATATGTGTACATCGTACGGGTTAAGTACAACAAATATTGAAAAGTTTGTAATTGAATTGAACAAAATGATTTTGAATGTTGTAAAAGGACATTGTTACTAAGTAGTATACAAGTGTTTTAAAAGGAAAAGGGAACTGGATTTTTGATTTCGGAGATAAAATTTAATTGCTCGACAAAAGGTATGTATTTAAATTTTAATATGAAATTTGATCCTTATCAAACACTTGGCCTTTTGTTTTCTTTTGAAATCTGGGGGCCCATTGTGGCATTTTGTAGTCGTACCGAGCTAGCCGCGCAAATGAGACGCTGGCGAAATTTTTCGAAAATTTAGAGAGTTAGAAATTTTTTGAGAAATTTGGATAATTTAAAATTTGAATTTAAATTCAAATTTGAATTGTTGAGAAAATAATATTGTTGGGAAATTATGATTGAGTTTGGGAAGTTAGTAAGAATACTAGTGCCTTTAATGAAAAAGATTGTTTTGAAAAGTTGATAAAACTGTTTGGTTTTGGGAAAAACAGTGAACGTGTTGGAGCATTTTTCTTAACTAGTAATTTCGGAACGAAATTCTTTTAAGGGGGGAAGAATGTGACGACCCAGAATTTTGGACATTTGAAATAGAAATATTTAATTGATTTTAAATATTTGGAAGATAGATTAACTTGAATTTCATATATCATGATTTATTTGGCAATTAAATTATTAAATTTAATTATTGAAACTGGGAAAAATATTGAATCTTCAGTTTTATTCCTGTTAAAAATAATTTAAAGGCTTAGAAAATTCATATTGATAATACTGGAAATAATAGAACTTTTGAAATTGAATTTGAAAGCGATTTGTTCAGTTTTAAATTTATATCGTTTAAATCGATATTTGAAAATAGCCTTCCGAGGCATAGTCTTGGAATTCGACGAAACCAGTTTCGTTGGATCCGTAATATTGTATTATTATCGGAATTCAATTTTCGTAGCATTCGGAGTTGTCGTGTGATCGTACAGTTTGTAAACGTGCTAAAATCTATAACGAAAATTCAGTTTAATAACTGGGTCCAAAAAGCTATCTTCTCCATACGATTGAATTAGGACTCGAAACCTTTTCCATTGTGTTCGAAATAGGGGTTTAACATTATAAACGCCTAGTGGCATGCCTCGATAGGGATTCGTGATTTTAAGTTACGATTTCGAGACAATTTGAATTCAAAATATACTATATATATATATACATATATGTTTAATATAATAATGTTTTCACCAGGCAAATTAAACACATATCTTGCCTTTCAGCACGTGTTCTTCTCGGTGTAAACATGCGTCTCTCCTAAAAAATAAAAATTAAATAAAAGAGCCGAGCATGTTTAAAACGATTGAATCCCTTTCCTTCCAGAATCGATTCACGAAAATAAAAATATAATAAACAAAGAAGATCTATTCATCCTCCCTCTGTTCGAAATTCCCCTTCATCTTTTCAATTCGTTCGAATCAATCAAACGCAATGGAAGCTCTCGACTGAACGAGGGCAGAGGATAGGGAGGTATGTCGAATCGATTTAGTTCATGGAGGGGTATCGCATCGCATAGTCGGAGGTCGGCTGCAGCTTTGGGGCTCGTTCTCGAGCACGAGGTTGTGAGGGAGACAGTGTCGCGAACGTGAGTTAGGGCTTGAGTAAGCTGCGTGTTGTCAGGGAAGGCTAGCGTGGGGAGACTCGAAGATCGAACGGCAGGTGGGCTTTCGTTGCTGGAATAAGCTCGGCGATGTGAGGCGCTCGTACGAGTGTTGATGGAGGGGAGTCACGTTTCGGCAATGTCAGAGGGTTGCCGAAGCCTGGGTTCACCTTTTGTTGTGGAGGTCAAAAATTGAGAAACAAGCCGGAATGGAAAATGGATTGCATGCATAGTTAAGGTGAGATCTTCTCACTCAATTGAAATTGATAGAAGTTAAATTATTGATTGATTGTTTGGTTGTGATAGTATATATGATAGTAGTATATATATATTTGGAGTGATTGATTTCACGCATTATATAGCGGATGAGACCCTATGCACCGCATAATAGCGGATGATATTATATAATCCCATATACCGTGATATTCCACCTCGAAGTGGAATTGGTATTTAATTGTTGTGCTAACATCCGTGGATGCAGGGAAACAGGTTGGAGGGATCCAACTGGATTCCACACATTGTTGAATTTATTTGTATATGTTGTGATGTGATTATTGATAATCTGTGAATGATTATATTGGTGATTGAAATTTATTGAAGGCTATGGTTTGGTCGAATATATTCTGGTATTTTAAAATACCAGGATATATAATTGGATTTTTGAAAATTAAAGTAAAGATTTATTTTAAAAGGTAATAAATTTTTGGAAATCAATTTGGTATTTGATTTGGTGTTTGAAAGTAAATATTTGGAAATCGATTTGAAAATTATATATCAATGGATATTTGGAAATGTAAATTCACAATGGGAATTTATAAAGGAATGGGCTATTTGTTTTAAAAATAAATATTGTATAATTTTAAAAAGTGTGGAAAGAAATTACGGATTTGGAATGTAAATTGAAATAAGTCAAGAAGGATTTATTAATTGATTTAAATGGATCATTTCGAAATGGAAAGTGTATTTTCACTGGAAAGCCGAGTATGTTTTCAAAGTAGCTGATAAATATAAATTGAAAGTTTTAAGGATGGTTTTAAAAAGGATACTTTGGAGATATTATTTTCTTAAGTTGTTTTTAAATCTTTAAAGTAAAGATTTATTTGGTTAATTATAGAAGTGATTATTTTAAAGATCAAATGGAGATTTGATTTAGAAAATGGATATTTAAATAATTATACTCTATCTAATAATTTCATTTTTAAAATTAGTTTGGGCTTGAAGTTCATATGAGATATTAGTATAATATTTTCATAACTAATATTTTAGATAAAGTGTTTAAAAATAATTTTTATCTCAAGTGTTTCCAAATATACATATACTTTTGGATAAGTGTTTTAAATTATTCAGACTCGGCGAATCTTCAGTGGAAATAAATAACATTTGGAAATTTATTCCGCAAAAGAAAAGTTATTTGAAATTGGTTTTCAAAGTGTTGAAGTGTTAAAATATATCTTGCGAAGATATAAAGCGTGGCTTTGTGGATGAGACTTCGTCGGACCTCACAACCCGAAATGGTCGAAACAGGAAGGATGCGGCAAGGTTGTTTGGGGGTAGCGCACTCAGGGTATGTCCATTTCCTTCTGGAAAAAGGTGGTATCATGGTATGGAGCCCAGATACTTAACTTATGTGGTTGCTGCAAATTTATTACTTTGTGGTTGTTGGTGTTGAGGATCCTCGGATAAAGGTCGGTAACGACCGGGGATGGCATACTCGTGTGTGGAGTTGTCTAGTTACAGCTTCATTGCACCAAAAGCGTGAAGTAACTCGGCCTTGTGTTGGTAGAGATCCGGTTAGGTTCTCGGGGCGTCCCATTAGAGGCGTACCCATGTGGTGTAGGAAGTTCCTTAGCCTGACCATTTGTTGGAAATCCAAAGAAACAATACGAGCCCGGTACGGTTTAGTTGTATAACCTGCCATTTCCTTATGGTAGTTTCATTTTCCAAAAGCATAGCGGATTTTTTTATTCCTTTGTGCAAATAACTGTTTTAAGATCTCACACTAGTCCCATGACTGGCCTGGAGTTTATTGTTCCCTTTCTAAACTCTGGGTGTCCATAATTTTCCACACGGGCAGCCTAGAGTCAGGTTATCAGTTGTTCTAGAGCGAAGTCAGAAAACTATGTTGTGGAGATCAAGAGGCGAACTGGATGACGGGACGTACTTCCGTATACTATTATCATTCTGCTATGTATTCAATCATATAGGCAGGTTATTATAACTGCCAATGTTGTGTGTTGTTGTTGTAATACTCTGATTGTGCAATGTATAAACAGATATAGTTCTTTGCTTTAAAGATTATTCATTTATCTATCATATATTGTTCCGCTGCGATTGTGAGATTCTGATATTGTTTCTGTTTCTTCTTCTTTCTTCTTCTACCTCTTTCTTCTTTAACCCTAATGATTCGGTTTTCCGGCATTCGATGGTTCGGCATTTGATATAGTGGGCGTATTGATATGGACTTTCGGAAGTCGAAAAATCGGGTCGTTACAGAGTACTAGTGATATATTCCCAATTTGGTAATGCGGCGGTAACCTGCTATTGAACTTGGTAGCTATAGTAGGCATACTACGAAATGTGTATGCTGGCTAAGATTGATATTATACTTTCGAAATGTTTTCCACAATAGGCACTAATGATAATATTAAATGATTTTAAGTATCACGCATGTTTGACTATCATAAGGAGAAATCTCCTCCAATTCTGCGTTTGCATTGTGTGTGTGGCGGGAGGCCTTATGGTAGTTTCATTTTCCAAAAGCATAGCGGATTTCTTTTTATTCCTTTGTTCAAATAACTGTTTTAAGATCTCACACCAGTCCCATGACTGACCTGGAGTTTATTGTTCCCTTTCTAAACTCTGGGTGCCCATAATTTTCCACACTAGCAGCCTAGAGTCAGGTTATCATTATTCTGGAGCGAAGTCAGAAAAGTATGCTATGGAGATCAGGAGCAAGCTGGATGGCGAGACGTATCACTTATACTATGTATTATCTGCTGCGTATGAGTTGGTGTAAGTTCAGTTTCATGTGAGCAAGTTATAATGTCTGCCAGTGTTGAATAGTGTTGTTGTAAACTCTGATGATGTATTGTAATAACCGATATGGTTTTTTTAAAGATTATTCATTTGTCTATTATAATTGTTCCGCTGCGAAATGTGAGATTCTGATATTGATTATGTTTCTTCTTCTTTCTTCTTCTACCTCTTTCTTCTTTAACCATAATGATTCGGTTTTCCGGCATTCGATGGTTCGGCATTTGATACAGTGGGCGTATTGATGTCGACTTTCGGAAGTCGAAAAATCGGGTCGTTACAAAGTGGTATCAGAGCAATTGGTTAAGCGACAACCTTGGCTCTGGTGGGGATTACTCCTTAGAAATAGAGTTAGTAGTACTCTAGAATGAGTGTGAGTGTAATAATAGATATGAGCGCGTATTTGTTAGTGAATAAAATTTGATTGCTCGACAAAAGGTATGTATTTAGATTTCAATATGAAATTTGATCCTTTTCTAACACTTGGCGTTTTGTTTTCTTTTGAAATTTGGGGGCCCATTATGGCATTTTGTAGTCGTACCGAGCTAGCCGCGCAAAGGAGAAACTGGCGAAATTTTTCGAAAATTTAGAGAGTTAGAAATTTTTTGAGAAATTTGGATAATTTAAAATTTGAATTTAAATTTAAATTTGAATTGTTGAGAAAATAATATTGTTGGGAACTTATGATTGAGTTTGGGAAGTTAGTAAGAATACTAGTGCCTTTAATGAAAAAGATTGTTTTGAAAAGTTGATAAAACTGTTTGGTTTTGGGAAAAATAGTGAACGGGTTGGAGCATTCTTCTAAACTAGTAATTTCGAGACGAAATTCTTTTAAGGGGGGAAAGAATGCGATGACCCAGAATTTTGGACATTTGAAATAGAAATATTTAATTTATTTTAAATATTTGGAAGATAGATTAACTTGAATTTCAAATATCAGGATTTATTTGGCAATTAAATTATTAAATTTAATTATTGAAACTGGGAAAAATATTGAATCTTCAGTTTTATGCCTGTTAAAAATATTTTAAAGGCTTAGAAAATTCGTATTGATAATACTGGAGATAATAGAACTTTTGAAATTGAATTTTAAAGCGATTTGTTCAGTTTTAAATTTATATCGTTTAAATCGATATTTGAAAATAGCCTTCCGAGGAATAGTCTCGGAATTCGACGAAACCAGTTTCGTTGGATCCGTAATATTGTATTATTATCGGATTTCAATTTTCGTATCATTCGGAGTTGTCGTGTGATCATACAGTTTGTAAACGTGCTAAAATCTATATCGAAAATTCAGTTTAATAACTGGGTCCAAAAGGCTATCTTCTCCATACGATTGAATTAGGACTCGAAACCTTTTCCATTGTGTTTGAAATAGGGGTTTAACATTATAAACGCCTAGCGGCATGCCTCGATAGGCATTCGTGATTTTAAGTTACGATTTCGAGACAATTTGAATTCAAAATATAATATATATATATACATATATGTTTAATATAATAATGTTTTCACCAGGCAAATTAAACACGTATCTTGCCTTTCAGCACGTGTTCTTCTCGGTGTAAACATGCGTCTCTCCTAAAAAATAAAAATTAAATAAAAGAGCCGAGCATGTTTAAAACGATCGAATCCCTTTCCTTCCAGAATCGATTAACAAAAATAAAAATATAATAAACAAAGAAGATCTATTCATCCTCCCTCTGTTCGAAATTCCCCTTCATCTTTTCAATTCTTTCGAATCAATCAAACGCAATGGAAGCTCTCGACCGAACGAGGGCAGAGGATAGGGAGGTATGTCGAATCGATTTGGTTCATGGAGGGGTTTCGCATCGCATAGTCGGAGGTCGGAGGTCGGCTGCAGCGTTGGGGCTCGTTCTCGAGCACGAGGTTGTGAGGGAGACAGCGTCGTGAATGTGAGTTAGGGCTCGAGTGAGCTGCGTGTTGTCAGGGAAGGCTAGCGTGGGGAGACTCGAGGATCGAACGGCAGGTGGGCTTTCGTTGCTGGAAGAAGCTCGGCGATGTGAGGCGCTCGTACGAGTGTTGATGGAGGGGGGTCACGTTTCGGCAATGTCAGAGGGTTGCCAAAGCCTGGGTTCACCTTTTGTTGTGGAGGTCAAAAATTGAGAAACAAGGCGGAATGGAAAATGGATTGCATGCATAGTTAAGGTGAGATCTTCTCACTCAATTGAAATTGGCAGAAGTTAAATTATTGATTAATTGTTTGGTTGTGATAGTATATATGATAGTAGTATATATATTTGGAGTGATTGATTTCCCGCAATATATAGCGGATGAGACCCTATGCACCGCATAATAGTGGATGATATTATATAATCCCATATACCGTGATATTCCACCTCGAAGTGGAATTGGTATTTAATTGTTGTGCTAACATCTGTGGAAGCAGGGAAATAGGTTGGAGGGATCCAACTGGATTCCTCACATTGTTGAATTTATTTGTATATGTTGTGATGTGATTAGTGATAATCTGTGAATGATTATATTGGTGATTGAAATTTATTGAAGGCTATGGTTTGGCCGAATATATTCTGGTATTTTAAAATACCAGGATATATAATTGGATTTTTGAAAATTAAAGAAAAGATTTATTTTAAAAGGTAATAAATTTTTGGAAATCAATTTGGTATTTGATTTGGTGTTTGAAAGTAAATATTTGGAAATCGATTTGAAAATTGTATATCAATGGATATTTGGAAATGTAAATTCACAATGGGAATTTATAAAGGAATGGGTTATTTGTTTTAAAAATAAATATTGGTTTATTTTAAAAAGCGTGGAAAGAAATTATGGATTTGGAATGTAAATTGAAATAAGTCAAGAAGGATTTTTTAATTGATTTAAATGGATCATTTTGAAATGGAAAGTGTATTTTCACTAGAAAGCCGAGTATGTTTTCAAAGTAGCTGATAAATATAAATTGAAAGTTTTAAGGATGGTTTTAAAAAGGATACTTTGGAGATATTATTTTCTTAGGTTTTTTTTAAATCTTTAAAGTAAAGATTTATTTGGTTAATTATAGAAGTGATTATTTCAAAGATCAAATGGAGATTTGATTTAGAAAATGGATATTTAAATAATTATACTCTATCTAATAATTTCCTTTTTAAAATTAGTTTGGGCTTGAAGTTTATATGAGATATTAGTATAATATTTTCATAACAAATATTTTAGATAAAGTGTTTAAAAATAATTTTTATCTCAAGTGTTCCCAAATATACATATACTTTTGGATAAGTGTTTTAAATTATTCAAACTCGGCGAATCTTCAGTGGAAATAAATAACATTTGGAAATTTATTCCGCAAAAGAAAAGTGATTTGAAATTGGTATTCAAAGTGTTGAAGTGTTAAAATATATATTGCGAAGATATAAAGCGTGGCTTTGTGGATGAGACTTCGTCGGACCTCACAACCCGAAATGGTCGAAACAGGAAGGATGCGGCAAGGTTGTTTGGGGGTAGCGCACTCAGGGTATGTCCATTTCCTTCTGGAAAAAGGTGGTATCATGGTATGGAGCCCAGATACTTAACTTATGTGGTTGCTGCAAATTTATTACTTTGTGGTTATTGGTGTTGAGGATCCTCGGATAAAGGTCGGTAACGACCGGGGATGGTATACTCGTGTGTGAGTTGTCTAGTTACAGCTTCATTGCACCAAAAGCGTGAAGTAACTCGGCCTTGTGTTGGTAGAGATCCGGTTAGGTTCTCGGGGCGTCCCATTAGAGGCGTACCCATGTGGTGTAGGAAGTTCCTTAGCCTGACCATTTGTTGGAAATCCAAAGAAACAATACGAGCCCGGTACGGTTTAGTTGTATAACCTGCCATTTCCTTATGGTAGTTTCATTTTCCAAAAGCATAGCGGATTTTTTTATTCCTTTGTGCAAATAACTGTTTTAAGATCTCACACCAGTCCCATGACTGACCTGGAGTTTATTGTTCCCTTTCTAAACTCTGGGTGTCCATAATTTTCCACACGGGCAGCCTAGAGTCAGGTTATCAGTTGTTCTAGAGCGAAGTCAGAAAACTATGTTGTGGAGATCAAGAGGCGAACTGGATGACGGGACGTACTTCCGTATACTATTATCATTCTGCTATGTATTCAATCATATAGGCAGGTTATTATAACTGCCAATGTTGTGTGTTGTTGTTGTAATACTCTGATTGTGCAATGTATAAACAGATATAGTTCTTTGCTTTAAAGATTATTCATTTATCTATCATATATTGTTCCGCTGCGATTGTGAGATTCTGATATTGTTTCTGTTTCTTCTTCTTTCTTCTTCTACCTCTTTCTTCTTTAACCCTAATGATTCGGTTTTCCGGCATTCGATGGTTCGGCATTTGATATAGTGGGCGTATTGATATGGACTTTCGGAAGTCGAAAAATCGGGTCGTTACAGAGTACTAGTGATATATTCCCAATTTGGTAATGTGGCGGTAACCTGCTATTGAACATGGTAGCTATAGTAGGCATACTACGAAATGTGTATGCTGGCTAAGATTGATATTATACTTTCGAAATGTTTTCCACACTAGGCACTAATGATAATATTAAAAGATTTTGCGTATCAAGCATGTTTGACTATCATAAGGAGAAATCTCCTCCAATTCCGCGTTTTCATTGTGTGTGTGGCGGAAGGCCTTATGGTAGTTTCATTTTCCAAAAGCATAGCGGATTTCTTTTTATTCCATTGTTCAAATAACTGTTTTAAGATCTCACACCAGTCCCATGACTGACCTAGAGTTTATTGTTCCCTTTCTAAACTCTGGGTGCGCATAATTTTCCACACGGGCAGCCTAGAGTCAGGTTATCATTATTCTGGAGCGAAGTCAGAAAAGTATGCTATGGAGATCAGTAGCAAGCTGGATGGCGAGACGTATCACTTATACTATGTATTATCCACTGCGTATGAGTTGGTGTAAGTTCAGTTTAATGTGAGCAAGTTATAATGTCTGCCAGTGTTGAATAGTGTTGTTGTAAACTCTGATGATGTATTGTAATAACAGATATGGTTTTTTTAAAGATTATTCATTTGTCTATTATATATTGTTCCGCTGCGAAATGTGAGATTCTGATATTGTTTCTGTTTCTTCTTCTTTCTTCTTCTACCTCTTTCTTCTTTAACCCTAATGATTCGGTTTTCCGGCATTCGATGGTTCGGCATTTGATACAGTGGGCGTATTGATGTCGACTTTCTGAAGTCGAAAAATCGGGTCGTTACAAAGTGGTATCAGAGCAATTGGTTAAGCGACAACCTTGGCTCTGGTGGGGATTACTCCTTAGAAATAGAGTCAGTAGTACTCTAGAATGAGTGTGAGTGTAATAATAGATATGAGCGCGTATTTGTTAGTGAATAAAAAATAATTGTTTTGTATTGTGTTGACTTATCGGTTGATTGTTTATAGATTCCGGTTGGTACAGTCTGTATCGATTGGGGTTTCTAAACTCTTAAACAAGATAAACCGACATAGTATTGTTTTAAAAATAGGGTAAATGAAATAATTTTACCCAAATTATTTTTGTATACAAAAGGAAATAATTTTTGAAAATTATTATAGTATATGGATGTTTGATTTTTAGGAAGCAATAATAATCATTGTTGTATGGATATTAAATAAGGAATTGAAATCAAAACCAAAGGTAAAGAAATAAATTCATATACAAATGAAGTTTATAAATATGAATTATAAATGTAATTTATAATTGAAAATGAAATAGAATTCCAAAGAAATATTTGAAAATAAATTAAAAGGATTTGAAATTTTGAGACTTGGGAAATTTAAATCCCTTTTTAATTTGAAAACGATTTTTCAAAAGTTTCGGAAAATATTTTGAGTTGGATTTGAAATCTGGTGGAGTTTGAAATCAAGAATATTTGAAAATGTTTTTGAAGGGATAAAAGCACTAAACTCTTTTCGGTCGTTGGAAAATAATTTCGGTGATGACTGCAGCATCATCGGTGTTCATTTTCGAGTTTCCAAGAGAGGAATTGCGGCCCAATTTATTTTAAAAATTGAAGTTGTTTGCGAAATTGAGTTTGATTTTGGATATAATTAATTTCAAAAATGATTTTTTAATGTTGGAAAGACTATGGAATCCTATTTAAAATATTTATGGAATATAATTGAGTTTGACAACTTATAAAATTTGAAATTGTTAGAATAAAATTTAACTTGAAGAAAAGTTAAAATTAAAATAGTGTGAAATGTAAATAAGTTGGAAAACTTATCGAAGCTTAAAATTTGGATTTAAATTGAATATTTGAATTGAGTTAAATTAAGTGAAATGGAAAATTTGTCAAATTGGACAAAAGGAAACAAAGTATTGAAATAAAAATTAGTAAATGAAAGTAATTTAAACAATGAGATGAATCAGTTGTGAATGAAAAATAATTGATAAAATTCAATATTCGGAGTTTGAAAATAAAATGAATTCAAATAGAATTGAAATTGTAAATTGAATTCAAAAGGAATTGAAAATGCAAAGTTGAATGGAAATGAATATTTAACTTCAATAGTGAAGTGAAAATAAATATAAGAAGTATATAAATATTTATATTGAACTTAAGAAATAAATGGTGAAATTCTTAAATAAAATTTGGAATTGAGGAAATATTCTAAGTTAATAAGTGAATGAAGATTAAACTGGAATTTGTAAAATGGTGATTGTGAATAAGTGGATAGAAATCAAAATATAAATATGAATAAAAGAGAATTGATATAGCTAATAATCAATTGGAATAAAATACATATGATGTACGTATATTACTTTATTCGCATAGCAATTCGATCCGGAATTCGAGCATAGAATTTCGAGATAATTATATCGATCCGAGTTGGAATTTTTCACTCGATTTTCGACGGCGAACCCTGGATATGGATTTTTGGTTTATTCTGGAAATTCTCTATCATAGTTTGTGGCTATGCAAGGAGAATGACGGTTTCTGATCAAGAAACCAGATCTGAGTCCGCACTAGGAAGTCGGGTGAACGATACTAATTCGGAAGTGAAATTGTGTGATCGAGTGAGCGATCGAATTTTATATTGCATACGAACGATATGTGTACAACGTATGGGTTAAGTACAACAAATATTGAAAAGTTTGTAATTGAATTGAACAAAATGATTTTGCATGTTGTAATAGGACATTGTTACTAAGTAGTATACAAGTGTTTTAAAAGGAAAAGGGAACTGGATTTTTGATTTCGGAGATAAAATTTAATTGCTCGACAAAAGGTATGTATTTAGATTTCAATATGAAATTTGATCCTTTTCTAACACTTGGCGTTTTGTTTTCTTTTGAAATTTTGGGGCCCATTGTTGCATTTTGTAGTCGTACCGAGCTAGCCGCAAAAGGAGAAACTGGCGAAATTTTTCGAAAATTTAGAGAGTTAGAAATTTTTTGAGAAATTTGGATAATTTAAAATTTGAATTTAAATTTAAATTTGAATTTAAATTTAAATTTGAATTGTTGAGAAAATAATATTGTTGGGAACTTATGATTGAGTTTGGGAAGTTAGTAAGAATACTAGTGCCTTTAATGAAAAAGATTGTTTTGAAAGTTGATAAAACTGTTTGGTTTTGGGAAAAATAGTGAACGGGTTGGAGCATTCTTCTTAACTAGTAATTTCGGGGCGAAATTCTTTTATGGGGGGGAGAATGTGACGACCCAGAATTTTGGACATTTGAAATAGAAATATTTAATTGATTTTCAATATTTGGAAGATAGATTAACTTGAATTTCAAATATCAGGATTTATTTGGCAACTAAATTATTAAATTTAATTATTGAAACTAGGAAAAATATTGAATCTTCAGTTTTATGCCTGTTAAAAATATTTTAAAGGCTTAGAAAATTCATATTGATAATACTGGAGATAATAGAACTTTTGAAATTGAATTTGAAAGCGATTTGTTCAGTTTTAAATTTATATCGTTAAATTGATATTTGAAAATAGCCTTCCGAGGCATAGTCTCGGAATTCGACGAAACCAGTTTCGTTGGATCCGTAATATTGTATTATTATCGGATTTCAATTTTTGTAGCATTTGAAGTTATCGTGTGATCGTACAGTTTGTAAACGTGCTAAAATCTATATCGAAAATTCAGTTTAATAACTGGGTCCAAAAAGCTATCTTCTCCATACGATTGAATTAGGACTTGAAACCTTTTCCATTGTGTTCGAAATAGGGGTTTAACATTATAAATGCCTAGCGGCACGCCTCGATAGGGATTCATGATTTTAAGTTACGATTTCGAGACAATTTGAATTCAATATATATATATATATATACATATATGTTTAATATAATAATGTTTTCACCAAGCAAATTAAACACGTATCTTGCCTTTCAGCACGTGTTCTTCTCGGTGTAAACATGCGTCTCTCCTAAAAAATAAAAAATAAATAAAAGAGCCGAGCATGTTTAAAACGATCGAATCCCTTTCCTTCCAGAATCGATTCACGAAAATAAAAATATAATAAACAAAGAAGATCTATTCATCCTCCCTCTGTTCGAAATTCCCCTTCATCTTTTCAATTCGTTCGAATCAATCAAACGCAATGGAAGCTCTCGAACGAACAAGGGCGGAGGATAGGGAGGTATGTCGAATTGATTTGGTTCATGGAGGGGTTTCGCATCGCATAGTCGGAGGTCGGCTGTAGTGTTGGGGCTCGTTCTCGAGCACGAGGTTGTGAGGGAGACAGCGTCGCGAATGTGAGTTAGGGCTCGAGTGAGTTGCGTGTTGTCAGGGAAGGCTAGCGTGGGGAGACTCGAGGATCGAACGGCAGGTGGGCTTTCGTTGCTGGAAGAAGCTCGGCGATGTGAGGCGCTCGTACGAGTGTTGATGGAGGGGGGTCACGTTTCGGCAATGTCAGAGGGTTGACGAAGCCTGGGTTTACCTTTTGTTATGGAGGTCAAAAATTGAGAAACAAGCTGGAATGGAAAATGGATTGCATGCATAGTTAAGGTGAGATCTTCTCACTCAATTGAAATTGGTAGAAGTTAAATTATTGATTGATTGTTTGGTTGTGATAGTATATATGATAGTAGTATATATATATTTGGAGTGATTGATTTCCCGCATTATATAGCGGATGAGATCCTATGCACCGCATAATAGCGGATGATATTATATAATCCCATATACCGTGATATTCCACCTCGAAGTGGAATTGGTATTTAATTGTTGTGCTAACATCTATGGATGCAGGGAAACAGGTTGGAGGGATCCAACTGGATTCCTCACATTGTTGAATTTATTTGTATATGTTGTGATGTGATTATTGATAATCTGTGAATGATTATATTGGTGATTGATATTTATTGAAGGCTATGGTTTGGCCGAATATATTCTGGTATTTTAAAATACCAGGATATATAATTGGATTTTTGAAAATTAAAGTAAAGATTTATTTTAAAAGGTAATAAATTTTTGGAAATCAATTTGGAATTTGATTTGGTGTTTGAAAGTGAATATTTGGAAATCGATTTGAAAATTGTATATCAATGGATATTTGGAAATGTAAATTCACAATAGGAATTTATAAAGGAATGGGTTATTTGTTTTAAAAATAAATATTGGTTTATTTTAAAAAGCATGGAAAGAAATTACGGATTTGGAATGTAAATTGAAATAAGTCAAGAAGGATTTATTAATTGATTTAAATGGATCATTTTGAAATGGAAAGTGTATTTTCACTGGAAAGCCGAGTATGTTTTCAAAGTAGCCGATAAATATAAATTGAAAGTTTTAAAGATGGTTTTAAAAAGGATACTTTGGAGATATTATTTTCTTAAGTTGTTTTTAAATCTTTAAAGTAAAGATTTATTTGGTTAATTATAGAAGTGATTATTTTAAAGATCAAATGGAGATTTGATTTAGAAAATGGATATTTAAATAATTATACTCTATCTAATAATTTCATTTTTAAAATTAGTTTGGGCTTGAAGTTTATATGAGATATTAGTATAATATTTTTATAACTAATATTTTAGATAAAGTGTTTAAAAATAATATTTATCTCAAGTGTTTCCAAATATACATATACTTTTGGATAAGTGTTTTAAATTATTCAAACTCGGTGAATCTTCAGTGGAAATAAATAACATTTGGAAATTTATTCCTCAAAAGAAAAGTGATTTGAAATTGGTTTTCAAAGTGTTGAAGTGTTAAAATATATTTTGCGAAGATATAAAGCATGGCTTTGTGGATGAGACTTCGTTGGACCTCACAACCCGAAATGGTCGAAACAGGAAGGATGCGGCAAGGTTGTTTGGAGGTAGTGCCCTTAGGTTATGTCCATTTCCTTCTGGAAAAAGGTGGTATCATGGTATGGAGCCCAGATACTTAACTTATGTGGTTGCTGCAAATTTATTACTTTGTGGTTGTTGGTGTTGAGGATCCTCGGATAAAGGTTGGTAACAACCGGGGATGGCATACTCATGTGTGGAGTTATCTAGTTACAGCTTCATTGCACCAGAAGCGTGAGGTCACTCGGCCTTGTGTTGGTAAAGATCCGGTTAGGTTCTCGGTGCGTCCCTTCAGAGGCGTACCCATGTGGTGTAGGAAGTTCCTTAGCCTAACCATTTGTTGGAAATCCAAAGAAACAATATGAGCCCTGTACGGTTTAGTTGTATAACCTGCCATTTACTTATGGTAGTTTCATTATCCAAAAGCATAGCATATTTTTTTATTCCTTTGTGCAAATAACTATTTTAAGATCTCACACCAGTCCCATGACTGACCTGGAGTTTATTGTTCCCTTTCTAAACTCTGGGTGTCCATAATTTTCCACACGGGTAGCCTAGAGTCAGGTTATCAGTTGTTCTGGAGCGAAGTCAGAAAGGTATGCTGTGAAGATCAGGAGGCGAACTGGATGGCGGGACGTACTTCCGTATACTATTATCATCCTGCTGTGTATTCAATCATATGGGCAGGTTATTATAACTGCCAATGTTGTGTGTTGTTGTTGTAATACTCTGATTGTGTAGTGTATAAACATATATAGTTCTTTGCTTTAAAGATTATTCATTTATCTATCATATATTGTTCCGCTACGATTGTGAGATTCTGATATTGTTTCTGTTTCTTCTTCTTTCTTCTTCTACCTCTTTCTTCTTTAACCCTAATGATTCGGTTTTCCGGCATTCGATGGTTCGGCATTTTATACAGTGGGCGTATTGATATCGACTTTCGAAAGTCGAAAAATTGGGTCGTTACAGAGTACTAGTGATATATTCCCAATTTGGTAATGTGGCGGTAACCTGCTATTGAACATGGTAGCTATAGTAGGCATACTACGAAATGTGTATGCTGGCTAAGATTGATATTATACTTTCGAAATGTTTTCCACACTAGGCACTAATGATAATATTAAAAGATTTTGCGTATCAAGCATGTTTGACTATCATAAGGAGAAATCTCCTCCAATTCTGCGTTTGCATTGTGTGTGTGGTGGGAGGCCTTATGGTAGTTTCATTTTCCAAAAGCATAGCAGATTTCTTTTTATTCCTTTGTACAAATAACTATTTTAAGATCTCACACCAGTCCCATGACTGACCTGGAGTTTATTGTTCCCTTTCTAAACTCTGGGTGCCTATAATTTTCCACACGGGCAGCCTAGAGTCAGGTTATAATTATTCTGGAGCGAAGTCAGAAAAGTATGCTATGGAGATCAGGAGCAAGCTGGATGGCGAGACGTATCACTTATACTATGTATTATCCGCTGCGTATGAGTTGGTGTAAGTTCAGTTTCATGTGAGAAAGTTATAATGTCTGCCAGTGTTGAATTGTGTTGTTGTAAACTATGATGATGTATTGTAATAACAGATATGGCTTTTTTTTAAAGATTATTCATTTGTCTATTATATATTGTTCCGCTGCGAAATGTGAGATTCTGATATTGTTTCTGTTTCTTCTTCTTTCTTCTTCTACCTCTTTCTTCTTTAACCCTAATGATTCAGTTTTCCGGCATTCGATGGTTCGGCATTTGATACAGTGGGCGTATTGATGTCGACTTTCGGAAGTCGAAAAATCGGGTCGTTACAAAGTGGTATCAGAGCAATTGGTTAAGCGACAACCTTGGCTCTGGTGGGGATTACTCCTTAGAAATAGAGTCAGTATTACTCTATAATGAGTGTGAGTGTAATAATAGATATGAGCGCGTATTTGTTAGTGAATATAAAATAAATTGTTTTGTATTGTGTTGACTTATCGATTGATTGTTTATAGATTCTGGTCGGTACAGTCTGGACAACTGTATCTATAGGGGTTTCTAAACTCTTAAACAAGATAAACCGACACAGTATTGTTTTAAAAATAAGGTAAATGAAATAATTTTACCCCAATTATTTTTGTATATAAAAGGAAATAATTTTTGAAAATTATTATAGTATATGGATGTTTGATTGTTATGAAGCAATAGTAATCATTGTTGTATGGAAATTAAATAAGGAATTGAAATCAAAACCAAAGGTTAAGAAATAAATTCATATACAAATGAAGTTTATAAATATGAATTATAAATGTAATTTATAATTGAAAATGAAATAGAATTCCAAAGAAATATTTGAAAATAAATTAAAAGGATTTGAAATTTTGAGATTTGGGAAATTTAAATCCCTTTTTAATTTGAAAACGATTTTTCAAAAGTTTTGGAAAATATTTTGAGTTGGATTTGAAATCTGGTGGAGTTTGAAATCAAGAATATTTGAAAATGTTTTTGAAGGGATAAAAGCACTAAACTCTTTTCGTCGTTGGAAAATAATTTCGGTGATGACTGCAGCATCATCGGTGTTCATTTTCGAGTTTCCAAGAGAGGAATTGCGGCCCAATTTATTTTAAAAATTGAAGTTGTTTTCGAAATTGAGTTTGATTTTGGATATAATTAATTTCAAAAATGATTTTTTAATGTTGGAAAGACTCTGGAATCCTATTTAAAATATTTATGGAATATAATTGAGTTTGATAAGTTATAAAATTTGAAATTGTTAGAATAAAATTTAACTTGAAGAAAAGTTAAAATTAAAATAGTGTGAAATGTAAATAAGTTGGAAAACTTATCGAAGCTTAAAATTTGGATTAAAATTGAATATTTGAATTGAGTTAAATTAAGTGAAATGAAAAATTTGTCAAATTGGAAAAAAGGAAAAAAAGTATTGAAATAAAAATTAGTAAATGAAACTAATTTAAACAATGAGATGAATCAGTTGTGAATGAAAAATAATTGATAAAATTCAATATTCGGAGTTTGAAAATAAAATGAATTCAAATAGAATTGAAATTGTAAATTGAATTCAAAAGGAATTGAAAATGCAAAGTTGAATGGAAATGAATATATAACTTCAATGGTGAAGTGAAAATAAATATAAGAAGTATATAAATATTTATATTGAACTTAAGAAATAAATGGTGAAATTCTTAAGTAAAATTTGAATTGAGGAAATATTCTAAGTTAATAAGTGAATGAAGATTAAACTGGAATTTGTAAAATGGTGATTGTGAATAAGTGGATAGATATCAAAATATAAATATGAATAAAAGAGAATTGATATAGCTAATAATCAATTGGAATAAAATACATAGGATGTACGTATATTACTTTATTCGCATAGCGATTCGATCCGGAATTCGAGCACAGAATTTCGAGATAATTATATCGACCCGAGTTGGAATTTTTCACTCGATTTTCGACGGCGAACCCTGGATATGGATTTTTGGTTGATTTTGGAAATTCTCTATCATAGTTTGTGGCTATGCATAGAGAATGACGGTTTCTAATCAAGAAACCAGATCTGAGTCCACACTAGGAAGTCGGGTGAACGATACTAGTTCAGAAGTGAAATTGTGTGATCGAGTGAGCGATCGAATTTGGTATTGCATACGAATGATATGTGTACATCGTACGGGTTAAGTACAACAAATATTGAAAAGTTTGTAATTGAATTGAACAAAATGATTTTTAATGTTGTAATTGGACATTGTTACTAAGTAGTATACAGGTGTTTTAAAAGGAAAAGGGAATTGGATTTTTGATTTCGAAAATAAAATTTAATTGCTCGACAAAAGGTATGTATTTAAATTTCAATATGAAATTTGATCCTTTTCTGGTCTAGCCACTTGGCCTTTTGTTTTCTTTTGAAATCTGGGGGCCCATTGTGGCATTTTGTAGTCGTACCAAGCTAGCCGCGCAAAGGAGATGCTGGCAAAAAATTTCAAAAATTTAGAGAGTTAGAAATTTTTTGAGAAATTTGAAAATTTAAAATTTGAATTTGAATTATAATTTGAATGGTTGAATAAGTAAAAGTTATTTGGGACTTATGGTTGAGTTTGAGAAGTTAGTAAGAGTAATAATGTGTCTTTAATGAAAAAAAAATGTTTTGGAAAGTTGAAACTGTTTGGTTTTGAAAAAAATAATTAAACGGGTTATGGATCATTCTTCTTAACTAGTAATTTCGGGATGAAATTCTTTTAAGGGGGGAAGAATGTGACGACCCTGAATTTCTGAACATTTGAAATAGAAATATTTAATTGATTTTAAATATTTGGAAGATAGTTTAACTTGAAATTCAAATATCAGGATTTATTTGGCAATTAAAATATTAAATTTAATTATGGAAACTGGATAAAATATTGTATCTTCAGTTTTGAGCTTGTTAAAAAATAATTTGAAGTCTTGTAAAATCTTTATTTATAATACTGAAGATAATAAAAGCTTCAGAATTGAATTTGAAATTGTTTTTTTCAGTTTTGAATTTATATCGTTTGAATCAATATTTAAAAATAGCCTTCTGAGGCATAGTCTCGGAATTCTACAAAACCAGTTCCATTGGATTCGTAATACTGTATTATTATCGGATTTCAATTTTCGTAGTATTTGGAGTGATCGTTTGGCCGTACGGTAGATAAACGCGCTGAAATCTATATCGAAAGTTCAGTATAATAACTGGTCCAAAAGGCTATCTTCTCCATACGATCGAATTTGGACTCGGAATCTTTTCCATTGCGTTCGGAATATGGGTTTAACATATAAATGCCTAGCGGCACGCCTCGATTGGAGTTCAAAATTTTGAGTCGCGGAAATCAAAACGATTTAAATTTGAATTTAAATTTAAAATATAAATAATATTTTTATATCAGAATATTGTGTCAAACCCTTACATACACGTGTAGAATTTTAAACACGTGTCTTACCTAATTGTACACGCGTTGTTTTTTTCTGCGTTTCTTTTTAAAAATTTGACTGAGCAAACAACGAAAAAAAAATCGTATACCCTTCCTTTCCTTTTCTTCATTCAGGCCGATCAAAAGAAAAATAATTAAACGAAAATATTCTTCATTCAAAGAAAAAAATGGCCTCTCTCTATTTTCAATTCGAAGCCAAGCATACCTCAGATCGAATCGATCTGCGCCTCAAATAAGGGAATCGCGACGTCTTGCATCGGGGTCGCATGATGTTGGTTCGTCGTGGCGTTCGATCGACAAAGCTAAGGGGTTATCGGCGACAAATTGGGTTTAGCTGCTAGGGCTTGTGGAAGTTGTGTGATTCAGGTCTAATGTCACGATGACATCAATCGATGGGTGAGCACGCGAACGCGTGGAGGAGGGAGCTCGAACGCGAGGGAGGCAGCGACGTGGGTTGCTCTGTTGTATGTGAGGCATCTGGGGAAGGTGAGGAGCAGTGAGGCACGACAGTTGGTCGCGAGTGAGGCTTGAGCTTGCTTAATGGCAGTGAGGTCTAGAAATTGTGAAAACAAGCTGGGATGGAAATGGATTGCAAAATAAAAGCAAAGGTGAGATCTTCTCACTCAAATTAAAATAATTGGAATTTCAGTTATTGATTGATTGTTTGGATGCGATAGTATATATATATTTGGAGTGATTGATTTCCCGCATTATATAACGGATGAGAACCTATGCGCCGCATAATAGCGGATGATATTATATAATCCCATATACCGTGATATTCCACCTCAAAGTGGAATTGGTATTTAATTGTTGTGCTAACATCTGTGGATGCAGGTAAACAGGTTGGAGGGATCCAACTGGATTCCTAAAATTGTTGAATTTATTTCATATGTTGTGATGTGATTATTGATAATCTATGAATGATTATATTGGCGATTGAAATTTATTGAAGGCTATGGTTTGGCCGGATATATTCTGGTATTTTTAAATACCAGGATATATGATTGGATTTTTGGAAATTAAAGTAGAAACTTTTAAGTAAATTAATTTTAGAGGATTGGATAAATTTAAAAGAAGGATTTATTAATTGATTTAAATGAATCATTTTGAAATGGAAAGTGTATTTTCACTGGAAAGCTAAGTATGTTTTCAAAGTAGCTGATAAATATAAATTGAAAGTTTTAAGGATGGTTTTAAAAAGGATACTTTGGTGAAATTATTTTCTTAAGTTATTTTCAAATCTTTAAAGTAAAGATTTATTTGGTTAATTATAGAAGTGATTATTTTAAAGATCAAATGGAGATTTGATTTAGAAAACAGATATTTAAATAATTATACTCTATCTAATAATTTCATTTTTAAAATTAGTTTGGGCTTGAAGTTTATATGAGATATTAGTATAATATTTTCATAACTAATATTTTAGATAAAGTGTTTAAAAATAGTTTTTATCTCAAGTGTTTCCAAATATACATATACTTTTGGATAAGTGTTTTAAATTATTCAGACTCGGTCTTCAGTGGAAATAAATAACATTTGGAAATTTATTCCGCAAAAGAAAAGTGATTTGAAATTGGTTTTCAAAGTGTTGAAGTGTTAAAATATATCTTGCGAAGATATAAAGCGTGGCTTTGTGGATGAGACTTCGTCGGACCTCACAACCCGAAATGGTCAAAACAGGAAGGATGCGGTAAGGTTGTTTGGGGGTAGCGCCCTCAGGGTATGTCCATTTCCTTCTGGAAAAAGGTGGTATCATGGTATGGAGCCCAAATACTTAACTTATGTGGTTGCTGCAAATTTATTACTTTGTGGTTGTTGGTGTTGAGGATCCTCGGATAAAGGTCGGTAACGACCGGGATGGCGTACTTGTGTGTGGAGTTGTCTAGTTACAGCTTCATTGCACCAAAAGCGTGAAGTAACTCGGCCTTGTGTTGGTAGAGATCCGGTTAGGTTCTCGGGGCGTCCCTTCAGAGGCGTACCCATATGGTGTAGGAAGTTCCTTAGCCTGACCATTTGTTGGAAATCTAAAGAAACAATACGAGCCCTATGCGGTTTTAGTTGTAGAACCTGCCATGGAATGTGGTGGTAACCTGCTATTGAACATGGTAGCTATAGTAGGCATACTACGAAATGTGTATGCTGGCTAAGATTAATATTATACTTTCGAAATGTTTTCCACACTAGGCACTAATGATAATATTAAAAGATTTTGCGTATCAAGCATGTTTGACTATCATAAGGAGAAATCTCCTCCAATTCTGCGTTTTCATTGTGTGTGTGGCGGGAGGCCTTATGGTAGTTTCATTTTCCCAAAGCATAGAGGATTTCTTTTTATTCTTTTGTGCAAATAACTGTTTTAAGATCTCACACCAGTCCTATGACTTAACTGGAGTTTATTATTCCCTTTCTAAACTCTGGGTGCCCATAATTTTCCACACAGGCAGCCTAGAGTCAGGTTATCATTATCCTGGAGCGAAGTCAGAAATGTATGCTATGGAGATCAGGGGCAAGCTGGATGGCGAGACCTATCACTTATACTATGTATTATCCACTGCGTATGAGTTGGTGTAAGTTCAGTTCCATGTGAGCAAGTTATAATGTCTGCCAGTGTTGAATTGTGTTGTTGTAAACTCTGATGATGTATTGTAATAACAGATATGGTTCTTTGTTTTAAAGATTATTCATTTGTCTATTATATATTGTTCCACTGCGAAATGTGAGATTCTTATATTGTTTCTATTTCTTCTTCTTTCTTCTTCTACCTCTTTCTTCTTTAACCCTAATGATTCGGTTTTCCGACATTCGATGGTTTAGCATTTGATACAGTAGGCGTATTGATGTCGACTTTAGGAAGTCGAAAAATCGGGTCGTTACAAATATAATAATCCAATTGAGTGTGATTTTCTCACACTGGTTTTCCAGACTGACTCGGGTGTTGTTTTATTGTGATGCTCGGGTCAGACCGAGTTGTACAGATTTAGGTTAAAAAGCTAAGGAGCTTAAGGGACGAGCTGGATGGCAGAGCATACTTCCGTATTTGATTATTATCCCACTGTGTAAGGACAAGCTATTACATTGTCTAGGTTGACTGATTGTTGTACTCTGATGGTTATAAGAATATAACAGTACATATTTCTTTGTATTTAAAAGCTGTTATTATATATTATATTTTGTTCCGCTGCGATTGTGAGACTCTAATGTTGTTGTTTTTATCTTCTTCTCCTACCTCTTTCTTCTTTAACCCTGAAGACTCGTATTTCCATCCACTTTGAGTCGAATTGATGTGGGATATTGTCGGCTTTAAAGGGGTACGGACTTGCGGGCCTTTACAGAATAAAAGATTGAAATCTAATTAAATCAATTTATTGGAATTAGAATATAATTAATTGGAATTTAATGTAATTAAATATTGTGGTTAATGTAAGAAATGGCGTCAATTGTAGAGAATGAGGATAACAAGAAAGAAACCTATTTTAATAATTTCATAAGGTATTGGTTGATTTAATAGTAGGAGTGTAAATCAAAATAAAAGAATAAAAATGAATAAGTTTAGTAAAGGAGTAAACATGTGTTTATTTATTTGAAATGTTTGGTGGCTGAAAGATTGATTGTAGAGATGATAAACTATTATTTAGTGAGAAATGTGTAATTACTGTTTGTATCCAATAGTGTATAAATATGGTTTAATTACAATTAGATAGGAAATAATTGTTCTACTTCTTATTACATTCATTTAGTCCATTTTGAAACTTAATCAACTGAAATTAATGCAATTGAAAATTTTCAATTAATAGGAGAGAGAATAATAAATTGTAAATTAACAGGTTTAACTAAAAGTAGGTTATGTTTTGCGAAAATATAAGGAAAGTTTGGTTTAATGAAAATAACATTTACATCAAATAAAATAAATGTTTCATTTGTGAATGTTGATTTAATTTCATTAAAATAAAGAATAGAATGATTGATTTTAAAGGAAGAAATATATGTTTATTTGAATTGTGTTTTAGCTTACAGATTGATTACAAGAATAGGAAAATAATCTATTTTAGAGTTATTTATTACTCTTGTGTATAAACAACAAATTTATAAACTTGTTTAAGTAAACAATTGTTCTATTTTTCATCCATTTTAGTTGTCTGTTTTGAAATTTAACTATGTAAGCAATTGTAATTAATGTAATTCAAATATTTCAATTAAAAGGAAAGAAAACTTTGATTGCAATTAATAGATTTAATAAAAGAAATGCACGTTTTGTGTTAAACAAAAAGGGTGTTTTAATGGAAATAAAAGATTATTTTGGGAAAACCAAATTGAATGTTTTCATTTTTAAGGTAAGTATAAAAATTTTATTATGCGTAGATAAAAACCTAAATGCGTACAAATTTGAATATTATTTGAGTTAATGGAGTTAATTTGGTTAGGTTTCAAAAAAAATTTGAATTGCAAAAGGTTGTGCAATGTACATGGTCCCTTCATTTCTTTTGTCATTAATTATTGCATGAACGTTTTAAAATAGTTACCTTATTATTAATACTTGATCCGTTCATTTCTTCTTCTATTTAATACCCGAGCCTAGACTTTTAGGTTGTATTTAATTCTTGCCACCTCATTTTTACGTATATAAAGTTTTACTTTTCTTTGGTTTGCAAACTTTTCCATTCCTACGTACATTTTCTTATGCATTATTAATGCCTGGAGCTTTCAAAATAAAACGTGACATTTATTTTTGTCCCTCCACCTTCATTTCTGATTATAAATAACCTACAGCTTATTTCTTCATTTGCGTTTTGTTTCTCCTGACACCTCATATTCAAAAGCTCTTATTTTTTCAAATCCAAAAGCTTTCTTTTATGAAATATGATTTTTTTTTCATTTTTCCGTACACGTCCTGTACTCATCTTAGTTGTCCTTCAATCTTTTACTTAAGCCT
Organism: Allium fistulosum; assembly: GCA_030737815.1. NCBI lineage: Eukaryota > Viridiplantae > Streptophyta > Magnoliopsida > Asparagales > Amaryllidaceae > Allium > Allium fistulosum. The sequence continues at coordinate 363,068,461 of CM060904.1, forward strand.
CATCTTCAGAGAAACGTAAGTATTAAAATTTGTTTATTTTTTTTATGCGTACTAGTTATTATTTTAATAATATTTCTTATAACATGAATATCTTTTGCATATAAACTTTGATTCACGCGCGATTCTTCTGTTGGATTCATATTTAAATTCTGAACAACATGAAATTGAATTAGTTGAATTTGGAGACTGTTGTGTTTTTGTGCTTCTGTTTGGATTTTTATGGGCTAAAATCAAAGGTGTGTGTTTTAACCACTCACAACTACTAAATTTTCTAATGTTAGTTAAATTTAATTTATGATGTGATTAGAAATTAATTGATTGACGTTTGGTATGTTTAAATCATCATTCTAGTTAAATTTAACTTTTATTGCATTTAATCATCGTTTAATTTAATATTGAATTTAATTGTCAATTTAATACATGTTAATGATAATCGGTTATCTATTGATGTTTATTAGTTGATTTGGATGATGATTGTGATGGATGTTTGATTGTTGATATTGGATGACTGGATGTTGTATTTTTATATTGTTATAACACTACAAGTTCCCTATGGGTTGAAATGATACATACCCGAACGATCTATAGATTGGGGAAAAATCGTTATGGGTTGAAACGATAGACTCGAGCGATTTTATGTGTTTTTATTTATTTGGGATTGCGGTTTGAAATGATATATAACCGCAAAAATTTAAATTGCGGATTGAAATGATAAATATCTGTATCACTTGACCATAGAGTAGAAAATTATATACAGGTACCGGATTGGTTAAATTAAATGATTTTTAAAATCTTTAAATTTTGAATTCAGTTAACTGGTACTTTGAAATAGAAATTGATTTATATAAACTGAATTATTTTTAGAAATCCAAGTGTAAATGCTGAAATTGGAATTGATTTAATGAATTGTTCAAAGGATTCAAATTGGAATTTCAAAGTAGAAGTGTCAAATATAAATGAATTTATCGGAATTGAGTTATTGAAAATTTTTGGATATAACTTTGAAATTTATTTTAAACTAATTTAAAATATTTTAATTAATTTAAACTATTTTAATCAATTTAAACTATTTTAATTTATTTTAATCTATTATAACCTATTTGATCCAATTTAATCTATTTTACCTCTTTTAAACTGATTAAATTTATTTGATCTATTTTAAATCTATTTAATATAATTTAAATCTATTTAATATATTTTAAATTTATTTAATCTATTTTAAATTTATTTAATCTATTTAAATCTATTTAAGATAATTTAAATTTATTTAATATATTTTAAATCTATTTAATATATTTTAAATCTATTTAATATAATTTAAATTTATTTATTCTATTTTAAATTTATTTAATCTATTTAAAATCTACTTAAGATAATTTAAATCTATTTTAAATCTATATAAATCATTTCAAAATCTAATTAAACCAAATTTAAATCTATTTTTAAACTATTTCTACTATTTAAACCATTTTAATCTATTTAGACTATTTTAAACTATTAAAACTATTTATGACTATCTAAACTATTTTCTAATTTAGACTGTGTAAAGTTGAAGTATTTATATTTAAATCCTTGATGATGATACAACCTAAGTATGAATTTAGAATTTATACCTTTTTGTGAAATGACATATTTGAGTAAATATGATGGTTTTGGAATGAGGATTTGATTAACCTATCTTATCGATAATTTCAAAAGTGAATATGATTTTTGAAAGTGAATATGGTTTTTGAAAGTGAATATGATTTCAAAAGTGATATGGTTTTGAGAATATGATATTTTGATATCAATTATGAATTGGTTTTGGGAAATGTAAAAGAACCATTTGGTGTGAAATAAGCGTTTGGTTGTTAAAGGGACCAGGATCAGATATTGTCATACTCTCTGCCAATACCGAAAACCACTTTAACAACTGTGTACGCGGTGGAGATTCCAGAAATGAAGTAGGATGGTTTGGCGAACGATTCTGAATGAGGTATTTACGTGACCCTAATTCCCGTGAGTCAGCTTGATGTGGCTAAAACTGGAGCTACGCCGGGCCAAGTGAGGTCATTCCTCCTATCAGACACATTTCTTCGGTACCATTCTATTACTTTGTGATTGATTTGGTGGCCACCCCTTGATTTTGATTTGGGAGTGTGTTACGAGGTAGGCAGTAGTAGCTACTATGCGTTACCACCAGTCCGGATCTGTAAAACGGTAGAATCCTACCCTGGGCATTGCCTCGCGTGCCTTGTCAATGCCTTATCGCTCCTTCTACGAGTTTGTTTTGTACCATACCTATGGAGTGCCCTCTGGGTAAACCTCACGGAGGAGCGTACGGTACTGTATAGACTATGGGAATATATAAAATGTGTTAAGGGGGATATGGGTAACGCCTTAATGCTATTTTAATACTTTACTTTACTGTAGACATATTATAATAGCATATTGTACTACAAAGTAGATAGTTTAACAGATCCTTAGGAGATGTAAATCCCGAATATCTCTTAAGTTATTGCACTCACGTTAGACATTGGATAGAAGATTTCAAACCCCATAAACATCTCTGACGCCGTTACAACCATATTTATTTACTGTCGATTTAACTTACATAAGATCTTTTAGTTCTGACTCGAGTGTTTTGTCTTTTCAATTTGCTCGGGTCAGTCTGAGCTTTTCAGTTTATCGAAGACTACATTCTGGAGGATGAAGACGAAGATTTAGTACGATTATTATGTATTATATTTACTCCACTGCATCATGTTGTTCCGCTGCATTTATTTATTATTTGTCCTTGTTTTATGTAACTCTGATCTGTATTATTAAGGTTTAATCAATGTTATTTGTAAACAGCTTCATGAACTTTTTATTTGATTATTATATTTTATAATTCTACTGCGAGATTCTGTATTTTTTTTTCTTTCTCTGCATTTCCTTATTTACTCCATAACAATCTGCCCTTTTGAATGGTTTGAGTCTGACGTGTGTGTCTACTTAAAATGTCTAAAAAGGCAGGTCGTTACAGGTATAGGACAACATTATATTGAAGATTCATAATTTTTAATATATTATATCGAGTGATATCGACTTATGGAATATTGTATTTCTCATGAAATACCCTCATGATTCAAGTGTCAGGCACATCAAAAATCATGGTATATGTAAATTTCGTATGTATTTATTCCTTAAGTCTATTTGGGTTTCTTTAATGTTCCACCTTTAGTTTATACATTCATATCATATAAGTTTTATTGTTATATAACTTTTATATTTCATATTACTTATATGATAGTCTTATGTATAATATTTTATTTAACTAAATCTTATTTAATTAATTTAAATTAATTAACTCTTTAATTAATTTTATATTTGTATTCCAATACAACATTTATATTGGACATATCTATTATAACCTTTATAGCGTATACTATAACCTTTATAATATAACACATATATCTTGTATATGCATATTTTTATTTAATTAACCAACATTTAATTAATTTATTTAATCAAACAATTTTAATTAAATTATATTAATTTCAAAATCTATCTTATATACATATATGTATACTTATGTTATCTCAAACACTTTAAAATAACATAACTTATATCAACATATATAATACATGCATATAATTATTAATTAATTAACTTATTTAATTATTTTATTTTATTAATCTTATTAGTAAAATTTTAAATTTCGAAATTAATATTTAAATAGTCTCAAACACTTTGAAGTTTTCATTACCTTTTCAAACATTTCGAAAATTTATGTTCTATTATAACCTTTTATAATAAACATGTTTTTATTTTAAATTTAACTTTTTAATTTAAAATCATGTCTTAATTTTCAAAACTATTTTGAAAATTAGCCCAAGGTCCAATTCAAATTGGGCCTTTTCTGTTAGGGGCAACCTTTGGGCTCACATAACCTTTCAGGCCAGGCAGGTAACTAGGGAGGACAGGGTACTTGATTACCCAATTCCAATCCTAGACATCACCTTTCTAGACACTGTACTAAGTGCACGAGCTTAATTAGTTAGCCTTAACATGACTAATCTAGACCGCATAGGCTATTGGGCTCTGATACCATTGAAGGAATTGTGCCAGGCCGTAGCGGAAGAAATGGGTGAATTTCAAAATTTTACCATTTTGGATCTTTAATGAGCCTATGAAGTCTAAATGTATATTAGGTCCAATATAATAAAACATTAAATAAGTCTTATTTTATTTAAAGTGGGTTAAAAGGAAGTTTAAAATTAATTTAGTTTAAATGTATAGTGCATCAAATACACTCAACAATTGTTTATAAGAGTTAATTTAGGGAAGGAAACCATTCATTTCTTTCCCTTAAAATAGGTAATTAATTAAGAGTACAATAAATATTATATGAAGAGATAAAACATCCATTTTCTCTCTCTCTAATTAAATTGATTAGGCCATTAAATGATATTAATTAACAATTTATTCATGGCATAAAATGTAACTATTGTCCAAATGTACTTTATTGTGAATTATGTAAGTGCAACAAATCTGATAATGTATAAAGATGATATTTCCTACATATGTGTCTTTATTGCCCTTAGTATTATTTAAAATACATATGCATACATATATTTACATTTATATACAATATACATACAAATGAGATAAAATTAAATGTCACATTTATAACTCCAAAAGGTCAGCAATTTTGAACCTAGTTACAAAACTGAAAGTTTTTAAGATTAAAAAATTATGATTTTACATAAAAGTCCATCATATAAATTCAGTTCAAATTATATATGTGTATATATACGTATGTATGTATGTATATATACACATGCACATAAATTTGTGTGTATATATATATACACACATACAAAAATCATTGTAAATAATGTTTTAAACTTAATACATCTTTATGTTAAAATTTATAATTTAGTATATGTTCCAATATAAAGTAAACTAAAGCCTAACTTTAATTTTAAAAGGAAATCCGAGGGCTTATGATATTTTGCAATAAAGTCTAGTTAAGTTTATAAAGAAAACTTTTTTTAAAAACTTTAAACAGAAGTATGCAAAAACCAAAAGACTGAATTTGAAATATTGAATACAAAACATACATGCAAACATAAATAAATTACATATGTTTTCTATTTGAATCAATAACATAAATGTTTCATTAATTAAGACTTAGATTTTAATCAAAAGGTGTTTTTTTAAATAACAAACTTGAAACAACAACAAAATAGATAGGACAAATCAGACACATATGTATATGTTGCAAAGGTTTCAGATCTAAACAATTAAGCAATATGAAAAATAATTAAATATGGGATATATAATGTGATCTAATAATGACAACAAGAATTGGCAAACAATCAAAATATATCTTAAAATAGATTCAAATTAAAATAACATGGTTAACATATGAAATTAATTAAGATGGAACAAAAGGGATCTAATCTATTTGACCAAATAAACAAGTACATAGATGAGATGAAATAGGAGATGGATATAAATTACATAAACAAGTTGAAAGATGAATATATAAAATTAGAATTATCACCTTGAGATGTTGCCAAGAGAATGTACCTTGAATGATGAATCAAAGGCTCTTAGATTCCACAAATCAATATCCGAATTTTGCAAGAATTAAGAGATTAGAACCACCTTTTGCTATTAATTTTATTTGATATTTTATTTTAGAAATTTAGAGGTTAGGAAACCATGAAAATTTGAAATTCTCTGATAGAAGAGCAAGAGGGATGATTGTGACAGGAAATAAAATCAATCGTATAAGAAAATAAAGGGAGATGTGTTTTAAAGGAATGATAGAAACCTTTCCTATTCCTTCCTTAATACTTTCCCCCATTAATTCCATTTTAAATGTTAATCAGATCCTCTCTCTCTCTTCAACATTCATGGCTAGCCATGGATGGTGCCACATGGACCCTCCAAAATTTCCAAAATCTCATTAGCATCAATCCCATTTAAATCTAATTCAAATGTGTGCGCATTTATAACTTTTATATACGCGCACCATTAAATGCTAATGATATTCAAATAAATTAAAATAAATTTTTAATAATTAATATTTCACAAATACTAAATAATTTAATTTATTTAAAGCCCTCTTTAGTATTTATCATGTTTAAACTAAATTTAAACACTGTAAAGATATCGTATATTATTGTGCATGTTTATAATTCATATATATACGCACTTACTAAATGTTAAAGGCATTCTAACAAATTAAATAAAAATTTAGTAATTAATATTTCATAAATATTAATTAATTTTATTAATTTATAGCAATTATAAATTAATTAAATCACGTGGTTCATTTAGAGCATTCATCATTTCGGGCGACTCAAAGGTGTATATTCAATCAGCGATTAATACCGAAGTATTCGAATATTAACGTTCACACGTCACGTAGCAGGTGGTGTGACATTTTGGCTGAATTTATCGCTTACACATATTTTAGTAAAAATCTAATTTTACTTATTATAAGTAGTTCTGATAGTGATAGTTATTTACACCAATTCTCTTCGTCAAAACTATATCACTTTGGATTTATGGAATTTGGTAATGGTCAAAATTCCAATATCATCCACATTCAACTTTATAGTCCAAACACAAAGTCCTTGGTTCAATAATAATAATTATTATTAATCGAAATGCTCTAGCTAGAGACTTTGACTTTGAGTTGACTTCAGTTGATCGTGATACTAGCCTCATATAACTGAGGAGACTAATCCTCTCTTGAATAGTGTTTCACTTCCAATGCTTCCACTCGACCCAACTATAGTCGTTCGATGGACGTCGTGCCAAGATTTAACTATAATCAAAGTATATCTTTCACATCGAAGATCAACAGTATTCTCAAGTCGAAAGAACTGTATAAATTAGTCACATTGATATTCTTTGCTTGACCTTAGTTATATTAACCAACAAAAAACTATCGAGTGAGTCATTACATAGTTATCTAATAACTATCAGTACGTAACCCCTTGGTGCCCCCCAACAGTCATGAGTAATACACTGCCCAATATTTGGAGAGTGTTACATACTCTAGTCTCAATGGATACGTCGATATCCAGTCTCGATGCATCTTGACTAGGAACATTTAAAATGGTATATTTGTTTTATTGTGGTAAATTACTCACGGTTACAACACTTTGTAACTACTATCACAAATATGCCATTTATGGATTTTCTATTAAATATACTGTTAATTAAATTAATTAATTAATATAACCACATTATATCAAGTATATGATAGAAAGAAAATACCTTTATTTCGAACAAGATTGGTCAATGAGTTAGATATATGTAACAAATTACATAATTTCCCTTAGGGCATACCGCTAAATCTATCAGAAGACTTGGGTATTGAGATGCTGATCGTGACTTCACCATCAAAAACGATAGAAAAAAGAGTAGGATGCATAGCCGTTGGGTCTTGCTAAACCAAAGGTACATCAACTCTAAATATCTTAAGATGCTTTCGATTAATGCACACGAGAGTTGATGGTATTTGACATCACATTTTCGAGCATGGTCCAGCTATGCTAACCTTTATGGTATATTTTATCTAGAGATATACAAGGTTTCAGAAGTTACTTTCTAACCCTTGTCGGGAGGCTTGCCTTAGTTTACTAGGGGCACCTCCAATGGAAATCCATGTGCGAATACACCTATAGCAGTTTTGATTGCATACCTAATATTGTTATGATGTGAGATGCAAGCAACATTGTAGCACCCCGTAAAATGAACCACAAATAAATGGAGTAAATTAAATTAAATATGATAAGGGTTGAATATGGAAATTTTATAAAATTTGTAACTTGACCATAGAAGTTATTCCATTGCGTTCGTGGAAAATTTTTGATATGTTTTCATATATAATATGCTGAAAACGAAGCTGAAACGAAGAAGTTATGAGTGTTTGAAGTTTTCAAATTTAAATTAATTTAATTTGAATTCAAATTCAAATGAATATCAAAATTTAGGGTTTGAATTTCAAAATTAGCTTGAGGTCCAAGCAAACGTTTTAATTAACGTTTAACGTTAAAGTTAAATAGGTTAAGAAATTAACTAAAAAGCAACAGAATAAATAAATTCCCAAAATAATCAACCGATCGACACCTTTACTGTGACTGGTCGACCCCTAGTGGTCAACTGATTGTAGGGTCGGTCACCCGGTCAAAGCCAAATTTTGGCAGTGGCGGCTAGGGTTTGAAGGGTTGTGCTATTTATTTGTACGCTTTAGATTTCTCCGTTTTAAACTACTTTCATCCTACGGTTCTGGTGCATTTCAACACATATAAAAAGAACCCTATCCTATCCACTTTTTATTCATATTATTTTGGGGAATTCAATGAAACTCTGCCAGTGTTATCTCTCCAAATTAGATTCAGAAATTCCGTAGAGAATTCAGGTAAGAATTCAATCTATTTTCTATTTATTTCTTCTTCCTCCAACCTATTCTTATTCTATTCTCCTCCAACTATTCCGAATCTAATAAATATATATACCTCTTCCCTATTGTGTGTGTGTATATCAAAAGAGAGAGAGAGAGATCCTGGAAGAGATTGTGAGGCATGCAAATCCAAGGAAGGCGAAGCTAAGGCTATTTTGTGAGTGGAAACCTTACTATTTCTTTTTAGCAATTGTTTAGTGTATTTCTTTTGGATTTGAATATGCTTTAGGGATTTTGGAATTTTAAAAATATGATAGATAAAATCCTCCAAAATTCTTTTTTATTTGAAGTGTCAATTCTATGTTGAGATTCTCGATTATTTACATTAATTTGATGGGATTTTTTTCGTTTATGCAATTTTTGATAATTTCATAGTCTATTCCACTTCTCCTTCTTCTTTGGGTCAAATTGTGATTCTTCAATAAAATAAGAGGTTTAGATTATGAATTCTGTTCGTAGTTTACACCACTTATTCATATCTATTTCTTTGTAAAAAGAGGAGTTGAATAGAATATGAGGTTTAGATTGCAATTCTTATTGTTTAAGATGTTCCATTGAATTGGTGTAATAAATTGAGTTTCTATTTTATTTACATGTCTGTTATTACAGTTCTGATTATGAATATTTATTCCCTATTTTGGACATTAGATTTCCATGAAATCTTGGGCAATTGAAGAAAAAGAACTTGTAATAATAATTGGTTAGAGAATTGACATTTAACGCTAGTTTAGAGCGTAAAATTCGTGTGTTTAGAACTTATTAGGCGCGGACATTTATTTATTTTTATTTACGTAATTAACGTATAACTATTCCGTATATGGCATAGTTAATTAGACATTTATTTGCATTTATTTTTCCTCTATTAGGAAGGTAATTGATTTTGAGGCGAAAATAAGAGGAAACTCTTATATAGCCTAATTATTATTTTAAGGTGTGATAAGGAAGATTCCTTATAAGGCCTTATTTATGAAACAGTGAGATGAGTATGTATATATGTGTGTGTGTATGGAGAGTAATTTATTTATGGCTAAGTCATAGGGATGCGAGGTCAATAGAGTTATATGGCGAAAGTTTACCCTTCACTTTAAGGCTACCAGCAGTTGTGTACACTTTTATTGATGTGAGATATCCTTATGATAAATATTTGTAATGACACGAGGTTAGTTCGAAATTCTATAGGGGAAATCTGCTTGGATAATTTGGCTACCAGTTTCTACGAATAAAGGACAAATGTGAGACGTCATTATGGGTATTGGCCATAAGATGAAGGGCATGCTTCGGGGTTTGAGGTATTAAGTGGTTGGACGTGCCTTTTTCCTCAGATGAAGTATTAGATGGCCAAGGGGTTACGTTAGGTGGTATCTCTATAGGGGTCCGCTTTTGGAATTAGGCCTTAAATGATGGGGTCTGCCTATTTTCCACTTGGAAGTATTAAGTGGCCTTTATGATTCCATATGATGTCAGCTAGATAGTACCATTGAGAAGCACGCTTCTGGAAATAGGCCTTAAATGATGGGGTCTGCATATTTTCCACTGGGAAGTATTAAGTGGCTTGGGTATCGTCTTTTACATTATTAGCTTTTTATGACGTATGATTGGGATATAGGATCTACTTTTGGAATGGAAGGTATTAAGTGGTTGGACCCGCCTCCTTTCCTTATAAAGAAGTATTAAATGATTTTAATGGTTTTATATTCGTAGACATATTCTTATTTTGAAATATACTGCCCAAGTATTGAAAAGGTAAGACTTGAGGTTTTTATTCACCAAACACTTATTGTTCTGACTCCCTCCGCATTACAACACAGGTTGAGAATGGAGTGATGGGATGCTTAGAGATGGAGAAGCTTGGCTTATGGCAGTATTTGTTTTTATTACTTGCTTTTATGTGTAACCACAAACAGATACTATGTTATGGTTTTTATGGAATTTTGTATTATGACATTTTTATGATTTTGAAATAAATGGGTACACTTTGCTATTATATTTTGTTCAATCCGCTGTGAGTTCTGAAAGTTTAGTTATGACTCTATACTATTATTTTCTTTGTTCTACCAATAACTTATCTTAGAATGGATCTAAGTTTCGATGGGCCTTTTCTAGGTCGAAATTTGGCCTTTTTCAGGCTGGGTTGTTACATTTGGTATCAGAGCCCTAGGTTACCCAATCAACAGGGAAATCATACTATATGTATGAGTGGTGTACTTATTATTTTTGAAAAAGGTTTTTCAATAAAAAATTTGAAAACTCATACTATATATATGCGTATTTCGGATTTACGCTTAACTCTATAAATTCCGACTATGGAAGTAGTTGCGACCATATTCTGAAAGGATGGATGAGGTGACTATAAGTTGGAAGAATAACTAGAGGTAACTTCTACTCCTCCGATTAGCCGTAGAGCAGAGATCATATCTTTAGGAGCAAACTAGGGAGAACATGACCTCAACTTAATGAAAGCACCCTAGAAGTTGGATAGTAATTGACTCCTTGATAGGACCTAGTCTTCCTTATCATTATGGACCCTATAGGCATATTTAATAATAGGGTGACCATAGATGGAAAGGTTGAAAGGAAATAAATGACCTTAAGGAACCATTAGGCTTACCATTAATATGGACATATTAACATTTATGGAGGAAACAAATGAATGTGTTATGTACGGAAGTAAGGAAAGGAGCAAAGTTCCATAAGAAGGAATACATTTATCACCACAAGGAGGAAATTAGATTTTTAAAGGGTGGAGTACAAAGGTTTAAAAGAAATAACAAATTTCAATCCTACCTTTTGTGACATAATTTGATAAAATGGTTTCTTTGAAAACCCCTTGAAATTTTTTAAAGTGCCTTTTAAAAGATTTTGAAATGAAAATCTTATAAGTTTGAAATTTTTGATAAAAAGTGATTTTAGATGACTTTTAAATTATACCATCATTTGTTTTGTAAAAAGTTTGAAAAGAGGTTGTAAATTTAAAAAGGATAGTGAACATTTTTGGTGAATTGAGAAGTTGAAAAAAAAAGTTTACATTTATTAATTTCTAAATTTAAAATTTGATTAAATTAGAAAAGCTCTCAATTTCCTTGTTTGTGTATTCTTCCATTTTTCTATGTTATATTTCCTATGCAATAAATTTGAATGTTCTTTCCTCTATAACTTCTTAGAGGTTGTATAAGTTGGAAATTTTTAGAAATATAATTATGGTTTTAGACAACTTTGGAAATATACCAACATTAGTTTTGGAAAAGTTTGGAAAGGTAATGCAATTTTCAAAAGCGGTGAATTTGTTTAAGATAAAATGGTGGATGGTTTTAATTATAAATTAATACCTTTAAAATTTTTTATCTGTTAACCTTTTTAATCTGATTAAAAAGATTACAATTTTTGGTTCTTTGGTTCTTCTATTTTTCCTTGTTTATAAACCTAAAAGTTCTTTCTTTAGAGCTCTTTTTAGGGGATTATAGATAGATATAACACCTATTTTGGGATAAAGAAAGGAATGCCCGATAGTATAGGAAGGAGAGCATTCTCATATATGGTGATGAAGAGAATATTGGCAGGAATTTAGGTAATAATAGAATTGTGAATTCGGGTAGATGAGATATTGAAAGGAGTAATAGAGTAAGATAGAAGTTATCTTTGTCATATATCTATTTTTCTATCATATAAAGTTATAAAAGGAATCTTTGACCATTGATTGGATTTAAATGATGATTGATAAATAAGTCATATGTTTTTGTATAAGGAGAAGCATTTAGGTAAAGATGAGAATTTGATATGTTTTACCTAATTTGAATAAAAAAATTATTTGAATAATAATAATATTGGATTTGATAAAGAAAAGTGTTGCAAGAGATTTTAAGAGTTTTTAAGCAAAGTTACGAGATATATTTCAAAAATAACAGTATATTTTGGGTAATAAGGTAATAAATATTATTGTATGCTTTAGAAAGAAATAACTGTTATTTTGAAATGATGATTGTGAAATTTTTTCTAATTTGTAAACGATAGTTCTTATAGCCAGAAAACTCTTTGAAGCAAAAATGGTCTAACATATTATTTTGGAAAGATAATTAAGTTTTGAATCTTTTATGTTAAAATTCCTATTTTCGAAAAGGAGTAAATCCTTATTTTAGTAAGCTACTGAAAAGAAAAGTTTTTCATAAGTTCCTTTTTGAAAACAAAGAGAATTTGAATGCCATAAATTAGAAAGTCTAACTTTTAAAAAAAGTTTTGATAAGGAAAGTTTTAAAAAGGGAGATTATTTTATTTCTATTTGGGAACAAAGGAATTTTGAATCTTTGATAAAGGTTTTTATTAAAGTTTACATTTTCAAAGATAGAGATATTGAATTTGATACTTCATGTTTTGAGTATTGTAAGAAATGAAATAACAAATACTTATTTTTAAATAAGTTTATTTGTATGAAGATATTTTATTTTGTGTGCGAAAATTATGATTTTATAAAATTTTATGGAGTAGATATGGATCATGACCTAGGCGGGATAGACTAAGGTTTTTTTAGGATATGAGTAAAATAGAAATATAATGTACAACCTGATCTGTATAGTTGAAATCAGTCCCAAACCTCTATTTGAAGAAGTTGGTAAAGTGTAAAAATAATTCAGATCTGTAATTGGGTTATGAATTAGGTTGTCCATAAAATATGAATTTCTATATTTTAATTTTGGAGCAATTTCCGCGTAATTTCCATAAATTATCCAATTTCAAAATACATGTAAAAGTGCATCGTTTGAAGTAACAAGGAATACACTAAAAACGAAAGAGATGTGTAAGAGATGGATATTACTTTCCATAGTTTACACCGTCTATTACAATAATAAGAAAAGAAATGATTCCTTGTAATTCTAAACAAAGCAAAATGCTTAATTTTGGTTAATTTATGGCAGTAATCTTTTTGAGAGGATAGCTTCGATAAATTAAAATATGGAAATGAGTATTCTAGTTGTAGAATTAATAGTTAAATATGGATATCGTACAACTACGCTAAATAACAAAAATATATAGAGATAGCATAGACTACGACTATATGTGTATTAGTTAGTTATTGATGGATTAGGATGTTAATTACAAATTTAACGGGCAATAAATTTGTAATATGAGTGGAAAAGTAATCTAAAGGGAGACTAATTAAGGAAACTTGATATTGCATTTGTGGAAGAAAGAAATTTGAGTAATGAATGGATTTTAGAAAACTAAAGAAAGTTAAAAAGATTGAAGAAGGATTAATTGGAAATGGTCCAATGCTGACAGTAATGATCAGCTGCTATGGATATTAATTGAAGCAATAAATGGACCATATTTTTAAAGGCGGAAAAAAGAAGAAGGGGAAATTAAGAAATGGGTAGCAATGGATGAAATATTAAAGATAGTCTATCTTAATTTAGAAAGGAGTGGTAGGACCTTAACACCATATATATTAACTGATGATAAATGGAAACTTCGAGTAGAAATTTCTTTTGGAGTTCTTGTATTATAGTTGCTAGTTGTCTTCCTTAGTTATTGGAAAAGTGACTGATGTGGTATAAGGTATATTCCTATTTTATTCCTGTGTAGCCTTTATGAATAGGATTTAAAACCACTTGATATATGCTGGAAAGCAAAGTAAATAAGGAAATTTTATGGGACCACTTAACTAGCGATAAACCATATGTAAAACTGGAGGTTAATGAGGAAATTAGGTTAGCAGCCTAAAGTGAGTAAATGTTTCAATCTCAAAACATTAGATTTTGGGAAGCATAAGGGATATAGCTCACAAAATGCAACCATGCAAGGAAAGGAGAAAATGTATAGGAATGAGAATGGAATTTCCTATTGATCAAGGATTAAGAAGAAGGTGGCAGAAATTTTCCATTGGAAGCAGTGGAATCGCATCACTGCAACATAGCTTTATGAAATTGCGTTGTGCATCGTTAGTAATAGGGACCCTTAGTTTACTTGCAAATTTGGAGGGATTTGCTAGTAGCTTTATGAACTTCATTGAATCGAAGCATCGTTTACCGACTGAAGACCGATGGACAAATTAAAGGAATGGATGGGAACTTGGAGGATTTGTTGAGAGCTTGCATCTTGGACTTTGGAGGACCTTAGGAGTAGCGCTTACCCTTAGTAGAATTCAGTAGGATTGTATTCATCAATGGACGATTAGTATGGCACCCTTGAAGCATTTTTTTGTTTGGGAGGCCATGAAAATTGTCAGATTGTGGGTGGGAAACCACCGACAAATTCTACTCGGACTAAATTTGTATTGCGAAACATTGGAAAAGTTGGAATCAATTAAGCAGTTAAATATATACGAGTATATATCTTTTCAACCCGCAATCCCAAATTAAATTAATTGAAAATCGCTTGGGTTTATCATTTCAACCCATAATGATTTTCTCCTATTCTACAGGATCGTTCGGGTATGTATCATTTCAATCCATAGTGATTCTATACTAACAGGGAACTTGCAGATTGATACCAGATATGATAATAAAATAACAACAGTAACAGGCATATAACATCAATATAAATAACAGATAATGGTGTCAGATGTCACAGGTGAACAGATACAGATAATGGCATATATATAACAATGTAAATAACTAGCAGCAGCATATTTCAATTGACGTTTCAATTGAAATCATATTTAATAAATATAAGAACGTTAATCGTGAGTGATTGCTCACCTTTCGAGGCTAGAGAACACAAGAAGATAGACAACACAACAGGCTACGATTTGAATTGCGAAATTGACCAAATCCAAATGACGATTTCCAAAGCAAGGCTGGATTGGCACGAATTGATGAAGAGAACAAGCACGACGGACAAAGCTGATAAACAAGAAATAGACGAAATCTAATCAAAACTGGATCGATGCAGATAAAATCGAAACAAAAGTATATTATTATTATTTCCATGAAACCGATATTTTAATTTAAGCAAATATAAATATAACATAAAACTTCAAAATCCATATTTTCTTAAAAAAACACTTATAAAACAAATCCAAAAATGTGTATATCATGTAATATATAGTAAATTAACCGCAAGTATACAAATTCTGAAACCAATATATAATCAACGTTTTTATAACAGCACTCGTATCTAATCACGTATAAACTGATCTACATATAAAACAATATCCATAGAAAAATCAAACATAAATATACATTATATTTTTGAAATAAATACATATAATTGAAAAAAATACTTACATTTTACAACAGGAGACATATTTTAAAATAACGTACATATATACAATACTTATATTAAAATCGAACAGCATGCAACCCTTCAACAATATATATACAACCTTATTTATAAACAGCAGACTCGTTATCTAAGAAACAAGTACCTACCAGCTGCATCAAATATATATATATATGTATATATATATACACACCACTTTACAGAACCAATATAATACCAATATATAACTTATATACCAAGATCATTATCAAATCTAACCCATAACTTTAATATATATAGATAATATGTGATACTAACAGTACAATCAATATTGTTAATAAATATATACATAAAGCAAGACAGTAAGCCAACTTTCGAACATAGATATAACATACTTATGAATTACCTGTCCTTACCTTTTGAACATAAAATCCATGTATACATTGACAGATACATTATATAATTACTGTAATATATAGAAAGCAATCATATACAACCTTGATATTTTAAAACGGCAAATAAAAATTTTAAAACTTACTCATTTAAAATATATAACTAACACATCTCATATAAATACATATATAAAATCAAACAAGTGACTTATATATATACCTATATATTATACCACTGTCAAAATTTATTTCCAATAAAATCACAACGTAAACACAAAGTATAGCTTGTAAGACTCATTTATAACTCATGCATACAATTATAACATTAATGTTTAATAAAACAAAATATATTGCTATTTACCATATCATACGTATAAATATTTTCATGATATAAAAATGCTGAAAGCCTACGTACAGTAAAAATATATAAATACACAGGTATACAACTTACTTTATTATAGCTCTTATAGACTTACAGGCAAACCTCCCTTACACGTTGATTATATCTATACCCACAAAACACAACCCAGGATCAAATGAAAGCTAACCATCACAAGGGTAGTATATAAACACTTAAAAGGTTGCAGGCCGATAGTAGTATATTACGAAATTATATATAAAATAAATAATCTATACCTATATATACACGGAAGAGGTGAGATGAACAGGCGGCCAGCTCAGAGGCGGTGGAGGGAAGCTATGCGAGACTTCAAGGTCGAAGGCCGGTGGCACGGGCACGAGCAAAATGATGGAGGAGAAAAAGCGGTCTGCTTGGGGTCAGACTCGGGTGGAAATGGGTTCATGGAAGAGGAAGGTTGTGTAAGAATCAAATGCAGAAGAGAAATAAAAATAAAAATAAAATATAGGAATGTTATATTGATAAAAAGGAAAACGTATGGGGAGAACGAATGAAATCTATGAACCATAATTGCTTTATTGAACAGTAGGGATAACAAAAGTCATGCCACTGAAATCAGGGAATAATTAAACAAGTGGCTGTTTAATTTCTACTGGTAGACAAATGAAATGCAAAGACCCGTAAATTTTCAATAATTAAAACTGTTAATTTAATGAGATTTTTGAAATTTAATATTGAAGAAAATAAAAATTTGTGAATTATTAATAAAAGTTGTAATAATGTAATAATGAAAATTAACTAAAAGGAAACGTAACAAGGTTAATTAAAGTTATTAATTAATGAACTTGAATGAAATTCCCAATTAAATAAAATAATTTAAATGTTAAGACTTGGTTATAAATGGAGTATGAGAAAGCATATGTAAATTTTGAATTAATGTGTGAAATAATATAATAGATGGTAATTGTTTGTGAAGAATAAACATGCAAGTTATAAAGGGTGTAATGGTGACAAATGGTTGTTGTTACCAGTTAATTTACCAATTACGAATAAAGGTAATTAAAGGTTACTTTAATGATAATTAATATAATAACGGAAAGTGTGAATATAAATTTAATAGAAACGTAGATCTATTTATAAGGTAGTAATTGATGTAATAAAAAGCATGAAACCAAGTAAATAAATTTATTGAGAATATTAATCGTGATTAGTGTATATATTTGGCAAAATTATAATGATGGAAATTTGGATATATTAATGTAATGAAAGACAAACAAATAGTAACTAAGTTTATAGAGTAATAATAGACTTAATTAAAGGATTGGAATTGAATCTAATTAGTTTATTTGGAATTAATTTAAAATTTAATTGGATTCAATCCATAATAAATGGAGTTAAATACTATGACAAATTGATATTAGAATGAATTGGGTAATATCAATGTAATAAATATAACCAATGTCAATTTCATCCATTTTTGATAATAATATATTGAAGAAAAGGTATGGAAGGTAATAATGTTAATGCAAGTTAATGAATAGCTAATTTAGTGTGATCCCAATTAATTGAAAACAATTGTAAGGTTATAATTGATTGTAAATAGTAAATTGGGAAATAAATGCAAAGGTATATTAGTGGATGTAATAATACGTAATAAACTGGAACTTGATAAATTCAATGTTAGATAAGTGATTATATTATAATATTTGTTGGTTGATAATAAAGTATGAATGAGATTAACCTTGGCTAATGGTGATAATTATTAACTGTTTACCTATTTATTTAATTAAATTAGAGCTAAATCTGTTGCAATTAATTAACGTAATTAAATACTACATTAAAATGAATTTAGGTAATGACGGTAAAATATTAGGGTAATTGGATATATAGTAATGTCAAACTTATCCATAAGAGGATGATTGATTAAAAAAAGAGATTGGAACCACATTGAATTAATTTATTTGAAATTAAAAATATAATTTACTTGAATTTACTTAAATTGAAGGTAAACACTGTAAGTTTGCAATTAATCCTTATTTGATTGACATGGAAATTTTGGTTAATGAATTATAAGTTTATATGTAATCGGGGGGGTAGAGATTGTTAGCTATTAAATTTGAATTAAAAAGGGACTTAATTCATATAATATTTATTTATTTAATTAACTGGAAAATAGCCATTTTGGCCACTAACACGGATTTCGACGAAACCTGTTTCATCGGATCCATAACGGTGAATTATTGTAGGATTTCAAGTTTCATAACGATCGGGCTTGTCGTTTGATCGTACGGGCTTGAAACACCTTGAAATCAATTCAATTGAAATTAATTGAAATCAATTTGAAATAACTTGATTTTTGCATAACTTCTTCATACGATGGAATTTGGACTTGAAACATGTTCCATTGATTTTAAAATATTTGAAAACATATATTTTGATATATGGGTTGACCCATTTCCGTTCCGAAATCGAAACGGGCTTTTCGGGTCAATTACGTTCAAAACTCAAATCAATCTTGTCCATCTACTCTATTTTCTGCTTTGTCTATAAATACCTCATTATAAACCCTAATTGTTCCTCATTGTCATTTTTCTATACATACATCTCCTTCTTAGCTCCTCATTCCAATGGCAGACAAAACCTAATTCCCAAATTCCAAAATCTAATTTCAAAAAAATAATAATAATAAATTTGCAAATTTGCAGCAACTTCGGGTCGCACTTCGGGTTTCAGAGGAAAAAACCCTGGAGATACTTTGGGTTAGGAAGAAAAAGACTCGGGTCTCCGCGTCATTTTGGCAAAAACTCAGAGCAAGCACCGGGGATTTGAGGCGGCGGACCGAAGTTGAACCCGAAGTCGACCCAGGACCAGAATTTTTCAATACTCTAATTATCATAACTTTTGCATACGGACTCGGAATTGGAAGCGGTTTGTTTTGTTGGGATCGTATCGAAATTCCGGACACTTTGACGCTGGTTTGGATGAATTTGGAGACTGTTCAAATTTTGGGTTTAAATTGGATTTAAATTCAATTTAAATCCAAAGGTGAGTGTTTTAACCCACTCACAACTTCTAAAAATTCCTTATGTTTGTTAAATTGATATATGATGTGATTTGAATTTTATTAATGTCTGTTTGGCATTTTTAATCATCCTCTCAGTTAAATTGAATTTATTGAATTAAATTTGTTATTTAATTTATTATTGCATATAAATTGCCAGTTAAAAAGTTATTTAATTTGTTATTGAATATAAACTGCCAGTAAATGCCTGTTATTTATTATCTGTTCTATTTTGATGTTATTGATTTAATTGGATGATGATTGTGATAAATGCTTGATGATTGATATTGGATGAATGGATGTTTTATTTTATATCATTATAATTTGCAAGTTCGTTATGGATTTATTTTATTCGGGATTTGCGGTTTGAAATGATATATAACCGTAATTATTATTTTAAATTGCGGATTGAAACGATAAATTCCCGTATCACTTGACCATAGGATAGAAAATTATATACAAACACGGTTGGTCTATATATATATATATATTTGCAATGATTTCTATGGATTTTGGAAAAATAAGGGTTTATATAAATACTGATTTTGATATTAAATAAATATTGTTTTATATATAGTTAAATTCTTAAAATTTAAGCTATGTATAACTTGATGATGTTTTAAGTTGATTTACGAATATTTCAAGTTTGAGCTTTATGTAAATGCTATTGAGTTTATTTAATAAATAATTTTAAACTAAATAATAGTAAATTGAATTAAGATATATATGAGATTATCAGATTTGGTTTGGAAATTTTGGAATATTTAAAGATTTGAAATATATATCAAAATTGAAATGTTTTATCGGAATTAAAGTATTATTGTTTCAAGGTGTTGGTTTTGAAACTGTTATAACTACGAAAGTAATATGGTTTGAAAAATGAATTTATTTGAAATAGAATTTATTTAAGAATTATCTTTGAATATATTGATTTGAAACCGATTGAAATTTTAAGATTAAGAATATGACTACATTATGTGATTTGGGTTTAAGATGGTTTTAAAGAATATTTCAAGTTTTATAAATAAAAGTAAGAATAGTGATTGAAAATTTGGATTTTATTTAAATGATATATTATTGAATTTGGTTTTGAAGTATATACTATTTTGAAATAAAGGTTATGTTTTGAAATGGAAATGATATTATGGGTTTTTAAAGTATATATATTTTTAAATGACCACGGTGTTATAATAACGATTGGTTGTTAAAGTGACCGAGATCGGATATGGACATACTCTCTGTCGATACCGAAAACCACTTTGATAACTGTGTACGTAGTGGAGTTTCCAGAGTGAAGTAGGATGGTGGCGATGATCCTAAGGTATAAACGTGGACCCAACTCCCGTGAGTTAGCATAAGGTGGCTAAAACAGGAGCGATTGACGGACCAAGGAGGTAGCACCTCTGATCGGACACACTTCTTCGATACCATTCCGTTACTTGTGATTTTATTTGGTGTGCACCCTTGATTTGGGAGTGTTGTTCGAGGTGGGCGGTAGTGGCGGCTATGCGTCACCACCAGTCCGGATGCGTAATTGGTATATCTACCCTGGCATTGCCTAGTTGTGCCGTGTCACCTACCATATCGAGCTTTACTACGAGTTGTGATTTCTCCTGTAGCCTGTGGAGTATCGAGGGTAGCCCCCATTTTGGGAGTATGCTAATACTGGATAGTCTACTAGGACTATTACGTGTTAAGGGGAATATTGGGTCACTCCTTAGTGCTATTTAAAAGTATGTTTATTTTATATTAGACATTATTATAATAGCGAATATTACTACATAGTAAATAGTTTAACGGATCCTTATGGGATGTGAATCTCGAGCATCTCTTAAGTTACTACACTCACGTTAGACACTGGATAGGAGATGTCAAATCCCGTAAACATCTCTAACGCTGTTCCACTCATATATTTATTATTGATTTAACTTACATAAGATCTTTAAGTTCTGACTCGAGTGTTTTGTCTTTTCAATTCGCTCGGGTCAGCCTGAGCATTTCAGGATTTGAAGGCCTTAATTCTGGAGGACGAAGACGAAGAATTATTGTTACTATTTGTTATATATTCCACTACACCATTGTATTCCGCTGCATTATTAATATTCTCGGGTATGTGTAACTCTGATATGTATTATATAAGTATACTCAAATGTTTGTAAAACAGCTTCATGAACTGTTATTTGATTATTATATTTTATCATTGCACTACAAGATTCTATTTTGTTTCTTTTATTTCTCCACTTTTTCTTATTTACCCCATAACAATCTGCCCTTCTGTATGGTTTAAGTTGACATGTGCGTCTGCCTAAGCGTACAAAAAGGTGGGATGTTACATCTGGTATCAGAGCTTTGGTTTAGCGATAAACCTTAGCTTTGTGGGGGTCAGACTCTTTATTAATAGGGTAGTAATACCCTATGATGAGTCGCTAAGTGTATATATATGAGAGAGCGTATTTGTTAGTGTTATAAAAAGGTTTTAATACTGTGTTAATTTGTTCCGTTTTGTATTTATAAATTCTGGTTGATGCATGGGACGCTATGACATCAATAGGGATTTCTAAACACTTAATAGGACAAACCAACATAATATTTGGTTTAAAATATAGGTGAATGAAATAATTTTGCCTATTGTATATTTTATATATAAAATAATATATTTTCTAAATGATATTTTTGGTTATAATATATTTGTTTGTTAGGTATTACAATTTTAGATATTAGTTGAAAATAAGATTTGAAAATAAAAATAAATGAAAATTGGAAATTTAGGACTTAAGTTCCGGGATTTTGAAAACTTCTTTCAATTGATTTTGGAATATAATAACAATATTATTTAGAAGTATTTCCTGATATAAATATTTCAATATGATTTGAAAGAATTATTTTTAAAGAAAATTTGGAAAGAAATAAATTCTGTACTCCCCTCTTTGTCGTTGGAAAATAATTTCGGTGATAAGTGCACACATCATCGACATTCATTTTCGAGTTTCAAAGTGGGAAGGCCCTTGTAGTAGTTTTACTGCAGATTTATTTTGATAAACAAATATAAATTTCAAATTGCCTTAAATATAATTGGATATATAAGTTGCAAGTATATACATTTATCTATTATTTTTAAAATGATTTGAAATTTAACTCGGTATTTAGTTCTTAAGTTTCCGTTAATTAATAGCTTCTATTAGTGTAGGGAAATGAAATTCAACTAACAAATTGAAACCTCTAAAGAATAAGAGATTTAATGCTAAGTTTTAAATGGAATTAAAAGAAATTTGAAATTTGGAACCCATAAGAAAAAGGATATTATTATTGAACATTAAATTAATTAAGGGAAATAGGATAAACTTGTGTAGCTTTCAATTAAATCCTTAAAGGCATATTTATAACTTACCAATATTAAAAGTTCTAATGCTTATAAGAAAGTGTAATGGAAAATTATACAAGTAAACCTAAAGGTAATGAAATTGGTACTAGCACAATACCTAGTACCTTGCATGAAGAAGCCCAATTCAGAGAATCTATGGAAATAGAAATTTTATGCATATGCAACCCTGCTCACAATGAAAATAATGTGCACTCTGCAAACTTCTATGCTTTCTCTGGTGATCTGCCTGGATGGACCTCTCTACCATCATCACCAAGAAGCACACCATCAAATCCTATTGATGAGAATAAGAGTGGAAAACGTAAATGCAGTAGAAAAGAAGATCTAGTTGACAAAATACCTGAACAAAGGAATTCTCCTTCAACAAGGAGCATGAAAAATGTAGTGCAACAATCATTGAAGTATACCAAATGATACAATCCTATGCAATATGGAATATTAGAGGAGCTCATTCCTTAATTAAGCAAGATCAAGTAAAGTATCTTATCAACCAACATAAGCTAGTTCTCTGTGCTATTCTTGAAACTAAGCTGAATGAAGCATTAACAATCAAAGCTGCTAGGCACATTAATCCTAACTGGACCCTAAACCACAATTTGCCTTATGCCCCATATGGTCGTATCATGGTCATGCATGACCCCTCTGTGTTGACCCTAACCAATGTTCTGTGTACAGATCAATTGATTCACTTCCATGCCAAACTCCATGATTCCTCCAAATCCTTTTACCTTTCTTTTATTTATGCTCACAACTCTTTCTCTGCTAGGCAAACTCTTCTTGAGCTTCTTCCTGCTTTCAGGCAAGATTCGCACCCCTGGCTAGTCTTTGGGGATTTTAACTGCTGTCTTTCCCTGTTTGACAGGCAAGGAGGCACCCCCCTCCTTCCAAAGGACATTATCCCCCTTAACAAGGCAATGGAAGACTCTAGTTTGCTTCCCATCCCCAGAACTGGTGCGAAATTCACTTGGAATAACCGTAGTCGTTCTGGAATTAAAACCTTTTCCAACATTGACCACTCCTTTGCTAACATCCAAGCCTTTTCCTCTTGGCCAACTATGTCTTCCTTTATTCCACACCCTGTCCTGTCTGATCACTCTCCAATCATCTTCTCCTCGGGAAAGAAGCTGTTAAAGGAAAATAAAAGTTTCAAATTTTATAATACTTGGGTCCTTGAACCTGAGTATAATAGTATTATAAATAAGGCTTGGCCTACAACTGTTTATGGTAACCCTATGTTCATATTTTGCAGGAAACTTCGTGCTACTAAGAATGCTTTGAGAGAGTGGGCTAGGAGCAAGTTTGGTGATGGAACCTTGATATCTACTAAGATGAGAATGAAGCTTAAGGAAGCACAAGAATTTATGATGAACAATCCTACTAGTGTCGCTGCTGCTGATTTGGAGAGAAAGCATTCTGATGATTTAATAAAAGCCTTGCAAATTGAAGGAAACATGAAGAGACAACAATTGAGGCAAAAATGGGCTACAGAAGGTGACAATAACACTGCTTATTTCCATGCAGCCATAAAAGTCAAGCGTGCTAGACAGAATATCACCTCTATCTTTGATGAGTTTGGGGTGCTGCATTCTGATCCAGCTGATGTTGATAATGCCCTTCTCAACTACTTTAGTAGCTTATTGGGTAACAGTAATGACTTTAATCCTCATCTTGATGATCTTTCTCATCTGCAGCTTCCAAAAATTCATCCTGAGGAAGCAAGCTCCCTTGTCATTAGGGTTACTGATAAGGAAATTAAGGATACTCTGTTTTCTATGAACAGGCATTCGAGTGGTGGGCCGGACGGATTCAATGTCCATTTCTTCATTAGCAGTTGGGATATCATTGAGAATGATTTCTTAAGAGCTGTTCATATTTTTTTCACAAGCTTCAAACTTCTTAAAGAAGTGAACACCACTAACCTTGTTCTTATCCCAAAGGTCCATCCTCCATCGTCAGTAACATCATTTAGGCCCATCTCGTGTTGCAATGTCATTTATAAGTGTATTGCCAAGATTCTTGCTTCTAGAATTGCTGTTGTGCTTAACAGAATCATTTCCAGAACACAAACTGCCTTCCTTCCCAAGAGGAATATACTTGACAACATCCTCTTAACACATGAATTGCTTAAGGGATATGGTCGTGCTCATGCTACCCGGAATGCCATGCTAAAACTTGATTTAATGAAGGCGTATGATAGTATTCACTGGACATCTATTGTGAGAATCATGGCTCTCATGGGTTTTCCTAAAGTTTATGTTGCCTGGATCTACAGCTGTATTTCATCCCCCACTTTCTCAATAAAATATAATGGTTTCTCGTCTGGATTGTTCAAGAGCAAGCAGGGGATCAGGCAGGGAGATCCTTTATCTTCTTATCTTTTTATCCTTGTTATGGAAGTGTTTTCCAGTATGCTGAAATTGAAATATGAGCAGAAGGAGATATTGTTCCATTCTAAATGCAAGTCCCCTCAAATCACATCTCTCCTTTTTGCAGATGACATTATGATTTTTACTAAACCTGACCATGGCTCCATTGTTCAAATTATAGCTGCTCTGCACAAGTTCTACCTTGTGTCTGGTCTGAAATTGAATGCAACCAAATCTCATTTACTCACTTCAGGCATCTCCTCTGAAGAAACTCAACATTTGATTGATCTTTCTGGTATGCAATCAATGAATAATAGCATGAATTATCTGGGTCTTCCATTATGCACTTCTAGAATAACAACTGCAGATTGCCTGCCCTTATACACGAAAATATGTGGCATTATGAACTGTTGGGCTAATATATTCATATCCCAAGCTGGTAGACTTGTCCTGATTAAGTCTGTCATATCTTCTATGATGGTTTATTGGTCAAGGGTGTTTATCCTTCCCTATAAGCTTGTTAATATGGTTAGGAATGCTATGTTGCGATTCTTCTGGACAGGGACAATTCATTCTAGGAAAATTATCCCTTGCTCTTTTGCCAGAATGGAGAAAACAAAAATCAAAGGTGGCCTAGGTATTTATAACTTGTTAACTTGGAATAAGGCTGCTTTCAGTGTTCATTTGAATGCCCTTCTATGCAATTCTGATTCTCTTTGGGTTGTTTGGACTAAAAAGTATAATTTACGTAATAAAAATTTCTGGACCATGACAGTGCCCCAAAACTCTAGCTGGACGTGGAGGAAGTTGCTTGGCCTAAGAAATTTATTCTTACCATATATTAGGTTCTCTCTTTCTCAGAACAGTGCTATCAAATTCTGGAATGAACCATGGATGTCTGAAGGATTGGTGCTTGGAAAAACCTTTACCCCTTTTCAAATTGAACAGACTGGAATTAATAGGGATGCTTATGCCATGGAATATTTGGCTGATGGTTTGCTTGTGTTGCCGTACACCAGTAACCAAGAAATAAATGCAGTCTGGAATAAATACCATGCTAGCAAGTATTCTGCTTCTCCTAAGGACATTCTTCTGTGGAATGGAAAGATTCACTCAATCCGGGTTGCTTATGATCTTCTAGCTAAGACATCTGATAGCCCCAACTTTGTTTGGCACAAGGTTGTTTGGTCTAGATTCTCACCGGCCAGAGAAAACCTACTGATGTGGAAGATTTTAATTCATGCTCTTCTAACCAAAAATAAACTTATGAGTTATGGAATGAATATTGACACTCTATGTGTATTCTGCAAGAATCATAACGAATCTTTAGAGCATCTATTCTTCGAATGCACTGTCCTTCTTGATTTGTGGAAAAGAGTGGTTGGAAGAATTAATTCAAATCATGATCATGGAATCTCTTCAGTGGAGTGGGATCTGATAAGTAAGTCAACTAAGTGGAAGAAGCACGACAGAACTGTGTTCTTCTTTTATTTAAAAAAATACTTGAATCTGAATTGGGAGGAAAGAAACCTTAGATGTTTTGAAAATAAGAGCAGGAGCATGTGCCAATTATGGGAGTATTTCCAGCAAGTTGTCATACTGGGTATGAAGGAAAGTCAGTATGATTTTTTCTGTCAACCGATAGATCGTTAGCTTTGCTTTATCTTTTGTGTCTCTCTTGTTTCTAGTGCTTGTCTTCCAGTGTGTATTTGTTTCCTTGTTTTGCTTTTGTGTGGTTTTTCAGTGTTTCTTTTTCTTTTCTATGTTGGGATAATGAGCTTGTTCATTATCTTTTTTTTTCTCTTTTCTTTTATCAATAAACTGGTAGGGGACCAGTTAACCCCGCTTGCCCTGCAAAAAAAAATTATTCAATGAAATTCTTTAGTAAATAAGAGTTGGAAGTTATAGTTGGTATAAACTTAAGTATAATTGAAAGGCTACTAATTAAATAAATAGAAATGTAAGTATTATAAATAAATGAAAAAATAAACTTAAGTTAATTGATATGCAAAGAAATTTAATCAAACATGAAGACTATAAATAAATGAATGTTAATAAATGGAATTATGTAATAATAAATGAATGAATAAATATAATGCAAGAAAGTAGGAACTGATATGACATTAATAAATGAAATTGAACATTTGTAAGTAATAAATGAAATAAAATGAAATGGAATTAATAAGAATGAACTTAATTTATTGTTTGAAATTGTTGTTTGTTTTGGTTTATGAGTTGTTTAGGTAAAGGATACTTTTAATTGCTTAGATGTATGAATAATCTATTGAGTTATCTAAGGCTGTTGAGAAATGGAATACTTTATAGTTATTTGTCATTCTATGCGATTTAAAGTGTCTTACCCCAAACAAACCAATTGTTTTATTTTGCTTGAATGGTTGATGTGTATATGATGTGTATGCTGTTGGTTGCAAGTGATTGTTGTTGTATTGATTTGTTGGTTAGAGGTTGAAACAACTTTAAATATTTCATTTTATATAATTATTAACCCTTTTTAGATTATATAAGTGAAATACAGGTTATGGAAGCAATTGCTACTGCTTTTGGTTTCATAATTAAGTGTTGAGTGCCCGACAAATAGGTACGTTCTCGAATACGGTTTTATAGCGTTATTTTATTATTTTCCCGTGTTGGGTTATATTATTTTGGAAAGTATATGTTATATATTGTTATATTTGATATTATATTTTCTCCCGAGCCTCTCCGTACAAAGGAGACTGCCAAAATTTTCCGTAAAATTTTGAACCTAGAAATTTTTTGAAAATGTTTTCCAAACTTTATTAATTTGAGTATAAAAAGATTTAATAGTATAAAATTGGTATATTTTATTTAAAATAATTAATTTTGAATTTTATTTGTTTATAAAGTTAATATTTTGAATAAGATGTATTGTTTAGTTAATTCTTTCTTTTCCCTTCTTTTCCTTTTCGGGGACGAAAAGTTTCGAGTGGGGGAGAGTGTAACGACCCGTAAATTTTCAATAATTAAAACTGTTAATTTAATGAGATTTTTGAAATTTAATATTGAAGAAAATAAAAATTTGTGAATTATTAATAAAAGTTGTAATAATGTAATAATGAAAATTAACTAAAAGGAAACGTAACAAGGTTAATTAAAGTTATTAATTAATGAACTTGCATGAAATTCCCAATAAAATAAAATAATTTAAATGTTATGACTTGGTTATAAATGGAGTATGAGAAAGCATATGTAAATTTTGAATTAATGTGTGAGATAATATAATAGATGGTAATTGTTTGTGAAGAATAAACATGCAAGTTATAAAGGGTGTAATGGTGACAAATGGTTGTTGTTACCAGTTAATTTACCAATTACGAATAAAGGTAATTAAAGGTTACTTTAATGATAATTAATATAATAACGGAAAGTGTGAATATAAATTTAATAGAAACGTAGATCTATTTATAAGGTAGTAATTGATGTAATAAAAAGCATGAAACCAAGTAAATAAATTTATTGAGAATATTAATCGTGATTAGTGTATATATTTGGCAAAATTATAATGATGGAAATTTGGATATATTAATGTAATGAAAGACAAACAAATAGTAACTAAGTTTATAGAGTAATAATAGACTTAATTAAAGGATTGGAAATGAATCTAATTAGTTTATTTGGAATTAATTTAAAATTTAATTGGATTCAATCCATAATAAATGGAGTTAAATACTATGACAAATTGATATTAGAATGAATTGGGTAATATCAATGTAATAAATATAACCAATGTCAATTTCATCCATTTTTGATAATAATAGATTGAAGAACAGGTATGGAAGGTAATAATGTTAATGCAAGTTAATGAATAGCTAATTTAGTGCGATCCCAATTAATTGAAAACAATTGTAAGGTTATAATTGATTGTAAATAGTAAATTGGGAAATAAATGCAAAGGTATATTAGTGGATGTAATAATACGTAATAAACTGGAATTTGATAAATTCAATGTTAGATATGTGATTATATTATAATATTTGTTGGTTGATAATAAAGTATGAATGAGATTAACCTTGGCTAATGGTGATAATTATTAACTGTTTACCTATTTATTTAATTAAATTAGAGCTAAATCCATTGCAATTAATTAACGTAATTAAATACTACGTTAATATGAATTTAGGTAATGACTGTAAAATACTAGGGTAATTGGATATATAGTAATGTCAAACTTATCCATAAGAGGATGATTGATTAACTAAAGAGATTGGAACCACATTGAATTAATTTATTTGAAATTAAAAATATAATTTACTTGAATTCACTTAAATTGAAGGTAAACAATGTAAGTTTGCAATTAATCCTTATTTGATTGACATGGAAATTTTGGTTAATGAATTATAAGTTTATATGTAATCGGGGGGGGGGGGGGGTAGAAACTGTTAGCTATTAAATTTGAATTAAAAAAGGACTTAATTCATTTAATATTTATTTAATTAACTGGAAAATAGCCATTTTGGCCACTGACACGGATTTCGACGAAACTAGTTTCATCGGATCCATAACAATGAATTATTATAGGATTTCAAGTTTCATAACGATCGGGCTTGTCGTTTGATCGTACGGGCTTGAAATGCCTTGAAATCAATTCAATTGAAATTAATTGAAATCAATTTGAAATAACTTGATTTTTGCATAACTTCTTCATAGATGGAATTTGGACTTGAAACCTGTTCCATTGATTTTAAAACATTGGAAAACATATATTTTGATATATGGGTTGACCCATTTCCGTTCCGAAATCGAAACGGGCTTTTCGGGTCAATTATGTTCAAAACTCAAATCAATCTTGTCCATCTACTCTATTTTCTGCTTTGTCTATAAATACCTCGTTATAAACCCTAATTGTTCCTCATTGTCATTTGTCCATACATACATCTCCTTCTTAGCTCCTCATTCCAATGGCAAACAAAACCTAATTCCCAAATTCCAAAATCTAATTTCAAAAAAAAAAAATTACAAATCAGCAGCAACTTCGGGTCGCGCTTCGGGTTTCAGAGGCAAAAACCCTGGAGATACTTCGGGTCAGGAAGAAAATGACTCGGGTCTTCGGGTCATTTTGGAAAAAACTCAGAGCAAGCACCTAGGATTTGAGGCGGCGGACCGAAGTTGAACCCGAAGTCGACCCAGGACCAGAATTTTTAATACTCTAATTATCATAACTTTTGCATACGGACTCGGATTTGGACGCGGTTTGTTTTGCTGGGATCGTATCGAAATTCCAGACACTTTAACGCTAGTTTGGATGAATTTGGAGACTGTTCAAATTTTGGGTTTAAATTGGATTTAAATTCAATTTAAATCCAAATGTGAGTGTTTTAACCCACTCACAACTTCTAAAAATTCCTTATGTTTGTTAAATTGATATATGATGTGATTTGAATTTTATTTATGACTGTTTGGCATATTTTTAATCATCCTCTCAGTTAAATTGAATTTATTGAATTAAATTTGTTATTTAATTTATTATTGCATATAAACTGCCAGTTAAATAGTTATTTAATTTGTTATTGAATATAAACTGCCAGTAAATGCCTGTTATTTATTATCTGTTCTATTTTGATGTTATTGATTTAATTGGATGATGATTGTGATAAATGCTTGATGATTGATATTGGATGAATGGATGTTTTATTTTATATCATTATAATCTGCAAGTTCGTTATGGATTTATTTTATTCGGGATTTGCGGTTTTAAATGATATATAACCGTAATTTTATTTTAAATTGCGGATTGAAATGATAAATATTTGTATCACTTGACCATAGGATAGAAAATTATATACAGACACAGTTGGTCTATATATATATATATATATTTGAAATGATTTCTATGGCTTTTGGAAAAATAAGGGTTTAAATAAATACTGATTTTGATATTAAATAAATATTATTTTATATATAGTTAAATTCTTAAAATTTAAGCTATGTATAACTTAATGATGTTTTAAGTTGATTTACGAATATTTCAAGTTTGAGCTTTATGTAAATGCTATTGAGTTTATTTAATAAATAATTTTAAACTAAATAATAGTAAATTGAATTAAGAAATATATGAGATTATCAGATTTGGTTTGGAAATTTTGGAATATTTAAAGATTTCAAATATATATCAAAATTGAAATGTTTTATCGGAATTAAAGTATTATTGTTTCAAGGTGTTGGTTTTGAAACTGTTATAACTACGAAAGTAATATGGTTTCAAAAATGAATTTATATGAAATAGAATTTATTTAAGAATTATCTTTGAATATATTGATTTGAAACCGATTGAAATTTTAAGATTAAGAATATGACTGCATTATGTGATTTGGGTTTAAGATGGTTTTAAAGAATATTTCAAGTTTTATAAATAAAAGTAAGAATAGTGATTGAAAATTTGGATTTTATTTAAATGGTATATTATTGAATTTGGTTTTGAAGTATATACTATTTTGAAATAAAGGTTATGTTTTGAAATGGAAATGATATTATGGGTTTTTAAAGTATATATATTTTTAAATGACCATGGTGTTATAATAACGATTGGTTGTTAAAGAGACCGAGATCGGATATGGACATACTCTCTGTCGATACCGAAAACCACATTGACAACTGTGTACGCGGTGGAGTTTCCAGAATGAAGTAGGATGGTGGCGACGATCCTAAGGTATAAACATGGACCCAACTCCCGTGAGTTGGCATAAGGTGGCTAAAACATGAGCGATTGACGGACCAAGGAGGTAGCACCTCTGATCGGACACACTTCTTCGATACCATTCCATTACTTGTGATTTTATTTGGTGCGCACCCTTGATTTGGGAGTGTTGTTCGAGGTGGGAGGTAGTGGCTGCTATGCATCACCACCAGTCCGGATGCGTAATTGTTATATCTACCCTGGCATTGCCTAGTTGTGCCGTGTCACCTACCATATCGAGCTTTACTACGAGTTGTGATTTGTCCCGTAGCCTGTGGAGTATCGAGGGTAGCCTCCATTTTGGGAGTATGCTAATACTGGATAGACTACTGGGACTATTACGTGTTAAGGGGAATATTGGGTCACTCCTTAATGCTATTTAAAAGTATGTTTATTTTATATTAGACATTATTATAATAGCGAATATTACTACATAGTAAATAGTTTAACGGATCCTTAGGGGATGTGAATCCCGAGCATCTCTTAAGTTACTGCACTCACGTTAGACACTGGATAGGAGATGTCAAATCCCATAAACATCTCTGACGTCGTTCCACTCATATATTTATTATTGATTTAACTTACATAAGATCTTTTAGTTCTGTCTCGAGTGTTTTGTCTGTTCAATTCGCTCGGGTCAGCCTGAGCATTTCAGGATTTGAAGGCCTTAATTCTGGAGGACGAAGACGAAGAATTATTATTACTATTTGTTATATATTCCACTACACCATTTTATTCCGCTCATTTTTAATATTCTCGGGTATGTGTAACTCTGATATGTATTGTATAAGTATAATCAAATGTTTGTAAAACAGCTTCATGAACTGTTATTTGATTATTATATTTTATCGTTCCACTGCAAGATTCTATTTTGTTTCTTTTATTTCTCCACTTTTTCTTATTTACCCCAAAACAATCCGCCCTTCTGTATGGTTTAAATTGACATGTGTGTCTGCCTAAGCGTACAAAAAGGTGGGATGTTACATGAAAGACCACGCAACTCAAAAGGTTTGGAAACGGTTACCGATACAGTAATCGTTTTACTGATTTCGTGACATATCAGACTCCGAAATATACAATCAAATATTCCGTAGAGATCCGCACGACGAGACGATCAAAACGGTATAAAAATATCAGTGGTACGATCATCCGATCAAAAGTCGATATCGGTACCAAGATGCTGCTATTTTGCCAGAAATAAGATCGACGAAGCAATAAAAGTCAAAATTTGGAGAAACAGAATATGACGTCTCCCTCAGAAGATGATTTACAAATTTTCTATAGAAAAATATTCAGGTTTGGAAAACATTTTATTACCATCAATTTTTAACTAATTGGAATTGAAATAGAATTACACAATAAAATTTACTTTCATATTATCTAATGAAAATTTACCAGTTGCTATGTTTAAGAAGGCGTATTCCAAATATTAAATTTTTATATAAAAATTTTACTATTTAAAATTTCAAAAAATTTCAATTAAATATATTAATAAAACAAATAAAATTATTTAAAATTTACGGGTCGTTACACTCTCCCTCACTCAAAACTTTTCGTCCCCGAAAAGGAAGGAGGTAGGAGAATGGAAACAACATAAAGAAATTAGATTGAAATACAAGTAAGACAATTAAATTAAAACCATAAAAATTTCAAATTAAACTAATTAATATTCAACATTTGGTTTAATCCATTTGAGTTCACTTAAGTTAAATCAATCTATCTATTTCTAAATTCATTATCTTATTATCTAATCATCCTCAATTAACAATTTCTAAATCATCAATTTGTATAATCATTTATTATACTCATATTTTATTCAACAAATTTAATTCTTTTATTCCAAATTATTATTAAGTTTATTCCACTTAATATATCTTATCACATATATTTAAACCATATAAAATAATTGAAACCATATAAAATTAAATTAATTAAATTTCAATTAATTGATTTCAAATTCAAGGTATTCCCATAAGTTAATCTAATTTCAATTTATTAATTCCTTCAAACATATTTATTTGTCTAGTCTATTATTCAATTACTTATTATTCAATTTCTCTATTAACATTTTATAACTAAAATTTAAGTGTATAACATTTGTTATGATCACTCAAATTTTATTTATAAAATCATTTTATATTTGTATATTATCCAATTACATTTTGAACTTCTGAAAAATTTAGGTAAGTTATATATGAAATGCAATTGAGTATTATACAAGCAAAATTTTCCCAATTTAATTATTATAGTTTAAATATTAATTCAAAATTTTGGTTTCATTTATAATTGAAATCATTTTTACCCAAATTTTAAGAATTAAATTTCCGATTAACTTCAGCAATTTAGAGATAAATATATATATATATATACTACATATAAAATATATATATATATATATATTATAGATCCAGTCATACTTTAGAAATTCAAATTAGATTTATTTTTCAAAACAAAACCATAGCAAAGCTACAGAATGGTCTCTCCACTCTGAAACTCGAAACTGAATGTCGATGATGTGGCCGCCATCACCGA
Source organism: Allium fistulosum (assembly GCA_030737815.1). Lineage (NCBI taxonomy): Eukaryota > Viridiplantae > Streptophyta > Magnoliopsida > Asparagales > Amaryllidaceae > Allium > Allium fistulosum. Next base: position 363,102,907 of record CM060904.1, read on the forward strand.
AATTATTTTCCAGTGACAAACGAGGAGAGCACTGATTTGAACCTCTAAAATTCTTTGAAAACAATTTCTATTCGAAAATACTTTAAATAATATACACTTTAAAACTTTAAAACCAAAGTTCGAAATCATCAGAAATTAAATTATCAAATTCTTGATTTAAATTCATTTCAATTCCAAATAAATTTATAAACCACTATTTATAAATTCATTTATAGAATAATAAATGATAATCAAATATTATCATTTCAAACAACTAATTTAATTAGCTTATTAAATTCCAGTAAATTATACTTATATATATGATATAATCATACCAATTTATTTCATTTACCAAATTTGAAAATAATATTGTGTTAGTTTGCTCTGTTCAAGTGTTTTGGAAATCCTATTGATAGCATTGATCAGACGAATCGATCGAAAACCCAAATCAACATCAACAACTCAAACAACACAATATATACAACATTTTAATATTAATTACAAATACACTTCCTCACTCGATGATTCAAGAATGGATTTCAAAGCAAAGATGAGATTCAAAGTAGAGGAACTCTAATCAAATAGAATTCAACTAAAAGATAGACTCGATAGGAGATAAGATGATTGAATTTCAAATTGGAAGATGGATAAATTTATATAAATCGCGGGTAACCTTAACCAGGTCAACCGTGACCTAACGAAAAAGATCGTTGTGGATTTTCTAGGGTAAATCTATATTCGATCTCAAGAGATAGAATTCGGAATAATAAGAGATACTAGCATCTAAACCGAGGATATAGAAATCTTCGGTGAATTAATGCTTTTTGTAAAGGAGTTTCACCCCTTTACAAGTCATTCAAAGGTTGGCGAGACCGCCGATTTATTACAGAGATCATTCGAAGTGGAGTTACGGAATACTCCAGAATCAAGAAGACACGAATAGGGGAGGACAAGAATGGACTTTGGAACCGAAGGGGACGTTCCAAAATTCCAAGGAAACCGAATCGAAGAAGAAGGAATTCGAGTTCGAACGAAGGTGATTCTGTAATTAAATCTACTCTATATGCTGAGTTTGCCTAAAACCAGAGCTCTGATACCACATGTAACGACCCAGTATTTTGGACCATTCAAATCGACAATAAATCCACACATGCCGGACTTGAATAATTCAAAACAATGGATTGTAAATAAAATTTGGCAAAACTCAGCATATATAGTAAATAAAATAATCACAGATCACAGACATAGAGTAATATAACAATAATGCAGCGGAAACAAAAGAATAGTAGTTCATGAAGCTACTATGTATATATATATATATAACAGAGTTAAACAATATACAACAGAAGTCTCGAATACAAAGATGACTCAATACAAGAGTCAAATACAAAATCTGAATACACATCACTGGAATCAACTGAATAACTGAAAGCTGGATAGATAGCTGGATCTCCAAGCGAAGCTCCAACTCCAAAGGTGAGTCTCGAATACTGTATCACTCAGTCTGATCCGAGCGTAAAGCAAAACACAAAACACTCGAGTTAGGATTAACATTCTTATATCAATAAATCCAACTCAAGTGAAATATCAACTGAAATACAAGTAACTTAAAGGATTTTTGGGATAACCATCCCCTAAGGATCCGTTAAACTATCTACTATGTAGTAATATTCGCTATTATAATAATGTCTAATTATAAAATAAACATACTTTTAAATAGCATTAAGGCTTTACATTTTTCACCTTAACACGTAATAGTCCCAGTAGTCTATCCAGTATTAGCGTACTCCCAAAATGGGGGCTACCCTCGATACTCCACAGGCTACGGGAGAAATCACAACTCGTAGTAAAGCTCGATATGGTAGGTGACACGGCACACAAGGCAATGCAAGGGTAGATATACCAATTACGCACACGAACTGATGGAAATGCATAGCAGCCACTACCGCTCCACCTTGAACAACACTCCCAAATCAAGGGGTGCACCCAAACAATCACAAAGTAATAGAATGGTATCGAAGAAGTGCGTCCGATAAGAGGTGCTACCTCACTGGTCCGAGATCGCTCCTGTTTTAGCCACCTTATGCCAACTCACGGGAGTTGGGTCCACGCATATACCTTAGGATCGTCGCCACCATCCTACTTGACGCAGCGGATATATCAAAACAATGTAGATCGTAGAATGTAGCAATAGATGGATTGATGAATACTGGAATGCCCGAATTCGTTGATCCGAAGATACCGAACTCTAGCTATCTCGAACTCGTTGATCGCGCACGATACCGGGTTCAAAGATCTTCAATTCTTCAAGCGTTGATCAAGCGCACTTGATTCCGCGAATCGGCTTCTACAATCGTTGAATCAAGCGCACTCGATTATCCGAAAGAGGAGATAGGAGATTACACTCAACTACCAATTTGAATGAAAGCACAAAGCAATCAAAAGAGAATTTTATTCAATATTCAACAACCTTTACAAATGACTCAACCCCGCTATTTATAGCTTTTACAACTCAACACAAAAACTTCAAAAAAAACACAAGTACTTAGGTCGAAAACGACCTACGACCTAGAACAGACGCGATCTATAAAACCCAGCGACCTAGCAGCCTCCATCACAACACAACCATATTACAACATAACCTTTACAACACTTAGGTCGTACGCGACCTATCTACCCACGACTTACAATCATACGACATACCATCTGTATCCATCAGCGACTCAAAGAATGAACGGCAGAGATTAAAGCGGCTTCAAGAATCAACGTCTTCAAACTTCAGCGACCTAAAATAAAACGGCATTCAACCCAACGACTTAACAAGTTTGCGACCTAAGGACTTCCTGCGACCTAACTCTCTTCGCGACTTAAGACTTTACGCGACCTTCCTTAGGTCGTAGCTTGAGGCAGTCTTCCTCCAGAACATCGGAGCGACCTATCTTAGGTCGTAGCTTGCTTATGCGACCTAAAGTAGGTCGTAACCCTTTACCTTGTTTGCAGTTCCTCAGTTTGAAGCCCGTAACTCGCATGCTATCTTTATTAGGTCGTGAGCGACCTAAAACCCCATTAGGTCGTGAGCGACCTAAGATTTCAGTTCTTAGCAAATTAGCTCGTATGCGACCTAAAAACAAGTTAGGTCGTTCCAGTATCTTGTTAGGTCGTTGGAGCGACCTAAAGGCCTTGTTAGGTCGTATGCGACCTAATACTTCACCAAATTGGCCTGTGCAACCACTTTTCTCAGCATCGCTTGCTCCCCCCTCTAACTCCTTAGGTCGTGAACGACCTACACTCTCCCTAGGTCGTGAGCGACCTAAGCCTTTAACTTTCTGCACTGCATCATCCTCCCCTGGTTGAGAGAAATTCGTCCTCGAATTTGTAAATGCTTCCACATCAGCTCGTTCATCCCCATGATATGGTACGAGATGTTTAACATTGAACACATCAGACGTATACACATCATCTGGCAGCTTCAATTTATAAGCATTTTCATTGATTCGTTTCACAACTTCCACCGGACCAATTTTCCTGGCTTTCAACTTGCTATAAGTGCCTACTGGAAAACGGTCTTTCTTTAACACTGCATAAACCAAATCACCTTCATGAAATTCAACACTCCTTCGTTTCAAATCGGCGGATTGTTTATACTTCTCATTTGCTTTCTCTAATCGTTCTTGAACGATTTTATGACATTCCGTCAGCCCTTCAACAAAATCAGCAGCTTTCTTAATTGTCCCCTTTGGGTGTGGTATCACCGTTAAATCCAACGGTCCCTTCGGTAAGCTCGAATAGACAATCTGGAATGGACTGAACCCAGTACTTCGATTCGTAGCATGATTATGGGCAAACTCTGCCTGGCATAACTTCACATCCCAACTCTTCATATTATCTTGAACAAGACACCTCAACAAGTTTCCCAATGATCTATTAACCACCTCAGTCTGTCCATCAGTTTGCGGATGATAAGCACTACTGAACTTCAGCTTCGTTCCCACCATTTTCCACAAACTCAACCAAAAGTGACTCAGAAATCGAGTATCTCTATCCGACACAATAGATTCTGGCAATCCATGAAGTCGATAGATCTCCCTGAAAAACAACTGAGCAACATGAACAGCATCTGCCGTCTTCTTACAAGCAATAAAATGTGCCATTTTCGAAAATCGATCAACCACCACATAAATGGAATCATTACCACGCTGCGTTCTCGGTAATCCCAACACAAAGTCCATACTGATATCCACCCATGGTTTTACAGGTACGGGTAACGGCATATATAAACCAGCATTAGTTGCAGTTCCTTTCGAAACTTGACAAATATGACAACGCTCCACAAACCTCTCTACTTCTTTCCTCATCGATGGCCAAAAGTAGGACTGTGAAATCAGCTGTAAGGTACGGTCTCTCCCAACATGTCCCTCTTCGTGTAACTCCTTGATAATCTTCATTCTCAGACTACCCTCTGGTATGCACAAACGATTCCCTTTGAACAGAAAACCATTTACCATCACGAAATCATCCGTCTCTCCCTCCTTGACTTTATCAACAAATTTTGCAAAGTAAGGATCATTAGTAAATCAGTCTGGCAACATTTCAAACCCCGTCACTTCAATCTTCAGTGTAGTCAACAAATGACTCCTCCTACTCAAAGCATCAGCCACACGATTTGTCACCCCAGACTTGTGTTTAACAACAAAAGTAAACTGTTGCAGATATGCAATCCACGATGCATGTCTTGCTGAAATCTTGTCTTGCCCTTGAAAATGCTTCAATGCTTCATGATCAGTGTAAAGAACGAACTCCTTCTGAAATAGATAGTGTCTCCAGTGTTTAATAGATTGTACAACAGCATAAAACTCCACATCATATGTACTGTATCGCATCTTCGCCCCTGATAACTTCTCACTGAAATAGGCAATTGGACGTCCCTTCTGACTCAACACCCCTCCAATCCCAACCTTGGATGCATCAGTATGTAGTTCAAACACCAACTGAAAATCAGGTAGCACTAGAATTGGTGCAGACGTCAGCAATTCCTTGATCTTCCCAAAAGCACTCCCTGCTTCCTTTGTCCATGCAAACTGTTTACCTTTCATGCAATCTGTAACAGGTGCCATCACACTACTAAAGTGTGGAATAAACCTCCGATAAAATGAAGCCAACCCGTGAAAACTACGAACTTCCGTTATCGTCTTGGGCTGTGGCCAATCTCTGATCGCCTCAACTTTACTTTGGTCCACCTGTATACCTTCCTTCGACACAACATACCCCAGAAATAAAACACTGTGCGTCATGAACACGCATTTCTTCGTAGCAGCATAAAATTGTTCTTGTCTCAGTACCATCAGCACTTCTCTAAGATGATTCAAATGTTCCTCTGGACTCCCACTGTAAATTAGAATATCATCGAAATACACCACCACAAATTTCCCAATGAACGGTCGAAAAATCTGATTCATCACCCTCATGAAAGTACTTGGTGCATTCGAAAGACCGAACGGCATGACTAACCACTCGTATAGACCCTCCCTGGTTTTAAAAGCAGTCTTCCACTCATCTCCTGGTCTGATACGAATTTGATGATATCCACTCTTCAAATCAATCTTCGAAAAGATAGTAGCTCCACTTATTTGATCTAACAAGTCATCCAACCTCGGCATTGGAAATCTATATCTCACAGTGATCTTATTCAATGCTCGACTGTCAGTGCACATCCTCCACGTCCCATCCTTCTTGGGTACCAATAAAGCTGGTACAGCACAAGGACTCAGACTCTCCTGCACACGCCCCTGCTCAAGCAATTCCTCTACCTGCCTTCGCAACTCTTCATGTTCCTTCAGACTCATTCTGTAATGTGGTCGGTGTGGCAACACAGCACCTGGAACAAGATCTATCTGATGTTGTATATCTCTTAACGGTGGCAACTCCGTTGGTAACTCTTCTGGAAATACATCGTCAAATTCTTTCAAAACTGGTTTAACTTCTTCTGGAATTTCAACCTTTTCACTGCTTTCTCGTCCAATCAACAAGAATACTTCTGGTTCTTCTTCAACTTCTTTAACAAACTCCTTTAAAGTCAATAAAGTTTTCAGCTCTTCAATTTCTTCTGACTTACTTTCTTCTTGTGATCTCTTCTTCGGAACTAAGATAATCTTCGTGCCTTTAAACATAAAACTGTAGCTATTGGTCCGACCGTCATGTTGTACTGCTCGATCATACTGCCATGGTCTTCCCAATAATAAATGACAAACATCCATCTCTACTACATCACACCATATTTCATCTTTGTATTTCTTCCCAATAGAGAATGGAACACGAACTCGTCTATCCACTTTCACTTCTCCTCCTTTTCTCAACCATGCTAACTTGTATGGACTCGGATGTTTCTCTGTCTTCAATTTCAACTTTGTCACAGCTTCGGTTGAAATAATATTATCACAGCTTCCTGCGTCAATTACAAACTTACACACCTTCCCTAGAATAGTACATGTTGACTGAAAGATATTACTCCTCAACCAACTAGCTTCTTCCTGCTTCGGTGTTAAACACGATCTCCTCAGCATTAGGTTACAACCTTCGTCTCCTGACGCAATATCCTGCTCATCCTCCTCAGCTGGATTAGAACAATCTCCATCAACATCCTCATCGTCAACTTCTGCAATCATGGTTCTCTTCTTTGGCTTTGGACACTCACTGCTTTTATGACCCAATTCCTGACAATTGTAACATTTGAAACCATTGTTAACCCTTGTCTTCTCAACCTCCTTCACCACTGGTCTACTGATAGGTTTAGAAACATTAGAACTTCCTCCAACACCCTTCGCTTGATTGTTAGAATTAGTAAACACACCACTTCCTCGTCTCCCTTGTTTTTCCCAAGCCAACGCTTTCTGATGTGCTTCTGCCACAGATCTTGGATCGAACATATTAACCATATCTTGAATCTGCATTCTCAACCCCCCAATGAATCTAGATGTCAGCTGCTCTTCTGTTTCCATAATATCATTCCTTGCAATGAGTTGATAGAATTCATCAGCATAGTCATTCACAGTTTTCGTCCCTTGTCTCAAGTTTTGCAAACGTTGATACATCAAAGATTGATAATTGTAAGGTAAGAACGTTGCTTTCATCAATTTCTTCATCTTCTCCCAAGATTCAACTTTTGACTTTCCCATTCGTTCACGTGTAAGCTTGGTTTGCTGCCACCATGCCAAAGCTCTACCCCTCAGCCTCGTAGCAACCAACTTCACTCTACGATGTCCTGGAACTTCTTTAAAGTCAAAAATCTCCTCAACATTAGCTACCCAATCTAGGAACTCCTCCGCTTGCATACCACCCTTGAATTCAGGAATTTCTGTCTTCATCCCCGACTCCCATTTGTGATCATACTCAGAATAGTTTCTTCCTTGACCTCTTCCTTGAATACTACCACCATCATATTCCTCTTCAAAATCAGATGCATAACGATGTCGATTCTGACCACCAACATCTCTACTACCATTACGCCTTCCACCTTCATCCCTTCTATCGACATTCCTTCGTTCACGATCATTCACGTTCCTCCCACGTCCTTGATCATTTTCAACACTTCTGTCTCGATTGGAATGTGGCGAGACTCTACTACCCCCATGGTTAGATTCTGGTGAAACCCTTCTCCGATTTTGATTCATTTCCGTCATAAGCTTCTCTAACCGGCCAATTCCTTCGTTAAGCTTTTCACTAAAATTCTCATTGATTCTTTGTTCCATCTCATCAGCTTCTTCTCTTCGATACAAAGCTTCTACGTTTTGGTGGCGATTAGCTCTTCTTGGCGGCATACTTGAAAATCTTCCAAAATTTTCAACACTTCCCGGACTTTGATCCAAAATGAAACGGATCGAAAACTTCCACTTTGTAGCAAATCGCGATGAACACGATGGACAAAGTTTCGGCCTCCAATGCAAATCCGATCAAACAATCTTCGAACAAAGATGACTCTTCTTCCTCTTACTCTCGGCCTCACTTCAAAATGATTAGGCTCCAAGTCTCGATCTAGCTATGATTGGCTAGAACAAGCTCTGATACCAAACTGACGCAGCGGATATATCAAAACAATGTAGATCGTAGAATGTAGCAATAGATGGATTGATGAATACTGGAATGCCCGAATTCGTTGATCCGAAGATACCGAACTCTAGCTATCTCGAACTCGTTGATCGCGCACGATACCGGGTTCAAAGATCTTCAATTCTTCAAGCGTTGATCAAGCGCACTTGATTCCGCGAATCGGCTTCTACAATCGTTGAATCGAGCGCACTCGATTATCCGAAAGAGGAGATAGGAGATTACACTCAACTACCAATTTGAATGAAAGCACAAAGCAATCAAAAGAGAATTTTATTCAATATTCAACAACCTTTACAAATGACTCAACCCCGCTATTTATAGCTTTTACAACTCAACACAAAAACTTCAAAAAAAACACAAGTACTTAGGTCGAAAACGACCTACGACCTAGAACAGACGCGATCTATAAAACCCAGCGACCTAGCAGCCTCCATCACAACACAACCATATTACAACATAACCTTTACAACACTTAGGTCGTACGCGACCTATCTACCCACGACTTACAATCATACGACATACCATCTGTATCCATCAGCGACTCAAAGAATGAACGGCAGAGATTAAAGCGGCTTCAAGAATCAACGTCTTCAAACTTCAGCGACCTAAAATAAAACGGCATTCAACCCAACGACTTAACAAGTTTGCGACCTAAGGACTTCCTGCGACCTAACTCTCTTCGCGACTTAAGACTTTACGCGACCTTCCTTAGGTCGTAGCTTGAGGCAGTCTTCCTCTAGAACATCGGAGCGACCTATCTTAGGTCGTAGCTTGCTTATGCGACCTAAAGTAGGTCGTAACCCTTTACCTTGTTTGCAGTTCCTCAGTTTGAAGCCCGTAACTCGCATGCTATCTTTATTAGGTCGTGAGCGACCTAAAACCCCATTAGGTCGTGAGCGACCTAAGATTTCAGTTCTTAGCAAATTAGCTCGTATGCGACCTAAAAACAAGTTAGGTCGTTCCAGTATCTTGTTAGGTCGTTGGAGCGACCTAAAGGCCTTGTTAGGTCGTATGCGACCTAATACTTCACCAAATTGGCCTGTGCAACCACTTTTCTCAGCATCGCTTGCTCCCCCCTCTAACTCCTTAGGTCGTGAACGACCTACACTCTCCCTAGGTCGTGAGCGACCTAAGCCTTTAACTTTCTGCACTGCATCACTACTTCATTCTGGAAACTCCACCGCGCACACAGTTGTTAAAGTGGTTTTCGGTATCGACAGAGAGTATGTCCATATCTGATCCCGGTCTCTTTAACAACCAATCGTTATTATAACACCGTGGTTATTTCAAAATAGTTTATACTTCAAAAACCGAAATATCATTTTCACTTCAAAAACCAAATCAATACGATATCAATTTCACTTCAAATATATCCATTTCCAAAATCATATCAAAATCCAAAGTTATAACGCTTTCGAATCATAGTCTTTTTTTAAAAATCAAAACATTTTGGAAATCATAACACTTTGAAATTATAGCATTTTGGAAATCATAACACTTTCCTTTTAAACAGTTTAGATATTAAAATTAGTATACATAATAAAATAGTTTATATAAATAGTTATAAGTTAAAATAGTTTAAAATAAAATAATTTATATTAAAAATGATTTATATTAAAATAGTTTATATTAAAATAATTTATAAAGTAAAATATCAATAGTTTTAAATATAATTTAAAATTACTTTATAAAATAAAATAGTTTCCTCAAATTTCACAAATCGATTCAAATCAACTCGAATTCCAAAATTTTAATTTAATCAAATCTCAAATCATCAATTTCAACTCGATTCAGCTTCTCAATAAACCATTTCAAATTATCGATTTCAAATACATATCTGAACCATAAAATAAGCCATTTCAATATATTTCAAAGCTTTAAATATTCAACATTTCAAAACTAAATTCGATAATCTTATATATATATATATCAATTCACTTTTCTATTATTTAGTTTTGAAATATTTACTTAATTATTTCAATGTCATTTGAATACAACTTCAATTTACAAATTTAAATAAACAAAATATCCCATTTAAATATATATAAGTTTGAAATATCCATTTAAGTCACCTTTAATCAAATTTCAAGTTGTAAAACACTTCTTTAAATTTCAAATTCAATACATTTCAAATCAAACTTATTTAAGTATAATTCTTAAATAAATATAATTTCAAATCATTATAATCTCTATATTTGAAAATATAGATATTAAATAAATACTTAGACATATTATTTATCAACTTTAATGAATCTTTAAAATCAATATTTATCAAAACCATATATTTCTTTTCAAACCATAGAAATCATTTTCAAAGTATTTATATATAGACCAACGGTGTCTGTATAAAATTTTCTATTCTATGGTCAAGTGATACGGATATTTATCATTTCAATCCGCAATTTAAATATATACGGGTATATATCTTTTCAACCCGCAATCCCAAATTCAATTAATTGAAAATCGCTTGGGTTTATCATTTCAACCCATAACGATTTTCTCCTATTCTACAGGATCGTTCAGGTATGTATCATTTTAACCCATAGTGATTCTATACTAACTGGGAACTTGCAGAGTGATAACAGATATGATAATAAAATAACAACAGTAACATGCATATATCATCAATATAAATAACAGATAATGGTGTCAGATGTCACAGGTGAACATATACAGATAATGGCACATATATAACAATGTAAATAACTAGCAGCAGCATATTTCAATTGACGTTTCAATTGAAATAAAATTTAATAAATATAAGAACGTTAAACATGAGTGATTGCTCACCTTTCGAGGCTAGAGAACACAAGAAGATAGACAACACAACAGGCTACGATTTGAATTGCGAAATTGACCAAATCCAAATGACGATTTCCAAAGCAAGGCAGGATTGGCACGAATTGATGAAGAGAACAAGCACGACGGACAAAGCTGATAAACAAGAAATAGATGATGTAACAGCCCGATATTTTAAATGAATTTTTAATTAAAAATAAACAGTTCGAAATATTGATTTAAATATAAAGTGTAGTAATTTGTGTGAAATGAAAAATTTAAACTTTACATTTCGTTACGTATATTTATGTCCGTTCTTAATGTTATATTTAACAATCAAAATTTTATTAATGATGATAATAGCTATTTTAATTTTGGTTTAAAATGATACGTTATATTTTTAAGAAACCGTTAACATTTTTAAATTTATTAATAAAAGAAACAAATAACGGTTGTACGTTACTTTGGGCGTTACACTTTACGTTCGTTGTGCCTTTGTCTATTTGATTTTATATGCGTTGACTTTACAAAATTTCAGCTGTATATTTTCAGTTTGAAAATTTCAATAAAATCTTGCATTGAACCGTTCACGTGAGAATTAGTCCATTTCCCTCTTTGCATTCCTTACGTTTAGTTCCAGCCTTGAATATAATTTAATAGCTTTAACTTCCTACCGTTCAAAACCTTACCCTTTTGCCTTCTCTCATAAAGTAATAAGCAGCTGGCATCTTTTTTTTCACGTTCATAATTTCAATTCTACAAATCTCCTGTAGCTTTCAATTGAGAATCTCGTGACCATCCCAAAAAGGTAAATGCCTTCTTTCACTTCCATTTTGTATTTCAAATTGTTGCTGTACCATGTTTTGCCAGGTCATTCCCACATTCCAATTTCTCCACCATGCTCCTACCCCTTTTCGCTACCAGATCTACCCACTCCATCACCGAGACCAGGCAACCCATGCCAAGGCCGAGCCCTACCCCAGTCAGTCACCAGCCTCGTCACCACAGCCCCATTCGCCCTGCCTGCCACCACGACACCAGCTGAAACCCACGCCTTCAACCGAACCCCAGACCACCCACCAACCGCTCCACCATGCTCCGCCCTACCCATGCACTACCCCTTCGCCTGACCAACTACCCCATTCGTCAGCCACGTCTCCACCATACGAGACCCAACCCAGCCGAGCCCCTGCCATTCGCAACTTTCCAGCTCCTCCACCCAGGCCGTGACCTGCCCAACCCCACCGAGAACCCCCTAAACTCCATGCGGGACCACCTATCTCAGCCACCACCAGACCGTGCCAGCAACCCTAACCCACGTCACCGCATCACCGCCTCCTACCCAGTCCACCATCACGCCCAGACCGAGCTCTACCTCAGCCACCACCAGACCGTGCCAGCAACCCTGACCCACCCATCACCGCCTCCAACCCAACTCCAGGCCGAGACCAGACCAGCCACACCTCCTCCAGGCCGAGACCAGCCACTTCCAATCCCATGCCAATACCCACTATCCACTCATCCAGACCAAACCGTGCAAAAAAATGAACGACTCGTGTTAGTCACTTTGGCATTTGGTATTTTGGTTTTATATCCCACTGATCCTGTTTGAAAAAAAAAGAAATGAGCAAATTGTTCTGTCACCTTGTACTTTGTAGCAGTTCTTTTGAGTTGTTTAGAAAAAAAATATAGAAAATGCTTTTGGTCACGGGTAGGTATCTTAGTTGTATTTTAGGCTCTGACTTTGTTTTGGAAAAAAATGTGTTTGGTCATCTTGCATTTTAAGTTATAATCTCCATTGTAAAAGTGGTCAGGCTAGTGCTTTAAATTTCAACTTGTTTCTTTTTCGTTTGTTTGCTTATTTGAATTTCGTTATTCGTGAAATCTTAGAGTTGGTTATTTATTGTGCTTTTGGTTTGAATCTAGTTGGCGCATCCGCTAACGACTGATCGTGCTATCCGCGTGCTTTCGATTGACATCGTACTTCTTTCTTTCTGAATCTCCAGCTCCGTAGAGGTGAGTAAATCTCACACGAATATCCATACTTATATGATTGTGAAACAACCGCAACTGAATGTGTAGAAATAAATAAACAAATAAATGATGTTATAACTACCTGTGATTTATTTATAGTTGATGTTAATTGTTAAAACTGCATATCGTATCATCTGTTATGTTCTGTTCTTATTTTACTGTTATTCTATTCTGTTAAATCACACTGCAAGTTCCCTGTAGAATAGAATCACTATAGGTTGAAATGATACATACCCGAACGGACTTTAGAATAAGGGAAGGTCGTTATGGGCTGAAATGATAGGCCTGAGCGATTTTCAATTAAATTTTATTTACTTGGGATTGCGGGTTTGAAATGATAAAACCCGGATTTTTCTTTGTAAATTATGGATTGAAATGATATAGTATCCGTATCACTTGAATTAGGCTAGAAAATATTATACAGACCCGTGGTTATTTTTCTGTATTTTCTGAATACTTTTAAATAATTTAAATATTGTAATAATATTAAATTGATTTAAATCGAAGTTTAAGTGATTTATTTAGAATAGAAATGATTTTTCTATGTGATAAATATAAATAAATGGAGGAATATTGATTTTAAAACGAAACTTAAATTTGAAATTTTGACTAAAAGAAAAGATGGAAACTTAAGTAAATTAAATTGAAATGAAAATTTAGTTTTAAATTGGTGGAAAAATGGAGTTTAATTTTAAATGTTGAAATGAATGTAATAAGAAAATTTGTAAGTTTTGGTTTTAACTTGTAAAATTTCTCTTTAAAATAAATCGGTTAAAGGATCGAAATGAACATTTTTAATGTATGATTCTATAAGTCTGAACTAGGTAGAATCTGTAGCACTTGTTAAGTGTTGTGGATTATATAAGTGAACCAAAGACTAAAATGAACTAAGGCTATGGTAGTACTTGGTAAGTGCTGTTGTAGCAGAAACTAAAATTGAACCTGAACTAATAAAAGGGCTACTGTAGCACTTGTTAAGGACTGCAGTAGGCTGAAATATGATTTTGTTTTAAACTGAACTGTTATAGCAGTTTATAAATGTTGTTTTGCTGAATAAAATGTTTTCAAATATAACCTATAGCAGTTGTTTTTAAATGTTGTGAAATGCTGAAATTTTAATAATTAGGGTTTTTGACTTAGTAAACAAACACAGAATGGTTTGAAACTTTGGAAATTGAATACTTGATTTGAAAATATAATAATTACACTTTTAAAAGGTTTAAATGAATTATTTGATTGGAATATAAACTATTTAAAAGGTAACTTGAAATGATAATAAATGAGTATACCTTTAAATTTAAAAGGTATTTAAAGTTGAATATTTAAATTTGAACTCAAATGATATTTGGAATATTAAAATGATTTGAAATGAAGTTTTGAAATGATATGATATTTTAAAAATATGGAAATGGTTTAGAATTGATTTAATCTTTATTTTGATAAAGATTTGGATTTGAAATGATATTTTATTTTGAAGTATAAACTGTTTTTAAAACTTATAACCACGGGTTATAATAACGTTGGGTTGTTAAAGAGACCGGGATCGGATATGGACATACTCTCTGTCTTACCGAAAACCACTTTGACAACCGTGTACGCGGTGGAGATTCCAGAATGAAGTAGGATGGTGGCGACGTTCTTAAGGTATGTTACGTGGACCCAACTCCCGTGAGTTGGCATAAGGTGGCTAAAACAGGAGCGATCTCGGACCAGTGAGGTAGCACCTCTTCTCGGACACATTTCTTCGATATTATACTCTTACTTGTGATTTGACTAGATGGCCATCCTCCGATTTGGGAATGTTGTTCGAGGTGGAACGGTAGTGGCTGCTATGCGTATCCATCAGTCCGTGTGCGTAATTGGTATATCTACCCTGGCATTGCCTAGTTGTGCCGTGTCACCTACCATATCGAGCTTTACTACGATTATGATTTTAAGATCCGACCGCGTTAAGGTTCTCCATCCCCTTAACGCTATTTTCCGATATGATTATACTTTACTTATTTAGACACTATTATAATAGCGAATATTACTATATAGTAGATAGTTTAACGGATCCTTAGAGGATGGGCGGTCCCAAGCATCTTCTAAGTTACTTGTACCTTTACTACAGTTCACTTGAGTTGGTTTACATTGTATAAGTATGTATATCCTGATTCGAGTGTTTTATGTTTTATTTTACGCTCGGGTCAGCCTGAGTATCAGTTGGACTTCATCTTCACGGAGCTAGGACTACTGGAGATGATCCTTATCCAGCTACTATCTGGTTTTATCTGTTCAGTCTGTTGTTCTATTTAAGCTCTTATACTAGTAGACTTCTATGTCTTGAGACTTCTGTTGTACTCTATTCCTCCTGTTGTATCTTATGTAACTTTGTTATATTTATATAGTAGCTTCATGAACTACTATCTCTTTTACTTCCGCTGCATTATTTTACTCTGTGTCTGTGATCTGTGCTTATATTTATTTACTGTATATTCTGAGATTTGCCAAATTTTAATTACAACGCGGTATTTTGAGCAATTCAACTCCGGCATGAGTGTCTACCTATACACTTATAATGGATGCGAATGGTTGGAAATATCGGGTCGTTACAGTTGGTATCAAAGCTTTGGCTTTGAGGCAAAACTTAGAATGTATGGTAAATTTATTTACAGAATCACTTCCATTCGAGTTTGAATCTCTTTCTTTTGACTCGGTTTCCTAGAATTTTGGAACGTTCCGCACGGTTCCAAAATCCATCCTTGTCCCTCACTATTCATCTTCTTTTGATTCTGGAGTATCACATAACTCCACTTCGAATGATTTTTATAGAGAATTGGCAGTCTCGCCAATATTCAACTTTTCTTATAAAAGGGTGAAAATCCTTTACAGTCAGCATCGATTCACCAGATATTTTATCTATCCTTGGTTTAGATGCTAATATCTTTTATTATTCCAAACTCTATCTCTTGAGATCGAACGTAGATTTATCCTACAAAAATCCACATCAATCTTATTCTTTAAGTCACGGTTGACCCGGTTAAGGTTGTCCGCGATTTACCTAAGCTTACCCATCTCCCTACTCTGTTATTTAATCATCTTGTCTTTTGTTCCAATCTATCTTCCTAACATTTTTAATTGTACTTGTAAATCTATGTTTTGTTTTATATATGGTGTTGTTTGAGTTGTTGATGTTGATTTGGGTTTTCGATCGATTCGTCTGATCAACGCTATCGATAGGATTTCTAAAACTCTTTGACAGAACAAACTGTCACAATATTATAAAAAAAATATTTGGTTAATGAAATAAATTTTGATATATAATTTATGGAACTTAATAAATTGATTTAAATTGATAATTTGAAATAATAATACTTGATTTATCACTTATTGTTCTACAAATGGATTTATAAATAGTTGTTTATAAATTTATTTGGGAACTGAAATGAATTTAAAAACAAGAAATTTAAAGAATTTAATTTCCGATGGTTTCAAACCTTGTGTTTAAATTTTTTAAAAGGATATTATTTAAAGTATTTTGAATAAAAATTTGTCTCTAAAGGATTTTAAAGTTTAAAATTTAGTGCTCTTCTCTTTGTCGCTGGAAAATAATTTCGGTGATGACTGCAGCATCATCGACGTTCATTTTCGAGTTTCGAAGTGAAGAGACCGTTATGTAGTCTTGCTACAGCTTTGTTTTGGAAAATCTAATTGATTTGAATTTCTAAAATATGACTGGATTATAATATATATATAGATATATGATTTAAATTTGATTTGACATATTATGTATATATAATTACTTATCTCTAAAATGTTTTGAAAGGAATCGGAAGTTTAATTCTTAAATTTTATTTTAAAGAATAATTTCAATTATAAAAAAAAAATTGGATAAATGATTCAAAATTGAGATAATTGAATTTGGAAAGTTTTATTTGTATAACACACAATTTCATTCCAATATAACTTACCTAAATTACACAGAAGTTGAATATGAAATTGGATAATATACAATATAGAAAGGATTTTATAAATAAAAATTTGAGTGGTTATAATAAATGTTATACACTTAAATTTTAGTTATAAAAGATTAACAGAGGTAAATAGTAAAAAGAGAATTTAAAGAGATTTTATTTAAATAACTTAATAATCAAATTTAATTTAATATGGAACCTTAAGTCTAACCTAGGAATTTTTAATAATGGTTATTTCCTGAAATGAATATGTTGTATAATAAATAATGTATCTTTGAATAGATAAGATAAAATACATTGGAATTGGACATTTTGTAATAAAGTTTATTTAATTTGAATTCATAGTTTAATTGATGTCTAAATGAATAAATGTGTAAAGAAATTTGATTGTTATATTTGCTATGATAAATATTTTATTTATGAAATAGATATGTTTTGAAAAATGAATAATTATGATTTAAATAGTTAAAATGTATTTTAACATCACTAAAACTTGATAATTGAGAATTTGGTTTTCAAATGGAATTTTAAGTGTAACTTATTAAAGGAATATCTATTTGTGAAATGGGTATTTCAAATAAAGTGTTAGGTTATGTGTTAAATTAAGAGCTAACTAAAATAGTGAACTTTTGAATTAATAAATGAAGTATAGTTTAATTAGGATATTCCATTCATAAAAGTTTGTTTTAATAAGTCATAAGTTAAATGATATCCAAATGAATATTTCTGAAACAAAACTGATTTGAAATAATATATCTACTGTAGCATTTTATAAGTGCTGCTGTTTTGAAAATACAATGTTTTGGAAGTTTTATAATTGAATGAACTTAGAAATGTTACAACTTTAAAATGAATATTATTTGACCTTGAATTAAAATGGTTTAAAGGAAGATTATTTTAAAAAGGTGTTATGATTTTCTAAGTATTATGTACCTTTTAAGAATAACATTTCCAAAGTGTTATGATTTTTAGTAGTATGATTTCCAAATGATAAACATCCCTAAATTTGTTATGATTTCAAAGCATTATTGTTTCAAATTTATTATCTTATTTTGTTTTTCAAACTATCTTTTGGTTTTCCTTAAGGTCTCTCCCTTAATGAATGTTATTCGTTTCGGTCGTAGGGGAAAGCTTTCTCCTAGATTTGTAGGTCCTTCCTGCATTTTGGAAAGAATTGGCTCTCTTGCTTATCGTCTGGATTTACCCGAGAAATTTTCTGGAATACACAATGTCTTCCATGTATCTCATCTTCGTCGCTATCTGCATGATCCATCTCTTATTATTCAGCCTTCTTCTCTTGATAGTTTGGATATCGAGCCAAATCTGACTGTTGAGAGGAAGCCACTTCGTATCGTCGATCGAGGTACGAAGCAGCTAAGAAGAAAATCTGTCAACCTGGTCAAAGTGCAGTGGAGCACTGATGAACGGGATTACACCTGGGAGACGGAGGAGAGCATTCGTGCTTCGAATCCGGAATTGTTTATTTCAGGTACTTTTACTATTCTGTCTTATCTTTCTTTGTTTTCCTTCTTCGTTCCTTTTCGAGGACGAAAAGCTTTGAGTGGGGGAGAGTGTAACAGCCCGATATTTTAAACGAATTTTTAATTAAAAATAAACAGTTCGAAATATTGATTTAAATATAAAGTGTAGTAATTTGTGTGAAATGAAAAATTTAAACTTTACATTTCGTTACGTATATTTATGTCCGTTCTTAATGTTATATTTAACAATCAAAATTTTATTAATGATGATAATAGCTATTTTAATTTTGGTTTAAAATGATACGTTATATTTTTAAGAAACCGTTAACATTTTTAAATTTATTAATAAAAGAAACAAATAACGGTTGTACGTTACTTTGGGCGTTACACTTTACGTTCGTTGTGCCTTTGTCTATTTGATTTTATATGCGTTGACTTTACAAAATTTCAGCTGTATATTTTCAGTTTGAAAATTTCAATAAAATCTTGCATTGAACCGTTCACGTGAGAATTAGTCCATTTCCCTCTTTGCATTCCTTACGTTTAGTTCCAGCCTTGAATATAATTTAATAGCTTTAACTTCCTACCGTTCAAAACCTTACCCTTTTGCCTTCTCTCATAAAGTAATAAGCAGCTGGCATCTTTCTTTTCACGTTCATAATTTCAATTCTACAAATCTCCTGTAGCTTTCAATTGAGAATCTCGTGACCATCCCAAAAAGGTAAATGCCTTCTTTCACTTCCATTTTGTATTTCAAATTGTTGCTGTACCATGTTTTGCCAGGTCATTCCCACATTCCAATTTCTCCACCATGCTCCTACCCCTTTTCGCTACCAGATCTACCCACTCCATCACCGAGACCAGGCAACCCATGCCAAGGCCGAGCCCTACCCCAGTCAGTCACCAGCCTCGTCACCACAGCCCCATTCGCACTGCCTGCCACCACGACACCAGCTGAAACCCACGCCTTCAACCGAACCCCAGACCACCCACCAACCGCTCCACCATGCTCCGCCCTACCCATGCACTACCCCTTCGCCTGACCACCTACCCCATTCGTCAGCCACGTCTCCACCATACGAGACCCAACCCAGCCGAGCCCCTGCCATTCGCCACTTTCCAGCTCCTCCACCCAGGCCGTGACCTGCCCAACCCCACCGAGAACCCCCTAAACTCCATGCGGGACCACCTATCTTAGCCACCACCAGACCGTGCCAGCAACCCTAACCCACGTCACCGCATCACCGCCTCCTACCCAGTCCACCATCACGCCCAGACCGAGCTCTACCTCCGCCACCACCAGACCGTGCCAGCAACCCTGACCCACCCATCACCGCCTCCAACCCAACTCCAGGCCGAGACCAGACCAGCCACACCTCCTCCAGGCCGAGACCAGCCACTTCCAATCCCATGCCAATACCCACTATCCACTCATCCAGACCAAACCGTGCAAAAAAATGAACGACTCGTGTTAGTCACTTTGGCATTTGGTATTTGGGTTTTATATCCCACTGATCATGTTTGAAAAAAAAAGAAATGAGCAAATTGTTCTGTCACCTTGTACTTTGTAGCAGTTCTTTTGAGTTGTTTAGAAAAAAAATATAGAAAATGCTTTTGGTCACGGGTAGGTATCTTAGTTGTATTTTAGGCTCTGACTTTGTTTTGGAAAAAAATGTGTTTGGTCATCTTGCATTTTAAGTTATAATCTCCATTGTAAAAGTGGTCAGGCTAGTGCTTTAAATTTCAACTTGTTTCTTTTTCGTTTGTTTGCTTATTTGAATTTCGTTATTCGTGAAATCTTAGAGTTGGTTATTTATTGTGCTTTTGGTTTGAATCTAGTTGGCGCATCCGCTAACGACTGATCGTGCTATCTGCATGCTTTCGATTGACATCGTACTTCTTTCTTTCTGAATCTCCAGCTCCGTAGAGGTGAGTAAATCTCACACGAATATCCATACTTATATGATTGTGAAACGACCGCAACTGAATGTGTAGAAATAAATAAACAAATAAATGATGTTATAACTACCTGTGATTTATTTATAGTTGATGTTAATTGTTAAAACTGCATATCGTATCATCTGTTATGTTCTGTTCTTATTTTACTGTTATTCTATTCTGTTAAATCACACTGCAAGTTCCCTGTAGAATAGAATCACTATGGGTTGAAATGATACATACCCGAACGGACTTTAGAATAAGGGAAGGTCGTTATGGGCTGAAATGATAGGCCTGAGCGATTTTCAATTAAATTTTATTTACTTGGGATTGCGGGTTTGAAATGATAAAACCCGGATTTTTCTTTGTAAATTACGGATTGAAATGATATAGTATCCGTATCACTTGAATTAGGCTAGAAAATATTATACAGACCCGTGGTTATTTTTCTGTATTTTCTGAATACTTTTAAATAATTTAAATATTGTAATAATATTAAATTGATTTAAATCGAATTTTTAAGTGATTTATTTAGAATAGAAATGATTTTTCTATGTGATAAATATAAATAAATGGAGGAATATTGATTTTAAAACAAAACTTAAATTTGAAATTTTGACTAAAAGAAAAGATGGAAACTTAAGTAAATTAAATTGAAATGAAAATTTAGTTTTAAATTGGTGGAAAAATGGAGTTTAATTTTAAATGTTGAAATGAATGTAATAAGAAAATTTGTAAGTTTTGGTTTTAACTTGTAAAATTTCTCTTTAAAATAAATCGGTTAAAGGATCGAAATGAACATTTTTAATGTATGATTCTATAAGTCTGAACTAGGCAGAATCTGTAGCACTTGTTAAGTGTTGTGGATTATATAAGTGAACCAAAGACTAAAATGAACTAAGGCTATGGTAGTACTTGGTAAGTGCTGTTGTAGCAGAAACTAAAATTGAACCTGAACTAATAAAAGGGCTACTGTAGCACTTGTTAAGGACTGCAGTAGGCTGAAATATGATTTTGTTTTAAACTGAACTGTTATAGCAGTTTATAAATGTTGTTTTGCTGAATAAAATGTTTTCAAATATAACCTATAGCAGTTGTTTTTAAATGTTGTGAAATGCTGAAATTTTAATAATTAGGGTTTTTGACTTAGTAAACAAACACAGAATGGTTTGAAACTTTGGAAATTGAATACTTGATTTGAAAATATAATAATTACACTTTTAAAAGGTTTAAATGAATTATTTGATTGGAATATAAACTATTTAAAAGGTAACTTGAAATGATAATAAATGAGTATACCTTTAAATTTAAAAGGTATTTAAAGTTGAATATTTAAATTTGAACTCAAATGATATTTGGAATATTAAAATGATTTGAAATGAAGTTTTGAAATGATATGATATTTTAAAAATATGGAAATGGTTTAGAATTGATTTAATCTTTATTTTGATAAAGATTTGGATTTGAAATGATATTCTATTTTGAAGTATAAACTGTTTTTAAAACTTATAACCACGGGTTATAATAACGTTGGGTTGTTAAAGAGACCGGGATCGGATATGGACATACTCTCTGTCTTACCGAAAACCACTTTGACAACCGTGTACGCGGTGGAGATTCCAGAATGAAGTAGGATGGTGGCGACGTTCTTAAGGTATGTTACGTGGACCCAACTCCCGTGAGTTGGCATAAGGTGGCTAAAACAGGAGCGATCTCGGACCAGTGAGGTAGCACCTCTTCTCGGACACATTTCTTCGATATTATATTCTTACTTGTGATTTGACTAGATGGCCATCCTCCGATTTGGGAATGTTGTTCGAGGTGGAACGGTAGTGGCTGCTATGCGTATCCATCAGTCCGTGTGCGTAATTGGTATATCTACCCTGGCATTGCCTAGTTGTGCCGTGTCACCTACCATATCGAGCTTTACTACGATTATGATTTTAAGATCCGACCGCGTTAAGGTTCTCCATCCCCTTAACGCTATTTTCCGATATGATTATACTTTACTTATTTAGACACTATTATAATAGCGAATATTACTATATAGTAGATAGTTTAACGGATCCTTAGAGGATGGGCGGTCCCAAGCATCTTCTAAGTTACTTGTACCTTTACTACAGTTCACTTGAGTTGGTTTACATTGTATAAGTATGTATATCCTGACTCGAGTGTTTTATGTTTTATTTTACGCTCGGGTCAGCCTGAGTATCAATTGGACTTCATCTTCACGGAGCTAGGACTACTGGAGATCATCCTTATCCAGCTACTATCTGGTTTTATCTGTTCAGTCTGTTGTTCTATTTAAGCTCTTGTATTAGTAGACTTCTATGTCTTGAGACTTCTGTTGTACTCTATTCCTCCTGTTGTATCTTATGTAACTTTGTTATATTTATATAGTAGCTTCATGAACTACTATCTCTTTTACTTCCGCTGCATTATTTTACTCTGTGTCTGTGATCTATGCTTATATTTATTTACTGTATATTCTGAGATTTGCCAAATTTTAATACAACGCGGTATTTTGAGCAATTCAACTCCGGCATGAGTGTCTACCTATACACTTATAATGGATGCGAATGGTTGGAAATATCGGGTCGTTACAGACGAAATCTAATCAAAACTGGATCGATGCAGATAAAATCGAAACAAAAGTATATTATTATTATTTCCATGAAACCGATATTTTAATTTAAGCAAATATAAATATAACATAAAACTTCAAAATCCATATTTTCTTAAAAAAAACACCTATAAAACAAATCCAAAATGTGTATATCATGTAATATATAGTAAATTAACCGCAAGTATACAAATTCTGAAACCAATATATAATCAACATTTTTATAACAGCACTCGTATCTAATCACGTATAAACCGACCTACATATAAAACAATATCCATAGAAAAATCAAACATAAATATACATTATATTTTTGAAATAAATACATATAATTGAAAAAAATACTTACATTTTACAACAGGAGACATATTTTAAAATAACGTACATATATACAATACTTACATTTAAAATCAAACAACATGCAACCCTTCAACAATATATATACAACCTTATTTATAAACAGCAGATCCATTATCTAAGAAACAAGTACCTACCAGCTGCATCAAATATATATATATATATATATATATATATATACACCACTTTACAGAACCAATACAATACCAATATATAACTTATATACCAAGATCATTGTCAAATCTAACCCATAACTTTAATATATAGAGATAATATGTGATACTAACAGTACAATCAATATTGTTAATAAATATATACATAAAGCAAGACAGTAAGCCAACTTTCGAACATAGATATAACATACTTATGAACTACTTGTCCTTACCTTTTGAACGTAAAATCCATATATACATTGATAGATACATTATATAATTACTGTAATATATAGAAAGCAATCATATACAACCTTGATATTTTAAAACGGCAAATAATTTTTTTAAAACTTACTCATATAAAATATATAACTAACACATCTCATATAAATACATATATAAAATCAAACAGGTGACTTATATATATACCTATATATTATACCACTGTCAAAATTTATTTCCAATAAAATCACAACGTAAACACAAAGTATAGCTTGTAATACTCATTTATAACCCAGGATCAAATGAAAGCTAACCATCACAAGGGTAGTATATAAACACTTAAAAGGTTGTAGTATATATATGAAATTATACATAAAATAAATAATCTATACCTATATATACACGGAAGAGGTGAGATGAACAGGCGGCCAGCTCAGAGGCGGCGGAGGAAAGCTATGCGAGACTTCAAGGTGGAAGGCCAGTGGCACGGGCACGAGCAAAATGGTGGAGGAGAAAAAGCGGTCTGCTTGGGGTCAGACTTGGTTGGAAATGGGTTCATGGAAGAGGAAGTTTGTGTAAGAATCAAATGCAGAAGAGAAATAAAAATAAAAATAAAATATAGGAATGTTATATTGATAAAAAGGAAAACGTATGGGGAGAACGAATGAAATCTAGGAACCATAATTGCTTTATTGAATAGTAGGGATAACAAAATTCATGCCACTGAAATCAGGGAATAATTAAACAAGTGGCTGTTTAATTTCTACTAGTAGACAAATGAAAGGCCACGGAACTCAAAAGGTTTGGAAACGGTTACCGATACGGTAATCATTTTACTGATTTCGTGGCGAATCAGACCCCGAAATATACAATTGAATATTCCGTAGAGATCCGCACGATGAGACGATCAAAACGGTATAAAAATATCAGTGGTATGATCATCCGATCAAAAGTCGATATCAGTACCAAGATGCTGCTATTTTGCCAAAAATAAGATCGACGAAGCAATAAAAGTCAAAATTTGGAGAAACAGAATATGGCGTCTCACTCAGAAGATGATTTACAAATTTTCTATAGAAAAATATTCAGGTTTGGAAAACATTTTATTACCATCAATTTTTAACTGATTGGAATTGAAATAGAATTACACAATAAAATTTACTTTCATATTATCTGATGAAAATTTACCAGTTGCTATGTTTAAGAAGGCGTATTCCATATATTAAATTTTTATTTAAAAATTTTACTATTTAAAATTTCATAAAATTTCAATTAAATATATTAATAAAACAAATAAAATTATTTAAAATTTACGGGTCGTTACAAAGTTTGTCCTTTTCCCTAATTCTCTCTAGATAATTTGGGTTAAAAATTAATTTCGGCAATTATATAAAGTATTTGGGTTTAAAATTTATATATGTTAGAAAATATATTAATAGTGAATTAAGATAATTTTTGAGGATTTTCCTAATTGATTTACATGGAGATTAAATTAATCGATTTTAGGGACTTAAATGTCTTAATTGTTTGTTAAGGGGAAGGGCTTCTTTGCTAAAATATTTTTAATTATTAATGGATAAATTCGGCAGTCTTTTTTGAAAAGATTTTTGTAAAGGATTTGGAAACCAATCATATTTTGACAAATAAGGCAAGTTAGGTATAAAGGGATTTCTTTTAAAGGTATAGAAATCAGTTTTGTTTTGAATTACAAGCTTGCCACCTCCATATCCTTGCTTTTGAAATCATCCCAGATTGCCTTTCGAACTCATTTGAAACCAATACACATGATATCATATAGTTGGTATGTAGTGTATTCGAGAAAGGCAAAGGGGATGTTGTCGAAAGCTATCTTTCGAAGGGGTTGATGCCATTTTTAATAGCTTTTGAATCAACCCACTTGCCTTTGTTTCGCTTTCGAAATAGATTCACTTACTTTGTTTTCCAAGAAGCTTTTGAAAGGGTTAAAGTAAATAGCTTTTGATTGGATTGCCACATGCCTTTGTTTTAGAAGTAGCTTTCGATTGTGTTGCCGCATATTAAGTTTTAGAAAGAAGCTTTCGAAAGGGTAGTTGCCTTTGAACCTGGTCGAAACCTTGCTGCCGTCTTCATACCTTTCGAATGGGTTAAAGGCTGCTTTTCTTTGTAGCCTTATAACAATGCTTTCGAAAGGGTACTTACAGACGCTTTTATCAATGCCTTGAAAGGGTATTTACAAACGCTTTTATCAATGCTTTCGAAAGGGTGGTGCTTTTGCTTATGTTTACTTTGACCCAAGAGTTATACTTAAGGTTAAACCCAAATATTTTAAAAGATATACTTTCATATGGTTTTGAAGCTATGTTTCTATAAAGCCTACTTGAACTAAGGGGTTTTGAAAGATAAGTTTTAATACTTTCGAAATGAATGTTTCAATAGTTTCGAAAGGAATGTTTTGATGCTTTCGAAAGAGATTTTTTAAGTGTTTCAAAATGCATATATTTAAGTGTTTTGAAAAGATGGTTGGAATACTTTCGAAAGGTATGTTTCAATGGTTTTGAAAGAGAGGGTCTATGATTTCGAAAGCTTTAGTTTTCAAAAGAAGGAACCCAATCTCAATTTTTAAAGATAAACCCATGGCAATATAAAAGAATTTTTAAATGGCATTTAACTTTGGAGTTTTTAAAGAAGCTTTCCTTGCTAAAGATAATAGGTTAAAGGTATTAACCATGTTTAATTTGAAAATGATTACAAGGATATTAAACCGTGGATGATTGTGTTATCATGTTATGATTAGTTATCATGTGTGCTTCTTCTATAAACATATTCACTTTATAATTAACCCATAACTGTATTTTGGGGTGTTAAGGGCAGAATAACCAGCTAGGTTGACCCAGTAGTGAATATATATTGAGTTAAATTATGTATGAGTAAGTTGCATCTAGGATGTCAGATAGACCAGAACATAGGATGCCCAAAAACCGATTAAAGAGTTTTCAGTTTAGACAGGTTCATAATAAACCCATGAAAACTATATTTAGAAAGTGTTATTGGTAGGGGCCAATTGGTTCTTAGTGATCCCATGAAAACTATATCCAGATTAAGTTATTGACAGAGATCAATAGGTTCATAGTCAACCCATGAAAACTATGACATGAGAGAAGTTATTGGAGAACCCAATAGGTTCATAGTGAGCCCATGAAAACTACAATTAGATGAAGTTATTGGTAGATACCAATAGGTTCTTAGTGATTCCATGAAAACTATGAAATCAGATAGATAGTATGTAAGCTTTAAACTGGTTATTAGTCAGCCCATGAAAACTAATAGGTTAATAGTGACCCTAGAAACTATAATTGAGACAGATAGTCAAATGAATGGGGATGAGAAATCCTGAATATTTTGCATGTTTGCATATCATCATAATAGATTATATTATGTTATGTTTTAACCATTGTGGATGCAGGTGCATAGTATATGGTTATTATAAATTTTGGTTAAGATACTAGTGAGGGGAAAACCTGTTCCGCTAAGTGGCATGGTCTCACTAGATATCTATATGGTTCGAGATGGTAGGTTATTATTTACACCAGCCTTTTTGTCTTGCTCGAAGTTTATGTTTTCCCCTTAAACTCTTGGGTGCTCAATTGATTTTGAGTAGTCTGAGCATTAAGGTTTTCAGGTTCTCCTTTAAATGAATAAACTTTCGAAGACGTGCAGGAGGCAAGCTAGCTATTCGGAGTTCTTTTCTGTTTGATTCCGCTGTGTTTTGGATGTAATGGCAAAGGTTTATTTGCCGATATTTAGACTCTGATCCACCAAGGGGGCATCCTTATATGTCATTCTTGGCATATTTGTAATAATTATATTTTCTCTGAACCTGGTTCTCAAAATTGGGACTATGTAATGAATTTGAAATATGATTTGGAATTGAATGAGAAATTTGTTTTAAGTTGATTTTAGAATTTTTCATATCCATGTGTTTCTGTTATACCAATTCATCTAACATTACAACATTTGGTTACCGAGAATTAATAACTATGGATCACTGCAGCATCCATAGCCATAAGTTTTGGGCCTCCAAATTGGGGATGTTATAGTAGGAGATGGTTGCCTCACTTTTTCACAACCACTTTACACTCATATAGAATTTTTTATGCATGTTTAGGGTATTTTCATACATACTTTCATGACTCGATTACACGCTCACGCTAGGATGAGCTCATTTTATTATGTCTGCAGTACATAATCACATTGCCCTATTTGTTGAGTAGATGGTTATGTAGATAACTTGGTTGCATAACATGAATGTTATTGCACGTTACGTTGTTCGTCCCTAGAAAATTTTCGGGATGGAATCCTTTTTAAAGGGGGAAGAATGCAACACCTCGTAAAATGAACCATAAAAAATGGAGTAAATAAAATAAAATATGATAAGGGTTGAATATGGAAATTTTATAAAAGTTGGAATTTGACCACGAAAGTTATTCCAATTGCATTCATGGCGAAATTCTGATCTGTTTTTATATATAATATGCTGAAAACAGAGTTCAAACGAAGAAGTTATGAGCGTTTGAAGTTTACAGATTTAATTCGAATTCAAATTCAAATGAATATCTAAATTTAGGGTTTGAATTTCAAAATTCAAAGGACTTGTAATAATGATTGTTTAGGGAATTGACATTTAACGTTAGTTTAGAGTGTAAAATCTGTGCGTTTAGAACTTATTAGGCGCGAACATTTATTTATTTCTATTTACGTAATTAACGTATAATTATTGTGTATATGGCGTAGTTAATTAGGCATTTATTTACATTTATATCCCTCCATTAGGAAGGCAATTGATTTTGAGGCGAAAATAAGAGGAAACTCTTATATAGCCTAATTATTATTTTAAGGCGTGATAAGGAAGATTCCTTATAAGGCCTATTTATGAAATGGTGAGATGTGTGTGTGTGTATGAAGAGTAATTGATTTATAGCTAAGTCATGGGGATGCGAGGTCGATAGAGTTACATGACAGAAGTCTGCCCTTCACTTTGAGACTACTAGGAGTTGTGTAAACTTTTATTGATGTGAGATATCTTTATGGTAAATATTTGTAATGATGCGAGGTTAGTTCCAAATTCTGTTGGGGAAATCTGTCCAGCTTATCTGGCTACCAGTTCCTACGAATAAAGGGCTAATGTGAGACGTCATTATGGCTATGGGCCATAAGAAAAAGGGCCTACTTAGGGGTTTGAGGTATTAAGTTGTTGGACCCGCCTTTTTCCCTAAATGAAGTATTAAATGGACAAGGGGTTACATTTGGTGGTATCTCTATAGGGGTCCGCTTTTGGAATTAGGCTTTAAATGATGGGGTCTGCCTGTTTTCCTCTTGGAAGTATTAAGTGGCCTATGAGATTCCATATGATGTCTGCTAGATAGTACCATTGAGGAGCATGCTTCTGGAAATAGGCCTTAAATAACGGGTTCTGCCTATTTTCTAATAGGAAGTATATATGGGATCTACTTCTAGAATGGAAGGTATTACGTGGTTGGACCTGCCTTCTTTGCTTATAAAGAATTATTAAATGATTTTAATGGTTTTATATTCATAGACATTGTTACCCTCATTTTGGCAAGGCCAGATTTAACCCAATGGATTTTGTAACCATAAAGATAGGACGTTCGAAGAAGTGATTATTTGGATTGGAGGTCGTTTATATTTAAAGCTATGCATGATAGTCAGATGGATTCGGATGGATGACACTTAGAAAATAGCTAAGTATGGAACTAACACTCCCCTAGGGGATTGGTACCTATCCCTGGTTTTTGTCTCGAACTGGTTGAGATTGATATAGAACGACAGGGAAGGCCCCAAGAGGCTACATTTCAAATTTCAAGTAATTTGGAGCCTGTATGCTCAAGTTATTTAAAAATTACTTCATCTATAAAAAGGGATCGATATAAAAGGGATTGGTATAAAACGGATCAGTATAGGAGGGATTGGTAAAGGAGGGATCAATATAGAGGGATCGATATAAAAAGGATCGGCTAAACTCAATTTTGCAGCGATGAACGGTCAATAACTCAAAATCTACACATGCTATCAACATGAAACTTAGAGTACAAGCTAACTACAACATGTGCAACACCCCCTAGGGATCACATTCGAATCAAAGGAAGTTGGAGGGATTGACAAATGCCCTTTGGAGGGATCGGTAGAAATCAGAATTCAAGCAACACTACTTCAAGAAAAATGCGATATCCCACAAACTATATGTCGTAATTGCATGAAATTTGGGGACCAAGCAGCTAACAACATGTGGCACCCCTCATCAGGATCGAATCCCATTTGTACACACTAATAGGGATCGGTATCGATCCCTATTGTGGGCCCCGATAGGCCTGGAAATTTTTGGGTGGCGTCGTCTTGCTCTCCGAACCTTCTACCGAAATTTGAGCATGATCCGTGCACGTCTTCCTCTATAAATATAGCAGGCATGACATCAGAAAAGGGGGGTTCTTGAGCTTCTTTCTGATTCTCTTTATCTTCAACCTAGGCTAAACTCTGCCAATTTTATTCTTGGATTTTAGATTGTAACTGTAAACAAACTATAGTATAATAAAAAGGATTATTCTGGAGTGGACGTAGGTTGGAGTTAACGAACCACTATAAATCGCGTCTTTTTTTACTTGCTTTCATTTTTAATTTGTTTGTTCTTTATATTATATTCTCTACATTATATACTATCTGAGATCTGTGACTGGATATTGGTTCTTTTATACAACTAGGTGTTGGTGGCCAATTTTGACGCCAACATTTAGGTGCTTTCACGAGAGAGCTAGCCCCCATGGATTTGGAAATCGGATTCAGAGTTTGGAAAAGATCTAGAGCTTATATTTAAAACAATGGTAAAGCAATCTACAAGAAGGCAGGTAGTAGATAGGAGCCATCATGAAGGGAGTCAGAAGGCTTCCTCTGGGGCTGGAGATAATCAAACTTCCGTCTACATCACTAGGGAGTGGATGGAAACAATGGTGAACGCTATGCAGAAGTGGATGCTGAAAAGACAGGAGGAGATAATGCAGAATCTACTCCGACAGATCGGACAGGCTGGAGCTGCTGGAATGCAAAACCAAGGAGTTGGAACAATAGGGACTACTAGAGCTATGGATCAAGGAGTTGAGGTGACAAGATTTATTGGAAATCAGAACTGGGAGCATGGAGACGGAACTATTGGACAAAGGAGTGGAACAGAGCAGCTGGGGGCAATCCCTGGCTATCTTAGAGGGATTGACACCGATCCTTCTAGAGTGATCGACGCTGATCCCCAAAGGCATGGGAGCATGCCCTCGGGTCTAGTCGATCATGCTGTTGGAGGATCTTCAGTCAATCCCATAGAGCTTAGTGCGAATCGTAATTTGGATGCTCGTCCAGAAGAATACGTTCCATGATCCCCTCATGGACTCGGAGGGCAGGATGGAAATGATGATCAGAAACCACTTATGGATGCTGGAATAGCTGGAAATCGGAATCTAGGACTTGGAGCAAAAATTAGCAAGCTTGGATATGGGTTGCAGCGACCGGGGGCTAACCCCGACCAAGGAGAATGGATCGGCACTACTCCCCATTGAACTGGGGGCACTGATTTGGATGGCTTCGTAAGGGATGGATAACAGTGATGGAACAAGAGCAACTATCATCCACGATAAAATGGAGCGAGCCTGACTTAAGGGCACATGTCGTCATCTCTCAATCAGGATGGCATGAACTAAATAACCAATAAATTCTACACTAAAATGGCTAAGTCACTTACACATGTACGGAATCGAGGACGGTCCCTAGGCATGCTCTGAGATGGCGATGAACCACCATAACAAATGAATCTTAAAACACTTGGATCTACATTAATGCGATGAATAAAACAGGTCACGGTTATGGTCCTGACCAGAGAGAAAGGATAACAACCGCAAGGTACTTGTCTCTTCGTTGGGTGAACACAACGGAATTGACTCATGCATCATGGATTAAGTCCTCGATTGGATATCGAGGCCGGAGAATAAAACCCAACAGGTCATCAGGTATGGATTATGCCCGGCAAGGGGTAGGTCACTTCGCCTGCACGTGATGGATCGACCTACTCAGGTCGTCGAGTATGGATTATGCTCGGCAAGGATTTGTAAAGATCAAGGTTGTCAGGTATGGATATGCCTGGAAAGGGGTAGGTCGCTTTGCCTGAACACGATGGATTGACCTACTCAGGTCGTCAGGTATGGATTATGCTCGGCAAGGATCTGGAGAGATCAAGATCATCAAGTAAGGCTTATGCCTGGCAAGGGGTAGGTCGCTTCGTCTGAATGCGATGGATCGACCTACTAAGGTCGTCGAGTATGAACTATGCTCGGCAAGGAACCAGAGGTCATAGATTTGGATATGAATTTAGCTATTGGATACAGATTCGGATGTGGACTCAGTTATTGGATATGGATGGACATGGATTCGGCCTGGAAATGGATTGGATTTTGGATTAGATATCGGTAGATTAAGGATTCTGGACTTTAGATTTTGGATTTGCAACTATTCAAAACACATCTTCCTATTGCAATATATGTTCTGGGTGGCAAATTGTTAACCCGCCTTTTGGCAAAGACGGATTTAAGCTAATGGATTTTGAATCATCAAGAAAGGACGCTCGAAGAGGTGATTATTTGGATTGAAGGTCGGATATATTTAAAGCTATGTACGATAGTCGGATGGATTCAGATGGATGGCAAACAAAAATGGCAAAGTATGGAACTAACGATCCCCTGGAGGATCGGTACCTATCCCTGGTTTTTGTCTCAAACTGGTTGAGATCGATATAGAACGACAAGGAAGGCCTCATGAGGCTGCATTTCAAATTTCAAGTCATTTGGAGTCTGTATGCTTAAGTTATTGACAAATTACTTCACCTATAAAAAGGGATCGATATAAAAGAGATCGGTATAAAAGGGATAGATATAAAAGGGATCAGTAAAGGAGGGATCGATATAAAAGGGATCAACTAAACTCAATTTTGCAGCGATGGTCGGTCAATAACTCAAAATCTACACATGCTATCAATATGAAACTTGGAGTACAAGCTAACTAAAACATGTGGAACGCCCCCTAGGGATATCATTCCAATCAGAGGAAGTTGGAGGGATCGGCAGAAATCAGATTTCAAGCAACACCACTTCACGGAAAATACGATATCTCACAACCCGTACGTCGGAATTGCACGAAATTTGAGGAGCATGTAGCTAACATCATGAGGCACCCGTCATTGGGATCGAAGCCCATTTGGAAACACTAATAGGGATTGGTACCGATCCCTATTGTGGGCCCCGATGGGCTTGGAAATTGTTGGGTGGCCTCCTCTTGGTCTCCCGAACCTTATGTCGAAATTTAAGCCCGATCCATGCATATCTTCCCCTATTAATACAACAAGCATAACATTAGAAAAAAGGGTTCTAGAGCTTCTTTCTGCTTCTCTTTATCCTCAACCTAGGCTAAACTCTGCCAACTTTATTCTTGGATTTCAGATTGTAACTGTAAACAAACTATAGTGTAATAAAAAGGATTATTCTGAAGTGGACGTAGGCCGGAGTTAACAAACCACTATAAATCTGGTATGTTTTTACTTGCTTTCATTTTTAATTTGTTTGTTCTCCATATTATATTCTCTACATTAGATACTATCTAAGATCTGTAACTGGATATTGGTACTTTCATACAACTGAGTATTGGTGACCAATTTTGACACCAATAGACATATTCTTATTTTGAAATATACTGCCCAAGTACTGAAAATGTAAGACTCGAGGTTTTTATTCACCAAACACTTGTTTTTTTGACTCCCTCCTCATTACAACACAGGTTAAGGATGGAGTGATGGCGGTGACGATGCTTAGAGATGAAGAAGGTGGCTTGTGGAAATATTTGTTATTATTACTTGCTTTTATGTGTACCAATGTAACAGATATTATGTTATGGTTTTTATGGAATTTTTTATTATGACAATTTTATGATTTTGAAATAAATGGGTACACTTGGCTACTATATTTTGTTCCATCCGCTGCGAATTCTGAAAGTTTAGTTATGGCTCTATACTGTTATTTTCTTAGTTCTACCAACAACTTACCTTAGAATAGATCTAAGTTTCGATGGGCCTTTTAAAGGTCAAAATTTAGGCCGGTTCTAGGGTGGGTTGTTACAAGCATAACTATTTTTTATTTATATTCTATACCCATGACATTATCTATTATACCGCCTTATTTATTTATTAGACGGTTTTGGTTCATTTGAGGGAAAAACCATTCCAATAATTCGGTTGGTCTCAAAAGTTATTTTTATATGTAGCTCGTATTTCTAGAGTTTTTGAACCAGACTTATGTCCGACTCGTGGTTTTGTCTTTCCCTTAATTCTTTGGGTGCTCTTTCGGGCAGTCTGAGAAAGGGAAATTTTCGTTGATATTCTTTGGAGCTTCAAGAGACGAGCTGTATGTTCTTGCCTATCTATGTATTTTATTTCCGCTGCATTACTAGTATGTATATATCAACAATTATGTGGGTAGGTAGTTATAGCTATCCAGCCTAATGATAGTACTTAGGTTAGTAACTATGAAATTACATTGTATCTTGGAGTAACCCTTTATACTGTTTTTATATTATATATTATCGTCTCCTTATGAGATTCGAATGTTTTATGTTTTTTTCTTCCTTTCATTTTCTTTTTCCTTTTCTTTTTCTTTCTATTTACGTTAACAATCATTATTTCTAAACATTTGGGTGCTCTGCACATGAATACCATTGATGCATTAGTGTTGACATTTAGGAGCCGAAATTTTTTGGGTCGTTACAACTTAGGCCATTATGAAATGGTAGGTATGAGTGAATAATATATTTTGATTTGTTGATATTCCCTAAGGTTGAGATAAGATTAGGACAAGGACCATCGACTAGGAATTGTATGTGATACAATGGGTAAGGAGTTATGCATCGTATGCGGGCCTATTATTTGTTGTTATTCCTCAGGTTCAGAATCCCAAGGCATGCGAGTCCTAATGCCTACTAGAGAAAATGAGTGATTTGTTGTTATTCCTCAGGTTCAGAATCCCAAGGAATGCGAGTCCTAATGCCTACTAGAGAAAATGAGTGATTTATATGTTATTCTTAGGGTTTTAAGAAACATAAAATATAATGGGGTCCTTATTAGAAATTTTTGATGGTAACATTTAACCATTTGAATATTGTAAGAACATCTTATATATAAAGTTAAAATAATCGTCGATAAATTTGTGTAACTAATTAAAATTGATAAAAATATTATCAGCAAAATATTAAAATGAACAAGATTAAATATTACAAAGAAATATAAGATATACTTACCTTTAAATCCTTTGGAAAGTTTTCACTTCAAAACTCATGAAAGTGCCAACTTATTAAACTACTAAAATATTCTTACCTCTATTGCTTAAGAATTTATTTGCCCGAGACTTTGCGTTGTTTGTTATGAGTTTTTAAATCTTAAGAAATACAAGAATATGTATATTTGATCCATATTCAGTCACATATAAATGTTATACGGTGAAGGGACATAGTTCGTAATGTACGAAACTTCATTGAAATTAGTTCATTGGAAATAAGCAAACGAACAATTATGCAAAATTGTGTAATCAATACGATTAATTACAATAAGGATTCCTTTGAATAGTTTGACCATTTTGGATAGGAAAGTGAATATTCAAAAGTGAATGTAACTTTGGCACGGTTGGGATGAAGAGTGAATGGTCGCCTTTGCTTCATAAGTGACATCAGAAACAAGAATTGTATAAAATGCTAAAGGATACCTAATATGGAATGAGAAATGTGATTTCTATTCCAAACCCTGTTATAATATAAAAAATTGTTTTCTATAAAAGTCATTTCTACGAGTATAAGATATTTGATCGAAAACACTTTACTATAACTAATTATAGTAAAAGGAATAAATTGCCCATAATAGGTAGTTGAATGGAGCTTTGCATTTCTATACTATTATAGTAGTGGCGGAAATAATGGGAGCATGCCATATAATACTTGTTAATAGATGCATCAAGGTAAAATATTTCTCGTAAATATACGAAATATTATTTATAAAATAATAATTAATTTTAGTATTGATGTAAAGTGAATATAATTTTATTTTATTATAAATGTTTTGAGTATTCGTTATCAAAAAATCTATAGAATATTAGTAATTGTTGCTAGTTGTAATAAATGTATTTTTAACAACTGAGTTTTCTTGCCAGTTGTAATAAACGTATTGTTAACAACTGAGTTTTCTTATCAGTTGTAATAAACGTATTTTTAACAACTAACTTTTTCTGCCAGTTGTAATAAATATATTTTTAAAAACTAGTTGTTTTAACCAGTTGTAATAGAGATATATAACAACTATTTAACTGTTGTAAATAGTTATTTATAACCATTGTCCTACTCATAAGTTGTAAATAACTAATGTTTAACATTTAATATCTAATTAATTTACAATTTTAAAATGTTACCCGCTACCTTGGCCCTGCTACAAAATGGTAGTTGCAAAAGCTATGGTTGAACGTTGATGGAAGCAGGGTTAAGGATGGATCTACTTCGGGTCGTTGAGGAGGTTGCTTCGTGTTAAAGCAGTGTTTACTCCGAGTCGTCTCAACGCCAACTTCAAGTCAGTGTGGATCACCTACTAGGGGTCGGCAAAGAAAGAAGTGGAGCATGATAGGGTCAGCATGCTTCGGGTCGGCATCACACTAACCACGGGTCGGCATAGCAATGGCTTCGGGTTGGCAAAGGGGTGGATGAGGTCAGGTCGGCATATAAGGGATCCTCGGGTCTGCATTTGAGGGGATCGGTATAGCTTTGGGTCTATGGCTTGTATGACATCAGGTCGGTGTATTTGCAAGGGTTCGGCATGAAAGAGAGGTCGGCATTGGAGAAGGACTCCGGTTCGACATCCCCATGTACTCGGGTCGGCATATGGAATATGGGGTCAGCATGTTGTGACATCTCATGGGGTCGGCATTGCTTGGAACTCTAGGTCGGCATAACTGTTTAGGGGTAGCACTCATATCCTAGGTTGGTGCACTTATATCAGTTCAGATTATATCCATGGGCTCGATGTTGCTTCGGGTCGATAGAGTGAAGACGTGAAATCGGCAAGAGACACAGGTCGGCATGTTTGGTGCGTTCGGTGAGTTTGGAGTTCAGGTCGGCATCATGAATTGGCCTTGTGGATTAGGCAGGTTCGGGTCGGCAACTTCAGTTCGGTATTGTTATTGGGCTGAGTTTCTTAGTGATGGGCCTGAGTGACTGGAGAGAAGTTCGAGTTCTAAGACGCCAGCCTTCCTCCATCTATAAATAGAAGGGCAGGGGTCCATTTTTGGGGATCTTTTTTGGAGAATGGAGAGGAGACTCTGCCATTTTTTGTACTCATTTCCTTTTTGTTCCAATTGAATTCAAGCTGTTCTTTACGGATTGTATCTGTACTCAAACAATTGATAAAGCAATAAAGATTACATTCAAACTGGATGTAGGCTGTTACGCTGAATCACTATAATTCCGTTCTTGTTTTTTGCTGTTCTTTTTGTATTATATTGTGTTATTCCTCCTTTTCCATTTACTTTCTTCATTTATCTCGCTACACAAATCTACTCTAGGGTGTTAGTGACCAATTTTGGTGCTAACATAATAATTAATATTTAAATTCATTATAGTTCATGATTTCACATATTTAACAATTAATTATAATTAATAATTAAGACTAATATTTAATAAGTAACTATATTTAATAATTAAGTCTAATGTTTAATAATTAATAATTAAGATTAATATTTAATAATTATTAATTAATAAATAATATTTAATAATTAAGAATTAAGAATTAATATTTAATAATTATTAATTACTATTAAATTATTAATTATTAATAATTATATAATAATAAGACTAATATTTAATGATTAATAATTAATAATAAAATTTAATAATTATGAAGTGCTATTTATTATTTAATAATTAATTTTAAATAATTAGAAATTAATAATAACTATTAGAAATTAATAATAACTATTAGAAAATTAATAATTAATAATAATCAATAATTAATACAAATAATTAATAATTATAAATTGTAGTTTAAAATTAATAATTTATAAATGAAAACTTAGACATGTGATTATTTAAATTTATAACCAATGATTATTAATAAATAAGTTATAATTACTAATTATTATCTATAATCAATAATTATTTTTTATATTTACTAATTTATTATAATTAACTGTTAATAATTAGTGAATTATTAGTATTTATTAATTACATTTAATAATTAATAAATAATAAATTATTAATAATTATATTTTTTAATAATTACTATTAGTATTTAATACTAAATAACTACTATTAATATTAGTAGTTAATTAAATAATTATTAATTATTATTAAATAATTATTAATTAAGAGTAATATTTAACAATCAATAATTAATAAGTAATATTCAATAATTAAGAGTTATTATTTCTTATTCAATATTCAATATATTAAAAAAAATTAAAATTTCTATAATAAAATAAAATATTCAAAAAATTTAGAAACAAAATTTTGAATTTTTCTATAAAAAATTGAAAAATATTCATAAAATTTAGAAACAAAATTTATTGCAACATGTATTGCAACTTTGCAACTTTGTATGACATAAAGTTGTACAAGTTTTCTGTAGGCTCCAAATTCAAATTTTTGGCTCCAAATTAATTTTTTGCCTCCAAACAGATTTATAGTAATGTTTGTTATTAGTTCATTTTGGTCATCATTGGAGTTAGTAGCAATAGTTTCCCGCGCTCTTTTCCTCAATAATTTCATTTCCCGCTTACACCACTAAACCCTAAATTTCAAATACTGCCCCTAAATTTTCCACCTCACCACCACAATACTTCATCCTTATCGGATCCCCTTTCTCCACATCCAAAGCGACTGCTACATCCTCGTCTCCCCAATCTTCTCCACCGGGTTCATATCCACCAACACCTTAAAGATCTATTCCAAAGGAGAGAACTGATCTAGGTGCGTTTGGCCTCATCGTCATCCAGGTGAAGCAATTTCGTATATCAAGCAACGTCATCATCTTACACCTTCGACAAATATGAGTGAAATTGTTCTAACCTCATCATTCCAGATCCGAGCCTCCCTTTTACTTTGCGATGACAACCTCCTCTTAACGACGATGTAGATCTAGGCGATTTCCAGATTCGACATTCAAACACTTGCAGCTGCTCTCTATTCCAGGCAAGGGAACGTGATAGTGAATAAGGCGGAGCGTTTAGTTTGCCTGCAGAAATTGATTCTATAGTGAAGTTTTTTTGGGGGTCGATTTTTTAGAAGAAGCATAAAAGGGGTTAATATGTTTGATGAATGCAATAGAGCTACTACTAAGAGTTGATGTAGTTAATATGGACTGTGATGATGAATGCAACAAAGAAGGAGTAAATCGAATGAAGAAATCTGATGCTGATTTAATGTTTGATGAATTGTCTTTAAAGCCCGTCAAAGGGCATATACACCAAGAGCTATCACTAGATCCTCTCTGCCTCAACCCTTTTGTCTATAGCCTAGGTTGGTCATCGCTAGCCAATGCAAAGTTTGAGTTCGACAATGTAAAAGAGATGGATCCTCTAGTGCGCTTTAAAACAAAAAGTACCTTTGCGCTGTTGGAGAACTTGGCAGAGGAAGAGGTAGTAGTGGATTCTGGCTTTCGGAAAGGCGAAGTCGAAGCCACTGGTTTCGAGCTTGTCTCTATGCTCAGCTAAATCAAACACGTTGAATCTTGTGGAGTTGTGGGCTATAACAAAGCAAGGGGTGCTCCTAAATTGATGGAGGGCCTGGCTGATGTTGATGGGGATGCTAAAACCTAAGTGGCTCTTTCAATTGGAAATTAAAGTAGGGTACAATGCAACATGGAACCTAAAACTAAAACTGGAGCCTAAAACTGCATGTAAATGCAACATGGAGAATGAATATGAAGGTAGTGAGAATGACTAAATATAAAAAATATGCAATTTAGAAAGGAATTAAATGTATCAAATAATGTGAATATAAAAACTGTGTTTTAAAATAATATTATTGAGGATAAAAAGTGTATTCTATAAAATTTATTATGTGATTTAGAAATGAATCATTAAAGTATTCTATAATATTATTGGTTGTTTTATGATAATATTGGTTTCAATTGTTAAATTATTAAATTCTATTACATGTGTATTATAATATATAAGCTGCAGCTAAATGTTACAGACTTACAACTGGCATCTACAATTATAAAAGTATCTATTCAAGTACTTTTAACCGCTGTAAAAAACTCTTACTGCAACGGTCACTTGAAACTGTTATAAACAGTTAATAAATGTATCATGCTATTACAACTTCGCATATTAAGACTGACAGTTGCCAGTTGTAATAGGCCTATTACAATTGGCATTGCGAGTTGCAAAATGAGTATTTTGTTGTAGTGTTAGCTACAAAACAAAAAAGCATCTATGATTATTTAGAATTATTTTGGAATTAAGAACAAAGCACTCATTTAGTGGGAGCGACATAAGAGTTGGTGAACTCTTCAAATTGGTACATAAAAGATGTATGTAGTTAAAAGTCTAATATTCAAAAATGATTTCATGTATGTCATTTAATTCATAGATTAATTATAATAAAAATAAACATCTGTAATTGATACACGTGTAGCATGTCTATGATAAGTTCACTTAGTATAAAATGAAGTAGAAAATGTAACATACAAAAGTAATAAGAATATTCAATTTGATCGAATAGGTCTATGTATATGAAAATAGTTCCAAGAGTACATAAAATGAATAAGACTCAATCTCAAAAGTCACTCCTCCTT
Organism: Allium fistulosum; assembly: GCA_030737815.1. NCBI lineage: Eukaryota > Viridiplantae > Streptophyta > Magnoliopsida > Asparagales > Amaryllidaceae > Allium > Allium fistulosum. Next base: position 363,143,433 of record CM060904.1, read on the forward strand.
GTGATACAAAATGATGTATCCATAAGGAGTAACAGACTTTGTTGGACAAAGTAAGATTTATAATGAGTCAACCTGAGTTAACTTCTTTCTACAAGGTCGTGTACTTAAGAATAAGCACATAAGGGTAAATTAATTTCATCCAATGCATAGTTTACATGATCATATGAGATAAAATTTTATAAGAAACCCGACATTTCCTTGATCAAGGAGGTTATAGGTTGTGTGAGTCGAGAGGCTACATGTAATACTTGCTTGTAAGGGACTTTGTGTGGACTACCCTAAAGGAGTATGGGATTGATTAATACTGATTGATCAATTTATGTTATAAACATAAGTATCATAAATTAAAATAGTTTCATACATGTATTTAGGTAGTTCATAAAATGTTTATGAATACCTATTCTATTGCACTGAGAAAAAATTGTTGTTTTCAAAAAATCTAACTTCATAGCAAAGAAATTTCTATTAGAAATTGTACTAACTCGGATTTTTGAACGGTTTATAACTAAATATAAGAATTATTTAATAATTGAATCTTAGATTTAATTTGAAAAAAAATGATTTTGGAAGCTTATTTAAATTATGTTCAAATGATTATAGAAAACTTTTAACTTAGAATTAAAAGTGATTAAATTGTTTTAATAATAATTCTTTTTAATTAACGTGTGAAATTATCGTTCTGGGACACTGTCTTGGATTTTGCCGAAACTAGTGCGATCAGATCCAGAATAATGAATTCTTATACGCCATCGAGCTTCGTGACGATCTTATGTACTATGTAGTCGTGTAGGCTCGAAACGCATAGCAATTGATTTCAGGAATTAAATATAATATAATTTGATTTGAAAAGCTAACTTCTGTATACGATGGAATTGGGTCCCAATACTAGTTCCATTATGTTCGGAATAGGGGTAATTAGCTAGGAATGCCAGTGAGCACATCTCATTTGGAGTTCGAGATTTTGGGAGGTGAATAGTGTTGGAAAATTTTCTATGTAAGGACCCCACCTTTCTTTTATTTCTAGAAATTAAAACCCTAACCCCAACCAGCTTCCCTTATCCAATGCCCGGAGATCATCGACGCCACTAGAGGCCGTTTTAGGCTTGGGCACAACTAGAGAAAGGTGTAGGGGGATGAGACGAGTATGATAGATGATTTAATTGTCGTATGATAGAGCGAGGCGGCGCAGATCATGGTTTGACAGCGGCGCCTTCTTTTGTGTCATTCTCATGAATGGCGGCAAGATTGAGGATGTTGTTTGTGGCGTTGGGTCGGGGATGGTCGGAGCTAGCCTTTGTGAGCACGCGGCGGTATCTGGAGGCCAACGGGGGTGGATAAAAAATCATCATGACGTGGGTTTGGTTTTAGGTGTCCTGGAGTGTTAAACGAGATACATGAAGGTAATTAGTTTAATTATCTAGATTAATTTAGTTAATTATTAATTAGTTTCTAATGTTCTAATGATCATATCTTGTTCATACGAGGTCCGATCGAGACGCCGTTTTCACTATTGTGTTCGTATCGAGATTATCTACACAATGGAGTTGGATTCATCGAGTTTGGAGCTTGTTGGAATTTTAGTCAAAATTTTGGACTATTCATAAACGTAAAAGCGTTAACTAGAGCTTGGGTTAGTTTTACTCACCAATTAATTATATATTGTTTTATATATAATTGTTGTAGTATTAAAAGTATAAATTGTATAACAGACTGCAAGTTATTACTTTTTGACCCCGCCTTATTTTGTAAAAAAGTGATAACATTTCATTGGAGTATAATCTCCTTTTGATTCTATAAAACATGTATCATGGCCTAGACTACTTGTTTACATGTTTGATATTGCTTTATCAAAAGTGATAGTATGATATGAACGTTAGAAACAAAATAGTCGTTATAAATGTGCTTTGAAATCCCTGATATTTGACACATGTTAAATTGTGGAAATATATATATACATATATATATATATATGTGTGTGTGTGTGTGTGTGTGTGTGTTGGGTTGTTCTAGACACATTTTGGCGTGTTTGACATAAATGGAATTGGTTTGGACATATGTGGAATTTGGAAACGGAAGTTATAAATGTTAGAAGTGAAGGTCACGATGGATGCACTTTGAAATCGCTGTGATCTACGATTCTAAAGTTAATTCGGAAGACATCCTAGGGCTTCTTTGTATTGTTAATAAGTACTGTTAGCGCAGTTATTATTGAAAAATTATCAAGGTTCAAATATATTTCTGAAAATCATTTATGGATTTATAAAGAAATGGTTTTAAATTACAAAACAGGTTTTAAAGGCGATTTAAATAAATGGTTTGAAATATAGTATAAGTATTTTAAAAGTATATTTTTAGTATATATGTTTTAGAAATTGTTAAAGATTTTATTCAAGAAATAAATGGATTTTATACTATAATATTTTACAAATGGTTTATGGTATTTTATTAAATATTTTTGTTTTATAAATAAATTAGTATGTGTAAATATCTATCTTTTTAAAATGTTTTTTAATATATAGATTTTTTAAAAAAAGGAAGTTATTTGTGAAAAGGAAGTTTAGTATTTGTAAAGGGATTTAAAAGGAGTTTTGAGACTATAACACTTATGTTATAATGGATTGTTTTTGTAAATTTATCAAAAGGTATATAACCTTCTTTAATAAATGAGGAAGTTCTTAGAACATTAAAATGGATATTTTAAAGTTAATCGCAAGTGAAGTGATTTTGAGTTTATAGTATCGATGTTTGTGCAACATTTGTTTTAACCCATTTAACTATACTTTCGAAAAGTAATTGGATCTTAAAATGGAGCTTTAAAGGTAACGGGATAGTAAAGTGTTTTGGGGTTTGTCGTAAACTATGTTTTAGTAACATTTGTTTTTAAAACCCTTAGATAATATTTTAAAGTGTTAAAATATTGTTAAATGAGTTTGGAACTTAGATCTTTAATAATGGAATTTTAAAGGGAATAACAAGTATGATTTGGTTCTGGGTTTGTTGTGCAATGTGTTAATAACATTTTCCTTTAACCCGTTTTGATATACTTATGAATGTAAATCGATCTTTAAAAAGAATGTTTCAAAGATAATTATATGTGAAATGGTTTTGGGTTTGTAGTGACAGTGTTTGAGTAACATTTGTCTTAAGCCCTTTGAAATTGATTTGTGAATATACTTATGCGATTGAGATAAATATATGAATACCTTTGAGAGTATCGAAATGTGTTGAAATGAATAGTGATGTTTAATTAACAAATGGAGTTTCATTACAAAAGAGTTTATAGAGGAAAATGTGTTTTACTAATAAAAGAGGTTATAATTAATAAGGAAGATTAATTAAAAAGGGGACTGGAAGTCGTTTATAAGACTCGATCGTGCTAGTTTGTTTCGATCGTCCTTTGTGTATTACTGCTTTTAGTTTCCCGTATGTGATTATCTTCATTGTTGAGTATACTCTGGAAATATCTAGAAGAAACACGAAGATTATATGGTACAGTTATCTTTGATGATACTATACTGTACGTATAGACTCATTTTGCTCTTCTAGAATAATGGTAAGAAAATCCGTCTGCTTAAATGGTTAGGAGGTGATCTCCGCTTTTATGTATGTCTGTTTATTTCCCACAGAACTAGGGTTGAGATTCCTGGAAAATCGATCGATTGGTTTTGGAGCATCCGGTAAGTAGGGGAGTGTACTTATATGAGATGACTTGAAACCGTAATCACTTTAAAACCATACATGTTTTTGGTTCATGATGGCTTCGTGATTACTTCGTGATTGCTACGTGATGCTAGAATCTATATAGAGATCCGAGATCTGTTGAAGATGCTCGAACACATGTAGTTGTTCATGATCTATTCAAGATGTGGGAATCCATATGTGATTCCGAGACCTGTTGAGGTAGGGGAATCCATGTGTGATTTCAGGATCTATTGAGGAACCCATGTGTGGTTCCAAGATTTGTTGAGATATGGAAATCCATGTGTGGTTCCGTGATCTGTTCTAGTTAGAGCTCGCATAGAAGATCAGTTCGAGTTGTGGCTCGTGTGTTGGGATGCTAAATGTAACTTCACCATTGGTAATGACAAAAACCAGAGATAGGAGACATAGCCTATGGGGTTTAGCTAACTTAAAGGGTGCAGTCACTCCAGTCTAGTGTTACTTACGGATATGCATGCGGGAGTGATGTGACCCGGTGCTACATGTTCAGGCGTGGACAGCTATGTTTTGCTACAGTATATTTTATCTAAAGATATACGATGCTCGGAAGGATATCTCTGATCCTTGTGCAGTCATTCAGATTCGGCTTCCCCGAAGAGATCTACGTGAAAATCCTACACAATTAGCGAACGCTCCTTAGCGGTTGTGACTGTATACCTATTATTATTGTGATGTACACTCACTTGCATCGCAGATATGTGATTATTTATATTTTATACCTTAGACATTATTATATTATGTTTGGACTTTATTATAGAAATGGTTTGGTTATCGTAAGGTAAAAACCCGTCTGTGTTTATTGGTGGCGTGGTCTTATGAGATACCCTTATTTTAAAGGGTTTTAAGATATAATAAATCTACATGATTTGAGTTTCTCATACTGGTTTACAAAACTGATCCAGGTGGCTCGAGTATGTTTCCAGATTTGGCTATGGTTCATTGGAGCTCTTGGAGAGGAACTGGATGATTTCTTACCGTATTTATTTTCCGCTGCATTACTTGACTTGTTTCTATCAGCATTTGTGAGGATAGGTTGTTATAACTATCCAAGCTGATAATTGGTTAGTATTCTCTGATTGATGTATGTATATAAAGGCTTTCTTTTTGGTAAAGTCCTTTTGAGATATTATTTATTATCGTTACGCATGTGAGATTCGAATATTATGTTCTCTTCTTTCTTGTTCTATTTTTCTTTCTTATTATTTTACCCTAATAATTCGTCTTTCCATAACTAGGGTGGTCGGCACATGAATACCATGGATGTATTAGTGTCAACATTCGGGGGTCGAAAAGGCGGATCGTTACAGAAGTTATTGGTAGTAAAATGGACTTGGATATGATCCAAAGATAAAATCGATAATGAATAATGGAATAAAATTAACTGAACTAAATAGACATGATATATTAGAATGCTTAATGATAAATCTCACACATCAAAGAGAAATTATGAGTTATATTAATATCGAGAAAAGAACTTCCTCAGTCTTAAGTAGGGCATTAAGAGTATCCACTCTACCATGTGGCATGATGCGCAAATCCGTAATGGATTCCAAGTACATTATCAAAATATAATTTTCATACTGGTACCAAAAGCATGTGATCCATCGGCTGCCAAAGTGTATTCAAGAAGAAGATCAATGCAGTTGGAATATAAGCCACGTTGATAAGAATAACGTCGTAAATTTCAATTATTGAAACTAACGTAAAACCTTCATCATTCAATGTGCTTTGATTAATCTGGATTTTATTCACAAAATTTATCGCTTGGTATGACTTTGAGTTTTGTTACATGTATGTTGAAATAAAAAATTTAAATTATGATATAAAATAGACTGTTTGCACGTAACGGCCATATTTCTTAAAGTCAGTGGGAGCGATGATTGAGTTTGTGAGTATTGGATATGATCCAATAAATGATACGAAAGTATTAATAAATAAGCATCAGAGGTAGGTAAGTATTTTGATAGAGAAATTAAATAATTTGAATTTTAGTCAAAACGGAGAGGGAGTATGTGTCTATAAGAAAGAATATTAATAGGTACTAAAACATATTTCTAAAACTATAAGTAAACAACAAACTTATGATTGTTAATAATGTATTCATGTTAAAACCATTTCATATTGGTTGTATAATACTCGACATTAGATTTGAAAATGACTTCTTTCATAATCAGTATAAGGATATTGGGAATGTCCCAAAATGATATACATAGGATTTATATTAAATTATTTAATATCGAGCATGATTGGTGGATTCCTTATGCATTAGTAATAGGAATTATCGTACATGCCATATTGTCTACAATATCACACTATGCTTATGTATTTGATTTATAGAATAAGCGTCAAATCTGAATCAAGATTACTATATAATTTAAGTGTTGTCCAGTATTTATAAAATATTAGAGAATTGTTTATAAAAACAATGAAATTTTTATGAAGGAGTGCACAGACTTGGATTTTGTTAGTAGTATTGAGTATAGTAAGTCAATCCTAAATTAATTTTCAAACTAAAGTTGAGAACTTTAAGTTGGAATCATTCTAAACAATAAGTAGTAGCCGATTCAACCAATGACTGCTACAATGTAAGAAGTATAAATAAATGCACAAATTTATAACTGAATTGAGGGTGATTCCAATGTTGAGAATCACATGACATTGTTATATGATAGCAATTTCATGATACAGTTCGTAAAGAGCCCAGAGCTTACTAGAAGTCAAGAGACATAATCCAAATAGTTCCACATGATAAAGATAGTTTATCAACATCAGAGATAATTAAAATAAAATAGCATATCTGTTTACTAAGGGACTGAACCGATTATCTTTTGGGAAAACCAATCGATGAAGTTGGAATAAGATTCCATAACTAACCCCAAGTGCAAGTGGGAGATTGATTGAGAAAGTGGTATGCCCTAAGGGAAATTATGTAATTTGTTATATTTATCTAACTCTGTGACCAATCTTGTTGAAAATAAAAGGTATTTTTCTATCTATCATATACTTGTTATATAGTGATATAAATAATTAAGTAACTAATTTAAAGTACATAGACGAAAAATTCTTAAATGATATGTTAAGTGATAGTAATTACAAAATATTGTAATAGTGAGAATTTTATCACGTTGAAGATAACATATTATTTTAGGTATTCCTAGTCAAGGTGTTTCGAGAAAGGATATCGATTCACTCATTGAGACTAGAGTATGCAGCGCTCTCCAAATGTTGGGTAGTGCATTTCTCATGGTTGCTGGGGGCACCAAGGGTTTATGTATTGATAGTTATTGGATAACTGTGGAATAACTCGCTCTAGAGTTCTCTGTTGGTTAATACAACTAAAGTCAAACAGATAATCTCGAAGTGACGATGTTACACAATTCCCTCGACTTGTGAATATTGTGGAACTTCAGTGTTGACACTCCACTTTGATTATAGTTAAATCATGGCATGACATCTATCGAATGACTATAGTTGGGTATGAGTTGAAGCATTCGAAGTGAAACACTATTCAATAGAGCATCGTCTCCTCGGTCATATAGGGGTGTATCACAGTCAATTGCAGTTAACTCAAAACCAAAGTCTCTAGCCAAAGCGGTATGGTTAATAATAATTTTTATTATTGAACCAAGCATTTTGTGTTTGGAATTACAAGGTTGAATGTGGACGATGTTGGAGTTTTGACCAAAACAAAATTCCATAAGTCTTAATGTGATATAGTTTTGACAAAGAGAATTGGTGTAAATAATTATTACTACCATGTATCACTTATAATAAGTAAAATTGGATTTTACCAAAAGGTCTATAAGCTATAAATTTAGCCTAAATGTCACACCACTAGCTAAGTTGATGTACGACCGTTAATATTTGAATTATTCGATATTAATTGCTAACTGAATTACACCTTTGGTTCGCTCAACCGAAATGATAAATACTCCAAATGAACCACACGATTTAATTAAATTATAGTCATTCTATATTAATTAAATTATTAAATTTTACATAATTTTTTTAAATACCATTAATATTTAATAAAGTGTGTATATAAAAGTAATAAACATGCATACCTATATACGATGTCGGTAGAATGTATAAACTGGATATGAATAGAATAAATACAAAGTAGGTTTTTAAATAAATTAAACAAATTAATATTTGTGAGATATTGATTATTAAAATTTTGTTTGATTTTTGAATACGTTAGTATTTAATAAAGTGAGCATATAAAAGTCATAAACGCACATAGCGATATACGATATTAACAGAACATTTAAATTGGATTTAAATAGGATTAATGGTACTATGTTTTTGGAAAATTTGAGGGCCCATGTGGCATCATATATGGTTGGCCATGCATGTAAAGGAGGGAAATGATTTTATTGAGATTTAATATATAATTAAAGAGAGAAGGTTTTAAGGAAGGAATAGAAAAAGTTTCTATCATTCCTTTAAAACAAATCTTCCTTCATTTCTTTCACTCAATTCATTCTTTCCTGGAAATTTATTTTCTCTTCCCCTCTTCCTCTCTCTTTAGGCTGAAATTTCCATGACTCCTAAGCCATAAAATTACCAAAAACAAATTCAAACAAAAAAATTCAATTCAAGGTGGTTCTTGTCTCTCGATTCTTGCAAGATGTAATGAACGATTCATTGGATCTAGGAGTTCTTCATCATTCATGGTGCGTTCTCTTGGCTACATCTTATGGTAATAATTCTAATTTCATCTATTCATGTATTCTCCTTGTTCATATGTTTTGAATCCATTACATATCTCCACTCATCTTAATATATGATTGTTTTGTTGCATTGATTAGACCCCCTTCCGCTACACCTCAACTAATAACATAAGTTCACCATGTTTTTTTATTAAGATCCATTATGATATACTTTAATTTATTACATACTTATCTTTTTAACATTAGATCTATCATATGTGTCATCTCATTTAATCTATTATTCATGTCTTATATGTACTTTAGATCCGAAACTATTTTCATGAATTTATATGTGCCTAAGTTGTCCTAATTAATTTTGTTATTGTGTTAAAAAATAATTGTTTAATAAAAAACATTTTAATTGAGATCTAAGTTATAATTAATTAACATAATTTTACTTGTTACATACACAAACATATATAAACTACATATGTTGTCTATTTGAAATTCTTTGGAAATTGAATGTATGATTTTCATGCTTATTGTTTTGACTATAATTTTGTCATTGTATACTTTCGTTTGAAAGTTGTTTTGAAAAAAAAACAAGTAGACTTTTGTGCAAACATCATAAACCTTTTCATTTCATTTTAAGTTAAAATCAGATTCCAATTTGCTTCTTTAATTTTAAAATAATAATATATCACAAACTTTACATACATACATACATACATACATACATACATACATACATATACAAACACACACACACACATACATACATACATACATATACATATATACATATATATAGTTTTAATTTTAGACATAGTTTGCAATTGTTTGTGCATATATGTGAGTGTGCGTGCATGCATATGTATGTGTATATATTTGTGTGCGTATGTTATTGATTATATACATATATAAAATAAAATTATGGACAACAAAGACATATATTAAGGGAAAATGTGGCCGTTGTTCTGTAAATTCCATCACCTACATTTGTACACATTAACTATGCACACTTCTGATATGTTGCACTTACACAATATACGCCAAAGTACATTTGAATATACTCACAATTTATGCTATATATAAATTTCTCATTAATTACATGCTATGTATAAATTTCTCATCAATGACATTTAATTAATCAATCAATTTAACTAAAGAGAAAGAAACGAATGGTTTCTCTCTCCAAATAAAAGAAAAATCTCCCCTCAAATAATTACATAAGTTTTAGAGAAAGAAACGAAAGGTTTCCTTCTCTAAATTAACTTTAACAAGTAACTATTACACACATGTGTGTATTTAATACACAAACTCGTAAATTTAAATCAAATTCAAACTCTATTTTTAACAATTTAAATAAAATAAGATTTTATTTAAAACTTTATTAAATTGGATCTAATATACCTTTAGACTACATAGGCTCAAAATATTCAAAGTAGGATTTTATTTGAAATCTACCAATTTCGCCTGCTTCCGACTGTCCTAGTTCCCTCACCTTGAGAAATATAAACAAATCCGTGCATGTATCTTTCCTCATCTAGTTAATATACTAATAGTACTAAACATAAACTCTCTAGGTTGAGGAATATCAACAACTTAAGTGTACGAAAGTAATCTTTTAATAAAAAATGGTAGAGGACAACTTATATATTAAGGATTCATAATCTTTAATATATATACACTCGGCGATATCAATTTAGAGAACAATGTATATATAATGTGCATGTACCTGTTCCCTAATCAATATTGGGTTTCTTTCCAGTTACACTTAATTTTATACATATATATTTATATAAGTATTAACTTATTTATAACTTTTACAATTTATTTCACTTGTATAATATGTACATGTATCCTATTAATCAAATCTTATTTAATTAGTGTTAAATTCTTATTAATTAAATCATATATAATTAATTTAATTTATTCTACATAAAATTTATAAAATTTTATATTACTCATCTTGAACTAGTAAAGCTAATCAACTATAATGTTTATAATTTGTTTATGTGTACGTATATGTTTATTGATTAAATTTTAGTTAATTTCATTTAACAAACTTTATTCAATTAAAAAATTTAATTAAAATTTTTAATTAATTTGAAATTTTAATTTAATTTAATTTATCATAAACAATTTGAAGATAAATAAATAACAACAACAATCATAGTTATATACATATACCAATATATATATATATATGTTATAATAAATTATTTTTTATTTAATTATTTTTTAATTTAATTAATCACATTAATTAAATTTTTAATTTCAAAATTAATTACTTAATTTTCTAAAACAAATTTGAAAAACTTAAATGCATTTTATAACTTTTAATTTTCTTTTTATACTTTAAACTTAACTTTTAAATTTTTACTTTCAAACATGTTTTGAAAATTAGCCCAATGCCTAAAATTGGTTCATGCCTTTATATTAGGGATAACTTTTGGACTTACTTCATTCCTTGAGCTAGGCCAGTAGCTAGGTAGAGCAGTGTACTTATTATCCAATCCTTACCCGAGACACTACCTTTCTAGACTCCCTACTAATTGGGTAGGCTTTGATCAGTTAGCCATAACATTACCAGTTTAGACCGCATAAACCAACTTGGCTCTGATACCATTGAAGGAACAAGCCAGTCAGAAGTGGGTGAAATAGGAAGATTTCAAAAAAAAAAATTCAATTTTGATATTTATTGGGCCTATGAAACCTAAATAAATGTTAGGCCTAATCTAAAATATTTTAAACAAAATATTTGCTTTATTTGATTTGTTTAAAAGAGTTTGAATTAAATTCAAATTTAAACGTATATTGAAATGAGTGTATTAAATACAACCATGTATGCAATGTACAAGTGCAACATATAAGTAGTGTACATAGCTAATGTGACCATATATAAACGCTGAAATTTCCACTATAATTGACCCATTTGACCCATTATATATGCCTTTGCTATCCATGTGTTACTTTTGAAAATTATAGAAATAACAATCAATCTATATTTGTAGTTTACTTATGTTTACAGATATATAATATGTTATAAATTTATTTTAACTAATCAAAACTTTACTCATATTCATAATGACAATCAAATGTTTTTAAATTGGCAATTAATAAGGAGTATGAGAGGTGAAGGAGTTATCTCCTTTCATTTACTTATCTTTTAATGCCATTTCAAAACAATTTTGAACTCTCAAACAGATCCCGATTTGACTATATGGTTTTTAATTATAAACCTACATATATACATATACATATACACACACACACATATAAATACATACATACATACATGTGCGCGCGCGCCCACACACACACACACACACACATATATATATATATATATGCATATACATTAAGATTGTTTATGACCAATTGAATTTTTCTTAAAATTAAAGAAAGAAAGATTTTTTTAAAAATAAGTTTTAACTTAGGAATGATTTACAATTAAATTTGAAACTTCATAAATATGTCCCTTTACATAATTTAAAATGAAATAACATATGTGTGTGTGTGTGTGTGTGTATATATGTATATGTATATATGTGTGTGTGTGTGTGTGTATGTCTGTAATTGTACAATAATTCCAAGTTATATTTTAGATTTAAAATGACACATATAAAGTTTGTAGTTTTATATGCTTTAACACATGGTTCCAACAAATTGCAAAGTAGCTTTGAATTAAGGATGAATCAAAATAGGTTTGTGATCTACATAAAATTCCAATCATAAATTTTAAAACAAAATAGCCTTCAAACATATGCAAACAATAGTCAAACTAATTTACATTCAAAATCAACAAACATACAAAACATTGAATCAATTTTCAAAGTGATTTCTATACTTATATTTCTGTATGTGATGAACATAAAATTACAACAACTAAATAAAATTAGTTTCTAATCAAAAAGTTTGTTCTTTTCATAAACATAAATTTCTAAAATAAAAATAAAAATAAATCAGACAAATTAGGCATATATAAATTCAACTATACATACTAGATAAACTAATAATCAAAGGAGATAAAAAATGTACGGGATCTGCATTATATAAATATCATAATTTTCATAAATAAAATTAGAGAACTACCTTATAGATGTAGCAAAAATCACACCTTGAATAAAGAATATAACTCCTAGATTTTCATTGAACCAACCTTTAGGTGCTGCAACGATTGGGAGCACCATCTTTGTATTTGTTTATTTGATTTGATTTTAATTTGTTTTGGGAATTTTTTTCCATCCACGAAGATAGAATTTTTCAACCATGAGGAAGAGAGAGAGAGAGAGAGGAGGGAAATAAAAGTGGATTGTTAATAGAATGGTAACAATCAAATGCATGAAAGAAGATTTGGTATTGAGGCAAACGTTGAAACCTTTTAGTTCCCTCCTTTATAACCTTTCTTATTTAGTTCATTATTAAATCTCATCAAATCAACTCCCTTCCACTTTATAATTTCGGTAGAAAAATAGAAACAAAGAGAAAAGGGAAAAAATCATTTCATAAACGAGATTTAAATGAGTTATAAAGAACAATAAAGAATGGAGATTTATTTCCTTTATTTAGTTGTTCCTTTGGATTTTCAAATCACATTTGAAACCTCTTCCCTTTTTATCTTCCATGACTGGCAATAAAAGAGGCATATGGGCCTCAAAACTTTTCCAAAACCACTTAGCAATTAATATGATTAATCTAGTTTAAATATTCTATAGTTATCGTATATTGATACGCGCGTTTATAACTTTTATATGGGCACTTTATTAAATACTAATGGTATTCAAACAGATCAAATAAAATTAAATAATTAATATTTCATAAATATTAATTAATTTGATTAATTTACAATGTATATAAATTAATTAAATATGTGGTTTTTCGGAGTATTCACCATTAAGGTTGTGCAACTCAAAGGTGTAAATTCAGTTAGCGATTAATATCCAACAATTCTAATATTAACATTCACATGTCACCTTAGCTAGTGGTGTGGCATTTTTATTGGATTTATCACTTACACATCTTTTTGGTAAAATAAATTTTTACTTATTATAAGCGGTACCTAGAATTAACGATATTTACACCATTTCTTTCCGTCAATACTATATCACTTTAAGACTTATGGAATTTTGTTTGTATCAAAATTCCAACATCGTGCACATTAAACTAGAATAGTCCAAACACAAAAGTTTTTGGTTCAATAATAACAATAATTATTTACCGTATTGCTATGGCAAGAGACTTTGACTTTGAGTTTACTACGATTGAACATGTTACTAACACCCATATAACTGAGGAGACGAATTCTCTATCGAATTGTGTTCCACTTCCAATGCTTCAATTCAGACCCAACTATAGTCATTCAATGGATGTCATGCCATGGTTTAACTATAATCAAAGTGGAGTGTCCACATTGAAGTTCCATTGTAGTGACCCATAATTTCAAACACTTTGTCTTTTAATATCGTAACTTTTTGAAATATAGTTAAGTGTTATAAATGTGATTTTATAACCTTGTTAAACATCTTCTAATTAATGAATAATGACAAGAAACTTTTTTTTAAAATCTGTTTACAAAAATAAGTACTTTGAAGAAATATCGATAACGTGACTGAAAATTGTTTTATTGATAAACGGCTTTTTATTCAATATAAGTTATTCAAACTTTTTCTACGTACACTAATATACTTAGGAAATCATTAATAAGTAATAAAAATAAGTTGCATAAAACACTTAGGAAAGCTTCTAGAAGGTTTGAGTGGAAGAATATTGCTAACCCAAAAAATGGATCAACACCCTGGTTTGAGCGTGAAAGCACCAGCCCTGTTCTCATAGAGCAATAATGTTGATAATAGATATAGAAAAAAGCTGTAAGAGAAAGAAGACAAGGAGATTTTTATAGTGGTTTGGCTGTTAACGAAGCCTACGTCCACTTTATAGTTTTTATTATAGACTGATTGTTGTTACAAGATGTATTTGATTATAAAGTTCTTGATTATCCTTCACTAGATTGAATCTCCAAGGTTGGAATCCACTAGAGAATCACAGTGAATTCCTTTGAAGACTGTTGTGAGGGAGGTGGGGACTGGGGAGTGAGGAAAGCTTCCAGCAGAGTTTCAGCAACCAGTCTGGAGAAGATCCCATTTATGTTGCAGATATGATGGTATTTATAGAGATTAGAGAGCTATTAGGCCAAGTCTGTTCACCAGCTGTTTGCCGATGGTCACAAAAAGATGCAGTGGAGCTTAGCTCACGACCCGAGCCAAAATCAAGGATCGCTAGTGATCCATGGTCTATGGATCGCTAGTGTAACGACCCGTAAATTTTAACTGTTTTAATAACGTAATTAGTTGAAATTTTGTGAAATTTTAAACGATAAAATTTTGAAATGAAAATTTGATATTTGGAATGCGTCTAATTAATCATAGCAACTGGTAAATTTTCATCAGATAATTTGGAAGTTTATTTTCTAGTGTAATTTTATTCCAATTTATATCAGTTAAAATTGATGATAATAAAATGTTTTCCAAACCTGAATATTTTTACATAGAAAAATTCTAATTCATCTTCTGACTAAGACGTCATTTTTCGTTTTTCCAAATTCGGACTTCTTTAGCTCCGTCGATCTTATTTTTCTGCGTTTTTGCTGCAATTTCCGCTAGTAGAAAATTCGAATTTTTATAATTCAATCATACCACTGATATCTGTATACCGTTTTGATCGTCTAGTCATGCTGATCTCTGCGGTATATTCAATTGTCAATTTCAGTGTCCGGTACGCGGCGGAACCCGCATAACGGATAACCCTATCGGTTACAAAATTTCAATATTTGTTTTATTGTGTCCATTAAATTGTCCCTAGCATGGTCTAGCAGTCGTTTGCTTTACGTATTTTCTTGAATCCAAATCTTGTGACCTTTGCTATTCAAACGGTATCAAATTATGTTAGCATTCATTTATTTGCCTCTGTACGCTACCTTGGAAAGTTAATATAATCAATGTTGCTTTTAGCTTTTCTCATTTCCCAGATGCTTTGTCTTCCCCTCTGTTCTCTTTGTCATGTTCATTCATTTAGATAGATAAAATATTATAATAACTTGACTTGCATTCATATTTCAGAGAGCCTGCTCCACTTCATTTTACTTGAATCGTCCTCTTACTTCACTTGGAAAGCAAATCTTTCCAAATTGCTCACGTGTCCTTTTGTCCACATCTATCATCTTGCCTGAGTCCATTTTGCATTCCACCTACCATGCCAGGCAACCGCCCATGCTTCTCCACTAATAAACACGCCTCTATATAAAAATATATTTACAAATGGCTGCTCACCTACTTGCGCATCCCCTTTCCTTGCGCCTAGTCCTCCATGGCCGCACAGCCTCTGCCACCCGCCTTCCTTTTTCACTCCACCTTGCCACGAGTATAGCCGAAGCTTCTCTGTTGTGTATGTTAAGGTATATATATATATGTGTACATTTATTTGTTTATCTATAACAGATCTATTTACCGTGTGCAATATAATATATAACAGATCAAATTTTATATGTTATATTCTATATAGGTTGCGTGTGCAGATATATATATATATATATATATATATATTTCCAAACATTTCTTGCTACCCAGTTTCGATTTTCGTATAATATATATTATGCCAGTTAACTTGTTTATAGGTATACTATTTCAAAGAAGTTATATTTAAGCTATATTATGTTGTAAGCTATGTTATGTTTTGGTTTTTTTATACACGTAGTCAGTTGGATAAGTATACTTAAATTTGTATATATTATTATGTTAGTTATAGGTATATATGGTCCACCTCTGTTGCATTTATAGGTTAGATTTTATAAATTATACAATGTTACTGTATGAGTTTATATTTATTATATTATAAGGTATGTATATAGGTACGTGTGTCATTTTATATAATTGCAACAATCTACATTAGTTAATATATATAATGGTATATATATGTGATTTGGATTTGTAGACAGGTGTAAGTATTGAGTTCAAGTGGGTCATATATATATACTCTGTTTCCAGCAATTTTTGTCTACATATATACCTGGTTTATAATATGAGTTAGATATATGTATGTTTTGCATATCTTTTGTCCAATGTCTGACTTTTATGATATATACATTGTTTTAAATATGTATGTAAGTTGTAATAACCTGTCACTTTTATGTAAACTTATGGAAGTTATATAGGATCTGTTTATTTGTATATATATTAGCTTATGCATTGTTTATATATAGAGTGGTAAGTTTAAATATATATTATGTTTTGTTAAAGGAAGGTATAGTTAAGAGTCTGCATATATATATATTTAGTCTGCATAAGTATTTAGCTATTAGTTATATGTGAATTTATATGTTCTGTATTATAATAATCCAGTTTTAAATTATCTGTTGAGTTATATAATATATAAGCATATATAGGTTATCTGTTTGAGTTACAGGTCAGTTTATAAATTAGTTAAATATATATATATATATATATATATATGTTGACAATAACTATATGTTTACAGTAAATTTGATGTGTTTAAAATATTTATATATAAGTACTGTGAAATATATATGTAATATGATATGTTAGTATTTTTAAATATATATATGATATGATATGTTGATATTTGCAATAAAAAAATAGTATCTGGCATTTTAAACAAGTATATATATATATATTGATTTAGAAATATAATACGTATATATGTTTGATTTCAATATATATATGTTTAAATTTAAGATTAATTTTAAAAAAATGTATATGTATTTTTAAATTGACTGTTGGGTTTAAAGAAAATAATAATAATATATATAAAATTGCTGCTTCTATCAAACTGATCCAATTTGTTTTCATCGATTCCTGTTATCAGCTTTGTCCGTCAAAATTCGTGCCAATCTTACTTCGCTTTGAGATTTGTTGTTGGATCGGTCGATGGTCTAGATCGTGATTCAATCGTAGCTTGTTGTGTATCAAACTTCTCTAGCCTCGAAAGGTGAGCAATCACTCACGATTAATGTTCTTATATTTATTAAATTTGATTTCAATTGAAACGACAATTGAAATATGTTGTTGTTAGTTATGTATATTGCTATATATATGCCATCATCTGTATCTGTTCACCTGTGACATCTGACACCATTATCTGTTATTTATCACTGATGATATATGCATGTTACTGTTGTTATATTTTATCATATCTATTATCACTCTGCAAGTTCCCTGTTAATATAGAATTCACTATGGGTTGAAATGATACATACCCGAACGGTCTGTAGAATAGGAGAAAATCGTTATGGGTTGAAATGATAAACCCAAGCGATTTTCATTTGAATTGAATTTGGGGTTACATGTTGAAAAGATATATACCCGTATATATATTTAAATTATGGATTGAAATAATAAATATCCGTATCACTTGACCATAGGGTAGAAAATTATATACAGACACTGTTGGTCTATATATAAATATTTGAAAAATGATTTCTATGGTTTTGAAGGAATATATGGTTGTAATAAATATTGATTTTAAAGATCTAATAAAGTTGATTTAATAAAGTCGATTTAATCAATATAAAATAATGTTTAAGTATTTATGTAAATTTATATTTTCAAATATAGAGTTTATAATGATTCAGGTTGGAAAGATAAATTGAAATTGATTTGAAATTATATTTATTTAAAAATTTTACTTAAATAAGGTTGATTTGAAATTTATTAAATTTGAAAATTGAAAGATATGTTTTATAACTTAAATTTGATTAAAAGTGACTTAAATGAATATTTCAAACTTATATAAATTTAAATGGGATATTTTGTTTATTTAAAATTTTAAATTGAAGTCGTATTTAGATGTCTTGAAATGATTAAAGAAATATCTCAGAAACAAAATGTAATGAAATTAAATTGAGATATAAATGGAATTATCAAAGTGGAAATTGGTACGAAGGGCCTAATTATATCACCCATTTTTTTTCCAGGACACGGGTTTGAAATTATTATTTTCGAGGACAAGTATGTGCGGCGTGCGTCTTCATCTTCTCAAACAACTAAATATCTTCTGAAATCGATCGTGGAAATTAGGCGCGTTCGTCTTCATCTTCTCAAACAACTACGTATATTCTGAAATCTGCCAATCTTGGAAATTAGGCGCGTGCGTCTTCATCTTCTCAAACAAGTACGTATCTTCTGAAATCTACCGATCGTGAAAATTAGGCACGTGCGTCTTCATCTTCTCAAAGAACTACGTACCTTCTGAAATCTACCGATCTTGCAAATTAGGCGGTCGTGAAAATTAGACGTATCTTGTTCAATCAAAGCGGTCGTTTCTTGTGCAATTGAAGCGGTCGTGAGGCGTTAGTTTCTTCTCAAATCAAAATCGACTTTAATTGTGGGAAATCGTGAGGCGATTTTCTTCATTTGGTGAGTCTCTTTTTTATTTGCTGTTTTTCATTCTCAATTCTATTTTTTATGATGTTATTGTATGTTTCTTTTCACAGGAGGCTGTTTTCATCTATTGGAGGAAGGTTTTGTTTGATGTAGTTGGAATAATGGCTTCTGAATGGTATTGTTTTATTCTTATAACACAATCACTGTGTATTTAGCTTCGTTTGTTCTTTAGTTTGCAATTAAACTCTGATTGTTTAGATGTTTAAGAATGGTGTATCAAAATTCCATTCTGGCTCTAGTAATAATTTGGCAGCCATTGAATGTGATTATGTATTTTAAAGACCATATTGATCTTAGTGTGTGTTTGTTATGATAATTTTTTAGCTCTTCTTTTTCACCATTAAGTATATTTTTGCAGATCATCTTTTTCACCTATGATTTTTCAACAATGTAAACTTGAATAGGTACAATCACAACGAATGTTTTTCTTCCACATGTTCCACTGTTGTAATCAGGTTATCCCAAAGAGTGAGTATCTGTAAAAGATAAATTGTTTTATCTTTTTTCAAAAAGTTGTATATAAAATGATTTAAATGGTTTTATGCTATTAGCTTTTATTTAAGATCAGTTTCACATAGTTATATTTTCCACTGTTGTAATCAGGTTATCCCAAAGAGTGATAGTGATCTCTAAAAGATAAATTGTTTTATCTTTTTCAAAAAGTGGTATAAAAAATGATTTAAATAGTCTTATGCTATTAGTTTTTATTTAAGATCAGTTTCACATAGTTATATTTTTTTAATATTTTTTTTACATTTTTTTGCAGGTGTGATTCATCTGTTATAGTTGTGTTTGATTTTAATAACAATTGTTTTAGTGCTTGTTTTGGATTGGATGCTTCTATTTCTTATGTTAGGAATAGGATTTGGGAGCAGTGGAATAATTTTACTCCATTATGCTTTGATATTTTTTATATTCGAGAATCAAAGACTACCTTTATTGAAACAGATAGTGATCTTCAAGCTATATTGTGTTTGTCTTGGTTTAAAAAGGAAGAATTTTTGGTTTTTTTTCTACGGTTGAAGAATGATTCAATGGATAATTTTGTTGGTGAAAGTAGCAAGTCTGGTTCAGTTGTTGGTGTTGAGTCAAGTAATAATATGTTAGGTTATGATGATGATTTAGATTCTGGTTTTACTCAACAAAAGGATTTACATGAGTTGTTGAAGAAGAATTCAAATATGGAATTTTTTACTGGCGTTGGTCAACAGTTTGATTTTGCTATTGGATTCCGTAGAACAGTTAGTGCTTATTGTTTGAAGAATGGATTTAAAGTACAGTATATTAAGAATTGTAAAGAACGATTGACAGTTCGATGTGCTATAGCTAGCTGTCCTTTTAGGATTCATGCTTCTTGCAAACTGAAGCAATTGGACCAACTATTTGTTAAAAACATTAACTTGATTCATACTTGTGGTGGTGGATTTCGTTCCCTTAGTAGTCCAACCATTAATAGTGATCTTGTGAAAAGTTTAATCGTCAATCAAATTCGTGATGAGCCAAAAAGAAAAACCAAGGATATCATTAAAAGTTTTAGAAGAGATTATGATGTGGAGCTAAGCTATTACTTTGCTTATAAGGGTAAGAAATTGGCTATGAATGATATTTTTGGTGATGAAAAGAAATCTTACAATGAATTAGTTTGGTATTTGAAGGCATTGTAAAGAAATAACCCAAATAGTTATTCAAGTATGGATGTGGATTCTGAAACAAATCAATTTGAGAGAGTTTTTGAATGTTATGAGGCATGTATATTTGGATTTAACTATTGTCGTCCTATGGTGTTTTTGGATGCTACCTTTTTGAAAGGGCGAAGTGGTATTTTGATGGCTGCTACCGCGAAAAATGGGAATCAAGGTACTGAATTTTTTTTTGCTGTTGTATTTATGTTACATAGTACTGTTTCTTTAAGTTATTATTCTAGTGAATTTTGTTGTGTACATACTGCATTTTGTTCAAGTGATTAGTCTACTGTTATATAGTACTGTTTCAAATATAGTGCATTTGGTTGTTTCAAATGTAGTAGTATGCTGTTCAATTGATTATATTTTCTTCTGCGTTAGGGATTAGCATGTGAAATTATTGCAAAAATGAATTCAAACTGACAATTTAATTCAACTAAAAATTAATGATGATTAATGTTGGTTGTTTTTTTATTTTTATTTTGATAGATACATAATCTAGATGTTTTATTTTTTTCAGTTTATCATGATACCTACTGCTTATGCTGGATTTATCAGAATCTGTCATATTTCAAACAATAAATGCATATATGTTTTTATCTCTAACATCTTCAATCTAGTTGCACTAGTTACAAAGTAGGTACAATTGTTCAATGGACAGCCATGCTCTTCTTATTGTAAATTTGATCCAAAACAAATACTGTAAAAGATATAATGTTCTTTAATTTGATATACAAAATGTTACTGTATACAGGAGTTAAAAAGGATAAATGCATTTATCTTTTAATATAAAGAATTAAATAACATATTAAGCCGTCATTATATATCATAGATACTACTACATGTTGAACATATTTATCATTTTTCTCTTTATTTGAAGTTCTTACATAAGGTATACAAATGATTTAAACAGCATATAGAAAAGATAAAAGCATATATGTTTTAGATGTTTGAATATTATTCTTTGTATTGTATGCATGAATTATGTATCATATCTTTGCAATTTCTACCCTTTCTGCGTAGACTACACATGTGATTGTCTACTATTAGATAATACTGTTTCAAATATAATTTTTTTTACCCAAAAAGTGAATTAATTTTTTGTTGTTTCAAATGTAATACATAAACAGTGAATTATTTTTTTTTTGTTTTTTTTCCAGGTTTTTTCCCATTAGCAATGGCTCTTGTTCCCAAAGAAAATGAAGAGTGTTGGAGTTGGTTTTTAAAACACCTAAAGAATGCTCTCAGTTGTGATAGAATATTAACTTTTTTAAGTGATAGACACTGGGGTTTATTGTTAAGTATTCCAAATTTTTTTCCAAATAGTCATCATTCTTATTGTTTGCATCATATGCAAAATAATATTGCTAGCATTGTGAAAAGTGGAAGGGGTGTTTGGGTAGCTCATTTACTTGAGCGTTGTGCTATAGCTTCTAATCATCATGAGTTTGAAAAAGCCATGTCCAAGTACAAAGAAATTGGAGGTGCCAAAGCTATACAGTACTTGAATGATAAACCATATGATCATTGGGCTGATTTGTTTTTTCCGGGGAAGCGATATGGGGAAAATAAGTCCAATGTAGCTGAGAGTTTTAATTCTTGGATTTTGGATGAAAGAAGTTTGCCTGTTACTGCTTGTCTTGATGGAATTAGGGTAAAACTGATGATGCAAATGTCTAATCGTAGAGAAGAGGCATCAAAGTGGACTAGTGTGCTATGTCCAAAAATGGAAGCTCGTTTGTTGAAATTGAAGGAAGAAGGATTTGGGTGGAGTGTTTCTAAATCATCTAGGTATTTATTTCTATATTTTTACATGATGTTCATAGTTTCTGAAAAAAATGATAAATGCATTTATCTTTTTTCAACTTGCTATGTAGCCTGTGTTATGATTTCATTTTGTTGGTATTTATAAATTTTAAACCCCTCCGGATATTTTGAATCTTGACAGTCGCGGCATTGTAATTAATACTGTATGTAATTCTTAGCTCTTTCATTATTTTCGTCTGGATGAGTCTGTACATTTTACTTATGGTATATTAGTTCTTGACTTGGACAATCCTGTTGATATTTTTGGAAAAGTCAAATCTGGTGCATCAAGGGAATGTTTTTAGTCAATTCCACTTAATCAATGGATGCCTTACCCATTGAAATCACTGTCAAGGTTTACTGGTTTTAATTCTTACTATAACCTTTATGCTTTCTTTTTTCTAGATTGGTTATCATTTTTTTTAAAAAGAAAGTCAAAATCAAAATTTACATAAGATATACTTTCTCTAAAGAATATGAACAGTATGCCTGTTGTTATTTGTTTTGATTTATGAGTCTTATTTTTCACTATTAGTTCTATGCACATGAATTGGGTCTTATTTATTAGATAGATTAGAGAGAATATATATAGTGCTAATAATCATTTTTTGGAAATGCAATCTGTGTACATATTTTAACTGTTTTTAATTTTACATTTTGTAGGTATATTTTTGAAGTTCATTCTCCAACATCTCAAAAGGTTGATCTTAAAAATCGCATTTGCAGTTGCAATCAATGGAAAGTGACAGGTTTTCCTTGTGCGCATGCTTTGAAGTGTATTTCTTTAACCAGAAATTCTGTTTATGAATATATTGAGAATTACTTTACTGCTGAGTATTATCGAGCTTCATATTCACATTTGATCAATCCTATTCCAACTTTTGATAAGGAAGCAATTGAAGCTGAAGAATCATCTATTGTTCTTCCTCCTAAGCCTGTTCGTGGAGCTGGTAGGCCTAGGATGAATAGGATTGAAGGGGTTGACTTTCATGCTAAGCAAAACAGATGTGGAAAGTGTAAAAAACAAGGACATAATAGAAGAGGATGTTATTTGAATATTTGAGTTGATTGTTTTAGTCCAATGTATTTGATTGGTTGTTCTATAAATACTTTGACTTGAATAATTGAGTTGATTGTATTAGTCCAGTGTATTTGATTGATTGGTTGTTCTATGAATACTTTGACTTGAATAATTGAGTTGATTGTATTAGTCCAGTGTATTTGATTGATTGGTTGTTCTATGAATACTTTGACTTGAATATTTGGATTATTGCATATGTTGAATTGGATATAATCTGATTTTGATTACTTTTGGTTGTATGCAATTGTTTATGAGTTTCTGCTTTTCTGGTAGGCACTGTGATGGTTGTCGGTAGGTAGTCAGTGTGGAATTGGTAAGATGATGGTTAGTGAAGAAGAATTGTGGGTTGTGGCTTCTCTGACAGTGTTGAGTGTGGAATGTTGCTGCAGTTTGTATTGAATGAAACAGTGGTGTAGTAGTATTTGCTTGTATGGTCAGAGAACTGTGAAGTTTATAGGTTGTGAATGGTTTGGAATGGAAGTATGGTTAGTAAGTGAAGTATGACAGAGTGGTATTTGGACTTTTGTAAAGGAGGAGGTGTTGTAGTTAAGAAGTGAGGCAGTGGAGGTTGGCAGTGAAGTAAGTAGTAGTCAGAGGCACTTGAAGTTGTGAATGATGAAGGTGGTAGTTACTCTTCTAACAGGAAATGGAAAGTATGGAAGAACTATTGTTTGCAATTGTTCTGTTTAAAAAGATAAATTTATATATCATTGGCCTCAAACAAGCTTAGGACTTAAGTATATTGCGGTCATTGATTTAAATTTTGTTTGTGCAGAAATATTTGTTCAATTTTGTTTGTGCAGAAATATTTGTTCAATTTTGTTTGTGCAGAAATATTTGTTGATTTTTCATAACGGTGGAATACCTATCCATCTCCAATAGTTATTTATCTTTTTGTAATAACTTCTTTTTTCAAGAGAGCAGTATTCAACCGGCATTCCTTCTTCCCATTCTCACGCATCATCACTTTCATCATTCATTTCCACTAACATCTACCCTTCTGCCTACAACTGACCAACCTTGCACTTGCCACAACCTAAAATAGCTCACAGGACTTCCATCACCTCTCACTGCACTGCAACTCCAATCACTATCTTCAAACTTCTGTCATTTGACATAAAACATCCTCAACACCAACAGAAACGACCTTTATAACCTGAAATTCACAGCAACCATCAACACTAACTGCATAGCACTTCCATCCACACTATCTTCCTCATCCTAGCAAATTACTTAACATCACAGTAACCTTCACATTACACAACACACTCTGTATTATACGGCCCAATTTTTTTCTAGGACACAACATGAATGTATAGTCAGATTAAAAGGTGACAGTGCAAACAAGTGCACAGCATACACATAAACAAACTCAAGTCTACAACATCTGTAAGTAGGTTTTACAATTCAAATAATATGGCCTAAGTCAACCATTACAAATTCATCAGTCAAATAAAATTTTAACAAATGTATGATAAAAGGACTGTTAGACATCAAAGAATTTGTTGCTATCATTGTCAGTTCACATCTTTTGTTGCTGAAGCTGAACTGCAGAATTTTTCAATTGTCTAGCAGTATGGTTCATCAGAGAGAATTTGTGCAGTTATCTGTGCTCTAAATGCGTTTACTTGTTCTAGACTGATTTTTGATGTTGTGTCCATTCCTTGTGCTAACTTTTGGATAAACATCATTACGAAAATTCCACAGTCGAACCTGCATTTGTTAAAATTTTAGTTATTGTGTAACATTCATCGTTGTATGAAAATCTCCAGTATCAGTGATTATGAAAATATAACTAAACATGTACTTATATCCATTACATCAAAAGATAAATGCTTCTATCTTTTTTAATAGTTGAATAAAGTAAGATCTGACACTTAATATTTTATGAAGAACTCTTTAATTAATTTCATTTTACAATAAACCAGCTCCAAAACAACAAACAACTTATATCATTTACATAAAAACATAAATGCTTTTATCTTTTCTATGTAATAACTAATATCATGAGAAAAACAT
This sequence comes from Allium fistulosum, assembly GCA_030737815.1. NCBI lineage: Eukaryota > Viridiplantae > Streptophyta > Magnoliopsida > Asparagales > Amaryllidaceae > Allium > Allium fistulosum. The sequence goes on from CM060904.1 coordinate 363,168,853, forward strand.
CAAATACCTTGAATGCATTAGATAATGTACCATTTGTATCAGTGATTATGAAAATATAACTGAAAATGTACTTAAATCCTAGGTAAACATTTTTAATCAGTGATTATGAAAATTACCCTTTGCTTTGTTGAGCACAGTTAATATTTTTAATTAATGAAGACTTTCCCAGAATTGTTTTCTCGCCTGCGTCCTGTAAGTCTTTATTGATTTTGTTTACCGCTGCTTTCTGCCAAATATATATATATATATATATATAATTTTTTTAAATAATAATGATAAATCTATTTATCTTTTTTACTTTCAGTGTATTTTACTTACCACATTAATAGCAAACCTTGAATGTCCACTTCTTAATGTCTTAGATCTTGTGGTCAAGTGTTGAGAATCATAATGGTTCCATGAACATGATTCCACTACTAGCTCTAGCAAGCTCCAATGTTCGTTGCCATGTATAGGAAATAATATATTGCAACATAATGGATTTAGAAGTGCTTGTTTAATAAAAGGATTAAACATATTTTTTTTGATCTTTTCCAGGTTTCCATCTGTTGCGCTTTTCTGTTAAAAAATAATTTCAAAAAATTTATCTTAGAAACAAATTAAATTTTACATTATAGTACACTTACTGTCATTGTTGTGTTCACATATATAATGCTAGAACTTTGTTATAAAAATTTTGTTTTTCTGAACCAAAACCAATCAATAACCTACATTTCCAAAAAAAATATGGATTAAGAATAGATTTTATAATGAAGCAAAGAAAAGAATTTATAATGACGCAAAGTATAGTTTTTTGTACTTACTTGACCAGAAATATATTCTCCATAGAGAAGTTCTTCTATCATACTTTTTGTGATGGTGATGAAGTTTTCATCGTCACAAGTAAATGCTTCATCACTAAAAAAATTAAGATTAGTATGTTCTGTGTTGTATGGCACTTACAGTATAAAAGAAAATTAATTAAGATTGGTATACTGAAAAATTAAGATTAGTATGTAATGAAATATTTTTTAACAAAAGAAAATAACAATAGTACATACTGTACAGGAATTTTATGAATTGTCATACTGTCATACTGTACAGGAATTTTATGAATTGTACATAAAATAGCTGACAGTACATTAAAAAGATATTTTGTTTTATCTTTTTTTAGTTGTCACTTGGATTATTAACTAAAATACAGTGCATTATAAAAAGTAAGGTTGCAAATAAAAATACTTGGTGCTGACAATAATAGGTGCTTAAATAACTTTTTTTATCTTCATGAACATCAACCAGCAAACTATTCATCACCAAAAATTTCTTTTTTTTCTTCAGATTTTAATAAATTTCAACAGCCTTGGATTGTCGATGATACAACCCAACTACTTGATAGAATGACTCAATTTGGCAATTTTTAAGTTAAACTGAGTCAATCCATCAAGTCACTGTGTAGTACACCAACAATACAAGGTTGTTTATTGAATGGCACAAGTGACAAATTGATTATTAACTCTGATTAAACCATAACTTAAAAAGTTTACACATTATCGGATGTTTATTGAATGGCACTACCAAACATGACAATGTTAAAATGTTTGCATATTATGACATGGTTAAAATGGTTGACAAATTTGTGACTTGTACATTAAACATACGATAGTACATACAAAAGATAATCAGTTTTATCTTTTTTTAATTGTCACCTTCAATATTAACTAAAGGATGGTATAGATCTACCATAAGTTAACCAAATATTAATAACAGGTTTAAGAAAAATATATTGTCATACTCTACAGGAATTTTATGAATTGTACATAAAACAGCTGACAGTACATTAAAAAGATATTTTGTTTTATCTTTTTTTAGTTGTCACTTGGATTATTAACTAAAGTACAGTACATTAAAAAAAGTAAGGTTGCAAATAAAAATACTTGGTGCTGACAATAATAGGTGCTTAAATAACTTTTTTTATCTTCATGAATATCAACCAGCAAACTATTCATCACCAAAAATTTCTTTTTTTTCTTCAGATTTTAATAAATTTCAACAGCCTTGGATTGTCAATGATACAACCCAACTACTTGATAGAATGACTCAATTTGGCAATTTTTAAGTTAAACTGAGTCAATCCATCAAGTCGCTGTGTAGTACACCAACAATACAAGGTTGTTTATTGAATGACACAAGTGACAAATTGATTATTAACTCTGATTAAACCATAACTTAAAATTTTTACACATTATCGGATGTTTATTGAATGGCACTACCAAACATGACAATGTTAAAATGTTTGCATATTATGACATGGTTAAAATGGTTGACAAATTTGTGACTTGTACATTAAACATATGACAGTACATACAAAAGATAATCAGTTTTATCTTTTTTTAATTGTCACCTTCAATATTAACTAAAGGATGGTACAGATCTACCATAAGTTAACCAAATATTAATAACAGGTTTAAGAAAAATATATTGTCATACTCTACAGGAATTTTATGAATTGTACATAAAACAGCTGACAGTACATTAAAAAGATATTTTGTTTTATCTTTTTTTAGTTGTCACTTGGATTATTAACTAAAGTACAGTGCATTAAAAAAAGTAAGGTTGCAAATAAAAATACTTGGTGCTGAGAATAATAGGTGCTTAAATAACTTTTTTTATCTTCATGAACATCAACCAGCAAACTATTCATCACCAAAAATTTCTTTTTTTTCTTCAGATTTTAATAAATTTCAACAGCCTTGGATTGTCGATGATACAACCCAACTACTTGATAGAATGACTCAATTTGGCAATTTTTAAGTTAAACTGAGTCAATCCATCAAGTCGCTGTGTAGTACACCAACAATACAAGGTTGTTTATTGAATGGCACAAGTGAAAAATTGATTATTAACTCTGATTAAACCATAACTTAAAAAGTTTACACATTATCGGATGTTTATTGAATGGCACTACCAAACATGACAATGTTAAAATGTTTGCATATTATGACATGGTTAAAATGGTTGACAAATTTGTGACTTGTACATTAAACATATGACAGTACATACAAAAGATAATCAGTTTTATCTTTTTATAATTGTCACCTTCAATATTAACTAAAGGATGGTACAGATCTACCATAAGTTAACCAAATATTAATAACAGGTTTAAGAAAAATATATTGTCATACTCTACAGGAATTTTATTAATTGTACATAAAACAGCTGACAGTACATTAAAAAGATTTTGTTTTATCTTTTTTTAGTTGTCACTTGGATTATTAACTAAAGTACAGTGCATTAAAAAAAGTAAGGTTGCAAATAAAAATACTTGGTGCTGACAATAATAGGTGCTTAAATAACTTTTTTTTATCTTCATGAACATCAACCAGCAAACTATTCATCACCAAAAATTTCTTTTTTTTCTTTAGATTTTAATAAATTTCAACTGCCTTGGATTGTCGATGATACAACCCAACTACTTGATAGAATGACTCAATTTAGCAATTTTTAAGTTAAACTGAGTCAATCCATCAAGTCGCTACATAGTACACCAACAATACAAGGTTGTTTATTGAATGGCACAAGTGACAAATTGTTTATTAACTCTAATTGAACCATAACTTAAAAAGTTTACACATTATCGGATGTTTATTGAATGGCACTACCAAACATGACAATGTTAAAATGTTTGTATATTATGACATGGTTAAAATGGTTGACAAATTTGTGACTTGTACATGAAACATATGACAGTACATACAAAAGATAATCAGTTTTATCTTTTTTTAATTGTCACCTTCAATATTAACTAAAGGATGGTACAGATCTACTATAAGTTAACCAAATATTAATAACAGGTTTAAAAAAAAAATATTGTCATACTCTACAGGAATTTTATGAATTGTACATAAAACAGCTGACAGTACATTAAAAAGAAAAGAGAAATGCTAACGGCCCAGTTTTGTCCTTAAAAATAATTAGTTTCGACTTGAGTCCCAGGTTCCCCAATTGATTGCCCCGCAATAATACCTACATCTTCCCCCAATTCAACCAGATCGCCGTGAGTGGAACTTCTACCATAACATAATTCAATTGAGTCAAAAGTAGTTTAGTTACTTACTTGTTTCGTCCAAGAATTTTGAATTTTTTTTTGACAATTTCTTTTTTTTCTTCGGTAAGATATTCGAGTAGTGGACATTTGTCAACATTCTTTGGCTTCTTCTTCTTTTTTGGTTCTTTTAGGACAATATCTTCAACAACAATTGGATTTTCAGAAGCATTTTCTTGAGCAGGCTCTTTCAGATTGTCAGATTTTAAACTATCTTGTGTCTGCTTTTCTAGTATGAAATCTTGAGTTTGCATAATATCAAAAGTTGGAAGATTAGCAGAACTGTTTATGTGAATCATACCAACAATTTTTTTTACCTTTTTGAGATTCGGTTTTTTTGTTCAAATTATCTTTTTCCTCCACTTCATGCTTTTCTAAATTTTCCAATTTCTGAAGCTTCATTTCAAGAATTTGGATTCTATTTTCAGCTGCTTCTCTTAAACATCTTTCCTCCTTTAATTGTTCTTCAACATTTTTCATCTCAGAGCACAAAAAATTGACTTTTGATTGTAGCTCCATTATGTTATCAGCAGATTCCTTTTCAGATTTTCTCAAACTTGTGTCTTCCTGGTACTCATCTAATTTCCTTTTGTTGTTTCGGTCTACTTCCACTTCAATAGCTTTTATTTTTTTTGGAAAGAAATTTTTTCTCTTCTTTTGTTACATCTGCAAAAAAATTTAAAATCTGCAATGAATAAATTTAAAGTTAATCTTTCATATATATTGTCATTGAAGTACTAGACAAGTTAAGCTTGCACATACACTTTCTATACTCATTTGGTTTTTTATTATTTAGGCTACTAACATTCTACAAAATTGCTTTCGAAAAAATCAAAAAAAATGTACAGTTAAAAAATAGCATACTTTGTCATTGTCAACCTCAGTGAGGTCCAAATCTTTCAATTTCGATAAATCCCATTTTCCCATTCTTGGGATTTTTGTTTGCAGATTTTCCTTCTCAGCAACTATTTGTGTTCGTTCACAAATCCAGTACTGCAAGAAAAAGATAAAAGCATTTATATTTTTGTATTAAATATAAATTTGAATATATTTACATTTAGTTAAAATTATGAAAGCATACCAGTAACACCATAGTACAGCCTGGTGTACTTCTAGGGTCAGCATGATACTTTTTAACATTTTTCAACACATTTTCACATATTGCTCGCGGCCAAGAAATTGAATTTAATTTTTTTAAGTTTAGCAACTTCGGCAAGAATCCCCATTGCATGTAGCTTTGGTTGTTTGGAAATAGGAAAGTTATAACTAGCAACAACAACAACAATTTCACTATATCTTCATTTCCTTTTTCTTCTTCTAACAGTGTATTCAGTCTTTTAGTTACTGTTTTTTGGCTAATTATGTCTTCTTCTTCAAAATTGGCAGTTAAAAAATTGGAGAAACTTTCCATGGCTAAGGCTTTGTTAGAAGCTGGTATAGGAAACAAGTCTTCTCCAGCTAATGGCATTCCAAAAATTAGACTGACTTCTTCAGGAGTAATTTTGAGTAATTTGTTTCCAATTATGAAAGCATTTTCTTTTTCATCAAAAGAAGTAATGATATCATCTAAATTTGAAGCACTTTTCCTCAAATCTTGTCTTGTTGTTGAATCACTAAGAAAAACGTTGAAGAAGTTTTTGAAAGGCGTTTTTTTCTAAAAAAGCTTTTGCTTTCGGTGAAAGAATGTGTTTCTCCTTTATAATTGACATCACCTTATAGACTGCATCCAAATTACATCTATAAGTACCTGTGTACTGCCTTTTTTGCTTCTTAGCTATTTTCTTAATTTCATACTGATCTATATCATCCAAATCAGTACTGTCTTCTGCTAGTTGCTGTGAAAACGTTTTTTCATCATCAGATATGAAGTCTTCTTTTTCATTCACATCAGGTAATTCTTGTGTTGGTGCACTTTGATTCTATATTTAGGAAAATCAAAAAATAAATTAGAAGGTAAAAATAACAAGATTATCAAAAAAATATCTTACTACACAAAAATTTGAATAAAATGATAATATGTTTTATCATTTACATTATTTTGTATTTTTTTGAGGTTAAGATAATTTTTAGTACATAAAGTACCTCTATTTAAAAAAATAAAAGATAAAGCACTTTTTTAGTATATAAAGTTTTTTTTTAAAAAAACAAAAGTATAAATTGAATCCAATAGGTTTTGTTGTAAAGAACAAATGTTTGAATTTTTTTTAGACCTATTTCAATCTTCACAGTTTGAAAATTTCGCATTCTCTAATTTATAATTTAGACCAATGAAAGATAAATGAACATTCACAACTGAAAACCAACAAGATTTATTTGATGAAATGAAAATTTACAATTAGAAAGTTTCAAAGTATATAAAGATAAAAGATACTGTGTTTTATCTTCATCATCACAATAGCCTTGAAGTAATTACATGTACAACATGTATGAATGCAACATGAAAGCTACAACATCAATGAATATTCAGAATCAAAAGTGACAGTGCAAACAAGTGCACAGCATACACAAACAAATGCACCATAAAAACAACTCAACATCAATGAAAATGAAGTAACCAAACCTGACTGAAGTGTTCAAACATTACATATATACATGTATGAATCATCAAGTGAATTTGCAACATCATACACATTGAAACCAGAGTCCAATGCAGACATGTCGACAAGATGAGAATGCAAGTGCAGACAAGCTAGATGATAACTGACTGCAAATAAAGCAACAAGTCAAGTCAATGCACATCAACCCAATACAAAATATATGAAGTGAATGCAGAAACACACACACACACACACCCGCATGTATACGTAAATGTAGTGACAGAATAGCAGACTAACCAAGGTAAACAATGTAAGGTCAAAAAATTTAGGTATTTTTTTATTTAAAATATGGAATCTAGATTCCAATTTATTACGTATATACAAAATGAAGATTAGAATTAAATATTATGGGAAACATAAGTATGAAAACAATTACCAATGGAGTTGTAAATGGCGATGGTCTTTGGCTGTGTTCATCACAAAATGGACTGGAAATAGGTCTTATATTTATGCATTGGGTTCCACCTTCGTTTATGAATATGCAAGTTGTTTTTCGAATGAATATCTTCGACTTAGAAGACCTTGTATGCATTTTTACGCTGCATAAAAATTGTCATATATAATGAAATGTTAGAAAGAGTGAAGAATAATATTTTTGTACTTAAAAGTTGATTAAGTATATTTATTTCGCATAAATCCTTCAGGACAATTGCAATTGACTTAAATTCAGTATTTATGATGTTATATGTAGTAGCTGATATAATAATTTATCTAGGATTTATTCTGTATTTTAATGTTCGACATAAAAACATAAATGCTTTTATCTTTTCCAACTAGGGTTTGAATTAGTTTTATATTTTTTTTCTAATAACTTGAAATCATTGTAAAAACAAAATCCTATCTAACAAGTAATTGTAAATATCGGACACAACTAGGGTTTAACATGTAGTCTAAATATTTTACATTAATAGATAGATACGTTTATCTTTCTTAACAGCTAAACAATTACTTGTTCAGTTTAACAACTAGGGTTTAGTATCATCTGCAATTGAATATTTAGGCATGCTTGATTAAACAAATGTCGATTATGTTAAATTATAACAAGAACTAAAATACCTTAAATCCATTATAAAAGTTATTATCAGCATCAGTAACAATGAATATTTAAGTACGATTTATCATATAACTAAAACATTTACATCAAAATAAAATACAACTTACTTGTTCCGCATTTAAGTTTAAGGTGATTGTAGAAATTGCTCGATGAAAGTGTTATAGTTTAACCTGAAATCGATGAAGCTGAAATCGATGATGCTGAAGCAGAAAAATCGGGAAGAGAAAATGGAATGGAAATTGGTACAGAAGAAATCGATTTTGTTTCTAAGCCCTATTTTTGTTTTGAACTGGCGGCAGGTATGGATTAATGAAAAGTAGCGGGTTTATTTTCGACCCGTGTCCTGGAAACTAATTATTTTGAACAGGTGTCCTACAAAATAATTAGTTGATGCTAAGAGGCCCTTATAGTAAAAATTCCCATTATCAAATGTAGTTTTGAAATGTCGAATATTTAAACTTTGAAATATATTGAAATTGAAATGGTTTATTTATGGTTCAAATAGGTATTTGAAATCGTTAATTTGAAAGGGTTTATTGAGAAACTAAATTGAATTGAAATTGATGATTGGAGATTTAATTAAATTTGAATTTTGAAAGTCGAGTTAATTTGAATCGATTTGTGAACTTGTGGAAGCTATTTTATTTTATAAAAGTATTTTTAAACTATATCTACAATTATTTATATTTTACTTTATAAATTATTTTGATATAAACTATTTTATATAAATCATTTTCAATATATATTATTTTATTATAAACTATTTTAACTTATATCTATTTTATATAAACTATTTTTATTTTATAAACTATTTTATTTATATACTAATTTTAATATCTAAACCGTTTAAGAGGAAAGTGTTATGGATTCCAAAATGTTATGACTCCAAGCTATGATTTCAAAGTGTTATGAATTTCAAGGTTTTGATTTCCAAAGTATTTTGATTTTAAAAGACTTATGATTTTGAAAGCGATATAACTTTGGAAAGTGATATGATTTTGGAAATGGATTTATTTGAAGTGAAAGTGATATCGTATTGATATGGTTTTGAAATGGCAATGATATGTCGGTTTGAAATATAACTATTTTGAAAGTTTATTAAATAACCATCGGTGTAATAATACGTAGTTATTAAAGAGACCGGGATCGGATACGGACATACTCTCTGTCGATACCGAAACCACTTTAATAATTAATATACGCGGAGTGTTGATCCAGAACGAAGTGGATGGTTTTGGTGAACGCGTTGACTGAAGAAAGAGAACGATTTTGGATGACCCCTGACATGACTAAAACAGGAGCCGCGCCGGGCCATTGAGGATCGCCATCTCTAGCGAACACACTTCTTCGATACCTTATCTATTACTTATGTGATTCGATTTGGGTGCACCCCTTGATTTGGGAGTGTTGTTTTGCGGTGTTGGGGTAGTAGCTGCTATGCCTAACATCGGTCCGGATCAGGCAACTACTAGTGTCCTAGTTGGTATCGCCTCATGTACCTTGTCATACTGATTATCCAATTCGCGACCACTACGATTTGTTTTGTGTTATACCTATGGGGTACCCTCTGATAACCACTAGTTTACGGTGGGGCTTACGGTGTTGTATAGACTATGACATGGTAAAAATGTGTTAAGGGTGGAATGGGCCATGACTTAATGCTATTTTGATATCATACTTTACTGATTAGACATTATCTACTTAGCATATTCTATTGTATATATATATATATAGTTTAATGGATCCTTAGAGGATGGTTATCCCAAACCTTTGAGTTACTTGTATTTCAGTCGTTATTTCACTTGAGTTGGATTTATTGATATAAGAATGTTAATCCTGACTCGAGTGTTTTGTGTTTTCTTTACGCTCGGGTCAGACTGAGTGTACCAGTATTTGAGACTCACCTTTGGAGTTGGAGCTTCGCTTGGAGATCCAGCTATCTATCCAGCTTTCGGTTATTCAGTTGATTCCAGTGATGTATTCAGATCTTGTATTTGATTATTGTATTCGAGACATCTATTGTACCTTATTTAACTCTAATATGTATATAGTAGCTTCGTGAACTACTATCTTTTGTTTCTGCTGCATTTATTACTCTGTGTCTATGATCTGTGATTATTTATTTACTGTATATGTTCAGTTTTGCCAAATTTAAATTAACAATCTATTGTTTTGAATTATTCAAGTCCGACATGTGTGGATTTATTGTCGATTTGAATGGTCCAAAATAGTGGGTCATTACAGTTGGTATCAGAGCTCTGGTTTTAGGCAAAACTTAGCATATGTAGTAAATTTGATTACAGAATCACTTTCGTTTGTGCTGGAATTCCTTCTTCTTCGACTCGGTTTTCTTTGAATTTTGGAACGTTCCCTTCGGTTCCAAAGTCCATTCTTGTCTCCCCTATTCGTGTCTTCTCGATTCTGGAGTATCCCGTAACTCCACTTCGAATGATCTCTGTAATAGATCGGCGGTCTCGCCAATCTCTGAATGATTTGTAAAGGGGTGAAACTCCTTTACAATCAGTATTGATTCACTGAAGATTTCTGTATCCTCGGTTTTCGATGCTGCTATTTTGCTATACCCGAATCCCGTCTCTGGCAATCGAATGTCGATTTGCCCAGAATTCTACCTCGATCTTATTTTGAAGTCACGGTTGACCCGGTTAAGGCTGCCCACGATTTATATAAGTCGATACATTCGTTTCTCTTTGAAATCTATTTATCTCCCATTCAAGCCTATCTTCCTGTTAGAAATTCTTTTGATTTGGATCCTTTAACATTCGAATCACTGTTCTTGTTTTGAAATCCATTCTTGTATCGTCGAGTGAGGAGTGTATTTGTAATTAATATAAAATATTTTATGTTTATAGTGTGTTGTTTGAGTTGTTGATGTTGGTTTGGATTTTCGATCGATTCGTCTGATCAATGCTATCGATTGGATTTCCAAAACACTTGAACAGAGCAAACTGACACAATATTGATTTCAAATTTGGTAAATGAAATAATTTTGTATGATTATATTATAAATATATAAGTAAAATTTTCTAGAATAAAAAAAAGGAGGTTATTTAATTGGTTGTTTGAAATGATAATATTTGATTATCATTTATTGTTCTAAATGAATTTATAAACATGGTTTATAAATTGATTTGGAATTTAAATAAATTTAAATCAGGAATTTGAGAATTTAATTTCCGATGATTCCAAACTCTGGTTTTAAAATTTTAAATGTATATTATATAAAGTATTTTCGAATATCAATGATTTTCAAAGAATTTTAATGTTTAAATCAGTACTCTTCTCTTTGTCGCTGGAAAATAATTTCGGTAATGGTGGCCGCATCATCGACATTCATTTTCGAGTTTCGAAGTGAAGAGACCACTCAGTAGTTTTGCTACACTTTGTTTGGAAATTTAATTTGATTTGAATTTCTGTGGTATGACTTGATTTATTATATATATAAAGATTAAATTTTGATCTGATATATACTATATATATTTATCTCAAAATTGTTTGAAGTAAATCGGAGATTTAAATTCTTAAGTTTATGATTTAAAGATGATTTCAATTATAAACTGAAGTCAACATTTTTGGATAAATATTTAAACTTGAGATAATTGAATTTAAACATTTTTATTTGTATATACTTAGATTTTAAAATTTGAGTGTTTATAATAAATGTTATACACTTAGATTTTAATTATAAATAAAAAAATGCTAATAAAGATGATAGAATAATAAGTTAAGTGAATTAGATGAATATAATAAATTTGTTCTGAAAGAATTAACAAATTGAAATTAGATCAACTTATGGAAATACCTTAAATTTAAACAAATATTGAATATAAATTAATTTAAATTGAAATTTATATGGTTTAAATATATGTAATAAGATATATTAAGTGGAATAAACTTAATAATAATTTGGAATAAAAGAATTAAATTTGTTGAATAAAATATGAGTACAATAAATGATTATACAAATTGATGATTTAGAAATTGTTAATTGAGGATGACTAGATAATAAGATAATGAATTTAGAAATAGATAGATTGATTTAACTTAAGTGAACTCAAAGGGATTTAACCAAATTGTTAAATATTAATTAATTTAAATTGAAATTTATATGGTTTAAATTAATTGTTTTACTTGTATTCCAATCTATTTTCTTTCTGGTTGTTTCTATTCTCCTACCTCCTTCCTTTTCGGGGACGAAAAGTTTTGAGTGGGGGAGAGTGTAACGACCCGTAAATTTTAACCGTTTTAATAACGTAATTAGTTGAAATTTTGTGAAATTTTAAACGATAAAATTTTGAAATAAAAATTTGATATTTGGAATGCGTCTAATTAATCATAGCAACTGGTAAATTTTCATCAGATAATTTGGAAGTTTATTTTCTAGTGTAATTTTATTCCAATTTATATCAGTTAAAATTGATGATAATAAAATGTTTTCCAAACCTGAATATTTTTACATAGAAAAATTCTAATTCATCTTCTGACTAAGACGTCATTTTTCATTTTTCCAAATTCGGACTTCTTTAGCTCCGTCGATCTTATTTTTCTGCGTTTTTGCTGCAATTTTCGCTAGTAGAAAATTCGAATTTTTATAATTCAATCATACCACCGATATCTGTATACCGTTTTGATCGTCTAGTCGTACTGATCTCTGTGGTATATTCAATTGTCAATTTCGGTGTCCGGTACGCGGCGGAACCCGCATAACGGATAACCCTATCGGTTACAAAATTTCAATATTTGTTTTATTGTGTCCATTAAATTGTCCCTAGCATGGTCTAGCAGTCGTTTGCTTTACGTATTTTCTTGAATCCAAATCTTATGACCTTTGCTATTCAAACGGTATCAAATTATGTTAGCATTCATTTATTTGCCTCTGTACGCTACCTTGGAAAGTTAATATAATCTATGTTGCTTTTAGCTTTTCTCATTTCCCAGATGCTTTGTCTTCCCCTCTGTTCTCTTTGTCATGTTCATTCATTTAGATAGATAAAATATTATAATAACTTGACTTGCATTCATATTTCAGAGATCCTGCTCCACTTCATTTTACTTGAATCGTCCTCTTACTTCACTTGGAAAGCAAATCTTTCCAAATTGCTCACGTGTCCTTTTGTCCACATCTATCATCTTGCCTGAGTCCATTTTGCATTCCACCTACCATGCCAGGCAACCGCCCATGCTTCTCCACTAATAAACATGCCTCTATATAAAAATATATTAACAAATGGCTGCTCACCTACTTGCGCATCCCCTTTCCTTGCGTCTAGTCCTCCATGGCCGCACAGCCTCTGCCGTCCGCCTTCCTTTTTCACTCCACCTTGCCATGAGTATAGCCGAAGCTTCTCTGTTGTGTATGTTAAGGTATATATATATATGTGTACATTTATTTGTTTATCTATAACAGATCTATTTACCGTGTGCAGTATAATATATAACAGATCAAATTTTATATGTTATATTTTATATAGGTTGCGTGTGCATATATATATATATATATATATATATTTCCAAACATTTCTTGCTACCCAGTTTCGATTTTCGTATAATATATATTATGCCAGTTAACTTGTTTATAGGTATACTATTTCAAAGAAGTTATATTTAAGCTATATTATGTTGTAAGCTATGTTATGTTTTGGTTTTTTTATACACGTAGTCAGTTGGATAAGTATACTTAAATTTGTATATATTATTATGTTAGTTATAGGTATATATGGTCCACCTCTGTTGCATTTATAGGTTAGATTTTATAAATTATACAATGTTACTGTATGAGTTTATATTTATTATATTATAAGGTATGTATATAGGTACGTGTGTCATTTTATATAATTGCAACAATCTACATTAGTTAATATATATAATGGTATATATATGTGATTTGGATTTGTAGACCGGTGTAAGTATTGAGTTCAAGTGGGTCATATATATATACTCTATTTCCAGCAATTTTTGTCTACATATATATCTGGTTTATAATATGAGTTAGATATATGTATGTTTTGCATATCTTTTGTCCAATGTCTGACTTTTATGATATATACATTGTTTTAAATATGTATGTAAGTTGTAATGTAACGACCCGTAAATTTTAGCTGTTTTAATAACGTAATTAGTTGAAATTTTGTGAAATTTTAAACGATAAAATTTTGAAATAAAAATTTAATATTTGAAACGCGTCTAGTTAAACATGGCAACTGGTAAATTTTCATCCAAAAATTTGAAAGTTATTTTCGTGTGTAATTTTATTTCAATTTAAATAGTCAGGAATTGATGAAAATAAAATGTTTTCGAAACCTAAATATTTTTACATAGAAAAATTCTAAATCATCTTCTGAGCAAGACGTCATTTTTCGTTTTTCCAAATTCGGACTACTTTAGCTCCGTCGATCTTATTTTTCTGCGTTTTTGCTGCATTTTCCGCTAGTAGAAAATTCGAATTTTTATAATTCAATCATACCACTGATATCTTTATACCGTTTTGATTGTCTCGCCGTGCCGATCTCAACAGTGTATTCATTGGTGTGTTTCAAAGTCCGGTACATCGCGAAAACTGTTAAACAGTCAAACATATCGGTACCCGTTCGAGTCTATTTGTGTTCCATGACCATTCAAATCTCCACCGGCTGAAATTCAATGGTAATTTGCTTTTATTATTCCATTAATTCGCGTGCCGTGACACACTCTATTCCCAACATTCAAATTTAATTTCTCTGCTTTTGGTGTTCCGCTCTTCCTCTGTCTATTTGCATTACTGTTTACTTTTGAAATTTTTACCTCATTTTCCTGCTCTTCTCTCTTCATGTCAGCTTGCCTTTTATTTTCAAAATCAACAAATCTTGCCTACTCACCACCTTCCCAGACCATGCGTTCCTTCTCCATGCAAACACCGCCTACCCGAGAAAACCCACCTCTGCATGGACCCAGCCTCACCACTCACACCCCGAGCAACCGAGTCCACCTGGCCACCACTGAAACGCGGCAGCAACCGCCATCGCAACCACTCACCTTCACAACCTCGCCATGTCGACCCATTCGACCTCCGGCCTATCACTGATCCCCACGGTAGCCACCGCCCTGCCTTCGCTCGACCCAAACACTGAGCCACTCCACCCACTGCCACGTAGCCATCACCCAGCCTCCACTCCACAAAGGGCTGAAACACCTCGCCATAGCAGCTCGTCACTTCCCATGACCGAACCTCCCTCACGCAACCACACGATCACCGCTTCGGCTTGACCTTCCTCGGCATCAACCGGCCGTACGCCTCCCCTTTCTAGTTCGAACCCAGCCAAGCCCACCGACCCACCTCATCTCTCCACCATCTTGGCCCTGCTTGGCAACCTGAGACCAAAATCCCACACGTGGCATCCATCTTTTCTTTGCATAAGGCCGAGAATCACCTTTGCAAATTGGGTTGCCTCTGATCTCCATTCGTTTGCGCATATATCTTGTGTAAGTTTTACTTTGTTATCTCATATGTTTGTCACATATATATATATATATATAATTGTTTTAAAGTGTAGTTTTAAAAATTGTTTTGAACTCAGAACAAATATGTTATGTTTTGTTATAAAAGAAAGTGTACTTTTACCTGTTTAACTATAAAATTCGTTCCCCTGTTCTTCTATGATTGACAGAATTTGTATATATAGTATATATATAGGTTGGCCGAAGGTATATATATTTTTATGTTTATATATTTTGTTTTTTTTGATACAAATTTATATGATATCTATTATACATTGTCTATATATATTAGCTATGAAGTTTGTATCCATTTACTAGTAGTTTATATGAAGTATTGGAACCATAAGATCTGATATGAAAGGCTATATAGGTTGTTTTAGGTTGTATTTATATATATAAAGTCACAGTACCTGTAAAGTCTTGTATATATGTACTGTATGTAGGTAGGTGTTTATATGTACTATATATATAAAAACTATATCATTCATACAGTCCACATTTTATCTGGAAGGTGTTTACTAAATATATGTTATTTTATTAGCTTTTATATGTTATTTATTTAAGTATGTATAGTATGCTTGTTTTTATATATGTGAATTTATATAAGCCGTATTATTTTATTGTCTAGATCCCTGTAATACTTTGTTTCCAGAATGTTTTGTTTACATAATATATCAGAGTATGTATATATATGATCTATAGTTTATTTTATGTTATATATATCCATTCACATAAATCAATTTTATAGTACATATAATTTTGTTGTTAAATATATATACACGTCTTAGATATAATATTGTTTATATTAAACATGTACGCTACTTCATATTTTATATGTTGTTTTGTAACTGACTTTAGTCAGTTTCTGTGTTGCTTTGCTTTTGAACAGTAGGAATTATATATTAGCCTATATATTTATCTGCTTATATAAGTATTGAATATGCGTATATATAAAATGTGATGATTAGTTTGATGTGAATGACTTGGCAATGTATGTGTAGATTTAAATGATAAGTTTGTTGAATATATATTGTGTTTGTATATCTCCATAAGTATTTATTTAAAAAAAATAATATACTATGTAAATATATATATATATTTGGTTTTAATATATGTTTTCTAGTTTGAAAAAAAATGATTTTTAATACTTATATATATATAAATACTTAAGTTTAAAATGTCTTTTGAATTTAAAATATGATTTTTATATGTAAATAGTTATATATAGTTAGATATATATATGAGACCATTTTTCTTCATCGATTCAGTTCTGATATGATTTCGTCTATTCCTATTGGTCAGCTTGTCCGTCGAACTCGCATCCATCGTGCTTTGCTTCGAAATTCGTACTTGGATTTGTAACTTATCTCATTTCATCGTCAAACCTCTCTAGCCTCGAAAGGTGAGTAATCACTCACGATTAATGTTCTTTTATTTATTAAATTTGATTTCAATTGAAACGAAAATTGAAATATGCTGCTGTTAGTTATTTACACTGTTATATATATGTTTTTACCTGTATCAGTTCACCTATGACATCTGACACCATTATCTGTTATATATACAATGATAATCCAGTTGGTTGCTAAATGATTGATTGTTTGATGTTGACATTGGACGTTAAATTTTTAATGTTGTAAGTGATAAATAATTTGAAATTGAACTGACGTAGGATAGTTAGATTTGATATATGTGTTAAATTTGATTTGATGACATTTGCATAATATGACCCCTTTAAATGTTTAATTACTTGACACGTAGTAATATGGTTAATTACACCTTGAACCGTTTGAATGTATGCTGTATAAATTGATGTAGTATGAATTGAATAATAGATACCAAGTGAAGAACCACATCAAATATTAGTGCAATAATCTTTAATCTACATGAAATGATAGTGTAGATTCTAGAAATAATTATATTAATTTTCACAAACAACAATGTAAATTAATACGATTATTTCGGGATTATTTGAATTAATTATTGGATTGTTATTGATTGTTGTTATTGCTTGTTTATTTACTTTGACACCATCCCAGTTATCACACTGCAAGTTCCCTTTGTTATGCTTTGATTTTTGAATTGAAATGGAATCGGGTTGAAATGATAAATACCCAAATTGAACTTTGACCTAGGATAGAGAATTAAATAAAAATCGATTGGTCAATAATTTGATATAAAAATAAAATGAAGATTTTATCCGAATAAATAATATGGTTTTGAAACGAAGTTGGAATGTGAATTTTAATGAAAGGAAATGTTAATATTTAATAATCTGAATCAAAATATTAACATAGTAGATGATGAATGAACGTTGTTTTGAAATTAATTATTTAATAATTAAATTTGGAATTATTAATAATTTAGTTTTGAAATTAGTTACTAATTAAGTTTTGAAATTATTTAATAATTAAATAAGATTGAATTATTTAATAATTAAATAAAATTGAATTCTTTATTAAGTAAAATTGAACTTCTTGAATAAGTGAAATTAAGTTTCTTTATTAATTGAGTTTTGAAATTGTAACTAAGTAAATTAATAAGTGAAATTGAATTTCTCTAATAAGAAATAAAATGTGTTTTATTGAAATTAATGTAAGACTTGAAATGTAAAGAATTTGATTTGATGAATTTAATTTAATGTAATTTGTAAGTTTTGATATAATGGAGTTGAACTTAAATAATTGATTTAATAAATTGGAAGTTAAATAGAAATTGTTTTGAAGGATAATTTACTTAATGAATATTGAATAAAATCGATAAATGAACTTAAATAGATTTGAATGTAGATTAAATCATTTTAAATGATTTCGGAATGAAACTTATATACGAATTTAAATGAATATTGAAATTGTTTAAATAGAAATTGAAATTGAATTATAAGATTTTGAAATTATGAATGTGGAAGTTTTGAAACGTAAATTATGGAAATTGATTTAGAAAGAGAAATGAAATGTTGGTTTACAAATTCTATTTGAAATTGAATTTGATTTGGTTTTGAAATTTACTAAACGACCAATCGGTGTAATAATTACGAAAGTTATTAAAGAGACCAGAATCGGTTAGGGACATACTCACTGTCTAAACCGAAAACCACTTTAATAACTATACGCGGAGTGTGATCCAGAAAGAAGTGGTTGGAATGATGTACGTGATGACTGAAGAAAGAGAACGATAATGGAAAGCCTTGACACTTGTGTCAAATTGGAAATGACTAAAACAGGAGCCGTGCCGGGCCAAATGGGGTTAGCTGCCTCGAGCGAACACACTTCTTCGTAAACTACTCATTACTTGTTATCGATTGGTGCACCCTCGAAATTTTGGGAGTGTTGTTTCGCGGTGTTGCGATCGCTGCGGCGATGCATTCTCACCAGTCCGGATCAGGCAAACGGTAGTTTCACTACCTTGGATATTGCCTCATGTGCCTTGTCATACTTGTATCCCTATATACGCGACCACTACGATTTGTTTTGTGTTATACCTATGGAGTACTCCCTGATATCCCACTAGTTTACGGTGGAGTTTACAGTGCTGTATAGACTATAACGCTTATATAAAATGTGTTAAGGGGGATAATGGTAACGCCTTAACACTATCTTGATACTTTATATTACTGATAGGCATTATCTACTTATCGTACACTACTACATAGTAGATAGTTTAACGGATCCTTAAAGGATGGTTATTCCAAACATCCTTTGAGTTACTTGTATTTTAGTTGCTATTTCACTTGAGTTGGATTTATTGATATAAGAATGTTAATCCTGACTTGAGTGTTTTGTGTTTTCTTTACGCTCGGGTCAGACTAAGTGTACCAGTATTCGAGACTCACCTTTGGAGTTGGAGCTTCGCTTGGAGATCCAGCTATCTATCCAGCTTTCAGATATTCAGTTGATTCCAGTGATGTATTCTGATATTGTATTTGACTATTGTCTTCGAGACTCCTATTGTACCTTATTTTACTCTGATATGTATATAGTAGCTTCATGAACTACTATCTTTTGTTTCCGCTGCATTTATTATACTATGTCTGTGATTCTGTGATTATTTATTTACTGTATATGTTCAGTTTTGCCAAATTTAAATTAACAATTCGATATTTTGAATTATTCAAGTCCGACATGTGCGGATGCGAATAGTCCAAAATAGCGGGTCGTTACAGTTGGTATCAGAGCTCTGGTTTTAGGCAAAACTCAGCATATAGAGTAAATTCAATTACAGAATCACGATCGTCGAGCCTGAATTCCTTCTTCTTTGACTCGGTTTCTTTGAATTTTGGAACGTTCCCTTCGGTTCCAAAGTTCATTTATGTCTCCCCTATTCGTGTCTTTTTAATTCTGGAGTATCCCATAACTCCACTTCCAATGATCTCTATAATAAATCGGCGGTCTCGCCAATATCTGAATAATTTGTAAAAGTGTGAAACTCTTGTACAACCAACATTGATTCACCGAAGATTTCTGTATCCTCGGTTTACAATGCTATCTATCTCCTGCTATGCCTAAATTCTATCCCTAGAGATCTGATGCCGATTTTGCCTCTGAATTCTACGTCAATCATATTCTTGAAGTCACGGTTGACCCGGTTAAGGTTTCCCGCGATTTATATAAATTTATCAATCTTCCTACTTTCTTATTAATCATCATATCTTTGTTTCGAACTTATCTTCGAATCAAAATTCTCTTTGATTTGAGTCATCAAATTTGAATCCCTATACTTATTTTGAAATCCATCCTTGTATCGTCGTGCGAGGTAGTGCATTTGTTATTAATATAAAAATGTTTTCTTTATTGTGTTGTTTGAGTTGTTGATGTTGATTTGGGTTTCCGATCGATTCGTTTGATCAACGCTATCGATAGGATTTCCAAAACACTTGAACAGAGCAAACTGACACAATAGTATTTTCAAAATTTGGTAAATAAAATAATCTTGTATGATTATATTATATGTAAGTATAAATTTTTTGAAATTGAATTGTTAACTGAATTAGTTGTCAGAAAGGTAATATTTGATTTTCACTATTTGTTTTGTAAATCATTGATTATTCCAACATAAAAATAAATGGCATTATAAAAGTTGGTTTATAGATTTATTTAGAAATTTAAATGAATTTAAAGTAAGAATTTGAGAATTTAATTTCCTAAAATGTCAAGCTTTGGTTTTTTAAATTTTAATATGTATATTATTGAACGTATTTTCAAATAGAAACTGTAAAAACCCGCAAATTCGTCTTCCGAAAACTCGACATCGATACGTCCACTGTACCAACTGTCGAAAAGTCGAATGGCGAAAACGCGAACTTTAATGTTTTGAAAGAAAAAAAGAGGTAGAAGAAAAGATAGAAGAAAAAGAAAGAAGAACAACA
Source organism: Allium fistulosum (assembly GCA_030737815.1). Lineage (NCBI taxonomy): Eukaryota > Viridiplantae > Streptophyta > Magnoliopsida > Asparagales > Amaryllidaceae > Allium > Allium fistulosum. Next base: position 363,189,441 of record CM060904.1, read on the forward strand.
ACAGAAAACACAGAACAGAAAACAATAACAATATCAGAATCTCACATATCGCAGCGGAACAATATACAATAGATAATTACTAGTCTTTTAAAACAAAGAACTATATCAGTTTATACATACATAAATCAGAGTCAATATACGACTCAATACAACACAGTACAACAATGGACAGTTATATAAACTTGTCCTCATACAGAATACACAGCGGAATAAATATTATTAGATACAAATACTACGTCTCGTCATCCAGCTTTCTTCCAAAGCTCCAGAATATCCAGAATATCCTGATAATATAACTCTAGGCTGCCCGTGTGGAAATTGGTGGGCACCCAGAGTTTAGAAGGGGAACAATAAACTCCGAGTCAGTCATGGTGACTGGTGTGAGATCGTAAAACAGTTATTTATCTTTAAAATAAACGACAGAAAAATTTTAAAATCAATTCGCAATGCTTTTGGAAAATGAAACTACCATAAGACCTCCCACCACACACACAATGCAAACGCAGACTTGGAGGAGATTTCTTCTTATGATAGTCAAAGATGCTTACTACGCAAAATCAAATTCTTTTTGATATTATTATTAGTGCATAGTGGAAAACATTTCGAAAGTATAATATAAATCTTAGCCAGCATAGGTACCATTATATTATGCCTGCTATAGCTGACTCCTGAGGAGACAGGTTATACAATTGAAATCGTAAAGGCTCGTATTGTTTCTTTGGATTTCCAACAAATGGTCAGGCTAAGGAACTTCCTTTTCCACGATGGGTACGTCCCTGGAATAGATGACCCGAGAAATAACCTAACATTACGGTTAGATCTCTGCCAACACAAGGCCGGGTTACCTCTGCAAAGTAGGTAACTACTGACACGCGTATGCCATCCCCCGATCGTCATCGATCTTCCCGAGGATCCCCGATTCGCAACAAACCACATAATAATAATAATGCAGTAACCACAGAGGTTAAGTATCTGGGCTCCATACCATGATATCACCTTTATCCAGAAGGAATGACATACACTAAGGGGTGCTACTCCCTAGAACCTTGCTGCATCCTTCCTGTTTCGACCATTTCCGGGGTGTGAGGCTCGACGAAGTCTCGTCCACAAAGCTACGCTTTCTACAAAGCCATGCTTCGGGTCAAACAAAATGATCAACCTATGATCACAAAGATATAAGATCAAACAAATGATCATATCGCAAATGATCAAACACTGATCATTTCACAGCAACACTCAGTATGCCACGTTACCAAATTGGGAACATATCGCTAATAAATTTCAACTACATAACCTCTGAGCTCGTACGTCTCAGAGAAGGGTGTTAAGCTAAGAGAATAAATTCTCCGCCACCAACAGAAATGTATTTGAAAGAAATCAGCTTTATATCTCAAATTGTAACGTCAGACACACAATCCATACAAGTCTGTTCCGGGATCAAACAGAACCGAAGGCACTTCTCACGAAGCCCTTGCACATCCGGATAATTTTCTAATCACGTCCGGACTTCCCGTCACTAAGGGTGATGAAAACCTCTAAACCGGAGATCAGCCGATGTAGAGTAACTCGACGGTAATCCTTCCGTTTTCAAAAATATCCGGTCTTCAACACCGGTCTTCGAATGCAATTCATAACGACGTATCACATATTCGGAATGGGTTATACGACCCCATGGTCCTTTCCCGGCTAACCCGAATAGTGAGCGATTTATTTAAAAACAAGTGTGGCATTCAAATTCATCCAATTCACAACAAATACCATATTCAAGGTAATTATTGATAGTCGGTTATTTAACTATCAATAAAGATGCGCAACATCATCAGATTCCAAATAATTTTCCAAATTATTTAATTTCCAAAAATATCTTTACTAGATATAAAATTTCCACACTTCAAAAATAAATCAACGTTTATTTTTCTAAACAGTTTTCATTTCCTTTATAAATTCCATAGTGAATTTATATTTCAAAATATCTACTGATATACGATTTTCAAATCGATTTTAAATATTCAATTTCAATTTATCTTTAAGAAGATAAATTCTCAAAACGTTCATTTCATATTGGAAAAGTATTTCCTTACTTATTTAATAATAAGTATTTCACAAATCTTTTATTTTAAACATTTGAAAATATTCGTTATACTTAAATCAAAATTAAGTATACATTTCATTCTTTAAGTAAATCATTCTCTTAAGCACATTTATTTGAGTCAAAACGAATGTTGCGTAAAACATCGTTACGACGACTCAAAATCACTAGTATAGGGATTCGAAATTTAAGATAGATATGTAAATCCCAATACTATATAAACATTTCCTTTCGGAAATCATTTACTATAACAACAGTGTTATAGTCCATCATTTCCTTATATTTTCGAAAACGCCTATTTCAACAATGAACGTTGAAATCTATGCTTTCGATTCATAATACATTTTAAAACATCTTTAAAATGTTTAACTTCATTTTTAATATCACTTCTTCAAAAATAAATCCATTTTTATTTAATAATATATTCACTGTCCAAAATCGTGAATATATTTCACTAATTACATTTCACTATTTTCTACCATTTTATTTCAAGAATTATCCACTATCCAAAATCGTGGATAAAATTTCCTTAATAACCTTCTATATTAAATTCATCAAATTTGATTGATTTCCGAATTTATAAAACAACGTTTATAAATTCCATTTTCTATTTTCTATAACAACTCCGGTTTATAAATCTCATTTTATTAACTTCTATAATCCACTTATAAAAATAAGTGATTTCGGATTTATAAACAACGTTTATAAATCGCATTTGTACTTTATAACGATTTCAACTTTAAAAAGAATCATTTATGAACAAATTTGATCAATATTCCATTTAAAGGAAAAAAATCCAATTTATAAGTAACTTCTTATAAATCTTTTATTCTAAAATTCCATTCATTTTATAACTTCATACTTTATAAATCTATAAACTTCATATCTTCACAATTTATAATTCTATAAATTTTCTATCTTCACAATTTATAATTCTATAAATTTTCTATCTTCACAATTTATAATTCTATAAATTTTCTATCTTCACATATAAAAACTCGTTTTAAAGTCCCAATAATTTTAATTGATAAATATCAATTTTTCTGTACATCTTTTATAATACTTTAAAAATCTCAATTTAACCCATTTTACAATTAAATCAACTTTCATTTCAAAAATCACGCTTTGGTTATATTTCACAAAAAATCTTAACTTTTATAACTTTAAAATTTTATACGCTTATTTATTTAGAATAAATCACTTCAAAAATTTCTTTTAAAATCAACATCGTATTTTTTTTTAATTTTTCAAAGATGAATCCAATGATGCAACGCACCAATTAGTCAATCACAACATTCAATATCATATATCAATATGATAACAGAATATACATCAATATCTGTAAATAAATAAATACTGGTGAGGAATCCAGTTGGATCCCTCCAACCTGTTTCCCTGCATCCACAGACGTTAGCACAATACCAATTCCACTTCGAGGTGGAATATCGCGGTATATGGGTTTTATAAAAATAATCCGCTTACTAACGGCGCAATAGGGTCTCATCCGCTATACGAGGCGGGAAATCAATCAATCCAATATATACATATGCCAATATGTATATATTGCTATATATATAGATATATCCTACTATATCTAATATCATATCCAATAGCAATCATATCAGTCAAATCAATAACTGTAATACCAAACATATTTTGAGTGAGAAAAATCTCACCTTTGCTTAAATTTGCCATCCATTCACTTTAATCCTGATTTGTTTTTTCCCAGTTTGACCTTGTATAAATAATTTATACAATTCATCAATATTTGAATTAATCGATCAATTAAACTTTTGTTTGGTAATTTTAATTATCCAATGACTTTATTTTCAACCGATCTCTTTAAATAATTTCATTTAACAAAAATCTTAATTTCAAAATAACTTTCCTTTATGGTATAATATATACACATATGTAAATCAACGTTTTACAAACTTACTGTATATATCCTATTTTGATTCCCTGTATATAACAACAGTAATTACTTTACTGTATATATGTTCATATATAAATAAATTGCCTTATAAACTTACTGCCATATTTTTCTCTAAAAATTATTCAAATTTTAAACTGCTGCATACGAAAATCTTATATATATATATATATTAAATTAAAAGCCACTGATATACCCACTGTATATTTTCTTCTGAAAATATCAAAACAAAAATTTTCTTTACTGAACATACAATGTTCATATACATCTTTGATCTGAAATCAAATTGGCATATGGGTCTTACTGTAAATTCGTATATTTATTCGTATTAAATCGAATTAAACCAGGTTGGTACCTTACTGCGAATCGACGAGTGCTGCTCCTCCACTCGATTTGCCTTCTTCCAGAAATGACCAACACCAGAACGAGATTTCTCGACCACCACACTCGAACTCCCTTCAAAATTTCGACCACCATCACGTTGCCGAATGCAACTCGAAAGCTACCTCAGAAATTCGCCAACATCTCCATCCTATCGCGACTGATTACCTAGGCTTCGACCCTGCCCTTTCTCGCGAATGGAGTCTCCCCAGCTCGACAGTGAACCTCCCAATGTCTCGCGACTATCTCAACCATTCGAGCTTCCAGTCGAGTCCCACTTCCACCACCGTAATTTGCGTACCCCAGACTCCATCTCGCGCCGCCGCACCCCCCTGCGAACACACCTCGCGAGCTTCGCCTCGTGTTCGTCGATACTGCCGCCCTCCTCTAGCTCACTCGAATGAATTACGTTCGATTATTTTATTTTGAATGAGTACATTTTGATTTGGGGGAGGAAAACGAAAAGGGAAGAGGCGGTTAAACGAATTTATTTGGACTTGAATGTCGCGGCCATTAATTTTTCTCGTTTGATTTTTTTTTCTGTGAATTGAAGAGGAGTACGAAGGTATTTGAAAAATGAACTGAGGTATGGTTTGCACGATGATTTCGTGATTCTCGGCGCGGATGAAGGCGTAATCCTAGGGGAGATAACACGTGATGTTAAATAAATATAAATATAAATTTTAAATTTGAATTCGATATGGATTTCCACGCGTTTACTCATCGTGTGCTCATGTATCAACACCGAAAAATACGAAATTTGAAATCCGACAATAATTCAATATTACGAACCCAATGGAACTGGTTTCGTCGAATTCCGAGACTGTGCCTCGGACGGCTATTTTTACATATCGATTCGAACGATTTAATTTCAAAACTAAACAGAACAGTTTCAAATTCAATTCTGAAAGTTCTATTACCTTCAGAATTATCAATATAAATTTCCTAAGCCTTTGAAATATTTTTCTTCGGCTTAAAATTGAAGATTCAAATTTTATTCAACTTACAATAGATTAAATTTTATAATTTAATCGTCAGTTTCAAAGTTATATTCGGGATTCAAATTAAATCATCGTTCAAATATTTAAAATAAATTAAATATTCTCAATTTAATTTGTTCAAAATTCTGGGTCGTTACAAACTTCCCTCCTTAAAAGAATTTCGTCCTCGAAATTACAAGTTAGGAAAAATGGTCCTTAACTCGTCTATTGTTTTTCAACATCCAAATAGTTTTATCAAATTTTCCAAAACAAATCTTTCTGCTAAAGATTCGTTATTATTTCAACTAAATTTCTAAACCTTTCATAGTTTTCAAACAATATCGTTTACTTCAAAATTCAAATTTAAACTTAAATTCAAATTTTTAACTTTCAAAATTTCTCAAAAAAATTTCTAACACTCGAAATTTTCGAAAAATTTCGCCAGCGTCTCCTTTGCGCGGCTAATACGGCACAACTACAAAACGTCCCTACGGACTCTCAGATTTCAAAAAGAAAAGAAAAAGCCAAGCGGCTAGAGAAATAAGTCATCAAATCTCATATTCAAATTTAAATACATACCTTTTTCGAGCAATTCAAATTATCTTCGAAATCAAAACTCCAATTCCTTTTATAACACCTGTATGTCCTACTAGCCATAATATCTAGTTACACATTCAAACCATTTTTCAAATTCTATTACAAAATTTTCAATACTTACTTCTTATATCCTTTTTAAATTCACTATTGAAGTTACATATTCAATTTCTTTCAATTTTTCATTTCAATTTCATTTGAATTCAATTTTATCTTTAGTTCACTTCATTTGCAATTGATTCCATTCAATTTAATTTGCATTTCATATTTCCATTCGGTTTATTTTATTAACCAAACAACTTTCATACATAACTGCTCTTTTTAGATTAGTTTCAATTACTAATTTATCACAAATTCCAATTTATTTATTCAAATTTGTTTTCAACAAGTTTCAATTCCAGTTATTTGTTACTACTCCAAATTTATTTTCAACTTAATAAATTTTCTTTAAGTAATCCTTTCACTTTATTTAATTGATTCACTTATACTTACTTTGATTTAACTTCATTCTTTAAGTTAAATTTAATTTTATCAAAATTCAAGTTGTATAAGTTATCAACTTAGTAATATTTCATAAATATCTTTATATAGCATTCCAGAGTTTACCAACATTTCAAAGCCATTTTGAAAACAATTCAAATTATCCTTTGAATTTCCAAAACAAAAACCCAAATTTTTCAAACAACTTCCATTTAAAACAATTTGGCAGCAATTCCTCTTTTGGAAACCCGAAAATGAACACCAACGATGCCGCGGTCATCATCGAAGTTATTTTCCAGCGACCAGAAAGAGTTTAGAGCTTTTCATTCCTTCAAAACATTTTTCAAAACCTTTGAAACTCATTTTCAAATCAAAAAGATTTAAACTTTCCAAATCTCCAAAATTTTCAAATTCTTTTCAAAACATTTCCAAAAACTTCTCTGGAATTCCGTTTTAAATCACAATTCACATTTATAATTTACATTCTTTAATTTCATTTGTATGTGAATTTATTTCTTAACTTTGGAGTTATGATTTCAATTCCTTATTTAATTTCATATAATAATGATAATAATAATAATCCAATGTTATTATTTTACTAACAACCAAACATCCATATACTATGATAATTCATAGAAAATCAATTCGTTTCTATACAAAAATAGTTTTGGGCAAAATTATCTCATTCACCCTATTTTAAAACAATATTATGTCGTCTTGCCTCGTTTAATTGTTTAGAAATCCCTATCGATAATATGGCGTCCCACATACCGACCAAAATTCACAAACATCTCAACGGATAAGCAAACACAATATAAAACATTTTTATATATTCACTAACAAATACGCGCTCATATCTATTATTACACTCAACTCATTCTAGAGTACTGCTGACTCTATCTCTAATGAGTAACACCCAACAGAGCAGGGTTGTCGCTTAACCATATGCTCTGATACCACCTGTAAAAACCCGCAAATTCGTCTTCCGAAAACTCGACATCGATACGTCCACTGTACCAACTGTCGAAAAGTCGAATGGCGAAAACGCGAACTTTAATGTTTTGAAAGAAAAAAAGAGGTAGAAGAAAAGATAGAAGAAAAAGAAAGAAGAACAACAACAAAAAACACAGAACAGAAAACAATAACAATATCAGAATCTCACATATCGCAGCGGAACAATATACAATAGATAATTACTAGTCTTTTAAAACAAAGAACTATATCAGTTTATACATACATAAATCAGAGTCAATATACGACTCAATACAACACAGCACAACAATGGACAGTTATATAAACTTGTCCTCATACAGAATACACAGCGGAATAAATATTATTAGATACAAATACTACGTCTCGTCATCCAGCTTTCTTCCAAAGCTCCAGAATATCCAGAATATCCTGATAATATAACTCTAGGCTGCCCGTGTGGAAATTGGTGGGCACCCAGAGTTTAGAAGGGGAACAATAAACTCCGAGTCAGTCATGGTGACTGGTGTGAGATCGTAAAACAGTTATTTATCTTTAAAATAAACGACAGAAAAATTTTAAAATCAATTCGCAATGCTTTTGGAAAATGAAACTACCATAAGACCTCCCACCACACACACAATGCAAACGCAGACTTGGAGGAGATTTCTTCTTATGATAGTCAAAGATGCTTACTACGCAAAATCAAATTCTTTTTGATATTATTATTAGTGCATAGTGGAAAACATTTCGAAAGTATAATATAAATCTTAGCCAGCATAGGTACCATTATATTATGCCTGCTATAGCTGACTCCTGAGGAGACAGGTTATACAATTGAAATCGTAAAGGCTCGTATTGTTTCTTTGGATTTCCAACAAATGGTCAGGCTAAGGAACTTCCTTTTCCACGATGGGTACGTCCCTGGAATAGACGACCCGAGAAATAACCTAACATTACGGTTAGATCTCTGCCAACACAAGGCCGGGTTACCTCTGCAAAGTAGGTAACTACTGACACGCGTATGCCATCCCCCGATCGTCACCGATCTTCCCGAGGATCCCCGATTCGCAACAAACCACATAATAATAATAATGCAGTAACCACAGAGGTTAAGTATCTGGGCTCCATACCATGATACCACCTTTATCCAGAAGGAATGACATACACTAAGGGGCGCTACTCCCTAGAACCTTGCTGCATCCTTCCTGTTTCGACCATTTCCGGGGTGTGAGGCTCGACGAAGTCTCGTCCACAAAGCTACGCTTTCTACAAAGCCATGCTTCGGGTCAAACAAAATGATCAACCTATGATCACAAAGATATAAGATCAAACAAATGATCATATCGCAAATGATCAAACACTGATCATTTCACAGCAACACTCAGTATGCCACGTTACCAAATTGGGAACATATCGCTGATAAATTTCAACTACATAACCTCTGAGCTCGTACGTCTCAGAGAAGGGTGTTAAGCTAAGAGAATAAATTCTCCGCCACCAACAGAAATGTATTTGAAAGAAATCAGCTTTATATCTCAAATTGTAACGTTAGACACACAATCCATACAAGTCTGTTACGGGATCGAACAGAACCGAAGGCACTTCTCACGAAGCCCTTGCACATCCGGATAATTTTCTAATCACGTCCGGACTTCCCGTCACTAAGGGTGATGAAAACCTCTAAACCGGAGATCAGCCGATGTAGAGTAACTCGACGGTAATCCTTCCGTTTTCAAAAATATCCGGTCTTCAACACCGGTCTTCGAATGCAATTCATAACGACGTATCACATATTCGGAATGGGTTATACGACCCCATGGTCCTTTCCCGGCTAACCCGAATAGTGAGCGATTTATTTAAAAACAAGTGTGGCATTCAAATTCATCCAATTCACAACAAATACCATATTCAAGGTAATTATTGATAGTCGGTTATTTAACTATCAATAAAGATGCGCAACATCATCAGATTCCAAATAATTTTCCAAATTATTTAATTTCCAAAAATATCTTTACTAGATATAAAATTTCCACACTTCAAAAATAAATCAACGTTTATTTTTCTAAACAGTTTTCATTTCCTTTATAAATTCCATAGTGAATTTATATTTCAAAATATCTACTGATATACGATTTTCAAATCGATTTTAAATATTCAATTTCAATTTATCTTTAAGAAGATAAATTCTCAAAACGTTCATTTCATATTGGAAAAGTATTTCCTTACTTATTTAATAATAAGTATTTCACAAATCTTTTATTTTAAACATTTGAAAATATTCGTTATACTTAAATCAAAATTAAGTATACATTTCATTCTTTAAGTAAATCATTCTCTTAAGCACATTTATTTGAGTCAAAACGAATGTTGCGTAAAACATCGTTACGACGACTCAAAATCACTAGTATAGGGATTCGAAATTTAAGATAGATATGTAAATCCCAATACTATATAAACATTTCCTTTCGGAAATCATTTACTATAACAACAGTGTTATAGTCCATCATTTCCTTATATTTTCGAAAACGCCTATTTCAACAATGAACGTTGAAATCTATGCTTTCGATTCATAATACATTTTAAAACATCTTTAAAATGTTTAACTTCATTTTTAATATCACTTCTTCAAAAATAAATCCATTTTTATTTAATAATATATTCACTGTCCAAAATCGTGAATATATTTCACTAATTACATTTCACTATTTTCTACCATTTTATTTCAAGAATTATCCACTATCCAAAATCGTGGATAAAATTTCCTTAATAACCTTCTATATTAAATTCATCAAATTTGATTGATTTCCGAATTTATAAAACAACGTTTATAAATTCCATTTTCTATTTTCTATAACAACTCTGGTTTATAAATCTCATTTTATTAACTTCTATAATCCACTTATAAAAATAAGTGATTTCGGATTTATAAACAACGTTTATAAATCGCATTTGTACTTTATAACGATTTCAACTTTAAAAAGAATCATTTATGAACAAATTCGATCAATATTCCATTTAAAGGAAAAAAATCCAATTTATAAGTAACTTCTTATAAATCTTTTATTCTAAAATTCCATTCATTTTATAACTTCATACTTTATAAATCTATAAACTTCATATCTTCACAATTTATAATTCTATAAATTTTCTATCTTCACAATTTATAATTCTATAAATTTTCTATCTTCACAATTTATAATTCTATAAATTTTCTATCTTCACATATAAAAACTCGTTTTAAAGTCCCAATAATTTTAATTGATAAATATCAATTTTTCTGTACATCTTTTATAATACTTTAAAAATCTCAATTTAACCCATTTTACAATTAAATCAACTTTCATTTCAAAAATCACGCTTTGGTTATATTTCACAAAAAATCTTAACTTTTATAACTTTAAAATTTTGGACGCTTATTTATTTAGAATAAATCACTTCAAAAATTTCTTTTAAAATCAACATCGTATTTTTTTAAATTTTTCAAAGATGAATCCAATGATGCAACGCACCAATTAGTCAATCACAACATTCAATATCATATATCAATATGATAACAGAATATACATCAATATCTGTAAATAAATAAATACTGGTGAGGAATCCAATTGGTTCCCTCCAACCTGTTTCCCTGCATCCACAGACGTTAGCATAATACCAATTCCACTTCGAGGTGGAATATCGCGGTATATGGGTTTTATAAAAATAATCCGCTTACTAACGGCGCAATAGGGTCTCATCCGCTATACGAGGCGGGAAATCAATCAATCCAATATATACATATGCCAATATGTATATATTGCTATATATATAGATATATCCTACTATATCTAATATCATATCCAATAGCAATCATATCAGTCAAATCAATAACTGTAATACCAAACATATTTTGAGTGAGAAAAATCTCACCTTTGCTTAAATTTGCCATCCATTCACTTTAATCCTGATTTGTTTTTTCCCGGTTTGACCTTGTATAAATAATTTATACAATTCATCAATATTTGAATTAATCGATCAATTAAACTTTTGTTTGGTAATTTTAATTATCCAATGACTTTATTTTCAACCGATCTCTTTAAATAATTTCATTTAACAAAAATCTTAATTTCAAAATAACTTTCCTTTATGGTATAATATATACACATATGTAAATCAACGTTTTACAAACTTACTGTATATATCCTATTTTGATTCCCTGTATATAACAACAGTAATTACTTTACTGTATATATGTTCATATATAAATAAATTGCCTTATAAACTTACTGCCATATTTTTCTCTAAAAATTATTCAAATTTTAAACTGCTGCATACGAAAATCTTATATATATATATATATATTAAATTAAAAGCCACTGATATACCCATTGTATATTTTCTTCTGAAAATATCAAAACAAAAATTTTCTTTACTGAACATACAATGTTCATATACATCTTTGATCTGAAATCAAATTGGCATATGGGTCTTACTGTAAATTCGTATATTTATTCGTATTAAATCGAATTAAACCAGGTTGGTACCTTACTGCGAATCGACGAGTGCTGCTCCTCCACTCGATTTGCCTTCTTCCAGAAATGACCAACACCAGAACGAGATTGCTCGACCACCACACTCGAACTCCCTTCAAAATTTCGACCACCATCACATTGCCGAATGCAACTCGAAAGCTACCTCAGAAATTCGCCAACATCTCCATCCTATCGCGACTGATTACCTAGGCTTCGACCCTGCCCTTTCTCGCGAATCGAGTCTCCCCAGCTCGACAGTGAACCTCCCAATGTCTCGCGACTATCTCAACCATTCGAGCTTCCAGTCGAGTCCCACTTCCACCACCGTACTTTGCGTACCCCAAACTCCATCTCGCGCCGCCGCACCCCCCTGCGAACACACCTCGCGAGCTTCGCCTCGTGTTCGCCGATACTGCCGCCCCTCCTCTAGCTCACTCGAACGAATTGCGTTCGATTATTTTATTTTGAATGAGTACATTTTGATTTGGGGGAGGAAAACGAAAAGGGAAGAGGCGGTTAAACGAATTTATTTGGACTTGAATGTCGCGGCCATTAATTTTTCTCGTTTGATTTTTTTTTCTGTGAATTGAAGAGGAGTACGAAGGTATTTGAAAAATGAACTGAGGTATGGTTTGCACGATGATTTCGTGATTCTCGGCGCGGATGAAGGCGTAATCCTAGGGGAGATAACACGTGATGTTAAATAAATATAAATATAAATTTTAAATTTGAATTCGATATGGATTTCCACGCGTTAACTCATCGTGTGCTCATGTATCAACACCGAAAAATATGAAATTTGAAATCCGACAATAATTCAATATTACGAACCCAATGGAACTGGTTTCGTCGAATTCCGAGACTGTGCCTCGGACGGCTATTTTTACATATCGATTCGAACGATTTAATTTCAAAACTAAACAGAACAGTTTCAAATTCAATTCTGAAAGTTCTATTACCTTCAGAATTATCAATATAAATTTCCTAAGCCTTTGAAATATTTTTCTTCGGCTTAAAATTGAAGATTCAAATTTTATTCAACTTACAATAGATTAAATTTTATAATTTAATCGTCAGTTTCAAAGTTATATTCGGGATTCCAATTAAATCATCGTTCAAATATTTAAAATAAATTAAATATTCTCAATTTAATTTGTTCAAAATTCTGGGTCGTTACAGAAACCGTTTTCAAAGAATTTTAAATATTGAAATCAGCTCTTCTCTTTGTCGCTGGAAAATAATTTTGGTGATGGCGGCCGCATCATCGACATTAATTTTTGAGTTTCGAAGTGGAGAAACCATTCTGTAGCTTTGCTACGGTTTTGTTTGGGAAATATTTTAATTTGAATTTTGTAAGTATGACTTGATTTATATATATATATATATATATGGGAATATTATTTTAAATTTAATTTGATTTAATATATAGTATATACATAATTATCTCTAAAGGGTTTGAAATTAAACGGAAAATTAATTCTTAAAATTATGTTAAGGGATGTTTTCAATTATAAATAAAGCTGAATTTTGGATAAATATTTAAACTTGAAATAATTGAATTTGAAAATATTATTTGTATAGTACTAAATTGCATTTCAATATAACTTACCTAAATTATTCAGAAGTTAAAAATGTAATCGGATAATATACAATATAAAATGATTTTATAAATAAAAATTTGAGTGTTTATAATAAATATTATACACTTAGATTTTAATTATAAAAAAATGCTAATAAAGATGATAGAATAATAAGTTAATTGAATGAGATGAATATAATAATTTTGTTCTGAAAGAATTAACAAATTGAAATTAGATCAACTTATGGAAATACTTTAAATTTAAACCAATTATTGAATATAAATTAATTTAAATTGAAATTTATATGGTTAAATTAATTTATATGGTTTAAATATATGTAATAAGATATATTAAGTGGAATAAACTTAATAATAATTTGGAATAAAAGAATTAACTTTGTTGAATAAAATATGAGTACAATAAATGATTATACAAATGGATGATTTAGAAATTGTTAATTTATGATGACTAGATAATAAGATAATGAATTTAGAAATAGATAGATTGATTTAACTTAAGTGAACTCAAAGGGATTTAACCAAATTGTTAAATATTAATTAATTTAAATTGAAATTTTATGGTTTAAATTAATTATTTTACTTGTATTCCAATCTATTTTTTTTCTGGTTGTTTCTATCCTCCTACCTCCTTCCTTCTCGGGGACGAAAAGTTTTGAGTGGGGGAGAGTGTAACGACCTGTAAATTTTAACTGTTTTAATAACGTAATTAGTTGAAATTTTGTGAAATTTTAAACGATAAAATTTTGAAATAAAAATTTAATATTTGAAACGCGTCTAGTTAAACATGGCAACTGGTAAATTTTCATCCAAAAATTTGAAAGTTATTTTCGTGTGTAATTTTATTTCAATTTAATCAGTCAGGAATTGATGAAAATAAAATGTTTTCGAAACCTAAATATTTTTACATAGAAAAATTCTAAATCATCTTCTGAGCAAGACGTCATTTTTCGTTTTTCCAAATTCGGACTTCTTTAGCTCCGTCGATCTTATTTTTCTGCGTTTTTGCTGCATTTTCCACTAGTAGAAAATTCGAATTTTTATAATTCAATCATACCACTGATATTTTTATACCGTTTTGATCGTCTCGCCGTGCCGATCTCAACAGTGTATTCATTGGTGTGTTTCGAAGTCCGGTACGTCGCGAAAACTGTTAAACAGTCAACCGTATCGATACCCGTTCGAGTCTATTTGTGTTCCATGACCATTCAAATCTCCATCGGCTGAAATTCAACGGTAATTTGCTTTTATTATTCCATTAATTCACGTGCCATGACACACTCTATTCCCAACATTCAAATTTAATTTCTCTGCTTTTGGTGTTCCGGTCTTTCTCTGTCTATTTGCATTACTGTTTACTTTTGAAATTTTTACCTCATTTTCCTGCTCTTCTCTCTTCATGCCAGCTTGCCTTTTATTTTCAAAATCAAAAAATCTTGCCTACTCATCACCTCCCCTGACCATGCGTTCCTTCTCCATGCAAACACCGCCTACCCGAGAAAACCCACCTCTGCATGGACCCAGCCTCACCACTCACACCCCGAGCAACCGAGTCCACTTGGCCGCCACTGAAACGCGGCAGCAACCGCCATCGCAACCACTCACCTTCACAACCTCGCCATGTCGACCCATTCGACCTCCGGCCTATCACCGATCCCTACGGCAGCCACCGCCCTGCCTCCGCTCGACCCAAACACTGAGCCACTCCACCCACTGCCACGTAGCCATCACCCAGCCTCCACTCCACAAAGGGCCGAAACACCTCGCCATAGCAGCTCGTCACTTCCCATGACCGAACCTCCCTCACGCAACCACCAGATCACCGCTTCGGCTCGACCTTCCTCGGCATCAACCGGCCGTACGCCTCCCCTTTCTAGTTCGAACCCAGCCAAGCCCACCGACCCACCTCATCTCTCCACCATCTTGGCCCTGCTTGGCAACCTGAGACCAAAATCCCACACGTGGCATCCATCTTTTCTTCGCATAAGGCCGAGAATCAGCTTTGCAAATTGGGTTGCCTCTGATCTCCATTCGTTTGCGCATATATCTTGTGTAAGTTTTACTTTGTTATCTCATATGTTTGTCACATATATATATAATTGTTTTAAAGTGCAGTTTTAAAAAAAAAATTTGAACTCAGAATGTAACGACTCGGATTTTCGCGCTCGAAAATCAACATCCGTACTTCACATTGTACTAGAATGCCGCAGGATTCGACCGTTCAAATCCGATTCGCCGGAGCTATAACAACATTAAGTAAATAACACAGCGGAATAAAAGAATAATACATTGATATACAATATCTGATACAACAGAGTGATACAATGAATATCAATATACATCAGAGATATGATACAAGAAATAGCAGTGGAAAAGAAAATAGATAACACCAGCAGCAGATAGAATGTCTCCAATAGAATGCTCCAAGATAAGCAACTCCGATGAATGAACTAGCTCCAGATAATCTACTAAACCTGAATATCTGAAAAGAAACCCAACTCTAGACTGCCCGTGTGGAAAATAGTGGGCACCCAGAGTTTAGGAAGGGAACAATAAACTCCGGATCAGTCATGGGACTGGTGTGAGCAACAAAAACAGTTTATCTTTGAAACAAGCAACAAAGAGTTTTAAACATTGAAATCCGCAATGCTTTTCGAAAATGAAACTACCATAAGACCTCCCACCACACACACAATGCAATCGCAGAATTGGAGGAGATTTCTTCTTATGATAGTCAAAAATGCTTACTACGCAATTTCATTCGATATTATTATCATTAGTGCATAGTGTCGAAAACCATTTCGAAAATATAATATTAATCTTAGCCAGCATACAACCATTGTTGTATGCCTGCTATAGCTACTACGCTCAATAGCAGGTTACCGCCACATTACATAGCAGGTAATACAACTAAAACCGTACTGGGTTCGTATTGTTTCTTTGGATTTCCAACAAATGATCAGGCTAAGGAACTTCCTTACCGAAATAGAAATGCCTCTGGAAAGACGCCCCGGATCCTAACCGGATCTCTGCAAACAAAAGGCCGACGCTACCTCACGCTCTAACCGAGCTGTAACTAGGTAACTAACACACGAGTCATGTCATCCCCCGGTCGTTACCGACCTTTATCCGAGGGCCCTCGATCACAAAGCAACAACCACAAAGTATAATAACTGTGCAGCATCCACATAGGTAAAATATCTGGGCTCCATACCATGATATCACCTTTTATCCAGAAGGAAATGACATACCCTAGGGGCGCTACCCCTACAAACCTTTGCCGCAACTTTCCTGTTTCGACCATTACCGGGTTGTGAGGCTCGACGAAGTCTCGTCCACAAAACTACGCTTTTTCACAAAGCCACGCTTTTTCACAAAGCCACGCTTCGATCAACAAATGATCAGCAGCACTTCGTATGCCACATTACCAAATTGGGAATGTATCACTAGTAACCATCAACTACATAACCTCTGAGCTCGTACGTCTCAGAGAAGGGTGTTAAGCTAAGAGAATAAATTCTCCGCCACCAACAGAAATGTATTTGATAGAAACCAGCTTTACATCTCAAAGTGTAACGTCAGACACACATCCATACAAGTCTGTTCCGGGTTCGAACAGAACCGAAGGCACTTCCGAAGAAGCCCTTGCAAATCCGGGTATTCACAATCTCGATCGGACTTCCCATCACTTAAGGAATCTCTATACCGGAGCCATGATGTAGAGAAAATCGATAGGTCATCATATCGCTCTCGCAAATACCCGGTCTTCACCACCGGTCTTCAAATGCTATCCATATCGTCGTATCACTATTCGGAATGGGTTATATGACACAAAGGTCCTCTCCCGGCTAAACCGAATAACGAGCACAATTAAAAATCATATGGATACTGGGGTCTCAGTTAAATCACAGCTTAAAGCCCAAAACTTTTCATTCGAATGGTAAAACAAATTACCATTTCCAATCTTTTAAATAAAGAGATTCATTTCAAAAACCTTCAATGGTTTAAACAATTTCCACACCTTTAATCTTTTAAACAAAAAGATTTAATTCACAAAGTTTACCCCGTTCACAAAGATTCATTCATATATTTTCAAATCGATTTCCATTTCAATCTGATTAATTCGTTAAATCTTTAAATCAAGATTTAACTTATAGCTTTCAAAACTCGTTTCCAAAGATTCATTCATAGCCTTTCAAAACAATTCCATTTCAAGTTAGATTAACTCATCCGGTCTTTGAAATCAAAGACTCATTACATAAATTTCAAAACATTTCAATTCTATTTCGGACTTGAAATTCTTTCAACACAAATTGGAAATTCATTACTTTTGTGAAAGCTTTTACTATTTGAAAACAAGTAGTTTTCGTTTCAGAAAATCCAGTTATATTTACACGAGTCAAAACCCTTGAATTAAGATTCAAATTCCCAAATCAATATCTTAAAATGGTTTAACCCATATATAACTTATACGGCATCTTTAATCCCTAGTTTCAATCATAGAATTCAATTTCAAACCTGAATTCAAATTTAAATCAATTTATTTAAATTTCAAAACTTAATCAAGTTATTCGAAATAACTTTTATCTTTGAAATCCCATTTCAAAAGCTTTTCACTTTAAACCCAAATTTCCAATTTCCAAATCAATTGAAATTAAAATTTCAATTTCAAAAACATCAAATTTAAATTATCTGTGACTTAACCGATTCCCACGTGAAATCCATATTTGTGTGTGTAAGAGTGTGGTCCAAGGGTTTTACACACAATAGTGCACAATATCAATCATCACAGATATATCGATAAGCGGTAGAATCGATAACGCTTATCTTCATTCACAGATTCATAGATAAAATAAATTTATCAGTCACAAAGATTCACTATTATAATTCGATGTGGGTTTCGGATATCCAACCGGAATCCGACTCCCTGTCGCATCGAAATTCAAATGTCATTCTATGGGTCAAGGGTTTTCATATTCATATAACAATATATTCATCACAGGTATCACAGTTCAGCATAAAGCAATTCATAGCATCATAATCACATAACAGAGATATCAGTCCAATATGCAGCATTCAATGAAATCCAAACATCATAAGTAAGGTCAATTAATTATCTGACTAACTTAAATCAGATTAGTCACTAATCCTGGTTAATTACTGGTTAGTTACAAATTATTTTGATTAATTAACCTTTAATTAATTATTCTCAAATTAATCATCTTAATTAATTTATCACATTAATTAATTATCCTTTAATTAATCATTGTTCAATCACTTGATTTATCAACCTTTAATCAATTTATCCTAATTATTTAATTTATTAAGTATTAACTGTAACTTAATTATATTTCCAAGTCATTTGAATTTAAAATTGAATTTCAAAACTTTATTTCTAGTAAATTCCAATTCAACTTGTTATATAATTGCATTTTGATCTGAACTCAGTTATAAACATTGACTAAAGATTTAAATTTTTGGTTTCCAGATTTCAAACAGAAAACAACCTCTGGTTCAAATCTTGGAACAAAGCTTGACTCGAAATCCTCCCCCTTTTACTTCGAGTCGATCGCAGTGACACTTCGAGCAACGACTCGAGTTACTCGAGTAAAACGCGTGCATCACTCCTGTTCTTCCCAGATGACAACAACACTCAGGCAAATGCTAAGGCCCGTGCACGTGCACCTCTACCAGAGCCACCTCCGGCCAATGTTGACCGCCCTCCCACATCGGCGATCTCCCCTCAGTTCCTTTCCGATCATAATATCGCTGACGAAATCATCAAAACAAAATCGAGCATTCAACTCGATACAATTACCAGGAAAAACAAAACCTGGAAACGCAATTAGGTCCACCTCCACGAAACCTGTCAACAGCTCGCTTGAAAAACTCCGGCCATCGTACGTTCTGAAATTTCGGCCTCGACCTTGTCAACCCCACGTCCACCTTCACCCAGCACCCCGAGCAACTCGATCGCCTAGACAATTCGCGGCGACTTCACAAACCTCAGCGACCCGAAAACAATATTCGAACCCTAAATCGTTCTCGTCCCCAAAATCTTGCAATAGAAAATTTATTTAACATTTTTCCAAAAATCATTGATCTCTAAACTTACTTCGTGCAAAATTTCAACATCTAAAATTCGTGCGATCTCTGGGAATTGATTTAAAAGCAATTTTAGTTCAACAAGGATCTGCTCTCGACATACTTGAGGAAAAATCAAAATATTTGTTTTAAAAATCTTGTTTTTGATTAAGTAATCATTTTGTAATCCTGAATCAATGATTTAAAAAGTTTGAATTTTTGACTTAGATAAAAAATTTCTGTTGTTCTTGATTTCCAGATAATCTGCAAACTTATTGTACTTAAGTATATTTTTAAATCTTAGCTTATGTTTAAACAAACATATTTTGTTTGAAATTCACAACTTATAAGAGAATGTATGAAAAGAACTTGATTTTTTTCCTTTTTATCAAGATTTTTAACCTGTCAGTAAAACAGAGATATGCATATGTGAACAGCATGCACACTTATCATCCCCATATTTATCAACATGCAAAATATAAATCATTCCAGAGATTCGTATGCAACAGATTTCATTTACTTAAGCTTTTAAGAATGGTGTTTACTCACCGGTGAAAACAAAGAAGTCTGGAAAAAGAAAGAAAGAAACAAAGTTGCTCACTTGATTTTTCTTTTTCCAGAAATAGGAACAGAGCATCATCTTTATTTTTTGAACGGCCTGCCATTTGAACTTGTTTTGAATTCTTTGAAAAACTGGAAAGTGTTTTCATTTACATCCTTTTGCCAAGTCCCTTGCTTTTGTTTTAGTTGTAGTTGCTGATGATGTTTTAGATGAAGACTTATTTGGGTTTTCAAATGAAGTTTTATCTTAGTCTTTTTATTTACTTAGCTCGAATTGAAATGAGAAGTGATAAGGGAAGGAAGTTTACAGAGTGATGTTTAAACAAGCTACAGGTAATAATATCTTATACAAACAGTGTACACATTTGTACAAATTATCAGAGAAAATTTTATATCTTGGTGGCTGAAAGAGATTTGTATACAACTCGAAATGACTTTGTTATGTTGTTAAGATATGGAGCATTTAATGCTATTGTACTTATGTTTCATACTTTATACATATCTCATTTTCTTTTACTTGCCTGTGACTTCATTAACAAGCTATAACATTTTACATTTTTCTTTGATTCATATTGCTCTTAAGTTTTGCAGGTATATATATCATATTCGAACATTGTTTTATCCTATGCAGATCTATATTTGAAGCTGGGAATCATTCTTATGAATCATATTTTCTTCTTTATATTTTCGGCTGATATGATTTTCGTAGTGTACTAGTGCTTCATGCATTAAATGCTTGTCTCCTATGTATACAAAGCTTGGCACATTTTCTCTTATTTTTTTATAAACTATTTGATTTGCCTTTGCACTATATAGATATGAAGTTGTTTTCATTTATTTCTTTGCATACTTTAACTCGGCTGTACATGTTTTTAAGATAGTGGTGTTATATATATATATATTTGTACTAAAGATTGTTTGTTTATTTATTTGGTGGCCGAAATGATATACATGATATGCTAGAGATTCAAGCATTAATTGATATTTGTCTTCCTTTACAAGCTTGTGCTTATAGTTTTGATTCCCAGACTTAATCCACTCCCAAATTCTCATTTCCAGTTTGAGTTTTGAAATGATAAAATCTGGTTATACTTCTTTAATTCATTGTTTTATAAAATTAAATTTCAAAAGAAAAAGATAACATTGCCACTTGTATGTTATGTTTTAGCACTAGTACACCAAGTGGTTACTTATCAAACATTTGTCAAATATGATAAAAATTGGGTATTTTTATTTTTATAAAAAAAAAATTATGTTTAGCCCTTATTTCATTTTTAATTTATAAAACATGTTTATCTATTTTATACTTACATATATATTTTTCATAAACTCAAATTATTATTAAACCATTTATTTACGATTTAATTTCAAGTCAAATATATATCTATATATTTATTATTTTCAAATTCACTCGTATATGCCCAAATACATATATACACACATATATAATATTTTTAATTTGAAATGATTTATATAGAATCCGGGGAAACTCGCATCTCTTCGATCCATTTATCGTTTTATTTCACAAATATTAATTCAAAATTAATAAATTATCATTTTAAATATTTATAAAATTCGGGGTCGTTACAGACTTCCCCCCTTAAAAGAATTTCGTCCTCGAAATTCACAGGCACGAAAACAAAGACGGATGAAGAATGTTTCATCAACTCAAACTGAACATCTATTCTGAATTTGGCTCACCAAATCAGAATATCAATAATAGATACAAAAACGAATCTGTTTAACACTTCACAAAATACTCGGGCTATCCAGATTTACGAAATATACAGTGGCATCGGTTAGTCCGAAGGGATAACTAACCATTCGTAGAACATATCCGGACCCAAAGAATAGATAGATACATGGATACAATTTCAAAACTTTCAGTTTAAAACTAAAGTATACCTATCAACCATAGCAACCAAATCAACCAATACATCCAACAAACAATTTTGGCCTATTCTGGAGTTTATGTCCCATATCAAATATATCGAATTTCTCCTTCCTGGATCTACCAGAAACTATCGAAGAATTGAGAAGAGATGACGAACAAAAGAGATTGATAGGGAAAAGATTGTTTCCTTGTTGTTACAGAGTATTGACCAATTATAGTCATATTCCCCTGTCCCCTATCTCGTTCACTTCTTACACTCATACCCACTATCAGTAGATAGCAAGAGAATTTACTGAGGCATTCAAACGGATATCTTAGGGATATACTCATTCTAGAGTTTACTTCACTCTATCTCTAATGAGCTACTTAACGTGTTATACTCCTGAGCTAAAGTTCAACCTTAGCTCTGATACCAAATGTAACGACTCACAGACAGCGGTCACAACCGGTAGGCTTTGCAACCATCCCGGCCCCACCGTGGCTTACACTGGCACCTCGCATTTACTTTTACGGCCAGCCTCTCGACTGTCACAACCAACCCATCCCACTCAGGGACATGTAGGGGTAAGAGTCTCCCGTTCGCCACCAAACCGCGAAGCGAGAACACCCTATCATGCTGTAATATAGAAAATGCGATCCATATCGTCGTATCACTATTCGGAATGGGTTATATGACACAAAGGTCCTCTCCCGGCTAAACCGAATAACGAGCGCAATTAAAAATCATATGGATACTGGGGTCTCAGTTAAATCACAGCTTAAAGCCCAAAACTTTTCATTCGAATGGTAAAACAAATTACCATTTCAAATCTTTTAAATAAAGAGATTCATTTCAAAAACCTTCAATGGTTTAAACAATTTCCACACCTTTAATCTTTTAAACAAAAAGATTTAATTCACAAAGTTTACCCCGTTCACAAAGATGCATTCATATATTTTCAAATCGATTTCCATTTCAATCTGATTAATTCGTTAAATCTTTAAATCAAGATTTAACTTATAGCTTTCAAAACTCGTTTCCAAAGATTCATTCATAGCCTTTCAAAACAATTCCATTTCAAGTTAGATTAACTCATCCGGTCTTTGAAATCAAAGACTCATTACATAAATTTCAAAACATTTCAATTCTATTTCGGACTTGAAATTCTTTCAACACAAATTGGAAATTCATTACTTTTGTGAAAGCTTTTACTATTTGAAAACAAGTAGTTTTCGTTTCAGAAAATCCAGTTATATTTACACGAGTCAAAACCCTTGAATTAAGATTCAAATTCCCAAATCAATATCTTAAAATGGTTTAACCCATATATAACTTATACGGCATCTTTAATCCCTAGTTTCAATCATAGAATTCAATTTCAAACCTGAATTCAAATTTAAATCAATTTATTTAAATTTCAAAACTTAATCAAGTTATTCGAAATAACTTTTATCTTTGAAATCCCATTTCAAAAGCTTTTCACTTTAAACCCAAATTTCCAATTTCCAAATCAATTGAAATTAAAATTTCAATTTCAAAAACATCAAATTTAAATTATCTGTGACTTAACCGATTCCCACGTGAAATCCATATTTGTGTGTGTAAGAGTGTGGTCCAAGGGTTTTACACACAATAGTGCACAATATCAATCATCACAGATATATCGATAAGCGGTAGAATCGATAACGCTTATCTTCATTCACAGATTCATAGATAAAATAAATTTATCAGTCACAAAGATTCACTATTATAATTCGATGTGGGTTTCGGATATCCAACCGGAATCCGACTCCCTGTCGCATCGAAATTCAAATGTCATTCTATGGGTCAAGGGTTTTCATATTCATATAACAATATATTCATCACAGGTATCACAGTTCAGCATAAAGCAATTCATAGCATCATAATCACATAACAGAGATATCAGTCCAATATGCAGCATTCAATGAAATCCAAACATCATAAGTAAGGTCAATTAATTATCTGACTAACTTAAATCAGATTAGTCACTAATCCTGGTTAATTACTGGTTAGTTACAAATTATTTTGATTAATTAACCTTTAATTAATTATTCTCAAATTAATCATCTTAATTAATTTATCACATTAATTAATTATCCTTTAATTAATCATTGTTCAATCACTTGATTTATCAACCTTTAATCAATTTATCCTAATTATTTAATTTATTAAGTATTAACTGTAACTTAATTATATTTCCAAGTCATTTGAATTTAAAATTGAATTTCAAAACTTTATTTCTAGTAAATTCCAATTCAACTTGTTATATAATTGCATTTTGATCTGAACTCAGTTATAAACATTGACTAAAGATTTAAATTTTTGGTTTCCAGATTTCAAACAGAAAACAACCTCTGGTTCAAATCTTGGAACAAAGCTTGACTCGAAATCCTCCCCCTTTTACTTCGAGTCGATCGCAGTGACACTTCGAGCAACGACTCGAGTTACTCGAGTAAAACGCGTGCATCACTCCTATTCTTCCCAGATGACAACAACACTCAGGCAAATGCTAAGGCCCGTGCACGTGCACCTCTACCAGAGCCACCTCCGGCCAATGTTGACCGCCCTCCCACATCGGCGATCTCCCCTCAGTTCCTTTCCGATCATAATATCGCTGACGAAATCATCAAAACAAAATCGAGCATTCAACTCGATACAATTACCAGGAAAAACAAAACCTGGAAACGCAATTAGGTCCACCTCCACGAAACCTGTCAACAGCTCGCTTGAAAAACTCCGGCCATCGTACGTTCTGAAATTCCGGCCTCGACCTTGTCAACCCCACGTCCACCTTCACCCAGCACACCGAGCAACTCGATCGCCTAGACAATTCGCGGCGACTTCACAAACCTCAGCGACCCGAAAACAATATTCGAACCCTAAATCGTTCTCGTCCCCAAAATCTTGCAATAGAAAATTTATTTAACATTTTTCCAAAAATCATTGATCTCTAAACTTACTTCGTGCAAAATTTCAACATCTAAAATTCGTGCGATCTCTGGGAATTGATTTAAAAGCAATTTTAGTTCAACAAGGATCTGCTCTCGACATACTTGAGGAAAAATCAAAATATTTGTTTTAAAAATCTTATTTTTGATTAAGTAATCATTTTGTAATCCTGAATCAATGATTTAAAAAGTTTGAATTTTTGACTTAGATAAAAATTTTCTGTTGTTCTTGATTTCCAGATAATCTGCAAACTTATTGTACTTAAGTATATTTTTAAATCTTAGCTTATGTTTAAACAAACATATTTTGTTTGAAATTCACAACTTATAAGAGAATGTATGAAAAGAACTTGATTTTTTTCCTTTTCATCAAGATTTTTAACCTGTCAGTAAAACAGAGATATGCATATGTGAACAGCATGCACACTTATCATCCCCATATTTATCAACATGCAAAATATAAATCATTCCAGAGATTCGTATGCAACAGATTTCATTTACTTAAGCTTTTAAGAATGGTGTTTACTCACCGGTGAAAACAAAGAAGTCTGGAAAAAGAAAGAAAGAAACAAAGTTGCTCACTTGATTTTTCTTTTTCCAGAAATAGGAACAGAGCATCATCTTTATTTTTTGAACAGCCTGCCATTTGAACTTGTTTTGAATTCTTTGAAAAACTGGAAAGTGTTTTCATTTACATCCTTTTGCCAAGTCCCTTGCTTTTGTTTTAGTTGTAGTTGCTGATGATGTTTTAGATGAAGACTTATTTGGGTTTTCAAATGAAGTTTTATCTTAGTCTTTTTATTTACTTAGCTCGAATTGAAATGAGAAGTGATAAGGGAAGGAAGTTTACAGAGTGATGTTTAAACAAGCTACAGGTAATAATATCTTATACAAACAGTGTACACATTTGTACAAATTATCAGAGAAAATTTTATATCTTGGTGGCTGAAAGAGATTTGTATACAACTCGAAATGACTTTGTTATGTTGTTAAGATATGGAGCATTTAATGCTATTGTACTTATGTTTCATACTTTATACATATCTCATTTTCTTTTACTTGCCTGTGACTTCATTAACAAGCTATAACATTTTACATTTTTCTTTGATTCATATTGCTCTTAAGTTTTGCAGGTATATATATCATATTCGAACATTGTTTTATCCTATGCAGATCTATATTTGAAGCTGGGAATCATTCTTATGAATCATATTTTCTTCTTTATATTTTCGGCTGATATGATTTTCGTAGTGTACTAGTGCTTCATGCATTAAATGCTTGTCTCCTATGTATACAAAGCTTGGCACATTTTCTCTTATTTTTTTATAAACTATTTGATTTGCCTTTGCACTATATAGATATGAAGTTGTTTTCATTTATTTCTTTGCATACTTTAACTCGGCTGTACATGTTTTTAAGATAGTGGTGTTATATATATATCTGTACTAGAGATTGTTTGTTTATTTATTTGGTGGCCGAAATGATATACATGATATGCTAGAGATTCAAGCATTAATTGATATTTGTCTTCCTTTACAAGCTTGTGCTTATAGTTTTGATTCCCAGACTTAATCCACTCCCAAATTCTCATTTCCAGTTTGAGTTTTGAAATGATAAAATCTGGTTATACTTCTTTAATTAATTGTTTTATAAAATTAAATTTCAAAAGAAAAAGATAACATTGCCACTTGTATGTTATGTTTTAGCACTAGTACACCAAGTGGTTACTTATCAAACATTTGTCAAATATGATAAAAATTGGGTATTTTTATTTTTATAAAAAAAAAATTATGTTTAGCCCTTATTTCATTTTTAATTTATAAAACATGTTTATCTATTTTATACTTACATATATATTTTTCATAAACTCAAATTATTATTAAACCATTTATTTACGATTTAATTTCAAGTCAAATATATATCTATATATTTATTATTTTCAAATTCACTCGTATATGCCCAAATACATATATACACACATATATAATATTTTTAATTTGAAATGATTTATATAGAATCCGGGGAAACTCGCATCTCTTCGATCCATTTATCGTTTTATTTCACAAATATTAATTCAAAATTAATAAATTATCATTTTAAATATTTATAAAATTCGGGGTCGTTACACAGAACATATATGTTATGTTTTGTTATAAAAGAAAGTGTACTTTTACCTGTTTAACTATAAAATTCGTTCCCCTGTTCTTCTATGATTGACAGAATTTGTATATATAGTATATATATAGGTTGGCCGAAGGTATATATATTTTTGTGTTTATATATTTTGTTTTTTTTATACAAATTTATATGATATCTATTATACATTGTCTATATATATTAGCTATGAAGTTTGTATCCATTTACTAGTAGTTTATATGAAGTATTGGAACCATAAGATCTGATATGAAAGGCTATATAGGTTGTTTTAGGTTGTATTTATATATATAAAGTCACAGTACCTGTAAAGTCTTGTATATATGTACTGTATGTAGGTAGGTGTTTATATGTACTATATATATATAAAAACTATATCATTCATATAGTCCACATTTTATCTGGAAGGTGTTGACTAAATATATGTTATTTTATTAGCTTTTATATGTTATTTATTTAAGTATGTATAATATGCTTGTTTTTATATATGTGAATTTATATAAGCCGTATTATTTTATTGTCTAGATCCCTGTAATACTTTGTTTCCAGAATGTTTTGTTTACATAATATATCAGAGTATGTATATATATGATCTATAGTTTATTTTATGTTATATATATCCATTCACATAAATCAATTTTATAGTACATATAATTTTGTTGTTAAATATATATACACGTCTTAGATATAATATTGTTTATATTAAACATGTACGCTACTTCATATTTTATATGTTGTTTTGTAACTGACTTTAGTCAGTTTCTGTGTTGCTTTGGTTTTGAACAGTAGGAATTATATATTAGCCTATATATTTATCTTCTTATATAAGTATTGAATATGCATATATATAAAATGTGATGATTAGTTTGATGTGAATGACTTGGCAATGTATGTGTAGATTTAAATGATAAGTTTGTTGAATATATATTGTGTTTGTATATCTCCATAAGTATTTATTTCAAAAAAATAATATACTATGTATATAAATATATATATTTGGTTTTAATATATGTTTTCTAGTTTGAAAAAAATGATTTTTAATACTTATATATATATATATATAAATACTTAAGTTTAAAATGTGTTTTGAATTTAAAATATGATTTTTATATGTAAATAGTTATATATAGTTAGGTATATATATGAGACCATTTATCTTCATCGATTCGGTTCTGATGTGATTTCGTCTATTCCTATTGGTCAGCTTGTCCGTCGAACTCGCATCCATCGTGCTTTGCTTCGAAATTCGTACTTGGATTTGTAACTTATCTCATTTCATCTTCAAACCTCTCTAGCC
The DNA here is from genome assembly GCA_030737815.1 of Allium fistulosum. Classification (NCBI taxonomy): domain Eukaryota; kingdom Viridiplantae; phylum Streptophyta; class Magnoliopsida; order Asparagales; family Amaryllidaceae; genus Allium; species Allium fistulosum. Next base: position 363,217,917 of record CM060904.1, read on the forward strand.
TCGAAAGGTGAGTAATCACTCACGGTTAATGTTCTTTTATTTATTAAATTTGATTTGAATTGAAACGAAAATTGAAATATGCTGATGTTAGTTATTTACACTGTTATATATATGTTATTACCTGTATCAGTTCACCTATGACATCTGACACCATTATCTGTTATATATACAATGATAATCAAGTTGGTTGCTAAATGATAGATTGTTTGATGTTGACATTGGACGTTAAATTTTTAATGTTGTAAGTGATAAATAATTTGAAATTGAACTGACGTAGGATAGTTAGATTTGATATATGTGTTAAATTTGATTTGATGACATTTGCATAATATGACCCCTTTAAATGTTTAATTACTTGACACGTAGTAATATGGTTAATTACACCTTGAACCGTTTGAATGTATGTTGTATAAATTGATGTAGTATGAATTGAATAATAGATACCAAGTGAAGAACCGCATCAAATATTAGTGCAATAATCTTTAATCTACATGAAATGATAGTGTAGATTCTAGAAATAATTATATTAATTTGCACTAACAACAATGTAAATTAATACGATTATTTCGGGATTATTTGAATTAATTATTGGATTGTTATTGATTGTTGTTATTGCTTGTTTATTTACTTTGACACCATCCCAGTTATCACACTGCAAGTTCCCTTTGTTATGCTTTGATTTTTGAATTGAAATGGAATCGGGTTGAAATGATAAATACCCAAATTGAACTTTGACCTAGGATAGAGAATTAAATAAAAATCGATTGGTCAATAATTTGATATAAAAATAAAATGAAGATTTTATCTGAATAAATAATATGGTTTTGAAACGAAGTTGGAATTTGAATTTTAATGAAAGGAAATGTTAATATTTAATAATCTGAATCAAAATATTAACATAGTAGATGATGAATGAATGTTGTTTTGAAATTAATTATTTAATAATTAAATTTGGAATTATTAATAATTTAGTTTTGAAATTAGTTAATAATTAAGTTTTGAAATTATTTAATAATTAAATAAGATTAAATTATTTAATAATTAAATAAAATTGAATTCTTTATTTAGTAAAATTGAACTTCTTGAATAAGTGAAATTAAGTTTCTTTATTAATTGAGTTTTGAATTGTAACTAAGTAATTAATAAGTGAAATTGAATTTCTCTAATAAGAAATAAAATGTGTTTTATTGAAATTAATGTAAGACTTGAAATGTAAAGAATTTGATTTGATGAATTTAATTTAATGCAATTTGTAAGTTTTGATATAATGGAGTTGAACTTAAATAATTGATTTAATAAATTGGAAGTTAAATAGAAATTGTTTTGAAGGATAATTTACTTAATGAATATTGAATAAAATCGATAAATGAACTTAAATAGATTTGAATGTAGATTAAATCATTTTAAATGATTTCGGAATGAAACTTATATACGAATTTAAATGAATATTGAAATTGTTTAAATAGAAATTGAAATTGAATTATAAGATTTTGAAATTATGACTGTGGAAGTTTTGAAACGTAAATTATGGAAATTGATTTAGAAAGAGAAATGAAATGTTGGTTTACAAATTCTATTTGAAATTGAATTTGATTTGGTTTTGAAATTTACTAAACGACCAATCGGTGTAATAATTACGAAAGTTATTAAAGAGACCGGAATCGGTTAGGGACATACTCACTGTCTAAACCGAAAACCACTTTAATAACTATACGCGGAGTGTGATCCAGAATGAAGTGGTTGGAATGATGTACGTGATGACTGAAGAAAGAGAACGATAATGGATAGCCTTGACACTTGTGTCAAATTGGAAATGACTAAAACAGGAGCCGTGCCGGGCCAAATGGGGTTAGCTGCCTCGAGCGAACACACTTCTTCGTAAACTACTCATTACTTGTTATCGATTGGTGCACCCTCGAAATTTTGGGAGTGTTGTTTCACGGTGTTGCGATCGCTGCGGCGATGCATTCTCACCAGTCCGGATCAGGCAAACGGTAGTTTCACTACCTTGGGTATTGCCTCATGTGCCTTGTCATACTTGTATCCCTATATACGCGACCACTACGATTTGTTTTGTGTTATACCTATGGAGTACTCCCAGATATCCCACTAGTTTACGGTGGAGTTTACAGTGCTGTATAGACTATAACGCTTATATAAAATGTGTTAAGGGGGATAATGGTAACGCCTTAACACTATCTTGATACTTTATATTACTGATAGGCATTATCTACTTATCGTACACTACTACATAGTAGATAGTTTAACGGATCCTTAAAGGATGGTTATTCCAAACATCCTTTGAGTTACTTGTATTTCAGTTGCTATTTCACTTGAGTTGGATTTATTGATATAAGAATGTTAATCCTGACTCGAGTGTTTTGTGTTTTCTTTACGCTCTGGGTCAGACTGAGTGTACCAGTATTCGAGACTCACCTTTGGAGTTGGAGCTTCGCTTGGAGATCCAGCTATCTATCCAGTTTCAGATATTCAGTTGATTCCAGTGATGTATTCTGATATTGTATTTGACTATTGTCTTCGAGACTCCTATTGTACCTTATTTTACTCTGATATGTATATAATAGCTTCATGAACTACTATCTTTTGTTTCCGCTGCATTTATTACTCTGTGTCTGTGATTCTGTGATTATTTATTTACTGTATATGTTCAGTTTTGCCAAATTTAAATTAACAATTCGGTATTTTGAATTATTCAAGTCCGACTTGTGCGGATGCGAATAGTCCAAAATAGCGGGTCGTTACATGTAATAACCTGTCACTTTTATGTAAACTTATGGAAGTTATATAGGATCTGTTTATTTGTATATATATTAGCTTATGCATTGTTTATATATAGAGTGGTAAGTTTAAATATATATTATGTTTTGTTAAAGGAAGGTATAGTTAAGAGTTTGCATATATATATATATATATATATATATAGTCTGCATAAGTATTTAGCTATTAGTTATATGTGAATTTATATGTTCTGTATTATAATAATCCAGCTTTAAATTACTTGTTGAGTTGTATAATATATAAGCATATATAGGTTATCTGTTTGAGTTACAGGTCAATCTATATATTAGTTAAATATATATATATATATATGTTTACAATAACTATATGTTTACAGTAAATTTGATTTCAATTGAAACGACAATTGAAATATGCTGCTGTTAGTTATGTATATTGCTATATATATGCCATCATCTGTATCTGTTCACCTGTGACATCTGACACCATTATCTGTTATTTATTACTGATGATATATGCCTGTTACTGTTATTATATTTTATCATATCTGTTATCACTCTGCAAGTTCCCTGTTAATATAGAATTCACTATGGGTTGAAATGATACATACCCGAACGATCTGTAGAATAGGAGAAAATCGTTATGGGTTGAAACGATAAACCCAAGCGATTTTCATTTGAATTGAATTTGGGGTTACGAGTTGAAAAGATATATACCCGTATATATATTTAAATTACGGATTGAAATGATAAATATCCGTATCACTTGACCATAGGATAGAAAATTATATACAGACACCGTTGGTCTATATATAAATATTTGAAAAATGATTTCTATGGTTTTGAAGGAAATATATGGTTGTAATAAATATTGATTTTAAAGATCTAATAAAGTTGATTTAATAAAGTCGATTTAATTAATATAAAATAATGTTTAAGTATTTATGTAAATTTATATTTTCAAATATAGAGTTTATAATGATTCAGGTTGGAAAGATAAATTGAAATTGATTTGAAATTATATTTATTAAGAATTTTACTTAAATAAGGTTGATTTGAAATTTATTAAATTTGAAAATTGAAAGATATGTTTTATAACTTGAATTTGATTAAAAGTGACTTAAATGAATATTTCAAACTTATATAAATTTAATTGGGATATTTTGTTTATTTAAAATTTTAAATTGAAGTCGTATTTAGATGTATTGAAATGATTAAAGAAATATCTCAGAAACAAAATGTAATGAAGTTAAATTGAGATATAAATGCAATTATCAAATGTAGTTTTGAAATGTCGAATATTTAAACTTTGAAATATATTGAAATTGAAATGGTTTATTTATGGTTCAAATAGGTATTTAAAATCGATAATTTGAAAGGGTTTATTGAGAAACTAAATTGAATTTAAATTGATGATTGGAGATTTAATTAAATTTGAATTTTGAAAGTCGAGTTAATTTGAATCGATTTGTGAACTTGTGGAAGCTATTTTATTTTATAAAAGTATTTTTAAACTATATCTACAACTATTTATATTTTACTTTATTAATTATTTTGATATAAACTATTTTATATAAATCATTTTCAATATATATTATTTTATTATAAGCTCTTTTAACTTATATCTATTTTATATAAACTATTTTTATTTTATAAACTATTTTATTTATACACTAATTTTAATATCTAAACCGTTTAAGAGGAAAGTGTTATGGATTCCAAAATGTTATGACTTCAAGCTATGATTTCAAAGTGTTATGAATTTCAAGGTTTTGATTTCCAAAGTATTTTGATTTTAAAAGACTTATGATTTCGAAAGCGATATAACTTTGGAAAGTGATATGATTTTGGAAATGGATTTATTTGAAGTGAAAGTGATATCGTATTGATATGGTTTTGAAATGGCAATGATATGTCGGTTTGAAATATAACTATTTTGAAAGTTTATTAAATGACCATCGGTGTAATAATACGTAGTTATTAAAGAGACCAGGATCAGATATGGACATACTCTCTGTCGATACCCAAATCACTTTAATAACTAATATATGCGGAGTGTTGATCCAGAACGAAGTGGATGGTTTTGGTGAACGCGTTGACTGAAGAAAGAGAATGATTTTGGATGACCCCTGACATGACTAAAACAGGAGCCGCGCCGGGCCATTGAGGATCGCCATCTCTAGCGGACACACTTCTTCGATACCTTATCTATTACTTATGTGATTCGATTTGGGTGCACCCCTTGATTTGGGAGTGTTGTTTCGCGGTGTTGGGGTAGTAGCTGCTATGCCCAACATCAGTCCGGATCAGGCAACTACTAGTGTCCTAGTTGGTATCGCCTCATGTACCTTGTCATACTGATTATCCTATTCGCGACCACTATGATTTGTTTTGTGTTATACCTATGGGGTACCCTCTGATAACCACTAGTTTACGGTGGGGCTTACACTATGACATGGTAAAAATGTGTTAAGGGTGGAATGGTGTAACGACCCGATATTTTCAACCATTCGCATCCATTATAAGTGTATAGGTAGACACTCATGCCGGAGTTGAATTGCTCAAAATACCGCGTTGTAATTAAAATTTGGCAAATCTCAGAATATACAGTAAAAATATAATCACAAATCACAGACACAGAGTAAAATAATGCAGCGGAAGTAAAAGAAATAGTAGTTCATGAAGCTACTATCTAAATATGTCAGAGTTACATAAGATACAACAGAAGAAATAGAGTACAACAAAAGTCTCAATAAAATAACCAAGTACAAGCTGAGTAGAACAACAGAATTGAAATAGATAGGGCATGACAAGCAGATTATCTCCAGCGATTCAAATCTCCAAGAGAGTGGAAATCCAAATCTATGAATAACTCAGGCTGACCCGAGCGTAAAGCAAAACACAAAACACTCGAGTCAGGACAATATATACTTATATACTGTAAACCAACTCAAGTGAACTGTAATAAAGGTACAAGTAACTTAAAGAATGCTTGGGATCGCCCATTCTCTAAGGATCCGTTAAACTATCTACTATGTAGATATTATAATAATGTCTAATATAAAATAAACATACTTTTAAATAGCATTAAGGCTTTACATTTTCCACCTTAACACGTAATAGTCCCAGTAGTCTATCCAGTATTAGCATACTCCCAAAATGGGGGCTACCCTCGATACTCCACAGGCTACGGGAGAAATCACAAATCGTAGTAAAGCTCGATATGGTAGGTGACACGGCACAACTAGGCAATGCCAGGGTAGATATACCAATTACGCACACGGACTGATGGAGCGCATAGCAGCCACTATCGTCCACCTCGAACAACACTCCCAAATCGGAGGATGGCCATCTAATCAATCACAAGTAAGAGTATAATATCGAAGAAATGTGTCCGAGAAGAGGTGCTACCTTACTGGTCCGAGATCGCTCCTGTTTTAGCCACCTTATGCCAACTCACGGGAGTTGGGTCCACGTAACATACCTTAAGAACGTCGCCACCATCCTACTTCATTCTGGAAACTCCACCGCGTACACAGTTGTCAAAGTGGTTTTCGGTATCGACAGAGAGTATGTCCATATCCGATCCCGGTCTCTTTAACAACCAATCGTTATTATAACCTGTGGTTATAAGTTTAAAAACAGTTTATACTTCAAAATAGAATATCATTTCAAATCCAAATCTTTATCAAAATAAAGATTAAATCAATTTCAAACCATTTCCATATTTTTAAAATATCATATCATTTCAAAACTTCATTTCAAATCATTTTAATATTCCAAATATCATTTGAGTTCAAATCTAAATATTCAACTTTAAATACCTTTTAAATTTAAAGATATACTTCATTTATTATCATTTCAAGTCACCTTTTAAATAGTTTATATTCCAATCAAATAATTCATTTAAACCTTTTAAAAGTGTAATTATTATATTTTCAAATCAAGTATTCAATTTCCAAAGTTTCAAACCATTCTGAGTTCGTTTACTAAGTCAAAAACCCTAATTATTAAAATTTCAGCATTTCACAGCATTTAGAAACAACTGCTATAGGTTATATTTGAAAACATTTTTAATTCAGCAAAGACAGCACTTAAAAATGCTGTTAAAACTCAGTTTTAGTTGAATTATAGTTCAAAACAGAAAAGACAGCATTTCAGAAGTGCTGCGGTAGTTCAGATTTCAAAACAAGGGTTAAATTTGGTTTCAGCAAAGACTACAGACCATTATAGCATTTCCAGAGAATGCTATAATAGACCTGAGTTCAATATTAGCCTATAAGTTCAATTACAGCAACTACAGCATTTCAGAAATGCTGTAATAGCTCTTTTTACACAATTTTAGTTCAAAACAGAATCTATAGCATTTCTGAATGCTATTAAAAGTTAATTTCAGGTGTTAGTGTATTTCCAGCAATTAAATAACTTTAATTTAAAACACATAAACATTTTAAAAATCATATTTTTACCATTTAAAATGTTCATTTACATATCGTTTAACATATATCTTTTCATAATAAATTTCTTATAATAAAATCCAATTTTCAACAATTTACTTAATAAATTTAAGTGTAAAAGTTTCCAATTCTTCACATTTCAACAAATAACTTAACACTTCAAATTTAAATTACCATTTCACAAATTTAACTAAATTTCCAATTTTATTTAATTAACTTAACCCTTTAATTAAAACCAAATTTCACATTTCCTAGTCAAGTTATATTTTAAAAGATCACTTTTAAACATTCACTTATTTAACCACTTAAATTCATAGAAAAATCAATAATACTTTAATAAATCACTTAAATTCAAATTTAATCAAATTATCATATTTACAATTTCCAAATAAAATTTAATATCCATTTTATTTATATAACTTAAATATCATTTTTAACCAAAATTCCAAATTTCCAACTTAAGTTATATTTCAAAAATCCAGTTAAACCATTCATTAATTACATTTTTAACACATGGAAAAAAATCATAATTTCTTTATTTTAAAACATTTCAAAATCTATTTAAATCAAATTTCATAAATTTATAATTTTTTAAATACTTAAAAATATCCAAAACACTTTATAAAATAACCACGGGCCTGTATATAATTTTCTAACCTAGGTCAAGTGATACAGATATGTATCATTTCAATCCGCAGTTAAAAAAAGAAAAATCTGGGTTCTATCATTTCAAACCCGCAATCACAAGTTAAAATAAATTAAATAAAAATCGTTCAGGCCTATCATTTCAGCCCATAACAATTTTTCCCTATTCTAAAGTCCGTTCGGGTATGTATCATTTCAACCCATAGTGATTCTAGTCTACAGGGAACTTGCAATGGTGATAACTGATATAAATAACAGAATAACATTAAATAACAGTAACATATGATATAACAGGTGTATAAACATCATATGATCATAATATAGTCAAGTATAACATGATAATAAATTTCTACAGATTCACAGGGTGTCAATTTACTAGTTATATAGGTACATATTGTCTGGTGAGAATAACTCACCTGTTAAAGTTGGAGATTAGCGATCAAACACACAGAATAGATTCCAGAAAGCACAACAAGCACGATATAGCATGACTTTTGATTTGAATGAATGGAGAGCCTTGATATTTATCTTGTAAACAATAATCAAAACAAGACAATATACACATAAATATTCAACGCAAAACAATGTTGAAACAATGAAGATAAGAAGCAACAACGGAATAGATTACTTGACCGTGCTTTAACCATTTAAAAGATCGAACAAGGGGTTCATTTTCTTAGCCATGATGATGATGAGTGTGGGAGAGACAAGGTTAAATCCTCGGATACATAAGACAAAACAATACAAACAATATAAGTTTTCAACCCAAAATTTAAATAAAACAATGTTAGAAATGACTGCATAAAGCAAATAGAAATGCTTTCACTTTCTTTCAGCCTTTAATGCTTCAGCCCTAGGTTGGAATACATGGCCATGGTGTGAATTTAGATCTGGTTTGGGTCAATAAGATTGGCCATAGCATGGGAAAAGATAGAGCAAAGTTTTGTGTACATGAACTACACAAGCTAAGGCAACACACCAATGTTTTTATGCAACAACAAGCCACGACCAAGGCAAGCAAGAGCATGGACAGGCCTGGTGGGGTCAGGTACAGATGTGGCAGAGGTGTTAGGTCAGAAAATGGCTGGTGGTGATGATGTATGTGGCGGCCAAAGTGGTTTGGTGAAGTGGTGAAGGCATAGGTGCTTGGAAATGCAAGTTTTCAAGTATATATTGCAATTTTGGTGGAGTTTGTTTAGGTTTTTGGTGGATCTATTTCAACATGGGGCACGGCCAGAGGTGTGGGGTCTAAGGTGATGATGTGGCAGAGGGTCCAAGTGGTGCTGGAGGTGGTGGAGGTGGTGTTGGTGGCGGCTATGGGTGGTGGAAGGTGATGGTGACAATTCTAGGTCTAGGCTTGCATATATGTGATGTAATATTGGATTTTTGGTGGTGTTCTCTAGCCAAGATGGCTCGGCCTGGCCATGGTGGGGTGCTAGGGGGTTGGTTGATCAGAAATCAAGGTGGTGGAGGTTGGCCTAGATCTGGTTGAGGAGGAGTGGAGCCATGAAGTTGAGAACAATATACAAAAATTCAATAGAAAACCATAAAAACAAGAAGAAAAGAAGATGAATTTACCTAAAATTTCGCAAGATGGAGGCCATGGGTTTTTTTAGGGTTAAGAAGCTTTGAAAACTCGTGAATAACATGAGGAAGTTGGCTGGAAAAAATGAGGGATAGAACGGCAAAAAAATAAAAGAGATATTGATTGAAAAAGAAACGGTAGAATTCAAAAGGACTAAGCACACAAAAGGTATCAAACTCTTCATATATCTTTAATTCCTTTTTATAACTTTATATTTCTGGAAAAAATAATAATCCCAGATAAAATTTCGAAATTTTATCAAAATATAATAATTTATTTAAATATTTATCAATTATATAAAGTTAAATTAAGAAAATAGCTAAAATAGTAAACTAGTCTAGAAAATTTGGAATTGAATAGAATAAATTTTTAGAAAATTCATATGAGCTTGAAATATATTTTTGAACATAAATAATAACATAAAATAAAAATATATTCACAAAATAAATATTAAAAATTTAATTTACATATAATTTTTAATGAAGAAAATAGCAAAAAATAGGAAAACAGACATTAAAAATGAAAAATAAATACAGTAAATTTTGGAAAAATTCTATTATCATTTTAAAAATATAAAAGGACAAAAATATACATAAAAAACATATTAACACATATTAAAACAAAATATAAGAAAGAAAATATGATTTATAAAATTTAAAATAGGCAAAATTACACAAATAAACAAATTATACTAAAAATTGAAATGTACATAACTTTTACATTTTAACTCCGTTTTCAATGAAACGAAAAGTAGTGTTCAAGTTATTACATCTATTTTTATAATAAAAGATAAAATTTATAATTTCAAACTTTTAAATTTTTAAGTTTAAAAGTCAAAGTTTGACTATTTGACCAAAATTCACATTTTCTGGAAATATTAAATTTAGTCATATTTGGAATTCAAATCCACATACAAAATCAAAGTTTTTATATTTACAATAACAAAATTTATTCTTTTCATAAATAAAGCTTTTAAATCTGGAAAAATTAATTTAAAAATAATTGTAAAATACAGGTTGTTACAAATGGGCCATGACTTAATGCTATTTTGATATCGTACTTTACTGATTAGACATTATCTACTTAGCGTATTCTACTGTATGTATAGATAGTTTAATGGATCCTTAGAGGATGGTTATCCCAAACATTCTTTGAGTTACTTGTATTTCAGTCGTTATTTCACTTGAGTTGGATTTATTGATATTAGAATGTTAATCCTGACTCGAGTGTTTTGTGTTTTCTTTACGCTCGGGTCAGACTAAGTGTACCAGTATTCGAGACTCACCTTTGGAGTTGGAGCTTCGCTTGGAGATCCAGCTATCTATCCAGCTTTCAGTTATTCAGTTGATTCCAGTGATGTATTCAGATCTTGTATTTGATTATTGTATTCGAGACTTCTGTTGTACCTTATTTAACTCTGATATGTATATAGTAGCTTCATGAACTACTATCTTTTGTTTCCGCTGCATTTATTACTCTGTGTCTGTGATCTGTGATTATTTATTTACTGTATATGTTCAGTTTTGCCAAATTTAAATTAACAATCTATTGTTTTGAATTATTCAAGTCCGACATGTGTGGATTTATTGTCAATTTGAATGGTCCAAAATAGTGGGTCGTTACAGATAGCGATCCATAGCATTGGTTCGAATGCGAGCTAATACTTAGCCTTTTCCTCTGCTTCACTTTGTTTGAGTCGCACTTATTCTATGATCCAGTATGGATCGCTGGCGATCCATACACTTAGCATATTTTTGAAATTTGGTTTTTGAAATGTCTTCGTTGTCTTGTGTCGACGTTGTTCATGTAGTCTCGTTGCACATCGCTTTGTTTTGATTACAGATTGCTTGCTAGTTGTATTTAGCCGCTAATTGGACTAGACGGATGCTTGTCTCTTGATTTAACTAACCCCGAATCTTGTCAAACTCGGTCGCTACTTTTGTGATATGCATCGGATCACGACGCAAGAAAACAGGTTGAACCCTGAGTTATCCCCATGGATAGCTAGCGATCCATAGGCCATGGATTTCTAGCGACCCATGCCCTTAGGGGATATCCTTATCCTTTTTCCTTGGCTCTCTCTAACTCGTTGCTTCAGTCCTTCTGGTTGACTTCTGAGCTATTCTGACTCCACTAAGTTGTTCTGACTTCTCTTGGATCCTACTGGGTTAAAAACCCGGATAACATTTGCCCCCAGAGTATGGCTTTGTTGAAAACAAGGCGTGCTCTGGAAGTAATCGTTTTTAGTCTTTGCTTGTTGAATTTCAAGTAATCGTGTTAGAGTTTCATGAATGTGAACTAGGTTATGCTGCTGCTTGCTTTGTTTTGGTTTCGACCGCCATTGCTCGTCTTAATAGATCAAAATTTTCTTTGTAGCTTCTCAATATGTCTTGAAATGGTAGGTAAATGTCACTGGGAGAATTGGAGACAAATTGCATGCAACTACATGGATCGTTAGTGATCCATAAATGATGGATCGCTAGCTACCCGATGACTTAGAAGTTTATTAACATGTTTTCATTCCCTATATAAGCACCCTCGAGCCAATCCATTCACTTTTACCATTCGAGCCGAGTTTCTTCCTGCGATCCAACCTTTCACCTACGATTCGACCCATATTCTGATCGATTCGATCCATTGTCTTTGGCGATCCAACCTTGTCTAACCCCTATCGTGATTCCTTCTACGCTACCAATTCTAAAGCACTACCACCGCCATTTCGCTGTTGCTTTTAGTCGCTTTTGTCGCTGTCAACCAAACCTTAAGCTACCTGTTGAAGGAGGGTGAAGGCGGTGAATATGAAGTTGACATTCTCGGTCATTCTTCCTGTGCTGGTAATCTACTTGCCTCTCCCAAGTTCGAGAATTTTCATCTCACATCGCAAGAGCAGGACAAATTTAACGCTTTCATTTTTGATCTTATAGGTCCGTCTTCCTTACCTGTCGATCCGAGTGCTTCCTCGATGCCTGGACCTATTGCTATCTATACTGCTTCCGTGATCGTTTCTGAACCTGATCCGGTCGCCATGTCCGTGTCTGGTTCGCAGCTGGGGCCGGAATCTGAAAAGATCGCCACACTGCATGGTTTGGACGACCCGTCCATATGTTTAGCGGTTGATTTCACGGTGGCCGAAGCTCGGGAGCAAGAAACTCAGATTGAGCAGCCACGTAGATCTCAAGAACAAATGGTTGCAGTTAGAAGGAGAAGGTTGAAGCAATCAAGGCCTCTAAGAGCTGCTGTCGATCTCGGAAGCGCAAAACGAAGGGCGAGTCTTTTGGAAAGGTTATAGAGCAGGAAGAAGACATCAGCACCGAGGAGATCGTCGACATCACTAGCAGTGACACCACTCCCGTGGCGAAGCAAAAACTTCGAACAAAAGGCGGGAATGGGAGTGGTGGAAAGAAGCGCTGAAAAGCTCGGGTGGTAGCTGATTTGACTTTGATTTATTTTGCGATGCTTTCTTCAAGTGCACAGTTTGCACTTAGTGTTTTTGTTGTGCTGTCTGTATTCTTCTTTTTTTGGCCGACATTGTGTGGGTACGGCCCCTATGTTTTGACCTTGTATAAAAGAAAGTTATAAATAATACATTGTTGATACTTTAACTGTAGCTTTATTTATCTGCTCATATGTGTTTTGTGATTGTTTTGTTTACACTTATTTGCTTGTGTGTGTTCTGTGCACTTGCGCTTACTCTGTGTGCTTCCATTTCACTTTATCTAGTGCTGTGTTTACTGCCAAAATTCTTTGTCTGGAGTAACAGAACTTGTGGAATTTTGTTTTTTAAGTGTTTTTCTTTAAATATCGGTGTGTGCCCCCTAGTTCACAGGGCTGTTTGCTTCGAACAATTGACAAACGACCAGTAACTTATGGTTCAAATAGTTTGCATGCCAAAAACCCGAAAATTGACTAAGTCACAATTTGATTGTTTTCCTTTTACAATTTTTGCTACTTAAGTTTTTATGCGATTTTGGAAAGTATGTAACATATGCATGTTTAAAGCGCGCTGTTAGCACCAAAATTGGTCACTAACCTCGTAGAAGAAGATTGTGAAGAGATATAAGTGATGAAATCAAATTAAACAGAGAAGACAATGCTAATCTAAATGCAGAAAGTAAGAACACCAAATTTATAGTGGTTCAGCGTAATTGCCTACGTCCACTTTGAGGTTAAACTTTATTGATCTTCTTTATAGTTGATTACAAATACAATTCGTGAATCAAATGCTTGAATGAAGTTGTTAAGTAGAGAAGATGAGTCTTGAAAATGGCAGAGTCTCCCCGGTGTTTTCTCTCCAAAAAAGGATCCATTTCACTGTGACCCTGCCCCTCTATTTATAGGCAAAGATGGGCTGGACTTCCCAAGTGGGCTGATTGCCGAACGCTCCAGCCCGAGTACAGTGGTCGTCGTATGCCGAGCAAGGTTCGCCGAACGCTCTGCGCCGAACCATCCCTTCTATGCCGAACGGTATGTTGGTGTCGTGGGAAGTGTAGGATGGTTGTCTGTTGAGGCCGAACGCTCTGCGCCGAACCATCCCTTCTATGCCGAACGAGGTGGTTGATGTTTGGGAAGTGTAGGATGTTAGTCAGTTGAAGCCGAACGCTCTTCTTGACGCCGAATGCCCTTACGCCGAGTACTCCTGTACGCCGAACAGTCTCGTATGCCGAGCAGTCTTGACGCCGAGCACACTTGTCGCCGGGCACTCGTTGGATGTTGGGTGCCTCGCCGAACACTCCTGGCTATCAAGTGCCTCGCCGAACACCAGGGGATGCCGAGTACTCCTGTATGTCGAGCAGCCTTGACGCCGAGTACTCTGGTACGCCGAACAGTCTCGATGCCGGACACTAATGGATGCCGAGTACTATGCCGAGCACACTTGTCGCCGAGCACTCATGGATGTCAGTTGCTTCGCCGAACACTCCTGGATGGCCAGTCGCTCTCTGATGCCGAGCACTTATTGCCGAGTACTAGTTGCCTGGTCAAATCCCCAGGAAACACTTGCCCCCCAAAGTGTATTGCGTGGCCGAACGTGATGCGCTTTGAATCTGATACAACCTACCTCGGAGGTATCTTCTCGAGAATGCTAGCGAAGGAGGTGCAAGACGAACGAGATTTAGATGCCGAACGATACGCTCGAAGCCGAACGTACCTCGTGTGCCGAACGTCACACTGCTACGATGTCGAACCCTTCGGTGTTGACCGGTTCTACCGGGTATAGCCTCTTCAACTTCTACCTCCCTCTATATAACCAGGTCCTCGCCGTCTCTCTTCCCTTTACGCCTTCTCTTCAGCCATTCCTTAGAGACTTTCAACTCTTCCCATCCTACCAGATATAAAGCCTTTATAATCCATTCTCAACTTCGATCGTCGAATTAGGTATCCTTCCTCTAACAATTGCACTACTTCCATTTTAGGTTCATCGTGGTTTGCTCGTTTTGAGTTGTCTAATTGGGGATAGCTCCTCCATGCCGAACGATAGAAGGGTAGATGGGGTGTTGAACGGTGTAGTCTTTGTCGGGCGATCCGTCTCTGTCGTTCGGTGTGAATGGAGAAGGTGTAGGGTAGAGTTGAAATCGTGGCGGAGCACCACTTTTAGCCGAACGATGACATTAGTCGACCAATACGATTGATACGCCGAACACTGACTTTAGCCGAACAATATAATTGACATGCCGAACAATGACTTTAGCCAAACAACATAACTGACATGCCGAACGATGACTATAACTGACATGCCGAACGATGACTTTAGCCGAACAGTATAACTGACATGCCGAACGATGACTTTAGCCGAACAATATAACTGACATGCCGAACGATGACTTTAGCCGAACAGTATAACTGACATGCCGAACACTGACTTCAGCCGAACAACCCTTAGGTCGAACCATTACCTTAGTCAAACAAAGCAATTGCCGGACAATTCTTGGGCCGGATAATGTTTTTAGCCGGTCAATACAAATGCCGAACAACATTAAAAAATGCCGAACAGGATAGGTGTCTAACTACATTTTAAGCCGGTCACTTTAGAAATCATATGTCTTCTGAATCTGGGACTGTAATCTCCTCAAGGCGAGCTTTCTGAGACGGTCAGCGATGACGGTCTTCGAAGGCGATGATTCGAAGCTAAATATTACATCTTTAGAACCTTTAGATTCTTATTGCCTGCACACAATTGCTTGCACTAGTTCACACACCACACGGGGGGGAAAAATCGTGTTGCTAATTCTAACGTTCAACGTTTTTTAAGTATAGCTCTCTCAAGCATTTAGCCAGGTTCATTATTTATTCGAGATGTCGAGAAAATCTAGTTCTGCCACCATATCTGACAGGCCTGGGCCGTCAACAAGGCAAGGAGCCGTAGATGCTTCCAACCCGTCAATCTCTCCCGCCCATAACTTGGCGCCCGATGCTCTGGAGTCAACCATCTTACTAGACAATCCGATCGATTCTCAAGCCTCGAAGATCAACGAGGCCGCTCTGCGACGGATATGTTCCATTCACGGGATTCCCTTTGCTGATGTGTTAGTTCCTTCGAGACACGACCGCCCTCATCTGCCCCCAGTCGGGTACACAGCCTGCAACAAGTTCATGTGTTGGATGGGCAGCGTGCCTCCATTTAACTTATTTCTCCAGGATGTGCTGCAGTATATAGACATTGCTCCGTCGCAGCTGCACCCGAATGGCCATGCGTTCCTATATGGGACTTATTTACTTTTCATGGCCGTCTTCTCCAGACCTCCAACCCCCGGTGATATCCGATACATTTATATGTTCAAGAGACGGAAAGATAGCCCTTCCTTCATGTTCCTCGAGCCATACCACAAGTGCCAGATCTTGACAGGGGCCTGTAGCAAATTCGCCCTGTACAAACAGGAATGGTTCTATGTGCGATGCCCGTCTGGTTTTGCTAGGAGATGGGTTGAAGGCAGTAAGTCTCTCTGCTGAATCGTTATTCGTATTTAATGGGAGTCATGTTTTTTCTAACTCTTCATTTCATCTTTTCAGGTATTAACCCGCGTCCGGAAGGCCGAGGATATTCTGATGCTGTCGACGCGATTAGAGCTCTTCCGGCCGAGGATCGAGATATTCGAGCTATCATTTCAAATGAATCGCTGTCGGGGTTCGGCTTGCTAGCTCCTGATCGTCGGATCAGCCTTCCAGAAGGTGTTACAATTCCCAAACCTCCATCTGGTAAAGGGAAAAAACTTGTCGGCCCGTCGTCGCGTCGCGCTCCCGACACGCACGAAGAAGGCGAGCGCAAAGAGGATGATGCACCCAAAACTCAGGGCGAGAACGTGGGTCCCGCTTGGAATCCGGCAATCGAAGTTCAGGATATTGAGACGTCATCCTCCCCTTCGAAGGGAAAGAAAAAGCTGAAATATACGGTTCAAAAGGAGAAAGTTGGTGGCACCTCAAAATCTACGGCTACCCCTCCTGAGAAAGAGGCTTCTTCGCAGCATCTGGAAAGTTCTTTGAGGGGTCTCTCGAACCTCTCTATTCCCGAAGACATACTTAATTACGGGTTCGATGATCCTGAAGCTCTCAAATTCTCCTCGCCCGCTAGAGGCAATGTAGGAGTTCAACTCCCGGCTCAAAGAGACAATACTCCGATTAGCAAAGATAAACGAACGGGTCCGTCGGGGGGAACACTTAGGACACACACGCACATGCGCATTCCATAATATACTTCAAGTCTTTTTAATTCGTGAATTTTCCTTAACTCGTTGTTATCTCCCTTCTTTGCAGGTGATATGGGCCGCTCCCACGGACTTGATCGCCTTCAGGGGTCTTCTATATTCCATCACTCCGGACGGGATTCCGGTTCAGGCAGACGCCGGGACCGAAGTGATTATGAAGATAGGGACAATCGTCCGCGCGAGTCGTCTCACCGCAAGAAAGCACACTATCAATCTTCCCAGTCCCGCGATCTTCCTCCTACAACTGAGCCGGATAAAGAGAAGTCTTTGCAGAAGGGTTATCAGTCTAATGCTGCTCGAGAACAACATTCCAGTTCATCGAGTACGAGGCAAGTTCGAGAGCCGCGTAAAAGAACGGAATTCTCTAAGCCTCCTCCTGCTCCTACCGTGGACCCAACTGTTGCGGAAAAGATGGTCGACCTTAAGGCCAAGTTTCCGAAAATTTGTTTTGACGGTTTGAAATTCCTCCCGGCCATCCATCACATTCCTGGGCACGTGAAGCAAAGTGCCATTGCCTGCAACAATGACGTCTATGTTCAACATGACGCATTCGTGCACTTGGTGGAGAAGATCTCAGAAGTATCTGTCGAGCGTCAACACAAGATTGACCGTCTGAATCTGGAGGCTGACAGCGATAAGAAAATCATCAAACTCCAAGACGAAGAACTCGCCTCTTATAAGTCAAAGCTAGAAGCCGCTGAACAAGGTGCAAAAGATACTGCTGAGGCAGTTACTCGCTTAGAGGTGGCTCACAAAAAGGAGCTTGACGAAGCAGTTCAGCGCAGCGGCGCCCTTGCCCTAGAAAAAGACTCTGTCCAAAAAGAAAGGGACGCGCTCGCTACTCAAGTCAAAGAGCTGAAAGAACAACTCTCCAAGGAGAAAGAAGACAAAATAGCCGCTCAGGAAGAATCACGGCGGTATTGTGATGAGATTGTTGCTACCCGACTCCTGAAGGCAAAGCTCGACGGTGAACTTGCCGGGGTCGAGAAAATGAAGGATGAGGCCCGTGAGGAGGGCAAAAGAATGGCTATGGAGGAGCTTGATTCTCGCCTTGAGGCGGCCACAGAGGCCGGCAGGGAAGAGGTCAAAAGTATGTTTGACCCGTTGATCGCCGAGTACGGAGCCCGCGTCCTTATGCACCGCGACCTAACATTCTTGGGCGACGGCTACCACGAATCCCTGGCTGAGGCATGGGAAACTCTGATAAAGATAAAGAAAGTCGAGTCAGGCTTCGAAGAAATCGACGAGGATGCATTGGTGAAGGAGTTCCTGAGGGGGAATGAGCCATCGGATTTATCCGCAGCATTGGCTCTTTATGGCAAAGGCTCTTCCCCTTCGAAAGAGAAGAATGACGAGGCTGGCCCGTCAGAGGCCGACGCTACTACTCCTCACATCGCCGCTCCTTATGCTGCTCAATCGGCCGGTCGGTCGACGCTTGATCCATTCGAGCAGCATGCCAGTTATGATCCCGAAGATCCCGGGCTCGGCGTTCATGTGCTGTCACCTATCCTGGAGGGTGAAACCCCGCGCGCCACCGATAGCCAACCGGATCCTGGTAGGAAATTCTTCTTTCTCTAGAAGTCGAAGAGATCCCGTCATTTTTCAGCAGTGGTTATTCGTTCTAATGCCCACTTCTTATATTTTCGTGCAGGTCGTTCTGACACCGAGCTAACTCCGAGGAGCGATGACGCCAAGGAGGAAGCGGGGAAAACAAGCGACGTGGCTCACGCAGGGGTAACTCTCGGCCCAGACGCTCAAGTGATCGGGGCGCTTGATGATGACAAACTTGATACTTCGTCTCCTGCCGAAGGAAGCGACGAAGTTAAAATCAATGGCGCCTCTGAACATACTTCAGAGATGAGCATGAAGGATCGTCTCGCCGACGAGGAGAAGAGAAAGGTCAAAGTCAAAGTTGAATCTGAAGTCCTGGAACTCACTGACCCGCGGAACAGACCTCTGAAAATCATTCTCCCGGGCAGGTCCAAACCACTAGATGTTCCGTCCCCTACTCCTGACTCCGTCTCTCTAGCAAGCAAAAAGTCCAAGAAAAAACGCGAGGGAGAGGAGTCGTCGGAAACACCCAAGGCAGACAAGAAGAAGAAGTCGAAGAAATGATCGATGCACTTGTTCAACAAGTTTTTGCTTAAGTTTGTAATTGTTTCTATCTTCCATAACTTGTAGTTTGTATAGGCCCGAATTTTGTAGGACTTGTATCCCCATTTTGGACTTATCGAATAAAATTTTAGTTTCTTCTTGTTCGAATGATTCTCTTGTCTTTATTTGGTTTGCTGACACTGTGCTCCGAGGACTTGGAGACTTGAGACTGTTCATACTCTAGTCCGCGCTCTGGGGACTCAGAGTACCCCACTCCGCACTCTGGGGATTCGGAGATTGGAAATCGTTCATACTCTAGTCCGCGCTCTGGGGACTTAGAGTACTCCGCTCCGCACTTTGGGGATTCGGAGATTGGAAATCGTTCATACTCTAGTCCGCGCTCTGGGGACTTAGAGTACTCCGCTCCGCACTCTGGGGATTCGGAGATTGGAAGTCGTTTATACTCTAGTCCGCGCTCTGGGGACTTAGAGTACTCCGCTCCGCACTCTGGGGATTCGGAGATTGGAAGTCGTTTATACTCTAGTCCGTGCTCTGGGGACTTAGAGTACTCCGCTCCGCACTCTGGGGATTCGGAGATTGGAAGTCGTTTATACTCTAGTCCGCGTTCTGGGGACTTAGAGTACTCCGCTCCGCACTCTAGGGATTCAGAGATTGGAAGTCGTTTATACTCTAGTCCACGCTCTGGGGACTTAGAGTACTCCGCTCCGCACTCTGGGGATTCGGAGATTGGAAGTCGTTTATACTCCAGTCCGCGCTCTGGGGACTTAGAGTACTCCGCTCCGCACTCTGGGGATTCGGAGATTGGAAGTCGTTTATACTCTAGTCCGCGTTCTGGGGACTTAGAGTACTCCGCTCCGCACTCTGGGGATTCGGAGATTGGAAGTCGTTTATACTCTAGTCCGCGTTCTGGGGACTTAGAGTACTCCGCTCCGCACTCTGGGGATTCGGAGATTTGGAATCGTTCATACTCTAGTCCGCGTTCTGGGGACTTAGAGTACTCCGCTCCGCACTCTGGGGATTCGGAGATTGGAAGTCGTTTATACTCTAGTCCGCGCTCTGGGGATTCGGAGATTTGGAATCGTTCATACTCTAGTCCGCACTCTGGGGACTTAGAGTATTCCGCTCCGCACTTTGGGGATTCGGAGATTTGGGATCGTTCGTACGAGTCTGTATGTCGCGCAGAAATAATGTAATTTATCATCCAATTAAGAGATATAGAAACTTCATAGAAAATGTGGCTTCAAGCCTTTATTAATGAAAATCAACTAAATTGCTCGATTACAACTTTAAAAGGAAACTAATTTATTATTGAATGGAAACATGCAGGAAACAATAGTGCCTATAACAAGAAAGGGAAACATGCTAAATGTAATAGTGCCGCAAATGTTCACTGTTCCATGCTCGGGGGAGTGTCGCGCCATCAACGGTCGCTAGCTTGAATGTTCCTTCTCCAAGCTTCCGTTCAATGGCGTATGGACCTTCCCAGCTGGGATTCATGCGTGATGGTACCGGGAAGACTCGTTTCAGAACGAGATCTCCCACATCAAAGATTCTTGGGCGGACTCTGCCGTCATAGTAACGCTTGACTCGATGTCTGTGCGCCGCCGCCCTTAATTCAGCTTCTTCCCGTTTTTCATCGATGCAGTCCAGTGACTCCAGCAAGAGGTTTTGGTTCGTCTTGGGATCGTAGTACGTCACTCGGTGCGATGGAACTTCAAGTTCCACGGGTATAACGACTTCAGAGCCGTATGCCAAGGCGAACGGAGTGTGGCCGGTTGCAGACTTGTGGGTAGTTCTATACGCCCATAATGCTGTTGGGAGTTCATCTACCCATTTGCCTCCAACCTTCTCCAGACGCTTCTTTAGTATGGACTTGATTATTTTGTTAACGGCCTCGACTTGTCCGTTAGCTTTTGGGTCTGCAACGGCGGCGAACTTTTTCTCGATGCCGTACTTTAAACAGAACTCTTTGAACTCTCTACTTTCGAATTGCGTTCCGTTGTCTGTAATGATGGTGCGTGGAAGGCCAAAGCGGCATATAATGTTTCGTACAACGAAGTTAATGACCTTCTTAGAGGTGATAGTGGCCAAAGGTTCTGCCTCAGCCCATTTCGTGAAATAGTCGACTGCAACTATTGCGTATTTCGCACCACTTTTGGATAGAGGCAAAGAGCCGATTATGTCGATTCCCCAGATCGCAAATGGCCAAGGACTGATCATTTGTGTGAGTTCCGTTGACGGAGCCCTCGGGATTTTTGCATATCTTTGACACTTGTCGCATTTTCTTGCGTAGTCTGCGGCATCTCGGTTTACGGTGGGCCAGTAATATCCATAGCGGAGGATCTTCTTCGCTAGCGTTTGCCCCCCAGTATGGTCGCCACATTCCCCTTCGTGAACTTCCCTCAAGACTCGCTTTGTTTCATCAGGAGCGATGCACCGTAACAATGGGACTGAGAATCCTTTCCGGTACATGGATCCACCCTGCATTATGTACCGCGCAGCCTTTCGAAGGACCTGTCGTCTTTCGCTTCTTTTTTCTGGTAAAGCCCCGGTTGTCAGGTACAGTTTGAATGGGGTTATCCACGAGTCCTTCTCGATCTCTGTTTCCAACACGTGATCGATTTTCATCTCGTCTACGCTCGGGGCATGCAAGACTTCAATGGGATACAATCCCATTTGTTAAGCATCGTTGGTACTTGCGAACTTAGCCAACAAGTCGGCTTCTTTGTTCTGTTCTCGTGGGATATGTGAAATGTCATAACGCTCAAGATTTGATAGTAGTTCTTGAACCTGAACGAGGTACGGAGCAAGCTTTCGTCCTTTTGCTTGGTAGTCTCCTCGTACTTGGTAAACCACTAACTGCGAGTCACAAAAGATTTCGACTGATTCGATCCCGAGTTCTTTGATGAGCTTCAAGCTAGCGATCAGTGCTTCATATTCAACTTCGTTGTTCGTAGCCGGGAAATCGAGCTTCAGGGCATAACAGATTGATCGGTTTTCCGGAGTTATAAGAACTACGCCCACGCCGGAGCAATGGTCGTTTGATGCACTGTCAGTGTATAATTTCCATCGAATGGGGGGAATGATGTCGTGATCGTCCGGTTTGATGGGTATGGTAAATTCTGCGATGAAGTCTGCTAACGCTTGCCCTCGGATGGCTCTCCGTGGTAAGTACGCGATATCGAATTGGCTCAACTCGATGTTCCATTTTAGCAATCTTCCAGAAGTTTCCGGTCGTTGAAGTACCTGCCTCAGGGTTTGATCGGTATAAACGCCGATTGAATGCGCTTGAAAGTATGGGCGCAGCTTGCGTGATGCAATCACCAAGCAATAAGCCAATTTCTCGATTTTAGGGTAATTCTTCTCTGCCCCCGTTAAACGCTTGCTAACATAATATACCGGCTTCTGGACTCGATCCTCCTCACGAACCAAAGCTGCGCTTATCGCATGAGGGGATATAGCCAAGTAAACGTACAGCATCTCATGGTCAACTAGTTTAGATAGCATTGGTGGGCTCTCCAGATGCCTTACCAGGTTCTGGAATGCTTCCTCGCAGCTAGACGTCCATTCAAAATTCCTCTTTCCTTTCTTTATTATGTCAAAGAACGGGATGCACTTGTCAGTTGCCTTGGATATAAATCGACTCAGCGCAGCTACTTTTCCGTTCAAGCTCTGTACCTGCTTTATAGTCCTGGGCGCTTGTACATCTCGAATGGCTTGGATCTTTTCTGGGTTGGCTTCGATTCCCCTAGCGTTGACGATGAATCCTAAAAACTTCCCTGATGCAACGCCGAAAGAACACTTCAGCGGGTTGATCTTCATTCCATAGAACCTGAGTATGTTAAACATTTCAGCTAAGTCTTGAATGTGGTCGTTGGACCGTCGTGACTTCACGAGCATGTCATCCACATAGACTTCCATGGTTTTGCCCAGTTGGTCCTTGAACATTCGATTCACCAGACGTTGGTAAGTTGCTCCAGCATTCTTCAATCCAAAGGGCATCACTACATAGCAATACAGCCCGACATTTGTAACGAAGCTGGTGTGTTCTTGGTCCAGAATATGCATTGGGATTTGGTTGTATCCTGAGTACGCATCCATGAATGACAATAATTCGTGTCCTGCTGTGGAATCGACCAACTGATCGATCCTAGGCAACGGGAAACTGTCCTTAGGGCATGCTTTGTTCAAGTCGGAATAATCTACGCAAGTCCTCCATTTCCCATTCGCCTTCTTTACTAGCACGGGGTTGGAGACCCACTCCGGGTAGAGGGCGTCGCGGACGAACCCATTTGCTTTGAGTTTGTCCACCTCCTCTCCAAGAGCGGCGGATCTCTCCGGATCCATTCCTCTCCTTTTTTGTTTGACTGGGACGTATTTCGGGTCTATGTTCAACATATGACTCGTGATGGCGGGAGAAATCCCACACATATCAGAATGCGTCCAGGCAAAAACATCAAGGTTTGCCCGGAGGAAGTCGCTAAGGTCTTCAGTCATTGCGGGGCCTAACTGTGATCCGATCTTCAGTATTCGCGAAGGGTCGTTACGGCTAACTGAGATGTCAATTGTTAATTCAGCCGGTGCCGCCTTCTCTTCCCTGGGTTTCTCATCGTCGTCTCTCGGATCTATATCTCCGTAGATCCGAGAACTATGCCCGAGCCAGGGCTCGGGCACTACTTGTCAATTATTCGAATTGAGGATGCGGACGGGATTGTCCGCAACCTTTCCTTTCTCCCTCCGGTGGGCCTCTCGGAGCTCGGCCACATAACAAGAACGACCAGCTGCTTGGTCACCATGAACAATGCCTACTCCTTTGTCAGTCGGAAACTTTAAAGTCAAACACCACGGGGCTAGTGCCGCCCTAAATTCAGCCAGGGCCGGCCGACCCAAGAAAACATTATACGGAGAGTCCACATCCAAAACTACAAAGGGTAGAATTCGTACCCTTCGACGCTCGCCTTGTCCCAGTTCAACCGGTAACTCGACATATCCTACCGCATCAGTCGCAGCGCCGTTAAAGCCGTGGATACGAGCTTTGGATGGTTTCAAGTCTTTTGTCTCTAGCTTCATCTGATCATAGGCCTTCTTGAAGATGATGTTGACTGAACTTCCACAATCAATCAAAATTCTTTTTACATATGCTGGTCCGATCGTTGCAGATATGACCATGGGATCGATGGTCGGAGCCTCTACCTGATCAGCGTCTCTGTTCCTGAACACAATATCGTCTGTCATCACGCGCTGCTGCTTAGCAGGGGCCCCGTCCTCTACGTTCGAACAGCACTCAAAATCTGCATGCTTCAAGGAGCTTGCATATCGTTCCATCTCTTGCCAGTTCTTATCTGCGGGATGAGGTCCGCCGATAATTGTATTTATAACCAGTCTTCCAACAGTCCGGGCAGGTTCCTCAGGATGACGTGGAGCTGGTGCACGACCTGGGTTGGACGTTCCCTGTCCTCCTTCCTGTGGATCCTTTACAAATTCTTGCAACTTCTTTTGTCTGATCAATTTCTCGATAGCGTCATGCAGGTGTCTGCATTCTTCCGTGTTGTGTCCATAAGTTTCATGGAAGCGGCAATATTTCCCAGTCCGTTTCTGTTCTTCAGTTGATTCTTTCGGACGTGGTTTTCTGTACTGAAAAGTATTGCAGGTGGATAGGTAAATGTTCTCAAGTGGGGCGTTTAGCGGAGTGTACTCGCTGTAGCTTGGAATTCTCGACTTCCACTTTCCCGCTTCTTTCCTCTTTCCTTGACTTCTTCCTCCGGACTCTTTGGGCTGCACAGGCTTACTCTGGACATTGACTTGGACCTTTCCCGAATTGTCTCCAGATTGCCTCACAACAATGTTGCTCTTGGTTGACTCTTGGGCAGGTCCCGGTGCCTTATCTCGTCGTACCCACCTAGCTTCCTCTCTTCTTATGAACTGGTGTGCCTTGGAGTAGAAACGCTCTAGCGTAGCCGGAGGTTTTCCTGCCAGCCAGTCTCCAAATTCAGAATCCGGATCTACACCTCTCATTACAGCCATTAGGATTGCATGGTCGTTGGGATTACTGACTTCAGTTGCCGCAACGTGGAATCTTTGTAAGTACTCCTTCAGCGAATCTCCGGGATTCTGGATTACACTCGACAGAGACATCACGTCCTTCGGGCGTGTAGTGTGTATCCTGAATTGCTCAATAAACTTCTTTGCCAACTCCTCGAAATTTGATACGGATCGCGGAGGAAGTCGGGTGAACCACATAGTAGCGATTCCAGATAGAGTAATCGGAAAGCACCTACACTTGGTGGGATCATTTGCTCTGGCTGAATCCATCATCCATTCATATCTCATTACATGTTGTCTGGGGTCAGTCTTTCCTTCGTATGCAGGAATGGTTGGCATGCTAAACTTCTTGGGGTAGGCCGCTTGCAGCACAACATCCGTGAACGGAGTATGACTTCTTGACACTCCCCAGTCGTCATTTGATAGGCCCTGATTTTCTTTCATCAGTTGCCTGATCATGGCTGTCAGATCGGGTGTCTGTATGGAAGCTGGGAGGTTGGAGTCAGTTCTACGCGCCTGTCCATGCTGATGCCTCCTTTCCTGGCGATCTGCCAATCGTGCGTCGTGAGGTTCAACATTGTTAGCATTTTGATGATCTGGAGCTCCATCCTCCATCTGTATTCCGGTTCGGAAGCTTCCAGTTCTGGCTTGGTCGCGATCTCCAGCTGTTCGAACAGCAGCATCCGCTCTTGCAGCTTCAGTCTTACGGCGTCTACGCCTGGGTGGTTCATCAGAAGAAGTAGAGCTGTCAGATGAGGAATAAGCAGCTGGATTGCCCCCAGCATTCTGTTGCTGCTGTTGAGTGAGTTGTGCCATCAGGTTGGCATTAGCTTGCATCTGTTCTCCCAGTTGTCTCCTGCTTTCCCTAAGTTCTCTCATCAAGTCATTGAACTCTACTCTGGTGACAACTGGAGTCTGTTCTTGAGCGGCAATCCCTGCACTCGGGATCGTAGGTTGATTGCTAGGTCCTGCTTGTTGCACGCTAGTAGTCTCTCGGGCATCCGCATTAAGAGAAGCTGACCTGGTACGTGGTCTCGCCATTGTAGAGTTATTGGTATGAACTCTGAGTAGAATCAACGGATGTCCTACCAGTAAGTCGGATCTTCTTTGGGGGATTTGTTCAATCCAGTAGCTTCAAAGCAGATCCTTGAGGTCTGAGAATTCGATTCTCAGTGAAAGCACCAAAGTGTTAGCACCAAAATTGGTCACTAACCTCGTAGAAGAAGATTGTGAAGAGATATAAGTGATGAAATCAAATTAAACAGAGAAGACAATGCTAATCTAAATGCAGAAAATAAGAACACCAAATTTATAGTGGTTCGGCGTAATTGCCTACGTCCACTTTGAGGTTAAACTTTATTGATCTTCTTTATAGTTGATTACAAATACAATTCGTGAATCAAATGCTTGAATGAAGTTGTTAAGTAGAGAAGATGAGTCTTGAAAATGGCAGAGTCTCCCCGGTGTTTTCTCTCCAAAAAAGGATCCATTTCACTGTGACCCTGCCCCTCTATTTATAGGCAAAGATGGGCTGGACTTCCCAAGTGGGCTGATTGCCGAACGCTCCAGCCCGAGTACAGTGGTCGTCGTATGCCGAGCAAGGTTCGCCGAACGCTCTGCGCCGAACCATCCCTTCTATGTCGAACGGTATGTTGGTGTCGTGGGAAGTGTAGGATGGTTGTCTGTTGAGGCCGAACGCTCTGCGCCGAACCATCCCTTCTATGCCGAACGAGGTGGTTGATGTTTGGGAAGTGTAGGATGTTAGTCAGTTGAAGCCGAACGCTCTTCTTGACGCCAAATGCCCTTACGCCGAGTACTCCTGTACGCCGAACAGTCTCGTATGCCGAGCAGTCTTGACGCCGAGCACACTTGTCGCCGGGCACTCGTTGGATGTTGGGTGCCTCGCCGAACACTCCTGGCTATCAAGTGCCTCGCCGAACACCAGGGGATGCCGAGTACTCCTGTATGCCGAGCAGCCTTGACGCCGAGTACTCTGGTACGCCGAACAGTCTCGATGCCGGACACTAATGGATGCCGAGTACTATGCCGAGCACACTTATCGCCGAGCACTCATGGATGTCAGTTGCTTCGCCGAACACTCCTGGATGGCCAGTCGCTCTCTGATGCCGAGCACTTATTGCCGAGTACTAGTTGCCTGGTCAAATCCCCAGGAAACACGCGCACAAAGATGTAAATTTAGTGTAGAACATACAGTCATGAGATTAACTATTAGAAAATTTATAAGCATACAGTTACGAGATTAACTTGATGAATAATCTTTGCAAATTTTTGGAAATTAAACCAGTTGTCACTTCTCAAAAGCGTGAGTTGGTCCTTTTGAGTATCATTTCTTCAGATATTTTGCAATCCTCAAATATGTAATTCATTGCTTAGGGCATCCACATCATACGAGTTAACTGTAGACAGTCAAATGTTATTCACGTTAAATGTTATAGTTTATCATAGGGTGTCAGCAATTGGAGTTTTCTACTGGTTCGTAGCACTCCGATTTTGTTGGAATCGCGCCTGTTACTCTCGGTTACAGGGGTGGTTCGATATTTGCAACTCCTGTGATAGATGAGTTTCCCGGTATTGCCAGGGCAATTCCGACACTTAAAATACTTCTCAAAGTTGCCAATCTTCATGCAACGTGAGGAGTTTATGTTTTAAGAGCACGATTTCATGGCTCGAAGAGTTAATGTGCGGCTTTTGATACTCCTCAACATTGCCTATCTTCGGGCAGCGCGAGGAGTTTGTGTTTTTAGAGTTAGTGCGCGGCTTATAAAGTGCATGGCTTTTGATACTTCTTAGCGTTGCCTATCTTCGGGCAGTGCGAGGAGTTTATGTTTTAAGGGTTAGTGCGCGGCTTATGAAGTGCGCGGCTTTTGATACTTCTCAGCATTGCCTATCTTCGGGAAATGCAAGGAGTTTATGTCTTAAGAGTTAGTGCGCGGCTTATGGGATGCGCAACTTTTTCATTTTAGACTTCCCAATGTTGCCGGGGCAACACTGGTTCTTAAAAGGCGGGGATCGAGTTCCGCCGATCCAACGGTTTGAGTCGATTTGCTTCCGACAAACCGGCAGGTAAGTGGAGCGTACTTAGGGGTGATTCCACTTTCTGAAGTAGCAATTGTATGGTTTCGAGTCGGTTTGACCCCAACGACTCAGCAGGTTACTATTAAGAACACAATTTCATTAGTTCAAAAAGCGAATCAATTTTATTAATAGAAGTTGTGCAAGTTTTTGCCTATTTACAATGCTCCCGGCATCTTGGGATGGCTTATTTGCTGAAAAATAGAAAGTACATAAGGTAATTTTCAGGTGAAGTAGCGGCGCAGCGATTCGCTGTTCCATGCCTTGGGAATTTGGACCCCGTCGACAGTTGAGAATTTGAAATTTCCGTCCCTTAGCTTTTGATTGATCACATATGGCCCTTACCAGTTTGGTTCGAAGGTTCCCGGAATGGGATAGATCCGTTTGAGGATGAGATCTTCCACCTCGAAGGTTTGGTTGTGAACCTTTGAGTTGAAGTATTGTGCGACCCTTTTTTAGCGGGCGACGGTCCTTAATTCGGCTTCTTCCCTCCTTCCGTCAATCATATCCAGTGATTCGAGTAGGAGGTGCTCATTTTGCTTCTGATTAAAGTTTTGCCTTCGGTGAGAGGGGACTTCTAGTTCGACGGGAATCATTTCTTCTGAGCCATATGCCAAGGCGACTGGAGTGTGTCCAGTTGTTGCTTTGTGAGTTGTCCTATAAGCCTATAGTGCGAGTGGAAGTTCATCAATCCAGTTTCCTTTTGCTTTAGTTAGTTTGTTTTTTATAGTGCACTTGATGATCTTGTTGATTGCTTCCACTTGCCCGTTTGCTTGTGGATGAGCAACTGCGGAGAAGCTCTTCTCAATTCGGGAGTGTTTGCAGAAGTCTTTGAACTCAAGGCTTTAGAATTGGGTCCCGTTATCAATAATAATTTTTTGTAGCACACCAAACCCACAAATAATGTTTTTGGTAACAAAATTAATAATCTTTGTAGTAATGGTGGCCAGCGGTTTCGCTATGGCCCATTTTGTAATAGGCCTGTCAACGGATGCTTTCGGATGCAGATAGTGCCATATCCGCATCCGCTTCTGAAATCATTTTCGGATATCAGATATCCGCATCCGCGGATACGGACGAATATCAGATAATTATCCTATCCGCTAACGGTCGATAAATCAAGAATTATAAAAAGAAAATTTTAATTTAACATGAATATTTTTCAATCCCATTGATTATAAAAGTGTTAAAAATTAAAAAATATGATAATAATAAATAGTTTCGAGCAGCTAAAAAGCATTTAGTGCATATAATGTAAACTACTAACATAATAAAATAAGAAACAAATATCTTTCACTACACTAAAGTACACATAATTTGAACTATAATCTTGACAAAAACCGGATGGATAATTTTCAAATACGGATGTCTTTCATATCCGCATCCGCATCCGTTTTTTCCGGATATCGGATATTTATCCGCTTTGCGGATGCGGATGAATTTCAAATTTTTTGGGTATCCATTGATAGCCCTATTTCGTGAAATAGTCAATAGCAACTATATCGTATTTGGCCCCTCCTTTTGCTATTGGCAATACACCAATCAGTTCGATTCCCCATATTGCAAATGGCCACGGGATAATCATCTGCGTTAGCTCTGTTGATGGAGTTCTTTAATTTTGCTGAATCTTTGGCAATGATCACATCTTCTGGCGTAGTCTGCAGCATCGCGGTTTATTGTTGGCCAGAAGTACCTGTACCGAAGAACATTCTTTGCAAGGGTTTGACCTCCGGTATGGTCTCCGCATTCGCCTTCGTGCACTTCCTTCTGGATTCACCGAGCTTTGTCGTCGGTTACACATATAAGAAGGGGGGTTGAGAATCCTCTTCGGTAAAGTATCCCATCCTATACTACGAATCATGGTGCTTTCCAGAGGAGCCTTTTCCATTGATTCCATTCAATTGGAAGGGCCCCTGTAAGTAAATAGCTCTTGATTGGCATCATCCATGTTTCCGGTTCAGCGGTGGTCCCGAGTATCCAGTCGATGTCCATTTCGTCTATGCTTGGTGCAATCAGAGTCTCAATCGGGACTAGTCCCAATGATTGAGCTTCTCTAGAGCTTTCCAATTTAGCTAAGTAGTCAGCCTTGGTGTTCTGCTCCCGCAGGATATGAGTTATGGTATAATGTTCGATGTCGCTAAGCAACTCTTGTACTTTAGACAAATATGGTGCAAGGTTCTCCCCTCGAGCCTAGTACTCGCCCTTTACTTGGCAGACGACTAGCTGGGAGTCACAGTAGATGTGGATGGATTTTATTCCAAGTTCCTTCACAATTCTCAACCCTGCTATTAATACTTCGTATTCTGCTTCATTATTTGTTGTAGGAAATTCCAAGCATAAAGTGTAGCAAATGGCTCGTCCTTCGGGGGTTTCAAGCACTACTCCTGCTCCCGAACAGAGGTGGTTAGATGCGCCATCAACAAAGAGTTTCCATTGCGTCTCCACTTCCGATGGTATTTCTTCTTCGTCATCCCTTGTAGTAAACTCGACGATGAAATCTACTAGCACTTGCCCATTGATCGCATTTCTCGGATGGTAAGTAATATCATATTGGCTTAGTTCGATGTTCCGCTTAAGAAGTCATATAGAAGTTTTGGGTTGGTATAGTACTTATTTCAGAGGTTGATCAGTCGGTACTTTGATTGGATGCGCTTGAAAATACGGTCGTAGCTTCCTAGACGCGATCAGGAGGCAATACGCTAGCTTTTCCAGCTTTGGGTAATTTTTCTTGGCTCCAGTAAACAGCTTGCTAATGCAGTATACGGGTCATTGGATTTTCGCTTCTTCACGCACTAGGGCAGCACTTAAAGCATGAGGTGAGACTACTAGGTAAATGAATAGGTCTTCTCCGTCCACTGGCTGACAGGATTGGCGGAGCTTCCATGTGTCATAGCAATTCTTTAAATGCAGTTTGACATGCCGCATTCCATTCAAAGTTTTTCTTTCCTTTCTTCAACGCATCAAAAAACGTATGCACTTGTCGGTGGCTTTCGAGATAAATCGGCTTAAAGCTGCGACCTTCTCATTCAAGCTTTGTAATTCTCTCTTATTCTTCAGAGCTTGGACTTTTCACAAGGCCGTTATTTGCTCTGGGTTGGCTTTGATGCCCCTGGCGCTCATGATGAATCCTAAGAATTTTCCAAAGGCTACTCCGAAGTGGCATTTAAGTGGATTGAGCTTCCTTCCATACTTACGGAGTATTTCGAACATTTCTATGAGATTATCCAGATGGTTGGCAGCTACTCGTGATTTAACCAACATGTCGTCCATGTAAACCTCCATAGTTTTGCCGATTTGGCTCTTGAACATGGTATTTACCAACCTTTGATAAGTTTCCCCGGCCTTCTTCAAACCGAATGGCATCACCCTATAGTAGTATAGTCCCAGATCGATGATGAAGCTAGTGTTCTCTTGATCAGAATCCTGCATTAGGATCTGGTTGTACCCGGAGTATGCGTTCATGAATGATAGCAGTTCATGACCTGTTGTTCCATCCACAAGTTGGTTTATTCTGGGAAGAGGGAAGCTGTCTTTCGGGCAAGCTTTATTTAAGTCCGAGTAATCGATACAAGTTCGCCACTTCCTATTGGACTTTTTAACTAAGACCGGGTTAGATACCAATTCAGGATAAGTTGCATCACGGATAAAACCGTTAGCCGTTAACTTGTCCACCTTTTCTCTTAACGCCTTTGACCATTCAGGACCCAGGCTGCGCCTATTTTTCCCTACTGGTGTGAACTTGGGGTCAATCTTGAGCGCGAGGCATACGATATCTGGCGACACCACACACATATCGGTATGTGTCCATGCGAACACATCCAAGTTGGCATGAAGAAATTTAGTGAGTTTCAATCGCATCTTGTTTCCAAGATGCGATCCAATTTTCAAGACTTTTGTTGGGTCATCCATAATGACCGGGACAGACACCGTCAATTCTCCCAGTGCTGCCCATTCCTTCCCTGAACTCCTCTTTTTAGGGTCCAAAGCCTTGTCGAATTGGCTATGGTCCCCAAGCCAGAGGTGGCTCTGTAGTTGCTATTTAGAAGGTTAACGGATGTGGAGAGTTCTCCCCGAATCCTTCCCCTTTTCCCTTTTCTGGATTCACGTAACTCTACAATGTAACAATCTCTAGCGGCACATCGATATCCTTTGACCACTCCGATTCCGTTTGCAGTTGAGAACTTCATTATAAGTCACCATTGGGCTAGAGCGACTTTGAAATCAGCTAAGGCAGGTCATTCGAAGAAGGCGTTATATGCAGAAGTTTCGTCCATAATTACGAAGATCTGAACGAGGGTAACTCTTCGATCACCCTCTCCAAGCTCCACTAGTATGACAATTGTCCCTACGAGTTGTTTGGGTTCGCCAATGAACCCTTGGATTTTTGTTTGGCATGTAGGCACGCTTTTCATGCCGATCTTCATTTAGTCAAAGGTATGTTTGAAAAGTATGTTGACAGAACTGCCGCTATCGACCAATACCCGTCGGACCACGGCGGGTCCGATTCCTACTATTACCACCATCAGGTTGAGAGTCGGAGCTTTGTGTTAGAATCTCGATTTTAATCGTTTTGATTGTGACAACTATATAAATCAATTTTTGTGTGTACTAATCACTTATGCAGGAGATTCGTATTCAGAATATTTTGAAGCTGATAGTCTTTTGTTTAGAGTCTATATACTATTTAGAAATATGTTAAAATCTCTCCTGAATGGTATATATATATATAAACATACACACACATGCTCAAACATGCACAAAAGGCTAAAAACAGCCGGCTGAATGGACTCATTCAGCCGTCTGTTTGCTGAAACAATTTTATTGTTACACAATATTCAGCTGGCTGAATGAGTTATTTTAGTCGGCTGTTTTAGGCCAAAATTTGCTTATTTCTTTGCTGTCTTCGATTTTAACTAATTCAGAAGGCTGAATTATTATTTTAGCCGACTGAATATTTTCAACAGCTATTTTATGAAAAGACACTTCTCTTCATCGAAGAGAAACTTCTTCAAATCAACAGTTGCACCTGTTCAATATTATCCTTCATGAATAATTGCAACTATTTAATCTCTATAAATAGATTTCAGAATTCAAAAAAAAACAAGAAACTAATTTTAATATTCTTGAATTCTTATCTCTTATTCTCTATTTTCAAACTGCACTCAAACTACATACATTCTCTGATTGTTGATCATTCTATCTTCCGCAATTCTCAAAGCACATTACATTATATATCATATAGGAGAAGATTATAGGAAGATTGTACTTAATTGACTTATCAGTGCTATTTAGAGAGCATACTACAGTCAGATACTTTTGTTATTTGTAAAGAAGTCCTGTTCAGTTGCTCAAGCAGTAGTAGTCCTATTCGGTTGCTTAGGCGGTAGAAGTCCTGTTCGGTTGTTCAGGCGGTGTAAACCTATTCCTCCAGGTTAAGTGAGGGTTTCTAGTTTAATTCCAAAAGGAGTGTGGGACTGGACGTAGAATGGGAGTTCGAACCAGTATAAAAATCTCTGGTGTCATTTACTTTACGGCTTTGATTTTTTTTCCGTACAAGTAGTTTATAAATTCATCCATATTACACGATCCTATAGCACAGCCACTTTCATTTGGTATTAGAGCAAGGCAATCATATAACCGTAACATAGTTATCTGATATATTTTTAATATGGAAAACAACACCAGCACTGTTGCTAACACTACCTTTTTAGAAGGTCAATCTACTGCACGACAACCTCTATTTAATGGAATGAACTATAACTATTGAGCTACTCGAATGAGAATCTATATACAAGCAAGTAGTTATGAAACTTGGAACATTATGCAATCTGAATATACTATTCCTACTACTGAATATTCAACATGATCTAACACACAAAAATTAGACGCTACTGTAAATGCTAAAGCAATGAATATGTTATATTGTGCATTAGACAAAATTGAGTTTAATAGAATAAGCATGTGTAAAACTGCTCATGAAATCTGGCGTACACTTAAAATTACACATGAGGGTACTAACAAAGTCAAGCAAAGTAAAATATCTATGCTCAAAAATCAGTTCTAGAATTTTAAAATGAAGCAAGATGAGACTATAAATGAAATGTACTTTAGATTTTAAGATATATATCCTTCTTTGATAGCATTAGGAGAAACTTATACAGATTTTAATATTGTGTCAAAAATCCTCAACTCACTAACGGGTGAGTAGGAACGAAAAGTCTTAGCAATCGAAGAAGCTAATGACATTTCGACCATCAAACCAGAGGAATTGATTGGAAATCTAATGTCTTATGAAGTTAATCTCCAGGCAAAATGAGTACAGGCTCAAGATAAGAAGAATATAGCATTCCAGGCAGAAAAGGATGAATCAGATTCAGATGAAGAAGATATGGCGTTCACTGCTAAAAATTTAAAAATTTTAAAAAGTTTTTAAAATTTAGAAAGAGCAACAAATTCAGAAATAACAAAAACAGTTACAGCAGCAATAATAACACCAACAAACCATCATCATCTGCTCTAGAATGTTATGAATGTCACAAGAAAGGCCACATCAAGAGAGACCGTCATGAGGAAAAGAAAGGCAAAAATAAGCACAAGACAGACAAATTCAAGAACAAAGCTTTCTTTGTCACGTGGGACGATTCGGAATCATCTTCATCATCAGATAGTGACTCAGACAGTGATTCAGAACAAGCCAACGTTTTCTTTATGGCCACAAAAGAAGAGGTGAGTGATCTAATTTTTGATGATCTTTTGGAAATCAATTCATAATTACTTGATAAATTAAAAGGCAAAAATAGAAAGTACAAAGAAACTCTTGAAAAATTGAATAGAACTGAAATCGAAGTAGAGATGCTAAGAGATGAAAAGAAAATTTTAGAAGAAGAACTTCAAGTTACTCAAGAATCTTATTCTAATATGACATCTCAACTTTCTATGCTAAGTCAAGAGATAGAAACTCAAAAAGAAAAGAATGATGCTTTATTAATTGAGAATCATGACCTTAAAGCAAATATCAAGATTTTAGAGTTAGATGACTCTAGCATTAAAACAAAGTTAGAAGACATTACTAAAAATGTCTTTAATTTTAATAAAGGTAGAGAAAACCTTTCCAAAATTATAGAAAATTCTCAAACTGTTTCAAATAAAAGAGGGCTAGGATATAAACAATTCTCTAAAATTATTCCAAAGAAAAAGAATTCTTCATATAAAAGGAATGGCAAAATTGAAAAACCTAGTTCTAAAGTTTCAAATTTTACTAAATCAATTAAAATTTAGGTTCCTAAAACATATAATTCTTTGATTAGAAATAAGTATATAATTTTTTTTATAAAAACTATTCATAAAAACAAAGATTTTATTTTCAAAAGGAATTCTGAACCCTCTTGGGTTTGGCTTCCTAAGACCTAACTCTTAGGATCCAAAATAAAACGGTGGGTACCAATGTTAATTCTGTATTTTGCAGGCACCACCTAAAAAGAGAGGAAAATGAATACTAGATAGTGGTTGCTCAAAACACATGACAGGAAACAAAGGGATGCTAACAAACATTAACTACTTAGATGGAGGTTTTGTCACATTTGGAGATAATTCCAAAGGATATGTCATCGGCAAAGGTGATGTGAGCAATAATGGTATATCTAATTTACCTCTTATTACAGATGTTTTATTAGTTAAAAATTTGAAACATAATTTACTTAGTATCAGCCAATTTTGTGACAAAGGATTCAATATTTCTTTTTCTGAAAATAAGTGTAGCATTTTTTATCAATATAAAAATCTTATTTTTGAAAGTTTTAGAGATAAAAATATTTATGTTTTAAATATGAATGTAAATTACAATACAAATATGTGTTTAATAGCTAAAGAAAATGATCCTTGGTTATGGCATAAAAGATTTTGTCATATTAATTTCAAAGCTATAAATAAATTATCTAAAAATGACTTAGCAAAAGGTTTACCAAAAATGAACTTTAATGTAAGCAATATTTGTGATGCTTGTCAATTAGGAAAATTATCAAAATCATCTTTTAAATCAAAGAAAAATATTTCTATTGTACAACCACTAGAACTATTGCATTTGGATCTCTTTGGTCCAACTCAAGTTCAATCTATAAACCATAGTAAATATGTGTTTATTATAGTAGATGATTTCTCAAGATATACTTGGACTAGTTTCCTCAAAAATAAAAGTGATACTTTTGAAAATTTCAAAATTTTTGCAAAATGAATTCGAAAATTTAAAAATAAAAAATATTAGAAGTGATTATGGAGGTGAATTTGAAAATGAAGCTTTTGAACATTTTTGTAATAAAAAGGGAATTTATCATAATTTTTATTTTCCTAGAACACCACAACAAAATGGAGTTGTAGAAAGAAAAAATAGAACATTACAAAAATGTGCAAGAACTTTATTAAATGGAAGCACATTACCAAAACATTTTTGGGCAGAAGCTGTAGCAACTGCTTGCTATGTTCTGAATTGTGTTTCCATCCGACCTTTAACAAAAC
The DNA here is from genome assembly GCA_030737815.1 of Allium fistulosum. NCBI lineage: Eukaryota > Viridiplantae > Streptophyta > Magnoliopsida > Asparagales > Amaryllidaceae > Allium > Allium fistulosum. The sequence continues at coordinate 363,254,818 of CM060904.1, forward strand.
TCACTCCATATGAACTTTTTTATTAAAGAAAATCGAACATTTCTTATTTTAAAACTTTTGGTTCAAAATGTTTTATCTTAAACACAAAAGATCAGCTTGGAAAATTCGATCCAAAATCCGATGAAGGAATCTTCGTAGGATATTCAGAAAGAAGCAAAGCTTATCGAATTTTCAATATAAGGACAAAAACAATCAAAGAAACACTTCATGTTTCATTCGACGAAAATTTCAAATTTAATAAAAAATTTTAGGATGATAAAGATATACTTAAGACGGTCACAAATACGGTCACTCAAAATAATTTTGAAGAAGATGAAAACATTGTTCATAATTTTGAAGAAGATGAAAACATTATTCATAATGAAAATGAATTAAGATCTCCTCCTCGGATTTTACGAGATCACCCAGTAGAAAATGTCATAGGAGAAATTGATTCACATGTTAGAACTAGAAATCAACTTCCTCAAATGTGCCATATAGCTTTTCTTTCTAAAATTGAACCAAAAAATGCAAAAGAAGCCTCTACTGATGACTATTGGATTATAGCTATGCAAGAAGAGCTAAACCAATTCAAATGAAACGAAGTTCGGGAACTAGTTCCTAGACCAAGTGATCAAACAGTCATTGGTACTAAATGGGTTTTCAAAAATAAAGCGGATGGACAAGGTAATATAACTAGGAATAAAGCTAGATTAGTTGCACAAGGATATAATCAAGAAAAAAGATGAAGAAACATTTGCTCCAGTTGCACGACTTGAAGCAATACGTATCTTACTGGCTTTTGCATGTTTTCATAATTTCAAACTTTATCAAATGGATGTTAAAAGTGCTTTTTTAAATGGTTATATAAAAGAAAATGTTTTTTTTGAACAACCTCCTTTATTCACACATGAAAAATTTCCAGACCATGTCTATAAACTTAAGAAAGCCTTATATGGTCTAAAACAAGCACCCCGTGCTTGGTATGAATGTCTTAAAAGCTATCTAATAGATTCTGGTTTTGAAATTGGGAAGGTTGATCAAACTCTTTTTATTAAAAGAACTAAAAAGGATATTTTAATTATTCAAATTTATGTAGTTGACATTATTTTTGGTTCTACAAATGAAAAATTATGTCAGGATTTCTCAACAATAATGACCAAAGAATTTGAAATGTCACATATGGGAGAATTATCTTATTTTCTTGGTTTACAGATTAAACAATTAGAAAAAGGAATTTTTATTAATCAAGAAAAATATTGTAATAATCTAATTAAACGCTTTAGTATGGAAAATACTTCTGCTAAACCAACTCCAATGAGTACAACGATTCATCTCGATAGAGATGAAGATGGCAAAAGTGTTGACTAAAAATTATATCGAAGTATAATTGGACCATTACTTTATCTAACTGCTAGTAGACCTGACATAATGATGAGTGTTTGTTTATGTGCTCGATTTCAAGCAAATCCTAAAGAATCACATATGCGAGAAGTAAAACACATATTGCATTATCTAAGCAAAACCAAAGATGTTGGACTTTTCTATCCGAAAGAATGTCCTTTCGAGTTAATTTCATATAGTGACGCTGACTTTGGAGGATGTCGGACGGATTGAAAATGTACTAGTGGGACATGTCACTTCATTGGACAATCCTTAGTCTGTTGGTTTAGCAAGAAACAAAATTGTGTTTCACTTTCAACTTGTGAGGCAAAATATATTTCTGCTGCCTTAGCTTGTGCTCAAGTCATTTATATGCAACAAACACTTCAAGATTTTGGTATAAATTTATCTAAATCAACTATTTTCTGTGATAATACTAGTGCTATAAACTTATCCAAAAATCCTATCAATCACTCACGAACTAAACATATTGACATACGTCATCATTTTCTTCGTGATAATATTGAAAAGGATTTAGTCAAATTGGAATTTGTATCCTTTGAAAATCAACTGGCTGATATATTTACAAAACCTTTAAATGAAAATATTTTCATAAAATTAAGAAGAGAATTATGAATTTTATCATTAAAAGACCTATAATTATTTTTCAAAAAAATGAAATTTTCCTAGAGTTGAACTCGGGATCTCTTACTTGAAAATCTTGTGCTTTACCACTATACTACACTTTACTTTTCAACTAAACTTGATTTACATTCTATTTTCATTGTTTATTTTTCCACCTTACCTTTTTAACTTCTTTTCAACCTATCTTTTTTTCTCTGGTTCTTAACAACCTAACCACTAATCTTGTTTCTATTTATATGATCTTCTTGTATAGAAATACCTCCTCTCTCTTTATTTCTTTTGCAAATCAAATAAAAAAAGAAGATGAAAAACTAGTTTTAACTCTCTTAGTCAAAAATGTCTTCCCAAAAAAACTCTGAATCCTCTGCACTTTCATATACTTCTCCTAGTTCGGGATCGTTAAATTTACCTACTCCTACACCGGTTTATGAACCGGTCCCGATTATTCCTCCTTCTACTCACACGGGTTACACTCCACCCTGTAAAAGAACAAGACACTCTCTATTTTTCGGTTCACCATCTACCAAAGAAAAGATAGACGACATTCACCACTACCAAAGGGAAACGCTGGAATTACACCGAGAACTTTATTATGAATAAAAAGTTAACGCCAAGCGTTTAAGATTTTTGGAGCAAGTTGCCTTGAAATTCTACGGTTCCTCATCCAAGAGCACGGTTCATCAACCGTCTCCTATTTGTTCTCCATCCCCACATAATCCTTGGGAACTATCACCGCAACGTCCACCAGTATCTCCGAACTCGTGGGAATGCGGCAATAGATGGTCGCCACTTAGACCACTACAAGAGAACACAAAAATAGAACCAGATGATTATCACACTCCAAGCTCCTCATCAAAATATGTTTAAAAGTATTTAATATGTAATATGCTTTGTTTATACAAATATGTATATGTTTTTTCTTTTACTAATAATATTTGTTATAAAAGAAGAAGGCAACCATACTTTTACAAACAATTCAACTGGCTGTTTTCACTAAAACAGACGGCTGAATATTATGCAAAAGTAAAAGTTTTCCTAGATTCAGACGGCTGAATCACTTAAAATAGCAGTTTGAATCAGTTCAAAAATGAACTGTTTCCTTGCGGGAAGGAATTCAGATGGTTGTTTACAGTAAACCAACCGGCTGAATCCTTCTTGAAGCATTTTATTACTAGGCCCTACATCTCCACTACCAACTTTACCCTTACTTTTCACCTGCCTATAAATTCATCTTTTCACCTTTTACACCTTCACTTCAGAACCCTAGCTCAATTTTTTTTTTCAAATTCTCAACTTCTACTCTTAAATGTTTAACTCTAATGGCTCCTAGATCAAAACACATAAGGGAATCCGCCTTCGGTCCTCCCGAAGACCAGATTCGTCGATGGCTTTGGAATGATGTTATAGTCTCCCGCTTCAATTCTATGAAAAATTCCAACATTTTTGAAGGAGCTTTCATGAAGTTCTCGGATTTCGCGGCTTATCTAATTAGAGAAATGGCCGAGCAATTCCACTTTAATAATCTCATAGGATATGCTCCCAATAATGTTAGAATTAATCATCTTTTGATCAAACTTTTTCTTGCAAATCTGAATCTAGACCTCCATAATCCTCAAAATCGACAAGATTGTGTTTGGTCAATAGTTTGTGGCACTAAAATCTTTTTTCCTTTACAAAGATTAGACAATATTTTAAATTGTCCATTTCAAGGTATTGATATAGATGATATTGAAGTTGATATGGATCATAGAGATGAAGTTTCACATCGTTTCTTGTCCGATCACCTTATAAATTTAAGTGCATTAAAATCTAGCACCTTAAGGCCACAAGCATGCCTTATTCACCGTGCTTTCATTTTCTCCTCACAACCTCGAATGAGAAGTTATGAAAAAGTTTATAAAAGAGATTTTCAAGCCCTCTATTCAATCTACTCCAACCAACAAGTAAATTGGGGCAAAATCATTTCAGATGAATTTCAAGACATCACAATTCGAAGGAAATATAAGTCCATCCATTATGGCACTTATATTATGCGTATCCTTCACAACTTCAGCATTCCAATGCCTGACTCCGAGTTTTCAAGCATTAGTGAGTTAGGCGCAAAAACCTTAGGATTGATGGGTCTTCCTCCCCGGCCTTCTCCACAAGAAATCATTTCTTTTCAAGAATGGTCTCACAATGTTCAACAAGGTGTTCCACAACCTCGTGACACTAGTATTGCCTCCTCTTCGCATACCGAACATGAAGAAGAAGAAGAGGACGATGAATCCATTCAAGTTGGTTGCCCGAAAACTTCATCTAGACAAGCTATCATCACCTTCTCCCGAAATCAATCAAAACTTCATCGGGAAATTAAATCTCTTGAAAGGAAGACGGAGAAGAAATTCAACTCCATCAAAGGATTTCTTAATAGGATATGGGATAAAATTTCTTGTTCGGGTTCTACATACACCGAAGCTTACAATCCATCTCCTTTCCAATGGTCGTCTTCAAGTTCAAATAATGATGATGATGAACTCTCTATTTCTATCTAGTTTTATTCTAATCTCTGAATTTTATTTTCTTGTTGGCAATGTTATTTCAAACTTCTATGGTTCCTTTTTTAGTTGTCTACATAATGTTGTATGGTTGTTGTGATCTTATTTTAGTAATGACATCTCGAGTATGTATTTTAATCTTTGCTCTACAATATTTATGTACGTTTATTTTATATCCTTCTTTTTGTCGATGACAAAGGGGAGAAAAATTACTATGCATATTGACAGGGGGAGTAGCAGTGTTCATGTAAGTATTTATGAAAATATATTATTTATACTTATATAGTTGTCATCATCAAAAAGGGGGAGAATGTTAGAATCTCGATTTTAATCGTTTTGATTGTGACAACTATATAAATCAATTTTTGTGTGTACTAATCACTTATGCAGGAGATTCGTTGTAGATTCGTATTCAGAATATTTTGAAGCTGATAGTCTTTTGTTTAGAGTCTGTATACTATTTAGAAATATGTTAAAATCTCTCCTGAATGGTATATATATAAACATACACACACATGCTCAAACATGCACAAAAGGCTGAAAACAGCCGGCTGAATGGACTCATTCAGCCGTTTGTTTGCTGAAACAATTTTATTGTTTCAGAATATTCAGCCGGCTGAATGAGTTATTTCAGCCGGCTGTTTTTGGACAAAATTTGCTTATTTCTTTGTTGTCTTCGATTTTAACAAATTAGAAGGCTGAATTATTATTTCAGCCGACTGAATATTTTCAACAGCTATTTTATGAAAAGGCACTTCTCTTCATCGAAGAGAAACTTCTTCAAATCAACAGTTGCACCTATTCAATATTATCCTTCATGAATAGTTGCAACTATTTAATCTCTATAAATAGATTTCAGAATTCAAAAAATAAAAAACTGATTTTAATATTCTTGAATTCTTATCTCTTATTCTCTATTTTCAAACTGCACTCAAACTGCATACATTCTCTGATCGTTGATCATTCTATCTTCCACAATTCTCAAAGCACATTACATTATATATCATAAAGGAGAAGATTATAGGAAGATTGTACTTAATTGACTTATCAGTGCTATTTAAAGAGCATACAACAGCCAGATACTTTTTTTATTTGTAAAGAAGTACTGTTCGGTTGCTCAAGCGGTAGAAGTCCTATTCGGTTGCTTAGGCGGTAGAAGTCCTGTTCGGTTGCTCAGGCGGTGTAAACCTATTCCTCCGGATTAAGTGAGGGTTGCTAGTTTAATTCCAGAAGGAGTCTGGGACTGGACGTAGAACGGGAGTTCGAACTAGTATAAAAATCTCTGGTGTCATTTACTTTACTGCTTTGATTATTTATTTATTTTTTCCGTACAAGTAGTTTATAAATTCATCCATATTACACGATCCTATAGCACAGTCACTTTCACTTTGATCCATTTAGCTCTCAGTTTCTTAATACGATATCATCATTTAAAGTTTTCTACTGCTTGGTCGGGGCCCCATCTTCTATCGTGAGACATGATTCCTTCAGAGCATGCTTTAATGAACTTGCATATCATTCCATCTCTCCCCAACTTCTCTGTGCAGGATGCAGGCCTCCAGATATTGCTTTGCTTCCTCTTCACTGGTTCCAGCTTGGTTTCTTTGGTTCCTAGGGGCCTAAGGAGCCATGGGCTGGTCAGGATTCTGTGGTTTTCTGATGTATTGCTAGAGCTTATTCTCCCAAATCAGCTCTTCGATCAAGTTCTTCAAGTTGCGGCATTCGTTTGTATTGTGACCGTGCGTCTAGTGGAAATGGCAGCGGTTCTATTGCTCGGTTTCTTCCTTCTTAGGGTTTTTTTTGTATTTCTCAGTCCCCTATGTCGCAAGATAAGTATTTTCCAGAGTTTCATTGAGAGGTGTGTAATCTTCAGCCCTAAAGCCTTTAAGGAGTTTACTGCTTCCATATTTCTTATTGGAATTCTGATTCTTCCTTTTCTGATTTTCATCTTTCCCTGCGATTCCTTCGACGGTCCCAGAAGCATTCGTATTCTGGTTCATTGCCACATCACTCTATCTGATGTTCAATGGTTGCATGCCAGTTGACTTCCTTTCTATCTCATGCGCGTCCTTCAATCTCAGGTATTGACTTGCTTTACAATTGAAATCCTTCATAGTAGTGGGTTGCTTCATCTTGATCCATTTTCCAAAATCAGTTTCAGGATGAATGGCTCGGACCAGAGCCATGAAAACCATATCCTCATTTGGATTGCTGACCTCTATCACTGCGGTATTGAACCGGTTCATGAAAGACTTCAGCGATATGTTTCATCCCTGGAATAACCCGGACAGGGATATCACATCTTTAGGTTGTGCGGTATGGAGGCTGAACTGATCAAGGAATCTAGTAGCTAGTTGATCGAAAGTAGAGGTGGATCTCGGTGGAAGCCTATCAAACTACATGAAAGTGATTCCTTCCAAGAAAATGGGTAAACATCTACACCGAATAGCTTCTGAAGCATTTGCTCCATCCATGTACCAGCTATACTTGTATAAATGGGGTTTTGGGTCCTTTGTCCCGTCATAGGATAGGATAGATGGCATCGAGAACTTTTCTGGTTATCGCTCATTCAAGAGAGTCCGACTTGGTGCAGATCCCCACTCATCATCTCTTCTATTTTTATTTTCGTCCATCAATCGCTTAACCATATCCGTGATGAATGCCTCTTATGTCCGGTAATCCTGGGGATGGCTGCCAGTCGCTGCACCAAGTGTTTGACTTTTCAAACGGTCTTGGCGAGTGGGCTGAGGCCTAGGCTCTCCTGTCTTTAGGAGAGCCACTCCCTCGGGATCTCGTTGGCTTGCGGTTGTTCTGACTAGGGTGGTTTTGACATTTTCAGCATCGTCGAACGCATTAGCATTCTCTTCCAGCTTATCATCATTAAATTGTCCTTCATCCTCTGAATTAGAGAGGTCCATGGATATATCCTCTCGTGGGGTTTTTACCCCTTGGTTCAAGTTCAGAGTTGGTTGCCTTGCGATGAGCGGGGTACTTGTATTCCCTTCTGCATTGGTTCCCATAGTTCTTACTGTCCTCCTTTTCTGCGGCTGGTTTCCGTTTCTTCTGTTTAAGCCAGAAACGGAAGAATTTTCTTGCTCTATGGCAACTGCGGGTTCAACCACAGTTCTTGGAGCACGGTTTGATTGTAAGGTTAGGAGAGCATTGAGCTTATCCATCAGAGCCTTTTGACTATTCTCCATTTTCTGGTTGATCTCATCAACCATTTTGTTCAACTCATCCCTTGTAACGACTTCGCGCTGATTAGAAGATGCAGGCACCTAATCTCCTAAGTTGGCACCATTTACTTAAGTTTGTTGATGATTCATATCTTCCCCAGCTACTACTACCTCTATGGACCTTCCAAAGGCAGTCCTTTTTCTTCCTGGAGCCATTGATTCCAAGCAATAGAATTTTTAGGCAAAGATTGAGTATCTAACTTCTGGACCTGTATGATCCAAAGTAGATAGCTAGATCTGAACCCTGAGTTGGGTTCTTAGTGAAAGCACCAAAATGCTAACCCAAAAAATGGGTTAACAACCACTATTGTTTAAACAATTTGAGTTTTGAACCACAAAAGTTTCAAAATGACGAACCACCCTCGAATCTCGAAAATAGCATTCCATCTCTACTTGAAATCTCTACACAACAAAATCAAATGATAAATGATTTTTGTAATTCATATTTGTGTAACAACTCGAGTCAAGGATTTCAAAATTTGAATTCAATTCAAAATTCAAACGATTTCGATTATAACCCATGCCAATTCAATTTCGAACTCCAAAATGAATTTCAAACTCAAAATGAAAATGGAAACAACTTTTCAAACGAATTTGGCAATGGGAATAATCTTAACCACGTTAGGATTGAAAATCTTTGTTCTCAACAATTTCAAAGTGAAAATCCTTATGCTAATAACTATAAATTGGATTTTGTTGAGCAAATGAACGAAATTTACGATGATCACACGGATTCGTTGTTTGAAACATATATGAAACAACGTGAAAAACAAAATCAAATTCCAACGTGTGACGAGTCAAACAATAATCCATCTTTTACCCAAATCGACGATTTCCAAATAACAACTTTTGAAATTGAAAATAACGATCTTACCGAAGTTGTTGAAAATTTGGTGATTGACTTGGATTTCAATTCTTTTGAGGGTGAGAAACTCAATTTAAATTTTGATCTTCCTTTTTCTGAAAATATGAATACAACAACTTTGGATTTTGAACTTCAGATATGCAATGAAGTTATTGATAATCCAACAAAGGAAGTCGAATTTAACAAACACGAGTTTTATGGACTTTTTGAAAACGAGTCGTTAAATTCCGACGGGGAAGATTTAAATCATCACTTTGATTTTGAAATCAATAATTCTGAAGAATTTTTCAATGATAAATTTTAATTTCAATGTGGTGATAATAAATTTGAATTTCAATCAATTATTCTATCAACCCCGAAAATCATCAAAAATAAGACAACTCGTACGGTTTTAAATAAAACGACATTCGTTTTTCCAAATCAACATTCAACTTTGAAACCTTTTATGGTTTGGTTTTTCGAGCTTGAGATGTGTCTCACATACTTGACGAGACAAATGAATTGGTCTTTGGAAGACCGTTTCATTTACTTTTTGACGATATACTTTCTGATCTCATGTAAATATCGTTAATTTTCATTTAAATAAAGGTCATGTTTTTGTTTTTATTTTTCTCCTTCCACTTGGGTTGACTGTGGGGACACAGTCAAAATCAAGTGTAGGGGGAGACTCACTATCATTTTCAATTTTTCCAAAATTTAAAAAAAAAATCTCAAAAAAAAAACAAACAAATTTATTTTTAAGCATTTTAATTTATTTTTAAAGAAACACTATAAGATAAATATATGGTTTTGGTTTATTAAATTGAAATTTTTGAAAATTTATTCATCTTAACAAAAATAAAAATGAAGTTTGATTACAAATAATAATGGTTTAATTAGTATATAGGAAGATTCATACGTGATAATTATGAAATATATCCTAATTGAAAATCTTTGTTTTAAAAAGTGGTTGATTTAAAGTAAAGGAGATAACATTTTTTTTGTCTTCTAAGTTAAATGATGCTAAGATGATTTTGCGAAACTCTCTCCCTTAAAAAAAACAAAACAAAAAAAACAAAACAAAATTCTTGTATATATGTATATACTTTCTTAATAAACACCTAGAGTCATGTGTTCAAACTCGTGTGTTCACTCGCCATGCTCTGTACCCTTCTCACGTAAGCCCGAAAGGCAGTGCACGATCGGTATATCTGGCCTCAGTTTATCTGAGTTAGGTGTGTATATAAAAATTATTTTACTAATAACGCCTACAGTCAATAAGTGTTCACACTTGCGTGTTCACTCGCCACGCTCTGTATTCCCCTCACATCAGTCCGCAAGGCAGTGCATGGGTAATATATCTGGCCTCAGTTTATCTGAGTTAGGCATATGTAAATATTGTTAATATCAACAAAATTTTCAAAAAAAATGGAGAGAGTAAGCAATTGAAATCCAAGCACTATTTTAACTTATTTGATTTGACTTGTTATTGAAAAGAAATGAAAATACCACTTTGATAAACTTTGATAATCAACTAAGGATCCATTTCATAGTTACACTTTGTTATCAACCGAAACAACGAGTTAAACTATAGTATATTTGTTATGATAACTTAATTTTTGTTGGAAATTTTGACGAGTAAATGACTTAAATTTCAAGATAATGACCAAACCTATATTTAACTTATTTGTGTTAATTTAAAAGTAAATCCTTCATTCATAAATATTTTCAAAAACTTGCATTCACATCTTTGTAAATAAATCTTGCATTTTGTAAATATTTTCATCTTGCATTTCGATTTTGTGGGTAGTATCTGCTGAAAACCCTCACGAGACAACACTCGTCCTACTGGGGACACCCAGAGGTTTAACGGCTTGTTGCATATGCTCAATGCAATCGTGCTCCCTACGAAAAAGGATTTATCTTAGTTTTTCTTTATTCGAAGACGAATACAAAGATCAGTGTGGGGGTATTTGATGTGCACGTAAATGTGTATATTTTTACCACCATATTTAATCTATTTAAATTAAATAAATGATCATATCGGGTATTTTAACTTGTTTAAACCAAAATTCATATTATTTTCAAATCGTCACATATTCATCTTCATCCAAGGGAAAAATGGTCATTTTTGTGCATATATTAATTTGAGAAAATTTAATTAGAAATTTATATATTTTTTATAGGAATTTGGCTTCATATACAAGTGGTTACATGATGATATATGCATGCACAAGAGTGAAGAGAACAAATGAAGATGGAAATAATTCAAAGTGAAGATAATGGAGGACCCCACCTACCCACCTACCTTAATGTACAAATTAGAGGCTAATGCACATGCTTATGGAATTAATGGCTTCATGTACATTTAAGTGAGGGATTATTGAAGCTAATGATAACTTGGCCACCACACTTCCTACAAGGGTATTTTGGGCATTCCCCAAAAATATGAATTAGGGTTTAACACTTGTATAAATACCCCATATCTTCATGTAACCCTCTCTCTCCCTTAGCCTCTCTTTAGTTAGTTTTTAGCTTAGAAAATAAATCAAAGCTCTCTTTATTTTCATGGCTACTTAGCCATTTCTTCTCTTATGTAATTCCTTTTTTTTATGCAATGTAATTATTGTTTACTTTTAATTACATGTTCATTTCCTTTCATGCTAGTAGTGTAGATTTTCTTTTATGCAATTAGAGTAGTCTACTTTCATTTAGCTTTCATTTTGCTTTCCTTTTGCTTTCATGTTGCAAGCTACATTTGTTAATCAAATGACAAATATGAGAGGCTAAACCCCTTCAATTTAGAGGTAATGAAGCTCTCTAATTATGTAGCTTCAACTATTTGGTAAATCATGCTCTCTTTTTGTGCTTAATGATGATTGAAGTGTTTTATTTGTTGTTCTTGCTTTGAATTTGATAGCATATATTGTTGACACCAAATAGGCTATGCTTAAACAATCACTAACACAAATGCCTCTTCATCAAAATATGATTATGGCATAAGAAAGTGATTTGAAATTAAAATTTGATGGTCTATATTTCTAATCAATAGTTAATAGGTCATACTTAAAATAGATTTCATTTTCATTGTCTAAGTTTCATGAAAGTTAGTAAGTGATTTAAGGGGTGTGTTATAGTTTGATGGCTTATGTTGGCTAATCAATAGCACAAATATGCCATACTTATGATAAACACATCAATTAAAGCACTAATGACCATAAAAGAGAGATTATGATTTCATATGTGTTGAACTACATAATCTAGAGAGTGGATTTATTCTCTAAATTGTCATTTAACTCTTATATTTGCATTTCTTTTCTCTTCGTTAGTTTTCTCATTTTTCTAGCTTAACAATCTCTCGACTTTGGTATAATTTGATTGAATAGAATTTTAAAATCATCAATTCCCTGCGGATTGACCCGTATTCGCCACGTACTACAAGTGTACGCCGTGCGCTTGTGGTTATATTTTAATTTTAAATTCGTTCGACGGTTTTCTAAACCGATAGAATTTCCGTCGACGAACAAGTTTTTGGTGCCGTTGCTGGGGAATTTGCTTTGATTTTTATTTTCTATTCTTCGAATTATTTTAGATTGATTTTTGTGTGATTTTTATTTTGTGTGTGTGTTTGCATATTAAAAAAAACAAAAAAAAAATTAGTGTGTTTGTTTGATTTTTATATGCATTGTGTTTGTGTGCTAGTTTTTCTTATTTGAATAGCATTTGTGTTTGCATATTAAAAAAAACCACACTCTCATTTGAAAAAAATTTATTTCATTGCAATTCACATTTTACAGTTTACATACATTGCATTATTTTACATTTTACATTGTTTTCACTCTCTGTTTACAAAACTGTTTTCACTCTCTGTTTTCAAAATCTCTGTGAGACTGCAATAACCCCCAAACCAGACCAACAATAAACATTCTACTGCTACCAACAGATCACCATCACATACATTCCTACCCACTGCATCTTCACTGCCCCATACAACTGCACCCTACCAACATTCCCACATCTCTTCCTATTTGCACAGTTCCGCCAAAACCTCCCCTGTCCCTCACCCATATCACTCAAATAACTACTTCTGTCGACTGCACATCTACCACTTCATAACTTCCGAACATCATTACCATACATCTTTGTGCAATCAAGCTCATGACCACATTTCTGTGATACAACATAAACCATTTATACTGTCACTACATCTTTGCTGCCATATAACTGACATTCTCCAAAACCGCAGTCATCAACATAGATCATCACTGCATCCAATAGCCTACAAATATCCTGCAAACACCCCTGCCTCTGCAAACCACCGCGAGCACATTAGTCGCCACCTCCTATGACCGTGACCCCAATCCCCAAATTCGCCATTGAATAGCCGAGAACTGCTAATCGAGAATTGCAAATATTGAGAACTGCAAATCATAACTTCACCAACCCGCAACCTCTATTTCTTCAACATACCACACTCATTTGCCACCATCCTTCCTTCATCCATCTACAATTGCTATTACAGCAACCATACAAGATTACCCAGTCACACAAACTCATTTCCCACTGCTTCTACACTTCACATCACAACATAACAGTGTACTTCCAACCTTCCATCGAAGTTTCAAGTCTACCCACATACAAAACTTCACCTGAGCAAAAACTGCTATTACCAACAACTCTCCCTTGCTTCTGTCAATCTTCCCAAACTACACCATCCTCCTCTTCCTATATACCAGACCCAAACCATATCAACAACCCGCCAGACCAACCAAGACTTGCTGCCAACATCTCCAACACTACATACCATATACATTACTTCTGTCAACCTTTGCTTCTGACCATCCAACCGTCATTCAAACTCATCATCCCTTACTGCCTTCCCACATCGTATACAAACCAAACATCACAGCATTATACTCGTCTCTGCCACCAAAACTACATCCCTCTGACTGTGTGCAACCCATCACGTCCATACTTACATACAATCACAACTGCTACTCATTTTCTACTGTCCTTTACTATTACAACACTTCTGCCGTATCACCAGAAACCATCACCACCCTAAACATCGCCAGTTCAACTCGACACAATCTCCCCTACCTTGCTTGCCTCACCAAACGACAGCAAGCACTTCAGCAAATACAAAAACTGTTAACTTGCAACTACTCATAACTCACTTGCCTCATCCCAAAAAAAAAACAAAAAAAAAACAAAAAAAAAAGAGTCTCTTCTAAAAAAACGAGGGTTGTTTTGTTTTTCATTTATTTTAGTTTCTTCTTCAATAAAAAAACTGTATATATATCTTGTTTTTACTTTTCAGGTTGCCAAAGCAGATAGGAAAAGTGCTTGCTTCACTGTGCTTGCCAAAAAAATAATAATTGCCTGCTGGCTTATAAATAACTTTTGTTGCTTTTTACTACTATTTATTGTTTTAATTTCTTGCATTGTTGATTGTTTGCATTTGCATTTGCATTTGTATATATAAAAAATCAAAAAAAAACATCAAAAATTAAAAAAACAAAAAAAAATCATTCATATTTGCATTGTTAATACACGTTTAATTTCTGTTTTGCATTTCATCTTAGATTTTGATTAATAATAACGGTTAGACATCAATACCTTTTAATTGTATATTGACAACTTGTCTTCTTTGAACAATTTACCTTCTTGGTGTCTAGGCTACGACAGAGTATAACCATTTATAAATATTACGGTGATTCGTAAATATTATAGTGGTTGTTCCTCTGAAGGTACTTAAACCTTCGGCTGCATTGCTATGGTGATTCGTGGTGCACCGATAACTCCTGCCCGTTACCTAGCTGAGAACTATCTTGTTGATTTAAGACAAATTGTAATTATACAATTTTGGGTTAACTTAGGATAAATCATTTGTAATTAAACCTTGCATTCATTTAGTTGCATTAGTTCATGCATATTTAAAAAAAAAAATCAAAATCCAAAACTAAAAAAATTTTATATATTCCTTTTTCTTTGAAATTTTTAAATCCTTTTTCTTTGAAATTTCAAAAATCCAAAAAAAAAATCAATTTCCCTTTTGAAAAATAAATTTTATTTGTAAATATTTTTCCTTTATAAAAAACAAAAAAAAAACAAAAACATTCTTGAAAATGTCTGAATTTCCATATTCACTTGAATTTTACAATAGTTGTGAAAATCAATATAATCCATATGATTTCACTCCAAATTCGTATGGATATTTTAACGACAACTATTCTTTAAAGTCAACACCCTATTTTGAGCATGAAAGCCCCAGCCCTGTTCTCACAGAGCAATAATGTAGATAATAGATATAGAAAAAACCAGTAAGAGAAAGAAGACAAGGAGATTTTTATAGTGGTTTGGCTGTTAACGAAGCCTACGTCCACTTTATAGTTTTTATTATAGACTGATTGTTGCTATAAGATGTATTTGATTACAAAGCTCTTAATTGTCCTTTTCTAGATTGAATCTCCAAGGTTGGAATCCACTGGAGAATCATAGTGAATTCCTTTGAAGGCCGTTGTGAGGGAGGTGAGGAGTGAGAAAAGCTTCCAGCAGAGTTTCAACAACCAGTCCGAAGAAGATCCCGTTTATGTTGCAGATAGGATGGTATTTATAGAGATCATAGAGCTATTGGGCCAAGTCTATTCGCCAGCTGTTTGTAGATGGTCACAAGAAGATATAATGGAGCTTAGCTCGCGACCCGAGCCGAAATCATGGATCACTAGGGATCAATGGTCTATGGATCACTAGCGATCCATAGCAGTGGCTCGAATGCGAGTTAATTACTTAGCCTTTTCCTCTACTTCACTTTGTTTGGGTTGCACCTATTCTATGATCCAGTAGATCACTAGCAATCCATAGTGTATGGATTGCTAGCGATATATACACTTAGCATATTTTTGGACTTTAGTTTCTGAATTGTCTTCGTTGTCTTGTGTCGACGTTGTTCGTGTAGTCTCATTGCACATCACTTTGTTTTGATGACAGATTGCTTGCTAGTTGTATTTAGCTGCTAATCGGACTAGATGGATGCTTGTCTGTTGATTTAACTAACCCCGAATCTCGTCAAACTCAGTCGCTATTTTTGTGATATGCATTGGATCACGACGCAAGAAAACAGGTTGAACCATGAGTTATCCCCATGGATCGCTAGCGATCCTGCCCTTAGGGGATTTCCTCATCCTTTTTCCTTGGCTCTCTCTAACTTGTTGCTTCAGTCCTTCTAGTTGACTTCTGAGCTATTCTGACTCCACCAAGTTGTTCTGACTTCTCTTGGATCCTGCTGGGTTAAAAATCCGGATAACAAAGATATTTAAAGGAGATATTTTCTAAGGGAAGTGTGGTGGAAAGCAAGCACATGGAGGCACATGATTGGGTGAGCCTTCTTAGCCAGAACTTGGAGGTGAGAAAGTACTTAGGCAACACCACTTAACACCTATATAAGTGTGTGCATATCCCTTGAAATCATTTTTACAAATTCACAATGTTAAACTTGTTCTTCATTCTCCTTTCTCTTCACAAATTTCCTAAATACAAATCTGTTCAAAACAATTCCAAATCTCCTCAAACTTCTTCTATAAGCCTAATATGACATAACAACGCCTTTCATCAACTTAGAAGTAAAATATTTGAAGCACAAAAGCCCAACAAACCCTAAGTCGTGAGTAGTATTTAAGGAAAATATCGTCTAGGCAAGTGCAAAGTACGTTTGTGGTAGGAAGTTTGGTGTTTGCAAGGTTGAGGTGGGAAATGGAAGCTTGGACTTGAGTGTTTGCTTGTTTAAGGGTGAGTATAAGTAGTGAATATATGTGTAAAAACGTGTAAAAATTTTAAAAAAAGAATCCTTTCATTGCTTTCTTTTAATATAAATAATTGATTAAGGGAAGATAAGGCCATAAATGTAGAGAGAGAATCCTTTCATTTCTCTCTCTCTCTCTAATTAACTGACATATTAAATGACATTTACTAATAAATTCACATATGCCTTTGTCATCTAAGTTTCTGACTAATAAAATATACATATTGTTGGCATTAAAATTGGCCAACAACACCCAGTTATGTGAAAGCACCAATATCAAGTCATAGATCTCAGAGAGTAACTAATGTAGAGGATATAATATGAAGAACAAACAAATTCAAAAAGAAAGCAAGTAAAAAAAGACAAGATTTATAGTGGTTTGGCTAACTCCGGCCTACGTCTACTCCAGAATAATCCTTTTCATTATATTGTAGTTTGTTTACAGTTACAATTCAAAATCCAAAAATCAAATTGATAGAGTGTAGCCTAGGTTCAAAATAAAGAGAAGCAGAAAGAAGATCCCTTTTCTGATGCCATGCCTGCTATATTTATAGTGGAAGATCTGCACGGATCGGGCTCAATTTTGACAGAAGGTTCGGGATACAAAGGCGAGGCCACCCATAAATTTCTAGGCCCATTGGAGCCCACAATAGGGATCGATACCAACCCCTATTTTGGTGACCAAATGGGGTACGATCCCTTTAGGGTGTTCCCCATGATGTTAGCTACTTGCCCTCCAAATTTCGTGCCATTTCGACTTGTAGATCTTTAGATATTGATTGTTGCATGCAAGAATGCACTTGAACTTGATGGATGCCGATCCCACTTCAGTGAAGCCGACCGATCCCTCTTGATCAAGTATGCCGATCCCTATTCAATTAGCCATGACAATCCCTCTAAATTGAGCATATCCATACCGATCCTTCCAGTCGCTGAGCTATATTCCATATTTTAAGCATCTTACACTATTTATCCATCAAATCCATTCAGTTCTGACTTGATATGATCGTTTGTACTTGACTTTTGGGTCCCATAATCATCACTATGGACTCATCGGCATCGATAATCGCGAAGTCCATTGAGTTAAATCTACCTGTATACGGCCTTGGCAAAAGGTGGGTTAACACTTTTCCCTTCAAAACATGCCTTGCGATAGGAAGGCTTGTTTTGAATTGCCATGCGAAGTCCATAATCCATCGATAGCTATATTATCCAATCCGTTGCCAATCCAAATCCATGATTTCTCCGAATCGTTAGTGAAACCATGACCATTCCTAGTCAATATCCAATTCCCAATCTGCGATCTCTCCGGATCTTTTTATCCAAACCCTCGACCTCACTGGGTCGTTAGCCAAATCCCAAACTACTACGAGCCCATATCCAAATCCATAGTTGTTCGAAGCTAATATACAAATTCGTAACCTCTTTGGGCTGTTATCCTAATCCAAATCCTCGATCTCATTAGATCTTTGCCGAGCACAATCCATACTCGATGACCTGAGCAGGCCGATCCATCGTGTTCGAGAGAAGCGACCTACCCCTTGTCAGGCATAGTCCATACCTAACGACCTTGATCTCTCCGGATCCTTGCCGAGCACAATCCACACTCGACGACCAAAGTAGGTCGGTCAATCGCGTTCGAGTGAAGCGAACTACCCCTTGCCAGGCATAGTCCATGCCTAACGACTTTAATCTCTCTGGATCATTGTTGAACACAATGCATACTCAATGACCTAAGTAGGTCGATCCATCGCGTTCGAGCGAAGCGACCTACCCCTTGCTAGGCATAATCCATACCTGATGACCTGTGTTATTCATTACATTGATCCAAATTTTAGCATTCCTGATATTTGAAGGGAATGGACTTCTATTTACATCCTTCGGATCCCTGTTTACTAATCATCCACACATAGCTCGCCTTATCATCTCCGCAAACCTATCATTGTCTTCCAATGGTAGTCTCCTATCATCATGCCTAAGCTGCTCCCCGAGTCTACGAGGGAATTCTGGAACGTATTCCTCCGGACGAGCATCCAAATTCTAATTCGCACCAAGCTCCATAGGATCAATCGCAGGTCCTCCAGCATCACAATCAACCAGACCCGAGGGTATGCCCCTAGCCTTTGGGGATCAGTACGGATCCCTCTGGAGGGATCAGTGTCGATCCCACTAGGATGGCAGGGGACTACCCCTGGCTGCTCTGTTCTAATCCTTTGTCTATTGGCTCCATTTTCATGTTCCCGGTTCTGATTTCTAGCGATTCCTGCTACTTCAACACCTTGATTTTATGCTCCAGCTTGTTCAATCTGTTGGAGCAAATTTTGCATCATCTCCTCCTATATTTTCAGCATCCTCTCCGACATAGCATCCATCATCGTTTCCATCTCATCCCTGGTGATGTATATAGATGCTTGATTAGCTCCAGCTCCTGAGGAAGCCTCCTGACTCCCTCTATGGTGGCTCCGTTCTGGTAGCCCTCTCCTTGTTGATTGCCTAGCCATTGCTTTCTAGATCTAGGTATCCAAGCTTCCAAATCCACGGGTGCAAGTCTTCTCAGTGAAAGCACTAAAATGTTGGTGTCAAAATTGGCTACCAACACCCATTTATGTGAAAGCACCAATATCAAGTCATATATCTCAGAGAGTAACTAATGGAGAGAATATAATATGAAGAAAAAACAAATTTAGAAAGAATGTAAGTATAAAGAGACAAGATTTATAGTGGTTCAGCTAACTCCGGCCTACGTCCACTCCAGAATAATATTTTTTATTATACTGTAGTTTGTTTACAGTTACAACTTGAAATCCAAGAATCAAATTGACAGAGTGTAGCCTAGGTTCAAAATAAAGAGAAGCAGAAAGAAGATCCCTTTTCTGACGCCATGCCTGCTGTATTTATAGGGGAAGACGTGTATGGATCAGGCTGAAATTTTGACAAAAGGTACGAGAGACCAAGACGAGGCCACCCATAAATTTCTAGGCCCATTGGGGCCCACAATAGGGATCAGTACCGACCCCTATTTTGGTGTCCAAATAGGGTGCGATTCCTCTAGGGGGGTTCCCCATGATGTTAGCTACTTTCCCTCCAAATTTCGTGCCATTTCTACTTGTAGATCATTAGATATTGATTGTTGCATGCAAGAAAGCACTTGAACCTTGATGGATGCCAATCCCTCTTCAGTGAAGCCGACCGATCCTTCTTGATCAAGTATGCCAATCCTTATTCAATTAGCCATGACAATCCCTCTAAATTAAGCATATCCATACCAATCCCTTCCAGTCACTGAGCTATATTCCATATTTTAAGCATCTTACACTATTTATCCATCAAATCCATTCACTTCGGACTTCATATGATCGTTTGTACTTAACTTCTGGGTCTCATAATCATCACTCTGGACTCATCGGCCTCGATAATCGTGAATTCTGTTGGGTTAAATCCTCCTGTATACTGCCTTGGCAAAAGGTGGGTTAACACATGTATATATAGGTATATGCAAAACTTCTTACACTTATACATAAGATGTTAGCAAAGTATTTTACTAATAGACAAAAGTTAACTTATATATATATATATATATTTGTGTGTGTGTGTGTATAGTAAGACAATCAATGAATTAAAATAGGCATTTATGAAGAAGAAAAGGTAGAGAACTTTCCTCCTTCCTTTACTCATTCATTTAATGCTATTTCAAAATAGTTATTAACCACTTAAACATATATGCGTATAGAATTAATTTTGAACATTTCTATAACGACCCAATTTTTTTAGCCGTCTGAATTTAGAATATTTAATTAAATTTAAATATTCAAAAGTAAATTTTATAAGTTGAATAACTTATATTTCAAATATAGTGATTTATTTGGATAATTAAATCGTTTAATTTAATATTTGAATTGTGTAAATAATTGAATATTGAATCAAATATGAATAAAAGTAATTTCTAACGTTGTTTTAAATTCTATTTGGATTAGAATAGTGATAGTAAACTTTTAAAATTGAACTAAAAGTTCATTTACAAAAATTGGAAATTTTAATATTTAATTAACGTGTAAAATAGTCAATTTTCACACTCTCTCGGATTTCGGCGAAACTAGTTTCATTAGATCCGTAATAGTGAATTATTATAGGATTTCAAATTTCGTATCAATCGAACGCACAGTTTGGTCGTGGGGAGCACAAACGCGTAGAAATTTATTTAAGTAAATTTTAATTAAAATATTTCGATTCGAAAAACCTATCTTCCAAATATAATGGAATTGGCCTTCGATATATATTCCATTGTGTTCGGAATAGGGGTAAAACATTATAAACACCAGGCGGCACGCTTCGATTGGAATTCGAAATATTTTCGGGTGAATAGTGTTTTGTAATTGCCTATATAAAGACGTTCATTTTCACAAACCCTAAATAAATTAGGTCTAGCCGGCACTTGATTCGAACGACCGAAATTGCTTAAATCTTTCCCCTCCGATCTCTCTTAATTCATCGACTTATAGCAAAAAGTTCCAACTACAAAATTGTAGAGGGTAGTGAGATCTTCAACCTCAACGGTGATGATCGAAAACTACGCGGTGGATCGACGATGAAATGGTCTTGAACGGCCGGCGTTCGAGCACAAATTTCAAGGAGATGGCAAGGCTAGGGGTGAGATCTTCGGCCATAAGTGAAGTGATGCCGAGGCTTCATCGTGAGGGTCGCAGATCATCGTCTAGATGGTCGTGGAGGTGTTGGAAATTAGTTGGAGGAGGCGGCCGATGGGTTGTTTGCTCGTGTTCGAAACTGGAAGAAGGAGAAAAGAATCATGCGGCCATGATCCAGTGTTTCAAAACGAACAGCCAGGATTGATTAAGATTTATTAAATAAATAAAAATAAAAATAGAAATTGTAAATTAATTTATATAAAAATCGTGTGATGTTTAAAATTGTGTAACTTCTTCATACGAGGTCGAAAATTGACGAAACAAATTGCGTCGGGTTCGTTTTAACAAACACTACGCGATGGAGCTGGATTGGAGTTGATTGGAGCTAGTGTAAATTTTGGTTAAAATTAAACGCTTGTTCTATTTTAATCGGAATAAATCGCTATCGCGACGACAGTAACCAAAGTGAGTAAAACTCACTCTCTCTGACTCGCTTATATTTTTATATAAGTGAGAATAAATTTTATTTTTGATGATTGATGATTTTTTGGGTGATATATGAAATATTATATATATTGATTTTGGATATATTCCGGCATATTTTAGCGGATGAGACCCTATACGTTCCCGTGTATGAGCGGATGACCATTTGTACGTGCGTCTGCCTCGAAGCGGGCATTGTACATATTTTCTAATATGTATATTTGTTGCAGGTGACAGGTCAGAGGGATCCAACTGGTTTCCTCACCGTTGTTGATTTTGTTATAGATATTGTTGTATATGCTGTTATCATATGATATATGATAGTTAGATGTCATGATTGATATGATTGATGTGAATGCCTTTATCTAGTGCTGTTGTAGCATTGGGTCTTATTTGGGAAATTTAAAATATTAAAACAATGATTTCAATTTAAAAAGGGTTTCAAAGTGATTTTGAAAATATATAATTTTTGAATGATTAAAGAAATGGATTTATTTTAAATAAATAAAAGTTATAATTTTTATGTTATAAAAATTATGGCTCTTGTGAAATATAAGCAAAATATGGTTTTTGAAAAATGGAAATAACTATTTTGTAAAATAAGTTAAATATAGATTTATGGACTTATATAAATGGTTTTTATATAAGATTTATAAAATTGATATTTTATAAATAAAGTAATGGAATTATAAATGGTGTTTTGTAAATATTAGAAATGGGATAGTAATCAAATTTATATATGGATTTGAAATTGAAATTTAGAAATGAATTTATAATGGATTTTATAAATAATAAGATTTGAAAGGAATGAATTTGTAATGAGAGATTTATAAGTAAATTAACTTATAATTGGATTTTGACTTATAAATGAGATATAAATGGAATTTGTTAGTAAAGGAATTTTGTATATGGAAGTTTATAAAATATAGATGTGAATTATAAACACTATTTTATAAATGTGAAATCAATTTAATTTGATAAGTTAAATATGAAAGTTTATTAAAGGAATTATATTCACGATTTTGGACAGTGAATAATCCTTTAAATAAAATGTGTAGAAGAATGAATTTGGTAAGAGAATTATTCACGATTTTGGACAGTGAATAACCCTTTAAATAAAATGTGTAAAACAATGAATTTGGTAAGAGAATTATTCACGATTTTGGATAGTGAATAATCCTTTAAATAAAATGGATGTTTTGGAATGTGATATTATAAAAAGGGAATTTAAATGGTTTGAAAATAAGATGATTTGTAAATTTACTTATTATTAAAAATAAGTATATGGAAATGTTTTCCAAATATCCAATAAGGGAAACGATTGTGAATATTATCTTTTTAAAAAGATATTTTGAAGTGAATAATTGGGAAGTGTTTTGAATTATAAACGATTAATGAAATCAGGCCCAGTGATAACTCAAGTGCAAGATTTTGTTTGTTTCTTTGATAGTTAAATAACCAAATATCAAAATTTGGCCATTTTAGTTTCTCAACTGTGACTTAACCGATTTCCTCGTGAAATCCATATTTGTGTGTGTAAAAGTGTGGTCCAGGGGTTTCAACACAGTAGTGCAACATCAATTAATCATCACAGATCAAAATACGGAAATATAGTTGATAAGCGGTATAATGATAACGCTTATCTTTCATACACAGATCACAGATAGATATATGTCACAGATAATAAATTACATCATAGGGAATTAACTACATTACAGATCACAACACAAATCAGGATATATCACCAAGTATCAATACCAGAGATATCAAACAATTCACAACATCCAATAGAATATAGACATCCATAAGGAAGACAAATTGATCACCTGATTAATTGAAACCGGATTAATCACTAATCCAAGTTATTTAGTCAATTATAAATCAATCAACTTTAAATTATTAATTAATAAATTAATAAATTAATTAACATTTAATCATTAAATCATTAACCTTTAATTATTTAATCATTCTTAAATTAATTATCCTCAATTAATTACATTAGTTAATTAACCATTAATTAATCACCATTTAATTAATTATCCTTAATTAATAAGTGATTATCCCTAATCACTTGATCAAATTTAACCATTAATTACTATAAATTAATTACCTCAAGTAATCTTTAATTTATCACATAATTGATCACTTAATTGATCACACTAAATAAGTCTTTAAGTAATCAAGTATTAATCCCTTGACAAATTAACCTTAATTATCCATTCTTTAATACATTAAGTAAATTCATTTAATTGTATTTGAAAACAATCAAAATTTAATAGGATAATTAACTTAATTCCAAATTATATAAACCAAACAAGTTTTAAAACAATTAAACTTTTAAAATTTAAATCCATAAAAACTTGCCTAATACTTTACCTTTGAAAACTTAATTTATATTTCTCAAAATCTTATTTTAAAGCTTGTTTAAAATTTGAAATCTGGTAACAAGTTAAACAAACCCGAGCCTATTTTGAACCGAGCCAAACGCATTTGTTCCCGAGTTCGACTTCGGGTTTCCCCCATACTTCATCTGCTTCGAGTTGTTCTCGCGAGAAACTCGAACACAAACCCGAGCGCTCTTCTTCTTCCCCATTCCACCAACAACCCAGACACACAAACACACGCATGCACGTGCACGATGTCGCGCCGCTGCTCCGGTGAACGTCACGACCTTCGGCAAGTCACGAAACTTACAAACACTCGAAATAAAACTTCGATTCGAAGCCATCAACTCGAAATCAAAAATTAGCAATTTGCTCGAAACCTGAAGCTCAACCAAAACGTCAAAGTCACCTCGTCACCATCGCACAGAACACCGGAGGCGCTCAGAATTCATCCATACAACGACAACACTGTAAGCAACCTTCCACCAGAGCCTCGTGACACTCGATCACGTATAGGAGTCATACTCGTCACATTACAGACATGACTAAAAATTTGAAAACCAAACCCTAAATCGATCTTGTTCCATCATCTCTTACAATAGAAAAATTATTTAACAATTTTCCTGATACCATCGATCACCAAACTCGCTTCGTGCAAAATTTCAACATCCAATATTTCTTTGATCATTGGAAATTGGTTATAAAGCATTTTCGGTTCGTTTATAAACTGCTCGAAGCATACTTAACTAAAAATTTCCATTTAAGGTTTAAAAATCCTATTTTAAAGAGTGGATTCGAGTTAGGTAATTGAATCGATGTTTTATAATATTTGAATTTTATCATATACTTAAGATTTTACTGTATTATCTTGGTCCCAGTAAATTTCCAAACTTAAAATACTTAAACCTGTCATTTAAAACTAGATGATGTTTACACTAAACTAACTTGTTTGGAAATCAAAGCTTCAAAGTGATTAGATAGGGAGTTTTGAAATTTTGTTCATCTTTAAATCTCTAAAATCTTGAAAAACAGAGAGGCATAGATAAACTGGACATGCCTACTCAAATACATTCATATACACAGAGGCACTAGTTATATAAACATATGCCTGCAGGGCATCATCACAGAATTTCACAAACAACCATTATTTTCCTACCTAAACTTTTTAATTTAAAAGTTTACTCACAGGCATTTCAATACAAAGAAGGTGAAGTTTGCTCACCGTGGTTTCCAGAAGAAAGAATAGAGCTTCTGTTTTGAGACAGGTTTGAATTCTTGCTAGCTGAAGCCCTCTTCTTTAATCTCTGGTTTATATTTAGTGTATTGTTGTTTGCAGTTGGATTTTTGTTTAAGTTTTAGTTGATATTCACTTCAGTTTCTCTTAGCTTTGAAGGAATGAACTCGAATAAAGAAGTTGATGGAGATAAAAGGAATGAAGATTACAAGATGTGTACAATACAGTATTATATAATTCCTTTGTTTGTACAACAGGGTGATTATGTAAAGCTAGAGATTTTTTTCAAATGGCTGATAGGATTTGAACGTGATGGCATTTAATGCTAAGTACCTTATCATGTTTACAATACTATTCCTTTTATTTTGCATGTACAACCTTGCTTATTTTATTTTCCTTTACTTGCTTGTCTCGGTTGAGATGATAATGTTGTGGTGCTAGCATTAATTAAGGTGTACAAATTTACATATTTATATTTTCTTTTCTCTTTCATTTCGGTTGTACATGTATGTATGTTTGTCCATACTTATCTCTTTGTTCATATGTACAGTTACATTAATTGTTTTATGTACTAAGATATTTTCTTTTATACTTTGTTTATGTTCTTGCCTGCATTTCTAAACTTTACAGGTTACATGAGACATTTATTTGCCTGGGTATGTTTTATATCCTATGTACATATATACTTTTGGTTTTAGTCATATTACTTAGTTGAATGTATGTTACTATCTTATGCTTTGTCTAAGTGCTTTACAATATAAATAAATTTCTATGTTAATGTGTTGTTAGATCTTTAGTTAATATGTTTATTTTCTATTTTACAAAATTTATTAACATGTTGTTTGAATTTTAGCTAATTTATCTCTATTTTACAAACTATATAATTTATCTTGTATACATTTCTATTTCAATCTCTAACTCAAATATTTTATTATTATTTTTATTTATTGTCTTGTATTTATTTTATATATGTTCATTTCATATTCTACATAACTATCTATTTATTTGAGAAATTTGTTTAACATCAACGCAAATTTTGTTTCCTTTTAAAGTTCAACTATTTAATATTTTATTTACTCATTTATTATTTATTTTCAAATATCCAATGTATTTATTCTATACTTTTATATCATATATGCCCATATACATTTATACTCACATATATACATATATATACAATATTTTAAATTCAAATGATTTATGCAGAATTTATTTAGATAGGGGAAACTCGCAATCAATTAATCGATTAATTTCGTAATTTTAATTCAAAAATTAATTTAATTATCAATTTAAATGTAATTAAAATTCGTGGTCGTTACAGCAATTCTCACTTGGAATGCTAACATTGCTCTCCAGAAAGAAATGCAATGCCAGCATTCATCCATACAAGTTCATTTTGGTCTAAATGAAACCGAAGGCACTTCACTACATCCATTTTGGAACCACCCTCAGGATTAGTAGCAAGTAGCCCTTGCACTTCAAAGAGCTCTGTCTTTGAAACCATTATCAATATGTTTCGATTTAAAACGCTTATATTGGTTTGAAGTGGTTTTCGGATAATATATCTGATCTTGGTCTCTCCGAACCGACAACGATAGTTTTAAAACTGGCCAAGGTTTAATAGCCGTTTATTTAACTATCAAATAAAAACAATAATCAAATTGCAAAT
Source organism: Allium fistulosum (assembly GCA_030737815.1). Classification (NCBI taxonomy): domain Eukaryota; kingdom Viridiplantae; phylum Streptophyta; class Magnoliopsida; order Asparagales; family Amaryllidaceae; genus Allium; species Allium fistulosum. Next base: position 363,281,656 of record CM060904.1, read on the forward strand.
TTATTTCCATAGGGAAACCAACATTATTAAGCTTATAAGCAACCACTAACCTCTGTAATTAATCCTTTCATTTATTAAAATCACTTTGTAAATACTTGTATCAAAATACTTTTACAATGATATATTCACAAACATTTTATACTCCTTTCAATGTTTGAAAAAATATCTATATACTTATATCAACGGCATAAGTATATTCACAAAAACACTAAACTTTCACTACTTAGAAAATATATACATATATTTATCTCAATAGTATAAGTATATTCTCCAAACATTATGAAAGATTTCTTATTTCAAAATCATATCAAAAGGATTAAAACAAATATTGTTTAAAAAGAAACGGAGATAAGGATAAACTCAAACACCATTCATTCAGTTTCAAGCATGGAATGAAAGTCCACACCACAAAAATTAAGAAGGTCAATTTGAGGAAATCCAATCCCAAATCCTTTTATAAATTTCTTCAATAAATCCTTTTTAATAAATCACTTTTATTTATGAACATCTCCTTTACTAAAATTCCAAAATCCATTTATAAAATTCTTAATAAATCTCCAAGTTTACTTATAAAACTCTTTTATAAATATCCATTATCATTTATAAAACATCTTTTATAAATATCCAAAATCAGTTATAAAACTCTTTTATAAATCTCTAAAACAATTTATAAAACCCTTTTCCTTTATAAAACTCCGTTATGAAAATCCTTTTTAAAAATCCTTTATAAATCCTTTTTAAAGTCCTTTATAGATCCAAAACCCCATTTTCGTTTGTAAACCCTTTTATTAAATGAGATTCCTTTTTTAAATCAATTCATTATTTATAAATACAATCAATAAGATAAATTGATTAACTTTAAACGTCATAAGTAAATAATAAATTAGTTTTTCAACAACACTAGTAACATAATCAATTTTTCTTCAGAACATCATTAAAAAAATAAACATTTTACCCCAAAACACTTTATTAATATAATAATTAATAACTTCAAAACGTTATAAATATAATAATTAATAGTTTCAAACATTATCAATAAAACAATAATAATTAATCTTTAAACATTATTATAATAAATAATAATTTACTTCCAAGACATTATTAATAAATAATTATAATTAATTCTCTTCAAACAATACTAATTATTTAAATAAATAACTTTTCACAATATTAAAATGCAAATAAATAACCTTTAAACAATATTAAATATAAATAAACAACTTCTAAAACATTTTTAAACAATAGTTAAACAACTTTAAACATTATTAAATAATAATGAAAGACTAACAAAAGGTTGAAGTAAAACATAGGAGTTCAAAATCCATTTTAAATAAAAGATCAAAGAAAACCCTAACATTAATTTTAAATCATTTACTAAATCGGAAACCATTTCCAAATCAAACATCACTTAACAGTATTTCCAAAATACCATATCGAGGCCAATAGTATTATAGCACGTAACATATACTATTACTTCCTTTTTCACTAAAAAGATTTAACTTTTCATAAGCATCAGTGTCACATCCAATAGGGCCACATAGTCAAATTTCAGTATTAAACAATATATTTAACAGGAATATAACTGAAATAAAACAATAGGAATATAACCGAAAATTAATAATCATAATTTCAAGAAATATGCATTTCTCTACAAATTTTCCTGTATTTCAATTTAAATAGTAATTGCTTTTCAAATTGGATATTTTAACCAATCAACCAATAATTCGGTTACTCACCAAAATTCCAATTATCGCTTCCGCATTCTGGTTCCATCTAAAATCGAATAACGTTCGATTTTACCTTGAAATTATATAAGTTTTAATCTCAACCAATCCAATTTCAAGATGTAGGCATCGTCGCTACGAGTCCAATGCGACTACCCGCATCCAAATCCGACCTCGTATGAAATAGATACGAATTTAATAAGATTTAGGAATTAAATAATATAATTAATATTAATTACATCATTAATTCGCTAATTAACCTAGCTTAATCCCCATTCCTCCTTCGTTCTAAAACATGGCCGCACCTTTCCCTAACTCGAAACTGACTTCCCAACTCCCATCACCGCTGCTGGAGACCCCCTACCGTCGCTGCACTCCATCAAATGGAAACCCAACCTACCCCGCTTCCATCACTACCGACCTCGACCTCCAACATCGCCTATCACAGGAGAACGAACCCAAAAATACAATCACCGTCAAACTCGATTTTCGACCACCTTACGTTGAACTACGACTATCCCACCATCCATCCTCATCGTCTCACCATCCCACCGCTTTTCCTAGTTGACACCCAAGCCTGAAACGACCCCTAGTGGCGCCGATCGACATCGGCCATTGGATTTCTAGGCTTAGGGAAATAAAGAAAACCGCAGCTAGGGTTTTGAATTCTGTTTTTGGCAAATGAATGAAGGGTATGGGTCTCTCTGTAGATATTCTAACCGACATTATTCATGCCCAAAAAGTCACGAACTCTAAACAAGGCATACTCGCTGGCGTTCCTAGCCAAATACCCCTCTTTTGAACTCAATGGAACTAGTCCCGGGACCTAATTCCATTATATACAAAAGTTTGCTTTTCGAGTCGCTTGATTTACGAACCGGACTTAACCTGCTAACTCGAAACCAAACAGTCGAAATATATCGATGCTTATACTCATTCTAGCTCGCTCGGACCATTCAAACCTAATGAAAATAATCTCGGGTGCTAAAAAGTCCGTCTACGAAAATCGAGTTTTTAGCTCATCGATAAAATAAAACAATTTAGTATTTAAATATTCAGAACACTCTAAAACAACGGGTTGTTACACTCTCCCCCCTTAAAAAAATTTCGTCCCCAAAATCCTAAAGGACTAAGCAACAAACCCCAACATCCAAGCGTATATGATGATAAAAAAATCATCTTCAACTTATGCTAAAACAACAAACTTTACCTTAATTTATCCTGGACACTATCCTATCTACACATACACATGTCAGCCAATAAGGCACTCTTACCTGAATTGAGATATAACACTCGAAACGAATAAGTAACAACAACTTCATCTATAGTGCCAACTTTCCATATCATCACTAAAACTACTTAGTCACTCTTGCAATTTCAATAATCTCCGACACCGATTCTTACGACTATCGGTCATATCAAAAAAAATATCTTGCGCTAACTTCCGTTCAACCTTTGTTTAAATTTTCAAAAAATTTTGGCAGCGCCTCCTTTGCACGGCTCGATCTGAAAAACTACAACTTGCCATATATGGCTCAAACCAACAAAATAATACAAAACCCAAAAATGGCCTCCCAAATCTGGGGCATAAAGTAACCAGTCAAATCCCAAACTCTAAATCTACCACATACCTATTTGCCAGGCAACAAACTCTACTCATTAAACCAAAAGCAGCAAACTGGCATTTGCTTCCATGTACCTGAAACTCACTTATATAACCCAAAAGATAGTTAAACATGAAAATGGAACAATATAACTCATCCATCATATAACATGAATCTAAGCATGCCAAACCATAAATAAAAATCATCTCAACCATCATATCAAATCAAATCAAATCATGTCACTTGCATTTCCAATGTCAAAAGCATAAAATTGCATTAAAGCCCATATGATGTACATATGTCGTCTAAATGCAATATCAATTCCGATCATTTGCTCGATCACACTAATTTCACTTTCGAACTAGTATCGCTCACTCAATTTCTCTAATGTAGACTCTGATCCGGTTCCTTGATTAGAAACCTTTGTTCTCCTTGCATAGCCATGTACTATGATAGAGAACTTCAAGATCATCTCAAGAATCTATATCAAATGTTCACCGTCAAAAATCGAGTGAAAAAGTCCTTGTTTGGATCGGTGTTAATCACCTTAACTTCATATGCCCAAATCTGGATCAAAGACCCTTACGCGAATAAAATGATCATGTATATCCTACACATTTATTCTAATTGGTTTCTTAACCACACCAATTTCTTTTTAATTTAAATCGCATTCAATTTCATTGAATATGATTTCATTTCACACTAAATTCATTTATGAACCATTTCATAAAACAATACTTAAGTGTACAAATATTTCATGACTTAAGTTTATAAACACCTTATAAAACACAAATTATGTTTAACAACACATTAAAACTTAAGTTCATATATTCATACAACACACTTCTGCATCCTAAGAGTATGTATAATTTCAAATTTTAGATTTGTCTTCTAATCCGGGATGTTCAACAATCTTAAAACTTGTTAAAATTTATTATCTTTAAAACTTAAGAGTGACAGAAACTCAACTTCTATATTTTCTAACCAAAAACACTTAGCTTAAATTTCTATATCAAATTTGGAAGTCCCGGCTAACCAAAATTGTCGAAAATTCCGTTCCATTTTAATAAATGAAAAACTACCAAACAACATATCAAACTGAGATGCAAAACCAGACTACTCTAATGCATAGGATACATGCATCCATAAAATAACTTGACTGAAAACTTCAGAATTAAACACCCGGTTTTATTTAAACTCTATTTGAAATAATAACAATATACACATCTCTTTTTTTATATCAATTCATACTTCTGAATTTCAATCAAAACTTGTTTTACCAAACAATTATGAAGCAAAATTATCAAGGTAGCATTTTCCTCACTTAGAAACTTGAAAATGAACACCAATGATGTTGTAGTCTTCATCATTATTATTTTTCAACGACAAGAGTGGTTTCAGTGCTTTCTATCTCCTTCAAAATCCTTTAAAAATATTTTTGTTCAAAAATACTTTCAAATAATACTAATTATTTTCTCTAAAACATTTTGAAAAGCAATTTCCAAAACATCGAGATTTAAGTTCTCAAATTCTCAACTTAACTCCTTTTTATTTATATACCACATATATAAATCATATTTATATAATTTTCACTTCCTTATATAAAACCTTTTTGCAAATTTATATCTTTATTTAGATTATAATAAACAACTTTTATTAAATTTTAATTTTAATCGAACATTATCACCAAACGCCTTATAGTAAAATTGTGAAACTAGATTCATGAGATGTTCGTCAGTGTTCCCATAAATTTCTATCTACCCAATCCATGCAGTAAGAAGGTAAATTACTTATAAATCAACAAACAATAGTAAATGCTCTAAAATGGACGAGCATGACTATTAAATCAACAAATAATAGCCAATGCTCCTAACCGAGTGAGCATGACTAATCAAACATTAAATGATAAGAATTAAATATTATTATTTCTAAACAACAAACACAAATAATATCTATATCAAATTTATGAAATTATTCCTTTATATACAAAATATAAAATCTTAGTAAAAAAATTTCATTTACCAATTTTCAAAAACAGTACTGTGTCAGTTTACCTGGTTCAATTATTTAGAAAACCCTATCGATACTGTAGCGTCCGATGTCTCGACCATAATTTATAATCCACCCAATAGATAAATCAACACAATAAAAAAATTATAATCACTAACAAATACGCGATCGTATATATATAATACACTCAACTCATTCTATGGCGCTACTGACTCTATCTCTAATGAGTGACTCATTCTAGGGTATTACTAACCCTATCTATAATGAGTTTCCAAGGTCTAGGTTTTCACTGAACCTAATCTCTAATTCCAATTGTAATGTTCTCCCTATCCTTGAGGTGACTACAAATGGAGACCTCGAATCTGATTTTAAGGCCGGCCTCTCGACTGTCTCAACTAACCCGCAAAGGGACATGTATGGGTAAGAGTCTAAGCTTCATCACAGTTCACAAAGTGAGAAGCCCTTATCACATGTACTGCACACTTACCAGATCCAACCCCGGTGTCTCAGTACTGACAGCGATAGCTTTGAAACTGGCTAAGGTTTGATAGTTAGAAATTTAAATATCAAATAAAAACAACAATCAAATCAAGGATTTATTTCCATAGGGAAACCAACAAAGGTTAAGCACGTAAGAAATCACTAACCTATTTAATCAATCCTTTCATTAATTAAAATCACTTTGTAAATACTTGTATCAAAATACTTCTATAAAGATATATTTTGTGATGAATAGGGTTTTCGACCCTCGAAAATCGACACTAATACATCCTCGGTATTCATGTGCCGCAAATCCAAGTGTTGGAAACCCGATCATTTAAGGGTAAGAAAGAAAATAAAGACATAATAGAATCTCACATGAATGGAATAACATATATTATTTAAACATATAACCTTTACAGTGGACATTTCAAATACATTTTTTAGATTTAAACATGGACAGTTATAAATATCTATCCATACAAATGTGGAATATAATGACACTTAAGTGTGGTGGTAACAGATAACAATCTTCAGAAGAATCTTCTGACTCCATGCTTTGAGCTCCATCCAGATTTATTCTAACTAAACCTGACTACTAGGCTGCCCAGGAAAATTAGGCACCTAGAGTTTAAGGAAAAAGGGAAATAAACTCCGGGCCAGTCCTCGGGCTGGTTTGAGAAACTCAAAATACGTATTTTGAAAACAAAGGTATCTTATAAGACCACACTACACATAAACACAGAACGGGTTTTTACCTTATGATAACCAAAACATTTTCTACACAAAATCTAAGAATATTATTTTTAATGACTTTCTTTGAAAATACTTTTCAAATAAACTTATGAATCTTAGCCGGAATTGTTACATTGGTTAAATTTGATGGCATAATAGGTTTACAACTAAGTCCATACGCACTTATTGGAGAATGGATTTCCATACAATGGCAGGTAAGGGACTACCTTCCGTACTATACATCTCTAGAGGAATGTACCGAGGATACACAAACAATCCTCCGCATCAGGAAAGATCGGTCTATCTCTATTTGGCACTCAGACGTGGCCTGGATAGAAACCGAATATGACATCACCCCGGTCATTACCGACCTATTGGGGCCCCGTAGCATACACCACATACTCAACATATAGAGAGTAATCTAGAAAGGAAATGATCATACCCTAATGGTTGTGAACCACATAGCCTTACGATGTACCCTGTTTAAGCCATTACCGGGTGATGAGGTTTGAGGTAGCGATTACCTTTCACATTTCACTTTGAATGCCACATTGCCAATTCATAATCACACAACCGATTACTACAAACGTATAACTCCTAAGCTCGTACGTCTTCGAAAAGGGTGTTAAGCTAAGAGAAGTTGCCTTCTCCACCACCAAATAGATGATACGTTCATAGAAATCAATCAATGTAATTAGAAATGCAATGTCGGACATTCGTCCATACAAATTGTCTAGGAATATGACAAACCGAAGAAACTCTCCTACCATATCCTGTCAGGGATTATCCCTAGGACTAGTAGCGAGAAGGCCTTGTATTGAAGATATCAAATGAAGAACTATCATCACATAAATAAGATATGGGAAATTTTCCCCGAGGATCAGTGACAAGAAGCCCTACATTCCATCTTCTAGATCATATCATCCCATATCTTTTATTTTCGAACACGTAAATTGGTTTGAAGTGGTCTTTAGGTAGGAATCACCTAAATCCGACCCTGGTTTCTTCGAACCAATCATTGGTAAAAGAAATGTTAAGTAAATAGGGAATTATTCTTTTTATTTATTACTTCCTTTTTATCAAAAATATCTTCAAGGGATATATATCTTTAAAAAATTTCTTTCCGGTATATACGGAATCATTGAATCTCTTTTTGGGAAATTATTTATTTAAATCTTAACAAAGATTTCTTAATTCAAAAATCAATTTTTTTATGAGTTGAAACCATGTTATCTATGATGTTAATCCAAAACCAGTAAATATTAAGTGAGAAGAATCCATAGAAATCATCTAATTCTACTAAATATCAATTTCCGTATTGAACCAGTACTATGGGCATAATAATGGTGAAATAACCTTCTATATTTCATGAATAGTACGAGTTCCCTCTTCGGAAGTTAACACCAAGTATAAGAAGATTATCTCCATAAAATCCAAGTTATTTATATTTAGAAAATAATATCCTTTATACTTTGGAAAATTTTGATCCAAGTAAATCAAATTTACTATTCCCTCCTTCGAGCCAGTCTGGATGGCCAGGGAGAGTAGGAAACTGGTTTTCCAAACTGAAGCCTAGACACTATCTCTCTGTCATCCATAAGTTGGTCAAGTTATTTGATCGATTCTAAATCTTTTAACATACTCAATTAACTTTTGATTATTTATTTAACCACTTCATAAATCTTTCAAATCACCTTCAAAATACTTTATTAATTATTTAAAAACATTTACAAAATATTTGGAAAAGATTGTTTGCATTTAAAACTATATTTCAAAAGTTATAGAAAAGTGCCGCAAATGGTGCTTTTTAAGCTGTATTGATCAAAACGCTTTTCTATCATTTGGAAATTCATTTTTATAACTTAAATCACTTTTAAAACATTTTAAAAGATTTTTAGAATTTATTTCATATTTTTAAACAATTTTAAAATATCATTTTTAAAGAAATCTTTTTATGGATTCCGAACAACAAAACCGCGATTTTTCGAAAACTTGTTTTTATTCATATTTCAAAATCTACTTGTCGAAATCTTGATTTTCTTTCTTTGTTTGAAAACTATGGATATAGTAGTTTAGAAAATTGTTACCTCGAAGAATTCCAGGCTATATTCCATTCTATATATTCATTTGACTTTTTCGATGCGTATCCCGGACTACCATTACGCGACACGACTATTTTTGACTCAATTTTCAATATTCATTTAAACTTTGTCAAAACACTTTTAAATGTTTATAAAACATTTATAAATCGTATTAAACCATTTTTAAGAGATTTAAACATTCCATATACACCATTTCATTCAATAAAGGAAAGTGATTTCTTTTATGCTTATCGACTGTATTAACGTGATTTGTATATATATTCAGCAACCATATTAAACAACCATCATTAATAATAATATCCAAACATATATATCATCCAATAATATATATAACAATAGTTTAGGAGTTTCTCAGCTTCATTGGATATTAACCTTAGGAAAATTTGCTATAGCTTCGCAACGATCAATTTAAAGTTTACGAAATCGAACCCCTATGCCTTGAAGTGGTTCGGCCTTTGCCTTAGATGCTCATGGCCTTGGGTTTGCTTGGTGGTGGGCTTGGTCTTGGGTTTGGGTGGTGGTGGCTGTGGGTATTAGGGAGGTAGGGGAGGAGTTTGTTGATAGTTTTGAAGTGGATTTACTAATATATATATATATATATATATGTATTAATTCTCTTTAGCCAAATATTTTGCCATTATTTTGCTAAATATTGAAGCCATTAGAATAGCTTGAAGAAGGAGGAAGAAGAGTGTAGAAAATTATGAAGGAATAGGTAGATATTTATAGGAAAAACCTTGGAACAAATATCCTAAAGGGAAATTACCCTTTTCCCCTTTCCCACACCCCTCCTCTCCTCCCTAGGTACGGCTGAAATGACCTACACATAGGTGCATCCTTGTGCTTATGTGTACTTGTGTGTCCTTGGTAGACTTTGAGTTTGCTTAAGGCTTAAGGAGTTAAGAAATATATTAGATATTTCTTTTATATACATGTGTGTGTGTATGTTTACATGTTTATGTGTAACTTAAAGTGTTTATATGTATGTTATATAAGTGTGCATGACATGTAAATAAGGTTGCAACAACCTTTGAATGACTTTTGTTTTTTTAAACCGTTGAAAATCGGGAAACCGATTACCGGTCACATTCTCACTTATAAATAAATATACATATATTGGTAAATAAATTTGAAAATAAATTCTTAATCATTATTAATTAATTAAAATGATCATATTTGAATTATAAAACCATGTAAATCAATATTAACAATTATTTACAATAATTGCTATTATAACAAAAAAACGATATCGATTTTTCCTTATATTTTTAAATCAAATATATGTCTTTATAAAACTATCATAAATGATTTATTAACAATTTATAACTATTAAAATGAATAATCCTCGTTTTAAAATAATTATAATAATTATTAAATCATTAAATCTTAATTAAATTTAATAAATCAATTATTAAATATAAGGGCATCACTGATGATGTCATAAACACATTTTATTTTCCCAAAAATAAAATAATTAATTTTATTTCATATTATAAAATTAGGTGTATGTATCCAGCTCCGTGCACGACGTTTTCTGATGATAGAACTGTTTATCGATAAAACGTTTTTCGGCCATTTTATCGGTATTTTCCAAAGGATATATTTTTGTGAACATTTATCCAAAATAAGTTCATTATTATTACTTATTACTTAAAACTTGATTATTTATGAAAAATAACCTATATTTGAATATTTAAAATCATTTAAATATCTTTAATTAAGGTGATCAAAATTCGGGTCATTACAGACTTCCCTTTAAAAGAATTTCATCCCCGAAATTTCACTGAAACAAAAATATGGTAATACTTACCCAAAACACTATAAACTCAATTTTATATGACATACATAGATCGTCCATAACATCCGATTCGATCTTATACTTTAATCCACAACTTTACTTTTAAACTAGTATTGATCCCTCGATCCTCTAGTGCGGACTTCGATCAAGCTTTCCAATTATAATTTTACGAAGAAATAATCCACGTATTTCATACGTGCTTATTAATCCTTCCAAATTTTTTTATAAAATATTCCATAAATTTTTTATCTTTAGTTATATTTTCATAAATTATTTATTTATTCAAAATATTCATCCATAAAAATATTCTTGGATCTTCTTTTAAAAGAAATCATATTCATAAAAAAATTATCTTTTAATTTCCCTATTATAATATACTTTCTTTAATCCATACAATGTGATTTCTCATATCTTTGATTTTCTCTAGAATATTTATTGAAATATTTTGTTTCAGGTCTTTTAAACATTTCATAATACCACTTCCTCTTATAAAAGAAAATCCTTCATTTAAATTTACTTGCTTCTTTCCTCAAGAATTCTTATTAAAAGATTTATGTAAATACGAAGTTGGAACAAAATATCATAGTTACATTATATATCTCCATAATTTTACATTTAACATTCCAACTTAGACTTGGGTCAACACCTCCTAACACTGGTACATAGGGTGCAAAATACTAATCATAACACATTTCAACCCCAGCTATACACACAACTATATATATATATATATATATATATATATATATTAGATAAATAGAGCTACCCATAATCACCGTACTCAACATCTCCTTCATTCCACTGAATATGAAGCCAATGGTGCACTCAAGTATCCAAAATCTATTAAAACTTCCTCAATTTCTTTCTCATCGTTTTCTAGTTCATCATCGGCCTCATTTCCATCTTCATTCGGTTGCATCTCATCCTCAACATAGGGTTGCCATGGTTGGTTCCATGGAACATGTCCCATACCAACTGGTACTCTTGGGATTACCTCTTCCTCTTCTATTTCTTCAAGCCCTTGCACACCAACTTCCCAAGGATTCTCGAACACTTCAACTTCTTCTTCCTCTTCTGATACTTCTTCATCATTCCCATCCATCTCGTACCAGTTAATGTAGGAACTGGATGATTCTTCTTGCCAAATAATATGCTCCCCATACAAGTCCCATATCACATTGCTGCATTCACTAGATATTATGGCATTTGGGTCTTCCATAGGTTCTGATTCTTCTCCCATAGGTTCTGATTCTTCTTCCATAGTTTCAGATTCTGCTATAGGTTTTAGTGTAGAGGATCCGCAATCCATATTCTTTCTGAAACCTGCCTGGGTTCTTCATCACTAGAAATTATAATCATCTCGGGGGTCATGGGTGGTACGATCATTTCTTTCATTAGATACCCATCTTCATTTCTTCGAGTGCACGGGGCACGCTCTCCCAAAATCGGGGCCAACCATTGATATTTGATTATTTCGTTTGTTCTTCCTCATCGCTAGAGAGAACAATAACGTTGTCCTTCTCGCCCCAATTTTCCCTTGAGGTCTCTCCTTTAGAGTAATTTTCGCCATATGGTTTCTATAATGTAAATAACATTCCCTTAGATATAGGTACTAGGCAATTTACTTAATCTAACTTATTCTCATGTTGAGTTATTAATACTCCATTAACTTAGGCATATCCTATTTTAAGTAGAAAGGTTTGCTAATCACTTGGTATTACTTTCCCAAACCAATGTTTGACCAATACTTAGAAAATAATCTAAGGTCTTTGTTCAATCCACTTCTATAGATAACTTTTCCTACTTTAAATTCTTTGTATGATAAAATGGTTTATCCTCCCAAAAATCCTCTGAAAATTTCACCAAAATGTTTTCCAAATTTTATTGCTATCACTTCCAAGAATCCTATTCATAAAATTTTAATCATTATATCTAACTAAAATTTCTTAAATATATATATATATATATGTATACATTTCTCAAAAAGATATATATTTTAACCCAAAATCATTTGTATATATCATTACGCGCTCATATATAATATTCTCAAACTCATTCTAGGGTGGTACTAACCCTATCTCTAATGAGTTACTCATCCTAGGGAATTACTAACCCTATCTCTAATGAGACTTTACCCCTACCAGAGCCTAGGTGTTCGCTCAACCTAGGCTTTGATACCAAATGTGATGAATGGGGTTTTCGACCCTCAAAAATCGACTCTAATACATCCTCGCATTCACGTGCCACAAATCCAAGTGCCAGAAACCCGATCGTTTAAGGGTAAGAAAGAAAATAAAGACAGAACAGAATCTCACATGAATGGAATAACATATATTATTTCAACATATAATCTTTACAACGGAAATTTTAAATACGTTTATTAGAGCTAAACATGGACAGTTTTAAATATATGTCCTTACAAATGCGAAATATAATGATACACATGTGTGGTGGTAATAGATAACAATCTTTAGAAGAATCTTCTAACTCCATGCTTTGAGCTCCATCCATTTTTCTTCTAACTAAACCTGACTACTAGGTTGCCCGGGAATATTAGGGCACCCGGAGTTTAAGTTAAAAGGGAAATAAACTCCGGGTCAGTCATGGGACAGTTGTGAGAAACTCAAAATAAGTATTTTGAAAACAAAGGTATTTCATAAGACCACGTCGCACATAAACATGGAACGAGTTTTTATCTTATGATAACCAAAACAATTGCTATAAAATCTAGGAATATTATTTTTAATGACATTCTTTGATAATACTTTTCAAATAAATGAAACACCCCCACACTCCTTAGTATACCCAAAAGGACACACTAAAAGATGTGGTGCATTGTAGGTAAACTAGTAGAGACTAAGATTCACAAGACAAAATAGATAGAAACAGCGGAAATAATTAAAATAATAATTTGCTAAAAGTCAAACTTCATAATATAGAATTATAAAACCAAATACATCATATGTCTCAAAATACCAACATATGTCTCATGAAATCAAAACCTCAGTCTCACAAATATCAGAGTACAAACTATCCCTCATAAGTGCCAGTACATGAAATAAGCTAGAAACTGAAAATAAAGAAGAGAAATACATAAGAAATATCTGCTAAAAAAGTCTCCAAGTGTCTGCAATCTATCGTCCTTGCTCTTGCTGGCCTATGGGGGGGGGGAAATAAAAATGGAGGAGTGGGTCAGACTAAAAGTCTGGTGAATGATATTAATTACTAGAATCTATAAGCAAATTAAAAGTAACGGACTTTACAATAGTTCTAGTATATAAAAGGAAAGAAAGGAAATAGAGATAAGGAATAAGCTGGAAATAAATACGAATTAACTAAATTAACATAATTGATTAACTTTGATTATTTGCACTTGTCTTTGATAGCTGCTTTGGTTAGGCTGAATTCCTAATCCTATAATTAGGTTGAAATCCTAATTCTACCCTTTGGTCGGCCTGCTATCCTATAGACCTACTGCGGACTAGACGCTATATAGCTCCCTACACATAAGGCAATGGTGTCTACGAAAGACACACATACTAAGCGCTGGGAACTCAACAACGACTTATCTCCCCTAATAGATGTCGCACGCTCGGTCACCGCCGGTTCGCACTATCTATCGCTCCCTCTTTTGACCTTTTATTTACCCTAGACAGCATAAGCGTGCCCTCCTCTCACTTCAGGCTATTGTGAGACACCGTGTCCATAGAAAATAGGGAATGTTGTTGGTACTGGTCCTTGTCAAACAAAATCTAGTTGCATCCCTTGTCCAAATCCCCATGATTAATCTTTTAATTATTGATCTCTTATCTACCCTAAACAACATAAGCGTGTCCCATGGGAAATGCTACCGGTACGCATCTTTCCTTTTAAGTATTGACCACTTATCTACCCTAAATAGCATAAGGGAAATGGTGCCGGTACGGATCTTTTCTTTTAAGTGTTGACCACTTATCTACCCTAAATAGCATAAGGAAATGCTGCCGATACGGATCTTTCCTTTTAAGTGTTGACCACTTATCTACCCTAAATAGCATAAGGAAATGCTGCTGGTACAGATATTTCCTTTTAAGTATTGACCACTTATCTACCCTAAACAGCATAAGGAAATGCTGCTGGTACGGATCCTACTTTTTCTTTATCGACCACTTATCTACCCTAAACAGCATAAGGGGGATGCTGTCAGTATGGATCCTACTTTCATCTTTGCTTATTAACTTAGATAAATTATTTTAAACAAGCCTTTATTATTATTCTTACTATCTGTGCTTATTAATTTATCCTAAGTCTTAAAATAAGCCTCATTTTGTTCTGTTTTCTTATTATAACCTATGTTATAATCCTGCTTATTACATAACCCAAGGTCTAAGTCTAAAAATAAGCTTCTTTCATATTTTACTTTTTTAGTTATAATTCTAAGTTATAACTAGGCCAATCTCTTTAACTCAGTCTAATTCTAATATTTACATCACAATTTCAGTCCAATTCCATTTTTATTACAGTCCTTACAATTTACATCTTATCTTCCATTATTTCAGTATTCTTATAATTTAATCCAAATTCGCGTTTAATCTATTCTAATCCATACGTGAAGAAGAAGGAGAAATAAAAGAAAACCGAAAAGAGAAGAAAATCCAAAGCGTAGGAAAAAGATGTAAATAACGCATAAATAACAGTAAATAAATTAAAATAAAGTAAATAAACTGTAAATAAATGGAAAAGCTATAATTAACAGAAATAAACTAAAATCAACTGAAAAGAATAGCTAAAGGAAATAGAT
Organism: Allium fistulosum; assembly: GCA_030737815.1. NCBI lineage: Eukaryota > Viridiplantae > Streptophyta > Magnoliopsida > Asparagales > Amaryllidaceae > Allium > Allium fistulosum. The sequence continues at coordinate 363,296,889 of CM060904.1, forward strand.
TGAAAATAATTCTAAAAACTTTAAATAAACTACTAAAAAGGTTATTCCAAAAATCGTAGTAAAACTACAACTATTGGAAACCCTATTATTTTAAATTACTTAAAGAAATATAATATAATTACAATCACTCACCTGTGGTCCTAAGCTCTTCCCTTTTGGTCTTCCCGGATCCACTTGAGGGTATTAAAATATTTTATTTAAAAAGATTCCCTCTTTGGAAAATTATTCCTTTTCGGGTCCTTCTTGAAAAGGTGAACCCAAGTGGAGAAAATCTAGAATGAGAAAAAGTGTTAGGCCCAGGGTCTTATTTATAGGTGTAGAAGTGGATCTCAGACCGTTAGATTTGGGGATTGAATAGGATGCAACCACGTCATAGGTTGAATAGGAGCCATTAGATGGAAGCACGAAGGGACCAGATTAAACAAAAGAATGCAAAATGAGGTGTTTGAACGTTACTGGACTCGTTCATTGCAGAGGTGGGTCGACCTACAGGTCGACCGCCCATATAGCGAGGTCGACCGAGGCAGTGGGATGGTAAACCTCTAGGTCGACCCCCCAATATTATTTTTTCGATTTTCTCTTATTCTTGTTTAATTCGTATCTTGTTCATTTTAGCTCGGATTCTGACGTTCTATATATGGAAATTGACCAGAAAATTGCCACGGACAGAATGGTACAACTCCCGTTGCTTAATTCTAATACTTTCATAAAGTTATTTTATCATTTATTTAATTCATTAATTAATTATTATGGGTTAAATTTTAGGTTGTTACATTCTCCCCTCCTTAAGGGATTTCGTCCCCGAAATCTCTATGGATAAAAGAGTGAACTAGATGTTTTAATCCAAGTTCTACAACCAACTACTCAACCATCAACCATTCATCCATTGTCCTTATGTTTTTCTAATGCAATTTATGATACTTATGAAATTAGTGTAGTGTCAATGTCCCTAACTAATGAAAAAGATTAGGTGGTCCACTGATTCAGTTGACCTCCTTTTATGCAATTATGTCCGTGCCATGTATCCAAATGAATGCAAATTCTCTAATGATAACTGATAGTTCTATATGCGTGCTACAAACATCATCCAAATGCAACAATCATGTGAAAATCATCCATTTATAGCAACCATGGAATATAAAATAAAAATGCACACACATCCATATGCATATGCCTAGTGTCCTAGTTAGGCCGATCCCTAAGAGATAATAGTGCCTAGTATAAGTATATGCGTCCATTAGCATCCACTAGCAACCACTTGCACCCACTTGCATTCATCATTCATAACACGTTCTAGTAACATGTTTACATCACATCCTACCATCCATAGGTTAAATCCTAAGTTCTACCCTCCTAAAGGATAATAAAGGAAAGAACCTACTCAATTTAATCTTCTCCAAATCCTAACTTCCAAATTCTAAGTCTAAAACTTATTCCTCTTTTCTTTTAAAGACCTTTATAGCTTTCTATAAAAATTGGAATTTTTAAATTTAATTGTTATTAAGTCTTTCGCTTCCAAAAACTTAGTTAATTTTTCACTAAACCATCTTTCTTTAAAATGCCTTTAAAATATATCCACATGTTTTCAAAACATCTTCTTATTACACCTAATAGCTTTATACGTTAATGTATTGGAACTACTTTCTATTATGAGAAATTACTAACGCTAAAATCTTCTATGAACCTTTTAAAAGAGAACTTCATGTTTATGTGAAATTACAAGGAACTTATTTTATATTTTTCGAAATAGGCTATACAAAATATGGTGCTCCCCATACCTTGTACATCTCTTTTCTGCATTCCTTGTAACTTGCACAAAACATTTTTATTGGTTTCATAGAAAATTATACCATTATTCTTTTCATTCCAATAGATTAAAGTATGTTTAAATTATATTGTCTTACGATAGACATCTTCTAAGATCTAACTTACACTTTTCTTTTCAGAAAAACTCATCTTCAAAACTGTGTTAATATATCCATAACCAAAAACATTTTCTTATACTTATTTAAAAAAATAAGTGTATTCACAAATCACTTTTATTTCTACTCTTAGAAATTATCTTTAAAAAAATACATTTTATTTAGGTTTAAAAAAGATGTTGCGTAAAACACTGTTACTACAACCCAAAAATACTAGTGTATAAATTCAATTAAAAATAAATACTAATAAACCTCACATATTAAGTAAAAACATTTCCTTTGAGAGTTACCTACTATAATGGTAGCTATGCTCCCTTTATTTTCACGAAAACATCTATTACAACAATAAATGTTGTAATCTATGTTTTCGGTACTTAATACACTCAATTTTTTTATATTAAAATCTTTGTTTACTTATAGAGAAACTAGTGAGTTATATACGCTCTATAATTCTTCAAAAAGAATTTCACTTTTAACAAAATTTATATCATATAAAAATCAATTTAAATTTCTTACCATATTTCCAAAAAACCCAATATTTACTTTAAAAATATTGACAATTCTTCTTTTTAGTTTTAATAATTTTATTTTATTGGGTTAGACATAAAGTGGATTTTACTACTTATCACCCTAGGAGTATCCTTTCTAAACCTTGGAAATCTCATTTCCTTACTTAAAGTATTATATTCTTATTCCTCTTGTATGCTTATATTTATTCTAAGGCATTACCGTTAAATCCACTTATCTGAGGCAATTATAATTTCTGCAATTATCTACATGTGGTTTTTCTCCTTTTCTATTGTACATCTCCAATCTTTGCCAACCTCTCTTTGGATTTCCATATTCCGAACCTAAATGCACAAAATCGTTTATCAAACTCATTCTATGTGTAGACATTCACTATGCCACAATAAACACGCTTCCTTATGCCATAAGTGATACTTCAAGAACTTTGCTCTCAATTGATGAACACGAAGTGTACGAAGAACCTCCTCAAAATGTCTGAAGAATCTTTAATGACTGGAATGAAATCTAGCTTTCCTAGTGATGAATCAAAGGAGTGAAGGAAGCTCAACATGACTGACTCCTGTGGGTCACAAGAGTCCTCGAGAGTTCTACCACTGCATGTTTTTAACCTAACGACTCTCCTTCTGCAGTCCAATATCGCTTCACAAGTGGATACCCAATCCATTTCCAAATCATCCCATACCCTGAATCCCAAAACATAGGCGTCCCATTCGAATTCTACGCCTAGGATAAAAATTTTCAAACCCCTGCAAACCATAGATCAGTGTGTCGATCCTCCTATGGGGTTTGAAACAAAATGGGATTTACTACTAAAGAGATGTCTAAGTGCAAACAATCTATTAGAGATAAAAGAGTCTGATGCTCCAGAATCGAAAAGAGTCTAAATGGAAAAAAAATCAAAAAGAGAGATCAATCCTTCTAAAGAGATTTTCCTACCTCTATCTGGTCCACTGCTGTATCCATAGCTTGTATTTGCGCTATAGGTGCGCCTGCTCTCTGCCCCATTTTCTGAGATCAAGTTCTACTAAAGTGACCGGGCCCCACAGTTATAACACCTTTTATTCTTACAGTCCTTTGCGTAATGCCCAACCCGTCCATAGTTATTGCATTTCCCGCTTTCCTTGATCCACTTCTGAGGTCCTCCAAATCTAACATCCTAAACCTTTGGTCCATAACCTCCAACCTAGCTCGTGCCTCCTCGAAATCCTCTGTGCCAGAAAACATTCTGCCTGCTGGAATAGCGAAGTTTTTGCATAACTTAGAAAAATTGGGTGCTGTAGGTGGATTAAAGGGATCTCCACCTACAGGTGCTGTATTGGGTGCTTGCCCTTGCACCTCTGGTACCGTAGCTCTACGGAACCAGTTAGCCATACTATGCAAAGAAAAGGAAACTTAGGCTCGAAAGAAGATTGAACTGGACTTTTGAGGGGATTTTTATAAAGACTCTTTTATACTTGAAGAACTACTTCTATAATATGAGTTTCTTTCCGAAAAATACTTCTAGTTTGAAGATATACTACTTTAAAAAAATAGGTTGCTTTTGGAAAAATACTTTATTTTTAAAACAAGTTTTTAGGAATCCTATAATCTTAAGCTCTGATACCAAGTGAAACACCCCCACACCCCTTAGTACACCCAAAGCGACACACTAAAGGATGTGGTGCTTTGTAGGTATAACTAAAACTAGTAGAGACTAAGATTCACAAGACAAAATAGATAAAACAGTGGAAACAATTAAAATAATAATTTGCTAAAAGTCAAACTTCATAGTATAGAATTATAAAACCAAATACATCATATTTCTCAAAATACCAATATATGTCTCATGAAATCAAAACCTCAGTCTCACAAATATCAGAGTACAAACTATCCCTCACAAAGTGCTAGTACATGGAATAAGCTAGAAATTGAAAATAAAGAAGAGAAATACATAAGAAATCTCGACCAAAGAAGTCTCCAAGTGTCTGCAATCTATCGTCCTTGCTTTTGCTAGCCTATGGGGGAAAAGGGGAAAATGGAGGAGTGGGTCAGACTAAAAGTCTGGTGAATGATAGTAATTACTAGAATCTTTAAGTAAAGTAAAGTAACAGACTTTACAACAGTTCCAGTATATAAAAGGAAAGAAAGGAAATAGAGATAAGGAATAAGCTGAAAATAAATACGAATTAACTAAATTAGCATAATTGATTAACTTTGATTGTTTGCACTTGTCTTTGATAGCTGCTTGGATTAGGCTGAATTCCCAATCCTATAATTAGGCTGAAATCTTAATTCTACCCTTTGATCGGCCTACTACTCCATAGACCTACTGCGGTCTAGACGCTATATAGCTCCCTACACAGAAGGCAATGGTGTCTACGAAAGACACACATACTAAGCGCTTGGAACTCAATAGCGACTTATATCCTCTAATCGATGCCGCACGCTCGGTCACTGCCAGTTCGCACTATCTATTGCTCCCTCTTTTGACCTTTTATTTACCCTAGACAACATAAGCTTGCCCTCGTCTCACTTCAGGGTATTGTGAGACAGTGTGTCCATAGAAAATAGGTAATGCTGTTGGTACTGGTCCTTGTAAAACAAAATCTAGTTGCGTCCCTTATCCAAATACCCATGATTTAGTCTTTTATTTATTGACCTCTTATCTACCCTAAACAACATAAGCGTGTCCTAAGGGAAATGATGCCGGTACGGACCTTTCCTTTTAAGTATTGACCACTTATCTACCCTAAATAGCATAAGGGAAATAATGCCAGTACAGATCATTTCTTTGAAGTGTTGACCACTTATCTAGCCTAAACAACATAAGGGAAATGCTGCCGATACGGATCTTTACTTTTAAGTATGGACCACTTATCTACCCTAAACAGCATAAGGAAATGCTACTGGTACGGATCCTACTTTTTGTTTATCGACCACTTGTCTACCCTAAACAACATAAGGGGAATGCTGTCGGTACGGATCCTACTTTCATCTTTGCTTATTAACTTAGATAAATTATTTTAAACAAGCCTTTATTATTATTCTTACTATCTGTGCTTATTAATTTATCCTAAGTCTTAAAATAAGCCTCATCTTGTTTTGTTTTCTTATTATAACCTATGTTATAATCCTTCTTATTACTTAACCCAAGGTCTAAGTGTGAAAATAAGCTTCTTTCACCTTTTACTCTTTTTAGTTATAATTCTAAGTTATAACTAGGCCAATCTCTTTAACTCAGTCTAATTCTAATATTTACATCACAATTTCAGTCCAATTCCATTTTTATTACAGTCCTTACAATTTACATCTTATCTTCCGTTATTTCAGTATTCTTATAATTTAATCCAAATTCGCGTTTAATCTATTCTAATCCATATGCGCAGAAAAGGAGAAATCAAAGAAAACTGAAAATAGAAGAAAATCCAAAGCGTAGGAAAAAGTTGTAAATAACGCATAAATAATAGTAAATAAATTAAAATACTGTAAATAAACTGTAAATAAATGGAAAAGCTATAATTAATAGAAATAAACTAAAATCAATTAAAAAGAATAGCTAAAAGAAATAGACTGAAAATAATTCTAAAAAGTGTAAATAAACTACTAAAAATTTATTTCAGAAATCGTAGTAAAAGTACAACTATTGGAAACCTTATTATTTTAAATTACTTAAAGAAATCTAAAATAATTACAATCACTCACCTATGGTCCTAAGCTCTTCCCTTTTGGTCTTCCCAGATCCACTTGAGGGTATTAAAATATTTTATCTAAAAAGATTCCCTCCTTGGAAAATTATTCCTTTTTGGGTCCTTCTTGAAAAGGTGAACCCAAGCGGAGAAAATCTAGAATGAGAAAATGTGTTAGGCCTAGGGTCTTATTTATAGGTGTAGAAGTGGATCTCGGACCATTAGATTTGGGGATTGAATAAGATGCAACCACGTCATAGGCTGAATAGGAGCCATCAGATGGAAGAACGAAGGGACCAGATTAAACAAAAGAATGCAAAATGAGGTGTTTGAACGTTACTAGACTCGTTCAATTGCTGAGGTGGGTTGACCTACAGGTTTACCGCCCATATAGCCAGGTTGACCGGCTGGTCAACCTAGGCAGTGGGATGGTCGACCTCTAGGTCGACCCCCCAATATTTTTTTTCGATTTTCTCTTATTCTTGTTTAATTCGTATCTTGTTCATTTTAGCTCGGATTTTGACATTCTATATATGGAAATTGACCAGAAAATTACCACGGACACAAGGGTGCAACTCCTATGGCTTAGTTCGGATAATTTCACAAAGCTATTTTATCATTTAATTAATTTGTTAATTAATTATTATGGGTTAAATTTTGGGTTGTTATAATAAATTTTATGAATCTTAGCTGAAATTGTTACATTGGTTAAATTTGACGACATAATAGGTTTACAACTAAGTCCGTAGGCACTTATTGGAGAATGGATTTCCATAAAATGGTACGTAAGGGACTACCTTCCGTATAGTACTTCTCTAGAGGAATGTACTGAGGATACACAAACAATCCTCTGCATATCCCTATTTGGCACTTAGACATGGCCTGGATAGAAACCGAATATGACATTACCCCAGTCGTTATTGACTTATCAGGGGCCCCATAGCATACACCACATACTCGATATATAGAGAGTAATCTAGAAAGGTGATGATCATACCCTAATGGTTGCGAAACACATAGCCTTTCGGCATACCCTCTTTAAGCCATTACCGTATGATGAGGCCCGAGGTAGCGATTACCTTTCACATAGCACATTTCACTTTAAATGCCACATTGCCAATTCATAATCACACAACTTATTTCTACAAACGTATAACTCCTAAGCTCGTACATCTCAGGAAAGAGTGTTAAGTTAAGAGAAGTTGCCTTCTCCGCCACCAAACAGATGATACGTTCGTAGAGATCAACTAATGTAATTAGAAATGTAACGTCAAACATTCGTCCATACAAATTGTCAAAGAACAGGACAAACCGAAGGAACTCTCCTATAATATTCTGTTGGGGATTATCCCTAGGATTAGTAGCAAGAAGCCCTTGCACCAAAGATATCAAACGAAGAACTACTGTTACATAAATATGGTATGGGAAATTTTCCCCAAGGGTCAGTGACAAGCAGCCATACATTCCATCTTCTAGATCATATCATCCCATATCTTTTATTTTCGAACACGTAAATTGGTTTGAAGTGCTCTTTGGATAGGAATCACCAAATCCGACCCTGGTTTCTTTGAACCAATCATCGCTAAAAGAAATGTTAAGTAAATAGGGAATTATTCTTTTGATTTATTACTTCCTTTTTATCAAAAATATCTTCAAGAGATATATATCATTAAAACATTTATTTCCAGTATATACGGAATGATTGAATCTCTTTTTGGGAAATTATTTATTTAAATCTTACTAAAGATTTCTTAATTCAAAAATCATTTTTTTTTATTGAGTTGAAACCATGTTATCTAGGACGTTAATCCAAAACCAGTAAATATTAAGTGAGAAAAATCCATAGAAATCATTTAATTCTACTCAATATCAACTTCCATATTCAACCAGTACTATGGGCGGAATAACGGTGAAATCACCTGTTAAATTTCATGAATAGTACGAGTTCCCTCTTCGGAATTTAACACCAAGTATAAGAAGATTATCTCTATAAAATCCAAGTTATTTATATTTGGAAAATAATATCCTTTATACTTTGGAAAATTTTGATCCGAGTAAATCAAATTTACTATTCCCTCCGTCGAGCCAGTTTGGATAGCCAGGGAGAGCAGGAAACTGGTTTTCCAAACTCAAGCCTGGACACTATCTCTCTGTCATCCATAAGGTGGTCAAGTTATTTGATCAAATCTAAATATTTTAACATACTCAATTAACTATTAATTATTTATTTAACCACTTCATAAATCCTTCAAATCACCTTTAAAATACTGTATTAATCATTTAAAAACATTTTCAAAAGATTTAGAAAAGAATGGTTGTGTTTAAAACTATATTTCAAAAGTTATAGAAAAGTGTTGCGAATGGTGCTTTTTAAGTTGCATTGATCAGAATGACTTTTCTATCATTTGGGAATTCATTCCTATAACTCATATAACTTTTAAAACATTTTAAAAGATTTTTATAATTTATTTCATATTTTTAAACAATTTTTAATATCATACGTAAAGAAATCCTTTTATGGATTCCGAATTGCAAAACCGTGATTTTTCGAAAACTTGTTTTATCATATTTCAAAATCTACTTATCGAAATCTAGATTTTCTTTCTTTATTTGAAAACTATGGATATAATAGTTCAGAAAATTCTTATCTTGAAGAATTCCGAGGTATATTCCATTCTATATATTCGTTTGACTTTTAAGGTGCGATATCGCGACTACCGTTACGCGACGCGCCTATTTTTGACTTAATTTTCAATATTCTTTTAAACTTTTCCAAAACACATTTAAATGTTTATAAAACATTTCTAAATCATATTAAAGCATTTTTAAGAGGTTTAAACATTCCATATACACCATTTCATTCAATAAAGGAAAGTGATTTCCTTTGTGCTTATCAACGTGTATTAACGTGGCTTGTATATATATTCAACAATCATGTTAAATAGCCATCATTAACAATCATATCCAAACATATATATCATCCAATAATATATATACAACTATAGTTCAGAAGTTTCTCACCTTCATTGGATATTAACCTTTGGAAAATTTGCTATATCTTCGCTACGATTGCTTTAAACTTTACGAAATCGAACTCCTATGGCTTGAAGTGGTTCGGCCTTGGCCTTGGATGCTCCCGGCCTTGGGTTTGCTTGATGGTGGGCTCAACCTTGGCTTTTGGGGGTGGTGGCCATGGGTGTTAGGGAGGTAAGAGAGGAGTCTAATGATAGTTTTGAGGTGGATTTACTAACACACACACACACACAGATATATATATATATATATATATATATATATTATACTATTTTAATTCTCTTTTGCCTAATATTTTGCTAAGTATTGTAGCCATTAGAATAGCTTGAAAAAGGAGGAAGAAGATAAAGAAGAGGGTAGAAAATTATGAAGGAATGGGTAGGTATTTATAGGAAAAATCTTGAAACAAATATCCAAAAGAGAAATTACCCTTTTGCCCTTTGCCCACATCTCTCCTCTCCTCCCTAGGTTCGGCCGAAATAACCTCCACAGGGGTGCATCCATGTGCTTGTGTGTACTTGTGTGTCCTTGGTTGACTTTGAGTTTGTTTAAGGCTTAAGGAGTTAAGAAATATCTTAGAAATTTATTTTATATATATATATATATATATATCTCTGTGTGTGTGTATGTATACATGTTTATGTGTAAGTTAAAGTGCTTATATGTATAACATATATATGTGCATGGCATGTAAATAAGGTTGCAACAACCGTTGAATGACTTTTGTTTGTTAAACCGTGAAAATCGGGAAACCGATTACCGGTCACATTCTCACTTATAAATAAATATACATATATTTGTAAACAAAATTTGAAAATAAATTCCACCTTCAAAACTATTTTAAAAGCTTATTTTCTTCCTTTCATGGGGACCATTCCCTCGTCCTTTCCTTCAGCCTCCACTGTCTCTCACCATGCTTTGTCCTTTACTCTTTCTTCTACGTCCTTTCACCATGCTCCTCATTCTGTTTCTCCCAAGCTTGTTCCTCCTACCCCCAACCCTCCTCCTCCTTCTGTGCTTTGTGTGCTTCCTAGCATTTCATTTGAATCTCCTCCCCTTCTTTTGTCCTCTAACATCTCTTTGCCTTGGTCTTCTCTTTTCAAGACCAAGCTTCGTAATGCTGGAAACCACTGTCCTCAAGATATTCCTTTGAATTTCTCTGGTGATGTGTCTTTGCCGTCGAATGACATCATCAAGGATGGTAATGAAGTGTGGAAGGACTTCCTACTGGGTTTCTTCCTTGATAAACCTCTGCCTTATACATAAGTTGTATTTCACTTGAAAAGGGTGTGGAAGCTGAAGGGTGAAGTTTCGGTAAAGTCAGATGGGTTCCTCTTTCTCTTTAAATTCTCCCTTGATGATGACCGTCATAGGATAGTTGAGGCTGATCCGATAGTTATGAAAAACAAGCTTTTCATTATTAAGCCATGGGATGCAACTGTGGTCAATATTTGTAGCACTATTTGATCAGTGCCTGTGTGGATTAAGTTAAGCAACATACCTCTTTATGCCTGGTCGCATTATGGCATAAACTGGTTAGCATCTAGAATAGGGAAGTTTTTATGCATGGATCAATCAACTGAAAAGATTGAGAGGATTACATTTTCAAAATGTCTTGTTGAAGTGAAACTTGATCAGGAGCTAGTGGACAAGTTTCCATTGAAGATGCTGGATGGAAGTGATTAATTCGTGCAAGTTAGCTATCTTTGAAAACCAAAAATTTGTGTATCATGCTCTAAGTTTGGTCACTCTGATCTAACATGTACTTTGGCTCGCTGTGAAAATAAGGTGGATGCACCATGTGGTACTGACCCTATGGGAGGTGAGGAAGGAGGTGCAAGATCGAATGAGGTCATAACAAAGGCTGAGAAAATGAAACAGGCATGGAAGAAAGTCACTCATAATAAAAAGAAAAATAATGGAAGCCAGATGATTAAAAGAGAAAATGAGCAAAAGTGTGCTGTTGAAATGGCCATGAATAAAACTGTTGAAACTGATGAGGTAGAAAATTCACAAAATCCCAAAACTGATCAAATTCCTATTGCCAGTCAAACTGGTGGAGTTTACTATACCTTGAACAAGTTTTATCCATTGGAAAATAATGATGAAATTGATCTTGATGTCATAGAGATAGAAGCTCAGGAAACTGTGCAAATGATAATGATGTTGAGAAGGGAGAGTGTCTCGAAGCAAGCTGTGAAAATCCCATTCCTGGTCCCGAAGCAAATGAAGAAGCTCCTTTGTGCACATCCTTTCATGTGCATGTTAACATAGCTGATGAAAGAGAGATCTGTCCCCAAGCAAGTTGTGAACTTCACAGGGTTGTCCCCGAAGTTTCAGGAGCTTGTAGTGGAAAGCTACAATTGAGTAGCACTCTGTACAGTAAAACGCTTGTGCACGTGCACACACAAAGTGGTAATGTTCTGAACAGTAGCTGCTCTAACTCTCACCAGCAACAACTTGATCTAATGAAAAATGGAGAATGCAACACTAAAGAAACAGAGACAAACTTTTGCATGGATCTTGAAAAGAAATTGATTCAGCTCGTTCTCTCCATGTATGAAAATCCTGCTCAACTTTCTTCTTTTTCTTCTAACTTCTCTAAATCTATCATTTTTTCCTCTTCACTGCCTTCCCCTATCCCATCCAATGCCTCTCCTTTGTTCCCCTATGTCAACAATTCCACTATCCCTAGCTGGGTAAGTTCAGACAAAGAGTGCATGCTGACAACTACCATGGTGGCACTAGAAGCATTAAAAAACCTCCTTCGTCCAAAAATATCAAGGCTAAAGCTGCCTTTTCAAACTCACAATCTCCTACAACCACAAGCAAGAAAAACACTACCCATCAATCTCTATAGTTTATGATGATACAAAACATTGGAGTTTGGAACTTAAGAGGTGCTTACAGCCACTTAAAGCTTGATCAAGTTAAGAATCTTATAAAATCCTATGAACTGAAAATCATTGCCATTCTTGAAACAAAATTAAATCTACTTCTAACTAATCGAGCTGCAAGCTATATTAACCCTTCATGGAAGCTGCTTCATAATCTTTGTGATGCAGAATATGGAAGGATTCTTTTTCTATATGATCCTAACTTCAAATCATTATCAACGGTCCTCTCGTCCAGACAATTCATTCACTTTCAAGAAACTTGTTCGCAGTCAGCTACATCCTTTTACCTTACATTTGTCTACGCTGACAACTCCACTGAATCCAGGCAAAATTTCCTTAATTTTATTCCTCATCTTAGGCAAGAATCTCATCCTTGGCTCATCATGGGTGATTTCAACTGCTGCCTTCATCTGGATGACTAGCATGGTGGCCAACCCTTATTGCCTAAGCACATCCAACCTCTCAACATTGCTTCCACTGATTCTAATCTTATCAAAATTCAAACTTCTGGGCTAAATTCACGTGGAACAACAGAAGTAGGAGTAGTGTGAGAACATTCTCTACCATTGATCATGCCTTTTGTAATCTCAAATCCCTTTCAATGTGGCCTAATCTATCCATTTCCATTCCTCATCCCATTCTGTCTGACCACTCTCCTTTAATTCTTTCTTGTGGTTCTCCCAAGGTAAAGGAGAAAGGAAGCTTTAGATTCTACAATGCTTAGACTCTCTCCCCTGAATATATAACTATAGTAAACACTGCCTGGACTACTAATTGTTTTGGTAATCCTATGTTTAAATTGTGTAGGAAACTAAAACTTGTTAAAAAGGCTCTGAGAACTTGGGCTAACAATCTGTATGGAGATGGAACAAAGTAGTCTTCCCTTCTGAAGGAGAAGCTCAAAATAGCTCAGGAACACATGATGAGCAATCCTGATAACATTCAAGCAGCCGAGGAGGAAGGAAAGCTATACGCATTACTTAATCAAGCTCTTGATAGTGAAAGCAGTATGAAAGAACAGTAGTTGCACAATAATTGGCTCCAGTTTGGAGACCGAAACACCACGTACTTTCATATTTCGATCAATATCAAGCAAGCAAGAGAAAACATTCGTATGATTCATAGACAGGATGGTACTCTTTTCTCCACTCCTGAACAGGTTGACTCTGCCTACCTCTGTTACTACAATGATTTACTTGGAAACTCAACCAACTTCACACCTGACCTCAATATGTTTGATGAAATACCCCTTTCTTTGCTCACCAATGATCAGTCTTCCTTGCTGGTTGATAAAGTTACTAATGAAGAGATTAAGCAAACCTTGTTCGCAATGAATAAGTAGTCGAGTGGTGGCCCGGATGGATTCAATGTGCATTTCTTCATGACAAGCTGGGAAATCATTCATGCTGATTTTGGTAAGGCCGTGCACAATGTTTTTGACAAATGCACACTTCTCCGTGAAGTTAATGCAATTAACCTAGTTTTGATCCCAAAGACTTCTGATGCCAACTTTATCTCCTCATACAGACTGATCTCTTGTTGCAATGTAGTATATAAGTGTTTATCAAAAATTCTTGCAACTAGACTATTTCATGTTCTTCCTCACATCATTTCTCAGAACCAGGTGGCATTCTTACCAAAAATAGGCATTTTAGATAATGTTCTGCTTGCTTAGGAGCTCCTTAGTGGGTATGGAAGATCAAATGCTACCCTTGCTGCCATGATGAAGCTTGACATAATGAAGGCGTACGACTCTATTCACTGGACTTCAATAGTTCGCATCATGGCCTTAATGAGATTTCCTAAAAATTATGTTGGTTGGGTGTATGAATGTATATTTTCTTCAAGCTTCTCCCTCATTCTTAATGGTCGATCAGTCGGTTATTTCAAAAGAAAGCAAGGGATTCGACAAGGTGATCCAATCTCCTCTTATATATTTATTCTTGTGATGGAGGTGCTCACTAGATTTCTCTCCCTAAAGTACAGAGCAAACCTGATTAGCTACCATCCGAAGTGTAGAGTCCATGATATAACTACCCTATTGTTTGCTAATGACATCATGATCTTCACTAAACCTCACCTCTCTTCCATCCAGTGTATTTTAACCACCTTGACATCCTTCTACTTAATATCTGGCCTCAGACTTAACCACTCCAAATCTAGCAGTACTTTCTCTGGTATTGATCTACAACTTTCTACTCTTTTATTACATGCCTCTGGTCTTCAACTGATGGACTCAAACATGTCTTATTTGGGTCTTCCACTTATTTCATCCAGGCTATCTTTATCTAACTGCCTTCCCATATACAACAGAATCACATCTTCATTGGATAGATGGGCTAACAGATTTTTATCTTAGGCTGGCCATCTCATTCTTATCAAATCTGTGAGCTTCTCCATGGTTGTTTATTGGGCTGATGCGTTTATCTTGCCTAGTAAACTTTTGAAAATGATTAGAAGCGCAATGATGAGGTTCTACTGGTGTGGATCAATCCATAAGAAGAAGCCTATGCCTTGCTCCTTCACTCTGTTTGAAAAGCCAAGAGAAAAAGGAGGGTTAGGAGTTATTAACATTTTGTACTGGAATGTAGCAGCTTTTAGTTCACATTTTAAATCTGTCTTATCTAGGCAGGGCAGTGTTTGGGTGAACTGGGTGTTGACTTACAGAATAGGCATGAAGGACTTCTAGAGTATGCAAGTCCCTCAAAACTATAGTTCGACTTGGAGAAGATTGCTAGGGTTGAGAACCTCATTCCTCTCTTTGATTGTTATGAGAATGGCTGCGTCTTCTGAAGTCAAGTTCTGGCATGATCTTTGGGTAGTCCCTGGAATGATACTTTCCAACCTATTGAATCACCGGCAAATCCTACAAACTGGCATTCTTGAGGAAGATAAGGCTTCTGACTACATTTTTCATGGCCACCTTTAGCTTCCTTACACTTCAAACCATATTATCTGAGCAGTTTAGGTTTAACTTCAGGATAGCCATATTCAAACTGTGAGTACTGATCAGGTGGTCTGGAAGGATAGGCAACATTCTGTATCTCTTGTATATGGGCTGCTGTCTAGGCTTAATAATATTCCACAATGCAAGTGGATGAAGATTATTTGGAATACCGATACTACTCCTAAAGAAAATTTGATGTTATGGAAGGTTTTACATCAAACCTTGCTAACTAGAAATGTAACGACCCACTATTTTGGACCATTCAAATCGACAATAATCCACACATGTCAGACTTGAATAATTCAAAACAATAGATTGTTAATTTAAATTGGCAAAACTTAGCATATACAATAAATAAAATAATCACAGATCACAGACACAAATACAGAGTAATATAACAATAATGCAGCGGAAACAAAAGAATAGTAGTTCATGAAGCTACTATATATATAAAACAGAGTTATACAGGATACAACAGAAGTCTCGAATACAATAGTCAAATACAATATCAGAATACATCACTGGAATCAACTGAATATCTGAAAACTTGATAAATAGCTGAATCTCCAAGCGAAGCTCCAACTCCAAAGGTGAGTCTCGAATACTGGTACACTCAGTCTGACCCGAGCGTAAAGAAAACACAAAACACTCGAGTCAGGATTAACATTCTTATATCAATAAATCCAACTCAAGTGAAATAACAACTGAAATACAAGTAACTCAAAGGATGTTTGGGATAACCATCCTCTAAGGATCCGTTAAACTATCTACTATGTAATAGTGTACGCTAAGTAGATACTGTCTAATCAGTAAAGTACGATATCAAAATAGCGTTAAGTCATGGCCCATTCTACCCTTAACACATTTTTATTCCCAAGATCATATACAAGACCGTAGTTTCCCCAAAACCGGAAGTCACCAGAGGGCAATCCATATACTAAAGGTACAAACCAAAATCGTAGTGGTCGCGAATAGGATAATCAGTATGACAAGGTACATGAGGCGATACCAACTAGGATACTAGTAGTTGCCTGATCTGGACTGATGTTGGGCATAGCAGCTACTACCCCAACTGTGACGCCCCACCTCTATGCTCATAATAACAAAGAGTATTAAAAGAAATACTGTCTATTATTACGAAGAATAAGGCTGGATAGGAGCGACCATCCGTAATTGGCCTTACACTAATATTGGTTATCTCGATAGGAGTGGTATATACTTTTTATTTTTCATCTATTATTTATTTACCCCCATCGACATATCCAATTATCAGTATAAAACAACTACGATAGTTCATAATAGTTTAGGACATTAGATATAACAATAACACAGATAATATAAATGCGGAACACAGATTAACAAAAATCTCATATATATATATATAAGCGATGTCAGTTACAATATAGTTGACACGATACATATGATACAACTACAACTGTCGACTCTAGAAGTTATATATACAAGTACATTATCGTCTATACAATGACACGACTACTACAAAATGACACTGACAACTTCAGATGATGTGAAAAGTCTTCAAATCCCGAACAGCAACTCAAAGAAGAAAATCTACAACCTGGAATAACTCGGGTCTGACCCGAGTATTACATTCAAAAGAAAATAATACACGGGTCAGTCTAATACAAACTCAGTTATTAGTGCATAGAAGCAATAATAATCAAACGTCAAATAGATGACAGTCACAGAAATCTCGTATATCCAACTCTCGATACGAGAATTGGATAACGGCAAATATAACACTACGCAGTGTAAATCAACAAATCAGAAATCTCAAAATGATCAAACACATCAAATTTCTGTGTATATCAGTAAAACAGCAATGTCAAAACCAAGAAGTGTCAACAACAATGCTGCAGAGCCAAAACATGTGCCTCAAAAGACTCAAGTAAATGGATGAAAAACAAAGCAAGACAGTTTGCAAGCAATTCAATGAACACTACAACAATGAATATGAACATGACATTCAAGCAATCAGGTTATACTAGCAGGAGAAGTAATACATGAACCCAAAATGAATAAATGACAGAGATGAGATGAGCAAGTGAACCAAATCAAAACAGAGCCCAAGTTTACATATGAAGTGATTCAAGTCCAAGCAACCAGAGCAATGCATCACTAAATGTCAAGGCAAAGCAACCAACTACATATATGCAATGCAGACAGGTCTAACAAAGTGGAACAGCAACATCAAATGCTTCTTCACAGCTACAACATGAATGCCAACATGCATGAATGCAGAACCTACTCTAGACAAAAGTCAACATGATAGCAAGTACACACAGGAAAGCAGTGAAATGGGCAAAAGTATCAAGTCTGGAAAACAAGAATGCCCAGACTCAACAAAGATGTACACAGACCAGGCTACAGAATGTCCTAATGCAGACAGCTTCAAATTTACAAACACACTAACAACTACAAGACCAACTCGATGTCACTGACCACAAACAACATACAGTATCAACCATTAGACCAACTCAAGATAAATTGAGCATAGTTTAATGCAAAAATATGTCACAGTGATCATAATGCAAGTGCAACTAAATGAATCAACTACAAAGAATGCAAACAAACATATGGACAGTAATCAACTACAAGGTATGCAAACAAATATGGAATGGAATGCATCTACAAGTGCGGATGGCCAGAGTCGAAACTCACAGCGAAACAATGAAGTGCACAGCTACAATGATGCATGATAAGCAATGGCAAAAAGATGGCCAGAGACGAAGCTCACAGGGGCCAGTAAGCCAAAGAAATAAATCACAGTAAAGTCAACAAGGAACCACACGAAAACAAATTTTCAGAGATTCGAAACAAAAGAAACCCAATTTTCGTTCGCAAAGCAACCTGAGGCCATAAATGAAGTATTCAAGCTTCAACTCCAAACATGACTTCAATTCGAAACCATTATACAGAGGTACGTAAACCACTACAACAAGGCCATAATTTACAGTGAAAGACCAGAAACAAAACTCATCATAAAACCCAGTCAAAAATCAAAGGCCACAAAACAAAATAACAGACATGTTCGAACTGTTCGAAGTAGATGTGAGTAAGGGGAATTACTCACCTTTCACCGAAGCGAAGACGAACGCAAATTTATGGAGATCGACTCCAGAAGCAAGCATCGAACTCGTCGAAGTAGCCAACAAAGAATTCATCTCGAAATCGATCGAACTAGGCAACATCAGAAACATCCAACAATCGATCGAAACAATCACGTGCTTCGACATACAAAGCCCACAGATCAGAGCGCAAGAGGAACGAAAGCCCTAGCAAGCATCGAAAGAACGAACGAGGCCAAGCCCTAATCTGATCGAGAAAACGAAGAGGAAATCGTCGCCATTTTTATTTCTCTTTCGTTTGAATGTTTGATTTAGGGTTTCGAATGAATGAAGAATGAGGAAGGGGGATCGGGTTGTCTTTGATGAATACGGCACCAAGTAAGAATGGATCAAGATGATTTGTAAAGCCCACAACCCTTTTAACAAAAATTTTAATTCAATTATAAAAGAATTCAAACCGGATAAGAAGAGAATTTCAATTCGATCAAAATGCCAATAGCTATTAGCAACCAGATTAGATCGTCAAGAGACGATAATTAAATGGGTACGAAATGTCGGGTTGTTACACCAACACCGCGAAACAACACTCCCAAATCAAGGGGTGCACCCAAATCGAATCACAAAAGTAATAGATATGGTATCGAAGAAGTGTGTCCGCTAGAGATGGCGATCCTCAATGGCCCGGCGCGGCTCCTGTTTTAGTCATGTCAGGGGTCATCCAAAATCGTTCTCTTTCTTCAGTCAACGCGTTCACCAAAACCATCCACTTCGTTCTGGATCAACACTCCGCGTATATTAGTTATTAAAGTGGTTTCGGTATCGACAGAGAGTATGTCCATATCCGATCTCGGTCTCTTTAATAACTACGTATTATTACACCGATGGTCATTTAATAAATTTTCAAAATAGTTATATTTCAAAACCGACATATCATTGCCATTTCAAAACCATATAAATACGATATCACTTTTCCTTCAAATAAATCCATTTCCAAAATCATATCACTTTCCAAAGTTGCATCGCTTTCTAAATCGTAAGTCTTTTAAAATCATAACACTTTGGAAATCCTAACACTTTCCTCTTAAACAGTTTAGATACTAAAATTTGTATATATCGAAAAATAGTTTATAAAATAAAATAGTTTATATAAAATAGTTATAAGTTAAAATAAAATAATTTATATTGAAAATGATTTATATTAAAATAATTTATATTAAAATTTATAAAGTAAAATATAAATAGTTTTAGATATAGTTTAAATACTTTATATAAAATAGCTTCCTCAAATTTCACAAATCAATTCACATAAACTCGAATTCCAAAATTAAATTTAATTAAATCTCAAATCATCAATTTCAATTCAATTTAGTTTCTCAATAAACCCTTTCAAATTATCGATTTCAAATGCCTATTTGAACCATAAATAAACCATTTCAATTTCAATATATTTCAAAGTTTAAATATTCGACATTTCAAAACTAAATTCGATAATTCACTTTATGTCCCAATTTAATTTCATTACATTTAGTTTCTGAAATATTTCTTTAATCATTTCAATACATCAAAATACAACTTCAATTTACAAATTTATATAGACAAAATATCCCATTTAAATTTTATATAAGTTTGAAATATTCATTAAGCCACTTCTTAATTAATTCAAGTTATAAAACATATCTTAAAATTTCAAATTTAATAGATTTCAAATCAACTTATTTAAGTATAATTCTTAAATAATTAAGAATTCCAAATCAATTCAAATTTATCTTTCAACCTGAAACATTGTAAATTCTATATTAAAAAAAATATAAATTTTACATAAATACTTGAACATATTTCATATTGATTCAAATCAACTTTATTAAATCAACTTTAATAAATCTTTAAAATCATTATTTATTAAACCATATATTTCTTTCAAAATCGTAGAAATGTTTTTCAAAAACATTTATATATAAACCAACGGTGTCTGTATATAATTTTCTATCCTATGGTCAAGTGATACGGATATTTATCATTTCAATCCGCAATTTAAAATATATTCGGGTATATATCTTTTCAACCCGAAATCCCAAATTCAATTTAATTTGAAAATCGCTTGGGTTTATCATTTCAACCCATAACGATTTTCTCCTATTCTAAAGTCTGTTCGGGTATGTATAATTTCAACCCATAGTGATTCTATACTAACAGGGAACTTGCAGAGTGATAACAGATATGATAATAATATAACAACGGTAATAGGCATATATCATCAGTATAAATAACATATAAGGGTGTCAGATGTCACAGGTGAACAGATACAGATGATGGCATATATATATCAATATAAATAACAGATAATGATGTCAGGTGTCACAGGTGAACAGATACAGATGATGGCATAGATATAGCAATATAAATAACTAACAGCAGCATATTTCAATTGTCGTTTCAATTGAAATCAAATTTAATAAATATAAGAACATTAATCGTGAGTGATTGCTCACCTTTCGAGGCTAGAGATCGAGAATAGACAACGAAGTTGAGTTACGAATTGCAAGCACGACTTCCGAAATAAACTAGATTGGCACGAATCGACGAGCAAAGCTGTTAGATAGGAATTGCCGAAATCAAATCAAAACATTCAACATAGCAACAAATAAAAACATGTCCTGCATCAAAGTTTAACAATATAATTCTATGTGCTACCGAGATCGAAATGGTCTGAAATTTGGTACGAATAAAGATCAAAACTTGTATTTTAAACTGCAAAAGATTCACTTGTTTTGGACAAGAGACGAGAAAAGTTACGATGTCACGAACATAGACTCAGGCCATGTTTGCAGCAGTGTAAAATAATTTCCAAGTACAAAAGAACAACTGCCTGGGTCTAACTTCCAAATGAGAAATAGAGGATCAAATGACCTCGCATGTAGCTGAAAATTCGTAAACATAAAATAGAAAACTCAATCTTTCCAACAAAAAAAGAATCACTGTATTCCGACATAAGACGGAAGAGATACGATGCGTCAAACATGAACTCAGGTCGTGTTTACAGCACTGTAAAATAATTTCAAGTATAAAAGAACAGCTGCCTGGGTCTAACTTCCAGATCCTCGAACACTAATCAAACGATGTCGGATTTTGCTGAAATTTGACAGGCATAAACTAGGTAACTTCGACTCTTTTTTAAAAATAAAATCAACCCATTCCGATAAAATATGAGTGAGATATGATATCGTGAACATGTAGTCTAACTGCTGTTATTTCGAAAACTATACATATAAACTCATGCACTTGAAAACTTTATACATAAATTACTTGGTACACTTTATAAACACTGTCCTACACAGTTAATAATATATGCAAACCAATTTTTGTAAGTAACGTTGTTTGTAAAATTCATAAAACTACCAAATATATATATATATATAT
The DNA here is from genome assembly GCA_030737815.1 of Allium fistulosum. NCBI lineage: Eukaryota > Viridiplantae > Streptophyta > Magnoliopsida > Asparagales > Amaryllidaceae > Allium > Allium fistulosum. The sequence goes on from CM060904.1 coordinate 363,318,384, forward strand.
ATATATAAAACTAATGTACTTATATATATACCAAAGTCATAACTGACAGATAAGCATACTTTTAAAACAATACTACTATAGTATATATTCACTACAGACGTGGATATATAAACAACAAAATGGTAAAGCAATAGGTCTTTAATAAACTATAGAAACACACATACTAATACTATTGTATATGCCGACTTTGAAAACATGGTAAAAGAAAATAGGTATGCAACTTATATACTATATATTTCAAAACACGTTTAACTAACATTTACTTTACTATAAAATATACATACAAATGCAAAGCTCAAACAAAGTACAAAATAGCATAACCAGGCTACAGTATGTAAGTGACTACACCTACTAAAGTATTATATTTTAGTATAGAACAACATGACCAAGCATGTAGCTAATTATATATACTGTATGGCATCTCATATATAACAAACGTATATAGCTTTATAACCATATATACAAGATTTAATATAATACATAATATATATATATAGAAATACCTTATATAAACACGAGCTGAGGGGAAAAGGTGGTAGGAAATGGACGCACTGTACGTGCTCTGGTGATCGGCGTGGAGGCTCGGCCGGGCATGGGCGGAGGAGAGAGAGATTGTCGACATATGGAGGAAGAGAAGAAAGGCGGGCTTTGGGGTTGACAGCTTTCAGGCGTGGGGTTGGAGCACTTGGTGATGTGGGTTACTCGGCAGAGGCGGTCGGCGATGGTTGTTAGAGGTGGAAGGCGGTTGCAGGTCTCGGCTAATGGCAATGGAGGTGGAGGTGCTGTCGGCAGTGATGAGGAGAAGAAGCTTCGGTGAGGGAGATATGTTTGGTCACAGGAGAGCAAGAAAAAAAAAACAAAACATAAATAAATGGGAGGAGGCCAAGAAATAGATCTAAGGAAAGGAAGAAAAACTGTAGAGGGGAAATGAGCAAAAATGTAGGAGGAGAAGATAAATGACAGCAGGAAGGAAAAACTTAAAAAGGTGAAACAAAAAGAGCCGTTCCAATTCAATGAATACAAAAACGTATAAACTTTTATAAGTTTCAGACTTTCGAATCGGTGTGGTATACTAAAGGCTGAAATTTAGTAAATAATGAATGTTATAATAATTGCTAGTTGCTGTAAATTCCGGTTTGAAATTTGAATGGATACCGCTATTAAAAGTGTAAAGTGGTACCCGTACAGTTAACCGTTTTCATGGGTTTCACCGTGTATCGAAATTCAAAACACAAAATTGAATATACTACGGAGATCAGCACGATGAGGCGAACAAAATGATATAAAGATATCAGTGGTATGATCGAGTTATAAAAATTCGAATTTTCTATTAGCGGAAAGTGCTAGAAAAACACTGAAAAATAAGATCGACGGAGCCAAAGATGCCCGAATTTGGAAAAACGACAAACTAACATCTTGCTCAGAAGATGTTTTAGAATTTTTCTATGTAAAAATATTTAGGTTTCGGAAACATTTTATTTTCATTGCTTTTTAACTGATTAAATTGAAGTAAATTTACGCGCGAAAAAAAACTTTCATATTTTCGGACGAAAATTTACCAGTTGCTATGTTTAACTAAACGCATTCCAAATATCAAATTTATATTTCAAAATTTTATCGTTTAAAATTTCACAAAATTTCAACTAATTACGTTATTAAAACAGTTGAAATTTACGGGTCGTTACAAGAAATGTCTTGTTGAGAATGGGTCTCAATCTTGAAGGCTTATGTATCTTTTCTTCTGACGGTAAAGAAACCTGTTAACACATCTTTTTTGGCTGTGATGTTAATCTACCTTTATGGAGACAAATGATGTTATTAGTTGGAAGCAGCATGTTGTCTTCCCAATCTAATATTGAATTGAACATGATTTACAAATCAACCAGATGGAGAACTAGGAAATCTCATCTCATAACACTATGTTTAAAGAAATACCTGTCTTTGGTACGGCATGAAAGGAATCTTATATGTTTTGAAAAGAGAAGAAGAGATGGTGAAGTTCTATGGAAAGTATTGAAAAAATAAATTCCAGAAGAAATGCTGAGGATGTCTATTTTCTCCAATGCTTCAGTGGCTGCTTGGAGATAATTTAGTTTTTCTTCAGGTTATGCTTGTGTCTCCCTTTTCTTCTGCCTTCTTTGTCTAGTCAGTGTGCTTGTTGTCTTTTCCTAGTTTTTCCTTGTGTGTTTTGATGCTTGAAGTCTGTTTTGAGCATTTTTATTTTATTGTTCGTTGCAATAAAATCAGGTAGGGGCCTTGTCAACCCCGCTAGCCTTTGCTAAAAAAAATTTGAAAATAAATTCTTAATCATTATTAATTTATTAAAATGATCACATTTAAATTATAAAACCATATAGATCAATATTAACAATTATTTACAATAATTGCTATTATACCTATAAAGCGATATCGATTTTTCCTTATATTTTCAAATCAAATATATGTCTTTATAAAACTATTATAAATGATTTATTAACACTTTATAACTATTTAAAATGAATTATCCTCATTTTAAAATAATTATTTGAATAATTATAATAATTATCAAATCATTAAATGTAACAACCCTAGATTTGTGCATATATTTTAAATTCGACTTTATTTTATTTTGAAATTATTTTAAACTTGTTTTATTTCAGACATTTCATTTTAAAATATAAATTTTGATTATTATGTGAATTATAATTTCAAACTTGTATAAATTGGATATTTTACTGAAAAGTGAATTTCTGTTCAAACTGGTCAAACTTTGACTTTTAAATTTTTAATTTAAATATTTAAATTCTTAAATTTTATCTTTTATTATGAAAATAGATTTACTAACATGAATACTGCTTTTCGTTTCGTTGAAAACAGATTTAAATTATAAAAGTTATACATTTTTTAATATTGTGTGTAAACCGATTTATTTAGCAGCATTGTCTATTTTAAATTATATAAATTATATTATTATTGTCATATTTTGTTTTAATATGTGTTAATATGTTATTTTATGTCTTTAAATATTTTTAAAGTGATAAAATAATTTTTCCAAAGCTTATTGAATTTATTTTCTATTTTTAAAGGCTAGTTTCTATTTTTCTGCTATTTTCTTCAATTAAATTATATTTAATTAAAATTTATTTATTCATTTTGTGAATGCATTTTTATTTTATGTTCTTATCTTTATTTATAAATATTTTCTAAGTCCATATAAATCTTCCAAAATTTATCCTGTTTATTTTCAAATTTTATAGACTAGTTTTCATTTTGTACTATTTTCTTATTTTAATCATATATAATTAATATTTATTTATTTATATTTTGTATATTTGCTATATTTTCGAATTTTAACTGAAATTATATGTATTTTCAGATATTTAAACTTATAGAAAGAAAATATGGAAATATGAAGAGTTTGTGACTTTTGTTATTCCTAGTCATTTTGTATTCTTGCCTTTTCATTTTCTAACCAACACTTGCATTTACTATTGGCTTACCTTATCATTTTCTTCAGCTGATTACTTCCTTTCATTTTCACGTAAAAAAACAGCTTCTTACTCCAAAAAATTTGGCCTCCACACCTGAACAAAAATTTGGTAAACTTCTTCTTCTTTCTACTCGTTTTCTTCTTGTTTCTTATGATTTTTGCACTTGCCTTCAACTTTAGGTAGCTTGGCCTTGCTCCTCCATCACCATGGCTGCCTCCACCACCACCACATCAGGCCACCATCTTCTCCAGCCCACTGACCATCCATAGCCATGGCCATATATGATGTAGATCCAAAAAAAAATTGAGCAAACATCCACCTAAAACCCTATAGCCTAGCACCTATTGCCTTCCCTACTCCAACCACCACCTTGGCCGCCTCTTGCATCACTTCCACCAGCACCTACCTGACCCAAAGCCACTGCCACACCATTCTCCAGTCCACTACAGGCCTGGCCGTGCCCATGTTTTATAGGGTCGAACCATTTGTGGCATAGAAACCACTTGTAGTTGCCTTGTTTTGAAATTCAAGCACATATCCTTCATCTCCTCCTTATATTGCTATGGCCGACCCCAATATGGCTTTAACCTTATCCAAAACCATCCCATAACAGTGCTTTTCCAGCCTATGGCTGAAGCATATGATGTTGAATGCAAGTGCAAAAGCTCTAGCTTTGAATTGGGTAGTTATTCCTAGCATTGTTTTGTAATATTTCGGTTTGTAATTCATGTTTGTATTTGTTTTGTTTGATATTTAACAAGGAGATTAGCTTTGGCTCTCCCACTCTCAAATCATTGTCGTGCTTTCGTGCCTCTGGAAATCTTTGTTGTGTGTTTGTGGTTGTCATCTCCAGCTTATACAAGTGAGTAATTCTCACCAGACGATGTGTACTTATATAACTAGTAAACTAACACCATTTGAATCTGTAAAATTATATCATCCTATTATAACTGCTATATTATAATCATATGATGTTCACACCTGTATTTACACCTATTATACCATATGTTACTATTATCTCAAGCTATTCTGTTATTTATATCAGTTATCACACTGCAAGTTCCTTGTAGATTAGAATCACAATGGGTTGAAATGATACATACCCGAACGGACTTTACAATAGGGAAAAATCGTTATGGGCTGAAATGATAGGCCTGAACGGTTTTTATTTATTTTATTTTAACTTGGGATTGCGGGTTCGAAATGATAAAACTCGGGTTTTATTTGTAAACTGCGGATTGAAATGATAAATATCCGTATCACTTGACCTAGGCTAGAAAATTTTATACAGACCCGTGGTTTATATATTTTTCTGAAATTTTAAAATATTTTAAAAATGTAAATATTATGATATTTTGATTTAAATTTTATTAAAATGATTTCTATAAAATATTTGTGTGATATCCCGGAATTTTTGGTAATATCAATTTAATAATCTGTATTAAAAATTAAATTTATTTGATAATTTTGTTAATAAAATTTGAATCGATTTAGTAATATTCTTTTAATAAACATTTAATTTGTGAATGTATCATTTTAAAAGCTAATAAATTGTTTTCTATTTATAATGTGTATATATTTGTATATATTGTAAATAGATGAGCTTTGTTTTAAATTTAATTAATAAGGCATATTTTATAATTCTAATATTTTGGTAATTTGGAAATTTTGATATATAACTTTTCAAATCTATTTTATAAATAACTATGATTATAAACATAAGAAACTATGATTTGAAATTTAAAGATAGAGTGTTTTAATATTTTAAAATAAAATCTATTTTTATTTACATTAGAGTAAAGCTTTACCTTATTGATATTTGATTTATATATATATGTTATGATGTAATTTAGATAAAAATATTTAAACTAGATCATATTTATCAATACTAAATATAAGCATAAAATAAAATATGAATATGAGTAAATGCTTGATACTTAAACTTAAAAAGAAGTAAACAATAAACAAATATATTTATAGAGAAATACAAGACAATAAGTATTTAAGTAGAAATAGAAATAAATATATGTAGGTAAAATATATGGTTGTGTAAGAGAATAAGTAAAATACATTAGATAAATTCTAACAACATGTTAACTATAGAACTTATGTATATTACAAGGCTGAAAGACATAAGGGAAAATATATATTCATGTTTGTACACTTGAAAGGAAAGAAAAATATATACAATCATATAAGTACCATACGAAATAAGATAAAGTATAAGTTTGTAGACATGAAGGAGACAAGGATTAAATGTTAACATCTCTAGTACACCAAGTAAAATCATATCAGCCCCCATAGAGAAAAATCTCTGACCAAACTTAATTGAATCTTGTACCTGCAAAATAATAGCCTGCATACTTGTGCATATATATCTTCCTTATCTTATTTTCGTTTACAAAAGACTTATCATACCAGAAATTTTATTTCAACTCAAACTTAAATAACAATGCAACTCAACAAATATGATGATAAAAAAGAGTTCCAGTTAGCAACTTTCAAAAAGCCTGTTTTCAAAATCAAGATGCTTTGTTCTTCCTCTTCTAAACAGGTGAGTAACATCATTTTCAAAAGTTAAAGTATCTGTAAATCCATTGCATGTTAATATCTGGAAAATAAGTATGTTTTGTATGATTATATATGAGTGAATTATCTGTATTTATGGATGTATAGAATGTGTACATGTCGTTGTATTTGTGTATACCTGTTCTTAATTTTCAAAGCTAAGATTTAAATCAAAATCCATTATCTCTTGAACAATTCACTGTTATGACCTAGGATCCAAACAAAACTTGTTTGTTTGATCATAGAGTAGGTTTTAAAATTTTTATATAAGTTAAATAATTTTGTATTGGTTTTGGAAATAAAACAACAAAGCAAAATTAGTATAAAGTGAAAATTCAAACTTCTCAATTCATAAATTCAGGAACATAAATTTAATCCTTGAACCAAAACATGATTTTTAAAACTGAAATTATAATTTTTAGTTAGGGAATGAGTGTGCATTTCTAGGTTGAACAAAAATGGTGGTTTGGGGAAGTTCTGATGATCCAAGTGATCGGGAATGATGGGGTTTCCACTGGAGGTAGTGTAGTGATGTGTGAGCTCGGCAAAATTGCCAGCAAGTTGATCTGAGTACCATGGCGATGGTGGTTGTTTGGGGAAGTCTGGAACCCTAGTTTTAACTAGGTTTGTTGTTTTGAATGATTCGCCTGCCCTGGGTGATCGAGTTCAACCAAACTTTAGGAGATGGAAGTTTGGTCGTAGACGAAGACTTGGCCGGAGTTTCAGAGGTGATGGTGGTCGGAGGATCGTGGACGAGGCGATGACAGGGTTTGGTTGTGGTGTTCCTGGTTTTGTTCTAGGTCTAGATCAAAACTCGAATTCGATTTCGAGTTGATGGTCACGATCTGATGATCGTGATGGGTTGCGTGGGTGTATGCTGAGGTGTTGAGGCCATCGAGGATGATCAGAGGGGGACGACGCCACCGTGCATGTGCACGGTGCACTTCCCTTGTTTTTGTGAAGTTTGGTTTGGCAGGGGATGTTGACTCGAGTAATTCTCGAGTCATTGAGGGTTTTACTCGAAGCAGTATAGGGTTTTACTCGGGGAAATATAGGGGTGGCTCGGGTCAAATGTTTTGTTATAGTTTTCAACTTTCAAACCTGTTCTGTTTTAAATCTTGAAAATGATTTTAAATATAAAGCAGAGTTTAAGCTAAGTGTAAATCAAAGTTTAAATCTGAATTTAAGTTAGTTTAAATCTCAGTTTAAAATAAATAAAGTTTTATAAAATTTAAATGTTTTAAAACCTTTGAATGTTAAAGTAAAATTTTAATGATTTGAATTTAAAAGAATTTGGTTTAAATACTTTTAACATTTCTTTTATAAGATATAAGTATTCTTTAACATGAGATTTTAAAAGTTTTTAAAATTACGGTTTAAACTTTGATAAGTTAAAGTGGTATTCATTTTAAATCTTAAATTTAAAATGAAATTTGAAAGTAAATTGTTTTAAATGTTTTGTTAATGATAATTTAATTATTAATAAGAGTAAAGTTTTATCTTAAAGTTAATTAGAATTTAATGATTTGGATTCATTAAATTATTAAGATAATTAAAAATGGATAATTAATTAATTCATTTAATTAATGATATGGATGATTAATTAAGTAATTAAGAGTTTTAAATTAATTAATTAAAGCTTAAGACTAATTAATTAGGAATAATTAATTTGTAATTAAGGATCATTAATTAAATAAGATTTGATTTTAAATTAATGATTAGAATTAATTAATCAAGTAATTAAAGATTAATTAAGTTACAGTTAAATCTTAAATTAATTAAATAATTAGAGGTTAATTAATTGGTTATTAAGATTAATTAATTTGTAATTAATAATGATTAACCAAAGTTTAATTTCATAAGAAAAGAAATTAAGAATCGTTAATAGTTTATGAAGATCATTAACTTAAGATTATTTAATAATTAATTAATGTGATTTATTTTAATAATTAATTAGATTAATTAATTAAAGATAATCATTTGTGAAAATGTTTAAGTGTAATTACTTAATGGAAGTAATTAAGGAATTAATTACTTAATGTAATTAATTAAGTTTAATTTGATTAGTTTAAGTTATATAATTAAGTTTAATTAATTTTAATTAATCACCGGATGATTTGATAGGTAATTACTTAATGTAATAAATGAAGTGTAATTACTTAGTAAAGTAATTAATGGTAATTACTAGATGTAATTAATTAAAGGAGATTTAAATATGGGAGTAATTTGGATTAAATTACTTTGTGTAATTAATCAAGGGATTAATTAAGATAATTAATTAAGGAGTAATTAATTTATTTAAATGAAGTAATTAAGGGTAGTTAATTACTGAATGGGATTAATCAAGACTGATTAATAAATGTGGTTTAAGTAAAGATTAATTATTTAATGTAATTAATTTAAATAGAATAATTAATTAAAAATGTAATTAGGGATCGTTAATTAATATAATTAATGATGTAATCTAGGGTTGATTAATTAAGACTAATTAATCAAAAATAAGTGATTTTGAGTAATTAATTAATATAATTAATTAAGGATTAATGTAATTAATTATAGTTAATTAATTAATGAAGTAATTAAAGATTAATTACTGTATTTGGGTAAGGATAATTAATTTGTGAAATTAATTAAAGGATAATTACTTGAATGTAATTAAAGGATAATAAATCAAGGATGATTAATTAAGATGGGAATTAGGGAATGATTAATTAATTGATTTGTAATTAATTAATGGTTATGTAAGCAGGATTTATAGAATGAAGTAATTAATTTAATTTACTTTAAAATTAATTAGAGATAAGATAATTAATTTAATTCATTTTAAATTAAATATAAATGGTGTAATTATTAGTCCTTGTTTATGTATGATGGATGATATTGATTTGCCTTGAATGGTTTGAAATTTCATATATGAAATAAGTAATGCTGTATGATATGGATGCTTTGGTTGAAGTGTGATGATAATATGGATTATCTATTTATGATGATATAGTGAATTATCTATTTGTGATGATAATGTGAATTATCTATCCGTAATATTGTGAATTATCTATCTGTGTGTATATGGATAATGAAATGAATTGTTTTAACTTTAAAACAACTTGGCCTTAAAAGATACGGTTTGGATTTCAATGAGACCGGGATCGGGTTTCCAGATTTGGATATCCGAAAACCACATCGATTCAAATTAACGATAGGTCATGTAACAACCCGCATATCTATCGATTTTATATTTAAATATTTTATTTAAATATTTTATCGTTAGTCGGATGTTAGTCCGAAAAGCTACTTTTTACATATGGTCAAATTAGGACTCGAGACCACTTCCATTGAGTTCAAAATGACGTTTGCGATCTTTTTGAGTGTAAACTTCGATATGTTTGGATATAGTGAAATTTTCAACACTTTTTCCCGCCTTTGACTTTGGTTTGGACTGCAGCCCTTTAGTTCAGCCCAACCATCTTCCTCACTCTATCAAAACACTTCAAGCTTTGTCAAAAATGGTGGTGGGAAGTGGAAATTAAAACTCCAAACACAAATCCTATTGCAAATCCGAGATTCAACATCAAATTCACGTGAAGACCATTGATTCAAGCTTGTTGGTGTTCTTGCTTTGCTCTCAAATCTCCATCTTCATCAAATTCCATGAAAAGGTGAGATTTTTAGTCTCACATCTTGCTTAAATTGTCATTGGGCTATTGGGAATGATCCCCTATTGCATTTGTATGAATATTTGCATTTGGTTTGGATTGGATTGGCGAAAAACACCATTTTTGAGCGTTTTGACGAATTTTCCAGCCCCCTAGAGCTGTTCGGCATCGTTGAGTCGATCGGTTCGGCCTATTTAAGCTGTTCGGCATCATTTAGTCGACCGACATCTTTGAACGTTCGACCTCCTGAGTGTTCGGCCTCCTGAACGTTCGGCCTCCTGAGCGTTCGGCATCTTCAAGTCGTTCGGTCTCTTGAACGCTCGGCATTTTCGAGTCGTTCGGCTGTTGAGTCGTTCGGCATCTTCTGGTCGGATCGGCATATTAGGTCGGTTCGGCATCTTTGAGTGTTCGGCATATTTGTGTGTTCGGCATTTTCGAGCGTTCGGCATTTTCGAGCGTTCGGCATCTTTAAGCCGTTCGGCATCTTTGAGTGTTCGGCATATTTGTGTGTTCGGCATTTTCGAGCGTTCGGCATTTTCGAGCGTTCGGCATCTTTAAGCCGTTCGGCATATTTGAGTGTTCGGCATTTTTGAGTCGATCGACACACTTAGAGCGTTCGGCATTTTTGTCGTTCGGCCTCCTTAAGTCATTCAGCCTCCTTCGATTACTCTGCGAAGGCAATCTTATTTGAAAAGCATTCATCTGAACTTTCACTTTGATGCATTTTGAGCTGATTTCCTTGAATTTTATTCACGTCTCCGAATGTGAATTTTTGTGATAGATTGTTCCAACAATCATTTTATGACTTGTCACTTTAAAGATATGAAGGTTTTAATACTAGTAGTAAATATCAAAACTCTTTCATCAAATCGATTTCAATACTATTTTTAATATCAAAAGTTCGTTTTCTCAAACCGATTTCCAATCTACTAATATATATAAGCCTTTACTTCACTCGAATGAGAAATCGACTTAAACGACTTAGTAAAACGAGTGGTATGAAACGCTTGCGTTCACTTCGTCGGTTAGCTCTTGGACTTGTTCGATTGAACCCTTTTCGTGACAATTTCCTAGTGAAGATTTACAGCTTGTTCGTAAATATTTAAGTTAAGCAAGTGGTTATGGGACATGAAGCTAAACTCATATATTTACTAGCTTGGTGTGATTGACACTTCTCGCTGATCATGATGATCATTTTATGATTTAGACTAGCAACTGTGCGATGTCTCTTTGTTTGCAAGGTAAGACTAGACCGCAGTAGTGTGATTCCGACTCACACACATCTCTTTGTCCGCAAGGTTAGTCTAGGCCGCAGTAGTGTGATTCCGACTCACACATATCTTTTTGTTTGCGAGGTTAGGCTAGACACCACTTGTGTGATTCCATTCACACATACCTTTTTGCTTTTTGGTTAGCCTAGGCCTCAATCAGTGTGATTCCGACTCACACATATGGGGTAGCTCCCCATGATCTTCGGACCATCATGTGATAGGCCTCTTTCTCTTTTTTATGATTTCTGGATTTCTTGTTTGATTTCTGGATTTTTATGTCATTGACTTGTTATGAGTACAAGTTTAGGGTATGATGCCCTCTTTGGATCTTTGAGAAGATTCTCGTGATATTGATCATTTCTCATCGGTTGATCTCCTGTTGATCATCATTTTCATACTTATAGTAGTATGTCAGTATGGATATTCTATGTTTATGCCATGTCTTTTATTATATATCATGTCATCTGATATTTATAGTTAGACTGATCCGTTTATTATTTTCTTAAATAATACTCGGGTCAGACCGAGATGTTACAGGTGCTTCTGCTTGACTTCCTTACGGGATTTGCTACTCTGACTTTTGGCTGACTATTTAGTTTAGCAGTTTTTGTTGTATACACTTGAGATATGGACTCATAGTTGTATTCTTTTGGTATAGCACGTGTTGCTATTCTTTTGTATTATTGTGGAACTTTTTGACCACTACTCTGATGTACACTTTCATGTGTTAGTTATATATTCATATCTTCTTCCGGCTTTGTGATATGGATGTCTGTGACTGCTATGTTTTATGTTTATTTCTATTTTTGTTTCCGAAGATTATTTTATAGCCACCATGTGATAATCAATTACATGGATGGTCGCTCCTCAACAGCCTTATTCTCCGTGCTAGTTGACAGCACTACATCGTAGTGTCCTTGGCTAGCGTGGGTATTGAGGTGGGGCGTCACAGGTCGTGAATCTCAAGTGAAGATGAAGATTCAGAGTACAAGGGTTATTATCGTTAACTCTGAGGATGATTCCAAAATAAGTGTAACGAGATAATGCCTTCGGTTTCGTTCGAACCCGGAACGAACTTGTATGGATTGAATGATTTCAGAACATCGTCAGGTGGACGATGAGCATTATAAGTGATGTGTTCTGATGAGGTAATCGTAGCCTCAAGCCTCATCAACCGGGAATGGCTAAAACAGGGGAGGTGCAGCAAGGCTTCGTGGGTAGCACCCACTTGAGAGCGAGATATACCCCTGTCTAGATGTCCCTTTTTATTCGGCTGTGCGGGCAGTTGGTTGCAAACAACTGCGGGGTTATTTTGTTCGGGACTGTCCAGTAAGGGATGGTTCCGGCCTTGTGTTGCAGGGGATTGGGCGTGATCCTCGGTACGTTGATCTACGCCACGTACTGTGACGGGAGGTACCCTAGTAGCCCTGCCATTGTATGGAATCCAATCTCCAATAAGCGCCCTCAGATTTGATTGTATTACCCACTTGTTGGCTAGTATGCTGGAATTTAATCATGTAACAATTTCAGCTATTTCTTATTTACTTGAAAACCCTAGATGTAACGACCCAGAATTTTGAACAATTTAAATTGGAAATATTTAATTAATTTTAAATATTTGAACGGTGATTTAATTTGAATCTCCAATATAACTTTGAATTTGGCGATTTAATTTTAGAATTTAATCTATTGATAGTCGAATAAAAATTTGAATCTTCAATTTTAAGTTGAAGAAAAATATTTTGAAAGCTTTTAAAATTCGTATTGATAATACTGAAGATAATAGAAGCTTCAGAATTGAGATTCAAACTGTTTGGTTCAGTTTTGAAATTATATCCTTCGAATCGATATTTAAAAATAGCCGTCTGAGGCACAGTCTCAGAATTCGACGAAACCAGTTCCATTGGGTCCGTAATATTGAATTATTGTCGGATTTCAAAATTCGTATTAATCGGAGTTGATATGTGACCGTACGGCGGTTAAACTCATTGAAATTTAAATTGAATTCAATTTAAATCTAAATTTAAATTATTAAACTTGGTCAACATCAGCCACCCTAGTAATCGATTCTGTCCCCTCTTTTCAAAACACCGCAGTCGAAAACAAGGAGTAGAAACAAAGATAAATAATAACGAAAACATTTTCTTTCGTTCAAAATTTAAACAGAAGCTACAAAATATAAATCCATGGCCGAGCCCTCTTTTTATTCAAAAATCAAAATTGAAACCTCCTTCTCGAAAGAAAAATAAAATAAACGAACATATCGTTCGATTTCAAAATCAAACCTCGCGATCGAGTTTTGGGACGGGAGCGACTTCGTTGTTTCGTGACAGCAAGGGAGGCGCTCTAGGCGTGGCGGCAGGCGAGATGGGGCTCGGTGATCGAAGTGCAGGCGTACGCAAGATTTGTGGGTCGCGAGGACGAGGTCGAGGCCGGTGGAGCTCCACTTGATCGAAGTCGATGGTGATGGGGTTTCAGGCGAGCTCGAAGGCAACTCTGACCGTGGAAAGATTTGAGGGCGAAGTGGGTCGCGAGCGATTTCGTGAGCTCGTGGTTGCGGTGATGGAGGCGAATTCGCGAAGGGGATGCTCGATCTGCAGGCTTCGAGTTCGTACGCTCGCGATTTTGTAAGTGGTAAATCTGTTTAATTATTTTCTAATTACAGTTTTACTGTTTAGTTTTAAAATTCCAGAGTATATATATATATATATTTGGTTATTAATTCAATTAAGTTTACAGATAGTTAGTTTAAAATAAAAGCCGAGAACGTGATGCTGTGAGAAATTTAACTCGATTTCAGAAATTGACAATAAAAATATAAATGTATCATTGACTTATCTAATTTATTTTGGTGGCTAAGGATTATCAAAAGAAATCTGTTTAATTAAAAATTTTAATCCAAATTAGCTTACTTAATTTATTCAGTTACTAAAAGATTTTAAAAAGGGAATTCAATTTAATTTAATAAATTGGTACGAGAAAATTTGTTTAAAAAATTTAATTTTGGAGTTAAATCAAATCATTAGAAATTAAATTTAGTAAGTGGAAAATTAATCGTTCAAGTTGTTCGAATATTAATTTATTTGTACAATATTTATACAAGGTCAAAAAATCGTGAAAACCAAATTGGGATCGAAGTGGGATTGCAAATTTAAAAGCTAAGGTGAGATTTTCTCACTCGAATGAAAAGTGGATTTTTACAGTTATTGACTGATTGATTGCTATTTGGATGTGATATTAGATATAGTAGGTTATATCTATATATATAGCAATATATACATATTGGCATATGTATATATTGGATTGATTGATTTCCCGCCTCGTATAGCGAATGAGACCCTATTGCGCCGTTAGTAAGCGGATGATATTTATAAAACCCATATACCGCGATATTCCACCTCGAAGTGGAATTGGTATTGTGCTAACGTCTGTGGATGCAGGGAAACAGGTTGGAGGGATCCAACTGGATTCCTCACCAGTATTTATTTATTTACAAATATTGATGTATATTCTGTTATCATATTGATATATGATGTTTGTTGTTGTGATTGACTAATTGGTGCTATTGCATCATCGGATTCAGTTTTGAAGTTTAAAAATAACGACTCTTACTTTAAAAGGATTTTAAAGTGATTTTTGGAAAGTATACATTTATTTAATTTTTGAATTGATTTATAAACGTTCAACTTTTAAAGTTATAGAAATTATGATTTTTGTGAAATATAACCAAAGCGTGATTTTTGAAATAAAAGTTGATTTATTTATAAAATGGTTTAAGTTGGGATTTTTGAATATTGTAAACGGTCTATATAAAAGATTTATAAAGTTGATATCTATGAAATTAAAAGTATTGGAATTATAAAATGAGTTTTTATAAGTGTTAAAAATGAAATAATTATGGAATTCGTAAGTGTATGAAATTTATGGATTTATAAATTGTGAAGTTGAAAATGAATGAAATTGTAGAATGAAAGATTTATAAGAAATTAACTTATAAATTTGATTTTTTTACCTTTAAATGGATCTTGATTGAATTTGTTAATAAAGGAGATTTATAAATCAAAGTTGTTATGAAATATAAAGGTGAATTTATAAACGTTGTTTTATAAATTCGAAACCAATTGAATTTGGTAATTTTAAACGTAGAAGTTATTAAAGGAGATATATTCATGATTTTGGACAGCGAATTATCCTTTAAGTTAAATGTTGTAAATAATAAGAGTTGGTTGGGAATTTTATCCACGATTTTGGATAGTGGATAATTCTTGAAATAAAATGTGTGGAAAATAGTGAAAGGTGGTTAGTGAAGTATATTCACGATTTTGGACAGTGAATATATTATTAAGTAAAATGGATAATGTTTTGGGAAAGTGACATTGAAAATGAAGTTAATTGTTTTAAACGATGTTTTAAAATATATTGAATATCGAAATCATAGATTTCAACATTCATTGTTGAAATAGACGTTTTCGAGGAAGAAGGAAATGGTGGACTATAACACTGTTGTTATAGTAAATGGTTTCCGAAAGGAAATGTTTTTATATAGTATTAGGATTTATATATCTATCTAAATTTCGAATCCCTATACTAATGATTTTGAGTCGTCGTAACGATGTTTTACGTAACATTCGTTTTGACTCAAATAAATGTGCTTAAGAAAATGATTTCCTTAAAGAATGAATTTATACTTAAAATTGATTTAAGTATATCGAATATTTTCAAATGTTGAAAATAAATGATTTGTGAATTACTTATTATTAAATAAGTATGGAATTACTTTCCCAATATGAAACGAAGGGTTTGAAATTTTATCTTTTAAAGATAGATTGAAAAGTGAATATTTGAAAATTGTTTTCAAACGGTTAAGTGTGGAAATTTTATATCTAGTAAAGATATTTTTGGAAAATAAAATAATTTGGAAAATTATTTGGAATCTGATGATGTTGAGCATCTTTATTGATGGTTAAATAACCGACTATCAATAATTACCTTGAATGGGTATTTGTTGTGAATTGGATGAATTTGAATGCCACACTTATTTTTGAATAAGCGCTCACTATTCGGGTTAGCCGGGAAAGGACCATGGGGTCGTATAACCAATCCGAATATGTGATACGTCGTTATGAATTGCATTTGATGACCGGTGTTGAAGACCGGATATTTGTGAAAACGGAAGGATTACCGTCGAGTTACTCTACATCCGTTGATCTCCGATTTAGAGGTTTTATCACCCTTAGTGACGGGAAGTCCGGACGTGATTGGAAATTATCCGGATTTGCAAGGGCTTCGTGAGAAGTGCCTTCGGTTCTGTTCGATCCCGGAACAGACTTGTATGGATTGTGTGTCTGACATTACACTTTGAGATATAAAGCTGATTTCTTTCAAATACATTTCTATTGGTGGCGGAGAATTTATTCTCTTAGCTTAACACCCTTCTCTGAGACGTACGAGCTCAGAGGTTATGTAGTTGAAATTTATCAGCGATATATTCCCAATTTGGTAATGTGGCATGCTGAGTGTTGCTGTGTGATGATCAGTGTTTGATCATTTGTGATATGATCATTTGTTTGATCATTTATCTTTGTGATCATAGGTTGATCATCTGTTGACCCAAAGCGTGGCTTTTTGAAAAAGCGTAGCTTTGTGGACGAGACTTCGTCAGGGCCTCAACAACCCGAAAATGGTCGAAACAGGAATGTTGCGGCAAGGTTATGAGGGTCGCGCCCTTTAGGGTATGTCATTTCCTTCTGGAAAGGAATGGTATCATGGTATGGAGCCCAGATACTTACTCATGTGGATACACTTTCTTTATGATGTGTGATGTTGGTTACCGAGCGCTCGGATAAAGGTCCCAAAGGACCGGGTGATGACATATTCGTGAGTTACATGTTACAGCGGTAACCCGGCCTTGTTTGGCAGAGAGCAGTTTGTCTCTCGGGACGTCCAGCCAGAGGCGATCCTATTCGGCAGGAGGAAAGGAAGTTCCTTAGCCTGACCATTTGTTGGAAAATCCAAAGAAACAATACGAACCCTTACGATTGCAATTGTATTACCTGCTATGGAATGTGGCGGTAACCTGCTATTGAACATAGTAGCTATAGTAGGCATAAGTGCGAAATGCCTATGCTGGCTAAGATTAATATTATACTTTCGAAATGTTTTCTACACTAGACATTAATAATAATAATCCAATGATTTGCGTAGTAAGCATCTTTGACTATCATAAGAAGAAATCTCCTCCAATTCTGCGTTTGCATTTTGTGTGTGGTGGGAGGTCTTATGGTAGTTTCATTTTCCAAAAGCATTGCGTATCTGTTTTATTTTCTTTGTGAAAAATAACTGTTTTACGATCTCACACCAGTCACCATGACTGACTCGGAGTTTATTGTTCCCTTCTAAACTCTGGGTGCCCACCAATTTCCACACGGGCAGTCTAGAGTTAGGTTATCAGGATATTCTGGATATTCTGGAGCTTTGAAGATAAGATGGATGACGAGACGTAGTATTTGTATCTGATAGTATTTATTCCGCTGTGTATTCTGTATGAGGACAAGTTATATAACTGTCCATTGTTGTATAGTGACTCTTATTGATGTATGTATAACTGATATAGTTCTTTGTTTTAAAAGACTAGTGATTATCTATTATATTTTGTTCCGCTGCGATATGTGAGATTCTGATATTGTTTCTGTTCTGATGTTGTTCTGTTGTTCTTCTTCTCTTTTTCTTCTATCTTTTCTTCTACCTCTTGTTTTAAACCCTAAGAATTCGGTTTTCCGGCATTCGTTTGCTCGACAGTTGATACAGTGGACGTATCGATGTCGATTTTCGGAAGTCGAAGAATCGGGTCCTTACACTAGACCTATTATAATATCATAGAATTTCCTATCAAATGTTTGGTTAGCGTAAGGTAAAAACTTTTCCATGTTTATGTGTGGGAAGTCTTACGTGATACCTTTGTTTTCAAAGGATTTTCAAAGTTAAGCAACTTTAACCTGTTACTCACACCAGACCCATGTCAGACCCGGAGTTTATTTCTGTTTTCTTAAACTCTCGGGTACTCAAATTTTTACGAGTAGCCAAGGGATTCAGGTTAGCTTTGATGAATTGTGGAGGAGCAATGGAGCAGGAGGCTTCAGCGTTAATGATATATAGTTTTCCGCTGTGTTGGTATCTATGTGTTGTATTTGAGTTGTATTGAATTGTATTAACTAGACAGGTTTTTATAACTGTCTAGTACGTTATGTATTATCTGTGTAACTCTGATTGATGTTGTATATTATGTAATACTTATGTGATTTATATAATTTATTCGTTCCGCTGTTGAGATTCTGATTTTGTTTCTTCTTTCTTCTCTATCTTTTCTCTTTTCTATCCCTTTCTTTCTTTATCATGATACGACTTTCTGGTGATAGAAATTTGGGTCGTGACAATTTGTGATTTTCTACAAATTTAATAAGTGAATTAAGTAAATGGTGAAGTAGAATTTGAAATATAAGTTAATTTTGGAATTTATGATTTTGTTTATAAATGGAATTTATGTAAAGTAAGAAAATATGACAAATTTGATTTAAAGGATGAATTTAATGATTTTATTAAGTAATAATAATTTTTAAAAGTGTTAATGATTTTGTATAAATTAAAATATGAAATAAATGAATATTTAAGCTGAATTTGGAAATATAACTTGAATTGAATTTTTTGGAATTTGTTTAAAGGTGAAATTTTAATTTAGTAAAATAAATGGAAATAAGTTATATTTTGGAAATTTAAACTTAGTTCTTAAGTTAAGAATTTAATTAAAGAAATGAAAATTTAATTGTTATTTAATTTGATTTTTGTGTGAAAATTTGACTTTATGAAATCATAGAAATAAAGGTATTTAAATGATTGTTTTTAAATGTGAAAATATATGATTTTATAAGTTAAAATGATTTATATTAAAAAATAATTATGTGTGAAATTGTAAATAAAACTTTGAATTTGATTTGACAGCATTTTTGAAATGTAATGTAAAGATATTACACCATTGGAAAATGCTGTAGTTGTTTTAAATGAACCATATAGCAAATTTGAACTAAGAGTTATTATAGCACTTTGTTAGTGCTATAGTTGTTAAATTTGACTAAAATTTTAGTTGAAACTAAATTAAGATATTACAGCATTTTAAATGCCTTCTTTTGTTAATGAATTGTTTTTAAAACATAACATTTCGTAGCATTTTCTAAGTGCTGCGAAAGTTGAATTTTCTTTGTTTAATAAATTCAAATGAATAAATGATCTTTGAAAACGATTAAATTTTGGAAATTAAATATTTAATTATTAAATATAATGAATTGACTTTAAATGATTTAAATGGAATAGTTGATTTGGGAAATACAACTATTTTGAAATGAATTTGAAATGATATTAAATCTTGGAATGAATAATTGAAGTTTATAGTAGTATGAAAAATATTTGGTTTACTTGTAATTTGAATCTATTTAAAAGAAATTGGACTTATGAAATATAGGATAATAAAGCTTTGGAGTTTATTTTATAATTTGAATAGTTATTTTGTGGATTAAATCTATATTTGAAATTTAAAAGATTTGAAATGGTCTATGGAAATTTAATTGAAATAAATGATTGAATTGAATTGAAACTTTGGAAATTTTAATATTTGATTTGAAAGTATAATAATTACACTTTTAATGGTTTAGATGAATTATTTTGATTGAAATATAAACTATTTAAAAGTGGACTTGAAATGAAAATAAATGAATGATATCTTTGAATTTAAAAAGGTATTTAAAGTTGAATATTTGGATTTGAACTCAAATGATGATTTGAAATGAAGTTTTGAAAGGATATGATATTTTGATATATTAAAATGATGATTTGAAATGAAGTTTTGAAAGGATATGATAATTTGATATATTAAAATGATTTGAAATGAAGTTTTGAAAGGATATGATATTTTGATATATTAAAATGATTTGAAATGAAGTTTTGAAATGATATGATATTTTAAATATATTGAAATGGTTTGGAATTGATTTAATCTTTATTTTTGATAAAGATTTGGTTTTGAAATAAAATGGTTTTGGTTTTGAAGTATAAACTGTTTTAAATTTATAACCACGGGTTATAATAACGATTGGTTGTTAAAGAGACCGGGATCGGATATGGACATACTCTCTGTCGATACCGAAAACCACTTTGACAACTGTGTACGCGGTGGAGTTTCCAGAATGAAGTAGGATGGTGGCGACGATCCTAAGGTATATACGTGGACCCAACTCCCGTGAGTTGGCATAAGGTGGCTAAAACTGGAGCGATTGACGGACCAAGGAGGTATCACCTCTGATCGGACACACTTCTTCGATACCATTCTATTACTTGTGATTGATTTGGTGCGCACCCTTGATTTGGGAGTGTTGTTCGAGGTGGGCAGTAGTGGCTGCTATGCGTCACCACCAGTCCGGATGCGTAATTGGTATATCTACCCTGGCATTGCCTAGTTGTGCCGTGTCACCTACCATATCGAGCTTTACTACGAGTTGTGATTTCTCCCGTAGCCTGTGGAGTATCGAGGATAGCCCCCATTTTGGGAGTATGCTAATGTGGATAGACTACTGGGACTATTACGTGTTAAGGGCTATATGGGTAACCCCTTGACGCTATTAAAAAGTATGTTTATTTTATATTAGACATTATTATAATAGCGAATATTACTACATAGTAGATAGTTTAACGGATCCTTAAAGAATGGGCGATCCCAAGCATTCTTTAAGTTACTTGTACCTTTATTACAGTTCACTTGAGTTGGTTTACATTATATAAGTATGTATGTCCTGACTCGAGTGTTTGTATTTTTATTTACGCTCGGGTCAGCCTGAGTATTCACAGATTTGGATTCCACTTTCTGGAGATTGGAATCGCTGGAGATTATCCGCTTATCTAGTTTTATCTATCTCAGTTCTGTTGTTCTATTCAGCTTGTACTTGGTTATCATATTGAGACTTCTGTTGTATTTTATTTCTTCTGTTGTATATTATTTAACTCTAATATATTTACATAGTAGCTTCATGAACTACTATTTCTTTTACTTCCGCTGCACTTCTTACTCTGTGTCTATCATCTGTGATTATTTATTTACTGTAAATTCTGAGATTTGCCAAATTTTATTTAGAACGCGGTATTTTGAGCAATTCAAGTCCGACATGTGCGGATGCGAATGGTCCAAAATATCGGGTCGTTACATTAAATCTCAATTAAATTTAATAAATCAATTATTAAATATAAGGGCATCACTGATGATGTCATAAACACATTTCATTTTCGCAAAAATAAAATAATTAATTTTATTTCATATTATAAAAATAGGTGTATGTATCCAACTCCGTGCATGATGTTTTACAATTATAGAGCTGTTTATTGATAAACAATTTTCGGCCATTTTATCGGTATTTTCCAAAGGAAATATTTTTGTGAACATTTATCCAAAATAAGTTCATTATTATTACTTATCACTTAAAACTTGATTATTTATAAAAAAATAACCTATATTTGAATATTTAAAATTATTTAAATATCTTCAATTAAAGTGATCAAAATTTGGGTCATTACATATTTTGACAAACCCGTTATACACCTTTCAATACTTGGAAAAATATCCATATACTTATCTCAATGGTATAAGTATATTCACAAAAACACTACACTTTCACAGCTTAGAAAATGTATTCATATACTTATGTCAACTGTGTATGTATATTCTCAAAGCATTATGAAAGATTTCTTATTTCAAAATCATGTCAAAAGGATTAAAACAAACATTATTTAAAAAGAAAAGGAGATAAGGATAAACCCAAAAATTATTCATTTGGTGTTAAGAATGGAATGAAAGTCCATACCACCAAAATTAAGAAGGTCAATTTGGGGAGATCCATTCTCAATTCCTTTTATAAATCTCTTCAATAAATCCTTTTTAATAAATCTCTTTTATTTATGAACATCTCCTTTACTAAAATTCCAAAATCCATTTATAAAACTCTTAATAAATCTCCAAGTATATTTATAAAAATCTTTTTATAAATATCCAAAATAATTTATAAAACTATTTTATAAATCTCTAAAACAATTTATAAAACTCTTTTCCCATATAGAACTCCATTATAGAACTCTTTTATAAACATCCTTTACAAAGCCTTTTTGAAATCCTTTATAAATCCAAAGCCCCATTTTCATTTGTAAACTCTTTTATTAAATGAGATTCCTTTTCTAAATCAATTCAACATTTATAAGTGCAATAAATCGGATAAATTAATCAACTTTAAACATCATAACTAAGTAATAAATTAGTTTTTCAACAACAGTAGTGACATAATAAATTTTCCTTTAGAACATCATTAATAAAATAAATATTTCACTCCGAAACACTTTATAAATAAAATAATTAATAACTTCAAAACATTATAAATATAATAATTAATAATTTCAAACGTTATTAATAAAACAATAATAATTAATCTTTAAACATTACTATAATAAATAATAATTTATTTCCAATACATTATTAATAAATAATTATTATTAATTCCAAAACATTATCAATAAATAATTATTATTAATTCACTTCAAATAATATTAATTATTTAAATAAATAGCTTTTAACAATATTAAATATAAATAAATAACCTTTAAACAATATTAAATATAAATAAACAACTTCTAAAACATATTTAAACAATAGTTAAACAACTTTAAACATTACTAAATAATAATGAAAGACTACCAAAAGGTTGGAGTAAAACAGAGGAGTGCATAATCCATCTCAAATAAAAGATCACAGAAAACCCCAACATCAATTTTAAATCATTTTCCAAATCAAACATCACTTAACAGTATTTCCAAAATACCATATCGAGGCCACTACTTACTGTAGCACTGAACAAATGTTATTACTTCCTTTTTCACTGAAAAGGTTTAGGCTATGTTTGGTTTACTGTTTTTAGTTTGAGTTTTCGTCCATACAAAAATACGCACGACGCATGTAAATTGTGAAAAATGACCATTTTAGAAAACGAATTTAATACACAAAATAGAAAACAACTTTTTTTCATTTTTCATGTTTTGAGAAATAACGAAAGCACGAGCAACAATTCATCCTTCCGTCGTTTCTCCATCCACTTCGTGGTCCCCTCCAATCTTCCGTTCATCCCTTCCGACCTCCCTTCATTCTTCTCATATTTTGTAATTAATGTTGAAAACTCAAAACATAAAATACAAAATAAACCAAACGGCCCCTTAACTTTTCACAAGTGTTAGTGTCACATCCAATATGGCCACACGTCAAATTTCAGCATTTAACAGGAATATAACTAAAATAAAGCAATAGGAATATAACTGAAAATTAATAATCACAATTCAAGAAATTTGAATTTCTCCACCAATTTTCCTATATTTCTACTTTAAATACTATATGTTTTTCAAAATGGAATTTTTAATCAATCAGGCAATAATTTCAACCAAACACAAACAGTAAATTTTATCTATTATATAATATACTTATTTATTTTAAAATGTGAGTTTAACTCTCCAAAATTCCATTTTCTGCGTTCTGGTTCCATCTAAAATTGAACATCGTTCGATTTTAGCTTGAAATTCAATAAGATCAAATCTAGACCGATCCAATTACAAGATGTAGGCATTGTCGGTACGAGTCCAATGCGGTTGACCGTGTCCAAATCTGTTACTCGATATCCTAACCTGACTATATTGAACTGATCTCACTAGATAGATTCGACTGTTATCAAGTACAATGACCACATGGCAATGATTGTAGGACTCAGAAGTAAAGTACAGATGATTATATAAAGCCAGAATTGGACGGAATTGGTGGATAAACAATGCAGATTGCTTGAAATATGAACCTTAGCTTAGACAAGCAAGGGATCAGCATGGCTTGGTAGCACCATAGGGATCGGTACGGTTGAATAGAAGACGGGTCGTCATCTTCGAAGCAAGAAAGGGGTTGGCATGATTTGTTGACTTGGGAAGTCATGTTTCAATTCATAAAGAAGGGCTCGACATAGATGGAGTAGATGGATCGGCATACTTAAGTCCACCAAGGAGGGATCGACACACATCAGAGACCAAGTACATTCTTACATTCAACGATCAATATCTTGGGATCTAAAAGTCCTAAGCAGATGAAATTTGGAGAGCAAGGTAATGGACCCTAGGGAATCTACCCTAGGGATCGCATGTCAAATGGCCAAAGAAAGAGGGATCGGCATATAACTATTTGAAGGGTTTGGAAGAAAACAGCTCACAAGTGGAGTTGAACCAAAGATCAACCAATAGCATGAGCTCCACTAGTCCAAATAACATGATATTCGAAGAGCCAACATATCTAAGCATGAAGAAGCCACCATAGGGATCACTGCCCAAAAATCGACATATGAAGGGATCAGTACCAATCCCTCTTCATTTGGATTTGGACCTAACGATCCCTCTCGTGGGCCCATATAAGTTAAAAAGTCCTATAACCGAAGTTTTAAAGAGATTAGTGGTCACCTTCACCTATAAATACTGACCTATGGGGTCATTCTGAGGATCTTTACGCTACTGGTTACTTTAGTCTTTATTGTAATCAAGTTTTTTCCTATTTCGCGCTGCTGTAATCAGACTATTAGTGGATCAATAAAGATAATCTTCAAATTGGACGTAGGCACACAACGCCGAACTACTATAAATTTCGGTATTCTTGATTATTGATGTTATCAGTCTTTTAGCTTACTCTATTCCTCGATTTTAATTTTATTTTCTTCATTTACTTCTCTACATAAATCTACTCTTGGGTGTTTGTGACCAATTTGGTTGCAAACATTTTGGTGCTTTCATTGAGAATCTTGAGTCTTAGCTTGCTAGGATCCCCTTTATTGCTAATGGATTGGGTAAATCCCCTGAACGAGATCCTTAGTTATCTTCATAAAGTTGCTTATACTACTCAGATTTGTTGAAATCTAAGTAAGGAGGTCGATAATGGTAAGACATACTAGATCTACTTCTCATAATGTGGATGGAAATGAGACTACTAGCATTTAGCAAGGAGGCCCAAGCAATCAACCTACAAATTTAAACGTTGATCCGTTTGAAGTTCATAACCCTACTAATTCTATAACCAGAGCTGAATTCCATAATCTAATGAGAGAGTTGACGGAATGTCATCGACAACTAATTCAGCAAATTCAGACAAATATTAACCTGATGAACCATATTACTCAGCAGCGTCGTGGGAAGGCCAGGAGGGATCCCACTCTTTACTCAGCATCAGAAAGTTCAAGCTCATCGGATGAATATAACCAGCATAGGCGTCGTAGGGTCAAAGAAGATCACGTTGAAACTTCATAGCATCGCTCGATGCCGATCCCTTCCTAAGGATTGGTACCGATCCCTCCTCTAGAGGAGGGATTCCCCATTTACACTTGGGGAATTGTGCTAGAACAATTCCTGGAAGCTTGGATGGTGGAGTTCGATTGAATGTTGATCGGGTACCCCTCTAGAATGACGACGAGATAAATGTTTGAGATGCGCACCAAGAGGTTGGTCAACCAAGAAGGCGTGAAACAGGCCGTAGACATCGATCGGTCCATTCACGTGAGGTGGAGCACGACCATCGCTTGGCACCACCCATCCAAATGTCGGACTTATCGGCAATGGTCAGATAGTTGATGAGAGAGAACCAAGGCTTGACTAATGATGATTACCCCCATTTACTAATAATGTTCTACATGCAGAATATCCAAGAAGGTTCAACATGCCATCAATGCCTGCCTGTGAGGGAAAAACTGACCTCAGGCAGCATAATATGATATACGAATGGCTGATGGATTTTGCACAAGCTAATGATGCGACCAAGTGCAGATGCTTTCCCATAACTCTTTCCGGGATACCAATGATGTGGTTCACGAGACTACCCCCGCAATCAATTTTGAGATTCGATGAGTTGGCAACCAAGTTTGTGGAGCAATTCCGAATGCACGCGACTCGTCCTAAAGATGTGATGTCTCTATCTAGCGTGATCCAGGCTCCAATAGAATCTTTGAAGGATTATTTAGAGAGATTTCATACCGCCACCACAGAGGTCAGTAACCCAAATGATCATGCTATACTTATGGCCGTGATAAGAGGGATTGATCCGAAATCTGAATTTGGTGATTGGCTGGTTGGAAAACCGCCTGCCATGTTGGAGCGCTTCTATTCAAAGGTAACTCAGTTCCTGAGAAAGGAGAAAGCCAGGTCCTCCAGGAAAAATAACGTTGCAGAACCGAGTGGAGAAGTAGTGTAGAGTAATATTGTAATAAAACAGTCCGATGACAGTTCCCGAAAAATCCAGGTGAACGTTCAAAATAAGCCGAATCAGCAAAAGAGAGATGGAGATAGGAATCAAGAGCCAAAGAGGGATTCTAGGAGACTAAAGCCTAGGATTCCAATGTATGACAACTACACATCGCTAAACACGCCCCTAGAGAATATATACCTATCAACTTTTAATACCATGCAATACAGGAAGCCGCCCCCAAAGGAGTCGATAGAGAAGTATAACCAGATCGAGAAATACTATCGGTTTCATGAGTGTTATGGGCACAATACAAATGAATGCAGACATCTCCAGGATGTTATAGAAAAGCTAATTCGGGAAAAGAAATTGCAACAGTTTGTAACAACCCCGTAGGATGGTGGACATGGGACATCTAACCCCAATCGAGGACAAGCTCCGCGTAGGGCTGAGGAGCCTGCACGGACCGGTGGAAGACTAGTGATAAATACGATAGTTAGAGGACCACACCCTGCAGACAGGAGTTGGCAAGAGATAAAGCGTTATACTAGCATGATTAGGCATGTTGATTTTTAATGCTATTCGAATACGAAAGATGGAGCTTCGGCAAAACAATAGTGCATAATGGCGGATGATATAGTGTTTAGAAATAGGGATGCAGACAAAGTAGTGGCCCCAACAATTGAACCGATGGTCATTTCAGTTATGATTGGTCCTACATTGGTGAGAAGGATTTTAATTGATTGTGGAAGTTCATTGAATATAATCTTCAAAAAGGTATATGATCGGATAAGAATGGAAGCCAAAGACTTGAAACCATCTAAAGCTCATATTCATTGTTTTAATGGTGTCACGACCGAGGCTGTTGGTTACGTGGAATTACCTGTTGAATTAGGAGAAGGTGAACGAAGGAAAGTGTGAATTTTACCGTTTATTGTTTTAGATGTTGACTCTCCGTACAATGTTTTTCTGGGCCGACCGGCCTTGGCTGAATTCCGGGCAGCTCTTGGCCCATGGTGTTTAACTTTGAAGTTTTTGACAAATAATGGTGTAGGAGTTGTTCATGGCGATCAGGCTACTGGATGTGCCCATGATGTAGCTGAGTTGAGGGAAGCTCGGCGCAAAGAAAAAGAAAAGGCTATGGACAAGATTGTCCACATCCAAGCTACCGAAGATTGATAACCAGTGCTTGAGCCCTGGCTCGGACACCACAGTCGGTTCTATATAGATATAGATCCAAAAGATGATGAAGAGGAGCCCAAAGAGACCAAGGCTGCACCGACTAAGCTGGCAATTGATATCACGATCAGCAATGATGGCCCATCACAAGTCCTGAAGATTGGGTCACAGCTCAGCCCCCCGATGATGAAAGAACTCGTTGGTTTTCTCCGAGCGAATCTAGATCTATTCGCTTGTACTCACTCTGACATGTGTGGAATCTCGCCCAACATTGCGAGCCATGCATTGTATATTGACCAGAAGTATGTTCAGGTGTAGCAAATATTACGCAGCATAGATCCAGAGAGATCTGCCGCTCTCAAAGAGGAGGTGGATAAACTAAAAGTCAACGGGTTTTTCCACGATGCCCTCTACCCTGAATGGGTATCTAATCTCGTATTTGTGAAGAAGGCGAATGGAAAATGGAGGACGTGCATTGATTACTCATATTTGAACAAAGCGTGTCCAAAAGACAGTTTTCCCCTTCAAAGAATCGATCAGCTAGTTGATTCAACCACAAGACATGACTTGCTATCTTTTATGGGTGCGTACTCGGGATATAACCAAATCCTGATGCATGTCCTCGATCAAGAGCACACCAGTTTTATTATGGATATTGGGTTGTACTGTTACGTAGTAATGCCATTTGGATTGAAGAATGCTGGAGTGACTTATCAAATTTTAGTTAACACGTTGTTTAAAGATCAAATTGGAAAAACAATGGAAGTTTATGTGGATGATATGCTCGTGAAGTCACGATGATCAAGCGACCACACTAGAGACTTGGTAGAAATGTTTGACATTCTCCGATATTACAAGATGAAAATCAATCCTTTGAAGTGTTCATTTGGTGTTGCATCAGGAAAGTTCTTGGGCTTTATTGTCAATGCTCGTGGAATAGAAGCTAATCCAGAGAAGATTCAGGCTATATGTGATATCCAAGCGCTAAGGACCATTAAACAAGTGTAGAGTCTGAATGGAAATGTTGCCGCTTTAAGAGATTTATCTCCAGAGCTACCGACAAATGTCTTCCTTTCTTGATTTGATTAGGAAGGGAAAAAGAAACTTCGAATGGATGTAGGATTGTAAAGACGCGTTCCAAGGTCTGGTGAATCATTTGGAGAAACCCCTTATTTTGTCAAAGTTGGTAGATTATGAAGAGTTGTACATTTATTTGGCTGTATCAGCACACGCTATAAGTGTCGCCTTGATTCATGAGGAGAATTGGATCCAAAGGCTGGCGTATTACGTCAGTAAATGATTAACAGGAGCATAAAGGAACTATCCGAAAATAGAGAAATTGGCGTACTGCTTGCTAATTGCATCACGAAAACTTCATCGCACTTCCAGGCACATCCGATCAATGTTTACACCTACCAGCCATTACGACAGGTCCTATAACGACCTGAAACGACTGGAAGGTTACTCAAATGGAACATTGAGCTCAGTCAATTCTACATTTCTTATCTCCCTCGAAGAGCTACCCAGGGACAGGCTTTGGTGGATTTTATAGCAGGGTTTACTGTGCAAGATGATCTTCCAGAAGGCAGGGAAATCCCTAATGTATGATTGAAATTGTATACTGATGGAGCATTTAATGATCATTGTTTTGGAGCTGGGATTGTGCTTGTAACTCCTGAAAACCAGCCAAATTGTTATGCTTTGAAGCTTGATTTCCTAGCAATAAACAACGAGGCTGTGTATGAAGCTTTGATTGCTGGACTTAAGCTCGCTAGAGAACTTGGAGTTAAATCTCTTGAAATTTTTGCGGTTCGCAGTTGGTGTTGTATCAAGTTAGGGGAGACTATCAGGCTAAGGGAAAAAGGCTTGCCCCATACCTTACCTGAGTTCAGGAGTTGTTGACAAAATTTGAATACTATGACATTTCATATATTCCACGCGATCAAAATAGAGAGGCTAATTCGTTGGCAAAGTTTGCTATTACCGACGATGCATGGCAGATGGGCTTAGTCTCTATCGAAGTATTGAATACCCCAAGTGTAAACATGATGGAGATCGACCAGACATTGAGAGCGGAATCTGAAAGGGAATCGTGGATGACTCCAATTAAAAACTATTTACTGCATGGAGGCCTGCCTGATAAAAGAAATGAAAAGCAACAAGTCCTTCGTAAAGCCTCACGGTATATTATGCAAGAAGGAGTTATGTACAGGAAAGGTTTCTCTGTCCCTCTACTCCGGTGTATCGCTCATGAGGAGATAAAGCGTGTTCTAAGAGAAGTTCATGAAGGAGAATGTGGTGATCACACTGGGGGGCAAACTCTGGCAAAGAAAATACTCCGTTATGTGTATTATTGGCCAACCGTAAATCGAAACGCTACTGATTATGTAAGACAATGTGATAAATACCAGATATATGCAAAAGTGCCAAGAGCTCCGCTGACAGAAATCACGCAAATGGTCAGCCCATAGCTTTTCGCTATGTGGGGTATAGACATTACCGACTCTTTACCGATCTTTAAAGGTGGCGTGAAGTATGCTATTGTTGCAGTCGATTACTTCACCAAATGGGCTGAGGTAGAACCTTTAGCCACAATCACCACCAAGAAAGTAATAAAATTTATCATTCGAAATATCATACGTCATTTCGGTCTTCCACGGACTATTGTAACAGATAATGGTACTCAATTCGATAGTGTTGAATTTAAAGACTTTTGTCGAAGATATCGTATCAAAAGAGAATTGAAGCGGTCGCTCACCCTCAGGAAAATGGACAAGTTGAAGCTGTAAATAAAATCATCAAGTCAATTCTGAAGAAGCATTTGGAGAAAGCTAGAGGCAAATGGGTGGATGAACTCCCTAAGGCACTTTGGGCTTACAGAACCACTCACAAGTCCGCGACTGGCCATACTCCATTCACCCTCGCTTACGGTTCAGAAGCTGTTATTCCTGTTGAACTCGAAGTCCCTTCTCATCGAGTGACTTACTATGATCCTAAAATAAATAAGGATCTCCTCTTGGAATCTCTGGACTTTATAGACGAGAAGCATGAAGAAGTCGATCTAAGAGCGGCTGCACATCGGCATCAAGTCGCTTGGCATTACAACACTAAAGTTTGTCAGAGAACCTTTGAAATTGGCGATCTCGTCCTAAAACGGGTTTTTCCTACCCCATCACACATGAATCCGGTTTGGGAAGGACCTTATGTCATTGAACAAAGGCTTGGAGAAGGAACTTTCAAGCTAGCAACTCTCGATGGAATTATACTTCCAAGAGCATGGATAGCGAACATTTACGACACTATTTCACTTAGTTTATTTCCTTTACATTCCAGTTGTATTTACTTTCAGAGTTTTCATTAGCATTTGGTTTTCCGAATATGTAATAAGATAGATTATGTTACTTCTTTCCACTTAATGAATAAAGTTTCAGGCTTCCTTTGTATTTACGTTTGCTATTGCATTGTATGCTAATCACATGGCTAAACTGATTGATATCGATGTGTGTGAACAGGCTCCCAAGTTTAAAATCAATCAATCATGCTAATCATGATGGGATCAAGCAAGATGAGCTCGATCAACTTATTCATATAACAACTCTCATTCGCAATCCAAAGGAAGAGATACACAACAAGGAATAAATGTGACCGACAATCTGATGATTGAATAACTCCTGCCCAAACCATGGAACTGGAAAAAAATTAAAGCGACCGAGATACAACCGGTCGCTCGCTAAATCAAACCCCAAATCCTAGGGGTAAAATAATTAATCAAAAAGAGTACAATCTGACCACTACTCGAAATAACCCTAAGTCCCCAGAGTGCAGACTGGAGTATAAACATAAATCGGGTATGAATCGACCATCCACAAAATAACTCTAAGTCCTTAGAGTGCGGACTAGAGTAAAAACATAAATCGGGTGTGAACCGACCACCCACAAAATAACTCTAAGTCCCCAGAGTGCAAACTGAAGTATAAACATAAATCAAGTGTGAACCAACCACCCGCGAAACAACTCTAAGTCCCCGGAGTGCGGACTGGAGTAGAAACATAATCGGGTGTGAATCGATCGCCTGCGAGATAACTCTGAGTCCCCAGAGTGGGGACTGAGTATAAACATAAACTGGGTGCAAACCAACCACTCATCAACTAAATCTTATCCCTGGAGTGTGGATACAGACATGAATGAATAGATGAGTGGAGTTCGACCGTTCTCTATTCCGCAAACTCCGGCCTGAAACTGGCAGGAGGAGTATAAACTTGCTAAGGATGGAATTCGACCATCTGACTTCTAGCCTCACTAAATCAAAACCGGGGGTAGGTGTATAGTTGCTTGAAAAACCGTTGATTCCTACAGCGTAACATTAAGGCCCGAGCCTATTGTTTGATACGACTCGAGGCCACGACCACTTGGAAGCCTTGGGATGGAGTTGGTGAATTGTTATTAGAATTTACGAACAACAAATTACAAGTACATTGAATGGAAAGTAATAATTCAACTACTTAAATAATAATTCACACCAAAGCTTAACATAAAACAAAAACTTTTATTCACATAACAGGTTTTGAGATCATAGTGCAAGTTATTCCAAAAAAAATAGAGATTCATACCCGTACAACCACCACTAGTAAAAGAAACGACTATGCAAACTATGTACATTGAGCTGAAGCGACAATTATTTCTTCGACTTCCACTCTTTTTTGGATTTCTTAGGAGTAGAGCCACTTGTGCTTCTCTTTCTGGACCCATTACCACCTTTAGCAGGAGAGCTTGCAGAGCTAAGAGGAATTTCATTGGGAATCGACCCTCCAGGTGGAATAATTTATAGTGGCACAAGATGAGGATCAACAATGTCCACCTCAACGGGTTCAGTTTTAACTTTCCATTTCAACAACTCCTCCATTCCAATCTGTTCTTTCAAGCTAACCTTGGTGGTATGTTCAGAGGCGCCAGTAATCATTACTTTTGTCACACTCGTCTGCTGGAAGCGGCTCTTCAGTCTTGAAAGTCTATATGGATCGATAATATAGTTAAACTACGACTAGCAAGTGCGGAATTATAAATAATAGTAAATGGCAGTAATAAAAATGACACCAAGGATTTTTATACTGGTTCGAACTTCTCGTTCTACGTCCAGTCCCAGACTGCTTCTGGAATTTCTCGAATAACCCTCACTTAACCCGGAGGAACAAGTATTACACCGCCTGAGCAACCGAACAGGACTTTTCCGCCTAAGCAACCGAATAGGACTTTTCCGCCTAAGCAACCGAATAGGACTTCAATTACAATTTGGTAAATTGTTTCTTGACTTGTGTGTTCTTTGAATAACACGAATATAGTCAATGTAGTACACCCTTCCTATAATCTTCTTGATATGATGATTTGAATGTGCAAAGATAGGAAGTAGAGAATTGAAAAATCACTTGATATTATAACAATATAAGATCAGAAAAGATAGAAAGAATTGGTTGTTGAAATAGTGGATTTTCATCTCTATTTATAGTATTGAATAGTTTTAATTCAATAGTTGCAACTCTTTGAAAAAGTGCAACTCTTGGTGAAGAGAACAACTCTTCAGATTTTGATATTTTATGAAGAGATGCTTCATTTCGTCAAGTTCAGATGTCTGAGATAAAAGTGACAGATGTCTGAATAATTTTGAATTTCAAAAAATCAAAGGAAACAATAAACAGTTAATTTAGACGTCTGTCTTTTAATTCAGACGTCTGTCTAGGTTGACAGACGTCTGTTATTTAAGTGACAGACGTTTATTTCATATAGAAATAGAGGCATTAACAACATAGTGCTCAAACGTCTGTTATCTTAATTTAGACGTCTGATATTGATGTCAGACGTCTGAATTAATATACAGACGTCTGTTTCTGTACTGTTTTGTTTCTTTGTCTATTTTAGTATTTTTTGAACTTGAGAAAATATAATTTTGAAAATACCTTTTTATATTTATTTTAAAGCATATTTGTGTGTGTGTGTTTCATCATCATATCAGAGATTGTACAAATATATCTAAATAGATTTTATAAAGAACTTTAATCTTGTTGATGATAATAGCTTCTTTTGACGATTCCTGCAAGAATATTTGACATAATAATATATAGATTGAAATATATAGTTGTCGCATTAAAATCGAAGAAGTCAGGTTTCAACATTCTCCCCCTTTTTGATGATGACAACTATATAATTCATCGATTAGTATAATCATACCTTTTGCTCCCCCTGTCAATATGACCATATTATATAGCAGAAATATAATTATTTCTCCCCCTTTGTCATTAACAAAAAGAATTGTTGGGGTTGTTTTGGATAAAAAGAAGTAACAAAACTGTGAATAACACACTAATTAAGAGATGTAAACAGACCAAGCAAGATAATAATAAATAAATGTTTAGGATACATCATTTGTTTACCTAACATAGTTGATTTAAGAAAGACAGATAAAATTATACAATCTTATCATCCACCATTGTTTGAAAAAAAATTTATGAGAAAAGACATTGATTGAACCAAAAGAGAAACCAAAAGAGAACCATCTTCATTCACCATTCTCCCTAAGTTTGAGAAGAAGGAGGTGAGGATCCATGAGACTTTTTCCATAATTGACGAAGAATTGTCTTGATATTTTTCAATTCTCGTGCATTCTCTTCGACTTTGACATCTAAGTAATCGAATCTAGAATTGATGGAAGAAAATCCTTGTGCTATTTGTTGAGAAATTTTCTTTTGATTTTTAGAAATAATGATGTCGGATTTGAGCTTTTCATTTTTAGTATACGAGCGAGAAGTACCAGAAATTAATTCTATCTCGAAATTTTCCGAATTTGGGCTTTGGATAAAAGCTTGCTCAAAAGCTTCATCTTCATCTTCTTCTTCATCTTCCCTTTCTTCATCATTCTTTTCTTTTTCAGTATTGCCTTCATTTCCATTATGTCCGGAACTACTTACTTTTGCTTTTCCTTTTTCTTTTTGTAAAGCTAGTTGTTCCGCTTTATAATCATTAAATGTTGGAAATGTCGGAGGAGATTCTGGTAATCCCATTAAACTGAAGAAGCGAATGTTGGATACCTTGATTTTTTCAAATTCAATTGATGGACTTTGAATAGAGAAGGCAGTTAAAATTCGAGTAATATAGGGAGCATAGATAATTGAGCGTTTCTTGGAGTCATGATAAGTGCGAAAAGCATCATAAAAGTATTGAGCCCAATTGATTTGAGTATTGGATAGAATTGATTGAAGTGCCTTATCTTCATCATCGTAAATGACCTCATGGCTTCCTTGTCGAGGAAAAATTGTTTTTATTAGCATTCTAAGCAATAGTCGAGGTCGAGGACGAAGATGATTTGATCTATCTGTGGATTTTTCAGGTTCAAAAAGATAATATTCGATTTGTTTAAGTTCCTCTCCTTCTAACTTAAAGTCATCTATGTCGACTCCTTCCGAGCTACATTTTAAAATTCGTCCAATGTCAGAAGGAGTTATTTGCAGAATGTTTCCAAAAACGCTTGTCCAAAGCGTTCCTTTTTCTCGATGAAGTCTAATTTTTGGATTGTTAACATTTGCTAGAAATAATAGAACACTAAGTCTGCAAATGTTGACTTGATTATCTTCGAAATCAATAAGGCTTGTAATCTGAGATCTATCAGTATAGAGCCTAAGTTTGTAGAAAGGAAAATGATCAAGATTATGAAAAATACCATGAAATGATTGAAGAGAACATAAATGCTTGTAACGAGCCATGCTTCGAGGTTCGTGGTTTAACCAAGCTTCAATTTGATCTTCCGAAGGAAGAATGTGAGGAGGTTGATGAGATGAATCTCCTTTTTGTTTCTTAGATTTGGGCGCCATATGATTAATTAAAAAAAACTAGGGTTTCGAGTTTGAGAGACGAGCAGAAGAAAATAAACAGTTTGGAAAAAAATGTATATAGATTTTCTTCTTAACAGGGTTTCGGACGTCTGAAAATTAAACAGACGTCTGAGATTCTGTAGAATAAAAACAAAGACTAGAAGAACAGACGTCTAAAAATTTATGACAGACGTCTAAGACGTATGACAGACGTCTAAAAATAATTGACAGACGGCTCAGAAGGTTTAAAATGAAACAGAGAGTAAAAAACATTTTGCACTGAATTCAGACGTCTGATAGATTTATGTTTAGACGTCTATTATAAATAACAGACGTCTGTTATCTTTAAACAGACGGCTAATTGTTGGCTGCAAAAGTATAGTTAGATTTAGACGTCTGTGAGAAATGACTCAGACGTCTGTGTGGCTGAAAATAGTAAAAAAATAGTTGTTTCTACAGACGTCTGTTGACAAATATAGACGTCTGTCTGTCTGATAAAAGATTTTATTTAGCTTAGGCTTAAAAAGAAAATTAATAACTTATTTATTTCTATTTATAAGAACATAAAACAAGTATAAATCAACAAATCAAACAAACAGACATATATATTATCTATTTAGGAGTCTTTGGAGTTTTTGGAGACTTCGGAGACTTCCCTTTGGATAATTCGCGTTGAACTTGTTCAGCAGACTGATAAATAGGAGACCAATGAGGTTGACGTTCCCATGAATTTGGGGATACAGGAGGACGTTGAGGAGAGAGAATATGTGCATTTGTGTTGATCGGAGATGAACCACATATTTTTGCAGCACATCGTTCAAGAAAGCTAAGTCGTCTTCCATGACTCTTTTATTCAAAATACATTTCTCGCTGAAGATCAAGTGTTTCCCTCTGATAGTGATGTAAATCATCTATCTTTTCCTTAGTAGATGGAGATGGAAATAAATTTCTTCGCGTACGTTTATTTTCCGGCGTATATCCCGTATGATGACTTTGTGGTGGACATATAGGAATATAAGCTGGAGTTGGAGTCGGAAGTTCGGAAGACCCAGAACTAGGAGTTTCAAAATTAATTGAAGAAAATTCAGATGTATAGGAGGGCTCATCTGAAGATGAACCAGCCATGGTATATAAGAATAATGCAAAGTTAAAAAACATATTTGAATAATTTTTTTTTCACCTTTGTAAAAAGAATAGATAAGCTGAATGATAATTTTCTTTGGTAAGAAGAAATTTATAGACAACTAAAAGCTAAAAAATAAATGGTTAAGATTAAAAGAAGAGAAAGTTTATATGGCAAAATCTTTTATGCCATAGCCAAGGATCATTTTCTTTGACTAATAAGCACATATTTGTATTATGATTTATTTTCATATTTAAAATATAAATATTATGATCTCTTACTCCTTCGAAAATGATATTTTTGTTATGATAAAAAATATTGCATTTATTTTCAGAAAATATTATGTTAAAGCCTTTATCACATAATTGACTAATGCTGAGTAAGTTATGTTTTAAATTTTTAACTAATAAGACATTTGTAATAAGAGGTAATTTAGATGTACCGTCATTGCTCACATCGCCTTTGCCGATGATGTAACCTTTTGAATTATCTCCAAAAGTGACAGATCCTCCATCTGAGTAGATAACATTAGTTAACATATTTTTGTCGCCTGTCATATGTTTTGAGCAACCACTGTCTAGAATCCATTTTCCTCTTTTCTTAATCGGTACTTCATCATTTGTTGCCATAAAACAAACGTTGGCTTGTTCTGAATCACTGTCATTTTCACTGTCTGATGAAGAAGATTCTGTATCATCCCATGTAACTGAGAAGGCTTGTTTCTTTTTATATTTGTCCTTTTTGAGATTATTTTCTTTCTTCCGATCAGGACAATCTTTCTTTATGTGGCCCTTCTTGTGACATTCGTAGCATTCAAGAGATGAACTTGATGGCTTATTAAAACCCTTGTTATTTCCAAATTTATTACCCTTTTTGAATTTTAAAAACTTTTTGAAATTCTTAGCTATAAATGCCATATCATCTTCTGATTCAGAGTCTTCTTTTTCTGCTTGAAAAGCGATAGTTTTCTTGTCCTGTGCTTGTGCTCGTCTTGCCTGTAAATTTACTTCATAGGACATTAGATTTCCTATTAACTCTTCTGTTTTTATGGTTGAAATATCATTAGCTTCCTCGATAGCTAAGACTTTTCGTTCCCATTCATCAGTTAAAGAGTTAAGGATTTTTGATACAACATCAGATTCAGTAAAAGTGACTTCTAAAGCTAAAAGAGAGTGATAAATATCCTGGAATCTAGAATACATTTCACTAATACTTTCTCCTTGTTTCATCCTAAAATTTTGGAATTGGTTTTTAAGCATAGAGATCTTGCTTTGTTTTACTTTATTTGTTCCTTCGTGTGTAACCTTAAGAGTATTCCAAATTTCATAACCAGTTTTACAAATACTAACTCGATTAAATTCATTTTTGTCTAATGCACAAAATAGCATGTTCATTGCTCTTGCGTTTGCAGTAGCATCTAGTTTTTGTGTATTAGACCAAGCAACATATCCTGTAGTAGGAATATGATATTCAGTTTGGATGATATTCCAAGTTTCAAATCCACTTGCTTGCATAAAAATTCTCATTCTAGTTGACCAATAACTATAATTTAATCCGTTAAACAATGGTGGTCGTGTAGTGGCTTGTCCCTCAGTAAAACTGTTGCTAGTGTTATTGTCCATAATTTTTAAAGAAAATATCAGATAACTGTGTTATAGTTATGTGATGACCTTGCTCCGATACCAAATGAAAGTCTATATGGATCGATAATATAGTTAAACTACGACTAGCAAGTGCGGAATTATAAATAATAGTAAATGGCAGTAATAAAAATGACACCAAGGATTTTTATACTGGTTCGAACTTCTCGTTCTACGTCCAGTCCCAGACTGCTTCTGGAATTTCTCGAATAACCCTCACTTAACCCGGAGGAACAGGTATTACACCGCCTGAGCAACCGAACAGGACTTTTCCGGCTAAGCAACCGAATAGGACTTTTCCGCCTAAGCAACCGAATAGGACTTCAATTACAATTTGGTAAATTGTTTCTTGACTTGTGTGTTCTTTGAATAACACGAATATAGTCAATGTAGTACACCCTTCCTATAATCTTCTTGATATGATGATTTGAATGTGCAAAGATAGGAAGTAGAGAATTGAAAAATCACTTGATATTATAACAATATAAGATCAGAAAAGATAGAAAGAATTGGTTGTTGAAATAGTGGATTTTCATCTCTATTTATAGTATTGAATAGTTTTAATTCAATAGTTGCAACTCTTTGAAAAAGTGCAACTCTTGGTGAAGAGAACAACTCTTCAGATTTTGATATTTTATGAAGAGATGCTTCATTTCGTCAAGTTCAGATGTCTGAGATAAAAGTGACAGATGTCTGAATAATTTTGAATTTCAAAAAATCAAAGGAAACAATAAACAGTTAATTTAGACGTCTGTCTTTTAATTCAGACGTCTGTCTAGGTTGACAGACGTCTGTTATTTAAGTGACAGACGTCTATTTCATATAGAAATAGAGGCATTAACAACATAGTGCTCAAACGTCTGTTATCTTAATTTAGACGTCTGATATTGATGTCAGACGTCTGAATTAATATACAGACGTCTGTTTCTGTACTGTTTTGTTTCTTTGTCTATTTTAGTATTTTTTTAACTTGAGAAAATATAATTTTGAAAATACCTTTTTATATTTATTTTAAAGCATATTTGTGTGTGTGTGTTTCATCATCATATCAGAGATTGTACAAATATATCTAAATAGATTTTATAAAGAACTTTAATCTTGTTGATGATAATAGCTTCTTTTGACGATTCCTGCAAGAATATTTGACATAATAATATATAGATTGAAATATATAGTTGTCGCATTAAAATCGAAGAAGTCAGGTTTCAACAAGTCTTATCATCATCAAGAGCCTCTATGACTTGAGCATCGGGCCCCGGTACATACACAACCGATGGATCCTTACCCAGTTTCTCCTGTTGTTCAACAGCAGTACCACTTTTAAGAGTCTGTCTAGGGCTCAAAAGACCTACAAAATTTGTTAAAACAGGGAGATCAGCTCAAGACCAATGCACGTGAGGAACAAAACTTTTCATATACTAAGGAGTAAAGTTCGATACCCGCATCTAGTTGACTCTTCGTAGTTGCTGGGGTACCTCCTTCTAAAATGGGGGATAACATTTTGGATTGAAATCCAGGCCCGTCCAGATCGTAGCCATGGTCCTACTCCGTATCGAGAAAGATTGATGTTCCGGCTACTTGGAATGGAGAGGGACCCTTAGGATCAGTCCTTAAAGATCCAACAATATGTTCTCCTCCTTCACTAGGTGCAAAAACATTAAAGAATTGAAGCTTTGTGGTAGCTAAATCCAAGGGTTCATTTCCATGAAGAATTTCCCTCACCAATACTTCTTCGTTTAGCTCAGCTTCACCCATTTCATTTTTCTTCATCTTGATAATGTGATCCCAAGCTTCAGCGAGTGATTCGAGATAACCCTCACTGAGAAAACTTAAGTCACGATGGATCAGGACTTTAGCGTTGTATTCAATGATCAATGGGTGGAATAAGTCCTTAATCTCATTCCTACCGGATTCTGTGGCAGCTTCCACTTGGGAGTTAACTTGTTCAATTATCTCCTTTCGGCCCTCTTCTCGATCTTCTTCTTTAAAAGCTTCAATTTTAGCGAACTGCTCATCGAGTTTAGCCTTTAAGCTCTTGGCCTTAACAACTTCCACGCAATACTTCTGTGATTCTTCTTAAGCTTTGATTTTTTTCCTCCTTTTCCTTCTTGAAAAGTTCTTCAAGTTCCTCGATGCGGCGAGCCAGAGCGTCTTTTTCCTTTTGCAAGGAGTCGTTTTCTAAAGCAAGTGCCTCGCTATGATGAAGTGCCACGTCGAGTTCCTTTTTATGAGAACTTCCAAATAGCTTACTGCCTCTGCTATTTCCTTAGTGTTTCTCTCCACTTCAGCAAGTTGAGTTTTTAATTCTAACAATTCGGCGTCATGATGTTTGATTATGTCCTTATCGTGTATAGCTTCCAACTTGAGGCGGTCTATCTCATGTTGTCGCTTGATGGATACTTCGGAGACTTTTTTTGCCAAGTGTATAAAAGATTCATGTTGCACAAATACATCATTGACACACACAAGAGAACTTTCCTTGGCATGCCCCAGAATTATGTGAATGGAAGGAAGGAATTTGAGGCCATCAAAGCAAATTTTTGGAAAAGTGGCCTTGAGCTCGGCCAATTTCTCTGCTGTAGAAACGTCGGGAGCAATAGCAGAGAAAGGCA
This sequence comes from Allium fistulosum, assembly GCA_030737815.1. Classification (NCBI taxonomy): domain Eukaryota; kingdom Viridiplantae; phylum Streptophyta; class Magnoliopsida; order Asparagales; family Amaryllidaceae; genus Allium; species Allium fistulosum. The sequence goes on from CM060904.1 coordinate 363,359,087, forward strand.
GATCAGAGGTAGTAATTGGATGTTTGCCTGATCGATGCTCACGAGATTGTCTAGAGCTCGAGGAGCTGTAATATTGCTCGTGAGAAGTAGTGGTATGAGGGCTATGGTAGGAAGGCTGGTCTCCACTCTGAGTAGGAAAGTTAGACAGCTCCCCTTGACGAGATGTCTAGGACTGGGATTTGCATTTGGAAGAGGAAGAAGATCCCCTTAAGTGATAATTTTTATCCCATCCCTCATCCTTCTCCCTACGCCGGGTAGACTCTGAATCCTAGCTAGATCGGTGGTACGATGAAGAACTTCTGAGGCGATCGAAGGCTCTGGATTGAGACATTGCACCTATAAAGACCAAATGAGAATGCATTAGTAATTGTCGCATGAAAGATTAACAAAAAGTGTATAGTGAAGTGCATGTGGTTGTGAGTGTCCTAGTGCTTCCCCCAACAAACCGGTGGTTATAGCCTTGCTCATCGGCGTTTTCTCTCCTTTATCATAAGGTCAGATGCCTTCGCCACTTCTAGTGGGAGAGCTAAGTCCTTCAATGTTGATGTTTGGAAAGTCGTAGGTCATGATGTCATGTGGAATTTGAAGATTTGAAAACCCCTTTAACGTACTTTCCAAGTGTTGAGAAGATGATTCCTCTTCAATAGGAGAAATAACAAACTTTGGATCCACGGTAGTTTTTCTTCAACGAAGCTTGTACGCCAACCTTTTCTTTCTTTTTGTAGGTGTTTGTGATTGGGCGCCTTGCGATGATTCGACCATTGGTGCCTTCCCCGGGCCTACATTAACGTCTCTTGGTTTGTCGGCTTGAGAATCTCTAATCTCGCCCTCTTCGGTATCGTCCCAGGTCCCATCGGTAGGGGGCGTGACGGGGTTGACGGTATCCCTTCTTTGTTCTGCAACATTCCTTGGTAATGTTGCACTTCCAGGAAGCCCAATACTATGGTCATCTTCCAACAGCCCGAATAAGGATAGTAACTTATTGGCTACAAGAAGTTTGATGTCCCTATCTTCAACAGAGGTAGTGTGAATGGCGGCGACAACTCTTGAAAAATCGGCGCCTTCAAGACATGGGCGAACACCTGAAAGAACTCCGGATGTTAGTAGATTCAAAGGAAAAGTTATGACTTAGACTGGTGAACTTGAGAAAGAAGTGAAGGTAATACTTACGTGTGACGCCCCACCTCTATACTCACGCTAGCCAAGGACACTACGGGGTAATGCCGCCGACTAGCATGAAGAATAAGGCTGTTGAGGAGCGACCATCTGTGTAATTGCTTTGTGCGAGTACCGATATGTCAGATAATATAACTTACATTTCATTTCAAGAGGAAATTCGACATATCAAATACAAACTCAAAGCTACCACACAGTGGCTAAGTGGACTTCGGAAAACAAATATAGAAATAAACATAACACAAATCAGTCACAGATATTCATATCATAAAGGCGGAAACAGATATGAATATAACACCTAGAAGTGTACATCAAAGTAGTGGTCAAACAAGATCCACTACATCACAAAAGAATAGATACAAGTGCTAGACAAAAGAATAAGTATACATCAAGGAGTCTCTATCTCGAATGTATAACAACAAAAACTACTAAATTAAAGTAGTTAGCCAAAAGTCAGGTGAAGGACCCTGATAAGAAGTCAAGCAGAAGCACCTGAAATATCTCGGTCTGCCTGAGTATTATTTAAGAAGAAAATAATAAACGGATCAGTCTAGCTATAAATATCAGATAAAATGAGATAGGATAAGAGATATGACCAAAAACGTATGATAACAAAAATGCCTTACTATGTCAAGTATACATCAAATAACAACAAAAATCATACAATATCTCAAATCATCTCAAACACCAAAAAGAATGTCATATTCTTTAAATTATTCACCAGAACACAAATATTGACAAAACATATCAATGCCAATCCACGAAAATTGGTGAAACACAAATTCTATAAATCACAACTAGAAATCCAGAAATCACAAAAGGGGAAAGGCCTATCACAAACGGGAGCATGAAAACTCCCCAACACGTGTATCACAAATGAGCCGGAGCTCCTCCAAACAGGGTATAGTCTGCCATTACGGACTTTGAGTAGAAACTCCTCCAAATGAGCCGAAACTCCTCCAAACAGGGTATAGACCCCCATTGCGGACTTTGAGTCGAAACTCCTCCAAATGAGCCGAAGCTCCTCCAAACAGGGTATAGTCCCCCATCGCGGACTATGAGTTGAAACTCCTCCAAATGGGGTACAGTCCCCCATGTGGACAAAAAGACATCGCACATTACTAGTCTAAATCACAAAATGATCATCATCGATCATCAAGAAGTGTCGATTACACTAAGCTAGTAAATATAAGAGTTTAGCTTCATGTCCCATAACCACTTGCTTAACTCAAATATTTACAAACAGAATGTAGATTTCCACTCGAAAATTGTCACAAGAGTTCAATCGAACAAGTCCAAGAATTAACTGACGAAGTAAACGCAAGCATTTCATACCACTTGTTTTACTAAGCCGTTTAATTAGATTTCTCATACGAATGAGGTAAAGGATTGTATATACTAATAGATTGGAAAACGGTTTTAAAAGAGAGCTTTATATTTAAAATAGTGTCGAAATCGTTTTGATGAAAGAGTTTGAATATTTACTACTAGTATAGAAACCTTTGTATTTAGAAGTGACAAATCACAAAAATGATTGTAGAAACAATCAATCACCAAAGATTCACATACGAAGACGTGAATTAAATTCCAAAGAAATCGATACCAAATCCATCAAAATGGATATTCCCAAAAATCCCGAAAAAGAAGTCATCAAAGTCGATAAAAGTGATAACAACTAATCGGAGCAACTAAAATCGATAAACAATGGAAATTCAATCAAGAAAAGCCTAAACGGGCAAAAATGCACAGTTTCAGATGTGTGGGGGTTAATCCAGACGTCTGGATTTGTTCTCTGGAAACAATCCAAGAAGATTCCAGACGCCTGAAATTACAAGGCAGACGTCTGAATCGTAACCAGACGTCTGATCCAGTAAATTAGACGTCTGAATTGAAGTACTGGAAGTTCTATTCCAGAACACCTAGACATCTGGGAAGCAAGCTCAAACATCTGGATCACTCAGACGTCTAGAAAGCAAGTTCAAATGTCTGAGCTAAACGTCTGGAATATTTATTCCTTAGGCTCAGACGTCTGATCCTTATACCAGACGTCTGAGCTGATGCTCAGGCAAAGAATGAACCTAGGCTAATGATGGCCAATTCGTTTCGGGAGGGATCGGACGAGCAACACGACTAGGGATTTATGCCAAGCGACAACCCAGCCTTAAAGGCTCTTCGATACACCCTGAATTTCAATGTCCAAATATCCATAAAAGGATTTTCATAAAATTGGACCAAAACACCAAAATTTTGAAAATTCACCAAATCAATTCAAATCAAAAGCAAATGAATATACACAAATGTTAGGAATTCATACCTAACAACAATGATAGCTATAGATGTAGATGTGAGTTAAAGAACTCACCTTTAAACTCAAAAACAATGAATGAGAAGCTTTGAAATCAAAAGAAAGATCAACCACACTTCAACTTCAACTCTAGAAGCTCCAATCTAAGATTACAATGAATATTTCCTAAGTTAGGTCATAGGAAATTGGAGAGAGATTGAGATGGAGAAGAAGAAGAGGATGCTTACCTAAGCTTCTCTTTGATTTTGGAGCTAGAATTTGAATTTGTAAAGGAACTAGGGCTTGGAATTTCTAATTTCCCATTCCTCTCCCCATTTTTACTTAAGCTTGAATGTATTAGGAAAATGAGAATGAAATGAGAAGAGGGGCTGATTTAGGGTATTAAGATGGGTTAGTTGGCTGAGACGCAAACCCGAAGCCCTAAATGAAAAATAGCAAAATTCACTCAACTCCAAACATATCGATGTTTATACTCAAAAAAGTTGTAAACGTCATTTTGGACTCAATGGAAGTGGTCTCGAGTCCCAATTCGACTGTTTACAAAAAGTAGCTTTTTGGACTTTAATCCGACTAACGATGCTATATTTAAATAAAATATTTAAATATACAATCGTAAAATATGCGGGTTGTTACAGACTCCCCTCCTTAAAGAAATTGCGTCCTCGCAATAATTAAGAGGAAAATAAAGAGTAACAACCATAAAAGCAAATCAACACAAAGGAAAATTTTGAAATAAGAAGTTCACCATAAAAGAGCACGAAAGAGTAAGTCCGGATGTGTTTGCTTGATGAATTCTCAAGATTCCCAAGAGAAATCCTTAGGATTTGAGGACCATCGAACTTTCACAAGAAGAACATCTTTATTTCGAAGGCGTTTAACCTCCGAAGTAATGATACGAATATGATGTTGCTCATAAGTCAAATTTGGCGAAACTTCAATTTCCTCAATAATACCGGGCTCAAGAATAGAATCGGAATTCCTAAGGTATTTCCGTAGTAGAGAGACATGGAAAACGTCATAAATAGCAAAAAAATTGAGCCGGTAATAAAAGGCAATAAGCCACGGAACCAATGCGTTTGGTGATGGGAAATGGACCAACCTATCGAGGTGCTAATTTTCCCGATCAACTGAAACGCACAACACCCTTCATAGGTGAAACACAAATGAATTTCAATAAAATCTGGACCTAAAACCAGCTTCTCACCGGCTTCAAGCCAACATGAAAGAAATCGGCATGGCCTTCCGTAGAGTGCCTCGAAAGATGCCATACCAATACAAGATTGGAAGCTATTATAGGAAGAAAACTCAACAAGAATATGATCTTCCTAACTTCCACCAAAATCAAGAACACACGCACGAAAGAGATCTTCAAGAGTTTGATTCACACGCTCGGTTTGTCCATCGGACTGAGGATGATAAGCGGTGCTAAAATTAAGCTTTGTTCCTAAAGCTTTTGAATACCTTTCCAAAATCCACTAGTAAAATAATGGATCACGGTCGCTAACAATAGAAGTAGGAACTCCATGCAATTTAACAATTCCTTTGACATAGAGTTTAGCCAAAAGAGGTACGGTCCAAAAGAGAAGGATGAGCCTCAAGGCTACACAAAACAAGAGATGAACATAAATTGGATTCACGGTCTCGAATCTCACAAGTGGATAAAGTCTCGAGATCATTCCATTCGGATATCATCCTTGAAACAACTGCTTGTTGCTTTCGGCTAAGGGCATCGGCAACACGATTACCCTTTTTCGAAGTACAAAGAATATCAAGATCATAAGATGCAAGGAACTCGAGCCAATGTTGTCGATGCAAATTAAGTTCCTTTTGAGAAGATAAATACTTCAAAGATTTATGATCGTAGTAGAGAACAAATTTCTCTCCCAAAAGATAATGACGCCAGATTACAGGAGCGAAAACAATAGCCGAGAGCTCTAGATCACGAATGGCATATCTAGTCTCGACAAGCTTTAATTGTCAAGAAGCATATGTGATAACACATTCCCTTAGCAAGAGAATGGCACCCAAACTAATACGACTAGTATCGGTACAAATAATAAAGTCATGGTTCCCTACGGGAATCGTAAGAATAAAAGCATCGGAAAAGATTCTTTTAATTGATCCTCTTTCTCGAAAAGCTTAAACATTCAAAATTATAATTAACTTTATGTAACCATCTTTTTAGAAAAATTTACTTTTTTACAAGTCAATTTATTGTGTCTGACTGTCTCATTATAGCGTTTAGGAGATTCCTATCGATAACGTTGATCAAGCGCACCGACCAGAATTCTTAAAGTACTCAATGGGAAAAATAACACAAAATCATCTTCTATATGATAAACATGCCTCTTATAAAATTTACAAATATTCTTTGCTCGTTTTAAGAACAAAATCCAATCATACTTATAAATATCTTATTAAAAAGATCTGCAAATTTTAAATTGTTGTTTTCATCCATAATCAATAAATACAAGGATGGGCTCATCGAGATATTCGTAGAATACTCGATTCACAAAATGGATGAAATAAGGTAGAAGGTTCGTCAAACCGAATTACATAACAAACCACTCACAAGAATCATAACGAGTGCGGAATGCGGTAAGTGGACTACCCTCCGTAACTCGTAGCTGATAAAAACCGGTGGCAAGGTCGAGCTGAAAAGACCTTAGCACCACTCAATGGATTGCTTAGGTGATAATCCTAAGAAAAGCTCAAATATATTTCAGAAAATTCACAAATTACTTGAATGAGAGAAATAACATTTTCCTCATCAAGTGGGTTTAAAGAATAAAAATGTTGCCACCAAATTTGGAAATCAAAATCATTAAAATCAATAGAAATCTGCTTGAAAGATTGAGAATGTCGAAGATATATAGTCCGCTCAGGACATAGGATGTGGGCTTCATAATGATCAAGCCTGTCCTTTCCCAAAAAAAATCAATTCCGAAGCCTAAGTAACGCATAACATTCAAATCTGATCGAAAAGAATATTCACATAAAATAATCTCGACATTTTCATAAAGTAAACTGAGTGTTGCGGATCCACCAACCGGATTCGCAATTCTCAGTGAAGTCATCAAGCCCATAATATTAAAGAAAAAGAATCAACAAGTTCTTCTGATATAAAATAATGAACCCGAATAAAAAAGAACTCGAATAGGATAATCACAAAACAAATTAATGTTATCAAGGATAGAAGGAAAATTACCTTGGCCAAGGGAAGTGTTACTAGGAGCTTGCATAACATTCATCTCTCCCTCTCTCTTGCTTTGAAGTTTGGGACATGAAGATATATAATGATCCGAACTTTTGCAATAGCGGCAAGAAATAGGCCTTGGACACCTATTTATATAGTGGTCCTTAGAGCCACAATTGTAGCATTCTCCACGATTAGGGATTAGAGTCTTTGCTACTGAAGTTACTTGCTTCACTTTCTTGTTGGGATTAGGACTTTTGAACTTAATAGGCCTCTTCATGTTATTATTGAAGTTCTCTTTGGCACGCACAACTTCAACATCACTTTCTCTATCGGCCTCTTCAAGACGAAGAGCGATATCTACAAGCTGATCGAAAGAAACTTCTAGTTTCAGAAGTAAGGGCTTTTTGAGGTTCTTATTCAACCCATAAACAAATCTTTGATTTTTCTTCAATGGGGTATTAATATATTCGACCCCATATTTAGAGAGAGATTCAAAAGATGCGACGTAGATTCACCTTGAACAAGGTCAATAAAGCGCCGAGCTAAAGTTACTTTTTCAGCTTCCGGCACAAACTTCAATTCGAACCTTTCCCGGAATTGCTCCCAAGTAAGATCCGCTTCGATGATCTCAGAAACCAAAAGCTCATACCAATCTAATGCTCTTTCTGGAGCATGCTAGAAGCCACTTGGACTCGAAGTGAATCAATAAGATCCATGCGGGAAAAGATGCGATCGCATGATCTAAGCCAAGCTTGGATTTCTATAACACTTTCAGATCCCTTGAATGGCCTTCCACCCAAAGCGGTATAATCTCTGCACAAGCGTGCAAACCTGGATTTAGGGTGAGCACGCTCTGGAATGGGTCCGGCAGCTTAGGCATTGTTCACAAGATCTAAAAGTTGTTGAGCAAACATAAATACTCCATCCTGAGGAGTAGCACTGGATTGACCGGCGCTGGGATGGCCTGGTCTAACCATTTCTCTTCTTTAAGAAAGAAAGAAGAGGAAAAAGGTTATTCACAAAATGAATATCAAACAAACTTGATTGATAAAAACAAGGCATCATAAAAAGAAATAGGATAGAACGGTACGAAGACTCGAATTAAATCCTATGGCACGATTCCTAAGAAAGACTTAGGACAATGATCCTTGCTAGATTATTCTACATTGTTCCAAAGTTTGGCTCTAATACCATGCTGTGACGCCCCACCTCTATACTCACGCTAGCCAAGGACACTACGGGGTAATGCCGCCGACTAGCACGAAGAATAAGGCTGTTGAGGAGCGACCATCTATGTAATTGCTTTGTGCGAGTACCGATATGTCAGATAATATAACTTACATTCATTTCAAGAGGAAATACGACATATCAAATACAAACTCAAAGCTACCACACCGTGGCTAAGTGGACTTTGGAAAACAAATATAGAAATAAACATAACACAAATCAGTCACAGATATTCATATCACAAAGGTGGAAACAGATATGAATATAACACATAGAAGTGTACATCAAAGTAGTGGTCAAACAAGATCCACTACATCACAAAAGAATAGGTACAAGTGCTAGACAAAAGAATAAGTATACATCAAGGAGTCTCTATCTCGAATGTATAACAACAAAAACTACTAAACTAAAGTAGTTAGCCAAAAGTCAGGTGAAGGACCCTGATAAGAAGTCAAGCAGGAGCACCTGAAATATCTCGGTCTGACGCGAGTATTATTTAAGAAGAAAATAATAAACTGATCAGTCTAGCTATAAATATCAGATAAAATGAGATAGGATAAGAGATATGACCAAAAACGTATGATAACAAAAATGCCTTACTGTGTCAAGTATACATCAAATAACAACAAAAATCATACAATATCTCAAATCATCTCAAACACCAAAAAGAATGTCATATTCTTTAAATTATTCACCAAAACACAAATATTGACAAAACATATCAATGCCAATCCACGAAAAATGGTGAAACACAAATTCTAGAAATCACAACCAGAAATCCAGAAATCATAAAAGGGGAAAGGCCTATCACAAACGAGAGCATGAAAACTCCCCAACACGTGTATCACAAATGAGCCGGAGCTCCTCCAAACTGGGTATAGTCCCCCATTGCGGACTTTGAGTCGAAACTCCTCCAAATGAGCCGAAGCTCCTCCAAACAGGGTATAGTCCCCCATTGCGGAGTTTGAGTCGAAACTCCTCCAAATGAGCCGAAGCTCCTCCAAACAGGGTATAGTCTCCCATTGCGGACTTTGAGTCGAAACTCCACCAAATGAGCCAAAGCTCCTCCAAACTGGGTATAGTCCCCCATTGTGGACTTTGAGTCGAAACTCCTCCAAATGAGCCGAAGCTCCTCCAAACAGGGTATAGTCCCCCATTGCGGACTATGAGTCGAAACTCCTCCAAATGGGGTACAGTCCCCTACGCGGACAAAAAGACATCGCACATCGCTAGTCTAAATCACAAAATGATCATCATCGATCATCAAGAAGTGTCGATTACACTAAGCTAGTAAATATAAGATTTTACCTTCACGTCCCATAACCACTAGCTTAACTAAAATATTTACGAACAAATTGTAGATTTCCACCCGAAAATTGTCACAAGAGTTCAATCGAACAAGTCCAAGAATTAACCGATGAAGTAAACGCAAGCGTTTCATACCACTTGTTTTACTAAGCCGTTTAATTAGATTTCTCATACGAATGAGGTAAAGGTTTGTATATACTAATAGATTGGAAAACAATTTTAAAAGAGAGCTTTATATTTAAAATAGTGTGGAAATTGTTTTGATGAAAGAGTTTGAATATTTACTACTAGTATAGAAACCTTTGTATTTAGAAGTGACAAATCACAAAAATGATTGTAGAAACAATCAATCACCAAAGATTCACATACGAAGACGTGAATTAAATTCCAAAGAAATCGATACCAAATCCATCAAAATGGATATTCCCAAAAATCCCGAAAAAGAAGTCATCAAGGTCGATAAAAGTGATAACAACTAATCGAAGCAACTAAAATCGATAAATAATGGAAATTCAATCAAGAAAAGCCTAAACAGGCAAAAATGCACAGTTCCGGACGTGTGGGGGTTAATCCAGACGTCTGGATTTGCTCTCTGGAAACAATCCAGGAAGATTCCAGACGTTTGAAATTATAAAGCAGACATCTGAATCGTAACTAGACGTATGACCCAGTAAATCAGACATCTGAACTGAAGTACTGGAAGTTCTATTCCAGAACACCCAGATGTCTGGGAAGCAAGCTCAGACGTCTGGATCACTCAGACGTCTAGAAAGCAAGGTTAGACGTCTGAGCTAAACGTCTGGAATATTTATTCCTTAGGCTCAGACGTCTGATCCTTATACCAGACGTCTGAGCTGATGCTCAGGTAAAGAATGAACCTAGGCCAATGATGGCCAATTCGTTTCGGGAGCGATCGGACGAGCAACACGACTAGGGATTTATGCCAAGCGACAACCCAGCCTTAAAGGCTCTTCGATACACCCCGAATATCAATGTCTAAATATCCATAGAAGAATTTTCATAAAATTGGACCAAAACACCAAAATTTGGAAAATTCACCAAATCAATTCAAATCAAAAGCAAATGAATATGCACAAATGTTAGGAATTCATACCTAACAACAATGATAGCTATAGACGTAGATGTGAGTTAAAGAACTCACCTTTAAACTCAAAAACAATGAATGAGAATCTTTGAAATCAAAAGAAAGATCAACCACACTTCAACTTCAACTCTAGAAGCTCCAATCTAACATTACAAAGAATATTTCCTAAGTTAGGTCATAGGAAATTTCTGAAATTGGAGAGAGATTGAAATGGAGAAGAAGAAGAGGATGCTTACCTAAGCTTCTCTTTGATTTTGGAGCTAGAACTTGAATTTGCAAAGGAACTAGGGCTTGGAATTTCTAATTTCCCATTCCTCTCCCCATTTTTACTTAAGCTTGAATGTATTAGGAAAATGAGAATGAAATGAGAAGAGGGGCTGAGTTAGGGTATTAAGATGGGTTAGTGGGCTGAGACCCAAACCCAAAGCCTTAAATGAAAAATAGCAAAATTCACTCAACTCCAAACATATCGATGTTTATACTAAAAAAAGTTGTAAACATCATTTTGGACTCAATGGAAGTGGTCTCGAGTCCCAATTCGACTGTTTACAAAAAGAGGCTTTTTAGACTTTAATCCGACTAACGATGCTATATTTAAATATAATATTTAAATATACAATTGTAAAATATGCGGGTTGTTACATTACGTCCTTATAATCATCATCTCGCAAATCCGAGAGGACATCGCACGTAAACCACTCATGCTTAAACAATGAGAGTTTGTTCCAAGCGTCCATCAGAACTTGGCAGTTTGGCGAGGGTTCGAGAAAGACATAGGAAGGGCTTCCCGATCGCCATTTAAAGTTGTAAATAAACCTTATATCTTCGGGAGTAGGTGGATGAAATAACACACCCATGAACAGTAAGAAGGTTCCATGAATGAAAGCGTAACTATTTGGGTGAAGTTGAGTAAGGGCTATCCCAAGGTATCTCAGCATTTCTCGAATAAACGAATTGAAGGGTGGTATGCATCCAGCCCAACACATAAACTTATTGCACGTTGTGTACCCTGCCGGGGGCAAGTGAGGCCCATCAATTCTTGAAGGAACCAAGACGTCCCCAAATGGAATTCCGTGGATAGAACATAGCCGGCATAGAGCAGCCTTGCCAATTCTTGAAGCCTGTGAATTCACTGGATTATCTAGAAAAATAGCGCCATCTACAGCATTAGGAGCAGGGCTTATGTTTTCAGTTGGAAGGACAGGAATATCGGAGAATGATTGGCTCATGGGTTAGAAACTTCTATTTGTTCCATATGATGGCTAGGAGAAAGCCTGTCGGATATAGTGGAGGAACTTGACTTTGCTTCAGAACCAGTGTGTTGCATTGACGAATCAGAAGACATATCAACTTAACACTTTGAGCGTCTGGAATCTATATTAGCTATACTCAATAGATAATCGAGATTAGAAAAGATAACTTGTTCCCTCCATGCTATGTGTGAACTAGTGTAGTGTAGTGCAGTATATAATAGATATAAACAGTTTGAAATCGGAAAAACGAAATAAAACGATGAGACTTGGGATTTTTGACCAGAGAGACCGTCATTGCAAGAAAATTGATCGGCTACGAAAGCTTTGGGATCGACCATTGGCATGTTAAAGTGTGAAGTTTATCGTTTAAGTTCATTTGCAAGTTTTTAGTCCATAATTGAAAGTCCTAGGGATCTGGTTGTTCAGTCTCATGTCTGACAGTGAATATGCACGTTATATTGTTCGTCGTCATCATATGTTCAAAGTCAGCAAGGCAAACTAGCTTGTTTGAATAAGTCAAGTTAGATTTGAAAGTTTGAGAAACCAAATCTTGACCCTATGCCGATCCCAAAGGAAATGCCGATCCCTATCCAGAACCACTACACCGAACCCTCAACCAAACTAGGGCATGTCGATCCCAATATCACCACCCTATATTGATCCCTCTCCTCAACTAAACTTATCGATCCCTCTCCTCAACTAGAACCATCGATCCCTACTAGCCGATCCCTTCCACTACCAAATTGTCGCACACCGATCCCTCACCCTGAGTCACCACCGAACCCTACCTAGCTGAACCCTTCATTCTTGTAGTCCAAACCTTCCTCCCATCGAAGTACCACTCTAAACCCATATTTTCTCACCTGTTTCCCTCTTCTATCTCCTAACTCATTCTACTGAATCCCCAATAATCCATCTCCCCCAAGCCGCTTGTCATCACTGCCTCGAACACCATCAACTTACCATTTACTAAGTGGAATCCGTTGCATTGCATTAAAATCAAAAGCAAGAAGGGGAGATCATCTAAATCAGTCGAAGGAAAACTGTGAAATGGAGCGAGATTGGGCTGCGATTTGGTCGAAGGTGTGGCGATGGTTTGAGATTGAGCGAAGATATGAGTTAACAGGTTGGAGTGAAGATTGAGTGGAGGGAGAGGGTTCAGTTAACAGGGAAGAAGGGAGGAGTTCGGTGGGAAGACGAGCGAGCTTATATGGAGAATAAGTAAAGTGAAGAAGGAAGGGAAAGAAGGCTTATATATATATATATGGGAGAGGGTTCGGCCCAGGACATGAAGCGTGTGATGAGAAGAGATGGATTGGCATAAAGGCTTGTCGAACCCTATTCGCGTGGCTAAAAGGATGAGTCAGCATAATAAATGCCGATCCCTATGGACTTTTAAAAGAGAAAAAAATAAAATAAAAAATAGTTGTTAGGATTGATCTATGGGCATGTACATACAAAATGTTATAACAATTGGCAACGACCCGTAAGCGTTCGAACGCGTTCGGGAGCCGACAACAAAAACGTGTATATGAAAGCGCAATAGAGTGACTTAAAGGTTCAACTTTTTGAAATCTACAGAAATTGAAATCAAACCTGAAATCCTCAAATTCAAGGCTAGACCTGATAACAAAAAAGTTTATAAGTCTCGGATAACCGGATTTATATATATTGATGGAATATGGCACTGGATTGATATTATTGGAAATCGACCAAGAGTCATGGCAATTTCTGTATTCTTGATTATTGATGTTATCAGTCTTTTAGCTTACTCTATTCCTCAGTTTTAATTTTATTTTTTTCATTTATTCTCTACATAAATCTACTCTTGGGTGTTTGTGACCAATTTGGTTGCAAACAAAATCCAACCTCATCATAAATAAATACGAGTTTAATAATATTTAGGAATTAAATAATATAATTAATATTAGTTACATCACTAATTCGCTAATCAACTTAGCTTAATCCCTAATCCTCCTTCATTCTAAAACAGTGCCACACCTTTCCCTAACTCAACACCGACTTCTCAATGCCCATCACCGCCGCCAGAGACCGCCAACCGCCGCACTCCATCAAAAAGAAGCCTATCCTCCCCCACTTCCATTGCCACCGACCTCTACCATCGCCTGTCATCGGAGAACGAACCCAAAAACACGATCACCGTCGAACTCGATTTTCAGCCACCTCATGTCGAACTACGACGATCCCACCATCCCTCACCTTTTCCTAGTTAATACCCATGCCTGAAATAGCCCCTAGTGGTGTCGATCGACATCAGCCGTTGGATTTCAAAGGTTAGTGAAATTAAGAAAACGGTGGCGAGGGTTTTAAATTCTGGTTTGGGCAAATGAATGAAGGGAATGGGCCCTTATATAGATATTCTAACCAGCACTATTCACACCCAAAAAATCACGAACTCCAAACGAGGCCTGCTCACTGGCATTCCTAACCAAATACCCATATTCCAAACTCAATGGAACTAGTCTTGGGATCTAATTCCATCGTATACAAAAGTTAGCTTTTCAAGTCTGTAACGTATCGGGTTTTGCCCGCTCGAAAATCAACATCCGTACTTCACATCGTACTAGAATGCCGCAGATTCGACCGTTCAAAACCGATTCGCCGGAGCTATAACACAATTAAGTAAATAACACAGCGGAAGAAAAGAATAATACATTGATATACAATATCTGATACAACAGAGTGATACAATGAATATCAATATACATCAGAGATGATACAACAAATAGCAGCGGAAAAGAAAAATAGATAACTAACATCAGCGGAATAATATCAATAGAAATGATAACTCCAAAATGATCTTCAGACAAGAATGAATCCACAACTCCAAGATAAGCAACTCCGATGAATGAACTAGCTCCAGATAATCTACTAAACCTGAATATCTGAAAAGAAACCCAACTCTAGACTGCTCGTGTGGAAAATTATGAGCACCCAGAGTTTAGGAAGGGAACAATAAACTCCGGATCAGTCATGGGACTGGTGTGAGCAACAAAAACAGTTTATCTTTAAACAAACACAAAAGGTTTTAAACATTGAAATCCGCAATGCTTTTGGAAAATGAAACTACCATAAGACCTCCCGCCACACACACAATGCAAACGCAGAATTGGAGGAGATTTCTTCTTATGATAGTCAAACATGCTTACTACGCAAAATCATTTGGATATTATTATTAGTGCATAGTGTAGAAAAAATTTCGAAAGTAGAATATAAATCTTAGCCAGCATAGACATTTCGCACTTATGCCTACTATAGCTACCATGTTCAATAGCAGGTTACCACCACATTCCATGGCAGGTAATACAACTAAAACCGTACAGGGCTCGTATTGTTTTGTTTGGATTTCCAACAAATGGTCAGGCTAAGGAACTTCCTATTCCACGAAAGAAACGCCTCTGGCGGGACGTTCCGAGAACCAACTGTTCTCTGCCAAACAAGGCCGGCAACCTCTTTTCCCAAGGGATAAAAGAAACCTCAGATATGCCACCCCCGGTCCTTTGGGACCTTTATCCGAGCGCTCGATAACCAACATCACACATCATAAAGAAAGTGTATCCACATGAGTAAGTATCTGGGCTCCATACCATGATACTACCCTTTTCCAGAAGGAATGGTCATACCCTAGGGGAGCTACCCCTGAAAACCTTGCCGCACGATTCCTGTTTCGACCATTACCGGGTTGTGAGGCTCGACGAAGTCTCGTCCACAAAGCTACGCTTTTTCAAAAAGCCACGCTTTGGGTCAACAGATGATCAACCTATGATCACAAAGATAAATGATCAAACAAAAGATCATATCACAAATGATCAAACATTGATCATCACACAGCAACACTCAGCATGCCACATTACCAAATTGGGATATATCGCTGATAACTTCAACTACATAACCTCTGAGCTCGTATGTCTCAGAGAAGGGTGTTAAGCTAAGAGAATAAATTCTCCGCCACCAAACTGAAATGTATTTGAAAGGAATCGGCTTTATATCTCAAAGTGTAATGTCAGACATACAATCCATACAAGTCTGTTCCGGGATCGAACAGAACCGAAGGCACTTCTCACGAAGCCCTTGCAAATCCGGATAATTTCCAATCACGTCCGGACTTCCCGTCACTAAGGAGGATAAAACCTCTATATCGGGGATCAGTCGATGCAGAGTAACTCGACGGTAATCCTTCCGTTTTCAAAAATATCCAGTCTTCAACACCGGTCTTCAAATGCTATCCATATACGACGTATCACATATTCGGAATGGGTTATACGACCCAAAGGTCCTCTCCCGGCTAAACCGAATAGTGAGCGAAATATTTAAAAATATATGGATATTGGGATTTCAATTAAGTCACAACTTAAACCCAAACTTTCTTTTCAAATGGTTTAACAAATTACCATTTCAAATCTTTTAAACAAAAAGATTCATTTTAACAACCTTCAATGGTTTAAAACAATTTCCACACTTTAATCTTTTAAATAAAAGATTTAATCACAGATTTTCCAAATTAATTCTCATTTCAATTTGATTAACTAGTTAAATCTTTAAAACAAAGATTTAACTTATAGCTTTCAAAACAATTTCATTTCGAAGGGTTTAAATAAATCGTCATTTTAAATCTGTTAAAGATAACAGATTCAATTCATAACTTTCAAAAAGAATTCATTCATAACTTGGAAAACCATTTTCAATTCAAACTTGAAATTCCTTTAACTAAACTGGAATTTCATTTTCTATCTGAAAGCTTTTATTCCTTTAAAACAAACAGTTTTCATTTTGGAAATCTGATTCATTTATACGAGTTAAAGTTCTTGGGTTAAATCCAAATTCTCAAACAATACTTTTAAAATGGTTTAAATTCATACAAACACATTTATATCATCTTTAACCGTAATTTCAAATCATAGGATTCAATTTCAACTTAAATTCAAATTTAAATCAAATTATTTAAATTTTCAAAACTCGATTAAGTTATTCAAAATAACTTTTAGATTCGAAATTCCATTTCAAAAGCTTTTCACTTTTAAACCCAAATTTCAAATTTCAAAATCAATTGAACTAAAAATTTCAATTTCAAAAACAGCAGATTTAAATTATCTGTGACTTAACCGATTTCCACGTGAAATCCATATTTGTGTGTGTAAAAGTGTAGTCCAGGGGTTTCACACACAATAGTGCAACATCAATCATCACAGATATATCGATAAGCGGTATAATCGATAACGCTTATCTTCATTCACAGATTCATAGATAAAATAAATTTATCAGTCACAAAGATTCACTATTACAATTTGATGTGGGTTTCGGATAACCAACTGGAATCCGACTCCCTGTCGCATCGAAATTCAAGTGTCGTTCTATGGGTCAAGGGTTTTCATATTCATATAACAGTATATCACAGAAACAGAAATCACAGATCATGACATAAATCAGGGTATATCACAAAGCATCACAAATCAGGGATATCAACAATTCATATCATTCAACAGAATCCAAACATTCATAGGTAAGATCAATTAATTCATCTGATTTAATTAAATCAGATCAGTCACTAATCCTGGTTAATTAATTAATTACAAACCATTCTAATTAATTATCATTTAATCATTTATTAATTAACCTTTGATAATAAATTAATCAACCTTTAGTTATTAATTAATCAATCTTAATTAATAAATCAATCACCCTTTAATCATCAATTAATTAACCCCTAATTAATTTCCATTTAATTAATTATCCTAAATCAATTACAATAATTAATTAGCCCTTAATTAATACTATTTAATTAATTATTCTTAATCACTTTCATTAATAAATCAATCTTTGATTACTTAAGATTTTAGTCAATTGAAAGATAAACCATTTATCCTTGTTATTTAAATTATCATTTAATCCTTATTTAATAACCTTGGAAATAAGCATCATTTACATTGATTAATTTAAAAACATTCCCTTTTCTCAATTATTCACTTAATTCCAAAATCTAAGTTTATTTACAATAAACTTTAAAATAAGGTCATATATATATATTAAACATTTTAAACTTAATTACTTTAATAAAATTCATTTTAAAATCTTTAACTAATTTCAACTTAAACAAATATTTATTTTTAAAGGAATTTGTTGAGGACTGTATAACTTGGTTTTGTTTAAAGTTTAAAACTGTACATCAAATACTCGAGACAAACCAAAGAAAACCCGAGCCACCACCTCTTTTACTCGAGTTTAACCCGAGCAAATTCCAAACTCACTTGCTTCGAGAAAAATGGCAAATTTCCCGTGCCTGGCTCCGAGTCTTCTCCCCCTTCTTCCCCAAAACTTTGAACCCAGATATGTACGTTTTCACGTACACGTGCACATCTCCTTACCGTACATATGCACGGTACCTCCAGCGACCTCCGGCCACCCACCATTCCTCCGACCTGTCGGCGAACTCGTCGACAATAAACCCAGATCAACCAAATACCCCTCACCGATCCATTTTTGAAATCGAGTATATCTCGATCAACCTCGAACAGACCTTCGACCCAAAAAGACCTCGCGACCACAACTCCGGCCACCAGAGGCTCAGCACCTTCAGCCGTAACTCCGTCATCCACCAAACGTCCCTTCCTTCAGACGACGTGCAGCTCGATGCATGGTAGGCGTCGCGACACACCAATTTCCGACCACCCAAAAAATTAGGTTTACAAACAGAAAATCCTTACCGCCATCACCTCGATGATCGATACCATCGCCGATTATTTTTCCCCGATCCACCATGGGTTCATCCACCCCCACGCCGAACCCCAACCTCCAGAATGTCGTTCATCGCCGTAAATCGACAAAACATCCCTTTTTGTTCATCGTTGAACTGCACTTAACTCACTCTCGTAAAAATCATCAAACAAAACTTAAAAAACTCATTTTCCAATAAGGATGCAAGATATATGTTCAAATTTGCAAATCGTTAGGTTCGAATTTCTTCAACTTTGAAATTTTCTCTGTAAAACTTAAGTTTTCATCCTGTATAGATATTTATACTTCATGAAACTATTTTTATATTACAATTTATACTTAAACACATATTCTTACCTTTGAAACCCAAGCCTAACTATGATTCAAGAAGAAGAACTTGAGTTTTAGACAGGTTTTTGAAACCTGGAATTAGAACAGAGGGGTATCCAGACACGCACACACATAATACTTCATACTTATACATTAATTTTATTTATATCATCATACAGGCATATTTCATATTATACTTCACTGATTTTACCACATGCTAACACAAGATATAGCAAGTTAAGGAGTTACTCACTTGGTCAAAAACAAGGAAGTCTGGAAAAAACAAAGTTGCTCACCTGGAAAAGAAGAACAGAGGACTCAAGTATTTGAAACAGGTTTTGGTCCCTCTTGCACTATTTTAGTTGTCTCAGACTTTTCTTTGATCTGGATTGTTGAATTGCTTCAAGTTGTAATTTGTTTAAGATTTAGTTGATATTACTTCAGGTTGGCTTAGCTTGGAATGAACTTGAATTTGCTTCTTGAATTCACTACATATTTTGAAAACTGCAGTTTTGTTTTCTCCTGTAATCTCTTTTTCTTGTTTGTTGAATTAAAGTTGAGTGATGATGTTTGTTGCATACCCAGGTTAATGAATCGAAATGGAAAGAAGATGATGTATATATTAGAAATGAGTTACAGGGTGTTATCATTTTGTACAAAAGGCATGGGATAGAGATGCTTGCTTGTACTTGTTCGAGATCTTTATGGTGGCTGATAGATGTTATTTTATTTTTGTCTTTGTTTTCTTTATGCTTTTGTACTTGGTTATGCATGTTAATGTATTTATTAACTTCAGCCTTACTTCGGCTGAGATGATGTTTGTGGTGGCTTGCATTACTTGTTGTGATATGCTATTGTACTTTATCATTTACTTTTATTTGTGTTCATGTTTTACTCGGCTGGGATGATGGTGCTTGGTACATAGATATGTTTATTTTTATTACTTTGCCATGTTATACATTGTTATGTTGTCTTCTTTTGTTTTGTGGTTTACAATTCAGTTTGTATTTGTTCAAGTTGTATTTGATATTTTATTGTTAAATTAGTTTACTTTACTTTGCATACTTGTATTTGTTTTGTTTTCTAAGTGTTGTAGGCTATGATATACTTTTGTAAGCTAGAGGTATATGCCATAAATTGTTATGCCTTGTTCATATCTAAATATATTTTGTTCTTTGCTTTTTATTATTTTATAAATTTAAAAAAATGAATTTCTATTTTAAATACGTTGTTTGAATTTAACTATATGTTACTTTATATTTTATAATTTATCTTTTTATATATTTCTATTTGAATTTGTCAAATTTATTTTCTATTCCTAGTTTCAATATTTATTTACAATTTAAACTCAAGTCAAAATATATATCTATATATTTATTATTTTCAAATTCACTCGAAATCGAGTCGGGGAAACTCGCTTTCATTCAATCGATTTATCTTACTATTTTATTCAAAAATTCATTTAATTATTAATTTAACTCCAAAATTCAATAAATTATTAATTTAAATTAAATTAAAATCTAGGGTCGTTACAAACTTCCCCCCTTAAAAGAATTTCGTCCTCGAAATTCGCAGGCACGAATATAACACAGAGATAGACAGAGGTGATCTCTTATAATTCCTCAAACACAAGATATGGATTCCAAACTCAAGCCGGAATATCTCAGAATACATACCAATTTGTCCCTCTTCGGACTTCGGTATTCAAAAGAAATTACAATAGAATTTCAAATTCGGTTTTAAACGATATCATTTTAATTGATTCAATTCAATTTACCCTCATATTTTATTAGTCAATTTAATTCAATTTAAAATTTCCAATTTCAAATTCAATAAGGTTTAAATCAAAAAGCTGATAAGAAGTCGATGAAGATACGAAATAAGAATCTCCTACAACGGTTCGTAGAGCCATCATCACACCGAAACTTCTTCTTGTAGTTGATACAAGGAATCAAAAGAATTTGAAAACGAATCAAAGGAGATTGATGAGAAAGATTGTTTCCACTGTTGCAGGGTATTGACCATTTATAGTCGTATTTCCCTGTCCCCTATCTCGTCTTCTTCTAGCACTCATATCTACTATCAGTGGATAGTAAGAGAATTTACTGAGACGTTCAGACGGATATCTTAAGGATACACTCATTCTAGAGTTTACTTCACTCTATCTCTAATGAGCTACTTAACGTGTTATACTCCTGAGCTAAAGTTCAACCTTAGCTCTGATACCACATGTAACGTATCGGGTTTTGCCCGCTCGAAAATCAACATCCGTACTTCACATCGTACTAGAATGCCGCAGATTCGACCGTTCAAAACCGATTCGCCGGAGCTATAACACAATTAAGTAAATAACACAGCGGAAGAAAAGAATAATACATTGATATACAATATCTGATACAACAGAGTGATACAATGAATATCAATATACATCAGAGATGATACAACAAATAGCAGCGGAAAAGAAAAATAGATAACTAACATCAGCGGAATAATATCAATAGAAATGATAACTCCAAAATGATCTTCAGACAAGAATGAATCCACAACTCCAAGATAAGCAACTCCGATGAATGAACTAGCTCCAGATAATCTACTAAACCTGAATATCTGAAAAGAAACCCAACTCTAGACTGCTCGTGTGGAAAATTATGAGCACCCAGAGTTTAGGAAGGGAACAATAAACTCCGGATCAGTCATGGGACTGGTGTGAGCAACAAAAACAGTTTATCTTTAAACAAACACAAAAGGTTTTAAACATTGAAATCCGCAATGCTTTTGGAAAATGAAACTACCATAAGACCTCCCGCCACACACACAATGCAAACGCAGAATTGGAGGAGATTTCTTCTTATGATAGTCAAACATGCTTACTACGCAAAATCATTTGGATATTATTATTAGTGCATAGTGTAGAAAAAATTTCGAAAGTAGAATATAAATCTTAGCCAGCATAGACATTTCGCACTTATGCCTACTATAGCTACCATGTTCAATAGCAGGTTACCACCACATTCCATGGCAGGTAATACAACTAAAACCGTACAGGGCTCGTATTGTTTTGTTTGGATTTCCAACAAATGGTCAGGCTAAGGAACTTCCTATTCCACGAAAGAAACGCCTCTGGCGGGACGTTCCGAGAACCAACTGTTCTCTGCCAAACAAGGCCGGCAACCTCTTTTCCCAAGGGATAAAAGAAACCTCAGATATGCCACCCCCGGTCCTTTGGGACCTTTATCCGAGCGCTCGATAACCAACATCACACATCATAAAGAAAGTGTATCCACATGAGTAAGTATCTGGGCTCCATACCATGATACTACCCTTTTCCAGAAGGAATGGTCATACCCTAGGGGAGCTACCCCTGAAAACCTTGCCGCACGATTCCTGTTTCGACCATTACCGGGTTGTGAGGCTCGACGAAGTCTCGTCCATAAAGCTACGCTTTTTCAAAAAGCCACGCTTTGGGTCAACAGATGATCAACCTATGATCACAAAGATAAATGATCAAACAAAAGATCATATCACAAATGATCAAACATTGATCATCACACAGCAACACTCAGCATGCCACATTACCAAATTGGGATATATCGTTGATAACTTCAACTACATAACCTCTGAGCTCGTATGTCTCAGAGAAGGGTGTTAAGCTAAGAGAATAAATTCTCCGCCACCAAACAGAAATGTATTTGAAAGGAATCGGCTTTATATCTCAAAGTGTAATGTCAGACATACAATCCATACAAGTCTGTTCCGGGATCGAACAGAACCGAAGGCACTTCTCACGAAGCCCTTGCAAATCCGGATAATTTCCAATCACGTCCGGACTTCCCGTCACTAAGGAGGATAAAACCTCTATATCGGGGATCAGTCGATGCAGAGTAACTCGACGGTAATCCTTCCGTTTTCAAAAATATCCAGTCTTCAACACCGGTCTTCAAATGCTATCCATATACGACGTATCACATATTCGGAATGGGTTATACGACCCAAAGGTCCTCTCCCGGCTAAACCGAATAGTGAGCGAAATATTTAAAAATATACGGATATTGGGATTTCAATTAAGTCACAACTTAAACCCAAACTTTCTTTTCAAATGGTTTAACAAATTACCATTTCAAATCTTTTAAACAAAAAGATTCATTTTAACAACCTTCAATGGTTTAAAACAATTTCCACACTTTAATCTTTTAAATAAAAGATTTAATCACAGATTTTCCAAATTAATTCTCATTTCAATTTGATTAACTAGTTAAATCTTTAAAACAAAGATTTAACTTATAGCTTTCAAAACAATTTCATTTCGAAGGGTTTAAATAAATCGTCATTTTAAATCTGTTAAAGATAACAGATTCAATTCATAACTTTCAAAAAGAATTCATTCATAACTTGGAAAACCATTTTCAATTCAAACTTGAAATTCCTTTAACTAAACTGGAATTTCATTTTCTATCTGAAAGCTTTTATTCCTTTAAAACAAACAGTTTTCATTTTGGAAATCTGATTCATTTATACGAGTTAAAGTTCTTGGGTTAAATCCAAATTCTCAAACAATACTTTTAAAATGGTTTAAATTCATACAAACACATTTATATCATCTTTAACCGTAATTTCAAATCATAGGATTCAATTTCAACTTAAATTCAAATTTAAATCAAATTATTTAAATTTTCAAAACTCGATTAAGTTATTCAAAATAACTTTTAGATTCGAAATTCCATTTCAAAAGCTTTTCACTTTTAAACCCAAATTTCAAATTTCAAAATCAATTGAACTAAAAATTTCAATTTCAAAAACAGCAGATTTAAATTATCTGTGACTTAACCGATTTCCACGTGAAATCCATATTTGTGTGTGTAAAAGTGTAGTCCAGGGGTTTCACACACAATAGTGCAACATCAATCATCACAGATATATCGATAAGCGGTATAATCGATAACGCTTATCTTCATTCACAGATTCATAGATAAAATAAATTTATCAGTCACAAAGATTCACTATTACAATTCGATGTGGGTTTCGGATAACCAACTGGAATCCGACTCCCTGTCGCATCGAAATTCAAGTGTCGTTCTATGGGTCAAGGGTTTTCATATTCATATAACAGTATATCACAGAAACAGAAATCACAGATCATGACATAAATCAGGGTATATCACAAAGCATCACAAATCAGGGATATCAACAATTCATATCATTCAACAGAATCCAAACATTCATAGGTAAGATCAATTAATTCATCTGATTTAATTAAATCAGATCAGTCACTAATTCTGGTTAATTAATTAATTACAAACCATTCTAATTAATTATCATTTAATCATTTATTAATTATCCTTTGATAATAAATTAATCAACCTTTAGTTATTAATTAATCAATCTTAATTAATAAATCAATCACCCTTTAATCATCAATTAATTAACCCCTAATTAATTTCCATTTAATTAATTATCCTAAATCAATTACAATAATTAATTAGCCCTTAATTAATACTATTTAATTAATTATTCTTAATCACTTTCATTAATAAATCAATCTTTGATTACTTAAGATTTTAGTCAATTGAAAGATAAACCATTTATCCTTGTTATTTAAATTATCATTTAATCCTTATTTAATAACCTTGGAAATAAGCATCATTTACATTGATTAATTTAAAAACATTCCCTTTTCTCAATTATTCACTTAATTCCAAAATCTAAGTTTATTTACAATAAACTTTAAAATAAGGTCATATATATATATATTAAACATTTTAAACTTAATTACTTTAATAAAATTCATTTTAAAATCTTTAACTAATTTCAACTTAAACAAATATTTATTTTTAAAGGAATTTGTTGAGGACTGTATAACTTGGTTTTGTTTAAAGTTTAAAACTGTACATCAAATACTCGAGACAAACCAAAGAAAACCCGAGCCACCACCTCTTTTACTCGAGTTTAACCCGAGCAAATTCCAAACTCACTTGCTTCGAGAAAAATGGCAAATTTCCCGTGCCTGGCTCCGAGTCTTCTCCCCCTTCTTCCCCAAAACTTTGAACCCAGATATGTACGTTTTCACGTACACGTGCACATCTCCTTACCGTACATATGCACGGTACCTCCAACGACCTCCGGCCACCCACCATTCCTCCGACCTGTCGGCGAACTCGTCGACAATAAACCCAGATCAACCAAATACCCCTCACCGATCCATTTTTGAAATCGAGTATATCTCGATCAACCTCGAACAGACCTTCGACCCAAAAAGACCTCGCGACCACAACTCCGGCCACCAGAGGCTCAGCACCTTCAGCCGTAACTCTGTCATCCACCAAACGTCCCTTCCTTCAGACGACGTGCAGCTCGATGCATGGTAGGCGTCGCGACACACCAATTTCCGACCACCCAAAAAATTAGGTTTACAAACAGAAAATCCTTACCGCCATCACCTCGATGATCGATACCATCGCCGATTATTTTTCCCCGATCCACCATGGGTTCATCCACCCCCACGCCGAACCCCAACCTCCAGAATGTCGTTCATCGCCGTAAATCGACAAAACATCCCTTTTTGTTCATCGTTGAACTGCACTTAACTCACTCTCGTAAAAATCATCAAACAAAACTTAAAAAACTCATTTTCCAATAAGGATGCAAGATATATGTTCAAATTTGCAAATCGTTAGGTTCGAATTTCTTCAACTTTGAAATTTTCTCTGTAAAACTTAAGTTTTCATCCTGTATAGATATTTATACTTCATGAAACTATTTTTATATTACAATTTATACTTAAACACATATTCTTACCTTTGAAACCCAAGCCTAACTATGATTCAAGAAGAAGAACTTGAGTTTTAGACAGGTTTTTGAAACCTGGAATTAGAACAGAGGGGTATCCAGACACGCACACACATAATACTTCATACTTATACATTAATTTTATTTATATCATCATACAGGCATATTTCATATTATACTTCACTGATTTTACCACATGCTAACACAAGATATAGCAAGTTAAGGAGTTACTCACTTGGTCAAAAACAAGGAAGTCTGGAAAAAACAAAGTTGCTCACCTGGAAAAGAAGAACAGAGGACTCAAGTATTTGAAACAGGTTTTGGTCCCTCTTGCACTATTTTAGTTGTCTCAGACTTTTCTTTGATCTGGATTGTTGAATTGCTTCAAGTTGTAATTTGTTTAAGATTTAGTTGATATTACTTCAGGTTGGCTTAGCTTGGAATGAACTTGAATTTGCTTCTTGAATTCACTACATATTTTGAAAACTGCAGTTTTGTTTTCTCCTGTAATCTCTTTTTCTTGTTTGTTGAATTAAAGTTGAGTGATGATGTTTGTTGCATACCCAGGTTAATGAATCGAAATGGAAAGAAGATGATGTATATATTAGAAATGAGTTACAGGGTGTTATCATTTTGTACAAAAGGCATGGGATAGAGATGCTTGCTTGTACTTGTTCGAGATCTTTATGGTGGCTGATAGATGTTATTTTATTTTTGTCTTTGTTTTCTTTATGCTTTTGTACTTGGTTATGCATGTTAATGTATTTATTAACTTCAGCCTTACTTCGACTGAGATGATGTTTGTGGTGGCTTGCATTACTTGTTGTGATATGCTATTGTACTTTATCATTTACTTTTATTTGTGTTCATGTTTTACTCGGTTGGGATGATGGTGCTTGGTACATAGATATGTTTATTTTTATTACTTTGCCATGTTATACATTGTTATGTTGTCTTCTTTTGTTTTGTGGTTTACAATTCAGTTTGTATTTGTTCAAGTTGTATTTGATATTTTATTGTTAAATTAGTTTACTTTACTTTGCATACTTGTATTTGTTTTGTTTTCTAAGTGTTGTAGGCTATGATATACTTTTGTAAGCTAGAGGTATATGGCATAAATTGTTATGCCTTGTTCATATCTAAATATATTTTGTTCTTTGCTTTTTATTATTTTATAAATTTAAAAAAATGAATTTCTATTTTAAATACGTTGTTTGAATTTAACTATATGTTACTTTATATTTTATAATTTATCTTTTTATATATTTCTATTTGAATTTGTCAAATTTATTTTCTATTCCTAGTTTCAATATTTATTTACAATTTAAACTCAAGTCAAAATATATATCTATATATTTATTATTTTCAAATTCACTCGAAATCGAGTCGGGGAAACTCGCTTTCATTCAATCGATTTATCTTACTATTTTATTCAAAAATTCATTTAATTATTAATTTAACTCTAAAATTCAATAAATTATTAATTTAAATTAAATTAAAATCTAGGGTCGTTACAAACTTCCCCCCTTAAAAGAATTTCGTCCTCGAAATTCGCAGGCACGAATATAACACAGAGATAGACAGAGGTGATCTCTTATAATTCCTCAAACACAAGATATGGATTCCAAACTCAAGCCGGAATATCTCAGAATACATACCAATTTGTCCCTCTTCGGACTTCGGTATTCAAAAGAAATTACAATAGAATTTCAAATTCGGTTTTAAACGATATCGTTTTAATTGATTCAATTCAATTTACCCTCATATTTTATTAGTCAATTTAATTCAATTTAAAATTTCCAATTTCAAATTCAATAAGGTTTAAATCAAAAAGCTGATAAGAAGTCGATGAAGATACGAAATAAGAATCTCCTACAACGGTTCGTAGAGCCATCATCACACCGAAACTTCTTCTTGTAGCTGATACAAGGAATCAAAAGAATTTGAAAACGAATCAAAGGAGATTGATGAGAAAGATTGTTTCCACTGTTGCAGGGTATTGACCATTTATAGTCGTATTTCCCTGTCCCCTATCTCGTCTTCTTCTAGCACTCATATCTACTATCAGTGGATAGTAAGAGAATTTACTGAGACGTTCAGACGGATATCTTAAGGATACACTCATTCTAGAGTTTACTTCACTCTATCTCTAATGAGCTACTTAACGTGTTATACTCCTGAGCTAAAGTTCAACCTTAGCTCTGATACCACATGTAACGTATCGGGTTTTGCCCGCTCGAAAATCAACATCCGTACTTCACATCGTACTAGAATGCCGCAGATTCGACCGTTCAAAACCGATTCGCCGGAGCTATAACACATTTAAGTAAATAACACAGCGGAAGAAAAGAATAATACATTGATATACAATATCTGATACAACAGAGTGATACAATGAATATCAATATACATCAGAGATGATACAACAAATAGCAGCGGAAAAGAAAAATAGATAACTAACATCAGCGGAATAATATCAATAGAAATGATAACTCCAAAATGATCTTCAGACAAGAATGAATCCACAACTCCAAGATAAGCAACTCCGATGAATGAACTAGCTCCAGATAATCTACTAAACCTGAATATCTGAAAAGAAACCCAACTCTAGACTGCTCGTGTGGAAAATTATGAGCACCCAGAGTTTAGGAAGGGAACAATAAACTCCGGATCAGTCATGGGACTGGTGTGAGCAACAAAAACAGTTTATCTTTAAACAAACACAAAAGGTTTTAAACATTGAAATCCGCAATGCTTTTGGAAAATGAAACTACCATAAGACCTCCCGCCACACACACAATGCAAACGCAGAATTGGAGGAGATTTCTTCTTATGATAGTCAAACATGCTTACTACGCAAAATCATTTGGATATTATTATTAGTGCATAGTGTAGAAAAAATTTCGAAAGTAGAATATAAATCTTAGCCAGCATAGACATTTCGCACTTATGCCTACTATAGCTACCATGTTCAATAGCAGGTTACCACCACATTCCATGGCAGGTAATACAACTAAAACCGTACAGGGCTCGTATTGTTTTGTTTGGATTTCCAACAAATGGTCAGGCTAAGGAACTTCCTATTCCACGAAAGAAACGCCTCTGGCGGGATGTTCCGAGAACCAACTGTTCTCTGCCAAACAAGGCCGGCAACCCCTTTTCCCAAGGGATAAAAGAAACCTCAGATATGCCACCCCCGGTCCTTTGGGACCTTTATCCGAGCGCTCGATAACCAACATCACACATCATAAAGAAAGTGTATCCACATGAGTAAGTATCTGGGCTCCATACCATGATACTACCCTTTTCCAGAAGGAATGGTCATACCCTAGGGGAGCTACCCCTGAAAACCTTGCCGCACGATTCCTGTTTCGACCATTACCGGGTTGTGAGGCTCGACGAAGTCTCGTCCACAAAGCTACGCTTTTTCAAAAAGCCACGCTTTGGGTCAACAGATGATCAACCTATGATCACAAAGATAAATGATCAAACAAAAGATCATATCACAAATGATCAAACATTGATCATCACACAGCAACACTCAGCATGCCAC
The DNA here is from genome assembly GCA_030737815.1 of Allium fistulosum. NCBI lineage: Eukaryota > Viridiplantae > Streptophyta > Magnoliopsida > Asparagales > Amaryllidaceae > Allium > Allium fistulosum. Next base: position 363,388,058 of record CM060904.1, read on the forward strand.
ATTACCAAATTGGGATATATCGCTGATAACTTCAACTACATAACCTCTGAGCTCGTATGTCTCAGAGAAGGGTGTTAAGCTAAGAGAATAAATTCTCCGCCACCAAACAGAAATGTATTTGAAAGAAATCGGCTTTATATCTCAAAGTGTAATGTCAGACATACAATCCATACAAGTCTGTTCCGGGATCGAACAGAACCGAAGGCACTTCTCACGAAGCCCTTGCAAATCCGGATAATTTCCAATCACGTCCGGACTTCCCGTCACTAAGGATGATAAAACCTCTATATCGGGGATCAGCCGATGCAGAGTAACTCGACGGTAATCCTTCCGTTTTCAAAAATATCCAGTCTTCAACACCGGTCTTCAAATGCCATCCATATACGACGTATCACATATTCGGAATGGGTTATACGACCCAAAGGTCCTCTCCCGGCTAAACCGAATAGTGAGCGAAATATTTAAAAATATACGGATATTGGGATTTCAATTAAGTCACAACTTAAACCCAAACTTTCTTTTCAAATGGTTTAACAAATTACCATTTCAAATCTTTTAAACAAAAAGATTCATTTTAACAACCTTCAATGGTTTAAAACAATTTCCACACTTTAATCTTTTAAATAAAAGATTTAATCACAGATTTTCCAAATTAATTCTCATTTCAATTTGATTAACTCGTTAAATCTTTAAAACAAAGATTTAACTTATAGCTTTCAAAACAATTTCATTTCGAAGGGTTTAAATAAATCGTCATTTTAAATCTGTTAAAGATAACAGATTCAATTCATAACTTTCAAAAAGAATTCATTCATAACTTGGAAAACCATTTTCAATTCAAACTTGAAATTCCTTTAACTAAACTGGAATTTCATTTTCTATCTGAAAGCTTTTATTCCTTTAAAACAAACAGTTTTCATTTTGGAAATCTGATTCATTTATACGAGTTAAAGTTCTTGGGTTAAATCCAAATTCTCAAACAATACTTTTAAAATGGTTTAAATTCATACAAACACATTTATATCATCTTTAACCGTAATTTCAAATCATAGGATTCAATTTCAACTTAAATTCAAATTTAAATCAAATTATTTAAATTTTCAAAACTCGATTAAGTTATTCAAAATAACTTTTAGATTCGAAATTCCATTTCAAAAGCTTTTCACTTTTAAACCCAAATTTCAAATTTCAAAATCAATTGAACTAAAAATTTCAATTTCAAAAACAGCAGATTTAAATTATCTGTGACTTAACCGATTTCCACGTGAAATCCATATTTGTGTGTGTAAAAGTGTAGTCCAGGGGTTTCACACACAATAGTGCAACATCAATCATCACAGATATATCGATAAGCGGTATAATCGATAACGCTTATCTTCATTCACAGATTCATAGATAAAATAAATTTATCAGTCACAAAGATTCACTATTATAATTCGATGTGGGTTTCGGATAACCAACTGGAATCCGACTCCCTGTCGCATCGAAATTCAAGTGTCGTTCTATGGGTCAAGGGTTTTCATATTCATATAACAGTATATCACAGAAACAGAAATCACAGATCATGACATAAATCAGGGTATATCACAAAGCATCACAAATCAGGGATATCAACAATTCATATCATTCAACAGAATCCAAACATTCATAGGTAAGATCAATTAATTCATCTGATTTAATTAAATCAGATCAGTCACTAATCCTGGTTAATTAATTAATTACAAACCATTCTAATTAATTATCATTTAATCATTTATTAATTAACCTTTGATAATAAATTAATCAACCTTTAGTTATTAATTAATCAATCTTAATTAATAAATCAATCACCCTTTAATCATCAATTAATTAACCCCTAATTAATTTCCATTTAATTAATTATCCTAAATCAATTACAATAATTAATTAGCCCTTAATTAATACTATTTAATTAATTATTCTTAATCACTTTCATTAATAAATCAATCTTTGATTACTTAAGATTTTAGTCAATTGAAAGATAAACCATTTATCCTTATTATTTAAATTATCATTTAATCCTTATTTAATAACCTTGGAAATAAGCATCATTTACATTGATTAATTTAAAAACATTCCCTTTTCTCAATTATTCACTTAATTCCAAAATCTAAGTTTATTTACAATAAACTTTAAAATAAGGTCATATATATATATATTAAACATTTTAAACTTAATTACTTTAATAAAATTCATTTTAAAATCTTTAACTAATTTCAACTTGAACAAATATTTATTTTTAAAGGAATTTGTTGAGGACTGTATAACTTGGTTTTGTTTAAAGTTTAAAACTGTACATCAAATACTCGAGACAAACCAAAGAAAACCCGAGCCACCACCTCTTTTACTCGAGTTTAACCCGAGCAAATTCCAAACTCACTTGCTTCGAGAAAAATGGCAAATTTCCCGTGCCTGGCTCCGAGTCTTCTCCCCCTTCTTCCCCAAAACTTTGAACCCAGATATGTACGTTTTCACGTACACGTGCACATCTCCTTACCGTACATATGCACGGTACCTCCAGCGACCTCCGGCCACCCACCATTCCTCCGACCTGTCGGCGAACTCGTCGACAATAAACCCAGATCAACCAAATACCCCTCACCGATCCATTTTTGAAATCGAGTATATCTCGATCAACCTCGAACAGACCTTCGACCCAAAAAGACCTCGCGACCACAACTCCGGCCAGCAGAGGCTCAGCACCTTCAGCCGTAACTCCGTTATCCACCAAACGTCCCTTCCTTCAGACGACGTGCAGCTCGATGCATGGTAGGCGTCGCGACACACCAATTTCCGACCACCCAAAAAATTAGGTTTACAAACAGAAAATCCTTACCGCCATCACCTCGATGATCGATACCATCGCCGATTATTTTTCCCCGATCCACCATGGGTTCATCCACCCCCACGCCGAACCCCAACCTCCAGAATGTCGTTCATCGCCGTAAATCGACAAAACATCCCTTTTTGTTCATCGTTGAACTGCACTTAACTCACTCTCGTAAAAATCATCAAACAAAACTTAAAAAACTCATTTTCCAATAAGGATGCAAGATATATGTTCAAATTTGCAAATCGTTAGGTTCGAATTTCTTCAACTTTGAAATTTTCTCTGTAAAACTTAAGTTTTCATCCTGTATAGATATTTATACTTCATGAAACTATTTTTATATTACAATTTATACTTAAACACATATTCTTACCTTTGAAACCCAAGCCTAACTATGATTCAAGAAGAAGAACTTGAGTTTTAGACAGGGTTTTGAAACCTGGAATTAGGACAGAGGGGTATCCAGACACGCACACACATAATACTTCATACTTATACATTAATTTTATTTATATCATCATACAGGCATATTTCATATTATACTTCACTAATTTTACCACATGCTAACACAAGATATAGCAAGTTAAGGAGTTACTCACTTGGTCAAAAACAAGGAAGTCTGGAAAAAACAAAGTTGCTCACCTGGAAAAGAAGAACAGAGGACTCAAGTATTTGAAACAGGTTTTGGTCCCTCTTGCACTGTTTTAGTTGTCTCAGACTTTTCTTTGATCTGGATTGTTGAATTGCTTCAAGTTGTAATTTGTTTAAGATTTAGTTGATATTACTTCAGGTTGGCTTAGCTTGGAATGAACTTGAATTTGCTTCTTGAATTCACTACATATTTTGAAAACTGCAGTTTTGTTTTCTCCTGTAATCTCTTTTTCTTGTTTGTTGAATTAAAGTTGAGTGATGATGTTTGTTGCATACCCAGGTTAATGAATCGAAATGGAAAGAAGATGATGTATATATTAGAAATGAGTTACAGGGTGTTATCATTTTGTACAAAAGGCATGGGATAGAGATGCTTGCTTGTACTTGTTCGAGATCTTTATGGTGGCTGATAGATGTTATTTTATTTTTGTCTTTGTTTTCTTTATGCTTTTGTACTTGGTTATGCATGTTAATGTATTTATTAACTTCAGCCTTACTTCGGCTGAGATGATGTTTGTGGTGGCTTGCATTACTTGTTGTGATATGCTATTGTACTTTATCATTTACTTTTATTTGTGTTCATGTTTTACTCGGCTGGGATGATGGTGCTTGGTACATAGATATGTTTATTTTTATTACTTTGCCATGTTATACATTGTTATGTTGTCTTCTTTTGTTTTGTGGTTTACAATTCAGTTTGTATTTGTTCAAGTTGTATTTGATATTTTATTGTTAAATTAGTTTACTTTACTTTGCATACTTGTATTTGTTTTGTTTTCTAAGTGTTGTAGGCTATGATATACTTTTGTAAGCTAGAGGTATATGGCATAAATTGTTATGCCTTGTTCATATCTAAATATATTTTGTTCTTTGCTTTTTATTATTTTATAAATTTAAAAAAATGAATTTCTATTTTAAATACGTTGTTTGAATTTAACTATATGTTACTTTATATTTTATAATTTATCTTTTTATATATTTCTATTTGAATTTGTCAAATTTATTTTCTATTCCTAGTTTCAATATTTATTTACAATTTAAACTCAAGTCAAAATATATATCTATATATTTATTATTTTCAAATTCACTCGAAATCGAGTCGGGGAAACTCGCTTTCATTCAATCGATTTATCTTACTATTTTATTCAAAAATTCATTTAATTATTAATTTAACTCCAAAATTCAATAAATTATTAATTTAAATTAAATTAAAATCTAGGGTCGTTACAAAGTCTCTCGATTTACGAACCAAACTTGACCTTCTAACTCGAAATGAAAAAGTCAAAATATATCAATGCTTATACTCATTCTGGCTCTCTCGGACCATCCATACCCAATGTAAATAATCCTGAGTCCTAAAAATTCCGTCTACGAAAATCGAGTATTCAGCTTATCGATAAAATAAAACAAATTTAATATTTATATATCCAAAATTTAAATATTCTGAACACTCTAAAAATACTGGTAGCTACAAAGTAGTTACAGTTTCGAGTCATCTCCTATAAGTACACTCCCCCGCTTATTAGATGCTTCAAAACCAATCGATAGATTTTTGGATAACACAGCCTCGGTTCTTTCACAAATAACAGACAATACATAATGGTGGAGATCATCTCCTATTTGAAAGGTATTCCTTATCATTTCTCCTAGAAAAGTTAGACGAGTTTATACATAGGTTATATCATCAGCAAGTGAGTAACCATACCGTAGAATTCCCGTGTTTCTTCTAGATATTTCCTAACTTAATTTTTGGTCATATTCAACAATAATGAGACTGATCGCATATAGAAACCAAGTCTTGTATACTTATCACATTTCCAAACTTCTCTACTTTTTCTATCCCTCGATCAAGAGTGAAGCGCGGTAAGTTTGAGCACTATTGCTTCTACCCCTACTCAAATCATCATTCTTAACTCTTACGGATAGAAAACAAGTCTACCTTGTCGGCTTTAGTGCTAAGTATATGACTAATTAATTTTCATAAACAAGTAAACACACAAAGCACGATTAATTCACACAAAGCACGATTAGTCACATAGATGACTTCTAATCCCTTTTTTATTTAATTAATGCTTTATTAGTTAAACCTCTTTTATTATTAAAACTAATTTTTATCTAATAAAACTTCTTTCATTAATCAAAACTTTTAATTGATTAAACTCTAAACTAATTGAACTCCAAATTAATTAAACTCCTAACTGATTTAAAACTCACTTATTAATTAATACTCCTTATTAGTCAAAACTTCCTCTATTAATTAATACTTCTTTATTAATTAGAACTTTCTTATTAATTAATACTCCTTATTAATTAAAACTTTCTTTTGTATACTTGTATATATATATATATATATATTTAATTTCTCTCTGTAAAAGATATATACTTGTATTCTACTATTTCACTATTCATTTATACACTTTTAAATACTTCAAAAAGTACTCATACACTTATCTTAACGTTATAAGTATATTCACAAATCACTTAACAAAGTTTACTTACTTTAAACTAAAATCAAAGAGGTTAAAAACAAATGTTACTTAAACATTATTACTATAAACCACTTCTCTCTTTTATATTTTAAACACATACATTTTCTATCTTTGTTCCAAAAGATTCCGTACTTTTATTATCTCTAAAATTCCATTATTAAAGATCTAAGTATACTCATAATATTTTTCCACTTCAAAATAGGGTTTAAAAAAAAATGTTACTAAAACATTGTTTATTACAAACCCAAAACATTTCACACTTAATCATTATCTTTAAAACTCTCTTTTAAAGATCAAATTATATTTATAAGGGTTTAAGACAAGTGTTACTTAAAGATTGTCAAACATTTCATACTTTAAACATTTATGTTTAAAAACTTTTCTTAAAGATCTACTTACATTTATAATTATCCTTAAAGTATTCATTATTAAAGTCTTAATTATATTCCTACTTATAGTCCTATTATAATCCTAGTTATAGTCCTAATTATAGTCCTAATTATAATCATAAATTATAGCCTTAATTATAATCCTAATTATAGCACTAATTATATTTACTTATATGTACACTAATTTAACAAGTTAATATACTTTTACTTAACTTTACAAAACCATTTATTATAACTTAAGTATTATGATCCTAATCCTCCTTTATTTCTTTATAAAAGACTTAACTTATTTTCCCCAATTTATATATTTACTACAAACCTTTTTAAAATGATGCATATATTTATATGTATACTAATTTATTTATAAGCTAATATAATTAATAAAATTCTAAAAATAATTTAAAATATATTATATTACATAAGCTTTTTAATACTTTAATAAAATCTTTAACTAATTTTCTAGAAACTATACGTATTTAAAATTACTTATACTATGGTTTAAAATATTTATTTTATATTACTTAAAATTACTTATTTTATAATTTATTTAAAAACCATAGAAAACATGTTTTATAATTTAAAGCCCTTCATTTTAAAAATTCATAAATAATTATTAAAAATATATTTAAAGCTTGATATTTTTCTAGAAATAAATACACTTATAGTACTTATCAAAAATGCAAAGAAGGCCCTATGATGCCTTTCAAAGTTGACTTTAAAAATCGCCTAACACAATTCATTTTCAAAGTGCATCCATAGCGACCTTTTTGTTTCTAACTTTCACAACTTTGTTTCACAATTTCTATAACTTTCCAAACCAATTCCTTAATATTCCATACACCATACTATGTGTAGAGAACAACCAAAATATATAATATCACAACATATTCCAAATAATCATTTAGAATAAGTTTAAATATAAGAGGATTCAAAGTGAACTTGTGGCGACTATCGCTTTATGGACCATTACATTTCCATTTCAAATTCAACACATAATCCAAACAACCATTTAAACATCAATTCAAACCAAACCACATGTTATAGAAGGTAATAGAAGCAATGTTATACAATATAAAGTTGATATTTACTTCCAAAAGCAAGGGATCCAAAGTTTATAATTTTAATTAGTTAATGTCACATTAACTTTATATTTATACACACATACATATACATAATATATACATACAAGATGGTGAGATAACTCACCCAAATCCAAGCCTAACAAAAGCTCAAGCACACCCAAACTCAAAAATACCTCCTACCACACGATAGATAATCCCACTACGACTGCAACAGCGAAGACCGCGTCTCGATTGAACCTCGTATTCAAGAGAAACGAATTTGATAAGAATACATATTAAAAATATTAATTAACTTAATTAATTAACTGTTGCCTTAATTATCCGTTAACCCATCTTCCCCTTTCAATTAAACTCCCACATGTACATGCCGTGGACAAAACCAAGCTGTGCATGTTTCCCCCTTCACTTGAGCCACACTCCACTAAATTGCGCACCACCACCTCCATTCAACTCTTGGAGCGATGATGAACACCCCCAACGCCTTCCAAATTTGGTCTACATCTCCCCAGAAGAATGCGATATTCGTGTCCTAGCCGGCCACTTGCCATGTCACGATTTGGTAAGCTCGGTTGGAGCACCACCGATCTATGCCAAATTTCTCCCCTTCGAACCAATTTCATAATGGTGTACCCCGATTCCTTAATCACGACCTCTAGCTCCGCCTATACCAATTCAAAGCTCTCCTCACAATGATCACAACAGATCTGACATTGGCCTCCCTCGTCGCCTGTAGCCCTCAATTTAATTTAGCGAAGGTGGCAACTAAGTTGTGTGAAGGAGCAAGAGATAAAAGAAAGAAAGTGCGGTCTGCTAAATAAATATCTTCCCAAGTAATATATATAATAAAATATATATTTGATTTAATTTTTAAATTAAATTGCCAAACATTTTGAGCTCGTACGATCACATAACATATCAGATCGCCATGAAACTTGTCGGTGCACATCATCTCAATTTTTCAGTCCCAATGGTATAAATTTTGTCACTATCCGAGACAACGCCCCAGGATGATAATTTCACACAATTTGTGGCGTTTATAGGTAAATGATTTTCGATCACGTTATCGATATTTCTTCAAACTATATATTTTTGTAAATATTTTTCTAAAACAAGTTTATCATCATAAATTATTAATTGAAAGGGGGTTAACAAGTTTATTAAATCAATTTAATCACATTAAATCAAAGATTTAAATATTTAAATAATTCAGATATATAAATACGAAGTGTCCAAAATTCCAGGTCATTACACTAACTCTTGGACTTTGTCCTAATCTCGTCTTGACCTTGTGGAATATCAACAAATCAAAAGAGATTATTCATTCGTACCCACCATTTCATGACGGCATAAGTATAATGCGCGTACCTTGATGTACCCGCTTTTCTATATAGTCCACTTCGACAATAATCCACACATGTCCAACTCAAACCGAACGGAAGGGCGGATTGTTATGGGTGATAAAGAAATTAAGACATAATAAAATAGAAAGTAGAATCTCACACGAATGGAAAAAGATATATAATTTCAATATAAAATCTTTATAGCGGAAAATTTTGAATACAATATCAAAGTCTAACCTGGATTTAGCGTGGATGGTAATAAACCCTTTGTCCTTATAAATAAAAAACAAATGCAGTAGATGCGGTAGATAATAGAATACATCCATATGTAGATGAAGATCTCCAGCTCTCCTCTGGGAACTCCAAGCATCTTCAACTAAACAAAAAACTACTCGGATCTGACCCGAGTATTAAAAATACCATGATCAGGCTTGATAAACAAACGTGCGATACTCAAAATTATAAATGTACAGATCATGCTGATGTCAATCAAAACCATTGAAAAGAAGGGTATCTCATATGACCACGTCCACACATAAATTCGGACGGGTTTTTATCTTATGATAACCAAAATACTTTATACTGAAAACACTTTGATATTATCTTTAATGACATTCTTTTGAAAACATTTTTCAAGTAAATATATATAAAACAAGTATCCATACCCGGACTAAGTCTATGGTAATATATCCAGACTAGGTCAAACAGAATATACCTGAATGGAATATATGATACCAAAGGGGTGGCTGAAATGTTTGCAAAGCATTACCACTATTTTGGGACTACAATAAAAAACGTAAAACTTGTATTGGGATTGGATTTCCAACATGATAAAAAACTAGTGGCCTGATGCGGTGTTTTGGTGCAACAAACATATATCCAATGACTAAATATCCAAGGACTCAAATGTCACTATAATGCTGTTAACAACCGATGGGAATCAATATTAATGTCTACTCATCCAAGGACTCAGACACCACTAATTCTACCCATGGAAGGCTGTAGCCTTTTCCGCATTTCATCCGATAGCCCGTAATTGTGTCTTGCAGACCATATAGTATCCCATATCATTATCGGGTTGTGAGGCTAGAGAGGCTACGCTTTTCTTTTCATAAGCCATACTTTGTTTTCACAAAGCCACACTTTATTCTTCCACAAAGCACATTCCATTTAGAATGCCATGTTGATTTTCCTTCGATTACTATTGACTTCCATGAACATACAACCTCTAAGCTCGTACATCTCAAAGAAGGTTTTAAGCTAAGAGAAGTTGCCTTCTCCACCACCAAACAGATGTATGTTTTTAAAAGTCAACGTTGTTATCTCAAAAATGCGATGTCAGACATTCGTCCATACAAATTCATTCTCGGACTGAACGAAACCGAAGGCACACCTCATACCACATCTTTTGGGAATCACCCCTAGGGTCAGTAGAAAGTAGTCCTTGCAATACGAAGAATTCAAAACATGACAGGACCACTGCTATAATAAATATCTCTATATTGGGAGCGACCCAAAGAATGTCAACAAGCAGTCCTTCCACTATTAAGATCTTCGGTCTTCAATAATCATCCTCTTCCAATGTCTTCATCATCAAGATGTCTTCATTTTCGAACGTATACATTAGTTCGAAGTGGTTTTCGGATAGGAGTTACCCAAATCCGACCCCAGTTCCTTCGAACCAATCATCGATTTAAAAAGATATCAGGTATATAGGTGTCTGTCAAACAACATCCAATCGATTAATCTTCTTATTCAAATTAAATTGCTCTTAGGGATAGATTCATTAAATTATTCCTTTATATTTTTCAGAGTATATGGAATCATTAAGCCTCATTTTATCAAATACCATAGTTAATTTAAACCTTCTAAACTTTGGAATAATTCTAAACCATTTCACCTTTTATTTAGGAAAATATTTCCTAATCATTTATTTAATTCCAAGATTTTCCATTTCAATTCATAACTTTTAAATGGGTCAAAAACGATGTTATTTAAGACATCATTTACTATAAACCAAAATTAATTAATTTTAAGTGTAGGAATTAAAATAATTCCAAATCATTTATTTAAATCTCATATTGGGAAATGTTATTTTGTAATAAGGATCATGGAAATTATACTAATTATACTCAATATCAATTTCCGTATTCAACCTTTACTATCCGTCGAATAGCGGTGAAATTACATTTTAAATTCATACCGATAATACGGGTTCCCTCCTCGGAATTTAACACCAAGTGTAAGAAGATTATCTCCATGCAATCCAAGTTGTTTAAATTTGGAAAATTTAATCTTTTATACTTAACTTGTATCCGACATATCGACCTTATCTATCCCTCACCCAAGAAAGGCTAGGTGAGCTAGGGCACTGGTCGCTCCTGAACATATCCTTAGTTTAAGCACCTCACTTAGATCTCACGAATAGAAAAATCCAGTCTACTCGTCGGTTTTTAGAGCCAAGATTAAATTACTTTATTTTGACATCTTATTTTTAAATCATTTATTTAAACTCTTAAAACTAAATTATAGAATCCTCAAATCTTCTTAAAACACTTAATTATTTATATGAAAATATTTATAAAAGATTTGGGAAATAATACTTAAGTTTAAAGCCATATTTCAAAAGTTATTAAAAACTGTTGTAAAAAATGCTGAAATAGTGCTTTAAAAACTTATTTGATAAGAATGACTTTTCTATCATTTAAAAATTCATTTTTACAATTGAAATCTCTTTTAAAAATTTTTAAAAGATTTATAGAATTTATTCCATATTTTTAAACATTTAAAGATATTCATTTCTAATCAATTTCAAATTCGGATTTTAAACTGCAAAACCGCGATTTTTCAGAAAACTTGTTTTGGGCATAACTCATACTCCATCAAACGAAATTTTGATTTTTCTTTTTCATTTGAAAACTATGGTTACAAGGATCTGTATATTTCTTATTTCAAAGATTTTCGACTTAGTTTGCATCCTATACATTGATTTAATGTTACGGGTCGAATATTATGAACTACCGCTATGCGACGAGCTCGGTTTTGACCATTTGGTGAATCGTTCTGAAACTTGTCTGAAACACTTCAAATATGTTTAGAAACAATATTAAAACTATTTTAACTTATTTAAAACAGTATTTTATTATTTTAATCATTAAAGAGGCTAAAGAACTTCATACACTTTTCATTTGGATTTACTAACTAGGGTTAGTTTACTAACCATTACCTAACTTGAATATTATTTTCACATCGATTGGTTATAGAATTTCACAAACAAGTTATCAACCATCTTAACATCCATATAATCATCCAATTCTCAACCAAGCTTATAAAGTCACTAACTGATCATACTTAACAATATTTTAAGAAGTTAAATAATTAAAGATAACTCAAGTACCCACCTTTGTCTCTAACTAATTCTTCATACCAACATTCTTATCCAACAACACTTCACCATTATTACTAAACCTAACCAAACTCCACCAAATATATTCCTTCTTCACTTAAACATCACCTAGAACCATGCTTCTCTCTTCTAAACCACACAACCTTCCTCCATCACCATCTTTTAGCTATAGACCATCCTCCCTCCTCCACTTTGCTCACGTCCCAGCCACTCCACATCCACCATTGCTCTCTGCCTTGAGCTTTCATGGGCATGGATGCCCCCAAAACTTCCACCATGCATTGCAATTTGGTTTTCTAATGATATTCTAAGGTATTTGACAAAGTTTGGAGGAGATTAGAGCTAGTTTGATATGATTTCTAGAAAGTTAGAGAGGAGGAAGAAGAAGATGAAGACATTAAAGACAAGAAGAAGAGAACTTAAGAAAAAAGAAGAAGAAGTGTACTTGTGTGTGAAAAATGAGAGGGTATGCTTGTGTATTTATAGGAGTAAAAAGTTTACAAAATATCTTTAGGTAAAAAGACCAAAATACCCCATCCTTAACCATTAAGCTAAGGTCACTTCCATCTTTAATCCACATCACTTCCATCACCCATCATATTGTCCTTTATCTCTTTCCTTAGCACTTAAGGAAATGAATGTGGATGCATTTGGGCTAAAGGGAAGATTTGGTTTGGATTTGCTGTGATTTGACTAGTTTTTGTTTAAATTTGTTAACTTTGCTTAATTAATTACTAACTTAGTTTAATTAATCTTTGTTAGTTCTAAATACATGTGTATGTGTTAGTATGTTCATATAATAACTATTCAAGATGCAAACCATTTACGCTACTTATATTTAACAAAACGTTGATTTTCGACAAAACGTTTTACAATCACATTTTCTATTCTTAATCAAACTATATATATCTATAAACCAAACTTGAAAATAATTTTTCTATTATCGTAAATTAATTTAAAGCAAGATCATTTGAGTTATAAAACCATATTAAATAATATTAAATTTCAATTTATAAAAATACGACGTCGATTTGTCAAAGTGCGACGAAGTTTGTTCACTTTTATAAAAGAAGTATATATGTTTATAAAACCATTATAAATCAAATTTCTATTATATCATTATATAACCATTAAAAAGAGTGATTTACCATATTTGAATGTATATCAAATTTTATCGAAAGCCAGGTTTGTCGATTTTTCGATGAAAATCCGAAATCTCTTATTTTTGTAAACCAATTTTGTAAATAAGTTCGCCATTCTTATTTATCACATAAAAATGATTATTTAAGTTTGAAAATTCTATATTTGAATATTAAAGTTAATTAAATATTCCATTTAAAAGTTATAAAATTACAGGTCGTTACATACTTTCCCTCTTAAAAGAACTTCGTCCCCGGAATTAAACTAAAACTCAAAACCCGATAGTACTTACTTAAAACAATCTTTAAACTCAATTCTATATGATACACAGATCATCCATACGCGATATATGATTCGATCTACTATTCGAACCAACAATTTTACTTCGAGCTAGTATTTATCCCCCGACCATCTAGTGCGGACTCTGATCAGGCTCTATGATCAACAACATTCGTTTTCCTTTCATAGCTCTCAACTATGTTAGAAAACTTTAAGTACCCAACCATTAACCCTCATCGATTTTTGCCATTAAGTATCGAGTGATAAATCCTCTTTCGGACTGGTGAGAACACCTTAAAGTTCTGTACTCGAATCTTAGATCAAAATCGTGCAACGAAATGATCTACGTACCTCATATGTACTTATTTACATTCAAAAATCTTTATGAAAAATTTTCATAAAACTTTTAACTTTTATTTGTATAAAGATATAATCGCTTTAAATATTTATTTCCAAAGATTTTTTTCTTAAAGGAAAACATTTCATCCCAAAGGAATCATTTCCATTTTAAAAGATAATTTACCTTTATGTTTTAAAATTACAATCAACTTCTCTCATTATAATATATTCCTTTTTTATCCAACCTTGATATTAACTTACCAAATAATAATTCAAAATGATTCTTTTAACTTAAGGGAAATTATATAGATCGAGTAACTCCAAAATAATACCAAGGAACCGTGTACTACCAATAGTATCTGATATTCCCTTAACAAAAAGGGTAATACTTAAGAGAAGTGTTTACCATCCGAACATATCTCTTGCCCATTTTTAGTTAATTTCGAGCCACTCAAACTAGTTATCATTTGAGACTTTCTTACTTTTCAAATTTCTTTTCAAAAAATCCATTAGAGATTATTTGATCTATAAAACCATTTTTTAAATCCCTTTCATAAAATCATCTTATATTAACTTACTTCCTTTCAAAATTTCACAATTCTTTTCCAAAATACCCAAAATTTAGTTTCTCAAAATTTATATAACATATCTTTCATATCCATCTTTTAGAAATTATTTTATTTGTGTAAAATACATTTTTATACTACATGCTTATTTTACTATCTTATTCAAATTCATTAACCTGAGCCCTATATTATTATCAAAAATCTTATAGTCAAATCGTGAAACTTAATTCACAAGATGTTCATTCAATCAACAAATGGTAATAACTGAATATTACCATTCCCTTAACCGTAAAATGACATACATAAATATCTATATCTTTCAAAAGATATTCCTTTACACTTAAAATATAATCCTTTTAAATTTTCAAAAGATTAGGATAGGAGTTCTTAAAATTCCTTTTTATTAAACATATATCTTTTACACTTGAAACAGAATATATCAACCCTAAAATATTTTTCTTTCTGCTTTTTCTTTGCTTTCCTTTTATCCTTTTCCTTTATTTTTCTATCCTTACACAAAATTGCATAATGCTCTTCTCTACTGTATCTGTAACAGAAGATAGTGGAATAAGATCCTAGTTTTAATTTCTTTTCTGCCTTTTTTTGTGCATGTATTCTTCGTGCTTGCTTTGGATTAGCCCATAACTCATTACTCGGTATATAATAAGACATCCTGACCTAAATGATATATTAAGTTATTATCAGAAGTTTCATACCATTAATTTCTTGAATTATCTAAATTACTTGATTAATACTTGTTCGGATTTGAACTTGCCTTGATTGTACAATAAGAAGAATAATTTACCAAGTGTTCGATACCATTCGCCCAAGCCAACATATGATCGATACTTAGAAGATTATTCCCACCATCACCAAATAGATCAAGACCTTATTTTTGGAATATTCCAAAGGGATAACATCTTATAAACTTTCCATATAACACGAATATTTATACCTTTGTATATATAAAATATAGTGGAAATTAGCCACAAGGGCCTCTTTAGCAAGTGGAATTAGTTTCTAGGACACACAACTGAAATAATTACTTTCAAGGACAAAACGTAAAATAATTAGTTTCTAGGGCCTAAAAACCTATGAAATTATGTCCTTGAAAGTAATTGGACTGCTGACTTTGTCCTTGAAAGTAATTATTCTGCTAATTTTGGCCTTGAAAGTAATTTCTTTGAATGTGTGTCCTAAAAACTAATTGGACTGCAAAGTTTGTCCTTCTGGTGGAATGCCCCTAAAATATACTCCTTTTAAAACGGTGTGTCGATTTGCCTTGTTTAAGTATTTAGAAATCCCTATCGATAACGATGATCAGGCGCATCGACCAGAATCTATAAAGCACTCAATAGATAAATCAACACAAAACAATTTTATATCAAATAACAAATACACACTCATATATATAATATTCTCAACTCATTCTAGGGCATTGCTAACCCTATCTCTAATGAGTCACTCATTCTAGACTATTACTAATCCTATCTATAATGAGTTTTACCCCACCAAAGCCTAGATCTTTGCTCAACCTAAGCTCTGATACCAAATGTAACGACCCACTTTTCTGTATAATTCAAGTCGATAATAATCCACACACCAACTCAAACTGAACGGAAGGGCGGATTGTTAAGGGTGAAAAAAAATTAAGACAGAATAAAACAGAAAGTAGAAACTCACATAAATGGAATAAGATATATTATTTCAATATAAAATCTTTACAGCGGAAAATTTTGAAAACAATATTAGAGTCTAACCTAGATATTTATAAACACTATGTCCTTATAAATGAAAAAACAAATGCAATAGATGCAGCGGATAATAAAATACATCCATACATAGATGAAGATCTCCAGCTCTCCTCTGGGAATTCCAAGCGTATTCAACTAAACCTGAAACTACTCGGATCTGACCGAAGCATTAAAAATACCCGGATCAGGCTTGATAAACCAACGTGCGATACTCAAAATTATAAATGTACAGATCATGCTGATGTCATTCAAAACCTTTGTTTGAAAGGAAGGGTATCTCATAAGACCACGTCCACACATAAATACGGATGGGTTTTTATCTTATGATAACCAAAATACTCTATACTGAAAACACTTTGATATTATTTTTAATGACATTCTTTTGAAAACATTTTTCAAGTAAATATATATAAAACAAGTATCGATACCCAGACTATGACTATGGTAATATATCCGAACTAGGTCAAACAGAATATACCTAGATGGAATATATGATACCAAAGGGGTAGCTAAAATGTTTGCAAAGCATTACAGCTATTTTGGGACTATAATCAAAACCATAAAGCTCGTATTGGGATTGGATTACCAACATGATAAGGAACTAGTGGCCTGATGCAATGTTTTGCTTATAACAAACATATATCCAATGGCTACACATCCAAGGACTTAGATGCCACTATAATGCTGTCAACAACCGATGAGAATCAATATCAATGGCTACTCATCCAAGGACTCAGACGCCACTTATTCTACCCATGGAAGGCTGTAGCCTTTTCCGCATTTTCATCTGGTAGCCCGTAATTATGTCTTGTGGACCACATAGTATCCCATATCATTATCGGGTTGTGAGGCTAGAGAGGCTACGCTCTTCTTTTCATAAGCCATACTTTGTTTTTATATGAAGCCACACTTTATTCTTCCACAGAGCACATTCCACTTAGAATGCCATGTTGATTTTTTTTGGATTACTATTGACTTCCATGAATATACAACCTCTAAGCTCGTATGTCTCAAAGAAGGGTATTAAGCTAAGAGAAGTTGCCTTCTCCACCACCAAACAGATGTATGTTTGTAAAAGTCAATGTTGTGATCTCAGAAATGCGATATTAGACATTCGTCCATACAAGTTCATTCTCGGACTGAACGAAACCGAAGGCACTCCTCCTACCACATCCTTTTGGGAATCACCCCTAGGGTTAGTAGCGAGTAGTCCTTGCAATACAAAGAATTCAAAACATGACAGGACCACTGCTATAATAAATATCTCTATATTGGGAGAGACCCATAGAATATCAACAAGCAGTCCTTTCGCTATGAAGATCTTTGGTCTTCTATAATCATCCTCTTTGAATGTCTTCATCATCAAGATGTCTTCATTTTCGAACGTATACATTGGTTTGAAGTGGTTTTCAGATAGGAGTTACCCAAATCCAACCCCGGTTCCTTTGAACCAATCATCGATTAAAAAGATATCAGGTATATAGGTGTTTTTCAAACAACATCCAATTAATTAATCTTTTTATTCAAATTAAATTACTCTTAGAGATAGATTCATTAAATTATTCCTTTATCTTTTTCAGAGTATATGGAATCATTAAGCCTCATTTTGCCAAATACGTTGGTCAATTAAAACCTTTTAAACTTTGGAATAATTCTAAATCATTTCACCTTTTATTTAGGAAAATACTTCCAAACCATTTATTTAATTCAAAGATTTTCCATTTCAATTCAGAACTTTTAAATGGGTCAAAAATGATGTTATTTAAGACATCATCTACTATAAACCAAAATTAATTAATTTTTAGTATAGGAATTAAAATAATTCCAAATCATTTATTTAAATCTCATATTGGAAAACATTATTGAGTAAAAAGGATCATGGAAATTATACTAATTCTATTCAATATCAATTTCCGTATTCAACCTTTATTATCCGTCGAATAGCGGTGAAATCACATTTTATATTCATACGGATAGTATGAGTTCCCTCCTCGAAATTTAACACCAAGTATAAGATGATTATCTCCATGCAATCTAAGTTGTTTAAATTTGGAAAATTTAATCTTTTATACTTAACTCGTTTTCGACATTACGACCTTATTTATCCCTCGTCCATGAGAGGCAAAGTGAGCCAGGGCTCTGGTTGCTCCTGAACATCTCCTTAGTTTAAGCACCTCACATGGATATCACGAATAGAAAATTTCAGTCTACTCATCGGCTTTTAGAGCCAAGATTAAATCATTTTATTTTGATAGCTTTTCTTTAAATCATTTATTTAAACTCTTAAAAATAAATTATAAAATCCTCAAATCATCTTAAAACACTTAATTATTTATTTGAAAATATTTATAAAAGGTTTGGGAAAGAATACTTAAGTTTAAAGCCATATTTCAAAAGTTATTAAAAACTGTTGCAAAAAATGCTACAAATAGTGCTTTAAAAACTTATTTGATAAAAACGACTTTTCTATCATTAAAAAATCATTTTTATAACTCAAATCTCTTTTTAAAAAATTTAAAAGATTTATAGAATTTATTCCATATTTTTAAACATTCAAAAATATTCATTTTAAATTGATTTCAAACTCGGGTTTTAAACCGCAAAACCACGATTTTTATGAGAACTTGTTTGGACATAACTCAAACTCTATCAAACGAAATCTTGATTTTTATTTTTCATTTGAAAACTATGGTTACAAGGATCTGTAAATTTCTTATCTCAAAGATTTTTGACTTAGTTTGCATCTTACACATTTAAAGTTACGAGTTGAATATTACGAACCGCCACTACGCGACGAGCTCGATTTTGACCATTTGGTGAATTGTTCCAAAACTTGTCTGAAACACTTCAAATATGTTTTGAAACCATATTAAAACTATTTTAACCTTTTTAAAACAATATTTTAATCATTAAAAAGGCTAAGAAACTTCATACACTTTTCATTTGGATTTATTAACTAACTAGGGTTAGTTTACCAACCATTACCTAACTTGAATATTATTTTCCCGTCAATTGGTTATAAATTTCACAACCAAGTTATCAACTATCTTAACATCCATATAATCATCTAATTCTAAGTCAATTCTCAACCAAGCTTATAAATTCACTAACTGATCATGCTTAACAATATTTTAAGGAGTTGAATAATTAAAGATAACTCAAGTACCCACCATTGTCTCTAACTAATTCTTAATACCAACATTCTTATCCAACAAAACTTCACCATCATTACAAAACCTAACCAAACTCCACCAAATCAATTCCTTCTTCAGTTAAACATCACCTAGAACCGTGCTTCTCTCTTCTAAACCACACAACCATCCTCCATCACCATCTTTTAGCTCACGGTCATCCTCCCTCCTCCACTTTGCTCACGTCCAATCCCTTCCTCATCCACCATTACCCTCCTCCTTGAGCCTTCATGGACATGGATGCCCCAAACCTTCCACCATACATTGCTATTTGGTTTTCTAATGATGTTTTAAATTATTTGACAAAGTTTGGAGGAGATTAGAGTTTGTTTGATATGATTTCTAGAAAGTTAGAGAGGAGGAATAAGAAGATGAAAACATTAAAGAGAAGAAGAAGGGAGCTTAAGAAGGAAGAAAAACAACACATGTATTTGTGTGTGAAAAATGAGAGGGTATGCTTGCGTATTTATAGGAATAAAAAGTTTACAAAATATCTATAGGTAAAAAAACCAAAATACCTCTTCCTAAACCATTAAGCTAAGGTCACTTCCATCTTTAATCCACATCTCTTCCATTACCCACCACATTGTCCGTTATCTCTTGCCTTAGCACTTAAGGAAATGAATGTGGATGCATTTGTGGCTAAAGGGATGATTTAGTTTGGATTTGCGGTGATTTGACTAGATTTTGTTTAGATTTGCTAACTTTGCTTAATTAATTACTCACTTAGTTTAATTAATCTTTGTTAGTTCTAAATACATGTTTATGTGTTAGTATGTTCATATAATAACTATTCAAGTTGCAAAACGTTTACACAACTTGTATTTAACAAAACGTTTTACAATCACATTTTCTTTTTTTAATCAAACTATATACATCTATAAACCAAACTTGAAAATAAGTTTTATATCATCTTAAATTAATTAAAACAAGATCTTTTGAGTTATAAAACCATGTCAAATAATATTAAATTTCCATTTATAAAAATACAACATCGATTTGTCAAAGTGCAACGAAGTTTTTTCACTTTTATAAAAGAAGTATATATGTTTATAAAACCTTTATAAATCAAATTTCTATTATATCATTATATAACCATTAAAAAATTTGCAGTGTAGACTCTGACATTTTGGGTAATTCTCATAAATAAGAAGGACCACTTAAGCGATGGATAAGGTAAAAACAGTAAGCAAGCTATTAGAGAAGCTAAAAGCAGGAATGGTTGTGGCATTTGAGCAAATAGTAGGTGCAACATCCCCTATTTTAAGACCCAAAAATATATATTAATGATGCTACGGTTATTCTTAGCATTATTTTCTAACGATAAAATGAGATCATTTATTATATCACTAACATCTAGAGCATAAGAATATAAAATGTGTCACAATCATTCATTTTAAATTCAATAAGTAACCCCATGAGTAAAGCGTTTAGATAATATATAATAAATAAAATTATAATTCCAAAAGCGATGTAAGAAGATGGCTCATGCACATCTCCCGAAGATTTATTCATATTAACCAAAAAACCCTACTCTTGACCTACTCAATTTAGTAACCGAGTATTTATAGGGAAATAAAAGGTTTGGGTTAGACAAAAAGTCTAGTATGAATAATATTACTTCATCTCAAAATAGATACATAGTGAGACCACACTGCTATATGGAATATGTTTTCCTCTCAATGGTATCTTTACGCTCAATATGAAAAATCATAACATCCACTAATAACCACAATGGTTACTACAAAACATAATACAGAGTGCATGATGGGTCAAAGACGAATAATCCGGTAGTCAATACGGTCTAAGGGTTACATATTCCCATATCTACCCATCCAATTAAGTGTTCACACATCGACATAGTTTTCTCAGGGTCATTATAAACCTATTAGTTTTCATAGGCCTAGTAAAAACCTATAAGGCTGACATAGGCCAAAAGTATAACTAGATAATCCAATGGTCCTCACCATGAGTACCAAGTACTCCCTTGATAGAAAAAAAATTAAGGCCTTCCACTCCCTTAAGGATACCAAGATATCTCTGTGATAGAAGAAGAAAAATAATGGTGAGCTTCACTACTCGATTCTCGGTACTGTACACAAAATTTTAGTCTCAATATTGCTAAAGCCCTAAGCATTACAATCTAGGACCTGAATAGCCATATGCTTAATGGCTAAAGTGCAGAGCGCTACCCGAACACCAATCTACACAATTACCTAGTCTTATAAACATCAAATGAGTCATTTCTTTTGATCAGTTCTGAGCATCCTAACACAATTTGATCTTCCCAATCTTCTAGATGCAATTTTGCTCACACAAAAGTTTAGCCTAACCATACCCACTAATATAACAAGCTTAATTGGTCATTAGTTCCAAATCCCTAAGTACATTAAGGTTTAGTGATAACATATGAGTGAGCATGTCATAAGAAATATCATAACCGACCAAGATGCAAAATTGAACATATAAAATCATCATCCACCATACAAATATGTTCATATGATAACCATTTTCATGTAAATTACAAATAAACATGCTTGAGTTTATTTCATATAACTTGGTAAAATTAGGCTAAAATATCCCTATCATCTTCAAAAATCTTATTGCTCAAAATTTATAGTTAACCATATTTTGTTGCTAGGAAAAGCACGACCTGGTATTAATTAGTTGATATCATGCATATAAAAATAAAGTTATCGTACTTCACAAATTAAACTGCTCGCCGCTAAATACTAAGTTATCGTCAATATAAGAATATGTGCTATTGCATTTTTAAAACATGTGTTATCACACCTTTAAGATAGTATGGTAAGTATACAAATCATTGTGCTAGCGCACCTTTAAAATAGCTATTGTGAGCATAGAAACCCAAGCTATCGTAAGTATAAATCAATATGCTATCGCACCTTTAAAATAGCAATCGTGAGTATAAAAACCCAAAATATCGTAAGTATAAAATTATAACTATCGTAAGTATAAAATCATAGTTATCGTTAGTATAAAACCAAAGCAATTACAGGTATAAAACCCATAGTTATAATAAGTATAGAATGTATAACTATTGTGAAACAACCCACCATCTATGATACTCAAATTCAATGCATAAAATGACGTGGACAGCGTGGACCTCGCAAACGGCATATCGTTGTGAGGTAAAATATATCAAATATAACAGAGAGCTATCTACAATATTCTATACATTTTGAAACTCACAGTGGAAGAACTAAAATATAATAATCAATAATACAGTAAATCGAAAATGGAGCACCTAACAACGCATCTTCACAGACCAAGAACTACGAGATCGCCCCTTTCATTCTGGGGTGACGGAGGGATCGTACCATTCGAGCCTTTTTTTCATGCTTTTACCGGAGGTCTGGAGAAAGCAGCAATCAATAGGATTTCCCTAATCCTCCCTTCCCAAAAGGAAGAACGTGAAATTCTTTTTCCTTTCCGCAGGGACCAGGAGATTGGATCTAGCCTTTTCAAAATAGTACAGCATTAAGTAAACTTTACTTACAACATTTTTCTACACTAGTAACAAAATCAACCTAATGCCTCCGAATAACTCACATAAAATAGTAAATAATTAATAGGCAATTAAATATGTGTCTCCGTCATATGCCTCCAAGTCATAACCAATTATCTCTGACCTATCATAGTATATCTAAAGAAGAGAATGATAAAGGTGGTCATACATAAGTCCGGTGAGTGAAACACATCATATAAGTGTGTAATATTAATAAGCAAGTAAAACACCAGTTATGCTCAAAAAAGCATACCTTAAAATGTGTCACCTACACCAAACAAGTCAGCTAAACTTAATATAATACTATAATGGTATAGTATGCTAAGGTCTCACTAAGATCTACTTAATGTCTAACCACATACCCTCGGTTGACCAAAAATCTCAACTACTATCACAAATCGTACATTAAGGTTCAGCTACACTAATCGAGTTATGACACTAAATTAAATATTGATGACTTAGCTCCTCGGATTATGACATATCGAGCACTCAGCTTCCCGGACTATCATGTATTGAGGACTCATCTCCTCGGACTATCGTATATTGGAGATTTGGTTACTCGACTGTCATATATTGAGGACTTAACTCCTTGAACTTGCAGATTTAAGAATCAGCTCCTTGGACTGTCATATATTAAGGAATCAGCTCCTCAGACTATCGTTCATTGAGGACTTAGCTCCTTAGATTATCGTATCCTTAAATATGAACCGTATATAACAAACTTTTCCACCTAATAAAATTTTCTAAACAATCTCTCACCATAAAAAAAACAATATACCAAAATGTTCCATGTCTCATTACGATCCCAATGCAATAAACAACGCGTGAAATGGAGGTCATATGTGAGAGTTATAAGCATTTGAAGTTAAGAGGAATTTTCACAATGGTTAAATATATTTATATTGTTATTATTACTTCCTTTCCTCTGTGTCTGGTATATGGAATGATTTTTCATGACATTGAAGAAATCCATTAGCCACCATAGATTTTTCCTTATCATAGTTGCTACAGCCGCCTAGCACCCAATCTGACATTGCCAAAGGACTCCACGTACCATGCCACACCCAGCCATTAAGCTTCAATCACCTCAATCGCTGTGGGTAGCGCCTCTGCCGCCAGTTATTCATTGGCGAATTCTGGCCACCTTGAACTAATTCCAGACGATTAAAAGGCACCAAGAGCCTCTACTCAATCTCCTCTTCATAACTATATCTCCCGATTATTATTTAATTAGCGTCTCACTATTGGATTTAAATGGATGATCCACATTTATCGAACTTTAGTCCCATTTTCTCATCCATCCGTACACCCAATCGACGAACGAACACCACCAGTGGATTTCCATTGTCGAGAACTACAATTTTGGTCCATAATATGCATGATTTGGAACATTTTTGCATTTCATACTTTTTAATTAGAAGGAGATTATTTTTTGCTAATTATAATCGATAAAATTTAGATTTTTAACAATCTATCCATAGCATACTGCACCCCTGTCATGTTTATACAAAAAATTTACTTTTTATGATTCAATTATATCGTTTATAACATGATTTACGACCATAATCGATGAATTACTATATCTTACTAGTATTTACATAAATAGGATGCATATAACTCACTAATTATCCATGCATCCTCTTCGATTTGAGGTGAATTCTCCTTCTTCTTGTCTAGAAATTTACCATTCTGAAAATGCCAAATCTCCTAATAGCTTTGAATTATAGACATAGCTCTCTTCACGGTGATTGGTTCCATATAATAATTTGTTTAGTTTGGAATTGATTTGATGGATTTGAAATTGATTTTGTTTAAGGATTAGATGAAGAAGAAGATAAAGATTAGAGGTAAGATGTTTTGGCTTAAGTGTAACTAGTTTCTATTTGTAGGCTGAAATTATTATCCGACCTTTTAACCCGACTATATTCAGATTAATTGGACAAGTTAGAATTGTGATAGACAAGGCAAGCAGCCTGGAGAGGTGATCACAAAGACTAGAGATCAAGCATAGACAATAGTGTGAAGCAATGATCAAGCGAAGCCAAGAAATAGACTCTACAGAACATTATAAGTATGGAGTAGTGCTTCCCCTAGACAGGGTATCGAATTGGCTCACTCTGTCTAGAACAACATGAATCAGCAATTCAACTCAACGGAAATCGATCGATAGCTCTAAAAACATAAAGGAAACTATGCAAACAACTTTGGAAACATGAAGCCAATATGGATGGGGACCCACCATATTGATCGCAGCATGCCACGTGGGCATCTTGATCGATCAAGGCCGATCACTCTACATGGGGAATCAGGCCTTGAAATTTCTTGGATGACCACGTCTACATTTGGAAATTTCACCGACGAATTTTCTGGAAGATATTCAGTCATCTACGCTTATAAATACAGGGTTCATAGCTCATTTGAAGGATCTTTTTTAGGCTGTTATTTTCATTGTACTCCATTGTAATTACAGATTCCAATCTGATTCCTCTTGTACTCAGAATTTCAAGTGATTAAGGAAGCTATTTCTTCAAAGTGGACATGGGCATTCAACGCTGAACCACTATAAATCTATTTGTCATTGTTTTTTTACTTGTTTTCTTCTTGTTTCCTCTGTTTTAATTTCAATTTCTTCATTTATTTCACTTCATATAATCTATTGGGTGTTTGTGCCAACTTTTGGTGGAAATATTTTAGAGCTTTCACTGAGAACAAATTTTTAGCCTGATTGGATCTCACCATCTAGTGGTGGATTCCCATATCCGTGAAATAGATCCAGATTTCTGTTGACAAATTTTCGTTCTACTCAAATTTAATGAAGATCTAAAAGGAAGCTATTAGCTATGGCCAGAGGAAAATCTACTACTTCATGTGATGTTGAAGATAATGATGATGCCAGTTTTCAACAAGTTGATCAAAATGTACAATCGACTGATGTCGATGCCCAGAATCCAGCTGAATACATCACTAGAGCAGACTTTGAAGTCCTAATAAAGGAACTGATGGATGGATGGTCGTCAGCAGCTCAACCAGCAAATCCAAGCTAACATCGACTTGATGAACCAGTTGAAAGATCTATGTGGAATGACAAGGAGGGAGCCTACTCCATATTCAGGATCTGAAAACTCCTCTTCATCTGACAACTATGAGAGAAATAGATGATGTATAACGGATGCATATGCAATTGGAACATATAGACGGAACCAGGCGATTGACTATGACCTATCGGCACCGAACTCCCTAAAGGATCAGCACTTAACCCTCTAAATAAGGGAGCGATCAACATGCAGGTAGAGGAGCTTACTCTAGAGGTGCCATGATCGATCAAGGTGCTGGAGCTCCAGAGAATGTGGTTGAACCGTAGCTGAGAGACGACGATAAAACTGCTGCTCAGGAAATCTATCAAGCGCAAGAGGAGCCAAGGCAAACGTAGCACTACCCGGAGGCATGGATCGGGTCGCTCACGTGAGGTGGAACAAGACTACTACCCCGCACCAACTTCCCAAACACCAGATTTAACAGTTATGGTGAGCAACTTGTGAAAGAAAGTCAAGGGTTGACCAACGATGATTAGGTACTCTCCATAAGTCATACTCCATTCACCGACAACATTCTACATGTAGAATATCCGTGGAGGTTCCATATGCCTACGATGCATGCCTATGCAAAAAAAAAACCGATCCCAGGCAGCAACTCTTGAAGTATGAATGGCACATGAACTCCGGTTGAGCCATTGATGCAGTAAAGTTAGGGGTTTCCCCATTTTTTTGGAAGATGTTGCGACCATGCGGTTCACAAAGATACCACCACGGTCAATCTCTTCATTTGATGAGTTAGCAAAGAAATTCTTGAAGTAGTTCTGCATGCACATGACTCGCCCTAAGGATGTAATGTCACTCTGCAACTTGGTCCAGGCTCTGGGGGAGTCACTGAAAGATTTTTTGAAAAGGTTTAATATAGATGTTACATCAGTCAGCAATCCGAATGATGATGCAATAATCATGACACTAACTAGGGAGTCGACCCCAATTCTGAGTTTGGCGATTAGTTAGCAGGAAAGCCTCCTTCTACGTTGGACCGTTTCTTTGCAAAGGCGGCTTATTTTTTAGAAAGGAGAAAGCAAAGCAAACTAGGAAGAGAGATTTTGTAGGCCCAAGCTCCAAGGTAGTACAAAGTAATGTGGCAGTGAAGCAGTCTGGCGAAAATTTCAGGAAAGTTTAAATCAATGTTCAGAACAAATCAAATGAGCAGAAGAAAGGTGGTGATAGAAACCACAACCGAAGATGGGATTTCGAGAAAGGAAAGCCAAGGATCCCATTATTTGATACATACGTGCCGTTAAATACGTTGGTAGAGAATGTTTATCTATCAACTTGTAACACTATGAAGTATAGGAAACCACCTCCGAAGGAATCGACGCAGAAGTAGAGACAGCTTGAAAAGTATTGTAGATTTCACGAAAGCTATGGACATACCACGAGCGAGTGTTGCCACCTCCGTGATGTTATTAAGAAGTTAATTCGAGAAAGAAAGCTACAACAATTTGTTAAAGCCCTACGGGATGGCGGGCAAGGGACATCCGATCACACTCGAGGACAAGCTCTGCCCAGCGCTAAGGAACCTCGGCGGACAATGGGGAGATTAATTATTAATACTGACGTTGGAGGACCACATCCACCGACAAAAGCTAGAATGAAATGGAGCGTTACGTGAACGCCATCAGACATGTTGACATTGAATGTTGCTCAAATACGAAGGACGATGCTCCAATAAAGCAACAACAAACTATGAAAAATGATATCATATTTCGAAGTAGAGTTGCGGACAAGGTGGAGGCCCCTACTATTGACCCAATGGTAATCTCAGCCATGATCGGCCCCGCCTTGGTGAGAAAGATTTTGATTGATTGTGGAAGTTTCGTGAATATCACTTTCAAGAAGGCATACGACCAGATGTCATTGGAAGCCAAAGATCTCTAACCGTGCAAAGCTCGTATTTATGGCTTCAATGGTACTACAACTGAAGCGATAGGCTATGTCGAGCTACCAGTGGAGTTAGGAGACGACAATCTAAGGAGAGTGCGGGTGTTTCTGTTTGTTGTGATAGATGTGAACTCTCTATACAATGCTTTTTTGGGTCGACTGGCCCTTGCTGAATTCAGGGCAGCTATCGCCTATTGGTGTTTGACATTCAAATTACCGACAGAGAATGGCATAAGAATTAACCATTGAGATCAGGCAACTGGACATGCCTGTTATATGGCTAAGTTGAGAGAGGCTCAGCGAAGGGAGGAAGGAAAGGATGTGGAGAAGCCTCTTTGCATCAAAACCAATGAAGCTTAGCAATCAGCGTCCGATCCTTGGCTCGGGCACCATAGTCGGTTCTATAAAGATATAGATCAGAGAGATGAAGAAGTGGAGCCCAAAGAAACCAATGGTACACCCATTGAGCAAACGATCGACATCATGGTCAGCCACAACGACCCATCACGCGTCCTGAAGATTGGATCATAGCTTAGTGCAACAAAAATAAAGGAATTAGCTGGCTTTCTCCATGCGAATCTTGATGTGTTCGCTTGGACCCATTCTGACATGTCTGGGATCTCGCCGACTATCGTAAGCCAAGCATTGAACATTAACCTGAGGCATGTCCCAATGAAACAAAAACGATGCGGCATGGATCCAGAGAGATCTGTTGCACTTAAAGAGGAGGTGGATAAACTAAAAAACAATGGGTTAATTTGCGACGCCCTCTACCCGAAATGGGTATGCAATCCAGTTCTTGTGAGGAAAGCTAACGGAAAGTGATGCAGTACGCCGACTACTCAGATTTAAACAAGGAATGCCCGAAAGAAAGCTTTCCACTTTCGAGGATCGAGCTGTTGGTAAAATCAACCGCTGGACATGAATTGCTTTAATCCATGGATGCGTACTCCAGGTACAATTGGATCTCGATGCACATCCCAGACTAGGAACATATCAGCTTCATTATCGACCTAAGATTTTGCTGCTATGTTGTGATGCCTTTTGTATTAAAGAACATTAGAGCTACTTACCAGATACTCGTCAACCAAATGTTCAAAGACCAGATCGGGCAATCATTGGAAGTATATGTGGATGATATGCTCGTGAAGTCATGATGATCAAACGACCACATGATGACTTGGCAGAGATGTTTAGTGTTCTCCGAAAATATGGAATGAAACCAAACCCCTTGAAATGCTCTTTCAGTATTGTGCCGGGGAAATTCTTTGGTTTCATCATCAACTCTTATGGAATTAAAGCTAATCCCGAGAAGATTCAAGCGATCAGAGATATTTAAGTACCAAAGATGATTAAGTACGTGCAGAGCTTAAATGGAAAGGTCGTCGCCTTGAGTTGATTCGTCTCCAGGGCCAACGACTAGTGCATTCCTTTCTATGACTTGATTAGGAGAGGAAAGAGGAACTTTGAATGGACATAGGATTGTATTGATACATTTCAAGCTCTGGTACATTACTTGGAGAGACCCTCTATCCTGTCCAAGCCACTGGATCATGAAGACTTGCATATTTACTTGGAAGTGTCGGTATATGCCATAAGTGTCGCACTGTTGTGCGAAGAGAATCAGATCCGGAGACTAGTATACTATGTTAGCAAGCGGTTGACAAGTGTTGAAAGAAACTATCCGAAGCTGGAGAAACTCACGTACTACCTATTAATTGCGTCAAGAAAGCTCCGCCTTTATTTCCAGGCTCATCTCATCAATGTCTTCACCGACCAGCCACTACGATAGGTCCTACATCAACCTAACATGTCTGGGGGGTTACTTAAATGGAACATTAAATTAAGCCAGCTCGATATCACTTATCTCCCTCGGAGAGCCATCTAGGGACAAGCACTGGCGCACTTCATAGCCGAATTCACCACACAAGATGACTCTCCAGAGAGTAGTGAAGAATTTACCATCCACTGAAAGATGTACACGGATGGAGCATCCAATGATCGATGTTCTGACGTCAGAGTTATACTAGTAACTCCTGAAGAATGCTTGATCTGCTATGCCCTGAAACTTGACTTCCCCGTAATGAATAACTATGTTGAATATGAAGCTTTGATCACTGGGCTTAAACTGGCTAGAGAGCTAGGAGTAAAAGCTTTGCAAATTTTTTGTAATTCCCAATAAGTAGTAGACCAAGTTAGGGGAGAATACCAAACCAAAGGAGCATGACTTACCTCAACCGAGTCCAAGAACTGCTAATCGATTTCGAATATTACACAATTAAACACATCCCTAGAGTACAAAATGAGAAAGCCGACTCACTGGCCAATTTGGCCAGTTATGGGGACGCATAACAAATGGGCTTAGTCCTAGTTGAAGTAATCAACGCTCCGAGCATTGACCAGATAGAGATCGATTAGGTCTTAGAAACGGAGCCTGGGAAGGAATCGTGGATGACTCTGATTAAAGAATATTTGCAAAGGGGGAGTCCTTCCCAAACGGAGGAATGAAAAATGATAGATTCTTTGTAAAGCTTCACGATACACCCTTAAAGAAGGAGTCATGTACAAGAAGAGTTTCTCCATTCCCCTACTTTGGTGTATCGCCAATGATGAAATCAAGCAAGTATTAAGAGAAGTCCATTAAGGAGAATGTGGTGATCACACGAGGGGGCAAACCCTGGCGAAGAAGATACTCTACTATGGTTATTTCTAACCGAGTAAGAGTTTCTCCATAACCCTAGCGAATGCAGCTGATTATGCTAGCTGATGCGACAAGTGCGAGATGTTTGCAAAAAAAATTTAAAGCCTTGCCGATGGAAACCACTCAGATGGTCTGCCCATGGCCATTTGCTACTTGGGGTATTGACATCATCGGCTCCTTGCCAATTCCAAAGATGGTGCGAAGTATGCCATTGTCGTAGTTGATTACTTCACTAAATGGGTTGAAGTCAAAACTTTGGCCATGATCACTACGAAGAAAGTAATCAATTTTGTTGTTTGAAACATTATCTGTTGTTTTGGGCTCCCCCGAACAATCATAACCAACAATGGGATCAAATTCAATAGTGTTGAATTCAAAGACTTTTCTCGCCGACATCATATGGGGAAAAGTTTTGCGGCAGTTGCTTACCCCCAAGCTAATGGACAGGTTGAAGCTATCAACAAAATAATAAAGTCCATTCTGAAGAAGCGTTTGAAAAAGGTTAGAGGCAAGTGGGCTGATGAACTTCCGTCAGCATTATGGGTGTATAGAACCACCCACAAGTCCGTGATTGGCCATACTCCAATTGCCCTTGCTTACGGCTCCGAAGCCGTAATTCCTGTAGAACTTGAAGTCCTTTCTCATTGAGTGACTTATTATGACCCTGGAACTACCAGATATCTCCTTTTGGAATCTCTAGATATGGTCAATGAGAAGTGTAAAGAAGCTGATTTAAAGGCAGTTGGACATCGACACCGAGTTGCTCGATACTATAATGTTAAAGTCTGATCTAGGACCTTTGAAATTGGTGATCTTGTCCTAAGGCGGATCTTTCCCAACCCTACAAACATTGGTCCGAGATGGAAAGGACCGTATATCATCAATTAGAAGCTTGGAGATGGAATTTTCAAGCTAGCAACTGACGATGGCATTACACTTCTTAGAGCATGGAATAGCGAGCATTTACGATGCTATTTCACTTAATTTAGTTTCATTCTATTCTATTTCATTTAGATTTTTCTTTTGCAGTTGAATTCAAAGCCCTGTAATAAGATAGACTCCGTCGCTTCTTTTTCAGTATGCAATAAAATCTAAAGTTCCTTCCATATCTGTGAATTATTTCTTCATAATATAATAGTTGTGATATACAACCGACTTACATCCACATATACATAATATAAACCAACAAGCACTCGGAGTTTGGTGCCTACCCAATACTCGGGTCCATAAGCAAATTAAACAAAATATACGTGACTTGACTGTTCATCCATTAACTCTCGCTAGCAATCCGAGGGGCTCAGTATAAAACAGAGAGCGGGTGTGACTTGACCATTTTTTAACTAACTCCATCTCCCAATTCGACAGGAAGAATGTAAAGTAAGAGTGGTCGTGATACGACTGACTAGACTTCAACTTTTGCACTAGACTTGGGGTAAGGGAATTAATCAAAGGAAATGTGATTCGACCGTTTCCCAGAACAACTTCACTCCCTAGAGTGTAGGCTAGATTATGAACATCAAACGAGTGTGATTGACCACCCATCGACTAACTCTGATCCCCAGAGTGCGGATAAGAGTATAAACTAAACGAATGAGTGCGGTTCGACCACTTATTATCCAACTCTGGCCTGAACCCGACAGGAGGAGTATAAACTCATCATGGATGTGACCCGACCGTCCTTAAACTAATTCCGCCAACCCAACACTAGGGGCAGGAGTATAATCACTAAACCGCTAAACACGATGGCGTAACACTATGGCACGCACCTAGTGTTTGATATGACTTAAGGCCACAGTCGAAAGGAGGCCTCGAGATGAATTGGACGGATCGATACCCGAAGCAGTGGACGACTGAAAGGCATTGCAACTTGAACGATGAGCGATGAATTACAAGTGCATTGAATGGAAAATGTGATAGCTCGAACACTTAAACAAATTTCGTACGAAAGTTGAGTAGAAACAAAAGAATTTTTATTCACATACAAAAATATGGAAACCGAGTACAAGTTTATTTCAGAAACTAAAAGCCAAAAACAGGGGGCCGTAACCGCACAATCGCGGCCAATAAAATGAAACTAGCTACGCACCACCCAAGCCAGTTCGACAGCTATTTCTCCCCTTTTTTGGGCTTCTTCGGGGTGTTCTTCGGGGTGGATTCTCCGGAGCTATCGCCTCATCCTCTCCTCTTTAACCCTTTTTCGCCCTTGCCATCCTTAGGAGGAATGCTTTTAGAGACAGAAGCAGTCTCACTTTAGGATACAGAAGGATCGACCTCTTCTGGAGTAGCATCGCCTAGTAATATAACTTGTAGTAGGGTAATACCCACTTTGGCACTCTCTTTATTAGCTTGCAAATCTAGTTCCTCCTTTTTAATGCGCTCCTTCATGCTAAGTTTACCAGTATGTTCAGAGGTATGGGTCACTGCGACATCCTCTGTCTCATTCTGGCCATGCTGGTCATCAGTCTTTTCTTCATTCAAAGTCCCTATGACTTCAGCACCCGAGTCGAGAGTCTGAACAGGTGGATCGGTAGGTGCCATCTATACAGTGACAGCCGCAGTGGACCCTGTGGTCTGCACATGCTGTCCCAGGGTAACATCATCATCGGGAGCATGGACAGATGTAGACGGACCTGCAATTTCATAAATACAAATGGGTAACCCCATAACTATCGGGCGCGAGATGTAAACCTTCTCGAATGTCGTAGAAGTAAGAGAAATATCTTTACCATATTGGCCTTCAGTCGTAGCTGGAGTGCCGCCTTCCCAAATTGGAGACAGACCAAAAGATTTGTACATCCCTAGATGATCTGGATCGTAGCCCGTATCCCTTTTCGGGGTATCAGAAATTGAAGCGCCAGTTGTTTGAGTAGTAGCAGGGTCTTGGGAACCAGTTCCTAAGGCTTCGATGCCATCTTTCCCCTTTCCAGTGATGGCTGGATCATTGAGTAAACTGGGCCGAGCAGCCTTGATTTCATTGGGCTCTTCATCATGCATGAGCTGCTCTTCATCCACTTCAGCACCATCGAGGGACTTCTTTTTCAGATCTATGACATGGTCCCATTCTTCGACGAGTGACTCGAGACACCCTTCTCCAAAGAAGTGGAGGTTTTGATTCATGAGGACACATGCATTGTAATATATCAGCAATAGATCAAACTCATCCTTAATTTCTATCTGGCTAGCCTCCCTAGCCTCTTCCTTGATGGTCTCTATCTGCGCAAGTTTTGGTCAGCCTTTATTTTAGCTTCGCGAGCCTCAACGATCTCTTTGTAGTATCGTTGAGATTCCAACCGAGCCTTAAGTTTCTCCTACTTTTCCTTCTGAGGCTCCTCCTCAAGCTGTTTCATACGAAGGGCCAAAGCATCATTATCTTTTTTCAGTATACCCTTCTCCTTTTATAAGACATCTTTTCAAGGGCTAAAGTACCACTGCGATGAACGATAGTGTCCAGTTTAGCTTGCTGCACTTTCATTAAATGCTCGAAGGCTTTAGAAGACTCGTTGGCTTTTTGCTCGACATCAGCCAGCTTTGTACCCAACTACTTGACCTCCTCATCCAAGTACTTGATGATGTCTTTGTTGTGGATCACGTCAAAAGTTAAGTGATCAATTTCGTGTTTCTTTTCCATCAACACCTTAGAAATTCTCTTAGCCACATAGAGAGTTGTATTGTGCTAGGCATAGACATCGTTAACGTAAGAGAGCACTATGTCCTCGGCATCTGGAGGAATTGAATGCAA
Source organism: Allium fistulosum (assembly GCA_030737815.1). Taxonomy (NCBI): domain Eukaryota; kingdom Viridiplantae; phylum Streptophyta; class Magnoliopsida; order Asparagales; family Amaryllidaceae; genus Allium; species Allium fistulosum. Next base: position 363,422,480 of record CM060904.1, read on the forward strand.
AGCGGGAAAAGATTTGAACTCGTCAAAGCATAACTTAAGAAATGTGGCCTTAAGCTCGGCCATCTTCTCAGCAGTGGTGGCATCAAGAGTAGTCAGGGATGAGAGTGCCCGTATGTTGTGCTTGCGGGATGAAGCATCAGGATCTTCTGAGCCAGACTGGCGTTACGAAGATCGACGGGTGCCGTAAGAACTCGAATGTTGCTCAAGAGCAGTAGCCAAAGTGGGAGCATGAGGCAGCGACTTACTACTACTATGTGTAGTGGGCTGTTGACTAGCACCCTTATGGTGAGAAGACTAAGATTTTGATTTATGCTTGGACGACGAGCCCTCGGATTAGTAGCTTCGGTCTTGGTCTTCTCTTCCTTTATGCTCTTCTCTGTCTCAAACATGGTCTGGACCTCGACTGGGCCCAAATTAAGTTAGTTGAGAGTATGCTGATCTCTTCAAGCAATATTTGATCAAACGCTAGTTTATAAGTGTGTGCATGTTAAACAAAATGTGCACAACGTTTCCCGACAACTTTTCAATGTCGAAAAGTCAAAATTTTGAAAAATGATTTTCGATCACATTTCTATTTTTATTTGAAATAATTATTTTTGTAAACAAGATTAAAAAATCTATTTTACCATCATTAGCTATTATTTAAAAGAGTTATATTTTAATTATTAAACCTATTATTTGAATATTTAAAATTTATTAAATATTCACAAATCGAGGCGGTAAAATTCCAGGTCGTTACATTTATAAATGTAAATTAATGTTTGAATTTAATCAGAACATATCTTATGGCCAAAGCCCTTAGGCACACCTTGAAACGATGATGTAAGCTCCTAGAAACAATTTCTAATCTAACAGAGTGCTTGTCCTTGAACCGTCGACGACTGGCTGTCGAATCGTAATTGAATTGACTTGATTTGGGCTTGATAAAAAGAGAGACTAGAGGAGAAATATTTGGCCAGTAAAGAACGGGGATGGAGGCTCCAAAATTCAATAATCAAATGGAGAAGGAGATGATTGAATAGAGGATGGAAAGGAGAGAATTTAGGATCTCATCTTTTTACTCTATCTCCATTTATCTTGGCTATCGATATTTAAGCCCTCTAACCCATATCCTAGCCGCCCCTATACTCTATGTTGCAGCTGATCCTATCAGCCCATATGATGGGCCTTAAATCCATTTGAGTGTATTAATATCATATATCGATTAATGTTTTCGTAACTTTTATAAACACAATTAATATTCATTTATCAAATCAAAATCAAATTTATAAATAATATTTCATAAATAATATTTAATTCAACTAATCTATAACAATTACAAATTAATAAAATCATTTGGTCAAATGAGAATTCATCGTTTACAATTATGTGACTCGTCAGGTGTGAATTTGGTCAACGATTAATATCGAACTATTCGAATTAACGTTCACATGTCAGTTGATATGTGGTATGACATTTTGGACAAATTTATAGCTTACTTGTTTTGGTAAAATCTAATTTTACTTTACTAAGCATAACCCATTTGTGACTTTTATTTACACCAATTCTCTTCGTCAAAACTATATCACTTTGGACTTACAGAATTTGGTAATGGTCAAAATTCCAATATCGTGCATTTCAACTCTATAATCCAAACACAAAGTCTTTGGTTCAATAATAACAATTATTATTAATCGAAATGCTCTGGCCAGAGACTTTGAATTTGAGTTGACTTGAGTTAACCGTGATACTAACCCTATATAACTGAGGAGATGAATACTCTCTTGAATAGTGCTACACTTCCAATACTTCCACTCGACCTAACTATAGTCACTCGACGGACAATATGCCATGATTTAACTGTAATCAAACCAAAGTTTTCATATTGAAGATCGACAGTATTCTCAAGTCGAGAGAACTGTGTAAATTAGTCACATCGATATTTTTTATTTAACCTTTGTTATATTAACCAACAAAAAATTATCAAATGATTCATTCCATGATTATCCAATAACTATTGGTACGTGTTACCCAGTACCTTGACCCGACTACACGGGGCTGATTATGAATGTCTGACTCGACTGTTGATGGTAGGGATGGTCACAAGACGCCATCCATATGACTGAAATATAATGCTCGAACAGTTGTGTCCAGCCTAGGGTAAATAGGGTCGATAGATGGACAATGCAGGATGTCAGATTTATGGAATTTAGTTTGTTTGAAATAGGGGTCGGCATGGATGATTGGACAAATTGGGTGAGACAGATGTGGATAGGCATAATATGGAGGGGTCGGCATAAAATGTTCGGGTCGGAATCAAGTGTTCGGGTCGGCGTAGTGTGTTTGGCTTGGCATAATATGGATGAAGCACAGATGGATCGGCGTAGCATTTAGGTAACCAAAGGGGTCGACATGGCATGTTTGGTTCGGCATAGCTACACTCCAGAGATATGGATCGGCACAATGTGAATGGAACGACATAGTGTGAATGGATCAACACGAGTTGTGGAAACTAAGGGGTCGGCATAGCTCATTCATAGGATATGGGTCGGTACAACACGGTTGGATCAGAGTTGCATGGTATATAAGGAAAGGATCAGCATACGTTGCAGGATCAGAAGGGTTTGGCACAACACAGACCGAGTCAAGATTCCAACTAAAGTATTTCAAGAACCATAGCTCCACACGTCCAAATGTCATGATACTTGAAGTACCATCATGTCACACCATAAAAGAGCTACCAAAGGGATCGCTAGCCCCAACTCAACCCATGGAGAGGTCGGTACCGACCCCAATCCATTGAGAGTTAGGCCTAGCCCTCCTTATGGTGGGCCCATGTGGTTAAGGGGGTCCAAGTGCCAAAGTTTCAATCAGACTAGGGGCCGCTTTCATCTATAAATACAGGGGTAGGGGGCCATTTTGAGGGACTTTTGTCTTAGAAGGGAAACTCTGCCATTATTGTAACCAATCTCCTTTAGTTCTTTTTTTATCTCTTGCTATTCTTATTGATTGTAATTTTAATCACGTGAGTTGTGAAGCAATAAAGAGAATATTCAAAGTGGACGTAGGCAATCAAAACCGAACCAATATAAATCTTCTTGTTTTTGGTTACTACTGCATTTTTCCTGATATTTAGTGTTATTCCAGTGTTTCCATTTAATTTCTTCATTTATTTCACTACTTAAATCTATTCTCGGGTGTTTGTGGCCAATTTGGTTGCAAACATTTTGGTGCTTTCACTGAGAAATCGATTCTCGGGTTATTAGGATCACCTTTGTTGCTACTAGATTGAAGAAATCACCCAAAAGAGATCCAGGATCATTTTCAGAAGCTTGCAGATACTACTCAGATTTGTCAAGCTCTAAGCAAAGGAATCTAAGATGGTAAGGCGCACCAGATCCACTTCCCACAATGTTGATGCCAACGAAACTGCCAGTGTCCAATAAGGGGGCCCAAGCAACCAACCTGCTAATGCGAATGCGGAGCCTGCTGCCATTCAGAACCCCACCAATTCCATTACTAGAGCTGAATTTAATGACTTGATGAGAGAGCTGATGAAGAGCCGTAGGTAGCTAAATGAACAAATCCAGACTAATTTCAACTTGATGAACTAGATTGCTCAACAATAAAACCAAGGCACCATAAGGGATCTCGCTTCTTACTCGGCGTTGGATAGCTCATCTTCATTGGATGAGCACCATAGGCGTAAGCATCGCAGGGTTGAAGTAGCACGAGCTAGAGCAATGGAACAACACTTGGTAGACCAATGTGGTCTGCCAAGACGGTTCGGTGCCGACCTCTCCATAGGGATCGGTACCGACCCCTCAGCTAGGGGGGCAATTCAGCAAATGCAAGTGGGGAATCGTGCTCATGCTGGATCCAGGAACGTAGATGTTGGAGTACGTTTAGATGCCGATCAGATACCTCCTCGGGATGATAATGAAGTGAATGCTCGAGATGCACATCAGGAAGGGGATAGGCCAAGGAGGCGTGAAATGACCTTGAGACACCAGCCAGAACAATCACATATGATGGAGCACGACCACCACTTGGCACCACCTATCCTGACACAGGATTTATCTGCGATGGTCATACAGTTAATGAGGGAGAACCATGAATTAACGAATGATGACTGGGGAATTTCTAGGAGCCACACCCCATTTACCGACAATATTTTACATGCGGAGTATCCTAGAAGGTTTAACATGCCTACAATGCCTGCTTATGAAGGGAAGACTGACCCTCGGCAGCACGTCGTGAGGTACGAGTGGTTGATGGACAAAGAAAGAGCGAATGATGCTACTAAATGCAGATGCTTCCCTATAACTCTATCTGGAATTGCTACAATGTGGTTCATGAGATTGCCCCCACGATCGATCTCAAGATTTGACGAATTGGCTACGAGATTCATGGGGCAGTTTCAAATTCACGCTACTCACCCCAAAGATGTGATGTCGCTATCCAGTGTACCAGGCCCCAAGGGAATCATTGAAGGACTACTTGCAGAGATTTCATGTTGCCACCACTGAAGTCAGTAACCCAAATGACCATGCCATACTTATGGTTGTGACAAGAGGGTTGACCCAGAATCCGAGTTCGGTGATTGGCTAGCTGGAAAACTGCCAGCTATGTTGGAGCATTTCTACACAAAGGCAAACCAGTTCATGAGAAAGGAAGAGGCCAGGTTGTCTAGAAGTAATGCTGCAGGGCTAAGCGGAGAAGTGTTACAGAGCAACATAGCAGTAAAGCAATCCGGCGAGAGTTTTGGAAAGGTTCAGGTCAATGTTCAAAACAAGCCAGGTCAACAGAAAAGAAGTGGAGAGGGAAATCCTGATCGGAAGAGGGAGCTCGGAAAGTGGATGTCAAGGCTTCCTACATATAACGACTATACACCTCTGAATGCATCTCTGGAGAACATCTATCGTTCTACCTGTAATACTTTCCAATATAGGAAGCCACGTCCAAAAGAATCGACTGAGGAACAAAAGCAAACCGGGAAGTATTGTCGGTTTCATGAGTGTTATGGGTACAATACTGACGAGTGTAGGCATCTCTATGATTCCATTGAGAAATTGATTCACTAGAAAAGTTATAGCAATTTGTCAAGAATCCACAGGAGGGCAGATAGGGAACGTCTGAGCCCAATCGGGGGCAAGCTTCATGCCGGGCTGAGGAGCCTGCTCAGATCGGTGGGAGGTTGATAATAAACACTATAGTTGGTGGACCGCACCCTACGGACCGGAGTTGGCAAGAAATGGAGCGTTATGCTAGTTCAATGAAACATGTGGACTTTGAATGTTGTTCGAATAAAGAGGATGGAACTCCATCCAAGCAACATCATACAATGACGGATGATATAGTTTTCAAAAGCAAAGATGCCGATAAAGTAGAGGCCCCTACTATTGATCTGATGGTCATCTCTACCATGATTGGCCCCGCTCTGGTGGGGAGAATTTTGATTGATTGCAGAAGCTCTGTGAACATTATCTTTAAGAAGGCATATGATCAAATGAGGATGGAGGCTAAAGATTTGAAACCGTCTGGAGCTCGTATACACGGTTTCAATGGTATGGCAACCGAAGTAGTTGGTTATGTTAAATTGCCAGTGGAGCTAGGAGAATGTGAGCGTAGGAGGGTGTAGAACCTACCGTTCATTATTTTGGATGTGGATTCACCGTACAATGTTTTCCTCGGCCGTCCGGCCCTGGCTGAATTTCGGTCAGCATTGGCCCCATGGTGTTTGACGTTGAAATTTCCGATAGATTATGGAGTAGGTGTTGTGCATGGTGATCAGGCAACTGGCCGTGCCTGTTATGCTGCTGTGTTAAGAGAAGCTCAACGAAAAGAGAAGGGAAAGGGGTGGACAAGTCTGTCTGCATCCATGTTGCTGAAGATTGACAAATAGCACCTAAGCCTTAGCTTGGGCACCACAGTCGGTTCTATAGAGATATAGATCCGAGGGATGATGAGGTGGAACTCAAGGAGGCCAAGGCAGCACTGGCTGAATTGACGATTGATATCTCAGTCATCCACGACGACCCATCGCAGGTGTTGAAGATTGGATCACAACTCAGCCCTTCGATGATGAGAGAACTTACTGATTTCCTTCGAACAAATCTGGATGTATTCGCTTGGACTCATTTTGACATGTGTGGGATCTCGCCTGCCATCACGAGCCATGCATTGAATATTTATCCGGAGTATGTCCCTGTGAAGCAGAAAAGACAAGGTATGGATCCGGAGAGATCCATGTCTCTTAAAGAGGAGGTGGATAAACTTAAAGCCAACGAGTTAATTCGTGACACGCTCTATCCTGAATGGATATATTACCCCGTGCTGGTGAAGAAGGCAAATGAGAAATGGAGAACGTATATTGACTATTCGGACCTGAACAAGGTGTGCCATAAGGATAGTTTTCCTCTGCCTAGAATTGATCAGCTATTTGATTCAACTGCAGGGCATGAATTATTGTCATTTATGGATGCGTACTCGGAGTACAACCAAATCCCTATGCACGTCCCAGATCAGGAGCACACCAGTTTTGTCACGGACATTGGGTTATACTGTTATGTAGTAATGCCGTTCGGATTAAAGAACGCAGGAGTGACCTATCAACGTTTGGTCAACCGAATGTTTAAAGATCAGACTGGGAGGACGATGGAAGTCTAAGTTGATGATATGCTCGTGAAGTCACGGTGATCAAACGATCACATTCCAGACTTAGCAGAGATGTTCAACATCCTTCGATTTTATAGCATAAAAATCAACCCCCTGAAGTGCTCATTCGGTGTTGCGTCAGGGAAGTTCCTAGGCTTTATTGTCAATGCGCGAGGAATAGAAGTGAATCCAGAGAAAATTTAAGCCATCGGGATATACAAGCACCTAGAACTATTAAGCAAGTGCGGAGCCTGAACGGGAAAGTTACTGCTTTGAGTCGATTCATCTCCAGGGCGATCGATAAATGCATTCCTTTCTTCAATTTGATAAAGAAGGGCAAGAGGAATTTCGAGTGGACGCAAGATTGTGAAGGTGCATTCCAAGTTTTGGTGAGTCATTTGGAGAGACCCCCTATTTTGTCAAAGCTGGTAGATCATGTGGAGTTGTACATTTACTTAGCTGTATCGCCACACCATTGGTGCCGCATTGATTCATGAGGATAACGGGATCCAAAGACCGGTGTACTATGTCAGTAGACGATTAACGGGGGCAGAAAGAAACTACCCGAAGATAGAGAAATTGGCGTACTGCTTGGTGATCGCGTCGCGTAAACTTCGCCCGTACTTCCAGGCACATCCAATCAACGTCTACATGATCAGCCTTTACGACAGGTCCTGCTGCGACCCGAGATGTCTGGAAGGCTGCTTAAGTGGAACATCGAGCTCACTCAGTTCGACATCACATATATGCCTCGAAGAGCCATCCAGGGACAAGTATTGGCAGACTTCATAGCAGAGTTTACCACATAGGACGAGCCCCTAGAGAGTGGTGTAATCCCTGTTGTACGATGGAAGCTATATACCGATGTAGCATCTAATGAACATTGTTCTAGAGTAGGCATCGTCCTTGTAACCCCTGAGAATAGGTCGATTTGCTATGCTTTGAAGCTTGATTTTCCCGCTACGAACAACGAAGCTGAGTATGAGGCATTAATTGCTAGACTTAAACTTGTTAAAGAGCTCGGGGTTAAATCTATCAAAATCTTTTGTGACTCACAACTAGTGGTGTACCAGGTTAGAAGGGACTACCAGGCAAAGGGACAACGGCTTGCCCTATATCTTACTCGAGTTCAGGAATTGTTGGCAGATATCGAATACTATGACTTTTTGCATATCCCGCATGAGCAGAACGGAGAAGCTGACTCGTTGGCAAAGCTCGCGAGCATTGGTGATGCACAACAGATGGGCTTGGTTCCAGTTAAGACACTACATACCCCAAGCATAAATGTGATGGAAATTGATCAAGTACCAGAAATGCAACCCGAAAGGGAATAATGGATGACTCCATTTAAAGAATACTTGTTGCATGGAATCCTACCTGAGAAGAGGAATGAAAGGCGACAAGTCCTTCGTAAAGCTTTGTGGTATATTATGCAAGAAGGAACTATGTATATAAAGGGGTTCTCTGTTCCCTTACTCCAGTGTATCGCCCATGATGAGATAAAGTGTGTCTTGAAAGAAGTCCATGAGGGAGAATGTGGTGATCACACGGGGGGAAAATGCTGGCAAAAAAGATATTCCGTTATGGGTACTACTGGCCGACTGTGAACCGAGACACCGTTGATTATGTGAGATGATGCGACAAATGCCAGATATATGCAAAAGTCCCAAGAGCACCGCCACAGAGATCACGCATATGGTATTTCCAAAGGTGGCACGAAATATGCAATTGTCGCAGTTGACTACTTCACTAAGTGGGCTGAAGCGGAGCCGTTAGCGGCGATCACAACTAAGAAAGTCATCAAATTGGTTGTTTGTAACATTATGTGTTGTTTTAGTCTTCCGTGGACTATCATGACTGATAATGGGACTCAATTTGACAGTGTCGAGTTTAAGGAGTTTTGCTAGAGATGTCAAATTGAAAAGAGATTTGCGGCGGTTGCTCATCCTCAGGCGAATGGACAAGTTAAAGCTGTAAACAAGATTATAAAGTCTATCTTAAAAAAGCATTTGGAAAAGGCTAAAGGCAAGTGGGTGGATGAACTTCCTACGGCGCTCTGGGCCTATAGGACCACCCATTAGTCTGCGACTGGCCACACTTCATTCGCTCTCGCTTACGGAGCCGAAGCCGTCATTCCTGTAGAACTCGAAGTCCCTTCCCATCGAGTGAGTTACTACGATCCCCAAACAAACCAAAAACTCTTGTTGGAGTCATTGGACTTTATCGATGAGAAGCGTGAAGAGGCCGATTTGAGAGCAGCCGCGCATCGATAAGGAATCGCCCGGTACTATAATGCTAAAGTCCGACCAAGAACCTTTGAATTTTGCGACCTTGTCCGGAAACAAAATTTTCCAGTCCCATCGCACATGAACCTGACATAGGAAGGGCCATTTGCCATTGAACAGAGGCTTGGAGAAGGAACTTTTAAGCTAGCGACTGTTGATGGCGTGACGCTTCCGAGAGCTTGGAATAGCGAGCATTTACGACGCTATTTCACCTAAACTATTTCTTTCACATTTCAGTAGTATTTGCTTTCAATATTTGCTTTGGTATTTGACTTTTATGATATGTAATAGGACAAGTTATTCTGTTCCTATTTTTATGATGAATAAAAGCTTGAAGCTTCCTTTGCATAACCTACTGTTATTGCATGTTATGCTAAGTATGTGTTAGAACTGATTGATTTCAACATCTGCGATGTATGAACAGATGTGTAGAGTTAAAATTCGACCAGTTATACTGATCCCCGATGAGAATAAACATGGGGGGTTTGGTAGGTTTGCTCGGCTGGCGATTTCTGTAGATGAATCAAAAGGCAATTTTCGCAATGAGGAACAAAGGTCGTCGACGGTAGGAGAATGACGAAAATCTCTAAGTCCCTAAAGCATACTGGAGTACTCTAAGTCCCTGAAGTGGACAAGAGTATAAACGACTTGACGAAAATCTTTAAGTTCCTGAAGCGGACTAGAGTACTCTAAGTCCCTGAAACAGACTAGAGTATAAACGACTTGACGAAAATCTCTAAGTCTCTGAAGGGGACTAGAGTACTCTAAGTCCTTGAAGTGGACTAGAGTATAAACGACTTGACGAAAATCTCTAAGTCCCTGAAGCGGACTAGAGTACTCTAAGTCCCTGAAGCAGACTAGAGTATAAATGACTTAACGAAAATCTCTAAGTCCCTAAAGCAGACTAGAGCACTCTAAGTTCCTGAAGCGGACTAGAGTATAGACAACTTGATGAAAATATCTATGTCCCTGAAGCGGAGTAGAGTACTCTAAATCCCTAAAGCGAACTAGTATAAACGATTTAACAAAAATCTCTAAGTCCCTGATGAGGACTAGAGTACTCTAAGTCCCTGAAGTGGGCTAGAGTATAAACGATTTGACAAAAATCTCTAAGTCCCTAATGCGGACTAGAGTATAAACGATTCGATGAAAAATCTTAAGTACCTGACCGCGAACGAAAAAATTCTAAGTCCTCGAGCCATAGGCTAACTCAAAAACCCAATGGGTGGACAAACGAGCTTCCAATCTTTCACTATCCCACGAGTACCGATCTCAAATCAACGGAAGAGGCTTGAACTATTAGAAGCAAAATACAACCATTGGTTACGGTTCCGGCTTGGCATTGCTTACGACTTGAGATGGCGCCTACGAAGAGGCTTCGAGATCGAGACAGTGAATTATCAACGAAACTTGTGGAAATTATTATAAGTAGTTGGAATGGGAAGAAATTACTCTACTGTTGAAGTAATAGTTCACTCGATGATTAACCAAGAAACAAAAAACTTTTATTCACAATCTCAAAAATTCCTTACAAATTATTTGAAAGTTCGGGATCCAGCTCGTGCATCTGCTACTAAGAGAAAAAACAGAAGAAACACATGTCTAACTTATCCAAAATATGTACACTGACACAAGACGCAAACTATTTCTTTGATTTCTTCTCCTTCTTCGGCTTTTCAGGAGTTGAATCGACCGTGCATCTCTTTCGAGATCCTTTGCCGCCCTTATTGAGGGCACTTGAGGAAGGAGGAGGAACCTTAATAGGAGTTGTCCCGCCAGGTGGGATGAATTGCAGAGGCTAAGAAGAGGATCTTCAACCGCCACCACATTAGGATCACCCTTGACTTCACGTTTTGATTTTTTATCCTCTTTAATTTGTTCTTTCATGCTGAGTTTAGTGGTATGCTCCGAAGCACCCGTGACCACAACATCGTCAAGCTCTTCAGCAAAAGATGGGTCTTCGGGCTTGTCCACGTCGAGTGCCCCAATCACTTGAGCATCGGGCCCTAGAGTATTTGTAGCAGCCGGAGCCTCGGCCACTTTTCCTTCCTGCTCCGAGGACATCACTCCTAGGAGTTAGTTCAGGACCGGGATGATCTACAAAGTTTCATAAAAATGCAAGCATCAGTCTATGGCCATTATGTGTCGGAAATAGCAACTCTTTTTTTATTCGAAGGAGTTCAATACGGTACCAGCATCCGGTTGGCTCTCGGTAGTCATCGGGGTACTCCCTTTAATGATGGAAGACAGCATGTGCAGGACGAATTCGGGCCTATCTGGGTCATAGCTGACGTGTTGCTCCGCGGGTTGGAAGATGACGTTTCAGCCGGCTGAATAGGAGGAGGACCCTGGGGTTCAGTTCCGAAAGGCCCTGCGTTATCTTCTTTTTCCTTAGTCGGTGCAGGAGCTTTGCAGAATTGAAGTTTTGCGGCAGCCAAATTAGACGGCTCGTTCCCTCGGAGCCCTTCCTGCGCAAGTGCCTCTTTGTCAAGCTCTGCCACTCCCAACTCTTCTTCCATGATTTTTGTGATGATCTCCCAAGCTTCGGCAAGCAATTTGAGATAGCCTTCATCTAGAAAGGTCAAATCGCGGTGAAGTGGAACTTTTGCATTGTATTCGGTAATGAGCAGATCGAACAAGCACTTGATCTCTTCCCTGCCAGACTCAGTCGCTGCCTCAATTCGGGAGTTGGCTTCTACGAGCACCTCTTTCATGCCCTCTTCACGGGCGGCTTTTTTAAAGACTTCGATTTGGGTGAGTTGTTCATCGAGTCTTGTCTTTAAGTTCCTTGTTTCGACAATCTCCTCGCAATATTTTTGTGACTCCTCTTGTGCCTCAAATTTTTCCTCCTTCTCTTTGGACAATAATTTTTGTAGCTCCTTAACGCGGCAGACTAAGACATCTTTCTACTTTTGTAAGGAGTCCTTCTCTAAAGCCAAAGTGCCACTGCGTTGAAGTGCAGCATCCAGTTCCCTCTTATGTGAAGTCTAGGTGACTTACTACCTCAATTGTTTCCTCCACATTTTTCTTCGCCTCATCAAGTTGAGCCTTACATTCGAGTAGCTCAACATCTTGGTGTTTGATAATATCTTTGTCGTGAATGGCCTCTAACTTAAGGTGGTCGATTTCGTGCTGGCGCTCAATGGAAACTTCGGTGACTTTTTTCAGCTAAGTGAATGAACGTTTCATGTTGGACATACACATCGTTCATACACGCTAATGAGCTTTCTTTGGCACTGCCGAGAATGATGTGTATGGAAGGAAGAAACTTGAGCCCATCGAAGCAGATTTTCAGGAAAGTAGCTTTGAGTTCAATTAGTTTCTCTTCTGTGGTAGGATCTTGGGCAGGAATCAGGGGGATCTATTCAGATGCAACCAGTGGATTTTTGCGACGCTCACAAGATTGCCTTACGCTTGATGACCCAGAGTGTTAGTCGTGGGGAGCGGCAGCTTTGGAACCCTGGTGTGAAGATTTATCTCCGCTATGAGCAGGAGGGTTTGGTGGATCGCCTTGGCGTGGAGCATGTGTCTAAGACTTCCTTATGGACGAAGAAGAAGATTCTCAAGAATAATAATCTCTGTCCCATCCTTCATCTCTGTCTCAGCATCTTCTAGATTCGGAATCCTGACCTGAGCGGTAGTAAGTGGAAGAGCCGCGGAGACGATCGAAAGCATGCGAGTGAGACATTGCACCTATAAAAAAGCCAAATAGGAGCATATTAGGAGTTGTTATGTGAAGAGTTAATCACAAGTGGATGGTAGAGTGCAAGTGCTTGTGTGTGTCCTAGTGTTTTCCCCTAACAGACCGGTAACATTAGCTTTACTCATGGGAGTTTCTTCTCCTGTATTAGAAGGTCACATGCCTTCATTGCTTCTCGTGGGTGAGTTAAGCCCTTCAACGTCGAGATTAATGAAATTGTAATTTAATAAATCGTCCAGGAACGGAATGTCGGAGAGTCCCTTCAACCAGCTCTCCATTTGTTGAGAAGACGATTCTTTTTCAACTGGAGTTATGATGAATTTTGGGGTTGCCCGGGCCTTCCTTTTTTGTATCTTGTACGCCAAACTTTTTCCCCTCTTCGGGGGAGGTTGCGATTTGGCTAGTATGTGGCGCTTCAACTGCTGGCATTTTCCCAAGACCTATGTCTTCGTTTCTCAGCCCCACGTCTTGTGATTCCTTTATCTCTCCCTCCTCGGTGCCTTCTTAGGTCTCAACAGGAGGCATCGCGGGGTCGTTTATTTCTTCTCTTCTCTCGACGACAGTCTTCGGAATCGCTCTGCTTCTAGGGAGACCAATTCTGCTGCCCTCTTCTAACAGCCCAAATAACGAGAGCAACTCATCAGTGATGAGGATCTCGATGTCCTGATCCTCCAACGGAGTAGCGCGAATGGTTCGCGACAACCCTGGACTATCCGATGCCTTCATGTCGAGGGCAGACACTTGAAAGAGTTAAAGGTATTAGTATGATTAAGGAAGAAGCTATGACTTGAATCTTTGAACTAAAGGCAAAGGCAAAAATGGAACTTACATCCTTCTAACCATCTTCTGCAAATCCAGGAGGACACCATACGTAGAACCATTCATGTTTGAATAGGGAAAGCTTAATCCATGTGCCCGTTAAGACCTGACATCTGGGCAGGGGTTCCAAAAGGACATACGAAGGACTATCAGCCCGTCTTTTGAAATTATAAATATATCGGATGTCTTCGGAAGTTAGAGGGCAAAATAGGACGTTCATGAAGAGAAGGAAAGTGCCATGGATAAAGGCATAACTGTTAGGGTAAAGCTGAGTTGGAGCGATTCCCAAATATCTCAATATTTCCCGAATGAAAGAATTGAAGGGAGGCACGCATCTGGCCAAACACATGAACTTGTTACATGTGATATATCCGGTTGGGGGCAAGTGAGGTCTATCTTGCCTTGACAGAATGAGAACGTCCTCGAAAGGAATCCCATGGATAGAACTTAATCGATGAAGAGCGGCCTCACCGATTCTGGATGCTTGTGAGTCAACCGGATTGTTTAGAATGATGGCACCCTCAACGACATCCGGAGCTGGATCAATAACTTCTATAGGAAGAACCAGGCTATCGGGAAAAAGATTTGCTTGTGAGTCAGATGCCGCTACTTGTCCTATTTGCTGACTCGGTGCAGCTTTATCAGATAGGGTAGAAAAACTCGATCTCGCGGCTGATTCAGAAGACATTATGGCTGGTCGCTTCGTGTAACCTGGGGTATGTGTCAGCTATGCTCAACAGACAATCAATATTAGAAATAATAACATGTCCCCCTTGTCATTTGTGAACTAGTGCAGTGCAATATGAAATAAATGTAAGCAATTTGGAACTGAAGAAACAAAAGTAAAATGTCGAAGCTTGGAAGCTTCAACCAGAGAGACCGTCATCGTTGACAGTCTCAATCGATGTGAAAATTGATCGGCAATCGAAGCTTTAAGACCGGATGTTGACATTCTGAGTTATGAAGTCCGTTGTTCAAGTATATTTGGATTTTATACCAAGTTCATGTTAACCAGGCTAAAAATTTGTTTGTTCAAACTTAAGTCTGTTGGTCCAAGTATGCAAGTCGCGTTGTTCTTATTCATTTTATGTCCGGGCAAGGCAGTATGTAGTTAAATGTTTGAACAACTTAAGTTAAGATGGTCATTATAGTCAACACCGATCCCTGCCTTAGATGCCGATCCCTATGCCTTACTCTTGTAGTCGACCCTTATAATCAGACTCACTTGACAATACCAACCCCTTCTCATTAGCCTACATACCGATCCCTATGTTTTAACCTTCATTATCGATCCCTGAAATCCCTTCTAGCCTAGATGCCGATCCCTATACTTAACTTTTTAGGACAAACCCTACTTTTCAATTTCTATATCGATCCATGTAAATAAGCCTCTATACCAATCCCTCCAAATACCCTTATTTACACCGATCCCTACACCTAAATTACTAACACCAAGCCCACGCTTAGCTACCGATCCCTCAAGAAAACATATTCCCTACCGACCCTTCATATCTCTAATACTGACCTCTCTTTGGCTATCTCTCACTGATCCCTCACCTAACAACATCGCAATATCATGCCGATCCATCTCCTAATTTTCTCCCTTTTCTTCCTCTTTCTACTTCTCCTACTCCTTCGCGTACTCCTCCTCTCCCGCATGGCATAACCAGCCCCACTAGGTAATACATCTAACAGACACTCAAACGTGTCCAAGCTCGAGATTCACGACCCAACCACTCAAATGAGAAAGAGATTATACCTATTCGATTTGGATTGCAAGGCCGAAGCTTGGATTAGCAACGAATTGATGTTAATGGAGGTCGGAGTTATGGTCTTCCACTCGAATTCGAGTTAAAAGAGGGAGTTTTGTCTTGCTTTAGAGCGTTCGGCCAGGGAGAGAGCAATGGAAAAAGTTTTCAAGTGTTTGGAAGTTAAAGTAAAGAGAGGGAGAATGGGGGAGTTAGTTTTTAAATAGGCGACAAAAGAGAGGAGACGAACCGGTCACACCAAGTGACTTAGTCATAAGGATGAAAAGGGGTCGGCCATGGGGCTTGCCGACCACTATCCAAACAAGATAACTAAGGGATCGGCATACAAAATGCCGACCCCTCCAAAAATAATAATAATAATAGTAAAAGAATAAAAATATGCATGCATGATGATGTAATAAAAGAAGAAAAGGAAGAAGGAGGTGTGCATGAATGATGGATGTGAGTGAAACAGAAAGGGGAACATAAGACAATAGTAAATGTTTGGAAAACCTAAATGACAACCGATATCGTGAAGGTTAGGTTATGATGGAAGCATACAGAATAAAATACTTTGGAAAAGGCCAACGAACGTCTGAACACGTCCAGAAGTAAACAACAGGAACATGTGTATGAATGAGCATGGAAGGGATTTATGAATTCAACCTTTTGGAAGGTGAAATCAGAAGAAAACCTGAATATTTCATATGACCAATCTGTGCATTCTAATGGAACGAGACGTCAGACCTGTTCCATCAAAGGTTAATAAAGGAACAATGAACAACCAGGGACTTGGATAAGCTGGTTCTTGGGAACATGGGTTTTCTCCAATTCAAAGCACGTCATGTTTTTTACAAGACGTACTTTGGGGGGAAAGTGTTACCCGGTATCTTGACCCGGTTACATAGGGCTGATTACGAAGGTCAGACTCGACTGTTGATGGTAGGGATGGGTATGAGACGACATCCATATGACCGAAATATATTTTTCGAATAGTCGTGTCCAGCCTAGGGTAAATAGAGTCGATGGATAGACAATGTAGGATATTGGATTTATGTAATTTAGTTTGTTTGAAATAGGGGTCGGCATGGATAATTGGCCAAATTGGGTGAGACATATATGGATCGGCATAATATGGAGGGGTCGACATAAAGTGTTCGGGTCGGCGTAGTGTGTTTGGCACGACATAATATGGATGAAGCACAGATGTATTGGCATAGCATTTAGGAAACCAAAGGGTTCGGCATGGCATGTTTGGTTCAGCATAGCTACACTCCAGAGATATGGATTGGCACAGTGTAAATGGATCGACACATTGTGAATGGATCGGCACGAGTTGTGAAACCTAAGGGGTTGGCATAGCTCATTCGTAGGATATGGGTCGGTACAACACGGTTGGATCAGAGTTGCATGGTATATAAGAAAGGGATCGGCATACGTTGCAAGATCAGAAGGATTTGGCACAACACAGACCGAGTAAAGATTCCAACTAAAGTATTACAAGAACCATAGCTCCATACGTCCAAATGTCATGATACTTGAAGTATCATCATGTCACACCATTAAAGAGCTACCATAGAGATTACTAGCCCAAACTCAACCCATGGAGGGGTCGGTATCGACCCCTATCCATTAAGAGTTGGGCCTAGCACTCCTTATGGTGGGCCCATGTGATTAAGGGGGTCCAGATGCCGAAGTTTCAGTAAGACTAGGGGCTGCCTTGATTTATAAATACAGGGGCAGAGGGCCATTTTGAGGGACTTTTGGCTTGGAAGGAAACTCTGCCATTATTATAACCAATCTTCTTTTGTTCTATTCTGAGCTCTTGCTATTTCTTACTGATTGTAATTGTAATCACGTGAGTTGTGAAGCAATAAAGAGAATATTCAAAGTGGACGTAGGCAATCAACGCTGAACCACTATAAATCTTGTTGTTTTTTCTTTCTGCTACATTTTTCTTGATATTTAGTGTTATTCCTCTGTTTCCATTTAATTTCTTCATTTATTTCTACTTAAATCTATTCTCGGGTGTTTGTGGCCAATTTGGTTGCAAACAGTACTAACCCTTTGTTGCCCTTAGCAACCATGAGTAATACACCGCCTAACATTTGGAGAGCATTACGTACTAATCTCAATGGATGTATCGATATCCAATCTCGTTACATCTTCACTTGGAATATTTAAAATGGTATATTTATTTTCTTTGTGATAAATTTCTCATGGCTACAACACTTTGTAACTACTATCACAAACATACCATTTATGGATTTTCTATTAAATATACTTTTAATTAAATTAATTAATTAATACAACACATTATATGAAGTATACAATATAAAGAAAATACCTTTTATTTCAAATAAGATTGGTTATTGAGTTAGATGTATGTAAAAAATTACATAATTGCCCCTAGGTTGATAATATTACCTACATTGATTAATTATGTGTAGAGAGATTTTGAAAGGGTTAGTGGTATACCTAACGGGAAATTATGTAATTGTTACATATATCTAACTTTGCAGTCCATCTGGTTCATATCAACGGTGTTTGTTTTTCTTTTATATACTTTGTTATATTGTGATATAATTAATTAAGTAATTAATTTAAAGTACATAATAAGAAAATCCTTAAATAAAATGTTATGTGATTATAGTTGCAAATAGTTGCAATCATGAGTAACATATCACATAATAAAGTAAAGTATTATTTTAAATATTCTTGTCAAGCTGTTCTAGAAAGGATATCGATACATCCATTGAGATTGGAGTTTGTAACACTCTCCAAATGTTGAGGAGTTTATCACTCCTTGCTGTCAAGGGTACCAAGGAGTTATGTACTGATAGTTATTAACAACTATGGAATGACTTACTCGAGATTTCCTGTAGGCTAATAACAACTAGGCCAAACAAGAAATCTTAGGGTGACAATGTTACACAGCTCCCTCGCCTTGAGGATACTGTGGAACTTCAATTTGAATTCTCCACCTTGATTATAGTTAAATCATGGAATGACATCCTAGAATAACAACAGTTGGGTCCGAGTTGAAGCATTGGAAGTGAAACACTATTCCATCAAGAATTCATCTCCTTAGATGTATAAATTTAGTATCACAGTCAAATGTAGTCAACTCAAAGACAAAATCTCTGACCATAGTAGTACGGTTAATAATAAATGTTATTATCTAATTAGGGATTTTGTTTATGGTCATTATATTGGAATTCTGACCAAAAGCAAATTCTATATATTCAAAAGTGATATAGTGTTGACGAAGAGAATGAGTGTAAATGTTAACCCGCCTTTTGGCAAGGCAAGATACATGCGGATTTAACTCAAACGGTTGCTCGGTTATCGAGGTAGAAATACTAAGGGTTTGATTCGACTAGATGAATGGACAATTAATCACAGATAATAAACATGAATATGTAGCTGGGATTCGGCATAGTCAATGGACAAAAAGCACGGGATACTTGGAATATGGATTTCGACAAAAGTCGAGTTGCTTCGGGTTGCTTGGTGTTTGCTTCGAGTCACCTTTGGATTCACTTTGGGTTTTCAGGAGGTTTACTTCGAGTCAAGTAAGGGTTTTCTCCGGGTCAGCAAAGGAAAGGCCTCAGGTCGGCATATTTTCCTGGGTCGGTAATGACTTCGGGTCGGCATCTAGCATGTTACAGGTCGGCACTTGGGGAACTCCGAGTTGGCGTGTTCTACAGGGATCAGCATATGGTTGGAGGTAGCAACTGCTGAGGGATCGGCATGAGGAGCTTGACTTTGGGTCAGCGTATGCTCGTCTTCGGGTCGGCACTAGGATCTGGGATCGGCATGCATCTTGGAGGGATCGACACATGGAGGGGTCGGCATGCTTCGGGTCGGCATAGCTCTAACCCTAGGTCAGCATTGCAATGACTTCGGGTCGGCAAGCACTTGTAGATGGGATCGGCATGGTTGGAACTGCTTCGGGTCGGCATGAAGCAAGGGGTCGGCATCAGGATGGGATCGGCATATAGAGTGAGGGGTCGGCATTTGCACTAGCTCCAGGTCGGCATGCTTGATTCTTTGGGTCGGCTATGGGAAATTGGGACCGACAATTGGATTTTGGGGTTGGATATATTCTACTTCGAGTCATCAGGCATTTTGCTTCGGGTCAGCGATGGGATCGCTTTGGGTCAATACCCCGGTTACTTCGAGTTGGCATATTGAGGACTTGGGGTCGGCAATGATGAAGGATATGGACTTGACTATGGTTTGTTGGGCCCATATCAGTGAGGAAGCCCAGCAACAAGGATTTTGCCTATAAATACAATAGGCGTGGATTCAGAAAAGGGGATTCTCATTCTGTTTCTCTTCATCTTCCACCTAAAGGCAACTTTGCCACTTTTGTTTCAAAAATTCTGGATTGTAACTGTAATCAGATTTCAGTATAATAAAAAGGAAATTTATGGAGTGGACGTAGGCCGGAGATAGCCGAACCACTATAAATCTTGTCTTTTTTACTGCTTTCAATTTAATTTGGATTACTCTTCATATTATACTCTCTACATATACTCTATCTGTGATTTGTGAATTAACGCTTTCCTCTGCGATTCGGTGTTTGTGACCATTTTTGGCGCAAACAGTAAATAATTGTTGCTAAAAGGTACCGTATAAGAAAATGTAAAATTTGATTTTACTAAAAAGATTTGTATGAGATGAATTTGACCAAATTGTCACACCAACCACTAGGGTGATGAGTGAATGTTAATATTTGAATTATTCAAAATTATTCACTGACTGAATTCACACCTTTGAGTCACACAACCGTATTTCTGAATTCTCCAAAAATCCACAAAATCTAATTAGTTAATAAAATATTATAAATTAATTAATATTTGGGAAATATTAAATATTATTTAACTTATTTGATGTTCATGAGTTGTTTATGGTTACTTGAATGCATATATAAAAGTTATATGCGTGCATCGATATACGATATTGATATAACTTCAAATGGGTTTTAATAAAAGATAATTGCATAAAGGGATTTATGGAAATTTTATGCCATTTAATTGAAATTTTGGTCGGCCATATCATGTGGAGATAAAGGGGATTAGTGAGAGAAAATTAATGAATTAATTAGGGAAGTTTTACTAAAAAGAATGTGAATGTTTCGTTCATTCTATTAAAACAAATCCACTAATTCATTTCCTTCATTCACTTTCCTTTTCTCCCCTCCTCATCATCCATGGTCGAAAATACCATGAGAAAATCCAAAACTTTTCAACTCTAAATCAAAAGAAAACATCAAATAAAAATAAGTGGTTCATCCTTCTCTTGCAAAGCTGGGTGCTGACCTACTTAGATATGTGAGGAGAAATCTCAAATCAAGGTGTTAAAAAAGGAAAGACTTTTCATATTCAATTCTTCTATTTTATTTTATTCATTCATTGTGTTTGACCCTGAAATATTTTACATATATGTGTATATTGAATTGCCACTTGTTGAATTCATTTTAAAATCTCTTGTGCATTGTCATTCAATTGTAAAATCAATTTATATTTGATTTATTCTGTATTTTGATATTGTTTGTTGGATATAAAATTATCAGTTATTTAGATTTGATATATTGTAATATTTACATTTATTTCATAATCTAATTCATTTAAAGTTATGGATTTAATGTTTAAATTAATTAAGTTGTGCATCTATATATTCATATGCTTTAATTTTATGTTACCAAAATTGTAAAACAACATCAAATTATCTCCAATCAAGCATTCACTTACTTTGATATTATCTGGTTTTATTATATAGACATATCTTCATAATTCTAGATATGCATATATATTAAATATATATAAGTGGAAACAAAATATTATATATATATATATGTATATGTATATATCTTTGTGTGTGTATGTATGTGTCTATACACACACATGCCCGCGCACGCACTACACCATACTGCTCATTTTGGCGCACCCCAATGCAGAAAAATTACCACGGTTTTAAGCCATGGCAATTTTACCATGGTGTTGAGCCGTGGTAAAATAAACTACCATGGTTACTAGCCGTGGCAATATTGAGATGGCTATGGACCGTTCTAATATTACCAAAAAAAATTAAACACCCCCTCCCCTCATTCCATCTCCATAACCCTACCGCTTCTAAAAAAAGAACGCCAAAATTAGCCCGCCATGGATTCCGTGCCCTAATTTCACCCAACCAAAATTAGCAGTATTCACTCTTCTTCTCACTCAAATCGTGTATAATCTCACTTAACTGCTCTTCTAGGGGTTCGAGGTATTCTCACTTAATCGCATATATCCAATTTTTATTTATTTTCAGGTTTATATTTTGATTTTCCATCATTTGGTTAATGATTAATGATTTTGTATTAATTTTTACATGTATTTTTAGATTGTTCTTTTAGCAATAGGTAATTATTGATGGTCTAGTGCTATTGCTTGTTCATATGCACTTAGTTGCTTTGAAAATTGGTTACGCAATGCCCTATTGTTTTGTAAATTTGTTACGCACTTGCCTTGATTTGTTCATTTTCCTGTTGCTTAGATTTCGTTTGTCCCTCGTGTTTTATATTGTTGGCTGCTCTTTTGTAAAAGCAACTTCCCTTCTCTATGCGCAATTGAACACATTTACTTAGACCTAAGTGCAAACCTCCTCTTTATGAATAGTGCTCATTTTTGTTGCTTTGATTTTTGTATGCATTCATCGTTTCTCTGTTGAGTTTATTTTGTGCATTTGCCTCTGTAGCCTTAAAATTTTGTCACGCGCCATTCTTCTTGCCTTCATTTTGTATGTTTGCATTGTGTCTTGATTTTTTTCGTCCTTGTTGAATTCCACTGTTGGCTGCTACATATTTTTACACGTCCCTGTTACCTATTTGGACTTAAAAAAGTGAATAAACTAGAGGAAAAAACTTAAACTTTTAAACTGTTTGTCAGTAGGGTGGAACAAATTGTCGTTAGCAGCGTAAGCTGCTGCCGCAAGGCAACAGCGCAGTAGCACAAGCTACTTCTGCGTATTGTCTCCAGCCCCCGCTAAGTGAGCTGGCATCATTCATATTAAAAAAGAAGCAGCGGCTTGAGCTATTTATTATACTTTGTTAATTTTAAAATTACTTTAAACTTGTTCATTTAAACTCAATGTGTTCATATGATAGATTGGAAAAAACCACTTCTTAAATACTGAACTCATTTAAACTTTATATTAGTTTTCGAAGAGTATATTATCTACTTATCGGCGAAATAAAGGCTTCTATAAACATGTACAAAATATTGAACTTATATGAGAAACACTAAGCTTCAGTTTTGATACCATTTTATAAGTTTTAACATGAACCTAAAGTTGCAAAAAATATTGGATTTACTAGTGTATCATATATTTTGACCATTGAACATTGTTGCAGATTGTGTACTCATAAATATCCTGCAATTGAAAATTCGGAAATTATTAACCAAAAATGAACATATTATAATATCAATGTCATTTTCTACTCAATGTAAATATATGAACAAAGTCAATCTTTGATGCAAATGTCAGATTTCATATTTGAATTATGTATAGCTATAATCAAGTTATCATAAAATTAAGTGTATGAAATATCTTTAAATTATTAGTTATGTCTTAAAATGAAAACAACTTTTGATAAAAATGAAGTTTAAAATAGAAATTGAATTTCAAATAGATGTGAGTAGGACTTTTAGTTTGAGCAAAATTGGGTTCAAACTTGTTCATCCTAGTTAAAAATCGGACATTGATTGGTAATGAATTTGTTGTTTTTGGGTTGGGTTTTATAAATAAGAGGGTGATTTACATGTTTATTGGTTGGAGTGTTTTCTTAAATACGCATTGAAACACAACCTTCCTAAGATATAAAAAATGAACCAATTGCCATTAAATCCTCTCTTACAAAGAAGTCATTGGACAAGATCATTAATCTTGATAAACGCAAAAATTATTCAAGTGCCAATGTGCTATATTTTAAAGTGTGCATAAGTTATTGGTGTAATATTTCTTAGTAATATAGAAACTTAAAATAGTATATAGTATACATTACAAATTTAAAATAACAAACAGTGCTAGGAGGAACCTAAGTTGAAAATTGAGACATGACGGTATGCCTCATTTTACATAACAAGAAGAAGTCCTATCTTGGTATACTGAGCATTTTATAACTTTTAAAGCTTTCTTTTTTTTTGCTTGGTGTTGTTTACAAAATATATTCTTTTAAGAATTACATTTCCTTTTAAAAATGTTTTTGAATGATTTCAAATCTTTATAGCTTTGTTATGTAACTTCATAATTCTAAATTTTGACCATAATACTACTTCTCAGTTTGAAGTGTTACAGACCTAGATAGAGACCATTGACATGCTTCAACGGTCTAACTTATCCTGATAGACATGTGTAATTTATTATTCCCTTGTCTTATTTATCCTTAAGTATGAAGATTCATGTCCCCAGCCTCACCTATTCTTATCCCAAAATCGAAATGAACAGATCTATAATGGAAGTGACAAGTCTCTCTATTAACTTCCTCTGCTAATATCGCCTAATCCCCAATGGTTTTTTTCACTAGTTTGGTATGTTATGCATCTTTTCTTGCTTGGTTGATTGTTGATTTACGGTTTTATGATATATATATATATATATATATATGGGTTTTTATAACCAAATTGCTTGATTGATGTGCTAATTTGTGAGGATTTTGATTAAACCTCGGCTGAAGTATGATTTTTCTTCTGGTAGAAACTTGAAGGCCTACACAAAAAAAGTTGTACTCAAAATTTTCCTACCAAAGCTGATTTATTTATTCTACTCACTGGAATTAATTAGCCTTATTTGTTCTATTATACATTTTTTTTTTGATGATTCAACGTTTCTAAAGTCCTAAATGAATCATTAGGATTCTACTTTTATTTCATTTTTCTTCAGATAATCCAATTCAACTCTATTAAAGTACCTGTCTAATGTTTTCTGGCCCAAATAAAAAATAAGCTGATGCAAAAGGAACTTCATGCGTGCCAACTTTTAACCATCCTATGTTTTAGGTTCCACTTGTTATTTCAGTGAGATTTTGATTAGTATCATTTAGATTGGATATTGATTTTAGTTTGATTCATGTTTTCTTAATTTTGCTTGCATCACTAAAAGTCAAGTTAATCTTTGGATTTTTGACAATTTCAAACATTTATAGAAAAATGTCACTTTAAGGTAGAAAAATATCTCCTGTTGAAGTTAATATTCGTGTTTTTTGTGTGGCCATTGAATATTTTATATTTTAAAAAACTGGAATGAGTCCTCTTTAACGTGCAATTATGTATGTTTGTAGGTTGGATCTAATTTTTTGGTGCTTTGAAGTCAAAAAAGCTAGATAATGCTGCTAGAGATAATATACTGCCATAGGTATTTCTTCATTGCTTTATTCAACTATAATTTGTTGTAAAAACATAATAAGTTAACAATGTGTTGCATTTATTTGGGTTGTCATTTTGGAGCTACGTTGGATTTTTGAGTCTTTTGATCATATAATCATGGGAAGTGGTCGTAAAGATATTTATTGAGCAGACTGTGTTTTTGACTTCGTTTTACCCAAATTTCAGTTTGCATTATACTATTGGTCGAAATTTTGGTAATTTTTTCACCCCGCTGTCGTTGAATCATCATTAACGCTCAATTGTCATGGGGCATTTTTAAAACATTCACACAACTCTGATTAACAACATTGTCAAGAAGCCATTGCCAGCATCTCACGCAGTATTTCAGGCCTTCCACCTCTCAAAGTTTCTATTCCAGGTGAAAATACTACACCTTGGTTATTGACAACTTACCTCGATAAAGATTTGAGAATTTCAAGAGGTGACGGTGGGTTGTTTGTGCTTGCAAAATAAGGTAGCGCTTTGTTGGATTAGTTTTCTTGATAAAATCGGCATTTGCATATATATATATATATATATATATATTCTTTTATAATCATTTTTCTCCCATTTTGTTGGTAATTTGCATATTGGATATTGAATTATTGTAATGTGGTTGGTATGTGTTTAAATGGGTCACAATAATAACACTGTAGTTATTGTCTATGTTTTAAGTTATTTAAAAATTATATCCATCTTTTGTTGGCCCATTGCTGTTTGCAAATAGAAAGGTGTCTGCTCATTGTTTCGTGATATAGAAACCTGCATTTTGTGCATGTAACATGCTAGTAATTTGTTTATTTGAAACATCTATCATGGTTTGTACCATAAAGCTTTATTTATTTATTTATTATTTATTAAGCTGCCATTAGGCCAATAGTGAAATTTTTGTGTTTAGATAAAAAATTATTGAGAATTATTATGTTTTTTCGTTGGTAATTTTATGTTGACCTTTATATTTCCTATTTACTGTTTATACGTCTGTGCTTAATTAAGTTATATACAACGATGGAAATGTACATATGTTGATGTGAAAAGGAACCTATTTAACAAGTTTTAGGTGAATTCTAAATTTCTTTTTTTTAAGTAACTTAAGTTCCCAAATATTAAATTTTTCTTAAACAGATTTTTGCTTGAGAAATACTAACAATGTTGTTAAGCTTTGCACTCTGTAGGCATCGCCGGTCTTAGCATGGGTGCATTTAGAGTTATTATGGTAATATTAAATTTATCATTATTGTATCAATACTAATACTAAGCAATTAGTAACCATGACAGACTTATTAATGCTGTATGTTTTTTTTCTCAAATTTTGGTTTTCAGCACAGGTCTAAATCAACTAAGTTAGTTGATTATTATGAAATGGTATATATACTTGCCCAAAATTAATACGCTCACACTGACCTATTGTTGGATTTGGTGCATCAGCGGAGCGTGAAAGGGAAATTTCAAAAAAAGGTATCCTTTTTATTTATCATGCACTAGAACTTTTCGGTGTGTTATCTTGAATAATAAAGTTCATTACGTTATTTTACTAAATTATTTGCTTAAGTTATATTAGAGCATGGTGTTAGCTTAAAGGTTCTAAATTCAGAGCACCATCAGTTAGTAAATTAACTTTTAACTTTCATCTCATTGATTATAAATCCTTGAGAATAAGATGTTACCTTCTAAAGGTGTCCAATATATTGCTGTCATCATTAGATGCAAACAAGTTGATGTAGGGATAAGGATTTAGTTATAGTTCACTTGTACTCCTTCTCTTGTGAACTTCAAGCCCATCTCTCTTAATCCTCTAGTTCATTCGATTGTATAGTACTCTAGCTAGCATTCTTGGGTGCACACTTCTTTCGAGATGTGATTCATGCCTTTTAATGGATTTTACTACAAATTTGTAATGAAAAAGGAAGGTCGGAGTAGACTTTTATATTACCATGTTTTCGTCAACTCTCTATTGTTGTCTGCTAACGGTGAGCTAGGGACTTTGAACTAGAAGATTATAGATGATCCCACCTGAAATAGGAGTTCTATATACTTTAGCTGTAACACCCCTAATTTTAAATAACATTATTCAAGAGATTTAATTAGATAAATTAAATAGAATAATGTAAAGATTAAAGTGGTTAAGGGATTGAGATTTGTATAATTATATGGTAGCTGTTAGCGCCAAAATTGGTCACTAACACCCAAATCCAGATGTTTGCGCCAAAAATGGTCACAAACCCCAAGTATTGTGAAAGCACCAGCGTATGAATACAAATCAACAGTATTCACACACAAATCACAGATCTAAGCAAATAACAAGCAGCAATCAAGAAATAATGAACAGTGACGCGCAATTTATAGTGGTTCGGCTATCTCCGGCCTACGTCCACTTCAAAGTTTTTATCTTTTTATTGCTCGATGCTTAAAGATTACAATTTCGTGTGTTGTATTACAATTGATTTTCTGAGCTAAGTCTGAATCTAAGGCAGCAATGGTGATCTGGAGTAAATCTGGCAGAGTTTGGGCGCTCTTTAGCTCTCAAAATTGTCCGACCTTCTTTCTGAATGACCAGGGGCTCTATTTATAGGTGTAGGAGGCTGATATTTCGCCTAAATTGAGGGGAGACCAGTTCTGGCACGTGAGGGAGCCCACATGCCTGCTTTCTGGAAATCCGGGCCCACTTTGGGATCGATTCAACCCTTGGTTCGAATCGATCAAGAAATCATCCAATCGGGCTGAAATTTGGTGTGAACATTCTTCACCGTGTGCTCAAGCTTCTGTGAAAATTTTATGGCATTTGGACTTGTAGAACTCGAGTTATGGTCGATCCAAGTTGAAGATTTCCCTGCTCTTCGTCCTATGGATTCGTTCGAATCGATATGGTTCGAATCCATAGGTTCGAATCCATGCTTCTGCACGTGAAGACGGTGACGTAGCGCGCATTTCTCGCATCGAGCCGCTTTTTAATTCGGGTTGACAGGGTCGAATCCATGGTTTCGGTTGCTTTGACTTAATGGATTCGAGGCAGTGGATTCGAAGGCGTGTTTGTTCGAATCGATCTAGGTATAACACGGTTGATCGATTCGAAGCTGGACGTGAAGTGTGGTTTCGAAGTAACTTATGTGATGGAGTCGAAGGGCATTGATTGCATGGATTCAAAGTGGATGAAAGCCTGAAGGGTCCGAAGCGTTGGATTCGAACGTAACCCGTTTTAATGGATTCGAAGCTGGGAGAAACCGATGGATTCGAAGCAGGGAGAAACCGATGGATTCGAATCGACTAAGACCTCATCGATTCGAAGTAGATCACGTGAGCTTGATGTGTTGGATTCGAACGGAACTTGCTCTGATGGATACGAAGACGATGAAGTCAAAGGCTAAAGCACTTCCCATGGATTCGAAGCCATCAGGGGAACTTCGTTGGGGTCGAGTTTGATGGATTCGACCCTAGGGGATTCGAACCATAGGGAGACGAACTCAAGGCTATGTCCTTCACTTGCGTTGATGATATCTTGGGCGTATGAACCCGGATTGACTTGAAATCCGGAACGTTGGTTTTCCCGGCTTTGCTTGACATGTCTAATCAATTGTAGCCTGATCCGGACTCGGACAAAATTCATCGATATCCATGGTGAACCTGTGATGCACAATCGATGTTCATGACTAATAATCATTGATTTTCAGTTAATCTTTGGGTATCTCGGCTTTGCCAAAAGTTAGGATAACATTTTGCCCCCCAAAACATGCCTTTTGGTAAAAGGCGTGTTTTGATCAGTCTCAAGTTGAATGCAGTGAGTTCATGTTTTATTCAGAGTTTATAGCATTTTTAATCAAGTCCATGGCTGTTCAAAGCCGAATTGTTATCAATTTCTCCGAGTGGAAGTTAAGAATGAAATTCTACAGCCTCTTCGGACTGTCGATGGTCACTCCGGACCCTTGTCAAACCCATTCTAGATTTAGCGATTGAATAGAAAGATCCTATTGCACTCCGGCGTTGCTTTCTATCCCTTGCACTCTGGCCCCAGCTAGGGCGTATAGCGATGTCTTGGTCATTCTGGACCGATCTTAGCCTCTCTGGGCTCTTACTGGATCCCATCCTGTCACTCTCCGGTGAAAGGGAAACAACGATGAGTGAGCCGATCCTGTCGCTCTCCGGCGAAGCGGCTACACCCCCTGCACTCTGGTTCAGTGTTTCTGAACATTAAGCGATGTCATGACCTAAATCTTTAGGCCGATCATAGCCTCTCTGGGCTCTTGCTGGATCCCATCCTGTCGCTCTCCGGTGAAGGGGAAACAACGATGAGTGAGCCGATCCTGTCGCTCTCCGGCGAAGCGGCTACACCCCCTGCACTCTGGTTCAGTGTTTCTGAACATTAAGCGATGTCATGACCTAAATCTTAGGCCGATCACAGCCTCTCCGGGCACTTGCTGGATCCCATCCTGTCACTCTCTGGTAAAGGGGAAACAGCGTTTAAGTGAGTCAATCCTGTCGCTCTCCGGCGAAGCGACTCATTTCTTGCACTCCGGACCCCGTCTCTCCGGGTAAGGGTCATAAAGCGATCAATATCATATCAAGTTTCATTATTTGTCATTCAACTCTCTGGTTAAAGGGAAATTCATGTTTATTTACTGAATTCAAGTTCCAGTGTTCAATCTCAAACAAAGGAAAAAAACTAGATAATGCCTCTCCGGGCGGAGCGGTCTATTACCATCTCAGAGCATGCCTAGGGATCTCTCCGGTTCCCGTACATGAGTAAGTGAAATAGCCATTTTATTTTAAAATCAAATCTAAGGAAACTAAGTGACCAAAGCTCATATCCTGAACTTGGCCCTTGCCATCGTGATCAATTGATGACGAGTCGTGATCCCGATCCAGGATCATCCCTGTTAGGTTGAGGCGGTAGTTGTTCAGACCTTACCGCCGCCGTTCGCTCTCTGACATATTGTGGCAATCTACCGCTCCTGGCATGTTCTTCCACCTCATCTTTTAGGTGGCGGCATTCATCGGTAGTGTGCCTATCCAGCTCATGGAATAGGCAGTATATTCCAGTTCTGCGTTCCCGCTCCGTGGGATCTCTCTTGGGTGGTTTTCGATAGGGGAGTTGCCCCCGAGTTTCAGCGTAAATCCTTTCTAGGCTTGCCGTCAAATCTGTGTATTGCCTGAATCTAGGCTCTCGTAATTTCTTCCGTTTATCAGGACCATCATGTGCGTCATCCTGCTTTCTCTTTCCTTTGTCTGCCCTGGACTGTTCCCTAGCGGTTCCTTCGCCTTGTGCAACATTTATCTCCTGCCTCTCGGCTCGTGATTCCTCTAATCGAATGAATTTTTCAGCTTTATGGAAAAACTCTCCAAGATCTTGCGGTGGATCTTTAGTCAAAGAGTCTTTGAATTCGGTGCCTTCCCCAACTCCTGCCACTACCGCCATCAGAATCATTGATGAATCCGGGTGATCTACGGAAGCCACCGTTGCATTGAATCGTAGTAGAAAATCTTTTATGGACTCTCCGGTCCTTTGCTTTATTGAAGCTAGAGTCATCACACTCTTGGGCCGCGTTACGTGGACCCTGAACTGTCTCATGAAGCGATCCACAAGGTCGCCCCATGTTCTGATTGATCCAGTCTCTAGCTGTCTAAACCAAAGCGCAGCCAAATCTGATAAGAATAAGGGGAAACATCGTGCCATTACCTCCTCGGATGCTCCCAGTACTTCCATGTGTCTGATATATCTAGTGATATGCATGGTCGGGTCTGACTTTCCGTCATAAGGATCCAGCATTGGTAGTTTGAACTTTGGAGGGTTCCTTGCATTTCGGATATTCGGAGCGAACGGACTTCGACTAACCTCTTCCAATCCTCCGCCTGACAATCCCCCTCTCATGATCCGTCTCACTAGGCCAATCATTCTTTCATCTCCATCCAGGGGTTGCCCCCTTGTCATGTCTCTGTCTTGCCCTCCGAGCCTTGTAGGGAATTCTGGTACGTACTCTTCGGGTGGCTCGTTAGCATTTGTGTTGGCCCTAGCCGGTTGAGCTCCTTCCAAAGGTCCTTCTGCGTTGGTTCCTACAGGCCTGCCCCCAAGCCCTTGTTGATTGCCTTCTGGTTCTGTATTCTGTTCTCCGTTGGGTTCCATAGCCCTAGCTCCTTGTTCCACATTCACAGCCGCTGTAGCTGGTCCAAGGTTCTGTGTCCCTGCAGCTCTCATCTGCTCGAAGAAATTCTGCAGCATCTCTTGTTGGCTTTTCATCATTCTTTCCTGCATTAGGTTATTCATAGCCTCCATCTCATCTCTAGTAATGTAGATCGAAGCTTGTCCTTCTTCAGCGCCAGAGGATGCCTCTTGACTTCCTCCCTGTTGGCTCCTCTCAGCTCTTTGTCTTGTTTGTCAAGTCATTGTAGAGTCAAATCTGAATCCTTAAAATTCCAAATCTAAACTTTGAATCCGGTGTAGCGGGTGCTAGTTCTTCTCAGTGAAAGCACCAAAGTGTTTGCGCCAAAAATGATCACAAACCCCAAGTATTGTGAAAGCACCAGCGTATGAATACAAATCAACAGTATTCACACACAAATCACAGATCTAAGCAAATAACACCAGATAAAAGCACCAAATCACAGTCACATGCCAAAGATAGAGTGTATGTAGAGAGTATAAATATGAAGAACAGTAAAAATTAAAAAGAAAGCAGTAATAACAAAGGATTTATAGTGGTTCGGTTGACTGCGGCCTACGTCCACTCCAGAAATTTCCTTTTTATTGATATCAGAATCAATTACAGTTACAATCCAGAGTTTTTAAAACAATAATGGCAGAGCAGCATTGATGAAGAAGAAGAAGAAAGGAAATAGAATGAAGATCCCTTTTTCTGAACCCCCACATGCTGTATTTATAGGCAAACCCTGAGTTACTGGGTTTCCTGAGTGGTCCAGGCCCATCAAGGCAACAGCCGATCCAAAACCCATCACTACAACCGATCCAAAACCCATCACTACAGCCGATCCAAAACCCATCACTACAACCGATCCAAAACAGAGTTTGGTTTCGACACCATCACTTCTTTACTTAGGAAATGCTTTTGAAAGAGTGCTTTCGACTTAAATGTTTTATGACCCTTTTGCTTTGTTGAAGGTAGAACCCAAAGGTTTCGAAGAAGATAGTTTTAAATGGTTTTGAAAGGTTTTCCACATGTTTTACTTGAACCCAAATGGTTTCGAAAGTTTGACGTTTTAATTCTTTCGAAAGGTTTTAATGAAGGTTTCGAATGGGTGGTTCCCAAATGGTTTCGATAGGTTTAAAAGGAATGTTTCCAATGTTTTCGAAAGGCAATGCTTAATTGTTTTAAAGATAGGGTGTCTAAGGTTTTATAGCTTTCGAAGGAAAGGTTTTTCAATGGTTTCGAAAGGTTTAAATGAATGGTTTCGAAAGGACCGTTTTGGCCTTTCGGCCTAGATTATAAAGGGTTTACTTAGTTTCGAAAGGAATACTTTCAATGGGATCGAAAGGGGTACTTTCAAAGGTTTATAATGTTTTCATCAACAAAGATTTGTGTAAAGTATATTTATAACATGGCAAGGTGATTTGAGTAAAGCATAGAATTTATTTTCCTTGTTTAAATTATGATTTAAAGGTTTAAATCAATTTGAAAAGAAAAGGTTTTCAAGGAAAATTTAAGGGAAGATTACCCTAAGTAAAATGACTCAAATATTTGTATACCAGATGGGACTGGTAAAAGGTCGCGCCCTATACATTAGCTATTAACCCCTAGCTAATTCGGTCCAAAATTCCAGTGTGTAGGGCTTTGTCACAGGTAAGACTAAAATGATGTTACACACAGAAAGGATTATATTTGTACAGCGGTAGGATATTGGTGAGCCCGCAAAACCATTAGGATCAGTTAATTTGGAGAAAGTAAGTTAGGGACAGACTGTCTGAAAGAAGAGTATCTAACAAATGTTAGATTATTCGCTTATATTATCTAGTAGGCCCGAGTCAGCCAAAGGTTAGTAGTTAGCCAAACAAAACTATAGCGTTTGGACATATAGTTCATTTGTTACCTGCTATGTATGTTTACATGATAATGCTTTATAGTTTTAACTAGTTTTGGTTAGAGAATTATGATTTGCAATAGATATGTTTTAAAAAGGATTAATGTGGGGAAGCATGTTCCGCTAAGCGGCGTGGTCTCATTTAATATCAAATTACTGAGATGTATAGTATTACTCACACCAAGCTTTATGTCTGACTTGAAGTTTATGTTTTTCCCTTAAACTCTCGGGTGCTCAAAATTGATTTGAGTATGTTGAGGGTCGAGGATTTATAGGTTTTAGTAAATGGATGAATAAAGCTTCTGAAGATGAGCAGGAAGCTGAAGTTAGCTATTTAGGAGTTGTTCAGTTTGTTTTATTCCAGTGTGTTGTATTAAGTCAGTTATGACTATTTAGTACTCTGGTCATCCAAGGGGGCATCTTCATATGTCGCTCTTGGCGTATTTTATAATAATTATATTTGATCTGAACCTGGGAAACATTTGGGATTATGTAACTTGGATATGGAATGTTATTTTGAAATGTAATCAGAAAAATGTTTTAATCTGTGATGATTTTTATTTCATATTCAAGTGCTTTTGATATTATGGATACCATTAACATTACCGTATTTGGTCACCGGAAGTTAATACGATGGATGACTGCAGCATCTGTAGTGCTTAGCTTCGGGCGTCAAGACAGGGGATGTTGCAACTTGGTATCAAAGCATAGGTTTATGAAAAAATTTAAACTAAAATGATTTTTGAAAACATAATCCTAAGGAGTTAGAGATGAGATCGGGGTACGGGATAACGCTATAATAACGTACTTGTATTTGCTACATATATATATATATATATAAGTATACGCTATATCTTTATTCTTCTATCTCTCTTAGGCTATTCTTCTGTATCTCACGAGGCTTGTATACAGATATGGATGCTAGAAGTGGAAGAGTGAATCTTGGGGGAAGCACCACAACAAATGGAAATGCCAAACCAAATACCAGGAGAAACCCAGGTCAGGCACAAGCTAAAAATGTGGGTGCTAGAGTCCCGCAAGTTGACATGGGAGCTATGTATTAGTTCTTTGTCAACATGATGCATGCAGGTGTTGCTGGTTAAGTAGTTGGAGGAGGAGTTTAGGAAGCTCCAGTGGTCAACAACTATGCTATTTTGAGTAGAGACTAAGTTAGGCTTGGAGAAAAGCCATTTATTGGAACTGAAGATGCTATTGAGATGGAGAAGTGGTTGCTGCATTGTGAGAGGATCTTTGTAGACTTGGGGCTCAATGATGAGCATAAGAGAAGACTTGCATCGAGACAGCTTCAGGGAGCAGCTTTATTCTGGTGGAATAGTGTGACAGTTGGAGTGAATGAAGAAACAATGACATTAGCTGAGTTTAAGAGGAGGTTCAAGAGAGGTTCATGTCTTTGATGGCAAAGTCTACCTTGATCAGAAAGTTTACTGAGTTGGAACATGGGGAGATGAATGCATTGGAGTATGCTAGGAGGTTTGAGGAGTTGGCTCAGTATGGGTATGCCATTGTGGATACTGTGATTAAGAGGAACGAGAAGTTCATAAGGGGGTTGAAGCCTGAGCTGGTAAAGGCTACATTACCTCATATTAGGGATCCTTGTGATGTCGTAGTTGAGATGACTTCAAGACATGAAGAAATGCTTACTTTTTGGAGAAGAATAAGGCAAAGGAGGTCCAGGTGGGGTAGAGTCTGAAATTTTGTATGGATCGTGTAATATGGAACAGTGTAAAACAAGTAGTGCGGAAGTATAAAACTGAAGAATGATAATAGAGTAAAGTAAAGTAAATAAAAAACAAGCACACCAGAGATTTTTATACTAGTTCGAACTTCTCGTTCTACGTCCAGTCCCAGACTACTTTCTGGAATTTCACTAACAACAATCCTCACTTAACCGGGAGGAACAGGTTTACAACACCTGAACAACAGAACAAGATTTCGATGCCTCAACAGCCGAAGAGGACTTCACTCGCCTGAACAGCAGAACGGTACTTCAACTTATACAGAGAGTATTTGACATAGTGTGTTCTTGATAACACGGATTTGTCTCTTGATAGTACAACCTTCCTATAATCTTCTCCTTTTGATATATATATATATATATATGTGTGTGTGTGTGTGTGTATGTGAAGAATATGGAAGTAAATGAATGATTTTGTATGAACTTGAATGCACAAGAGTGTGTTAGAATCAAAGTAGATTAAGAATAGAAAGAGTTAGATCGATTAGGTGAATAAAACTGATGATTCTAACATGTTTATATAGATTATAAAAAGGTGCAATTGTTCGTGAATATTTATCATGAAAGTATATGGTCATACCTGTTGATTAAAAGTCGTATCTCTTTATGGAAGAGAAATGTCTGTTCAGAAATATAGCCGTTATAGGAATTCAGACGTCTGAAAAATAGAATTCAGACTTCTAAAATCATTCACGTGCAAATCAGAAAGCAAATAGGTCATTTTTGACCTGATTCAGACGTCTGAATATTTTCATTCAGACGTCTGAATATTTTCATTCAGACGTCTGAATATTATGAAACAATATTCAGTTTTCAGCATTCAGACGTCTGAATGACATTATTCAAACGTCTGAATTTAGCCTGTAACAAAAAATTATCATAGCTCAAATGGTTAGAGCACTTGCCTTCTAAACTAGTGACCCGGGTTCGAGTCCCGCTCCATGCAATTTTTGAAAACTTGATTTTTCATTTAAAATATGAATGTATAAGTGTGTATATCATTTTGGGAAGATTTTAACATTTGTAAACTCTAGACACTACACTGTATGACTAATAATACTGTTTGTCACCTTCGTCTTGTCTCTATCGTATATATCTCTTCTTGTATCTCCATATACATTCTTTCATACTTTTGTACTGTGTATCTTCATTTTGAACGTATTTGATTATCTCTTTTTGATGCTCATGTACCTGCAAATTAGCTTAGAGATTCTTTGACATAATTGTATAGTTGTTGTCATTAAAATCCAACAATTGAGGTTCTAACATTCTCCCTCTTTTTGATGATGACAACTATACAATTTTAAAAAATATTCATTCTATATAAAAAATAATATTAATATGTTTAAAGCTCCCCCTAAGTATAACATCTCCCCCTAAGTATAATATCTCCCTTTATTAATATGCATATGAATTTCTCCCCCTTTGTCATTATCAAAAAGAATGAGGGAATATAATAAATTATATAAAATATCTTGTAAATAACAGATAAACTCATTAGTAGTTATGAAGGAAAATTAAAATAGATTTTACCATATTTGCTGAAGTCCATATTTCATTGTAAGCACGTAATTCTATTAAACGTATGGAACATTCTTTAAAATTCCAAAATCTATCATTTTCCTTTTGTTTCTCTGAGTACCTGCAAAAAATAATAATCATTTTCGGTACCCACTTATTATGTTAGGGTCCGGGGGGTTAGGTCTTAGGAAACCATACCCATTTGGTTGTGGTTGAACCTTTATAAATATAATTTTCATTATTAACTACCATATCAAAATAATCATCAATGTATTTTTCTCTATTTTTCCAATTAATAGGAACCCAAATACTTAGATAATTTTTATTCATATTTCTATTCAATGATTTTGTACTTCTAGAGAAATTATAAACATTATTGGTCATAGCAGTATTTGAATTTCTATAAAAATTGGATTTAGACTTTACTCGAAATTTAGTACTAGCACTGACATTTTTACTATACATGAAAGCATATCTAGTGTTATTTCTACAATTAATTTTATTATATCCTAAACCACTTTTATCATGTAACGGTCTAGAACTAGATAAAATCATGTTTAAATCATTTTGACCTTTATTAAATTTTGTGACTTCAGTGTTAAGTTTATCAAATTTAGCTTTAAAGTCACAATTATTATTTTCAAAAGAAATATTACTATTATTTAAAATATCAATTTTCTCATTTAATTCAGTATTCTCGTTTTTTAACGTACAGTTTTCATTTTTGAGAAGGAAATTTTGAGATTCTGAATTATCTAAAGAGGATTGTAATAAATCATTTTGTCTTTTCAAATCAAAAATTTCTTTTGAAAGTTTTTCTCTCTCTTTCACAAATATGGTGTTTTGTTCATTTAGAAAATCTGTAAGAGCCTCAAAATTATTCTTTAAAACACCAAGTTTATTTTCTAAATCTAACTTCTCATTTTTCAATTTCTCATTTTCAAGTTCAACAGATTTCATCTTTTATAAAATAATAAATTAAGCTTTGAAATCTTATTACTTACACTAACTAATTCATTATTATCTTTCACCAAAATTTGTAAATCAGAAAGTACCTTTTTGTGGTCTTCACTGGTGGCTTTGACAGGGATTTACCCTGATGTATTTCGACTGGATCATTTTCTGACCATTATTCTATGATGTTGCCAAATGAAAGTTTGTATGGATCGTGTAATATGGAACAGTGTAAAACAAGCAGTGCGGAAGTATAAAACTGAAGACTGATAATAGAGTAAAGTAAATAAAATAAAAAACAAGCACACCAGAGTTTTTATACCGGTTCGAACATCCCATTCTACGTCCAGTCCCAGACTCCTTTCTGGAATTTCACTAACAACAATCCTCACTTAACCCGGAGGAACAGGTTTACAACACCTGAACAATAGAACAAGATTTCGATGCCTCAACAGCCGAAGAGGACTTCACTCGCCTGAACAGCAGAACAGGACTTCAACTTATACAGAGAGTATTTGACACAGTGTGTTCTTGATAACACGGATTTGTCTCTTGATAGTACAACCTTCCTATAATCTTCTCCTTTTGATATATATGTGTGTATGTGAAGAATATGGAAGTAAATGAATGATTTTGTATGAACTTGAATGCACAAGAGTGTGTTAGAATCAAAGTAGATTAAGAATAGAAAGAGTTAGATCGATTAGGTGAATAAAACTGATGATTCTAACATGTTTATATAGATTATAAAAAGGTGCAATTGTTCGTGAATAGTTATCATGAAAGTATATGGTCATACCTGTTGATTAAAAGTCGTATCTCTTTATGGAAGAGAAATGTCTGTTCAGAAATATAGCCGTTATAGGAATTCAGACGTCTGAAAAATAGAATTCAGACTTCTGAAATCGTTCACGTGCAAATCAGAAAGCAAATAGGTCATTTTTGACCTGATTCAGACGTCTGAATATTTTCATTCAGACGTCTGAATATTGTGAAACAATATTCAGGTTTCAGCATTCAGACGTCTGAATGACATTTTTCAAACGTCTGAATTTAGCCTGTAACAAAAAATTATCATAGC
Source organism: Allium fistulosum (assembly GCA_030737815.1). NCBI lineage: Eukaryota > Viridiplantae > Streptophyta > Magnoliopsida > Asparagales > Amaryllidaceae > Allium > Allium fistulosum. The sequence goes on from CM060904.1 coordinate 363,460,418, forward strand.
TCAAATGGTTAGAGCACTTGCCTTCTGAACTAGTGACCCAGGTTTGAGTCCCGCTCCATTCAATTTTTGAAAACTTGATTTTTCATTTAAAATATGAATGTATAAGTGTGTATATCATTTTGAGAAGATTTTAACATTTGTAAACTCTAGACACTACACTCTATGACTAATAATACTTTGTTTGTCACCTTCGTCTTGTCTCTATCGTATATATCTCTTCTTGTATCTCCATATACATTCTATCATACTTTTGTACTGTGTATCTTTATTTTGAACGTATTTGATTATCTCTTTTTGATGCTCATGTACCTACAAATTAGCTTAGAGATTCTTTGACATAATTGTATAGTTGTTGTCATTAAAATCCAACAATTGAGGTTCTAACATAGTCAGAAAAGGAAGTTCTTCCATAAAAAAGAAGCTCAAAAAGGTGGAGCCATGAAGAAAGGAAAATCGGAGGTTGTTTTCTTCAAGTGCGATAAGAAGGGACATTTACTAATGAATGCCGTACTAGAAAGGCGAAGGAAGTGATCGGGAAGAAGAATATTAGATGCTTCAACTTTGATCAGATTGGTCACTATAAGAACTAGTACAAAGAGCTTGCTAAGGATGAAAGGGGCAAAGTATTTGCATTGGAACCTGCTACATCGAGACCAACAGCGCAGGAGAAAGGGAAGGCAGTGTTGGGAGGTATGCTTCAGATTCATGGTATGTCTGTTAGCATTCTGTTTGATACTGGTGCATCACATTCTTTTATATCTCGTTGATTGGTAGATAAGCTTAACCTAGAACCCTCGTATTTAGTTACTTCCTTAAGGGTTGCAAATCCGATAGGAGGGTATGCGAAACTTGGGATGAAGTGTGACCACTTAGGGTTTGATTTTTTAGGTCATACCTTCGTTTGCAGTTTGCATGTATTTGACTTCGTAGGGTTCGGAATTATTTTGGGTATGGATTGGTTAAGTAAGTATGATGCTAGGATATTTTTCCATGATAGGAAAATATCACTTAGACACCATGACAGTAGTGATCAGATTGTATATGCCGTAGAAAACCCTAGTTGTGAGGTGAATTCTTTGTTGGATGTTGTGGAGTTAGAGGACGAGTTGAATCGAGTTTTCATGGTTAAAGAATTCGCGGATGTCTTCAAGCCGGTAGTAGGATTTCCACCGAAACGAGCCATTGAGTGTCGGATTGATTTGGTACCTGGAGCAAAACTGGTGAGTAGGCCACCAAGTAGGATGACACCTACAGATATGAGGGAGTTGAAGGTGCAGTTGGTAGATTTGGAAGGCAATTAGACCTAGTAGTTCACCTTGGGGAGCAGCCACAGTGTTTACCAAGAAGTCAGACAGATCATTGAGGTTATTTATCGATTATCCTAAGTTGAATGAGAAGACGATAAAGAATTGATATATGTTACCTAGAATTGACGATTTGTTCGATCAGTTGAGTGGAGCCAAGATATTTTCTCAGTTGTATTTAGCAACAGGTTTCCATCAGCTTAGAGTAGCAGAGGATAGTATTCCTTTGACGGCGTTTAGAACTAGATATGGATCATACCAATGGTTAGTGATGTTGTTCACTAACTAATGCGCCAGCATTCTTTGTGGATTTGATGAACCGAATTTTCGAGAGCTCTTGGATAGGTTCATGTTGGTTTTCATAGATGATATTTTGATATACTCTAAGGATGAAAGGGAGCATGAAGTTCATCTTAGATTGGTGCTTGAGACGCTAAGACAGCACCAGCCGAAGGCGAAGTTTTCAAAGTGTCATTTCTGGAAGAAGGAAGTGAAGTTCCTTGGTCATGTAGTCTCAGAGAAAGGGTTGTCTATAGATCCGACTAAGATTGAAGTGGTGAATAATTGGAAGAGACCCGAGACAATGACTGAGATAAAAAGTTTTCTGGGATTAGCTAGTTACTATCAGAGATTCATTAAGGATTTTTCGAGGATAGCAGCACCGATGACTAAGCTAACTCGAAAAGATGTGAAGTTCGTTTGGACCGATAAGTGTGAGGAAGCATTCCAGAGCTTGAAACACTTATTGACCCATGCACTTGTATTAGTTGTTTCGGAGGGGAATCAAGATTTTGTAGTACATACAGATGCGTGTGGAACTGGGTTAGGAGCTGTGTTAATGCAGAGAGGTAAAATGATTGCATATCCTTCTCGATAGTTTAGACCACACGAGGTTAGATATCCAATGCATGATTTGGAGTTGGCTGCGATAATTTTTTCATTGAAGGTGTGAAGACATTACCTTTTGGGAGAGAGGTTTGAGTTATATATGGATCACAAGTCATTGAAGTATTTGTTCTCTCAGAAGGAGCTAAACATGAGACAACAAAGATGGTTAGAGTTTATTGCTGCTTATGACTTTGGAATTGAGTACACACCACGGAAAGGTAATAAGGTTGCGGATGCGCTTAGCAGAAAGAATCAAAATGCAGTGTTAGCGATGATAACCGAGCGAAAGGATTTGGAAGCGTTGATGACATGTAGAGTGTAATGGAGATCTGAGGCTGGATCTAGTGGAGAATCTGTTGTTTTGTCATATTTAGAAATTCGACCGGTTATGATTGAAAAGGTTGCTTCTAAACAGATGGAGGATCCATTATTGGTTGAACGGATCAAGAAGTTAAGGGATGGAACGGAGAGCGATGACTTAAAGGATTGTAGTCTTGACCAGAATGGGTGGTTGAGAAAGAAAGGGAGGTTATGTGTTCCAAATGTGGGAGACATAAGGAAGGAAGTTTTGGAGGAATGCTATCATTCAAAGTTCACTATTCATCCGGGAGGAACTAAGGTGTATCAGGATATAAGGAGGAGTTTCTTCTGGGAAGGAATGAAGATGGATGTAGGCTTATGGGTGAAGCAGTGTCTGAACCGCCAATAGGTAAAAGCCGAACACCAGAAGCCAAGTGGGTTGCTTCAGCCATTAGATGTTCCGGTATAGAAATAGGATTCTATTTCTATGGATTTCATAGACGGGTTGTCAAAATCTAATAGAGGAAATGAAAGTATATGGGTCAAAGTGGATAGATTAACCAAGTGTGTCCATTTCATTCTAGTTATGTCAACTAGGATGACACCTGTTTTGGCTAAGTTATTTATGAAGAATATAGTTAGATTTCATGGAATTCCTAGTAGTATAGTAAGCGATAGAGATTCCTTATTCACTAGCGAGTCTTGAAGAGTCTACAAAAAAATTTAGGAACCAAGCTCAAGATGAGTACCGGTTACCATCCACAGACTGATGGGAAAACAGAAAGAGTTAACAAAGTCTTGGAGGGTTTGTTAAGAGCTTGTGTGTTAGATTTTGGGGGATCATGGGAAGACCATCTACACTTAGTTGAGTTTTCGTATAACAATAGTTATCAGGCTAGTATAGGGATGGCACCGTTTGAAGCTTTGTATGGAAGGCTATGCAAATCTCCCGTTTGTTGGTTAGAGATTGGGGATAGAGTGGTTCTTGGTCCAGATTTGGTTAGAGAAGCTGCAGAAAAGATTGATTTAATTCAAGCTAGGACAAAGGATGCTCAATCTAGGTAGAAGAGTTACGCAGATAGAAGATGGAAAGACTTGGAGTTCTCTGTTAAAGATCATGTTTTCATTAAGGTATCACTAATGAAGGGTGTGATTAGATTCGGGAAATCAGGAAAGTTGACACAGAGATTCGTAGGACCATTACCTATTATAGAAAGGATCGGGAAACTCACATATAGAGTAGAGTTACCGAATAGTTTGGCAGGTGTGCACGATGTTTTTCATGTTTCTCATATAAGGAAGTGTGTTAAAGATCTGGAGTCTACTATAGCATGGACTATGTTAGAGGACTTAGTAGTAGAACCAGACTTGACTACAGTTAGAAAGCTAGTTCGGATAGTTGCAAAAGATGAGAAGAGGCTTAGGAACAAGACAATTGGATTAGTTAACGTCCAGTGGAGCGACGATGAGAGAGATTGTACTTGGAAGACTGAGAGCAGGATTAGAGATGCTTATCATGATTTGTTTGATGGTATGTTTCACCTTTTTGACTGATTTGTTGGGTACCTTATCGTAATTTCGAGGATGAAATTCTTTAAGGAGGGGAGTCTGTAACACCCCATATTTTTAGTAACATCGTTAGGAACATTTAATTAGGTAAATTAAATGAAATAATGTAAAATGGTTAATGGGTTGAGATTTATGATTAGTAAGGGTAGCCGTGCCATATACAAATGAACTAAGGAATTAAAATGTTAAGGCAAATAGATAAGGGGCAATATAGGAATAAGACACATCCTTATACCCTAAACCCATAACCCCATTGTTCACATGTTCATTTCTATTTTCACAAAAGAAAAACAAACTTGAGGTCGACCACCATTAAGGGAAGAAAAGAGAAGATAAACTAGATTTCAAAGGAAAAGCTTGAGCAACTTAATCAAGATCAAATCTCAAATCCTTAATCTCAAAGCTAAGGTGAGTAGTGACTACATCTCATGTTTTCTAATTATTTTTGGTTTTACGTTAAACCTGATTTATCTTACAAAGTTTAGACATTTTTTGGAATGATAAAATGTTTATTTATGCTTGTTGATGATTTATGCTTATTCATATAGCTTTTATGATATGTTTTGATGTGAAAACCCTATTAAATGACACCCAAATACCTTACGATTTTAGATTTAGATCATAAATAATATTTTAGAGATGGGTTTCAATTTTCATAATTTTCTGAATTAATGTGGATTTAATATTAATTTTCTAGTGAGGATATTAATTATTTGGGTTTAAAAATTATTTACGGTTAAATAATATATGTTTTGGGTCTAAAATTATTATATGTTAGAAAATATATTTAAAATGATTTTCTGGAATTTTCGTAGAATTTTCCTAAGTGTTTTAATAGATATATAAAATTATTTAAGGTATGGGACTTAAATGTTTTATATATTTATAAAAGGAGAAGTAGTATTTTGTAAATTATTCAAATTGTTTAATTCTGAAATTTTGGTAGTTCTTTTAGAAAAGAAAATTAGCAACCAATAATATTTTGACAAACAAGGCTGGTTAGTTTGAAAGAATTTCTTTTTAAAGTTAAAATCAGTTTTTACATGCTTTCAGCCTGTTTCGCCACTTTCGGCACCTTGGTTCTGACCTAGTAGTTCCACCTCCATCACCATCGAAACTAATGTGCATGATATCAATGCTCGGTATGTAGCGAATTGGACAAAGGCTGGAGGAACTAGATCGAAACATGGGGTTCCGATGGGGTTGAAGCGTTACTTTGTTTTGAAATGAAAATGTGCCTGTTTTGCTTTCGAAAGGAATGTTTTCAACTTGGTTAACTTTCGACTGAATCAAATTTTTTAAAGGAAAGGTTTCGAAATGGGTTGCACCTTTGTTTTAAGGAAATGCTTTCGAAGGGGTCGAAACCCCTTTTGCTGCCGCTTTCTACCTTTCGAAGCGATGCCTTCGAAAGGGTTATTTTTTTATAAAATCCAAGCCGCTTCTCCGATGCTTTCGAAGGGTTGGTTTCGACACCATCACTTCTTTACTTAGGAAATGCTTTCGAAAGAGTGCTTTCGACTTAAAAGTTTTATGACCATCTTGCTCTGTTGAAGGTAGAACCCAAAGGTTTCAAAGAAGATAGTTTTAAATGGTTTCGAAAGGTTTTCCACATGTTTTACTTGAACCCAAATGGTTTCGAAAGGTTCGATGTTTTAATGCTTTTGAAAGGTTTTAATGAAGGTTTCGAAGGGGTGGTTCCCCAATGGTTTCGAAAGGTTTAATAGGAAGGTTTCCATTGTTTTCGAAAGGCAATGCTTAAGTGTTTTAAATATAGGATGTTTAAGGTTTTATAGCTTTCGAAGGAAAGGTTTTTCAATGGTTTTGAAAGGTTTGTATGAATGGTTTCGAAAGGAATGTTTTGGCCTTTCCGCCTAGATTATAAAGGGTTTACCTGGTTTCAAAAGGGATAATTTCAATGGGATCGAAAGGGGTACTTTCAAAGGTTTAAAATATTTTCATCAACAAAGATTTGTGTAAAATATATATATATAACATGGCAAGGTGATTTGAGTAAAGCATAGAATTAATTTTTCATGTTTAAAGTATGATTTAAAGGTTTAAATCAATTTCAAAAGAAAAGGTTTTCAAGGAAAATTTAAGAGAAGATTACCCTAAGTAAAATGACTCAGATATTTGTATACCAGATGGGACTAGTATATGGTCGCGCCCTATACATTAGCTATTAGCCTCTAGCTAATTTAGTCCAAAATTCCAGTGTGTAGGGCTTTGTCACAGGTAATACTAAAATGATGTTACACACAGAAATGAATATATTTGTACAGAGGTAGGTTATTGGTGAGCCCACAAAACCATTAGGATCAGTTGACCTGGAGAAAGTAAATTCGGGACAGACCGTCTGAAAGAAGAGTATCTAACAAATGTTAGATTATTCGCTTATATTGTCTAGTAGGCCCGAGTTAGCCAAAGGTTAGTAGTAAGCCAAAAAAATTGTTTGCATTCATACAGATAGTTCAGTTGTTACCTAATATTTATGTTTAAATGATAATTCTTTACAGTTTTAACCAGTTTTGGTTGCAGGATTATGATTTGCAAAAGATATGTTTTAAAAGGATATTAGTGAGGGGAAACTTGTTCCGCTAAGCGGCGTGGCCTCACTTAATATCAAATAACCGAGATGTATAATATTATTCACACCAGGCTTTATGTCTTACTCGAAGTTTATGCTTTTCCCCTTAAACTCTCGGCTGCTCAAAATTGATTTGAGAAGGCTGAGGGTTGAGGATTTACATGTTTTAGGTGGACGAATAAAGCTTCTGAATACAAGTAGGAGGCTGAAGTTAGCTATTTAAGAGTTGTTTTTTTTTTGTTTTATTTCGCTGTGTTGTATTAAGTCGGTTATGACTATTTAGTGCTCTGGTCATCCAAAGAGGGCATCTTCATATGTCGCTCTTGGCGTATTTTGTAATATTTATATTTGATCTGAACTTGAGAAACGTTTGAGATTATGTAACTTGGATATGAAATGTTGTTTTGAAATGTAATCAGAACAATGTTTTAATATGTGATGTTTTTTATTTCATATTCAAGTGTTTCTGATATTATAGATACCATTAACATTACCGTATTTGGTCACCGGTAGTTAATACTATGGATAACTGCAGCATCTGTAGCGCTTAGCTTCGGACCTCGAGATAGGGGATGTTACATCAATTGACCAAATAACCCTTGTATTTGTAGTAGATCGTTCCAATCCTCCCAAGTCCGCTTCATGTTGCCCAATTTATTCTTAATATGGAGGCTGATACTTTGTACCTAAGCTGTTATTAAACTCAAGCAAAACATCATCGTACTAGTTGCTAACTCGACGAGAATAAGTGTCTATTATCGATGTGCAGATATTATTGAAAGCCATAGTACACTAAACACTCCAATGGATGATATTTCTAATAGAAGATCCAGCAGAAGTAGTAGACACTCTGACATTAAAAAAATTCAAAAAAAATCGTAAACAATACATGTTATACAAAAAATTAAAATAAACATAACGGTGAAAGAAAATATCTCAATTTGAGCTTGAAAATACACAATTTAAGTTAGTGAGATTTGGTTTTGGGATGCATGAGTTCGCCGATGGCGGAAGAAAGAGGTAGCAGTTATATAGTTTAGAAAAATGGTTGTTTAGTCATGTCCAATAGTTCAATTCCAGCCGATTCACCTGAATGGTGCGAACGAGCAGACTGACTTGTTTAAATTTTTAAGTTGTTAGATGCGTCGAAAACCAAAGTTGATCAAGTATTGTTGGTGAATGCACTCATAATGTTATCCAACTTGATGATGAACTCTTTTTTATCCTTGCTTGCTTTTGTTCCATAGTTATGCCATTGATGCTAGCCATCGGCTGATATTTAACATGTATTGCTATTATCAGTAAGTGAGAGAATGCGTTATGTTTTTTTATACTGTTCGGGAAGTTTTGAAATACCTGGATGAAAAATGTTGCTGTAAGAAAAAAGATATAGAGCTTGTATTGTTTCATTAATGCAAATACAGAGAGTACATACTATATTTATACAAGCAAATATAAAAATGGGCTTGCGGGTAGGCCCAGAGCAATACTTACAACCCGCATTTACAAGATAATATACAGCTGCCTTTTACAACCCTATCTCACTTCATTCGCTATCACGCCCCCTCAAACTCGATACCTAGGGTTAGGGTTTGCGAATAAAGTTCTTAGGTTCGAGAGCCGCCAGTGAAAATTGGCTCCTTCGATGTGATTTTCTTTCTCCAATGAGCTCTGTTTGAGGAGCTCAAACAGTATAGGAGGTGATTTGTGATTTGTGACACAAGATTTCAATTTGAGTTTAAGTTGTCAGATGAGACTTCAGTAATTCTCTTTTTCGTCTTCAACGGCTTCAGGAATGTAGATCGGATCCTTAGATCTAAGATTACTATCAGCTTCGTACACATTAAGCTCTCGCCTAAATCTAATGAAGTTTAGTCGAGAGAGTGGCTTGGTCAGGATGTCGGCCTTCTGGTAAGTTGAAGGTATGTATCTGACTTCTATGTTTTTGTTTATTACTTGCTCTCTCACAAAGTACAAGTCGAGTTCGATGTGCTTTGTGCGAGAGTGGAGTACTTGGTTTGCTGTGATTGAAATTGAACTTTGATTACCACACCAGATAGTGTGTTTGCCACTTAGTTTGATCTGTAGTTCATTAAGCAGTGACATTAACCACATGATTTCTGCAGTAGCACTAGCAATACTTCGATACTCAGCCTCTATGCTGGATCTAGATATAGTTGATTGCTTTTTTGCACACCATGATATAGGATTTTTGCCTAGATAGATACAGTACCCTGCAGTGGATCTTCTATCATCCCGGTCAGTAGCCCAGTCCGAGTCAGTGAAGCCATTAATACACAATGTAGTGCTTGCCTGTAGAATTAATCCTTGATTGATTGTGCCCTTCAGATATCTTAAGGTTCTTTTCACTGCTTTCCAATGTTCATTAAGAGGCTTTTGCATAAACTGGCTCATTTTGTTTACACTGAATGAAATGTCTGGTCTGGTTATAGTGACATATTCCAATGCTCCTACAATGCTTCTGTATTGCTTGTCATTTAGGATTGGTTCACCTCTGTTTTTTGAAAGATGACCGTTGCTTATCATTGGAGTGGGCAAAGGATTTGCTTTGTCCATTTTGGCTTTAACTAGTATGTCATTGATGTACTTTCTTTGGTTTAAATGTATTTCTGAGGTTGATACTCTTTTGACCTCTATGCCAAGGAAGTAGTTTAGCTCCCCCAAGTCTTTGATTGAAAATTCTTCTTTTAGACATTGAGTGATATTCATGATTTCTGATTTGTTATTTCCTGTAATAACAAAGTCATCAACATAAATTAGTACATAAGTTATTATGTTATGAAGAAATTTGGTGAATAGGGAGCTATCAGATTTAGTAGAGTTGTAGCCATGTTTTGATAAAGTTGTTTTCAGCTTGTCAAACCAAACTCTTGGTGCTTGCTTGAGCCCATAGAGTGCTTTATTGAGTTTGCACACTAGCTGGTCTTTGTCCCCTTTTGTGAACCCATGTGGTTGTTCCATATATACTTCCTCCTGCAATTCACCATTAAGAAAAGCATTATTAACATCTAATTGTTTGATAGGCCAATTCTTATACAAGGCAATTGTTAATATGACTCTGATGGTAGTGGGTTTCACAATAGGGGAAAAAGTTTCATTAAAATCGAATCCATTTTGTTGTGAATACCCTTTTTCCACCAATCTTGCCTTGTATTTAAGAATTGAGCCATCTGGATTTTCTTTAATCTGAATGTCCATTTGCATCCAACTATGTTTTTATTCACTGGTAAGGGTACAAGATCCCATGTCTTGTTTTTTATTAGTGCATTATATTCCTCTTTCATAGCATTTTTTCAATTATCATCCAAAATTGCTTGCTGATATGTGCTTGGCTTAGTGATTTCAGACTCAATGTTGTATGTTTTTGGTTTGAATATCCCACACTTTGCTCTTGTCATCATATGGTGTCCAGTATTTGCAGGTACAGATGGCTGTCTGACTTCATCGGTATTGACTTCTGGTTGGGTACTATATGACTGTGTGTCATGCAGTACTTGACAGGGGTTTGGATGATGATCTGTATATTGCATCACACTGTTGGATCTTACTGGTGCATCAGCATACTCTTGACCTGGTTCATTTGTGGGCACTATGTGTTGAGGACTGATGTCACCCCTTCCACGATGACCAATGCTATTAATTGGTATGACAACTTCTGGTGAGGGTAATACTTGAGGTATTGAAAGCTTTGAGTTGTATATTTTTTGAGTTGTTTTAATGTCTGCATTACTAAAAGGAAACTCATGCTCATTGAATGTAACATGTCTGGATATATATTTTTTGCCATTGCTATCAAGGCACTTATATCCTTTCTGACTAGTAGTATATCCTAAAAAGGTACATGGTTTGGATTTGTACTCAAGTTTATGTGTGTTGTATGGTCTTAAATAAGGAAAGCATAGGCATCCAAAGATTTTCAAACTTGTTGAATCATAAGTTTTGATTCATGACAAAGAGCACAACTCAGTAAATGAGACTATATGGGCAAGCGACAAAAAGAGAAAGGAATATGCTGTTAAAGCTACAAAGGGGACAAGGCTACAAAACTAAGTATAGCATATTTGTCGGAGTTTTTAGTCTTAGAATTGTTAATCTATCCTCAAGTAGTTCACTTAAACCAAAGTTGTTTTAAGCTTTAAAATCTTTTAACATATATGAGAACTGTGCACTGACTGTCAGGTCAGTCGACTATCCAAATATGGCCAGTCGACTGAATCTGCCCAGCTGCACAAAAACTCTCTGTTTTACACAACTTTGAACATTCAGTTGACTGGTCGTTTTGGGTCAGTCGACTGAATTCTTTCAACAGCTATTTTTCCTGAATGGACACTTCCATTTGTCAAGAGATACGATCTAAATTGAAGAGGTATGGATGCTTCTTTTGATCAGAACTCTTTGTGAATGGTTGCAGCTCTTTATCTACTATATAAACATACAAAATTCACTTCACAAATCACCGAATTTCATTTTTCTTTCTGATCATACTCTTTACTTTATATCCCTGCATTCTAAAAGCAATCACAATCTTTATATTGCTTGAATCTCTGAACTAATCAATATATTCTTTGATTCTAAGCAATATCTTCCTTTCATATCTTCACACACACAATATATACTTGAGGATTTGATTATAGGAAGGGTGTATACATAAAGACATATCAGTGTTATTTAGAACACAATTGTCAACTATTTTCTTATACCAGTAAAAGTCCTGTTCGGTTGTTCAGGTGGTAAAAGTCCTCTTTCGGCTGCTAGAGGCAGAAAATTCCTATTTGGCTGCTCAGTTGTTGTATACCTATTCCTCCGGTTTAAGTGAGGGGTTACTGAGTTGAAATTCCAAAAGGAAGTCTGGGACTGGACGTAGAACGGGAAGTTCGAATCAGTATAAAATTCCCTGGTGTGCTTATTCTTATTTGCTTTATTATTATTATCTGTTTCCACATTTAGATTATAATATATTCCATATTACACGATCCTAAGTGATAACTAGCCACACAGTAGTCACTTTCATTTGGTATCAGAGCTTGGGATCTTATAACCGTTACACAGTTATTTGATAAATTTTTTTGCTAATATGGAAAACAATACCAGCACAAGCACTGCCACTAACACTAGTTTTATTGAAGGTCAATCCACTAGACGACCACCACTATTCAATGGCATGAATTACACTTATTGGGCTACACGTATGAGAATTTATATGCAAGCAAATGGTTTTGATTTATGGAATATCACACAATTTGAATATAATATACCCACAACTGAATATTATACATGGTCAAACACACAAAAATTAGATGCTACTGCAAATGCTAAAGCTATGAGTATGTTGTTTTGTGCCTTGGACAAGAATGAGTTTAATCGTGTTAGCGTATGCAATACTGCATATGAAATATGGCGAACACTGAAGATAACTCATGAAGGTACTAACAAGGTTAAACAAAGCAGGATATCTATGCTTAAAAATCAATTTCAAAATTTTAAAATGAAAGAAAATGAGTCCATTAATGATATGTATTCCAGATTCCAAGATATTTATCATTCATTATTAGGACTAGGAGAAAAATTTACTGACTTTGATATAGTATCAAAAATCCTAAACTCTTTAACGGATGAATGGGAAAGAAAGGTTCTAGCTATTGAAGAAGCAAACGATCTTTCTACTATGAAACCAGAAGAGTTGATAGGAAATCTAATGTCATATGAAGTAAATTTGCAGGCAAAGAAAGTTCAAGTACAGGATAAGAAGAATCTAGCTTTTCAAGCACAACAAGATGACTCTGACTCAGATGAAGAGGATATGTCATTTATTGCTAAGAATTTCAAAAGTTTTTGAAATTCAAAAAGAATAACAAGATCAAGAGTTACAAAAATAACTCTAGTAACAATAATAGCAATAAACCATCATCTTCTGTCATGGAATGTTATGAATGTCATAAGAAGGGTCATATGAAGAAAGATTGTCCAGATAAACAGAAAAATAAATTTAAGAAGAACAAATTCAAGAAGAAAGCATTTTCTGTAACATTGGATGATTCAGATTCTTCATCATCTGAAAGCGACAGTGACAGTGACACAGAGCAAGCAAATGTATGCTTCATGGCTACAAATAATGATGTAAGTGAACTAAGTTTTGAAGATTTAGTTGAACTTAATTCTGAACTAGTAGACTTTGTAAAACAAACTAAAAAGCATAATAAGGAATTACAAGGAAAACTAAATAGATCTGAATTAGAAATTAGTATGCTTAGAGATGAAAAGAAAATTCTCGAAGAAGAACTTGAAAAATCTCAAGAATCTAATTCTAATTTAACATCTCAACTTTCTATGATAACTCAGGAATTAGAAATTCAAAAGAATAAAAATGATGATTTATCAGTTGAAATTAATGATTTAAAATCTAACACTAAAGTATTAGAATTAGAAAAATCTAGTCTCAAAACTAAGTTAGAAGATATTAATAAAAAAAATTCTAACTTAAATAAAGGCCGGGAAAACCTTTCTACAATATTAGAAAAATCTCAATCTACTTCAAATAAAATGGGACTAGGATATAAGAAAAATCCAAAGAAATCTGGAAAGTTTAAAAATAAAATTAACAACAAAATTAGGAAAGATTTAAAGAAAACAGTTTCTAAAGATTTTAAAACTATTAAGATATGGATTCCTAAAACAAATAATAATTTAATTAGGAATAAACATATCAAAACATTTATGGAAATTGTTCATAAAAATAAGAATTATATTTATAAAGGGAATTATGAACCTTCTTGGGTTTGGTTTTCTAAGACCTAACTCTTAGGACCCTAAAAAAAAGTGGGTACCATCTTAATCTTTATTTTTTGCAGGTACCACTTAAAAAGAGAGGAAAAGGGATTCTAGACAACGGTTGCTCGAAACACATGACTGGTAATAAAGACATGTTAACAAACATAGTCTACTCAAATCGAGGATCAGTCACTTTTGGAGATAATTCAAAAGGTTATGTCATCGGGAAAGGCGATGCAAACGCCTAGCTCCTCACTTCATTTGGTCAACATCAGAAGAACATACTAGTTCCGACACAAGTGGCAATGGAGGTGGCAAACAGTTTGTGGGAAGCTCCTCCAGAGGAAAAGGACCAATGCAAGTTGAAGAAGAAGAAACAGAGTCTGCCTCTGATTGATGTTGTTGTTTCTTGGTAGTAGTAAGCTATATTTATATTTCAAACATTTTATGAGTTTGTATAAGCAACAATTTACAATTGTATGATTGCAATTTTAGTCAGTTCAATAATGGATTTGCTATTATTTCCTTTTTGTCGATGACAAAGGAGGAGAAATTTGTATGACTAACCATTTTATGCAGGGATTTAATATGTCGCCATATATTCAGGGGGAGATATATATAACTCCCGATATATATTTCTCAAAATATAGTATCATATATATAGGTTGTCATCAATCAAAAAGGGGGAGAATGTTGAATCATAAGTTTTGATTCATGACAAAGAGCACAACTCAATAAATGAGACTATATGGGCAAGCGACAAAAAGAGAAAGAAATACGTTGTTAAAGCTACAAAGGGGACAAGGCTACAAAACTAAGTATAGTATATTTGTCGAAGTTTTTAGTCTTAGAATTATTAATATCTATCCTCAAGTAGTTTACTTAAACCAAAGTTGTTTTAAGCTTTAAACTCTTTTAACATATATGAAAACTATGCACTGACTGTCAGGTCAGTCGACTGACCAAATATGGCCAGTCGACTGAATCTGCCCAGGTCCACAAAAACTCTCTGTTTTACACAACTTTGAACATTCAGTTGACTGATCATTTTGGGTCAGTCGACTGAATTCTTTCAACGGCTATTTTTCCTGAATGGACACTTCCATTTGTCAAGAGATACGATCTAAATTGAAGAGGTATGGATGCTTCTTTTGATCAGAACTCTTCGTGAATGGTTGCAGCTCTTTATCTACTATATAAAATACAAAATTCACTTCACAAATCACTGAATTTCATTTTGCTTTCTGATCATACTCTCTACTTTATATCCCTGCATTCTAAAAGCAATCACAATCTTTATATTGCTTGAATCTCTGAACTAATCAATATATTCTTTGATTCTAAGCAATATCTTCCTTTCATATCTTCACACACGCAATATATACTTGAGGATTTGATTATAGGAAGGGTGTATACATAAAGACATATCAGTGTTATTCAGAACACAATTGTCAACTATTTTCTTATACCAGTAAAAGTCATGTTCGGTTGTTCAGGCGGTAAATGTCCTCTTTCGGCTGCTAGAGGCGAAAAATCCTGTTCGGCTGCTCAGGTGTTGTATACCTATTCCTCGGGTTTAAGTGAGGGGTTATTGAGTTGAAATTCCAGAAGGAAGTCTGGGACTGGACGTAGAACGGGAAGTTCGAACCAGTATAAAAATCCCCGGTGTGCTTATTCTTATTTGCTTTATTATTATTATTATCTGTTTCCGCATTTAAATTATAATATATTCCATATTACACGATCCTAAGTGATAACTAGCCACACAGTAGTCACTTTCAAAACTTTGGTAGTCTGGTTTGACATTGAATAGCACTTCTATTGGACTTTTAAACTTTATAACTTTTGTAGGCAGTCTATTAATTAGATAAACTACAGTAGAGAAGACATCTGTCCAGAATTTCAATGGCAAAGATGCATGTGCTAGCAGTGTCAAACCAGTTTCAACTATATGCCTATGTTTTCTCTCTATAAGACCATTTTGTTCTGAAGTGTATGATCATGTAACTCTCTGTGTAATTCCCTTCACTTGAAAGTAACCCTTCAGAGGTAAAAATTCTTTACCACCATCAGTTTGTATGACTTTTAGTTGACAGTTTGTTTACCTTTCTACATTAGAAATAAACTGTAACACAACATCTTTAGTTTCAGATTTGGATTTTAGAAAATAAATCCATACATACCTAGAATAGGCATCAATAAATGAGATATAATATTTATAGCCATAATCAGTGTGTATAGTGGTTGGCCCCCATAAATCTGTAGCAACAAGTTCAAGAGGTTTATTATAAACAGTCGTTGAATATGGAAATACAAGTTTGTGACTCTTGCCCATTTGACAAAATGTGCAAGTGTAAGAATTAGGAATTTTACTAATATGAGTACTATCACAACTGCTCAAGACATATTTAATTATATTCAAACTGGGATGTCCCAACTTACAATGCCATATGTCAAAATTTTCAGCATTTTTAATTTCAGGAACATGACACCAATTTTCGTTATTTTCAACATTTCTTGAATTTAGAACATCAAATTTGTATAGGCCTTTATGTTCTTTACCCTACAAAAGAACTTCTTTAGTTAGATTATCTTTAATTAAACAATGTGTAGAGTGAAATTCAAAGTAGACTTTATTGTCATTGGAAAATTGTGACACACTGATTATATTTTTTCTAATTAATGGAACCATTAACATATTATTGAGATATAGCTGTCTGGTTCCATTAATGCTTGCATTTCCAGTATGAGAAATTTTTGCAGATTTACCATTTCCCATATATAATAACTATGTACCTTTGTATTCTCTGTTGCCAAGATTTAATTTGCCCAAGTTATTTGCCACATGATTAGTTGCCCCAGAGTCTAGATACCAGCTATCATCATGTATGTCTTCGATTTTTGCTATATCTGTGTTAGTATTGTCTGATGTTGACTCTTGTTGCACACTGACCATGTTGGCACCGGGGTTTTGAGATCTTGAGTTGTTGTTACCTTGCTGTGCTGGTGTAAAATTGGCATCAAATTTGAAATAACATTTATTGGCAGTGTAACCATATTTTTCACATATTTGGCATCTTGGTTTGTTATTGTTATTGAAATTCCAACTGCCGCCTCTTCCCTTGAATCTTCCTGACTGACCACCTCGGGAGTTGTTTGGTTGGTTTCTGTTGCCTTGATTTCTTTCTTGATTCTTATTTTTATTTACCGATACATAGTTAGCATTGTATTCCCAGTTTGCTGGTTTCTTTTGCTCAAGTCTCCCTTCATGGGCAATGAGGATAGATTGAACACTTTGTAGAGATGGTAGATTTTCATTAGATGATATTATGACAACTACTGCTTCATATTCTTCATCCAATCCACTTAAGATGCACAATATTTGTTCTGTTTCAGTTACCTTATGCCCAGTAGAGGCTAACTGATCACATATTGTCTTGGCCTTAGAAAGATATTCCCTCATACTAACATTATCTTTTCTCAAATTTTGTAACTGCCTTTTATATTGCATTATCCTAACTGTAGATTGAGAACTGAATATTTGTTGAATGGTGTGCCAGATTTCATGTGTGGTTTTGCATCCAACTAACTGTGGTAATAGACTGGCACTGATAGATGATAGCAACCAAGAACTGATTAAACTATCATGTCTTTCATGAATTGTGTATTCAGGATTACTTACTAATTTTCCTTCACGGTCTGTAGTGAATCTTGGAGGAGTAATGAGAGTGCCAAGAATGTATTCTTGCAGTCCATATCCTCTTATAGCAGTCTCAATCTGGAATTTCCAGAGCAAATAGTTGGATTCATCAAGTTGTATGGTGATGATCTGATTTTGTGGCTTGATTATAGACTTGATGAGTTCTTGGGTGGTGTTGGTGGTATTGGACTGTTGTTGAGAGGTTCTTGATTCTTGATGAGGTGTATTGGCGTTATCACTGCCTCCTTCTGACATGGTGATGAGGACTTATCAAAATGATGATGAAAACTGGGAAGAAAGTGGATAGATCAGAAATGGAGTGCAGCCAGATTCAATTGGATGATGATCTAGATCTGACAAATGGTTCTAGGCACGACACTTCAGGTGGGTAAGTCAGAATCTTGATAAACTGATGGAGCAGTCGCAGCCAGAGGGATGATATATGATGAGTTTATCTCTGATATCTCCCTTCTTGGCACGGTAACTGCTTTCAAATGATGGTAACTTCAAGATTTGTTGCACAGTTGTTAAACTGTGTAACTGATATCTCAAATGATGAAGTTGTTCTGATGAGATTAATTTTTTTTTTTTCAAAAGATTTGATTGATTTGCTGTTAAGCAGTTTCTTTTTGCTCTGATACCATGTAAGAAAAAAGATATAGAGCTTGTATTATTTCATTATTGCAAATACAGAGAGTACATACTGTATTTATACAAGCAAATATAAAAATGGGCTTACGGGTAGGCCCAGAGCAATACTTACAACCCGCATTTACAAGATAATATACAGCTGCTTTTACAACCCTATCTCAGTTCATTCACTATCATTGCAACAAGTACCATAAGGCAAACTTTTTATGCGTATAGAGTAATAATAGTCAGACGATTCGTGTGAGATCAATTGAATTATGGTTATAATTGGATGGTGGATGAATGACTAAATTACCGTTCTGTCTAAACCGACAAAGGTAGCTCGTATGTCTGATAACAAATTAAATTCACACACCATCTCATTTAAATTATATGCTGTGTTTGATACCATCTTCAAAACTGTATCCATAAATCATACAAAATGACCAAAATAAAAAGGGTATGTTGGTGATCATTAAAATATAACTTAATGTTGCGGTAAATTTCTCTTTTGGGATTATATAATGTTGGTAGGTAACAGAAGTGTTTTGAAATACAATTTTGTTTCCACGACATGATATTGATGGGAGAGGTTTGATAATGAGAGCCACTCAATTTTGTATACTCCGTCAATCACGTGCTTGAAGCAATGTTAATCTTGCTCTTGACTAGAATTGCCTTCCTGTTTTAATAAATTTTAATCTATTATGTTAAACCACTAAGTTTGGACAAAATCAGGCAATTTGATAAAACTTCAATTAAGCTAACCTTGGGCTTTGGTTCAGTATCTTTCTTAAAGCTCTTATATAAATACATAAACGCTGCAGAATACATTATACATTGCAACTGCTCCCTTCACATCCATTTCTTTTCATACGAAAATTCAAGAAGAAAGGATGAAAGCCCTGTCAAGTTTTTGCCAGCCATTCAACTGTTGCACGTCGACCACCATCTCAAACCGCTCCTCTCCAACTCCCATTACCACTATCAAGAACCGCCTCAGCTCTTCCCTCACCGATCTCTTCAAATTCCAAGATTCAAACCACAACACCATGAACAAGCTGCAGCAAGAAGAAGAGCAAGAAGACAGCCTTATCGATGCTGCTGCCTCCTTCTCTCACTCTCCGTACCACCACCACCCACCTCGCTCCACCATCATCGGCACCATCTATGGCCGCCGTCGTGGCCGTGTCACCTTCTCCGTCCAGTCCGACCCCTCCGTGCCCCCTCCTTTCCTCTTTGAACTCTCCGTCCTCACCCACCACCTCGCCAAAGAAATGAACTCCGGCCTTCTGAGGATCGCACTCGAGTGCAGTAAGGCATCATCAGCTCATGACCAGAGATATGGTAGCAAGAGATCAGGGTCGCTGACCCCTCGTATATGGAAGGCGTACTGTAATGGGAGGAAGGTAGGGTATGCAGTGAGGAGGAAGCCGAGTGGGAGGGATGTAATGATATTGGATACCATGAAATCTGTCACCGCTGGTGCTGGTGTTCTCCACTTTGATGATGGCCCAAATAATAATCAAGAATTAGGGGAGATGCTGTACATGAGGGCCTCTTATGAACGGGTTGTTGGCTCTCGGGACTCCGTCTCTTACCATCTGATCAATCCTGGAGGCAGTCCTGAGGCTCAAGAACTCAGTGTCTTCTTGCTTCGAACTTCTTGATCGCTCGACCTCATCATTATTTGGTTTTGATTATCATGATGGAGGGTACATGATTCTTTTAATATTTTAAAGGCGTGTTTCTTTGGCAAATGATGCGAAACAAGATTCTGTATAAGGCTAGCTAGTTGAGAAGTAATTATTGGAAAGCTAGCAGTCAACGATGCATGTTTATCTGTCCTTATAACATCATAGGACCTAACTATGCCTTGTAGTTAAGATATTGATATCCATTTTCTGATGATGTGAAGGAAACGTGGAATGTGTAATGATTCCTGTAAATCAGTTCTTGATCTCATAAATGTATTAAATTACTTAAGATTATATGAATGTAATTTGAAACCCATTGCAAACTTTACTGTTCAAGGTAGCTTTATAGATTTCTTCATTTTAAGCAACTTTCATAACTGCCAGGTACGGTTTACACTAGATACGCTGACATGACATCATCCCAGCAACAAAAGTCAATAATCCTATCAAACAAATATTACTTTTATATTATAACCGACACGATCCAACACTAAAAATAAACCAATTTATTCTGCATTTACACAGCGGGATAAATATACAGTAAGAATTGTAATTTATGTGAAAAACAATTAATTCTGACTATATATTTATCTGGTATTATAAATGCCGGCTCAATGATAGACAATGTCATTAAAGTGATTTTGATAGTTAATAATGAACTTAAAATTGGACTCACCGTTATCCAGCGAGTGACCTCCTGTTGGATGCTCTAGGGGAAGCTAAGCTAAAGCCTATATGAACATTCAACTTCGTTTTTATCCAAGGGCTTCATTTACTTTAATGTGGTCTATTAACATGGATGTAAATCTAAGTTCCCCCATTTTCATTCATGATCCCATTTTCCATGGTGCAAATGTTCTAACAAACAAATGTCCGTACAGGAGACCATGAAAAATTGTCTTTTTTAAGTTGGCCTTACTTAAAATTCAATATTGTTTCTTCTTTAATTCCACCATAGAAGATGATATCTTAATATCCTTTGGCCCGGTTTATCTTGAATCCTATTTACCATGAACCTCCATATTAATGGACGGACTCAACTTATGTCCACAAACATGCATCCATTCCCATTTTCAAAAAATAATAATAATTGAATTTAGGATCCGTCTTACTTTCAAACTTAATACCCAAATTTTCTTTAAAAACAAATTTCACGGAATACCTAAGTTATTATTTTCAATGAAAATGTATAGTTATTACAGGAAAACATCTATTTTACAACACTGTATTTGCAACGTTTGTCAAAAGCGTATAAAATATTTGGTTATTTTACATCATCTACAATAAAAGAGCTGTAATTTTTTTTTAAATTACAAAATTTTTATCATGCAAATTTTAAACCCACTTATCCATAACGTCTACAAAGCAGATGCGAATAATCATTTTGAATCATGGTTTTCCATAACATTATGAAAAATGTGTTTTGTCATTAACGGTTATATCATGTTGCTGATGTGTTTCAATATGATTATGTTTTTCGAACTTTAGGAATGTACCGTCTTAACATGTTCACCTAAATGTTGTAAACGTTTTTCCAATAAGCGCATAATATTTAATAATAGTTGTAATACATTTGATATCACACATTTTTAGTGTGAGGATGAACTACCAAAAATACCCTTCTGTATATATTATCAAATCTCTTAAAAATAATATCTAACAAATAAACTCATTTTACAAATTCAAAATGTTTCTCTATAAATATTAACAAATCTTAATATTACTTAAAGATAGGATCTAATAAATTATTATTTTTACAAATTCAAAATGCCTTCTACAAATATTATGAAATCTTAATCACTTTAAAATTTGATCTAACAAATAAACCTTTTTTACAAATTCGTTCTTTATTAATTAATAATAGAAATAAAATTTAAACTATAAAAAAATAGATCATTGAACTTAGAAATAAAAATTCAAACAAACAACACATGATTTCAACGCAAAATATGATTAAACATTTGTGCTTTCTTTAATGTGTTAAAACATATACAATTTGTAGAAAAACAACTCATGCGAAGCGCGTGCGGTAACACTCGTTCAAAAAATTATATTTTGCTTTGTAATATTTATATAATGCCTTGAAATTAGTAACTACGATTGAAATTCATAAATACGGTAAGTGATAGTGGCTAAAAAACTTAAATCATTTATTCTTTCGAAAATATTCAAGCACTTACAAATATTTCAACGTTAATTAGTAAACATTACAAATTATAAAGATATTAATTTTTGTGTAATACATTCTATTTTCATAAAGAATTAAAGTTGTCGAAAGAAATAACAAATATTAACTAAATTTTTTTTGGGAAACATCATCTAAATCGATAGAATCAATTTTTTTGTAAAACTTTTTGTTTATGCCTTGATCTTCTGAAACTACCATTAATTATGAGAAAATGTCCAATCAACATGTATACTAGTAATTCATTCAATTTGTTTTTCTCTTCACATGTACATCATTTTAAAAGTAGAAGCGAAAAGGAAAAAATTAATTCATGAAGGAAAAAATCAGGTCAAACTTTTCGCAAAATATTTTCATAAAAAATATTCGTTCCCATTCCTTTTCCAATTTTTTCCCCACATATATCGTGGTTTACTGTTGATTTAATTTGTAAAATACGAAAAAGAAATTAAAAGAAATGCTTATTGGTAATTTATAAATAAAGTTAGATTAAGAAAATATTTTTCCTATTAAGTTTTAAAATAAAGAACAAACCCTAATTTCCACTGGTTACTATATATATACACATATTTAGCTTCACATAGGTAATACATTTATATTTGTTAACTAAATCAAATTGGTAATCCATTTGACATTAGACTAATGCCACTTTATCAAGTTTTCAGTTTATGTGTGATCTAATACTTTCAAATCCATCCATTCTTTTTTAAACTCAAATTGTGACACTAAGGCTGCGTTCTCGATGAATAGTAACAAGGCATTTGAGCGGAGAAGTTTGCTGAACGGGAAATGCATTTGGTAATACGAACGGGGTATTTGGTCGGAGTATTTAAATTGTGATTTTTAATTTATTTGATTTATAGATAATTAAATATATATTTTTATTGTGTTGCAGATAATAAAAAATAAACTGTGACATTTCATGAAAACAAACTAATACATTTTTAAATTCAAATACATTCAAAAATAAACTAAAACTAGAGGAAGCAGTAAATCCAACTGGTACATCATAAATCATGTTACTTCTTCATCAGTCAATGTTTCCACAATATCCAAGTTTGTGGATTCATCATGAAAAATTAACATAAGCACTCACCGTTGAACAGTTATAATAGAAGATAGTACAGCATAACAACGCTACACGACATTGCTGAAATAATTCGTATGAACGATCGATCATTCAACATCATGCCTGCTTGAGCTGCCCTACTCGGTATGTTTACTGCATTTAGAGTTAGAAGGTGTAGTGCCACGACTACCCAATCAGAATAATAATCTATGCCAGCAGTAGTGAAATGCTAAGCGGTTAGAGTAGGAGATATCAAATATGTACATGTGCCCTTTCCTATGCAGCTTCCAAAAAGGCTATCCAACTTTCTGAATTTGAAGAGGGAAACTCTTCTGAATTTCTTATATATTCGTACAGTGGTGGAATGTGCAGTGATATTCCACCACTCCTTAAAACCGTCCAAGTAATCTTTCTCCCGATCTTAGTTCCTTCCTTCTAGTTACAGGAGTCTATCCCAATCAACCCAAGCACGCTTCAGATTGTCCTATTTGTTCTTCATTCGTGTATGGGACCAGCAAAGTTAAATCTGTCCTTAAATGAACTTACCGCCGACACATAAAACGAGCTGATAGAATTCCTTCTATCCAGCAGAAAATCCATGCATAAATCTGTGAATACTCCCTCCCTTTCGGGCGTTCATAAAGCAATAGGCTGGAAGCAAACAGAACTGGTAGATCCATGCGACATGTTGAAAATTGAAAATCATAGAATATATCAAAAATTTACAGAAAAATATACGTTATAGAATGAAACAAAAAAAAGAAAATAGGATAAAAAATACCTGAAAAGATGCTCGAGGCGAGCTGTAGAAAATGAGGAAGGGATGGGTTATTTTTTTAGGGTGGAAAAAGAGAGGGTGGGGGTAGGTTAATGTAACGTTCCCAACTTGAAACCCGAAGATGAACATCGATGACACTGCAGTCACTATCAGAATTATCTTTCGATAACGAAAGTCGGTTCAGTATAATATGAATACACAAATAATTAAGCGAGAAAACTAATATTGTTTATTACATAGTAGATTCTTTTTAATTTTCATTACAATTACTTCGGTCAATTATCCCAAGTCATGTGGCCACGGAAGGGTCAAATATAACATAAAATAACATCATAATGAGTATGGTCCACATATGAAGATGTGGCCCGCACTCCATCATACAGTGGAAACAAAATCTTTATTAGCTAAAGAGTCTCCTGCTCCATTTTCAATGCTCGTACTATAGCCATTATTCCAAACCAACCGAAGCCTATAAACTCAACCAACTCAAATGAGTACCCAAGAGTTTATAGGGAAAACAATAATAAAAACATGGGTCAGACATTAAGTCTGATATGAATAACCTATCCCCAAAAACAAACATATAGTGAGTCCAACCTACATTGCACATATTAGGTTTTCCTCTTACTATTCAGACATCATGAGTAAAACACTTTAAACCACCGATGCACTTATTTCTTATTTACGTCTTCAATTAAATGCTTCCTTAAGCATATTTCCTTTACTTCTACGCACCCTGTCCTGACCCAACCCTCAAACTGGTTCGATAGCTTTCAAATCTAATTATAGAATACTGCACTCGCAGCGAAGACCCCACTTGGTTTTTCTTTTGGGTTCTTCTTTATTCTAGTATTACTTAACCATTTACTCCTACAATAACCCTTTGTGGGTCTCATTTATTCTTTAAAGCATTCTTTAAACTATTCAACACTTCACCCCAACGCGATACTAACTTTACCTCCCATTAGGGGTTGTCTCTTGCCTATTACTATTTGGAATTACCCCACCGTAGTTTACTTTTAAATTTATTGGTTATGAGCATTATGATATGTGCTTTGCACGTGATCATGGCACGTACTTCACACGTGAATTTTTTTTCTACAAACTGTATATGTTTAGCACAGACAAAAGAAAATGATTGCACGAATAGTTAGTTATATTTTTGCGTTTATATCATGTATAGTTTAGTTTGAATTTTTATTTATAAGTTGCGATATCTAAATTTTTTATTAGTTTTAATTTTTATTTGTATTATTAGTTAATAAAAAATGATTTTGTAATAGAAGTTTATTTGCTAGATCCTATTTTTAATTGATATTAAGATTTGTCAATAGTTGTTGAAATGCGGTTTGAATTTTTGAAGGAAGTGTAATTGTCAGATCCTAGTTTTTAGTGATATTATAGAAGCATTTTTGGTAGTTCAGACCGATATCAATAAAGTGTGACACCAAAGGTATTACAACTATAATTAAAGAAAAGATGTATTATTAGTTAATAAAAATGATTTTGTAATTAAAGTTTATTTGTTAGATCGTATTTTTAAGTGATATTAAGAATTATTAATGTTTTTTGAAATGCGAATTGAATCTGTAAAGAAATCATAATTATCATATCCTATTTTTTAGTGATATTATAGAGGCATTTTTGGTAGTTCACGATGATACCAAAAAAGCGTGACACCAAAGATATTACAACTATTATTAAAGATGTATTATTTATTAATAAAAAATTATTTTGTAATTAAAGTTTATTTGTTAAATCCTATTTTTAAGTGATATCAAAGTTTGTAATATTTGTTGAAATGCGGTTTGAATTTGCGAAGAAAGTGTAGTTGTCAGATCCTATTTTTTAATGATATTATAGGGACATTTTTGGTAGTTCATACTGATACCAAAAAGGTGTGACACCAAATGTATTACAACTATTATTAAAGATCACTGCTTAAAATCACCCCATCGTAGTGTTCTTCTAAATTTAAAATCACCCCATCGTAGTCTTTTCATTTTAACGCATAATCACTTCCCTATTTTGACCTGGTCTCTCCCCAAGTACTAATAACTTATCTTTTATAAGTATTATACATTTCTCGCCTTTAGCGCGGTCCCCTTAACCCGCACAGTATGCTCTACAATTTACTTATTAAGTGTTCTTCTCTAAATTTTAGCATAGTATGATTCTTTCATATTTAGCGTACTACTCTTGCTTATAAATTTAGTGCGGTTGCCCCAACGTTGTTACCCGACAACTTTAACATCCCTGACAAGCTGTTACATGTGTCGTTATCCCATTGGATCTTATTTAACCTTTTTTTATTTTCATTGTTCTTTTCAGTAAACAATTTGGATCTTGTCTTCCTTTTTCCTAACCCCTGTTATTATATTTTTCCATGGATCTTGTTCCCCTACGTTCCCCATAGTACCCATTTACCCTAGCACTGTACTTAGCTATTTAACCCTTTTATTTTCTCATAGGAAATTCAGATAAAATTCTCTAAAATTCCCGAACCTCTGTTCTTCCATAGTTTACGTACATTTTTCCCTTTCACTTGTTTTTTTAAAAGTTAAACAACTTCAAAACTTCGTATAAAATTGTATAAGCTTAGGAAATTCCTCAAACTGAGAATGCACTTTAGAAATCATGATTTAAACATTATATAAAATTCCTATTAAGTTTAAGAATCATTAAAGTAGAGAAAACACATGTAAACATCCTATGTTCACTCATCCTTTTCCAAAACATTCATTAAACTTTTAGATCTTTACATCAAAATCCATATGAACCCCATCATACATAAAAACATATGGACCTGAACTAAACCCATTCATATAAGGAAATCGGTTTAGAAAGATTAAGTATTACTCACATAGATCTTTAAGATGTAGCGCTTTTAGTCTTCTTTAGTATCTTCTAGCTTGCGTTTTTGTATCTTTTTCTTATTTTCCTTCTTATGCTTCCACCATTAAAGAGTTTCTCTAACTTTTATTTTAGTTTTGAGTCAAAAGAAATAAATGAATAGAAACGAGTATTATATATTGTTCCACAATAAGTTGGCCCTAGGCCCTTATACCTGCTTCTATTAATTCATTTCCTTTTACCCTTCTTATTTAACCTGCCTTTTTTCCTTTAGTTAACTTGTTTAACTAATTATTAAATTTAATGTTATTAAAATCTTCCCTCCTTAAAGAAATTTAGTTTTGAAATTCTGTTAAGGTCAACTAGAGACTAGTCCTCTCCTTTATGCTTACCCTAGCATTCCCATGAACTCCCAATCCATTCATACATAAATTGTTCTAGTACTCAACCATAGTATCATATATAAATTTTCTACGTCGGTACAATTCAATGCATATCATATGCGCTACTCTACGACAAACAACTCTGGATAGGTCCTCTAACCTTTTCCTCTATTTATCATGTGTAGTCCTCCCAATTTGTGCTCCACTAAACGTACACTAGGCAAATCCACCTTATATGCTACCTTCCCAGTCCTTTTTATGATAAAAAAGAGTCCTACATATTTGGCTGATAAATTCCTAGTTTTTCTAAAACGCATCTCTCCTCTCATCGGAGAAACCTTCACGAACCCCTAATCGCCTGCTGCAAACTCCAGTTCCTTTCTCCTTGTGTCGACATAACTCTTTTGCCTAGAATATGCTACTTTCACCCTTGCTTGGATTAGCTCTACCTTCTCAGTAGGATCCTTCACCACATCTGCTCCTAAAACCTTATCTCATACTTCCAACCAACATGCAAGCGATTTACACGACCTTCCATACAAATCTCAAATAACTGTTATTATATGAGAACTCTACCGGATGTAGACAATCTTCCCAAGTTCCACCAAAGTAATTTAAAATACATGCTCTTAGAAAATCATCTAGGACCTTGTTGACCCTCTCGGTCTGCCCATTTGTATGTCGATGGTATGCAGTACTTATGCGCAGTTTTATACCTAATATCTTCTGCAGACTTCTCCAAAATTCACTAGTGAATCCCGGTCACTATTAATAATGCTTGGCACTTTGTGTAGTCTCACTATGATCTTCACGTATACCTGTGCTACCTTCAGTGGTGTCTGCTTAGCCTTCACTAGAATGAAATGGGAACACTTAGTTAGTCTATCAACTATGACTTAAATGCCTTCATTCCCTACCCTTGTCCTTGGCAACCCATCTACAAAGTCCATAGATACCGAATCCCATTTCCACACTAGAACCTCTAAAGGCTGCAGGAGCCTACTTGGCTTCTAATGTTCTGCCTTCATTTGCTGGCATGTAAGATCTCTTCTTACATACACTACTACATCTTTCTTCATTCCTTCCCAGAAGAAACTCCACTTCATATCTCGGTACATCTTTTTACCTCCAGGATGTATGGTAAACTTTGAACGATGACATTCATCCAATACTTCCTGCCCCAGTTCTCCAGTACTCAGAACATACAACCTTCCATTCTTTCGCAATACTCCTTTCTTATCCACACTAAACCCCTTCAATTCTACTGCCTCGACTTCTGAGTCCAAACTCCTTAATGTGTCTGCACAGAACTTATCATTCTTCTGCAGTTCAGCTATGTTCAGCTATTCATTCTACCAGCTTAGGCCTAACTTCTAAGCATGTTAATAACTTGTTTGCGCTGCTAGATCCTGCATTAGACCGATACTGCACATTACATGCAGACAACGCTTATAACGCAGTCCATTATTCCAACATTGCCAAAACACAATTTAACTGTCTTCGGCTTAAGGCATCGGCTACTTTGTTGCCTTTTCATGGGGTATATACTCTATCCCCAAATCATAGGATGCTAGGAACTCTAACCATCTTTGCTGCCTCATGTTTAGTTCCCTCTGATAGAAAAAAATATCTCAGGGACTTGTGGTTAGTATACAACTCAAACCTCTCCTCCAAGAGATAATGTCTCCAAGTTTTCAACCCAAAGGCTACTGCGGCCAACTCCAAACCATGTATTCGATTCATAAGGTCATAACTGCCTAGATGCATAAGAAATTACTTTTCCCTTCTACATCAATACTATGCCTAACCCCAATCCTGACGCGTCACTATACATAGTCATACCATCATTCCCTTCTGATATTATTAACACAGGCGCATTTGTCAGTCTATGCTTCACTTCCTGGAATGCCTTCTCACACTCCTTTGCCCAAACAAACTGTTCTCCTTTCCTAGTCAGCCTAGTAATCGGCCCAACTATATGAGAGAAATTCTTAATGAATCTCCTATAATAACCAGCAAATCCTAGAAAACTTCGCACCTCAGTCATAGTCTCAAGTCTCTTCCACTCAATTACCGCCTCCACCTTTTATGGACCTACCTCTAATCCTTTCTATAAAATTACATAGCCTAGGAACTTCACTTCCCTTCTTTAAAAATGACACATAGGAATTTTCGCCTTCAACTTATGTTATCTCAACGTCTCCAGCACAACTCTTAGGTGAACTGCGTGCTCCTCTCCATCCTTAGAGTACACTAAAATGTCATCTATGAACACCAATACATATCCGTCCAGCTTATCTCGGAAGATCCGGTTCATCAAGTCTACAAAGAATGCATGCACATTAGTTAGCCTAAATGGCATAACTAACCACTCATAAGAACCATACCTAGCTCTGAATGTAGTCAAAGAAATACCTTCCTCTGCAACTCTCAGTTGCTGGAACCCCGTAGCCAAGTCTAACTGCAAAAACAACTTTGCTCCACTCAACTGATCAAAAAAGTCATCTACTCTTAGTAAAGGATATATATTCTTCACTGTCCTCTCATTCAGCTTCTGATAGTCTATACATAGTCTAAAATATCCATCAAACTTCTTTACAAACACTACGTTGCTCCCTATGGTAAGATGCTTGGTCCAATTGCTTCCTCAGCTCCTCCATCTTCCTTTTAGGCATTCTACTAGGAGGTCGACTAAACGGTTCAGTCCTTATAATAAGTCAATGCGGAACTCTACCGCTCTTGGGAGTGGTAACCCCAAAACCTGTTCAAACACCTCCCTGAACTCCTTTACTACTTGTACTACTCTGATCCTCTTCCGTCGAAGCTAACGCTTATAAATCACCCCCACGCACTGATCCACAAACTATATACACTCTACCTTTTCAGTCATGATGACTTAGAGTGATTATCCTCTCGGCATAGTGCACTCTAGCACAAACCATTCCAACCAGTCCATTCCTAAAATAACTCTGAAGCCAATGAAGTCAAACATGTAGAGATCACAAAATAAACTTAAACCCATCTAAAACTCAACATCTAGGTCATTGCATCTCAATCCGAGAGTGAAGTACCCCCTATCAAATTTGCTACACATATGGAAGTGACTAAATATGTAACCCTTAACCCAAGTTTATCAACCAAGGCTTTAGCTATAAATGATTGTGTAGCTCCAATATCAAACAGTACTTAATTTGAAATACCAGAAATCGTAGCCATACCTCTAAGACTTTCCCTTGCCTTTCTCTTCTACAGACGGTCCTTCCTTAGGTCCCTCCAAAGCGTAAACCTGTGCTTTTATACTCTGGATAGGCCTTCTTCAAATGTAACATCTTATCGCACTTGAAGCACTTCACCCTTGCAACATTCTTAGGCATGAGGCACTTCGAAGCATAGTGTTCCTTCTGCCCGCAGTTGTAGAAGACTACGTATGCAATGACAACTTTAGTATTAGCACCTTCCCTCTTCCCCTTTGGTGCTTCTTTCTTGCCTTTAGAGTATGTGGTGAACTTCTTCTTCTATTCTGCCTTGAGCCTCGCCACCACCCTTCTCTTCTCTTGACACATGCTATCGTATCTTCTGTCCATGTCCACTACAAACTCATAAGGGGATGCAAGATGAGCCATAACCTTATGATCAAGCCCTTGCTTCAAGCCTCTAATAAACTTCTCATTTTTCTTTATAGGAGTGTTAACGATCTCCCTGCCATACTTAGCCAATGCATTGAACTTCTAGATGTACCCCTCCATTGTAAGACTACCCTGCTCAAGTCAATGAACTCCCTCAACAACACCCTCTACTAAGACTCCAACATGAAGTATGCCTCAAACGTCTACTTGAACTGCTCCCAAGTGATTACCGCTTTTAGGGTCTCTACAATTACGGTCTCCCATCAATCCAGTGCATCTTTCTATAGCTACCTTGATGTCAGTCCCGTCTTCTGCACATTATTCAATCCTAGGTCTCCAAATTTACGCTCATAGCTTCTAAGCCAATTCAGCACTTCCACCGTAGCCTCCTTCCCAGTAAGTGCCTTCATTCCCAAACACCAAGTCTTTGTTCATCATTTAGAAATCCTCTCGGACTACTACAGGCCTTGGCTGGACTACTTCCGGTGCAACCTCCCTTACCATATGAGCCATGAACTCCCTAAACAAGGCATTTATATCTATGCTTGCCTCATTTACGGGCGGTGCAGCTTTTTCCCCTATTTCCCTTGAAATTCTTTTCTAATTTCCTCCCTTAGTCTTCACTCCTTCAGTTTATCTTCTTACCCTTGCCCCTTCTATTATAACTAATCCACTTCTCAAGTCCAACTTGCATTTTTTGAAAACCAGGTCTTCATTAAAACGAAAAGATAGAAAGTGAAATCATAATAGAAGAATAGATATATCTCCATATATATAGCAACATACACATACGATACACATACAATTATATAATACACATCCCCTCCCAAGTGTGTGTATTTTTATTTTAATTACTGCTTTTATCTTTTAACAGCTCTCTTTTATTTAGGTATCCTTAACCTATGCTCTTATACCAAAACTGCAATGCTGCCCATTTGAAATCCAAAGATGAACGTCGATGATGTTGTAGGCATTATCAGAATCATCTTCCGATGATGAAAGTAAGTTCAGTATAATATGAATATATAGATGAATAAATAAAGGAAACTAACATTGTTCCTTACATAGCAAATTCTTTTTAATTTTCATTACAATTACATCGGTCAAAATTTCCCAAGTCATATGCCCATGCTGGGGTTAAATATAATAGAAAATAACATCATCAAGAGTTGTGTCCACATATGAAGATGCAGCTCGCACTCCATCAGACACCGAAAGCAAAATCTTTATTATCTAAAGAGCCTCCTACTCCATCTTGAGTCCTCGTACTGTAGCCATTACTCCAAACTTGCCTAAGCCCATAAACTCAGCCTACTCAAATGAGTATCCATGAGTTTATGGGGGAAAATATATTAAAAACATGGGTCAGATATAAAGTCTGGTGTGAATAATACTTTCTCCAAAAAATATATTGATTCCAACCTACATTGCCAGATTAGGTTACCCCTTCACTATTCAAACATCGTAAGTAAAATACTTTAAACTACTGACGCAGTCATTTCTTATTTATGTCTTTAATTAAATTCTTCCTTAAGCAGATTTCCTTTACTTCTTCACACCCTACGCAGACCCAACCCTCTTCCTAGTTTACATAGCTTTTACATTTAAATATAGATTACTACGCTCCTCGCACAAACCCTACCTAGTTTTCCTAATGGGTTCTTCTTTAATCTAGTATTACTTAACCATTTACTCCTGTGAAAACCCTTTGGAAGTCTCATTTATTATTTAAAGCATTCATTAAATTGTTCAATATTGCACCCTAGCGTGGTACTCACTTTACCTCCCTTTAAGGTTTGTCTCTTGCCTATTACTGCTTGGGATTACCCTAGAATAGTTTTTTCAAAATTTATTCGTTATTACTGCTTGGAATCACCCCACTGCAGTATTCTTCTAAATTTATTCATCTATTCGAACTACCTGGAACCTACACTCGCATTACGTAATGATTTAATTAGTTAAGCCCTGGACTATGAAGAAACAACCGCCTATAGTCCTTTTATATTTATTTATTTATTAAATTTCCTTACTCCTTGACGTCACCATACCGTAGTAACTTATTTGCTTATTTTTCAAATTACTTGGTACCACACCTCTATAGAATGCAAAGAAACCCACATACAGCCTCTAAACATTTGTTTAATTTGGAACTACTTAGCCTTCCCTACCGTAGTTTCTTGAAGTTGAATGCCTCTCCTCACCTTCTCTAGGTGTGCATTCGAGTGAGCATCCCCATCCGACATCAATAGCACTTCCAACTCTGTCTATTCATTTTAATATAGGATTCCCTCCCTGTTATGATTGGCCTCTTCTTAGTCTCATTAGCTTATCTTTTATGTGTATTATACATTTCTCCCCTTTAACTCAGTCCCCTTGACCCGCGTAGTATGCTCTGCACTTTACTTATTAAGTGTTCTTCTCCAAATTTTAGCGCAGTATGATTCCTTCATATTTAGTACAATACTCTTACTTATAACTTTAGAGTCACCTCCCCAATGCCATTACCCGATAACTCTAACATCCCTAACAACGCGTTTACACATGTCGTTATCACATTAGATCTTATTTCACTTTTTGTTATTTACAGTGTCCTTTTCAGCAAACAATTTGGATCTTGTCTCCCTTTTTCCTAACCCCTCTTAATATATTTTTCCATGGATTTTAACCTCTGCGTCCCCCGTAGTACCTCTTTACCCCAGCGTAGTACTTAGCTATTTAACCCTTTTTTCTCATTGAAAATTCAGATAAAATTCTCTAAAATTCCTATACCTCAGTTCTTCCATATTTTACATACATTTTGCCTTTTTAAGAATATTTCACTTGTTTTTTTTTTCAAGTTAAACAACTTCAAAACTTCGTACAAAATCATTTAAGCTTAGGAAATTCGTCAAATTGAAAACCGTCTTCAGAAATCATGATTTATACATTATTTAAATTTCCATTAATTTTCGAAATCATCGAAGAAGGGAAAACACATGTAAACATCTCATGTTCACTCATCCTTTCCCAAAACATTCATTAAACTTTTAGATCTTTACATGAAAACCCGTATGCGCCCCAACATACATAAAAACATATGGATCTGCACTGAATCCATTTATATAAGGAAATCGGTTTAGAAGAGTTAAGTATTACTCACATAGATCTTTAGGACGTAGAGCTTTTAGTCTTCTTTGATCTCTTCTAGCTTACGTTTTTTTATCTTTTTCTTATTTACTTTCTTATGCTTCCATTATTAAAGGGTTTCTCTAACTTTTAGTTAACTTTGAGTAAAATGAAATGAATGAATAGAAATGAGTATTGTATATTGTCCCATAATAAGTTGGACCGAGGCTCTCATACCTGCATCTATTAATTCATTTTCTTTTACACTTTTTGTTTAATCCTCCTTTTTCCTCTAAATTACTCATTTAATTAATTATAAAATTTAGGATTATTACGGTTAAATAGGGGAAAGTGAAGAGGAAAAGGACGAGCCATTTTAGGGAAATGCCACCACTCCAACTGGCCAATGGTCCAAATTCCATGTTTGCAACGTTGGTACGCCCGACGCATTAAGCGCGTCACCAATGTTAACATGGCATTATTTGGCTACGAACGACCCTTAAGAAGGAATCACTAAGTTGGCATATATGGGCCCGATTACTCCTTTTTTATTAAAAAGAAGTGCACCATTTTTTATTCCTTCTGCCGCACGCACTCCATAACCACTATTCCCCTGTTTCACTCTACATTAGCCCTAATTCCAACTTAACCTAAAATCAATCTCTAAAAGATCCTCCACCATGCCTTAATTTTCTATCTCATAGTTATGGCCTACTCTATCTTATCTTCCATCACAATCATTCATCTACCTCAATTAATCACCATGCCCTCTCGCATTCATAGACATCATTCTATCAGATCTGGTGAATCATAATTTGTTGTTGCTACTGAAAGCAAAGCTGTATTAATGGTATCGATTGTACGAAGTCAAGGTGTTCTTGATGCTAATGGCATAAAATTTATGCTAGTCAGCGGACAACCACCGATCATGGTGCTCATAGCATGTAACATGATTCCCTTAGCATCACACTTTATTTAAGATGTTTTAAATCATGATATTATAGAAGCATTTTGGGATTTCAAAATTTGATTATTTCCTTTTTCGTTAATTTTTATATAAATTTACTTCTTCTATTGAAAAATCATTGGATTTTACTTAATTTTTTTATAGGATGTGAGCATGTGTAAATTCAACATAACTATTTATTTTATTATCTTATATCGTTTGAGTTTACAAATGCACAAAATAAGTCATCAGTATTAGAGGTTAGAGAAACCAAGATACATACATGCAGTGTTAAAAGTGAGTTCCACATCACTTTTCGCTTCTCGTGGAATGTACCTAATTATATTTCTTACGCTAATACACTTCTCTAGGTATGCATTTTTATTTTTTATATCTAGTGTTTTAAATTTTTTGATAAGCTTATGAAAAGCTTTTGTTTAGCTTATTTGAAGATTAATAAAAAATAATTTTAACCATAATTAAGGTATATAAGTGAAATTTTAAGTAAAATCATATTCTTATAGGTCTATCCCTTTTATTTTAGGTACAAATTTGTATTATTTGGTCTGTAATATATTATCTAGTATTCGAGAAGGTGAATATATGCATCCCAATTCTCCCTTAAATCTTGCTTCGAAGTTTCATTTTGAAACTAACAAAATTTTTACAATGAAGTATATATTGATGTTACATAAATTGATGTTGAATTAGGATTTAATTATGAAGCATACCTTTATCTCAAAATTACCACATCTAGTCATTATTTTGGTTAAAAAATGAAAGAAATAAGAGTTTATTATTTCTAACATTATAAACTATAACTTTACAAATTCATAGCCATGGTAAATAGGGACGAGGTGATGTAGTTATCAATGAGGCTTAGGAGGAGACGAGATTGCAATGGGTTAGGATGGCGATTTTGGGGGCTGCAATGATTAGGGTTCATTCTACTAAATGAAATTTTTACATGTCGATGTAGTTTGGGAGGCAACGGTGGAGATGAGAGTCGAAGGTGCAACGACGAAGCATGGTTGAGCCATAGCATCGATGATGGTGGTAGCGAAGACTGTGGATGCTGGTGCGGCCGATATTTTTTGAACAATTAAAAGCCAAAAATGCTATATGATGCTAACTTAATTTAACATTTTTTTAAACAATAAAAATGAATGATAGTGCTAGTCTGATTTATCATTTTTTAAACTATAAAATGGATATAGCACTATGTTGATTTTATGTTAGCATTTTTTGAACAGAAAAACGAATATAGCGTTGTATGTGTACAATGCTAATTTATTTTACCATTTTTTTAACCTGTAAAAATGAACGACGATGCTGGTTTGATTTAACATTTTTTATTTATAAAAAATGAATATAACATTATGTTAATTTCATTTTACTCTAATTTAGCATGTTGTGAACTTTAATGGAATGAATATGTCATTATGTTGATTTAATGCTAATTTAAATTTGCATTTTTAGTCTATTATTGATTGTTTTTTACTTCAAATCGATGAAGATGCTTTAAATTCTAGTGATGTGGTCTGCCATGGTGTTGCGACGGTGACATCTGACGGTGTGACAGCGACATCTAATGATGTTTGTGACTTAGATTTTAGGTTAGGCATCTCAATATGCTTAAACCATAGTGGGCTCGGTGGAGTTTTAGATAATAAGTTGGATGAGATGCTGGCAGCATGATGGTGCGTCTTTGAGATGGTGTAGTAGGGGCTAGCTATGGAGATGAGGTGGTACGTTGTTTTGAGGCGGTGATGATAGGATGGGAGGGAATTTGGATTCAGGGATGAAGTTTATCATCCTCTTCAAAACTTTAAACTAGTGGCTAAGGTGAAGGTCCTTGGGACTCCACAAGTCTTTGAGAAAATTCTTGATTTTGGTCTTCTCAAGAATGTTAAGGTATATGATGTATTAATTTATTGGTTTTGTTTATTGCATCTGAATTTTCACTCGTATTTTTGCTTTACAGGTTGTGGCCAAGCTATCTACTCAATCATAAGTTTGCGAGACTTAAAGAGACTTTAGAAGGGATCGTTTAGGCTAAGGTAGAGGCTACTAGGTTTCGGTAATAATGTGTGGATCTAGAGAAGATCTTGACGAAGCAGCTAAGGATGTTGAGGACAAGGTAATTATAGTTAGATATGAAGTCACCAAGCTTGAGGTCGACCTAAAAATAAGGAAGAGGAGCTAGCCAAAAAAGACCGAGTTGGCTGAGGCTAAGAAAGAGACTGACAATCTTTCAACCTTGGAAAAAGCTTAAGAAATGGTCAGCTTGAAGGCCTTTACTGTTCTTTTTGATGCTTATGTCAAGAGTCGGGATAAAGGCAATCCC
Organism: Allium fistulosum; assembly: GCA_030737815.1. Classification (NCBI taxonomy): domain Eukaryota; kingdom Viridiplantae; phylum Streptophyta; class Magnoliopsida; order Asparagales; family Amaryllidaceae; genus Allium; species Allium fistulosum. Next base: position 363,497,174 of record CM060904.1, read on the forward strand.
TTCTCCTTTGATTTTATTGGGGAAAATGCCTCAGTGGTCAAGATAAGCTTTAGTCTACAATACGAGGATGCATGAAAATCCAAAGACGCAACTGTTTCTGTTAATTCCTTGGCTCTTGAGGTAGGAGGAAAGGATTATTTTTAAATGTTGATCAATTTTGAATTGGGTCTGTAATGATATTCTTTTTGTGGACATTGAGCATTTGCTTTGGTCATGCTTAATGATGTGATTGCCTTTGGTTTTATTATATGAAATATTTTGTTTTACTTAGATTAACTCAAAGAAGGTGAATTCGATTTCTATTTCACATTAAAAAGTCTTGTTGAATCACATCAAGACTAAAAATTATCAATTGTTGAAAACCATTAGTACTTTAAAAGGTCGCCTTCATGCATGTAGGTTACACAACATTAGTTTGGCTAATCATCTAGAAGAAATAAAAGATTCTCAAGATAAGACTTGTGCGAAATTTATCAAGTCCTTTTAGCTATTGGCTTTAGGTTAACCAGACTTATCTTAAATTTAACCGATCGACTTTGGTTCGCCATTAAGAATTGGGATGATGGCTTTCAAGAATTCTCAAAGTAACAAAGCAACACCTAAGGGATAGGGTTCTAAAATAAAATAGGCTTGAATTACTTCGTAAATTTTATGGTTCGAAGTTGAAAATCACCCCAAATGATGTTGTTGGGTTTAAAAGCATGACTCCCTCTCCTTTGGCTATCACCGAAAGGAAATAACCTGAATATGACTCTGTTTCAATATATATATTCCTCAATATGCTCCGAGGGTTACCCCTAGGCAAGAGTTTAGGGATTCTTCCTCTTTGAAACTTTTAGTGTGAAGGCTAAGTTAGGCAAGAACATTTATTTTTCTAATATTGCTAGACCATTGGAAACTTTGGTCGAAACTTAGTCTATGGGTCTTAAGATTATTTTAAGTACAAAAGAGAAATTTGGTCTTTTGAATTATTTGAATATTGTATGTTTCCTTTTCTTTTATCATTTGTAATCTTTTATAATGAAATGAATTTTTTTTCTTTATTTTGAATTTATATTTTATTCAGTTGTTTCAAAAGATGTTATCCTTAAATTGTTTAAGTTATAAATAAACTCATGATTCTATTAAAAAGGCTTATGATGACAAGTTGTCGAATTGCAAATACTCAGTGTGAAACTTATTGCATTGAAGGGTCGAGTAGAACTCCTTAAGTCTAAGTTTGTTTTGGATGATGCTGCTTTTGGAAATTCATAAAAGAAATGAGGCACTTAAACTGAAGATGGAAAACCCTGAGAAACACCTTGAGTCTATTTCAAAAGCTGTTCCTCTTGAGGATCAGGCCATAAGGAAATTAGTATTGGATCTGTTTGATTCAATATCCAACCTTAGATAACAATTGGATAAAGCTAACAAAGAGCTTATGATCATTAAGGGTAAGGAGATTAAAAATGAAGAGAAGCTTCAAGCAATTACAGTGGCTACATCCCTTTCCCAAGGAAGGGAAGAGGCCGAGGTAGGAGTGCGCTCAAACTCCCTCGTTCTCATGCAATTACAGTTGTTACACAAGGCCATAACTCTGTTCGAGACTTAGAGCTTGCCAAAAGGAGTTCATTTTTAGCCCCCATAACTAAACCAAGAAAAATCATAATTAAACTTAAAGATGGAAGAGTTATGTCTTTTAAATATTATAAGGACAAATAATTTGAGAACGCAAATAATCATATAGAGGATCGCTACGATAGGATTTCGAGCTAGGCCATTGCTCGAACTGATAATCAAATGAATCGAATATTAAGTGTTATCTTAGACCTGAGTGTTATTATGAATATATGATCAAGTCATTAGTAGCTTATAGGGTCACTTTGAACCTTTCTTTTTTTCCAAATGAGGGATAGCTCGATAGCATCATAAAAATCGTATGTGATGCTAATCAGCATATTGCTTTAACTCCAACTCCCTATTCGATTATGTCGGTGTTGTCCAACACTCTAACCCGACTATATCGAACTGATTACATGAGTAAGATTCAACTGCCATCAAGGATGACGACTCCATAGTGGTGATTGTGGGACCTACAAGTTAAGTACAAATGGTCGTATAAAGTCAAGATTGGATGGATTTAATGGATGTACTATGTAGAATGCTCAAAGTATGGAATATGGCTCAATGGATGGAAGGGATCGACATAGATTGGCTCATTGAGAGGGATCAACATACTTCATGAAGGAGGGATCGACATACATCGAAATACAAGAGCATTCTTGTAAAATACAAAAGCATATGAAATTTGTGAAAACCCCACAGGATGGCGGACAGGAGACATCCGACCCCAACCGAGGACAAGTACCACACATGGCTAAGGAGCCCGCACGAATGGGCAGAATATTGGTGATAAATATGATAATCGGAGGTCCGCACCCGACAGATAAGAGTTGGCCAGAGATGGAGCACTATGCTAGCGCGATTAGGCATGTTGATTTTGAATATTGTTCGAATACAAAAGATGGAGCTCCAGCAAAACAGCAGCATACAATGACACATGATATCATGTTTATAAATAGAGATGCGGACAAGGTAGAGGCACCGATGATCGATCCAATGGTCATTTGATCCATAATCGGCCCCGCTTTGTTGAGAAGAATATTGATTGATTGTGGAAGCTTAGTAAATATAATTTTCAAAAAAGCCTATAATTAGATGAAAATGGAAGCTAAGGATTTAAAGTCGTCTAAAGCCCACATACACAGTTTTAACGATATTGCTACTGAAGCTTTTAGTTATGTAAAATTACCTATAGAGTTAAGAGAAGGTGACCGTAGGAGAGTGCAAATCTTGTCGTTTGTTATTTTGGATGTTGAGTCTCCTTACAACGTTTTTCTTGGTCGACCAGCATTGATTAATAAGATTTGAAAATGGGTGGAGAACATGCATTAATTTCTCAGATTTGAACAAGGCATGTCCAAAAGGCAGTTTTTCCCTTTCGAGGACTGACCAGGTGGTGGTTCCAACCGTGGGACATGAATTGCTATCTTTGTGGATGCATACTCAGGATATAGCCAAATCGCGATGCATATTCCCGATCAAGAACACACAAGTTTCATTACCGATGTTGGATTATATTGCTATGTGGTGATGCCGTTTGGACTAAAGAATGCAGGAGCTACTTACCAGCGCCTGGTTAATAGGATGTTTAAAGATCAGATTCGAAAGACAATGGAAGTATATGTAGATGATATGCTCGTGAAGTCACGATGATGTGACAACATAAAAGACTTGGCGGAAATGTTCGCCATCCTCTGACCTTTGAAGTATTCTTTAGGTGTTGCATCAGGAAAATTCTTGGGCTTTATTGTTAACGCCCGTGGAATAGAAGCTAATCCCGAGAAGATTCAGGTTATCAATGATATCCAAGCGCCAACGACCATTAAACAACTACAAAATCTGAATTGGAAAGTTGTTGCCTTAAGCTGATTTATTTCCAGAGCTACCGAAAAATGCATTCCTTTCTTTGACTTGATTAGGAAAAGGAAAAGAAACTTCGAATGGACATAGGATTGTAAAGACGCATTTCAAGTGTGACGGCCCGGATTTTTAGCGTATGTTAATTGGGTAATTGTCTGGATTAAATTATTGAAATATTGATTTTTATATGCCGAATGAATAAATTTCTGATAATTTAAAATATTGGGATATATATGAATTGATTCAAAACTATAATAAATATTGAATTACGAAATCCTTGGGATATGATGGATCTTATGGAAGGAAAAATAAAAATAAATTCATAGGAACTCCACCTTATAAATTAAGATAAAATACATACAAATAAAACTCCATCATTGAAATTCAAGGTAGTATACATTTGAATATGAATAGAAATACATACGAGCTTAGGATGTTTAATAGATATAAGTATATGAATGAATATGTATGTGTATATATGATGATAAATACAAAACAAATGTATATTACATTAAATAGTGCAATGTAAACGTATATGTATATACAAATTTATATAAGGAAATGACAATATGTATAAATGCAAGTAAAATAGGATAAAAATTCATATGCATAACTATATACATGAGTATATGTATAAGTATATATTTATAATAGTATACGTGAAGAATATAAATACATGTGTAAATAAGTATATACATTATTATAAAAATAAAAGACCTACATGTATTTGTACATTGTCAGGAAATGGAAGAGGCATGTATATATACATATGAATGGATATAGATATATGTAAACAAAAGAGGGAACACACTATTAAATGCAAGCATACAACATTTTTAGTTAAGCTTACAAAACATATAATCAAAGTCAAAAGCATGTCATATGAAATCAAATCAGCATACAAAACTTTAAATCAAGCCAACATTTCAAATGAAATCTCTGATCAATAAAATAAAATGGAACCAAAGGGAAGCTTGCTGTGAACAGAGGAATGCAGAGCCTACCTTTTCTATTTATACCTCCACTTGCCATTTTTCCATTCGAACCAAGTGAAAAAAAAGAAGAAGCTAAAACTTTACTTCCTTTTCAAATTTAAGTAGAAAGCAAACTAAGATCTGCCATCAAACAAAAAAATCTAGTCTGGTCAAAAGAAGAAAGATAAAAATCTCTGACCAAATAGAAAATGTTTGTACCAGATAATACCTATCTCCTGTAAACTTTGTTCTATATATATCAATCTTCTTATTTCATTTCGTTCATCAAACTTAGCATTCCAGGAAATAAGAAATCATGTCATATTACAACTGAAACTTGAAACAAAAATTAAACCAACAAGAAAACAAGCAAGAAGATTTAGGGAGAGGATCAAGCTGGCAACTGTTCAACACAAAAGTGTTCTCTGTTAAAAGTTTCTCAAGTGAGTAAACTCACCTCTTAAACCTTAGATCTGTTTAAATTTCTGGTTTGCAAGTGATCATCTTGGAAGTTATGAATTAAATATGCTGGTATGGTTATGTAATATGCCTGTGTGTATGAATATACTGGCTGCACATATCTGGAAACAGGCAAGAATACCTCTGTTAAAAATTGCAGATTTTAATCTAGTTCAAAAATTCAATTCCACTATCCCTGATCTTCTATAGTTTGTGATGTTAAAACAAAATGGGTTTAAAATTACCATAACTTAATTTCAAATATATTTCCAAGAAAAATATGAGATGGCTTTTGTTTGGAAGAAGAAATAGAGTGAAAATTCAAAGTCTATCCAATTTTCAACTTTCATGGATTCAAGATTCAATTACATCATCCAAATCCATTTCGAAAACAAGGATTTTTAATACTAAAATCAGGATTTTTAGTTTTGAATTGAGGTAGTATTTCTAAGATGAACGGAATAGCTATTTTCATCATTTTCCAACGATGAACGTGGTGATGGGTGTTGGGCTTGAGGCAGGAAGTGGTTGGTGGAAGGGGGATCATCGGAAAAATACTCACAAGTTTACTAGATGATCATGGCGATGACGCAACGATGAACTAGGGTTTAAGCTTCAGTTTTGTTCGACGAAGACGACGTGGCAATTTCGTCGACTGTGGTGCATCGAGTTCGATCGCACCGAGGGGGATGGGTTCGTGGTTGAGTGGCGAGGCTCTAGATGCGAGGGCGTGATGACCGGTGGTCAGAGGTGAAGGCACGAGGTGGTTTTCTTCGATCGAGTTTTTATTCCAGGCGCTCGAATTGGTTCGAATTCGATTGGCTGTGACGATTCGGTGATCTGGGTGTTCGTGGTGACTGAAGGGAGGAACGGCGATTTGATGGTGGTCTTAGCACTGGTCGGAGATGACCAGATCGATTGTACATGTGCACGTGTGTACCTGTGTGTTTGTGTGATGTTGTGGTATTTGGGGAAGACGATGTTGCTCGGGTTTGACTCAAGAATGTTGTGAGTTGGTCTTGAAGTAAAGAGAGGACGCGAGTAAATCGAAGTTGAGCTCGGAAAAAAATTGAAATGGCTCGGGAATTTTGGAATTTGGCTCGAGTCTGGGTGATTGAGTATAAAAGCAGTTTTAAACTTTTAAAACAATTTCTAAACCACTTCTTTTTAAATAATGAATGTTTATTTAAGTTTGGGATTAGTTAAAGGTTTTAAAATAAAATTATCTTAAATTAATTAAGTTTAAAATATTTTAAAATATATATATAACTTTTATTTTAAAGTTCATTTTAATAAACTTAATTAAATAGTGTAATTAAGAAGTTTATTAAGAAGATGGAATGTTTTTAAATCATTAACTAAACTTAAATTCTTAAGTTAATTTATAGGTTAATGATGAATTAATTTCAAAGGTTATTAAATAAGATTTAAATGATAATTAAAGTAATTAATTAGGATATATGGTTTATCTCTTAATTAATTAAAGTCTTAAGTAATTAAGAGTAATTACTTAATGGAGTAATTAAAAGAATAATTACTCAATGTAATTAATTAGAGGATTAATTACTTAATGTAAGGATTAATTAATTAATGAAAGTAATTAAAGGATAATTACTTAAAAGATAATTACTTAAGGTAAGTAATTAAAGGATAGTTAATTAATGTGATTAATTAAAGGCTAATTAATTAATGTAAGTAATTAAGGGTTAATTAATTAATGAGTTAAATTAAATTAATTATTAATTATGTGATTAATTAGTCTTGCTTATGGATGATTAAATTGTATTGAATACCTCTGATAGTTATTGACTATGGTATGTACTTTGTAATGTTCTGTGATATGAAATGTTTTGGTTGAACTGTGATAAATATGAGTTATTTATCTGTGATGGAATTGCTGTGAGAATATGACACTCTGAAGTTAAAATTGAATTATTTAAACTTAAACAACTTGGCTTAAAAAGATGACATTGAATTCGAAGAGACCGGGGTCGGGTATCAGTACATACCCGAAACCACTTCGATTTGTAATCTACAATAATTCTTTATGGATTTGACTTTGGAATAAATAGGCTGGAATGGAATAAATAGTGTAAACTTGGTCATTTAATCTGAGTAATGATACTTAGATGATTGTAGGATGAGTATTTGACTATGTCAAGTTGAAACTTGTAGTAAAGTACGAGTTACCCCGGGTTTTAAATAAGTTTTATGCATTAGTATTTCTTGTTAGATGGGTTTACTAACGCTGGTTTCCAGCCTGACCCGAGTGTTACTTTGATGTAATGCTCGGGTCAAACCGAGAATTACAGATTTTCAAGTAAGGACGTTTTGGAGCTCAGGAGACGAGCTGGATGGTAGGAACGTATGGAGTGTTTCCGCTGTGATATTATTTCTGTTTATCTGAGACATGCGATTTGTATATGTCCAGTGTTTGTGTATGAGTGTAACTCTGATGTAAAAATATAATTGACAGATACAGGTGTTCTTTTGTAAACTGTTATTATTTGATATTATATTTTGATCCGCTGCGATTTGTGAGAATCGATGCTATGTATTTGTTTCTTCTTCTATCTCTTTTCTTTTTCTCCTAACTATTTGGAATTTTCAGGTTTGAAAATTCCGGGTCGTTTCATCAAGCTTTGGCGAATCATTTGGAGAGACCCCCCATCTTGTCAAAGCCGGTGGGTCATGAGGATTTGTACATTTATTTGGTCGTGTCGACACACGCTATAAGTGCCACATTGCTTCACGAGGAGGATCGAATCCAGAGGTCGGTGTATTACGTCAGCAAAAGATTGACGGTTGTTGAAAGGAACTATCCAAAAATAGAGAAACTAGCATATTACTTGTTGATTGCATCACGAAAGCTTCGCTCATACTTCCAGGCACACCCAATCAATGTTTACACCAACCAGCCATTGCGATAGGTCCTACAACGACCCGAGACATCTAGGAGGTTACTCAAGTGGAATATCAAGCTCAGTCAGTTCGATATCACTTATCTCCCTCGGAGGGCTATCCAGGGTTAGGCACTAGCAGATTTTATAGCAGAGTTCACTTCGCAGGATGATTCCCTGGAGCGCAGCGAAATCCCTACCATACGGTGGAAATTGTATACTGATAGAGCGTCTAATGACCATTGTTCTGGAACTGGAATTGTGCTTGTAACTCCCGAAGATCGGTCAATCTGTTATGCTTTAAAGCTTGATTTCCCAACGACAAACAACAAAGCTGAATACGAAGCTCTGGTTGCTGGACTTAAACTCGCCAGAGAACTGGGAATAAAGTCTCTTGAAATCTTTGGTGATTCATAGTTGGTAGTATACCAAGTCAAGGGAGATTATCAAGCTAAAGGACAACGACTTGCTCTATACCATACCCAAGTCCAAGAGTTGTTGAATTAATTCGAGTACTATGATATTTTGCATGTTCCACGGGATCGAAACAAATATGTTGATTCGTTGGCAAAGTTTGCTAGCACAAGCGACGCACAGTAGATGGGCTTGGTTCCGGTCGAAGTATTAAATGCCCCGAGTATAAACATGATAGAAATCGATCAGGCACTAGAAGCGGAGCCTAAGAGGGAGTCATGGATGACTCCGATCAAATACTATTTGCTCAATGGAGTCCTACCAGATCAAAGAAATAAAAAGCGACAAGTCCTTTGTAAAGCTTCGCGATATGTCATGCAAGGAGGAATTATGTACATAAAAGGTTTCTATGTTCCCCTAATCCGGTGTATTACTCATGTTGAGATAAAATATGTCCTAAAAGAGGTTAATGAAGGGGAATGTGGCGACCACACTAGGGGGCAAACTATGGAAAAGAAAATACTCCATTACGGGTATTATTGGCCAACTATCAATCGAGATGCCACTAATTATATAAGACGATGCGATAAGTGCCAGATATATGCAAAAGTTTCAAGAGCTCCACCGATGGAAATCACGCAAATGGTCAGCCCATGGCCGTTTTCCATGTGAGGTATAGATATTATCGGTTCCTTACCGATCTATAAAGGTGGCACAAAGTATGCTATCGTTGTAGTTGATTACTTCACCAAATAGGATAAAGTAGAACGTTTAGCCACGATCACAACCAAGAAAGTAATCAACTTTATTGTATGAAACATCATATGTTGTTTCAGTCTCCCGTGTACTATTATAATAGATAATGGGACCCAATTCGACAATGTGGAATTCAAAGACTTTTGTCAGAGGTATCATATTGAAAAGAGGTTTGCAGCGGTCGCTCACCTTCAAGCGAATGGACAAGTTGAAGTTGTAAACAAAATCATAAAGTCCATTCTAAAGAAGCGTTTGGAAAATGCTAGAGGCAAGTGAGTGGATAAACTCCATATAACATTGTGGGCTTACAGGACCACCCATAAGTCCGCGACTGGCCATACTCAATTCGCCCTTGCTTACGGTTCTGAAGCCGTCATTCCTGTTGAGCTCAAAGTTCCTTCTCATCGAGTAACTTACTACAATCCCAAAACGAATAAAGATTTCCTCTTAGGATCTCTTGATTTTATAGATGAGAAGCGCGAGAAAGCCGACCTAAGGGTAGCTGCACATCGACACCGAGTCACCCGATATTACAACGTTAAAGTCCGGCCTAGAACCTTTGAAATCGGTGATCACATCTTGAAGCAGGTTTTTCCTACCCCATAGCACATGAGTCCAATCTGGGAAGGATCCCATGCTGTTGAGAAGAGGCTTAGAGAGGGAAATTTCAATCTAGCGACTGTTGATGACATCATACTCCATAGGGCGTGGAATAGTGAGCATTTACGATGCTATTTCACTTAGTTTATTTCTTATTCATTCAGTTGTATTTGCTTTTAGAATTTGCTTTTGCATTTGATTCTCTAGATATTTAATATGACAAATTTTGCCAATCGCTTCTATTTAGCAAATAAACTTTTGGACTACCTTTATATTTATGTTTTCATAGCATTATGTATTAGTTACATAATGAAACCGATTGATGTCGATATGTTAGAACAGGTTTCTAAAGTTTGGAATTAATCATTTACGCTAGTTCCCAATGGGACCGAACAAGATGGGCTTGGTCCGACTGTTTATTTGATAACTCTCGTTCATAATCCAATAAATGGGATACACAATGTGAAATGGATATGACTCGACCTTTTGATGAACGAATAAATTCCGTCGAACGATAGGACTGAAATAGAATAAGAGCGATCGTGATACGACCAATCACTTGCTAAATCAAACCTTGGACCTTGGAGGGCAAATCAATTAATTAAGAAGAGTATGATCCGACTACTCTTCGAAATAACTCTAAGTCCCCAAAGTGCGAAGTAGAGTATAAACATAAATCGGGTGTGAATCGGCCACCCGCGAAATAACTCTAAGTCCCCTTAGTGCGGACTGGAATATAAACATTAATCAGGTGTGAGTCGACCACCGGCAAAATAATTCTAAGTCCCCAGAGTGCGAACTAGAGTATAAACATAAATTAGGTGCAATTCGACCACTCATCAACTAACTCTTATCCCCAGTGTGCGAATATGAGTATAAATAGATAAATGAGTGAGGTTCAACCATTCATTATTCCGTGAACTCCGGCCAGAAATCGACAGGAAGAGTATAAACCCTCTAAGGATGGGGTTCGACCGTCCAACGTCTAACCCCACTAAACAAAGACTGAGGGCAGGGGTATAATTACTCAAAACTGCTTACTTCGATGGCGTAACACTAAGGCTCGAGCCTACTGTTTGATGCGACTCAAGGCCACAACCACATGGAGGTCATGGGATATAGCCAATGGATTGTTACCAGAATTAACGAACAACGAATTACAAGTACATTGAATGGAAAGTAATAATTCAACTACTTAAATACAGTTCACACGAGAGTTCAACAGAAAATAAGAACTTTTATTCACATGATAAGTTTCAAAATTGTGGTACAAGTTATTTAAAAAAACCGGGATTCAACCCATACAACTACAAATAATAAAAGAAAATGACAAAAAACAATTATGCAAACTATGTATACACCGAGCCGAAGTGACGGCTATTTCTTCGATCTTCTCTCCTTTTGGATTCTTCGGGAGTGGTGCTGTCTAAACTTCCCTTAGTTCTCTTCCTTGATCCGTTACCGCCTTTGGCGGGAGAGCGTTCAAAGCTTAGAGGGTGTTCTTTGGGAATTGACCCACCAGGTGGAATGATTTGTATTTGGATAAGGTGTGGATCGTCAGTGTCCACGTCGGTGGGCTTAGCTTTAGCCTTTTTCTTCAGTAACCCCTCCTTCACCATACGCTCCTTCAAGCTGATCTCATCAATGCGTTCGAAGGTGCTGGTAATCACAACATTGTTGGATTCATCTACCAGCAGCGGTTCTTCAGTCATGTCATCTTCGAGTGCTCCAACGACTTGAGCATTGGGCCCCGGTACATTGGTGGTCGCTGGAATATCTGATAATTTCTTTTGTTGCTCCATGGTAGCATCACTTTTTGGAGTTTGGCCGGGACCCGGAAGACCTACTAATTTGTTAAAACAAGCAGATAATCCTAAAACCATTAGGCATGAAGAACAAAACCTCACGTAGAGTGGAGAGTAAAGTGAAATACCTACATCCGGCAGGCTCTCGGTTGTTTCTGGAGTGCCCCCTTCCAAAATAGGGGTCGCCACTTTGGATTGATAACTAGGCTCATCTGGATCATAGCTCAAGTCCAACCCCAGGCCAAAGGAAACCGACGCTCCAACCGCTTGAAAAGAAGAGTGGCCTTTAGGATCGGCTTTCGAGGATCTAGCAATATGTTACCCTTTATCGGAAGGCGCTGAAATATTGAAATATCAGAGTCTCGTGGCGGCAAGATCTAGGGGTTCATTTCCATGTAGGATCTCCACACCAATTTCTCTTTATCTAACTTAGCTTTGCCCAGCTCCCTCTTCTTCATCTCAATGATATACTCCCAGGCTTTAGTAAGTGACTCGAGATAAACTTCGCCAAGAAAACTCAAGTCACAGTGGATGAGGACTTTGGTGTTGTATTCGATGATCAATGGATTAAACAAGTCCTTGATTTCATTCCGACCGGACTCCTTATCATCTTCTACTCGGGTTTTAATTTGTTCCATCATCTCCTTGCGGCTTCCTCTTGTGCCTCTTTTGTAAGGGCTTTTATTTTGGCAAATTGCTCGTCAAGTTTAATTTTCAGCCTCCTGGCTTCAATAGCCTCTTCATACTACCTTTGTGATTCTTCCCGAGTCTCGATCTTTTCTTTTTTTCTTTCTTAAGGACCTCTTAAAGTTCCTCGACACAATGGGCCAAGACATCTTTCTCCTTTTGCAAGGAGTCTTTTTCTAGAGCAAGTGCTCCACTGCGGTTAAGGGCAGCATCGAGTTCTTTCTTATAGGAAGCCTCCAAAAGACTCACTGCCTTCAAAGTTTTCTTGCACTCTTCTCTGCCTCGGCATGTTTTGTTGTCAACTCCGATAGATCATTATTTTGGTGTTTGGTTATTTCTTTATCGTGGATCGCCTCTAGCTTAAGATGCTCTATTTCATATTGTCACTCGATTGACACTTCAGAGATTTTTTCCGCTAAGTGTTAAAATGATTCATGCTGTATGAACATGTCATTAACACATGCGAGAGAGCTTGCTTTGGTGTGCCCCGAGATCATATATATTGTGGGAAGGAATTTAAGCCCATCGAAACAGATTTTTGGAAAAGTGGCCTTAAGTTCGGCTAATTTCTCCCTGTAGAAGTGTCAGGAGAAGCGGTTGGCAAAGATGGATCAGAAGTGGTAATTGGATGCTTGCTCGACCTACGGTCGCAAGATTGCCTAAAGCTAGAAGAACCAGAGTGCTGCTTACGTGATGTGGCGATTTGACGGCCGCGGAAGGAAAGATAGTCTCCGCTGTAAGCAGGAAGATTGGGCTGGTCTCCCTCGCGAGATGACTGAAACTAAGACTTATGCTTGGAAGAAGAAGATTCTATTGAATGATAGCTTTTCTCCCATCTGCTGTCTTTTTCCCTACACCTGCCAAGTTTTGAGCCGCAGCTAGATCCATAATGCATTGAAGACCCCTTTAGGCGATCAAAAGACCGAGATTGAGTCATTGCACCTGTAAAGACCGAATGAGAACGTGTAAGTAACTATTATGCGAAGGATTGATGAAGAGCATGTAGTGAAGTGCACATGGTTGTGAGTGTCATAGTGTTCCCCACTGACAAACTAGTAGCTATGGCCTTGCTTATGGGTGTTTTCTCTCCCATATTGGCAGGAAGAATGCCTTTACCACTCCTAGTAGGAGAATTGAGCCCCTCGGTATTGCTATTTAGAAAGTCGTAGGTCATAATGTCATCGAGAATTTAGAGATTTGAAAATCCTTTCAGTGAACTTTCCAAGTGTTGGGAAGATGATTCTTCGTCAATAGAAGTGATGAAAAATTCTGGATCTGCAGCAGGTTTTTTTCTACAAAGTTTATATGCTAGCTTCTTTTTTATCTTAGTTGGAGTTTGGGGTTGCGCGTCTCATGATGATTCGAACACGGGCGCTTTATCTGGGCCTACACTGGTGTTGCCAGGCTCATCGATTTAGGCACCCCTGATTTTACCATCTTTAATGTCGTCCTGAGTCCCTTGGACAAGGGGCGGGACAGTATTATTGGCATCCCTTTCTTACTCTGTGGCGTTTCTCAATAGTGCTGCAATTCCAAGGAGCCTAATGCGACAACCCTCTTCCAACAGCTCGAATAGAGATAATAACTCATCGGTTATAAGAAGTTTGATGTCCCTGTCTTCGATAGAAGTAGCGCGAATAACGGAGACTGCTCTTGAAAAACTAATGCCTTCAAGACGTGGGCGGACACATGTAGGAATTCCGAATTTTAGCAGATTCAATAATATGACTTGGATTAATGGACTTAAGAATGAAATGAAAATAACACTTACGTCCTTCCAACCATCGCCTTGTGAAGCCAGGTGGACACCGAACGTAGAACCACTCGTGTTTGAAAAGAGAGAGTTTATTCCAAGCACCCGTTAAGACTTAGCAGTTGGGTGAAGGTTCAAGAAAAACGTATGAAGGACTTCCCAACCACCGTTTAAAGTTATAAATGAACCTTATATCCTCAGGAGTTGGCGAGCGAAATAGAATGCTCATGAACAACAGAAAAGTTCCATGTAGGAAGGCGTAGCTATTTGGATGGAGTTGATTGAGAGCAATTCCAAGATATCTTAACATTTCTCAAATAAACAAATTGAAGGGCGATACGCATCCGGCCTAGCACATAAATTTGTTACAGGCCGTGTACCCTTCCGAGGGCGAGTGAGGCATGTTGTTTATCAAAGGGATTAGGATGTCTACAAATGGAATTCCATGTATGGAACACATCTTGCAAAGGGCAGCCTCACCAATTTGGGAGGCTTTAGAATCTATCGGGTCATCTAGGAGAATGACACCTTCTATTGTGTAGGGAGCAGGGCTTATATCCTTAGCTGGGAGGACCGGAACATCTGAAAAGAGGTTGATCGACGGGCAAGAAACTTACATTTGTTCAGCTTGATGATTAGGAGAAAGTCTACCAGATATAGTTACAGAGCTCGATTTTGCTTCAGGATCACTATGCTGCATGGCCGGTTCGGAAGATATAGCAACTAAATGCTCTGAGCGTCTAGAGTCCATGTTTACTATTCTCAGTAGGTAATCGAGGTTAGAAAATTTTACCTGTTCCCATCGTGTTAAGTGTGAGCTAATGAAGTGTAGTGTATAGCAGAAATAAACAACTTAAAATTAGAAAATGAAGTTAAATGACGAGACTCTAGATTCCAACAAGAGTGACCATCATCGCTGACTGTCTCAAGTGGTAAAAAAGATTGATCGATTGTGAAAGCTATGTGATCAACTATCGGCATATCGAAGTGTAAAGTTTATCGTTCAAGTCCATATGCAATTTTTTAGTCTACGTTGAAAGTTCCAAGGATTGGATTGTTCCACCTCAAGATTAATAGTAAATATGCAATTTTTATTGTTCATCATCATATATCCGAGTTCGTAGAGGTGAATCAGTGGTGATTGTCTGAATAAGTAAGGTAGGATTAGATTACAAGTTCAAAGAGCTCTTTATGTCGATCCCTATCTTTATGCCAATCCCTATCTTTATGCCAATCCCTATGTTTATACCGATCCCTTACTTTATGTCAATCCCTATGTTTATACCGATCCTTACCCATAGCCTCTCAATCAATCCCTCTCTTCAACCTAAAACTGCAAATCCCTAATCCTACCGACCCATTTATTTCACCCTCTATTCATCAAGCCTCTACACCAAGGGATCGGTATAGATCCAAACACCCAACACCAATCCCTCCTCCAATCTATCATCTTCCTCCTTCCTCCTCCTTTGTTCTACTGAACCCATTCATATTCAATGTTTCATCTCCAAATTTGACGTTGTTCCAACATCATGTCAAACTCTAGAATCTCTTACCTTACCATGAAACCAAAAGATAAAGCAAGAAAGCTCACCTATGTGTTTATATGTTAAAGGAATTGGAGGATAGCTCGAGAGCGATCGAGATGAAAAGTATATGGAAAATGATTTATAAGGGTGGATTGAAGCATGAGAAGGATTTGTTTTGGAATCGAGGGGAGAAGAAGAGAAGGGAGACTCTGTTTGAACACAGGAATGAAAAGGGTTTGGTGCTTTGGATGGTGATGAGAAAATGAAGTATGTAAAGGTGAAGGAAGTAGGAAAGCTACTTTATACATATGTGTGGACCGAGGGATTGGCCTAAGTCTTTGGTATGAAGCATAAAAAAAGGGATCAGCATGAAAGCTTACCGATCCCTATAAGCGCGTGAATAATAAAAAAGAAAAAAAAGAAAAAGAGGGATCGACATAGAAAGAACCGATCCCTGTAAAAAATGGATCGAGAGAGAGGGATCGGTTAAACATAGTGTTATCCGGGTTTTTAACCTAGCAGGAATCAATAGGAAACATGACAACCTCATGTAAATAGGATGGTTTAGGACTTAACCAGAAAAGCTAAGATAAGGGATTAACAAGGGCCAAGCTACATGGCTAAGGCAACGACTGGGATCAGCAAAGCCGAGAGATTAGCATTCTTTTAGCCCAATCAGCAGTTGAGCGCAAACAGGTAGTAAATTGCCATCAAAACGAAGCAACTACGATAAAAGACTATGGAAACGTCTCCAATTCCAACTCCAGAAAAACTCTAAGTTCTTGGATCATCAGCGACCCATACCTCTCCACAAACCTTCAAACAAACTAGCCAAAGAATACTACAAAAAGAGGCTAAGACATTGGCTGCAAATGAGCCAAGTCCATGGGTCGCCAACGACCCATAGACCATGGTTCGCCAACGACCCATAGCTTTGCCTCGTTTTGTGAGCCAAACTCTCCCTGGGTCGTTTCCTACCTACCTGCGAGATGATCGTGAAGTGGTCTAGCCCAGAAGCTCTTTGATCCATATAAATACTATCCTACCAGCAACATAAAGAGGATCTTCTCCGGACTGGTTGCTGAAGCTCTACTGGAATTATTCTTCATTCTCTACCTCCCTCATAATAATCTCCAAGGGAATACACCGTGATTCTCCAGTCTATTCCAACTCTGGAGATTCAATCTACCTAAAAGATAATCAAAGCCTTGTAATCAAACATCTCTTGTAACAACAATCAGTCTTTAATAAAACTATAAAGTGGACGTAGGCTTCATCAACAGCCGAACCACTATAAAAATTCTCTGTCTTCTTTCTTTTACTGCTTTTGTTCTATATCTGTTATATTGCCCTATCAGAATAGGGCTGGTGCTTTCATTGAGAACCCAACTCAGGGTCCAGATCTAGCTATCTGCTTTGGATCCCATAGGTCCAGAAGTTAGATCTCCAATCTTTGCCTGAAGAACTCGCTGTTTTAGGATCAATGGCTCCTGAAAGAAGAAGAACTACCTCTGGGAGATCCATAGGGGCAGCAATAGCTGCTGAAGGTGTTAGTCTCCAGTAAGCTAAAGTAATGGTGCTAACTTAGGGAATCAAGCACCAGGGTCCTCTAGTCAGCATGAAGTTGTCACCAGGGACGAGCTGAATAAGATGACTGAAGAGATCAACCAGAGAATGGAAAATAGTCAAAAGGCTCTAATGGATAATCTCAAAGCTTAGATAACCCTATAATAAAAACCCACTCCAAGGAATATGCCTGAACCAGTAACTACTATAGAATAAGAAAATTCCTCCGTTTTCGGCCTACATAGAAGAAACGGAAAGCATCCACTAAGAAGGGTAACAATAGGATGCAACCTAGAGGAAAATGAGAGTACTCCACCTAACGCAAGGCAACCGAACTTTAATTTGAATCAAGGGGCCAAAACCCCACAGGAAGATATAGTTATGAATCTCTCCGACTTAGAAAGTGGAGAGCAAGGAAATCAGATGGAAGAGAACGTTAATGTGTTCGATGATGCTAGAAACGTCCAAACTGCCACTCTCAGGACTACCAGACATCAGAGGCATACATAGAATATATGGTCAAACGGCTGATGGATGAGATTAAAAACCGAAAGGATGATGACTAGGGATATGCCCCGAGTCGGACCCCTTTTAACGACGAAATCTTAAACAAAAGATACATGGACAAATTCACTATGCCAACTATTCCCTCCTACGATGGAACTAAGGACCCAAACCCCCATTTGTACACGTATAGCTGGTATATGGATGGAGCAAATGCTCCAGAGGCCGTTCGCTGTCAATGTTTCCCTATTTTTCTAGAAGGAGTTGTGTCTATGTGGTTCACCAGACTCCCCCAAGATCTATTTCTACCTTTGACCAACTTGCAACGAAATTCCTGGACCAGTTCAGGATCCATACCGCGCAACCAAAGGAAGTCATGTCCCTATCCGGGTTGGTCCAGGGACGCAACGAATCACTGAAATGTTTCATGAACCGGTTCAATACCACTGTAACGGAAGCAAGCAACCCTAATGAGGATATGGTATTCATAGCGTTAGTCAGCGCTATTCACCCTAAAATGGAGTTCGAAATGGATTAAAATGAAGCAACCTACCACCAGGAATGACTTCAATCGCAAAGCAAGCCAGTACTTGAGGTTGAAGGAAGCACAGGAGTTGGATAGAAAGTCTGCCAGTGTAAAACAAATGAACAATAGACAAAATGAGGCGGCGACAGGTCAAAACACATGTAATGCTAGAACTGCTCAAGGAGTCGTGGGAAAGAGTGGAAACCAGAAAAGAAGAAACCATAACTCCGATAAAATAAATAATAGTGGCAATAACAAAATATTTAGGGAGTTTGGACAGGAAGACTATACCCCTCTGAATGACACTCCGGAAAATATTTATCTCGCAACACAAGAGACTGAAGAATATAAGAAACCCTCTAGGAAAGAAGCAACCGAGAAGAAAAAGCGCTCAGGGAAATTCTGCCATTTCCACAAGACACACGGTCACAATATGAACGAATGCCGCCACCTAAAGAATCTCATTAAAGAATTGATCCAAGACAACAAGCTTCAACAACACATGAAAATTCCACAAAACCCAATCAACCGACGGCCCATAAACCTCCTACAAAACAATGAAATCAAGCCGGAACTAGCGAAGAAGGGTCAAAACGAACCGACTAGAGGCTTAATATTGGAACCATATCTAGGGGACCACATCCCGTGCAAAGAAGTTAGGGAGAGATGGAGCGATATGCGAGTTCGTTAAAGCACGCCCAGAAGGAATCATGTTTAGCAATAGATGATGAAACTCTGATCAAGCTACAAAAGGTTCTGAGAGATGACATAGTGTTCTACAATCGGGATACCGAAGGGATTTAAGCTCCAACTCTTGACCCAGTGGTGGTGACAATAGGAATCAAGTCCGCCATAGTCTGACGAGTGCTGGTTGATAGTGGCAGTTCAGTTAATATACTTTTCAAATGTACTTTCGATCAAATGAAGATTGGCATGAAAATCGTGTCCGCGTGCCAAACAAAGATTCAGGGGTTTACTGGAGAACCCAAACAACCACTGGGAACAATCGACCTACCCGTAGAGCTTGGAGAGGGCGAGTGAAGCGTCACCCTCATTTAGATTTTTGTGATCGTGGATGAAATGTCAACATACAATGCATTCTTGGGATGACTCGCACTAGCCAACTTTAGAATAGCATTGGCCCAATAGTGCCTTACAATGAAGTTCCCTACTGAGCACGGAGTCAGAATTGTGAAAGGAGACCAAAGCGTCGCCCGGGAATGCTACATTGTAGAATTGCACGAGTTAATAAGAAAGGAAAAAGGATGTGGGGAAAACACTCCACATCCGTGAACCCTCCGAATAGCAACTACAGAGCCGCCCCTGGCTTGACGACCATAGTCTATTCGACAAGGCTTTGGACCCTAGAAAGAAGAGCTCAGGGGAGGAACGGGTAGCACCGGTAGAATTGACAGTGTCTGTTCTAATCTGTATGGATGACCCAACGCGGGTCCTGAAGGTCGGGTCGCACCTTGGGAACAAGATGCGGTCCGAACTAACCAAATTCCTCCACACCAATTTGGGCTTATTTTCTTGGACACACTCCGATATGTGTGGGGTGTCACCTGAAATTGCCTACCACGCCTCAATATCGATCCCAAATTTACACCAGTAAAGCAGAAAAGGCGCAGCTTGGGCCCTGAACGGTCCAAGGCACCGAGGGAAGAAGTAGATAAACTGATGGCTAACGACTTCATCCGAGATGCAACTTATCCTGAATGGGTATCGAATCTAGTCCTAGTCAAGAAGTCTAATGGAAAATGGCAAACCTATATTGATTTCTGGGACCTCGACAAAGCCTGTCCAAAGGATAGCTTCCCGCTCCCTAGAATTGATTAACTAGTGAGTGTAACAGCGGGACATGAACAACTATCATTTATGGATGCATACTCGGGCTAAAACCAGATCCTGATGCATGAACCAAACAAAGAGAACACCAGATTCGTCACCGGTTTGGGACTGTACTATTATAGAGTAATGCCATTCGGTTTTAAAAATGCAGGGGCAACGTACCAAAAACTAGTCAATACTATGTTCAAACGCTAGATTGGGAAGACTATGGAAGCTTACATGGACGATATGTTAGTCAAATCCCGAGTAGCTGCTAACTATCTTGACAACCTCGCTGAAATGTTCAAAATACTCTGGAAGTATGGAATGAAACTTAACCCACTCAAGTGCCACTTTGGAGTAGCCTCTGGGAAATTTTTGGGATTCATAGCAAGTGCCTGGGGCATCGAAGAGAATCCAAAGCAAATAACAGCATTACAGGAAGTCCAAGCCCCTAAAAATAATAAGGAACTTCAAAGCTTGAATGGAAAAGTCACAGCACTAAGTCGATTCATCTCAAAAGCTACAAACAAGTATATACCATTCTTCGATGCGCTAAAGAAGGGAAAGAAAAACTTTGAATGGAGTGAAGCTTGTCAAACAGCTTACGAAGAATTGCTACGACACATGGAAACTCTCTCGATCTTATCAAAACCAGATGATGGAGAAGACTTATTCATTTATTTAGCAGTTTCCCCGCACGCACTGAGCGCCGCTCTTGTGCAGGAAGAAGCAAGAATCCAGTGACCCGTGTACTACATTAGCAAACGATTCACTGGAGTTGAGAAGAATTACCCAAAACTAGAGAAGCTAGTGTATTGCCTTCTGATCGTGTCCCGGAAATTACGACCATACATTCAGGCTAATCCGATTAAAGTATTGACTAACCAGCCCCTAAGCAAGTTTTATACTGGTCAGAAACCTCCGAACGACTACTCAAGTGGAATATAGAGTTGAGCCAATGCGATATCACATACCATCCAAGAAAAGAAATCAATGGGCAAGTGTTGGCCGATTTCATTGCCGAATTTACCATAAGGAACGACGAGGAGGAATTTCAGTCGGAAACAGTCACGCAATGGAAGCTCTTTGTCGACGGTGCATCAAACAACTTTTGTTCGGGAGCAGGGGTAGTGCTTGAAACCCATGAGGGGCGAGCCATTAGTTATGCTTTGCGCTTGGAATTTCCAGCAACAAATAACGAGGTAGAGTATGAAGCATTGATCGCTGGACTAAAGGTTATGAAGGAACTCAGGATAAAATCTATTCACATATACAATGACTCCTAGCTGGTTGTCTGTCAAGTGAAAGGGGAGTACCAAGCGCGTGGAGAAAATCTCGCCTCGTACCTATCCAAAGTACAAAAGCTGTTAAGCAATATCGAGCACTACACCATAACTCACATCCCGCGGGAGCAAAACACCAAGACAAGTTATTTGGCTAAGCTGGCAAGCTCCGGAGAAGTCCAGTCATTGGGATTGGTTCCGGATGAAACGCTAACCAACCCAAGCATAGACGAAATGGACGTAGGCTAGATTCTAGAGACCACCGTCGAGCCAGATACATGGATGACGCCGATAAAGGACTATCTACTTGCAGGAACCCTACTAACCGACCGAAATCAACGGAAGAAGCTCCTCCGCAAGGCGACACGATTCCTGATACAGGATAGTATACTCTATCGAAGGGGATTCTCAACCCCTCTTCTTAAGTGTGTGAACGATGATGAGGCGCGACGAATCCTGAAGGAGGTGCATGAAGGCGATTGCGGAGACCATACTGGGGGGCAGACCCTGGCAAAGAAAGTCCTTCGATATGGATACTTCTGGCCAACAATAAATGGCGACGCCACAAATGAAACCAGAAGATGCGATCGTTGTCAAAGGTTCAGCAAAATTAAGAGGACTCCTTCAACGGAACTGACGCAGATGGTTTATCCATGGTCGTTTGCGATATGGGGGATCGATTGGATTGGTGTCCTTCCAATAGCAAAAGTAGGAGCCAAATATGCTATTGTTGCAGTGGATTATTTCACAAAATAGGACGAAGCGGAACCGCTGGCCACCATAACCACAAAGAAGGTTATTAAATTTGTCACTAAAAACATCATTTGCAGGTTTGGTGTGCCGCAAAAAACATCACTGACAATAGAACACAATTCGAAAGTGCCGAGTTCAAAGACTTCTTCAGGCGCTTCCGAATTGAAAAAAGCTTCTCCGCAGTGGCTCATCCATAAGAAAACTGGCAAGTGGAAGCAATAAATAAGATCATCAAATCCACCATCAAAAAGCGATTAACAAAAGCAAAAGGAAATTGGGTTGACGAACTTCCACTCGCACTATGGGCATACATGACAACACACAATGCGGCAACTAGCCACACTCCGTTCTCCCTAGCATATGGTTTAGAGGCAATGATTCCTATCGAATTAGGTGTCCCCTCACAACGAAGACAGAATTTCAATCAAAAGCACAATGTGCACCTCCTACTCGAATCACTAGACATGGTTGATGAAAAAAGAGAAGAAACAAATTTGAGAACTACTGCCCACCAAAAAAGGGTCACATAGTATTTCAACTCCAAAGTTCACAGCCAAACCTTTGAAGTCGGAGATCTTGTGCTAAAGCGAGTTTACCCTGTTTCGGGGGCCTTCAGACCGAACTGGGAAGGACCATATGTCGTTAACCAAAAGCTCAAGGATGGGACTTTCAAGCTGACAACCGTCGGCCACAATTCCCAGAGCCTGGAATATCGAATCGCTCCACCGTTATTTCATTTAAAAAACTACTTTATGTATTTTCTATTTTTCAGCAAATAAGTCGTCCCAGAAATGGCAGAGCCATTGTAACTAGGCAAAGAATCTGCCATGCTTTCCCTAATAAACTTTGCTTCTTGAACCAACTAAAATGTTTTCATAAAAATTACCCACCGAGTCGATGGAAGCAAATCGACTCAAACCATTGGATTGATGGAACCAGATCTTTGCCTTCTGAAATTTGGTGCTGCTCCGGCATCATCGAGAGGGCCAAAATATAACTCCTCGTGTTGCCCAAAGGTAGGAAACACCAAGGAAAGACAAAACCCGTGCATCTCATAAGCCATGCACAAAAATAATAACTCCTCGTGTTTCCCGAAGATAGGCAACACCGAGGAAAAACAAAAGCCGCGCATCTCATAAGCCATGCACCAAAATTATAACTCCTCGTAATGCCCGAAGATAGGGAACACCGAGGAAAAAAAACCACCCATGGCTTTGCATCGTTTTTCGAGCCAAACTCTCCTTGGGTCGTTTCCTACGTACATGCGAGCTGATGGTGAAGTGGTTTGGCCCAAAAGCTCTCTGATCCATATAAATACCATCCTACCTGCGACATAAAGAGGATCTTCTCCGGACTGGTTGCTGAAGCTCTACTGGAATTATTCTTCACTCTCTACCTCCCTCACAATAATCTCCAAGGGAATACACTATGATTCTCCAGTGGACTCCAACTCTGGAGATTCCATCTACCTAAAAAATAATCAAAGTCTTGTAATCAAACATCTCTTGTAACAACAATCAGTCTTTAATAAAACTATAAAGTGGACGTAAGCTTCATTAACAGCCGAACCACTATAAAAATTATCTTTCTTCTTTCTTTTACCGCTTTTCTTCTATATCTGTTATATTGCTCTGTCAGAATAGGACTGGTGCTTTCAAATCCAAACTAGGGTGTTGGTCTATTTTTTGGGTCAACACATAGGCCGATCCCTACAAATGCTTCTAAAAAGGAAAAAAAAGGATCGAGAGAGAGCGATCGACTAAACATAGGCCGATCCTTACAAATGCTTCTAAACAAAGAAAAAAATGATTATAAGGGTTTGGCTATAAACATGTACATATAAAATGTAGGAAAGTTGGCGATGACCCATGAACGTGTGAGCACATCCGGGAGCCAGCAATAAGAACATATATATGAACGTGAACGTGTTTGACATAAAGGTTCAATTTTTTGAAATCAACAAAAATTGAATTCAAACCTGAAGCCTTCAAGTTCGAGCCTGGAAGAAACAACCAAAACTTGTTAGTCTTGTGGAACCAAACTTATGAATATTAACTAATGGAGTATAGCCTTGGATTTATACTATTGGAAATCGACCAAGCATCGTGACAATCAACGAGAAAAATAACGCCTTGGAGAAATAGTTCACCAGATGGATAGTAGCTAAGCAGAAATCTTGATGGATTTCTTATCGACGACTCTAATTTGCTTCAATTCAAAGCGCATCATGTTCATTACAAGATGTACTTTGGGGGCAAGTGTTATCGGCATTCTAGCCCGGCTATATTGAACTGATTGCAAGAGTTAGATTTGATTGCCATCAAGGCCAACGATCTAGAGTGGTGATTGTGGGACCCAAAAGTCAAGTACAAATGGTCGTATAAAATCAAGATTGAATGGATTTGATGGATGTACAATGTAGAATGCTTAAGGTATGGAATATTACTCAATGGATGGAAGGGATCGGCATATAATGGCTCATTGAGAGGGATCGGCCTACTTCATGAATGAGGGATCGACATACATTGAAATACAAGAGCATTCTTGTAGAAAACAATCAATATCTTGAGATCCACAAGTCCAAAGCATATGACATTTGGAGAGCAAGGTATATGGACCCTAGTGAACCTACCCTAGGGATTGCATACAAATGGACAAAGTTGGAGGGATCGGTATACACCTCTTGATAGGGATTGGTAGAAAGCAACATTCAAGTTATGTTGAATCAAAGATCAAGTGACAACTTGAGTTCCAATGATTCAAATTGCATGAAAATTGGAGGCCAAATAGGTATATGCATACGGAAGCCACCATAGGGATTACTCCCCAAAACTCGACCAAAGAAGGGATCAGTACTGATCCCTCCACTTTGTAAATTGGGCCCAACGATCCCTCTAGTGGGCCCATGTGGCGTAGTAGGTCCCTCAGCCGAAATTTTAGCGAGACACATGGTCATCTTTGTCTATAATACTGGCCTAATGGGTCATTCTAGGGATTTTACGCTTCTGGTTACCCTAGACTCTATTGTGATCAAGTACTAGCTACTTTCTATTACTGCAATCAGATATATAAGTGATTAATAAGGGATAATCTTCAAATTGGACGTAGGCATACAACGTCGAACAACTATAAATTTCTGTGTCTCTGATTATAGTTGATTCTCCATTACTTATTAATTTATCTACTCAGATTAATTTTGTTTTTCTTCACTTCTCTACAAAATTATTCTATGGTGTTTGTAACCAATTTAGTTACAAACAGTCAGGTTCTCCAAGGGTGAGCCAAATGACTATTATTTCAGATGGTTCAAGTTTCGAAATGTTCTCCCCTAGATGTACATAAGGGCGTAGAGGGCTTAAAGAATGCCATAGTTGAAGAAAAAATTACCGCTTTGCATACAGGCACATAGGTGCTTTGTAACAACTTTAGTTTGTAATTTTCTATCAGTTTTAGGCTTTTTTATTTTTCCTGTGTATGATGCCTTTTGGAATGTATTTTTACGGATTTTTTATGAGGATATTTGATATATGTATATTTATATATCATATAATACAAAGGAACCCTTGTCCTTCTGGCATTACATTGTTTTTTATATTTATTTTTTGAATTTTGTTTGTAGTCATTAGGGGAACTTTGTTTTATGGTTTCCCTAGTTAATTGTATTGAGGAGTCATGTGTCTTGCATCATTTATTTTATAGTAACTTAATTTGAAGGCGTTATAGCTTATTCTTTTGAGTCTAAATGAAACTGTTGTTATCTTGGGGTGCTCTATGCCCTCTAGTGCTTTGCTGTTTTTATGAAAAATTTACCTAATAAGGTTTTGCGTATTACCACATTTTTTCAAATAGGACTAATGACATTTTTTTGGCATCTTTGCTATATTACGATTGTATAATCAGATAAGGTTTTTGATATTGTTGTTACCTATTATGGTAGGTTTATAACATTCATTATTTACCATTTTGTTGTATCTTAATATAGTCCGGGGTCTTATCGAGACTTTCCTTGAATGTTTGTTTGTTTCCAATTCTATACCTTGAATTAGAAGCCTACCTAATGTCAAGGGGTTTAAAACCGCTACCTAAGACTTTTCTATTTTGATGGGGAATCTGCACGCTATGTATTTGGATCTGAACTTCAGGGGTTTTCTATTTGGTTGGGACTCTAGCCACTAGTACTTAGACTTCTTCCCAATGGTTCTCCTAATGCATAGTACTATTTAAGTAGAGATCTCTCTTAATTCATCGTACCACTTGACCAAGGAAATCTTTTAATGCCTGGTACTACATAACTAGGGCTCTCCCTTAATGCATGGTACTACTTGACCATGGCAATCTCTTAATACATGATACTACTTAACCATGTCAATCTCTTAATGCATGGTACTACTTGACCATAGCTCTCTCTTGCATGCATTATTGGCCATTTTATGATCCGCTAAGTGATATGGCCTTCTCTTATAGGTGGTCATAAAATTTTTTCTAAGGGTACTTCACAGTGGGGTGTCTACAGGGAACGGATCCTTCCAGAGGTCATCCCTCTCTTCATCGTTTCACCCAACCAATTTTATGACTGAGTAAAAATGGTTAGGGCCATGGAAGTACTTATGAAAATATTATGATAACGAAATATATCTATTTATAGTGTGGATTAAACTTTTAAATAATTTTTATTTACTATATAGTAGGTTACGGTGGAATAGCACACTTTTGGCTACTATGCCGCGTCGAAATGAAAATATTATTTTTTTCGAAGAAATATTTTTTTGGTGGAAAAGTCATATCTTAGTATTTCTTTTTCTTTTGAAAATTTATACAAGCGAGACTCTTACAAAGTACTTTTAAACATTTTTGTCTTCTAAAATCATTTCGGGTTGAGGTCATTTTGGTGCATGACTTGTAATCAAGATCAATGCTCTAGTTTCACAAGAAGTTTTATATAGTAGTTGCATGAAACAAGGCTCATGGCTAACTATAAAGAGAAAATTATGGGTATTAGAAGGTGGGACAATGCTTGTACAATTAAAAATTCTAAAACAAGAACTTCAAAAAAGCCAAAGGTTCAACGAAGAAACTATGGTAGTTCCCTCTAAGTATAGGTTCGGTAGAAAGGGCCATTGGCGAAAGCAGTATTTAGAAGTCCTGAAATTCCAAAGACTAGCATTAGAAACCAATAAGTGCACCCAAGTATAAACTAGGTAATAAAGGCAATTGCCAAAGGAAATACTTAGAAGTGTAGTAATTCTGAAGGCAAATATAAGAAACCCAATAAGTGCTCCCCAAGTATAAACTTCATAGAATGTGAAATTTCCCAATCCAATAATTAGAAGTTCAGGAATTTTGAAGGTTAATATAAGAAACCCAGTAAGTGCCACCAAGTATAAATTTGGCAGAAAGGGCAATTATCGACGGCAATATTTAGAAGTTTGGAAATTTTAAAGGCTAATATAAGAAATCTAATAAGTTCCCCCATCCAAGTATAAGCTTGGCAGAAAAGGCAATTGCCGAAGACAATAGTTAGTAGTCCAAGAATTCCAAAGGTTTATATAATAAATCAACAAGTGCCCTACATATAAACTTGGCAGAAAGAGCAATTGCCAAAGGTAATTATTAAAGAAAAGAACGTTAAAAGTCTCCTAAGAGAACTAATCACGAAACTTGACGAAAGCCAAAAATGAGCAATTATTCTCTGGAGGCATAAACATTTTCAGAAAAATCCTAATGCTTTGTCTTTGTTTTGAGTTCAGATCTTCAAAATAAATCTTATGCTGACCTAGATATAACGATGTATATCCATTTATTATTCAAAAGATTTGAGTTTGACATAAGGCCCATCCTGAAAATGAAAAGATGACGAAATTAAACTCTGTATCAGAACAAGTTATAAGAACTATTTCATTATGAGTTCAAAAGGTACCCCATTTTAATCATTTTCTCAATGGCATAGGATAGTTTCTGGCATCCGTCGGTCTTCTATCCGTTTGCGAGGTGATAGATGCAACACTTTCACCCTTTGGACTTTATCTTTTCGATAGAGGGTAATTTGGGAGGGAAATTCTTTCATAAGTTTTCCAAATGATCCGAGACAAGCTCTCATTAAGTGAGGTTAGGATGCTGTTCTTTTTTTGTTTCTTTTAGGCTCATTAGTTGGATTTGTAGGAAGATGCCTCTTAGTAAATTGAGTTATATCTTCATATATCATAAATTTAATACTATGGTGTCTTTCTTTGTTATTCATGATTTTAACCATTTTTTTGAGTTGGGTTGATCCTTGATGTGATTGACGAAGATATCACAAAATTTACCTAATCGGGAGAGCATGAAGTTCATTGGCAGGGTCATACTCCCCTTCTTTATTCTTTTCCACAATTAAAGCGATGAGTCACTTGTTATTGTCTTCTTTGATGTGCTGGATCCAAAGGTTTACATCCAACTCTGAGTTAAAGTTTGCAGTATTACTTTCATTGCTCGAGTCAAACATGCCTATTTAGGGAGAATAGTTGATTTCTAAGATGGAGAATAAGGAATAGAGGTTTGGGCCCACTTCTAGTACCAAAAAAGTCATTGGGATTTTTCATCACTTGCCAACACCCCAAAAATCAAAGGGAAAGCTTCCACTAGGGAGGTTCGCAAGTGCTTCGATAGGCTGATAACCGAAGACTTTGGGTAAATGTTGGAAATTATATCAAATTCCTAAAGATTAATGCCAAGAGTTTACGAACTCTGACTAAGCGAATACTAGAAGTGGTAAGTAAAACCAAAAGTAAAGTTACTGAAAGTAAAGACATTGAGAATTATAGTGGTTCGGGAAAAATTCCCTACATCCACATTGCTTTCTTTCATTGGTGTTCTACTATATAGCCGAGAAGCTATTACAATGATGGGTTGGCCAGCTTTGCCATTAATGAGTTTTGGTAACACCTTTAATATAAGAAAGTACAACTTTTACTTAATATTTGAGACATGCTAGGGCCAAAAGGATACTTGATGCAACGGGATCAGCATCTATTTGTAGGCATCTTGTTGTGTTTTTATTGGTGGAGAGATTTCTAGTAGATTTCTAACCGGGCTTGCTTGTAGGGCTAGGATTTGGACATGAGTCCTCATCTGCCAACTTATAGATTAAGGTGGATGGATGACTTGCCATCTTATATATCGTTTATGGATGCTACAATCCATCTGCATTATAGATACTTTGGGCTATCTAAGCCATCGATAACGATTATTTGGTAGAGGTTCTTTGGCTTTGAAGCCCTACCTTGGCATTAGCTTTAAGTTGATACATCTTTGGGGGCCTAGTTCTTTGGTATCTAGTTAGCTAAGTGACCACTTCTTTAGAATATTCTATATACGTGGGCATATGGGCTTACCTATTGATTTGATGTGATGATGAGTGCTATGCAAAAGTATACAATATATCTTTTGATGCTTAATATTCATGGGAGATTGATATAGAGCACCACCAATATGGGTTAGAAGTAGGGTATAACCGAGTAAAAATTATGATATAGCACATGATTTTAGGAAGGGGCAGAAATGAATTTTGAATTATATAATATACACATTGATATATGGTAATTTTTCAAAGCGACATTTCGATAAAATTGGGTAACAAAATGATGAAAGAATTGATGTCGGACTTGAAGACAATCAAATGAAGGGCAAACAAAGGAGAGGGGAAAATTTTCCTAAGTTCATGGATCGACACCAACCCATGGATGGATCATTACCGATCCATTATAAAGATAGTTTTGCCCCTAAAACCTGAAATAGCTATAAAAGCATCGATACATGAAGTAAAGGGCAAGAAGTGGGGATAAGGCTATGGATCGATACCATCCATCAAGCCACAAAATTTGGTTCACTTCTCTCCTAATTTCTTTCTTAATATGTCGAACCCAATTGATTAACGAATTCTATTGCAATTGGATGAATCTAAGGCCCAAAGAACGCCTATTACACCTATAAGTATGAAGCTTTCTTCGATAATTTTTTTTAGACCTTTGGATCATCGCACATTGCTTATTCACTCTAAGAGGAAATTCTTCCATTACCAACCATGGAACAGAAACCCAAGATTATAGTTGTACTTTTTGGTAGATCAAGTGCAAATCCAACAATAAAGCATTAATAAAGTGGACGTAAGCCAATTATTTGTTGAACCATAAAAGAAATTTGTGTTCTTCTTTCTTTCTTATCGCTTTTCTTACCTTTTTCATTTATTTTATCTATTTTTATCTTTGCATATGGTTCTATGATGTAGGATCGATATCCCTTCGATATCTATGACTTTAGGGGTGTTAGATCATTTTTTTGACTAACATTTTCTGGTGCTATCATAAAGAAATAGAATATCATGCTAGATCTTTCTTGCTACTAGAATTCGAAGAAAATATCCAAAGAGATTTGATAAGAGAGGACTGAAGAACCCAGGAAGGCCAGTCATTGAAGAATCTGATAGAGGGAATACCAAAGACGCTAGTAGAAGTGATGTGACTACTTAGCCTCCACCAAATCTAGTGACTAGAGAGGAGTTAAATGGAATGATGACTGCAGTGAATCAGAATATGGAAGAAATGCAATAGGCTATCATGGACGAGCTTGTTAAAAAACTTGCATTCATATGACAACCTCTTTATGGAGATGGATCTCGCCCATGAGATCATGGAGTTAGAGGAAGATCTCTAACTAGATCTGACATAAGAAGTTCTGTTGGAAGGTATAGAGTAGAAGGGAAAGAGTTAAAGATGGAGATGTAAATAGAGAAGGAAATCAAGATAATCGAACCAAAGCTAGTGCACAAGCTCCAAGATAGGTCAGTACTGATCCATCATGGATAGGGGTCGATCCATTATGGAGACAAAATCATGATGAAAATACTATAGTGATGAAGTTGTTCATGCTTTGAGTCTTGATCGTAGAAGATTTGGAAGAAACTATGATGGAAGTGAACATAAGAGCGGTATATCTAGTGGACATAGTCAAAACCGACACTACAAGAGGTTTGGACAAATGGACTTCGTAGAGCCAAGGAGACTTAGGCATCGTGATCGCTCCGGTAGTGGCCGTAATGGTCCCTCGTGAAACCAAGCACACAATGATCACTTTTTGACCACCATTAAGGATGGAGTGAAGGAACTAATGAGATGATTACTGAAGAAATCAGGAGATTACGTTAGAAGGATAAACAGAAGGATAATTAGAAGACTGCCTCAATTTGAAATCCATATACAATCGAGATTATGGCAGAGGAGTATCCATGAATATTCATGACGCCGACGATGACAAGCTTAAATGATTGGTGGGTCCTCTACAACACTTACTAAAATATGATTGGTACACGTATACAGTTGGGCGCATGACAACACGAAGTTTAGATTCTTCCCATTGTGTTTGAAAGGATTGGCTAGATTGAAGGACTTTTGCAAAAAAGGAAAACTAATTTCTATGCTTGGAATTGGCAAAAATGGAAAGGGGGTTGAACATTGGTGATCAGGTAGGACCAAGCAGTGTGGTGAAGAGTAATAAGTCTGTTAAGTAATACGATAACAACAACAACAATGATAATAAAAGAAAGAATAATAATACTAGGAAAAAGAAGAGGGATCCCAAGAAACGGTTTAGGTCCACACAGATGGTTAATACATTGAATAGTGTCTCCATGGAAAATATTTACCTTATGACCTAAGATAGGGCGAGGTATAGTGTAATACATCGAAAAACTTAATAATAAAATAAAAAAGTATTAATGGGTAAAATGGTAATTTTACTAAAAATGACAAAATAATTTTTTACTAATTAATGAATTAAGTGATGAAACTTGTACGGTCGCGTAGAGCATATTTTCATGGTGAAGGTTCGTTATAAAAACATTTAAAATGGCCAAACAGAGTAAGGATTATAAATAAAAAATAATCTAATTTAGAATGTGCCGGTTTGGTCTAATAGCTTATTAGTGCTAAATATGGTGCTAATACCCCATCCCAGTAAAGAAAGAAGCAAAAATTTATTTTATTCTTTATCTCCTCCTCTCCTTTAAAACCTATAATTCAAGATGTACAAATAAATCATCAAATCTCCTCAAATTAAACAAAAAAGTGCAAAAATGATTAGGCTGAAGAGAGCAACAATAAAATAGTAAAATCCAAGCGTTCCATGGAGTTTGGAGACTAGGAAAATTCAAACAACGGGGGAGAAGATGTATTCCATTGGATTTGAGGAATGTGTTGATTATTGCGAGTGGGAAACTATTTACCTTTTATATAATATCAAATATGCTTCTATTTCATCTTTATAGCCTATGTTACATATGGCAATAGTTAAAACGAATATATCTTGAATATGTATTAAATTGAAGTATTGAAAATTGACCTTTAGATTTAGGAATGCTAATTAGCCATTAATTTTAAAACATGACCTTTGTTGATAAAGGAAGAAGAAGATGTATAGATAGAGTAATCATTACATTCTTATGAAATTAAATAGTAATAATGTGTACATTCAAAATATATATGAATTCAATGAATGTAATGGGAAATAACTATCATTATAGAAATAGGTTGGAACTACAATAATGATAGAGAATGTTATGAAATAACTTTGAGTAAAATAATGTAAATAAAATGTAACAAGCTTTAAACAACCATATAAACATAGTAAAATGCTCATATAATGGTAATAAGAGATACGTAGAGTTCGAACAAAACATAATGTAAAGAGATAGTTAAAAACTCGAGAAAATGGCGAAAAACATGTAATAATGGTAAATAAGACGTCTGAGAATCAACACTAGACATCATAAACTTAAAATAGAAAAGAAAAAGCTTAATATTCACTTAATTCAGGGGTCTAAAAATGAAGTTCAGTCATTTAAAATTATAGTTTAGACATCAAAATTTATGAACCTGACATTTGAAATTAAATGAATTACAACAGAAAAGAACACGTCAATCTTAGGTTTGTTTCAAGCATTAGAAATTAATATTCAAATGACTAAAATAAAGTTTCATACATCTGAATCTAAGTCAAACATTTGAAAGTCTAAAATGTAAACATCATTAGGTGTTCAAGCGTCTGAATGTAAATTCAGAAGTCTGAAATGAATATAGATGTCTGAATTGGTTAATCATATGTCTAAATGTCCATAAAAGGCGTAACTCCAACTTGGACTCATATGGATAGATATAAATGTCTAAGGGCGCTCTATCTCCATCGAATAGCAACATTATGATGTTGAATGTATGTGTATATATAGAGTAATACATGAATTGATGACTTATTTTGTATAAGTATCAATACAAATAACTTAAACTAAGATTGCAAGGGTGTGTTAATATTGTAAAGCACGTCAATAGGAATATGGTACATTAATACTGTAAAGTGAATCAGTTAGTCAATTTAGGTTGTAAGAGTATGTTAATATTGTAAACCATACTAGCATGATCAATGTATATTAATACTGTAAAGTGTACCAAGTGGTGTATAGTATAGCTGTAAGGGTGTGTTAATATTGTAAAGCACATCAGCAAGATCATGGTGCATTAATACTGTAAAGTGCATCAATTGTAAGGTAAAGCTATGAGGTTATATTAATATTGTAAAGCATATCATCAGGATCAAGGTATATTAATATTGTAAAGCGTATCAATATTTTATGATTTTTTTAGTTAGGTGATTATGGTCACGGGAATGATATTATTAAAATGCTATGAATAATATACTAAATTAATAGTAATGAATAAACCCTTATAATGACAAATATAGGAATAGTTTATAAAATTGTTTTATTAGCATGTTGATATCGTATACTTAGATATAGGTTCTCACTCATCTTGTTTATGTCTGACCCTCTTTATATCTCTCTTTTGTAAAAATCTATAATAGTTCGATAGGGTTTAGGAAGTGCATAATGTAAGTAGATGACGATGCATACTATATGGAGTCGTACTATTTATATTACTTATCATGTTTCTACTATTTTAGACTTATGTAATTGTGTTGAACTGTGTATGGTAGAGTGCTATTTTCTTGTTTTAGATGTAATAACAGTTAAGTTCATTTCCAATTGGACCAAACGGTACATTTTATGTTGTATTATATTTTATTTCTTCCATCATGTGTTGTGAAAGTGTAGTAGAAGTAGATAGCTTTATGTACAGTTATATCATATTCTACATACTAATCCACTTTTTACTACTTAGGGATATGAGTGCAGACTGGAACATAGGATTAAAAGGGTAGGAGTGGTAGGTTGTTGCACTTGGTATCAGAGCCAGGCTACTCAATTATATACATTAAGAACATATTGAGAGAGCATACATATATGTATGTATGTATGTATGTATGTATGTATGTATGTATGTATGTATGTATATAAAAGTAAAATACATATGCACACAACACTTTAGTTTCTGGTTATATGCATTATCTTGAGAAGTTTCTAATGAATCCCATTTATAGTAGGTTAGATGGATAACAATACAGGAGCAAGTATAGGGGATGCGGCTGTGACGACCGGGAATTTTTGAGCATTTGAAATAGGAATATTTAATTAATTTTAAATATTCAAAAGATAATTATTAACTTTAATTTCAAATATCATTATTGATTAGACAAGTGATTATTGAATTAAACAATCGAAAATAGGGTAAATTAGAGAATCCTGCGTTTTGAGCCTGTTAAAAATAGTTTAAAGGTTTAGAAAATTTATATTGCTAATATTGAAAGTGATGAAACTTTTAAAATTGAATTTGGAAGTGTTTTGTTCAGTTTTAAAATATATCGTTTAAATTAAATTAAAAATAGCCTTCCGAGTCACAGTCTCGGAATTCGACGAAACCAGTTCCATTGGGTCCGTAATACCGTATTGTTATTGAATTTCAATTTTCATAGTTTTCGGAGAGATCGTTTGATCGTACGGTAGGTAAACACACTGGAATTCGAATTGAAATTTAATATAAATATTACATAGACAAATATTTCGCATCAGCCGATTTGTTTCAAATCACTGTAAACATCGGTCAGAGATATTTCTCCACTCGTACCCAAGAAGCCACGATTCTTTTCAAAATAGAAATATTCCTTTCGTTCTTCTCAGTTAAAACAACCGAGCTTCCTTCCTCTTTTCCAAATCAAATCGTTCTCAATAATAATAAAAATAAAAATCTGCTTCACTTCAAGTTACAGCTAATAGCAATCTCCATGGTCGCAATACTTGAACTTGAGGGAAACTAGGGTTTCAAAAAAAATCAACGCCTTCTAATGTATCATCGTTGCATACTCGGCTATGCCATCAGCCTCGTCGGCTCGTCCTTACCCCTACGCGATATTTTCTACTGCGATTTGAAGTTCTACTACAATCTCTTTTTACTGCTACTGCTAATTCAACTCGGAGAGTAAGGGGGTGGGCCGTGTGCGAGCCTCAGCAGTTCGAGGGCAAGGAGGGAAATCGCGAGTGCCGGTGGAGGAGTGGTCGCGTTCTCGGTTCCAGGTGGTCGCGGCAGTTGAATCGCGTAAGGGATTTAGGCCCCGCGATCTGGAGAGGGTCAGTGATGAACGCGTCGATGAGGTGGGTGCGAGTGTTGATGTGGGAGGGAAGCCGTTCCTTGGGGTTCGATTTCGTGATGAAGGCGGGGTCTTTATGCGAGGCGATTTGCAGTCAGGTATACAATTTACCTGTTTTAATTTAAAACATTTATAAGGAAAAGTAGCAAATATTAAAATGATTATAGAAAATATAGCTATATACTAATATGTAACTTACTGTTAGTTTTAAGAATTTCTAAATAGTGATTATGGTATATTCATATACGCTGTTATAAAATTTATGTTTGGGTCAGAAAAGAAAATATAAACCTCTTTTCATTACCAGTTAACTTTAAATAATGGAGGTGTATCATTTAATAGACCAAAATTTTAGTTATTAGGAGATTTTTTTTAAGGAAGAATTAGTCCAAATTTAAATCAATTGCCAATTTAAGTTATTCTATGGAAATTGATTTTTAAGTTAATTCTAATATAAATAAAGTGCATAACGTTATACAAGGTTCAAATCGGGGAACCAGCTGGAATGGAAATGAAATGGGGATGGACCGCAAATTTAAATAAAAGGTGAGTTAATCTCACTCAGTTAAATTATAATTTAAATTTAATTGGTTAAATTTAAATATTGATGGATGATTGAATTGATTGATTTGATTGATGTGATATATATATAGTAGTGTAGCAATATATACATATTGGCATATGTATATATTGGAGTTGTTGATATTCCCGCATTATATAGCGGATGAGACCCTATGCGCCGCATAATAGCGGATGATTTTATATAAATCCCATATACCGCGATATTCCACCTTGAAGTGGAATTGGTATTGTGCTAACGTCTGTGGATGCAGGGAAACAGGTTGGAGGGATCCAACTGGATTCCTCAAAATATTTAATTTTGTTTAAATATTCTGTGATATGATTGTTGATATCCTGTGATGATTTATATTGAATAATCTGGTTGGATTGAATTTCCCAGTATAATGAGTTATCAAAAGCAATTGAATTGGATTTTTGGAAAGAAATAAAAGAGTAAAATTTAAGTTAAATAATTCTAGTGAATTTGAATAACTTAAATAATAAATTGTAAAAGAAGTAAAGAAATTTCTTAAGTCGAACAAATATGGAAAAATGGGATTTTGAATTAACATGAGAATAATAAATTTTAAACTAAAGTGACATTATTGGAAAAAAATAAAGAAATTATTTTTAAAGTTTAAGGGTTAAATTTAATAAAAGGATAAGAAGGAATTTTGGAAAGTTTAAATTTGATATTTTCAGTTAAAAGGGTTTTAACTCATAATTAAGAAATAAATCTGAAAGATAATGTGTTTTGAAATAAATGAAGTAAATAAGGAACTTTATTTCAAAGTGAAGAGAATTGGGAAATCAATGGTAAATTGATTTAAGTATTTGGAATTGGAATTTTGAAGAGAAATGAGATTTTGGAATTTATAAACTGGGTTTATAAAGTAAAATAAAAATATCAGTGGATAATTGAGAATATAAATTCAAGGTGGGAATTTATAAAAGAATATGAATTGGTTTGAAAATAAATGTGGATTTATTTGTAAAAGATGGGAATGAGAAGTGTATTTCTTTAGATTGCCAAGTACGTTTTTTCAAAGCAATTTTAAA
The DNA here is from genome assembly GCA_030737815.1 of Allium fistulosum. Lineage (NCBI taxonomy): Eukaryota > Viridiplantae > Streptophyta > Magnoliopsida > Asparagales > Amaryllidaceae > Allium > Allium fistulosum. Next base: position 363,534,161 of record CM060904.1, read on the forward strand.
TATAAGTTAAAAGTTCTAATTTGTTTTAAAAAGGCATATTTTAGGAAATTGATTATTTTTAAAGGTTAATTTCCAAAGTAAGTATTTTCAAAAATCCTTATTTGTAATAATTATATAAAGTGATTTGCTATTATGCTTTAAAAAGAGAAAGTTAGCTTATATTTATAAAGTGGTTTTACTTTAAATATTCTTAAAATATATATTTTGATAAAGTATTAAAGTAGTTTTAAATTTTCAGTGTTATAAAGTATATTTAAAATAAAGCGTTTTTAAATTATTTTGAAATTTAAGGTATTTTGTACTTGGTGATTCGGTGAAAATAAATATTTGGGAAATGTATTCCGTAAGCGGAAACTGTTTTCAAATGAGCTTTGAAAATTTGGAAATATATCTTGGAAAGATATTTGGGCAAATAAATAATGTGGAAAATTATTTATTTTGTGATGGTTGCTTGTGGATGTTAATTGATAGTTAAATAACCGACTATCAATATTGGCCAAATGCGTGAATCGTTTCGAAGAGACCGGGATCGAGTTTCCGTATACCGGGATTCTAGGTCTGGAGACTCGAATACCACTTCGATCCGGTTTGTACGTTTTGCGAAAATGATTTCGGAGTCGAAGATGGAGCTGTGAAGTGCAAGGGCTAGTCGCTACTAATCCTGAGGATATTTCCAAAATGGATGTAGTAGGAATAGTGCCTTCGGTTCCGTTCGGACCCGGGATGGACTTGTATGGACGAATGCTTGCGAAACATCGTCAGGTGGACGATGGGCATTCTAAGGGATATGTTCTGAAAAGGTATCGTTTAGCCTCGAACCTCATCAACCGGGAATGACTGAAAATCAGGGGTTATGCAGCAAGGCTTCGTGGGTAGCCCCCACTGGAGAGTATGGTCATCTGTAACGACCCAGAATTTTGAACAAATTAAATTATGAATATTTAATTTATTTTAAATATTTGAACGGTAATTTAATTTGAATCCCCGATATAACCTTGAATTTGGCGATTAAATTATAAAATTTAATCTGTTGAATGTTGAATAAAAATTTAAATCTTCAATTTAGAGTTGAAGAAAAATATTTCGAAAGCTTTTAAAATTCGTATTGATAATACTGAAGATAACAGAAGCTTTAGAATTGAGTTTGAAAATGATTTGTTCAATTTTGAAATTTAATCGTTCGAATTGATATTGGAAAATAGCCGTCCGGGGCGCAGTCTCGGAATTCGACGAAACCAGCTCCATTGGGTCCGTAATATTGTATTATTGTCGGATTTCAATTTTCGTATTTGTCGGAATTATTATGTGAGCATACGACACGTAAACGCGTTGAAATCTAATCGGATTCAATTTAAATTTAAATTTATAAACTTGGTCAACATCACCACACGTTATCCCCCTTAACTCACACCTACTTTCTCGCCAGAAAACACAGAAGAAAATCGTGAAACCCATACTTCCCTTGATTTTTAAATTCCCCTCTCCCTCTCCTCTCAAATCTATTCGTTCAATTCGGTAATTCAAAGAGAAAAATGGCTGAAGCAAGTCGTTTGGTTTTCGATCAAAAATCAAACAAGCCCTTTATTTCTCAGTTGAAATTTAACGAACGCGTTGCCTCCTTATCTCCTAGTTCAAACCCGAAAGAAAAAAATAGGGTTCAAAGTCTCGAATCCAATCGCGAGGCTCAATTCAGATTGTGGAGGTAGGCGCGGGGAGCCGAGTGCTCGAGTTCGAGCTAGATGAAGTCGTGTTCGCGCGCGCACGCGAGGGGTTTCGCGACTGGGGTCTCTCGGCGACAGGAGGATGGGAGTTAGCGGCGGCGACGATTTAGAGTGGGCGTCGCGATTTGGGTGGAGGTGATTCGCGTTCAAGTGGGGCGTGCGCGTGATAGCATTGGAGGCCGCGACTGTGATGGTCATGTCGAGGCGGGGGGGGCCTCGAATTTGCAAGTGCTCGCGATGGTTGTGGTCAAGTAGGCAAGTCGAGGCTGGGTTTTTATCGATAGGGAGATCGATCGTTCGTGGCGTGGCGTCGCTAGGCTCAGGCGATCCAGTGGAGGATCTTGCGGGGATGGGTCTGGTCAAAGTGTGGCAGCAGCAGATCAAGAGGTTTATTAAAGGGGAGTTCGAGTTGTCGCGGAAAGGTATTTCAATCTATTTCATTTCGGTTTAAAATTTATCTTACCCATATGAGGAATGTACAGAGATCTGGAAAAATAAATAAATTAACAGTAAGGTTTAAAACAAATTTTTGTTTTAATTTGATCTGTACGTTTATAGATTAGAAAGGGGTTTTATTTTAGAATCTAATGTATATATAGATAAAACAGAAGACAGGAAAAGAAATAAATTATAAATCTCTACAAGTGAATTTTTATAAGTGAAAGGATTTCAAAGAAAATTTATATTTAAAATTGAATAGTTAGAAAGTTATAACTATGGAATATAAATTAATTATTAGATTTAAAGAAACTAATTGGATTAAATGGTCCATTTAATTATTGTCATTATATAAAAATATTTATTAAAAGAAACTTAGTTTTAAATTTCATTTTAGTTAAATAAATTGTTAAAAGAAATTTGTTTGAAATTTAAAGGTATTTGTTTACAATAAAAACAAATCACGGGTTAATTGAATTATCAAATGGAATAAAATTCTTCAATTTATTTGAATATTGATAATAAAACCTTATAATGTTTATACAAGGTCAATATCTAAAAGAAATCAAGCGGGATTGGATTTGGATTGCAAATAAAAGCAAAGGTGAGATTATTTTCTCACTCAAATAAAAATGGATTGCAGTTATTGATTGTTTGATATGATTGCTATGTTGATTGTGATATTAGATATAGTAGGATATATCTATCATATATAGCAATATATACATATTGGCATATGTATATATTGGATTGATTGATTTCCCGCCTCGTATAGCGGATGAGACCCTATTGCGCCGTTAGTAAGCGGATTTATAAAAACCTATATACCACGATAATTCCGTACTGGAGCGGAATTGGTATTGTGCTAACATCTGTGGATGCAGGGAAACAGGTTGGAGGGATCCAACTGGACCCCTCACATTGATTTGATTTATTTCTATTGTGATATGAATCTGTGAATGATTATAGTGATGCTATTAATCATATTGCTGTCTGGAAATTGTTGAAAGCTAAAATTTAGCTGAATGGATGTTTTGACATCTTTGGATTCCAAAGATAAACGAAATTGAATTTTTGAAATTCAAGTAGAAAATTTCTAAGTGAATTAATTTTAGAAATTTAATAAATTTGAAGAAAAGAATTTAAAAGAATAAAGGTTGATTTTTAAAATCTTATTGAATTAATTCCAGAATCAAGTGAAAATGTTAAATAAATGGATTTCGTAAAATAGTGATTATAAATTGAAGAATTTAATTTAAGAATTTGGATTTTTAAATAGACTGAAAGAAACAATTGAAATATAATTTCTTTGAAAGGAATTTATTTAAAAGGAGATAAGTTGGAAATCCAATTAGAAATTTAATTGGTAAGTTGAAACGATTTGGGAAATCAATGTAAAATGATTTCAATTTAAAGAATCCATTTAAAAACAGGATGTTGAGTAATTTGAGAAAAATAAGGAATTTATTTAGTAGTGATAAATAAAATTAGAAATCAATCTGTAATTGATTTAGTATTTGGAGAAGAACTTTGAGAAATCAGTATGGAATCTTTTATGTAAAGTTGAAAATAAATTTAGAAATCAATATTGAAATTGATTTGGTATTGAAGTTTTAATAAATGGAATTGGAATTTATAAAAGTTGGTTATAAATCCGAAATCACTTATTTTGATAAGTAGAATTTAGAAGTTAATAAAAGGAGAATTTTATAAATCAAAGTTGTTAGAAAATATAAAGGTGAATTTATAAACGTAGTTTTATAAATTCAAAATCAATCAAATTTGATGAATTTAAATATAGAGATTATTAAGGGAATTTTATCCACGATTTTGGACAGTGGATAATTTTAGAAATAAATGTGTAGAAAAGATTGAAATGTGGTTAGTGAAGTATATTCACGATTTTGGACAGTGAATATATCTTTAAGTAAAATGAATATGGTTTTGGAAAAATGATATTTGAAATGAAGTTAATTGTTTTAAAAGATGTTTTAAAACGTGTGAACTATCGAAATCATAGATTTCAACATTTATTGTTGAAATAGACGTTTTCGAGAAATAAGGAAATGGTGGACTATAACACTGTTGTTATAGTAAATGATTTCCGAAAGGAAATGTTTTTAATGTAGTATTGGGATTTATATATCTATCTAAATTTCGAATCCCTATACTAGTGATTTTGAGTCGTCGTAACGATGTTTTACGCAACATTCGTTTTGACTCAAATAGATGTTAAGATGTATGATTTCCTTAAAGAATGAATATATACTTAATATTGATTTAAGTATATCGAATATTTTCAAATGTTGAAAATAAATGATTTGGGAATTACTTATTATTAAATAAGTAGGGAAATGCTTTTCCAAAATGAAATAAAGTGTTTTTGAGAATTTATCTTCTTAAAGATAAATCGAAAGTGAATATTTGAAAACGATTGAAAATCGAATATCTGTAGATATTTTGAAAATATAAATTCAATATGGAATTTATAAAAGAAAAGGGAATTTGTTTAAAAATAAATATTGATTTATTTTTGAAGTGTGGAAATTTTATATCTAGTAAAGATATTTTGGAAGATGGAATAATTTGGAAAATTATTTGGAATCTGATGATGTTGCGCATCTTTATTGATAGTTAAATAACCGACTATCAATAATTACCTTGAATGGTATTTGTTGTGAATTGGATGAATTTGAATGCCACACTTATTTTGAATAATCGCTCACTATTCGGGTTAGCCGGGAAAGGACCATGGGGTCGTATAACCCATTCCGAATATGTGATACGTCGTTATGAATTGCATTCGAAGACCGGTGTTGAAGACCGGATATTTTTGAAAACGAAAGGATTACCGTCGAGTTACTCTACATCGACTGATCTTCGATTTAGAGGTTTTATCACCCTTAGTGACGGGAAGTCCTGACGTGATTGAAAATTATCCGGATATGCAAGGGCTTCGTGAGAAGTGCCTTCGGTTATGTTCGATCCCGGAACAGACTTGTATGGATTGTGTGTCTGACGTTACAATTTGAGATATAAAGCTGATTTCTTTCAAATACATTTCTGTTGGTGGCGGAGAATTTATTCTCTTAGCTTAACACCCTTCTCTGAGACGTACGAGCTCAGAGGTTATGTAGTTGAAATTTATCAGCGATATATCCCAATTTGGTAACGTGGCATACTGAGTGTTGCTGTGAAATGATCAGTGTTTGATCATTTGTGATATGATCATTTGTTTGATCTTATATCTTGGTGATCATAGGTTGATCATTTTGTTTGACCCGAAGCAGGGCTTTTTGTAGAAAGCGTAGCTTTGTGGACGAGACTTCATCGAGCCTCACACCCCGGAAATGGTCGAAACAGGATGAATGCGGCAAGGTTCTAGGGAGTAGCGCCCCTTAGTGTATGTCATTCCTTCTGGATAAAGGTGGTATCATGGTATGGAGCCCAGATACTTAACCTCTGTGGTTACTGCATTATTTTTCTATGTGGTTTGTTGGAAATCGGGGATCCTCGGGAAGATCGGTGACGATCGGGGGATGGCATACGCGTGTCAGTAGTTACCTATTTTTGCAGAGGTAACCCGGCCTTGTGTTGGCAGAGATCCGGTTAGGTTCTCGGGTCGTCTATTCCAGGGACGTACCCATCGTGGATAGGAAGTTCCTTAGCCTGACCATTTGTTGGAAATCCAAAGAAACAATACGAGCCTTTACGATTTCAATTGTATAACCTGTCTCCTCAGGAGGCAGCTATAGCAGGCATAATATAATGGTACCTATGCTGGCTAAGATTTATATTATACTTTCGAAATGTTTTCCACTATGCACTAATAATAATATCAAAAAGAATTTGATTTTTGCGTAGTAAGCATCTTTGACTATCATAAGAAGAAATCTCCTCCAAGTCTGCGTTTGCATTGTGTGTGTGGTGGGAGGTCTTATGGTAGTTTCATTTTCCAAAAGCATTGCGAATTTACTTTAAAAATATTCCCTTGTTGTTTTTAAAGATATAACTGTTTTACGATCTCACACCAGTCACCATGACTGACTCGGAGTTTATTGTTTCCCTTCTAAACTCTGGGTGCCCACCAATTTCCACACGAGCAGTCTAGAGTTAGATTGTCAGGATATTCTGGATATTCTGGAGCTTTGGAGATAAGCTGGATGACGAGACGTAGTATTTGTATATGATATATTTATTCCGCTGTGTATTCTGTATGAGGACAAGTTTATATAACTGTCCATTGTTGTATATGACTCTGATTGATGTATGTATAAACTGATATAGTTCTTTGTTTTAAAAGACTAGTAATTATCTATTGTATATTGTTCCGTTGCGATATGTGAGATTCTGATATTGTCTCTGTTCTGTGTTTCTATTGATGTCGTTCTGATGTTTTCTGTTGTTCTTCTTCTTTCTTCCTTCTCTTTTTCTTCTATCTCCTTCTTCTTCTACTTTTTCTTTTTCTTAAAACCCTCACTATTGGAGTTTCCGGCACTTGATTGCTCGGCAGTCGATAAAGTGAGTATCGATGTCGAATTTTCGAAAGTCGAAAATTTCAGGATGTGACATCATCCCTGTCTAGATGTCCCTTTTTATTTCGGCTTAGTGGTGCGGTTGCTGATCCCAACCGTGGGGTGATCATATTCGGAATTGCCCATAGGTGATTCCGGTCTTGTGTTGCAGGGGAGCGGGCGTACTCCTCGGTACTGTGATCTAGGCCACGTACTGTGATAGGTGGTACCCCAGTGCCTAGTCATTCGTTGGAAATCCATTTTCCCTACGTGCCTTGTACGGTATTTGTTTGTATACCTAGTATGCTGGAATTTAATCATGTAACAATTTCAGCTATTTGAATAAGTATTTGTAAATAGACACTATTATAATATCAGAGGATTTTATAAAAAGTGTTTTAGCTATCGTAAGGTAAAAACCCGACATGTTTATTTGTGGCGTGGTCTTACGAGATGCTTTTGTTTTCAAAGAATTTTGAAACTTTAATAATCAATTGAGTGTGATTTTCTCACGCTGGTATTCCAGACTGACTCGGGTATTGTTTTATATGATGCTCGGGTCAGACCGAGATAAACAGGTTCAGATTTGTAGCTGTGGAGCTCAGGAGACGAGCCGGATGGCGATACGTACTTCCGTATTTGTTTATTGTTCCGCTGTGTATTTGGATGTATATCATTGATGTGATGAACTCTGATGATGGATTCTGTAAATATATTGTATAAACAGATATATTTTTCTGTTTGAGTAAAGATCTGTTTTGTATATATTATATTTTATTCCGTTGCGATGTGAGACTCTGTTGTTGATTTTCTGTTTCTTCTTCTTCTACCTCTTCTTCTTTAACACAAATGGTTCGGTTTTCGTGTATGAAAAACTTGGGTCGTTACAGTGGTATCAGAGCTTAGGTTGGCGATAACCTTGGCTCCGGTGGGAATTTTGAGAGTATTAATAGATATGAGCGCGTATTTGTTAGTGAATATAGAATGGTTTTATATTGTGTTGGTTGATTTATTGAGTGGCATATGAACCTTCGTCGGCACAGTCTGGACAACTGTATCGAAGGGGTTTCTAAACACTTGAATAGAACAATTCGACACAGTATTGTTTTAAATAGGGTAAATGAAATAATTTTACCCAAATTATTTTTGTATACAAAAAGGTATAATTTTTGTAATAGTGTTTGGTTGCTTGGTTGTTAGGAAGTGATAATATTAAATTATTATCATATAAGTGTAAAATTGAATAAGAAATTGAAAGTTTATAACCAAAGATGAAAGAATAAATTTATATAACAAAATGGAATTAGAAATATAGACTATAAATGAAATTTATAAATTGAGATAAAATTTATATACAAATGGGATTTGTAAATGTGATTTATAATTGAAATTGAAATAAAGGAAAAAATTCCAAAGTAATGTTTGAATAACATTGGATGGATTTGAAATTTGGAATTTTGGGAAAGTTTAAATTCCTTTGGATATGAAAATGGTTTTCAAAAGTTTTGGAGAAATAATAGTGATATCATTTCGGAAATATCTTTGAATTGAATTTGAAATCTGGTGGATTTGGAATTTAAAAACATTTGAAATGATTTTGAAGGGAATAAAAGCACTAAACTCTTTGTTGGTCGCTGGAAAATAATTCTGATGATGATCGCGACATCATCGGTGTTCATTTTCGAGTTTCCACAAGAGGAATTGCTACCTGGATGTTTTGGGCTGGTGTTTGTTTGCAAAACTAGGTTGGTTTTGAAATTCAAAGGGATAATTGAATTTACCAAAGGAGTTTGGATGTAGTTGATTTCAAAAGTGGTTTTGAAATTCTGAAAAATTGTTTAAACTCTGGAACCTTATTTAGAACTTTTATGGAATAATAAAAATATATTGGTTAAATAAAATGTGAAATTCCAAGTTAAAGGTAAAATGTAAATAAGTTTGTGACTTATAAAATTGGAATTAAAATAAATAAGCCAAATAAAATTTGTTTGTATTTTGGGAAAAATGAATGGAATCCAAAACCTGAATTATTTAAATGGAAGTTGAATTGTGGGTTAATAATAATATTGGAAATGAACTCGAGTTATAATTAAATGTAACTTGGAAATGTTAGTAAATGGAATATAAGTGGAAGTGTAGTCCAATAAACTAAAGTTGGGCTATCATAGAGATGGTTTGAATTTGTGAATAAAATCCACGTAAGTGGAGATAAATTAAATCAATGAACTTGGATAAAATAGAAATTATCAAATGCAAATTAAGTCGGAAGACTAACAAATTGAATGTGAAATGCGAAATAAATTTGGAAGGGAGAGAATAAGGTATAAATTGAGTCGGTATCAATTTGAATTAATTATAAACTTGAATGGATATTCTATTATGTGAATATCATTGGATTTGCACAAAGCTGGTCGTCGTTGACGCAAATGTGATTGTCTAAAACTCTATAAGTTAATTGAAGCAATAAAAATTGATTTTTGAATCAATTGAAATAAATATGGGTTCGTTTGGATTAAAATGAATTGAATGTAAGCAAGGAGTGTAAACCATTTAAATGAAAGCATTAAAAATTATGTCGGAACCTTATAAACCTGCTCATGAAAGTGTTTAGTGAATATTTCTTATGTATGTATGTGTTAGCTATTGAAATTAATTGAAGCAATAATAAACTTTGAATATTTGTCACTTACTTGTTTAAATCGAGTTAGTACAGGTTCAGGGAAGCCGATTGGCTGAATCTGATGGCACAACATGCTAAAATAAATAACCGCTTTGCTTAAAAATGCTAAAATAAAGGTACGCCTACGCAATGGAATTTAATAGGAGATATGAACTGTTTATATTGATATATATTTTGATTTCCGGCCTGAGGCCGATGAATATATATATATATTTGTGCATCCTGCGATATCGCAGAAGTCCCTCCGTACAAGGGAGACTGCCAAAATTTTCCGTAAATTTTGGGAGTTAGAAAATTTTTAAATTTTGGAAATGTTCATTAACGATAAATGATTTAAATTTGCTAAGCAAATAAAATTGAAACTAGATTGAAATCTAATTCAAATGTGAATGTAAAGTGAAGTGAAATTGAAGAAACTAAAGAAAGTGAAGTTGCAAATAAACTTTAATAGAGATTTAAATAAATTAGTAGTGTAACTGATTGAATATTCAAAATGGAAGATAAACTGGATTCGAGTGGAATTGTAAAAGGGAAAATGAATAGTAATGAAAATAAACTTCGATAGTAAAGTGAAATTAATGTAAGAAGAGTATAAACTATTTGTGTCGAACTTAAGAAGCATAGTAAATTCTTAGGTAAATTTGTATTGAGAATTTTTCCAAATGGATAATTGAATGAAAATTTAATTGAAGTTATGAAGTGAGATAAGTGAGGATAAGCGAATGAAAATCAAAATGATTGTGAATAAGAGAATAACTATCAAAATGAATGTGAATAAAAAGGAAATTGATATAATTGGTAATCAATTGGAATTTATACGTAGGATGTACGTATATTATTTTATTCGCATAACGATTTGATCCAGAATTCGAGCACAGAATTTCGAGATAGTTTTATCGATCCGAATTAGGATTTTTCACTCGATTTTCAACGGCGAGCCTGGATATGGATTGTTGATTGATTCTGGATATTCTCTATCATAGTTGGTGACTATGCAAGGAGAATGACGGTTTCTGATCAAGAAACCAGATCTGAGTCCGCACTAGGAAGTCGGGTGGACGATACTAGTTCGGAAGTGGAATTGTGTGATCGATTGAGCGATCGAATGTGATATTGCGTACAGATGATATATGTGCATCGTACGAGCTTAAGTAAGACCAATATTGAAAATTTGTAAAGAAAAGTATAAAATGACTTTGGGATTGGGAGTGAATATTATTACTTAGTAGGATATACAGGTGTATAAAAGCAATGGATAATTGGGATTTTTGATTTTAGAAGATAAAAATTTAATGGCCCGACCAAAAAGGTATGTATTTGAATTTCTGTATGAAATTTGATTGGGTTTTGATCCAGCCACTTGGCTTTTTGTTTTCTTTTTGAGATTGGGAGGCCGTAGAGCCATTTTGTAGTAGTACCGAGCTAGCCGCGCAAAGGAGACGCTGGCAAAATTTTTCGGGAATTTAGGGAGTTAGAAAAATTTTGGAAAATTTTGATATTCAAAATTTGAATTCAAATTTAAATTTGAATGGATAAGTAGGTGGTATGGGTTGAACTCATGAATAAGTTTGGGAAGTTAAAAATGATTAGTGTATCATTAATAAAAGATTGTTTGGGTATTGTTAAAACTGTTTGAATTTGGGAAATAGTTAACGGGGATTGAATCATTCTTCCTAACTAGTAATTTCGGGGACGAAATTCTTTTAAGGGGGGAGGAATGTGACGACCCGGAATTTTTGAGCATTTGAAATAGGAATATTTAATTAATTTTAAATATTCAAAAGATAATTATTAACTTTAATTTCAAATATCATTATTGATTAGACAAGTGATTATTGAATTAAACAATCGAAAATAGGGTAAATTAGAGAATCCTGCGTTTTGAGCCTGTTAAAAATAGTTTAAAGGTTTAGAAAATTTATATTGCTAATATTGAAAGTGATGAAACTTTTAAAATTGAATTTGGAAGTGTTTTGTTCAGTTTTAAAATATATCGTTTAAATTAAATTAAAAATAGCCTTCCGAGTCACAGTCTCGGAATTCGACGAAACCAGTTCCATTGGGTCCGTAATACCGTATTGTTATTGGATTTCAATTTTCATAGTTTTCGGAGAGATCGTTTGATCGTACGGTAGGTAAACACACTGGAATTCGAATTGAAATTTAATATAAATATTGCATAGACAAATATTTCGCATCAGCCGATTTGTTTCAAATCACTGTAAACATCGGTCAGAGATATTTCTCCACTCGTACCCAAGAAGCCACGATTCTTTTCAAAATAGAAATATTCCTTTCGTTCTTCTTAGTTAAAACAACCGAGCTTCCTTCCTCTTTTCCAAATCAAATCGTTCTCAATAATAATAAAAATAAAAATCTGCTTCACTTCAAGTTACAGCTAATAGCAATCTCCATGGTCGCAATACTTGAACTTGAGGGAAACTAGGGTTTCAAAAAAAATCAACGCCTTCTAATGTATCATCGTTGCATACTCGGCTATGCCATCAGCCTCGTCGGCTCGTCCTTACCCCTACGCGATATTTTCTACTGCGATTTGAAGTTCTACTACAATCTCTTTTTACTGCTACTGCTAATTCAACTCGGAGAGTAAGGGGGTGGGCCGTGTGCGAGCCTCAGCAGTTCGAGGGCAAGGAGGGAAATCGCGAGTGCCGGTGGAGGAGTGGTCGCGTTCTCGGTTCCAGGTGGTCGCGGCAGTTGAATCGCGTAAGGGATTTAGGCCCCGCGATCTGGAGAGGGTCAGTGATGAACGCGTCGATGAGGTGGGTGCGAGTGTCGATGTGGGAGGGAAGCCGTTCCTTGGGGTTCGATTTCGTGATGAAGGCGGGGTCTTTATGCGAGGCGATTTGCAGTCAGGTATACAATTTACCTGTTTTAATTTAAAACATTTATAAGGAAAAGTAGCAAATATTAAAATGATTATAGAAAATATAGCTATATACTAATATGTAACTTACTGTTAGTTTTAAGAATTTCTAAATAGTGATTATGGTATATTCATATACGCTGTTATAAAATTTATGTTTGGGTCAGAAAAGAAAATATAAACCTCTTTTCATTACCAGTTAACTTTAAATAATGGAGGTGTATCATTTAATAGACCAAAATTTTAGTTATTAGGAGATTTTTTTTAAGGAAGAATTAGTCCAAATTTAAATCAATTACCAATTTAAGTTATTCTATGGAAATTGATTTTTAAGTTAATTCTAATATAAATAAAGTGCATAACGTTATACAAGGTTCAAATCGGGGAACCAGCTGGAATGGAAATGAAATGGGGATGGACCGCAAATTTAAATAAAAGGTGAGTTAATCTCACTCAGTTAAATTATAATTTAAATTTAATTGGTTAAATTTAAATATTGATGGATGATTGAATTGATTGATTTGATTGATGTGATATATATATAGTAGTGTAGCAATATATACATATTGGCATATGTATATATTGGAGTTGTTGATATTCCCGCATTATATAGCGGATGAGACCCTATGCGCCGCATAATAGCGGATGATTTTATATAAATCCCATATACCGCGATATTCCACCTTGAAGTGGAATTGGTATTGTGCTAACGTCTGTGGATGCAGGGAAACAGGTTGGAGGGATCCAACTGGATTTCTCAAAATATTTAATTTTGTTTAAATATTCTGTGATATGATTGTTGATATCTTGTGATGATTTATATTGAATAATCTGGTTGGATTGAATTTCCCAGTATAATGAGTTATCAAAAGCAATTGAATTGGATTTTTGGAAAGAAATAAAAGAGTAAAATTTAAGTTAAATAATTCTAGTGAATTTGAATAACTTAAATAATAAATTGTAAAAGAAGTAAAGAAATTTCTTAAGTCGAACAAATATGGAAAAATGGGATTTTGAATTAACATGAGAATAATAAATTTTAAACTAAAGTGACATTATTGGAAAAAAATAAAGAAATTATTTTTAAAGTTTAAGGGTTAAATTTAATAAAAGGATAAGAAGGAATTTTGGAAATTTTAAATTTGATATTTTCAGTTAAAAGGGTTTTAACTCATAATTAAGAAATAAATCTGAAAGATAATGTGTTTTGAAATAAATGAAGTAAATAAGGAAATTTATTTCAAAGTGAAGAGAATTGGGAAATCAATGGTAAATTGATTTAAGTATTTGGAATTGGAATTTTGAAGAGAAATGAGATTTTGGAATTTATAAACTGGGTTTATAAAGTAAAATAAAAATATCAGTGGATAATTGAGAATATAAATTCAAGGTGGGAATTTATAAAAGAATATGAATTGGTTTGAAAATAAATGTGGATTTATTTGTAAAAGATGGGAATGAGAAGTGTATTTCTTTGGATTGCCAAGTACGTTTTTTCAAAGCAATTTTAAATATAAGTTAAAAGTTCTAATTTGTTTTAAAAAGGCATATTTTAGGAAATTGATTATTTTTAAAGGTTAATTTCCAAAGTAAGTATTTTCAAAAATCCTTATTTGTAATAATTATATAAAGTGATTTGCTATTATGTTTTAAAAAGAGAAAGTTAGCTTATATTTATAAAGTGGTTTTACTTTAAATATTCTTAAAATATATATTTTGATAAAGTATTAAAGTAGTTTTAAATTTTCGGTGTTATAAAGTATATTTAAAATAAAGCGTTTTTAAATTATTTTGAAATTTAAGGTATTTTGTACTTGGTGATTCAGTGAAAATAAATATTTGGGAAATGTATTCCGTAAGCGGAAACTGTTTTCAAATGAGCTTTGAAAATTTGGAAATATATCTTGGAAAGATATTTGGGCAAATAAATAATGTGGAAAATTATTTATTTTGTGATGGTTGCTTGTGGATGTTAATTGATAGTTAAATAACCGACTATCAATATTGGCCAAATGCGTGAATCGTTTCGAAGAGACCGGGATCGAGTTTCCGTATACCGGGATTCTAGGTCTGGAGACTCGAATACCACTTCGATCCGGTTTGTACGTTTTGCGAAAACGATTTCGGAGTCGAAGATGGAGCTGTGAAGTGCAAGGGCTAGTCGCTACTAATCCTGAGGATATTTCCAAAATGGATGTAGTAGGAATAGTGCCTTCGGTTCCGTTCGGACCCGGGACGGACTTGTATGGACGAATGCTTGCGAAACATCGTCAGGTGGACGATGGGCATTCTAAGGGATATGTTCTGAAAAGGTATCGTTTAGCCTCGAACCTCATCAACCGGGAATGACTGAAAATCAGGGGTTATGCAGCAAGGCTTCGTGGGTATCCCCCACTGGAGAGTATGGTCATCCCTGTCTAGATGTCCCTTTTTATTTCGGCTTAGTGGTGCGGTTGCTGATCCCAACCGTGGGGTGATCATATTCGGAATTGCCCATAGGTGATTCCGGTCTTGTGTTGCAGGGGAGCGGGCGTACTCCTCGGTACTGTGATCTAGGCCACGTACTGTGATATGTGGTACCCCAGTGCCTAGTCATTCGTTGGAAATCCATTTTCCCTACGTGCCTTGTACGGTATTTGTTTGTATACCTAGTATGCTGGAATTTAATCATGTAACAATTTCAGCTATTTGAATAAGTATTTGTAAATAGACACTATTATAATATCAGAGGATTTTATAAAAAGTGTTTTAGCTATCGTAAGGTAAAAACCCGACATGTTTATTTGTGGCGTGGTCTTACGAGATGCTTTTGTTTTCAAAGAATTTTGAAACTTTAATAATCAATTGAGTGTGATTTTCTCACGCTGGTATTCCAGACTGACTCGGGTATTGTTTTATATGATGCTCGGGTCAGACCGAGATAAACATGTTCAGATTTGTAGCTGTTGTAATACCCCAAGATTTTGAGGAAAATTCTTTTAAATAAATGATTAAAATTCTGGGGGAAAAATCAGAATTATTATATAGGTGGGATTTTCAGTGGTGCAAGGTTGTGTGCATGTGTGCACGTGCACACTAGTTATGGCACTAAGAGAAAATCCAGAATTCCTGAATAATAAAACAGGGAAGGAAAACATTTAGATAAAATGTTTTAAATAAAGAAAATATAGACCTAGACATGAGTATTAAAAATTCCTGAGGATGTGTGTATATATATATATATCTATATATATATGCCTATGTATGACTTGTCTGAAAATTAAGGCAAAAGAGAACATTGATTTATAATGAATAAGTGAAATTTTTATTTGAATAATAGGTGTAGAAATGCACATAAGTATGCACATGTTTTCTGCAAATAAAAGGTTAAAGTTAAATTAACACCCATAGTTGTATAAATGTATATATATATCCAGATATTATTTGAGCAGAAAATAAATAAAGGAAGCACTAAAACAGTAAGAACCAAAGTGCAAGAAAGCAAATGTACATAGGCAGAAAATAGAAAGTCACACCATTATCATGTTTGAGGTAAATATAATAAAAATACTTAAAGTAATCACTTTCTGAAAAGAAAAGAAAATGAGCACAATATAGCCTTGTTTTAAAATATTGGCCGGGACATTAAGGGATTAGGAGGGAGGGAATATGCAATGCCAAATGCATGATTCTGGTCTGGGCTAAAATAGGGATTTTGCATCACCCAAAACCCTAGACAGAACCCTTATTTAAACCAAGAGCCCAATCAGAAAACTGCTCTCTCACTAATTAATTAACCTAAGGAAGAAGAGGAAGATAAGGCTAAAGATTTGAGGGGTTTTCTGGTTTAAGCTTGTGTAAGCATTTAGGTGAGTATCCTCACTCATATACATGGCATTAAGACCTGGGATTAGGCAGCCAAGCTTTTATATGTTATATTTTGCATGTTTTGATTTACAAACTATGTTGGCTACTGATGGTTTCATGAATGTTTGATGAAATATGATCTGCTATGCTGGATGTATAACTTTGTTGTTCTATTTTCATCTCTGTATATTATACCAAAACCTTAAGGAACATATATCAGAGTATTTGTAACTAGTTTGAATAATGGCTTAAGACAAAGAATGAAAAGATAAAGAAAACTATGAGCTGCATATACATTGGTATGGTGCTGAGGCTTGAAATAATTGGTTAAGGGTGCAATGGAGTCTTTCTCTATAAGTGCTGAGCCCTAAACTAAACAGAAATTTACAACCCTAAAAACTATGTTTAAACAAGATTAAAAATCTGGCTAAATATAGTTGCTTGCAAAATCAAAATAAACTCAATAGAGCCATGCATTTATTCTCAGTTGCAAACATTCTGGTATATGCTTGAATAGGGTGTTTATATGCTAAATAATGTGAGATGGAATGACTGGGGTGTTATACCTCTAGAAAGTAACCTTTAACTTGCTTGCAATATTATGTCTGCAAGGTAACTAGTATGCTTCATGAGTACAGGTGGTATGTACACCTAGCTATCATTGATAGAATGAACATAAATACACTTAGTGATATAACTAAGGATTTTGTGCCAAGAAGGCTGCTGGAATGCTTGTCCTATTTGAAGTAGACAAGTTGGCACATGGCTTGTTTAAGTCCTGAGATCTTTGTGCCATAATGTTAATTAGTTCATGGCAATGTGTCCCTTTGATTCCTTATAGCAGATGAGGCCAGGAATTTATAAGAAAAAGAAAAGGCAACCTAGTAGTTCCAGATAAAAGTAGTTTTATTGCATATGTTTGCTCTTATGTATTGTACATGATAATACCTGTCAAGTATGCAAAGTATATTTATGCTGTATCCTTAGCTTAATATCATGGATATGTTAGAAATGCTCACACCAGATCATAGATCTGACCCTTATTGCTCATGGCACATGGGGGTGTCTCATTTATAATGGGGCAGCCACTAATGCTTTTGCAGGTTGTGATGGAGCTAAGTAAGCAAGATTAAAAAGATATGGGATAGAGGATGCTAAGATAATTAGAAATAAAAGCTAAAATGTGTTAATTCATGCATGTATTCCCTGATTAATATGGCTAGCTAAATGTATTAAGTAGGAAGAACTTGTAAGAGACATGTGCTATGTTGTTTCTGGTTATTTCTGATTTGGTATGTACTAAGGATATTGATGTTAAACTGATTTGAAAACCTATTTGCTAAAGTTGTTTTGATTTAGAGGAAAAACCTGGATTTTATAAGCATAATCATTTTATGATGATTTCAGTTAATCCTGAGTTCTTTCAAAAAGAATATAGATATACAGAAAATAATATTGGGTAAACCCAGAAAAGAATTAAACTGCTATATCTTCAATTTATGATATTGACATAAGTCCAAATGCAAGAAAAAGTGTTTATACCCTGAAGATGTATTTTTAAAAGAGAAGTATGGTTAGGAAGAATGATATATATCTGATCACAAGGTGTCTGATTCATACAAATATATACACATGCTTTTGAAAAGGAAAGGTATCAATGTTTTGTGTATAATCTGGGTTGTAAAAATGCAAACAAAAGAATGGCCAGAGTAACCACATGGTTAGGCCATAGGTCAGGCCTAATGTTTCACTTCAGATCAATGAAGCAAGGGAACATTTGAGCTCAGTTTTCTGGAAAATGAACAAAGACACTGACATGTACATGTATATCTGTGTACATGTTGATATTGGGAAAAAATATAGATGTAAATTCTTAAAACAGTTGAAAGAATGGGTTTTAAAAATAGTTATGCAAGAAGAATTGTTTTGTATGTTAGGTTATAGGCAAAAATTAAATATATATATGTACAATTATAGGTAGGTATCAGATTTCAGCCATACAGGAGAAAATAAAAAGAAAAACAAAAATTGTGTTTGAACCGACCAGCATAGTACTCGAACTAGTGACCTTGCATGAATAAGTTAGGCGCGTTTCCATTACGCCTAGATGTTGCTTGTGTTCACTTAGGATCCACTTTCTTTTAACCTGAGTTTGATAATATTCAGACTTTAAGACAATCATCTATATTATAAGCTTGCTTTCCACTGATCATTGCTTGACCATTTCTTAATTATAATAACAGCCTAAGGTACATATTTCCAGTGAACACTATAGTCAAAAATCAGGATACAATAAGTTTTCTTTTAAAAGGGAAATTATCACATTTTTGCAAATTTAAAAAGGATTTCTACTTATTGTCATACTCTGATTCAAGTAGAATATAACATAGATATCTTCATATATGTATGTTAAAAATGATTTAGAATTAAAACAATATTTTTATATTGTGAAAGATCCTGGATATATTTTTGTTTATTAGAGAAAAGAAAATGACCCTGGAAAATATATATTGGTAAGAAAAAAAAAATCACTAATAAAATGAAAGTGTAAATAGGAGGGTCATTTCATTTTGGTATCAGAGCTATGTTTTAATTAACATAGCAAATGTTTGTATGCTTATGTTTATACTAGGTTTGTTTGTATATTTGACTGCTTATAAGTATTCCCTGAATGTATGTATGTGTGTGCATGTGACATACACAATGATTAAATAGGAAAGATACAATCAATTTAAAATTAAAGCTAAGTGTTATAAACTAATAAGATGAAATACATATACTTTTAGAAATATGGTAGGAAGAGGGTCTCATCATCAAGGAGGATCTAGCACACCACAAATGCTTGACATGCAGGAATTTGTGAGAGTTTTGAGAGATGGAATTGGGCACAGACCTGAGAACCCACATGAGGAGCTCTCCAAGTTAGTGAAGACTTATACCAACTTGGGAGGCAAGAGCTTTGAAGGAACTGAAAGTGTAATGGAGATTCAAGCATGGCTGAGGACATTAGAGAGGATCTTCACTGATATGCAACTAGATGACCAAAGGAAGAGGCAAGTGGCCTCAAGGCAATTAAAAGGTGCAGCTTTGAGTTGGTGGGAGGTGATCATAGCTGGCCGGAATGAAAATGATATTAATTGGAATCAATTTAAGGAGATGTTAGAGGCAAGGTTTGTTCCAGCCTTAGCAAAAACCACTTTACTTGAGGAGTTCATCAAACTTAGACAGGGGACTATGAATGTCACAGAATACACCCAGAAGTTTGAGGGATTGTCAACCTATGGGGCAATGTTAGTGGCTGATGAAGCATCCAAAAATGATAGATACATCAAGGGATTGAACCCAGGGCTTAGCAGGGCTATACTACCTTATGCTGACAGAACTTTTGATCAAGTGATAGATTTGGCTCAGAAGATTGAGCAGCATGACAAGGAAAGAGATAAGTTTAGGAGCTTCAAAAACAATAGCAACAAGAAGAACAAAGGGAAGTACCATCCTTATGATAAGAAGAAAGGAGAGGCAGATGGTAAGAAGGCAGTAGATGCAAAACCCAATGAAGCCAAAAGAAAAATAGTTTGCAACCATTGTGGGAAAGAAGGCCATATTAAGCCAAGATGCCCAGAGCTTAAAGGGGGAGCTTTCAAATGCTATCTATGTGGGAAGGAAGGGCATATGAAAAGAAATTGCCCAGAATACAAGCAACAAGGGAAAGTGGCAAACCTGGAAGGTAGGGGCAAGGCCATAATTGAGGCTAATGCTGAAAACCATGGTCAAGTGGAAGGTACACTATTTATTTGTACCATACCTTTAGCTGTAATATATGATACCGGGGCAACCCACTCACTCATTTCCCATGAAATAGTTAAAAGGTTGAAAATGAACTGCAATTTGGCTGAAATACCTCTGTTAATACAAAGCCCTTTAGGAAGTTCTAGTGTATTAGATATGATCTGTGTGGATGTGAATTTGAACATAGGAGGAAACACATTTGTTTCCAATTTGTATGTTCTAAATTTCCCAAATATAGGAGTTATATTAGGGGCAGATTGGCTAAGACAATTCAAAGCCATAATTGACCTAGATGCATCCACCATTTCACTACAAAATTCTAAAGGCCAAAGGGTTACAATTCTATGTGAACCTATCAAAGAAAACAGTCTAAATCATTTAATTGAATTAGAAAATAATCCCAAGGAAATAGCTATTAATGAAATCCCCATAGTTAAAGAATACTTGGATGTATTTGGGGAAGTAAAAGGTGTCTCACACCATAGACCTGTTGAATTCCAGATTAACCTTATGCCTGGGGCTAGCCCAGTTATCAAAAAGCCTACAAGGATGGGGCCAAGTGAATTAAAGGAGCTAAAGAACCAGCTGGAAGAATTAGAAGCCAAGGGGTTTATAAGGCCAAGTAATTCATGTTGGGGTGCTCCTGTAGTATTTGTTAAAAAGCATGATGGTACTTTAAGAATGTGTATAGATTACAGAGAATTAAACAAAGTAACCATCAAAAACAAATACCCATTACCCAGGATAGATGATCTCTTTGATCAACTCAGTGGAGCTAAAGTGTTTTCTAGGCTAGACTTGGCATCTGGGTTTCATCAGATGAAGGTTGAGGAATCAAGTATTAAATATACAGCATTCAACACAAGATATGGTTTGTATGAGTTTCTGGTTATGCCATTTGGGCTAACAAATGCCCCTTCTTACTTTGTAGATCTAATGAATAGGATATTCATAGATTACTTAGACAAGTTTGTTCTGATTTTTATAGATGATATTCTAATCTACTCTAAAACAATAGAGGAACATGAGAACCACTTACGTTTGGTCTTATCTAGATTAAGAAAAAAAGATTTGAAAGCAAAGTTCTCTAAGTGTGTGTTCTGGCAAGAGGAAGTACACTTTCTTGGACATGTTGTCTCTGCTAGAGGAATTTCTGTAAACCCCAATAAGATAGTAGCAATCCAAGCATGGAAGAAGCCTAACAATGTTAGTGAAGTTAGGTCATTCATGGGGATGGCAGGATACTATAGGAGGTTCATACAAGGATTTTCTAAAATAGCAATGCCACTCACTAACCTGACTAGGAAGAACCAAAAGTTTATATGGACTGATAAGTGTGAACAAGCTTTCACCCAGATCAAGGAGGCTTTGGTAAAATCACCAGTGTTGAGAGTACCAGAAGGCAATGAGGGATTGGTTGTATATACAGATGCATGTGGGTCAGGGCTAGGGGCTGTGTTGATGCAGCAAGATCAGGTCATAGCCTATGCATCTAGACAACTAAAACCCCATGAAACTAGATATGCAACTCATGATCTTGAGTTGGCAGCAGTAGTATATGCCTTAAAGCTCTGGAGGCATTATTTATTGGGTGCAAAGTTCATTTTATACACTGATCACAAGGCCTTAAAGTATCTCTTTTCACAAAAAGATTTAAATATGAGACAACACAGATGGGTTGAATTTCTTGCTGCTTATGACTTAGATATACTTTATACACCAGGCAAGGCTAATAAAGTGGCAGATGCATTGAGTAGGCAGCATGCAAAAATGGCCATGTTATGATGGAGGAGTTTAGAGATTTGACCATGCTCACTGATTTGGAAATAGATGAGAGCAGTGGGATAAGTATGGAGATAATTGAGGAAGAAAAGAGTAAAGGAAGGTTAAGTTTAATTACTTTACAATCAAATTTGGCCTTGAAGGTGGCAAAAATGCAAGAAGAAGATCAAGACTTAGCAGAAAAGAGGTCTCTCCTATTAAAGAAGGAAGAAGTGAAGGATTATCACATAGATGTAAAAGGATACTTAAGGTACAAGGGAAGGATATGTGTCCCAAACATCATAGAATTGAAAGAAGAAATCCTTAATGAGTACCATAGGAGCAAATATTCCATACATCCAGGCAGCACCAAGATGTACCAAAACTTAAAAAGGGACTATTGGTGGAAGGGAATGAAGTCTGATGTAGCCAGATATGTTGCTAAGTGCATGGTTTGTCAACAAATAAAAGCTGAGACCCAAAGACCTTCAGGGTTGTTGCAGCCACTTAGCATACCACAGTGGAAGTGGGAAGACATATCTATGGATTTCATAGATGGTCTTCCTAGATCCAAGAGGGGAAATACAAGTATTTGGGTGATTGTAGATAGGCTGACTAAAGTAGCCCACTTCATACCAGTGAAAGCAGACAGAAATGCACCTAGGTTAGCCCAAACTTTTATGAGAGAAGTGGTAAAACTGCATGGTGTTCCTAAAACTATAGTGAGTGATAGGGATACAATCTTCACTTCAAGATTCTGGAAGAGCTTCCAAGAAGCTATGGGGAGTGAATTGTGCCTAAGCACTGCTTATCACCCCCAATCAGATGGGCAAACAGAAGTGGTAAACAAGATTTTAGAGGATTTGCTTAGAGCATGTGTGTTAGACTTTGGAGGAAATTAGGAGGACCACCTCCATTTGGCTGAGTTCACATACAATAATAGCCACCAAAGCACAATTGGAATGGCACCCTTTGAAGCCCTATATGGAAAGCCATGTCTATCACCTATGTGTTGGGCTGAGGCAGGAGAGAAAGCTATCCTAGGGCCAGAATATGTCAAGGACATCACAGAGAAAATAGGACTGGTGAGAAAAAGGATGGCAGTAGCTCAAGATAGGCAAAAGAAGTATGCTGATGCAAAGAGGAAGTCAGTGGAATTCAAAGTAGGTGATTATGTCTTCATTAAGGTTTCACCAATGAAGAAAGTCTTGAGATTTGGCAAGCAGGGGAAACTCAGACCCAGATATGTTGGACCATACAAGATTTTGGAAAGGATAGGCTCACTAGCCTATAAGCTGGAGCTTCCTGAGAAGATGAGTGCAATGCACAATGTGTTTCATGTGTCACAACTAAGGAGATGGGTGCATGACAAGGAGGAAATCTTAGAAAAGCCTACTGAAGTTCAGATTAATCCAGATCTAATCTATGAGAAAGAGCCAGTGGGAATTGTGGCAAGGGAAGAAAAGAAATTAAGAAACAAGGCATTGAAGCTTGTAAAGATTCAATGGAGTATAGATCCTAGTGATTGTACTTGGGAGCTAGAGGATAAAATCAGGATGGATTACCCTAGGCTCTTTGCAAATTTGAAAGGTAAATTCTTAGATTACTAAGAGAGTTTGATATGTATGATAGACAGTGACTATTTGAATTGCTCATGCATATTTAAATAATTTTCCTAAGAAAGTAGGAGTACTCAAAGATTATGTTGTAAATTGTGAGGGCACAATTCCTAAAAGAAGGGGTGATTGTAATACCCCAAGATTTTGAGGAAAATTCTTTTAAATAAATGATTAAAATTCTGGGGGAAAAATCAGAATTATTATATAGGTGGGATTTTCAGTGGTGCAAGGTTGTGTGCATGTGTGCACGTGCACACTAGTTATGGCACTAAGAGAAAATCCAGAATTCCTGAATAATAAAACAGGGAAGGAAAACATTTAGATAAAATGTTTTAAATAAAGAAAATATAGACCTAGACATGAGTATTAAAAATTCCTGAGGATGTGTGTATATATATATATATATCTATATATATATGCCTATGTATGACTTGTCTGAAAATTAAGGCAGAAGAGAACATTGATTTATAATGAATAAGTGAAATTTTTATTTGAATAATAGGTGTAGAAATGCACATAAGTATGCACATGTTTTCTGCAAATAAAAGGTTAAAGTTAAATTAACACCCATAGTTGTATAAATGTATATATATATATCCAGATATTATTTAAGCAGAAAATAAATAAAGGAAGCACTAAAACAGTAAGAACCAAAGTGCAAGAAAGCAAATGTACATAGGCAGAAAATAGAAAGTCACACCATTATCATGTTTGAGGTAAATATAATAAAAATACTTAAAGTAATCACTTTCTGAAAAGAAAAGAAAATGAGCACAATATAGCCTTGTTTTAAAATATTGGCCGGGACATTAAGGGATTAGGAGGGAGGGAATATGCAATGCCAAATGCATGATTCTGGTCTGGGCTAAAATAGGGATTTTGCATCACCCAAAACCCTAGACAGAACCCTTATTTAAACCAAGAGCCCAATCAGAAAACTGCTCTCTCACTAATTAATTAACCTAAGGAAGAAGAGGAAGATAAGGCTAAAGATTTGAGGGGTTTTCTGGTTTAAGCTTGTGTAAGCATTTAGGTGAGTATCCTCACTCATATACATGGCATTAAGACCTGGGATTAGGCAGCCAAGCTTTTATATGTTATATTTTGCATGTTTTGATTTACAAACTATGTTGGCTACTGATGGTTTCATGAATGTTTGATGAAATATGATCTGCTATGCTGGATGTATAACTTTGTTGTTCTATTTTCATCTCTGTATATTATACCAAAACCTTAAGGAACATATATCAGAGTATTTGTAACTAGTTTGAATAATGGCTTAAGACAAAGAATGAAAAGATAAAGAAAACTATGAGCTGCATATACATTGGTATGGTGCTGAGGCTTGAAATAATTGGTTAAGGGTGCAATGGAGTCTTTCTCTATAAGTGCTGAGCCCTAAACTAAACAGAAATTTACAAGCCTAAAAACTATGTTTAAACAAGATTAAAAATCTGGCTAAATATAGTTGCTTGCAAAATCAAAATAAACTCAATAGAGCCATGCATTTATTCTCAGTTGCAAACATTCTGGTATATGCTTGAATAGGGTGTTTATATGCTAAATAATGTGAGATGGAATGACTGGGGTGTTATACCTCTAGAAAGTAACCTTTAACTTGCTTGCAATATTATGTCTGCAAGGTAACTAGTATGCTTCATGAGTACAGGTGGTATGTACACCTAGCTATCATTGATAGAATGAACATAAATACACTTAGTGATATAACTAAGGATTTTGTGCCAAGAAGGCTGCTGGAATGCTTGTCCTATTTGAAGTAGACAAGTTGGCACATGGCTTGTTTAAGTCCTGAGATCTTTGTGCCATAATGTTAATTAGTTCATGGCAATGTGTCCCTTTGATTCCTTATAGCAGATGAGGTCAGGAATTTATAAGAAAAAGAAAAGGCAACCTAGTAGTTCCAGATAAAAGTTGTTTTATTGCATATGTTTGCTCTTATGTATTGTACATGATAATACCTGTCAAGTATGCAAAGTATATTTATGCTGTATCCTTAGCTTAATATCATGGATATGTTAGAAATGCTCACACCAGATCATAGATCTGACCCTTATTGCTCATGGCACATGGGGGTGTCTCATTTATAATGGGGCAGCCACTAATGCTTTTGCAGGTTGTGATGGAGCTAAGTAAGCAAGATTAAAAAGATATGGGATAGAGGATGCTAAGATAATTAGAAATAAAAGCTAAAATGTGTTAATTCATGCATGTATTCCCTGATTAATATGGCTAGCTAAATGTATTAAGTAGGAAGAACTTGTAAGAGACATGTGCTATGTTGTTTCTGGTTATTTCTGATTTGGTATGTACTAAGGATATTGATGTTAAACTGATTTGAAAACCTATTTGCTAAAGTTGTTTTGATTTAGAGGAAAAACCTGGATTTTATAAGCATAATCATTTTATGATGATTTCAGTTAATCCTGAGTTCTTTCAAAAAGAATATAGATATACAGAAAATAATATTGGGTAAACCCAGAAAAGAATTAAACTGCTATATCTTCAATTTATGATATTGACATAAGTCCAAATGCAAGAAAAAGTGTTTATACCCTGAAGATGTATTTTTAAAAGAGAAGTATGGTTAGGAAGAATGATATATATCTGATCACAAGGTGTCTGATTCATACAAATATATACACATGCTTTTGAAAAGGAAAGGTATCAATGTTTTGTGTATAATCTGGGTTGTAAAAATGCAAACAAAAGAATGGCCAGAGTAACCACATGGTTAGGCCATAGGTCAGGCCTAATGTTTCACTTCAGATCAATGAAGCAAGGGAACATTTGAGCTCAGTTTTCTGGAAAATGAACAAAGACACTGACATGTACATGTATATCTGTGTACATGTTGATATTGGGCAAAAATATAGATGTAAATTCTTAAAACAGTTGAAAGAATGGGTTTTAAAAATAGTTATGCAAGAAGAATTGTTTTGTATGTTAGGTTATAGGCAAAAATTAAATATATATATGTACAATTATAGGTAGGTATCAGATTTCAGCCATACAGGAGAAAATAAAAAGAAAAACAAAAATTGTGTTTGAACCGACCAGCATAGTACTCGAACTAGTGACCTTGCATGAATAAGTTAGGCGCGTTTCCATTACGCCTAGATGTTGCTTGTGTTCACTTAGGATCCACTTTCTTTTAACCTGAGTTTGATAATATTCAGACTTTAAGACAATCATCTATATTATAAGCTTGCTTTCCACTGATCATTGCTTGACCATTTCTTAATTATAATAACAGCCTAAGGTACATATTTCCAGTGAACACTATAGTCAAAAATCAGGATACAATAAGTTTTCTTTTAAAAGGGAAATTATCACATTTTTGCAAATTTAAAAAGGATTTCTACTTATTGTCATACTCTGATTCAAGTAGAATATAACATAGATATCTTCATATATGTATGTTAAAAATGATTTAGAATTAAAACAATATTTTTATATTGTGAAAGATCCTGGATATATTTTTGTTTATTAGAGAAAAGAAAATGACCCTGGAAAATATATATTGGTAAGAAAAAAAAAATCACTAATAAAATGAAAGTGTAAATAGGAGGGTCATTTCAGCTGTGGAGCTCAGGAGACGAGCCGGATGGCGATACGTACTTCCGTATTTGTTTATTGTTCCGCTGTGTATTTGGATGTATATCATTGATGTGATGAACTCTGATGATGGATTCTGTAAATATATTGTATAAACAGATATATTTTTCTGTTTGAGTAAAGATCTGTTTTGTATATATTATATTTTATTCCGCTGCGATGTGAGATTCTGTTGTTGATTTTCTGTTTCTTCTTCTTCTACCTCTTCTTCTTTAACACAAATGGTTCGGTTTTCGTGTATGAAAAACTTGGGTCGTTACAGCGGCCTCAGAGGTTCCTAGCGTGAATTCTACTATGGTTTTGCAGGCATCTTCAGGCCATAGACAAACTAGTTATAACCTGGATGTGCCCATGCAAACGGCACAGGGAGCAGTCCATATTAATCCACTTATTATAGACTTTTGTAAGCTATAGTGACTTTAAAGTATCAATGGAAAACTGTATGTGGTGACTGAAATTTTTTATGGACTCAAATTCATGACTGTGGACATGAGAGAGGATATTTGGTATGTTGGGTCTAGATGATGCTATTCAGAGGTAGTTTGCTTCTTGGCATTTGCAAGAAGAGACTCTAAATTGGTTGGATACTATAGTAATTAAGACTAATGAAGAGGAGATAACCTAAGGTGATTTCAAAAGGTGTTTTGAAGCCAAGTTCTTGGCTATGGCCGAGCAAGGAGTTCAGTTAGAGAAGTTTAAACATCTCCATCAAGGAGACATGTTTGTGAAGGAGTACATGAACTAACGTAATGAGTTAGTTAAGTTTGGGTGTGATCTTGTGAATACTCCCACGAAGAAGACTCCAAAATTTGCTATGGGGCTAAGACTATATTAGAATTTGGTCCTTAGCCATATTCCTATGGGATCTACATTCAGAACCTGGTCAAGATGGCACTGTTGAACACAGTAAAATTGGAGCTAAGGATGACAATGGTGAGAATCAACTTGAGAAACATAAAGAATTTGAGAGTCGAAGGAGAACAAGAAAAATTCAAAAGAAAAAGGTGGAATTGTAAGAAATGCAACAAGAAGGTTGTGTAACATCCCTCATTTCCAAACCCAAAGATGGAACCACGATGTGTTATTGTCACCTTGGAATTACTTTGAACGATACTGATGAGATCAATTATATTACACAGTCTTAAGTAAGTAAACAAAGAAAAAATACAACATGAAACAATCATCACAAATTTAGTTTAACAATTATTTTTACAACCCAAAGTCAAGCCCATGTAGGGTCAAAAATATAGTACATATAGCTATTAGTGTCCCCCCATATGATGATACAGGCACTAACACTAGATACAATAGAAATAAGCATAAACATAACACCTAAGTCTCCTACTTCTTCTTCGGATTACATTATTCGGCTATCCCCAAAAGCAACCTGCCTAAATCCATAAACTCAGCCTATTCGAATGAGTACTCATGAATTTATATGGAAACAAGAATAAAAACACGAGTCAGACATAAAGTATGGTATGAATAACATATTTCCACAAAGCATACAAGATAGTGAGACCATGCCGCTAATATGCAGAATGGGCTATCTCCTCACTTTCCAAAGCAATAATTTATCAGAATGTATAGTGATTTTAACTTATAAGATCATTACCAAGTGTGAACTCTACTACGATATCATAACCAAAAGCATCCCCTCGGTTTATGTCATAAAGAAAATTACAACATTCCATTATACCGAAATACCCAACTCTTGTCTACTCCTAGGGCTTTACGTACTTTAGTGGTAGATATATATCATTAAAGTTCCACCATTTGGCTTCCACTAAGGCCATATGCCCATATATACTATACACATTAATTGAACTATTTCTCGACTGCTATTAAGGGATTATGCCTTGTCTTTCTTGGTCGAGACCAAGGCCTTACACCAATGCTTTCATACTTAGGTTGCCACATGGGCCTCACACTTGTTTCACTTTCGATTTTGATTACCACACAAGCCTTACACCTTGGCTTTCGATTTCTAGACTGTGCCTTAGGCCTTACATCATCCACTATTCTCTTGGTTGCCACCTTTGGCCTAAAACTAATTGCTTTTGTACTTCAGATGCCACAAAACCTTAAACTTCACTTTTGATTTAGGATGCCACATGGGCCTTACTCCATTTCTTTTGGTTGTGGATGCCACACTTGACTTACTCCTTCATCTTTGGTTATGGATGCCACATAGGCCACACTCCTTCTACTAAATCTACTACCTAACCTTCCACTATTAGCCTTTTCATTAGCTATTTACTAAGATAGCATTCAAAAAATCATCTTTTGATTATTAATATTGATTGTACTATTGTCATTAATATCTCGGATTCTGATCTCGATCACCTTGAGCATGATCATACCTTATTATCCTCGGAAGTTACTAGTTTTGGTTTACAAATTTTTCCAAGAGTACAATACTCTCTACTGTGACCATTCTCGGTGTCATCTATGGAAGCCTATTATTATTATTTAGTTTTGGTGATTTGCAAAATTAACTCTTTAATCTATTTGAAATCATCTCTTCTACTCATATTTCCTCGTTAACCATCGATTGCCATTGACCCTCGATTAATATCTTTGATTTTCCAACCCTAGCCTCAAAACTTGCTTATCTAAACATTTCTACTTAGTTGTTATACTTAAGATCTTGGTTTTGTTAAAGTTCCAGTTTGGCTCTACCTTCTTTGGCACTGTCCTTTGGTGCATATTGGGAACTGCCCACTGCACGTCTAGCACTGGCTTTGCACATGTTGACTACTGATTTGTTTGACTTAGCTTGTTATTACTGTTTTAAGCACTTTACCGATACATTCAGCATAAATGTGGAACTAGACCAAAATCCAGTAATTAATTAAAATCTTTAATTAAATAGCCTTTTAGCCATTACTTATTTACCTTCTGGCTCGCTATAATAAACCTTCAACATGACTTAATTTCCTTTGGAAACAACCTAATTTATTCCAAATTTTCTATAGTAAATTAATCATGTATAGTATTCCTTATATCTGAGTAATTTACTTCATATATGGATCTTAATTAATGTATAACGATTTATCAACTCAAGGATTAATTCTATTAATCAAATCATTTTTCAAACATGATATTCTTATCCCCTTATTTAATACTACATACCAATTAATCATGAAAAACAAAGGAATGACCCAATTATTATATGAGCATGAGGAATATAAAAAAATAAAAGATCAAGGATATATTACTCACTTATAATTTTAGCCGATAAAGTCTATAGTTCCCATAGCTTTAATCTTTTCTTCTTCTTGTTGTTAGGTCGCAAACACCATTAAGGAGCTCAAGCTTTTGTTTTAAGTTTTGAAAGTAAAATGAAATGAAAAGAGGGAGGTATTTATTTCTACTTCAAAAGAATAGGTCAGTAGGCCTACTATTCCATTTTTTATAAATTTGTTAGCCCTTACGATTGCATCTAATTCTTACTAATTTATATTTTAAACTAGGATTTTCCTAGTGTCACCTTATTCATCCAAGCATAATAAGTAAATAAAATGTTTTACCCTTCCTTTTATTATCTCTCTTTCTTAACTTCATAGCTAAATTATTTATTAATTTGTATGGGCGTTACATGCTTTCCTCCTTATAGGAAGCTCGACCTTGAAATTCAAATAATGTGAGATACTAAGCTTTATGCTATCTTATGCCTAATCTAACATGCATATAAATGGGTAATTCATCCATGCGTCTAAATCAAAGATGTATTATTTCTTCTACCAGTAAATAATAAAAATCAACCATAATATCACATATATATTCCATACTACTAGACATAATAAGCATTCAAGATAAGCATAGCAAATAACTTAGGATAAGTCCCCTTAACCCTATCCTCCATTTTTCAAGTACAATTGTAACGACCGACCTTTTTGACTCTCAAAAGTCGACACTAATATATCCATGGTATTCACGTGCCGAGAATCCGAGTGTCGAAATGATAGATTTTAGGTGAAAGAAAAGAAAATACATAATAGAATCTCATAACATCACGAATAATATATAATATACAACGGATATTCACAAAAAAAAGTTTTATACACATACTGTAACGACCTGTAATTCCGCATATTTCAAGCCGACAATAAACCAAACATGTCCAACTCGAATTGAACGAAAAGGTGAATAGTAAGGGGAAAGAAAGAAGAAAGAAGAAAGAAGAGAAGAGAGAAGAGAGAACCAAACAACACAGAATCTCACAACGTAGCGGAACAACATATAATATAATATTAATGATCTTTACAAAAGTGGAACTGTAATATACATACATCAAATCAGATACAACAACAAATCACTAATCATTAGCCTGGACAGTTATAACAACCTATCCTCACAAATGCTGATAATTTTAAACAACCAATGCAATAGAAAATAAACATATCGTGAATATGACTCGAAGAACTCTAGCTCATCTTCGGAAGCTCCAAAGCATCCAAACTGAATTTGTAAATATACTTGGTCTGACCCGAGCATTGGTAGGGAATAATGACCAGATCAGTCCGGTAAACCAGCATGAGAAAACACTTTTTACTTGGGTTTTAAAGTTATAGAAACCTTTAACAACAAAGGTATCTTGTAAGACCATGCTGCACAAACAAAGATAGATTTTTACCTTACGATAACCACAACATTTCTTATCAAATCCTTTGATATTATAATAGTGTCTAGAATACAAATACATATTAATCATAGCCAAAATTGTTACATTATTAAATTCCAACTTAATAGGTTGATGACTAAAATCGTAAAGGCTCGTATCAGAGAATAGATTCCATATAATGACAAGGTAAGGGACTACCTTTCGACAGTACATCTCTAGGAAAATGTACCGAGGCACCAACAGGTGGTCCTCTACCAACACAAGACCGGCCCACCTTTACCATAGATAGTACTGAATATCCTACCACCCTGGTCATTCTTGACATATCTGTGGCCACAAGGATACAAAACATACCCCCGATATATATAGCGTAATCTAGAAAGGTAATGACCATATCCTAATGGGTGCAACCCACATAGCCCTGCCGCATCTACCCTGTTTTTGTCATTCTCAGTGGGTAAGGCCTACGGTAACTTTTTACCTTTCACAAAGAAAAAAATCCAACATTGAATGTCACTTTGCCATTTCCAACAATACACTAATTGATTTCCACAAAAGTACAACCTTTGAGCTCGTACGTCTCAGAAAAAAGTGTTAAGTGCAAGAGAGATTACCTCCTACACCACTAAACAGATGTACGTTTGTAAGAACCAATGTGCGTGGTTCTTAGAAATGCAATGTCAGACATTCGTCCATATAAGTTGTCCAGGAATAGGACAAACTAAAAGCACTCTCATACTACATCCGAACGGGAATCAAACCTAGGATTAGTAGCGGGCAATCCTTGCATCGAAGATTTTCAAAATGAAGCATTATTGCCACCATGTATATATAATATGAAATCACAGGGCTAGTGGCAAGCAACCCTACATCATGAAGATCTCCGTTTTAAAAATCATTTTCTTCAACAATATGCACTTTTGAACATGTACGTTGGTCAAAAGTGGTTTTTGGGTAAATCTGGTCTCGGTCTCTCCGGACCAACAACCGATAAGAGGCCCTCAACCTTATAAGGAAGCCAAGTCATGTAGACTTATCATGTTTCCAACTCTCAACTTGATATCCTTCAACCAAGAAGGAAGCTAAGTAGATTGGAGTACCATAGTCACTCGCCCTACTCAAATCATCATTCTTAACACCAATCGATAATCAAGCCTACTTAGTTGGCCTCCTACTAAGTGCACGACTAATCAGTTCCTACATCAAGTTAAGGAACCAAAAATGGAAAAAAATACAATCTAGCACACAAGCAGTCACTAGACCTGTTTAATTAATCTTTTATTAATTAAATCACTTTCCAATTATTTATCTCAAAATATCTTTAAAAAGATATATTCTAAAAACCATTTTAATCTCGATATTTGGAAAACATTTCCATATACTTATTTCAACGGTATAAGTATATTCACAAACTATTTCATTTTCAACACTTAGAAAATATCTCTATATACTTAAATTCGTAATAAGTATATTTACAAATCTTTTGAGGAAAGCTTCATATTTTCCAAAACACGCTTTATTGGGTCAAAACGAATGTTGCGTAAAACATCAAGACAACCTAAAACAATAGTATAGGGATTTGACTATTTATCTTCGTATAAATCTCGTATACTATATAAAACATTTCCTTTCGAAAATCACTTACTATAACAGATTGTTATAATTTATGCCTTCCTTGCTTTCTCGAAAAAAAAATTGTTACAATAATAAATGTTAAAAACTATTTTTTCATCACTTAGTAAATTTTAAATCACCTTTTAAAACTATTTAACTCCATCTGAAAATATCACCTTAAAAACATTCCTTTAAAAGATTACTTTAACTTTTAAAACGTGAATGTATTTTTTTCATAAAAATAAATATTCAAACCTCAACATAAATCATTTCCATGTTTATAAAACTATGTTTATAAATCTCCATTCTATTTTATAAAACTTCTCTTTATAAAATATCTTTATTTATAAAATTTTATTTATAAATCCATTATTTATAAATCTCATTTATTTATAAAATCCCATTTATAAATCTATTTACCAAATATCAATTACAAATCCATTTTTAATATCTATAAAACTCCGTTTATCACTCTATTACTTTATTTATAAACTTTTATAAATATTTTATATAAAAATGTTACTTTTATAAATCTTTTATATAAACTAGTTCAGAAATATTTGTTTCAAACTATTTCTATCTTCTTTAAAACTGTATTTCCTTTAAAATAAAAGATGGACTTATTTATTTAGTTTTTAAAACCTTTATAATATAGTTCAAAAATCTCTATTTAACAAATTTCACAAACTCTCAGTTTTTAATACGAAAAATGATATTTTTTATTTTATTTAAAATAAACTCCATCTTTTAATAATTTCAAAATAATTATTAAAACATATAAATTTTACCAACTTCAAAATACTTTTAAATAATATTCTTCACTTTATATTATTTTGAAATACTAAAAACACGGCCAAGTGCTACTATAGCACTAAATAAGCAAAATCATGTCCATGTCATCAAATATGGCATCCAACAAATCATATATCAAAATATATATGAAAAGTAAAATCAACATTGGTGATGAATCCTATTGGATCACTCCAACCTATCCCCCTACATCACATACAGTATATAATCATATAATATGAGTCATTCGCTACTAGACGGGTATGTATAAAAAGGTCATCCACTCCAAGGGCGGGAATAAACCTAAACCAACTGATAAAACAATAAATCATCCAAAGAATCAACAACAAGCATAAATAAAAATATCCACATTTATATAAAATATAAGTGGGTCTGGAGAGGAAAGTTAACTCAACGCAATTCCAGTTATCGCCAAAGCGTTCTAGTGTGAATTAAAATGAATAGACGTTCGATTTTCACACAAATTCCTACTAGCTCTAAACTACCCCAAACCAACTCCATAATATAGTATTCGCTGTAACGTGCGCAACGCGACTGACCGCGTTCGATTTGGACCTCGTATGGACAAGATACGATCGTTAGAACATAGAGATAATTAAATTATAATTAACATTAATTAATTTATTTTTAAACTTAATCACCTTCTCCTATAATACGTTTACAAAACCAGGCCAATATTTTGAAACTCGACATTGCCGCGATTTCTTGCATGCCACCACCGTCATGGACCTCGAACCGCCACCGCACCATTCCTGTCGAACGCCACGACCTCGCCAATCCTATAGCCATCGGAGCCGCCTCCTAAAACATCACCGTTAATGAGATCCAGCCCCATATACTGCCACTGTTCATCCTCTAATCAATGGTGCTACACTCCACCGCAACCCAATTCACCACCACCGGTCGACTCCCCATGGCCCACCGCTCCACTTTGCAGTAGGACCTTCGCCTGAAACGGTTCCGTTCGTCAAGGATAATTTTGCCCGTTGGATGGAACGGCTAGGGTTAGGGTTTAGAACAAAAAAGAAGGAAGTGAATTCCTTCTATAGATAATTTTCAAAGCACTATTCATGCTCCGAAATCTCGAACTCCAAACGAGGTGTGCCGCCTTGCGTTCTATAACAAATACCCCCATTTCGAACACAATGGAACTAGTATCGGGGCATAATTCCATCATATACAGAAGTTAACTTTCAAAATAAAATTATATTAATTTAAATTCTTAATTAATTTCAATGTGTTTCGGGCTCGCATGACTAAACGATAAGTCTGATTGCCACGAAATTCGTTAACATACAATAATTCACTATTACGATCCAATGACACTAGTTTCGTCAAAATCCGAGACAGTGTCCCGAAAGGCTATTTTCACACGTTAATTAAAATGAATTATTATTAAAACTATTATAATCACTTTTATTTCAAATTTAAAAGTTTACACCAAGAATTTATTATTTAAAATTGAATTGAAACAATCTTCTGAAATCCATTCATTCAAATTAAATCCAATATATTTGAAATTTAAGCCGTTTGACTTATAAAATTAACTTTTCAATATTTAAAATTAATTAGATATTTCAAATTCAAATGACCAAAATCCTGGATCGTTACACTTATAACAATCACAATCAACTAACTATCATCGGCCTGGACATTTATAACAGTCTGTCCTCACAAATCCTAATAAATACAAAATAAGAAGTACAACGAAAATAAAAGAAAATACGGGAATACATCCTAAAGGCATCCAGCTCGTCTCTTGA
The DNA here is from genome assembly GCA_030737815.1 of Allium fistulosum. Taxonomy (NCBI): domain Eukaryota; kingdom Viridiplantae; phylum Streptophyta; class Magnoliopsida; order Asparagales; family Amaryllidaceae; genus Allium; species Allium fistulosum. Next base: position 363,569,863 of record CM060904.1, read on the forward strand.
ACCTCCAAAGCATCCATCACTAAATCTGAAAATATGCTTGTGCTGACACGAGCATTATCAGAAAATAACGCTCGTATCAGTCTGGTAAACCAAGATGAGAAACTAAAATCATAAGGACTTCTAATGTTATAAAACCTTTCGAAAATTAAGCTATCTAGTAAGACCACGCCGCACATAAAACGGACGATTTTTTTACCTTACGATAATCATATCCTTTTATAGAAAAATTGTGATATTATAATAATGTCTAGGGCTTAAAATAAATATACAACATATCTGGAATGCTTACCCATAATTACATTCAACGGTACTAGATTCTACAACTAAAACCATAAGGCATGTATTGAAGATGGGATTCTATACAATGACAAGGCACTGGGGTAGCACCGCCATGGTACATCTCTAGAATATATATCAAGGTCAAAATCCTTTTGACCCCTACGGTCTGCCCCTCTAACCCGACAAACCAGATTACATCATCCCTCGGCCACCGAGGCTACAACGATTGCACTAGGGCACGCCCCACCCTTTTCCATGCACACGTATAATAAAATCCATAAATATCATTCTAGATCTGAGGAATAATGCTCCAAATGGTAGCGACACACATAGCTCAGCCGCATTTCCCCTGATTTTAGTCTTTACCAGGTGTGAGGCTTGTAAGGACACGATTACCTTTTCCACTTTAGTAAATCTCACTTGGAATACTGACACTACCCTCCTGGCAATAATGCAATGCTAGCATTCATCCACACAAGTTGTTCAGGATATAAACAAATCGAAAGCACTACTTTTACAACATCTGTTTTGGAATCACCCTTAAGATTAGTAGCAACTAGCCCTTGCACTTCAAAGAACTTCATCCTTGATTCCTTCATCTTTAGGATGTCTCTAATTGGAACGCTTATGCCAGTTCGAAATATTTTTTGGATAACCCATGCTTATCCGGACCCGGTCTCTTCGAACCAACAATCAATAGTTTCTAGTAAACTCAACTTCGGTTCTCTTGAAAATAAATGGACAATACATAAAGCGGAGATCACCTCCTAATCATTTAAGCATATAGATTTCCTTATCATTTGTCCTTGAAGAACATAACCAGTTCATACATGCAATATAGCATCATCGAAGATAACTGTACCATATAATTCTTGTGTTTCTTTTGGATATTTCCAGAGTTATATTTGGTCAAGATTCGATAGTTGATTATTTAACTATCAAATAAACAAACAATCCAATCAGAGATTTAATTTTGTAGAAACAAAGCACGATTAAGCATATAAGCAACCACTAAGCCTCTTTAATTAATTCTTTCGGTGATTAAAACCATTTTGTAAATAGTTGTATTAAATACTTTTACAAAAATATAAAAATGTATACTACTCAATCACTATTCATTTATATTCTTTTGATGCTTGGAAAAATATCCATATACTTATCTCAACGGCATAAGTATATTCTCAAAACACCATATTTCCAAACCATACTTATTTGGTTTAAAACAAATGTTATTTGAAAACATTATTTATTATAAGCCCAGACCACTTTCCTATTTATAAAATTCCTATTTATAAATCACTTTTATAAAAATCCTTTCTATTTATATATCTCCTTTTTATAAGTTTCTTTCATATTTATAAAACTTCTTTTATAGAACTCAAAATTTATTTATATAACTTCTTTAGAAATCTCCTTTTATAAATCTCTAGCTTTATTATAAAATCCCTTTCATAAAATAACCGATGTGCAGGTAAATGAACATATTTTTACTTCCATATTTAATGTACTTTTATTTTAAATAAATGTCATAATTGGGTGTATTTACATGTTTAAAACCAAATTTCAAAAATGCTTTAAAGTAATCATTCATACATCAAATTGGGGGTAAAATGGTAATTTTGTGCATATATTAATTTTGAGAATATTCACTTACGCATTTTATTTTTATTTGTAGAAATTTGGATGGAAAATGGAGGAGTTTTCATGGAAATATGCATGCACAAGGATGGAAAACAAAGGAATGAAGAAATAGATCAATTCATGCAACATGGAGGACCCCACCTACCCACTTACCACGATCCGCTATTAAGAGCTAATGAAGTTTAAAAGCACATGCACATGTTCATGAAAGTTTAAAGGCATATTAGTGCAGATTAATTACATGCTAATGATAACTTAGAGGCCACACTTCCCCAAGGGCAATTTGGGTATTCCCCAAAAATATGATTAGGGTTTTAGGCATGTATAAATACCACTTATGTTTCATGCAATGAAGGTCTTAGCACCTCCTCTTTAGTTAGTTTAGTTGTAGGCACAAGTTGTAAATATAAACTCCTTTTTTCTTTTACACGGCTTCTTAGCCTTTTTCTCTTATGTAATTTTTTTATGAAATTTAATTTCATGCACTTTTAATTATTGTTCTTTACTTTATGCAATTAGTGTAGTTTTATTTCATGCAAGTAGATTAGCTCTCCTTTTATTTTAACTAGCTCTCTTTTTCCTCTTGTTTATGTATATGTTGAACTCTATATTTGTTAAAATGATAACAAATATGAGAAGCTAAATACCTTCAATTTAGGGGTAATGAAGCTCTCTTAATCATGAAGATTCAACATATTTGCCAATTTATGATCTCTTTTTGTGCTTAATGGAAAGTTTGATGTGGTAAAATTTTTGTTGTTTAGCTTTGAATTTGATAGCCTATGCCATTGACACCAAATAGGCTATGCTTAAATAAACATAAACTCAGATACCTCTTCATCTACAAATGATGTTGGCAATGAAGTGGATTTTAGGATCAAAATTTGATGGTCTATATTACTAATCAATAGTAAATAGTTCATGCTTAGAATATATTTTATTTTTAACTTAATTATCATTTTCATGAGAGTTAACAATTGGTGTTGTGGGTGTGTTATAATTTGAAGGTTTATGTTGGTCTAATTAATAGCACAAATAGACAATACTTATTATAAACACATCAACTAAGTTCACAAATGACCAAAAAGAGAGATCATAATTACATTATGTTGATTTATGTGATCATGAGAAGAGATTTGCCTCTAAATTGCCTTGTACTCTCATATTTTTATTCACTGTAGCTTGTAGTTAGTTTTTACATTTTCTTTAGCTTGAAATTATTTCAAACTCTTTAGTTAATTTGATTGAGTATAATTTTAAACCAATTCAATTCCTTACGGATCGACCCGTACTCACCACGTACTAAAATGTTACGCCGTGCACTTGCGATTATTTTTATCACATAATTTTTTGGTAGTTTTCTAATTCGATAGAAAATTAGGTGCCATTGCCGGGGAATTAATTTGATTTTATTTCTATTCTTCAAATTATTTTTGTTTCATTTTAGTGTGTTTTAATTTTGTGTGTTGAATTGCTTTTTTTTTTTAAATATTTTGTGTTGTGTGTTTTTTGTTTGATTTGTGTTTTCATTTTGTCTGTGTGTATCTCTTGTTTTATAGTTTCCTTGGCATTTGCAATTTTTTTATATATAAAAAAACATACACAATTTCATTTGAAAAAGAATTTTTTTAATTATTCCATTTCATTTTCCATTGCATTGGCAGTTACATTTCATTTTATTTTGATTTTCATTACATTTCACCCATACAAATACAAACTGTCACCATATACAACCCTCCACTATTACCGTGCACCTGAACTTCTCAGTCCCAAACTGCATCTAAAGCAAACTATGCACATAACTGTGTAATAGTGCACCAACCCCTCCCTTCAGACCACCCACATACTCCACCATTGCTACCACATACACACCATCCCTGAAACATACTCCTCTTCCACATCTACTCACAACCACTTCATTCATCTCTATCTTACAAACTGTTGCTGCCTTCTTCTCACCACTTACTGCCAATCATCATATACCATCTTCCCTGCCTGTTACATTGCTACAGCCAAACCAAGCAAATCCACATTATAACCTGTTCCATATCCACTTCTTCAACTTCCAAACCACACTGCTGCCACTTACATGCTCATTCAACATACAAGTCCTTACCTAATTGTTGTTACCATACTCATTACCAAAACTGTCACCTTATTGCCTATAAAAACAGATAACTGCTGCATTTCAACCAACATCCACATCACCTTCAACCATACTGCCTTGCACTGCCATCTCCTTCAACAAGTCTTCCTCCAACTTCAACATCAACATCCCCTATCAGCAAACATATACCCCTCATTCACAACCATCTCCCCTCAACTCCATGTGCCTCTAATAGCACTGCCAACCATTCACCAACCCTGTACACAAACCTGTCAACATCCACCAGTGTCTGCACAACTCCTCACTACCATCTATATAACCTTCCATCAACACCGCCAACTTCTACCTGATCTCTACTACTAACACTCCACAGTGCTCTCTTTACCTGACCTTAACACCAACCTCTGCTATTACCAGAACCACATCCCCACAGTCCACCACAGCAGCAGCATACGGCCATTAACACTGCTACATCCTTACCTTGCTGCTGCTACACATCCCACACCCGACTACATGCATCCCAAACTGTCAATACTTCACCATACCACAAATGTCAAAATATACAACTACCACTCTACAAACTGGTGGCATCCATACACAATCATCACATAACTCACATCACACCACTTGCCTGCCTGCCTCCATACCTTCACCTCTGTCATCTCATACTACCATCTATAATCAGACATCATCATACCCTCTGACCAACCACACACCTAACCAGACATCACACCACAATACCCATGACCAACCATCAATACACTGTCACCAACCATGCACACACTGACAATCCCCTACATCACAACTGTACAAACCATCACATATCTGTGCATCACAGTTACTTCTCTGTGCATCACAGTGCATTATAGAAACTACCCATCCAGTCACAACCTCCTCTGCTCGCAACCACAATAGTACTTCCCTCGGAATCAACTTCCTTAGTTGCATTCACTACTGTACTTCACCAACTGCTTCATAACTCTCACTGACCTGTGCACATACAGTTACTTCTCCAGCCGTATCTCCTACAACCAGTGCACATATTGTACAAAATCAACATACTACCCAGTCTCACACCATCAACAAAAACTCCATAAAACAGTCACTAAAACATCCTCCTTTCCTCTGCTACTTCATCGAATTCAAGCACTCCAATCTTCTTACTCCACTTTACTACTTACTGCTCCACCTAATAACCCCAACATACAACTAGTTACTGCCATCTTTTATCAAACCGCACCTCCCCACTTCCCCTTGTATATTCCTACATCAGCACAAATCCCGACTTCATTGGAACCACCTCGCAAACAACCGCAACCCCAAACCCGTGAGAATTCCGAAATCGAAATTGAATTGAGAAATTATTTTGTGAAATTTGGTTTGAGAGAAAAGGAAAAAAACATGATTTGGGGTTTCGATTTTTTCTGAAAATTTGATTGAGGTATTGCGTTTTATAAATTTTGATAAGAGAATTTGATAATATTTTAGGATAGCAGTACTTACGTTGTTTTGATAGTTCATTTGTTTAGGCCGGGGATTGTCTTGAATTTTTTTAAGCGTTTGGGTGGAAATTCTGTTTTAATTGTTTTAGGGATTGTCTTGATTTATGTCTTGAGTGTTGAGAAGTTTGAAACAAGAATTTTTCTTCCAAAAAAAAATTTGTTTGTGCTTGCCAAATTCGCTTTTGTTTTTGACACTTTTATAGGTTGTAAATAGCAGGATATCCAGAAGAAGAAGACTTGCTTGGTGAAAAAAATTGCTTTGCTTGCTAAAAAAACTCGCCGCTAAAAAAATAAATTGCTAATAAATCTGCACGCTCTGGTATCGTGCTCTTATCTTTTATTATTATTTTATTTGCATTGTTGGTTGCTTGCATTTTAAAAAAAAAATTGTAAAAAAAAAAATTTCATTTATAGTTGCATCGTTAATTCACGTTTAATTCTTGTTTTGCATTCATCTCATCTTTTTTTTTTCTAAGGGCATCACCCAAATCCACATATGGTGGGAGATTTCATCACCCCTTCCTTGACCCACAAATTGCATTTCATTTTAGAATTTGCTAATAATAAAGATTAGTCACTTGACTTAAGGGTGTCCTGAGCTCATCTAGGGCTTAATTGTATATTAACAAGTTGTCTTCTTTCGATAATTTAATTTCTTGGTGTCTAAGATATGGTAGAATGACACCTAATCCTGAGGATGCCCCAGAATCTTTTCGATTGCTCAGAACCCAGTATATTAATTGGCTTTGGCTCTAGAACCTCCCTATGGTCCCCTTGTATCTAAGAAGAATCAGACGAATGAATCAGAATTTCTATTCTATGATCGACCGCGAAATAATCAGTAATAAATATTACGGTGATTCATAAATATTATACTGATCATTTCTCTGAAGGTACTTAAACCTTCGGTTGCATTGCTACGGTGATTTGTGGTGCACCGATAACTCCTGTCCGTTACGTGGCTAAGAAATATTTTGTTGAATTAAGAAAAAGTGTGATTATACAATTTTGGGTTAGGACCTACTAAGGATAGAAATTTTGTAATTAAGTCCTTGCATTCATTTAGTTGCATTAGTTTATGCTAATTTAAAAAAAAATTCATAATCCAAAACTAAAAAAAATTACATTCTCCTTAACTTGGTTTTTTAATCTTTTCCTTTGAAATTTTTTTCAACCAAAATCAAAAATCCAAGAAAAAATATATAACCTTTTCAAAAACAAAAAAATATATAAAAAAAAGAAAAAAAAATTGAAAAAAAATCAAATTTCCCTTTTGAAAAAATAAATTCTTTTTGTTAAATATTTTCCTCTATAAAAAAATATTTTTTTCTTCTGAAAATGTCTGAATTTCCCTACTCACAAGAATTTTACAATAGTTGTGAAAATCAATATAATCCATATAGTTTCACGTCATACTCTTATGGATATTTTAATGACAACTATTGTACAAACAATTCAAATTTTGAACCACAAAGTTTTCAAAATAATGACCAACCCACAACTCTTGAAAAGAGTATTGAAACGATTTGGTCTTTACTTGAACAACGAAATCAAATGATAAATAATTTGAGTAGTTTGTGCAATAACTCAAGTCAAGGATTTCAAAATGATAAAAATTTGAATTCACTTCAAAATTCAGATAATTTCGATTATAACTCATGCAAATACAACTTTGAACTCCAAATGAATTTCAAAGTCAAAATGGGAATGTGAACCACCTTTTAAATGATTTTGGCCACGAGAGTAATTTCAACTATGGTGTAATGGACAATTTTCGTTCTCAACAAGTTCAAATTGAAATTCTCAAATTAATAATTATAAATTTGATTTTGTTGAGCAAATGGACGAAATTCACAAAGATCACACGGATTTATTGTTTGAAACATACATGAAACAACGTGAGCAACAAAATCAACTCCCAACATGTGACAAGTCAAATAATAATATTCCTTTTACCAAAATTGACGATTTTCAAATAACAACTTTTGAAATTGAAAATGACAATCTTAATGAAGTTGCTGAAAATGCGATAATTGATTTGGATTTCAATTCTTTTGAAAGCATGGAACCAAATTTAAAATTCCATCTTCCTTTTTCCGATTTTAAAAAATTGAAGGCAACCACTTTAGATTTTGAAATTGTTGCATGCAATGAAGTTGTTGATTATCCAACAAAGGAAGATGAATTTAGGGAACATAAATTTTTTGGATTTTTCGAAGATGAATTGTTGAATTCTAAAAGGGTAAATTTAAATCACCATTTTGATTTTAAAATCAATAATTCTGAAGAATTTGTCAATGATGAGTTTGAATTTAGTGAAAATAAACTTAAACTTCAACCAATTGTTCCATCTACCCCAAAAATCATCAAAAATAAAACAATTCCTATGATTTTGAATAAAACGACATTCGATTTTCCAAATCAATGTTCAAATTTGAAATCTTTTATGGTTTGGTTTTCTGTGCTTAAGTCATGTCTCTCATGCTTGACGAGATAAATGAATTGGTCTTTTGAAGACCGTTTCATTTACTCTTTGACGGTATATTTTCCGATGTCATGTAAATAATAATCGTTTTATTTTTATATAAATATAGGTCTTGTTTTTATTTAATTTATCTCCTTTCACTTTGGTTGACTATGGGGACATAGTCAAAATCAAGTGTGGGGGGAGTCTCATCTTCATTTTTGATTTTTCATGGTTTATTTTTTGCATTTTCTTTCCAAAACTCAAAATTTCAAAAAAAATCCCAATTTTTTTTTCTTTTTAGCATTTTGAATTATTTTTGACGAAACACTATAGGATAGTATAGGTTTTGGTTATTAAGTTGAAATTTCTGAAAATTTATTTGTCTCAAAAAAAATAAAGTTTGATTACAAGTAACTATAGTTTAACTAGTATATAGGAAGATTCATGGGTGATAATTATGAAGTATATCCTAATTGAAAACCTTTATTTAAAAAAATGGTAGATTTAAAGTAAAGGATATATCATTTTTTATCTTCTAAGTTAGATGGTGCTAAGATGATGTTGCAAAACTCTATCTTCAAAAAAAAACAAAAAAAAACCAAAAAAAAATATTGTTTTTGTATATATGTATATATTTTATTAACACCTAGAGTCATGTGTTCACACGCAAGTGTGTACACTCGCCATGCTCTGTACCTTTCTCAGGTAAGCCCGAAAGGCAGTGCATGATCGGTGTATCTGGTCTTAGTTTATCTGAGTTAGGTGTATGTATATAAAAATTCTTTCATTAATAAAGCCTACAGTCGGTAGGTGTATATACGTGTACACATGCCATGCTCTGTATTCCCCTCACGTAAGCCCGCAAGGTAGTGCATGAGTGGTATACCTGGCCTGAGTTTCCCGAGTTAGGGATATGTAAATATTGTTAATATCAATAAAATTTTAAAATAAAGAGAGAGTAAGCAATTGAAATCCAAGCACTATTTTCACTTGTTTGATTTGACTTGTTATTCAAAAGAAATAAAAATACCACTTTGAAAACTTTTAACATCGACTAAGGATCCATTTCCTTGTTGCACTATGATATCAACCGAAACAACTAGCCAAACTAGAGTCCAGCTGTGATGTAATTTTTGTCAGAAATTTTGACAAGTAAAAGGACTTAAATTTCATGATGATGACCATATCTTATATTTAACTTATTCATGTCAATTTAAAAGTAAATTCTTCATTTGTAAATAATTTCAAAATCTTGCATCCATATCGTTGTAAATAAATCTTGCAGTTATGAATTTTTCATGTTGCATTTGGATTTTATGGGTAGTATCCGCTTAAAGCCCTCATGAGACAACACTCGTCCTACTAGAGACACCTAGAGGTTTAACGGCTTGTTGCATATGCTCAATGCAATCGTGCTTCCTATGAAAACGGATTTATCTTAGTTTTAGTTTATTCGAGGTTGAATAAAAAGATAAGTGTGTGAGTATTTGATGTGCACATAAATGTGCATATTTTTACTTTCATATTTATTCTAATTTTATTTTAAATAAATGTCATAATTGGGTGTTTTTACATGTTTAAAACCAAATTTCAAAAATGCTTTCAAGTCATCATTCATACATCAGTTTGGGGGTAAAATGGTAATTTTGTGCATATATTAATTTTGAGAATATTCACTTACACATTTTATTACTAGTTTTAGAAATTGGATGGAAAATGAAGGAGTTTTAATGGAAATATGCATGCACAAGGATGGAAAACAAAGGAATAAAGAAATAAATCAATTCATGCAACATGGAGGACCTACCCACATACCATCATCCACTATTAAGAGCTAATGAAGATTAAAAGCACATGCACATGTTCATGAAAGTTTAAAGGCATATTAGTGGAGATTAATTACATGCTAATGATAACTTGGAGGCCACACTTCCCCAAGGGCAATTTTGGTAGTCCCCAAAAATATGATTAGGGTTTTAGGCATGTATAAATACCCTTTATGTTTCATGTAATGAAGCTCTTAGCACCTCCTCTTTAGTTAATTTAGTTGTAGGCACAAATTGTAAATATAAACTCTCTTTCTCTCTTTCATAGCTTCTTAGTCTTTTTCTCTTATGTAATTTTTTTATGCAATTTAATTTCATGATCTTTTAATTATTGTTCTTTACTTTATGCAATTAGTGTAGTTTTATTTCGTGCAAGTAGATTAGCTCTCTTTTTATTTTAACTAGCTCTTTTTTCTCTCTTGTTTATGTATATGTTGAACTCTACATTTGTTAAAATGATAACTAATATGAGAAGCTAAACCCTTTCAATTTAGGAGTAATGAAGCTCTCTTAATCATGTAGATTTAACATATTTGTTAATTTATGATCTCCTTTTGTGCTTAATGGAAAGTTTGATGTGGTAAAAAATTTATTGTTTAGCTTTGAATTTGATAGCCTATGTTGTTGACACCAAATAGGCTATGCTTAAATAGACGTAAACACAAATTACCTCTTCATCTACATATGATGTTGGTAATGAAGTGGATTTTAGAATCAAAATTTGATGGTCTATATTAATAATCAATAGTAAATAGATCACGCTTAGAATAGATTTTATTTTTAACTTCATTATCATTTTCATGAGAGTTAACAAGTGGTTTAGTGTGTGTGTTATAGTTTGATGGTTTATGTTGGGCTAATTAATAGCACAAATAGACCATACTTACGATGAACACATCTAATAAGTTCACAAATGACCAAAAAGAGAGATCATAATTTCATTATGGTTATTTATGTGATCATGAGAAGGGATTTGCCTCTAAATTGCCTTCTACTCTCATATTTTTGTTCACTTTAACTTGTAGTTAGTTTTTACATTTTCTTTGGCTTAAAATAATTTCAAACTCTTTAGTTAATTTGATTGAGTAGAATTTTAAATCAATTCAATTCCCCGCGGATCGACCCGTACTCGCCACGTACTAAAATTATACACCGTGCGCTTGCGGTTATTTTTATCACCTAATTTTTGGCGGTTTTCTTATTCAATAGAAAATTAGCCATTAAATAAAACGTTTATAAATATATTCTTTTATTTATAAAAACCCAATTTAAGAATCTTTCTTTCCATACACATTTTAAATAAAGCGTTTCACAAATATTTTTCAAAAATATTTCCATCTTCTTGAAAAACGGAATCACTTTATTACATGAGATAAACTCCTTTTCTTTATAATAAAAATTATGTTAACTTTTATGTAATATAAGTACTTCCCAAAAATACTTTTAAAACATTTCCATATATGTTATAAACGACAAACAAAAATGGTTGAAGTAAAAATAGAGATATTCAAAAACCAAAATAAAAGGTCATCGAAAATTCTAAAGTCACTTTTAAAATCATCCTTCAAATAAAAACCATTTTTTAAATCAAAAACAACAAATAATAGTATTTCAAAATACTATAATGATTCCTAGGATTTCTATATACTTAACCAATGTTATCATTATTTTCATTTTAAAAAGAATTCAACTTTTGCAACATATCAACTCACACCCAATATGGCCAGGCTATCAAGATTCTGGCAATCAACAATTTATACAACAAGTATATAAATGAAATTAAAATAATAGTGGTGAGGAATCCCATTGGATGCCTCAAAAAATTCCCTTGTAAATCATTTCATATGACATTCACTTTCTAAAGCGGGAATTTAACCAAAACCAACAACCAAAATTAATAAACACGGTATTTATACAATATTAATTAATTCACATATTAATTAACTTTAAAAAAATTATATTTTATTTTGCAAGTGCAGAACATGGATTTATTCTGCTTGATAGATGTCCAAAATAATCTATTCAATTTAAGTATAGCAGAACATTGTTTTATTCTGCCAAATAGATATCACAAATGAAGTATAATTTATTTAACTTTGTTATTATTTAAATCAACGTAATTATATCCAATTTCCATTATTTTATCATTAAATTATACTTTACTAAAACTATCAACTATTTGTACCATAGTGTTGTACTCGTCAATATAAGTCTAACGCAAAAATCCACGGGTTAAACGGATTTACAATGAACAAGATATCTTATATTAAATCTATTTATACTAAAGGGAACACGAGTGAACTAAAGTAAGGTGGTGTGAAGTGAAATGAAATGAAGTGCAGTGAAGGTGAAGGTGAAATGAAGTGATATGGTGTATGAATCAAGGCAAAACAAAGCTTTCAAGCTTAGCAACCATCATTTCAAAGTTTGGTTAGTTCTGGGTACCCCGCTACATAGAATCACGCGTATGAACCACGAACGATAAAAATAAAAATATGATCGCACACAGCAATGCGATACGCTCACAAATAACAATAAAATACGTTGATTAACTTATTCTGTGAGATTTCAAAAATACCAACATTTGTCTTAAAATACGTCAAACGATAATTTAAATATATTCCAAATTAAAAATTATGAAAAAATCTTATAAATTCATTTAACAACACGTCATTAAATATCAAGTCGTTTTATCAAAAATTCATTTTCTTATTATTTAATAAATTTTAAGCAAATTTGAGTATTTAAATAAATTAAATATTCAATTCGAATTGTTAAAAATAATTCCGGGTCGTCACATTCTTCCCCTTGAAAGAATCTCATCCCCGAAATTTCATCATTATCAAACAAAGAAAGAAATAAACCCATATAAGTACTTAACATTTTCCATAAGCCCGTACGATGTATATAGATCATCCGTACGCAATATCAAATTTGATTACTTGCTCGATCACATAAATTTTACTTTCGAACTAATTTCACTCACTCGACTTCCTTTGCGCGGACTCCGATCAGTCCTTGATTAGAAACCTCTGTTCTCCTTACATAGCAATATACTATGATAGAAAACTTTAGAATCATATCATTGTATCAAGTGTTTGCCATCGGACAACTCATGTATTTGTTCCATTGGTTTCTTCAGCACACCAGTTCTTTCAATTCACATTTATTTTCATGTGTAGTATTTCGTTCAAGACTAAAATCATTTATAAACAATTTTATAACACATTACTTACATTTGTAAACATTCAAGACTTAAGTTCATATTCATATAACACTATTCTACATTCTAAAAGAATATATACAATATCAAATTTGTTTTACTAAACCATGATGTTCGACAAATTTAAAACTTTTTTTAACTTACTATCTTTCCATTCTAGAGTAATAAAACTCTACTTTTATATTTTAACAAACAATTATCTTCAAGTTCTCAACAAATTCAGAAGTTTTCGACTGTCCAAATCGCCGAAAATTCCATTTCATTTCAACAAATGAAAACAACCAAACAACATATCATAATGATATGCACAAACCAAACTACCCTAATGCATAGGATACATGTGTCCATAAAATAACTTAACAAAAAACTTAAGAACTAAAGACTAGGTATTTATTTCAAATAATTTTGAAATAATAATAATATACATATTTACTTTTGTATATCAAACCATAATTTTAGAATTTAAAACAAAATTTGTTTCACCAAAACAACTCTATAGCAAATTACTATAGTAGCATCACCTACTTAGAAACCTGAAAATGAACGCCGATGATGCTACAATTATCGTCAGAATTATTTTATAGGGACAGAAGTGAGTTTAGTATTTTTATATGCTTTAATTTTTTGTAGATATTAATATTCATAAATATTTTCGAATAATACTATTATTGTTATTTTTTCCAAAACCTTGAAAAACAATTTTCATAAACACCGAGATTTATGTTCACAAATTCTCAGCTTTAAATCTTTTTAATTTATAAATCATATTTATAAACCATACTTATATAATTTCACCTCCTTATATAAAATCATTTCACAAATGTTTATCTTCGTTTAGACTATAATAAACTTTATTAAAAAAAATTATCCCAACATTATCACCAAATGCTTTAAAATCAAACTATGCAACTTAATTCACAAGGTATTCGTTTCAATGTTCCCACAATTACTATCTACGCCACATATGTAGTGGAAGTAAAACTGCTCATAATCTAGCCAAGCACAATCAATCAAATAATAAATGATAACAATTGAGTATTATCTTTTCGAACAAACTAACATGTCATAAATCTGTATAAATTTTTAGAAATTATTCTTTTATACGTAAAATATAATCCTAGGTAAAATTATTTAATTTACCAATTTTAAAACAATACTATGTCGGTTTTCCTTGTTCAAGTGTTTAGAATTCCCTATCGACAACGTTTACCAAGGGTGTCGACCAGAATTCATAAACCACTCAGCATAATATAAAATAATTTTTATATCACTAATGAATACAGTCTCGTATATATAAACACTCAACTCATTCTAGGGTACTAGACCTATCTCTAATGAGGCTACCCCACCAAGGCCTAGGTGTTTGCCACACCTAAGCTCTGATACCACTATATAATGAATGGCCCTCTCAAAATTAGATAGTAATATATCCATGGTATTCATGTGTCGAGAATTTGAGTGTCGGAAAGGCAGATTGTTGGGGTGAAAGAAAGAAAAGGCAGAATAGAATCCCACAACAGGACGAGTAATATATAATATATAACAAATCTTTACAAAACAAAAGTTACATACATATAATAATCAAAGTCAACTAACTATCATCCGCCTAGACAGTTATAACAGCCTGTCCTCACAAATGCTGACACATATAAAATAAGAAGTATAATGGAAATAAAAGAAAATACGGAAATACATCTTGGAGGCATCCATCACTAAATCTAGAAATATTCTCAAGCTAACCCGAGCATTATAAAAGAATAATACCCGGATCAGTCTGGTAAACTAGCGCGAGAAACTTAAATCGTATAGATTTCTTATAATGACCTCACCGCTATACCCATATTATTAAAGCACATTATAAATGATATCGTCTAATAATACGGAGAATACGACTTTTTAAGGGCAACCGAATGTGAATATAACTTTTAATTAACACTGACACGTCCTTACTTACCATTTTACTAAATATCTGAAACAAAAATTGATGTGTACAACCTTAATTCAAATAAATTAATAAAATGGTTTCTCAGAATCAGAATAGTATATCATATAAAACAACAGTCACAAATCACATCGAAATAATAAACATCATATACATATACAAACCGTGAGTGTACAAAATATAAAACTAGACTTTCATAATATACATCTAGTACAAATCTCAAACTCAAATATAAATTCCATATACAAAGACAAATCATAAATGAGAGAAACTAAAAGTCAATGTTTGTCTCCTGGCTAGCAGAACCATCCATAGGTCAACTCGTCATGTCACCTAAAAACTCTCGGCCTGACTCGAGTATTAAAAATAAATGGGTCGGGCTATCTCTAAATATCTGAAATGTAAGAACAAAATATAACATAAGGATATACAGTTGTCATGTACATATAACAAGTCAAGGAAATATTCTAACTCTAGTTAAATTTTAAGATGCAAGAATACCAAATTCACAAAACACAAAATAAATCACAATCATCAAATCCTTCATAAACCATAGAAATATTCCAATCCAAAAACATAGAATAAATTGAAAAACCCAGAGATTCCAAACCAAAGAAAAATATCTCAAAATCCAAGAAAACCAAATACAGAATGATCTCAATGATCGTACTCAAACCATAGGAAAACAAAGAGTGGTATCACTTATTCCGATCAGATAACAATGATCGTCTATACCATGAAAACCAAACCGAAGAAGATATAACTTATTCCGATCACAAGGATTGTATAAAAATCCAAGAGTATACTTCTTAAGGATCTATTGGCTCCCAGCCAAACACCAAAAGAGAGTAAACTCTAAAGTGCCAAATACTATCACCTTTAGTAATCACGAGAACTAAACCAAAACGTCCCATACTGCCTGGTGAAATTTAAGTATTTACTAGAAGTTATTAAGTCTCACTCATTACGGATAGTACTAGAAAATTTGAACTATATTTCATTAAGGATCTATTTGTCCCACCGAACACAAAAGGAGAATACAACCCTAAAGTGTTAAATATTTCCTAATATTAATCATAAGAATTTAACCAAGGCATCCCATACTACCTGGTGGAATTCAATTTTTGCTAATGGGCTAGTAAGTACCACTCAAAATTCTATTCAATGAGTTATACAATATTCGATGAAGCTTTACTAGAAAGCATTTAAACCAATCAATAACATTAAGTCAATTATTTATATTCCCAAATTATATAATTAAGGTACTCAAAACATTTTATTTTTAAATTCTTCTCCTAATCCAAAAGTCACACAAAATTGCCAAAATAGCATATAAATAGCCAAGTGCGAAATCCAATAAAAATTTAATAAGAATTTTTAGCTTCGAAAATGAATAATATAATTTATTATATAGAAGATTTCTAAAACCCCTTCTTTATATAAGTAATTTCAAACTATTCATTTTAAAATCCATAAACACAATTATTTCTCAAATATGTGTATATATGTTTAACAAATCCAAAATTCCAATTTATATCAAAAATACTTTTATATATATATATATATAGTTATTTAAATGCCAATTTAAAAGATCCAAAGTTTCATATTCTTATTCCAAAATCCATACTGAAACACCCTACACCCCTTAATATACCCAAAAGGACACGTAGAAAGGCGTGGTGCGTTATAGGTACAACTAAAGCTAACAGAGACTAAGATTCACAAGACAAAAATAAATAAAAACAGCGGAAACTTAAAATAATAACTTAATTAAAACAAAAATTCATAATTGCTTCATAAATAAGTCAAATACCAAATACCACATACATGTCTAAAAATCCAATGTCTCATGAAATGAAAAATCTTACTCTAAAAAATCAGAGTACATAATATCCCTCATAATAAGCCAGTACATAAAATGAACAAAAGGTGAAAATAAAAGAAATACATAGTAGAAATATCCTCCAAGAAAAATCCAAGCAATAGCAATCTACTGAATTCTCCCTTGATTTCCTATGGGGGGAAAGGGGAAATAGAGGAGTGGGTCAGACTAAAAGTCCGGTGAATGATAGTAATTACTAGAGTCTTTAAGCAAGATAAAAGTAATAGACTCTACAATAGTTCTAGCATAAATAAGGATAACAAAGGAAATAAGAAAGAAATAAACTGGAAATAAGTACGATTAAATATTGCTCAATTTATAAGATAGGTTAACTTTGATTGCTTGGACTTGTCCTTGATTTTTGCTTTGATTAGGCTGAATTCCTAATCCTGTAATAAGGATGTAACCCTAATTATACCCTTTTTGATCGGCCCGCTACTCCATAGACCTTACTGCGGACCAGACGCTATATAACTCCCTACACAACAGCCAATGTTATCTACAAAAGATGCAAAGAGTGCTCATGTGGGTCCGAACGATATATATAGCTCCCTACACATAAGACAATGGTGTCTACGAAAGACACCCATACTAAGCGCTTGGAACTCATAGCGATTACTGAGCACCCGAATGTAGGTTGCACATGTAACTTCCACCATGCCCATGCTACCTTTTGCTCCACCTATTGGGTCTTCTTATTACCTCGAACTCCAGTATAAGCGTGCCCCTCATCTCACTTCAAGCTAATGTGAGATCACCATGTGTCTATAGAAAATAGGGGAAATGCTGTTGTACTGGCCCGTCATCCAAACAATATCTAGTTGCACCCCTTATCCAAATCCCCCGTGATTTGGACTTTTATTTGACACATTACTACCATTCTTAGCATAAGCGTGCCCTCGTCTCACTTCAGGCTAATGTGGGACCACCATTTTGTCTAATAGGGAATGCTATTTGGTATAGGTCCTACTTTCATCTTTGCTCATTAACTTAGATAAATTATTTAAATAAGCCTTTACACTTTTCTCTACTATCGGTGCTTATTAATTTATCCTAAGTCTTAAAATAAGCCTTATTATGTTCTTTTTCTTATTATAACCTACGTTATAATTATGCTAATTAGTTAACCAAAGGTCTAAGTGTGAAAATAAGCCTCTGTCATCTTTTTCTCTTTTTAGTTATAATTCTAAGTTATAACTAGGCCAATCCTTTTAATTCAGTCCAATTAACGTCATAATTAGGCATAATTTCAGTCCAATTCTGTTTATGTTACAGTCTTTGAAATTTACATCAGTTTTCTTACAATTTAATCCATATTCACGTTAATCCTATTCTAATCCATACGCGAAGAAGAAGGAGGAATAAAAGAAAACTGAAAATAGAAGAAAATCCAAAGCGTAAAAAGAAGATGTAAATAACATATAAATAATTGTAAATAAACTAAAATACTGTAAATAAACCGGAAAGCTATAATTAATAAGAATAAACTAAAATTACTGAAAAGAATAACTGAAAGGAAATAGACTGAAAATAAATCTAAAAACTGTAAATAAACTACTAAAAAGGCTAATCTAAAAGTCGTAGTAAAACTGCAACTATTGGAAACCCTATTATTTTAAATTACTTAAAGAAATCTCAAATAATTACAATCACTCACCTCCAGTCCTAAGCTCTTCCTTTGGTCTTCCCGGATCCACTTGGAGTTGTAAAATAATTTAATTTATAACGATTTTCTCCTTTGGAAAAATTATTCCGTTTAGGGTCCTTCCTACAAAGGTGAACCAATTGGAGAAAACGTAGAATGAGAAAAGGTGTCAGGTCCAGGGGTCTATTTATAGGGGTAGAAGTGGATCTCAGACCGTTGGATTTTAAAGATGGAATGGGATGCAACCACGTCATAGGCTAAATAGAAGCCATCAGATGCAAAAATAAAAGGACCGGATTAAAGTAAAGAATGCTAAACACGTCAGTTTGAGGCTCTGGAATGTTCGAACGAATGAACGTTCGTTTGTAAATAGCAGAGGCGGGTCGACCGGGCGATCGACCGCATAGTGCCCAGGTCGACCGGCAGGTCGACCTGCCTATATATATATATATTTCTTTTCGTTTCTTGCTTATTTTGTTTATTTTATAACTTGGTCATATTAGCTCAGATTTTGACGTTCTATATATGGAAATTGACCAGAAAATTACCACGGACACAATGGTGCAACTTCCGTGGTTTAATTCTGATGATTTCATAGAGTTATTTTATGATCTAATTAATTAACAAATTAATTATTATAGATTAAATTTTGGGTTGTTACATTCTCCCCTCCTTAAACGATTTCGTCCCCGAAATCTTTAAGGATAAAAAAATGAATAAATGTTTTCATCCAAGTTCTATAACCAACTACTCAATCATCAATCAATAATCCATAGTCCTTAAGTTTTTCTAATGAAGTTTATGATATTTATGAAATTAGTGTAGTGTAAATGACCCTAACTAATGCAAAAGATTAGGTGGTCCACTGATTCAGTTGACCTCCTTTTATGTAATCATGTCCATGCCATGTATCCAAATGAATGCAAAAATTCCTAATGATAACTAATAGTTCTATATGCGTGCTACAATCATCATCCAAATGCAACAATCATGTGATAAACATCCGTTTATGGCAACCATGGAAATAAAGTAAAAATGTGCACACATCCATATGCATATGCTCTAGTGTCCTAGTTAGGCCGATCCCTAAAGAATAATAGTGCCTAGTGTACCTATATGCATCCATTAGCATCCACTAGCAAACACTTGCAATCACTAGCATACATAATTCATAACATGTTCTATTAACATGTTTACATCAAATCCTACCATCCATAGGTTAAATCCTAAGTTCTACCCTCCCAAAGGATAATAAAGGAAAGAACCTATTCAAAACTAAAGAAAAAAAATAGGAATTATAAAACGTACTATCAAAAAGATGAGGATAGGAGGTACGAATCTTCTCTTCTGCTTCCCAAGTGGCGTCTGCACCATCATCTCCCCATTGCACCTTCACCAGTGGAACCTCCTTATTCCTTAGTCGCTTGATGTCTCTTCCAACAATCTTTGTGGGGATACGCTAAACAGAAGCTTCCCTTTCTACCTCCACCTCCTCCAACTGACTAGGCTCTACAACCTCCGCCGAGTCATGTAAGCACTTTTGCAAGTGTGAAACATGGAAAACATCGTGCACTCCTACGAGTCTATCAAGTAGCTTCACTCCGTAAGCCATCTTCCCAACTCTCTTTACGATAGGGAATGGTCCAATAAATCTAGGGGCTAACTTTCCATTTGATCCGAACCTTACCACCTTCCTAAGTAGGGATACTTTGATAAAAACTTAGTCTCCAACCTCAAACTCTAAGTCTCTCCTCCGCTTATCCGCATAATACTTCTACCTGTCTTGAGCTGTCTTCATCCTCCGCCGAATCAAATCCACCCTTTCAGATGTCTCTCTGACCATATCGGGCCCAAGTAATAACTTCTTCGTAGACTCAACCCCACATGATGGGGAGTTGCAAGGTCACCCATATAAAGCCTCAAACGGTGCCATCCTTATGCTTACATGATAACTATTATTGTAGGCAAACTCAACCAATGAAAGATGCTCCTCCCAAGTACCTCCAAAGTTCAAAACACACATCCGTAGCAAATCCTCAAGCATCCTATTTACCCTCTCCGTTTGGCCATCTGTCTGGGGTGATAGGCCGTACTCAACCTAAGTTGCATCCCTAGCGCCTCCTGTAAGCTTCTCCAAAACTCATTAGTGAAAATGGGATCTCCATCGCTAACAATGCTAGAAGGAACTCTGTGTAGACGGACTATCTCTCGAATATACAAGGATGCCAAATATGAAGTCGTACGCTTACTCTTAACTGGGATGAAGTGGGCACTCTTGGTCAATCTTTCAACAATCACCCAAATGCTAGTGTTCCCTTTCCTAGAACGGGGTAAACCATCAATGAAATCCATAGAAATACTATCCCACTTCCACTCTGGCACATCTAAGGGCTGAAGTAATCCACCGGGCTTCTGCTGCTCTGCTTATACCCTTTGGCATATGAGACACTTAGCTATGAATTCCGCCACGCCCTTCTTCATGCCACCCCAATAGAACATCCTCTTCATATCCCGATACATTTTGTCACCACCCGGATGAAAAGTCATACGGGAATGGTGCGCCTCCTCCAAAACTGCTCTCAACAAGTCACTTGCACGTGGAACACAAAGCCTCCCATTTTTCTTAAGCCACCCTCTTCTATCAATGTAATATCATTGGAGATGTCTCGAGACCTCTCCTCGGCTAATCCTATCCATAATGTCCATGAGCTCTGAATCCTCCTGCTGCCACGAGCCAATCTGATCCATAAGGGTAGGCCTCACCTCTAATGTCGCCAACAATCCGGGAGTAATGTCCGTAGAGGGCTTAAAATCAAAAGTAGAATTAAACTCAAAGCTCCTCCACTCTACGAACAAAGGACTAAGGGTTGCTTTCTTTCTACTCAATGCATCTACAACCACATAACCCTTGCCAGGGGTATAAGCTATCTCAAAATCATACGAGGCTAATAACTCCATCCACCTCTGTTGCCTCAAGTTCAAGTCCTTCTGCGAGAATAGGTACTTCAAAGGCTTATTGTCAGTAAAAAGCTCAAACCTCTCTCCAAGCAAATAGTGCCTCCAAGACTTGAGTGCAAAAGCTATGGAAGCCAACTCTAAATCGTGGGTAGGGTAGTTCTTCTCATGCATCCTCAAGTGCCTACTACCATAACACACTACCCTCCCTTCTTGCATCAACACCGCTCCTAGACCCGTCTTGCATGCATCAGTGTATATAGTGAAAGGCTTAGCTCCGTTGGGTAAAACAAACATTGGTGCACTAGTAAGGGCTCTCTTAAGCTTCATGAAGGAATCCTCACAATCCATGTCCCACATGAAAGCTTTATTTCTTCTTAGTAAGGCGTGTGAGTGGTGCCGAAATCTTGGCAAAGTCTCTAATGAACTTCCGATAGTAGCCGCCAATCCTAGGAAGCTCCTAACCTCGGTAACGTCCTTGGGCGCCTTCCAATCTTGCATTACAATGACCTTGGCAGGGTCAACAACCAAACCTTCCTTCGAGACTACGTGTCCCAAGAAACGAACTTCCACTCTCCAAAAATGACACTTCGAATACTTAGCTCTCAAATGATGACTACGAAGTGTGCGAAGATCTTCTTCCAAATGAACAGCATGCTCCTCCATATTCTTGGAAAATACATAGATATCATCCACAAATACCACCACAAACTTATTTATGACATCCCTAAAGACGCAGCTCATCAAATCGATGAAATAGGCAGAAGCATTGGTTAGCCTAAAAGGCATAACCAGCCACTCGAAAAATCCATCTAGTGTCCTATACGCAGTCTTACCTATACTGTCCTTGGCCACCCTAAGCTGATAAAATCCCGTGGCTAAATCAAGCTGAGAGAAAACTGAAGATCCTACTAACTGGTCAAAAAGATCATCAATCCTAGGGAGTAGATATCGGTTTTTCTTGGTGAGCTTATTTAATTCCCTATAGTCCACGCAAAGTCGGAAAGAACCATCCGCCTTAGTGGCAAAGACGACTGGCGCTCCCCACTCCGATATGCTTCTTCTTATGAATCCCTTCTCCAAAAGCTCACGAATTTGTTTGCTCAATTATTTCCTCTCCCTTGGTGCCATGTGCCTCACAGGTAATGCTACTGGCTTGGCATTCTCGGTCAAATAAATCCTGAATTCAATCTCTCTTTTAGGGGACAGTCCCCTAACCTCCTCAAAGAAGTCTGCAAAATCTCTAACGACGGGAACCGAATGCAACTCTGATGAAGATGAATCGAGGGAATAGTGAAAACTCAACATGACTGACCCTTGCGGGTCACAAGATACCTCCAGAGTTCTACCACTGCAAGTCTCAAGTCTAACGACTCTCCTCTCGCAGTCTAATATAGCTCTATATGTGGATAGCCAATCCATCACTAAGATCATCCCATACCCCGAGAATCCCAAAACATAGGCGTCGCAGTCAATTTCTACGCCTAGGATAAAGATTTTGAAACCCCTACAAACCATAGATAGGTGTGTCGATCCTCTTATGGGGTTTGTAACAATAATGGGGTCTACTACTAATGATATGTCCAAGTGCAAACAATCTACTAGAGTACTAGAGATAAAAGAGTGTGATGCTGCAGAATCAAATAAAGTCCGAATGGGAAAATCAGATATAGAAATCAAACCTACAACTGAGACTTTCCTACCTCTATTTGGAATGCTACTGGAAGGTGTTGTGTCCAACGCCTGAATCTGCGCAACTGGTGCACTCTCTCCCTGACTTGCTCTCTAGGGACAACTCCTACTCATTTGACCGGGCTGCCCGCAAACATAACACTTAACCGTCATCTTATCCTTCCTGCAATCCTTGGCCATATGTCCAATATTCCCACAACTATGGCATTTTATTCCTTTCTTAATCTGCTTCTGAGGACCATCACCTTTCTTCTTCTTCTTCTTATTCTTTTCGCACCACTTCTCCTTTGAACCTTCTGACTTAACCTCCTCTTTAGACTCTCCTTCCTTGACTATATCCGACATAAGCATTATGTCGACCAAAGAGTCATAAGTAGCTCCTATCGGTACATGAGTCAGCAATAGTCCCTGAAGGGGTTGATTCAATCCCTTTGCAAACTTCATAGCTTTCTTATGCTGTGTGTTCACCAAATCCATACCAAACCATGACAGCTCATTGAATTGATTGATATATTCCATAACAGACAAACTCCTTTGCTTTAAATTGATAAACCTCTCCAACCGAACTATCTCTTCCACCTGAGACAGAAACTTCCTATCGAATCGCTCCCGGAATCCATCCCAAGTAACATTTCTACCCTCCAACTCTATCACTCCCACCAATAAGATGCCTCCTCCTTCAGCTGCCAAGTGGCTAGCTAAACTCGCTGTTGACCATCCACTCCCAAAAGACTAAAAATTCTCTCTGTATCCCTAAGCCATGCTCTCGCCTCCACAAAAGTCTCCTTGCCAGAAAAAGTCTTCCTGCCCAAACTCACAAAATCTTTATAAAGCTTAGAGAAATTAGTGGCGGTAGGTGGGTTGATGGGATTCCCACCTGCTGGTGCAGGATTGGGCGCTGGCCCGTGCACCTCTGGAGTCGTGGCTTGTAGGTACCTACGTAACCAGGCTAGGATAAGGATGCCATCAGGAAGGTTCGGGGCATTAGCCATTCTACGAAAAGAAAAGGATAGTTTAGCAAAGAGTCAAAGGGAGATTGAACTGGAATTATGAGGGGATTTTTATATAAACTCTTTTAATCTTAAAATCATTTCTAAAAGTTCTTTTCTGAAAAATACTTTTAAAACAAGTTATTTTGAAAAAATACTTTACTTTTAAAAATAATGTTTTTAGGAATCATGTAACCTTAGTCTCTGATACCAAGTGAAACACCCCCACACCCCTTAATATACCCAAAAGGACACATAAAAAGGCGTGGTGTGTTGTAGGTATAACTAAAGCTAACAGAGACTAAGATTCACAAGACAAAAATATATAAAAACAGCGGAAACTTAAAATAATAACTTAATTAAAACAATACTTCATAATTGCTTCATAAATAAGTCAAATACCAAATACCACATACATGTCTAAAAATCCAATATGTCTCATGAAAAAAAACTCATAGTCTCAAAAATCAGAGAACATAATATCCCTCATAATAAGCTAGTACATAGAAAGAACAAAAGGTGAAAATAAAAGAAATACATAGTAGAAATCTCCTCCAAGAATACTCCAAGCAACAACAATTTATTGACTTCTCCCTTGATTTCCTATAGGAGGAAAGGGGAAAATAGAGGAGTAGGTCAGACTAAAAGTCTGGTGAATGATAGTAATTACTAGAGTCTTTAAGCAAGATAAAAGTAATAGAGTCTACAACAGTTCTAGCATAAATAAGGATAACAAAGGAAATAGGAAAGAAATAAACTGGAAATAAGTACGATTAATATTTCTCAATTTATAAGATAGGTTAACTTTGATTGCTTGCACTTGTCCTTGATTTCTGCTTTGATTAGGCTGAATTCCTAATCCTGTAATTAGGATGTAACCCTAATTCTACCCTTTTTGATCAGCATGCTACTCCATAGACCTTACTGCGGACCTGACGCTATATAACTCCCTACACAGCAGCCAATGGTATCTTTGAAAGATGCACAGAGCACCCACTGTGGGTCCGGACGACATATATAGATCCCTACACATAAGGCAATGGTTTCTACGAAAGACACCCATACTATGCACTTGGAACTCATAGTGATTACTGAGAACCCGAATGGAAGTCGCACGCGTAACTGCCACCATGCCCATGCTAACTTTTGCTCCACCTATTGGGTCTTCTTATTACCTTGAACTCCAGCATAAGCGTGCCCTCATCTCACTTCAGGCTAATGTGAGATCACCATGTATCCATAGAAAATAGGGGAAATGTTGTTGGTACTGCCCCATCATCCAAACAATATCTAGTTGCGCCTCTTATCCAGATCCCCCATGATTTGGACTTCTATTTGACCAATTACTGCCATTATTAGCATAAGCATGCCCTCGTCTCACTTTAGGCTAATGTGGGACCACCGTTTTTTCTAACAGGGAATGCTATTTGGTACATGTCCTACTTTCATCTTTGCTTATTAACTTAGATAAATTATTTAAATAAGCCTTTACACTTTTCTGTACTATCGGTGCTTATTAATTTATCCCAAGTCTTAAAATAAGCCTTATTCTATTCTTTTTCTTATTATAACCTATGTTATAATTATGCTTATTACTTAACCCAAGGTCTAAGTGTGAAAATAAGCCTCTTCCATCTCTTTCTCTTTTTAGTTATAATTCTAAGTTATAACTAGGCCAATCTTTTTAATTCAGTCCAATTAACGTCATAATTAGGCATAATTTCAATCCAATTCCATTTATATTACAGTCTTTGAAATTTACATCTTATATTCCATTATTTTAGTTTTCTTACAATTTAATCCATATTCACGTTAATCCTATTCTAATCCATACGCGAAGAAGAAGGAGGAATAAAAGAAAACTGAAAATAGAAGAAAATCCAAAGCGTAAAAAGAAGATGTAAATAACATATAAATAATTGTAAATAAACTAAAATACTGTAAATAAACCGGAAAGCTATAATTAATAAGAATAAACTAAAATTACTGAAAAGAATAACTGAAAGGAAATAGACTGAAAATAAATCTAAAAACTGTAAATAAACTACTAAAAAGGCTAATCTAAAAGTCGTAGTAAAACTGCAACTATTGGAAACCCTATTATTTTAAATTACTTAAAGAAATCTCAAATAATTACAATCACTCACCTCCAGTCCTAAGCTCTTCCTTTGGTCTTCCCGGATCCACTTGGAGTTGTAAAATAATTTAATTTATAACGATTTTCTCCTTTGGAAAAATTATTCCGTTTAGGGTCTTTCTTAGGAAGGTGAACCTAATTGGAGAAAACCTAGAATGAGAAAAAGTGTCAGGTCTAGGGGTCTATTTATAGGAGTAGAAATGGATATCAGACCATTGGATTTTGAAGATGGAATGGGATGCAACCACGGTATAGGCTGAATAGAAGCCATCGAACGCAAAAATAAAAGGACCGGATTAAAATAAAGAATGCAAAACACGTCAGTTTGAGGCTCTAGAACGTTCGTTCATTTATAAATAGTAGAAGTGGGTCGACAGGGCGGTCGACCGCTTGGTGCGCAGGTCGACCGGCCGGTCGACCTGCCTATATATATACATACATACATACATACATACATATATATATATATATATATTTGTGTTTCCTGCTTATTTTGTTTATTTTATAACTTGGTCATATTAGCTCAGATTTTGACGTTCTATATATGGAAATTGACCAGAAAATTACCACGGATGCAATGGTGCAACTTCCATGGCTTAGTTTTGATGATTTCACAAAGTTATTTTATTATCTAATTAATTAACGAATTAATTATTATGGATTAAATTTTTGGGTTGTTACACACACACAGATATATATATATATATAAGTCCATTCACTTTATAGAAACCACAAATATTTATATTTCCAAACCCATATAGGTATTAAATAATTGATTAGAAATAAACTAATTTATACTTCAAAATAATTATTATTATATAAATAATATATATATATATACTTTTAAATATTCTTTATATAAGAAACAATTTTATACTTAAAAAGATTTAGAGAAAACGGTTTGATTAGAAAATCAGCCCTTTTGAAAACTCAAGTCAAAAATCCATACGACAAAATTGTGTGTTAAACCATAAACCCATAGAACAACTCTAGGGTATTAAAACTCCAAAACAAATTCACAAATTCCTAAATCAAAATCTGGAAATAATATTGCAATTGGTATGAACTCAGCTATAAAAAAATGCATATAACATTCAAGGAAACACCCAGGAAAACGAAAAACATAACGGGCGATCGGGGTATCAATTTGGAGCTGAAATAGCTCCAGGAAGACACCCCACCGATGCACCGGTGTTGTCCCACTGGTTTGGGAGAAACCTGAAGTGTTTCCAGTTCCAGGTTGCCCTTCGACGACTTGTTTCTAATGATTTTCGAACTACAACATGCTATAGTCTCTAGGGTGACGAATTTTGATCATGCAAGCACACACATACACACACATCATGGAATTAGGGCAATAAGAGATTACTATGTTAAGGTTTTAACTACCAGAGATCAAAGCAATAAAATCTATCAATATCTCAATCAAATTGAAAACAATACAACGTGAATTCATTCAACGACACAACAGTAACATATAAGTTTAGAGATAGATTGTGTGAGTGTTAACTCACCTTTATTCTCTAATCAAGTAGCTAATCACAAACAAAATTCTTTAGCCTCCTCTATTTTATCCGACATTGAATTTAAAATTTTATAAATTTTATTTGTAATTTAAAATTTCCATTTTGATTGTCAAGAGAAAGGAACCCTAGTTTTCTACTTTGAATACTTCATACGTACAGGAAACATTTTTATGAGGAAGTGCATAGAAAGCTTCTTAATTTTTTTAAAGTATAGTCATGGGCTTTATTTTAGGCCTATCCAAATATATAAACAATTACTACTACTTGCTTTTCAATTGATACAAAATCCTTGTTTGTTAAGAAGAACATTTCTTTATTAATGCATTTCTATAAACCAAAATTAATTTCCACCTTATTTTATAATATAGATATAGCTCAACGTCATCACTATTAATCATTATTTTACTTCATAATATTTATTTAAAAATTTTAAATAATAATATAAAATTAATCATTCCAGAAGAATTTATCTTTTATTTACATACAAATAGGTTATCAAATCAAAAGGTTAAGTGATTAAACCATAATCACAAGAACCATTGACCTTTTAAACTATTTTAACAATGAACAACATTTTTATAATTATTTAAATTCTTATATTATCAAAATTTGAAGAAAAATCCAAATTCTCTTTTAAAAAATTTAATAAAAGATTCAAATCAATTATTCTTATCAAACTCTAATTTCCAATAACCATTAAACGAAACTCTAAAATTCTAATTTCTCCATTTCACAAATTTTTAGAATTAGTTATTCCAAAACAAATTATTTTTTATAGAAAGACTAAAAATTGGAAACTAGTGGTTTAAATTATCTAAATTAAATCATTAATTTTATTTTAATTAACTAAGAAAATCAAGGTTGTTACATATCTAATGTTATAAAACCTTTCAAAAATAAAGGTATATCGTAAGACCATACCGCATTTAAACACGGACGGGTTTTTATCTTACGTAACCAAATCATTTTATAGAAAATCCTATGATATTATAATAATGTCTAGTGTTTAAAATAAATACATACCATATTTGGAATGGTTACCCATAGTTACATGCAACAGTACTTGGTTGTACAACTAAAACCATAAGGCATGTATTGGAGATTGAATTCCACACAATGATAAGGCTCCGGGGTATTACCTGCAATAGTATTGCTATATAAAATGTACCAAGGTCAATAACCTTTTACCCCTGCAAACATAGAGCCGGCGTGGCCCTCTAACATGACAAGCTGGATTACATCATCCCTCGGGCACTGAGGCTGCAAACATTGCGCCAGACCACTCCACACTCATTTCCATGCACATGTATACCGAAATCCATAAATATCAATCTAGATCTGAGGAATGATGCTCCTATGTTAGCGAACCACGTATCTCTTCGGCATCTCCCCATATTTTAGTCATTAATGGGTGTGAGGCTTGTAAGGCTACATTTAACTTTTGCTCTTTAGCAAATCCCACTTGGAATGCTAACACCGCCCTCCAAACAATAATGCAATTCCGGCATTCATCCATACAAGTCGTTCAGTATATTATAAACCGAAGGTACTACTTCTACAACATCCGTTTTGGAATCACCCCCAGGATTAGTAGGAAGTAGCTCTTGCACTTCAAAGAACTCCGTCTTTGATTCGATCATCTTTAGTATGTCTCCAATACGAATGGTTATGTTGGTTCGAAGTGGTTTTCAGATAACTCTTGCTTATCCGATCCCAGTCTCTCCTAACCAACAATCAATAGTTTTCGATAAACTCAACTCTGGTTTTTTTGGAAATAAACAAACAATACATAAGAGCAGAGATACCTCCTAACTGTTTAAGCAGACATATTTCCTTATCATTTGTTCTAGAAGAACACAACAAGTTTGTACCTATAGTATTGCATCATCAACTGTACCATATAATTCTCGTGTTTCTTCTAGATATTTCAAGGGTCATATTTGGTCAAGATTCGATAGTCGATTATTTAACTATCAAATAAATAAAAAATCCAATCAGAGATTTAATTTCCTGGAAACAAAGCACAACTAAGCACATAAGCGACAACCAGGTCTCTTTAATTAGTTCTTTCACTAATTAAAACCACTTTGTAAATACTTGTATTAAATACTTTTACAAAAATATACATATGTATACTACTCAATCAGTATTCATTTACATTCCTTCAATGCTTGGAAAAATATCTATAGACTTATCGCAACCGTATAAGTATATTCACAAAACACTACACTTCCAAAGCATACTTATTTGGGTTAAAACAAATGTCATTTGAAAACATTGTTTATTATAAACCAACAATACTTTTCTTTTGTAAAATTACTTTTGATAAATCATTTTTATAAAATTCCTTAATAAAACTCCTTTCTATTTATAAATCTCTTTTGTAAAAATTTCTTTCGTATTTATAAAACTTCTTTTATAGATCTCAAAATTTATTTATAAAAACTTCTTTAGAAATCTCCTTTTATAAATCTCCGGCATTATTTATAAAATCCCTTTCATAAAATAAAATTTATAAATATATTCATTTATTTATAATACACAATATTTAAATCTTTCTTACCATACAACATTTTAAACAAAGCGTTTCACAAATATTTTTAAAAAATATTACCATCTTCTTTAAAACCAGAATCACTTTATTATAAGAGATAAATTCCTTTTCTTTATAATAAACATTATATTAACTTTTCTATAATATAAATACTACCCAAAAATACATTTAAAACATTTCCATACATATTATAAAAGACTAACAAAATGGTTTGAAGTAAAAACAGAGATATTCAAAACCATTTCTAAATAAAAGGTCACCGAAAATTCCAAATTTACTTTTAAATCTTCCTTCAAATCAAAACCATTTTTAAATCAAAAACAACAAATAATAGAATTTCAAAATACTGTAATGAGGCCCAAGGTTATTATACACTTAACCAATGTTATCACTGCTTTCATTCTAAAAGAAATTCAATTTATATGACATATCAAAGTCACACCCAATATGGTCAGGCTACCAAGCTTCTTAGCACTCAATAATTTATACAACAAGTGTATAAATGATATTAAAATCAATAGTGGCAAGGAATCTCATTGGATCTCTATATAAAACTTCCCCCATAAATTATTTCATATGTCATCTGCTTTTTAAAGCGGGAATTTGACCAAACTCAACAACCAAACAACCAAAAATAATAAACATATTATTTATCTAATATTAATTAATCCACATATTAATTAACTTTTAAAAAATCATCTTTTACTTTGCAAGTGTAGAAAGGGGATTTATTCTGCTTGATAATTGTCCAAAATAATCTATTAAATTTAATTATAATAGAACGCTGTTTTATTCTGCCAAATAGATATCACAAACAAGTATAATTAATTTATATCAACGTAATTATATTCAATCACCATTATTTCAACATTAAATTATACTTCATTAAAACTATCAACTATTTAAACCATAGCGTTGTACTCGTCAATATGGGTCTAATGCAAAAATTTGCGGGTTAAATGGATTTAAAATGAACAAGACATCTCATATTTAATTCAACACATTTAGTTAATTAAATTAAACAACTAAATAGATTAAAATTTCTCACCCAAAGGCCCAACCCACTAGCAATTTAAATCCATACCTGCTTGCATAGTATTCTTCCCTAAAAATTTAAATTCGCACCCAAGCATTTGAAAAAAAGAAAGCAAATCCTCGGTCATCTACCTCCTGTCATCGCCCTAACCATCTATGGCCCACGTCACCACCGCCTCACCTCCAACCCACTCCTTGGCATGCTTGACACCCTACCCATTGCTACCAGCGATCAAAAGTTGAACTCAAAAACTAACGCGCCCGAAACCCTAAAATGAGCCCGACCTATCACCTCCTACCACTGCTATTGTAACACCCCACCTCAAGACCCATACCATCCAAGAGTATTACAAAATAATACTGTCGAATAATACAGAGAATGAGGCTACATGGGGTACACAAGTGAATATTCCTTTGAACTAACAATGGTATGTTTTAAAATATTAAATACCCAACTCACCTTGACATACACAGCATTAGTACAAAACAATATATATGTGTGCCTCAGAGACAGAACAAAACATAATATATAGGATACATAGAGAACAAAGAGTCAATCACAACAATTATATATAATATCTCATATACAGTATATATCTAATATAACTCGCAGTGACATAAACACAGGAGATTATATACTACAAAGTTATAATCCACAATTCTATACATACATATATATGTATAATCCCCTCTAACCTAGAAACCACATAAGCTGGTCGCATAGTCCCTATACCCGAAATGTCTCGAACTGACCCGAGTATTATATAAATAACACACGGGTCGGACTATATCTAAATCAAGGGTAAATAATATATAATGTTTATAATATCAACAAATAGGTAATATATAGGCATGATATAAATCTATCCGGTTAAAATATCACATACTATCTCAAATAGATTGTATGACTTATAATATCATAAAACCATACATAAAGATGTCATCACCCATATAATAAAGCACATCAAAGAAAAATCACTAAATCAATATCGAATGGGTGAATCATACATATCTTGAATTCATCATCAAACCCGGAATCCACCAATAGTGAGATATCCTCAAGTAATGTCAGGAAATGACGGGGCACTTCCCACAGTCTCTTTCAATCTCATAAATATCATCATCAAATCAATAAAATCAATAAGTAAGATTTGAGCTAACTCAAAATAAAATCGTATATCTCGACCCATAGTCCTTGGAAGATGAAACTCCCAACTGAACGGCCCTAAGATATAAATACCAAATCGATAAAGAATAGGCCTTCTGCCTGAGAAGGTTATAGGGTTGTTCATACGCTGGACATAATCTCAAGTATAATCCCATCCATACATAATATATTTCTATCTATTACCCAACTACATACATATGCATCCACATATACTGAAACTAGATGGAAGACTGACAACATGTATGCTTGTTCCAGGAGGTACGCATTGTCCATATGAAAAGACTCATACAGTCATCGGTTACCATTACCTCTCCTATCTCGGTACCATGGCAATGATCCACTATTGGCTCGACAACGCATAGCCTCTTCGGCCATGACTACCGACTAGTGCCTCTATATGGTAACTGACTGGTGGCATGTGCGACACAAGGGGCAACCAACTACCAATCTCATGATGTGCATCGAATACCATAAACAATAACGGTGTCATGGATCTTGGGCACGACCCTCAATCAGGCCGCCAGGGTAGATATTGGCCAATCCAGTTCACTCTGAAAAATAAAGGGAGTTGGACAAAGGTAGGCAGACATATAACGTACACAACTATGTGGCTAACTAGTAGCCTCCATATATGCTTACCATAGCGAGTCGCACACAACACGAACATTGTGTTCCCCCATATGAGTGTCATCCATGAGCAAAAAATAACTGAATATATAACACAACAGCATCCCATACCACCGCTTGTTACTAGTCCATTTGTTCAATGCTTATATATCACACTTGCCCTTCCTTATTCTATATAAAAAGTCCAAAGAATAACCAGAAAAGTATTACCGAATGCCACTTCCTAAACTGTATTACTAATTGGTTTATTCAATTTCTCGTTATGGTGAATAAATATCAAATAATCAAACAAAAAGGATGTCATCACCGTATGATATTAAAATCATTAACCAAATTGAACTCAATGGTAAATCACTCATATTATCAAAAATCTGAGTAAAATATAAGAAATTAAAAGATGTGAAAATCATATGAAAATCAAAATTTTAATTCTAACATAGCAATAAATACTAAAGTTCAATAAAATATTTCTGTAAAAACCTACCTCAAATAATCAAATATTTATATAAAATAGTTAAGGATCGATTTCCTATCCAGTTACGTATATATGTAGCTATAAGAGTTTTACTAAAATTTTCTATAAATGATTATTATTTCATAACAGTATATATATATATAGATAAACTTAAAATATATTATATTTATTTCTATCCATAAATATTACACTTATTTCTTACTTAATTTAAATCAATCAGGAATACAACAATTTCAAGTTATTCCATACAATAAAATTCTTATATTATAAAATAAATTTTTACTTAATAACGCTTATAAAAGAATCTCTTAAACAATATTCTTATTTTTCCTAATATAGTTTTCATAATAGCAATACGTTATATTTTCAATTAAAAACAATTACAAATCTTATAATCAACAACTAATTTTAGCAATCAAGTTCAACCATCAACCATTTAATCAACAAAATATTTCAATCAACTATTATGTATAAATTTTACTAAATCAATTATTATCACTAACTGGATAATTATCAACATAATAACAAGTAATCAGAATAGGTATAGTTGTGAGGTTATAATCAACTCACCAAATGATACGTACTCACTAACGCTATAGACAATCACAACTACTATCTTCATCGCAGGCTTGCTGACCAATAACTGCTCCACATCGCCTACATCCAAAAGGTAAACTCCTGCGACGTCTAGCACTCAAGACACCAGCTTTATGCTACTCGCCAAAAAGCCATCGTGTGTCTCCAAGTCGCAAACCTATATCGCCTTCGAATAGCACGCTTCCTCCAGTTCGCACTCGCGATAAATGGAATTAAGAAACCTAAATCAAATTTAAAATTATATATATAATCTGTATCATTTTATTTTAATCTTTAAAGACAGAAATATTTTAAGGGTTTTGATATTTCAGTTGCGAGCAAGAAAAATGATCATTCTCGAAGTCTCCAGGAATCAATAAATAAAGTAAAACAAAGGCCAAGAATTGGATTTGAGTTTTAGATGACTATGGGCTTAGGGCTTAGGATTGGTTATATATATATATATATATATATATATATATTAGTTCTTATACTTAAGCTAAATTCAATTTAATCCAAGCTATTATTTTATTTCATCTTTATCGATTTTATAAAATATTATTTTTCCCTTTATAACTTATTTAAATATCATAATTTCGCAACTTAAATTCTTTTGTAAAATAATTACCAAACTAATTATCAATTAAACCATCAAATCCCAATTTAATTAAATAAATTTCTATTATTAATGTTATTTAATTACTACTTAAAATCAGGCCATTACGGCCATTGTCTCCACCTTGCCTCAAACTCCCTTCCAACACCGCCATTGCTCCCCTCGACTACCACATCGCCCACATTTGTGAGATGAATGGGAATCATTCATCCGCCTCCTTACGTTGATTTCGACCACCTAAAATCCTAAGATCATCACCAAATATCTTGTCTTGCCTCCACGAACACAACCCAACTCTTCGATTTCCATTTCATGTTCGTTCGAAAAACAACCATAACTCGATCACCACCGATATCGACCAACTGCCTCCACTCCGCTCGACAAAACGACGAGCGACTATTTTTAGAAAATGCTAGGGATGATGACAAACAACTTTCATGTTGGATGTTTTGGCTAATTTTGATGGATTTGAGAGATAACGATTTTTGAGGTTGGATGAAGGAGTTTGTTATTTGTTACAGGAAGAAGAAAAGAGAAGATGAGTGAAGTGAAGTGAAATGAAATGAACGGGAGTGAAGGTGAAATGAAGTGAAATGATATGGTGTATAAATCAAGGCAACACAAAGCTTCCAAGCTAAGCAACCATCATTTCAAAGTTTGGTTAGTTCTGGGTACCTCGATACATAGAATCACATTCGCGTACGAACCGCGAATGCCAGAAATAAAAATATGATCGCGCATGACAATGGAACACGATTACAAAACAACAATAAAATTCACTAGTTTTCTTTTTGTGAGATTCAAAAATAACAATGTTTTCCGTAAAGTACTTAAAACGATAATTTCAATATTTTCCAAATTAAAAATTATGGAAAAATCTTATAAATCATTTAAAAATATGTCATTAAAAATCGAGTTGTTTTATCAAAAATTAATATTTTTTTTATTTATTAAATTTGAATATTTAAATAAATTAAATATTAAAATTCGAAATGTTAAAAAAAATTCCGGGTCGATACAACAATCATCCCGACTTCAGTGGAACCAAACTTGCTTTACTTCTTTATTCCAAAGCTTTTTTTGCTCCCGGCCTATAATCCGAATAGGCTTCCTAACGTAAGTCATATTTAGTTCAACAGTCAAATCTTCCATAGCTCTCAGAATCACAACATCTCTGGGGTCTTGGACACATTTTCGTATGTGTGATATGTAGAACACATTATGTACCCAAAGAAAAGCACTCCATAAATTGACTCTATAAGCTACCCTTTCGATCTTCTCTAATATCCGAAATGAACCAACATTTCTCAAAGCTAACTTTTAGCTTTTCCAAACCCCATAGTGCCTCCCATAGGTGACACTTTCACAAACACATAATCTCCCAGATCGAACTCTAGGCATGTCCGCCTCCTATCGTCATAGCTCTTTTGTCTAAACCGGGCATCCTTCATCCTTTGTCTAATCATTTGATTTCTCTGAAGCTTCCCTTACCACATTTGGACCTAACACAAGATTATCCCTCATCTCAAACCAACTTACTGGTGACTTACAAGGCCTTTCATATAATGCCTCAAAAGGTGTCGTCCCAATGCTGGACTGGTAACTATTGTTGTATAAAAATTCTACTAAGTGGAAGTGATATCCCAAAGATCCAATGAAGTCTAACACATAAGCTCTTGGCAAATCTTCCATAACTTGATTTACCCTTTTGGTTTGGCCATTTATCTGTGGATGGTAAGCAGCAATCATACGTAGCTTTGAACCCAAAGCACTCTTTAGGCTTTTCCAAAATACTAGTAAACAATGGGTCTCGGTCACTCACTATAGTATATGGAATTCCATGGAGTATCACGACAGTCTTAACATATATTTTGCCCAAATTAGCAGCTGTTCTCATAAGCTTTACTGGAATGAAATGGACACTCTTAGTTAACCTATTCACTATAACCCATATACATTATTTCCCTATCCTTATCCCCTATAAACCATCAACAAAATCCATTAAAACCAACTCCCACTTCCATACTCGAACCTCTAGAAGATGTAAAAGACCACTAGCTTTTGATCTTCTGCCTTGACATGTTGGCATGTGAGGCATCTCCCCACACATTCTCTGACATCTCTTTTCATTCCTTTCTAGTAGAAGCTTTGCTACATATCACGGTACATCTTTGTACCCCCTAGGTGAAAGGCATACTGGGAATGATGAAACTTGCCCAAGGCTAGCATCCAAAGGTCATGACGACTTGGAACATATAGTCTTCCTTCCTTCCAAAGCTAGCTTTTCTTATCAATACCGAAGTCCATCAATTCTTTGGTCTTGGAACCACTATGTAAGCCATTGATCCTTTCAGCACATAACAGATCCTCCTTTTTCCCTTTGGCAATTCTCTCTATAAGCATTGATTGAATTTCTAAAAAAGACATCCCAGAATCTTGACTTGAACCAGCCTCCGAGTGAAACAACACATCACAAGATGCCAACATCTCCAAGACATTCCACTATTCGATCATTTCTAAAACACAATTATGCTATTTTTGGCTTAAGGCATTGCAACTTTATTTCCCTTCCTTAGTGTATACTCTATTCAGAAATTATACGATGCCAAGAATCTTAATCATCTTTGCTACTGTATGTTAAACTTCTTCTGATAGACCATATATCTCAAAGACTTATGGTTTGTAAGTAGTTCAAACATTTCCCTAAAAAGGTAACATATCCAAATATTTAGTGCAAAGATGACTGTAGCTAACTTTAAATCATTGGTTGGATATCGAATCTCATGAGACCTCAACTGCCTAGATGCATAGCTTTGACATCGCCCTTCTCAAACAACATTGCCACTAAACCTAAACCCAAAGCATTTGTGTGCACAACCATGTCCCTATTTCCTTTTAGCATAACCAACACCAGAGCCTCTGTCAGCCAAAGCTTCAATTCTTGGAATATTGCTTCACACTCCTTCTGCAAAACATTCCTTTCATTTGTCCGAGTAAGTCTTGTTATGGCATGGTTATTCTAGAGAAGTCCTTAATAAATCTTTGATTGTATCCAACTAACCCCAAGAAACTTCTTATCTCGGTGGTTGCCTCCGATGTCTTCCAATCATTCACAGCTTTGACTTTTGAAGGATCTACTACCAATCACTCCATTGAGACCACATGGCCTAAGAACTTTACTTCTAAGTGACACTTAGAAAACTATGCCTTTAACTTATGCTATATCAAGGTCTTTAATATCAATCTAAGATGAACTTCATGGTCCTACTCATTCTTAGAATACACCAAAATATCATCTATAAAGACTTAAACAAAGTTATCCATTTGAACACGAGAGACTCGGTTCATAGGATCTTCAACGAAAGCTGAAGCATTAATCAGCCCAAAAGGCATAACCAACCATTCTTATGAACCATACCTCGTCCTAAACATGACCAAAGGAATGCTCTTGTAATGACCCTGAAATCGACCTTCGAAAATCGGCACCCGTACTTCACTTGTACTCGAATGCCGTAGATTCAAATGCCGAATCTGGTTCATCGGAGCTTATAACACCATTAAGTATAACAACACAGCGGAAAAAAGAAAACAATCATATCATATACAACTCCAATAAATACAATATCCAGAATGATATACAACAATGATATCAATATGATACAACAATATCAGAGATAAATAATGATACAGCGGAAAACAGAACTGATAACTCCAAATGATCTCTAAAAGAGAATGAATCCAATAACTCCAATATCAAGCTCGAACCACCATCACGATGCAGAAAGATAAGCAAGTGCAGTCATCAACTCCGATGAAGTGAACTAGCTCCAGATAATCTACTAAACCTGAATATCTGAGAAACCCAACTCTAGACTGCCCATGTGGAAAAATTGTGGGCACCTAGAGTTTAGGAAGGGAACAATAAACTCCGGATCAGTCATGGGACTGGTGTGAGAAACAAAAACAGTTTATCTTTAAACAAACACAAAAGAATTTTAAACATTAAGATCCGAATGCTTTTGGAAAATGAAACTACCATAAGACCTCCCGCCACACATACAATGCAAACGCAGAATTGGAGGAGATTTCTTCTTATGATAGTCAAACATGCTTACTACGCAAAAGAAAACTCTTTTGATATTATTACTAGTGCATAGTGTAGAAAACCATTTCGAAAATATAATATAAATCTTAGCCAACATACAACCATTATTGTATGCCTACTATAGCTACCATCTAAACAGTGGTGACCACCATAAGTTAATGGCAGGTTCTACAACTAAAACCGTACAAGGTTCGTATTGTTTCTTTGGATTTCCA
Organism: Allium fistulosum; assembly: GCA_030737815.1. Taxonomy (NCBI): domain Eukaryota; kingdom Viridiplantae; phylum Streptophyta; class Magnoliopsida; order Asparagales; family Amaryllidaceae; genus Allium; species Allium fistulosum. The sequence goes on from CM060904.1 coordinate 363,609,047, forward strand.
ACAAATGGTCAGGCAAAGGAACTTCCTTACACTGAAATGGAAACGCCTCTGGAAAGGCGCCCCGAGAACCTAACCGGATCTCTGCAAACACATGGCTGACGCTACCTCACGCTTTAACCAAGCTGTAACTAGGTAACTAACACACGAGCTATGTCATCCCCCGGTCGTCACCGACCTTTATCCGAGACGTCTCGATCACAAAGCAACATCACACAGTAATAAATTTACAATGTCAACATAGGTAAAATATCTGGGCTCCATACCATGATATCACCTTTTATCCAGAAGGAAATGACATACCCTAGGGGTGCTACCCCTAAAAACCTTTGCCGCAACATTCCTGTTTTGACCATTACCGGGTTGTGAGGCTCGACGAAGTCTCATCCACAAAGCTACGTTTTTTTTACAATGCCACGCTTTTTCACAAAGCCACGCTTTGATCAACAACACTTCGTATGCCAATTACCAAATTGGGAATGTATCACTAGTAACCATCAACTACATAATCTCTAAGCTCGTACGTCTCACAGAAGGGTGTTAAGCTAAGAGAATAAATTCTCCGCCACCAACAGAAATGTATTTGATAGAAACCAGCTTTACATCTCAAAGTGTAACGTCAGACACACATCCATACAAGTTTGTTCCGGGTTCGAACAGAACCGAAGGCACTTCCAAAGAAGCCCTTGCAATCTGGATGATTTCTAATCACGTCCGGACTTCCCATCACAAAGGGTGATAAAATCTCTATACCGGGGACCAGTCGGTGCAGAGACATTCGACGAGTTGTCCTTTCGTTTTCGAAAATATCCGGTCTTCACCACCGGTCTCCAAATGCTATCCATATACGACGTATCATTATTCAGAATGGGTTATATGACACAAAGGTCCTTTCCCGGCTAAACCGAATAACGAGCGCAATTAAAAATCGTATGGATACTAGGGTCTCAGTTAAATCACAGCTTAAAGCCCAAAAATTTTCATTCGAATGGTTAAAACAAATTACCATTTCTAATCTTTTAAACAAAAAGATTCATTTCAAAAACCTTCAATGGTTTAAACAATTTCCACACTTTTAATCTTTTAGACAAAAAGATTCAATTCATAAAGTTCACCCTGTTCACAAAGATCCATTTATGGATTTCAAAACAATTTCCATTTCAATTGAATTAACTCGTTAAATCTTTAAGTCAAGATTTAACTTATAGCTTTCAAAACTAGTTTTCAAAGATTCATTCATAGCCTTTCAAAACAATTCCAGTTCTATTTCAAACTTGAAACCTTTCAACACAATTTAGAAATCCTTCTTAAAATGAAAGCTATTATTATTTGAAAACAAGTAGTTTTCGTTTCGGAAAAATCCAGTTATATTTACACGAGTTAAAACCCTTGAATTAAATTCAAATTCCCAAATCAATACCTTTAAAATGGTTTAACCCATATATATAACTTGTACAGCATCTTTAATCCCTAGTTTCAAATCATAGAATTCAATTTCAAACTTGAATTCAAATTTAAATCAAATTATTTAAATTTCAAGATATCCAAAATATCTTTAAAACTCCTTTCAAAAGCTTTTCATATTAAACCCCAATTTCCAATCTCAAAATCAATTGAAATTAAAATTTCAATTTCAAAAACATTAAATTTAAATCATCTGCGACTTAACTGATTTCCACGTTCCAAGTTTGCATCGATCATATCTTGAGCATACAAACTCAGATTGACTTGAAATTTGAAACGTCGGCTTTTATAGCTTTGTTTGTCATGTCTTGTCAATTGTAGTTCAACCTGGACTTGGAAAAAATTTACCGATATCCATAGTGAAACAGTGTATAACTAATCTTTGGGACGAACTGTTCTTGATTTCCAATCAACTTTTTGGTGTCACGGTCTTGCCAAAAGACGGGATAACACATAGGCATGTTACTTAAAGTAATTACTAAAAGAGCAGGATTTCGGCCTTTAATCAGAAAAGTTGGTTCCGCCACATAAAGCAGGACCTTTCGACTCTAATGACCTCCGCTCCATTTCAGTCGAAACCCACTTAGTCGAAACCAATACACAAGATATCACTCAGATGGTACATAGTGGATTGGAGGAAAGGCGGAAGGCTATAGTGTTGAAAGGAGTGCTTCCGATGGGGTCGAAACCCTGTTTGATTTTCAAAAGTTAAGTATTTACTTTGTTTTTCTTAGAGCTTTCGACCCAGTCGAAACGAATGTTTTTGAAAGGAGTTTATATATAGCTTTCGAAGAAGGTTGCCATTTTATGTTTAAAGTATTAGCTTTCGAAAGGGGTTCCTTTTGTTTAAGTGCCTTCGAAAGTAATGGTTTCGACCAAGTTGAAACCCAGTCGCTATTTCCCTTTTGAGTGTATTGAAGCCATCAATGCTTTCGAAGGGTTATCTCAGTTTTAACCTAAGCTAAGCCACTTCCTAAATGCTTTCAAAATGGGTTGAGTGTTCCGAAGGCAATAGGGTCGAAAGGAGGTTTCGATGCTACCCTTCGAAGTTTTAACTTAAAGGTTTTGAGCTTACGAACATGTGGTTTTGACACCTTCTACTTTTCCTCAAACAATTTTATAAGGGGTTTCGAAAGAGATACTTTCGTATATAACCATTTTGACCCAAAGGATATATTTAAGGAGTAAAACCCAATGTTTTCGAAGGGGTACTTTTATTACTTTCAAAGCTATTTTCCTAAAAATTATTAAGTAAGGTTTTGATGCATTCGAAAGGTATATACTTAGAGTTTTGAAAAAGGTTTTCTATGCTTTCAAGGGAGGCCATCCAGTGGATTCGTAAGTGATGTTTTAAGGTCTCAAAACAAATAACTCACTCTCATTATTAAAAAAGGGAATACCATGGCATAAATAAAGATTTATGAAAGCATTACTTCTTCATATATTTATTCACATTGTAATTAACCCATAACGGTACTTTGGGGAAGGCCAGAATAACCAGCTAGGTTGACCCAGTAGTGAATATAACTTATGAAATGATAAAATCTTAACTAAAGATATTGGTAGGGGCCAATAGGTTCACAGTAAGCCCATTAAAACCGTGTAAAGTGAAAGATATTGGTAGGGGCCAGTAGGTTCATAGTCATCCCATGAAAACTATGATTTGATATTGGCAGGAGTCAATAGGTTTATAGTTAGCCCATGAAAACTATATTCGAATTAAGATATTGACAGTTAGTCAATAGGTTCCTAGTTAGCCCATGAAAACTAAGATAACAGAAAAGATATTTGAGTTACCAATAGGTTTATGGTGATCCCATGAAAACTATGAAATTGGATAGATAGTCCATAAACATTTAACAAGTCAATAGTAACCCTAGAAACTATAATTGTGACAGATGGTCAGAATGAATGGGGATGGGTAATCCTGATTTGATTTACTGTTTCCATATCATCATAATGTTTTGAAATACTATGTTTTAACCATTATGGATGCAGAAGCATAGTATATGATTTTATAAATGTTTTAAGATAATAGTGAGAGGAAAACCCATCCGCTAAGCGGTGTGGTCTCACTAGATATCTAAATGGTTTGAGATGGTAAATTATTATTCATACCAGGCTTTATGTCTGACTCGAAGTATTTGTTTTCCCCTTAAACTCTCGGGTACTCAATTGATTTTGAGTAGGTTAAGAGTTAAGATTTCCAGTTGTTCTTTTAAACGAATAAAGCTTCTGAAGATGTGCAGGAGGCAAGCTTGTTATTAGAGTTCTTTTATTTTCGTTGTGTTTGGTTGTAAAGACAAACTTGTTTTATTGCCTTATTATATACTCTGATCATCCAAAGGGGCATCTTCATATGTTGCTCTTGGTGTATTTTGTAATAAGTATATTTTGTCTGAACATGGTCTGTGCTCCGAGATTATGTAATGAATTTGGAATATTGTGAAATGGAATGTGGACTTTGTTTGCTGTTTTAATTTTTTTCCATATTCATATGTTTATGTGTATCAATGTACCTAACATTGCTGTATAGAACAGAGCAGCCGTCGCCTTTGTTCCTGCCTATCTGATCGATGTTTTCACCTATCTCCGCTGCCTTCTGGCTTCGTGCTCCCCCTACTCTGTCTCCCATGATGTCTCAATCCAACGCTGGTAGCCGCCAGGCTTCCCCTCCCCTTACAAATGCTCCTCCAGGCTTTTCCCTATGTCACCTTTTGACCTTAACACTGCTGCTGATGATGGATTCATCCCGGTCACCTCACGCAATTGGAAACGGCAGGCTAAGTTTATGCAACAAACCAAGGTAACCAATTCTACATCACACATCCCACAGAATCAGATCAATAGACCACCACCACTGCATAACACTCACCAAAATCATTTCTAACAATAAGTCTGAACGTCCCAATCAATATGTTAACAATCCTGCTAGCAACAAGTACGATTTCATTACCTCTTCCAGTCGAGCATGGCATGAGGTCGTCAAGGGTAATGATATTCCTGTCTCTATTCCGTTAAAATTCTATCATCCCCGTGAATTTAATTCTATGCAATGTGCTAAAATGTCCGTTGAAATTGTTCAAGATGCTAGAAAATAGTGGGATAATGCCATTGTAATCTATGTAGTATGTCCTAAGCCATATTATCCATATTTCAAAGACTATATTAATAGAGTATGGAAGCCAGATGATGAATTTTCGATCTACTCTAAAGAAAATGGATTCTATGTTATTAAATTCAACAAAAAACAAGACTGTGATAAAATTCTGGAAGGAGGACCCTATTATTACAATAAAAAGCTGATAATGATGAAGAGATGGTCGCTTGGTATGCAGCTCAATAAAGAACTACTTCATTCCATCCCGATTTGGATTCGCTTTCCTAATCTACCTCTTGATTGTTGGATGAAAGAGGGAATTAGTCGTATTGCCTCAGTGCTAGAATCCCCTATCAGATTGAATAAATTTACTAAAGGTATCATAAAAATTTCCTATGCTAGAGTGTTAATAGAAGTTAATAACTCCTTCAAGTTTCCAAACAAAATTCCCTTTATAACTGAGAAGGATGAAATTATTTGGCAAGAAGTTATTTATGAATGGAAGCCTAGTATTTGCCCGAATTGTTCTAGTTTTGGCTATGCTGAAACTCATTGTCAATTCACTAAAGTCTGGTTGCCCAAAGAAAACAATCAAAACCTAGCGACATCCAGTTCAGATATGATTACAGACTCTAACATGGTTAATTGTCAGGAAAGCAATCCTAGAAATTTAGATATTCCACTAAATCCCGACACTCCAGTTCTGGGTAACAGTAATATCATTAATGCAAATGAGGACAATAATAAAAATACAGAAGTATGTATTACAAATACAGTCCACAATGTCCAGTCGAATGTTTTAAACTCGACTATTAATACAAATTCGAATCAAACAGTCACAGATAAAGTTTTGGTTAATGATTTACAGTCTTCAAATAATAATACAAAGGAAGTTAGTTCTGCTGTAGTCGAAATGACTGATGCTCCTTCGGACTCATCCTTGATCCCTGAAAGTGAAGGCTAGAATTCTGAATCTCCATTAAATTCCAGAACAAGAGCAAGTCCTAAAACAAGGTCTGAGGAAATTCAATTCGAGCCTCTGCTAGCTCCGATGTTATTGAAAGTCCTGCCTGGATTAACTTAGTCACTCGGTTAAAAGGAAAAAAACAAAAAAAACAAAAAAGCAAAGATACCAGGGGCAGCTACTTCCCTTGAAGGCAGTAGCAACCCTGAAAGTATTAACTAGATGCAGTTCCTTTTTTTGGAACATAAGGGGATTGAATGCCCCTGCCAAACAGTTAGAAATTCTGCAATGTTTGAATAGTAATAGGTTCTCATTTATCAGCATTCTAGAAAATAAATTGTCTACAGATTATATTGACAGATTTATGTCCAAAACTTCAAATAATTGGAAATTCTCTAATAATATATCTAATGATCAAAAAAGTCGTATATTAATTATATGGGATTCGATGCATTGGTCGAATGTCATTTCTCACACTAATGACCAATATATTACCTACATTCTTCATAATGCAAGTGGCATAAGTGTTATGTGCACGACGGTGTATGCATTCAATGAAGAGGTGATGCGAAAATACTTATGGGAATACATTTCAGATCAATCCAAGTGTGTTAACCTACCATGGATCGTGGCGAGCGACTTCAATGCTATTCTATCCCCTACTGATAGAATTAATAATGGTTGCTTCAGCTCGATGGGTGAACAAGGATTTATAGACTGCATATCTATTTCTAAACTGATCGAACTAGAGTTTACAGGTAATTTCTTTACATGGAGAGGTGGTCTCGGGTTTTCTATTCATAGCAAGATAGATCGGGTTTTTGTTAACAATTTATGGTTAGACAAATTCAATCACTTTGGGATAAATTTTGGAAACCACTCTCTGATTGACCATACTCCTATTTCGATTAATCTTTTATTAAAGTATAAATGAAGTTTAGATTACCTTTCAAGTATAATAACTCTTGGCATCTTCAAACGGGCTACCATTCCTCTATTCATGAAGCTTTAATGCAAGAGTATTCAGGTAATCCACTCCATATGCTGCTATGCAAGATAAAAACTGTTAAGATTGCACTGAAAAAATGGACAAATACTATAAGCAACATATATAATGTTGTGGATAAGTTAAAGGATGAGACAAATGAAGTGTATAATCTACTAGTGCGTAATCCTTCTAATGACAGCCTTTTGGATCAGTATACTGCTAAATATGAGCAAATACAATCTATGATGAGAATAATAGCAGTAGAAAATGAACAAAGAATGAAAATCAACTGGCTTACTAAAGGGGATAAACCAATAAAAAAAAATTTCAACAAAATAAATTCTCTCAAACCTAAACGAAGGAGTTGTTTCATTTTAAATGATAATGGTTCTTGGTCATCAGCATTAGAAAAAAATGCACAAGTAGCTATTAATTATTTTTATGATCTTTTTTCATCATCTCAAGCCTCAAACCAATTTCCAGGCATAACATGCAAGAAAATCCTATCTGGAAATGCTAGAAACAATCTGTCTAAACCATTTCAGATAGAGGAGATTAAAACAGCTGTTTTCCAGATTAATGATAATAGCTCTCTTGGACCAGATGGTATCAATTCCAAAATTTATAAAGTCCATTGGGAACAAATTAAATTTGATATTTGGAATGTAATGAATAGTATTCTCCAATCCGAAAAAATTATTACAGATATCAATCATACTTTTATCTGCCTTATCCCCAAAAAAACTGATGCAATTGATATGACAGATTTTAGACCGATTTCTTTATGCAATGTCTCGTATAAAATATTAGCCAACCTTTTGTGTAATAGAATGAAAGATTATATGAATGATCTTATATCATATAACAGAATGCTTTCATTCCTGGTAGAGTTATTTCAGGGAACTCCCTGCTGGCATATGAAATGATAAGAGGATTCAATAAGAAAAATTCTAACAATATATGCCTGAAAATTGATCTACATAAAGCTTATGACAAAGTCAGTAGGGAATTTATTCATCATATGCTGATTTGTATGGGCTTTCCAGTGTTATTTACTGATCTCATATACGAATGCATTTCTACTCCTTCATTTTCGGTTTTAATTGATGGATCTCCCTATGGATTTATTAACAGCTCGAGAGGACTAAGACAAGGGGACCCCCTTTTGCCAAATTTATTTTCTATTGTCATGGAATTTCTTATAATAAACATTAATGTGGAATACTTGAAAGGTAATTTTATTCCCATATTTAATACTGAACCAGTGATCACACACTTACTATATGTAGATGATATTCTTATTTTGGCAAAAGCAACAACGAAGAATGCTGAAAGCATTAAACTCATTTTTACAAGAACTAAAAGCTGTCACTGGCCTGGAATTTAATGCAAATAAATCCATGCTGTTTTTTAGTAAAGGTGCTACTAACAAACTCCAAATTACAGATTTTCTTAATTTCAATATTGGAAATCTACCAAATGTATTTAGGCATCCCTTTATCCAACAACATTCTAAAAGCTAGGGATTTTGGCTGTTTAATTGATAAAATTAATAAGAAGTTCAGTCACTGGCATAGTAAGTTTCTTAACATTAGTGGCAGAGCTGAACTTATTAAAACATCTATCTTTCCCATGATTCAATTCTGGCCACAAATCACACAATTTCATGTGTCAATCATTCAGAGAATCAATTAATTATGTGCTAATTTTTTATGGAAATCCAAAGCTCACAAAATGTGTTAGGATGATGTGTGCAAAACAAAAGGCAAGGGTGGATTTGGAATTAGATGAATTGATGAAATTGCCAAAGCAGTGGCAACAAAACTGTTATGGACATATATTCGAGGGGAGTCTCTCTGGGTTAAATGGATGCACAACAAGTATTGTAGCAATGTTAATTTTTGGACTACTATTATAGATAACAATAGCTCACATACTTGGAAATCTATATTACAAGCCAGACAATGATGTAAAGGTCTTATTGACAGGAAAATAGTTAATGGTGATAACACCAACATCTGGTTTGACCCATGGATTAATGGTACCTCATTGATAGATAGATTTGGATGGAACACAATGTCAATGGCCGGTGGTTGTAATAAAAAAGTTTCTAGTTTAATTTCTGGAATTCAGTGGAAAAACCATATGCAGTATGTTCCTACACAAATGCGTCAATCTATTCAGAACTTATCTATTCACACGCAAATGCAACATGACTTCTGGTACTGGATTCCAAAATGCAATGGATTATTCACTTTGAAATCAGGGGATTATACAAGATGCAAGCAAGCTGTTTTAAACAGGACAAAGATAATATGGGACAAAGGTTGTGCCCCAAAGTTGTCAGTTTGTGCTCTTATGGCTAAACTTGACAAATTAAATACGAAAAAGCAAGTCAGTACATGGAACACCAGTGTAGATCAAACATGTGTGCTATGTTCAAATCATGTTAAAGATAGGAACACCAGTGTAGATCAAACATGCGTGCTATGTTCAAATCATGTTAAAGATAAGGATCACCTTTTCTTTAATTGCAATTACTCAAGGAATTTACTGGATGAGGCTATAAAAATTTTATGGATTAACCTCGGAATAACTACGATATCACGCAAATTTTGGAAGATTTTAGCCAAAAATAGAAAAGCAATTCACTTTACAACCAGATCACTAACATTACTTTTACTACTCTTATATGGAATATCTGGTGTGAATGTAATAATCGTGTTTTCAAAGGCATTGAAATGCCGAATAAAGTGAGAATTAATCTTTTACTTCAAGACTGTAAGCTTCTTATACAGAACAGATTAAAGTCTCAAAATTTAGATCAAGAGATAAAACTTACCTTGGTAGACTTCCAAATTGCGACAGACCCAAGAGCCACTCATCAGCCTCCTTGACCTTTGAGCTACTTCCCATCGCAATCTAGTTTGGTTGCTTTGATCTTACTGGTTTAACTGCTTCCGCCATTTTCAGTTTCGAAGGGTTTGCCATTACTTAGATTTAATTTTGGTAAAGTGAATATCTTCTCTCTCCTGTTGTAGACAAAACGAGGTGTTTGGTCTTTGATCCATGTGTTTTACTTTGAAGCACGTGATTGTTGTATTATTTGTTTTTTTTTGTTTGCTAACTGAACTAAAATGATCATGCGAATGGTTTTGAGTGTAATTCCCCTTTGTTTACTCCTCCATCTATTTGATGTTTTGTTTCAGGCTCAGACTAGTTGTATTGTTAATATATAGAAATGATATGTACACTTTTTCTAGGCAAGACATCCATCTAGGTTAGGAGGATTGCAAGATTTAAATGAGGCATATCATGGAATTATATGTGTTATATATTGTTTATAAAGTATCTTTGTCAAACAAAAACATTGCCGTATTTGATCGCCGAGGATTAATAACTATGGATGACTGCAGCATTCGTAGCCGTTAGTTTTGGGCCTCCAAGTAGGGGGATGTTACACTTTCTAATAAATAGAAATTTGAAAAGATGTTAAAGCTTGTTAATATGATTTAATATTAGAATTGAAGAATTCTATAAATGATTGAAATATATTACGATTTGATTAGAGAATATTGTCGTAGAGTTAGTACATGTATTTAAGTAAAGGCCAAAAAAAAATTTGATCGATTTTAAGTTGGTTTAAAGGGGATCGGAGATTTTAATTGGTAAGTGGGAGTTTATTTGTTTTATAATAATGAACTCTAGACTTAAGATGAATAATGTGAATTTTGAGGAAATAAGATCCCTGTGGATAAATTAAGAAACTTGGAGGTGTTTAAAAATGATTTTTGGGAATTTTATTAGATAGGATTTTATCATAGAAAATAAATATAAATTTTAATAGATAAGATTTTTATATATCAAAGAAAATAAATAATTATCCATAAGCCTTAAAATTATGCAATAGGTTTTTTGTAAGCAATTAAAGGAATCAATCCAAGGTTTAATAAAGCGGCTTTGGAAAATATACAATGTAGAGCATAGGAAATAGTTCTAAATGAAAAGAATGGAAAGTGTTGAATTATAGAAGTAAAATAAATATTAAAAGGATTTTCATTTTATTTTGGATGGGCCTAATTGAATCCCACATCCACTTTAGAGTAAATAAGAGAAGGCTTCCTTCTCAATTTCTAAAAACTGCACATATCAAACTTTAGGAAATAAAAAACAGTAGCTAGGGTTTGCATCTTATCTTTCAAAGTCCAACCAAATTTTCCATTTTAAATTTCAAAGAAAACTATGAAAACTAAGAGAAAATCAAGGTATGTGATTCAACCCCTTATCGATCCTCTTGATCAAAAAGATTTAAATTTTGTTGAGTTTTGAATCTCCTTGTGTTTTGTCTATAAAATCAAATTCTAGGGTTTACTTCAAGAAAAGAACAAAGTTCATTTCAGTTGTGAAATCCCTAAGGAATCATAGGAAAATAAGGTGAGTAGCCCTCACAAATCTAGTCTTTATTCTTACGCATGTGTTGTTTGAATGGTTGGTAATTTATTGGATAATTGTTGATGGTTTGATGCCTATTGATTATGATCTATAAGTTCAATCTGCTGTTGCACTAGATTCTGATTACTGTAATCACCAGACGTTATCTCTTCTTATGGGTGTTGATATATACTATAGTTGAATATGCATGCAATTTAATTGATGACCTGTAGATGCAAGTTTAGGACGTCGGAAGGTGGAATTATGAATGATCGAAGCACTTCCTGGAACAATATGCTCCAGGCATCATGAATGGTCGATCGAAGCACAAGATCGGTCGACCAGACGATCGGTTAAGGTTGACCGTTGTAAGTGACGATCGACCGATCATGGCCCTAGTGCACACTCCAGGCCATGCCACTCCTCCCCACATTGCTCACTTCTCTTGCACTTTGTTTTATCATTTTACTCAGCAACTTGCATTGTTTTAAAGGCTATTTTGTGATGATTTCTTTGATTATTATTGGGTTTCTGAATTTTGTTTTGATGTTTGAATTTTCATAGAGGCCTACTGTATGGGTACATTACCAGACACATTATTTGATTGTACAGGTTTTCAAAGTGTTTTACATAGGAAATTTTTTGAAATCAAATTGTTTTTCTATATATATATATATATTTCAATATAAATGATTTTGAAAGGTAAATATATGTATAAATATTCATAATTTCAATGGTTTTGCAAAGCAGGATTATATATATGTACAAATAAACTATATTTTCCTACCATTTATTACTAGCCATTTTAAACTAAATATTTCAAAATAAATTTCAAAACAGAACTATTTTTTTATAAAAATGCACACCCCCGGTTGGATGAGAAATTGAATTGCACAGTCTAGAAAAACAAGGGGTATGGAACACTTGCGTTTACTTGATTGTTTCACCCTCCGTAATATTGTTTTCCACCTGGATCGCACACGTCGATTCTACTCTCGTAGAAAAAAATTATTATCACCCAACTCGACGGGTCTATACTCGACCAAGACAATATTCATGGTTGGTTACTCCTAACCAGCCTTATTCTCCTTATTAACAGATAGTATTACCCAGTACTATCCTTCATTAGTGTAGGTATAGAGGTGGGGCATCACAACTTGGTATCAAAGCTGAGTTCAAAACAATATATAATATTTAGGACACAAATCTTAGCCTAGACAGACTTAGAGACCCGTTCCTTGGGGAGTTTTGTTTAGAGATTTAGTATTATTAATATAGATTGTGTAACATTAGACCTTAAAAGACTTAGGAATGAATTATTAATACAGATGAACTGCTTTCCACTTAGCTCATTAGCTAGTTTGTCTTCTTATATGTATGATTGATTTGTTGTTGGATGAAAGGTCGCTTAATTTTTTTTAATAGTACCAATTTAAATTTAAATTTGAGTAAGAATAAACACTTAAGAGTTAGTAACTTACTTGATACTAATAATTAGACCTTGTAGTTTTCTTCATATTAATAATCACTATAGGGGATACACACACACACATAATTAACCCAAATGGTAATTAAGTTAAAATTTGATGTTTGATTATTAATGAATTATTATAAATGAATCATTGGTTGTTTATAAACACCAAGGTTAATTTAGAAGTATTTTAGTTAAAAGCAATCATCTAATTGAATTAAAATTTCACTAGATAAAGAACATTCTATATGGGATATTTAATTATGATTAGTAAAAGCATGCTAATATTTGTAAAGGAAAGATTGAAAAGATATATGTATATTATATATATATATGTATGTAAAATAAAAAATAAAAATTTCTATATATATATATATATCTGTGTGTGCATGTGCGTGTGCGCTAAATTGCCCGTCGATTGCTTTAAGAATTTTGGTCGAGACATCTGGCCAACGTTGTCAATAAGGATTCCTAAACATTTGAATGAGACAATGGGACATGCTGTTATGAGTAATAAAACAATGTTTTGAATTATAATATCTGAAACGTATAAGTAATGAATTAAAGAGGAAATATATTTTTTAAGTAGGTGTTACTTTTAAATGAAATAATGTTTTGGAAACATATGTGTTTACAAATACAAAGTTTTGAGAAAAAAATACCTTGAGGATGAGAAAAAGAAGAATAATAATAATAACAAACATACGAAAGTAGTTATATATCTATATATATTTATATGCTCATGTAAAGATTATAAGAAAAAATATGTGTTAAGATGGAATAATACTAGATGAAAAGTTATTTTAGAATGTAAATGTGGAAAATGTATATATAAGAATAGTCGTATATGAAATTAGACATTTTAAATTTGAGGGTTAAAAAGTATTATTAATAAAGACCATAATGATATACTATATGTATCAATAATAAGTGCAGCTACGAAATATTAGCGATTATGGAGATCGGTGGTGAGGTGATATTGATTTCACAATCAACATCATAGCCCATTCAACATGACTATTCGCTACAGATGAACGGCAAAGCAACATCGTCATATTGTTTGGATATATGAATTTTTATAGAAACATTTATAAGATTTGTACTAAAATGAATTTGATATAATACTTTTGATTGGTTATGCCTGCTTTGTTATGATCTAAGTAAACGATAAAGCATAAATCCTTATGAGTTTTAAATTAAAGGAAGCAGTATTAAAACATGATCCCTTTTCTTAATTATTTTAAGACAATGAACTTTAGATAATTTATCTTGTGAATAAAAGCGACATATGAAAACATGGATTTATAAACACAACTCCATTTTAGGAGATTAGCATATTTCAATTTTGGAATTTTAGAAGTAGAACTTAATTCAAAGAGGTGTAGATGTTAAATAAAGAGAAGTCGATCATGTTTTCCCTATTTGATTGTAAGGTAAACACCCCTCCCCCCAAATTAAAAATAAATATTTTGAGATTAGAACTATTTGAATTATAAAAGGTTAAAATATTTATGGAGAGGTCTTCCCTTCATTTCACCTCCTTGTTATAAATCAAGATACTAAAGGGAATTAAATATCGTGAACCCCTTAAAATGTTAACATTTTAAATTGTAAAAGATATTGGTGGTATAAACGGATGTAAAGTATTTGCGTAAACAAATTTTGGAAAGATTATAAATTAAGGAAATGTTGAAGCAAAGGTAGTTATGTAATTTGATGATCTGGGAAATAAACCGTGTTAACAAAATTAATTTTAATAATGAATAAGTTTTGGAAAGTAGAAGTATTATTTGTAAATATTAGGTTCTAGACCTGTTAATAAGAAAGGAATTTATCCAACATAAATTAAAAAGCATTTTGGAAATTCGTAGAAAAATAGAAGTTATTATAATGAACCTTGTGAATAAAATAATATGGGAATAATTTATTTAACATTATAATTACCTTTTATTAAAAAGTGTAAGTATATCGTTTAACGATTCGAAGAAAAGTTTTGCCCGATGAAGAAAGATACATGATGTGAATGTGAATAAGTATATCATGGGAATATAACCAAGAGTATTAGAATTTTTACCCAATACAAAATTAGTTGGAAAGCAAGTTTTATGAAGAATGGAAAACTTAAAAAAGAGATATTCTTGAAACTTTGGTGAAAGTGAAAATTATAATAAATCTATTCTATTATATAAGAAAGAGAATATAGAACTCTTAGTATTCTTATCTCTCATTCACTCTCAGACTGAATAGTGCATTCTCCTTGATTTTTGGTACAATTTTCCCTTTAAGACCTTCTAAAAATTTTCAATCTTCCGCAAAACTACCATCATCAACATGGCAATTAATGTTATCATTATTCCTTTTGATAAAATACTCTTATGTACGTTTATTTCTTTTGATAAACTCATAATCATTATTTCTTTGTAATCTAACGGAGATTTCTTCCTCTTCTCCATGTTACCATTACAAATTTTCCATTCGTCATTTGTTTCCTATCATTTTTTTAACAGTCCTCCCAACTAATTTTTTTTCATTATGTTATCTCTTTCCATATATCAGTTTCTATTATACTAGTGTGAACCCGTGCTTTGCACATGGGAGTTGGAAAAATATAGTTGTAAAAAAAATAACGGTGAAATACAAAGGCATATACTAAAGTAGTTAAACAACCATGGGTCCTATAAAAAAGGATTAACGGTGTAACAACCCGGAAATTTTAATAGTTTTTATAACGTAATTAACTGAAATTTTGCTTAAAATTATTTAATTGAATTTGAAAATGAAAATTTGATATTTGGAATACGTCTATTTTAACATAGCAAATGGTAAATTTTCATCAAATAATATGGAAGTTTATTTTATTGTATAATTCTATTCCAATTCCAATTTAGTTAAAATTGATGATAATAAAATGTTTTCCAAACCTGAATATTTTTATATAATAAATTTGTAAATCATCTTCTGAGTGAGACGTCACATTTCGTTTCTCCAAATTTTGACTGCTATTCCTCCGTTTACCTTAATTCTGGCATTTTAGCAGCATTTTGGTACCAGATACCAACTTTTGATAGAATGGTCGTATCGCAGATATCTATGTGCCATTCTATCCGCCTCGTCGTACTGATCTTTGTAGTATATTTATTTTTGTCTTTTGAGGTCTGGTATGCAACGGAAACGAAAAGAACAGGGTCGTACCGGGATCGAAAATTGTGCCCTTTTGATTTTTCCTTGCTTTCAAGATGTGGACCGCACAGCCCAAGCAATTAATGAATTGCTTTAATAACTTTTCAGCTCAATCAATCGCGTGACCATCACTCTTCTCTCTGTTAAATTTATTATTCGTCATTCCGTTCATTTCAAGGTCTCTTTATTTATTCACTGTTCATTTTTTTATAAAGGTGTATACTTTGCTTAAAAATTCCGCCTGTAGCCATTCTTTCGTTCTCTAGTCTTCCTCTTCCTTTTATTTTGCTTTGGCCTGTGACTTTGCTTGTTCCTCCTCCACTTTCATTTTTTTTGAACAGTCACCTTTCTTCTCCTCTCCGCTCGGCCTCAACAACTCTGCAACCTCCGCTCACTAGCGCCCACGCCAACCGAGCACCATTTCCTCCTCCCCCTCAGCAGCAGCATGCGTCTCCACCCTAAACTCGCGCTCTTCCTTCCACGATCCAAAGCCTGTCTCGTCCTAGACCAAGTATCAGACTCCGGCCTCACGGTCGTGCGACTCGTCACCTCAAGCTCCACCGCCTAATGTCGGTGCAACATCTTCATCAACAGCTCTTTCTTTTGCAATTTGTAAGTAATATATATATATATAATAGTTTATTTAATATTCTAAATATTTATATATATCACAGTTTTATTTTAATATATGTTTGTACAACTGCGGTAAATATTCCAAGTATAGTACAAATGGTTGTGCGTGAGTTATATGCATTTATATACAGTTATAGTTAGTTTATATAAATTATATAGATGTAAAAATATGTATATACGAGTTGTGTATATATGCTGTAAGTAGTTATATATATATATATATATATATATATATATATATATATATATATATCTCATTTGTTATTCTTTAGTATGTATTTATGTAGATGTTGTTTATATAAATTTTATATAATTTGTTAGTTTACAGTTAGTTTTATATGATGCTGCATTATATATATCAGCTATAATTGAGATAAAGTAAAGTATTATATATATGAATGTTTACAGTATGTTTTTTTGGTATGAAATTTCAAGTATAAACTATAATTCCATTAGCATAGTTGCTTTTGTTTTTTGAATATAAATTGGTGTTCTACCTTTTTAAAATCTATGTGTTTTAGACTAAGGGTGGGTTTTGTAATATATTATATATATACAGATTTATGTTATATAAGTTGTTGGTAAGTTGTCGATAAGTTGTTGAGTTATGTGTACTGTATATATTTGTTTTAATATAACAGTTATATATATTTATACATGAGTTGGATATGACCTGTTTTGTAGTATATATGAGTTTATATAAGCTTATTATATATACACAATCTGTTGGAATTTTAAAAATATATTGGTTTTAGGGAAATAATAATATAATAAGTAATAATATAAGTATTATATATATAATTATATAGTAGCTGTACTACTTTTATTATATATTGAATATGGAAATTTTAGGTATATGTTTTCTTCATTTTAAAATTTTGGGTTGAGAAAGTATATGCTTTGACTTAAATTTAAAATGTAATATGTCATTTTTAAATATGTATTTAAATTTGAAAATTTATTTTAAGGAAATTAATAATAATAATAATGTATATATTTTGTTCAGTCTATATCAAGCTAATTTGATTTATTCCCATCGATTCTATTTATCAGCTTTGGTCGTCGAATCATGTCCATTTAGCTTTGCTTTGGAATTCGTGCTTGGATTCATAACTCGTCTCATTTCCTTATCAAATCTAGCCTCGAAAGGTGAGCAATCACTCACGATTAACGTTCTTATATTTATTAAATTTGATTTCAATTGAAACGATAATTGAAATATGCTACTAAATTGAACTGTTAATTATTTATTTGTTATATATGATATGTTATTACCTGTTATTGTTCACCTGTGGGATATGACACCATATCCTATTGTTTATATTTTATTTAATTTGTTATTGATGATATATCTCTGTTGTTGATATGTTATATTATTATCATAATTGTTCTCACTTTGCAAGTTCCCTGTTAGTATAGATTTCCCTATGGGTTGAAATGATACATACCCAAACGATATTGTAGAATAGGAGAAAATGGTTATGGGTTGAAATGATAAACCCAAGCGATTTTTATTGAATTGAATTTGGGATTGTGGGTGCACCTTTGATTTGGGAGTGTGTCACGAGGTGGGCGGTAGTAGCTGTTATGCGTTACCACCAGTCCGGAAGTGCAAATGGTATATCTACCCTGGCATTGCCTCGAGTGCCTTGTCGCATGCCCTACCGTTCCTTCTACGAGTTTGTTTTGTACCATACCTATGTGGTGTCCTCTGTGTAAACCTCCAGTTTACGAAGGAGCATACGACATTGTATAGACTACAGGAATATATAAAATGTGTTAAGGGGGATATGGGTAACGCCTTAACGCTATTTTGATACTTTTACTTTACTATAGACATATTAAAATAGCGTATATTACTACATAGTAGATAGTTCCACGGATCCTTAGAGGATGGTTATCCCAAACATCCTTTAAGTTGCTTGTGTTTCTGTTGATATTTCACTTGAGTTGGATTTATTGATATAAGAATGTTAATCCCGACTCGAGTGTTTTGTGTTTTGCTTTACGCTCGGGTCAGACTGAGTATCACATCATTTCAGACTCACCTTTGGAGTTAGAGCTTCACTTGGAGATCCATCTGTATCTATTCAGCTTTCAGCTATCCAGTTGTTTTGTTCATACCTGTCATCTGTTTGTATTCGAGACTATATTGTATTTGAGATATTCTGTTGTATTTTATTTCAAACTCTGATGTTTATATAGTAGCTTCATGAACTACTATTTATCTATTCCGGTGCTTATTTTTATATTACGCTGTGTCTGTGATTCCGTGATTTATTTATTTACTATATATGCTGAGTTTTGCCAAATATAAATTAACAATCTGATATTTTGAGCAATTCAAGTCCGACATGAGCGGATGCGAATGGCTCGAAATACCAGGTCGTTATAAACAGTGTATAAGAAAATAATGCTTCCATTAGATAATCTATAGTTCTTTAAGTAGAATCCTATTATAATCCAACATAGGATACGTATTATATAATAGGTTGTGTAAACCTCTTTTATTAAATGCTTTTATGACATAGACAGAACAATCAGTATATGATACTATTGATATATATGATAAGTGTTGAGAAAAAATGGAGAAAACCACCCAGAAAAATAAAACAGTATCACAATAATTAATTGGCAAATCATAATTAAAGCAATGTGTCTTCTCAAACAATTCGGTTGGAAAACACTTGTGCACCGTACATAAGTAACAGAGACTGCCAAAATATTAATAGATCAAAAAGTAACAATGAAGGTGGACTTTAACAGCCAAAATATGATTTATTTTTTGCTATTATTACAACAGAACCAAAAAATCAGATACTAATAATTCTGTTTTTAGGAACATGTTGATGTCAAAAAGCAAGCAAGTGAGCAAAGAGAAAAAAATTTCATGTTTTTCTTTGGCCACAAATGTAAGTTGTCTATTCAGTTGGTCTCATTCATTGTTTTCCTACAATTTAATTATGTTAAAGTTAGTAATAGTGGTAGAAGTAAAGGATGCTTTAACTTAGCAAAAAGAATAATAATGTAAGTTGTTTTTTTGGATAAGAAATAAAAGCAATATGTAAAAGCAGGAATGAAATTTTATTTCTATATACCTGTAATTTAGAAAGCATAAAAAAATGAAACCTAGGTTACTGGATGGTCATGCATTGGCACGCAAAACAAACCGTACAGATTAAAAAAGTTATGGGTATAGGACATTGTTAATGAAATAAAGGACAAAATTCTTTAACTTGGACCTGAATTTAATTTTATGGTTGTCTGAAAGTAGCAATTGCCAATGTGAACATAAATTAAGCATGTAAGATAAGGGCATACATGAACCGTTACATGTGAAAATATGTATAATCATGGAAGAAAAAGGCATACTCGCCTAAGAAGTTTCTTAGAGATTCATTGTTTGATAAGTCAATTTGCTAATTCATTTCTAAATGTGTTGATATAGATAAACTGAAATAATGTGCCAAATAGCTTTATTCCAGACCTAGTGATAACTTACGGGATATTTGTATTTTCTACATGTAATTACCTTAAAATTCAACTTTTTACCTATTTGTAATGGCCTCGAGAGGACGGTAGTTGACAGGGTCAGATTTATACCTAAAACAATACAGATATTCAGAAATAGTTTGTTCTTAATGCGAAGAAATTAAGATAAAAATAAAAAATGTGTACTCTTCCGAAAAAAATGTTTTATGGGAATCTCTAAGCACAGTAAAAGAAACCTGCAGTTTCATTGGTGGGAGGAAAAAATGGTTCAACGGCTACAGAATCTTAGACTTAAGTTGTTTGAGCCGGTTGTCCTAATAATGGATCCTATACTTCATAAATGATATAAATTTTTTAAGTACCGGTTAGCCTGTAAGTTGATCTTTTTCTAACACATATTCATTAGTCAAAATTTCCTACTGCAATTCAATATTTGCATTCAAACATTAACATCAATAGACATGTTAGCAATTTCCAATCTCTGGCCTAAATATGCACTTGCATATCAACAGACAACATGACTTTTATCTTGATTCAACTTAAATATTTAGTAGGAAAAGGCACTAAAAGTTAAAAAGATTAACCTGCTTATATGATATCTATGTACCTGGTACACTTCTTTTATCTTTAATAAACCTCATAACGCTACATTTATATTTAGAATAACTTTTGCAATTATACAAAGGTTCAAATTAAATTTTAGAAAAACACAATTCAGTTTTTAACAATATAATGATTAAAAACCTTGCATTATATTCTCAAACAAACAAAGTAGTATCATTGCTAAATCGTTATGAGATAAAATATGATACTCTTTATAATTTCGTTGTCCATGTATTTCAATCCATCATTTATTGTTCATGAAAAAATGGATTATTTATTCAAGCATAAAGTTTTTCATAGCATATGTGAATCTAGAATCATTTACTGCGAAGTCTGCAAGGTTCGGGTATGAAATAAAACTAAAGCACCCAACCTACGCATGGAAAAAAGATCCAGCAATGTCACATAATTAGTGGAAGTTCAAGAATAATGAGTTTATCATAAAATTTGGTTTTTTGAAGATTGCATTGTTCTCCCCACTTAAGATATATAAGATCAAAAAGTTAACATCCTTTAGTTATATTAATAGAGCATATAATAAAGCAATAGCTACCAAAGTGTCAAAGAAGCAACGCATGGACGAAGAACAAACGATAATGTAGATGAGCGGAAAACCTAGAACTGGAATCATCATGAAGCGATGTCCAAATGCAATTTTGAAAGTTTGGCTGAAATTTTATTCAATTAATATATTTCAAATGAATCACTTTGTTTTCTACTTGAGTGCCAGGTTCTTGTCCAATCGTCTACATATTTCAGTTATCCATGATATGTTCTTTTTATTTGTCTCTTTTTATTTGGTTAGATTTTTTATGTTTCTCTTTCCCCCACCTGATTTTCAAACCGATGTTAGAGTTTATAGGGAATTAGAGTAGATGATGTATGTAATATTTTTTTGTTTTGTTATATTATTACTAATTCCAGTTTACTGAACCAATCTTATTTCACCTTTTAAGGAAGGGTCTTGGACCTTGATTGAATATAGGTGCCAACCTTTACAGGTAAAGTAGTAGAGATTTACTTGAGTTTATGAAGACAATTCTCTCTCGTTTATACAATTATGCTGAGTACGATCATTAAAAAGAGATGAATCTAAGAAGGGTTGACTAATAGGAGGTTGGTTGATAGGGTCATAAAGAAAGGATATGCCTTTAAATGCAATATTTACATACATATTAAATATTATTTATAATTTGAAATTTTAACTTAAGAAACATGCAAACTCAAAAGATATACGAATAATGAAACTAAAAAAGTTAAGTACGAAGTAATAAATAAATATTTCTTCATGTTATAAATAAATATTTATAATTAATTAATATTGTCTATCTATCTCTTAATTTAAATTAAAGATAAATTACACATCTTGTTTCAATTAATTAAACAAATATATGTGTAATAATATGAAAAATAAATAATTAAATCCGAAAGTGGAAGTTGAACCGAAATTCCTGAAATTTAAGAATTGGATCGAAATTACTAAATTTAAGAAATGATTGAAATTGAGATCTCGAACCTTGATTTGTATAGAAACACATTTTTACCATTATCTCATTATTTGATCTTGGATGGTAAATATTTTACTTCCATCTTTTTTCCAAATTTTTGGGTAAAATATCGTAGGTTCGCTAGTTATCATAATGTTTCAAATATATAAACAAAGCTAACATGAAAGAGAAATAAGATAACATAAACAAAGATTTGCTTTTACTCATGATTTTTTAACAAATAACACATAGTAAATAAAGAGGATAAATTTGATAATCTTGACACATTCATTCGAATGTGTATTTAAACGCATTTTACTCACTATCTCATTTTACAATTATGAACAGTACAATATTTTATTTTTGTCGTTTTTCCAAATGTTAGCATAAAATTTGAGAATCGTCAATTATCATAATATCTGGAATATAGAAACAATTTTGGCGTGGAACATAAATAAGGTAAATAGAGTAAAGATTACTTGTACTCTTGATTGTTTATCAAGTAAATAAGGGGAAAAGTTAAATAAAAAAGAAATCTGTGTATAAGGGAAAAGATACCAAAAATAAGGCTCAGATTAAAGCAACAATCAGTGGTTGATTCAATTTGGAATTATTTGCAATTGCATTTTAGGTAGGGCTTCCAATGGATACCCAAAAAATCTAAAATCCGGTAGCATCTGAAAAGCGGATAAATACGCGATATCCGAAAAAGCGGATGCGGATATGAAGAAATCTGCATCTGAAAATTATTTATCCGATTTTTTGCATGAATGTAGTTCAAATTATATGTATTTTAGTAAAATGAAAGATATTTATTTATTATTTTATTAAGTTAAAAGTTCAAATTATATGCACTTAATGCATATTAACTGCTCAAAACTATTTATTATCACCATATTTGTTTACTTTTAACACTTTAATAATCAATCGGATTGAAAAAGTTTATTAAACTAAAATTTTCCATTTATGTTTTTGATTTATCGATCGTTAACGAATATGATAAATATCTAATATCCATCTGTATCAGCGGATGCGAATATCTGATATCCGAAAACGATTACGGGTTCGGATACAGATATGACACTATCTGTATCTAAAAGCATCCATCGACAGCTCTAAGGTTAGGATAAATAAGTTTCTACAAAATAGATTTACAAAAATGGTAATGGATAGGAAAAAATTAGAAGATTGGGTAGCAAAAATTACCTTTTATGTAAATGAAGTTCAGATTATGGGTGGAAAAAGATAAACAGAAAATGGGCTTCTCACATATATACAGGATATAGGGATTATTGAAGGAAAATGAACTGGTTGAAATTCAGCATAATTAGTTGAACCTGTAATGAATAGGAAATATTCATTGATAATAGTGATCATGAAATAGATATTTACTGCATCAGGAAAAATCCAATACATACTTGCAAGCAACAAAAAAAGGTAAACAGATACCAGGCCTGTAGAATTTTAACACTGGACAAAAGTGAATATTATATATAATTTCAACAATGATGGAAACATTTTTAAAAAATAAATCATTTAGTTCAAAATAAAAATAAGTAATCTACAGAAAAAGAAAATCAATAATAAATTAAAATTTCAAAAATGAATAAAGTAAATGTACTAAACAGACAGCCATTCTGTCTTTTTCAGTTTTATACCAGAACAACAAATATTATGTATAATTTGAAATGGTCTAAACTTTAATGCATTTAGAGGGAGCATAAAATTGCTAATCAATTTAAAGAAACAAAGAAGATGTTCAAAATTATTAAAATATTTCTTCACCGTAAAGAGTATGAAAAAGATATAGAAGGAGAAATAAGACAATGAAATATATAGTATGTTGTAACAGCAATAAACCGATAACAAACAAAATTAGTTTTAGATTTGATTGAGAAGATAATTTGCATATATTTTAAAATTATGAGCACAAAGTATTTGCAAAATTGCAGTGCAAATTTGCCTAAAAATAATTTAAAGAAATACATTGTTATAAAAATTGATTCTCAGGTTGGATCTCTACAATATTTCCAAAAGCACCCATGAAACCGTGAATCTCTATAAATAAGTATGGATTATATAACTTCAACTATGGTGATTTGGTAAAGATTTGTATGTTTGTAGAAAATATCAAATAATAGTCAAACATTCTGATCAAAAGAGGAGAAAGAGTATGACTTGTTAGTATAAAAATAGAAATAAAATCATTTTACCTATTATTAACTAATGGTTAGTGTCAATATAAGATCCGGTAAAAAACCAAGTTATCCAATAAATTTCCAATTTCATTTCAGTTTTCCACTACTTGAATTATCATACAACTATACATATATATTCTGTATATTATTTCATTTAAATTACATGAATAGTTACAATGCTATAATAGAATACCATGTACAGTTAACGCTTGTTAACCGGTTATTTGACCCGGTAACGAGAGGCACGACACAGAGTTCCCATTCGGCATGCAAAGCCATCGTTCGGCACATAGCCTCGATCGGTACAGAACCTCGTCCGGCACCAAGAGTCTCGCTCGGCGTAGAGCCTCGACCGGCATGGAACCTCGCTCGGCATGGAACCTCGTTCGGCATGCAGGGATTCGTCTGTCTTCAGAACTTACTAGGCACAAGTCTCTCGTTCGGCATACGATTGCTGCCCGGCCTACACTCATCGCTCGTCGTCAGGATATCACACAAGTTCGAAGAAAAGGTTAACATTCAACCTTGAGTGAGGGCGTTGCTCGGCATGCCTCGCTCGGCAAACGTCGTTCAGCCACAATAGCACATAGTTCCTAGTTCGGCCAAATGTGGTTTGGCTTGTCTCGTCCGGCATGTCTCGTTCGGCTTGCATGGAATGGTGCGCAGTAGTCATCTACTATGGGCCGAGGTACCTTGTTCCTAGGCCCGTGAGGGAAGTCCAACCCATCTTCGTCTATAAATAGAGGGGCAGGGGAATGCTGAAAAATGGACCTTTTTTCGAGAACACTAGGGAGACTCTGCCAATTTCAAGACTTATTATTTTCAGTTCAAACTTGTATTCAAGTCATTAATATACGGATTGTATCTGTATTCAACTACTTGTGAAAGCAATAAAGATCAAAACTCAAAGTGGACGTAGGTAGTTACGCCGAGCCACTATAAATCTGGTGTTCTCGTTGTTGTTCTTTTGGCATTGAATTACACTATTTTTCAGTTTTAATTCATCTTCTTCATTAATCTCTCTACACAATCTTTCTCAACGAGGTTAGTGACCAATTTTGGTGCTAACAACGCTTCAGTCATACCTCATATCTTAATATGTCTTCTCCTAACACAATGCATTTTGATGTACTTGATATTGTCAGTAGCGTTTCGTTGAATTTACAATATTTTCCATAATCTAAAATAATATTTACACCTTAATATTTACATAAGATAGAAGTTTGTTCTTTTTTATTATTAAAATAATTCCATTTAAACTATTAACAGATTAATGGAAAAATGGGACTTTAGATAACACGAACCCTAGCCGCAGCGCAGTGCCTCTGGATAGTGAATTCAAAACTCAACTTAATAAAGGAACATTCTATCCACTTTCCTTACATCCCATGATCGACCAGAGCATAGAGGATCCAGCGGCAGCTTTTGAATGGCAACAAGGGAACGTACAAGCAACCGCTACTCAAACGATACTCCCAAAGGTTGGGCAACATAGATGATAAGACTTTAGGCAAGCGCCAAGATGACTCCATGCACAATTCTTCGCTGACTCAGCACTTCGAATTTAGTGACTCCAAGCAAACCAATGTTTGACTCTAAGAAATTTGTTCCAAGTGCTAATAAGGATATCATACTGATCGCTCTCGAGGGGAGTCAACCTCCAGATATATTTTAGCATCTAGTTAGCTGGAGAGCCTCCTATGACCGTGGATCATTCCTTTTACAAAATGAATTGGAACCAAAATAAGGAGGAGTGGAGTAGACTAGGAAAAAATAGCAATGCAGGCCCATCGGCTAAGGACACTAATTCCAGTAGAAAAATAAGATCACAAAATTCGACTCACATGCTCTCTGAAAGATTCGATCGATAGCCTCTACTTGGAGACTCGTGACTCAGAATGGTACTGAAAACCAACCTCAGGAGAGTCCACTGAAGTCCAGAGAAAATCAGGGGAATGTTGTATATTCCAAGATGCACACTGATCCTAACACTGACGATTATAAACACCTCTGAGGTGTGATCGAAAAGCTAATTTGGAAAGGAAAGCTTCAATAGTATATGCAAGCCTTGCAGAATGGCAAGCCAAGAACTTTGGATCCCCATCAATAAAGAACTCTAATTAATAATTAAACCGTTGGTAGTCGACATCCCGCTAGAAGGGGCTAGGGGCAGAGTTGAAAAGCACACAATGCTGCTCCATTTATCAACGAGATTTATACCAATCTTCTTCGGATTATTTCTATTTCAATTTCAATTGTGCTTTAAATTATGACCGACTTAAACTAAACTTCTTCCAAAACGATGCAGGTGACCAAGTACTCAGAGTTGGCCGCCAACCAATCCATGCAAACCTTAATCGAATTTGTGGAGTTTCATCAAGATGAGTGTAACGATCTGGATTTTCGACGCTCGAAAGTCGACATTAATATGTCCACTGTATCAAATGCCGCGCAATCGAATGCCGGAAAACTGAACCATTAGGGTTAAAAAGAAGAGGTAGAAGAAGACAGAAGAAAAAGAAAGAAGAAGCAACAGAAACAATATCAGAATCTCACATTCGCAGCGGAACAACATATAATAGATAAATGAATAATCCTTAAATCAAGAACTATATCATTTTATACATTACATCATTAGAGTTTACAACAACAATACATCAATGGACAGTTATACAAACTTGTCCACATACAGAATACACAGCGAAATAAATAATATCATATACAAGCGATACGCCTCGCCATCTAGCTCGCCACTGAGCTCCAAAGCGTCTCCTAAATCCAAAATGACCTGATAACCTGACTCTAGGCTGCTCGTGTGGAAAATGATGGGCACCCAGAGTTTAGGAAGGGAACAATAAACTCCAGGTCAGTCATGGTGACTGGTGTGAGAACTAAGAACAGTTATTTTCACAAATAAAATAAAGCATATTCAAAATGCTTTTGGAAAATGAAACTACCATAAGTCCTCCCACCACACACACAATGCAAACGCAGAATTGAAGGAGATTTCTTCTTATGGTAGTCAAAAATGCTTACTACGCAAAATCATTCGATATTATTATCATTAGTGCATAGTGTCGAAACCATTTCGAAAGTATAATATTAATCTTAGCCAGCATACAACATTTCATCGTATGCCTACTATAGCTACCATGTTCAATAACAGGTTACCGCCACATTCCATGGCAGGTTATACAACTAAAACCGTACAGGGTTCGTATTGTTTCTTTGGATTTCCAACAAATGGTCAGGCAAAGGAACTTCCTTACACCGAAATAGAAACGCCTCTGAAAAGACGCCCCGAGAACCTAACCGGATCTCTGCAAACACAAGGCCGACGCTACCTCACGCTGTACAGCTGTAACTAGGTAACTAACACACGAGCTATGTCATCCCCCGGTCGTCACCGACCTTTATCCGAGGATCCTCAACCATAAAGCAACAACCACAAAGTATAATAAATTTGCAGCATCAAAATAGGTAAAATATCTAGGCTCCATACCATGATATCACCTTTTATCTAGAAGGAAATGACATACCCTAGGAGCGCTACCCCTAAAAACCTTTGTCGCAACATTCCTGTTTCGACCATTACCGGGTTGTGAGGCTCGACGAAGTCTCATCCACAAAGCTACGCTTTTTCACAAAGCCACGCTTTGATCAACAAATGATCAACAACACTTCGTATGCCACATTACCAAATTGGGAATGTATCACTAGTAACCATCAACTACATAACCTCTGAGCTCGTACGTCTCAGAGAAGGGTGTTAAGCTAAGAGAATAAATTCTCCGCCACCAATAGAAATGTATTTGATAGAAACCAGCTTTACATCTCAAAGTGTAACGTCAGACACACATCCATACAAGTCCGTTCCGGGATCGAACGGAACTGAAGGCACTTCCAAAGAAGACCTTACAATCCGGATAATTTCTAATCACGTCCGGACTTCCCATCACAAGAAGAGTGATATAAATCTCTATACCGGAGCAACTCTGTAACAACCCGGGATTTGCATTACCAATTAATAAATAAAAGTTAGGATTTTTATTTATTTTAATGAAGCATAAAAGGATTTGGAATAACAAAATTTATTTGAAAAAGGCTATTTTAATTAAATGGGAAATTTGGGATTTTAAAATGAGGTTAAAATGTTATTTTTGGAAAGTTAAATAATTTAGGAGAGATTTTAAAACGGTTTTGGATAAGAAAAATGAGTTTTATAAACATATATGAACACTTAGACTAATTTTTGGAAATATGTAAATAACTCTCTTCTTATTGGGTTACTAAATCCTAACCCAATAACCCACCCTAAACCTACTTCTATAAATTATCTCAAACTCTCATAAACTCATTCATTCAACCCTAATCAAAACCCTAACATTTCCTAAAGCTTTCATAACAAAAATGGCCTCTATCTTCATCTCCTTCTAGTTTTAGCTTATGCAAGTCATTCTATGCAAAGGTAATGCAAATACCCACCTCAAATTCATTTTTATATCTTTCTAATTTCTGAAATTTGATTGGTAACACATGTTTTATGTGTTTTTTTGACCTTATAGCCTCCTAATCATCTTTTGCTAACTTGGGTTGATGCTATAGTAGTCTTTGTTGCTTTTGTGAGAGGTATATTGCTAAAAACCTCTTATAATATGTGTTTAATCATCTTTTGATTTCAGTAATCATTTAGTAACACATGTTTTATTATGTAACATGTGAATCATAGCTCTTTGATCCTCTTTGCTTTCATTTTGGGTGTGCACACAAGTTGCTTCCTATATTGGTTGAGGTAATATATGCTAGCTGAAATTATAATTAGTTTATTGCTGTTAGTAAATTAGGCATATCTCATTCATCTTAAATCGGAATTAAGATTTTCTTGATGTTCTGGAAAGCTTATTCTGTAGCCTATAAATTCTGTAAATTAGGCATATAATTTGTGGTTTGAATGGTCGAAATCACGTTTGTTTGTCGCTGACCTGACAACAAACTACAGGGTTGATAAAATAAAACTCTGAAATTGATTTGGCCATAAGTTTATCGTATTTGATCCGAATTAGATAATTTTGGATGTTCCGGAAAGCTTAAAACATAAGCTACAATTTTTGTTCAGTGAGATTTCTATAATTTTGCCATTTAGATGACCTGAAATGCGTTCAAAGACAGAAGACCAATTTTGTCTTTAACAAGTTATCTTGAGTTTCAATCTGATATTGTTTTGAATGTATCTCTCTCGTTTTTTATCCGAATTAGATAATTTTGGATGTCCCGGAAAGCTTAAAACATAAGCTACAATTTTTGTTCAGTGAGTTTTCTATAATTTTACCATTTAGATAACCTGAAATGCGTTCAAAGATAGAAGACCAATTCTGTCTTTAACAAGTTATCTTGAGTTTCAATCTGATATTGTTTTGCATGAATCTCTCTCGTTTTTGATCCGAATTAGATAATTTTGGATGTTCCGAAAAGCTTAAAACATATGATACAATTTTTGTTCAGTGAGTTTTCTGTAATTTTGAGTCTAACTAGGTCAAAAATTGATTTTTCTACTATCTTCCCGAGAGCGATACACATATTAGCTCTGTGGATGAAACTGAAACTATTTTGGTCATAA
The DNA here is from genome assembly GCA_030737815.1 of Allium fistulosum. Lineage (NCBI taxonomy): Eukaryota > Viridiplantae > Streptophyta > Magnoliopsida > Asparagales > Amaryllidaceae > Allium > Allium fistulosum. The sequence goes on from CM060904.1 coordinate 363,638,672, forward strand.
CTTTTGAGCCGCTAGTCGAAATTTGACGATTTTGGTATCGTTGGAAAGATGGAGTTATGAACTCCATATCTGGAAAGTTTAGTCATCATCTGAGTTCATTAGACCCTTCGAATTTCCTGTCAGAGTTGAACCCAGATCGCTATGCAAAACAGTGCATTTCATGTTTCTGTGTCCGACTTTGGAACGTTGCTATGCCTTCGTTTCAAGTAAGAATCGAGTAATTCTTTTTGCGTTCTAAAGTAGGAATGTCGGACTGCGTTCCTACCAATTTTCATGCCATTCGGATTCAGTCTGCAGGTCCGAATAATTTTCCGAACTTGGGTTCGCGTCAGTTTTGGACTATTTTCCAACACTTGGAATATTTTCAGTGATTTTCTGATTTTATCGATTTCTTTGAGATTTGTCTCTGGATTTTGTACACGGGCCTTATAAAAAGGTTTTAAAAGGATTTTTCGCTCCGAAATGGCTTTCGAAATTATTATATAATATATTATTTTTAATTAGTAGACTATTTACTCCATAATAGGAGAGTTTTCAAAAGCCATTTTAGAGTGTTCTCAAAATCAATTATAAATCCGTTTCGAACCATTATTTTCTATAATAAAAATCTCACACTCACTTTTTAGCATGTCAAGCGAAGTGGAAATGTGCTTAAACGGTTAGGAAATGTCCGGCCTATGGAACCGTGTGTATTTTCTTTTCGGTTAATCCCCGACCTATTCGATTGATCGTTTTGACCTTTGGGTCTAGTTTACCGATGATACGAGGTGGAATTTTTATTGTTTGGAATGTGAGCTTGCTATTGGTTAGTAAACCGTTTAGTGCGAACGTGGGGTATGGGACTCATTGTTAACACTTTACGGGTTCCTCTCCAAGAAGTTTGTGACACATTAGCCTCTGGGCAGCCAGTACTGGACCTCTGGGTCACCAGCCTCTGGGCAACCGTCTCTGGACACCTGTTCTATGGAGCAGTTTCTTTTTCGGCATGTGCCTCTGGGCCTTTATCCTTCTGGGAAGGATCTTGCCGTCTCGCGCATTCCGCATCTGTGCGAGTGATCGATCACAACGCTACAGTACTTGGCAATAACGACTCCGGTCGGTGCACGTGCTATACTTGTATTATCTGATGATTTTATATCCATTCGAGTACCGCCATTCGGTGTTGGTTCTATGGAACCATACGATGTAAGTGCGATTACCTTGTGGATTCACAGTGTCTCTGGACACTGCTTTTCAGTGTTTGATTTCATTGACTTTTCTGTATATCCCCATTGCTCTTTGGAGCATCAATCTTTGCTTAGGCATTGATTACAGACTCTGGTCACTCTTGGGATTATTGCCTATGGGCAACTTTTTATAGCTTTGGCTACGCCGATGATATGAGGCGATTTTATTTATTCAACACTTTGGTGCTGATATTCTCTTTGGAGATTTTTACTGTTGATTGATGATTAGGGACCGTCATTATATTCATGTGGTCCAAAATACTCTTCTCTTAGGGAAAAGTACTTTTTTATTTCTGTATCGCATTATTATACATCTCAGTTATTACTGATTGTTTAGCTAGCCTGACACGAGTGTTTTCGCTCGGGTCAGACCGAGTTGTTTCAGGTTAGGTCTCTGGACTTAGCTTCTGTGCTTCCGCTTGGACATTATCTGCTATGCTGATAGATAGCGCTTTCATTTGTCCACTATTCCGCTACTCTGTTATTATTCAGACTTTGATATGTACATATTTTTGACTCACATTTGTGGGCAGTGGCTTTGTACTCACTTTTAGTGTTTGGATCTGTATTGACGATGTATTGTTCTGAGACTCTGTGCTGTTATGTGATATTGTTCTGTGATGCTATCTTATTATGTTATTATGCTTTGTCCTGATAGATCTTTAGCCATTTGTAATTTCGTTATAAGTATTTACCGAATAAGTCGAACCACCAGATTGAGAAAAATTTAAATAGATTCCACCTTTCGACGTATTCGGTTGATAGTTATAGCTTGATTATAAATGGTCGCTTCCACTATACTCTATTCTCCGCTTTAACAGACAGTATTACTTCCGTAATACTCTTTGTTACAGTGGGTCTTAGAGTGGGGCGTTACAGTTTGGTATTAGAGCCAAGGTTCAGAATTAAGCATAACAAACACAGAACAGACACGTAGTACAATACGTTATAATACGATCCAAATTGAACATATCCACCTTTAGATAAATAAGTTAGGAATATGTGTAGGAATCTATTATATTCCGTAATATTCCTTAATGAATTATCTATCTTTGAATCGTGCTTAACTAAATCTACCGATCATATGTTTAAAGAGTGTCCCAAACCTCTCTATTGCACCTTCTGCAAGAAGGAGGGACACAGGATCTCCGCTTGTCCTATTGCTCCAGCTAGTTCCAAGCCTGGCAGGCTTAATGCTGCCAAGGCTCCTACCACTTCTGCTCAGCCTAAAGGTACACATCCTTCCGTTCTTGAAGGCTCTATTTTATTTCATGGTAGATCTGTTAGAGTTCTTTTTGATACGGGTGCCTCTCACTCATTCGTATCAAAGGAGCTAGTAGATGCTTTATCCTTGGATGTTACTTGTATGGTTTCTTCACTAAGGATTGTGAATCCCATTGGTGGATCCACGACCCTTAACTTGATCTGTGAGAATATAGATATTGATCTTTGTGGCTTTTCTTTCCGTGCAAATCTCCACGTCATGGGGTATTTGGGCTTTGATATGATTCTTGGCATGGATTGGCTCGTTCAGCACGACGCCAAAATTATTTGTTCGGAGCGGATATTATTCATTCATCACCCTGACTCGTCCTCTCCATTGGCTATTGTTCTTCAAGATGTTGGGCTTTTTGATGTTACTTTATTTGCTCTTGATTCACGAGATGAGGATGTGGACATATCTCGTATTCCTATTGTTCGGGATTTCCCCGATATATTCGAGCCAGTATCCGTACTGCCGCCAAAGCGAGCTATTGAGTTCCGCATCGATCTCATTCCAGGCTCTCATCCAGTTGGGCGTCCTCCTACGAGGATGTCTACTAAGAAGAATGAGGAACTCAGGAAGCAGTTAGTTGAGCTTGAAGCGAAGTAGTTCATCCGATCCAGTTCTTCGCCATGGGGTGCTGCTGTGGTCTTCGTTAAGAAGGCTGATGGCTCTCTTAGGCTTTGCATTGACTATCGCAAGCTCAATGAGTTGACCATCAGAAATCGCTACCCACTTCCTCGGATAGACGACATGTTTGACCAATTGAGCGGTGCGAAGGACTTCTCTCAGCTCGACCTTGCCACCGGATTCCATCAGCTACGAGTTGCAGAAGACAGCATTCCTCTTACAGCATTTCGCACTCGTTATGGTTCTTTTGAGTGGTTGGTCATGCCGTTCGGCTTGACGAACGCTCCGGCTTTCTTCGTCGATCTCATGAATCGAGTATTCCGGGAATACATCGATAGATTCGTTTTGGTTTTCTTCGACGATATTCTTATTTATTCTAGATCCGAGGCAGAGCATGCTCATCATTTGCGGATCGTCTTGGATACTCTGCGTCAGCATCAGCTTAAGGCCAAGCTCTCCAAGTGCCATTTTTGGGAGAGCAAGGTCAAGTTCTTGGGCCATATTGTATCATCTGAGGGTATTTCTGTCGATCCTTCCAAGATCGAAGCTATTCAGAATTGGAAGCAGCCCGAGAACGTTCATGATATTCGCAGTTTCCTTGGTCTGGCGGGTTATTACCATCGATTTATCAAGGATTTCTCTCGTGTTGCACTTCCCCTCACGACTCTGACTCATAAGGGTGTTCGCTTTATTTGGTCTGATAAGTGTGAAGCTTCCTTTCAGCGACTGAATCAACTTCTCACTCATGCTCCTATCCTTGTGGTTCCTGAGAGTAACCAGGATCTTGTTGTTTACACCGACGCTTGTGGTAGCGGCCTCGGTGCTGTGCTTATGCAGAAGGATCGGGTAGTTGCTTACGCTTCTAGGCAGCTACGTCCGAATGAGGTTCGCTATCCGACTCATGATCTTGAGTTGGCAGCTATCGTCTTTGCTTTGAAGACGTGGCGTCACTTTCTATTAGGCGAACGCTTCACTCTTTACATCGATCACAAGTCGCTGAAGTATTTATTCAGTCAGAAGGATCTCAATATGAGGCAGCAGCGATGGCTTGAGTTTCTCGCCTCATATGACTTAGACATTCAGTATACCCCTGGCAAGGGTAATCGTGTGGCTGATGCACTCAGTCGCAAACACTCGGCAATAGTTTCTATGATGATAGCCGAGTGGGATATTCTTGAGACTCAATCTTTGTGTGATATTAGAGATCGAGCTCCATCTTCTGATTCTCCGGTCTTATTATTCAGCTTGGAAGCTCGTCCTATCTTATTAGATCGCATTGCCCATGCTCAGCGGCAGGATCTAGAATTATTGCATCTTATTCATCTCCTTGAGTCGGGATCCAGTGATGAGTCGTTGTTGGATTATTCTATTGATTCTCATCGGTGTCTTCGCAGGAAGAACCGTATTTTGGTACCATCTGATTTATCACTTAGGCATGACATTCTGGACGAGTGTCATCGCACTAAGTACACCATCCATCCCGGCTCGAGTAAGATGTATGCCGACATGTGTCGCCTATTTTATTGGGAGGGCATGAAGAGTGATGTTGCAAGTTATGTAGGCCGTTGCATGATTTGTCAATAGATCAAAGCTGAGCATCAGCGTCCATCTGGTCTTCTTCAGCCGCTAGAGATTCCATTGTGGAAATGGGATCAGATATCCATGGATTTTATTGACGGTCTGCCTCGATCGAGGTCAGGCCATACTTCTATTTGGGTCATCGTCGATCGCTTGACCAAATCAGCTCATTTCATTCCTATTAAGTCCACTTGGACTGCTCCTCAGCTTGCCAAGCTATATGTGAAGGAAGTCGTTCGACTTCATGGCATTCCTAGCTCTATCGTCTGTGATCGAAACACTATCTTTACTAGTCACTTCTGGAAGTGCCTACAGTCAGCTTTGGTCCCAAAGCTGAATTTCTCGACTTCTTATCATCCTCAGACTGACGGTCAGACGGAGAGGGTGAACCGTGTTTTAGAGGATATTTTGCACTGTTGTATTCTGGATTTTGGAGGTAGTTGGGAGGATCACTTACCGCTTGTAGAGTTCTCCTACAACAACAGTTTTCAGTCTAGTATTAGCATGCTCCTTTCGAGGCTCTTTACGGAAGGCCATGTCGTTCTCCTGCGTGTTGGTTAGAATCTGGCGAGAAGCTTATTCTTGGTCCAAATTTAGTTCGGTAAACTTCTGAGAAGATCATGCTTCTTTGTCAGAGAATGAAAGAGGCGTAGAACCGTCAGAAGTCCTACGCGGACAACCGTAGGAAGCCTCTTGAGTTCTCCATTGGTGATTCTGTCTTTATTCGGGTCTCTCCCATGAAGGGGGTTGTGTGTTTCAGCTCTACAGGGAAGTTGGCTCCTCGCTATGTTGGACCATTTCCTATTACGGAATGCATCGGCCCCGTTGCTTATCGTGTGGCTCTACCTGCTCACTTCTCTGGAATACACGACGTGTTCCATGTTTCTCAGCTTCGCATGTGTGTCCGCGATCCTGATTCTATCACTGAGCCATGTGATGTGCTTGATTTAGAGATCTTACCTGATTTATCTTTGGAGCAGCAACCTCTTCGTGTGCTTGATTCGGAGGTTAAACGCCTTCGCAGCAAAGAGGTTCCACTCGTGAAGATTCAATGGACACCGAATCCTAAGGACTGCACTTGGGAGACCAGAGAATCTATTGAGCGCTCTTATCCTGGCTTTCTCCCATCTTCTTCTGCGGGTGAGAATTCTCTATTTTATCTCTATCACTTCTTTTGTGGATTGGACGTTATAGACGACATCTATCTTAAGGAATTGCGAGGACGCAATTTTCTTAAGGGGGTAGTCTGTAACAACCCGGGATTTGCATTACCAATTAATAAATAAAAGTTAGGATTTTTATTTATTTTAATGAAGCATAAAAGGATTTGGAATAACAAAATTTATTTGAAAAAGGCTATTTTAATTAAATGGGAAATATGGGATTTTAAAATGAGGTTAAAATGTTATTTTTGGAAAGTTAAATAATTTAGGAGAGATTTTAAAACGGGTTTGGATAAGAAAAATGAGTTTTATAAACATATATGAACACTTAGACTAATTTTTGGAAATATGTAAATAACTCTCTTCTTATTGGGTTACTAAATCCTAACCCAATAACCCACCCTAAACCTCCTTCTATAAATTATCTCAAACTCTCATAACCTCATTCATTCAACCCTAATCATTTCCTAAAGCTTTCATAACAAAAATGGCCTCTATCTTCATCTCCTTCTAGTTTTAGCTTATGCAGGTCATTCTATGCAAAGGTAATGCAAATACCCACCTCAAATTCATTTTTATATCTTTATAATTTCTGAAATTTGATTGGTAACACATGTTTTATGTGTTTTTTTGATCTTATAGCCTCCTAATCATCTTTTGCTAACTTGGGTTGATGCTATAGTAGTCTTTGTTGCTTTTGTGAGAGGTATATTGCTAAAAACCTCTTATAATATGTGTTTAATCATCTTTTGATTTCAGCAATCATTTAGTAACACATGTTTTATTATGTAACATGTGAATCATAGCTCTTTGATCCTCTTTGCTTTCATTTTGGGTGTGCACACAAGTTGCTTCCTATATTGGTTGAGGTAATATATGCTAGCTGAAATTATAATTAGTTTATTGCTGTTAGTAAATTAGGCATATCTCATTCATCTTAAATCGGAATTAAGATTTTCTTGATGTTCTAGAAATCTTATTCTGTAGCCTATAACTACTATGTTTTGAGCTTTGCCTAAATTTGTTGTTTGAATGGTCGAAATCACGTTTGTTTGTCGCTGACCTGACAACAAACTACAGGGTTGATAAAATAAAACTCTGAAATTGATTTGGCCATAAGTTTAACGTATTTGATCCGAATTAGATAATTTTGGATGTTCCGGAAAGCTTAAAACATAAGCTACAATTTTTGTTCAGTGAGTTTTCTGTAATTTTGCCATTTAGATGACCTGAAATGCGTTCAAAGACAGAAGACCAATTCTGTCTTTAACAAGTTATCTTGAGTTTCAATCTGATATTGTTTTGCATGTATCTCTCTCGTTTTTGATCCGAATTAGATAATTTTGGATGTTCCGGAAAGCTTAAAACATAAGCTACAATTTTTGATTAGTGATTTTTCTATAATTTTGCAATTTAGATGACCTGAAATGCGTTCAAAGACAGAAGATCAATTCTGTTTTTAACAAGTTATCTTGAGTTTCAATCTGATATTGTTTTGCATGAATCTCTCTCGTTTTTTATCCGAATTAGATAATTTTGGAAGTTCCGGAAAGCTTAAAACATATTATACAATTTTTGTTCAGTGAGTTTTCTGTAATTTCGAGCCTAACTAGGTCAAAAATTGATTTTTCTACTATCATCCCGAGAGCGATACACATATTAGCTCTGTGGATGAAACTGAAACTATTTTGGTCATAACTTTTGAGCCGCTAGTCGAAATTTGACGATTTTGGTCTCGTTGGAAAGATGGAGTTATGAAATCCATATTTGGAAAGTTTGGTCATCATCTGAGTTCATTAGACGCTTCGAATTTCCTGTCAGAGTTGAACTCAGATCGCTGTGCAAAACAGTGCATTTCATGTTTCTGTGTCCGACTTTGGAACGTCGCTATGCCTTCGTTTCAAGTCGGAATCGAGTAATTCTTTTTGCGTTCTGAAGTAGGAATGTCGGACTACGTTCCTACCAATTTTCATGCCATTCGGATTCAGTCTGCTGGTCCAAATAATTTTCCGAACTTGGGTTCGTGTCAGTTTTGGACTATTTTCAACCACTTGGAATATTTTCAGCGATTTTCTGATTTTATCGATTTCTTTGAGATTTGTCTCTGGATTTTGTACATGGGCATTATAAAAAGGTTTTAAAAGGATTTTTTGCTCTGAAATGGCTTTCGAAATTAGTATATAATATTATTTTTAATTAGTAGACTATTTACTCCATAATAGGAGAGTTTTCAAAAGCCGTTTTAGAGTGTTCTCAAAATCAATTATAAATCCGTTTCGAACCATTATTTTCTATAATAAAAATCTCACACTCACTTTTTAGCACGTCAAGCGAAGTGGAAAGGTGCTTAAATGGTTAGGAAATCTCCGGCCTATGGAACCGTGTGTATTTTCTTCCCGGTTAATCCCCGACCTATTCGATTGACCGTTTTGACCTTTGGGTCTAGTTTACCGATGATACGAGGTGGACTTTTTATTGTTTGGAATGTGAGCTTGCTATTGGTTAGTAAACCGTTTAGTGCGAATGTGGGGTATGGGACTCATTGTTAACACTTTACGGGTTCCTCTCCAAGAAGTTTGTGACACATTAGCCTCTGGGCAGCCAGTATTGGACCTCTGGGTCACCAGCCTCTAGGCAACCGTCTCTGGACACCTGTTCTATGGAGCAGTTTCTTTTTCGGCATGTGCCTCTGGGCCTTTATCCTTCTGGGAAGGATCTTGCCGTCTCGCGCGTTCCGCATCTGTGCGAGTGATCGATCACAACTCTACAGTACTTGGCAATAACGACTCCGGTCGGTGCACGTGCTATACTTGTATTATCTGATGATTTTTATATCCATTCGAGTACCGCCATTCGGTGTTGGTTCTATGGAACCATACGATGTAAGTGCGATTACCTTGTGGATTCACAGTGTCTCTAGACACTGCTTTTCAGTGTTTGATTTCATTGACTTTTCTGTATATCCCCATTGCTCTTTGGAGCATCGATCTTTGCTTGGGCATTGATTACAGACTTTGGTCACTCTTGGGATTATTGCCTATGGGCAACTTTTTATAGCTTTGGCTACGCCGATGATATGAGGCGATTTTATTTATTCAACACTTTGGTGATGATATTCTCTTTGGAGATTTTTACTGTTGATTGATGATTAGGGACCGTCATTATATTCATTTGGTCCAAAATACTCTTCTCTTAGGGAAAAGTACTGTTTTATTTCTGTACCGCATTATTATACATCTCAGTTATTACTGATTGTTTAGCTAGCCTGACACGAGTGTTTTCACTCGGGTCAGACCGAGTTGTTTCAGGTTAGGTCTCTGGACTTAGCTTCTGTGCTTCCGCTTGGACATTATCTACTATGCTGATAGATAGCACTTTTATTTGTCCACTATTCCGCTACTCTGTTATTATTCAGACTTTGATATGTACATATTTTTGACTCACATGTGTGGGCAGTGGCTTTGTACTCACTTTTAGTATTTGGATCTGTATTGACGATGTATTGTTCTGAGACTCTGTGCTGTTATGTGATATTGTTCTGTGATGCTATCTTATTATGTTATTATGCTTTGTCCTGATAGATCTTTAGCCATTTGTAATTTCGTTATAAGTATTTACCGAATAAGTCGAACCACCAGATTGAGAAAAATTTAAATAGATTCCACCTTTCGACGTATTCGGTTGATAGTTATAGCTTGATTATAAATGGTCGCTTCCACTATACTCTATTCTCCGCTTTAACAAACAGTATTACTTCCGTAATACTTTTTGTTACAGTGGGTCTCAAAGTGGGGCGTTACAAACTCGGTGCAGAGACATTCGACAGGTTGTCCTTTCATTTTCGAAAATACTCGGTCTTCACACCGGTCTTCAAATGTTATCCATTCACAACGTATCACTATTCGGAATGGGTTATATGGCACAAAGTCCTCTCCCGGCTTAACCGAATAATGAGCGTTTGTTTTAAAAACAAATCAAGTGCCATTTCAAAGGCAAATATTGATAGTCGGTTATTTAACTATCAACAACATCCACAACAATCAACCAATTTAATTAATTTTTCTCAAATTATTAAATTTCAAAATATCTTTGCAAGATATATAATTTCCACACTTCAACATTTGAAAACCAATTTCAAATCAATTTCCCTACACGGGATATATTTCCAAATATTTATTCATTCTCACTAGAAATCTGCCGAGTTCAAATATTTTAAAATGATTTATATCACTATCCAAAAATATATTTGGAAAACATTTTCTCCGAAATATTCCTTTCAAAAACCAACTTTAGAACCTTAAATTTATATTTTAAAAGCTACTTTGGAAATATACTCGGCTTTATAGTGAGAATACACTTTCACTTCAAAATGGTCCATTTAAACCAATTTAATAAATCCTTATCGATTTATTTCAAATTTACATTCCAAATTTGTAAATTTATTTCCACACTTTAAAAAATAAATCAGTGTTCATTTTTTTAAAACAAATTCCCTTTCCTTTATAAATTCCATTTGAATTTACATTCCCAAATATTCATTTTTAATACGATTTTTAAATCGATTTCTCAAATATTCACCTTTAGTTCCAAATCAATTTTTAAATTTATTTCCAAATTTATTTCAAAACCCAAATTGATTTTCCAAACATTTATTTCAAAGACCAAATCAATTACAAATTGATTTCAAAATTCATTTCAACACAAATCAATTTTTTTCATTCAACATCAAATAAATTTTCATATTGATTTCCCAAAGATTTATCTTCAAATACCAAATCAAATATAAATTAATTTCTAGAAATTAATCACCTTTTTAAAATAAATTCATTTATCTCTTCCAAACCATTTAAAATTCCATTTTAAATAAATTCTTCAACTTTCAAATAATATTATTCAAAATCTATTTATAAAAACCTTTTCCCATATTTTAGAAATAATTCGATAAGATTTCAAAAATCAACTTTATACTTTAAAATCCTTTCTTTTAAATTCAACCAATCCTTTCAAAAGAAATTTACTTAAAATTCCCAACTTTAATTTCAAAAATCCAATTTTCTTTATTTTTGGTATCCAACGATACCAAAAATACATTCGGCTAAATTATAGCCTTCAACAAATTCAATCACAGATATAATCATACACAGATTATAAATAATTCATCACACAACATATGAAACAAATTCATACAACATATGAAACAAATTCATATAAATTGAGGAATCCAGTTGGATCTCTCCAACCTGTTTCCCTGCATCCACAGATGTTAGCACAATACCAATTCCACGTCGAGGTGGAATATCGCGGTATATGGGATTTACAAATATTATCCGCTATTATGCGGCGCAATAGGGTCTCATCCGCTATATAATGCGGGAAATCAACTCCAAATACATATATAATACCAATTCCACTTCACGATGGAATTATCGCGGTATATTTTTTAATAAATAACCTCCGCTTAATATATGGCGTATAGGGTCTATTTAATACAACCAATAACAATCATCATCAAATTCACACAATCAAGCAATTTTAAATCTAACTATTTAAAATTTAAATCAAAACACAATATTCGATTGAGTGAGGAGTTCTCACCTTGCTTTCAATAACGGTTGCAGTATTTTATTTCAAATAAAACTAAACGCACGTTTAATTTTACCCAAAATTTAAACTAGCTCAAAATGCCTTCGGATCTGCTGCAACGCGTAGATCGTGTCGCTGCGATTCCAGCGCTACCAAAATCATCGAAATCTGATCAAGCATGCAAAAGTTATGGTATTTTAAACTTTGAACGAATTTAAAATACAAAAAATTTCAGTTTTATTTTACATCTAAAACCCTACACGAAATCATGGCCGCATGTTTCAATACATCAGATCGTAGCCGAGAATCATCTTCTCCCTTCCATCGTTCCAAAGCCATGAGCAAAGAACCCATGCCGCCAATCTTCATCCATTTTTCGTGACCACCACGCAATGCTCGAAGTCGATCAGCCACCTCCATTTGAAAGCCCTTGCTTCCCTCCACCTTCACCCTCAAACACGTCGAACTCGGCCTCCTATATATTTCGAAAAACGTGTGTGAACGGTGAACGTTCATCGCCATTTTGCCGTTGATCCGCAGCTTCGTTTTCGATCTCCACCGTTGAGGTTATAGATCTCACTTCCCTCTACAACATTGTAGTTGAACATTTCGCGTAAAAGTCGATGGATGAGTAGATCAGAGGAGATGAAGGTGGATGTTTCCTGGCCATTGAATTATTAGGGCCGGCTGAAGCTTGTTTGCTAGGGTTTGAGAGAAAATGAAATGTTGAGGTCTTTTTATAGAAAATTGCCAAAAACACTATTCATTGAAAATTTTCCGAACTCGAAATCAAGCGTGTCGGCTGGCGTTTCTAGGGTTTTACCCGCGTTCTGAACACAATGGAACGTGTTTCGAGAGCTAATTCGATCGTATGTGAGAGTTACGGAAATAAACGATCGAATTTAAATTAAACCGATTTAAAATGATTTCGATGCGTTTTAACTCGCCCCGGACAAACCATAAATCCGATTGACATGAAAATTGAAATCTTACAATAATTTCACATTACGGATCCGATGAAACTGGTTTCATCGAAATCCGAGACTGTTTGAAAAATGACTATTTTTAGTCGTCAATTAAATATTAAAATATTCAATTTTCACAATTTAACTTTTAATTCTATTTTAAAAGTTTACAAACATCATTCTAACTCCAATATGATTTAATATAAATTTATAAATCATTTTTATACACATTTGATCCAGTTTCCAATTATTTCTGGAATTTCAAATATAAAATTATCGATTTAATTATCCAATTAAATCTCTATATCCGAATTTAAATTCATTCGACTTAAAATTCTTACTTATTAATATTTAAAATAAATTAAATATCTGAATTTCAAATGACAGAAATTCTGGGTCGTTACAACGAGCATGATTCGATCGCTCATCATCAACCATGTGCCTTTGATTTGGGGCCAAGGACTAGAGATTGAAAAGCTCATCACGGTCAAAGCCCAACACAAAGCCAACATGACTGACCATACATTCATCGAACTCCACATTTTCCTTGGAGACCTAAACAAGGCTTGGAATGAATATGGCCCGATCATCAACTCCAATCGAGTCATAGAACAAAGTTGGACAAACTACAGATGCCTCTCCTGAAGCTCAGTGACGCCGGGATCTGTCTAAAGTGGACGTGATTTGATCATCTACACATCAAATCCTACCCTGAACACAAAAGGTTGTTCGAAAGCCCAACTTGAAGTAGCTGTGGTGGACTGCCTACTCGTTAACCATCGCTCTCAATACATGGACACGACTACACCTTGAAACATATGCAACTTACTTTGTTTACTTGGTGATCCATTATCCTAGTTTTCTAGAAAGAGATACGAAGAAAATTGTGCGAGACTTGATTATCCAACCCTAGCGTGGATGTGATCCAACCATCTATCATATACCTCCTTCCTTGACTTGATTGGAAGAGCCATAATCACCAACCGGATGAGAGTTAACCGTCCATTTTTCAAGTTTCGTCCTTGATGCTGGGGGCAGAGTCCCATTCCATGAGAAAACGCGGTTCAACCATTCATTCGACGACATTAGCCTCAATACGGTAAACGAAATACAAATCAAACGAGTGGAAATACGACTGCTCTCAATAAAAATCTCTAAGTCCCTGAAGCGGACTAGAGTATAAACGACTTGAGAAAAATCTCTACGTCCTTGAAGCGGACTAGAGTACTCTGAGTCCCCAGAGTGCGAACTAGAGTATAAACGACTTCAGAAAAATCTCTACGTCCCTGAAGCGGACTAGAGTACTCTGAGTCCCCAGAGCGCGGACTAGAGTATAAACGACTTCAGAAAAATCTCTACGTCCCTGAAGCGGACTAGCATACTCTGAGTCCTCAGAGCGCGGACTAGAGTAAAAATGACTTCAGAAAAATCTCTATGTCCCTGAAGCGGACTAGAGTACTCTGAGTCCCCAGAGTGCGGACTAGAGTATAAACGACTTTAGAAAAATCTCTAAGTCCCTGAAGCAGACTAGAGTACTCTGAGTCCCCAGAGCGCGGACTAGAGTATAAACGACTTGAGAAAAATCTCTAAGTCCCTGAAGCGGACTAGAGTACTCTGAGTCCCCAGAGCGCGGACTAGAGTATAAACGACTTGAGAAAAATCTCTAAGTCCCTGAAGCGGACTAGAGTACTCTGAGTCCCTAGAGCGCGGACTAGAGTATAAACGACTTGAGAAAAATCTCTACGTTCCTGAAGCGGACTAGAGGACTCTGAGTCCCTAGAGCGCGGACTAGAGTATAAACGACTTCAGAAAAATCTCTAAGTCCCTAAAGCGGACTAGAGTACTCTGAGTCCCCAGAGCGCGGACTAGATTATAAACAACTTCATAAAAATCTCTATGTCCCTGAAGCGGATTAGAGTACTCTGAGTTCCCAGAGCATAAACTAGAGTATAAACGACTTCAGAAAAATCTCTAAGTCCCTGAAGCGGAGTAGAGTACTCTGAGTCCCCGGAGCGCGGACTAGAGTATAAACGACTTAAGAAAAATCTTTATGTCCCTGAAGCGCACTAGAGTACTCTGAATCCCCGAAGCGCAAACTAGAGTATAAATGACTTGACAAAAATCTCTATGTCCCGAACTATGGACTAGAGCATAAACCATTCGACAAATCTCTACGTCCCTGGAGCATGGACCGAAGCATGAACACAAATTGGGCACGAGCCGACCGGGGGAAGAATAACTCTAAGTCACTAGAATGCAGAGTGGCATCTAAACTTTGATAAATAGATGAGTGGATTCCGACCGTTCTCTATTCTGCAAACTTCAGCCTAAAATCGACGGAAGGAGTATAAACTCGCTAGGGATGGAGTTCGACCATCCGACTTGTGGCCTGGCCAAATCAATGTATGAAGCAAGAGTACAAATCACTAAATGCTGAATACGACAGCTCATTGTAGCTCTAGTTTGGCATTCTTTACAATTTAAGGCAACAACTACAAGGAAACCTCAATACAAAGCCAATCGGAACGACATCCAAAGCTACGAACGTCCGACTATATCATACCTCAGATCGAGGGTCAATATTGATCCACACCAAGCACATACGAATGTGATTCGAATGTCCCTTGAAAAACTTTGACCACCAGAGTGTGGAAAGGAGAGTAAACCATAAAGACTTGGTCATTAATTCTCCAGCACCCTTCTTCGATCCATCAGGAGGAGTATGGAACTGGATGAACATGACCCGACTACTCTTGAGGCAACTTTACTCCAAGATCTGATTACAGAACATGAACCAAAGTGGATGTGGCTGACCGTCTAGTATCCAACTTACGCCCATAAACTGACGATGCATCAGAGTATTCCCCTTGGAATGAAAAACCACAATACAATCCAGGATAGGCGAGACTCAGCCTTTCATCAACTGACCTGATCCCATAATTCAAGGGGAAAGAGAGTGAAGCTAAAGAGGGCATGGTTGGCCTTCCTACTTATTGGTATATACCCCAAGCTTGGGGGCACGAGTGAGAAGTAAGATGAATGTGAACCGACTATTCACTGATCAACTCTATGTTTTTGGAGTTTAGGTGGGAATATAAACATAGCTAGGGCGAGACTCAACCGTCCACGCAGCACATTTGTCAACCCGAGACTGGGAGCAGAAGCGTGATCATCCAAAGACTAGCTACTATAGCTCAATATTGAAACTTATATATAGTGGTTACAATTACTCAAGGCTACGACCGAAAGAATTCCTAGTGATAGAATCATTGAATCGATGCCTAAGCTCGTTGGAAACTGACTATCACTCCAACCCGAAGGACGGATAACAGATCATGAATGCACTGAATGGAAAGTGCGTTGCTCGAATATACAAGCATCTCCAAACTCAAAGTAAAATCCAACTATTCAGCTTCACGCAATTTGAGGCTAACCCCTACTCGACAATTTCTTCAACGTGATTCTAAGCCTTATCTTTGGCCATTTGCAGATAATCGATCAGAGCATTCAGAGCCCTTCACTATCAGACTTAATAACTCATGACAAGACTCTAGGATTCGACTAGATCAACCATCAACATTGACCATCCCAACCATATTTCACATTGAATGTTATGAAAAATAGTTATATCTGAACTCGAAGAATCTAAGATTGCACTGGCTAAACTGACAATCGACATTACAGTTAGCCATGGCGACCCTTCACGAGTGCTGAAGATCGGATCACAACTCAGTGCAAGGATGATAAAAGAATTAGTTGGATTTTTCTGAATAAATGATGATATGTTCCCTTGGACCCATTCTGACATGCGTGTGTGATTTCACCGACTATCGCGAGCCATGCATTGGATACCTACCCGAAGCTACAAAAGCTAGCGCAATGCCTATTGGTTTCATCATGAAAGCTCCACTCTTACTTTTAGGCTCGCCCCATCAACGTCTATGCCTACCAGCCATTACGACAGGGCATAAAATAACCTGAGACGTCTGAAAGACTACATAAATAGAATGTCGAACTAAGCCAATTCGATATCACATATTTCCTTCGAAGGGCTATCCAAGCACGGAAATTAGCGGACCTCATACTCGAATTCACTGCATCAGAAGACTACTCGACGAGTAGTAGAGAGCCAACCAATAGATGAAAAATGTATGCGGATGGAGCATCCAGTGATCAGTGTTATGGCGCAGAAGTCATGTTAATGACTCTTGAGGTACGATCGATCTCCTACATCTTGAAACTCGATTCCCTGTAACAAACAACGATGCTTAGTATGAAGCCTCGACTGCCAACCTCAAACTTGCTAGAGGAATTGGAGTGGAAATTTTATATATCTTTTGTGATTCCTGATTAGTAGTATGCAAAGTTAAGGAAGTTGATCTTCCTAGGGGGCATTGTCTTGCTCCTTATCTCGACCAGGTCCAAGAGCTACTAGCCGACTTCACGTATTACATCATTACACACATCCTCAGCGATCGAAATGAAAAGATCCAAGTCACTGGCCATGTTGGCCAGTTTCAGGGATGCGCAACGGGCATACTTTTTTTCGATTGAAATACGTAATATTCCAAGCATTGACGGATAGAAATCGGCTAGATCTTGGAGACAGAGCCAGAAAAGGGGTCATGGTTGACTCCTATCAAAGACTATCTACAATGAGAAATTCTTACTGAATGGAGGAATATAGATCCTCCTCAAAGCTTCATGTCAAATCATCCAAGAAGAAGTCATGTGTAGAAAGAAGTTTATCCATTCCCATGCTTTGGTATATCACCCATAATGATATCAAATGAGTCTTGAGCAAAGTATATGAAGAAGAATGCACCGAGTACATCAGGGGACAAACCCTAACAAAGAAAATACTCCGCTACAGGTATTACTGGCCAACTATCAATCAAGATGCGATTGATCATGCTAGACAATGCGATGAGTGCAAGATGTTTACAAAAAATCTGGGAACCCCGCCGATGGAAATTACTCAAATGGCTAGTCCGTAGCCGTTTGCCACTTGAGGGCATTGACATCATCGTCTTCTTTTCGATCCTAAAGGAGGCGTGGAATACGCCATCATAGCGGTTGATTACTTTACCAAATGGGCAGATGAAGAACTTTTAACCACGACCAAGATGAAGAAAATAATCAACTTCATTGTCCTTAATGTCATCTGTCCTTATGACCTTCCATGATCCATTATACTTGGTTGAAGCTATGAACAAAATCATCATAAAGTCTATTCTGAAGAGAGGTTTGGAAAAGGCTAAAGGTAAATGGGTGTATGAACTCTCAACAGCATTACGGGCTTGTAGAACTACCCATGAGTTTGCGACTGGCCATACTCCATTCGCCCTTACTTATGGCTCCAAGGCCATCATCTATGTAGAACTTGAAGTCCCCTCTCATCGAGTGGCTGATGATAACCAATATTACAAAAAAATATAAACAAGGAATTGCAATTGAATTGCAATTAAACTAGAAGGAATTGGTGATAACTCACGAAAATATAAAACGCATCCAGGAGCCAATGGCAAGAACATGTACCTGAATATGCACATTTATAGTCATAAAATTTGACTTCTTGAAATCAACATATTTTGGATTTTCACATAGGGTTATTAAGAAAAGACTGGATTAGATAGTCGAAGTTTACTAGCCCTAAAATACCATACGCAGATGGCCACTTATGAACTACAATCCTGAATTTATACTATTGGAAATCGACCAAACGTTGGGACGACCAAAGAAGGATACGACACTTTAGGAGGATAAAATTGAAGAATAATGACTATTAAGAAAATATGATGGATTTCTTTCTAGAGACTCTAACTTGCTTTGATTCAAAGCACGTCATGTATGCAACAAGACGTACTTTGGGGGGCAAAGTGTTAACCGATTATTTGACCCGGTAACGAGAGGCTCGGCACAGAGTTCCCATTCGGCATGCAAAGCCATCGTTCGGCACATAGCCTCGATCAGCACAGAACCTCGTCCGGCACCAAGAGTCTCGCTCGGCGTAGAGCCTCGACGGGCACGGAACCTCGCTCGGCATGGGACCTCTTCGGCATGCAGGGATTCGTCTGTCTTCAGAACTTACTAGGGACAAGTCTCTCGTTCGGCATACGATTGCCGCCCGGCCTACACTCATCGCTCGTCGTCAGGTTATCGCACAAGTTCAAAGAAAAGGTTAACATTCAATCTTGAGTAAGGGCATCGCTCGGTATGCCTCGCTCGGCAAACGTCGTTTAGCCACGATAGCACATAGTTCCTAGTTCGGCCAAATGTGGTCCGGCTTGTCTCGTCCAGCATGTCTTGTTCGGCTTGCATGGAATGGTGCGCAGTAGTCATCTACTATGGGCCGAGGTACCTTGTTCCTAGGCCCGTGAGGGAAGTCCAACCTATCTTCGTCTATAAATAGAGAGGCAGGGGCATGCTGAAAAAGGACCTTTTTTCGAGAACACTAGGGAGACTCTGCCACTTTCAAGACTTAATATTTTTAGTTCAAACTTGTATTCAAGTCATTAATATACGGATTGTATCTGTATTCAACTACTTGTGAAAGAAATCAAGATCAAAACTCAAAGTGGACGTAGGCAGTTACGCCGAACCACTATAAATCTGGTGTTCTCGTTTTTGTTGTTCTTTTGGCATTGAACTACACTATTTTTCAGTTCTAATTCATCTTCTTCATTAATCTCTCTACACAATCTTTCTCAACGAGGTTAGTGACCAATTTTGGTGCTAACAACGCTTCAGTCATACCTCATATCTTAATATGTCTTCTCCTAACACAATGCATTTTGATGTACTTGATATTGTCAGTAGCGTTTCGTTGAATTTACAATATTTTCCATAATCTAAAATAATATTTACACCTTAATGTTTACATAAGATAGAAGTTTGTTCTTTTTTATTATTAAAATAATTCCATTTAAACTATTAACAGATTAATGGAAAAATGGGACTTTAGATAACACGTTCTCTCAAATTGAAATATTTTATTACCATGGAACAACAATTGTATTGTTTTGAACGATCTAGTTTTAGATCTGGATTGGTTACTGCACATTTATATTTTCCATGTAGAATGTTCAGAAAATAAGTTATGCGTCCCTTGCTTCGCACACGGATGAAGCTAATTTCTTGATCAAAACAGGGATAAAACCTTATGAATGAATGGAAAGTTTAAGTTTTATCTGTTGAATACAAAACATAGAAGAAAAATCATAATATCAATCAAGGTTGCCGAAATAAAATAAAAAATTGCAAACTAAATAGATCTTCATGGTTATTTTAAAAAATTCAGCAAAGGCCAGTTAAATGAAAAAATAATCAGGCTGAAACACAACTAAATAAAGGGGAAATGCTTACTGCTAGTAGTTCATAGACCATTCCTAGGCCATCTTCGGTAATGTGAGTAATGAAACCATCTACCCAAGGCTGTACTTTTTTGCATATAATTTTGACTGATTTAGAGCACTGTCAGTAACTATCTTTGATTGCACCAAGTATTTTATAAAATTAATATCTTCGCCTCCATAAACTTTCGCCTTGAAGTCTCCACAGAATGTCTGAGCACCGGTTGTTGATTCCAAAGCAATATGATTTTCATCTTCAAGTGTAATTTTTATTTCTACGTTAATTTCACAAAAGCTTGATCGAGAATTTCAAGGAAAATCATATAACATGGAAATAACCATAGAAATCAATGAAACAATACGATCAATGAATCGATAGTAACATCGTAGTTATAGGGAAATAAAATAACACGAATAAAAGGGGAAAACGGCAGAGGATATTACCTTGATGTGACGACCTTTGTACGCCTTGCAAATAGCCTGACGGACGTTAGGGGAAGAGCAGTAGCCACTATCGATTGGGTGAAGAAGAGCTATCAAGAAAATAAAGCGACAGTCGGCTGGAAGAAATACCATTCAATTCCCTTAAATTGCAATTAGGGTTAAGAGGTACTGGAGATAAAAGGGATTAGAAAATTGATCTAATTGAGAAATGGAAGGAGGCAGTAGAGCCAAGGAAACTTAGTTATCTTCTAACCTATAGCGAGGAATCAGACTATTACTGGGACGGAGATGGTGGCAGGAGGGATGGACAACGGTTGAACCATGGAAACACTCAAATCGACAGGGAAGCTATTAGGAAGGTTGGACAAAAATAGAGAAAGAAGCAAGGGTGAGAGCAGAAGGAAAGTTGAATCGTGATTGTTCAATTTCAAATTTATCAGGAAGCCTCTGCGCCCTTGAAACCAAACTCAATAATAATAGTATAATATTGATAAGAAAGAGAATATAGAACTCTTAGTCTTCTTATCTCTCATTCACTCTCAGACTGAATAGTGCATTCTCCTTGACTTTTGGTACAATTTTCCCTTTAAGACCCCCAAAAGTTTTCAGTCTTCCACGAAACTACCATCATTAACATGGCAATTAATGTTATCATTATTCCTTTTGATAACATACTCTTATGTACGTTTATTTCTTTTGATAAACTCATAATCATTGTTTCTTTGTAATCCAACATAGATTTCTTCCTCTTCTCCATGTTACCATTACAAATTTTCCATTCGTCATTTGTTTCCTATCATTTTTTTAACATTCCTCCCAATTAAAATTTTTTTCGTTATGTTATCTCTTTCCATATATCAGTTTCATATGTATACTACAATTACAAAAAAAAACTAAAATATTTATTTCCAATCTAAATCAACTTAAAGATTATATCCAAATAGTTATAGTCAATCTCTTTATTTTTTTATCTAACTATAATTTGGTCGAATTAATCATTAGTTCTTTAATTTCTATTCATTTAAAAAAATTATCATTTTAATCATGTTTTGTAAAGATTGTGTTTTTATTTGTTGCTTTCAGTGTTGTAGTTTTCATGGAAAAACTGTCTAAAAGCCTCCGAAAAACCTTGCTTACTGATCTATCAAGCTGGATTTAAAGGTTTGATTTTTATTTTATTATCTTTATTTTCATTTAATTTAAGGTTTAATTTTTTTTAGCTCTAATATATTATCGCAGATCTTTACTTCAAATTCTGTGTTAAAAAAATTGTTTACTTCTTATTTTTGTTACAATTTGTATGGATATGAATATGGTTTCCTTTTTAATTTTAGAAGGATATTGAATTTATTAATACATAGATATCATGTAATCTTTGGTTATTTTTTAAAATCTATAATACATGAAGCTTGACTATTATTTATTCTTAAGTTTTCTATTTACATCGACGTTCACCTTATTTGTATTCGTTTAGTACCATTATGATTTTCATTTCATTTATTCATTTTGTAGGGAATAATTGGCTTACTAACATATATAGATATAAAATAATCTTAAACTTTTTATAATACACAAGAGGTAAAGTTGATCTTTTTTTATTTTTAAATATAAGTGTATATTCAAGTTAGGAAAAATCTATACTTTCTTATTATTTAGTTTTAATTTGTATCATTATCAACCTGGTTTCCTTTATATTCTACAGGGGGTTATTGGATTGATTAATACATTGATATCATAGATCTTTTTTATAAAGTCCTTGAATAGCATGATTAGTCTACTAATACATGTATACCTACCAATCTGAAATTATGTATAATCTGAGACAAAATTAATGCTTTGCCATTTTTAAACATATGTATTCAAGAAAATCAAGTTGGGGAAAATACCATTTATGAAGTAAAAGAATGTTCAAATAATAAATTTTTACATGTATTTGAGAAAGGAAATATAAATGTATAAATATTACTTTTTTCAGTCTACCGCATGTAACTTTATGTCAAAAATTTAGTTTTAGAAAGGTGTTATATGAATTTTTGTAACTACCGGTTGGAGTAGATTGAATAGAGGGCTTGAAAATCTCTTTTATAGACTTTTTCATAACTTCTCGTTTGAGGTTGTAGAGAGCGAATGAAGGCACGGTGAAGAAGACGTGCTTGTGGCCTTAAAGTGCTAGATTTTAAAGCACTTAAATCGGTAAGGTGATCGGACAAGAAACGATGTGAAACTTCGTCTCTATGATCCATATCAACTTCAATATCATCTATATCAACACCTTGAAATGGACAATTTAAAATATTGCCTAATCTTTGTAAAGGCAAAAATTTTAGTGCCACGAACTATAGACCAAACACAATCCTGTCGATTTTGAGGATTATGATGGTCTAGATTCAGATTTGCAAGAAAGAGTTTGATCAAAAGATGACTGATTTTAACATTATTGGGAGCATACCCTATGAGATTATCGAAGTGGAATTGCTCGGCCAATTCTCTAATCTGGTAAGCCGCGAAATCAGGAAACTTCATGAAAGCTCCTTCAAAGATATTGGAATTTTTCATGGAATTGAAACGGGAGACTGCAACATCATTCCAGAGCTATTGACGAATCTGATCTCCGAAAGGACCGGCGGTGGATTCCCTTGTTCATTTTGATCTAGGAGCCATTAGAGAGTTAAAAGAGGATTAAAAGGTGAAAATATGAGAAAGTTGTGCTAGGGTTCTGAAGTGAATGGGTAAAAGGGTGTAAAGATGAATTTATAGGTAGGTGAAAAGCAAGGGTAATATTGGAAAAAAAATTATAGGACCTAGCTTAGAAAATGCCTCAAGAAGAATTCAACCGGTTGAATGACTATAAACAGCCGTCTGAATTACTTCCCGCAAGAAAATAGTTCATTTTTGAACTAATTCATACGTCTGTTTTAAAATATTCAGCCGTTTGAATTTGGAAAAATATATTTCCTTAATAATATTCAGCCGTCTGTTTTATAATAGACAGCCGGCTGAATTCTGAGAAAACTTAATGTAGCCTTTATAACAAGATATATTATAAGAACAAAGTGAATTTTTTTTTTAAATAAACAAACAAGATTACAAGATGAACAAGAAAACTTTTAAATAGATTTGGAAGAAGAGCTTAGAGTGTGATATTCATCCAGTTCTATTTTTGTGTTCTCTTGATATGGCCTGAGTGGTGACCATCTACTGCCTCGTTCCCATGAATTCGGAGATATTGGTGGACACTGTGGCGATAGTTCCTAAGTATTGGGTCGGGATGGAGATCAAACAGGAGACGGTTGATGAACCGTGCTTTTGGATGAAGATCCACGGAATTTCAATGCGACTTGTTCTAAAAATCTTAAATGCTTTGCGTTCACTTTTTGTTCATAATAAAGTTCGTGTTATAGTTCCAGCAATTCCCTTTGGTAATGATGAATATCATCTATTTTTTCTTTGGTAGATGGTGAAACAAAAAATAGAGATCTTCTTGTTCTTTTACCAGGTGGAGTATAACATGTGTGAGTAGATGGAGGCACAATTGGTACTGGTTCATAAATCGGTGTTGGAGTAGGTAAATTCACCGATCCCGAACTAGGAGAAGAATAAGATAGAGCAGAGTATTTAGAATTATGCTGGGAAGACATTTTTTGAGTAGGAGAATTGAAACTGTTTTTATTTTAATTTAATGCAAAAGAGAGAAAAAGGATTGAGGTATTTATATGTAA
This sequence comes from Allium fistulosum, assembly GCA_030737815.1. NCBI lineage: Eukaryota > Viridiplantae > Streptophyta > Magnoliopsida > Asparagales > Amaryllidaceae > Allium > Allium fistulosum. The sequence continues at coordinate 363,662,596 of CM060904.1, forward strand.
ACTTTCATATAAATAGAAAGAACATTGGTGGTTAGGATTTTAAGAACCAGAGAAAAAATTGGTTGAAAAAAATTGTAAGGTAAAAAATAAACAAAAAATAGAATGCAAACCCAAAAATAGATGTGAAGAAAAGAGTAGTGTAGTGGTAATGCACCAGATTTTCAAGTAAGAGCTCCCGAGTTCGAGTCTTGAAATTTTTTTATTACTATTATTATAATTTCTTTCTTTAGAAAATTATAAATCCTTGATGGAAATAATTCCTAATTCTCTTCTTTATTTTATAAAGATATTTTCATTTAAAGGTTTTGTAAATATGTCTGCAAATTGATTTTCAGAGGATACAAATTCCAGTCTGACTAAATCCTTTTCAATATTATCATGAAGAAAATGATGACGTATGTCAATATGTTTTGTTCGTTAGTGATTGACATGATTTTTTGATAAGTTTATAGCAGTAGTATTATCATAAAAAATTGTTGATTTAGGTAAATGAACACCAAAATCTTGAAGTGTTTGTTGCATATAAATGACTTGAGCACAAGCTAAGGCAGCATAAATATATTCCGCTTCACAAGTTGAGAGTGAAACACAATTTTGTTTTTTACTAAACCAAGAGACTAAGGATTGTCCAATGAAGTGACAAGTCCCACTAGTACTTTTACGATCCGTCCGACATCCTTCAAAGTCAACATCACTATATAAAACTAACTCGAAAGGACATTCTTTCGGATAGAAAAGTCCAAAATCTTTGGTTTTGCTAAGATAACGCAATATGCGTTTTACTGCTCACATATGTGATTCTTTAGGATTCGCTTGGAATCGTGCACATAAACAAACATTCATCATTATGTCAGGTCTACTAGCAGTTAGATAAAGTAATGATCCAATTATACTTTGATATAATTTTTGGTCAACACTTTTGCCATCTTCATCTCTATCGAGATGAACTGTTGTACTCATTGGAGTTGATTTAGCAGAAGTATTTTCCATATTAAAGCATTTAATTATATTATTACAATACTTTTCTTGATTAATAAAAATTCCATTTTCTATTTGTTTAATTTGTAAACCAAGAAAATAAGATAATTCTCCTATATGTGACATTTCAAATTCTTTGGTCATTATATTTGAAAAATTCCTGACATAATTTTTCATTTGCAGAGCCAAAAATAATATCATCTACATAAATTTGAATAATTAAAGTAAATTATGCTTCAAATTTTTAACTAATAAGACATCTGTAATAAGAGGTGAATTAGATATACTGTTATTGCTCACATCGCCTTTGCCGATGACATATCCTTTAGAATTATCTCCAAATGTGACAGAACCTCCATCTGAGTAATTAATGTTTATTAGCATCCCTTTATTTCCTGTCATGTGTTTTGAGCAACCACTGTCTAGTATCCATTTTCCTCTTTTTTTGGATGGTACCTCGTCTTTTGTGGCCATAAAGAAAATATTGGCTTGTTCTGAATCACTGTCAAATTCACTTTCTGATGATGAAGATGATTTTGTATCGTCCTATGTGACAGAGAAAGCTTTCTTCTTGAATCTTTCCTTTTTTGTGCGTATACTTGTCTTTCTTTTTCTTAGGACAGTCTTTCTTGATGTGACCTTTCTTGTGACATTCATAACATTCTAAAGCAGATGAAGATGGTTTGTTGATGTTGTTATTGTTGCTGGAGTTGTTCTTGTTGATTCTAAATTTGTTGTTCTTTCTAATTTTCAAGAAATTTTTGAAATTTTTAGCAATGAATGCCATATCTTCTTCATCTGAATCCATCTTTTTCTGCCTAGAATGCTATATTTTTCTTATCTTGAGCCTGTACTCATTTTGCCTGGAGATTAACTTCATAAGACATTAGATTTCCAATCAACTCTTCTGGTTTTATGGTTGAAATGTCGTTACCTTCTTCGATTGCTAAGACTTTTCGTTCCCACTCATCCGTTAGTGAGTTGAGGATTTTTGAAACAATATCAAAATCTGTGTAAGTTTCTCCTAATGCTATCAAAGAATGATATATATCTTGAAACCTAGAGTACATTTCATTGATAGTTTCATCTTGCTTCATTTTGAAATTCTGGAACTGATTTTTAAGCATAGAAATTTTACTTTGTTTGACTTTGTTAGTTCCTTCATGTGTAACTTTAAGTGTACGCCAAATTTCATGAGCAGTTTTACAAATGCTTATTCTATTAAACTCATTTTTATCTAATGCACAATATAACATGTTCATAGCTTTAGCATTTGCAGTAGCATCTAATTTTTGTGTGTTAGACCATGCTGAATATTCAGTAGTAGGAATAATATATTCAGATTGCATAATGTTCTAGGTATCATAACTACTTGCTTGTATATAGATTCTCATTCTAGTAGCCCAATAGTTATAGTTCATTCCATTAAATAGAGGTGGTCATGCAGTAGATTAACCTTCTATAAAGGTAGTGTTAGAAACAGTGCTGGTGTTGTTTTCCATACTAAAATAATATCAGATAACTATGTTACGGTTATATGAAGGCCTTGCTCTGATACCAAATGAAAGTGACTGGTGCTATAGGATCGTGTAATATGGATAAAGTACTTGTGGGGAATAATAATTAAGTAAATAATTAAAGCAGTAAAGTAAATAACACTAGAGATTTTTATACTGGTTCGAACTCCCATTCTACGTCCAGTCCTAGACTCCTTCTGGAATTAAACTAGCAACCCTCACTTAACCCGGAGGAATAGGTTTACACCGCCTGAGCAACCGAACAGGACTTCTGCCGCCTAAGCAACCGAATAGGACTTCTACCGCCTAAGCAACCGAACATGACTTCTTTACAACTAGACAAAATTATCTGACTGTAGTGTGCTCTTTAAATTGCACTGATAAGTCAATTAAGTACAATCTTCCTATAATCTTCTCCTTTTTGATATATAGTGTAATGTGCTTGAGAAATGTGGAAGATGGAGTGATCAACGATCAAAGTTTGTATGCAGTTAGAGTGCAAATTGAAAATAGATTGAGAGATAAGAATTCAAGAATATTAAAATCAGTTATTGTATGTTTGTTGAATTTTGAAATCTATTTATAGTGAATAAAAAGTTGCAACCATTGTTGAAAGGTAACGGTGAAAAGAAACAGGTGCAACTCTTGGTTTGAAGATGTTTCTCTTCGATGAAGAGAAGTGTCTTTTCATGAAAAATTGTCGTTGAGAATATTCAGCCGGCTAAATGGATTTATTCAGCCTTCTGAAATTTAAAAATCGAAAACAGCAAAGAAATAAGCTATTTTTGGCCTAATTCAGCCGTCTGAATGAAGTCATTCAGCCGGCTGAATATTGTGAAACTATAAAATAGTTTCAGTATTCAGACGGCTGAATGATCTCATTCAGCTGGCTGAATATTATGAAACTATAAAATAGTTTCAGTAATCAGCTGTCTGAATGAAGTCATTCAGCCGGGTGTTGCAGCCTATTGTGCAGGGTAGTGCATGTGGGTATATGTTTATATATATATATATATATCATTTCAAGAGAGATTTTAACATATTTCTAAATAATATAAAGACTCTAGACAAGGACTATCAACTCCAAAATACTCTGAATGCGAATCTGTAATGAATCTCCTGCATAATTAATTAGTATACACAAATATTTATTTATATAGTTTGTCACAATCAAAACGATGTAAAATTGAGATTCCAACATCCGAGAGGGGGGCCTCCATTAATTTCTATGCGATGGAGTTCTTGGCATAAAAACCGATTTCTGTGTCCTTCCCTTTATCCCTCCGTTTGCTGTTGGGAACTTCATGGTTAAGCACCATAGAGCCACTACTGTGCGAAAGTCAAACATGGATGAACGTTCTAAGAAGGCGTTGTAAGCCGAGAATCCATCCACCAATATGAAATTTTCTTTTGTATGGCTGATCGGGGAAGGGTTCCTATCTCAATAAACAAATCCAACCTTCTTAAGGGCATAGCGCCTTCTCCTATTAAACCATGTAGCCGCTGGTTGTAGAGTGTGACATATTCCATGGACAATCCCATCTTCTCAAATGCATCCTTGAATAGATTGTTCCCTAAACTTCCATTGTCTACCAAAATTCGATGTACCTCTCCTTGACCAAGCATGGCTTTAATCACTATTGGATCCGTATGTGGGTATTGCTTTCCTCGCAAGTCATTATCGTCAAAGGCTATCATCTCCTGCTCCCGACATGGAGTTATAGCTATTTGTTCCTCGCTTATAGTACATATGTAGGCCTCTCCATTCTTTAAAGACTTTGCAAACCTCTCTAGTTAGGCCCAACTCCTGTCTTCCATATGCAGTCCATTTACTATGGTGTTGATCACCAATCTCTCAACTTTCACACGGTTGTCATTAGAACATTCTCCTCCATCCCCTAACAGGGGTTCTCTCGGAGCTTGCTTCTCAAGAGCATGAACAGCCTTCGGGTTCTTGACGTATCACTCTAGGTTCCTCCTCCTGATATATTTTTCGATTATGTCCTATAGATGGTGGCATTTGTTGGTGTTATGCCTATAAGACTCGTGGAATCTGCAATACTTCCAAATATTCATTTCAGGTTCAGTCTATTTTTTTGAAATGGGCCTGTTGTACTTGAGTTCTCCCTACATGGCTAGGTAGTGTTCCCTATATTATCATTCAAGTCTGTGTAGGTGTCAAACCTATTTCCAGGCTTGAACCTCCTTTGCTCTGTTTGCTTCCCATTAGAATTTCCTAGGTTATTGTTTTTCCTATTCTTTGCAGTACCGCCTTCACCATTATTGAGCATAGCGTTCACACTGCTAGAAGCTCCCGATGGTTTGGCAATGGTATCAGTCTATGCTCTGATGTGGCTTCCTCCAACCACATGTAATTCGCTGCTTCATAAAAGAAATCCTGAAGTGTAGCTAGTTTGTCCTTAGTCAATCTCTGAGCCATCTTTGTGTTGGGATGTACACCTCCACATAACTCCATCATAGTCAATTGTTCAACAATGTGCTAAACGATGTCAGCCGCGACATTGAAGTTGGTCAAATATGATCGTAGAAACTCATCCTTCCGTTGTTTTACATTCGACAAAAAATACAGGTCCTAGGTTATTCTATGTAGACCCAGAACCGACTGATAAATTTTTCCTTCAGCATTTCCTATGAGTGGAGCGTGTCGGGGGAAGGTGGCAGTTGCACACAATCGCTAGATCTGATAAGAAGTGGAGAAAACACTTGCACTTAACTTCCTCCATTGCTCCCTCATTAGCATATGCTGCATATATCATCGTAGGTCTACTATGGGATTAGTCAAGCCTTGGTAGGGATCCATAGTAGGCATCTGAAAGCTCCTTGGGTTCCAAACGGTCTCTATTTCCATAGAAAATGGCCTACCAACTCCTACGCCGATTCCATGCTCTATCTACTCACAACAAACACATTCCCTTATAAGTCGCGCCATGCGGTCTTCAGGCTCGAGGGATGAGTGAAGTTGGGTCGACCTCTCCCATTGAGGCGAGAGGCTTCTCTCCTGCCTTTTATGATGACTTGATCTGCAATCCCAGCTTCGTTCCCTTCTTCGAGATCATTCACGGCGATGAGCATGCCTACCACCATCGTCTACTCTATCAAGATTGGAGAGGGTGGCTTATGTCAAGGAGGTCCAGCTGTGTCTGCCCCTGGTTCATCGCCTCCCCCATTTGGTTTAGTTCCAAACCATTCCTCGGGTGCGTCATGTGGTTGAACTTGTTTTTGACCTACTTCCTTAGCATTAGCTCGTCCAGCTCCTAGATTTCCTTGATCTAATTCATTACCAGAGTGCGTCTTCCTTCGTCTCCTTGGCCCCCGGGACTGGGTCCTCCCTCTAGTTTAAGTGTTGTGTGTGGTTGGCCACGTCTACCTTAAGCGTGTCATGATTTAATCCACAATGGCTTACTACTGGGCAGCGAAGCGAGTATCAAGATCCGTCACAGCTCTATATAAGCTGCATCTAGTGATGGTGTCTGGACTAAAGTACCGAAAAAATGATTATCCTTCGCTGTAGTGTCACGGTTGACACCCCTAATAGCACCAATGATCCTTCTCTTAGATTTAGGAGACATGTTAAAATGTTTAGTTTATCAATGAAAGAACTAAAAATGTTTACACAAAAAATAGGCAAACACCTCCAATCGAATTTTTACCAATGGATTCAATAAGCATATAGTTCAGAAAAATAAAGTACACCGGGTTTTATAGTGCTTCAGCCATAATGGGCCTACGTCCACTATTAATTTTCATTCCCTTTCTTATAATTTAGCAATTACAAGGATTTGATGCCATGTACAATGAATTTATATTAGGAAAAGTGGATCTCGATGCTCCGTGCAATTAAGGTTGTAGCTCGGAGGCTTGTATATCCTTGCAAAAACTTCCCGTTTGAATGCCAAATGCATGGAAATTTATAGGGGTGAGAGGTGGTGTCATTAATCCGTAAAATTAGGGTGTTTTCATGTATAACCTGCCTAGAGGGAATATTCTTGAATATTCCAAATGTAATCAATAATTTCCAACATATGAAGATTTCATTCCATATATAGCTGGCTCGGTTTAGTTGGGAGCTTTGTCCGAGGAATGCCAGTTCAATGCAAGTGCATGTGGATACTTGTTGGCCAAGTTTGGTATAGCTTCAGCATTCGCCTTTGGCTGAGTGTGGGCACTCCCCTTGTTGAATGTGTGATCTTGTTCGGTACCCTGAGGTACAAACAAGAGCTTCTATTCATTACCCTTGGGTACCGAACAAGAAGTTTGGTATCCTAGGTACCGAACAAGGGGGTTGCCTCCTCTTTTCCCCTTTGCTCTTCCCTTTGGCTTACCTTCTTTTGCCTTAGCCTTGACTTCCAAGTCACCCTCCTTCGGCTATTCCTAAGCCTTCTAATGCCTTGACCTATATGGGTGAATTTGCCCAAAATAGGTGTAACAACCCGCATATTTTATGATTGTATATTTAAATATAGAATCGTTGATCGGATTGAAGTCCGAAAAGCTACTTTTTGCAAACAGTCGAATTGGGACTTGAGACCACTTCCATTGAGTCCAAAATGGCATTTGCGACTTTTTTAAGTATAAGCATCGATATGTTTGGAGTTGGGTGAATTTTGCTATTTTTCGCTTAGGGCTTTGGGTTTGAGTTTTAGCCTAATAACCTAACATAACACCCTAGCTCAGTCCCCCCTCTTCTCTTCATTCACTTTCATTTCCTAACACTTTCAAGCTTTTGAGATTAATAGGGGAAAAAGATTGGAAATAGAAATTCAAAAACCTAGTTTCCTTTGCAAGCTCCATTTCTTGCTCAAAATTCAAAGAGAAGCTTAGGTAAGCATCCTCTTCATCTTCTCCAACTCATTTTCTCTTCAATTTCAGAAATTTTCTAAACCTAACTTAGGGAATGTTCTTCTTTTAAGCTTAGATTCAAGCTACTTGGGTTGAAGTGAAGAGTGTTGATCTTTCCTTTGTGATTAAGCTTCTCATTCATTGTTTTTGGGTTTAAAGGTGAGATTTTTATCTCACATCTATGTCTATAACTATCTTTGATTGTTAGGTATGAATTCCTAACATCTTTACATGTTTATTTGATTTTGATTTGGATTGATTTGGTGAATATTTCAATTTTTGGTTTTTAAGTCCAATTTTGTGAAAATCCTTTTATGGATGTTTGAACATGTTTTTGGTGAAGCATCGGGGAGCCTATAGGGCTGGGTTGCCAATTGGCGTAAACCCCTAGCGCTCGTGGCTTGTCCGATTCCGATTTGTTGGATATTTACCCCACAAGGGGGCTAGGCTGAATGTGCTTCAGAAGCAGGTTCAGTCGAATGAACTAGAAGGCAAGGAATGCCTTAGAAGTAGGTTCAGTCGACTGAACCAGTGGGCCAGTCGACTAAACCAGGACCCAGGAAATTACCTGGGTCTGTTTCAATCGACTGACCATCTAGGTCAGTCGACTGACTCTGGGGATAGAAATTTTGTATCCCTGTGTCAGTCGACTGACCACCTGGTTCAGTCGACTGACCTGCTTGCTTCGGCCCCATTTTCTTACTTTGCTTGAGATTCCCAATGTTAATCGATTCGTGATTCTCCGTTTTGTTGTTATCATTTGTTACCGATTTTGATGACTTCTATTTCGAGATTTTTGGGTATATCCAGTTTGATGGATTCAGCATCGATTTCTATGGATTTGATTCACGTCTTCGAATGTGAATTTTTGATGGTTGATTGTTTCTACGATCATTTCTGTGCTTTCTCACTTTAAAATACAAAGGTTTTTATACTAGTAGTAAATATTCAACTCTTTTACAAAGATGATTTCAACTCTATTTTTAATACAAAGCTCATTTATAAAGCCATTTTCTAATCTATTAGTATATATAGAAACCTTTACCTCATTCGTATGAGAAAATCTAATTAAACAGCTTAGCAAAACAAGTGGTATGAAACGCTTGCGTTTACTTCGTCAGTTAATTTTTGGATTTGTTCGATTGAAACTCTTGTGACAATTTTCGAGTGGAAGTCTACAATCTATTCGTAAATATTTGAGTTAAGCTAGTGGTTATGGGACATGAAGCTAAACTATTATATTTACTAGCTTAGTGTAATTTACACTTGTCGATCATTGATGATCGTTTTGTGATTTAGACTAGTGATTGAGCGATGTTTCTTTGTTGGTATGGGGATTAAAACCCATTTGGGGAGCTTCGGCTCAAATTCGGTGGAGTAGCGACCCATGTTCTTCGGACCGTTCGTGGAGCAATCGGTTCAATGAGTCTAGGCATGAGTCGTATCTTTCAGGGTGCGTCGATGTTCGGCTCATTTATCCACGTGGGGAACTGTACCACGACCGAATCTGTGCATGAGTCGTATCTTTTAGGGTGCGTCGATGTTCGGTTCATTTATTGGGTTAGCGACCCATGGAATAGCGTTCCGTTTATGTTGCACGTGTTTGGGAGTTTTCATGTTCCCGTTTGTGATAGGCCTTTCATTTTTTTGTGATTTCTGGATTTCTCGTTGTGATTTCTAGAATTTGTGTTTCACCAACTTTCATGGATTGACATTGATATGTTTTTGTCAATATTTTTGTTTTGGTGAAATATTTAAAGAATGTCATTCTTTTGTGTTTCGAGATGATTTGAGATATTGTATGATTTTTGTTGTTATTTGATGTATACTTAACACAGTATGACATTTTTGTTATCATACGTTTTTGGTCATATCTCTTATCCTATATCATTCTATCTGATATTTATAGCTAGACTGGTCCGTTTATTATTTTCTTCTTAAATAATACTCGGGTCAGACCGAGGTATTCCAGGTACTTCTGCTTGAGTTCTTATCAGGGTTTGTCATCTGATTCTTTTGGCTAACTACTTTAGCTTAGTAGTTTTTGTTATTATACATTTGAGATAGAGACTCCTTGATGTATAATTATTCTTCTGTCTAGCACTTGTATATATTCTTTTGTGATATTGTGGATCTTATTTGACCACTACTCTAATGTACACCTTTTTGTGTTATATATTCATATCTGTTTCCGCCTTTGTGATATGAATGTCTGTGACTGATTTGTGTTATTTTTATTTCTATATTTGTTTCCGAAGGTCCACTTAGCCACTGTGTGGTAGCTTTGAGTTTGCATCGGCATGTCGGATTTCCTCTTGAAACGAAATGCTTGTTATACTATCTGACATATCGGTACTCGCACAAGGCAATTACACAGATGGTCGCTCCTCAACAGCCTTATTCTTCGCGCTAGTCGACGGCATTACCCAGTAGTGTCCTTGGCTAGCATGAGCATAGAGGTGGGGCGTCACAGCATGGTATCAGAGCCAAACTTCGGAACAATGTAGAATAATCTAGCAAGGATCATTGTCCTAAGTCTTTCTTAGGAATCATGCCATAGAATTTAATTCGAGTCTTTGTACCTTTCTATCCTATTTTCTTTTATGATGCCTTGTTTTATCAATCAATCTTGTTTGATATTCATTCTAAGAATAACCTTTTTCCTCTTCTTTCTTTCTTTTTTCTTAGAGAAGAAGAAATGGTTAGATCTGGCAGTCCTAGCGCTGGTCAATCCAGTAGTCCTTCTCTGGATGGCGTATTCATGACTGCTCAACAACTTTTGGATCTTGTAAAGAATCAAAGGTTTATCTGTGCTTTGAGTAAGAACCCCAAAAAGGTTTTACCTCTGAAATTAGAAGTGCCTTTTGATCAGCTTATTGATATCACTCTTCGACTTGAAGAGGCCGATCAAGAAAGTGATGTTGAAGTTATGGATGCCAAACAAAACTCCAACATCAACCAGAAGAGGCGTATTAAGTTCAAAAGCCCTAATCCCAACAAGAAAGGGAGGCATGCAACTTCTGTAGCAAAGACTCCAATCCCTAATCGTGGAGGATGCTACAATTGTAATTCTAAGGACCACTATGCAAATAAGTGTCCAAAACCCTTTTATTGTCGCTATTGCAAAGGTTTGGGTCATCTTTTATCTTCATGTCCCAAACTTCAAAGTAGGAGAAAGGGAGAGTTGAAAGTTGTGCAAGCCTCTACTAGCACTCCTCTTGGTCAAGGTAATTCTCATTCTATCCTTGACGATATTTGTTTTGCGATTATCTTATTCGAGTTCTTTTTGGTTTGGGTTCATCTCATTATTTTATATCAAAAGAACTTGATGATTCTTTCACTTTTTAATTTTTATGGGCTTGATGACTTCATTGAGAATTGCGAATTCGATTGATGGATCCGCAACACTCAATTTACTTTGTGAAAATGTCGAGATTATTTTATGTGATTATTCTTTTCAAGCCGATTTGCATGTTATGCGTTACTTAGTCTTCGAGATTGAGTTTTGGGAAAGGATTGGCTTAATCATTATGAAGCCCATATCCTATGTCCAATGCGGACTATTTATCTTCGACATTCTCAATCTGTTAAGCAGATTTCTATTGTTTTTAAAGATTTTGATTTCCAAATTTGGTGGCAACATTTTATTCTTTAAACCTACTTGATGAAGAAGATGTTATCTTTCTCATTCAAGTAATTTGTGAATTTTCCGGGATATATTTGAGCTTGTCTTAGGATTATCACCTAAGCAATCTATTGAGTGGTGCTAAGGTCTTTTCAGCTCTACCTTGCCACCGGTTTTCATCAGCTACGAGTTGCGGAGGATAGCATTCCACTTAACGCATTCCGCACTCGTTATGATTCTTGTGAATGGTTCGTTATGTCATTTGGTTTGACGAATCTTCTACCTTATTTCATCCATTTTGTGAATCAAGCATTCTACGAATATCTCGATTAGTTTATCCTTATATTTATTGATTATGGATGAAAATAACAAATTTAAAATTTGCAAATCTTTTTCATAAGGTTTATTTATGAATATAATTGGGTTTTTGTTCTTAAAACGAGCAAAGAATATTTGTAAATTTTATCAGAGACATGGTTATCATATATAAGATAATTTTGTGTTGTTTTTCCCATTGAGTGCTTTAAGAATTCTGGTTGATGCGCTTGATCAACGTTATCGATAGGAATATCCTAAATGCTATGATGAGACAGTAAAGCACAATAAATTGACTTGTAAAAAAAAGTAAATTTTTTTAAAAAGATGATTACACAAAGTTAATTATAATTTTGAAAGTCTTAGCTTTTCGGGAAAGAGAATCGATTAAAGGAGCTCTTTTCCGATGCTTTTATTCTTGCGGTTCCCTAAGGGAACCAAGACTTATTGTTTGTACCGATACTAGTCATATTGGTTTTGGTGTCATTCTCTTGCAAAGGGGAATGTGTTATCGCATTTTCTTCTTGACAATTAAAGCTTGTCGAGACTAGATATGCCATTCATGATCTGGTGCTCGCGGCTATTGTTGTCGCTCTTAGAATTTGGCGACATTATCTTTTGGGAGAGAAATTGTTCTCTACCCCGATCATAAGTTTTTGAAGTATTTATTTTCTCGAAAGGAACTTAATTTGCGTCAACAACGTTGGCTCGAGTTCCTTGCATCTTATGATCTTGATATTCTTTGTACTCTGGAAAAGGGAAATCGTGTTGCCGATGCCCTTAGTCGAAAGCAACAATCGGTTGTTTTTTTCCGATGATATCCGAATGGAATAATCTCGAGACCTTATCCACTTATGAGGTTCGAGATCGTGAATCCAATTCATGTTCATATCTTGTTTTATGTAGCCTTGAGGATCATCCTTCTCTTTTAGACCGCATCCTTGAAGCTCTAATGTAAAATCCCGAATTTGCTTTTCTTAGCCAAAGTTGTAGGGATCAAAATAAGGTTGATGGATTGAAAGATTTTGAAATCGATGCTCGTAGTGGCATTCGAGCATTTGGTAGACTTATTGTGCCAAACATTTATGATCTCCGTAAAGATATTTTAGAAGATTCTCGTCGTTCTAAATTTTCCATTCATCCCGGTAGTAGTAGCGACATTATTATTGGGATGGAATGAAATCCGATATTGCTAACTTTGTTAAGCGTTGCATGACTTGCCAACTCGTTAAGGCCGAGCATCAAAGGCCCGGTGGGGTATTGCAACCTTTGGAAATTCCAATATAGAAGTGGGATAAAATTTCCATGGACTTTGTTGACGGTCTTCCCCGTTCTCGTTCGGGTCATGATAGCCTATGGGTGATAGTTGATAGACTTACTAAGTCCACCCATTTATTCCCGTTCGGTCCAATCGGACCGTAGCTATTTTGGCTAAACTCTTTGTCAAGGAAATTGTTAAATTGCATGGAGTTCCTACTTCTATTGTTAGTGATCGTGATCCATTATTTTACTAGTGGATTTTGGTAAGGTCTTCAAAAGCTTTGGAAACAAAGCTTAATTTTAGCACCGCTTATCATCCTTGTCTGATGGACAAACCGAGCGCGTGAATCCAACTCTTGAAGATCCTCTTCGTGCATGTGTTCTTGAATTTGGTGGAAGTTGGAAGATCATATTTCACTTGTTGACTTTTCTTCCAATAATAGCTTCCAATCTAGTATTGGTATGGCACCTTTCGAGGCACTCCACAGAAGGCCATGCCGATTTCCTTCGTGTTGGCTTAAAGCCGGTGAGAACTGGTTTTAGGTCCAGATTTTATTGGTGTTCTTTTGTGTTCACCTATGATGGGTGTGTGCATTTCTATCGATCGGGAAAGTTAGCACCTCGATATGTTGTTCCCTTTCCCATCACCGAATGTATTGGTTTCGTGGCTTATCGCCTTTTATTACCGGCTTAATCTTTTTCTATTTATGACATTTTCTACGTCTCTCTACTACGAAAATACCTTAGGGACTCCGATTTTTATTCTTGAGCCCGGTGTAATTGAAGAAATTGAAGTTTCACCAAATTTGACTTATAAGCAATATTATATTCGTATCATTACTTCGGAGGTTGAACGCCTTCGAAATAAAGATGTTCTTCTTGTGAAAGTTCAATGGTCCTCAAATCTAAGGATTTCTCTTGGGAAACTTGGGAATTCATCGAGCAAACACATCCGGTCTTACTCTTTCGTGCTCTTTATGGTGAACTTCTTATTTCATATTTTCTTTTGTGTTGATATGCTTTTATGGTTGTTACTCTTTATTTTCTTCTTAAGTATTGCGTGGATGCAATTTCTTTAAGGAGGGGAGTCTGTAACAACCCGCATATTTTACGATTGTATATTTAAATATTTTATTTAAATATAGAATCGTTGATCGGATTGAAGTCCAAAAAGCTACTTTTTGCAAACAGTTGAATTGGGACTTGAGACCACTTCCATTAAGTCCAAAATGGCGTTTGCGAGTTTTTTAAGTATAAGCATCGATATGTTTGGAGTTGGGTGAATTTTGCTATTTTTCACTTAGGGCTTTGGGTTTGAGATTTATCCCAATAACCTAACATAACACCCTAGCTCAGTCCCCCCTCTTCTCTTCATTCACTTTCATTTCCTAACACTTTCAAGCTTTTGAGATTAATGAGGGAAAAAGATTGGAAATAGAAATTCAAAACCCTAGTTTCCTTTGCAAGCTCCATTTCTTGCTCCAAATTCAAAGAGAAGCTTAGGTAAGCATCCTCTTCATCTTCTCCAACTCATTCTCTCTTTAATTTCAGAAATTTTCTAAACCTAACTTAGGGAATGTTCTTCTTTTAAGCTTAGATTCAAGCTACTTGGGTTGAAGTGAAGAGTGTTGATCTTTCCTTTGTGATTAAGCTTCTCATTTATTGTTTTTGGGTTTAAAGGTGAGATTTTTATCTCACATCTATGTCTATAACTATCTTTGATTGTTAGGTATGAATTCCTAACATCTTTACATGTTCATTTGATTTTGATTTGGACTGATTTGGTGAATATTCCAATTTTTGGTTTTTAAGTCCAATTTTGTGAAAATCCTTTTATCGACGTTTGAACATGTTTTTGGTGAAGCATCGGGGAGCCTATAGGGCTGGGTTGCCGATTGGCGTAAACCCCTAGCGCCCGTTGCTCGTCCGATTTCGATTTGTTGGATTTTTGCCCCACAAGGGGGCTAGGCTGAATGTGCTTCAGAAGCAGGTTCAGTCGACTGAACCAGTGGTTCAGTCGACTGAACCAGAAGGCAAGGAATGCCTTAGAAGCAGGTTCAGTCGACTGAACCAGTGGGCCAGTCGACTGAACCAGGACCTAGGAAATTGCCTGGGTCTGTTTCAGTCGACTGACCATCTGGGTCAGTCGACTGACTCTGGGGATAGAAATTTCGTATCCCTATGTCAGTCGACTGACCACCTGGTTCAGTCGACTGACCTGCTTGCTTGAGCCCCATTTTCTTACTTTGCTTGAGATTCCAAATATTAACCGACTCGTGATTCTCCGTTTTGTTGTTATCATTTGTTACCAATTTTGATGACTTCTATTTCGGGATTTTTGGGTATATCCATTTTGATGGATTCGGCATCGATTTCTATGGATTTGATTCACGTCTTCGAATGTGAATTTTTGATGGTTGATTGTTTCTACGATCATTTCTGTGCTTTGTCACTTTAAAATACAAAGGTTTTTATACTAGTAGTAAATATTCAACTCTTTTACAAAGATGATTTCAACTCTATTTTTAATACAAAGCTCGTTTATAAAACCGTTTTCTAATCTATTAGTATATATAGAAACCTTTACCCCATTCGTATGAGAAAATCTAATTAAACGGCTTAGCAAAACAAGTGGTATGAAACGCTTGCATTTACTTCGTCGGTTAATTTTTGGACTCGTTCGATTGAAACTCTTGTGATAATTTTTGAGTGGAAGTCTACAATCTGTTCGTAAATATTTGAGTTAAGCTAGTGGTTATGGGACATGAAGCTAAACTCTTATATTAACTAGCTTAGTGTAATTTACACTTGTCGATCATTGATGATCGTTTTGTGATTTAGACTAGCGATTGAGCGATGTCTCTTTGTTGGTATGGGGATTAAAACCCATTTGGGGAGCTTCGGCTCAAATTCGGCGGGGTAGCGACCCGTGGTCTTCGGACCGTTCGTGGAACAATCGGCTCAATGAGTCTGGGCATGAGTCGTATCTTTTAGGGTGCATCAATGTTCGGCTCATTTATCCGCATGGGGAACTGTACCATGACCGAATCTGTGCATGAGTCGAATCTTTTAGGGTGCGTCGATGTTCGGTTCATTTAATGGGTTAGCGACCCATGGAATAGCGTTCCGTTTATGTTGCACGTGTTTGGGAGTTTTCATGTTCCCGTTTGTGATAGGCCTTCCCCTTTTTTGTGATTTCGGGATTTCTCGATGTGATTTATAGAATTTGTGTTTCACCAACTTTCGTGGATTGGCATTGATATGTTTTTGTCAATATTTGTGTTTTGGTGAATTATTTAAAGAATGTGATTCTTTTGTGTTTCGAGATGATTTGAGATATTGTATGATTTTTGTTGTTATTTGATGTATACTTGACACAGTATGACATTTTTGTTATCATACGTTTTTGGTCATATCTCTTATCATATATCATTCTATCTGATATTTATAGCTAGACTGATCCGTTTATTATTTTCTTCTTAAATAATACTCGGGTCAGACCGAGGTATTCCAGGTACTTCTGCTTGACTTCTTATCAGGGTCTGTCATTTGATTCTTTTGGCTAACTACTTTAGCTTAGTAGTTTTTGTTATTATACATTTGAGATAGAGACTCCTTGATGTATAATTATTCTTCTGTCTAGCACTTGTATCTGTTCTTTTATGATATTGTGGATCTTATTTGACCACTACTCTGATGTACACCTTTTTGTGTTATATATTCATATATATTTCCGCCTTTGTGATATGAATGTCTGTGACTGATTTGTGTTATGTTTATTTCTATATTTGTTTCCAAACGTCCACTTAGCCACTGTGTGGTAGCTTTGAGTTTGCATCGGTATGTCGGATTTCCTCTTGAAATGAAATGCTTGTTATACTATCTGACATATCGGTACTTGCACAAGGCAATTACACAGATGGTCGCTCCACAACAGCCTTATTCTTCATGCTAGTCGACGACATTACCCAGTAGTGTCATTGGCTAGCGTGAGCATAGAGGTTGGGCGTCACAATAGGTATGTAATATATAATTTTTTTGTATATCTATAAGTTTGTAAAAATTAGGTTTCACTTCTTACAAAAAATAATTTTTAAAATATAATAATATTTCGTCTTCAATAGGTGGTCTATTTTAATAGAATCAATATTAAAAAAATTAAATTAAAAGATATCACTCTTCCAAAATGTTATTGCAATCATCTTTCTTTAATTATAGATATTTATTGCTGGAATGTCAAAATAAAAAAATTAAAAGTGATTTTGATTCAACTTCCATAGTAACTCCAATACACATGTTTTTATAATTTAAGCATTTATTACATTTTTGTATTAGTTCCCATCAATTCTATTTTTTTCATTTGTGTTCCTATTCAATTGCATTCCAATATTTGCATTGTTCATTTGAGTTTTAGGTCATTTATCATTCAGTTCATGTGTACATATTAACTATTTTTGTATTTTAACATAATATAATTTGAACTTTCTATTTGTGTTTTTATTGCTTTAATTATCATTTTACATTTATGAGTTTTTATTCTAATTCATAGAAGATACATTATGAGATAACAATGCATACCTTGAAGTGCGATGGGTATGAGATTGATATTTGTGCAGATATTGTCCAATAATAGAGAACTTATGTTAAGTCTATATGACCTTATACACTTTGTACTGTTTTATAAAATGAATATTTTTATGTATTCTCTAATATAAGAAATTCAATTTTTTATCATTTATATTCTTTTTAGGAATTGATAAAGAAGTTATTGGAACAAAGGGAGTTCAAAAGGGCATATATTTTATTGTATAAAATATTGAAGATCTAACCATTTTTATCTCTTTTCTAATTCACATTATCTCAGATTTTGTATTTCCTTGATTCAAGGAATAATTTTTCATTTTCCCTCTTATTTATTTATATATCTCAATCTATCATATCTTCTGTTTTATCAAATAAGAAATTAAACACGAGACCGTTTGTATTCTCACTTCTCATTAAATATGAATTAATATACTAATGTGAAATGAAACATTTACACTTCTTAAAATCAATATTTATCACAACTTTCCCTCAATAGTTAAATTAAACCTTTCGTCCACCGTTTTCCACTCCTTTCTTTATTATTTTCGTAATGATTCAATGTATAAAATCAACTTTTCTGCTGAATTCCACTCATTTTGACTTAAAACTAAAAATTACCCACTTTTTTACAATGTCTTCTATTCTGTTATATAGAATGTTTACCTCTCACCACCTTTAGTCTTGATTCTTATAATTTATATTTCAAATTTTACAATAAATTCCATCTATCCCTTTCAAATTTTATTGAACATTTAAATTAACATCGTGCTAATTTGTAAAATGTGTGCTAACATAATACTGATTATTAGTATGCATATTTTACTCTCATTCCCCAATAGAAAATAAACCCACATGTTTCCTCCCGACTCTTCCCCTTTTTGTAACTTGAAGAGTACTTATGATTTTTTTGCACATGATCCATTCCAAATTAACTGTTTTTTCAGTTCAAACCATATTTTTTTATCTTCTACTATAAGAACATTATTAATGTCTCTATTAAATTTTTTCCTTACATTAAAATAGAAATCTCACAAACTCCTTGCAAATAAAACAAGTCGTTTTATTTAAAATGCAAAACTCCCTATTTTCCAAATTTAAATCCATTTATTTATTTTATATACTATAATATATATATATATATATATATATATTCTATCAATCATTATCTATACAATCTATCTATCTATTCTATTATATATGATATGTAACGACCTGTCTTTTTGACCATTGAAAGTCTACACGAAATACGTCCACGGTATTCCAATGCCGAACATCCAATCGCTAGAAAGGCTGATAGTTAAGGTAAAAATAAAAGAACAAATAGGGGAAAAGAATCACATAATGGAAATGAAAACATATAATATAGTAAAGATGGTATAATATGTCACTCCAAGATACAAAGTACATCAGAGTTAAAAACAAACCCTGTCGGCTGGACAATTATAAATTTCTAACCTTACAATTACTGATGGGTATATATAATAATACAGTGGAAATAAAAATATTACTGTAGGTGAACATCCAGCTCTACTCTATGAGCTTCATGTCCCACCAACGACAACCTAAAAAAATACTCGATCTGATCCGAGCATTATAATAAAATAATATCCGAATCAGTTTCGAAAACCAACATGAGGAAACTCAAGTAATATAGTGAACATTTAATAATTCTTTTAGAGCATGCTGCTAAACACATAATGGGTTTTTACCTTGCAACAACAAGTTCCATACGTGGACAAATGGAAAACAAATCAGTACAACAATCCAAACAAGAAAGGATGAACAAAGACAAGATCAAAATCCAAACTGAAAGAATGGATATAAATAATTAAACATCGAGATGAGCTTCAAACTTTCTCGATGCAATTAAGAAAACAATTCAAAGATTTGAATCAAATAAGGAAAAGGGAAATTTTCCAACAATGACTAAGAGGGTACGCCCCTTTATCGAAAGTATACTTCTAGAAATATACTTGAGAACTATGATGGTTCTCGGACACATCCAAGCCGCACCTCGCCAACCTTATGGAGAATCTGAGTATTTCACATCTCCGAACGCATACCATTTAATCTAATTTATAGTAGATGTGATGATACCCTAATGGGAGTAACCCCACATAGCTTGGCTTCCACTCGCTATGTAGTTTTAGTCATCTCCGACAAAAAATATCAATGCTCAAATGAGCAACAAATTGTCTTAAATTAACAAAACATAAAAGAAGAAAAGATTAATTCCGATGTTCGAATCAAAACAAGGAGAGTGAATTTATCCGACATTACTAGGAGGGTGCATCACCTTATACTGAAAGTATACCTCTAGATAAAATATAATTGAGAGCCCACGTCAAAAACACATCACTCTCAGGAACTTCCAAGCTGGACCCCGCCTCACATGAGCATCCAAATATACTCACATCAATGCATGCATGCTAACAACACTTTCTAGATAAATGTGAATATCCTAATGAGTGCAACCCACATGCCTTGGCTCCCACTCACTCTTTGGTTTTAATTATCCGCGATGTTGGATGCCCATGCTCAAAATGAGCGACAAATCACTTAGATTGACGAAGCTCAAAGAATGATACCAAAATCGATAGTTAAGAAATCAACTATTGAAAGTAAACGAATGATTGTGTATGGGAATTAGATCACATACACATGTCACCAATAAACGAATCAAGCTTTTAAAACGTTTGATTCTTACTTTGCTTTTTTCACGTCACAAATATTTGTAAAATACTTTAAAAACACTCTTTAAAAATATTCTTTCAAAGGGGTAAATTTTATTTCTAAGTGTATTAAAAGGAGGGTCAAAAAAGAATGTCATCAAAAACATTTTTTACTATAAACCTCAAAACAATTTACACTTAGCTTTGTATTTAAACATTCCTTTTTAAAGGTTTCAACATTTATAAACTATAAGTTATTCATTTTAAAACCACATTAATTATCCCAAATGATAATAAATCAAGTTATAACCTTTTTATATTTTAAACAACATTAATTATCCCGAAGGATAATAATCAAGTTTGTAACTTTCTATAAATTTAAAACAAAATAAATTATCTCGAAGGGTAGTTAATCAAATTTATAATCATTTATAAGTTTAGAATAATATTAATTATCTTGGAAGATAATAAATCAAATTTATAACTTCTTTTATAAATTTTAAATCAAAACTTAACCTTTATTTTCAAAATTCTCAAAATAATTGAATATGCAGTTTAAACAACTTTCAAAGTGCAAAAACGCAACCAAACATTTATTAGTAAAAATACAAGCATAAGTTTAACACACACTAAGGTTTGAGGAGATGAAATTTCATAGTAACGGTATAACGATAATTGCTATAACGACACTTATTCAGATTAAATAGTATATCACAAATACTTCAACCAAATAACAATATAGGCAGCGTAGAAATATAAGTAGGTTCATATTACAGTTAATTAATAATGGTGAGAAACACCTTAAGGTCTCTCTACAAAAGTCCCATGTAAATCACACATATTTATATGTATTTTCGAAGTGTTCTGTAACGACCTAGTCGCTACGAAAACACTCCGACTTATTCTTTTTGTCCTCTACAACAAAAGGGTTATTTATGTCATCCATTATCAAGCAGGAATTCGAATCCAAACAAACAATCAAACAATAATTTTTTTACTTTGCAAGCACAAAACGGTGATTTCTTCTGCTCTTTAGATGTCTAAAATAATCTATTTAATTTAATTATGGCAGAACGGTGTTTTATTCTGCTAGATATATAGAAATCTCAAACGAAGTATAACTAATTTAACTACATTAATCGCAATTAAATTTAATCACTATAGTTTTATTATCAATTTATATTTCATTAAAAATTATCAATTATCATCCAAGCATTCAATAATAACCTATAGCAACACAGATATCATATAGTTTATTTGAAGGTGAGTTAACTTATCAAAATTCCAGTTGACGCTTTCGCATTCCGGTTTGGACGTTCGATTTTAGCTCAAATTACTACTCGCTCCAAATTCAAAAAAAACTAGTTCCAACACGTAGCTAACGTTCCTATGAATTCAACGCAATTGACCATGTCCAAATCCGACTTCGTAAGAGCAAGATATTGATTTTATAAGGTTTCATCTTAACTAAAACCATTAATTGATAATTTAATACACTAATTATCCTAAAAACTTATTCTTCCCCAAATAAAAGAACAAGGAAACATTTGGCATACATCCTTAATAGGTTTGAAAATACACAAAACATCTCTCCGTTTTAATTATAAGTTTCTCATCCTTATTTTTAAACGCGACAAAAAGATTTCCCTAAATACCCTTACATCTTCTCCGAACAAAACCCAGAACTCTTCAAATTCTTTTCATCGATTAACATCTTAAAAAAAGAAAACCCTAATCGCTTGAATTATAAATCATAATTAGTTTCTACTTCAAAAATTGATGTCTGAATCAGATCCATAACCGAAGAAAGTTGAGATTCAGAAGATGAAAACAACACAAATTGAAAAATCGAAGGTTATCTATTAAGAAATTTTTATATGCAATTTTATTGAAAAGTTGCAGACATATATGCAATTATTATGAATAGTTCCATACATCTTTGCAATTACTATTAACAATTGTACTTTTAAATGCATTTTACTTATGAAGTTATGAATTGCATCATTTTTAAATGCATGTCTGATATGCATCTTAAAATTACAGCTGTTATATGCAAATTAACTGCATATGAAATATGCAGTTAAAACATACAAATAAATGATGCAAATTTTAAGTGCATTTCACTTACGAAGTTAAAAAGTTATAAGATTTTTATTTTACTTGCAGATGTATATGCAATTATTATGAATAGTTGCATACATGTTTGCAATTATTTATGAACAACTACAATTTTAACTGCATTTTACTTATGCAGTTATAAATTGCACCATTTTTAACTGCACATCTGTTATGCAGTGAGAAATAGCACCTGTTAAATGCAATTTTTAACTGCATATAACATATGCAGTTAAAACATACACTTGAATCATGCAAATTTTGAAGTGCATTTCACTTATGCAATTAAAAATTCATAAGATTCTTATTATACTTGCATACATATCTAATATAAAGTTATGAATTGTATTATTTTTAACTGCATATATCGTATGCGGTTAAAAATTGCAGCTGTTAAATGTGTTTTTTAACTACATACTTGATATGCAGTTAATAAATACAACTGTTAAATATAAATTTTAACTGCATTTTACATATGCAGTTAAAAACTAAAATGATCCTTAAAAAATCTTGGTACTGAACTGCTGCATTTTAAGACTACATATGTATTACATAGTTAAAAATTAATGAAAAATGTAGTTAAAATCTATACTAAAATACAGTTTTTGATTACAACAGTATTAGTTTCAAATAATTGCATATTTGTATGCACATACTTAAATTTTTTCAGCTTTGTATGCAATTATTTAAAAACAATAATACAAACTCGATTGAAAATTAAATCAAGCGTTTACCTACAAGATGATGAAGCCATAATTAATCGCAAAAAAAAATCGTACAGTAGATCGAATTAAATCTGATTTCCTTACGAAGATTTCAAATCTTGATCGCTAATACAGTCACATGAGAATAGTCGACATAAAATAAACGAGGGTAATTAGAGAAAAAAATATTGTAAAAAAAATACGGATCGGATTTACAAGTTTAAAACAGAAGAACTTTTGGACTATTAAATTTGATTTTAGGGATGTGAGCCTAATTTTCACATAAGCAACCTCCATGGCCCATAACAAAATAGTCTATCTTTGAAATAAAGAATCTATTCAGCAACACCAACCCCCACCCATCAAACTAAAGCATGGATGAGTAATGAAAATAACTTAATTTAAGAGTATGAGAGAGCAATTAACTTCTCATATCTTAAAGGACTTCCTGTGAAGTTTGCCGATTTATCCTCTTAATAGTTGGAGGAGGTCCTAAAAAATGCTGGAATTTACAACATTTTGAGCGAAGGAAGTGCTAGGTTCATTATGTATACTGATCATGTCGAAGGAGAGACAATCATTTCCTCATGATTCTAATATTGGCTATGATATTTTCGATACGGATGACTAAGTTGAGCCTCCTATTGATAATCCAGATGAAATTAAGGCAAACACAAAAGAGGATTTTGGAGCAACATGAGCAAATTATTCAGGAATAAATGGAACGAAAGAAGTTGGGGACCATTAAGCATATACTTCTTAACTTATATGGACCTTTACATACTAGAGAAAGTAATGCAGGGATGAGTGGACAAAGCAGCAACCCAGACCATATTCTTGTTTCTGATGAGACAACCTATATACGTGAGCTTTTTATACTGGATCAGGTTAGTGTACATATGAGTGAGGCAAGGACATTTGTACTATCTAGGCCATGTACACATCTTGCTAGCTGGAGAGGCCTCGATCCAACAACACAGATCACTATAGAGAGCTCAGATTCTACCACCCTTTGGGTTACCATGGCTAGATATGCTTCAGACGGAGTTAGAAAAAGTGCAGTGTATAATATTTGCAGAAGAGAAAGCTTTGTATTATATCAGAATTGAATACAATGGAATGAAATACACAGAGTTATTTATATGTTACATATTGGGCTTAATACAAGAAGCCCATGATTCAAACAAAAGAAAAGAAGCAACAGTAGCCATTGGATCTGATGGATGGCTGAGATGGTTGCTGAGGTGAATACACGGATTGCTATCTATTGATAGAAAGAAACACATGCTGCTTTTTACTTCCCCCTCAAACCCGATTAGGTTAGGGTTAATTTGTGAGAAAAAGAAAATATGGCAGTTGCTCTTTGCGAGGAAGAGATTTAGCAATCAGCGATAGAAGAATGTTGATCTGACTTCATTTTGGTATGAAGATGGCTCTTTGCGATCTCTGGCATGGATTGGCAGTGTCGATGTTGAGTTCATCTCTAAGTCTTGCGAAATTGAGCCTTGTCAAGGGTTTAGTAAGTATATCTGCCTTTTGATGTATAGACGGTATGTATCCGACCCTTAACTTCTCTTTAATTACTTGTTCTCTTATGAAGTAAAGGTCCAATTCGATATGTTTGGTTTTTGAATGAAGTACTGGATTTGATGTTAGGGAAATTGCACTAACATTATGTGATAACCCTGATTTTTGTGAGCAATTTCATGATTTAAATTAGTTTATGTTTGTTTAAAAATTGCATTGAGAAAGATAGGAATGGAAACTGATTGCAAATGTATGGTTTAAACATGTACATGTGCATAAGATAGTGCACACACATGCACACATTTTTCTGTATAATGAAATAGGCAGAAATCAATATATAAATTAGAATAAATAATTTAGAAATACATATGTATGAAGATATGATTATGTCTTTAATAAGTTTGGCACAAAGAAAATAAATGTTAGGCAGGAATAAATACATGCAAGAAAAATATTTAGGTACTTAAAATTATTTAAAGAAAGAAAATAAGGACTTAGGCAAAATAGGCATACATATATTATATATGTGCACAAGCAAACACTTGCTGGAAGAAAACAAAAATTGCATGGAAATGGCATGAAACCTTAAGCAAGCACTTTATCCATTTCCAGCAATCCTTTTACTTTGCAAAATAAGAGTCATGCATATAACATGACCGGGGTGAGATTAAAGAGATAAGGCTTATTTCTGAAAATAAAAAAAGGACCACATACCCTTTTCTCTCTTGAATCAAAATGAGAGGCAGATCATGTTTTATAGGGTAAAAATGACATTGGGTAATTTCACTAAACCCTAGTAGCAGCCAGGGTTTTGTATAAGGAGGCCTAGTGTAGTGAGACCTTTCACAATTGCTCTTCATCATTTAAAGAAAAATAAAACATAAGCCAGAGAAAAATAAGAAGCACCGGCCATTAGAATTAGAAGAAGGCAGAAGACCAAAAGGGTTCAAAAAGCTTAGGAAAAAGAGGGATTAAGGTGAGTAACCTCACTGGAAACTTTGGTAATAAGCCCTGAATATTGAGGCAGCCTAATTAAATTTATATTTCACTTTTGCAAGCTATGTTCATTTTTATGATTTGATAACTTTGGCTTGTCAATGATCGGCCCAAGTGTAAAACCCTTTATAGTGACTTATCCAGTATAAAAGAGTCATGGATTTCATGTTTAAATATGGTTATCTATGTTGTGGTTTAACTTTGAGATGAAGTAGATTTTTTTATGGGTTTTCTTTATACATTTATTTACTTAAAAACCCAGGTTTTATGTTGTAGATATATGGTCTAAAAATGAAAGAAAATGTGGGGCTGCAAGATTGTGTTGTTACTTATGTTTCATATCAACTAAAATAAAGATAAATGTAGAGGTGCAATGTAATACATGTGCCGAGCTTCTATGTTTTATGAACTCTCCAAATCAAAGCATATACTTGTGGTTTAGCCAAATCTTAAAGATTAACAAAGGTCTGATTGAACCAGAGGTAAAAGGAGACAACCAGAAAACTATCTATGACCATATGTTTGTAACTTGATCCATTGAAACCCATAGACAAAATAATATGCTTAGAAATCACATCTGTTTGCATGATTAAATGCTTGCTTATGAGAACATGACTTACCAATCTCTGGATGAATACATGTTGGCTGAATGTTTATTTCTCTGGTTGAAATATGATATGCAGAAGGGATTAGCATAGGAATGAGAAAGGGAAAGTAACACTTAGTAATTTAACTAAGGACTTTTGGATCTTAGGGCTACAAAATATGGCTTGGCAAGGTGAACATTGCAAGCTCACACATGGTATGCTTATACCCAGGGGCCTGAGTGTGTTGGGTTAACAGTGATATGTCCCAGGCAGTGTGTGGTTTAACAAGAGAAAGTAGCTAAAGACTATAATATACTTGATAGTGAACAATAGAAATAGGTTCATGAGAGGGCTTGGGTAAAATCCCTGATGGCCAGTAATCTGGTAGAAAAGGCTTGATGATTGAATTGATGAATGTGTTGTTTGGTTTATGATGTTTTATGGATGGATCCTATGATTGTTACCACTAAACTAAACCATTGAATCATGTATAATTTGTTGTGCACTAATGTATATGCACATGTATCACAGGATCATGCACAAGAGTGGTATTGAGTTCCTTTATCCATTTTGAAGTTATTTGAATATGAATAAGTGTCATATAAAATCATGTTTTCAGTTAGATTACTCATACCAGACTTTAGTCTGACCCTTGTGTGTTTTATGCACCATTGGGTGTCTCATGTAAATATGGGGCAGTTCATGGTGATTTTGCAGGAAAGTAGGAATTTCTTTGATCAGGCTTTGGATGTTTAGCTGCTTAAGGAATTGGATGCTATATTTAAAGATTTGTTGAAGTTAAAATAGATGTTTATGCTGAATTATGTTAAGCTATTTTGTTTAAATTTGCTTAGAAAACTAATGTATTGTTAGAACTATTGTTTTGCAAGTGTTGAACCTATATGTGTATCAGCTGAAACTTATGTGCTTTGTTTTGCAAATGTTTTGCTAAGAAATGGAAGTTTTAAGTTTTAAGAACAGTTAGTTTATAATGGTAGAAAATCTGAGATTGAAAGGATTTATGGATTGAATGTACAATCAAGTATTTGACATAGGAAAATCCATGTTTAAGTTGATATAAAATCTGGCAGAATAAAGGTTTTGAGTTGCTTTGAAAAGAAAACAAAATGACATGTATTTTGCTTAAGAATAAGTGCAAGTTGAATATGGCTAACAGGACCATTTTATTGAGCCTGGGTTAAGCCGGCACTAAAGAGTTTTAAGCTCAATTTTCAGTAAAGTTTTGCAACCCAAATATAGGGTAGACTCAGTCATTTTTCCTACCAAGAAGAGGAAAAATTAGGCACTTAAATCTTCCACTGACACACACATGCACAGGAACATGCACACACATGCACATGCAAGAGCACAGTTCATACAGTAACAAAATTATGGAAATACATGCAAAATGCTAACTCTTGAGACATGAAACCAATAGTTATGCAATAATCTAAGTATGCTTGGAAAACCTGGTTTTTAGAAACACTATTGCTATGTAGGAATTATTTCTTTTAATGATTCCCAAACAGATTTCTACTTCCAAACTTTTGTACTCTGATTCAAGTAGAAATTAAACTTATATATCTTCACATATGTAAGTTTAAGATGATTTGAAAAAACCAATAGTTTTATATTGGCATAAAGATCCTGGATAGAAGAAAATTAGAGTGTAATATTTTCTTGATTAAATGACCACTGCATATATATATATGTAAAAAAACTTTAGGAACAGAAGGTGGGTCATTTCATTTGGTATCAGTGCTATGTTGTTAAATTACATAGCAAAATTTTGTATGAACTTGTTTGCATTGGATGTATGGAGGTGTTGACTGCCTTGGATGCTTTGTTTTGTTAGTGCTTATACTACTAATATCTATTATAACTGAATAGGGATAGATTGAAATGAATAAATCTATAGAGTATTAGGCAAAACGGACTAGCTATGGTAGGATCCAAACATCAAAATGTAGGAACAAGTGAACCACCCATGGTGAATGTGCAAGAATTCATGAGAGCCATAAGGGATGGAGTAGGCAATATGAAGGAAAATCCACATGAGGAGCTTTACAAACTACTCAAGACTTTTATCAACCTTGGAGGCAAAACTTTTGATGGCACAGAAGGAGTTATGGGAGTTCAAAATTGGCTCAGGATTTTGGATAGGATCTTTGCAGACATGCAAGTTGAAGACCAAAGGAAGAGGCAAATTGCATCTAGGAAATTGAGAGGAGCAGGTTTGGATTGGTGGGAGGTTATCATAGCTGGAAGACCTGAAGGAGAAGTGACATGGGATCAATTTAAAGCAATGTTGAAAGGTAGGTTTGTCCTTGCATCAGTCAAGGAGTCTTTGCTAGAGGAATTCATCAAATTAAGGCAAGGGACTATGAATGTCACTGAGTACACTCAGAGGTTTGAATCATTGGCAAAGTATGGTGTAGTACTCATCACCACTGAGGAGGCTAAGAATGGCAGATATATTCAAGGGCTAAACCCTAGCCTTAGTAGAGCCATGCTACCATACAAGGACAGGACTTTTGATCAAGTTTTGGACTTGAGTTTGAGCATTGAACAACATGATAAGGCTAGAGAGAATTTCAGGGCATTCAAGAATAGCCAAAACAAGAAAGGAAAGGGCAAATTTCACCCTTATGATAAGAAGAAAGTAGACATAGCTTCCACCAAGAAACCAGAAGAAGCCAGTGCTGCTGAAATTAAGAAGAAGATTACTTGTTATAACTATGGCCAAGAGGGGCATATGAAGAATAGGTGCACAAATGTTAGGCCAGCATCCTTCAAATGTCACCATTGTGGGAAGGAAGGTCACATAAAGAGGAATTGTCCAGATTTTAAGCAAGGAAAATTAGGGGCTTTGGAAGGAAAAGGCAAGGCAACTGAGGGATCAAATGTTGAGAATCATGGCCAAGTTGAAGGTACTTTGTTTATTCACTCAATACCTTTTGCAGTAGTGTATGATACTGGGGCTACACACTCATTGATCTCCCATGATATTGCATAACAATTAAAATTGAATTGTACGATTGTTGATAAGCCACTATTTATTAGAAGCCCTATAGGTAGCTCATGTGTTCTGGGTATGATGTGCATGCAACTGGGGTTAGATATAGGGGGACATGTGTTTAACTCAGACCTATATGTGTTGCAATATCCGGGCATAGGGGTTATTCTAGGAGTTGATTGGTTG
Source organism: Allium fistulosum (assembly GCA_030737815.1). Taxonomy (NCBI): domain Eukaryota; kingdom Viridiplantae; phylum Streptophyta; class Magnoliopsida; order Asparagales; family Amaryllidaceae; genus Allium; species Allium fistulosum. Next base: position 363,691,538 of record CM060904.1, read on the forward strand.
AGTAAATATAAGGCTATCATAAATATGGAGACATCCACCATATTATTGAAAATTTTTGATGGACAAAGGGTAGTTGTTCTTTGTGAGGCAGACAAGAATAGAAATATAGCCAACCTTTTTGCATTGTCTAGTGAAAAACCCATGCCCGCATTAGAAGAAATCCCCATAGTGAATCAATATACTGATGTGTTTGGTGAAGTTAGGGGAGTTCCAAACCATAGAACAGTTGAGTTTTCAATCAGAATAATTCCAGGAGCTAGCCCAGTGGTTAAAAGACCAACTAGAATGGGGCCTAATGAGTTGATAGAATTGAAAAAGCAATTGGTTGAATTAGAAGAAAGAGGCTTTATTAGACCCAGTAGCTCATCATGGGGAGAACCAGTAGTCTTTGTTAAGAAACAAGATGGATCCCTTAGGTTATGTATTGACTATAGGGAATTAAATAAAGTCACAATTAAAAATAAATATCCTTTACCAAGAATTGATGATCTCTTTGATCAATTGAGTGGTGCAAAAATATTTTCTAGGCTTGATTTAGCTTCAGGCTTTCATCAGATGAAAGTAGAAGAGGAAAGCATTAAGTATACAGCCTTTAACACAAGATATGGACTTTATGAATTTTTAGTAATGCCATTTGGCTTGACAAATGCTCCTTCCTATTTTGTTGATTTGATGAATAGGATTTTTAGAGAATACTTGGATAAATTTGTATTGATATTTATTGATGACATACTAATTTATTCTAAGTCAATTAAAGAGCATGAAAATCATTTGCATATGGTATTTGAGAAATTGAGGCAGGAAGACTTGAAAGCAAAGTTTTCAAAATGCACTTTTTGGCAAAATGAAGTGAATTTTCTAGGCCACATTATATCAGAAAAAGGAATCTGTGGATCCCAATAAGGTCATTGTAGTGCAAGCTTGGAAAAGGCCTACCAATGTCACTAAGGTCAGATCATTCATGGGAATGGCTGGTTACTATAGAAGGTTTATAAAAGATTTTGCAAAAATTTCAATCCCATTAACCAGATTGACTAGGAAAAATCAAGTGTTTACTTGGATTGAAGAGTGTGAGAAAGCCTTTGGGAAATTAAAGGAAGCACTAGTGCAAGCTCCAATCCTCAAAGTACCTGAAGGGAATGAAAACTTGGGGGTGTATACTGATGCAAGTGGGCTTGGGGCAGTATTGATGAAACAACATCAAGTGATAGCTTATGCTTCTAGGCAATTGAAACCAAGTGAGGTAAGATATGCTACTCATGACCTTGAATTAGCTGCTATAGTGTATGCTCTTAAGCTATGGAGACACTACTTGTTAGGGGCAAGGTTTGAAGTTTACACAGACCATAAGTCACTTAAATATTTATTTTCACAAAGAGAATTGAATATGAGGCAGCAAAGGTGGATTGAACTCCTAGCCTCATATGACTTTGAAATATTATATACCCCTGGTAAGGCTAATAAAGTAGCAGATGCCCTAAGTAGACAACATGCTAAAGTGGCTAGATTAATGATAGAAGAGTTTAACACTTTATCATTGTTAACTGATTTAGAGATAGAAAGTGATAATGTAGAAAACATGAGCCGATGCAGTGAGCATGTTGAAATGCGAAAGTTAAGCTTTATTGCTCTGGAGTCAGAATTGAAAAACAAAGTTGTAAAGTTACAAGACCAAGATCTAGTTTTATTTGAAAAGAAAATTCAGATATTAAATGGTGAAGCAGTGAAAGGTTTTCAATTGAATGATCAAGGCCATTTGAAGAAAGGAAAAAGAATATGTGTTCCAGCAATTGATGAGTTGAAGCAAGAAATCTTGGATGCTTACCACAAAAGCAAATACACTATACACCCAGGAAGCACAAGGATGTATCACAACCTCAAGAGGGATTATTGGTGGAGTGGTATGAAGAGTGCAGTGGCAACCTATGTATCTAAATGTATGGTTTGCCAACAAGTGAAGGCTGAGTATCAAAAACCCTCAGTGATGCTTCAACCTTTGCAAATACCACAGTGGAAATGGGAGGATATATCAATGGATTTCATTGATGGTTTGCCTAGAACTAGGAGGGGAAATTATAGCATTTGGGTAGTGGTTGATAGGTTAACCAAGTCAGCCCACTTTATACCAGTAAAGTCAGAGAGAAATGCATGTACACTAGCCCAGTTGTTTATCAAGGAAGTGGTTAGACTACATGGTATACCAAAGACTATAGTAAGTGATAGAGATACCATCTTCACTTCAAAATTTTGGCAGAGTTTTCACAAGGCAATGGGGACTGATTTATGCTTAAGCACAGCATACCATCCTCAATCTGATGGTCAAACAGAAATTGTGAACAAATTGCTTGAAGACATGTTGAGAGCTTGTGTATTGGATTGGGAGGAAGTTGGGAGGATCATATATTTTTAGCTGAATTTTCATACAACAATAGCCATCATAGTAGCATAGGCATGGCACCCTTTGAAGCTCTCTATGGGAGACCATGTTTATCACCCTCAAGTTGGCTTGAATCTGGGGAAAAAGTGGTCTTAGGGCCAGAGAGTGTGAAGGAAACTTCAGAGAAAATAGCTTTGATCAGAAAAAGAATTGCTTCTGCCCAGGATAGGCAAAAGAAATATGCAGATCAAAGAAGGAAGGCAGTACAATATGGTGTTGAGAATTATGTATTTATCAAAATATCACCCATGAAGAAGGTTCTACAGTTTGGGAAAGAAGGAAAGTTGATTCCTAGGTACATAGGGCCATATAAAATTATAGAGAGAATAGGAACTATAGCCTATAAGTTGGAGTTGCCAGAAGAAATGAGAGCAATGCATGATGTTTTTCATGTGTCTCAACTAAGAAGGTGGGTTCATGATAAGGAGGCAATCCTAGAATCCCCTAAGGATGTGCAGATTGACCCAAGGATGATCTATGAAAAGGAGCCAGTGGGCAAGTTGCTAGAGAGATCAAGAAATTGAGAAACAAAGAAATTAAATTAGTGAAAGTGCAATGGAGTCTTGACCCAAATGATTGCATATGGGAAGTGGAGGATAAAATCAGAAATGATTATCCAAAACTGTTTGATTGAATGAAAGGTAAATTTATATATACTGATGAATGTTTTGATTGAATATGCATTATGATTTTTGTTTTAATATGCATAGAGTTTAATCAAGTGATTGGCTTGAGAATGGTTTGAGATCAGAAAAGTTGATTTTCGGGATTGATGATACTTAAGTTAAGTATGAGAGAATTGTGGGACACAATTCCTAAAAGGAGGGGTATATGTGATAACCCTGATTTTTGTGAGCAATTTCATGATTTAAATTAGTTTATTTTTGTTTAAAAATTGCATTGAGAAAGATAGGAATGGAAACTGATTGCAAATGTATGGTTTAAACATGTACATGTGCACAAGATAGTGCACACACATGCACACATTTTTCTGTATAATGAAATAGGCAGAAATCAATATATAAATTAGAATAAATAATTTAGAAATACATATGTATGAAGATATGATTATGTCTTTAATAAGTTTGGCACAAAGAAAATAAATGTTAGGCAGGAATAAATACATGCAAGAAAAATATTTAGGTACTTAAAATTATTTAAAGAAAGAAAATAAGGACTTAGGCAAAATAGGCATACATATATTATATATGTGCACAAGCAAACACTTGCTGGAAGAAAACAAAAATTGCATGGAAATGGCATGAACCCTTAAGCAAGCACTTTATCCATTTCCAGCAATCCTTTTACTTTGGAAAATAAGAGTCATGCATATAACATGACCGGGGTGAGATTAAAGAGATAAGGCTTATTTCTGAAAATAAAAACAAGGACCACATACCCTTTTCTCTCTTGAATCAAAATGAGAGGCAGATCATGTTTTATAGGGTAAAAATGACATTGGGTAATTTCACTAAACCCTAGTAGCAGCCAGGGTTTTGTATACGGAGGCTTAGTGTAGTGAGACCTTTCACAATTGCTCTTCATCATTTAAAGAAAAATAAAACATAAGCCAAAGAAAAATAAGTAGCACCGGCCATTAGAATTAGAAGAAGGCAGAAGACCAAAAGGGTTCAAAAATCTTAGGAAAAAGAGGGATTAAGGTGAGTAACCTCACTGGAAACTTTGGCAATAAGCCCTGAATATTGAGGCAGCCTAATTAAATTTATATTTCACTTTTGCAAGCTATGTTCATTTTTATGATTTGATAACTTTGGCTTGTCAATGATCGGCCCAAGTGTAAAACCCTTTATAGTGACTTATCTAGTATAAAAGAGTCATGGATTTCATGTTTAAATATGGTTATCTATGTTGTGGTTTAACTTTGAGATGAAGTAGATTTTTTTATGGGTTTTCTTTATACATTTATTTACTTAAAAACCCAGGATTTATGTTGTAGATATATGGTCTAAAAATGAAAGAAAATGTGGGGCTGCAAGATTGTGTTGTTACTTATGTTTCATATCAACTAAAATAAAGATAAATGTAGAGGTGCAATGTTATACATGTGCTGAGCTTCTATGTTTTATGAACTCTCCAAATCAAAGCATATACTTGTGGTTTAGCCAGATCTTAAAGATTAACAAAGGTCTGATTGAACCGGAGGTAAAAGGAGACAACCGGAAAACTATCTATGACCATATGTTTGTAACTTGATCCATTGAAACCCATAGACAAAATAATATGCTTAGAAATCACATCTGTTTGCATGATTAAATGCTTGCTTATGAGAACATGACTTACCAATCTCTGGATGAATACATGTTGGCTGAATGTTTATTTCTCTGGTTGAAATATGATATGGAGAAGGGATTAGCATAGGAATAAGAAAGGGAAAGTAACACTTAGTAATTTAAATAAGGACTTTTGGATCTTAGGGCTACAAAATATGGCTTGGCAAGGTGAACATTGCAAGCTCACACATGGTATGCTTATACCCAGGGGCCTGAGTGTGCTGGGTTAACAGTGATATGTCCCAGGCAGTGTGTGGTTTAACAAGAGAAAGTAGCTAAAGACCATAATATACTTGATAGTGAACAATAGAAATAGGTTCATGAGAGGGCTTGGGTAAAATCCCTGATGGCCAGTAATCTGGTAGAAAAGGCTTGATGATTGAATTGATGAATGTGTTGTTTGGTTTATGATGTTTTATGGATGGATCCTATGATTTTTATCACTGAACTAAACCATTGAATCATGTATAATTTGTTGTGCACTAATGTATATGCACATGTATCACAGGAACATGCACAAGAGTGGTATTGAGTTCCTTTATCCATTTTGAAGTTATTTGAATATGAATAAGTGTCATATAAAATCATGTTTTCAGTTAGATTACTCATACCAGACTTTAGCCTGACCCTTGTGTGTTTTATGCACCATTGGGTGTCTCATGTAAATATGGGGCAGTTCATGGTGATTTTGCAGGAAAGTAGGAATTTCTTTGATCAGGCTTTGGATGTTTAGCTGCTTAAGGAATTGGATGCTATATTTAAAGATTTGCTAAAGTTAAAATACATGTTTATGATGAATTATGTTAAACTATTTTGTTTAAATTTGCTTAGAAAACTAATGTATTGTTAGAACTACTGTTTTGCAAGTGTTGAACCTATATGTGTATCAGCTGAAACTTATGTGCTTTGTTTTACAAATGTTTTGCTAAGAAATGGAATTTTTAAGTTTTAAGAACAGTTAGTTTATAATGGTAGAAAATCTGAGATTGAAAGGATTTATGGATTGAATGTACAATCAAGTATTTGACATAGGAAAATCCATGTTTAAGTTGATATAAAATCTGGCAGAATAAAGGTTTTGAGTTGCTTTGAAAAGAAAACAAAATGACATGTATTTTACTTAAGAATAAGTGCAAGTTGAATATGGCTAACAGGACCATTTTATTGAGCCTGGGTTAAGCCAGCACTAAAGAGTTTTAAGCTCAATTTTCAGTAAAGTTTTTCAACCCAAATATAGGGTAGACTCAGTCATTTTTGCTACCAAGAAGAGGAAAAATTAGGCACTTAAATCTTCCACTAACACACACATGCACAGAAACATGCACACACATGCACATGCAAGAGCACAGTTCATACAATAACAAAATTATGGAAATACATGCAAAATGCTAAGTCTTGAGACATGAAACCAATAGTTATGCAATAATCTAAGTATGCTTGGAAAACCTAGTTTTTAGAAACACTATTGCTATGTAGGAATTATTTCTTTTAATGATTCCCAAACAGATTTCTACTTCCAAACTTTTGTACTCTGATTCAAGTAGAAATTAAACTTATATATCTTCACATATGCAAGTTTAAGATGATTTGAGCAAACCAATATTTATATGTTGGCATAAAGATCCTGGATAGAAGAAAATTAGAGCGTAATATTTTCTTGATTAAATGACCACTGCATATATATATATATATGTAAAAAAAACTTTAGGAACAGAAGGTGGGTCATTTCACATTATCACACCAAATTGTTGCTTTTTTATCCGTTTTGATGTTGAGTTCACTTAGAAGTGATTCTACCCATATAACTTCCGCTACTGCACTTACCACACACCTAAATTCAGCCTCTGTACTGGATCTCGACACAGTGCTTTGCTTCTTTGCACTCCATGATATTGGGTTTTTTCCTAAATAGATGCAGTAACCTGATGTAGATTTACGATCATCAGTGTCTATACCCCAATCGGCATCAGCATATGCATTGATGTTGAGTGAGTGACTTGATTTTAGGATGAGCCTATGATTAATTGTCCCTTTGAGATATCTGAGTATTCTTTTTACTGCTTTCCAATGATTATCTAGAGGATTTTGCATATACTGACTGACTTTGTTAACACTAAATGATATGTCTGGCCTTGTGATAGTCACGTATTGAAGTGCACCAACTATACTCCTGTACTGCTTTACATTTTGAATTGCTTCCCCCTTATATTTTGATATTTGATGATTTGTGATCATAGGAGTTGGTAGTGTATTAGCTTTGTCCATTTTAGCTCTTGATAATATATCTGCAATGTATTTTCTTTGATTGAGATGCATCTCTGATGTTGTATATCTCTGAACTTCAATTCCCAGAAAATAATTCAGATTACCTAGATCGTTAACAGAAAATTCTGAATTGAGCATTGTAGTAACTTTCTTATTTCTAATTCACTACTTCCTGTAATGATAAAATCATCAACATAGATTAGGATATAAGTGGTAGATATCATTAATTTTAGTAAATATAGAGTTGTCTGATTTTAGAGATTTGTAGCCAAATTTCACAAGTGTTGACTTAAGTTTGTCAAACCAGACTCTTGGTGCTTGCTTTAAACCATAGATGGCCTTGTTGAGTTTGCACACCATTTCTTTGTGATTTGTGAGTGAATCCTTCTGGTTGCTCCATAAATACTTCTTCCTGTAATACACCATTCAGAAAAGCATTATTCACATCTAATTTCCTGATGCTCCAATTTCTATTTAAAGCAATGGTTAGTATGATCCTAATAGATGATGGTTTCACAACAGGGGAGAATGTTTCAGAAAAATCAAACCCATGCTGTTTTGAATACCCCTTTGCAACCAATCTTGCTTTATATTTAGAAATTGAACCATCATCATTTTTCTTTAGTTTGAATGTCCATCTACATCCAACAATGTTTTTGTTTTCTGGTTTTTTAACAAGAACCCAAGTTCCCTTGTTAACTAGAGCATTATATTCCTCTTGCATAACAGCTCTCCATTTATCATTTTGAGCAGCTTCTATGTAAGAGGATGGTTCATCTTGATTTGTAGTGGTGTTGATAATTTTTGGTTTATGTATACCACATTTTGCTCTAGTTAGCATTGGATGAATATTAACATTATTTCTGACTGTGATGTCTGTATTATTATCAGAACTGTTGCAAGCCACAGTATCATTGTTTGCATCTTGATTATCACTTTGGTTGCTGATCTCTTGATTACCACTCTTGCTGCTGATCTCCTGTCTTTGAATATTTTGATTGTTGCTGTCATCTTCCCAATCATCTTGCTCTTGACCTGGTTCCCTAGTGGGCATGGTGAGTTGAGAGCTGGTGCTTGTGCCCTTACTTATGGGCTGAGTTGAGGGTACAACCTCAAATCCATCAAGTAGATCAGGTATAGCAATCCTTGCATTTCTCACTTTTTCAGTGGTTTTAATTTCAGTATTGCTATATGGATATACCTGTTCATTAAATCTTACATGTCTAGAAATATATATCTTTCCTTTGTTGTCTAGGCACCTATACCCCTTCTGATTGTTACAGTATCCTAAGAAGGTGCATGATTTAGATCTAAAATCTAATTTGTGAGTATTATAGGGCCTTAAACAAGGGAAACATTGACAACCAAAGACCTTTAGATGTTTATAATCTGGTTTGACCTTAGTTAGCACTTCCTGTGGACATTTAAATTTGAGATTTTTTGCTGGCAGTAAGTTTATCAAATGCACAGTAGTATTAAATGCTTCTGGCCAAAATTTTAAAGGCATAGAAGCTTGTGCTAGCAAGGTTAGACCAGTTTCGACAATATGTCTATGTTTCCTTTCAATGATCCCATTTTTCTCTGAAGTATATGGACATGTAGTCCTATGATTAATCCCCTTTTTTCAAAGAAGGTTTTTAGTGGTAGGAATTCCTTTCCACCATCAGTTTGAAAAGTGCATACATGATTTCCAGTCATATTTTCAACCTTGTTAATAAATTGAATAACTATATTACTAGCTTCTGACTTGGTTTTAGCATATAAATCCATACAAATCTTGAGTAAGCATCTATGAAAGATATATAATATTTGTAACCATAGTTAGAACTAATAGGAGCTGGACCCCATAGATCACTAGCAACTAATTCAAGGGGTTTTGTGTAGCAAGTGTGTGAATCTGGAAATGCAAGTTTATGACTTTTTCCCAATTGGCAAGAAGTACACATATATGAGTCAGAAATATTACTAAAGGGAATGTTATTACTATTCATAACATGTTTTACAATTTTTGCACTAAGGTGTCCTAGTTTATAGTGCCATAAATCGAATATATTGCAACTATTAGAATTATTCATGACATTCATCACACAAGTATTCCCTTTGTTTTCAGAAACTTTTGATTTACAAAAATCAAATTTGTACAACCCATTGTTCTCTTTACCCTGCAAAATGATTTCTTGAGTTAGTAAATCTTTAACTATGCAATTATTTGGGTAGAATTCAAAAATGACATTGTTATCTTTTGCAAATTGGGAAACACTCATTAAATTCTTTTTGATTGAAGGAACCCTCAATAAATTTCTTAGAAATAATTTCTTGGGTCCATTTATACTTGCATTTCCAGTATGTGTAATGTGAACAGTTTTACCATTGCCAACAAAAAGATTTTGTGTACCTTTGTATTCTTTGTTTCCCAAGTTTAAGTTGCTGAGATTGTTGGTCACCTGATTGGTTGCTCCAGAGTCTGGGTACCAACATTCATCACTGACATCATCTGTTGTAGCAGTTTCAATGTTAAGGATCTCTGCTTGCCATTGTTGTTGTCTTTGGGCATATTAACTGTATTGATATTAGTATTGCTATTTTGTTGTGAGGGAGTATAATTCTTGTTGAATCTGAAATAGCATTTGTTTGCTCCATGTCCATTTCTCTCACAAATTTGACACCTTATTTTATTGTTATTGTTGCTTCTGCCACCTCTCCTGCCTCTGTTGGATGGTCCTCCTCTCTGGTAGCTATTGAAATGTCCTCTCCCTTGACCTTGTTTGCCTTTGTTGTAAGTATAATTGACTGATATATCTGAACTTACTGTTTTGCCATGTTCAATTCTTCCTTCATGTGATATGAGAGTAGAGTAAACAAACTGTAGTGAGGGAGTTGGTTTCATGGTAGAGATAATTGCCACAACAGCTTCATATTCAATATCTAGACCACTGATTATGTATAATACATGTTCAGAATCAGGGACTTTGTGCCCTGCTGAAGCCAGTTGGTCACATAGATTTTTGACTTTGAGTAGATATTCGTTCATAGTCATTTCATTCTTCCTAATGCTTTGTAATTGCCTTCTATGATGCATGATTCTTGCAGATGACTGAGGTGTGAAATTTCTCTCAATTGTTGTCCATACTTCTTAAGCAGTTTTGCAACCTATAAGTTGTGGTAGAATAGATGCACTTACGGATGACATCATCCATGCACAAACAAGGCTGTCTTGCCTCTGATATGCTGTGTATTCTTGATTTGGCACCAACTTGTCCTCACTGTCTTTGACAAACTTTGGTGGTGTAATTTTTGTACCAAGAATATAATCCTCTAATCCATAACCTTTAATTGATGTCTCTACTTGTAATTTCCAGATCAAGAAGTTGGACTCATCAAGTTGAATTGAGAGCGGTTGACTCTGAGGTTTGATAGTGGCCTTCATCAGATCATTAATTGGATCTGATTGAGTTCGGCTGGGAGAGACTCTTGTGCTGGACATCTGTGGGCTTGTGGCTTCACCCTGACTCATGATGAATAACGAGAAACGTCAGCGATCAGGTATAATGATTCTACCTTGAAAATCTTGAATTAGGAATAAGAGAAGGGGTTGTGCAGTTGAATCTTGATGTTATCTTGCAGACTTAAGTGATGATTTCTCTTTTGAAAAGAAATGCTTTTCTGATAAATTTTCTTGATGCACTTGAATTCAACTGAAGCTTTTTCTTGATTTTCTTGATCGGTTTTCAATGGTTTTGAAATCTTTATACCACCAAGCTTTCAGTGGTAATCAGAGGCAGCCAGAGTGGTGAACTGGCGAGGCACTGATTTCCAGTGACAGCAGCAAATCTTTAAATGAGAAGATGCTGAATCTTCGATGAGAGGAGTCCAAGTGATGACACTTTTCTGATGGACGTTGATCTCTGATCGACAGGTGCGGTTAGCACACAATTGCTCCGATACCAAGTTAGAAAAAGTGCAGTGTATAATATTTGCAGAAGAGAAAGCTTTGTATTATATCAGAATTGAATACAATGGAATGAAATACACAGAGTTATTTATATGTTACATTTTGGGCTTAATACAAGAAGCCCATGATCCAAACAAAATAAAAGAAGCAACAATAGCCTTTGGATCTGATGGATGGCTGAGATGGTTGCTGAGGTGAATACACGGATTGCTATCTATTGACAGAAAGAAACACACGCTACTTTTTACTGACGGCATTTTTCTACCTCTTTCAATTTATCAGCATTATTAGACTCTAGCATTTTGCATGTAATTATCTTTTCATTGGAGACATTGTTTATATGTTATGTTTACGCATTGCATGTTTAGACATATGTGTAGTTTCATTCTGTGAAATTTTGTTGATAATGTTCTATTTCTTTTTTTATGATAAAAGCTATACCTGATTTTAGAAGAACATTCATTTTGGTGTCTCGGGGATGAAATAAGACCTATAGAACCATAATCTATAAATCTTACCATTTGATCTACTGGCTTTTGACATTGATAATGTTCTATTTCACCATGACATTCTGTTTGTCTAAAATGCTTGTATTTCTTATTTTCCAATCTTTTTTATTAATGAGAAAGGGGATAAAATGGGATCATGTCGATACAAGGAGTACTATGATAGGGGAGTTTTACCGTAATATAATAGAAAACTTACAAGTAGCTAACATTATCAAAAAAGAGGACAATATTAGAACCTGTATTTTGATGATGTCAACGAAAAATTGTCTCAAATGTGTTTTTTTTACAACAAAATACACCCTCAAAGACAATAACTTATAAAAAGGGAAGAAAACGTACTGACAAAGGAATCAACGAGCATTTGAAAGATATAAGATGAAGCAAAGGAATCTATTGAAGCACATCGAGACCAAAGAAGCACTCAACGAAAGACCAAAGGTCTAATATATAATTATGTTGTTTATCTAGTCTTTATCGAATAAGTATAGAATAAATCTATTAAAACCACTCATATAGTTTCAAAATCACTCTAAATTTTTACTCAAGCTCCAAAAAACATTCGCTTATTTTTGGGAATTTTCCTTTAATTTTAGGACTTCTGATATGGAGGTTTTTGGATGCAAAACATGTTTCAGCAATAGAATTTACTATGCTAGATATGATATAACCAAACGAATAACCGATCATCTAGTAGTAGCATAACCGATTATAGTAGGATGGGCATATTAAGCCTAATTTCTAGGGTGATTGAACATTACTTTGCATCTTTTCATCTCAAAGCTCTTCGGCTTTGTTTGTTTCCCAAAAAAAATTGCTAAACGCTTAAACTTTCCAGTGACCAGGAAAAATCAACAGGTTTGGTTTGAAAAAGTAAGGAGCTCCTAACCCTAGTTTTCAGCAATACCATTCAGCTACAATTAATCGTTGGATTCAATTTAGATTTTTGTCTCTATAAATTCCAGCCGCTCTTTCCATTCTTCATCACCGACAACTTCCTATTTTATCAAATTTGGCAGCTACTCTAGAAGCATTTGTCTCTCTCTAGCAGATTTTAGTAAGTTTTTTTCTTTGATTTGAATAGGCAGTAACATGTTTTCACCTGTTAGTATTATTATCCGCTCAATCTCTATCCCATGGCAGTAGGTAGTAGTATACTTTTTATTTTTAAAACTACTATTCAGCAAAAAAAAGATAATAATATTTTAAACTGTAGTGTGCATGGCCATAAATTTGGACAATAATAATGTCCAGCTAAATGTTTTTGTTTGTATATTACATAATTTGGAATTTGATTATACAAGTGTGTAATTTGAACCAAAAATGTGTTCTGTTTAGACCGAAAACTGTGTAATGTTTAAAATATTGTACTATGTTCAAATTATTGTATGGTGCTTCAAGATTTTTAATTTTCCAACAACAATCTGTTGGAAAATGAGAAAGCAGTTTTTCAAAAGAAAGAGTATTGGAAAGATAACTACTCACTAGTACAAAACAGAATAGTTGTTTCGCCTCATTTGTGTCGGTTGTCCATAAAACCGACACAAATAGTATAATTTGTGTCGGTTGTTTATTAACAACCGAAACTATTGACTTATGGGGTAAGAAGAAAATGTTAAAAATGTAATTTGCATCTGTTGTTCTTAAGAAACCGACACAATTGAAGAGAAGCAATAGATTTACTCGTGTCGGTTGTTTAAACAACCGACACAATTAAATACAATAGCATCGGTTGTCCAAAAACCGACACTATAGACACACAACTTTTTCCCCAAATCCATTTCAGCCGCCCCCATCTTTTCCCGCGAACCCCAATAATTCCTGACTAATTCGTAAATCATATCCGAAATCCTAATTCTCATTCTTCTCCCCACCTCCAGGCCTGAACACCTTCCTCTCCTCCCTCCCCCTCTCCGATCCCCTCAACGCCAACGACTCCTTCCTCACTCTCCCCTCCTCCCTCAAAAAGTCCCTCTCCCTAAGTTTAAATCTCCCTCGCCTTTGGAATCTCATGTGACGCCTTCGTCGTTGACCAGGTCCGGCATCGCCTATAATGTCTGTGACATCAACTCGGCCTGTCAATGTCTTGGCCCGTAGTCTTTCGAAGCTATGCAAGATGCCTTCCCTCCACTTGTTTAATCCCTGCTTCGGTTATCTGCTGCTCCTGACAAGGCTCCGGCAATGGCATGCAGCCCTAATGACGTTACCCATTTAGCCACGCCGAACCCTTTTAGAGCTCTGGTTTTTGATTTCACATCCTCGGTTGGGCCAGTTTCAGGTGTTTCAAATATTGAATCTTCCTCTCAGATTTCCCCCTTTCTTGTTCAAGGTAAGGATGTAGGGTTAATACAGATTGTTGCACGAGTGAATTGGTTGGTGTGCAGGATGTATATGTTGAGCATTTGAGTTGTGGGCCTGCTATTTTTTAGTGCGCTCCTACTGTTTGTGTGAACGCCAAGGCTGCCAATGTTTATGTGAATGCCAAGGCTGATGTTTCCAATCGGGAACAGTCAATATCAAAAGATTATTGTAAGGTTGTCAAGGTTTCTGGTGATGTTGAAGTAAATTTGGGTGAGAAAGTGGTTTTCGCTAATGTTCACGAAGTGGAGGGGCCTGTTTCTGTGGCAAGAGCGCAATAGACACTCAAACTATTTGTGTTAATGTCAATGCCAGCCGTCAGCCTGATGTTGTTGGTAATGCTAAACCACCAAAATCATTATTATAGTCTGATGCGCAGGTGTTGATCATCTCTTGATATTATATATTGCTTCCAGTTTGCCACTGTACCATGTATAACAGAAGAATCTACACACACAGTCACCCCAACCTAATTTGTTAAATATTAAGTTTTATTATTGTTGAAATATTTAATAATTTAACAATGGATGAAATGAGCAGCAAGTTTGTTCTTTGAATACATCTTATATGCTTATAAATAGCAGTAACCCATAATTCATATATATATATATATATATATATATATATAATTATATTTAATACAAACCAAACTAAATATAATTAAAGTTTAATATCTACTTATCAGATAGTATATATATGGGAATGTAAATCTAAGATTAACAAAAGAATAAAGTGATCCTTTACATTATATTATTTGGATGTTGCTTTAAGTATGCGTGTTTATGCGAGTACCAATGTTGTTAGCAATAGGAGAGTTGGTTTTACTTTCGTGCATGCTTATATTTCTAGGATCTAGGCCTTTCCAGCACGAGTATTTTGTTATGGATATCTTGATCCATTGATTTATACAACTTGTACGTGAATGTATGCAATAAACTGTATCATAGTTGCACATATATGCATTTTTAAATAAAGGCACTTTTGTATCAGGTATTTTCAGGTTTGTGATAAAGTGTTTTGTGCATGTGTTGTTCCATTCCACGTCTCCATCCCAGTTTACGTCAAGCTCGCCGGCTCCTTCTCTGCCGCCGCCCCAGACACCCTCGCCTCGTTCATCTCCGCCGCGATCGAATTCTTCTCCGTCCTCGGTGGACATCCCGACCACCGCCTCTCCATCTCTCACTCCGTCAAAGAAATTGAAACTAAATCCCAAAGTATTCGGAATTATTTTTCTCGAGGACATGGATAATTTGCTGTTTCGATTCATGCTGTCAATCATTCTTTCGTCATGTATTGCGGTCAGATCGTTCAAACGTAAGTCGCTCGATAGATCGGGAGCTCTCACTGGATTCTTGGTCATGGCGATTCATTTGTGTGCTGGGTTTAGGTTCAAACCTTCAAATTCTTCAGTATTTATTTTACTGTTCTGATATTATTATTGTTTAATGCTTAATGATTTCAATGTAGGTTTGGGGTTGTTTTGTTGGTTTTCTTCTTTTCATCCTCCAAACTTACAAAGTATGGAGAGGAGAGGAAGAGGAAGCTGGAGGATGATTTCAGAGAAGGCGAACAGCGTAATTGGTGAGATTTGTTTCTTCTTTTTAAAATGGATTTCTTGGTTGAAGTGAAATTTTAATTTGAGGTTGTGTCTGAACAATTTAAAATGGATTTCTGTGTTGGTAAGGTAGGTTCATATCCATGCATTTCAAGTTCATGAATGGGTTTAAATGCAGTTACTATATGGACAGAGTTACTATATATGTTGTATGCGACATATAAACATATGTAAGCATGCACATACACACACATACATATATGTATGTTTAATACATATGCAAACCGCAAAATATTTGGTGGTTTTAGACTATGCAGGTTAGAACAATGAAATTTATGGAGTTTATTTGGAATTTTGTAAAAGCCATTATAACCCAACAGTAAATAGTCATTGATTTTTTTATCTGTATCATTACAACATTAATTTTAACATCAAAATATGTTATATTCATTTTTTCCCCCATTTCTTATACGGTGTTGATCAAAATATCAAAGCGCAATCATGTTTCCATTTTCTATGTACAGTGAAATCAATTTCATTTTCACTAGTTGGTTCTCTTAAAAGCATTTAGTATAGAAGCATGTACTGATTATATTTGAAGAGGGACCACATCTTGTATCAACACAGTAGATGACCACCTGCTTTGGTATAAAATCAGAGTAGGAAAACATTCGAACTTCTGGGTCATTGAATAAGAAAATATAATACCCTTCGACCAAGGGTGCATTATATCAGATTCAATGTTGCTAAAACGCACCGTTGGTTAAAACTATAGGTGGTGTAAGATTGGTAATTTGGTATTAAGGTACTTCAAATAGCATATAGTATGAATTCCAAACTCTCATCAAGTGCATATTTGCATTGCAATGGCAGTAAACTAGGGACTGGTAGCAGAAAGATTATTTTCACCAATTAGCCAAGTACTATTTAGATGGTACTGCAGAAATTGTTAGGTTGATGCTCTCTGCAGTACAATATAAAAATTTGACACCTTTCCACTGCAGTGACCCCATGTGGTTGGTGCCACTTTTAAGATTTGAAGCAAAGTCTAAACCAAATCCAATCATAGGCTCCACGTACGTTTGTTGGAAGTCTAAATACATACATATATACATGCACACATATACACACATATATATATACACATACACACATATATATAATATTTTATATACATATAGATATACATATACACACATATACATAAACACACATTCACACATATATATAATATAACGCAAAGAAATATATATTAGATGCACTGACGCAACCCATTCATAAATAACAGCAAACACGATTGCTTACAGACGAGTTTTCATATACATTTATATATGCCACCTACGCACTTCTGTAATAATGAAATGTATGTGCCCATGCTCTGACGCAAAATTTCATTCTAAATTTATACATAATCCAACATGCTCACATTTATTTGTTTCAGTATTAATATATATACTTAATTTTAAAGGTGGCTAGTATATCAACGTGTGCACCATTTTATATGCTTCCAAGCACCAAAAATTTTGATGTGTATAATACGAAATTTACTTTAACCCATATTTAAAATATAGTTTAGTAATTTAAACATTTATCCACAAATAAATTTCGATGTTTTATACTATAATTTATCAATAACAGTACATCGGTTTAAAAAATTTATGGAAAGGTTATACTTTGTAGTTAATAAAATTTCTCACCCAGTCTTCACGGATGGAGATGAAACCACCACCCCTCATGTGCAATTGAACATATTATTTACGGCCTTAGTGTAAAATATTCTAACAGAGTTAGTTCAGAATATAGGACGGTACTAACAAAAGTTGGCATCATTTCAACTTAGTGCACAAACGAAAGGTTAAACTACATACCATGGAAGGTTAAATTATATAATTACCTCCAAGTCTCCAACTAATATATTTATTCACATTTGTGTGTGTGAATGTATTATGAAGTTGACAAATGACACATGATCTTATTAAACAGGTCTACAAATATGCCTGCTTTTTTGAAGAAATAACTAAGAAGCGGTAGTCAAACAATGTTTTACACATCTACCTATCAATGTTGAGTGACAATAGATATAAATCAAATTGTTAAAATTTCTTAGAACAGTAGAACAATGTCTACATCAGTCAAATGAACAAATGAATGAAGTTGATGATGTTTATTATAGTGGAATAGACCGACACCACCACATCTTCAAATCATAGTTGGTGAGTCTCATTTAAAGATCACGGTAGATTTAAACATGGAACAAATTGAACCCATTTTGGAACAAACAGTTCATTCCCTTTTTTTTGTGTATTCGCGTTTGCTTAAGTCCTACATCATGTATATTTTTCAAATTGCTTATTCTTCTTTTCTATTTATAAAATTTGGAATTTCATCTTTGATTCATCATCGCCAGGATCAATTGTTGATTGAACTGTCCGACGCACATTTGCATTCGTTGATATGTGTTGTCAGACAGTTGATTGAGGAAGAAGTCTTGTATAAAGTGATATGGGTTGCAATGCAGCAGTTAAAGGAAGTACACTGGTGGTTGGTGGGTGAAAGCAAGTTGATATGCAAAAGGAAATGTAGACTTGTTTGTTTTGTGGAGTTAACAGCAAGATGTAGGAGGTTGGCTATGAAGTGTTGAGAAGAAGGCAGAGGACAGTACGTGCAGGAAGTGAACGGTACCGTATCATTTTAGTATGTTCTGTAAACAATATTAAGTTCGATTTTGTAGTTGTATCTTTTGCTCCAAATAAGCTGTAGGCAAGAACATTTACAAAAGCCGTTAAGAAAGAAAATAATACAAGATAGATATTTACCAGTTCAGCAAAAATGTATATACATTGGAACGTAAGCTTTACATTAAAGAAATTTAGGAGACGGAACTTCCAAATCATTGTCTTCTTTGTGGAAGAATATTGCATCTCTCTTTATGAAACGCTTCTTTCAATTCCATGTCTTCGCCATTGTCTATATCACAACAAAAAGGAAAATCGAATAAATTGCAGCTTTGCAGATGAAAGGATAAAAACAAAGATGAGTGTTATGTCATAACTAATGATTGCATCTGGAGGGATGCCGTCTTCTCATTCTTCAACAGTAACCGCTCTGGCTGTAGCAATCGGATTTCAAGAAGGCTTTGCTGATTCTGTCTTTGCTATTGCTATGATATTAGCATGCGTGGTAAGCACAGTTTTACAATCTATTTATATTATGTTTACTCTGAAATTACATAATTATGATATTAATCATGTTTTCATATGATACATGTGTGTATGTCAGGTAATGTATGATGCTGTTGGTGTTCGTTTACATGCTGGAAAGCAGGCTGAGGTTGTTTATAAACTCACATTCAAAGTCATATATTACGTACCATTCATTGATACACTAAAACATTTTTATATATTGGATGTTTTCCAGGTATTGAATCAAATTGTATATGAACTGCCTTCTGAACACCCGTTAGCTGAAGCAAGACCATTACAAGAGCTTCTTGGCCATACTCCTTGTCAGGTTTTGCTCATCATCTCATCACTTCTTTTTTATCTATTTATTGTTTAAAAAAAAATAGTACTCACAGTCGTAGAAATTTTATATATTCGTATGTTTATATTCAGGTATTAGCTGGATCCGTTCTAGGAATAGTCATAGCGGTTATAGGACATCTCGTCAGGTTCACCATAAGCAAATCCTGATTCATTCGCTGGCTGTGATTATTTTCATATTATGATTAAAATATTGGTTGAACTACTTCATTCTGTAAATACACATTGATTTCTGAGAAAAATTCATTATATTTTTTGTTGATGGATAATATAATTATATTTTTTGTTCAATCAGTTCATAGTAATGTTGGTTTATAAAAAATTAAAATTCAATTTTATACTGTTTCTATAATCTTAAACGGTAATAATATTTTTTTTTACTTCAGATATTAAATGTGTCGGTTGTTACTTCAAAGGGAACCGATACAACTTTATATCAATTGTGTCGGTTGAACAAACAAACATAACCGACACAAATATCAATCATTTGTGTCGGTTGTTATTAAAGAACCGACACAAAACTATGAACAGTTGTGTCGGTTTTTCTAAAAGGACCGACACAATAAACGGCAGTGTGCTTCACTATACAAGCTGATTTGTGTCGGTCCTTTTAGAAAGACCGACACAACTGTTCATAGTTTTGTGTCGGTTCTTTAATAACAACCGACACAAATGATTGATATTTGTGTCGGTCGTACAACCGACACAACAGAAAAATGTCTTTTGTGTCGTCTTCATATGAGTCGGTTGTAAAACCGACACAACAGGGGTTACACAACCGACACAAATGACCAGTTTTGTACTAGTGACTTACTGCATTCACACTTTATTAAAATGAAAGCAAACGGCTTATAAAGCCAGTACAATAAGCAACATAGTCCACTTCTCATGCATGAGATAATGGTACACCAGCAAGAATAGGTCCAAAATAAAAAATATGAAACTCACGCTCTCCTATTAAGTAGGAGTTTATTTTTGACTGAAACAAATAAAAACTTTGAAGCACTAATAACTTTAACACACCCTCTTGCTTCAAAGCTGTTGAGATAATAAACGAAGCACTTCTCTTCGATTTGTGATGCACTTCTCATCACCTTCAATTGTTGATGCACTTCTCATCAACTCTACTCTTTAAATATTGGAGCACTTCTCTCCATAGTGCACATCTCACCCACAACTCTAAAATAAATTCTCTTCCACGGCCACTTGTGCCATGTTCTCTTGCTCTTTGTCTTTGAACCTACATTCCTTGCCATATGCCCAAATTTTTGACAGTTGAAACACTTAGGTTTTCTCTTATGCCAACACTCATTTTCCTCATGACCAATTTTGTGACAATTGTTGCATTGAAGGGATTTGCCTTTCATCTTTTGATTAGAAAACTTTGCTATAAGAGCTTTTTCACTATTGTTTTCACCGTCTTCATTTCTCATAGCCCTCCTTTGATCCACCGCATGGAGTGAATTGATCAATTCTGAAAATGTTAACTTAGACAAATCTTTAGTATCTTCAAGTGAAGAAATTTTACCTTCAACTTTTCTGGAAGAGTGACAAGAAGTTTGTCCACCACCCTTTGGCTAGTAAATTCTCCACCAAGTAGCTTGATTTGGTTTACAACGAACATTAACCGACTCCCATACTCCTTAACACCTTCATTACTTTTCATTCCCATTATTTCAAACTCCCGCTTAAGATTCAAAATTTGCATTAATTTTGTTTGGTGATTTCCTTCATACTCCTCTTTGATTTTCTCCCATGCTTCTTTGGGAGATTCACAACCCATAATAGTTGTGAAAATTTCTTCCGACACGGCCCCATGTAAACACGAAAGTGCCCTTGTCTTTCTCGCCATTTCTTCGTCATATTTTTTGACTTGGGTGGCTGTTGGATTTTGTGGAAGAGGAGTGGGATCAATATCACTCTCAATGACATCCCATAAACTTAAAGCTTTAAGATATGATTTCATTTTGATAGCCCATGATTGATAATTTTCTCCTTTGAATAGAGGAATGGAAATTGAAAAATTGTTTAAAGTAGACATGGAAAGAACACTCACAATTTTTGTTAACTTCACAAGCCTTAAGGATCATTTGGCTCTGATACCATGTTGGAAAATGAGAATTCTTTTAGGTTGATGCTTAATGTATAATACAAAATTAAGTTGCATTTACTATTTACGCTATAATAGTTTGATTTGGGTATATTATATGATAATTTCATCAGTCTCGAGTACAATCGTATACTATATACTTGCTATCCATCACTTTTTGGAAAAAAAATCACCAGAACATGCATTTTATTATATTTTGTTTCTCTTCTACTATATGCCTACTGATTGCTCCCATATTTCCAATTGAAAGCTTATTTATATGTAACTTTTAAAAAAAACCAATACTAGCTAATGAATTATGCTTTTTAATAATAAGCTATTTAAATCTTTCTTACATATGAAAAAGTTGTATTATAACGTAAAAGAGTTGTGAAACCATACGAGTTAATAACTCTGAACTAAACAAGTTTCCATGTAACTCATGATAAGTAGTTACTACACAAATTTTCATTACTAAGAAATTTTTTGCAAGCCCCAATCGTTTTCTTTTTGACGGTAACTTAAGTGGTGCATGCATGGTTCTTTTATGTCAAAAAGATCCTAAGGAACCAGATATAAGCGTTGTTCCTAAATATATACATTCAATGTAAATAATTAAGTGGCCTATCTCTCTTTCTATGGGTTAAGTTGAGTTAAAAGGTGTTCGAGGAAATTGGACTTAATGAAGCATAACACTTCATCTTATCTTCTTTCACCATTGCTCTTCTCATATTTCTTTTTAACCTTTTCCACTATATTTACTGAAATATAAATATCCATCACATACGTTATTGACTCTGTCTGGAATGGTGAAACTGTGCATGTTTGTCTCTCTTTGCCTGTTGTCCATTGCATGCTGTTATTACATGAAATATAATTATGGTTATTGCTACCTGGGTCCTGAATAAAGATATATGTTGGATTGTACTCTATAAACTTGTTGCAATTAAGCACCAGACAGGTTAAATGCTTAATCGACAAGTTTTCTGTTATCATCTTATTTGACTTTCAAACATTGGGTCTAAGTTTTAAAGGGAGAACTTACTAGTGCAAGACAAAAGAGGAATTGTACTAGGAGAATGTAGGGCTTGATCATGGACACCCTATGGTTGATAGTTAATTACAGTTTTATATAGATAATTACATATAGATTAATTTGGTACATTATTAGAGGGGTAGGATTTAGTAATTTTTTTGTTTGTATATTACATAGTTTGGAATTTGATTACACAAGTGTGTAACTTTAACCAAAACATTTTAGATGGTAAATAGCTTCATTTGATGGAAAAAAAAAGATCAAAATTATTTCTACATAATGAAAAATAATAATGTATGTAGTAGTTAACGGTTATGATATCAAGGAGAAAAACAAATTCAAAAAGCTATGACAACGATGAAGATAATGAGAATTGCGAAGATAGAGCTGCTTTCACAAAAGATTCTGAAATGGAAAAAGACTTACTTGAGTTGCGCTTTAGGAAAGTTGAGCGTCAAGGATATAGAAGAATGTCTTTTACGAAAGATTCGTGGACAAGATTAGAGACAGAGTTTAATGAAAAATGGAAAGTGAATTTTGCCCACAAAATATTTAGAAATTGTTATGACTATTTACGAAGAAATTATGATGCATGGATAAAAATTATTGGACTCTCTAGACATGGCTTTTGTGCTACCACCAACTCCATACACTTGCCGCCTGAAAAGTGGAAAGATGTTATTCAGGCAAGCTAACCAATTGTACTAGTATATTCTAATAATTTGCAGTATATAAAGTCATGTATTCTAATTATATAATTATTACAACCGTAAATGTTTAACAGTGAACAAAAAAATCAAAGAGCGGCGAAGTTTCAAAACAGTTCTCTCAAATATCCTAATCTAATGAAAGGTGTGTTTGAAAAAACGCTAGCGAAAGGTTCATATGCTTGGTCGTCTTCATCGTTGATCCCACGTCCTACAAACGATAATGAAAATGATGGTGATCATTTTGGGACTGAAGAGGATATAAATGTAGAAAATGTTGGGTTGAATGGAAGTATGAATGATGACTACTTTGAGGGGATAAGAGTTACTGAAGATATTGGTAGTACCACATGTGAAGCAGATATTAATCACACTAGACAGTCGAAGGCAACACCTCGTCGATCAAGTAAAAAACATCAAAAATGTTCTGGTGGTGAAACACTAGAAAATCAAATAGAGGGATTAGTTGGCATCTTGAAGCAACAAATTGATGAAGAGAAGGCTAGTAAAGGACCTTCTTACACCGATATTATGGTTTCCCTAAGAGAAATGAAAATTTTGGGTATGATATCACCGGCTGAAAATAGACAAGCAAAAGTGTTGTTTTGTGACAAGCCGGAACTAAAAATTGCTTTCATGGATGAACGTACTATTGAAGAGAAAGTAGAGTTTTTAAATTATGTTCTATATCAGTAGTTGTTCAGTGTTTGTTTTCAATAATAAACTGTCTGCCGAGTCAATAATTTATTGTACTGCTATCCGTACTAATTTGCTACTTTTATTTCAATTTACAGTTACACGTACGCATAATTATGATGGATTGTTATATTTTTTTGAAATGACAATGAAGCTTTGGTTATTGGTTAGATGGCTCACTCTCTTAATATTACTTAACATAAAAACCATGGAATAATGCGACAAAAAGCATTGACCTTGTCTCTTTCGGGAAAACAGTACATGAAGGAGTTGTTGGAGGGTCCTTCCATTGTCATATATAATGAATTTCCAATGGATAAGCAATCTTTTAAAAATATATGTCGTTACTTTCGACGGCAGAATTGGCTTTCTAATAGCAAACACCTTGACGTCGAAGAAAAAATGGCAATGTTTTTATCCACTATAAGTCATAATAACTGAAACCGTATAATAAGGTACAGATTTCAACATTTTGGGCAAACGGTTCATAAATACTTTCATGAAGTATTGAACGCGATGATGAATTGTGCTCGAGAAATGATTGTTCCTCCAGATTTTACCAAACCTATTGAAAATATTCGATCACATATTGATCTAAGAGAAGGGGTGTTTAAAGGTGCGATTGGAGCATTAGACGGTACATTAAAAGATGCAAACATTCCAATCGATGAGAAAGTACCATTTAGAGGACGAGGTCAAGGAATTTTTTATCAAAACGTATTGGCCATATGGGACTTTGACATAAAATTTATTTATGTGATGGTTGGTTGGGAAGGAATAGCGCATGACCCAAGGGTCCTCAGTGAAACGTTGCGTGATCCTGCAAATAATTTTTCTATACCACCTCCAAGTAAGTATTTTATGATAATTAACTAACATCGTGAATGAAAACTATTATTAAATTTGCATTATGCTGATGTAGGTATGTATTACCTTTGTGATGCGGCGTATATTAACATTAGAGTCTTCTTATCTCCATATCGCAACATCCGCTATTGGTTGAAAACCTACAGAGGTAATAATGCTGCAACTAGAAAGGAACGATTTAACCATGCTCATGCAAAACTAAGAATTGTTATTGAGAGAAGCTTTGGTGTTTTAAAAAAGAGATTTCCCATTCTAGATAAAATGCCTCCGTATAAGTTTTCTGTGCAAAGAGATATAGGAATTGCATGTATGGCTATAGATAATTTTTTATGTCGTGTTGCTCGTCATGATGAGTTATTTGAGCAAGCTGAACAAGGTGAGGAGGATGAGAATGATACTAATGAAACTCTAGCACAATCGATGATGTAGAACCACCACAAGTTCCATTAAGTCATAGTGATCTATTTTCAGCGCAATCACAAGTGTTCATGGCTAACATGCATGATCAAATTTCCTATTGCTTGTAATCAATTAATAATGGGAAAAAATTTGTCATGTATGCTTTTAATTTTTGGGTTATGATGGATGTATTTATGTTTTCTTTTCATCAGTAGTTTATCGAGTATTGCGTTTGAGTTGAGAAGAATTTTTTATTTCATAAGTTCTTAGTAAAAATGTTGCAGAAGCCAAAACAAACAACATTCCAGCATTCAGCATTCAACACTCAGCATTCAGAATTAAGCATTCAGTAGAAAAAAACAAACGCAGCCTTCCTCTTCATCCAATAAGCTATCTAAGGTGCTGCAACGTCTTGTAAACATCTGTACAAAAGTATTTAAACTCCTAATCTCTTCAGGATTAGATAACTTCTTGTTTAATTACCTGTAATTTTTGAATTTGATCTTTGTATCTTGATCTCTCTAAAGCATTCAATTTAAAATCGTTCTCAGATCTGTTCCTACAACCCTTTTTTATTCATCTCTGAAACTATTGAGTGGTTATAAGATATTGTAAAGAATATTGACAACATCAGTGTGAAAGAAGACACGTTACCGTCAAAGTCTTTTTTCTATAATTGTTGATGGAGTCCTATAACGAAGTCTTCAGGCAGAGCAAGTCTCATTTGATATGCCATAAGGGCAATTATGTAATTTATTGTAAATTAGTTAACTTCGTAAACAATTCTCGTTCGTAATAAAGGTGATTTTCTTTTTGTTATTTATTTGTTATAATGTGTTATAAATAATTAAATATTTAATTAAAATATGTTTAGCAGAAAATCCATAAGCGGTGTGTTTGTTATAGTAATTACAAATAGTTGTAATCGTGAGTATTGTATCACAATATAATAAACACGTCATTTTAAATGTTCCTAGTCAAGATGCATTGAGACTAGATATCGATGTAACAGACTAGAGTACGTAACACTCTCCAAATGTTGGACAGTGTTACTATGATTGCTGGGGATACCTAAGGGTTACGTACTGATAGTTATTCGATAACTATGGAATGACTCACTCGATAGTTTTCTGTTGGTTAATATAACTAAGGTTAAATAGAAAATATCACTGTGACTATTTTACACAGTTCTCTTGACTTGATAATACTGTTGATCTTCAATATGAAAGCCCCTCTTTAATTATAGTCAAATCATGGAATGGTGTCCATCGAGTGACTATATTGGGTCGAGTGGAAGTATTGGAAGTGAAGCGCTATCAAGAGATGATTCTCTCCTCAGTTATATGAGGTTAGTATCACAGTCAACTCAAGTTAATTCAAAGTCAAAATCTCTGGCCAGAGTAGTTTGGTTAATCATAATTGTTATATTGAACCAAAGAATTTTGTGTTTTAACTATAGAGTTAAATACAGACGATATTGGAATTTTGACCTTTACCAAATTCTATAGGTCTAAAGTGATACAGTTTTGACGAACAGAATTGGTGTAAATAATAGTCACAACCATATAACACTTAACAAAATAAATTTTTATTTTACTGAAACCAAATAAGCGATAAATTTGGTGAAAATTCACATCACCTACTAAGTAACATATGAATATTAATATTCGAATTGTTCGAAATTAACCGCTGACCAAATTTTCACCTAAAGTGTCACACAACCGAAACAATGTATACTCCTTTGACCACCTGATTTAATTAAATTATAATATTTATAAATTAATTAATATTTATGAACCATTAGTTATGAAATTTTATTTGATGTATTAAACAATATTAAACTGCGTGTTTATAACAGTTATAAATATACTGATCGATATTCGATATCGGTGCGCGTTTAAATCGGAGGTAAATACGAAGAATTTTGTTCGGGCTTAAACTAAGTTTGAGGCCCATATAAGGCATGATAATTTTGGCTAAGAATTGGCAAAAATCAGGCCGACCAAGGGTTGGTAGGTGGGTAGGGTCTGAATGGTTAAAAGGAAAGAAATGGTAAAGAGAGAAAGAAGGATGATAATCCAACTTTTTGCTCCATTGTCTCTTCTTTATGCAATGGCACTTAACCCTCATTTTCTATAGAATTTTTCCCCTTCTCCTGAAAATTTCGACTAGAATACCCATTACAAGTACCAAAAAATTCCAAGTACCAAAAAATTCCAAGTTCAAATACATATCAAAAGGATTTAATCTGATTGACGATGGTAGACAATTTGGAGCTAGCATCTTCCAACTTGTGAATCTGATTCAAGGAGTACTCAACTTCATTTAAACGTGTCTTTAATGAGCTTCAGGAAGGGTAATTTTTTTATATACTTTCATTAATCAATATTTAGTTAATTCTTATATCATATGATGCTTAGGTAGAAATACTATGAATTTAGTCTATCGGTATGCTGTCACATATCCGATGTTTGAAAATATATTAGTGCATCTATGTACAAAAAATAATAAAATTATTATCATTTAAATGTATATGAGCATTGAAATCTTAGCCTGATTTAAAATAATAATAATAATAATAATAATAATTTTATAATTAAATATTATTTAAATATGATTTTCTTGAATAATAAATCATTTCCTAAAGAATAAAATTATATAATAAATGTTTTAAAATTTGTGAAATTTCATTTTTATACAAGTATAACTCAAAGCAATATTTAATTTATTTTAGTATATTTTCTATTTATTTTATATTTAAATATTAATTTAACCAATTACCTAACTAAAAATTAGTTATACAAACAAAGAATATATATATATATATATAAAATATGAAATGAAGCATAAAATTATATAAAATAATTCAACATAATTTTCAGATTTTATAATTAATTTTTATTATTTTTCCAAGTGGGTTTTGTATTTAATTATAAATTATTTATTTAAAAATCATTTTATAAATACAAAAAATAATAAAATTATTATTAAATTTTTTAATGAGTTGAGAGCTTGCTGGAAATTTATATTAATTTTAAAAAAATAAACAATTTATTATTTTATATATACACACATATGTTTATAAATTTATATATACTTATAATTAATTAATTAAATAAATATATATATATATTTAAAAAATTATATCCTTAGCCGAGAGTTCCTTGTAAAAATATAATAAATTTTATACAAATATACAATTTATCATTTATATATATATAGATAGTCCAATATGTTTGTTAGTTATAAATATATATTATTTCGACTTATTTATATATAAAAAAATTATTATTTTATTCTCAGGTTTGCTACAGTAATATACACAAAAATATTTATATTCAAAATTATTTTATATTAATTATTAAATGATTTTATGATTTAATTACACACACACACATATATATATATAAACTCATATATATATAATTATAATTTTATAATTATTAGTGATTTACACTTATATATACAAATGATATATATATATATATATGTATATATTATTCGGGTGCATACATATATTTCATTTAGACAACATGATCGAATACTAGAGGGAGTAACATATCTGTTGCGATGTAAATCTCAGCATCTATATACGGGCATGTTAAACCATATACACATTATTCTGTCGCACATGAACATACACACATTTGTGTATATGATTCACAAATCTAAAATATAATATAAATCATATAATACTAATCTTTATTTATAAAGTTAAATAAAATAATAATCTTGTTAACAAGAAAATTTAGAAAAATTCTAAATGGATTAGACTTCATAAGCCCAATAAAAATCCAATAAAGGAAAATTTTGAAATTTAATGTTTAACTCCACTACGGGCTGGCCCAATTCCAACACCATTCATATGCCCTTAGACAGTTGTAAGAAATTTAGTCTTCCGGGTAAAGAGATGGAACTCTGTGGAAATTCCAAATAGGAGCTTCAGGATTGGATATAACACGATAGTTCCAAACCAATATAAAATTGCCGATGTGATTTTATTATTTTATATACTTTATCTCATTTTTTAGACTTAGCTTATAATTAGTAATATACCGTGGGATTAGCTTATTCATTTAATTTATTATACTTTGCCATATTATTCAATCCATACACTTTCGGTGCTAAATTTTTAGGGTAGAAGAAGATACAAATTCACGTATGGATACCGCTTTGTATATTAATCATTAAATAAATGTACATAAGTTTTCATGTAGTTTAGAGATACTATTCAATCACTAGGCTTTATGTTTAACCTTTTCAATTTCCCTCTTCTTTTGTTACTATATGTGAATATGGTGGTTTGGCTAGCCGTGGAGAGCACTGGAGTTGCTAGCACGTTTATATCCACATTTATTATTGCTAGAACCTCATACTTTGATAATGACAACTATATAAGAAAGTATTATGTATATTATTGACATTTGTAGGAAATTAACTATTCAAGGGGATTTGTATAACAAAGATAAGACGATGATGACACAGAAATTTATATCGGTCATAAAGTCAATAGTCTAGAGTATATACATGTTAAAATCTCTTCGAAATGGTGTATACACATGTACATATATTCAACATATATTCTAAGACCTGACAAGAAAAAGACTCAGCTTTTAGTAGACTAAACTGCCAAATTCATTCGACGGAATCCTGTATGTTTCATTTTTTACAAAACAAAATCCAGTCGATTGAATCAACATTTTCAATCAACTGAAACATGTCTTTTTTACACTATTCTCCTTCGAGAAACACTTTACTATAAATTAGTCGACTGAAATACTTTGTTCAGTCGACTGACTGTCACAACTGTCATTTACAGTTTAAAAATTTGAAGGGATCCTCTTCCTCAAGAAGAGTCACTTCCCTTCCTTAACGGTTGTACCTCTTCTAAGGGTTATCACTCTTCACAAATAATTGCAACCATTCATTTTCTATATAAAGAAATCTCCATTCTTGAATTCATAAGTGGATCGACTACTTTCTATCTATAATCTTGTTTGAGTTCACCGATCATTCAAAATATTCAATTGCTTTCTATTTGATCACTTGATATTACAAATTTATTTCTATAGTGATCAATCAACATCTATTTTCTTTACGAACACATATTATACCATCAAGAAGAAGATTATAGAAAGAGTGTAAATATTGGTTCATTCGTGCTATTCAAAGAGCACAAAAGTCACAAACTCAACTATTTGTAATATTTGAAGTCCTGTTGGAGATCTTCAGGCACGAAGTCATGTACGGCAGCTCAGGCGATCTGTATTACCTATTCCTCCCGGTTAAGTCAGGATGTTTGTTAGTTAAATCAAGAAGGAGGCTGGAACTGGACGTAGAACGGGAGTTTGAACCAGTATAAAAATCTCTGGTGCACTTTACTTATTGCAATTTTTATACTGCCGGTTTAATATAATTTTTATTTAGTAAATATAATCATAGTACTCGATCCACATATACTTTCAATTATCCAGTTACCCTTTTATCAGTAAATGTCAGACTTATCATGTTACACCGAGACTTTGTATAAAGATTTGATTAAAGAAGTAGTTATTGTACATTTAGAGATGTATGTTGTTAGGTACCAAATATCGGAGTATTTTGTATTTTGGTCATTAAATATAGGCACTGGGCTGGAATGACGCCCATTGGAGGTGTTAGAAGCAATATATAAGGAAGTGTATCTTAGAAAATGCTTAATCAGAATTGAATCAAATTTGCATCTTCTATTTTCGTTTCCTGTTTCTCTTCCTTATTCTTTTGCTATTTTCTTCTTTTTAACCATTTACTCCTCGTCAAATTCTCTTTCTACATCTCACCTCCTAATATGTCTATATTTGTAATGAAAAATCAAACAGGGTCCTCACAATTGGTAACAGAGCTAATTTCAGATCAGAATAATTAGATTGATACCCTGGAATTGATGGAAATAGAAACCCTAATTCTAATGCTAAGATCTAAAAATGTGGAGCTGAGAAACATTCTCTCTCTTCTCCAAACCCATACTCCAACTACACCTCTTTTATTTGCTAATTTTATCAAATTGGAAGAGCGCCTTTTTCGTATTTGGGTAATGACCCATTTTTTCGTACCCTTTGAATCAACAATAAACCTCACATGTCTAACTCAAATTGCATGAATAAGCGGATCATTAAGGGTAAAATGAAAATAAAGACATAACAGAATCTCACATGAATGGAATAACATATATTATTTCAATAATAATCTTTACAGCGGAAAAAATTTAAAATACAATATCAGAGTCTAACCTAGATTCAGCTTGGACAGTTATAACACCCGCCCTTACAAATGTTGACAAACAACTAAACAAATGCAATAGATGTAGCGGATAATAGAATACGTCCATACGATGATGAAGATCTCCAGCTCTCCTCTGGAAACTCCAACCGTCTTCAACTAAACCTGAAACTACTCGGATCTGACATGAGTATTAAAAATACCCGGATCAGGCTTGATAAACAAGCATGAGATACTCGAAATTTAAAATGACTCTATGTTATCAAAACCTCTGAAAAGAAGGGTATCTCATAAGACCACGCCCACACATAAACATGGACAAGTTTTTTCCTTATGATAACCAAACCACTTTTATACCAAAACACACTTGATATTATTTTTAATGACATTCTTTTAAAAACACTTTTCAAATAAACTTATTCAAATAAGGTATCAATATCTGGACTAAGTCTAATGTGATATATCTGGACCGGGTCAACGGAATATACCGAACAGAATATATAATACCAAAAAAGGGGTAGCTGAAATGTTTGCAAGTCATTATAGCTATTTTGGGAATACAATCAAAACTGTAAATCTCGTATTGGGATTGGATATCCAACATAATAGGGAACTAGTGACCTTTTCTCTGATCCACGCATAACAAACATAGTTCCCACGGTGCCTTAATCGCTTTTCTCAAACTAGTCACTTGGAACTATACTTGCTTATCTACCACTGATAACCGGTAGTTCCATGCTTTTCTCAAGCTAACCACTTTATCAAAATGGGGTAATAAATGCCTTGAGGGACGTATCTCCCAAAAGGCCCAACGTATTGTCCACCACCATACATACTCACTTATTACGAATTTGTGTCTGTTAAACCACATAGTATCCCATATCTTCTTCCGGGATGTGAGGCTAGTGAGGCTACGCTCAATTTCTTCAAAGCCACGCTTTTCATACAAAACCACGCTTTGATCAAAACAAGTTCCACTTTGAATGCCACACTGCTATTCCTTTGATCACTATTTGACTCCCACAAGCATACAACCTCTGAGCTCGTATGTCTCAGAGAAGGGTGTTAAGCTAAGAGAAGTTGCCTTCTCCGCCACCAAGCAGATGTACATTTGTAAAAGTCAAACGTTGTATCTTAGAAATGCAATGTCGGACATTCGTCCATACAAGTTCGTTATGGGACTGAACGAAATCGAAGTCACTTTCCTTGTCCATTACTAGGCGAGAAGCCCTTGCAATCCGAAAAAAATATCCACAACAAGGAGACCACTGCTATAAATAACTCTATAATGGGAGCAACCCAGAGTATGTCAATAAGCAGTCCTCACGCTATGTAGATCCACGGTCTTCAATAATCATCATCTTCAACATGTCTTCACTTTCAAACGTATACATTGGTTCAAAGTGGTTTTCGGATAGGCATTACCCAAATCCGACCCTGGTTCCTTCGAAGCCAATTATCGATAAAAAGATGTTTAGTTCATACGTGGATATCAATCATCAATCAATTACTTCATCTTTTATAAAATATCTTTCTTAGATATATTCTTTTTAATTTATTCCATTTTCTTTTCAAATATATATGGAATCATTAAGCCTCATTTATTAAATCAATTGATTTATTTAAACCTTTCTTAAATCCTGGAATAATTCCAAATCATTTTCTTTTACTTAGGAAAACTTTTCCAAACCATTCATTAAATCTTAATCAAAGATTTCTTACATTCAAGTTATAACTTTTAACTTATGGAAAATATTCCCAAATCATTCATTAAATCTTAATAAAAGATTTCTTTCTTAACTTCAAATCATATTCTTGCAAATCAAAGATTTTCATAGAAGAGTACTACTGCCACCTTAAATGTGGTAAATTTCACCTCCAGGGACTAGTGGCAAGTAATCCTACATCATGAAGATCTTTTCTTTTATCTTGGAAATAACTTTAAATATGATCTTTTAGAGCATCTGTGCTTTCCTATCGATCTGTTGCACCCCTCGTCTAAAAGATAAAGCAAATGCTAGGTAAGTTCAGGGCACTGGTTGCTCCATTGCTAACCTTAGTTACACACCTTGTTTTACCGTTTAGATCTCACAAGCGGGACAAATGTACTAGTCGTTTCCGCATACTCAATTATTAGCTTTATATTGAAATTGACTGTAAGATTCCAAATTATCTTTTAAACTCTTAATTTTCCTTTTAAAAAACATTCATAACTGATTCTAGGAAATATCGTTACGTTGAAACTCATATTCAAAAGGTTATAGAATTCGCAGCATAAAAGTGCTGTGGAAAGTGCTATATAAGCTTATTTGATTTAAACCACTTTTTAATATTTGAAAATTCATATTTTCTATACCAAATCTCTTTTAAACCATTTTAATAGATTTATCAAATATATTTTATATTTTTAATCATTTAAAAATATCATTTATAAATAAATCCCCTTTTGGATTCCGAACTGCAAAACCGCGATGTTTTTAGAAATTTGTTTTGGACATATTTCAAAATCTACTTAATGAAATCTTGATTTTCTTTCTTTGTTTGAAAACTATGGATATAATAGACCGGAAAATTCTTATCTCGAAGAATTCCAATCTATATTCCGCTTTGCATACTTATTTAAATTTTATGGCGCGAAATCGCGAACTACCGTTACGCGACGCGCCTAGTTTTGACTTGTTTTTTCAATTTCTTTTCAAACTTCTTGGAAACACTTTTAAATGTTTATAAAACATTTCTAAATCATTTTAAACTTATTTTTCATTTCATTTCATATTATAATATCATATTATTATAATATCATTTCCAATCTTTTTAGATATTTTGAAATCATTAAGAGGCTAAATAATTTCCATACACACATTTATATGGATTTAAATTCTTATTAAATTAACTATGGTTAATTTCTAATCATTTCTCTTATCATTTATCAAACAAGTTATCAACCACATAAACAATCATATAACCATCCAATTTCACATCCAAGTTATCAAACATTTAATTATCTAACATATACCAAACTTTTCATATAATTAACTTGAAATATTTTTAAAAATTAGTAACTTTAAAATATGAGTACTCACCTTTAACCAAATAGTTCACTTCCTACCAACATTCATTTAATCCAACACTTCACTAAATCATCTTAACTTCATCAAATCTTTTTCGTAGACTTTCCTTTTGATTCCGACATCACTTCCTTCTCTTTTTCTCGCTCTGGAGCTTTCCAACTTTCTTCCTTCCTTCCACAGGTTCGTCCTCCTCTTGATCTTCCTCTTTCTCCATCGTTTCTTCACTTTTTAAATGCTAAACCATGTTTTGGTGATATTCTAAGGTCTTTGGTAAAGTTTGATGGTGTTTTGACTTTGTTTGATATGGTTTTGAAAAAGTTAGTATGAAAAAGAGAAGAGAAGAAGCCATTAGAGAGTGGAAGAAAAGCTTGAAAAAGGAAGAAGAAGAAGTGAAAAAAAGTGAGAAAGTGGGTGCTTGTTTATAGAAAAAGTTTTAGATTAAAATAAATTTTGTAAAAAGACCAAAATACCCTTTACTTACTTTTTAAGCAACCTTATTTTTTCAACACTTAACAACACATTTCAAATCATTACTTTATGTCATTTTCACTTAAGTATTAAGTAAATAATATAATAATTATGTTTGGTTTGATTTGATGTTTACCTTTTGCTTTGAAATGATATGCTTGACTTTTTGTGCTTACTTTTTGTTAATTATATTCTAGAATTTTCTAAGTATGTTTAGTAAAAGTAAACTTAATTAGTGAATTAATTAATACTTACACTATTTGAATATATGTTCCTATATAAGAAAATAAAGGTGCGACGACGTTGCGACAACTTTTAATCGACAAAACGTTGATTTTCGACAAAACATTTTTCGTTCACATTTTGACGTTTTAGTTAAACTATTTATTTATGTAAACCAAATTTAAATATAAATTTTTATAATGTTCTTTAAAATTATAAACACTCATAATAAAATTAAAATAATTTATTTAATCATCGGAACATACTTTTTTGAAATCAGCATTTTGTCACTTTTGTCGATATAGGCAAATGTTACTATTTTTGTGTATACTTCTCTTTCCAAATCCTATCTAATATTATTTGAATCATATAACCTTACCTATTTTATATTTAAAATCACTTTAAATAGTATATTTTAAAGTGGTCAAATTCTGGGTCGTTACATATTTGGTATATGGTTATCGATCTCACATAACAACGATTCCCTAAAGAGCACGATCTCTACATTGATAATTTATGGAAAATTGTTTTAGATTTGGATAAAATGGCAGAGTAGCGCATTGTTTTCAGATCTATGGAAGTTACTGGTGTAGTGACCGTGGAATTAGGGTCTAAAATCGAGTTCATGAAAGTTGATATAAATGAAGAATCGATGGGAGAAATTGTGAGTGATGTGGTAAGTAGAATAACATATAATAATTTAGTTACTTCACATGTGAACACAAAATTAGGTGATACTGAACAAGGAATGATTACTTAAATTTTTGCTACCAATGGTGCTGACAATAGTATGAAGTTAGATTTGGATATTGATGTGGATACTTTGCAAAATGAAAACTCTAATAATAAAACTACATCAACACTTAAAACCTTTGCACTTAAATGGGAAATCTATACTATACTATTAATACGAGTATGGTTTCCTCAGCTCTAAAAGCCCCTTGAAATTTCCAATGAAATTTTGCCACTTGTGTTTGTACCAAAATTGGGCACAACACTCTTCGGAAGTTTTTGAAGAGATAAAATGAAGAAATTAAATGGAAAAAGAGGATTATCTGACAAAAACTCCAAAAAACAGATATGTAAATGATAAAAACGCACATAAACATGAGGATTTAGAGTGGTTCGGCGTATTGCCTACGTCCACTATGAAATTGATCACTTTATTGACGTTTCTTTGATGTTTACAACAGATTTTAGCGAATGGCAGTAGATCACAATGGATTACAGTAGTAAAATTCATTTGTAGCAGCAGTAATGGAGTTTAGAATTGAATCCGGCAGAGTCTGGGCGTTGGAGCTTCAAAAGATCCCTTTTTTGTAGGCCCTGGGGCTCTATTTATAGGCGTAGGAGGCTGATATTTCACTCAGATTTCGGGAGACTTCTTCTGGCACGTGAGTGGGCCCACGCGACCGAGCCCGTGAAGTTTCGGCTCGATCCGTGATCGATACGAACGAATTTCATATCGATCAAGATTTCATCCAATGGAGTCGAAACTTGGTGTGAACATTCTTCATCTTGTACGTAAGCTCCTGTGAAAGTTTCATAGCATTTGGACTTATGGATCTCGAGTTACGATCGATATGAACTGGTGTTACTCGGTAGGCTGTTTCATTCGAATCGATCATTTCGAATCGATAGTTGCACGTGATCAGGCGGTGACGTGGCAAGCATTCTTCGGATCGATCCTCCTTCTACGCCGAGTTGGTCGAGTCGTCCCTTGAACTTCGCCTTGTTCGTATCGATGAAATTGTCTTGTTCGAATCGATCATTATTGTGCTTTTTGTATCGATTGGCAGTGTGCTCTGTTCGCATCGATTGCATTGGCTTGTTCGTATCGATCGTGGGGTCTAGTTCGTATCGATGAAAGTGCTCCAACTCTATGGATACGAACAGTGATCCTTTGATGGATATGAATAGTGTGAGTCGATGGATTCGAACAAAGGTTTGTTGATGGATGCGAAGTAGACATTGACCGACCGATACGAAATGCACGCTTTGTCGATGGATACGAACTTAATCGATGCAAATCGAGGCTTCTTCATGGATTCGAACGAGATCGAGTCGAACTGAGGCTTCCTGATGGGTTCGAATGAGATCGAGTCGAACTGAGGCTCTAGGACGGATGCGAGGTCGCTGCCACTCTGATCGATACGAATGTGATGGATTCGAACCGGGGTTCGATGATGGATATGAAAATGGGATTATTTCCTTCAACTTGCATCGATCATAACTTCAGCATACGAACTCGGATTGACTTGAAATTTGGAACGCTGACTTCCATGGGTTCGCTCGTCGTGTCTTGTCAGTTGTAGCTTGATCTGGACTTGGTCAAAATTCGTCGATATCCATAGTGAGCCTGCTTATAACCGATCTCCTAGACGAACCATCATTGGTTTCTAGTCAAGTTCTTGGTGTCACGACCTTGCCAAAAGGCGGGATAACATTTGCCCCCCAAAGTACCTCTTGTGGAAACACGACGTGCTTTGAAAAGCTGCAACCTCTACTTTGATCAGTTATCGTCTTTTCGCTGAAAGTTGTAATCTTTGACTGGTTTCCTTGGTAATGTGAACTGTTGATTGTCAACTGTTGTACTCTGTATTGTTGTAACTGATTGTTGTATGCTAGTGATTAGCCGTTTGTTGTCGTAATCGTTATCAGATAAGTTTCCAATTCCTGCGAATGCTGAAAATTGAATGTTAGTCCGACATACATGCACATATGTTAATCTGACTCTCACTGACGTTGCTCGTCCATGAGTCGTTGTCAGTTTGTCTCGTATCGAATCCCATATCGACCTTCTTTTGAGCCTATGTGAAATTCGAATTGTAAAAATGCTTGATGGTTGCTTTTGAATGTTCCTTCGTATCGATCCTCTCCTGAATCGATGTGAAAGGTTGAAACATTGTCTTCGCATTGATATACATCGCATTGATGGATACGAAATAAACAATTCGCATCGATAAATATGAGCTTCTATGGATACGAAACGATCGTTCGTATTGATGGTTACGAACTTCGGTGGACTCCATTGCAGTGGTCTTCATTTTCGAATCGATGTGTGGGTCACAAAGATGGATACGAAATATGAATTCGTATCAATAAATACTGGTCTTTGGAAGCTGTGATTTGATGGATTCGAACTGCATAGTTCATATCGTTGCACTGGGGATGGAGTTGTAAATGATCGATACGAATAACGACTTCGTATCGATGGATTTGGGTGACTCAGAAAAGCCTCTGTTGGCAATTTCGTTTTGATAAGGGCTCGACTTTATGGCTTCGAATCGATCTTTATTCGAATCGATTAGGAGGTGAATCGCCTTTTACCTTCACACTCGAGTCCATATAAATACAGTGGACTTAGCCATTTTTTTCTTTTTACATTTTACTTTTGCGCTTTGTCTTCGTATCGCTCCAGAGATTTGGAAAAAGAAAACCGCTTGCCCTCGAATCGAAACAAACTTTCAATTATTCGAACCAACTGTCAGATTTAGGTAATCCATTAAACAAATCCAATGCATAAACGATGAGACTCGATCTTTAATGTCAAATCACCCAGAGTCGTGGTTGATCCCCGCGTAGTTGATGTTGGGTTCGGGTTGGAGTAAGGTTGAGGAAGGTCATGGCGTTTATGCCATTTGGGGAAGAAGAAGTGAGGAGGGATACGAAGGAGTTGATCGAAGATTCTTCGGCCTTCGCTTCCTGTCGATCTGGAGTAAGGGCTTCGAGATGATGAGATGGAGGCTTTCGTATCGATCGATGGCTAAGCTTTTGCATCGAATCGAGATAATCGATGCGAGTGTTTCGAACATGTAGATCGATACGAAGGGGTTGCATCTGATCGATTCGAAACCCAGAGTTTCCGATCGATACGAATTATGCGCTAGGGGATCAATACGATGGCGACCCAATTGATCGATACGAAATGATCACCCTGGATCGATTCAAAGTCTTCAGCTTTAACCGATTCGAACTCACATACAGATGAATATGAATTATCGTTACGAACCGGACTTTTGTGATCGATGCGAATTGAACCTTAAAGAACTTGTAATCTCTTGCACACTTGAAAAACTGACTACGACGAGCTTCAAACTTGCATAATTGGACTTTACCTTAGAATGGCACATCTGACTTCTTGCGAAGCTCGTTGATGGAACTATAACTTGATTGGAATCGCTCTAAAATTCTAATGAACTTTGACCCGGATTGGTCTCCGAAGTCTGGGTGGTACGGTTGTGACGGTCAGCGATGACGGTCACTCCAATTGAATTTCAAAGTCTCGTCGTTCTGACATTTTCTCTAATTTTGCTGGATTTTTTCAAGTGATATACAGCACTGCACTGCACAACACATTCACACACTTCACACTGGGGGATGCACGAGCGTTATTGTCGTCTAATGATGATTTTTCATAAGTTAGTTAGTAATGGAATCTTCAAGCTCACAGCGATAGGAGGCTCAGAGTTTAATTCCTCCAATAATTGAGATATCGGCCATCGAGGCCGAAGTCATAGATCCAGCTCCGGACGAGTTTCCAGGTGCCACGTTCCTTTGCAATCCACAAGACTCTGTGCCGTCCGGCATCTCCGAAGATATGCTGGGGTGGATTTGCTTAAGACATGGATTGTCGCTTGACGATGTACTACTGCTAGGGCCAGATGATAGACT
This sequence comes from Allium fistulosum, assembly GCA_030737815.1. NCBI lineage: Eukaryota > Viridiplantae > Streptophyta > Magnoliopsida > Asparagales > Amaryllidaceae > Allium > Allium fistulosum. Next base: position 363,730,931 of record CM060904.1, read on the forward strand.
GCATGCTCCCCCGGAGGGGTTTGCTGCTTTCAATCGTCATGCACAGCGGGGACACTTCCTCCATTTAATCAGTACATAAGGGAGATGCTGTCATTCCTTGGAATCGCTCCATCCCAGCTACACCCCAACGGATACACCTTGCTGAATAACACTTTCATTGTCTTTATGGAAATTCTCTTTCGACCACTAAAGCCGATCGAGATTAGATATCTCTTCAACATTAAGAGCCGCGGAGACAGCCCTTTTTTCACATTTTTGGAAGCGGTTAGGAACTTTCAAATAGTAACGGGGTCCTAGGGAAGGCTGAGTTACTTTAAAACAGAATGGTTCTACGTTCGATGCCCCCCTGGATTCGCTAGGCGATGGTTGGATAGACGTAAGTGTTGCAGTCTTTCTCATGAATTATCGAGATAATAATAATCATTCTTAAAACTAACATACTTCACTTCTTCTACAGCCACAATCTCATGAGCTGACGGTGGGTATTTCAGAGAGTTAGTCCGGATCCTCCAAGTAGTTTCGGGTGAAGAGAGGAACATTGACTTGGTTCTAACCGACAGAAACTTGAGAATTGTCGGGCTGATTGAATGGAAGCAAAGCATAAGGCTAGAAGGGACATTTAGGGCGGTCTCGAAGAAATGGGTGAAACGCAAAGCGCCCGACGTCGTTATAACCGAAGGGGTTGATCTGGAGAGAACACCCACTGACGATGAACTTATAGCTGGGCCTTCTGGCAGTTTCCAAGACTCAGGAGGAAGGAGAAAAGGCAAGGCAGTTGCTCATAAGCGTTCTAAATCCATGAGATTGAAATCCGTGGTTGTGTCTTTGCCCGTTCCTGGGATTAGAATTTCGGAGGCTCCTCCCCTGCAAGTAGAGAATCCTTTCGAAGGGCATGCTGATATTCCGATTTCGGATTATGTGTCGTTTCAACACGATACCGGGATAGAGGAGCTTGACAGCGCTCTTGATCTGAGCGAGTCACTTGCTATGAGTGCGGCCGACATTTCCGGTTGGTCGGGGCGTTGCACATACATACACTTCACGGCACTACACGATTTCCTCATCGTAAATCGTCCAATCCAAGAGATAACTAACTTTTATTTTGTTTCTCACTTACAGGTGCGATGTCTGGGAGAGAATCAATGTTGGGGAGTCTTCGTTTGGTCCGCAAATCCTCTTCATATTATGGGTCACGTCGAAGAGAGGATGATAGAGACCGTGATTGCGGGTACTCTAGTCAGGAAAGATACAACAGAGATAGAGGCAGGGACTACAAGCACCGATCTAGGTCCCGTTCACCACCTCCTAGAATTCCCTCTCCATCTCCTGTTCATGTTTCACAACCACCAGAGCCTCCGCGATACCGACCGTCTTCTCACTCTTCTAGGCCTGAAACTCATCACTAGCGAGTTGAGACCGTGGCCCCCATAATTGCAGAGCAGGCCATAACTGAGCCAACGGGGGAAGGGGCTATTAAAATTGCTCAACTGAGGAAGGAGTTCCCGAACATATGCTTCGACGAACATATGCTTCGACGGCTACGTCTTCCCACCTCATTTAAAAAGAATTCCATCAGGGGTGGAAAACATGATGCATGATTACATTCATGATGTCTACACCCAGTATAGAGAGCGGGTAAAGGCTGCAGAAAAAGCTTCCAAGGTAGCCTTTGAGCGAGCCAAAGCATTTGAGAAGATGGAATCCGAGCTCGCTCAAAAAGACCGAATCATACAAGTACTCAATACCGAGGCCGAGTCTTCTTGGAAATCTGAAATTGAGGCCACCAAAAAAGTTGACGAAGCGACTGTGGCGATGGAGAGGTTGAGGCAGACACACGTTGCCTTGGTGGAGGAGATGGGCCACCAAAATACTACAGTCACCGCCGAACGGGATGTGGCAATCAAGGAACTTAACGAGCTTAAGGCCAAATTCTCTGACATGGCCAAGGAAGGGGATGATGCAAACAACGCAGCCCAGGAGGCGTGCGAACAGGTTGTTTTGCTTCGGGGTGAGCGGGATGCGGCCGTTGCTAAGGTTCGCGAGGTGGAGACTGAGGTCGAGGAGAAGTTGAGATCGGCTTAGTCCAAGCTAGAAGCCGACATTGAAGATCTTCTCATTGTTTACAACGCTATCGTGCTGAGGCACAGGGGTCTAGCCTAGCTCAATGATTACCCGGCACATCTATACAACGCCTGGGGCCGATTAGTTGAGGAGGAGAAGGCGGTGCATCTGGGTGAGTCTGTCGATGAGTTTGAGCTCAAGAATCGTCTGCTGAATGAAGATGAAAGTAAGATTATCCACGAGTCAAATGATTTCTCATGAGAAGGAGAGACTCGGCACCCAGCAGTTGGAAGTAGGAGAAGGCTTTGGGGTTGAACACCACGATGCAAGTCTTGAAATTCCAGCGTCAACCCAGCCTGAATCCTTGCCTACGGTCGATCCCCAAGCTGTTCCTGCCTACAATCCGGATCAGCCGTAGATGTCTCCGGCTACAGAGCAAGTTGCTGAAGTCGTTCAGCCGTCTACAAGCCAAACTAAGGAAGATATTCTGAACATTCCACATATCTGTCTGGAGTCAGAATCGTCACTCGAATTAAGTTCTAACATTTCTCTTATTTTTTGTCCAGTGATTGATGTTGCACCGGCCGTGCCTCCTGTTACTCAAGAATTACATCAAACGTAGGAGGCTCTCATCACTAAAGCGACCACCGTAACCACAACCTCACCACCTGACGAAATGCAGGGTAGCACGCTTGTTTTTGATGAGCAGATGATGGAGGAACTCTTTCGTCGTCATAGCGATCCTTTTGCTGACCTGCCATTTGTTATGGGTGGAGGAGCCCCTGCTACAAGCTCTTCAATGCCAACCACCGATGCTCCTAGCGAGGCCCAGGTGATCAATGAAGAGGAAATATTGGCCGAGATCGACGCTGAGATGGAAGCACCGGCTCATGGTGGCAGTTTTGGAGGTGGAATGGCGGCACCTGGTCCAGCTCCGCTCAGAATGATATCACCTGGTGGTACAGTTTTCGACACTAGTGTTCCCATTCCACCTTCTACACTTGATCCTATTCCTCCGACTCCGCCCGTAGGAAGCATCCCTATTCATTCGAGCTTGGAGGAGGATGTTGAAATCATGCCCCCTCTTGGAGACCGACCACCGAAAAATAAAGGCTCAAAGAGAAAAGGTAGTGGCGGTTCCAGCGGGTCTACACCGAAAAAGAAAGCCGAGGAAGAAAAAAGAGTAGAAATGCTTTCTCGGTTTATTTTGATTTTCATTTTGTTGGTCGTGTATAGATGCGGGTTCGGCCCCCGCTAGTAGGAATTTTTTGGAACAAACTTGTACATGAATTTCCTTCACAAACAGTAGAAATGAAACTCCTCTTTTTTGGCTTCTTTTCAGTTATTGTGTATTTTCCTAAGTGTTTCAATGTTTGAACTGTACTTGTGAAGTTTCAGCTTTCGGGTCAAGTTTGTTTTCATTCGCCAGGTCCGGAAACTGTGGACATGGTTTACGACCAAGATGTGAGTCGAATTCTAACGTCGCACTACTTCAGTCAATAGTCGACACTTAAGTTATGCCCCCCCAGTCTTGGGGATGAGTTGTAGAACATCAGTTAGCGATTGCATCTCACTTATAACACGTTGAGTCTAGTGCTGTTGAATGGATGTTTGAGACAAGTGGAGACTGAGTGGTTCAACCTCGCTCGTTTAATTATCGATGATCATATCCGTGCTCTGGGGATTTCCATTTGTTCATTGGCGGTCGGTTACACCGGTTTAAGTTTCGATTATACGTCCTTGCTCTAGGGACTTGGAATCGACATTTTAACTCTGACTCACACTCTGGGAGTTCGGAGTTCACGTTTATACTCCAATTTATGCTCTGGGAATTTGGAATTGATGTTTATACTACGCTTCGCACTCCGGGAATCCGGAGTTGATGTTTATACTCCAATTCGCACTCTGGAAATTTGGAGTTGATGTTTATACTCCAATTCACACTCTGGGAATTTGGAGTTGATGTTTATACTCCGCTTCGCACTCTGGGAATTTGGAGTTAATGTTTATACTCCGACTCGCACTCTGGGAGTTCGGAGTTGGTAAACAGATGGTCAGTCACATCTGCTGCATGTTTTTGGATTTCGCTCGCACTTTGGGAACGAAAGGTGTATCAGGATCGTGGATGGTCGGATCACATCCACCCTGAGTTAACAAGTAAAGTCGTTAGATGGACGGGTCCACCCTCCTCAAACTTGGTTCAGATATGGACGAAGTCGTTAGGTGAACGGATCCAACCTCTTCGTAGACGTATCTTTATACTCCAGTTCGCACTCTGAGAATCTAGAGTTAAGTGAAGGATTGTCGTGTAACAATCCTTTTTCGTCTTTGGTGTGATGGCTTGTCCCCGAGCATGGGTTTCACTTAGCAAGTGACCGGTTGCATCACAGTCACTCCCTATTTGAATAAATCCCACCGTATGGTGAAACTTAGCTCTCCGTGCATGGTGATGTTCATATGAAGTATTTCAAGTAAATCACAGCTCTGGCTCGAAGAGATTGCATTTTATTACTGAAATAAGAAAATATGGCAAAGTCAGCTACCTTATTACAAATTCTAATTTCGAAATGCAGAAACAAATTGCAAATGGAAAATAAACTAAATGAATAAACGTAGCCTGTTATGTGTAGTAGCGACGAAGACTCTCATTATTCCAGGCTCTTGGCAGAGTAAGACCGTCAATGATCGATAATTTGAATGTTCCATCTTCGAGCCTTCGTTCAATAACATACGGTCCTTCCCATGTTGGCTTCATATGCAAAGGAACCGGATAGATTCTTTTCAGGACGAGATCGCCGAGTTCAAAGGTTCGCGGGCGGACCTTGGCATTGTATAATCGAGCGACTCGACTTTGATATGCGGCTGCCCTCAGATCAGCCTCCTCACGCTTCTCATCTAGTAAATCGAGAGATTCAGCAAGTAATATAACATTTGTCTTCGGATTATAGTATGTCACATGATGAGAAGGTACTTCTAGCTCGACTGGAATAACAGCTTCTAAATCATAAGAGAGAGAGAGAGAATGGAGTGTGACCGGTCGTGGACTTGTGGGTTGTTTGGTAAGCACATAAAGCCATAGGAAGTTCATCGACCCACTTGCCCCCGACCTTTTCCCTTCGTTTTTTCAGAATGGACTTTATAACCTTGTTGACTGCTTCGACTTGTCCGTTTGCTTGAGGGTGTGCAACTGCAGAGAATTTCTTTTGAATGTGAAACCATTTGCAGAAATCTTTAAATTCAATACTGTCGAATTGAGTTCCGTTATCAGTAATGATGGTGTGTGGGAGACCAAATCGACAAATGATGGTGTGTGGGAGACCAAATTGACAGATGATGTTGCGGACTACAAAGTTGATCACTTTTTTCGTCATTATGGTAGCAAGAGGTTCAGCTTCAACCCACTTTGTAAAGTAATCAACTGCGACGATGACGTATTTTGCACCACCTTTTGCCAGAGGTAAAGTACCAATGATGTCGATGCCCCATATTGAAAACGGTCATGGGCTGACCATTTACGTTATCTTGGTAGGTGGGGTTCTAGGAACTTGAGCATGCTTTTGACATTTATCACATTTCTTTGCGTAATCCGACGCATCGCGGTTCACAGTCAGCCAATAGTATCCATATCGAAGTATTTTCTTGGCAAGTGCTTGCCCCCGGTGTTATCGCCACATTCTCCCTCGTGTACATCGTGCAATACTCGCTTAATTTTATCGTGAGCGATACACCGGAGTAAAGGAACAAAGTACCCTCTTCTGTAAATGATTCCATTCTGGATGGTGAATCGTGAGACCTTCCGAAGGACTTGTTTTTTTCACTCCTGCGCTCCGGCAGGATTCCGTGCTCAAGGTAATTTCTGAATGGAGTCATCCATGACTCCTTATCGGGAACGGTTTCACATACCCAATCTATTTCTGCTCGGTCAATGTTTGGGGAAGTTAACTTCTCTACGGGAACGAGTCCCATTTGTTGAGCTTCACCTGTGCTGGCTAACTTAGCCAATGAATCGACTTTCTGGTTACGTTCTCGAGGTGTACAATAAATGGCATAATAATCAAACTGATTTAGTATTTCCTGAACTCGAGCTATGTAGGCAGGCAGCCTTCGATCTCTCGCTTGATATTCTCCCCGAACTTAACACACAACTAATTGTGAACCACAATAAATTTCCATAGCGATAATTCTGAAATCTCTGGCAAGTTTCAATCCTGCTAAGAGGGCTTCATATTTAGCTTCATTATTGGTTGCATAAAAATCGAACTTTAAAGCATAACATATAGATCGGCCTTCGGGGGTTTCGAGTACAACTCCAGCACCCGAGCACCGGTCATTTGATGCATCATCAGTATACAGCTTCCAGACGTACTCGGGAGATTCACTGGTTTCGGGCAAGTCCTATGGGATGGTAAATTCAGCTATGAAATCCGCTAGGACTTGTCCTTGAATGGCTCGTCTTGGAGTATAAGTAATATCAAACTTGCTCAGTTTGATGTTCCACTTGAGTAACCTACCAGAAGTCTCAGGCCGCGTAAGGACCTGTCGTAACGGCTGGTCGGTGTAAACAATAATAGGACGTGCCTGGAAATATGGTCGGAGCTTCCTTGATGCAATAACAAGACAATAAGCCAGCTTCTCTAGTTTTGGATAATTTCTTTTGGCCGGTTAATCATTTGCTGATGTAATACACTAGCTTCTATATCTTGTCTTCTTCTCGAATTAAAGCAGCGCTGATAGCGTTTTCTGATATCGCCAAGTAAACGTACAATGTCTCATGATCAATAGGCTTTGACAGGATAGGTGGTGTGGATAGATGCTGAACTAGTGCATGGAAAGCGCCCTCACACTCTGTGGTCCATTCAAAGTTTCATTTTCCTTTTCGGATCAAATCGAAGAAGGGAATGCATTTGTCAGTGGACTTTGAAATGAACCTGCTTAGTGCTGCTACTTTCCCATTAAGACTCTGGACTTGCTTTATAGTTTTCGAAGTCTCAAGATTTCTGATTGCCCAGATCTTTTCAAGATTAGCCCCGATCCCCCGAGCATTGACGATAAACCCAAGGAATTTTCCGGAGGCAACTCCAAAATGACATTTCAGTGGGTTGAGCTTCATTCTGTATTCTCGAAGTGTGTTAAACATAGTTTCCAGGTATTTAACATGGTCAGTGGAATATCGTGACTTCACAAGCATGTCATCTACATATACTTCCATGGTTTTCCTGATTTGGTTGGCAAACATCTGATTGACCAATCGTTGATAAGTGGCCCCGACATTCTTGAGTCCGAATGGCATAACTTTGTAGCAATAAAGTCCCAGATTGGTTACGAAGCTGGTATCTTCTTGATCAGGTAAATGCATTGGTATCTGGTTGTATCCAGAATACGCATCCATGAAGGATAAAAGTTCATGTCCAGCTTTCGAGTCTACGAGCTGATCAATTCTGGGAAGCGGAAAACTATCTTTAGGACAAGCTTTATTCAGATAAGAGTAATCGACACACGTTCTCCATTTTCCATTTGACTTTCGGACAAGCACGGGATTTGACACCCATTCGGGATATAGCGCATCTCGAATAAACCCGTTTTCTTTAAGCTTTTCTACCTTTTCTTTAAGGGCGGCAGATCTCTCTGGATCCATACCACGCCTTTTCTGCTTGACCGGAACATGCCGTGGGTCAATATTCAAAGTGTGGCTCGTGATGTCTGGTGAGATTCCACACATGTCAGAATGCGTCCAGGCGAATACGTCAAGATTCGCCCATAGAAATTCAACCAATTCCTCTTGAGTTTGCTGGCTTAGCTGAGACCCAATCTTTATCATTTTCGAATCATCATTATTGTCAATCGTGACATCGACCATCAGTTCGGCCGGGGATGCTTGACTTTCTTTAGATTCTCCTTCATCTTCAGTCTCTCTTGGGTCAAGATCCCTTTGGAATTGGCTGGGGTGCCCGGGCCTAGGCCTAGGCATTAATTATCAACTAACAGCAAAGCGGACGCAGAGAGATTCCTCTACTCCCTTTCCTTTCTCCTTTCGCTGCGCCTCCAGCAGCTCGGCAACGTAACAGGCTCTCCCAATAGCCTGATATCCTTGAATGATTCCCACTCCACGATCAGTGGTAAACTTTAAAGTCAAACACCACGGGGCAATGGCTTCCCTGAATTTAGCGAGGGCCAGTCGGCCCAAGAAAGCATTATAAGGGGAATCTATGTCCAACACAACGAACTGTAATATCCATACTCTCCGGCGTTCTCCAACCCCCAACTCCACTGGTAGTTCCACTACTCCAGTGGGTATAGTAGCGCTCCTATTGAAACCATGGACTCGAGATTGGCAAGGCTTTAAATCTTTGGCTTCCATTTTCATTTGGTCGTAAGCTCGTTTAAACAAAATATTCACAGAGCTTCCATTGTCAACTAAGATCCTCTTCATCCAAGCAGGACCTACTTGAGCTGAGATGACCAGTGGATCGATAGTGGGGGCTTCGACTTTATCAGCGTCTCTGCTTCTGAATACGATGTCATCTGTCATCGTCTTCTGTTGTTTGGCTGGAGCCCCTTCATCAAAACTACTATAACACTCGAAGTCCGCATGCCTTATAGAGCTGGCATACGACTCCATTTCCTTCCAGCTTCGGTCGGTTGGATGGGGACCACCACTTATTGTATTAATAACCAACCTCGCGCCAGTACGAGCGGGTTCTTCCTGCCTTTCCTGGTTTGGGGCACGATTCTGATTTGATGGGCCCGCACCTCCTGACTATGGTGCCCGTACATACTGATCCAACTTTCGTTCACGTATCAGCTTTTCAATGAGACCTTGTAAATGATGACACTCATTTGTATTATGGCCATAACTTTCATGGAATCTACAAAACTTCCCTGTTTGGACCTGTCTTTATGTTGACGGCTTCGGGGTAGGTTTCTTGTACTGCATGGTATTACAGGTCTGCAAATACACATTTTCTAACGACATATTCAATGGAGAATAATTGTCGAACATGGGAGCTCTACGTCGTGGACCACGATTTTGATCTCGTTTTTTTACCTTGATTTCCACTGTCCCTCTGCTGGTTCTGTTTGTTTTGTGTATTCAACTGAACTTTTCCGAAACTCTCCCCGGATTGTTTAACTGTGATGTTACTCTGAATTCCTTCCATGCCGGGTCCTGTGTCATCCTTCTTCCTAGACTGTTTCGCATCCTCCCTTCTCAAGAATTGGGCTGCCTTGGAATAGAAACGGTCCAATGACGCAGGCGGCTTCCCAGCTAACCAATTTCCGAACTCAGAATTAGGATTGATCCCCTTAATCAATGCCATCAGGATAGAGTTGTCATTGGGATTGCTTATTTCTGCACATGCAGCATGAAATCGCTCCAAGTAACGTCTGAGTGTCTCTCCGGGAGCTTGAGTGACACTAGATAGAGTATTAACATCTTTAGGTCTCGCTACGTGCATATGAAATTGTTCAACAAACTTGGTGGCCATTTGGTCAAATTAGAGATGGATCGTGGTGGAAAACGAGTAAACCACATAGTTTCAATGCCCCCTAGAGAAATAGGTAAACTACGGCATTTAACTGCATCGTCATCTCTCGTAGCATTCATCAGCCATTCATACTTCAGGATGTGTTGATTGGGATCAGAATTTCCTTCATAGACTGGCTAGGTTGGCATCCTGAAGCGCCTAGGTGGTTCAGCATATAATATGTCATCAGTGAAAGGAGTATGACTCCGGGAGATTCCCTAGTCATCATTAGTGAGACCCTGACTTTCACGGATCATCTGACGAATCATCATCGGTATATCCGGCATCTGGATATTTGGAGCATTTGTGCCAAGGAGTGGTTGGGTTCCACTGCGTGAGTTTGGACCGAACGCGGTCGATGGTTCGTGCCTCGCCTCCTTGGTTCAACGTTTTCAGGGACATAAGGTTCTGGAGTATGACCTCGTCGGTGACGATGTGAGTCAGCTTGATCTCTAGCATCAACTCCCTGGTCGGTAGTGGTGGTAGCGAGGCTGCCTGTGACATGGTAAGGAGTGGCACCCCCTCGAGATGAGGGTCCGGCCTGATGACTGGTGGATGGTCCAGTCCTGGGTTGTCCAAGGCTTAAGGAAATTTGGTGTCCCGTGGCCTGGGTGTAGCTTACATCCAGCCGTGGGCGTGTGGATCGGTGATGATCGTCAGATGAGGCTGAACTCTCCATGGAAGAATAAGAAGCTTGATCCCTTATGGATCTTCTGCGCCTTTGGCGATTCAACTGGTTGGTCAACTCTGTGTTGGTGCACAGTTGTTCAGTAAGCTGTTGCCGACTCTGGGTCAACTCTTGAAGCAGCATCTGAAATTCTTGTCTGGTAACCGGGCCTGATGGATTTGAAGGTCCGACGGCATCTTGGTTGGATGGAGGCAATTGTACGGGATTCTGTCTATCCGGTCCTTCCTGATCAGCAGTTGTAGAAGCAGTTCGCGTGCTTACCATGATGAATTAACGAATTCCTTTCGTAGATCTGATGCAAATCTGAATAGAATGGAAGGGCTTCAAGACTTGAGATCTCGATCTTCTTCTTGGATTTATGCAATTCGATATCGATAGCAGATCCAAAGAGCAGGAGAAAAATTGGGGTTTTCTCTCAGTGAAAGCACCAAAGGGTTTGTACCAAAATTGGGCACAACACTCTTCGGAAGTTTTTGAAGAGATAAAATGAAGAAATTAAATGGAAAAAGAGGATTATCTAACAAAAACTCCAAAAAACAGATATGTAAATGATAAAAACGCACAGAAACACGAGGATTTAGAGCGGTTCGGCGTATTGCCTACGTCCACTATGAAATTGATCACTTTAATGATGTTTCTTTGATGTTTACAACTGATTTCAGCGAATGACAGCAGATCACAATGGATTACAGTAGTAAAATTCATTTGTAGCAGCAGTAATGGAGTTTAGAATTGAATCCGGCAGAGTCTGGGCGTTGGAACTTCAAAAGATCCCTTTTCTATAGGCCATGGGGCTCTATTTATAGGCGTAGGAGGTTGATATTTCACTCAGATTTCGGGAGACTTCTTCTGGCACGTGAGTGGGCCCACGCGACCGAGCCCGTGAAGTTTCGGCTCGATCCGTGATCGATACGAACAAATTTCGTATCGATCAAGATTTCGTCCAATGGAGTCGAAACTTGGTGTGAACATTCTTCATCTTGTACGTAAGCTCCTGTGAAAGTTTCATAGCATTTGGACTTGTGGATCTCGAGTTACGATCGATACGAACTGGTGTTACTCGGTAGGCTGTTTCGTTCGAATCAATCATTTGGACTCGATCATTTCGAATCGATAGTTGCACGTGATCAGGCGGTGACGTGGCGAGCATTCTTCGGATCGATCCTTCTTCTACGCCGAGTTCGCCGAGTCATCCCTTGAACTTCGCCTTGTTCATATCGATGAAATTCTCTTGTTCGAATCGATCATTATTGCGCTTTTCGTATCGATCGGCAGTGTGCTCTATTCACATCGATTGCATTGGCTTGTTCGTATCGATCGTGGGGTCTAGTTCGTATCGATGAAAGCGCTCCAACTTGATGGATACAAACAGTGATCCTCTGATGGATATGAATAGTGTGAGTCGATGGATTCGAACCAAGGTTCGTTGATGGATGCGAAGTAGACATTGACCGACTGATACGAAATGCTCGCTTTGTCGATGGGTACGAACTTAATCGATGCGAATCGAGGCTTCTTCATGGATTCGAACGAGATCGAGTCGAACTGAGGCTTCCTGATGGATTCGAATGAGATCGAGTCGAACTGAGGCTCTAGGATGGATGCGAGGTCACTGCCGCTCTGATCGATACGAAAGTGATGGATTCGAACCGGGGTTCGATGATGGATACGAAAATGGGATTATTTCCTTCAACTTGCATCGATCATAACTTAAGCATACGAACTCGAATTGACTTGAAATTTGGAACGTTGACTTCCATGGATTCGCTCGTCGTGTCTTGTTAATTGTAGCTTGATCTGAGTCCCATAGTGAGCCTGCGTATAACTCATCTATTAGACGAACCATCATTGGTTTCTAGCCAAGTTCTTGGTGTCACGACCTTGCCAAAAGACGAGATAACAACTTGTATTCTGAAACCGTAAAGTCATTTTCTTTTCTTCTTTATTGTTCTTTATTCTCCTCTTCTCATCTTCTGTTTCAAACCCTACTTTTACTTTTATCTACTGCCTGTCGAATTCACTCTACCCAATTTTTCGATGCTTTCTTCCATCTCCCCATAGCAGAATATATTTTTTCTTTTTTCTATTAATTCTCGGTCATCTCCAATCCCTTTTTCTAAGCATTCCACCAAACAATTTGCAATATTGCCATCACATTAGGAAATAAATTTGCAAAAATCAATTACTGTAATTGAATTTACGTTATCCACTGTTCCTTTTCTTATAACCCAGGCTTTCGGATCTGGACCATGAACTATTTCTGATCTCCTTCTTCTTTTATATGGATAATTCATTCACTATAATAAAATACCCTTTTTACAACAAGTAATAGCTGTTGTAATAGGGGTTTCGCAACGGGCCAACGTCCATCGTCTTATGCGATGTTGAAATAGAGCCAAATGATTTTACAACTGTTTTTGGCTGTTGCAATAAGTTCTATTGCAACTGTTTTGCCTGTTGCAATAGTGTCTTTTGCAACTGTTTTTTCACCTTACAATAGAGTCTTTGCAACTAATTTTGCCCACTATTAAAAAAAATTCAAAGGAGAAAAGATATAAAACTACTATAGTGCACCTCTAAATTTAAAACTAATTTGCAATTGAAACCAAAATATTATACTAATAACAACAACATTCATACATATTTACTAAAAATAAAAATAAAAAACATATTTCAAAATACCACAAAGGTTTATGTATTCACACCATTCATAAAGTTTTGCATGGCTATAAAACATCGTATTCAAGCCAAAACTAACATAACATGTATTACATACTAAAAATAATACAAGATTTAAAATTTAGACTGAACGACATTGAAGCAAACCTTGAACCATAATACTTTAGTTAATCAAAACGCACATCAACCCCTTTTTCCTTTAAGAATTCCTTTGCTTCTACTATGTCCTGCAATACATACAAATATAATATAAACTACAAATATATTGTAAATTACAAATAATGCAAACTACAAATATAGTCTACTTTATATACAAATAAATAAATATATATATATATATATATGTGTGTGTGTGTGTGTGTGTATGTATGTATATAGGTTAGAATGACAAACATGCACATCCTAACACAAATGAGTAATTTCCAAAAATGAGCATATATAGTGTATGTATTGCAGCAGCCTGCTACTGCCTTACAGGCAACTTGTTTTTATAGAAACAAAACAAATCGGTATTTAATTATGTTAATAATCCATAATCATGGTTTCTACTTTAAATTTTGAATTGCCTTTTGTCACTCTAGATTGTTCACAATTTTATTGCTTATATGTTCGAATACATTATGATCACTACTTAAATGGTACATGACATGAGTGTCCTAAAAAGACTTTTTTTTTGCAACGGTACTTAGAAACAACATGTCACTGGGACAACAAACCGCAAATCATGTGTCAATAAATGTTCGAATCACGCTACGCAAGTTTCGAACTTGTGACCTCTTGCACCAAAGTCAAATTACTTAACCATTGGGACAATGGTGCTTGTCATTCTATTATTCAATTGAAATGAACAAGGGAATCGAGATAGTTGTAACAACCATGTTAATAATTTTCTTGAGTAATAAGTTTAATTAGGATTTTAAAGATTTAATTGAATAATTAAATCTTTGTTTTGGATAATTGATTTAAAATATTAAATGAAACAAATTTTATCCAATTCTTAAAAGAGTTTTAATTTAAAATTTAAAATATTATTATCAAATATAATTAGAATCTAAATTGAAATTTGCTAACATTTGGTTACTGGATTTCATCTTAGGCTAACTTATTTTAAATTAAATGGGAATATGGTTTGGGGCTTATGCCTTTTTGAAGCCCATTAGAAAATCTAGCTAAGCAAAAATCTGTACATAACAAAAAGAAAGGCTCACCTTGCTATCTTCATTCATAAGAAATTTTGTTTCAGTAAGCATAGGATTAGCCAGAGCCAAAGAACCAAATCCCCAAATTATCAAATCATATAGCTTAGCAAATCGCGGCTATGAAGAGAATCTCGTGCAAGGCAGCGCAACTTCGGCGTGGGGTTCGAGCACTCGAGCATGGCCTTGCACTGTTCTTCAACGGCGACTAAAGAGGGATTGGCATGTTCTTAGAGGCGGTTGTGTTCAGGCGATGTTAGGCTGATCGTCAGGTAGTGACACAATCGATTTAGGCTGTTGTTCATGGATTTAAGATGAGTTACAACTCACATCATCTATTTCTAAAGCTTTGTGCATGTTTATTATGTTCAATACAGTTGTGATTACTTTGAATAGATTCATTTCTTAATGAACTAATTCTGCTTAATGAAAATTTTGAGTTTGCTGTTAATTACTGAATTAATAGTCTAGGTTTTTAAGTTATTGCGTTAAGGATTTGTTGTTCGAATCATGTGTGCCTGCATGTTGTATAATTATCTCCATAAGAAAAACCATCAATGTTAGAAGCTAACGAATGGTCGAAGGGTTTAAGTTTTGTTTAGCAATATATATTGTCACACTTAAATTTCTAATCAGACTCTTGGGTACTTAAGAAAGCATTTCATAACTTTATGAATTATGTTTTTATGGATTACTGTATGTATATATCGAAACTAATTTCTAAATTTGTAAGGATTCATGTTTGGATAACTACAAAGATATATGAATCTAAATATATTAGCAGTATATTTTGCAAGTCATTTAGTATGAACATTTTTAAACTAAGAGCTATATCTCGCACTCTATATTTAAAAAAACGCACAACACTATATATGTAGATTGTTTGACAAAGTAACTACTTTATTTAACATCCTGACACTTCCTTTTATAGTATAGACCAGCTTCGTACATATATATGTAGCCTGACATCTTTTATAGGCTGTTTGTAAAGAAGAACCACTTACGTTTTGTTTTAGAACTTGCAATTGAATGGAATTTATTGCCTGAAGTAGTAGCAGATAAAACTTAAAAAATATACTTGCATTTTAAAAAAATAGGTTTTATAAAAAAAAGTGTTTTGTTTTGTTTGAAAGAAGTCATTTGTTCTACCTTGTTATTAGAGACCTGTGCTTGCTTTATTAGTATCTTATGCTTTGATACATGAGCTGGTGACTGCTTTTTCATGTGTGCATGCCTAATTTCGTGAGTGAATGGTTTTATTTCCTGGTCCTTTGTTTTGTTGCTGTTGATATACTAAACATTTGACATTGTATTGTTGTTACTCTCCATATCCATATATATGTAAATTTTAGCAAGCTATATGAAAATAATAGGTGAGTTAATCACTTACAAATCCACTTCTAAATCTTTGTATAATGTATATAATTGTTTGGATGATTTTTTGAATTGAATTGGTTAAAAATTGATTGCAAACTTGGATGATTGTTGTGTTGTTGTAATTGAAAATTTAGTGTGAAAATCGCTGCAGTAAAACAACGATATCCTAGTGCAAATTGATCCGAATCGACTCAGTCTTTTTTTGGTAGCAATTCAGTTAGCTACAAATTCTCTTTTAATTGCATTAAAAAATTCTATAGTTTAGAAGGTCAAAATTGAGTTTGAAACCGATGGTGTAGCTCAGCTGCAATTTCTTTAAGTTGAACCTGATATTAAAATTATCATAACTTTTGATTGGTAGATCAAAATTGAGTTAGGTTTTTTCGCTTGAAAGCTATTTTTATAAGGAAAACTTTTGTGTTTATCAATTTTTGTAGATCTATAGTTTACTAAGAGTGATGTGGGTTTGAAGAAGAGGCAACCTCTCTGTCCTGTGTTTAATCTGAAGCATTGGAACATGAAAATTGTTTTAGGCACAACCTTTTCGTTAACTATCAGAATTTGATAATTTTTGAAGTTATGGAAAGCATAGACTTTGTGCTATAGCTTTCTTTTTTTGAGTTTTCATAATTTGGAAGTTTAAATGGTCAAAAATTCTTTGTCGCTGCCCTGTCAATGAAAGACAGAGTTACTAAATTTAAATCTGAAAATTATTTCGGTTATAACTTTTAAATCATAAATCCAAATTAGATTATATTTTTATTGTTTGAAACCTAAAACTTTTGTCTACAACTTTCATGTTTTATGTTTTGTAAAATTATGATATTTAGGTGGTAGAAACTGCATATCTTTAAATCATAAATTTGAGTTAAACGAAATAAATAGACAAGCTTCGTATACAAGTAATTTTACGAAAGAGAATTATTTTTAATTTATAAATATTAGAATTATTTCTAAATTAAGTTAATAAATATTAAAAATGATTTTTTATCAAGTTATTTTATATATTAAGCATGGTTAGTAAAATAATTATGGATCTGGAAATATGATTTTGGAAATACAAATCTAATCTATTTTTACATAAAAGTGATTATGAATTTGGAATATAAGTATTATGATTTATTTTAAAATAATATAGGATTCATGGAATTTGGAAATGTAGTTTTGAAAAGTATAAACTTAATTTATTTTTAAATAAAATGGTTATATTTAATATGGATTTAGAAGAGTAGTTAAATATGGTTTTAAAGTATAGTTTTGTGAATAATACAACCATATGGAAATTTGAGACAACTTGGTGTATATAAGTGAAATTGTGGAACAATTCAGAGTTATGGAATATTTTAACAAATCTGTGAATATTTTTATAAATTTAAATAATGAACAGATTTATGGAAATTATAATAAGTGTTTTAAATAATAAACTCAAACGAGAAAAATGTTTTGAGAACCTTAATTCTATAATTTAAGGAGTACTAATAATCAACTTAATGTCATCGATTGGTTTAAATACTTTTGAATAAGACTTCGTCAAATATGGTATAACTCATTGAATAGAGTGTTTGAGTGGAACCTACTAACCCATTAGCAAATACTCGAATTTCACCGGGTAGTATGGGATGCCTTGGTTAAATTCGTGTGATTGCCATTAGGAGGTATTTTACACTTTAGAATTGTATTCTCTTCCGGTGTGCGAGAAGTGGTTGTTAGATCCTTAAGAGAATGTAGTTCAGGTTTTTCAGTGTTATCCGTAATAAATGATATTTACTAGCTTTTAGTAAATACTTGGATTCCACCATACGGTATAAGAGTATTGGTTAAGTTCTTGTGATTACTACAGGTGATAGTATTTGGCATTTCAGAGTTTACTCTCTTTTGGTGTGCGGCAAGTGGCTGCTAGATCCTTAATAAGTTTATTCCTAGGTTTCTTTTCGAACATAATAATATTGAATAAGTGTAGAGTTATCGAGTCATGGTTTCTACGATCACCTTGATCGGGTATGGACAATCCTTGAGAACATTCTATGATTCTGTGTTCTCGGTCTGAGTACGATCCTTTGTGACGCCCTACCCTGAGACCCGCATTAACAAAGAGTATTACTGGGTAATACTGTCTGCTAATGCGGAGAATAGGGTTGGTTAGGAGCGACCATCTATGGCTTTGTCTTAAACATCTACTAAATACGTCGATTAGTGCTCTAATTTTTTTTTCTATCTCAAGTGGATCGACATATTCAGTAAATGCTTAATAAAAAACTACAGATGGCTAGTGGATCTATCAGAACAAAATACAATAACTAAATGTACATCACATCACAGAACAGTAGATAAACATATACACACATATACAGATATATCACAGTACGATACAAAATGATACATCATAAGTGGTTCGAAGACCACACTATATACAACGAGTCAAAAATATACATATCAGAGTCAAATCAAAAGGACAACAACAACAAAATGGATAGGCTGATATCCAAGCTGAAGCATCAAAGCGAAGCTAAGTCCAAAAGCAGGTATCTAACCTGAAACAACTCGGTCTGACCCGAGTATAAAATACACGGGTCAGTCTAGCTAAACAATCGGTTTAGTAAGATAAGTGATAATATGAAGCATAGGGTAAAGGGTGATAACTCTTCTCGAATGAGAAGAAATAGCATAAGTAAGCATATGTCATTACTTCAAGTGATTTAGTATCACTAAACATATATAGTCTTGAAAGAGATAACTCAACATTAAAAGCAACTACGTATAAACATGCCTCATATCATTGGCATAATCCCAAAACTACTATAATGGTTTAGTGAAAACATAACTCCTAAAAAGGAGAAATCCCAAAACTCAAACTTGCAATAAAAGGGCAATCTCAAATATATTCTCATAATAGAGAAATCTTAAAACACTAGATACGCCAAAAATGGCAATCTCATATATCTCCCAAAAAGGAGTGTATAAATCTCAAATAAATGCCAAGAATGGAAAAATCTCAAATCTCAAATAAACGCCAAGCGTTGGCAAACCCAAATCTTATATAGAACTCAATGGAGTTCAAATTTCCAAGGATGTAATCGCCATATATTTAATGTCTCGAACGGCTCAAATGGCCAAATACGTAAATAAGCGATACACTTGGAAAAACACAAATAATCAATGAAATCATCTCAAAGGTATAGCGCGTGCTCATGGTCGAAGCCCGCCAAGTACTGTTCTCTCAAAATAAGGCGTCACGTCTCTTAGACAAATGTTCCAAAGGACAACACCCGAAGGACAAATAAATACATCTTTTAGACAAACATCCCAAAGGACAAATACGTCACAATGGAAAAATACGTCTCTTAGACAAACATCCCGAAGGACAAATGGCCCGAAGGTCCAGTACTAGCAAATACGTCTCTTAGAAAAATGTGTCACAAACTCTCAGATAGGAACCCGAAAAGTGTTAACGTGCGTCCCATACCATATGTTCACACTTAACGGTTTACTAACCGCTAGCCAATGCCACACCAGAAAGCAGTAAAATTATTTGCCTCATCTCATCGGAAAATACGACACGAAGGTCAAAACGACCAAACGGACAAGTCAGGAATTAACCGAAAAGATAAACGCATGTGTCCCATACTACGTGTTTTACCCAATCGTTTAATTCTCCTTCTCATTCGCTCGAATAGTGTAAAAATGTGTATTTTATATAGAAAATAAGTTGTTTGAGAAAACAAGCTTTTAAAACAATTTTTCGAAACCGTTTTTGGAAAACAATCTTTGAAATTCCCTTATAGAGAATATATATTTTTATGGCTTGAAAATAATTTATAAATATTATATAATAATTATTTCAAAACCAAATTTATTTTAAAAATTATTTCAAAATTATCTAGAAAAACTCGTGCTCGAAATCAAGGAAAAATATCGAAAACCGACATTCGAAAACATCTCAAAATCGATTCATTTTAAATCACAAATTCACTAAAATATTGGCTCGCCTATTGATAGGCTTCATAGCCTTCAAAATAGTTCAGAAACGTCAAAAATACAAGATCTAGAAGTCGGAAATCGAACGGGAAAACAAGGTAGAACAAAAAAAGTGAACAGGCAAAAACAATACCTAGGTCTGAAATTTTCTCCGAATTCAACTTTCAGACACAATTTGAATGGCTTAATGATCTCGGAATGGTCTAAAATTTGATACACACAAAGTAGAACAATTTAACTATGAACTGGAGAAAAATTCACTGAATTACAACATGAAATGGTAAAAATATGAAATTTCAGACATGGACTCAGACCATGTTGAATTCCGTCCAGTTCTGAAAACCCTCTCGGATTCAACTTACAGGCATGAAACAGGTGACCAAATGGCATCAGATTTAACTGAAAATTGGTATGCACATAGTATAAAACTTTATCTTTAAAATAAAAAAAGAATCGATGAATTCCGATAGAAAATAAAAAAGATACGATGTCTCAAACATGGACTCAGACCATGTTTGCAGTGGCTCAGAAAACGTGTACAGACCTAAAAACCATCTTGGGTTCAACTTACAGGCATGAAACAGAGGAACAACGACCTCAGATTAAACTCAAAATTGGTATTCACATAGTAGAAAACTTTAAATTTCAAATAAAAAAAGAATCAATGAATTCCGACAGGAAATGAAGGAGATACGCTGTTTCAAACATGGACTCAGACCATGTTTGCAACAGCTTAGAAAACGGAAATATGTACAGGCCCGAAAACCATCTCGGGTTCAACTTTCAGGCACGAAACAGAGTACCAAACGACCTCAGATTGAACTAAAAATTGGAATGCGTATAGTAGAAAACTTCAACTTTCAAATAAAAAAATAATCAACGAATTTCGACATAAGAATAAGATGATATGGTCATGCAAAGTAGCATTCAAACACAGTTTTCACAGAAACAATAACTACAAGAAAATTTAAATAAACTATATTTTTGCTCAGATTTGGTTTTTTAAAGCTTTGCTTCAGCTAGATTTGTGAGTTTTGACACTCACCACGCAAATGAATATTAAAAACCCGGATTTCAGCTGAATGTTTAGAGCTTTGTGCAAAATTTGGCTTCAAGAACTTGTAAATGAGCAAAAGAGAAACATGCAAAGAAGAAAACTACAGTTCACAAAGAACCCAGTTCACAAACTTAGATTTTGATGAAATAGTTAGGTATTGGAGTGGATTACCGGTTTTATTCTCTTTAGATTTGATTAGAACAACAATTTTATTTGAAGAAAATGAAGTTTTGGCTTTGAATTGAGAAAGAGGTAAAGTTTGCTCTCTTTTTTCTCTTTCTGCTTTTAGTTTACTGAAGAAGAAAGAATGAATGTACAGGTAAAGTTTTCCCACTTCTTCTGGTTTGCAAATTAATGGGCTTTGGACCCAAAACCAAGTAATTTTGCCTAAGTAAAGAGAATATGGTATAAATGCTTTCGAATAAGACTTCGTCGAATATGGTATAATTCACTGAATAGAATGTTTGAGTGGAACTAGGTAAAGTTTTCTCACTTCTTCTGGTTTGCAAATTAATTGGCTTTCACAATATTAAATTATAACTACCGTTGTAATTTAATATTTGCAGGTAATCACCAAAACTAGGATTGTTACATCCTTGGTATCAGATTGGTTCGAGTGATATCAATTTGTTTGTTTGTTTGTCACGGGTTTTGAGTACAATCATCGTGACTGTTTTGGACGATCATTATGATCGGTTTGGATTAAGATCTCCTGGATTCTGTGACTATTCTATGTTCATGAAATAAATAAATACTCTTTTGTCTTGTGTTCGTGAAATAAATATATACTCTTGTGTCTTGTTAGTGAAATAAATGTATATTCTTGTGTTTGTGAAATAAATATATATTCTTATGATGGATGTTAAGTAAGTAAATTCTTTTATTCTATGTTTAGTGACTTGTAACGACCCGGAATTTCACTGCTTGGTTTGTGGCATGATGTTATCCTGGATGTTATGGTTGTGTATGGACTTGGGTATGTAATGTATAAGCTAAGAAGAAGTTGGTACCTTTGTAGGGTATTGGAGAATTGGAATCTTGTTTTAAGAAAGTTATGGTTTTAGTTTTTAAAATCGAATATTTGGTTAGATTTAAACTTGTTTTAGTTTTAAATACTTATTTTTGTTTTTAGAAAGTTAGTGAGCTTTAAGGTAAAGCTTTCAAAAGAAGGATAGAAACAAGTTAATGCTTACGGGTATCCATAGCGATAGTCGCTATGGATGCAGTTCGCTTAAAATTTCAATTTTTGCAAAATTTGGTTTTTATACTTCAAATTGTTTTTTTAATATTTTATAAACTAAATAATAATGTTTTTAAAATTTAATTAAGGATTTAATAATTAATTGTTAGTAATTGATAATTAATTAATTGTTTTTTTTTTGCAAAGCCGACGGGGTTGAATGGTCTCCTACCATTTTATTGATCCACTATGGGAAAAACGCTAAATAAAAAAACAGAAAAAAAAGAGAATGGGAAGATGGTAGATCAAGGCAAGGAAGGCACAGAAAAATAAACGGAGAAAATAAAGGTGCAGCACATAACATTTTAGCAGGCAGTTAGCATTGCCTTACATCTTCCCCTGGGTCAAAGGGTATATTAGCATCACGTAGGCCTCTTTGTACCTCAAATATAATATAGCACAACAGCTTATTACTATTCTTGCTTCTCACTAAATCGAAAATCCTAGTATTGCATTTTATCCAAATTAGCGTGACGAAATGTTTTAAAACAGCTACATATTTATAAGATTGATCATCATTCTTGGCAGACACCCTCCGAAGAATCTCACATTCATCTAATATGTTCATCCCTACTTGTTTAATACCAGTATCATTTTGCACTTTGTTCCAGAGCCAAGAGGTGATAGAGCAGTCAAAATAAAAGTGTTTGATGTTTCAGGAAGATCCTTACAGAAGTTGCATCATAGACTCAAGCTCATTCCTCTGCTCACTAATTTAACTCTAGTAAAAAGAGCACTATTGATTATACTCCATAACATGAGATTGTCTTTGGCAGGGCTTTCATTCCTCCAAACTATTGGGTGCCATTTGCAACTAGGTTGAATGTGAGTGCCCATCAGGTAGTTGTAGACCAACTTCGAGCTAAAAGTAGACTTGGATTGGCCCCAGGTTATGGTGACATTTCCTGGAGTATCAATAACTAGAGCTTGTAGAGAGTTCCAAAGCAAAGTGATGTTTTGACTGTAATTGTTTGGAAGGATGATGCTTCCATTTTGGATGTAGGTGTTAACAGAAGCATTAATGCCTATACCAAATTGTATCATCTCAAGTTGAGGAGCAATCCTACCAAGAATGCAACCTTGCAAATACCAAGGGTCTTCCCAGAAACTAACTTTGTTTTGTGGAGCAATAACATACTTTATAAGAGGTAGAATCTGCTCACTAATCTTGAAGATATTACAAAATGTCCAACTTATATTATGCAGGGGTTGCATTTTCCAAAAGTTCCATCCTTCGGTCATGTATTTATAGGACCATTTCACCCATATGTTCTCTTTCTTATTCAAGAAGTTACCAATAAATTTGGCAACCGCTGCTTTGTTCCATACGGATAGGTTTAGAATGCCCAGACCTCTTTTTTTGTGGTTTTTTCAATCTGTTTGAAGGATATTGGTGTCATATACGGACCTAGAGTATACCCCTTCCAAAAGAATTTCATGACAACACTTCTGATCATTTTAATAAGCTTTTGAGGTAGAACAAATGATCTAGCCAGTATACATACATTGAAAATATAATAGACTTTATAACAGTTAGTCTCCCCGCTTGATTAAGCAACCTGCTAGACCAGCACTCCATTCTAGCAGTGATCTTCTCATATAAAGGCAAGCATTGATTCATTGTAATACGTGATGTTGCAAGAGGAACCCCAAGGTAGAAGAAAGTCTCTTCTCTCGGCCTTAGACCAGTGGAGTTGTAGATTATTTCCTTCTGTTCATGCTGAAGCCCAACCAACATGATGTCAGATTTTTCTAAATTCACCTTTAGTCCGGTTATATTGTAGAAAAGGTTAAGACCCCCAAGTATTGCATTGATGGTTTCAACAGTTGGTTTGCAGAAGATGACCAAGTCATCTACAAACATAAGAGATGTTATTTGTGGATTTTTGCAGCGAGGGTGGAGTTGAAAGAGCTTTTGACTGACAAGATCATCAAGTATTCTGGTGAGTAATTCCATGACAGATATAAAGAGGTAAGTCGACATGGGGTCTCCTTGTCTAATTCCTCTCTTGCTTCTAAAGAATCAAGAAGCAGATCCATTTATCTTGATAGAAAAGTTAGCAGTAGAGATACAAGCATGAATCCAGGTGATGAAATGAGAAGGGAAATTCATGAAACCCGGAATTCGAACTATTGCATCCCAATGTAGAGTGTCAAAAGCTTTCCTTGTATCAATTTTTAATAAGCCTCTAGGAGATACCATAGTATGCTTATAGCCATGAAGAAGTTCATGAATAATAAGGACATTATCAAGAATATTCCTACCTGGCAAGAAAGCTGACTGATTATGAGATATGATATTGGGTAGAACAGTTTTCATTCGAGAAGCTATGACTTTAGTTATGCATTTGTAGATTGAGTTGCAGTAGGAGATTGGTCTGAAAGCTTGAACATTGTCTGCATTTCTAGTTTTAGGGATTAGGGCAATGAAAGTAGAACTGAAAGAGTTAAATATTTCACATTTCCTGAAGAAGTTTTTAATAGCTTTAATGACATCCTGTTTGACAATCTCCCAACAAGTTGTGAAGAAGAAAGTATTAAAACCATCAGGACCACCGCTAGAATCTTTATCAAGAGAGAACATAGCTTGCTTTATCTCTATGGCAGTAACTTCATTTCTAAGAAACAGGACATCATCTTCCCCTAGCCTAAGCAAGAGCATAGGGTTTATTGCATCAATATCAGTTTGACTATTTTCAGCATTGCCAAAGAGGTTAGAGAAATAGTTAATGAAGGCCTTAGTGACACCGTCAGCTTCCTAGTGGAGAATACCATTTTCATCATGAATTCTATGTATGTTCTCTTGTGTTTGTTTGGCTTTAAGAGCTGCATGAAAATATGCCGAATTTCGATCTCCTTCATTTTTCCATTTAAGCCTCGATTTTTGTTTAGTCATTTCATTCTCTTTAGTAGAGCTTCATAGTATAGTTTGTTTATCTCTATTTCTAGACCTGCCAGAGAATCATCATCGACAAATCATCGACATTTGTTAGCATGCACCTTTGAATTTCAGTGAGTTGAGCCTTTAACATATATGTTTGTTTAGAGCCAGCTCCATATTTTTCCCTTGACCACTTTTTCAACACTTCCTTTGTCTCTTTGAGTTTATTCTGCAATACAAACACAGGATTGCCAAAGTTAGGTTTAGTCCAAACTTCTTCTATAATAAATTAAATGTTACAAGGTTTATTAACTTTAATTAAATAAAGATTAGTTCTTAATTAATTATCTTTTAAAGTTAAGATTTATTTTAATTAATTATTAATTAATTTAATTAAGTATAGGTTAAGTAAATTATTTATATTTAATTTATCATTAATTAAATATAGGATTAATTATTAACCAAGGGTTTAATTATTTGATTAAAGATTTAATTTATAATAAATTATTTATTAAAGGTTTAATTTATTGTTTAAGTTTAATTAAATATTATTTAATTAATTTTAATTAACATTTAATTATTAATGAAGGTTTAATTAATTATTTAATAATTAATAAAGGATTAATTTGGATTTAATTAATAGTTAAGTATTGTTTAACTATTTAATTAAATTAAGTTAAGATTCAACTAAAATTAATTATGATTTAAATAAGGATTTAACTTATAATTAATTATTATTTTAAAAAAAGGTTTTTTCCTTTGGTTTCCAAAAGTAAAATTGTTTAAAGGTACATTCTTTTCAAAGATGGTTTTGAATACAAGTGATTCAAGTGTTGATACCATCAAGAAACCATATAACTGTAAATGAGTTATAATGTAGATTGTTGGGTTGTTTGGACATGTGTTAGCAGAATAAATCCTCGTTCTGCTATAATTGATTGTTTATTTGTTTGGTTATTTGGACATGTGTTAGCAGAATAAATCCTCATTCTGATATAATTGATTATTTATTTGTTTGGTTATTTGGACATGTATTAGGAGAATAAATCCCCGTTCTGCTATAAATTGATTGTTTGTTTGTTCGGTTGTTTGGACATGTGTTAGCAGAATAAACCCCAATCTGCTATAAATTGTTTGCTTGTTTGTGTGGACATGTGTTAGCAGAATAAATCACCGTTCTGCTATGAATTAGTTGAATTGTTTGGACACTTGTTTAGCATGACAAATCACCACCCTGTTATTATGTTATTTGGATATGTATATGATAGTTAGTTCATATTGACATGTTATTCCCTGATTTGGATATGAGTTGTGTGTGTGTATATATATATATATATTGACCTATGTAAATAACTGTTAAGTGATTGAAATTGAATGGTAACTTAAAATAGCACCATTAGGATTGCTAAGCCTCTTTTCGAATTTACTAAAGTATGTTTTTGAATTAGCTTTAATTCTTTAATCAATATGAGTTTAAAGGCTATAAATGATTTTTAAATTTTATTATTATTTTATAAAGTTATTTTAAAATAATATCTTGTTTTTAAAAAGGGGTTTATTAAATAAAAGGTTTTACCTATACAAAGGATATCCTAAAAATGATATTTTACAAAGGAGATTCTATAAAGGAAGATTTTTAAATAGTATTAAAAATAGAAAGAGATTTTATAAATCATTTTAGATATTTTTGAAAGACGTTTTAAATCAAGTTTGAAAATTTGTAAAGAGGTTTGAAATGTGAAGTGAACTTATAAAAGAATTTTTGTAAGGAATAAGTGAATGGGTTTTATAAAGTGAACGAGTTTTATAGTAAGTGATGTTTTGAAAGGGAATGGTTTGGCCATTTAATATGGAATGCGAGAAGAGAGAATTTTCCAAATGTTTTTGGTAAATGTTTATATTGTTTTCCAAGTAAAAGGGATTAAGAGGTTTGGGAAAAGTGTTTTAGAAAGGATCCTTTGATAAAGTTTTATAAAGTGATTTTATTAATTAATAAAGGCTTAGAGGATCCCATATGGAATTGAATCAATGTTTGATTTTTTTTATTTGATAGTTAAATAACCAACTATCAAATTTGGACCAAAACGTAACTTTGGAAATATCTAGGAGAAACACGGAAATTATATGGTACAGTTACCGTCAGTGGTGCTATACTGTACGTATAAATTCGTTTCGTTCTTCTAGGATAAATGATAAGGAAATCTGTCCACTAACGGTTATGAGGTGAACTCTGCTCTTATCTTTTATCTGCTTATTTTCTAAAGAACAGAGGTTGAGTTTACCAGAAATTATTGGAAGTTGTTTCGAATAGACCGAGATCGGATCTGTTATCCGAAAACCACTTTGATCTAACTCAAGTATTTCGAACTAAAGACATCTTGAAGAATATGGAATCGAAGATGAAGCATTAAAGTGCAAGGGTTGCTTGCTACTAGTCCTGAGGGTGATTCCAAAATGGATGTAGTAGAAGTAGTGCCTTCGATTTTTCCTTACCCTGGACAACTTGTATGGATGAATGTTTGTACGACATTACTGCTTGGAGGACAGTGTTAGCATTCTAAGTGGGATTGCTATTCAAAAAGGTAAAACGTGGCCTCAAGCCTCATCAACCGGGAAATGACTAAAACAGGGCATGCAGCAGGGCTAAGTGGGTCGCTCCCATTAGGGTATGTCATCATCTTTCTAGATTACCCTTTTTTATGGATTTAGTTATGCATGAGAGATCTCGATTAAGGTTGGAAGACCGGGACGATGACATATTCGGTACTACTAGTCAAGTGGTAGGCTAGTTCTATGTGGCAGGGTACAAGATGCTCTTGTCAGACCCGGGTGCATTAATCTAGAGATGTACCCATCGGAGATAGTTCCTTACTTGGTCATAGTATGGATTCCATTCTCCGATATGTGCCTTTACGGTTTTGATTGTAAAGCCTAGTATGCTGGACTTTAATTAATGTAACAATTTCAGCTAAGATTAATAAGTATTTGTACTTTAGATATTATTATAATATAACTGGATTTTGTATAAAAGTGTTTTGGTTATCGTAAGGCAAAAACCCGTCCGTGTTTATGTGAGGCGTGGTCTTACAAGATACCTTTGATTTTTAAAAGGTTTTGAAATGTAATAATCAAGTTGTTTGAGTTTACTTAAACCAGACCCATGTCTGACCCGGAATTTTATTTTCTTTCCTTAAAACTCTTGGGTGCTCAAATTTTTATGAGCAACCAAGTAGTTCAGGTTTTCCATGGAAGCATTTTGGAGGAGCTTGGAGCAGGAGGCTTCATCAATATCTAGTTATTATCTTGTTTCCACTATATACTATATACTTTATATCTGATGTATAAGGACAGGTTGTTATAACTGTCCTAGGTTAGAAATTGTATTAGTGAACTCTGATGTATCATTTTTGAAATGACTTTGTAAAGAATTATGTTGATTAATATATTTTATTCCGTTGCGCTGTGAGACTCTGTGTTTGTTTTTAGTTTCTTCTATCTTTTATCTTCTTTCTTTTCCCCTAACAAATGGTGTTTTCGGCACTTGAATGTTCGGCATGTGATACAGTGGACATATTAATGTCGATTTTCGAGGGTCGAAAATCCGGTTCGCTAAAGTTGGTATCAGAGCTGAAGGTTAAACGAGAACCTTGGCTTTAGTGGGGTTAACTCATTTGAGATGGGTTAGTAGTACCCTAGGATGAGTTTAAGCGTATATTATATGAGAGCGCATATTTGTTAGTGATATAAAAATATTTTATATTGTGTTGTTTGATCGGTTGAGTGGTATATGAATTCTGGTCAATGCGTTTGGCCAACGCAATCGATAGGAATTCCTAAACACTTGAACCATACCAACTGACATAGTATTGCTTTGAAATTAGGGTAAATGAAATAATTTTACAAGATATATTTTATATAAAAAGAATGATTTTCAAAAATAGTATAGTATAGTATTTTTGAGATGTTGTTGGGAGATAATTATATTTTATTATTACCATATAGGTTTTGGTTAGTCATGCTCCTCCAGTTTGAGCATTGACCGTTGTGTAAATGTTTAAGTACTTTCCTTTGAATAAGATATGTCTTTTTAATTATAAAGAATTTATGTTGAAAACTTGAGAACCTAAATCCCGAAGCTTTGGAAAATGATTTTTCAATATTTTGGTAAATAATAATAGTATTTGAAAGCAGTTTTTCTTAAAATATGAAATTTTTAGAATGAAATTTAAGTAAGAAGTGTTTTCTTTAGATTAGTTCGAGAGAATGAGTAGCGATTGTTTTGTGATGATCGGAATAATCTTCTAGGTGACGATCGGATGTTTACCTAGGCGAGTTTTGTCGTGCGCTTAGTAAATTATTCTCTTTATCATTTTACAATCGAAACAAATTCAACTCGAATGAATCCGAAATAAGTTGTTGATAAATGTTTTGTTGGAAAATGTAAAGTATTGTTTCAAAAATGGGATTTTGAAATAAAAGATTTTTTTTAAAAGTTAACTAGTTTGAGTGGCTCTAAAATAACTTAAAATTTGGGGAAAGGATGTGTTCGGAGGGTAAACACTTCTCTTGAGTATTACCCTCATTGGTAAGGGAATGCATGATACTGTTTGGTAGTACCCAGTTCCATAGTATTCTTTTGGAGTTACTCAGGCTATATTTATATATTTGTATAATTTAAAATATAGAGTATCATTGCAAAAAGTTTTGAAATAAAAGCCAAGTATTTGGAACTTGAGTTTTCTTAGGGAGATAAATTCGAAATGGAATAGTCGGATCAAATAGAGGTATATACTTTTAGGCTATAATGGAGTATTATCCAAGTTGAAACTAAGAGTTGTTTATGAAATGTTTTCATAAATGATTTAGTGAAATAGAGTTGGTATTAGGGAGAACCAATATTGTAAATGTGTAGGGTGGACGTAGATCAATTCTCTTTTTCATAGAGTTTTGATCTAAGACTCGAGTATATGACTTTAATGTAATTGCACCGTTCCGTATAAGGATTTATTACTCGATTTTTGACGATGAGCATTTGATGAGGATTTTTGGTTTGGGATCAAAGTTTCTATCGTAGTTACAACTATGTAAGGAGAACATAGGTTTCAAATCAAGGAGCCTGATCGGAGTCCGCATTAGAGAATCAGGTAGGCGATAGTAGTTCAGAAGTGAAGTTATGTATTCGAGTATTGATCGAACCATATTTTGCATGAGAATGATCTATGTACATCATATGGAATGATGTAGAGTGTTAAGTGTTTCTGAATAGGATATGAGGTGTAATTTCGGGAACGAAATTCTTTTAAGTGGGGAAGAATGTAACGACCCAGAATTTCACTGCTTTGATTTACGAATATTTATTTAATTTTAGATATTCAAATAAATGGTTTTATAATGAAAATAAAACTCTTTTAAATGATTAATAATTATGGTGAAATAGTTTTCAAAATTAGTTTACAAAAATATATAGTTCGATGAAAAACGGAAAATGTGTCCGGAATTTATTTTCCAAATTTTCAACTTTTCGTCCACTAGAAATTGTTGAAACATTGTGAACTTTAATGGAATATAAACATTCAAAATGGAAATAAATGTGTATATGTATGTATGTCTTTGTGTATGTATGCATGCAATTATACCTAGGTATATAAGAAAAAAAATGATGAAAAAAGGAAATTATCACATCACGGGGACATGATTTGACATAATGGCAACTGGGGGAGACAATAGTACATTTAAGGGTGATTTCATGTTGGATCATGTAGTATTAGGACGTAACAAGGGGAAGACAAGAGTGGTGATATGGCAAGCTAGGAGTGGAGGGCATGGTACAAGGGTTAATTAGGTAATTTTACATATTCATTTTATATACAAACACTTCTCTTATCTCTTTCTTCCATTTTCATTTCATTCCCTTTTTTTCCTAAGTCTCTTCTTCTTTAAAGCTTTTAACAAACTTTAATGACTTCCAAATAACTTCTCATGTTTTAAGATTTCAAAAATTAACTTTTAAATGTTTTAAAAACTTGTTTAAAGGTTCATACTTTTCCATTTAAATTTCTTCCATTTTACCCGAAATATTTTCGGCCATAACTTTTACAAATACTCCAAAACCAGATTTTCTTTTATCAAACCATGTATACTTCCAGTAGCTACAACTTTGTAGTTTACCACTTTTTATGATTTCGAGCTTAGATGCTTCAAAATTTCATTTTTTGCAAGAGTGTTTTTGAACCTAGATTTTGATGTCCGAAAATACCCCTCATTGTTTTGGCCATAACTTCCTCAAAATTTAACTTTTTTAAATAATTCTTTTTCTTAAATAATTTATGTAAAGAATTATCTAAAACTTTCCTTTTGACCACTTTTCCAAAATCAGAGAGGAAAGGGTCTGAAAGTCGACAGCAAAATGACCCATTTTCGAGAAGAATTTGTGGTTTTCCACGCTTCCTGAATTTCAAACTGTGTCAAGTTTTCAAAGGATTTCCGGTGAGTAAACTATGAATAGTCTGACTCATGTGTTATTTTGCTCGGGTCAGGCTGAGACTTTTCAGGTTACGACAGGTTGACCTTTGAATGGTTATGCTAGTAAGGAGATAAACATTTGGACTTTTAGTTTATCCCATTTAGGAATTTGGAACTTGTATATAAAATGTATAATTGAGATTAGAGAATTGTAAAACTGTTATATTATGTGAGTTTAGTGTTTTATTTCGTAGACTCAAAATTTGTATATGTATAAGAGATTATTATTCCACTGTGATCTGTGACTGATGCTTATATGATGTATTGTTCTTATTTTGAGAAATCGGTGGGTCTATTACTTTGTATTAATACTGTACACATCAAATTTCAGTTCAGATATTAAGTAAAAAAGTATAAATGACGTGTCAATGTTAGTATAAAGATATATTCACATCCGATTGTCCTTTTATATCTGTATTCCCCAGATTAGCATACGACATTATTTGTAATGTTCTTTGCTAATATGGGTATCGCGGTGGGGTCATTACAGCTTGGTATCAGAGCTGTGTCAGAACATTATAGCATATAATATTACAGATTCGAGACCTAGATGACTTAGAGTCCTGTCCCCCGGGATGTGTGGTATATAGTTATATTAATTATCTAATTAGGGATATGAATATAAAATGATTATCGTCATTTGGGATATAAATTGATTTAAAAAAATTTAACTGATAAATTTGAACTTGTGACATTAAAACTTTTGGAAATTAACAAGTAAAAGCTTTTAGAGTTTAGAAAATTTTGGAATTAAACTGGAATGAATTAATTTTAAAGTAAACAAATTTTCTTTTAAATAAGAGAATTAAAGAAAATTGATTAAACAAGTTTAAGAGTTAAATGGTCTAGAAATAATCAGAGTTGCATAGCGGAATTTCAAACATTGAATTGTTCTACTGTAAGTGATTATGTATGTTTTGATTGATTGGTTGCTAGAAATTGATTACTTGGTTGCATTTATTTAAAATTGAATGGATGAACGTTAGTAATAATAAAATAAATGCATCTGAATTTGTGATTATCTATTGTGTTGACTTATCCGGACGTTGTTTAAGGATTCTGGTCAATATGTGGGACGCCATGTTATCGATAGGGGTTCCTAAACAGCGAACGTGACATTTTGACATAAGTAGTAACTAAAACTTGGAAATTTCAGTACAGATTTTTTTCATTATGGAATATTATGATTATGATGTCAATCTAATTAAAGTGTAATCATGAATTGTTAATATCTTCTATATGATATGCATTTGATATTAAATACTAATACGAATTTTTGAGATAGGTGCAGGTATCTGAAGTTAAATAAATATCGTTTAATAGATTATAAATTGTTTGCTTAGGGAATATTAGCGGACTCGCTAATATTTCAAATATAAGGTACGTATATCGGATTACATATCGCATTTTTATGTTTTTTCCTATGGGATTCCTCATCATTGAGATGAGATGTATATTATGTAATTATATACATATTGTAAATTTTTTTAACATTAGCCGCGTAAAGGAGACGTTAGCGAAATTTTCCGCAAATTTGAGGCGTTAGAATATTTTTGAGAATTTCGAGAATTTTTTATAACTAAAAATTTGAGTTTAGTATTATAATTTGGAGTGATATTAATTGAATGTTTTGGAAATGAAATTAAAAACCAGTTAATAAAATAATTGTTTTAAGAGAATTTTTTTTATGGATTTCTTTCATTAAGAAAATTGCGGGGATAATTTGAGTTTAGTATTTCATTAAATCTTTTTTTTGGATAATCGATTTAAAATATTAAATGAAACAAATTTTATCCAATTCTTAAAAGAGTTTTAATTATAAATTTAAAATGTTATTATCAAATATAATAAGAATCTAAATTGAAATTTGCTAACATTTGATTATTGGATTTCATCTTAGGTTAACATATTTTAAATTAAATGGGAATATAGTTTGGGCCTTATGCCTTTTTGAAAGGGTAAGTTTGGCTCACATCCTTAATAAGTTTCAAAATAAACAAAACATCCTTCACATATAAAACTTACATTTCCGCCCCCTATTTTCAAATTCGCGCAAGCAAAAATACACAAATACCCTTTATGTTTTTAACATTTCAAACGCGTATAACTTTATGTACAAAAACCGGATCAACAAACCGTTTTCACCAAAAAATCACAAATTTTATGATCTTCGAAAAGAGATCCATTGTTGATACGAAAAATTCATATTTATAGTAAAGTTGCAATTATTTCAAATATTTGGAGACAATTCAGCAACTATTGAACATTTTCGATTTTTTTTTCAAATTTATAAAAATTGCAAAAAATGCAGATATTTCTGCAACTATATGGTATATTTGCAGAAATGTCTGCAACTATTGGGTATAGTTGTAGAAATTTATGCAACTATATTGTATAGTTGCAGACATTTCTGCAACTATTGCAAATAGTTGCAGAAATGTCTGCAACTATTGCGTATAGTTGCAGACATTTCTGCAACTATTGCATATAGTTGCAGAAATGCAACTATTGCAAATAGTTGCAGACATTTCTGCAACTATTGCATATAGTTGGACAAATGCAACTATTGCTATAGTTGCAGAAATGTCTGCAACTATTGCGTATAGTTGCAGAAATTTCTGCAACTATCGCATATATTTGCAGAAATTTGTTGCGATTATTTATAACTGCAAATATTAAGAATATCATATTTCAATAAAAAAAAACTTGATTTGTCTTCAATTTAATTGCAGTTTCCATTTAAATCGAAAAATAAGAAGAAGAATTAGAGCTCGACATTGAAGCGCAGGAGTAATTTGGGGAATAAATTAGCGGAAAACAGAAACAGGGATGTAGAAAATATGTTTTTTATGACAGGGATCTGCTTTGATATTAAGTTTCGTTTTAAGGATGTGTGACTAATTTTCACTTTTTGAAACCCATTAGAAAATCTAGCTAAGCAAAAATCTGTACATAACAAAAAGAAATGTTCACCTTGCTATCTTCTTTCATAAGAAATTTCGTTCCAACAAGCATAGGATTAGCCAGAACCAAAGAACCAAATCCTCAAATTATCAAATCACAGAGCATAGCAAATCGTGGCAATGAAGAGAATCTCGTGCAAGGCAGCGCAACTTCGGCGTAGGGTTCGAGCACTCGAGCATGACCTTGAGCTGTTCTGCAACGGTGACTAAAGAGGGATTGGCACGTTCTTAGAGGCGGTTGCGTTTAGGTGATGTTAGGCTGGTCGTCAGGTAGTGGAGCAATCGATTTAGGCTGTTGTTCATGGATTTAAGGTGAGTTACGACTCGCATCATCTATTTCTAAAGCTTTGTGCATGTTTATTATGTTAAATATAGTTGTGATTACTTTGAATAGATTCGTGGCTTAAAGAACTAATTCTGCTTAATGAAAATTTTGAGTTTGCTGTTAATTATAGAGTTAATAGCCTAGGTTTTTAAGTTATTATATTAAGAATTTGTTGTTTGAATCATTTGTGCCTGCATGTTGTATAATTATCTCCATAAGAAAAAGCATCAATGTCAGAAGCTAGCGAAGGGTCGAAGGGTTTAAGTTTTGTTTAGCAATATATATTGCCACACTTAAATTTCTAATCAGACCCTTGGGTACTTAAGAAAGCATTTCATAACTAAGAGCTATATCTTGCACTCTATATTTAAAAAAACGCACAGCACTATATATATGGATTGTTTGACAAAGTAACTACTTTATTTAACATCCTGACACTTCCTTTTATAGTATAGACCAGCTTTGTACATATATATGTAGCTTGACATCTTTTATAGGCTATTTTTACTTTAAAGAAGAACCACTTGCTTTTTGTTTTAGAACTTGCAATTGAACGGAAGTTAGTGCCTGAAGTAGTAGCAGATCAAAACTTATATAAATATACTTGCATTTTATAAACATAGGTTTTATAATAAAAAGTTTTTTGTTTTGTTTGAAAGGTGTCATTTGTTCTACCGTGAACTGGTGACTGCTTTTTCATGTGTGAATGCATAATTTCGTGAGTGAATGGTTTTGTTTCCTGGTCCTTTGTTTTGTTGCTGTTGATACACTAAACATTTTACGTTGTATTGTTGTTACTCTCCATATCCATTTATATGTAAATTTTAACAAGCTATAGGAAAATAATAGGTGAGTTAATCACTTACAAATCCATTTCTAAATCTTTGTATAATATATATAATTGTTTGGATGATTTTTTGAATTGAATTGGTTAAAAATTGATTGCAAATTTGGATGATTGTTGTGTTGTTGTAATTGGAAATTTAGTGTGAAAATCGCTGCAATAAAACAGCGATATCCTAGTGCAAAATGATCCAAATCGACTCAATTTTATTGTGGTAGAAATTTCTTTCAGTTGGCTACAAATTCCCTTTTAATTACATTTCGAAATTCTGTAGGTTAGATGGTCGAGTTGAAACCGATGGTGTAGTTCTGCCTTGTGCAATTTCTTTAAGTTGAAACCTGATATTAAAATTATCATAACTTTTGATTGGTAGATCGAAATTGAGTGAGGTTTTTTCAGTTGAAAGCTATTTTTATAAGAAATAAATATTATTTTTATCATTTTTTGTAGATCTATTGTTTACTGAGAGTGATGTGGGTTTGAAGAAGAGGCAACCTCTCTGTCCTGTGTATACATCTCAAATCTCCTGCATATGCAACTGTAACCGTTTATCCATCGATCACCACAAATGTCACAGTTGTTCCTGAAGTCTATCCTAACAAATGCACAAGACAATCGGCTATTAGCTGAAAGAAAAACTGACCTGATCTAGAACTAGATAATACATGAAGAGGTAGTCAAATCAATAGCTTGAAATACATTAATTCGTCTTTACCAGTTCCATCCCTATACAAATGAATAACATATACTTTAATAAAAGTGGACATTCTAATCTGAAACTCCTTAATTTTCCCAAAACTAAACCTAAATCGAAACTTTTCGTATCTATTTTACCTTTTCTTTGCAATTCCATGCCAGTCTTGACAAATCCATCAACTAAAGTTCTCGTTAGCTCCTAAAGCCACTCATCTGTACCAATCCCTTGCGGAATTATAGACATTACATTATCTAAAAAATGCTCTTTTGTAAATACACCAGCTGATACCCTATTATGCCCATCAAATACCTATAGTACCCAAGAAAAAATGACAGACCAAGATCGAATTTTGATTGCAATTCATTTCACATAAAGAGAATCTAAGAATACACAACAGCTATTAACTTATATATACCAAGTATCCATTATTCCCATCAAATGCTTTCTATTCCTTACCTTTTGTGAATATATTGATGAGGACGTTCAGGTTGAAACGCATAACACTCCCACTCCACTGAAACACAAAACACTCCTACTCCATGACCAAGTTCACCATGTACAGGTTGAGTTCATAGTACACCACTAAGCATATAAATTTGATGGCGGTGACTATGAACAGTCGTGTCCACGTCATGGGCGATCAAACTATGTCAACAATTGACCCTGAAATCACCTCTTCCTAATAATCACACCTCACAACCCCAAATTGGCAACATCCACCTCGCGCATCCACTACCACGTAGATTTGAACTCGCAGGCTAGAAGAAGAGGTGGGGTCAGGGAGGAGTGAGAGTAAAAGGCATCGTAGGTGGACTGGACGAGGTTGCCACAGTGGATGGGCTCGCGGCAGAGGTCGAGGTCGAGCGGAAGTGTTAGATATGAGGTTTCATGTTTGTACGGGATGGTAATTTTTAAGAAGAGGAGGTGTTGGATGGGAAGTGTATGGTGCGTGGATCTGAGTTAGATTTCTATTAGGAAGAAGGAGCTAAAAATAAGACAGAATTAGAGACAAACTTAAAAAAGAATTTAGGCTGAAGGACACAAAGTTTCATTTTTGGGCTGAAGACAAACTTTGAAAGAAAATCAAGCTGAAGGACAATGCTAAATATAGTAGCATTTTGTACAGTGCAAACATTGTACAAAATGCTAATTATAACTAGCATTATATTCAGTTTTATATTGTACAAAATGCTAGTTGTATTTAGCATTGTCCTTCAGCCTAATTATCTTTCAAAATTTGTCCTTCAGCCTAAAAATGAAACTTGTTGTCCTTCAGCCAAAATTTTTATGAAAATTTGTCCTTGTGCCTATTTTCCACTAAAAATAATAAGGGGAAAATTTAGGTTTGGAGGCAAAATGAAAATTTTGTAAAAAAAAGTAGTTTATTACAAAGTTCCAAGTGGAAACGTTGTAAAAGTCATGTTTTACAATGTTTTCTATAAAAATGTTGTAAAGAAAATGTTGTTTACAATATTTTATAGAGAATGTTGTTTACAATATTTTTACAAAAAACATTGTAATAAGCTGTATTTGTAATTATTAAAAATTACTTCATATTTGTTAATTATTAATTATCAATTACTATACTTCTTAATTATAATTGAATATTAATTATTAAATACTAACTATAATTATTAAATATTAAATAAAATTATCAATTATAAATATTAAATATCAAATACTGAATAACAAATACAACTTCTTAACTATTAAAAATTAATATTGATCATTAATTATAAATTAAATATATTACTAAATAGTAAATTAATTATTAATTATTAGTTATTAAATATTAAACTATAATAAGCTGTTAAACATTAGTTACTAAAATAGTAAATTAATTAAATATTATATATTAACGTTAATTATTAAAAATTAATCATTAACTATTTATTATTAACTATATAATATCAATTTTTAAATATTTAATATTAATTATTAAATGTAATTAGTAAATATTAACTGTAGTTTGCTAATATTTAATAATTAACTATAATAAATTATTAAGTATAAAAAATAATTATTTATTATAGATAATAATTAGTAATTATAAATTATTTATTAATAATCATTAATTATAATAAATATTAAATAATGGCTTATATAAGCTATCATTTATTACAACTATATAATGATTAATTGTTAAAGCATTCTCATTGTATTTTAGTTTGAAGACTTTATATATAGTTACGTACTAATAACTGGAAAGTAAAATTAAGTCTGTTGGAATACTTATTAAATCCTCCTATGACGTCTAAAACAACCAAAGACAACAATTTAAGAGTTGTTGAAAATTAGCATTTATTACAACTGGTAAACTAAAAAGGTTATAATATGTATCTGTTACAACTAGCAAAATAAAGAGTTGTGAAAATTGGCATCTATTACAACAGGTAAATAAAAAAAGTTGCAATAGGCATCTATTACAACAGACAAATAGGGAAGAGGTATTGATGAAAGTCGGTATCGATTACAATGGGCAAAAATAGTTGTAATAGACATTTATTATAATGGGAAAATGAAAAACGTTGTAATAGTATCTATTACAACTAGTATGGGGCACGTGCTTTGCACGCGGGCTGATATTAATCTTACCATATTGTCTGTTATTTTGCTTGAACCATTATTTACGCAGTTTATATTGAAGAAAATTCAATGCTTATATGCATCATTTAGTAATGAGTTATTTCTCAAAAGGTGGATGAAAACATTTTTGCAGTACTTTAGGAGTAGCTATTCACAATGTAATCAACGGTTAATTCTCGACTTTAAAAAGTGGTAGTAAATATGTAAAATTAAGTGGTATTGCTAAGAGTTACAAAATACGTAATTTAAAAAATAAGTCAAATTACTAGGTTATTGATATATTAAATTTTTTTAAAAATCTCTACTGTTTTGCAATTTCAATGTAAACATATATTCTGCTACTTAATCAAAGCTGAATTGAATATGCAATGAAGATTACCTGATTTGAATTTCTAACTCTAATAACAAAATAGTAGGAAATAGTAGGAAAAATATGCAATGAAGATTGTCTGATTTGAATTTCTAACTCTAATCTAAAATCAGCATCGCAATACAGCAACCCAATTGTAAATCAAAGCAAAACAAAAGACATAGTATCCAATTAATATTTATTAAAAAAATTATGAAGAGAAAGATACCTTCAACAAAATCGAATAGCCACGATTGAAGCATTTCCATTGTCTCAGGGTTCGTCACAACTACTGAATTATCATCATTGACCGCATATCGACGACCAACCTATTCACCGCCTTCTTTCTCCCCGTACTAAAATCCTTCTTCCCCTTGCTATTATGAAATAACATTACAAAATAGAAGAAAAACCTAAACAAAAAATCTGTAACATTTAAGTACTTAAATTTTATAGATCGGATAACAGTTGGTAGTAACGGGCAAGGTTGCTGGTGGCGATGAAATCGGTCGATGAAATTAGCAATCTAGTTTGAATTGAGCTGATGGGGAAGACGGGGGATTTTGGAACGACATTGGATCTAGAGTCGCATCTTTTTTGCACTGAGAAAGAAATGAGAGTTAGGGCTTTTTACGGTGGGAATGCAGGCGGACGCGGTAGTGAAAGGGTATTTCGGGGATTTCAAAAGACACGGTTGATTTTCAGTTCATTGAATTATCATTAGTATTAGTAAAGATGAGCAAAGAAAAAGAGTTGTTGAAAAGTGGCATATATTACAACATGCAAGATAAAACTGTTGTAATATATTTCTATTACAACGGGCTTTTTTTATCATTGTAAGAACGCCATTGTGATAGGGTATTTTTGTTATAGTGGTTGTTCTTCTCTCCTTCCCTATACTTAAATTCACGTCGCGTTGCATCTCTGGTATTTTTTGAGCTTTTTTACAATTTTTTTATATTTTATAATCTTCCCATCCTAATACTAATTCAGTTCACCTTCATACATTTCGAAATCAACGATCATACTATTTGATTTTGGTTGGAATCGAATCCTATTTGGGTTTCTATATTTTTGTCTACTTTGATTTGGTTGAATCAGGATTAGGGTCACGCATAAAAGGGTTTATTATAATGAAAATCCATTGTAAACTCATCTTTAATGGGTTTAGGTTTTTTAGATCCAATATAGGATGGCTCTTATGTTTTATTATTGATTTTTGATAAGTTAAATAGTGTTGGAATAGAAGTTGATCATGTGAAATTGATATAAGGGTGCAAATTGTGCAAATCTGAATGTAGTTATGTTAAAATTCTATGCATGCTCCATCGCTTTTATAATACACTATTTAGAGCATGTTAAATTTTTATTTTTTTCAATTATATATATATATATAAACACACGAGTGTTCAGTGACGCCTCTATTTTACAGCACCTCTCTAGCCCCTTAATTTCCATCATATATTCTGATTTAAATAGTAGTTTGATGTGGAAGAGAGAGAAACAAATACTGCACATTTTCTTTTTTGATATTTTTCTAAAGTCCATAATACCTGCATTTTCAAAAAAAAAAATAGTTTCATTGTTAAGATTTTTACATATGAGGTAAATATACTATCTTATTTAAAATTGTTTTTGATAATTTTCTTTTCTGCAAGTTATTTCTTATTTGACAATTGGTAAAAGTTTTACTTCTTGCAAAAAATGTACAACAAATCTTTGTGTTGTAATTTTTTTCCCACATAGTGTATTATATTTATCTTATGTCACTAAAGTATGATTAGTAATTTTTGTTTTTTGCATTAGCATCTAATATTGCACAACTGAGGAATAAAGAATATAATAAAAGCATAGCACCATTTTTTATTTTTTTCAAATAACTTATTTTCAATATGGATGTTTTATGTTTATTTAAAGAGGTATTTATGAGTATTAACTTTTTTTATTGGGACTAAACAATATTTAAATTGTTTGTGGTTGATACTTGCGTGTGTATATATGCTTGTGTTTATATATGTAAATATGACAAACAATGATGTTTGGTTTTACAAAGAAAATGAACAAGCTAAAGTTTCTATTAAAGCTAATATTGCTAAATTGTGGTTGGATAATATATATAAAAAAAGATGGTTATCGTACATATGTGGATTTGTAGTAGATTCATTTTTATCAACAATAATACTATATAAATTTTCCATAGTGGATACATTTGTATGTATAATTATGTGTGAGATAGAGAAAGGTTTGTGCATATTATTCGTATTACATGTTTATCTATCTTTTATCAGTAATTTAGATGCATGAGTACTAACTCTTTATATTAAATTGAATGATATTTACTTTATTTGTGATACATGCATAACCACATATGTGTATGAATATACATTCTTCTTCTATGATTTTCAAAAAATTGATGAGATGTACAGGTAATTTTGGTTTGATTTTTATTTTCATAGATGTGAGTTCCTAATTTTCCAATTCAAAATCATTAAATACTTTTTTCCATGTTTGGGTTTTACATTAAAACTAAAAGGATATATTTGTACATTTTTATCAATATATGTGTACGTATATATGTATGCATATATGTGTACATGTTTGTGTGAGAGAGTGAGTGAAAGATTTGTATATATTCTTATTACATGTTTTCTAAAAATACAAATTGTTCTATAAGGTAATTTATTTGCCATATAGAAATATTTATTCCCTCTCAGACAAATTTATCAAATAACTATAGCTTCTTACTTCCTCAACAAGTTTGCCTAAACTTGGTATCAAAACGTTAGTGAAACAAAGGCTATGAGTAGATAGTGAAGTCAAGGCAAATTGAGCGACTTTCTGGACGACAAAGATATTCAGTCCGAACAAAAATGTGATTGAGGAATTTACGACAATTGCTGTTCGGTTTTTTCTCTACAAATGGAAAATTTTGTAGCATGTATGTTATAATAAAGATGAATTTGCAAATAGATATGATATACAAGGAAGTTTGATCATTTTCAAAAAAATAAAAAGAAGATGATTAAGGATGTTACAAACCCTATTTTTTTATTGTTGATACATAGTATTATCTTTACACATTATTTATGAATTTTAATCGGGAATAATTTAAATTATATCTCACCTAAAAATTTGTTGCTATATTTCTTTTCTTTGTTTTGATTGCTCACTTGAAAAGTAATTCAATCCTCCATCTCAAGTTTAGCTTTGATACTCTACTTTACTTAATTTGTTTTAAAGATAAATACTTTTCCATGAGTTTAATGAAAAAATTTCTTACGCAAAAACCACATATAGGAAAATACTAGATTCGTATCTCATATAATGGTATATCTACTTTTGTTAAGGTAAAAGTACATGGATAACCTATATTATGATTAACTTCTATAAGTTTTATGAAGAAATTTTAGATAATTAAATATTTTAATAATCAAGTAAACCATTTAGTTTTATTCC
Organism: Allium fistulosum; assembly: GCA_030737815.1. Lineage (NCBI taxonomy): Eukaryota > Viridiplantae > Streptophyta > Magnoliopsida > Asparagales > Amaryllidaceae > Allium > Allium fistulosum. The sequence goes on from CM060904.1 coordinate 363,773,350, forward strand.
ACATGAACTAACCATTTGTGCATAATTTTTTCTATACACTACAACAAAAAAGACCTTTTGCAGCGTTTTAAAAATGGTGCTATACTCATTAGCAGCGTTTCGAAGAACGCTGTTTAATGTCATGCTGCAATAGAGTTTGGAGATACCCCAGCGTTTTCAGATTGCTAAAAAAAGGATACTGAAGCTTTTATAAAATGCTGCTGTTAATTATCTGTGCAGCGTTTCTGAAATGTTGCCAACTCATTTAGCAGCGTTTTATAGAATGTAGACTAAAACCATGCTTCATTAGGACCAGTCCTATAACGGCATTTTTGAAACGCTGCAAATAGAATTATAGCAGCAAATTAAATGATAGTTTTAACAGTTTCAGCATTTCCATTTTGTTGCGGCTTGTTTCTCTTCAACATTTTGCAGCACTTCAGTAACGCTGCGTTATATTAATGGTTTTCCTACATTTAACAACTACTGCAGCAGTTTTAAACCAGTTGTAATAGCCATGAAAAATGTATTCAAAAACAAAATGCTTAATTCAAAAAACACCAATAGATATAATCTGATAATATAAGCAGTTATAAAGATTAAACATAATCAAAGCTACCTTAATTTTGTAACGACCCGCTATTTTGGACCATTCACATCCGCACATGTCAGACTTGAATAATTCAAAATACCGAATTGTTAATTTAAATTTGGCAAAAATGAACATATACAGTAAATAAATAATCACAGATCACAGACACAGAGTAATAAATACAGCGGAAACAAAAGATAGTAGTTCATGAAGCTACTATATACATATCAGAGTTAAATAAGGTACAACAGATGTCTCGGATACAATAATCAAATACAATATCAGAATACATCACTAGAATCAACTGGATATCTGAAAGCTGGATAGATAGCTGGATCTCCAAGCGCAGCTCCAACTCCGAAGGTGAGTCTCGAATACTGGTACACTCAGTCTGACCCGAGCGTAAAGCAAAAACACAAGATAGTCGAGTCAGGATTAACATTCTTATATCAATAAATCCAACTCAAGTGAAATAGCAACTGAAATACAAGTAACTCAAAGGATGTTTGGAATAACCATCCTTTAAGGATCCGTTAAACTATCTACTATGTAGTAGTGTACGATAAGTAGATAATGCCTATCAGTAATATAAAATATCAAAATAGTGTTAAGGCGTTACCATTATCCCCCTTAACACATTTGATCTAAGCGTTATAGTCTATACAGCACTGTAAACTCCACCGTAAACTAGTGGGATATCAGGGAGTACTCCATAGGTATAACACAAAACAAATCATAGTGGTCGCGTATATAGGGATACAAGTATGATAAGGCACATAAGGCAATACCCAAGGTAGTGAAACTGCCGTTTGCCTGATCCGGACAGGTGAGAACGCATCGCCGCAGCGATCACAACACCGCGAAACAACACTCCCAAAATTCGAGGGTGCACCAATCGATAACAAGTAATGAGTAGTTTTCGAAGAAGTGTGTTCGCTCGAGGTAGCCAACCCTATTTGGCCCGGCACGGCTCCTGTTTTAGTCATTTCCAATTTGACACAAGTGTCAAGGCTATCCATTATCGTCCTCTTTCTTCAGTCATCACGTACATCATTCCAACCACTTCATTCTGGATCACACTCCGCGTATAGTTATTAAAGTGGTTTTCGGTTTAGACAGAGAGTATGTCCATAACCGATTCCGGTCTCTTTAATAACTTTCGTGATTATTACACCGATTGGTCATTTATATATTTCAAAACCAAATCAATTTAAATTTCAATTAAAATTCGTAAATCAACATTTCATTTGTCTTTCTAAACAATTTCCATAATTTACGTTTCAAACTTCCAAATTTCCATTTCAAAATCTTATAATTCAAATTAAATATTTGATTTAAAACAATTCAAGTATTTAATTAAATTCGTATATAAGTTTCATTCCGAAATCATTTAAATTAATTTAATCTACATTCAAATCAATTTAAGTTCATTTATCGATTTCATTCAATATTCGTTAAGTAAATTTATCCTTCAAAACAATTTCTATTTAACTTCCAATTCATTAAATCAATTATTTAAGTTCAACTCCATTATATCAAAACTTACAAATTGCATGAAATTAAATTCATCAAATCAAATTCTTTACATTTCAAGTCTTACATTAATTTCAATAAACACATTTTATTTCTTATTAGAGAAATTCAATTTCACTTATTACTTTACTTAGTTACAATTTCAAAACTCAATTAATAAAGAAACTTAATTTCACTTATTCAAGAAGTTCAAATTTACTTAATAAAGAATTCAATTTTATTTAATTATTAAATAATTCAATCTTATTTAATTATTAAATAATTTCAAAACTTAATTATTAACTAATTTAAAAACTTAATTATTAATAATTCTAAATTTAATTATTAAATAATTAATTTTAAAACAACGTTCATTCATCATCTACTATGTTAATATTTTGATTCAGATTATTAAATATTAACATTTCCTTTCATTAAAATTCAAATTCTAACTTCATTTCACAACCTTATTATTTATTCAAATAAAAACTTTATTTTATTTTTAAATCAAATTATTGACCAATCGGGTTTTTTTACTCTCTATCCTAGGTCAAAGTTTAATTTGGGTATTTATCATTTCAACCCGATTCTAATTCAATTCAAAATCAAAGCATAGCAAAGGGAACTTGTAGTGTGATAACTGGAATGGTGTCAAAGTAAATAAACAAGCAATAACAACAATCAATATCAATCCAATAATCAATTCAAATAATCCCGAAATAATCGTATTAATTTACATTGTTATTTGTGCAAATTAATATAATTATTTCTGAAATCTACACTATCATTTCATGTAGATTAAAGATTATTACACTAATCTTTATACGGTTCTTCACTTGGCATCTATTATTCAATTTCATACAACATCAATTTAAGCAACAAACATTTAAATGGTTCAAGGTGTATTTTATCAAATTTCTACGTGTCAATTTAATTCAACATTTAAAGGGTCATGTTATGCAAATGTCTCCTAATCGATTTTAACATTCCTCAAATCTAACTATACTACGTCAATTTCAATTTCAAATTATTATCATTTTCTACATTAACAATTTAACGTCCAATGTCAAAAATCAAGCAATCAATCATTTATCAACCAAAACTGGGTTATCATTTCATAAATAACAGATAATGGTGTCAGATGTCACAGGTGAACTGATACAGGTAATAGCATATATAACAGTGTAATTAACTAACAGCAGCATATTTCAATTGTCGTTTCAATTGAAATCAAATTTAATAAATAAAAGAACATTAATCGTGAGTGATTGCTCACCTTCCAACGCTAGAGACGAAAAGACAATGGAATAAGTTACGGATCCAAGCACAAATTCCAAAGTAAAGCGAGATTGGCACGAATCGACGAACAAAACTGATGAACAGAAATTAACGGAATAAAATCAGAACTGGATAAATGAAGATAATTGTCATAAGCGGACTTATATATATATAACCAAACTGAACTTATATAACTACCCACTTATGCAGACTCCTACCCATACTTTCATGCAAAATTTATAACTCACTTTATAATATATATATATATATACACACGCTACTAAAACAGATCATATCAAAAATATAAAATAAATGCACTAACCTATATAATACACTGACAGTAATATATGTACGAAACAAATACATGTCAAAATTTAAATTTGTAACCAAATATACATATTTATACGATGCTTACAGAATAATATACAATATGTATAACTAGTATACTACAGTTTTGAAATAAAACACATTACCTTAAAAGTCTAGACTACTATGACCTATATATGAACACGTCAGCCATCCTTGGAGATAATAGGTATATTACTAACATATTTCTATATATATCTAACGACAGTAATACCAATTCCCACTTTATAAGAAAATATAACAGTATGTACTATAAAAAAAATCAAAACTGATATACAAATAAATCATATATGATACTATTAAAAACTTATACATGCGGAACTATATATATGTTTCAAAACAACACACATCTATGCTTTAAGTATATGTATACGTACTAAGCTAACACATGACTAAAAAAAATAAAAAAAATAAACACAAAGTATACATACATGTACCAGATAAGGAGAAAAGAAGAGGAAGTGCTCAGCTAGATCAAGGTCGCCCATTCGGTAGTGGAACGATCGCAAGTGGAAGGAAGGATCGCTAGCGATGTACGGCCATGGGTAGCCTTGCTCGGCAGATCTGGTGCATGCGGCAACAAAGTGAGGTGAATGGCTTCGGCACATGTGAGCAGATAGGGTCGAGAGGAGAGTGCGGCTGCACTTAGAATGGTGGAAGAAGTTTTGATGTACGGCGGTTGGTGGCCGAGGCTAGAGAAACGGTGGCGAGTTGAAGGTGGTGGGTGGCGAAGTGATGGGCGCGAATGGAAGTTGGTCGGCTAGGTGGCTCGAGGCTCGGGTTGAGGAGGTCGGCGCGGAGGGAAGGATGCTCGGCTTGGGTCGGCTGTTGCTAGCTTCGGTTCTAGCTGAGGCATGTAGGAGCGGGGTGAAGGAGATGGCGACTGGCGAAGGCGTGTTGTGTTGTTAGTCTTGGAACAAGCGAGGAGAGATAAACGCAGACAACAATTATTTTAGTCCTGCCATTTTTTTTCTTTCAAGGAAAACAAGAAGATTGGTAAAGCAAAAGAAAGGAATAGGCTGAACATACAGGCATAAGTTTTATATTTTATCTGTTATTGAGGCGAAACCAGAAATTTGAAGAGACACTATTAACTAGAAATAAATTAGCAAATTAAATTGAAAAGTTGGAAATAGCGAAAGTCAGGCGCTGCATTCAAAGATATTTAATTTTAAGTAGTTGTTTGTTATACGGTGGTAAATTGAAAGTTCGTGAAGCCAAAAGGCATGAAAGCGGAACCGATACGGTAGACGTTTCGCGGATTGTACCACACCCCGGGCCTCGAAATAGAGAAATAAATATACCATAGAGATCGGCACGACGAGACGATCAAAACGGTATACAAATATTAGTGGTCTGATTGAATTATAAAAATTTGAATTTTCAATTAGCGGAAAATGCAGTAAAAACGCAGAAAAATAAGATCGACGGAGCTAAAGAAGTCCGAATTTGGAAAAACGAAAAATGACGTCTTGCTCAGAAGATGATTTAGAATTTTTCTATGTAAAAATATTCAGGTTTCGAAAACATTTTATTTTCATCAATTACTAACTGATTAAATTGAAATAAAATTACAAACGAAATAAACTTCCATATTTTTGGATGAAAATTTACAGTTTGCTATGTTTAATTAGACGCATTTCAAATATTAAATTTTTATTTCAAAATTTTATCGTTTGAAATTTCAAAAAATTTCAACTAATTACGTTATTAACACAGTTAAAATTTACGGGTCGTTACAAATTTTATACACAAAAAAATTTAGTCATATACAATATTTCATGAGCAATGTTTTAAGCAAAAATGTTAGCAACATAATCTAATAAAAAGAGCTTGCTAAAAGGGCAAATAAACCATGGAAAGTCCAAGCCTGTCTTCTTCTAGAATCCAATATGCCTATAAGGAAAAAATGCAATTAGAAAGCGGTAGAAGAGAGAAAATATGGATTTATTTAGAATCAAATATAGCAAGTTCAAGTTCAAGTTAATTTGACATAGATGCTTGCAATGCTATTCTATTTCATCTCATTATATTTTGATGTTTCTTATCAAAATTTAGAAAGAATTAAAACTCTTGTTGTTAGCAGTCAAATATAGAACTGCTTATCATTTTTAGCAGGCAAATCTCATTATATGTATTTCAAATAAGCATTGGCAATCAAGTAATTTTATCAAAATGAAATACATGCGTTAGACTACCAAATTTAAGAAGAATAATTAAAATAGGAACTGAAAAAACAGATTTATAAGCAAGTTGAAGTCACTAGTTCAGGAGTTAGTTTCTCAGCTGATTTTGCAGCTGCGGGATGAGGAAATGTTAGGGTTCAGGCAAAGAATAGAGTGTGCTAGATTATGATTGATAAAATTCTTACATGACTGGAAATTCTTGTTAAATTTCCAGATTCCTTAAAAAGCTGGTCAAAATGTGGCTTGTAGTAGAGGACACCTTCCATCGAAGAATAATTACTTAACTGAAATAAGACGAATGTATTAAAACTTCAATTCAGTTTTCTCTGATAATAAAGCATATGACGATGATATGTAAATGTGTATAGCTATATTGAAACATATACGTGTACCATCATATAAGATAATTCCAAGTGCAAATACTCTTTGAAACAAGTGTGAATGATACCACAAATCTTGGTAAGACGGGGGAAAATGTTTTCATAGTCCTTCACTCAACACTTTGAAGAAGGCCATAGTCAAAATATGTGGATGATGTCAATAAAGAGGCTCAAGGTTTCTTACTTAAAAATGAAATCGAGTACATGTAATTTGAGTTTACCAAGAGGAGCTTAGTGGCACTGACGAACGAATACATGCTAGTATTTTTTAAGGTCCAAGATACGTTATCTAGAAAGTAGTAGCCATAGCAACCAAACATAGTGAATGGATTCTACAATGAAGATTTTTAATTATTAATTGGAAAAGAAGACAATGACCCAATGCTTGCTTAATTCTACAATGAAGATTGTTAATGACAATGGCCCAATGCTTGATAAATTAATTTTAATTAAAATCAGTTTATCAGTTTTCACCAGCACTTTTACTTCTGTTTTTTTAACCCGGATTGAATTTGAACTTTGTGTCTTTATGTTTCCATTGTGTTAGTTTGTACCCGAATCTGCAACGTGTATGTCTTGAACTACTTTTTTTTCTTTTACGCCTTCAAAGGTGCTTTATCTAAGAAAATAGTAATCTCTAATCATTAAAGAATACTAACATCCCATATATTACAGCTGCGTAATAGTAATACTTAACTGCATAAACACTAAGTTATACATGTGTGTCTATAGCCACTCTATAAACACTTTAAACATAACTATCTATGAAATTGTCTGTATTAATTTATTTCTTAAAGTTATAATTAGTATTGCAAATATGTTTTATAAGTTAATGAACTGTGGATGCATTGACTTACTATATGTTATCTTCTTCCCTAATATTTTAGTATGTTAATAGTATTGTGCTTATTTATTTTATGACTGATGTAGCTGGTTAGTCGCTTCAAAATTATCTACATTTTCTATGAGTTTGGATTTACAAAGGTTGTTTTCACACCCATTATGGTTCAAAATTATCCACAGTTCTATTTGCAACTATGATTGCCTACATTTCATCTATGAAATTTAGCTATAAAATAAGATTTGTACTCAAACCACGTCTACGTATTCATATGTATCATGTCTACACATGTTTCAACTATATCCCACTAATGCACTACTGCTTTGTAATATTAAACTTCGGTACGTTATATCTTTTAGAAACTATTTGTACTGCTATTTTTATAATTAACCAATGAGACAATATTACAGTAAAAGATAGGCAATGTATACTGTACGCCTTGTAACGACTCAACTAATTGCATGCACCTTATAAATCAAACATCATAACCAACAACCGCCCATGTCGAAAGTACGGATTCCAACCTAGTTTATAATACAATTAAGAGTAGAAAAAATTATAAACTAAAATAATGAAGTGGTAAAAATAGTAAGATAAAGATAATGTTGAACGTTCTATATTATAGTTATCCAGACCGGACAGTGACTTGAACCGTGGTCCATGTCTAAGGTTTTACATACTAATGCCATTAAAATTATACTTTTATACCTCAAGATTTTCTTTTATTAATTGATTACATTAATTATGCTTATTTAAAAGATACCAGAACATGTTTAATTTGAGGCAAGTAGAGGCCCCAGTTTTGAACTGAGGCAATTTCCTACATCTCTTGTGTTGATCCAAAACTATTCATGTAGTATATATAATGGACTAGTCTGATATTTATATAATTGTTGTGCCAGTCAGAAATCAAAGTCCAGATTTGATCAAGAATTAAGAAGCATGAAAGATGCAAGATAATAGTTTTCATCAATCAGTATTGGTTTATAATTAATGAATCACTATTCATATCCTTGATCAAGTGAAGTGTTCATAAACATGCAGTAACAACTTAACAATTATCTAGAGGCTCGTAGTGTTGATTTACGTCAAAAGATCAGCGGTGATGCATATAGCAGCAGCAGTATAGGCAGCAGAGTATTGAAATAGGAGATGAGGGTAAGCTAGTTCATACCTTTAAACTTTATTATTAGTAGATAGTAAATAAAGTGAAATAAGTGTTAATATACAATCAGCATGTTATAAAGTAGGTAGGAGAGGTAAAGAGATTGATAAGGCAAAAGAAAAATTAGGAGTGGAAGTTCTTATCTATACTATATTATTATTAGTGAGTTGAATTTCAAGCTCACACAGGCCTCCTTGAAATTTGGCAACTGAACAGTCGCATTTTTAATTTCTTTATATTCCAAACTTTAAAATGTGATAACTTTTTCTATATTGATTGGATTTAAGAATCGTTTTCACTATTAAATCTCAAATTTAATTTGCTTTCCAATGATATCCATTGTTGATAGCTAAAAATAAATTTTTTAAAATCATAATTTTATATAGCAGCTTTAATTGCACAATTATTTTGTGTCACCGCTGTGTACCGCGTTTCTGTAACAGCATTATTATGATGATCATAAACATTACATAGTAGTTTTACCTAGATTATTATAATGTATTTATTATCTTTTAACATATTTGAAAGGAATATATTTTTTGAATTATACAATTATGGTTACCTTGAATATTGTAACTACATTATGTAATAAAGTAATAATCTTGATTGTGTTTGATAGTATTCAAACTTAGTGCAGTTATAATTTAACCCCATCAAAAAATGGTGTAATAATTTATAGGCATTTTTTGAATTAATTTAACTACGTTAGCATTTTTTTTATTGCATTTACTATTGATGATTTTGACTATATTTGATAATTTTATTCAATTTTAAAACAGTTATAAACTAATGAAATTAAGAAAATGCAATTATAATTTACCAGCAAGTTTTGGGTAAATTTAACTATATTTGAAGATTTTTAACCACATTTATGTGATGAAGTAATAAATTTGACTACATTTCAGGAATTTATTCAATCTTAATACAATTAAAATTTAACTACATTAATAAAATGCAGTTATAATTTAACGACAATTTTGAATTATGCACGGTAGAAATTGAATATTTCAGCTATATTTATGTGATGTAGTAATAATTTTGGTTGTACACGATGATTTATTCGAGCTTACTGTAGTTAAAATTTAAATGCATTAAGCAAAAGTGGTTATTATTTTGCAGTATTTTTGGAATTAAGCCATTATTGTTTTTGAATATTTGAAATGCATTTGTGTGATGCGATACTAATTTAGCTGTAGTAATAATTTTGTTTGATGTTAACGATAGTTATTTAACCGCATTATGAAAATATAATTGAAATTTGAATTTTGATTTTTGATAGCTTGAGATGATTAAATAATGACTTCACATAATTAATGCTTGATTCAACCGTGCAGCTCAGCGTTTAATACATTGCTTCCAGGTTTGATGACATAATTTGGCTAAGTTTACTCAATTTCATTTACAATTACGATGATCAATAATACAATAAGCATATAAGTTGTTGTATTCAGGCTTAAGGTAGATGCACAGTTTAAGTGCTGTCAAAACATGTGTTGTAGTGAGAATAATGTTGATAACCACCTAAAAGAGTTTATTTTTTATTTTTTGCAGTAAATTCTAAAATCACTTGCACCACCACCATCGGAAAACTTCTAGAAAACAATTGATGAATGTATCTTTGTATAGATGATTATGTAGTCATAGTTTGATTATTAGATATAGTTAATAGGTAAGACGAGAAGTGAGAGAATTTAGTAATAATACTGCATCAATGACACTTTTGCCTTTTTTGGCTGCAGGTACAAATACCTTCAATGGTTAAAATAATTGACTGATGTAATGCATCTATTAAGGCCAAGAAAACATCACCTATTTGCGCTCAAGCCAATATCATACACGCGTTGCTAGCAGTTATTTCTGAGGCTAAAAAATGAGTGGACTTCTCACAATTGTTCTCTTCTGTATGTTTTGGATATTTTCAAATATTGGTTACTGCGACCAGCTGTATGCCGTGTTTTGTACCCTGCATCGACATAGATCAGATTCGATGAACAATAGTAATTTATATTGGAACCCATGTTATTTTCTTATTGCATCATCATTTTTATATCAATTGAATCTTCTGTTTTACTACTTTTCCCCTGTACTACATCTGTTGCTTTTTTGTTTTTTCTTTTGCTCCCTTTTTTCAGCTGTTGACAAATACTTTTCCTCACTGTTTACAAATTTCATCCTATTACTATATTTCTCCCCATTGCAAAAAACTTTTGTTACTCTTATTTAATTGAATCGAACTGCACTGTGTCTTTGTGTCTGCAGTTCACAGTGAATACTTCAACTATATCTATGCACATTGAAGCAACTGTGTAATTGCAAAAGCAACAACATTGGCGTTATATGCCACAGTGAATATATCTATGCATTAGCGGATAAATTTTTAACACATTATCCTCTAAATAGTCTGTGAACTTTAACATATTCACTGTAATTATTTTGTTCGATTTTAATTGTGATTATCATAACCAAATATATCTATGTATTCTTTATCCTACCAAATTGTTATTCATGATGTAACACTATCGTTCAACAAAGTTTTTTCATTACCACCGTATTAAATTTATTATATATTTGGATATGACCTATGCAACAACAATATTTTTTCAACATCCGTGTGTGAAGCACGGGTTCGCACTAGTATAATATATAGTGAAGTATAATTAGTGATAAACTGTGAATGGATAGAGACTCATACCACAGTAGGTAACATAGAAATCTCAAAAAGCGAATGGATAGGAAAAAAACTGTATTTAAAGTCAAATATGGAAGGAGATACCCAAATCGTTGTAGAGACCAACCCATTCACAACTTCGATTTATTTCGTTTCTCTTTCAAAATCGCTGTAGATAACCAAATTGCTGTAGAGACCAACTGTATTTAAAAACAAAAACTATAAATAAAATTTTGAATGTAAAAGTAGTAGTTTAGGAACATGCGACTGAAGTAAAATAAACGAATTAGGATGAAAAAATTCCTTTTGTTATACTATATAATCGATATCTACATCATACTCAATAAACAATATTGAATATAAATGGACCGTTGTTATTATCAAATAAAGTCATCAATTTACAAAAGTAATAATCATAGTTATAGATCTGGATTATGGAAATATATTAAAGATGAAGTTAATGAAATCAGATAGCCATGCCTGATGGTGGGGGAAATCAACAATGTATTGCTAGCTGAAGACAGGGTGGGTAGAAGCTGCAATAGCATGAATCAAACTCAAAATGATGAACTCTTCATATCAGCTGGTCTTCGAACCATGTATTATAGGTGAAAAATTAACATGGAGAGGTGGTACGTACTATATGATCAGAAGCATAATTGATAGAATTTTCATCAACAATGAATTCTATGGAAAATTTGAATAAGACAAACAAAATAAAACCATACAAATAAAACAATGCATGGGTCAGCATGGAAAATTACTCTCATATAATTGCAAATGGATGGAGCATAGGTCATAAAGGCAATGCATTATTTACTTTTATTAAAAAACTTTAGAATGTCAAAAACAAACCCAGGGAGTGGAGCAAAGACAGATAATTAGTTAAACAGAGGTATGACAAGATTAGAGAGCATAACAATGCAATATACATAAGACTAATTTAGAACCCTGAAGATGAACAATTGCTCACATAGTACAAAAGAAGTAGAGTTAGCCTGCAACATATACTAAGTACCCATGCATAAGAGCTTAGACAAAAACCAAGTTTAAATGGCTATTGGAGGGTGAAAAATGCACAAAATTCTTTTATGTTCATATGTCCAAAAGAGGAACCAAAACAAGATCAATCAACTCATAAATGGAAGTGGGACTTTGATGCAAAGTGAATATGAGTCAACCGAAGAGGCTATTACATATTTCGTTGATTTGTACAATATACAAACCATGACAATATAAGACCAGCCAATGTTATTGTAAAAAAGGTATTAACACATAAAAGTGCATATAATGTTATTTCCCAGTAATTATGGAAGAAGATAAAAAAAACCTTTAAAACCAAAGATGAAAGTAGCCTGGACCAGATGGATTTGAAGAAAAATTCTATAAATTCCATTGGGACATTATTCAGGCTGATTTATACGAGGCTGTGATAAGCGTGTTCAAGAGTGGTAAACTGGTGAAGGAAATTAATCACACCTTAATTACATTATCCCAAAATCATCTAATCCTAGAAATATTTTAAATTTTAGGCATGTTGTCTGTTGCAATGTCTTGCATAAAATCATAACTAATATGCTCTCTAGTAGAATGAAGGAGTATATGGATGAACTTATATCAGTCAATCAAAATGCGTTTACCCTAAAATTGAAAAAAAAACTCATACCTTGCAGAAGTGACCTCTGTGTGATATTTTTTTACTATTCAAACTGAGCAGGTCTTTGTTATTGACATGCAAGTAAATATTTGATTTTATTTTTGTCAAGGACTGGAAACTAGTCTAAACCCAAATCAGGTGCTCTGAGAAATAATTGAAACACAAATTCAATTTTAAATATTATTATTAGATTAAAAAAATCAAGAATCATGCGGGAAGTAGACTAATTTCTTACTCCGCTGGTTTTGCTGCTCCTGTGCTGCTATCTTCTCAACTGGTCCATGCTCATCAAAGCAAAAAATAAAAAATAAAAATCAAACAGAAACCATCAAAAACAGAATTTCAGTTATCATTTTGGAATAACGTCATTTATAATCACAATATCGATAACAATGGTATAAGCAATCAAAATAGGTCTACATTGATGACCCTTACCTAATAAGGTCATTAAAGAAAATTCATTTACCATAAACCCATTTAAAGCAATCAAAATCATACATGACAATACATATTAACAAAAAATTTACACCAAAAGTTATAAATATTCTATTAAAATCTGCTTCAAGCAAGTGTAAACTCGTTCTATGTATCCTTCACGTGTTTGTGCTTAAATATGTGTGTACATCCTATATATAATGAACGGCCGAAAAGATATTCACAGTGTCTTTATTGTTGTTACTCGTATTAAATTCACCATTGTACTTAAAATCAAATACACATTTTGTTAAAAAATTACCAATTTATTGCATAAAATACGCCATTGAATTAAGTTGCATGGATGAAAATAAAGCAAGGTTAGAGGTCTGCAGATACCTCATAGGAAGATTGAATGATTGGAAAAAATCTTAGTTTTAAACAAAATTTCAGAGAAATGAAGAACGATTGGTAGAAGTTAATATAGGTGTTCAAGTTAGAATGATTGGTAGAAGTTAATAGAAGTGGTCAAGTTAATTTATCCAGTTTCCATGGTGTTAGGTTTGACTTTAGGTTCTTGATATAAAAAATAGATGCACCACTTGTCATGTGTTGTAAATAAATAATAAAATCTTAAACATACATATATTTTAAGCTAAATAAAATAGTCATGGCTTATTTAAATCTAGGCACCCAGTTAATACAAAATATACATATAATAAGAAATTAACAACTAAATACAACTGATTTATATGGTTTTTGATACTGTTTAAATATTTACTGCTGGTTCAAATACAATTTATATTTGAAATTGTAGCTTATCTGATTAACGAAGCTAGCTTTTGCGAATAGAAGATGACTATTGGGATTTGAGTACCAAATCATATTTCTGATGTGATTGTAAGAATATCAATACGCCAATTCAGGTCCGTAACATGCAATGCAGGCCAACTTGCACTTTGGAACCTTTTTCTAAAGTAAAAAATTGATTTGTGCATTACATAATTATGAGTGGTTGTTATTTAAGTATGTTATTATTGAATAAAATCATTTTTCACCATTAGCAAATTTTTGTAGGAGTTTAGCTTTCAAGAACAATTTGGTTTGCGTTTTCTATCTCAGAAATAGGGATTTAATTTAAATAGTCATTTGCAAAGAGAATTTTGTTGCAACTACATTCAGATCATATATATGTATAAAATTACAACTTTAGAATACAAATAAATGAAACATCTTAATAAAAATAAATTATAAGGAGGGAAGTGGAAATAACTCGATACAAGAAAAGATAATTCTGTCATTCCAAAACAGGCGGAATTGGATCTAAAAATAAGAATCTTTTTATGTGTAGTAGAAATAGTAATTAGTTATACAAGTGAAATTGATATCGAAACAATTGAAATAATATAAATAAATAAAATGTTAATAAAGCATCCATCTAAATTTAAACAATCCAAAATTCAATAACACGATAGTACTACATCCGCTACAGCGTGTAGACAATTGATGTAAGTTTATTCATATGAACTAATATATCTATCAGGTAGATAAACTAAATACAATGAAATTAAACTTAGTAAGCAAACAAAAATCAAGTGGTACCAAAAATGCCAATGTGTGCTCTGTTAGAAAAACTGGACAAACTAAACACTAAAATTAAATAAGCAATCATACAAGACATTAGACAACTGCTCTGCTTCTCCTAATTTTACAACGTTAACGCACTATTTCTCCTAAGGTAATCATGTCAGTATGCAGTCAAGTATGTCATTGTCCATTTCAAGTTTTACAGTTACAAGATTTGTCATTCTAATGAATATTTTCAACCCTGATCTTACAGTATGTTTGTCTGATAACAAATTCTGCTGATGTTCTACGATAATAGGGCTTAATTTTTTGTACAAGTATTCTCTTCTGCCCTAAATTTTTGATGGTTGTGCAAAATATGCTTAATTTGGATTTTCTATTACCCCAGTTGTATGATACTAGATCAGTGTATTTGCTATAGACTCATGTAGTTTCAACTTTTTAAAATTAGCAGTAGTTGAGTGAGTGGTTATATTCATTGATTTTTTTTTTGTATTTTACCAACCACTGAACTTAGTAGTACTTGATTTTTTTTGCATGTTCAAAAGTTGTCAGCAGTTACATAATCCGATGCCTTTTGAAAATCTGCTAGGCTAATCCTTTTTCTAACAAAAATAGGCTTTGGTTCGTAATTACTATGGGAACATATTTATTTTGTGTTGTAAGTTTCAAAAAAACTTAGAATTCAATAAACAAAAAATGCTAACAAATATAATTCAATTAATAAAACAACAGCTGCAAGAAAAGACCAAAGGTAATGGTGGGGTTATGATTAGCTTTGTTGGAATCCTATTAGGCTAATCATTTATGTTTATTGCTACTTTTGGGTCTTTAAATAACGTATGAATTTGTTCATCATACATGAAAAAGGGAAAAGGAAGCTTGATGCTAATGTTAAAAGTTTAGCTTAATTCTAGATACAATCTTCCAATACCTCGTCTATAGAGTTTGCAAACTAATCCAGGTATGTTCTTCATGTGCATTTTAGTCTTCATTTTGTTTTTGCTATTAGATTGCCACTAAATAGTAACAATATATCAACTTTAATATCAAGAAAATTCATATGAAATCCTCAAATTATTCATGACTAGTTGCTTCTCACATATTGTATAATGTGGTTTACATTAACATTATGTACTCACCCAAACTTACAATAAAGTTACACTAGAACTGTCTTTTGCCTATTTTATTTGTGCAGGCTAGGTTGCATATTAGAGCCCATGAACATTTCTACTAATCCAGCTGAACATATAGGTTATTCTTAATTTAAAATATTCCTTTTCTGTGTGGTCTGTATTTATGTATAGCAGATGGAGTAACTTTATTAGTACATATAAATAGTTCACTCGTGTTTCTCTAATGGAATTGTACATGCAGCATAATTTCTATCATGAGTTTCTATTGATCATGTATTGTATACCATTACTATGTGCAACATGTTTTATGTTTCATCATATTTTGATTGCATCTTAATGGTATTTTATCAAGCGTGCAACATCTTAACAAGTTAGACCTTATTTCTGACTGTTGCATTGAATACAGGCACAAAAATATATTTATGAAGTGCTGATTGCGGGTGAATATAATTTACATCCATAGAATCATTACAAAAGTCATTTTCCCTGCTTCACCTTTACTCAAATTTTCATATGGAATTAATCATACAAGATATTAGACAACTGCTCAAATAAGCAAGCATTAAATATGATGAGATCAAGGGCAAAGAACGTATCTTTATTGACGTTGAATACTCCAATAGGCATCACCAAACTAGCAGAACTGTAGATCATCAGCATGCATCGACCATAAGCAAAGGACCACCTGACTTGAGTAGAAACGCTGCCCCATAGCCATTACGAACGACTTAGCCTCTGGCTTGCACCGTAGTGGAGCTTTTTGGGTGAATACGGTGGTGAATGGAGGAGTTTTGGAATGAGCGAACGTTCTAGATCTCGGTGGTAGAGCATTAATGGAAGAGGAGAATGCCGAATTTAACTTCAAATAATTCGAGGAGTAATTTGAAAGGTGGGCTAATTAATTCAAGTGGTACAAATTGAAAGGAGGATGCAATGTTCGGATGTGGAGGAAAAGAGGAGTAGCGTTGAGAGAAGGAAAGAAAGGATCCACATGGGGAAGAAATTAGGGAATTTGAGAGTGAAAAGAAATTGGGGGAAAAGTGGAATGAGAGGGAAAAGAATTTCGAGAGGGAATTTGTTTTATGGAAGAGCGGAAGTGAGCGTGGGTGAAAAAGAAAGCGCGTAGGTGATATATTGTCATGAGAAGCAGCGTTTTAGCTATATTAAATATGATTTGAGGTATGAGTTGAGATATAATAAACTGCATTTTTGTATAAAACGCTGCAATTTGGTGTTGCTAAAAATGAATTTTCTTGTAGTGATAACACTTGGACCTTTTCATGATTAGATTAAAAAGTTTAATTATTGTACAAGGATTTCTTCATAATGAGCACAAAGATTTCTTTTCAGTTAGCCATTTTTGATTAGATATTTATGTATAGGAACTAGCAGTAATCCCACTTAAACCTACTTGCTTTAATTTGAAACAAGAGCAGATACACCAATATTTTTGGGTACGTTAATTGTTGTCAACTATAATATATTTCAATTATAAAGGGTAGCTCACTTGTGCTTGAATTTACTACTACAAATTTAAAGGTTCTCATGGTTGTTATTTGGTTAAATATAACGATCACCATAAAATTGTGTTGGAAATCATATCCTAAATACGTCTATATAACATGAGTTTCAAGTATAACAGCCTGTATTCTTAGCATACGGAACATACACATATGTATATGTATGTGTTATATATAAAATAAAAGGGAACTTGAGTGTTAAAGTATTCCATTATTCAAAAACCTTTTTTGCCAAGTTCACTTCGTCTTTCTTATTTTTAAGATTAAATATACATATAAATACAGATGTTTTACATGTATGCCTATATACATTAATACATACATGTATACAAGTATGGTTTGATAATTTGATTGTTTTATGGCTTATGGCATCACAGTTGATGATGTGCATCTTTTTAAAGATGAAGAAGTTTATGCTACTTCTGAATTATTGTTGGGGTGTCTCGCATTGTGTGTGGATATTGGGCGTACATTGAAAAAGAAGAATAACCCCACATCGTGAAAAATAATGAAAGTGGAGTTATATATATATGAGTTTGGTCACATGTAACAATAAGGGATTCATTTTGTTAAAAATGTGTTGGCCCAACACATATGTTGGCCCCACGTAGTGATGTGCAGACTAGATTTCAACATCATATTGAAGCCGATGTTAATGCCTGGACAATGGACAATGTGTAAAAGATTTGTAAATCATGGTGGTTAGCAGTGTAGGGTTAAGTAGTCGGACTTAAGGTGGAGCTAGGCATCGTGTTGATGTATTGGAAGACGCATATATGGATGCACCAAACTCATATGTTGCCCCTACATAGGGATGTGCGGACCGGCTTATCGCATTACAGTTGATGATGTGCATCTTTTTAAAGATGAAGAAGTTTATGCTACTTCTAAATTATATACCATTGGTTTTAAAATTTTAATAATACAATGTGGATTTTTTTGAGAGATTGCATAGGATCAGTTTTGTAAAGTTTGATAGTTTAATAATCTAGCATTTTTTATTATACTTGCAATTACACACATACACATACACATACATACATGCATGCATATATACATGTTGCATATGTAATTTTAGACTTTTATAACTTAATAAATATTGTTAATACAATTTCTATTATTTAAAAAAATTCATAACATTTATACAAAATATGCCATCATCATTCACACACTACATTAAATTTAATTCCATTAATTATTTTTTAATCTTTATGAATAAAATTGGCCTAAAGAAACCCTTAAATTATAAAAATAAAATATCGATGCATTTGAGAAAACTAAAAAGCGGGTCTTTATTTGCTTTCGGGTCTGATTTTGTTGTTGGACGTTCTTTAATTTGTGTTTAGTTTTTCTATTTCAAAGTTCATGGGTCTTCTTCTTTCTTCATTTTATTAATATTAAGGGTTGATTAAAATAGGAAATTAAGCTTTTAATGCCACTAGAAAAGTCCTTAAGATTTAATGAAAATTTTGTATAATTAATCTTAGTTAAGATGTAAAGATGAAGAGAAACAATTTTCTTCTGAGGAGAGGGAAGAAACTGATGCGGAGAAATGTTAAATTGACATGGAAAGCATAAATGAAAATCAAGGTTTGGATTGGTAGGTTGCAAATTTCCAATGCAACTCTTTTGTTGTCATATATTTTCATTACTTTATTTTGTTATAAGAGTTTATCATATAAACTTAAATTTTTTGAATATACTCTGAACGTAATGTTTAGGCTATGTTTTGTACCGTGTTTCATTCATATCATGTGGAATAACATATTGCCTATATTTGACGAATTAATTTTTCTTTTTATATAGTATTAATAAGGTTTTTTGCATGGATATTTAATTTTATAGAATGCACATGGTTCTATGAGATAGTCTATGCTTCATATACGGTCCATCTTCTAAGATATTTACTGTCAATACTAAATTCTAATTATTTTTTCCTTTATTTTTTGTTCACAAAATAGTTATTTACAAGTTGAAATGAAGGCATGATAAAGGAAGAACGGTTTCAAAGGGAAAATATGCTTTGCTTCCTTACTTATAATGGAAGTCACATTCAATGGGGTTGTGCTTGATTATTAACATTAGAGGCCTTTGTTACTACCTCTTTGCAAACTCTGTTCAAGTTTGAATATTTTATTAAATACAAGCATAATGTTGGCTTACATTTGCAAACGTCATAGACATTATAGACCAGTTGGTTTTTAAAGAAGAAACATATCTGCTGGGATTGAAGTATTTCGGTTAGTTGCTACAAAGATTGAAAACACAAATTGAACAAATTTTGTTCAAGCTCATAACCTATTGTGTTGATCTGAAACTAAACTATCTACTACTACTACCAAGGAAAAAAGGAATTTAGTTAGTTATTTTAGTAAGCAATGATATATCACTATGTAACAAGTAGTGGTGACCATTATACATGTAATTCTCAACAACTATACGTGTATTTCATTTATTAAATCAATTTAATGTACTTTACTATTTATTAGTTCCCTTATAAATATTTTTATTTTCCATCGGTTTTTTCCATTACAAATGGTTAATGATACTAAATTCAATATATTTATGTTTACATCTAATGAGTTAAATTCTCAAATATAAGTATAGCTAGTTGCAATATGCTTCTTCTATAAAAAAATTATACGTTACATATGATGTGCGAAGCACAGATTCACATTAGTCTTATTTCATGGTAGGAGTTATTATTATGATTCTGAATCAAAGATGTTAAAGAGAAAGAAATTGGTTGATGCACATGACTTATTTGAGAAAATGTTCACTTGTAAACTGAACTTACGTAAGCCACTATGGCCGCCTCCACTTTGTGACTAGGTTCACTCATTCCTATTTCACTGTATAATTTGTTAAAACATGAAAACATGGGATTCATGCAAGATCTAATTCACTCCACTGATAATTATTTAATTGCACAAATGTTTATATCAAATATTAGTATACTAAATCTTAGTTATAGAGTTTATTATCAGATTTAAGTGCGCTACAAGGAAGTTGGGATGGAGTTAGGAGCAAAAAATAAATAAAAAGAATACCATGTGTTCTTTCATGTATAACGCTTAGTCACAATTATTGCTGCGGGGCACTTGAAAAGATGTATCTTCTATAGGTTACAAACAAAATTATTTGAAGTTCCTTTGTACATTCACATTACTGCATGATACGTGGACAACAACCCAATTATTTGTACATATATATAATATCAAAATTGTTTGTACCAAAATCGGGCACAACACTCTTCGGAAGTCTTTGAATAGATAAAGTGAAGAAATTAAATGGAAAAAAGAGGAATTCTCTAACAAAAACTCCAAATTCTAGAAATGAGAATAATTAAAATGCAAGGGGACACAAGAATTTAGAGTGGTTCGGCGTATTGCCTACGTCCACTATGAAGTAGTTTGCTTTATTGATCTTTCTTTGATGTTTACAATTGATTTCAGCAAATTACAGTGAATAACAATGATTTGCAGCAGTGAAATTCGTTGGCAGCAGCAGCCATGGAGTTCAGATCCGTGTTTGGCAGAGTCTGGGCGTTGGAGATCTCAAAGAAGAAGAAGAACCCCTTTTCTGTTGGCTTTGGGGGTCTATTTATAGGTGTAGGAGGCTGGTATTTTGCTCAGATTTCGGGAGACCCTCTCTGGCATGTGACCAGGCCCGCGCGCCCAAGCCCGTGAAGTTTTGGTCCGATCCGTGATCGATATGAATAGATTTCGTATCGATCAAGATTTCATCCAATGGAGTCGAAACTTGGCGTGGACATTCTTTAGCATGCACGTAGTCTTCTGTGAAAATTTCATAGCATTTGGACTTGTAGATTAGGAGATATGATCGATACGAAATGAGATCCTCGGTTGGCTATTTCGTTCGACTCGCTTTGTTCGACTCGCTTTTATTTGACTCGGTGACGTGGCGCTTGAATCTCACTCTGCCCTTGACGCTGTTTTGATCGAGTCGAACTGTGCATTGATTGAGCGAGTCGAAGTGGAGCGTTCTGAGGGATTCGAACAGTGGCCTCGCCAATGGAGTCGAACAGTGGTTCGAGCTGAGCGAGTCGAAGAAGGTATCTGATGGTTGCGAAGCGAGTCGAAGTAGTCACTTCTGATGATTGCAAAGCGAGTCGAAGTTGTCACTTCTTATGATTGCGAAGCGAGTCGAAGTTGTCACTTCCGATGGTTGCGAAGCGAGTCGAAGTTGTCACTTCTGATGGTTGCAAAGCAAGTCGAAGTAGTCACTTCTGTTGGTTGCGAAGCGAGTCTAAAGGAGCGAGTCGAAGTTGGCTTCCCTGATGTATTCGAACTGAGCGATTCGATCGGTGGTTGATTTTTATCCAATTTTGTATCGTTCATAACTTGAGCATACGAACTCGGATTGACTTGAGATTTGGAACGTTGACTCTCATAGCTTAGCTTGTCATGTCATACCAATTTTTGCTCGATCCGGACTCGGATAAAATTCGTCGATATCCCTAGCGAGCCTGTGTATAACTGATCTCTAGGACGGATCGTCATTGGTTTACTAGTCAATTCCTTGGTGTTACGGCCTTGCCAAAAGGCGGGATAACATTTGCCCCCCAAAGTACGTCTTGTGGAAACATGATGTGCTTTGAAATGCTGCCATCTTTACTCTGAATAGTTATTGTCTTTTCGATGAAAGCTGTCATCTCTGACTGATTTTTCTCGATAATGTAAACTGTTGACTGTCAACTGTTGTACCCTGTACTGTTGCAACTAATTGCTGTACGCTAGTGATTAGTTGTTTGTTGTTGTAATCGTTATCAACTGAGTTTCCAATTCCAGGAAATCTGGAATATTGAATATTTGTCCGACATACATGCATATATGTTAACCTGACTCTCGTTTACGTTTGTACGTTCACGAGTCGTTGTCTGTTTATTTTATTTTTGAATTCCGTATCGATCCTCTCCTGAACCGATGTGAAATTCGTTGTAACAACGCTCGATGGTTGCTTTTGAACGTTCCTTCGTAGCGATCCTCTCCTGAATCGATGTGAAGGGTTGAAACATCGAAGACGAATTTCATTGAATTTAGAGATGTGAATTGAATATTTCGAATCGATGGAGTTGGCCTCTGGAAGCCGTGATTCAATGGGTTCGAACTGACTGTTCGTATCGATGGATGTAGGGTTCGATGGATACGAAATGCCTGTTCGACTCGATGATGGATTCGAACTGCTTGTTCGACTCAGTCTTGGATTCGAACTGCTTGTTCGACTCGGTCTTGGATTCGAACTGCATAGGAGTCGGAGTCGAAACACACAGGAGACGGAGTCGAAATGATTGCTTGTATTGCTGCATCAGAGAGGCAGTCGAAGATAAGCGATACGAAGAAGAGCTTCGCATCGATGCACTGGAGACGGAGTCGAAGAGTGTGTTCGAATCCACCGAGATGCGAATCGTCTATTCCTTTTGCTTTCGAGTCCATATAAATACTTTGTACTTAGCTGTTTTTCCACTTTTTACCTTTCGCTTTCCTTCCTTGCCTTCGTGTCGCTCAGAAACTCGAGAAGAAAGAAGAAAACAATCTTGCCTTCGAACTGATTCATACCTTCAATTACTCGAACTAACTGACAGATCTAGGTAATCCATTGAGCGAACCCATCGCGTAAACGATGAGACTCGATTCTTAACACCAAATCAACCAGATTCACGATCGATCGAAGATCCCTTGGCCTCAACTTCGCATCGATCTGGAGTATGGGCTTTGAGACGATGAGACGGAGGCCTTCGTATCGATCGATGGCTGAGCTTTGCATCGAGTCGAATGCTTCATAGATGTGGATTGATACAAAGGGGTTGCGTCTGATAGAATTGAAATGATGGCCTTGGATCGAGTCGAAGTGGAGTGCCTTGGAACGAGTCGAAATGGAGTCGCTTGGAACGAGTCGAAATGGAGTGCCTTGGAACGAGTCAAAATGGGCAGCCCTCTCGGATCGATTCGAACTGGAGGTTTTAATCGAGTCGAAGTGTTGCGCTCCGATCGATTATGCCCCTTGATCGAGTCAAACTTGCACGCCAATCTTCTGACCGAGTCTAACTTGTATGCAAATGTCCATGATCTATCGATGCGACCACGGCCCTTGCAAGCGATATGAATTGAACATTAAAAAATCTGAAACTTCCTGCACATTTGAACAATTGACTCCGACGAGTTTCAAACTTGCATAACTGGACTTAATCATTTCGCCGCATATCTGATTGCCTATCGAAGCTCGTCGATGAAACTAGAACTTATCAAAATGATAACAAATTTTAACTTGGAATGATAGTTAATAGCTGGATGGCACAGTTGTGATGGTCAGCGATGACGGTCCTTCCGACTGAATTCCGAAGTCTCGTCGTTTACATGCTTTCTTTAATCCTGTAGATCTTCTCAAATGATATATAGTACTGCACTGCATAGCACACACTCACACACTTTACACTGGAGGATGCACGAGCGTTATTGTCAGTTTAATAATGATTTTTTATAAGCTAGCTAGTCATGAAACCTTCAAGTTCTCAGCAGCCGGAACTCCCAAGTTCTATTCCTCCAACCATAGAGATACCGGTTATTGAAGCCGAAGTTATAGAGCCAGCTCCGGACGAGCGCCTAGGTGCCCGATTCATTTGTAGTCCACCAGACTCTGTGCTGTCGGGTATCTCCAAAGATATGCTAGGACGGATTTGTTTAAGGCACGGTTTGTCGCTTGACAACGTGTTACTACCTGGGCCAAATGATAGGCCACATTATCCCCCGGAGGGGTTTACCGATTTCAACCGTCACGCCTGCACAGCGGGGACACTCCCTCCCTTCAACCAATATATAAGGGAGATGTTATCGTTTCTTGGCATAGCTCCATCTCAGCTACATCTCAACGGGTATGCCTTGTTGAACAGCACCTTTGTCTTGTTTATAGAGATCCTCTTTCGACCGTCGAAGCCGATCGAAATCAGATATTTATTCAACGTCAAGAGCCGTGGAGACAGCCTATCTTTCACCTTCCTAGAAGCGGTCAGAAACTGCCACATTGTACTGGGCTCCTAGGGAAGGCTGAGTTACTATAAAACTGAATGGTTCTACGTTCGGTGCCTCCCTGGATTTGCTAGGCGGTGGTTGGATAGACGTAAGTGTTGCCATTTCTCTCTTGAATCATTGAGATACTAGTGACTGACTTCAAAACTGACATACTTTTCCTTTTTTATAGCTGCAATCTCTCATCCTGACGGCGCATACTTTAGAGAGCTTGTTCGGATTCTTCAAGCATATCCGGGCAAAGAGAGGCATATCGACTTGGTTCTGACCGATAGAAATTTGAGGACTGTCGGGCTGATAGAACGGAGACAGAGCATACGGCTGGAAGGGACTTTTAGAGTGGTCCCGAAGAAGCGGGTGAAGTGCAAAGCACCTGCAGTCGTCATAACCGAAGAGGTTGATCCGGAGCGAACGCCTACCACTGCCGAGCTCCCAGCTGGGCCTTCTTTCGATGTTAAAGATTCAGGAGGAAGAAGAAAAGGCAAGGTTGCTGCTCACAAATGCTCTAAATCCGAGAGATTTAAATCTGTTGTTATGTCCTTGCCTGCTTAGGGGATTAGAATTTCGGAGGCTTCTTCCCCGCCAGTAGAGAATCTTTTTAAAGGGCTTGCCGATGTTCCGATTCTGGATTTTGTGTTGTCTCAACACGACGCCGAGATGGAGGAGCTTGACAGTGCTCTTGAACTGAGCGGGTCGCTTGCTACGAGTGCGGCCGACATTTCCGGTTGGTCGGGGGATTGCACATGCATACACTTCACTACACTGCATGATTCACAACTGTAAATTATTCTACTTAGGAAGTCACTAACTCTTTCTTCGTTTCTCATTTTCAGGTACTATGTATGGAAGAGGATCGATGCTCGGGAATCTTCGCTCAGCCCGAAAAGCTTCTAGTTACTATGATTCCCGTAGGAGGGATTCAAATAGAGATCGCGATCGTGAATACTCTAACCAGGATAGGTATGGGCGTGACAGAGAGTATAGACATTGATCCAGATCACGCTCTCCTCCCCTTAGACTTCCATTTCCACCTCCTGTTTTTGTTCCACCTCCACCAGAGCCTCCTCGTCATAAGCCTTCTTCTCATACTTCTAGATCTGAGACTCATCTCCAAAGAGTCGAGACTACGGCTTCCATAGTTGCAGAGCAGGCCCCTGCTGAGCCTACAGGAGAAGGGACCTTAAATTGGCCCAGATAAAGAAGGATTTTCCGAATATCTGCTTCGATGGCTATGTCTTCCCTCCTCACTTAAAGAGAATTCCATCAGGGGTAGAAGGCACGATGCATGATTATGTCCACGACATCTACACCCAATATTGAGAGTGGGTTAAGGCTGTAGAGAAAGCTTCCAAAGTGGCCTTTGAGCGAGCCAAAGCGCTTGAGAAGATGGAGACCGAGCTCGTTTAAAGGGATCAGATCATTCAGGTGCTTACTACTGAGTCCAAGTCTTCTCGGAAGTCTGAAATCGAGGCCACCAAAAAAGATGATGAAGCGAACGTGGCCATGGAGAGGTTGAGGCAGACGCATGTCGCCTTGGTGGAGGAGATGGGCCATCAGAACACTACAGTTACCGCCGAGCGGGATGCGGCGGTCAAGGAACTCAATGAGCTAAAGGCTAAATTTTCCGATATGGCCAAGGAAAAGGATGATGCGAATAACGCAGCCCAGGAGGCGTGGAAGCAGGCTGTTCTGTTTAGGGGTGAGAAGGATGCAGTTGTGGCTAAAGTCCACAAGGTGGAGGCAGAGGTGGAGGAAAAAGTGAAGTCGGCCGAGTCCAGGCTAGAGGCTGACATCGAAGACCTTCTTGTTGTTTACAACGCTAATGTGTTGAGGCACAGGGGTCTAGCCTGGCTCGATGATTTTCCGACGCATCTTTGCAACGCTTGGGGCCGACTGGTTGAGGAAGAGAAGGAGGCACATCAGGGCGAGTCTGTGGATGAATTTGAGCTCGAGAATCATCTGCTAACCGAAGATGAAAAGAAGATTCTCCATGATTCAATGATTTCTTATGAGAAGGAGAGACTCGGCACCCAACACCTGGAAGTAGGAGAAGGCTCCGGGGTTGAACATCACGATGCAAGTCTTGAACTTCCGACGTCAACCCAGCCTGAATCTTTGCATGCGGTCGATCCTCAAGCTGTTCCTGCCTATAATCCGAATCAGCCGCAGATGTCTCCGGCTACAACGCAAGTGACTGAAGCCGCTCTGCCACCTACGAGTCAAACTGAGGAAGGTATTCTGGACATTCCACATTTCTTTCTTGAGTCGAAATCCTTATCTGAATTAGATTCTAACGGTTCTCTTATTTTTATCCAGTGATCAATGTTGCACCGACCATGCCTCCTGCTACTCAAGAATCATATCAGACGCAGGAGGCTATCATGACCGAAGCGATCACCGTGAGCACAGCTGCCCCACTCGACGATATGCAGGGGAGTACAATGGTGTTTGACGAGCAACTGATGGATGAACTCTTTCGTCGTCACGGCGATCCTCTTGCTGACTTGTCATCTGTCATGAGTGGAACTGATCCTGCTACAAGTTCTTCAATGCCGACTGCCGATTCCCCCAGCGGGGATCGAGCAGTAACCGAAGAGGAGATGTTCGCTCAAATTGACGCTGAAATGGCAGCAGCGGCTCATGGTGGCAGCTTTGGAGGTGGGATGGCCGCACCGGGACCTGCTTCGCTCAGAATGATATCTCCTGGTGGTACTATTTTCATCACCAGCATGCCCATTCCACCTCCTGTAATTGATCATGTTCCTCCGACTCCGCCCGTAGGGAGCATTCCTATCCCCTCGAGTTCGGAGGAGGATGTTGATATAATGCCCTCGCCTGAAGACCAACCGCCAAAAAGCAAAGGCTCGAAGAGGAAGATTAGCTGTGGCTCCAGCGGGTCTACTCCGAGGAGGAAGCCAAGAAAGAAGAAAGATTAGACATGCTTTCCCAGTTTATTTTGTCTTGCATTTTGTTGGCCGTGTATAGATGCGGGTTCGGCCCCCTGCTAGTCGGAATTTTTTGGAACAAACTTGTACACGAACTTCTTTTATAAACAATAGAAATGAAACTTCTCTTTTTTTGGCTTATTTTCTGTCATTGTGTATTTATCCAAGGTTCCAATATCTAAAGTGTACTTGTGAAGTCTTAGCTTTTGAATCAAGTTTGTTTTTGTTCGCCAAGTTCGGAAACCGCGGACATGGTTTGCGACCGGGAAGCGAGTTGAATTTTGACATCGCATTACTTCAGTTGATGCTTAAGTCTTGCCCCCCGGTCTTGGTGGTGTGTTGTGAAACATCATTCAACGATCGCTCTTTTCTTTTGGCATGTCGAGTCTAGTACCACTTAATTGGTGTTTGAGACAAACAGAGATTGAGCGGTTTATTCACGATTGTCCGATTGTCGACGATCATATCCGCACTCCGGGGATTCTCATTTGTTTACTGGCGGTTGGTCACGCCGGCTTAAGTTTCAATCATATGTCCGCGAACTGGGGACTTGGGATCGACATTTGTACTCCGACTCGTGCTTTGGGAGTTTGGAGTTGATATTCATACTTTGATTCATGCTTCGGGAACTTGAAGTTGGTGTTTACGCTCCGTTTCACGCTCTGGGAATCCGGAGTCGATGTTTATACTCCGGTTCGCACTCTGGAAACTCGAAGTTGATGTTTATACTTCAATTCGCGCTCTGGGAATTTGGAGTTGATGTTTATACTCCGGTTCGCACTCTGGGAACTCGGAGTTGATGTTTATACTCCGGTTCGCACTCTGGGAACTCAGAGTTGATGTTTATACTCTGCTTCGCACTCTGGGAATACGGAGTTGATGTTTATACTCCGCTTCGCACTCTGGGAATACGGAGTTGATGTTTATACTCCGGTTCGCACTTTGGGAACTCGGAGTTGATGTTTATACTCCGCTTCACACTCTGGGAATACAGAGTTGACGTTTATACTCTGCTTCGCACTCTGGGAATACGGAGTTGGTGTTTATGCTCCGGTTCGTACTCTGGGAACTCGGAGTTGATGTTTATACTCCGCTTCGCACTCTGGGAATACGGAGTTGATGTTTATACTTCGGTTCACACTCTGGGAACTCGGAGTTGGTGTTTATACTCCGGTTCGCACTCTGGGAACTCGGAGTTGATGTTTATACTCCACTTCGCACTTTGGGAATACGGAGTTGATGTTTATACTCTGGTTTGCACTTTGGGAATTCAGAGTAGATGTTTATACTCCGACTCGCACTCTGGGAGTTTGGAGTTGATGTTTATACTCCGCTTCGCACTCTGGGAATACGGAGTTGATGTTTATACTCCGACTCGCACTCCGGGAGTTCGGAGTTGATGTTTATACTCCGGTTCGCACTCTGGGAACTCGGAGTTGATGTTTATACTCCGCTTCACACTCTAGGAATACGGAGTTGATGATGGATTGTTGTGTATCAATCCTTTTTTGACTTTGATGTGATGGCTTGTCCCCGAGCTCGGGTTTCACTTAGCGAGTGATTGGTTGCATCTCAGTCACTCTCTATTTGAATAAATTCCACTGTATGGTGAAACTTAGCTCTCCGTGCATAGTGATGGTCATATGAAGCATTTCAAATAAATCACAGCTCTGGCTCGTAGAGATTGCATTTTATTGCTGAAACAAGAAAGTATGGCAAAGTCAGTTGCCTTATTACAAGTTCTAATTTCGAAATGCAGAAACAAATTGCAAAAAAGGAAAGTAATCTAAATGGATAGAGATAGCCTGTCATGTGTAATAGCGACGAAGGCTCTCGCCATTCCAGGCTCTTGGCAGAGTTAGACCGTCGACAGTCGATAATTTGAAAGTGCCATCTCTGAGCCTTCGTTCAATAACATATGGTCCTTCCTATGTCGGTTTCATATGCGAAGGAACCGGATAGATTCTTTTGAGGATGAGATCGCCTAGTTCAAAGGTTCGTGGGCGGACCTTGGCGTTGTACAATCGGGCGACTCGACTTCGATGCGCAGCTGCCCTCAAATCAGCTTCTTCACGCTTCTCATCTAGTAGATCAAGAGATTCAGCAAGTAATATAACATTCGTCTTTGGATCATAGTATGTCACACGATGAGAAGGTACTTCTAGCTCGACCGGAATAACGGCTTCTGAACCGTAAGAAAGAGAGAATGGAGTGTGACCGGTCGTAGTCTTGTGCGTTGTTCGATAAGCCCGTAAAGCCATAGGAAGTTCATCAACCCACTTTCCATCGACTTTTTCCAGTCGTTTTTTCAGTATGGATTTTATAACTTTATTAACAGCTTCGACCTGTCCGTTTTCCTGAGGGTGTGCAACTACAGAGAATTTCTTTTGGATGTGAAATCGTTTGCAGAAATCTTTAAACTCAGCACTATCAAATTGGGTTCCGTTATCCGTAATAATGGTGTGTGGGAGACCGAATCGACAGATGATGTTACGAACCACAAAGTTGATTACTTTCTTCGTTGTAATGGTAGCGAGAGCTTCGGCTTTAGCCCACTTTGTAAAGTAATCAACTGCGACGATGGCGTATTTCGCACCACCTTTTGCCAGAGGTAAAGCACCAATGATGTCGATGCCCCACATTGCAAACGGCCATAGGCTGACCATTTGCGTTATCTCGGTAGGAGGAGCTCTAGGAATTCAGGCATATTTTTGACACCTATCGCATTTCTTTGCATAATCCGACGCATCACGATTCACGGTCGGCCAGTAATATACGTATCGAAGTATTTTCTTGGTAAGTGCTTGCCCCCCGGTGTGATCGCCACATTCTCCCTCGTGAACCTCGTGCAATACTCGTTTAATTTCATCGTGAGCGATACACCGAAGTAGAGGAACAGAGTACCCTCTTCTATACATGACCCCATCCTGAATGATGAATCGTGAGGCCTTTTGGAGAACTTGTCTCTTTTCACTCCTGCGTTCCGGCAGGATTCCGTGCTCGATGTAGTTTCTGAGTGGAGTCATCCATGAATCCTTTTCGAGGATGGTTTCGCATACCCTATCCATTTCTGCCCGGTCGATGCTTGGGGAGGATAATGCTTCTACGGGAACGAGTCCCATTTGCTGAGCTTCACCGGTGCTGGCTAGTTTTGCCAATGAATCGGCTTTTTGGTTGTGTTCTCGAGGTATACAATAGATGGCATAGTAATCAAACTGATTTAGTACTTCCTGAACTCGAGCTAAGTAAGCAGCCAGCCTTCGGTCTCTCGCTTGATATTCTCCTTGAACCTGACACACGACTAGTTGTGAATCGCAATAAATTTCCACAGCGACAATTTTTAGATCTTTGGCAAGTTTTAGGCCGGCTAAGAGGGCTTCATATTCAGCTTCATTATTAGTCGAATGAAAATCGAACTTCATAGCATAGCATATGGATCGGCCTTCGGGGGTTTCGAGTACAACACCAGCGCCCGAACACCGATCGTTTGATGCACCATCAGTATATAGCTTCCAAAAGTATTCGGGGGATTTACTGGTTTCGGGCAAGTCCTTTGGAATGGTAAATTCAACTATGAAATCAGCGAGGACTTGTCCTTGGATTGCTCGTCTTGGAGTGTAAGTAATATCAAACTGACTCAGTTCGACATTCCACTTGAGTAACCTACCAGACGTCTCAGGCCGCGAAAGGACCTGTCGTAACGGCTGGTCGGTGTAAACAACAATGGGATGTTCCTGGAAATACGGTTGGAGTTTCCTTGATGCAATCACAAGGCAGTAGGCTAACTTTTCTAGCTTTGGATAATTTCTTTCAGCCCCAGTGAATCGTTTGCTGACGTAGTATACCGGCTTCTGTATCTTGTCTTCTTCTCGGATTAATGCAGCACTGATAGCATTCTCTGATATCGCCAAATATACGAACAACTTCTCATGGTCGATAGGCTTCGATGGGATAGGTGGTGTGGAAAGATGTTGAACTAGTGCTTGGAAAGCGCCCTCGCACTTCGTGGTCCATTCAAAGTTGCGTTTTCCTTTTCGGATCAGATCGAAGAAGGGAATGCATTTGTCAGTGGACTTTGAAATGAACCTGCTCAATGCTGCTACTTTCCCATTGAGACTTTGGACTTGCTTTATAGTTTTTGGAGTTTCAAGGTTTCTGATTGCCCAAATCTTTTCAGGATTAGCTTCGATTATCTTCGATTCCTCGGGCGTTGACAATGAACCCAAGGAATTTCCCGGATGCAACTCCAAAGTGACATTTCAGTGGATTTAGCTTCATTTTGTATTCTCGAAGTATGTTGAACATAGTTTTCAGGTCTTTAACATGGTCAGTGGAGAGTCATGACTTCACAAGCATGTCGTCTACATATGCTTCCATGGTTTTCCCGATTTGATTGGCAAACATCTGATTGACCAATCGTTGATAAGTAGCCCCGGCGTTCTTGAGTCCGAATGAAATAACTTTGTAGCAATAAAGTCCTAGATTGTTTACGAAGCTGGTATGTTCTTGATCGGGTAAATGCATCGGTATCTGATTGTAGCCAGAGTACGCGTCCATGAAGGATAAGAGTTCATGCCCAACTGTCGAATCTACTAGCTGATCAATTCTGGGAAGTGGGAAACTGTCTTTGGGACATGCTTTATTCAGATCCGAATAATAGACACATGTTCTCCACTTTCCATTCGGCTTTTGGATGAGCATGGGATTCGACACCCATTCTGGATATAGCGCATCTCGAATGAATCCGTTTGCTTCAAGCTTTTCTACTTCTTCTTTAAGGGCGGCAGATCTCTCTAGATCCATACTGCGCCTTTTTTGTTTGACCTTGTTTGACCGGGACATGCCGCGGGTCAATGTTCAGAGTGTGGCTCGCGATGTCCTGCGAGATCCCACACATATCAGAATGTGTCCAGGCAAATACATCAAGATTTGCCTGCAGAAATTCAACCAATTCCTCTTGAGTTTGCTGGCTTAGCTGAGACCCAATCTTTATCATTTTCGAATCATCGTCATCGTCAATAAGGACATCAATTGTCAGTTCGGCCGGGGATGCTTGAATTTCTTTAGACTCTCCTTCGTCTTCAGTTTCTCTTGGGTCAAGATCCTTGAGGAATTGGCTGGGGTGCCCGGGCCTAGGCCCGGGCGTTAATTGTCAATTATCGGTAAAATGGACGCAGAGAGATTCCTCTACGCCCTTTCCCTTCTCTTTTCGCTGCGCCTCCCGCAGCTCCGCAACATAACAGGCTCTGACAGCAGCCTGATCTCCTTGAATGATCCCCACTCCACGGTCAGTGGGGAATTTTAAAGTCAAACACCATGGGGCAATGGCTGCCCTGAATTCAGCGAGGGCCGGTCGGCCCAAGAAAGCATTATATGGGGAGTCTATGTCCAATACAATGAACTGCAACATCCATACTCTCCGACGTTCTCCAACTCCCAATTCTACTGGTAGTTCCACCATCCCGGTGGGTATAGTAGCACTTCCGTTGAAACCATGGACTCAGGATTTACATGGTTTCAAGTTCGTGGCTTCCATTCTCATTTGCTCATAAGCTCGCTTAAACAAGATATTCATAGAGCTTCCACTGTCAACTAAGATTCTCTTCATCCAAGCGGGACCTACTTGAGCTGAGATGACCAGTGGATCGATAGTGGGGACTTCGACTTTATCAGCGTCTCTGAACCTGAACACGATGTCATCTGTCATTGTCTTCTGTTGCTTGGCCGGAGCCCCTTCATTAGAGTTACTATAACATTCGAAGTCTACATGCCTGATAGAACTGGCATACGACTCCATTTCCTTCCAACTTCGATCTGCTAGGTGAGGACCGCCACTTATTGTATTGATGACCAACCTCCCGCCTGTACGAGCGGGTTCCTCCTGTCTTTCCTAATTCGGCGCACGATTCTGATTTGATGGGCCCGCACCACCAGATTGCGGCGCCCGCACATACTGATCCAACTTCCGTTCACGTATCAGTTTTTCAATGAGGTCTTGCAAGTGACGACACTCATTAGTGTTGTGGCTATAACTCTCATGGAATCTACAGAATTTTCCTGTTTGGATTTGTCTCTCAATTGGTGGTTTCGGGGCAGGTTTCTTGTATTGCATGGTATTGCAGGTCTGCAAATACACATTTTCCAACGACGTGTTCAACGGAGTGTAGTTATCATACATGGAAGCTCTACGCTGTGGACCGCGATTCTGATCGCATTTCTTGTTTTGATTCCCATTGTCCCTCTGTTGATTTTGTTTATTTTGTACGTTCAACTGAACTTTTCCAAAACTATCTCCGGACTATTTAATAGCAATGTTACTTTGGATTCCTTCGATGTTGGGCCCTGCGTCATCCTGCTTCCTAGACTATTTCGCATCCTCCCTTCTCAAGAATTGGGCTGCCTTGGAATAGAAACGGTCCAATGACGCAGGTGGTTTTCCACCTAACCAATTTCCGAACTCGGAATCATCATCAATCCCCTTAGTCAATGCCATAAGGATAGAGTTATCATTGGGATTGCTTATTTCTGCACACGCATCATGGAACCGCTCCAAGTAACGTCTAAGTGTTTCTCCGGGAGCTTGTGTAACACTAGACAGAGTGTTAACGTCTTTAGTCCTTGCCACGTGCATACGGAATTGTTCAAGGAACTTTGTGGCCATCTGATCAAAATTAGAAATGGATCGCGATGGCAAACGAGTAAACCACATGGTAGCGATGCCCCCCAGGGAAATGGGGAAACTACGGCATTTTACTGCGTCATCAGCTCTCACAGCATTCATTAGCCATTCGTACTTCAGAATGTGTTGATTGGGATCAGAACTCCCTTCGTAAACTGGCAAAGTTGGCATCCTGAAGCACCAAGGTGGTTCAACATACAATATAACATCGGTGAAAGGGGTATGACTCCGGGAGATTCCCCAGTCGTCATTAGAGAGACCCTGACTTTCACGTATCATTTGGCGGATCATTGTTGGTATATCCGGCATTCGGATACTTGGAGCATGTTGTGCCAAGGTGTGGTCGGGTTCCACAGCGCGAGTCTGGACCGGACGCGGTCGACGGTCCGTGCCTTGCCTCCTTGGTTCAACATCCTCAGGGAAATAAGGCTTAGGAGTCTGCTCTCATTGGTTACGTTGAGAATCAGCTTGGTTTCTAGCATCACCTCCCCGTCCGGTAGTGGCGGTAGTAGCAATGTTGCCGGTGACATCGTAAGGAGCAGCACCTCCTCGAGTTGAAGGCTCTATACAAGGACTAGCGGATGGTCCAACTCTAAGTTGCCCAAGATTTGAAGCGGGTTGGTGTCCCGTGGTTTGGGTGTAGCTTACACCTAGCTGTGGGCGTGTGGATCTGGTTTGGCCATCAGAGGAGGCTGAACTCTCTATGGAAGAATAGGAACCTTAGTCTCTTCTAGATCTTCTGCGCCTTTGGCGATTCAGCTGGTTGGACAACTCTGTGTTGGCATGCAGTTGTTCAGTTAGCTGTTGTCGACTCTGGGTCAACTCTTGAAGCAATGTCTGGAATTCTTGTCTGGTGATTGGACCTGATGGATCTGAAGGTCCTGCAGCATTTTGGTTGGATGGAGGTGATTGCACGGGATTCTGTCGATCCCGTGCTCCTTGATCAGCAGTTGTAGAAGTAGTACGTGTGCTCACCATAATGAATTGATGAAGTCCTTTCCTAGATCTGATGCAAATCTGAATAGAATGGAAGGGCTTCAAAGTTCTAGATCTGGATCTTCTTCTTAGATTTATGCAATCCAATATAGATAGGAGATCCAAAGAGCAGGAGAAAAATTGGTTTTCTCAGTGAAAGCACCAAAGTGTTTGTACCAAAATTGGGCACAACACTCTTCGGAAGTCTTTGAAGAGATAAAGTGAAGAAATTAAATGGAAAAAAGAGGAATTATCTAACAAAAACTCCAAATTCCAGAAATGAGAATAATTAAAATGTAAGGGGACATAAGAATTTAGAGTGGTTCGGCGTATTGCCTACGTCCACTATGAAGTAGTTTGCTTTATTGATCTTTCTTTGATGTTTACAATTGATTTCAGCAAATTACAGTGAATAACAATGATTTGCAGCAGTGAAATTCGTTGGTAGCAGCAGCCATGGAGTTCAGATCCGTGTTTGGCAGAGTCTGGGCATTGGAGATCTCAAAGAAGAAGAAGAACCCCTTTTCTGTTGGCTTTGGGGGTCTATTTATAGGTGTAGGAGGCTGGTATTTCACTCAGATTTTGGGAGACCCTCTCTGGCACGTGACCAGGCCCGTGCGCCTAAGCCCGTAAAGTTTTGGTCCGATCCGTGATCGATACGAACAGA
Source organism: Allium fistulosum (assembly GCA_030737815.1). Classification (NCBI taxonomy): domain Eukaryota; kingdom Viridiplantae; phylum Streptophyta; class Magnoliopsida; order Asparagales; family Amaryllidaceae; genus Allium; species Allium fistulosum. The sequence continues at coordinate 363,808,943 of CM060904.1, forward strand.
TTTCGTATCGATCAATATTTCATCCAATGGAGTCGAAACTTGGCGTGAACATTCTTTAGCATGCACGTAGTCTTCTGTGAAAATTTCATAGCATTTGGACTTGTAGATTAGGAGATATGATCGATACGAAATGAGGTCCTCGGTTGGCTGTTTCGTTCGACTCGCTTTTTTCGACTCACTTTTTTCGACTCACTTTCATTCGACTCGGTGACGTGGCGCTTGAATCTCACTCTGCCCTTGACGCTGTTTTGATCGAGTCGAACTGTGCATTGATTGAGCGAGTCGAAGTGGAGCGTTCTGAGGGATTCAAACAGTGGCCTCGCCAATGGAGTCAAACTCGATGGAGTCGAATAGTGGTTCGAGCCGAGCGAGTCGAAGAAGGTATCTGATGGTTGCGAAGCGAGTCGAAGTAGTCACTTATGATGGTTGCGAAGCGAGTCAAAGTTGTCACTTATGATGGTTGCGAAGCGAGTTGAAGTTGTTACTTCTGATGGTTGCGAAGCGAGTCGAAGTTGTCACTTCTGATGGTTGCGAAGCAAGTCGAAGGGAGCGAGTCGAAGTTGGCTTCCCTGATGGATTCGAACTGAGCGATTCGACCGGTGGTTGGTTTTTATCCAATTTTGTATCGTTCATAACTTGAGCATACGAACTCGGATTGACTTGAGATTTGGAACGTTGACTCTCATAGCTTAGCTTGTCATATCATACCAATTTTGGCTCGATCCGAACTCGGAAAAAATTCGTCGATATCCCTAGCGAGCCTGTGTATAACTGATCTCTATGACGGTTCGTCATTGGTTTACTAGTCAATTCCTTGGTGTTACAGCCTTGCCAAAAGGCGGGACAACAAAAATCTACAAACAAGTACAAAAAAAGCTCCTAGTTCTCTACTTTTTGAACCTAAGTTTTCGATCATGGTTGGTTATTTTCATGATTGGTCGTTTTTATGGTGAAATTTATATTGGAAATGAAATACGCAAATTATATTACAATACCAATGGGAACTTGTGAAGAAGAAAGAAGAAAAAATCGCAGAATCTGCAATGAAAAATGATGGTATAATAGAATAATGGCCACTAACAAACTATGGTGTCATAGAACTCGTTGAACTCTCAGAACTCACATTACCAATTATTATTTTTTTAGATTTTAAGAGCCCACCTAAGGTCTACTATTCACTACTTACGAGGTCATTGATCTACATTTGATCTTTAGGACAAATTAAATGGGGACGGGGGAGGATCCTACAAATTAATGGAATCAATATTGAGAAGGACATTACGATCATTATTGAAGAAAAATCCCTTATTGAATTATTAAGCATTACTGATCGTACAATTTCATCCATAAAGTCTTGTATTGGAATTTCAAGAGTTCATGCTCCTTATAACCTTAGCAATGTCCATGTTTCTATAGTCTATCTTGGAGACAAGATCGTTCATGAGGGGGAAAGATTGTTATGTTAGCGTTTTTGTTGTGCAAAACCTAACAAAGGATAAAATAATTGCGGAATCGTATTCAAGAATCTTATATCATCCAAGTCATACTAGGATAATATTGGATAAATAATAATAATATTTGAAGATAAAAAATGGTGAAGATAGTTTTAAAACACAAAAAAATCAAGAGAGCCAACACAGTACTCCGCCCAACAACCATTTATATTGAGTCTAAAAAATAATTATTTAAAATTAATCCACCAAATAAAAGTAAAAAAACAGAAATATAATCAATAACCTAATTGAAAAGGAGTCTTAATCCATATGACAATGACTTCTTAGTATTTGAAGAAGAACAAAGATGGAAAAGGAGAAAAACACCAAATATTTTTCCACTCTTTCTTCTAGGTTCTATTTATAACAATCAGTTACTTAATGTCAAAGTTGATATTATATGACAATAAACAAATTGATCAGTCAATTAGGGGGAGAAATAAACATAATCAAATATGTCTATTAATCAGGGACAACATAATTTTCTTTTTCTTTTGCATATTTATTTCCTTTTAAATACGAACCAAAATTTAACATGTTAGGTACCAAATATAGAAGTATTTTGTATTTTGTTCATTAAACATGGGCATTGGGCTGTAGTGAGGGCTATTAGAGGTGTTTGAAGCAATATATAAGGAAGTGTGTACTTAGAAATTATGAGGATCCAACTTGAATTTTCATTGACAATATTGATATATTAGAAGGATGTGAGAAGTAGAAGAAGAATTTGACGAGAATTAAATGGGTAAAAAGAATAAAATAGCAAAAGGAAAAGGAAAAGAAATAGCAAACAAAAGTAGAAGATGCAAATTTGATTGAATTCTGATTAAGTATTTTCTAAGTGCACACTTCCTTATATAGTGCTTTTAACACCTCTAATGGGCTCAATACAACACAATGCCCATGTTTAATAACCAAAATACGAAATACTCCTTTATTTGGTACCTAACATATGTAATTTGGAATGAGGTAGTCGCTGTAGCTATCGTATATATGTTAGTTTATATTTTACACATGTATTTATATTGTTATTGTACTTTAATTATTCGGTTGTGAGATATAGTATGCCTGGATTTGTATAAATAGTTTTGTTGCAACTAAATTACATGGTTAGGTCCTTCTTTTCGTAACATTTGGGACTGGTTGTCTGTGTATACAACATGACCCGGAGTGCTATGAAAAGTAAGTCCTTACATAATATTAGGCATATCATATTAGGGAAAAGGACGTGTCTAACATGTAATGTTTTAGGTTTAGTCTTTCAGACTGAGTTGATAGTTCATGATAGTTCAGACGTCTAACGTTAAGCTTAGCAAACTAGGAAGATAGACAGTAATAAAAGTGTGACATACCTAATGGTGAAAAATCCATTAAGGGCTTATGCATCAATAGTGCAAAGGATAGTCAACAGAGACGGAGCTAGGATTTCATATTAATCCGGACTAATAAAAATTTTGCTACGTCAAAATAAATATTAATACAATAAATTAATATAAAAATGAACATGCAAATCATTTTAACCAACAAGTATGAAAGTGCGGATAAATCAATTTAATAGTTATAAAACCGTGAATATGTATATTAAACTCGACCGTTAAACAATTTTAATTAATATCAAAGGAAAAGTGATTACTAACCAATTGGTTCAAAAGTTTAGTAAATTAGGGTTTTATCCCAAGAAATGGAATAACCTAAAGTCTTATTCGTTGAAAAATAACATATAAGTAGCATCATCACAATTTTAACAATAAAATCTAAATGTGAGATTTTTCACAAATACTTTGTTTTTTTCCACTTTTCTTTTGGATTGCTATGAAATGAATGGATACTCAATAGGTGGGATGACTAACTTGTTAAATAGTTTAATAGATTAAATTAACATTGAGTTTGTTACAAATCTTTTCTTTCAAAATCTGTATTATAAGTCCTTTCATATTAAAAGAATATGGACCTGGCTGTAGCCCAGATATGCATAGGCATACATCCGTCCCAAATAGTCATGCGGTGGAAATTGTTTGTCGGGGAAGACCTAACATGATTTTGGATGCTTTATTTTGCATGATTTTAGGTTATGTATTTATCACTGTGTCATTGCATTAACACATAACATTAAGTCTACCAAACTAGGAAGATTGACTTGTTTAGACATGTAAGATATTGTAATGGTCACATGATTCACACGCATTGAGCATGTGTTGAGATATTTTATTGTAAGGAACCAGAATTTTATCACTTTGATTTTTGAAATATTTTATTAGTTTTAAATATTCAATTTGGGGTTTTATAATAAAATCTGTGTTTCAAATTTGTTCCTGATTTTTAATGACGTATTATTAATTTATTTTATAGGATTTTTCCATAATTTTTAATTTGGAAAATAATTAAATTTTCGTTTGACGTATTTTGTGTCAAACGTCGGTACTTTTGAAACTTTATAGAATTAGATAACCAGTCTATTTTATTGTTGTTTTCTAACCGTGACGCATTTTTGTGCATGATCGTATTTTTATTTTTGTCGTTTGTAACATCTATGCGAACGTGTTATTGTATGGTAGGTACTGCAAAACTAACTTTTTTAAAGCAAAATTTACACATGCGCACACATATTTTCTTTCCTGTCCCCTGCCTATTTTTGTGCCATTTTAGTGGGAGGATAGTTTGAAACATTATGATTTGATTGGATTTTTATTTACCTATATAAAAATTCATGCACGCATGAAAGAAAGGAGGAAGTGGAATAAATTTTACATTTCTCATGTACACACTTTTCTCCATACTACACTTCACCGTGCTCTGTTACTTCTCCTCCATCCCTCTTTTATTTTTTCTTATCTCCTCATTGTCTTTCCTTGATTCTAGACTTGATTTGTGCGAAGTTGTCCACCTTGTTGCCTATACAAACACATATTCACTTAGATGAGCTACTTCCATTTTTTTGGTAAGCTTCAAAACAAAGAAATAAAACCTCACCCACAATTTCAAAAATCTATAGATTCCAATCCATGTAGAATTAGCCAAATCCTCAAACACAGAAGTTATAGTGGAAAGTGTTTAGTATTTTTAGAAATTGACAGATAGAGATTTCGTCGGAAATCGAGTGAGAAATTCCAATATTACAATAAGCGGATAAAATGTAAACAAAAATTGGGAAAATTATTTCTCATGATCCGAGAAGACATAGATCTCGCCGGTAGTGCTGTTGAGATCATATGGTGACGTAAAATTTTTGAAGAAGTTTCAGCGGCATTCCATGACAATGATTGACGATAGTCAGAATTAGGGTTGAGTTTCGTTAGAACTATGGTTGTTGATACGCAAAACGGAGGGTGTCGTGGTGATGGGCAATATGTGGATGGTCTCGAGTTGGTGGTCAGGTGAGTGGATCATGCATGTAAGTGCACGGGATGTGCATGTTTTGTTTACTGGAAAGAGGAAAGGGAGGAGGAAGAAGAAGACACTATTCCTTTTAGATGCGGGTTAGTATGTAGATGGGCTCGGCCCGTTTAAAAATTTGGGTGAGAAGCTTTATGTTTGAATTGTTTTAATTATTTAAAAGTGTTGAAAATATAAAATGGTATAATTGCCTCGTATTAAATATGTTTAACCCGTGTATTTTTGCGTTGGACTCGTATTAATGAATATAACGTTATAGTATAACTTGTTGGTAGCTTTGGCAAAGTATAAATTTATGACAGGGTAAAACAGACTGAATTTAAATTAAAACAGACTGAATTTAAATTATGTTATTTTAATTAATAACGTCGTTTATAATGTATATACTTTAATAATTAGTGATGTTTATTTGGCCTAATAAAATACTATTGAGTTAAACTGGATTGAATAGAGTAAATTAGACATCTGCTAGTGGAATAGAACACCATTCCGCTAATTAAATTGATTGGACATCTGTTTGGCAGAATAAATTACCGTTCTGCTATAATTAATTGGATAAGATATATTTGGACAATTATTTAGCACAAATAAACCTCGTTCTGATATTACATTAGTATGGACACTTAATTACATTCCAATCAATTACTATTGGATAAGTGTTGTATTAACAATTAATTGTTAATTATGAGTTTGATTTACATATGTGATGTTATGTAAATACGAATCATAACTTGAATAGTAATGGAATTAATGGTGGCTTGATTAAGTGTCATTGGAGTTGCTAAGCCTCTTTCTAATTTAAAAAGCTAATTATTTAATAAAGTTATTTTAAAGATAATTATTAACAAGACTTTAAAGATAATTATTATTTATTAACAATGTTTTAAAAGATAATTGATTGTTGTTTTTAATAAATAATAAAAGGCTAATTATTTTATGATTCTTTAAAGTATTTCACAAAGTTATTTAATAATATTTTCCCAAAGTTATCTAATTATTTATTTAAAATGTTTCAAATTATATTTTTATTATTAAATAAATTTATTATTTATTTTATATATCTATATTGTTTTAAAGTTAATTTAATATTATAACAATATTATTTCCAAAGTTAATTATAAATATATATTAATATTGTTTTAAAAGTTAATTTATTTATATATGAATGTCGTTTTAAAGATAATTTATTATTATATTAATAGTGTTGGAGTTAATTAATTTTTATATGATTAAAAATATTTAATGTTATTTTTTTATGATGTTTAAGTTTTTATTTTTTTATAATTATATATTAAATTTTTTATAAAAGGATTTATTTAAAGGTGTTTGTAAATTTGAAATAGGTTGGAATTTGAAAAGAAGTTGGGTTTGAACGATTTTGAAAAAGAAAGGTTTATAAATGGTTTAGTGATTTGAAAAGGGAAGATTTATAAATGGTTTGAGATTTATAAAAGAGTATTTTTCTAAATTAAACTTAGAAATATTTATAAAGAAGCTTTATAAATAGATTTGAAGGTATTTATGAAATAAAATATTTTGTAAAGAAATGGCGAAATTTGAGGTCTAATATGTTTTCTTCGGGGTAGAGACGTAACCATTGTGTAAACTGTGATCCATGGCTGATATTGAACGATACTTTCCATATCTATTTTTAAAAAATCTCAAGTATTTTTAAAAGGAACGGTTTGTGAATATACTTATTCTGATGAGATAAGTATATGAATATTTTGATAAATATTGAAAGAGAATCTAATTATAATGGAAATTCAATTAAATAAGGCTCAGTGATTCCCATGGAAAATGAAATCTTTGGCTTGAATGTTTGTTTATTTGATAGTTAAATACACGACTATCAAATTTTGACCTAAATATATAATTCTTCTTAATTGTGGTGTTACCGAATTATTCCTTACTTAACAACGAAGGATTTTAACTCTGGAAATATTTAGGAGAAACACGGAAATTATATGATACAGTCACCATCGGTGGTGCTATACTGTACGTATAAACTCGTTTTGTTCTTCTAGGATAAATGATAAGGAGATCCATCCACTTATGAGGTTAAGGAGTGATCCCCGCTCTTATGTATTGTCTTATTATTTCCTACAATACCGGTATTGAGCATTCCAAAAAATCGAAGATCGGTTTTTGGAGCGCTCGGAAAGTGGAAGAGTGTACTCGTAAGAGATGACTCAGAACCGTAACCACTCCAAAACCATAGACAGATCTATGGAAGAGTTTTGAGATATATATTGAGATGTGAGAATTCATGTGTGGTTCCGAGACCCATTGGGGTATGAAAATCTATGTACGATTTCAAGATCTATTTGAGATATGAGAATCCATGTATGATTCCAAGACCCGTTGGGGTATTGAAATCCATGTGGGATTCCATTATCTGTTTTGATAGCAGTTCGTGAGCTGGAACGGCGGACATAGCCTCATCAGCGGTAATCACTAAAACTAGAGATAGGAGGCATGGCCAGTAGGGTTAGTAAACCCATAGGGTGCAGTCGGCTCCACCTAGATGTTACCTATAGTTGTTATGCATGCATGGGGCGATGCACTCGGTCTTAGCGAGACCAGCTATGTGTTTTCTATGATACATCACTAGGGATGTATGCTGCTTCAGAAGGATATCTCTAATCCTTGTGCAGGAGGACCGTTTCTCAAAGTACCGAGAGCACCTCCGTGAAATCCTACACAATTAGCGAACGTGCCTTATCGATTTTTGATTATATATCTAGTATTGTTGTGATGGGTACTCACGAGCATCATAGCTACTTAATTATTATTATTTTCACCCTTAGACATTATTATAATATCGTTGGATTTCTGATATAAAAGGTTTTGGCTAACGTAAGGTTAAAACTTGTCCGTGTTTATATGCGGCACGGTCTTACGAAATACCTTTGTTTCAAAAGGTTTATTTAAACTTTAAGAATCCATCTGATTGTGTTTCTCATGTTGGTTTTACCAGACAGACCCGGACGTTGTTTTCCTATAATTCTCATGAAACAACCCGATATTTTGGACCATTCGCATCCGCACATGTCGAACTTGAATTGCTCAAAATACCGCATTGTAAATAAAAATTTGGCAAACTCATCATATACAGTAAATAAATAATCACAGATCACAGACACAGAGTAATATAATAATGCAGCGGAAACAAAGAAATAGTAGTTCATGAAGCTACTATATAAATACATCAGAATTAATTAAGATACAATAGGAATAACAAGATACAACAAGGGTAACAATATGATAATCAGGTACAACTTAGAGTATAGCTGGAATCAACTGGATAACAAATGAATAGATATCTGGTTCTTCAAAGCGAAACTCTAGCTCCAAAGGTGAGTCCCTAATGTTGTATCACTCAGTCTGACCCGAGCGTAAAGAAAAACACAAAACACTCGAGTAAGGACATTCATACTTATACAATGTAAACCAACTCAAGTGAACTGTAATAAAGGTACAAGTAACTCAAAGGATGCTTGGGATCGCCCATCCTCTAAGGATCCATTAAACTATTTACTATGTAGTAATATTGCGCTATTATAATAATGTCTAATATAAAATAAACATACTTTTAAAGAGCGTTAAGGGGTTACCCATATAGCCCTTAACACATAATAGTGCCAATAGTCTATACAGTACCTGCATACCTCGAAAGGCTATGAGAAGATACTCCATAGGTACGACACAAATAGAAACTCGTAGTAAAGCTCGATATGGTAGGTGACACGGCACACAAGGCAATGCCAGGGTAGATATACCAATTACGCACACGGACTGGTGGAAACGCATAGCAGCCACTACCACTCTACCTCGAACAACACTCCCAAATCAAGGGGTGCACCCAAACAATCACAAAGTAATAGAATGGTATCGAAGAAGTGCGTCCGATCAGAGGTGCTACCTCATTGGCCTGAGATCGCTCCTGTTTTAGCCACCTTATGCCAACTCACGGGAGTTGGGTCCATGCATATACCTTAGGATCGTCGCCACCATCCTACTTCATTCTGAAAACTCCACCGCGTACACAGTTGTTAAAGTGGTTTTCGGTATCGACATAGAGTATGTCCATATCCGATCTCGGTCTCTATAACAACCAATCGTTATTATAACCCATGGTTATAAATTTCAAAATAGTTTAGGTTTCAAACCAAAATACATCCTTTAAACCATTTCAAAATCATATCATTTATTTCAAAATAATACATACTTTCAAACCCAAAACATATCCATTTCAAGACCCATTCAACAATATATCATTTCCATTTCAAAACTAATTCAATAATATATCATTTCCATTTCAAAAATCAAAGCAATAATATATCATTTAAATTCCAAAACCAATCAATATATCATCTATTTTTCAAAAATCAAAGCAAAAATATATCATTTAAATTCTAGTACCAAATCAATATATCATTTATATTTCAACCCAATTTCCAAATCATTGAAAGTTTCTTTCAATTTATTAAACTTGAAATATTCTTTTAAATCATCTTAAGTCAAACCACCTTATAAAGTCATATCCTTAAATCTTTAATTTCAACAAGTTTCAAATTAATATATATTTAAAGACAATTCTTAATTAAATACAATTCCAATTAACTTCATTTCCAAACCATAGAACTTTCAAAGTCATAACAATTCTGAAACCAAACTTTTTGAAATCAAAATACTTGGAAATCATAACACTTGAAATATTGTTATTAGGACCTCATAATACTTAGAAAAATCATAATACTTCTAAATTAATATTCATTGCCAAAAGTTATAACATTTATAAGTTCATTCATCCAATTATACCAATTTCAAACATTGTATTAAATCATAAATTCCAAAGTGGTTTATATTCAAATCAAAATAATTCATTTACACCATTTAAATATGAAGTCATTATACTTACTAATCAAACATTCAATTACAAAAAATTTAGCCTTTTCTGAGCTCATTTATTCACTTAAATACTTCAAACAATTTAAATTTTCAGCTTTCGCAGCACTTAGAAATTGCTACGGTAAGTTACATTTGAAACAATTTAATTCAGCAAAGACAGCATTTAAAAACTGCTATAATAGTTTAGTTTTAGTTGAAAAATAGTTTAATTCAGCAAAGACGGCATTTACAAAACTGCTGTAATAGTTCAAGTTTAAATTTCAAGTTTAGTTCAATTCTGCAACTACAGCATTCACAAAACTGCTGTAATAGCCCTTAGTCAATTTTAGCATTTTAGCTCACTTCTGCGACTACAGCATTTACAAAGTGCTGCAGATTCATGTAGTTCAGAATTTAGTTGTTATTCAGAAACGATAGCATTTCTGAAGTGCAACTAAAAGAATTTCCAGATTTAAAAGAGAATTTCAGCAACAATTAAACTTCAATTTAAACCATTTTAACTTATAAAATTTCATATTTTTTACTTTAAAAATGGTCATTTAATCACCCTTTAATTTAAAATTTTATAAAGGAAAAATTCTACAATAATTATCAAACTTTTCAACAATTCACTTATTAAATTCAAGTGTACAAATTTCTTATTCTTTACATTTTTCTTCTTTACACTTAAATTTAATTTACCCTTTCATAAATTAAACTTAATTTCCATTTTTATTTTCTTAACTTAACTTTTATTTTAAAACCAAATTTCACATTTCCAAGTCAAGTTATATTTCAAATTCACAAATTTTTCCATTCATTTATTTAACATTTTTAATACATAGAAAAATCATTAACACTTTATTAAATCATTTTAAATCCAAATTTAAATCAAAATATTATATTTTAACATTTTAAAAATACTTCAAAATTTCCAGAAAACTTTTTAAAATAACCATGGGTCTGTATAATATTTTCTAGCCCAAGTCAAGTGATACGGATAATATATCATTTCAACCCGTAGTTTACAAAGAAAATCTAGATTTTATCATTTCAAACCCGCAATCCCAAGTAAATAAAAAATATATAAAAATCGCTCAGGTTTATCATTTCAGCCCATAACGATCTTTCCCTATTCTAAAGTCCGTTCGGGTATGTATCATTTCAAGCCATAGTGATTCTATTCTACAGGGAACTTGTAGTGTGATAAACAGAATAGAATAAACAGTAAAATAAAATATAGCATAATAGATGATGTGACAAGTTAATTACAGGGTTTAACATCATATAATTTACATCACAAGCATATATAACATGATATCATTATTTCTACACTTTCACTTGCTATCAATTCACAGTTATATAAGTATGAATGTCAGGTGTGATTACTCACCTTTCGAGGCTAGAGAGAGTTGACACTGAAATGAGTTATGAATCCAAGCACGAATTTCAAAGCAAAGGTAGATGGTGATAGATTCGATCGACAAGCTGATGGATACGGGATTGATAAGACAATTAGGATCAGTTTGATAGAAACAGCAAATATATATATGTATATATTTGCACACCCACGTCTAAAACCAAATTCACTTTATTTTATAGTATATAAATTATATTCGAAATATCAATATCTAAAAACATAATATACATAACTAATTTGAAATCCAAGAATATACATAAACTGTAATTAATATAAATTAAAGGAAATCAAGCAGTTAACCATATGTAGACTCAATATAAAAACTCTATATAACTGACATGAACCTTGCATATAACAACATATTAAAACTATAAAACAAAAGACAAAATAGGCAATACCTTTCATATAGTATATGCTATACACTATTTATGAACTAACATAGAATATGCTTTTAACTAAACTATATAACTTACATAAACTCAACTATTGTTTATATACTTGATATATATATATATAATAAATACTGTAACCATTTAATATATAAATTATATTAACTTACCTGATGTCTAAACTTGTCTAGTATAAAACTAATATATATAGTCTAAAGCCAGCCAATACTTGTATAAATATATAAACTAACATTTGTATATTTTATATGATATACTAACATATATATATATATATATTAGAAATAAGTATGCATACGTAAACATATAAAAGCTTAATAGAATAGGACAAAACTTAGACTCTGTAATATCAGTGCTTATGTATACAACATTATCTATTTTATATATTGTAACTGTTTCAGATGATAGCATACCCTTTTTAACTAAAATAAAATAAGATCTGTATAGACATATCTATATAACCATGAATACTGCTATTCAGTATATATTTATATACATCTTTTCTCAGCGAAGTTAAATGACCAGACAAACCGCTTATACAAATAGTATATATATATATAAAATAATGGTCAACAGAACATATAATTAAAACATTGACAAAACTTGCATGCGCATATATATATCTGACACCTACAAAATAACTTTATATATATATATGTGTATACTCACACATCAATACTCATGGTCGAAGAGAAATCAGTGAAGCCGAACACACAAGGGAGAGAAAGTACTAACAGCAGCTGGAAGGTGAGTAAGGATGACATGCATTTGGGTCGGGTTCTAGAAGATGAGGCAGAGGCTCAGTGAAGGGTTGTAGAGATGTGGCGCAGCTACTGCCATGGCTGTGGTAGAGACGACTGCTGCGTTTGATTGGCCGAAGTTGTGGAGGTGGAGGGGTTGGTCGGTTGTTCGGAGAGGGGATCTGGGTGCGTGAGGCCATGCGAATCAAAAGAAATGAAGAAGAGAAGAGGAAAAGAGAAGAAGGCAAATCTGGGTCTTAGGCAAAAGAAAAGTGAACTCATATTTAATATAATTCTTTTTTCTAAACGAAACAGAAAGAATTAGAAAAGACAGAAGATAATAAAGGAACCGGCAAGTCAAGAATTTGAATAGGAAATAGTGAAGGTCAGGTGCTGAATTCCGGGAACGATTAATAGCTTATGACCATTGGTTTACAACAGAAGGTTATGAAAGTACAGGGAACCCAAAAGCCCAAATATGGAACCGATACGGTTAACCGTTTCACAGGTTCTGCTGTGTACCGGACTTCAAAACACAGAATTGAATATACCATAGAGATCAGCACGACGAGGTGATCAAAACGGTATACAAATATTAGTGGTACGATCATTCGATCAAAAGTCGATAATCGGTACCGATATACGTTGCTATTCCGTACGGAAAAATCGAAACGGAGCTAGAAACTTTTGAATTTCACGAAACGAATTTCACAGTCTGATTCAGAGTGTTCTAAATAAATTTTCTCATGTTGACACATTTAGGTTTCAGAACACTTTTATTATCATCAATTTTTAACTGATATAAACGGGAATAAAATTACACTAGAAAATAAACTTCCAAATTATCTGATGAAAATTTACCAGTTGCTATGTTTAATTAGATGCATTCCAAATATAAATTTTTTATTTCAAAATTTTATTGTTTAAAATTTCACAAAATTTCAATTAAATATATAAATAAACAAATAAAATTATCTAAAATTTACGGGTCGTTACACTCTCCCCCACTCAGAACTTTTCGTCCCCGAAAAGGAAGGAGGTAGGAAAATAGAAACACCCAGAAAGAAAAATAGCTTTGAAAACAAAATAAACATCTAATTTTAAAACCATATAAAGTTCAAATTAAACTAATTAATATCCAACATTTTGGTTAAATCCCTTTGAGTTCACTTAAGTTAAATCAATCTATCTATTTCTAAATTCATTATCTTATTATCTAGTTATCCTCAATTAATAATTTCTAGATCATCAATTTGTATAATCATTTATTATACTCATATTTTATTCAACAAATTTAATTCTTATTAAGTTTATTACACTCAATATATCTCATCACCTATATTTAAACCATATAAATTTCAATTTAAATTAATTTATATTCAATAATTGATTTTAAATTCAAGGTATTTCCATAAGTTGATCTAATTTCAATTTATTAACTCTTCCAGAACAAAATTTATTCTATTTATCTCATTCAATTAACTTATTATTTTATTTATCTCTATTAACATCTTTATAATAAAATTTAAGTGTATAACATTTATTATAACACTCAAATTTTATCAATAAAACATTTTATATTGTATATTATCCACTTACATATTCAACTTCTGAATAATTTGGGTAAGTTATATTAGAATGAAATTGGTTTATACAAATAAAATTTTCCCAATTCAATTATTTCAAATTATATATATTTATTTAAAAAATTTGGGTTTCATTTAAAATTGAAATCATCTTCTAACCAAATTTTTAAAAATTAAATTTCCGATTAACTTCAAGCAATTTAGAGATAAATATATTATATAAATATATACCTATATATACATTATAAATCAAACCATACCCCAGAATTTCAAATCGAATTCAAATTCCAAAACAAAAGTGTAGCAAAGCTACCGAGTGGCCTCTCGTCTTCGAAACTCGAAAATGAATATCGATGATGCTGCAGTCATCACCGAAATTATTTTCTAGCGACAAAGAGAAGAGTACTGATTTAAAATCCTTTTAAAGTTCTTTGAAACGGTTTCAATTTGAAATTACTTTAAATGATATGCATTTTAAAACTTTAAAACCAAAGTTGGAAATCATCGGAATTTAAATTCTCAAATTGTTGACTTAAATTCATTTCAAATTCCACATCAATTTGTAAACCAAGCTTATAAATTCATTTAGAACAATAAATGATAACCAAAATTTATCATTTCATACAACCAATTAAATTAACTTATCAAATTCTAGAAAAATTTTACTTATAGATTTATAATATAATTATACAATTTAGTTCATTTACCAGATTTTGAAAATAATATTGTGTTAGTTTGCTCTGTTCAAGTGTTTTGGAATTCCTATCGATAGCGTTGATCGGACTAATCGATCGAAAATCCAAACCAACATCAACAACTCAAACAACACACTATATAAAACATTTAATATTAATACATATACACTCCCTCACCCAATAATTCAAGAATGGATTTCAAAGCAAAGATAGAGATCCAAATATAGGGGGATCCTAACCAAAAGAATTTAACAAGAAGATAGGCTCGATAGGGTGATAAATAGATTTCAAGAGAGAAAAGAATGGATATACTTATATAAATCGTGGGTGACACTAACCGGTCAACTGAGACTTCAAAGTAAGATCGAGGTAGAATTCTAGAGTAAATCGATATTCGATCGCTAGAGATATGATTCGGGTATAGCAAAAGATAGCAGCATCATAAACCGGGGATACAGAAATCTCCGGTGAATCAATGCTTATTATAAAGGAGCTTCACACTTTTACAAATCATTCAGTGGAGTAATGGGATGTTCCGAAATCAAAGAAAATTACGAATAGGGGAAGACAAGAGACAAGAATGGATTTTTGGAACCGAGGGAACATTCCATAATTCCAAGGAAACCGAATCGAAGAAGAAGGAATTCAAGTTCGAACGAAAGTGATTCTGTAATCAAATTTACTATATATGATGAGTTTTGCCTAAAACCAGAGCTCTGATAACACATATAACAACCCGATATTTTGGACCATTCGCATCCGCACATGTCGGACTTGAATTGCTCAAAATACCGCGTTGTAAATAATTTTTTTGCAAACTCATTATATACAGTAAATAAATAATCACAGATCACAGACACAGAGTAATATAATAATGCAGTGGAAACAAAGAAATAGTAGTTCATGAAGCTACTATATAAATACATCAGAATTAATTAAGATACAATAGGAATACCAAGATACAACAGGATTAACAGTATGATAATTAGGTACAACTCAGAGTACAACTGGAATCAACTGATAACAAATGAATAGATATCTGGTTCTTCAAAGCGAAACTCCAGCTCCAAAGGTGAGTCTCTAATGTTGTATCACTCAGTCTGACCCGAGCGTAAAGCAAAACACAAAACACTCGAATCAGGACATACATACTTATACAATGTAAACCAACTCAAGTGAACTGTAATAAAGGTACAAGTAACTCAAAGGATGCTTGGGATCGCCCATCCTCTAAGGATCCGTTAAACTATTTACTATGTAGTAATATTGCGCTATTATAAGAATGTCTAATATAAAATAAACATACTTTTAAATAGCGTTAAGGGGTTACCCATATAGCCCTTAACACATAATAGTGCCAATAGTCTATATAGCAGTTGGTCTCCCTCTTCGACTCATTCTCAATATCTATAAAAAGAATGATTAGCACACCTTTGAGAAACAACTGCATAAAAGACTCAAACTCTACTAAGCTACTATATTATATATAGTAATCATCCATCAAAATACAATTACGTCTCTCATACGTAGTTACGTCAGCGAGCGTTGGGTAAAATCGATTAACCAATGCTCTGATACCAAATGCGACGACCGCCCATGACCCCTGCACCGAACCTAGTGATAGTGCGCTGTAAAGTGTGCCAGGCGACCATGGACGATTGTCAGGATAAATTAAAACAGCAGAATCTATCGTATTACTCACAGCGCATGGACAAAATACAATAGAATATATATATAGTGAAGCTTCACAGAACAGAATCTCATCAATAAAACTTCATAATAGTTGGATACAAACATCTGAATAGTCAATACAACAAGCCTCACTACATACACTCAGAGAATATACAAAGCAGCGGAACATCCAGTACATATAGTAAGAAAACAATATGCAATACTCCAGCTCGTCTTTGTCATCAACATCGTGGAAAGCAAGAACAGCACCTGTCACCTGCTACCTAGTCTACCCGTCCCAAAATGGACGAACAGCCCAAGGCAATAAGAGTTAAAACATAAAGCGTTGTGTCAGACAACAGTCTTAGTGAGCGGTAAATTAACTAACAACATACCAAAAGAGCATAAAGGAAAAGGAACAGGAATACAACCCTCCCACTCCACCTCTTTCTACAGTGATAGCCCCCAGACACACACTAAGTAGAAGCAAACATAGCAAAGCACACAATTTAAAGTAAAGCAATTATCACTCGAGTCGAGGGCGATGTTTCCCAAGTACAAACCCCCAAGGCCTAAACGAAGATCAGATAAGCACCCAGAAAATACCGCTCTTGAGACCGAATGACGATACAACCAAACATCCATGACTCTGGCTATCACTGTTATCATTGCCTTGATACCATCGTTAATTTGAATGACCGGCACATTCTTTCAGCCGTCCGTCAAGGGCTAATGGAAACCCCGGTTCTAGACATAACTCTGCACGTCATCGTGACCCGTGCCTAGGACTATCGAATCTGCCCAGAGTACTTGACTATCAATCATTAGCCTTCAAGGACTATCGAATCTGCCCAACGTACTCTTGCTTTGAGCATGCTAGAACCTTCAAAAACGATGAGATCTCAGCCTTCTAGTCATCCTCCTCGACGACTATTTCCATACTAGCTCAAGCGCCTCTCGAGCAACCCATTATCCTCTAACTCGAACCATTTCACCGAGTTATCAACATGCTTGGAGTGATCCCGTCTGGATTAGACCAAGATTATCTCATATCATACTTCGCCTCATCATCATCATAGCAAAGTCTCATCTCAACATCATCATCAAATCTATCCATATGAGCTTCACCATCCGTTACATATGCCACGAGCAGCTTTTCCAATTCAAGAGCCTTTCCCTTAGCTTTTGAATCATCTTCGACCATCTTGTCTAAATCAAATCATCAATCATCTAATTCATAGCAATCAATCAAGTCAAACATTAATCCAAGTAATCAAGCATTCAAATATGATCTAATGAACAATATTAACAATAATGGCAATTTCGTAAATAAAGAGTTAAAAGTCTAACAAGCATGAAAACATGAGAAATATCTCTACAACTTGATGAATGAACTTGCATAGGTTAATCATGTAGTAAAATGGTTGTCAAATCATCATGAACAATGGATCTATATGGATCTACACTTAGGTTTACAAAAATGCATGGAAATCACTACTTTAACACAAAATCAAGCCAACGATCCGATATACTCCTTTGGATCCGTGTGAGAGATAATCACCACTCACCAAATCACCTAAACAACCCAAAAGCAACACACTTCAGATCGGGACAGCGAAGGATCTAACTCGATCTATCACGAATCCGCTTCAAACGTTGAAATCTCTCTTCGAAGAATGTAGATCTTCAATCTAAGCTCTTCGATCTTCGATTTGATCTTCGATTTGGATGAAAGGAATCACAAGATTAGATTGGAGAAAAGAAGTGAAGAAGTGTAGAAGTCGAGCTCTCAAAATGGCAGCACTTCGTTGCTTAAAAATCCGGATCCCAAAAAGTGAGGAAATGGACGAGTATTTATAGGCAGAAAACCCTTAAGTCGTCCGCCTCCATAAGTCGTCCACGACTTAACAAAGACCCTCCGACCTACGACCTACCAGGACTCACGACCTAACACTCTGCGCGACATAACAGAGTCTCCGACCTAACAGGGTCTCCGACCTAACAGGGTCTCCGACCTAACAACTCAACAGGGTTACGCCTTAACGATTTAGCAACTCTACGACTTAACAGCTATGCCGACCTACGACTTAACTGAGACGCGACCTAGCAACAGTTCCGATCTAACAGACACACGACCTACTAACTTAGCCCAGCTACGACTTATCTCCTTAGTCGTCTACCGACCTAACTATGCACTAGGTCGCTAAACTGCCTATCTCCTAACTCCTTAAGTCGCTCAAAACCTTAGGTCGCTAACATCCTATAGGTTGTTCCAACCGACCTAACCTACCTCACGACCTAAGCCAGCACTCGACCTATCTTCTATATGACCTAACTTCTTAACTCGCATCTTCCTTAGGTCGTTAACTCGCCCAGCCGACCTAACACTTAACTCGTCCTTTTTCTTGGGTCACCCCAATTCTTAAGTCGCTTACTAATCTTAGGTTGCCAAATTCTATAGGTCGTCCTACTGCTAACCCAGCTTCCTTAGGTCGTCGCCGACCTACCCCTTAGGTCGTCCACTACCTTAGGTCGCTCCAACACCCTACGACCTAAGCTACCACGATTTAACTTTTAAACGACTTTAAGCTCTAGACGATCTAACTCGAGACGACTTATCAATACTAATAATCTAATAACGACTGTTTTACGATGTTTCGATCTGTAAAATACGGGTCGTTACAATAAACATACTTTTAAATAGCGTTAAGGGGTTACCCATATAGCCCTTAACACATAATAGTGCCAATAGTCTATACAGTACCTGCATACCTCGAAAGGCTATGAGAAGATACTCCATAGGTACGACACAAATAGAAACTCGTAGTAAAGCTCTATATGGTAGGTGACACGGCACACAAGGCAATGCCAGGGTAGATATACCAATTATGCACACAGACTAGTGGAAACACATAGCATCCACTACTGCTCCACCTCGAACAACACTCCCAAATCAAGGGGTGCACCCAAACAATCACAAAGTAATAGAATGGTATCGAAGAAGTGCGTCCGATTAGAGGTGCTACCTCATTGGCCCGAGACCGCTCTTGTTTTAGCCACCTTATGCCAACTCATGGGAGTTGGGTCCACGCATATACCTTAGGATCGTCACCACCATCCTACTTCATTCCGGAAACTCCACCGCGTACACAGTTGTTAAAGTGGTTTTCGGTATCGACAGAGAGTATGTCCATATCCGATCCCGGTCTCTTTAACAACCAATCGTTATTATAACCCGTGGTTATAAATTTCAAAATAGTTTAGGTTTCAAATGAAAATACATCCTTTAAACCATTTCAAAATCATATCATTTATTTCAAAATAATACATACTTTCAAACCCAAAACATATCCATTTCAAGACCCATTTAACAATATATCATTTCCATTTCAAAACCAATTCAATAATATATCATTTCCATTTCAAAAATCAAAGCAATAATATATCATTTAAATTCCAAAACCAATCAATATATCATCTATTTTTCAAAAATCAAAGCAATAATATATCATTTAAATTCCAGTACAAAATCAATATATCATTTATATTTCAACCCAATTTCCAAATCACTAAAAGTTTCTTTCAATTTATTAAACTTGAAATATTCTTTTAAATCATCTTAAGTCAAACCACCTTATAAAGTCATATCCTTAAATCTTTAATTTCAACAAGTTTCAAATTAATATATATTTAAAGACAATTCTTAATTAAATACAATTCCAATTAACTTCATTTCCAAACCATAGAACTTTCAAAGTCATAACAATTCTGAAACCAAACTTTTTGAAATCAAAATACTTGGAAATCATAACACTTGAAATATTGTCATTAGGACCTCATAATACTTAAAAAATCATAATACTTCTAAATTAATATTCATTACCAAAGTTATAACATTTATAAGTTCATTCATCCAATTATACCAATTTCAAACATTGTATTAACTCATAAATTCCAAAGTGGTTTATATTCAAATCAAAATAATTCATTTACACCATTTAAATATGAAGTCATTATACTTACAAATCAAACATTCAATTCCCAAAAATTTAGCTTTTCTGAGCTCATTTATTCACTTAAATACTTCAAACAATTTAAATTTTCAGCTTTCGCAGCACTTAGAAAATACTACGGTAAGTTACATTTTGAAACAATTCAATTCAGCAAAGACATCATTTAAAAACTGCTGTAATAGTTCAGTTTTAGTTGAAAAATAGTTTAATTCAGCAAAGACGGCATTTACAAAACTGCTGTAATAGTTCAGGTTTAAATTTCAAGTTTAGTTCAATTCTACAACTACAACATTCACTAAACTATTGTAATAGCCCTTAGTCAATTTTAGCATTTTAGCTCACTTCTGCGACTACAGCATTTACAAAGTGCTGCAGATTCATTTAGTTCAGATTTTAGTTGTTATTCAGAAACGATAGCATTTCTGAAGTGCTACTAAAAGAATTTCCAAATTTAAAAGAGAATTTCAGCAACAATTAAACTTCAATTTAAACCATTTTAACTTATAAAATTTCATATTTTTTACTTTAAAAATGGTCATCTAATCACCCTTTAATTTAAAATTTTATAAAGGAAAAATTCTACAATAATTATCAAACTTTTCAACAATTCACTTATTAAATTCAAGTGTACAAATTTCTTATTCTTTACATTTGTCTTCTTTACACTTAAATTTAATTTACCCTTTCATAAATTAAACTTAATTTCCATTTTTATTTTCTTAACTTAACTTTTATTTTAAAACCAAATTTCACATTTCCAAGTCGAGTTATATTTCAAATTCACAAATTTTGCATTCATTTATTTAACATTTTTAATACATAGAAAAATCATTAACACTTTGTTAAATCATTTTAAATCCAAATTTAAATCAAAATATTATATTTTTACATTTTAAAAATACTTAAAAATTTCCATAAAACTTTTTAAAATAACCACGGGTCTGTATAATATTTTCTAGCCTAAGTCAAGTGATACGGATAATATATCATTTTAACCCGTAGTTTACAAAGAAAATCCGGGTTTTATCATATCAAACCCGCAATCCCAAGTAAATAAAAAATATATAAAAATCGCTCAGGCTTATCATTTCAACCCATAACGATCTTTCCCTATTCTAAAGTCCGTTCGGGTATGTATCATTTCAACCCATAGTGATTCTATTCTACAGGGAACTTGCAGTGTGATAAACAGAATAGAATAAACAGTAAAATAAAATATAGCATAACAGATGATGTGACCAGTTAATTACAGGGTTTAACATCATATAATTTACATCACAGGCATATATAACATGATATCATTATTTCTACACTTTCACTTGCTATCAATTCACAGTTATATAAGTATGAATGTCAGGTGTGATTACTCACCTATCGAGACTAGAGAGAGTTGACACTGAAATGAGGTATGAATCCAAGCACGAATTTCAAAGCAAAGGTAGATGGACATAGATTCGATCGACAAGCTGATGGATACGTGATTGATAAGACAATTAGGATCAGTTTGATAGAAACAGCAAATATATATATATATGTATGTATGTATGTATGTATGTATGTATGTATATGTATATATTTGCACACCCACGTCTAACAAATTCACTTTATTTTATAGTATATAAATTATATCTGAAATATCAATATCTAAAAACATAATATACATAACTAAATCAAAATTCAAGAATATACATAAACTGTAATTAATAAAAATTAAAGGAAATCAAACAGTTAACCATATGTAGACTCAATATAAAAACTCTATATAAATAACATGAACCTTGCATATAACAACATATTAAAACTGTAAAACAAAAGATAAAATAGGCAATACCTTTCATATAGTATATGCTATATACTATTTATAAACTAACATAGAATATGCTTTTAACTAAACTATATAACTTACATAAACTCAACTGTTGTTTATATACTTGAAATATATATATAATAAATACTGTAACCATTTAATATATAAATTATATTAACTAACCCGATGTCTAAACTTGTCTAGTATAAAACTAATATATATAGTCTAAAGCCAGTCAATACTAGTATAAATATATAAACTAACATTTGTTTATTTTATATGATATACTAACATACATATATATATATATATTAGAAATAAGTATGCATACGTAAACATATAAAAGCTTAATAGAATAGGACAAAACATAGACTCTGTAATATCAGTGCTTATGTATACAACATTATCTATTTTATATATTGTAACTATTTCAGATGATAGCATACCCTTTTTAACTAAAATAAAATAAGATCTGTATAGACATATCTATATAACCATGAATACTGCTATTCAGTATATATTTATATACATCTTTTCTCAGCAAAGTTAAATGACCAGACAAACCGCTTATACAAATAGTATATATATATATATAAAATAATGGTCAACAAAACATATAATTAAAACATTGACAAAACTTGCATGCGCATATATATATTTGACACCTACAAAATAACTTTATATATATATACACTCACACATCAATACTCATGGTCGAAGCGAGATCAGTGAAGTTGAACACACAAGGGGAGAAAGTAATAACAGCGCCTGGAAGGTAGAGTAAGGCCGACGTGCGTCTGGGTCGGGTTCTGGAAGATGAGGCAGAAGCTCGGTGGAGGGTTGTAGAGACGTGGCACGGCTACTGCCACGGCTGTGGTAGAGACGACTGCTGCGTTTGATTGGCCGAAGTTGTGGAGGTGGAGGGGTTGGTCGGTTGTTTGGATAGGGGATCTGGGTGCATGAGGCCATGCGAATCAAAAGAAATGAAGAAGGGAAGAGGAAAAGAGAAGAAGGCAAATCTTGGTCTTAGGCAAAAGAAAAGTGAACTCATATTTTTAATATAAATCTTTTTTCTAAATGAAACAGAAAGAATTAGAAAAGACAGAAGCAAATAAAGGAACCGGCAAGTCAAGAATTTGAATAGGAAATAGTGAAGGTCAGGTGCTGAATTCCGGTAATGATTAATAGCTTATGACCATTGGTTTACAATAGAAGGTTATGAAAGTACAGGGAAACCAAAAGCCCAAATATGGAACCGATACGGTTAACCGTTTCACAGGTTCCGCTGTATATCGGACTTTAAAACACAGAATAGAATATATCGTAGAGATCAGCACGACGAGGTGATCAAAACGGTATACAGATATTAGTGGTACGGTCATCTAATCAAAAGTCGATAATCGGTACCGATATACGTTGCTATTCCGTACGGAAAAATCCAAACGGAGCTAGAAACGTCTGAATTTCGCGAAACGAATTTCGCAGTCTGATTCAGAGCGTTCTAAATAAATATTTTCATGCTAACACATTTAGGTTTCGGAACACTTTTATTATCCTCAATTTTTAACTGATATAAACTGGAATAAAATTACACTAGAAAATAAACTTCCAAATTATCTGATGAAAATTTACCAGTTGCTATGTTTAACTAGACGCATTCCAAATATCAAGTTTTATTTCAAAATTTTATTGTTTAAAATTTCACAAAATTTCAATTAAATATATAAATAAACAAATAAAATTATCTAAAATTTACGGGTCGTTACACTCTCCCCCACTCAGAACTTTCGTCCCCGAATAGGAAGGAGGTAGGAGAATAGAAACACCCAGAAAGAAAAATAGCTTTGAAAACAAAATAAACAACTAATTTTAAAACCATATAAAGTTCAAATTAAACTAATTAATATCCAACATTTTGGTTAAATCCCTTTGAGTTCACATAAGTTAAATCAATCTATCTATTTCTAAATTCATTATCTTATTATCTAGTCATCCTCAATTAACAATTTCTAGATCATCAATTTGTATAATCATTTATTATACTCATATTTTATTCAACAAATTTAATTCTTATTAAGTTTATACCACTCGATATATCTCACCACCTATATTTAAACCATATAAATTAATTTAAACCATATAAATTTCAATTTAAATTAATTTATATTCAATAATTGATTTTAAATTCAAGGTATTTTCATAAGTTGATCTAATTTCAATTTATTAACTCTTTCAGAACAAAATTTATTCTATTTATCTCATTCAATTAACTTATTATTTTATTTATCTCTATTAACATCTTATAATAAAATTTAAGTGTATAACATTTATTATAACACTCAAATTTTATCAATAAAACATTTTATATTGTATATTATCCACTTACATATTCAACTTCTGAATAATTTTGGTAAGTTATATTAGAATGAAATTGGGTATTATACAAATAAAATTTTCCCAATTCAATTATTTCAAATTAGATATATTTATTTAAAAATTTTGGGTTTCATTTAAAATTGTAATCATCTTCTAACCAAATTTTTAAGAATTAAATTTCCAATTAACTTCAAGCAATTTAGAGATAAATATATTATATAAATATATACCTATATATACATTATAAATCAAACCATACCCCAGAATTTCAAATCAAATTCAAATTCCAAAACAAAAGTGTAGCAAAGCTACTGAGTGGCCTCTCGTCTTCGAAACTCGAAAATGAATATCGATGATGCTGCAGTCATCACCGAAATTATTTTCTAGCGACAAAGAGAAGAGTAATGATTTAAAAACCTTCTAAAGTTCTTAGAAACGATTTCAATTTGAAATTACTTTAAATAATATGCATTTTAAAACTTTAAAACCAAAGTTGAAATCATCGGAAATTTAAATTCTCAAATTCTTGACTTAAATTCATATCAAATTCCACATCAATTTATAAACCAAGCTTATAAATTCATTTAGAACAATAAATGATAACCAAAATTTATCATTTCATACAACCAATTTAATTAACTTATCAAATTCCAGAAAAATTTTACTTATAGATTTATAATATAATTATACAATTTACTTCATTTACCAGATTTTGAAAATAATATTGTGTCAGTTTGCTCTGTTCAAGCATTTTGGAATTCCTATCGATAGCGTTGATCGAACGAATCGATCGAAAATCCAAACCAACATCAACAACTCAAACAACACACTATATAAAACATTTAATATTAATACAAATACACTCCCTCACCCAATATTTCAAGAATGGATTTCAAAGCAAAGATAGTGATCCAAATATAAGGAGATCCTAACCAAAAGAATTTAACTCGAAGATAGGCTCGATAGGGTGATAAATAGATTTCAAGAGAGAAAAGAATGGATAGACTTATATAAATCACGGGTGACACTAACTGGTCAACCGAGACTTCAAAGTAAGATCGAGGTAGAATTCTGGAGTAAATCGATATTCGATCGCCAGAGATATGATTCGGTTATAGCAAAAGATAGAAACATCATAAACCGGGGATACAGAAATCTCCGGTGAATCAATGCTTATTGTAAAGGAGCTTCACACTTTTACAAATCATTCAGTGGAGCTATGGATGTTCCGGAATCAAAGAAAATTATGAATAGGGGAAGACAAGAGACAAGAATGGAATTTTGTGAACCGAAGGAACATTCCAAAATTCCAAGGAAGCCGAATCGAAGAAGAAGGAATTCAAGTTTGAACGAAAGTGATTCTGTAATCAAATTTACTATATATGTTGAGTTCTGCGTAAAACCAGAGTTCTGATACCACATGTAACAACCCGATATTTTGGACCATTCGCATCCGCACATGTCAGACTTGAATTGCTCAAAATACCGCATTGTAAATAAAAATTTGGCAAACTCATCATATACAGTAAATAAATAATCACAGACACAGAGTAATATAATAATGCAACGGAAACAAAGAAATAGTAGTTCATGAAGCTGCTATATAAATACATCAGAATTAATTAAGATACAATAGGAATACCAAGATACAACAGGAGTAACAGTATGATAATCAGGTACAACTCAGAGTACAACTGGATAACAAATGAATAGATATCTGGTTCTTCAAAGCGAAACTCCAGCTCCAAAGGTGAGTCTCTAATGTTGTATCACTCAGTCTGACCCGAGCGTAAAGCAAAACACAAAACACTCGAGTCAGGATATACATACTTATACAATGTAAACCAACTCAAGTGAACTGTAATAAAGGTACAAGTAACTCAAAGGAGGCTTGGGATCGCCCATCCTCTAAGGATCCGTTAAACTATTTACTATGTAGTAATATTGCGCTATTATAATAATGTCTAATATAAAATAAACATGCTTTTAAATAGCGTTAAGGGGTTACCCATATAGCCCTTAACACATAAAGTGCCAATAGTCTATACAGTACCTGCATACCTCGAAAGGCTATGAGAAGATACTCCATAGGTATGACACAAATAGAAACTCGTAGTAAAGCTCGATATGGTAGCTGACACGGCACACAAGGCAATGCCAGGGTAGATATACCAATTATGCACATGGACTGGTGGAAAGGAATAGCAGCCACTACCGCTCCACCTCGAACAACACTCCCAAATCAAGGGGTGCACCCAAACAATCACAAAGTAATAGAATGGTATCGAAGAAGTGCGTCCGATCAGAGGTGCTACCTCATTGGCCCGAGATCGCTCTTGTTTTAGCCACCTTATGCCAACTCACGGGAGTTAGGTCCACGCATATACCTTAGGATCGTCGCCACCATCCTACTTCATTTTGGAAACTCCACCGCATACACAGTTGTTAAAGTGGTTTTCAGTATCGACAGAGAGTATGTCCATATCCGATCCCGGTCTCTTTAACAACCAATCGTTATTATAACCCGTGGTTATAAATTTCAAAATAGTTTAGGTTTCAAATCAAAATACATCCTTTAAACCATTTCAAAATCATATCATTTATTTCAAAATAATACATACTTTCAAACCCAAAACATATCCATTTCAAGACCCATTCAACAATATATCATTTCCATTTCAAAACCAATTCAATAATATATCATTTCTATTTCAAAAATCAAAGCAATAATATATCATTTAAATTCCAAAACCAATCAATATATCATCTATTTTTCAAAAATCAAAGCAATAATATATCATTTAAATTCCAGTACCAAATCAATATATCATTTATATTTCAACCCAATTTCCAAATCACTGAAATGTTTCTTTCAATTTTTTAAACTTGAAATATTCTTTTAAATCATCTTAAGTCAAACCACCTTATAAAGTCATATCCTTAAATCTTTAATTTCAATAAGTTTTAAATTAATATATTTTTAAAGACAGTTCTTAATTAAATACAATTCTAATTAACTTCATTTCCAAACCATAGAACTTTCAAAGTCATAACAATTCTGAAACCAAACTTTTTGAAATCAAAATACTTGGAAATCATAACACTTGAAATATTGTCATTAGGACCTCATAATACTTAGAAAAATCATAATACTTCTAAATTAATATTCATTACCAAAGTTATAACATTTATATGTTCATTCATCCAATTATACCAATTTCAAACATTGTATTAACTCATAAATTCCAAAGTGGTTTATAGTCAAATCAAAATAATTTATTTACACCATTTAAATATAAAGTCATTATACTTACAAATCAAATATTGTAATGAGCCGTATTTTTAATGCTTTAAAAAATACTTAATTAAATAAATAAATAAATTTAAATTAAAAAAATCCGATAGAAATAAAATTTTACGATTTATTAAATGGAAATCTCTTTGTATATAAGTACAAATCCAAAACTAAATTCGTAGACGACCAATTTCGATAAGACCGATAATGTAATACATATTAAAAACGTAATGTAAAATATGAAATAGTTAACCAATAACAAAAACCAAATAATAATTTTAACGTTAGAAATGTGCGTTTTGCGTTAAATGAAATTTTCGTTAAAATAAAAATAAACAATAAAATTTCGCAACAAAAATTCGATATTTAAAATGCATCTATTTAAACTTAGGAAATTGTAAAGTTTCGTCAGAAAATATGAAAATAAATTTCAGTCACGTCATTTCGGTTTAAATCAGTTAGTAATTGATGAAAATAAAACGTTTTCGAAACTTGAATATTTTTACATAGAAAAATTCTAAATCGTCTTCTGAGCAAGGCGCCATTTTTCGTTTTTCAAAATTCGGACTTCTTTAACACCGTCGATCTTATTTTTCTGCGTTTGCTGCATTTTCCGTAGTAGAAAATTCGAATTTTTATAATTCAATCAAACCACTGATATCTTTATACCGTTTTGATCGTCTCGTCTTGCTGATCGCTGCGGTATATTCGTTTGTTTATTTCGGCATTCAGTACGCAACGGAGACCGTGAAACGCTTGTCCTATGTTTCCTCATGACCATTTATTTTCACCGGTTGAAAACAGGTGAACAATAGCTGTTTATAATTCCTAGAAATTAATCGCATTCCCACTGTATTCAATTTATTGAGGCTCGTCCTTTCTCTTGTCTGCACAGCTTCTGATGTGGCCTTTGAGAAATTATAACAAAAGTTACATCTATTACTTATATCATTCTACGTTCAGCCTATTTTCCTCCTTGCCCAAAAAAAAATCAAAAGAAAAACACAAATATTATATAACCTACCTGGGTTGGAACCACCAAAGTCATCTCCTCACCTACCTCTTCTCTTCTACTTTTTTTTCCTTTTCGGCCATGACAACCGAACCTTGCTTCGCCCATCATCCCTGGCCAAGCTTCAACCGCCTTCACCGCTTTGCTAGCTTCCTCCAGCCGTGCTCCTCATCCAACGAAGCAGCCACCCTCAAGCAACTTTCGCCCATAACTTGTCCTCCGCCTCTTGCGCCTTCTTTCCTCAACCCCTCTGCCGCAACCGCACTAGCCACCCATGGCCAAGCAACGCCCTCCATAGCAGCGGCAAGCGCCGACCTCACTGCAACAGTCCCCATCACCGATTGCAGCTCGACCCACCTCCATTTCTTCCATCTACCGGTCTGACTTCGGCCACTAGCATCACTCGAGAACTCAACCTCCACCGTGTACCACTTGCCTGCCTCTTTGCTTCGTTTGGGGCTGTGTGCATATCCTTTTGCACATGAGAATTTTATTCCAGCTTTTATATATAACAGGTATTGTATTTTGTTGTATATAAATATATATAGGTTTATTTAAAAGTATATGCGTGAGTCTTGGTTTTGAGTATATGCAGATGCCAAATGTTTTATTTTAGTAGTAGTTGTTTTGTTTGTTGAGGAAACCTGTATATATTTAGTTTACATATATATTCTAGTATATATTTATATATATAAAGTATGTTCGGTTTCTCTGTTAGTTTACGTATATAGATATGTTTGTATATATATTGTTATATATTGTTTTAAAATATGGATGGATGTTTTGATTTTGAAATTATGCAGGTTTAAAATTGTAAGTTTATATAAGTATGTTAAGTTTTAAAGTTAGTAATGTAATACAAAGTTGATGTTGTATTTCCCCAATAAAGTATTTAAACTTGCACATAATTGTAAGTATATTTCATATACCGGCTATACTAAATTTCAGTATATATTAATTTAATATGTTAGTTACGTAATTTTATATATGGGATTTTATAACTTTGGATTTGGTATACATACATGTTATATATATAAAAAAGTTGTGCGTTAGTTAAAATGTTACTGTATATTATGGTGTAAAGGTTACAACATATTTATGTTTTGTACAAACCTAAGTTATATAAATATGTTGAGTATCCAGGTTTATACATATACACCATTGTTGCATATTAAATTGTTTATAGCTGTATTTCCTATATTTGGTTATAACTATAGACTGCACTGATTAACATATATATTTATAGGTTTAC
Organism: Allium fistulosum; assembly: GCA_030737815.1. NCBI lineage: Eukaryota > Viridiplantae > Streptophyta > Magnoliopsida > Asparagales > Amaryllidaceae > Allium > Allium fistulosum. Next base: position 363,838,996 of record CM060904.1, read on the forward strand.
ACTTCTATCAATCCTTTCCTATTCTTAAGTTTGAGTTATGTTTTTATTTGTTTTTTGAAATTAGGATATGATTTCTATAGTGTAAATAATTATATATAGTTATATATATTCATGTTCACTTATACCAATTACCTTCGTCAATCCAGTTCATCGTGCCTTACTCTTGTCTCGCCAATGTCCAATTTGGTCGCTGCACCTTTTAATTTGCTCGTGTCCATATCAATATGCATATCCATGTCATCTTCTTATTTCTCTAGCCTCGAAAGGTGAGCAATCACTCACGATTAATGTTCTTTTATTTATTAAATTTGATTTCAATTGAAACGACAAATTGAAATTTGCTGCTGTTAGTTAATTACACTGTTATATATGCTATTACCTGTATCAGTTCACCTATGACATCTGGCACCATTATCTGTTACTTATGCGATGATTATACAAGTTTGGTTGATAAATGATTGTTGTATATTGATGAAATTGGACGAAAATTGTCAATGTTAAAGTGATAAATAGTATGCAATTGAATTTGATATAAGATAGTTAGCAATTTAAAATGGATTTATATGTTGAATTTGATTAGTTAAATATGACCCCTTAAATGTTTAAATGAATTGACACGTAGAAATATGGTAAATCACACTTTGAACTATTTAAATGTATGTTGTGTAAATTGTTGTAGTTTGAAATTGAATAATGAATGACAAGTGAAGAACCGTATAAATAATATTGTAATAATCTTTAATCTACATGAAATGATAGTGTAGATTCTAGAAATAATTATATTAATTTGCACAAACAACAATGTAAATTAATACGATTATTTCGGGATTATTTGAATTAATTATTGGATTGTTATTGATGTTTGTTATTGCTTGTTTATTTACTTTGACACCATCCCAGTTATCACACTGCAAGTTCCCTTTGCTATGCTTTGATTTTGAATTGAATTGGAATCGGGTTGAAATGATAAATACCCAAAATTTTATTTTGACTTAGGGTAGAGAATTAAATAAAACCCGATTGGTCAATAATTTGATTTAAAAATAAAATTAAGATTTTATTTGAATAAATGATAAGGTTTTGAAATGAAGTTGAAATTTGAAATTCCAATGAAAGGAAAATGTCAATATTTAATAAACTGAATCAAAATATTAACATAGTAGATGATGAATGAACGTTGTTTTAAAATTAATTATTCAATAATTAAATTTGGAATTATTAATAATTAAGTTTTGAAATTAGTTAATAATTAAGTTTTGAAATTATTTAATAATTAAATAAGATTGAATTATTTAATAAGTAAATAAAATTGAATTCTTTATTAAGTAAAATTGAACTTCTTGAATAAGTGAAATTAATTTTCTTTATTAATTGAGTTTTGAAATTGTAACTAAGTAAATTTATAAGTGAAATTGAATTTCTCTAATAAGAAATAAAATGTGTTTTATTGAAATTAATGTAAGACTTGAAATGTAAAGAATTTGATTTGATGAATTTAATTTAATGCAATTTATAAGTTTTGATATAATGGAGTTGAACTTAAGTAATTAATTTAATGAATTGGGAGTTAAATAGAAATTGTTTTTAAATGACAAATTTACTTAACAAATATTAAATGAAATCGATCAATGAATTTAAATTGATTTGAATATTAAATTAAATTAATTTAAATGATTTCGAAATGAAACTTATATACGAACTTGAATCAAAATTTGAATTGTTTTAAATAAAAATTGAATTTGAATTATAAGATTTCGAAATGGAAATTTGGAAGTTTTGAAACTTAAATTATGGAAATTGGTTTAAAAAGACAAATGAAATGTTGATTTATAAATTCTAATTGAAATTGAAATTGATCTGGTTTTTGAAATTTATTAAACGACCAATCGGTGTAATAATTACGAAAGTTATTAAAGAGACTGGAATCGGTTAGGGACATACTCACTGTCTAAACCGAAAATCACTTTAATAACTATACGTGGAGTGTGATCCAGAATGAAGTGGTTGGAATGATGTACGTGATGACTGAAGAAAGAGAACGATAATGGATAGCCTTGACACTTGTGTCAAATTGGAAATGACTAAAACAAGAGTCGTGCCGGGCCAAATGGGGGTTAGCTACCTCGAGCGAACACACTTCTTCGAAAACTACTCATTACTTGTTGTCGATTGGTGCACCCTTGATTTTGGGAGTGTTGTTTCGCGGTGTTGCGATCGCTGCGGCGATGCGTTCTCTCCAGTTCGGATCAGGCAAATGGTAGTTTCACTACCTTGGGTATTGCCTCATGTGCCTTGTCATACTTGGATCCCTATATACGCGACCACTATGATTTGTTTTGCGTTATACCTATGGAGTACTCCCTGATATCCCACTAGTTTACGGTGCAGTTTACAGTGCTGCATAGACTATAACGTTTATATAAAATGTGTTAAGGAGGATAATGGTAATGCCTTAACACTATTTTGATATTTTATCTTACTAATGGGCATTATCTACTTATCGTACACTACTACATAGTAGATAGTTTAACGGATCCTTAAAGGATGGTTATTCCAAACATCCTTTGAGTTACTTGTATTTCAATTGCTATTTCACTTGAGTTGGATTTATTGATATAAGAATATTAATCCTGACTCGAGTGTTTTGTGTTTTGCTTTATGCTCGGGTCAGACTGAGTGTACCAGTATTCAAGACTCACCTTTGGAGTTGGAGCTTCGCCTGAGATCCAGCTATCTATCCAACTTTCAGATATTCAGTTGATTCCAGTGATGTATTCTGATATTGTATTTGATTATTGTATTCGAGACATCTGTTGTACCTTATTTAACTCTGATATGTATATAGTAGCTTCATGAACTACTATCTTTTGCTTCCGCTGCATTTATTACTCTGTGTCTGTGATTTGTGATTATTTATTTACTGTATATGTTCAGTTTTGCCAAATTTAAATTAACAACGTGGTATTTTGAATTATTCAAGTCCGACATGTGCGGATGCGAATGGTCCAAAATAGCGGGTCGTTACATTCAATTCCCAAAAATTTAGCCTTTTCTGAGCTCATTTATTCACTTAAATACTTCAAACAATTTAAATTTTCAGCTTTCGCGGCACTTAGAAAATGTTAGGAAGTTACATTTGAAACAATTCAATTCAGCAAAGACAGCATTTAAAAACTGCTGTAATAGTTCAGTTTTAGTTGAAAAATAGTTTAATTCAGCAAAGACGACATTTACAAAACTGCTGTAATAGTTCAGGTTTAAATTTCAAGTTTAGTTCAATTCTGCAACTACAACATTCACAAAACTGCTGTAATAGCCCTTAGTCAATCTTAGCATTTTAACTCACTTCTGCGACTACAGCATTTACAAAGTGTTGTAGATTCATTTAGTTCAGATTTTAGTTGTTATTCCGAAACGATAGCATTTCTGAAGTGCTACTAAAAGAATTTAGAGATTTTAAAGAGAATTTCAGCAACAATTAAACTTTAATTTAAACCATTTTAACTTTTAAAATTTCATATTTTTTACTTTAAAAATGGTCATTTAATCACCCTTTAATTTAAAATTTTATAAAGGAAAAATTCTACAATAATTATCAAACTTTTCAACAATTCACTTATTAAATTCAAGTGTACAAATTTCTTATTCTTTACATTTTTCTTCTTTACACTTAAATTTAATTTACCCTTTCATAAGTTAAACTTAATTTCCATTTTTATTTTCTTTACTTAACTTTTATTTTAAAACCAAATTTCACATTTCCAAGTCGAGTTATATTTCAAATTCACAAAATTTTCCATTCATTTATTTAACATTTTTAATACATAGAAAAATCATTAACACTTTATTAAATCATTTTAAATCCAAATTTAAATCAAAATATTATATTTTTACATTTTAAAAATACTTAAAAATTTCCAGAAAACTTTTTAAAATAACCACGGGTCTGTATAATATTTTCTAGCCTAAGTCAAGTGATATGGATAATATATCATTTCAACCCGTAGTTTACAAAGAAAATCCAGGTTTTATCATTTCAAACCCGCAATCCCAAGTAAATAAAAAATATATAAAAATCGCTCAGGCTTATCATTTCAGCCCATAACAATCTTTCCCTATTCTAAATTCCGTTCGGGTATGTATCATTTCAACCCATAATGATTCTATTCTATAGGGAACTTGCAGTGTGATAAACAGAATAGAATAAACAGTAATATAAAATATAGCATAACAGATGATGTGACAAGTTAATTACAGGGTTTAACATCATATAATTTACATCACAAGCATATATAACATGATATCATTTTTTCTACACTTTCACTTGCTATCAATTCGTAGTTATATAAGTATGAATGTCAGGTGTGATTACTCACCTTTCGAGGCTAGAGAGAGTTGACACTGAAACGAGTTATGAATCCAAGCACGAATTTCAAAGCAAAGGTAGATGGACATAGATTCGATCGACAAGCTGATGGATACGCGATTGATAAGACAATTAGGATCCATTTGATAGAAACATCAAATATATATATATATGTATATGTATATATTTGCACACCCACGTCTAAAACCAAATTCACTTTATTTTATAGTATATAAATTATATTCGAAATATCAATATCTAATAACATAATATACATAACTAAATCGAAATTCAAGAATATACATAAACTGTAATTAATATAAATTAAAGGAAATCAAATAGTTAACCATATGTAGACTCAATATAAAAACTCTATATAACTAACATGAACCTTGCATATAACAACATATTAAAACTGTAAAACAGAAGATAAAATAGGCAATACCTTTCATATAGTATATGCTATACACTATTTATAAACTAACATAGAATATGCTTTTAACTAAACTATATAACTTACATAAACTCAACTGTTGTTTATATACTTGAAATATATATATAATAAATACTGTAACCATTTAATATATAAATTATATTAACTAACCCGATGTCTATACTTGTCTAGTATAAAACTAATATAGTCTAAAACCAATCAATACTAGTATAAATATATAAACTAACATTTGTATATTTTATATGATATACTAATATATATATATATATATATATATATATTAGAAATAAGTATGCATACGTAAACATATGAAAGCTTAATAGAATAGGACAAAACATAGACTCTGTAATATCAGTGCTTATGTATACAACATTATCTATTTTATATATTGTAACTGTTTCAGATGATAGCATACCCTTTTAACTAAAATAAAATAAGATCTGTATAGACATATTTATATAACCATGAATACTGCTATTCAATATATATATTTATATACATCTTTTCTCAGCAAAGTTAAATGACCAGACAAACCGCTTATACAAATAGTATATATATATATATAAAATAATGGTCAACAAAACATATAATTAAAACATTGACAAAACTAGCATGTGCATATATATCTGACACCTACAAAATAACTTTATATATATATATATATATATATACTCACACATCAATACTCATGGCTGAAACGACATCAGTGAAGCCGAACACACAAGGGGGAGAAAGTACTAACAGCAGCTGGAAGGTGGAGTAAGGCCGACGTGCATTTGGGTCGGGTTCTAGAAGATGAGGCAGAGGCTCGGTGGAGGGTTGTAGAGACGTGGCGCGACTACTGCCATGGCTGTGGTAGAGACGACTGCTGCGTTTGATTGGCCGAAGTTGTGGAGGTGGAGGGGTTGGTCGGTTGTTCGGAGAGGGGATCTGGGTGCGTGAGGCCATGCAAATCAAAAGAAATGAAGAAGGGAAAAGGAAAAGAGAAGAAGGCAAATCTGGGTCTCAGGCAAAAGAAAAGTGAACTCATATTTAATATAAATCTTTTTTCTAAACGAAACAGAAAGAATTAGAAAAGACAAAAGCAAATAAAGGAACCAGCAAGTCAAGGATTTGAATAGGAAATAGTGAAGGTCAGGTGCTGAATTCCGGGAATGATTAATTGCTTATGACCGTTGTTTTACAACAGAAGGTTATGAAAGTACAGGGAACCCAAAAGCCCAAATATGGAACCGATACGGTTAACCGTTTCACAGGTTCCACTGTGTACCAAACTTCAAAACACAGAATTGAATATACCGTAGAGATCAACATGATGAGGTGATCAAAATGGTATACAGATATTAGTGGTACAATCATCCGATCAAAAGTCGATAATCGGTACCGATATACGTTGTTATTTCGTACGGAAAAATCCAAACGGAGCTAGAAACGTATGAATTTGGCGAAACGAATTTCGCAGTCTGATTCAAAGTGTTCTAAATAAATTTTCTCATGTTGACACATTTAGGTTTCAGAACACTTTTATTATCATCAATTTTTAACTGATATAAACTGGAATAAAATTACACTATAAAATAAACTTCCAAATTATCTGATGAAAATTTACCAGTTGCTATGTTTAACTAGACGCATTCCAAATGTCAAGTTTTTATTTCAAAATTTTATTGTTTAAAATTTCACAAAATTTTAATTAAATATATATATAAACAAATAAAATTATCTAAAATTTACGGGTCGTTACAGCTCGGGTCAGATCAACACTACAAGGTACAATGTGATTTTCGATGGCTCCCAACTATCGGCGGTCGTTGGGAGCCATCGGGAAACCCCATCGGAATGCAGAATGCAGATTTCGTCCGTTCCGACGGAATCGACGACGACGTTGCAAGGGCGTTCGACGGCTTTTTCGATGGCAGTTACGACGTTTTTTCCGATGGTGTAGACATCCACATAGCTTCAAAACTCGCCAAAGAGCCGTCGGAATATTCGACTGGTAAACCATCGGGAGTCGTCGGTATTGGTCGGAGTGTTTCGACCTATAGGCCATCGGGAGCCGTTGGAAATCTGGGTAATTTTTTTTTTCAACAGCCAAACAACACATCAATATCAATATATATCACAACACATCAATATCAATATATATCAGATATATAAGCTAAAATCAATATCAATAATAATATAAAACTCAAACGTTATCATCTCAAACTCAAACATTTCCAATCAATACAAGATAAACCGTCCATCATTAGTCTCACGCATCCAACTACAATATCTACATCCAACATTAATATACGATATATACATCTAACATCAATATACGATATATACATCCAACGTCCAACATTAAACCCCACGAATCAACCCCACAAATCAACATCAAACACCACATGTCCACAAATCAACCTCACCATCTCTCATTGTATATATACACAAGTTTCAAAAACAAAAACTGCAAAACGTACCTCATGACTCGTCATCGGTTCCGAAACCACCAGACAAAGGGGATGCTCCATGACGCTCCACATACTCGGCGAAATGTTGGTTCGGTTGCTCCATTTGCGCTGCTCGGAGGCGGTCCTTCTCCTCATGTAGTTGTGCAATTTGATGTCGAAGCTCATTAATCTCAACATTGTCCTGAGCCTTTTGATAAGCCTTTTGTGAGGCCCGAGCCTACAAAACAAGTCAAAATATGTTTAGGTTATTACGTAACTTGTATAAAAATTAAGAAATTTTATAACTTAGTTAATTTTTATAAATTACAAATTGATTGCCGTAGCCATAGCAACTATTTCTCTATGTCGGATCCATAACGGAGTCGAATATAGCGTCCTCCTCATCAGTGGTCAATTGCTTCCGTCCCGAATACTCAAGCATCTGCGCATGTGCTTGCATAAATCTTTCCTGCAACACAAAATTAAATACAATTAAATATTACATGATATTATTATAATATTTTATAACTAATTAATCAAAATGATCATTATCAACAACTTATAACTTAAAATATACATACATGTGAGGCGTATGCTTTATCATGCTCACGCCAGACATACGTCACTGATCCATCATCGTCGGTCTACCTGACGGCATGGGTATGTACAAATACGTCCATATACGAGATAGGAGCCCTACGCGCTCTTTCCTGCAATAATTGGTGTATATTATTGTTGTTCAAACAAATTTATACAAAAAATGTAATAATTGTTCGTAATTGCAATTAATCAATTTACCAGGTCCTCGCGATGATGCTGAAATGATTTCGACCCACCACGGTGTGTGACTGGATTTTTCTGCCTGTTTACCGAGTTCCTGTCTGACTCCGCCTACAAATTAAAAATTAAGGTTATATTTTACAGGTATAAATTATGTATTTTCTACTGATCAAATTAAGGTGATATCTGATAGACCTACCCTGAACTCGTCGCTACTCCACCGTGCGACCCAAGTATCCCATATGTTGACGCCCATCCAGCTTGGCTTCTTGCCAGATTTTCTGATGGTAGACATCATTTTCCGGTAATTCTTTGCAACTTTAGAGTTCCAGTGGCGCTAGCAAAGAGAAACGTCCTCCTCTTGTAGGTCTATGGCCCATTGTATATATATTGAAAAAAATATAAGTTATATATTTATACTTAGTCAGAAAATTGTAAAGTGATTATATATAATGATATATAATTTTACACTTACCAGGAAGTTCTGCCAGATGTTCTCCCGTACATGCTCTGGAATCCTACTCCATTTTGACCAGTACGCAGTCATATGACTCATGTATGCCTGCTTAAAAATGCTAAGAATTATATTTGAAGGCTCAAGCTCAAAACCCCTACATTAAATACGATACAGAACAATCATGACTTATATATCATACAAAATATTTATAATGCTGAAGTAAATTTAATACTACGAGTCATCTGCCTTCGGTAGCTGTAAACCCGACCTTTGTGAAGTTGTATTTTGATTTCATCGTAGTGTTTTTTGCAGTTCCTGATAGTTGAATACCGCTTGTACAAACAACCTAAAGGGGTTTCGTAGCAACATCCAATAAATCATAAATTTTTTTGCTCCAATACTTGGTTCTTCTTCGATATTAACATTGTTACCATCAATTTTAATGGTAAAGAACATTGAACGTGTTGCATCTTCAACCATATCTTCTATGAGATTCGTTAGAACAATTTCAGTATTCACCTCCTCCTCCGAATGTACGGTATTATGTGCTATAAATTTTCCATGACGATCCCACACCAAATAATTCGGCACGAAACCATATTGGCACAAATGAACTATTACCATATCCGGTATCAAATGCTTCAATAATTTGCACTTACTACATGGATAATGAATTTCTTCGTCGTTCCCATTATTACTTAAGCGAATTCAATAAAGATGTATACACTATTTTGAAAATGATCACTTATTGAGCCTCCAATTTCTTTTCATTGTTGGTACATTCAGCTCCGATGGATAAAATAATTGATCATTTTTTCTACTTTAAAACATAAAAACGTATTAATCATTTACGTATTGACATTTATTTTTCAATTAAATCATACATTTAAATTTTCGCAAATATATAATATTATTCTACTTAATTTTATTTTCAAACGGATTTACACAAATTATATGAATATAATCTACAATTTTTAGGTTATTGTTTTACACTTTAATGGTTGGTCATCCTACTTTCCATTACAAACACAATAGTAATTATATTCTGTAAATCGTTTCATTTTAAATGATTCAAAAAAATTTCGGCAACACTTCCCCTTTGTTCCCTGTATCATACACATATGCGTATACACAGGGAACAAAAAGAAAGTGTTGTCGAAATTTTATGAACCGTTTAAAATGAAATGATTTACAAAATATAATTACTTTATTGTGTTTGTAGCTTGTCCAATACAGGGACAAATCCGACAAATATTGTATTGGATGAATATAAATGTTCGTTCTGTGATGAAAACGAATATCTATATAACGATCATATACAATACTTGTCAGACGGGGCCAAAAACTATCTAAGCGATTTATAAAAAGTAAAGCGTATTATACAACAATTTTTACAACAATTTATTTACATTCTATGAAACGCATACACTAAATCGTCGTTTTCGTCATCTTAAAAACACATACACTAAATCTTAAGCATCGACTCTAATTAATCCAAACTAGCCATAATGCGCATATGCACTAATTAATTAACACATATACATCGATTAACGCACATATACACTAAACAAGTAATTTTTCTCAACATTTAAATGATAAACAATTATAATAACAACATAATTAGCATTCAATAGGGTATAACAAACAATCAATGCGGTATTATAAATAATTATAACAATAAATTAACCATAATTTACCAAATCAAAATTAAATAGGTTTTATAAATTAAACCTTCTTGCAGAGAAATGGCTAATGGAGAGAGTTGAAAATTGAAGATGGTGACTTGCTGACGGCGTGGAGGAGGTGTTGGAGGAGGTGAAGGAGGAGATTTGGGGAGGAAGATAATGAAGAAAACTATCGGCTTGGGGCTAAGATATTCGCGACTTTGCGACGACTTTCGACGACCGCTGACGGTTGTATTTGCGACGGCTTCCAACGGCTTTCGTATGTTAGTTTATTTTATTTTCATTTATGTCACGGCAGTTGCTTACCGTCGGCAGCCGTCGCAAAAAAATCGATGAGCGGTCGACGGCCGTCAGAAATTGACGTCGCAATAAATAGTGTTTCTAGTAGTGCAAGCATATTACAGATTTAGTTTGGATGCTTTGAAATTCCAGGAGATGAACTGGAGGCCCAAAACATGTATTCACATATATAGTTATTTGTGTGTTGCACTCATTATTGTATTTATTAGTAATTGTGAGGACATGTTGTCACAACTGTCCGGACTGAAATATGTTAGTATACTCTGATTGATGTTTGTATATTCATATTACGGTTTGTTTTTGTGTAAAGATTTGTTATATATTATAGATTATTCGTTCTGCTGTGAGATTATATGTTGTTTAGTTTTTCTTGTCTTCTTCTTTTTTCTTTATTTTCTTAACTACCCGTCTTTTCGTTCAAATTTGAATGAGTCATGTACGGTTGATTGCATGGTTAAACTGTACGGAAAAGTGAATCGTTACGGTTATTATTGATTTTTGGATACTCCGGGTTGCATGATTATTGGGTAAACATTTCTTACTAGGTCGTCACTTGGACCAATAATGCTTAGAAGACCAAAACTACACTACAAAGCCGTTCAGCCATATAAAATTTTCTAATGGTTGGAAAATTCCTTGATTATAATTCTGCATCAAGTGTTGAGTGGTCGAAATTCTTCATATAGTCAAGTCTACTTTTGTTTTGGATACATTATTTTTGCACAATTCTGATTAGGACTTTCTATCTAAGTTAGTTACTTAGATCAAGAACGTTAAGAAGAGCCGACTAATACGATTGACTTGTTCAAAGTTCAAACATATAAAAATTGAGGCTTTACACGAAAGGTCCCTATTTCTGATGGTGTTACAAGAAAAGTCCCTGTAGAAATAAATATGTAAATTAAGTTCTTTTTTTTTCTAAATAAGAAAACGCAAATTAGTTTGCGCTTTTTAAAATTTTAAAATTTTCAAAATCAGAAAGCGCAAACTAGTTTTCAAAAATTTCAAAATTTTTAAAATTTTCAAAAAAAGTTTCAAAATTAGAAAGCGCAAGTTATCTTGCGCTTTTCAAAAATTTCAAATTTTTAAAATTTTAAACATTTTCAAAAAAAGTTTCAAAATTAGAAAGCGCAAATTATCTTGCGCTTTTCAAAAATGCAAGGTATCTTGCATTTTCTATCAGAAAAGTGCAAGACACTTTGCATTTTTTTATTTTTGAAAAATAGAGATCAAATTTACAAATTCTTTTCTGCAGGGGCTTTTTGTATAACAACATTAAACAGGTAAATTCTACGGGGACTTGAAGTATAACAAAACAAGCATTACTGCTTGGTATCTCTAATAAAGCACGACACCGTAGAATAACTAACAGGTAAATTCCCTAGGAAACTGCATTACTAAGAAATGCTTTGTCCTTTATATTTTTAGAGATTTTCATTTTACTATGGGCAAGTACTTCATTTCTTACCAAAACCTTAATCAGTGCGTAGTTTGAAAAATACTAGAAAAGATGGTCTTCGTAATCGTATCTTGGAGGCACTCTATTTTGATCGTGCATCGTTGTTGAAACAAGAAGTCTATTTTGAAGTCAACGTCCTTGGACATACTCTTGTTGTGGCCATTGATTGTGCTTAGTAGATACTGAAATTATTAGTTTCTTTTCACTCCAAAATTGCTTCACAAAACGTTATATTTCTTTTTTGAAGAATGTGTTCTGCTATATCCTATATCACCACTGACCCATACAACTTTGATCATATAACAACAAAATTGCGATGGAGATGGCATTATGCGTTTTTTGTTATCTTTGTCTAATCGTATGTATAACAAAAATCTGTTTTTTCCTTCGTCATTCCCTCGTTATCGTCCCAGAAATTCAATGCTTAAAACACACCGAGTTTGATAATATTACGTAAAAGTATTTAACCTGTCCTTATTTATAACCCCCACGATGACACCAAACACAAGCAAAGAACAAGAAGCATGGCAGCAGAATGCACCAAAAACAACGACCCCCAACAAAAAAACTACTGGAAGCTTCAGAAAAAAGACTTCTTCCCAGAGCAATCCTTCCAAAGCTGGTCGAATTACCGTCGTGCCCTCTCTCAACTACCCCACCGGCTATCCGACCGCCTCCTTGCTCGCTCCTCCGATACAGCTGAACTCATCGACCTACCTGCACAAAGCGTTCACAAAATGAAACGCTGTTTAACATGGTGGGACCTCACCTGGTTTGGTTTCGGCTCAGTAATCGGCGCAGGCATTTTTGTCCTTACCGGACAAGAAGCACACTTCCATGCAGGTCCAGCCATCACCCTCTCCTATGCTGCATCAGGACTATCGGCCATGCTATCTGTTTTCTGCTACACTGAATTCGCCGTAGAAATCCCTGTAGCTGGGGGCTCCTTTGCATATCTGCGTGTAGAGCTGGGAGATTTTGCAGCGTTTATTGCTGCAGCAAACTTGATTCTTGAAAGTGTTATAGGCACTGCTGCTGTAGCCAGGTCTTGGACTTCATACCTAGCCACTTTGCTTAACAAACAACCCAATTCCTTGAGAATCCATACCAGTCTCAGTGAAAATTTCAATATGCTAGATCCTATTGCTGTTGTGGTCTTGGTAGCCACATCAACACTTGCTATCGTTAGCGCTAAACGAACTTCTTTCTTCAACTGGATTGCATCTGTTATACATTCACTAGTTATTGTCTTTGTGATCGTAGCAGGATTTTCCCATGCAAACACTAAAAATCTGACTCCTTTTATGCCTTTCGGCGCACAAGGCGTGTTTAGAGCAGCTGCTATAGTGTATTTTGCTTATGGGGGGTTTGATAACATTGCTACCATGGCTGAGGAGACCAAAAACCCTTCTAAAGACATACCCTTAGGACTGTTAGGCTCGATGTCGGTGATTACAGTAGTATATTGCTTGATGGCACTTGCTCTAAGCATGATGCAGAAGTACACTGATATTGATCCTAATGCGGCATACTCTGTTGCCTTTGCAAGTGTAGGAATGAAGTGGGCACAGTATCTAGTAGCCCTTGGAGCACTGAAAGGGATGACAACTGTGCTACTTGTAGGAGCACTTGGGCAAGCTCGATACACGACTCATATAGCAAGAAGTCATGTAATTTCACCTGTATTTGCTCTGGTTCATCCCAAAACTGGAACTCCAATTTATGCAAATCTACTGATCACCATATGCAGTTCGATCATCGCCTTGTTCTCGAGTCTGGGTGTATTATCGAGCCTGCTGTCAGTAAGTACACTCTTTATATTCATGATGCTGTCTACTGCACTTCTTGTGAGAAGGTACTACGTTAAAGGTGTGTCAACGAATGAAGAACTATTGAAACTGATTGTTTTTATGTTGATCATAATTATTTCATCTGTGCTAACTTCTGCATATTGGGGATTGAGGCCTCATGATTGGATGGGGTATGTTGTTACAGTTCCACTGTGGTTTTTGGGTACCTTAGGAATGCAGGTCTTTTTACAGCAAAAGCGTAACCCGAAAGTATGGGGAGTGCCATTGGTGCCTTGGCTACCTTCATTATCAATTGCTACGAATCTGTTCTTGATGGGATCTTTAGGTTCTGATGCTTTTATCAGATTTGGTGTCTGCACTGTGATCATGATTATGTACTACTTGTTAGTTGGCGTTCATGCTACATACGACATGGCTCACGATCAATGCGGGGAGCTGCGTGATGTTGAACTGGTTAAGAATGAAGCTTTGTAGACGTTGAACTGATACATCAGATCCACCTGTACAAGGCAAATCTATCCTTCCTTACTCTCTACTCAACAAAGTAGCAGAAAGGATTGACCCTTATCGATGTTTGCTATAAAATCATAAATCTGATACTTGTACAATATTTGATTTTCTTTGTGTTGGGCACGCTTGTCAACTGTGACAATCTATATATTTCTAAAAGATGTATTAAGATTTCAGAGTCAACAAAAACGTAATACTAAAATGATGGTTATGTCACATAAGTTATGTGTCAAGGAGTACTATTTTGTAGTCTGAACAAACCATAATAGAGAAATATCGCACATTACACTGAAAAGAATATATGTGTGTACACTAACACAAACGCTCGTAGGCTATAAGTGCAAACGCACTTTTCGATCTCGAAAATATTTCTCATTAAAGAAAGTATGTAAACTAGTATATATCAGGCTTATGTATATTAAATAGTTAAATGTATTTACTTATTATTTTATTTAATAAAATATAACGAGGATGTGTGCTATAAGTGCAAAAGTTTTGTAGGTCGCAACGTCTTTATTTCAAACGTCTTGTTAGTGCTAGCGGCATCGGTTGCAAATCAATAGTGAAATTCTGCAGTTTGATGATTGAGAAGAGAGTGATGGTGAAAACTGCAAACCGAAAGCGAAGGATACCATCTAGAATATTTTCGGAATTTGAAAAGAAAAAGGTGAAAATCATGTTAATTGAATTTTTATTGTTAATAGTAGATGTAAGATTAATAAATTCTGACAAGCACCGTTGTTGCAGTGGTTAAGTGATTTGATTTTGGTGTGAGATTTCACAAATTTAAAATTTGCGTAGCGTGATTCGAACGTTTATTAACAAGTGATATGTTAGCACAATGATTTGTTGTATATAAAGTCCATTCAAAAAAGAAATTAAGAAATTCTATTTGAAGATAAACTAACGATATAAAATCTAACACAAGGATCTCAATAACTAGATATTCTCCCTTCTTCAGATTCCATCGTACAACATAGTAATTCAATGGTCAATGTTATTACGTCCAAATTTTTGTCTGAACGGCGTTCAAAATATTAGTGAATAGGTTCAGAAATTTCTAATAACTCGACTCAATCATCAATCAATCAATTACTTAAACATCTCCTTGGAAGTGTGGCCAACTACTTTTCTTTAAATTAAAAACAGCAACGCGCGGCGCTTTCAGTATCTCACGTTTCATTGCTTTGAGTGCCAAATCAATATTCACACGATTGTTGCAGCGGTCCATTTAATTCAAAATTATAAACCTCCGTTTTCAACATCTCATATTTTACTAACTTGAAAGATTCGCCCTGTCAGTCATTGTTGCCAGGGATAATCGTCGTCCAGTTGTTTTGATTTGCTAGATCGACGGTTTGTGATAGAATTGATAATTGATGATACGTTGTTCGTTAAAATATGAACACCTAAAATTAAATAGATTGTTATACTATGATTTGGTTTGCAGGTTATAAAAGGTACGTAAGCTTCCTGGCTTCGTACTATATTTTGTTTGGTCAAAATTTGAAGGAATGGATGCTAATAAAGAAGAGGAAGATCACAAAGTGTCGGTATAGATATTTAATTTAACCTTTCTTACTTTTATTTCTGAATTTTGCAACAATCTTTAATGATAGTTGTAATACTTGGTGTCACACTTTTTTTATCAACGTGAACTATCAAAAACGCCCCTCTACAAATATTATTAAATATTAATATTACTTATTTTATCTAACATTACTTAAAAATAGAATCTAACAGTTTTTTTTTACCAATTCAAAACGCACTTATCTTAATATCACTTAAAAATAAGATTTAACGAATAAACTTTTTTTCAGTCGTTTTTTACTGATTAATAATAGAAATAAAAATTTAAACCAATAAAAAATTAAATTCATTCTTTAGTAATTAATAATTGAAATAGAAATATAAACTAACAAAAAATTAGATGGTACAATTTAGAAAGAAAAATTAAAACTAACTGCATATCATTTCAACGCAAAAATATGATTAAATATTTGTGCAAATTTTATTTTTTTCGAACGAGTTAAACATATACAATTTATAAAAAAAACAATTCACGCATGAAGTGCGATCCATCATCACGCGCGAAGCGCGTACCGTTACGCTCGTTAATTATAACGATGTTAAGTTGATTCGTACATAAGTTGGAACATTGTGCACAAACGATCAACTTTTGAACATAGATTTAGGGTTAAGAATCCATTTGGTTTATTTTATATTTTGTATTTTGGGTTTTCAAACTTAATTACAAAATATGAGAAGAGTTTATGGACGACGGAGGGGTGGAAGAAAAATAGAGGAAACGCCAGAAAGGGACGAAGAGATGGCGAAAGGATAAATCATTTTTCGTATTTCCATTATTTTTCAAAACACGAAAAATAAAAATAAAAAATTATTTTTTATTTTATATGTTAACTTTGTTTTCTAAATTGTTCGTTTTTCACAATATACACGCGTCGTGTGCAATTTTATATGTACGAAAATCCAAAACTAAAAAGGGTAAACTAACCGTAGCCTAACGGTTTTAGGATCTAAACAGATGGAAAACTATCGGTAATAACCTTCATCCAAGCAACTACAAATGCAAAAGGTAAGTTAGATGAATGGGATCAAGTACTAAATTCGGAGGAAAAAATTTGTCCGTCTGCAACGTACATGTTATTCTCAATGAGTTGAAAAGGAAGGCGCTAATTTATAGAAATTTTGAGCACCAAAACAGAGACAATATCAGATCCAGTAGCATTTTGGAGAGTGCTATTTTGTTCACACTATGTGAACAAAACAGTACTCCCCATTGGTTGAAATCAGTGGGCTCCATGTGGAGCCCGCTGATTTCAACCAATGGGCGGTAGTGTTTTGTTCACAGCAGTGTGAACAAAATACCACTCGCATTTTGGAGGCCATCCTATGTCTCTTCACTTACTATCAGCGTGGAGACATCACAGTTCACAGATCCATGTCTTGAATCAGACATTGCAACAAATGGATGCCGTAAGTAATCTGCTATATCTGTACTACATTGGCATAGTTGATCTACGGGATACAAGATAAACTCTGTGTTAGCCTTTGAAATAGACTAAGACCCCAATCAACTAAGAAATATTAAAATTGAAAGAAATGTAAAGAGAAACAAGAAGATGACACAAAAGTTTTCAAAGTGGTTCAACAAATCGTTGGTCAATGTCATGATTCATATTGATTATCTTTTGTCGGTACAATATACAATACAATGCCGAAAATACAAGTGAATGATTTCGAAATTAGCGATGTTTTCCCTAGCAGAAATGATAAGAATTGCCAAAAGTCATTTTCTATTTGTAAAGATTGCTATTTATAGTTGAATTTGTCCATCAAAATCGTCAAATCCAATTTGAATTCATCAATCAACCAAATCCGTAAAGTAGGAGGAAGAACATGTTGAAACTGGACCAAATCTCAAAATTCAATGGATCGATACCGATCCATGGGCTTTGTCCAAAAGTTGTATTTTCCTCCAATGTTGTTTTAGTCTTCATGTTTTACGTCTCCATTGGCAAAATAGTAATTATGATGGATCAGTGTCGATTCATCATCACTTTTTCCAAAATTTACTTTTTTCTTTAAAATAACATGTAGATCCGTGGTACAAGGGACCATGACATTTTGGCATTTTAATGGATCTGTGTCATCCATCCATATATCGGTATCGATCTAACGGACTTAGCCAAAAATCACCCTTTCTTCCTTTAGCTCTTTGTAAGGGATAATTTTCAACTCCGTAGTTTATTCATTTATTATTTTATAGTCCAAATCCATCGAAATGTCGTTTAGATAAAATATCGAATAACACTTGCCTCAAAAGTATGTTCTTGTGAATATAAATTGAACTGAGACAAAGGATTAATTTCAGATCTGCATAGATGCTTTTGTTATTCGATACGTTTTCGCGAAATGTTGCATCTTCATTGAGAATATTAGCACATCATTCCAAATGGTAGTCAAGTTGTGTCATCTCGGCAGATATAATGTAACGACCCGTAAAATTTAATGGTTTAAAAAGTATATTTAATTGGAAATTTGTGAAATTTTAAACAATAAAATTTGACTTTAAAAATTTATTATTTGGAATACGTCTATTTTAATATAGCAACTGGTAAATTTTCATCTGATAATATTGAAGTTTATTTTCCTGTGAAATTTCATTTCAAATCAAACCGGTTAATAACAGTGAATTTAAAAGTTTTCCGAAACCAAAATATGTCAACAGGAGAAAATTTATTCAGACTATTCTGAATCAGACTGCGAAATTCGTTTTTCCAAATTTGGACTTCTACTGCTCCGTTTATCTTAATTCTGGCAAAATAGCAGCATTTCTGGTACCGGTTATCGACTTTTGATCGGATGACTGTACCACCAATATCTGTATACCGTTTTGATCGTCTCGTTATGCTGATCTCTACGGTATATTCATTTCCGTATTTTGAGACCCGGTACGCGACGAGACGATGAAATCGTACGTCGTATCGATACCAAAATTTGTGACTTTTGGAAGTTTCTTCCTTTTCAAAATTTGAACCACCGGCCACATCAATAAATTGCTTTAAATTTTTCGGCTGAATCAATGGGAGACCATTGCCATTTCCTTTCCTTTATCCGTTGCTTTTTATTTATTTCGTACGTTTTGCATTTTACATTTAGATCTGCTTTTCATTCTTCCTCAAATCTGGTTCTAATCTTCTTCTTCAATACTCGGCCTCCTACATTTTTGCTCTGCCTTCCCACTGCTCCAACCTGCAACCTAGATCCGCCCTCTCCACTGCATGTGGTTCGCCACCACAGATCAACCCACAGCTCCGCCAGCACGTCCCCAGGTCGACCAACCATCCCCCTCTGCCCTTCCACCGTCAGCCTTCACCCGCGTCTCCCCCGCAGCTCCCCATTTTTCTCACACCGCCCCTGCTTTCTCTTCCGTTCGCCTGCTCCGAGGCCACCACGTCTCCGGCCAGTAACCGCCACAGCACCCCCTCCCCTCCTTTCAATTCCAACCGCGCCGACCCAATATTCCTATCACCACTTCAACCCGAGATCATCAGACATGAAACCGAGCACCGCCCGCCACCTCCCATCACACCCTTGCCGCCTGAAACTGTCCCGACCGCCACCAGATCCCGTGCCCGCAACAACACCCAGATCTCTTGCCTCTTCCTTGTCGTTCCATTTCCATCCCCAAGCCCACGCAACTAAACACGCAACCGATCCAAACCCAAACCCACCCACGTGCATCCATCAACGCCTGCTATTCTTCCACCCGTGCTCTTCTCCACATCATCCACATCTTCATCTCCTTCACTAACTCGGCCACAGCCACATATATATCGAGGTGATATATATATTGTTTACTTTTGTCCCTGTTAGCTTTGGATATATATATATATATGGTTTATATATGTTCGGTTGTATTGTTATAGTATATATATATATATTTAAATTTATACATGTACGAATGTATATATATTGTTTCGAACATGAATAATACATGCTGTTTAAGAATATATATATATATATATATATTATACTTTATATGTATACAGTTTTCAAGTTGCATACAACCTGCTTGATTTTATGTATTTATAATATGTTATACACATATGTAAGTCGTACATGATTTATATATATATGAAGGTTATTTCAGTCTTAAATATATGATCATATTGGTTCAAATTTTAGTATTATTTGTTGTTTTAATTTATATATAAGGTTGTAGTATTAGTTGTATATAGATTTATACATATGCTGTTATCTAGTACAGTTTTATTTACATTTGTATTATTTGCATTTTCATAGTACTGTATTTATATGCAAGTCTTAAACAATGTTGTTTATAATATATTAACTTATAAATACTTATATATTCGTACGTATATAATATTATACATTTGTTTGTTATATAGGTTTCATATTCTGTGAATATATATTATGTTATATTCGCTATATTGATTTTTTTTATGAATGTTGAAATATATTTGTTTATTTAATCATTGTTTATGTATATATACCGATATATATAAGGTTGTATATATATGTGTGTGTACTTTTACAGAGAACCAATTTCGTTTTGTATATATATGATATAATATTTTATATAAGTCTACTACTATCTATATATGTACATTTGTATATAAGTCTTCTTATATATGTGTTTTGATTTCAAGTTATACAAAGCTATTTGACTGTGTATGTTATGTATGTATATACTTTATATTTATATGTGTTATACATTTTGAAATAATTTGTATAGTTGTATTCCTGAGTTTTGGATAAGCTGTTGTGAATATATAAGTTTATAAAGTTTATGACCTATTTGCTATATATATATATATAATTTTTATTAGTTATATTCTATAATAGATATTAAAAGTATATATATAGTTCATATAAAACTGTCTTTTAATTTAAAACTATGATTTTTGAAAACTATGTATATTTTAATATGTGTTTGAAATTAGAATATGATTTTGTATATATAATTTTATATGTTATATCTATATCAGTTCACTTATACCAATTATCATCATCGATCTAGTTCTGATTTGACTTCATCAATCTTCATTTATCAGCTTGTCAGTCAAAGTCGTGCCAATCAAGCTTTGCTTTGGAAGTCATGCTTGCATTTCGTAACTCGTTTCATTTGTCGAATCTCTCTAGCCTCGAAAGGTGAGCAATCACTCACGATTAACGTTCTTTTATTATTTAAATTTGATTTCAATTGAAATAGTAATTGAAATATGCTGCTGTAGTTATTTTACATTGTTATTACTATTATTTGTAACTGTTCACCTGTGACATCTGACACCAGTATCTAGTAGTATATGCCTGTTATTACTATTATCTGTATATGTTCACCTATGACATCTGACACCAGTACCTGTTATTTATATTGATAATATATGCCTGTTGTTATAATTTATATTATCTGTATCACTCTGCAAGTTCCCTGTTAGTATAGAATTCACTATGGGTTGAAATGATACATACCCGAACGGACTTTAGAATAGGAGAATTTCGTTATGGGTTGAAATGATAAACCCAAGCGATTTTCATTTGAATTGAAATTGGGATTACGGGTCGAAGTGATATCTACCCGTATATATTTAAATTTCGGATTGAAATGATAAATATCCGTATCACTTAACCATAGGATAAATATATATATACAGACACCGTTGGTCCATATATATAAATATTTTAAAAATGAATTTTATGGGTTTGGAAAGAAATATATGGTTTTAATAAATGTTGAGCCTTAAATTATTTAATTTAAATTAGGATGGATTTAATACTAATGAGATGTTTAAGTAAAAAAAAAAAAAATTCTTTTCAAAATAGATTTTGGTAATAATTTGAATAAGTTAAGGTTGGAAAGATAATTTATTAATTAAACCAATTTGAAACTTATTGAAATTGAGATTTAAGATATGATTTATAACTTGGGTTTTATTTAAATAATTTAATGAATAATTCTTGCTTAAATAAATTTAAGAAGATATTTAGTAAAAATGAAATGTAAGGCTAGTTAGATGATATTGAGTTCATTAAGTGAATATTCCCTGATTAAATAATAATGAAGTTAAACCAAGAGCTATATGAAACTGTTAAATCTAACTTTGGAAAATGTTGAGTATTAAAGCTTTGAAATATATTGAAAAATAAATGGTATATTTAGAACTGAATTAAATTGATGAATTGAGCTTTGAATAAACTTGAATCTGGAATTTTGTAGTTTATTTGAATCGATTTGCCAGACTTGAGGAAATTAAATACTTTGATTTCAAATTATTTAACCTATATATATACTATTTTGGAAAATGGATATATTTGAAATGAAATGATATTTGGGTTTTGAAGTATAAATTTAATTGAAATGACCACGGTGTTAAAATGTATATTTCCACCTTGTAGATAGTTCTGAAGATCCTTAGAGGATGGTTATCCCAACATCCTTTAAGTTACTCGTATTTCAATTGATATTTCACTTGAGTTGGATTTATTTATATAAGAATGTTAATCCTGACTCGAGTGTTTTGTGTTTTGCTTTACGCTCGGGTCAGACCGAGTGATACAGCATTTGAGACTCACCCTTGGAGTTTGGAGCTTCCTTTGGAGATCCAACTATCGCCTCAGCTTTCAGCTCTTCTAGTTGATTTGTTCAGAGAAGTCATCTGTTGTACTGGAGACTTCACTGCATTTGAGATATTCTGTTGTATTTTATTTCTAACTCTGATGTTTATATAGTAGCTTCATGAACTACTATTTTATCTATTCCGCTGCGTATTATTGTATTACTCTATGTCTGTGATTCTGTGATTGATTTATTTACTGCATATGCTGAGTTCTGCCAAATTTAAATTAACAATCTGATATTTTGAATTATTCAAGTCAGACATGTGTGGATTATTGTCGATTTGAATGGTCCAAAATATCGGGACGTTACAGTTGGTATCAGAGCTTTGGCTCTAGGCGAAACTTAGCATATATTGTAAATTTATTTACAGAATCACTTTCGTTTGAGTTTAATCTATTCCTTTTGACTCGATTTCCTTTGAACTTTGGAACGTTCCCTACGGTTCCAAAATTCATTCTTGTCTCTCTCTATTTGCATTCTTTTGATTCTGGAGTATCTCATAACTCCACTTCGAATGATCTCTATAAGAATAGGCGATCCCGCAATTCTTTGAATGATTTGTAAAGGGGGTGTAACTCCTTTACAATTGGCGTTGATTCACCGGAGATTTATATATCCCTCGGTTTAGATGCTGCCATCTCTGGTTATGTCGAATTCTATCTCTGGCGATCGAATGACGATTTACCTCAGAATTCTGCACCAATCTTATTGTGAAATCACGGTTAACCGGTTAAGGTCACCCGCGACTTATATAGATATATCTATCTCCTATTTGTAATTTAATTATCTCATTTTCGTTCGAACCTATCTTCGAGTCAGAATTCTATTTGATTTGAGTTCCTTTAATTTGAATCTCTATCTTTGTTTTGAAATCCGTTCTCGAATCATTCTTTGAAAAATCGGGTTTGTTTGTATTTTAGAAATTGTTTTCTAAATCAAAAGTATTACTTTGATAAGTATGATTATATTCTATATATAAAAGTGAAATGTTTTCGATAAAGATTATAAACCCTTTTTAAATAAGAATTTGAGGTTTCGAAAGGATTTGTAATTTTGAAAAAAAATTATATAAGGAATTTGATTTATCTAAAAATGATTTATAACTGAAGGATTTTAAAATTTGAAATTCGAAAATTGAACCCCGGTGTTTTGAAATTGGTTTTAAGATTTTGAAATATATAATAATAATGTGATTTAAAAGTATTTTCCGAATAAGAAATGTTCAAATGATTTTAATAAGTTTCGAATGATTTCGAAGAAATTTCAAAAGAAGTTTGAGAAAATAGAAGTCCAGAACTCACTTATGTCGCTGGAAAATAATTTCGGTGATGAGTGCACGCATCATCGACATTGATTTTCGAGTTTCAGAGTGGGGAGAGGCCACTTTAGTAGCATTGCTACGCGAGTGATTTTGCGAAACAAATTTTTGATTTCAAATTCCGAAGTAAGATTTGATATTCAAAGTATATATGTATATATATATTTGAAACGATTTGAAGTAAGCCGGTGTTCAGTCCTCGAGTTTTGGATTTGATATAACCCTATCTATTAAAATTGATTTACTGATTTGTTGCTGATTTCCAACTCTTGAATTTGAAGTGATTTCTTCAACTATTTTGAAGGTTCGAGCACTTCCAAATCAAGGTTAACTTTTCAAAGCTAAGAAATTTTGAAAGTATGAATTATTTGATAAAGTGTATAAATTTGTTTCGAATGTTTAAGTATGAAGCAATATGATTTGAATAAGTTGAAACTGTTTTGTTAAGTAAATGAATAAGGCTATTTTGAATTTTTCTAAATATGGAATTTAGATTTGAAATGTTTTGAAAGAATTGGGCTTCAATATATTTTGAATAAAATATAGTTGAATGTTTTAATTTAGTAACATCTTTATGAAACTATATATTTAACAAGTTGGAATAAATATATAATTTGTACGTATGTTGTTTTATTCGCATAATTAATTTGATCCAGGTTTGAGTACACAAGTTCGAGGTGGATTACACCATTTCGTGTTAGGATTTTTCATTCGATTCTTGACGACGAATATTTGATATGGATTTTGGGCTTGATTCTAGAATTCTCTATCATAGTATATGGCTATGCAAGGAGACTGATGGCTTCTAGTCGAGAAACCATATCGAAATCCACATTAGGGAAGTCGAATGGACAATACTAGTTCGAAAGCGAACTTGTGTGATCAAGCGAGCGATCAAATGTAATTTTGCGAAACGATGACGTATGTACATCTTATATCCTAATATCATTTATATATTTTGACGCTGAAATTGGAAGCTGTCGAGTTAGAATATCTTTGCTTACTAAAAGAAATTTCCAATTTAAATTACAAAGATATATAACCCATAAAAGCAAAGATATTAAAATCCCATATGGCTCTTCATACAGCGAGATTTATTTTGAAAATTTGATCCTTATATAAGATAGACCTTACGTAAGTATAAGATGATTTTGGAAACATTTGATTTTGGAAATGAATTGGTTGACTTAATTTATTGACTTGGAAATTTGGATTTATTTTCTAAATCTATTATTTTGGAAACTTTGAAACTAAAGATAATTAATTTGAGAAGAAATAATTGGGTGAAATTGTATATGATTTTGAAATTGAACTGATATTGTAACAAATTAAAAAAATTGAGAACCTTATGTTACTAAAAACTTGATTTGGGAGTTGTCGAACTCATATAAAATTGATTTGTATGAGTATGAAATTGATTCGAAAACTATAGATTTGAAAGGGTACTCAATTTGAAAGTGAAATCTTATATAATTGAAGTCTATATAAGTATGATTTGATATACTATTGATTTTGGAAAGTATTTGATTTGAAAATTAAATCTTATATATAATGGATTTTATATAAGTATGATATTTGAAAGTGATTTGAAAAGGTACTATATGATACATATTTTCGAAGTAAAGATATGGAAAGTGCCTTCTGCTTGATATCCGATTTGTGGCCACATCTTGGATTCATTCTATCGATATTATTCTCTCTGATTTTTTGTTTTCCGGATATGATACTCGAGTGTCCTTCGAATTCCATGGCGTTACCCATGGTCTTATCGTTCTCTCGTGACTGCATAGCGCAACTGCCTGGCTGAGTCTTGCCTAGGGGTACGGATTGTTTCCTGGGGGATCCAGGCGTAACCATTGTGTATCCTACAATCTGTGTAGGTCGCGAATAGTAGCGCAAATGCTTGGCTGAGTCTTGCCTGGGGGTACGGATTGTTTCCTGGGGGATCCAGGCGTACCATTGTGTATCCTGCATTCTACTAGTCATCATGGCGTAACTCGCAGGGCTGAGAAAGCTTACGGATATGGATTGTTTCCTGGGGGAACCAGGCGTAACCATTGTGTATCTGCGAACCATGGTTAGACAAAGGTTTTGTTCGTTTTTGATTGGATTGTACTTTCCATATCTGTTTTTAAAAGTTTTCCAGTATTTTCACTGGGTGTTAAAACAAGTCTACTAAGTACCTGGAGAATTCTAGCTTTGCGCCTGATCAACGCACTGCCAGAGTCTACAGGAACGAGGATAAACTTGTTAAGACATCGAGTCATAAAAGTATTTTCGAAAGGAAATTTGTTTCGACTATAAAAAAAAATATTTTATTATAAAAGTATTTCTAACAAAGAAATTTTGTATCAATATTTGGAATTGAAATTCTAATGGTTTGAATTAATTATTCATGCCCGATACTATTCCTTCGAATCTACCTTATCTGCTCAGCTTTATTTATTCACCTATATTCTGTCTCTCCAAGTCCTTCTTTTCCTTGTTGACTATACCCTTTTAAATATTATTTATTTATATATTATTTGGTTTAATAGAAAATTTTAGTGCTATAGATATTTTAGAGGTTATTAATTAAATGAAACATATTTAAAGTAAATGATTATTGACTTATAAATAATATTTGGAAAGTATTTTAGGTAGAATTAATAAATTTATGAACTATGGATTTAATGTTTTCAATTAGCTTATTTGTAAATATAAGTAATAATGTAAATAATTGTTTTCAAATGATTTTCATACATTTATAAAGGTGTCATTTAAACATATAAATGGTATTTATAAAGGAAGCAAGAAATTTTACAAATGGATGGTTGAAAGGTTTTAAAGTATATAAGATAATTGAATTGCAAATGAAGTTTTCAAATTTTAAGTAAAATTTATATAGTTTAAATTAATTTTTTAATCTTGACTTTCAATCTATCTTTTCTGTCTGGTTGTTTCTATTCTTCTACCTCCTTCCTTTTCGGGGACGAAAAGTTTTGAGTGGGGGAGAGTGTAACGACCCGTAAAATTTAATGGTTTAAAAAGTATATTTAATTGGAAATTTGTGAAATTTTAAACAATAAAATTTGACTTTAAAAATTTATTATTTGGAATACGTCTATTTTAATATAGCAACTGGTAAATTTTCATCTGATAATATTGAAGTTTATTTTCCTGTGAAATTTCATTTCAAATCAAACCGGTTAATAACAGTGAATTTAAAAGTTTTCCGAAACCAAAATATGTCAACAGGAGAAAATTTATTCAGACTATTCTGAATCAGACTGCGAAATTCGTTTTTCCAAATTTGGACTTCTACTGCTCCGTTTATCTTAATTCTGGCAAAATAGCAGCATTTCTGGTACCGGTTATCGACTTTTGATCGGATGACTGTACCACCAATATCTGTATACCGTTTTGATCGTCTCGTTATGCTGATCTCTACGGTATATTCATTTCCGTATTTTGAGACCCGGTACGCGACGAGACGATGAAATCGTACGTCGTATCGATACCAAAATTTGTGACTTTTGGAAGTTTCTTCCTTTTCAAAATTTGAACCACCGGCCACATCAATAAATTGCTTTAAATTTTTCGGCTGAATCAATGGGAGACCATTGCCATTTCCTTTCCTTTATCCGTTGCTTTTTATTTATTTCGTACGTTTTGCATTTTACATTTAGATCTGCTTTTCATTCTTCCTCAAATCTGGTTCTAATCTTCTTCTTCAATACTCGGCCTCCTACATTTTTGCTCTGCCTTCCCACTGCTCCAACCTGCAACCTAGATCCGCCCTCTCCACTGCATGTGGTTCGCCACCACAGATCAACCCACAGCTCCGCCAGCACGTCCCCAGGTCGACCAACCATCCCCCTCTGCCCTTCCACCGTCAGCCTTCACCCGCGTCTCCCCCGCAGCTCCCCATTTTTCTCACACCGCCCCTGCTTTCTCTTCCGTTCGCCTGCTACGAGGCCACCACGTCTCCGGCCAGTAACCGCCACTGCACCCCCTCCCCTCCTTTCAATTCCAACCACGCCGACCCAATATTCCTATCACCACTTCAACCCGAGATCATCAGACATGAAACCGAGCACCGCCCGCCACCTCCCATCACACCCTTGCCGCCTGAAACTGTCCCGACCGCCACCAGATCCCGTGCCCGCAACAACACCCAGATCTCTTGCCTCTTCCTTGTCGTTCCATTTCCATCCCCAAGCCCACGCAACTAAACACGCAACCGATCCAAACCCAAACCCACCCATGTGCAGCCATCAACGCCTGCTATTCTTCCACCCGTGCTCTTCTCCACATCATCCACCTCTTCATCTCCTTCACTAACTCGGCCACAGCCACATATATATCGAGGTGATATATATTGTTTACTTTTGTCCCTGTTAGCTTTGGATATATATATATATATGGTTTATATATGTTCGGTTGTATTGTTATAGTATATATATATATATATTTAAATTTATACATGTACGAATGTATATATATTGTTTCGAACATGAATAATACATGCTGTTTAAGAATATATATATATATATATATATATATATTATACTTTATATGTATACAGTTTTCAAGTTGCATACAACCTGCTTGATTTTATGTATTTATAATATGTTATACACATATGTAAGTCGTACATGATTTATATATATATGAAGGTTATTTCAGTCTTAAATATATGATCATATTGGTTCAAATTTTAGTATTATTTGTTGTTTTAATTTATATATAAGGTTGTAGTATTAGTTGTATATAGATTTATACATATGCTGTTATCTAGTACAGTTTTATTTACATTTGTATTATTTGCATTTTCATAGTACTGTATTTATATGCAAGTCTTAAACAATGTTGTTTATAATATATTAACTTATAAATACTTATATATTCGTACGTATATAATATTATACATTTGTTTGTTATATAGGTTTCATATTCTGTGAATATATATTATGTTATATTCGCTATATTGATTTTTTTTATGAATGTTGAAATATATTTGTTTATTTAATCATTGTTTATGTATATATACCGATATATATAAGGTTGTATATATATGTGTGTGTACTTTTACAGAGAACCAATTTCGTTTTGTATATATATGATATAATATTTTATATAAGTCTACTACTATCTATATATGTACATTTGTATATAAGTCTTCTTATATATGTGTTTTGATTTCAAGTTATACAAAG
Source organism: Allium fistulosum (assembly GCA_030737815.1). Classification (NCBI taxonomy): domain Eukaryota; kingdom Viridiplantae; phylum Streptophyta; class Magnoliopsida; order Asparagales; family Amaryllidaceae; genus Allium; species Allium fistulosum. The sequence goes on from CM060904.1 coordinate 363,867,936, forward strand.
CTATTTGACTGTATATGTTATGTATGTATATACTTTATATTTATATGTGTTATACATTTTGAAATAATTTGTATAGTTGTATTCCTGAGTTTTGGATAAGCTGTTGTGAATATATAAGTTTATAAAGTTTATGACCTATTTGCTATATATATATATATAATTTTTATTAGTTATATTCTATAATAGATATTAAAAGTATATATATAGTTCATATAAAACTGTCTTTTAATTTAAAACTATGATTTTTGAAAACTATGTATATTTTAATATGTGTTTGAAATTAGAATATGATTTTGTATATATAATTTTATATGTTATATCTATATCAGTTCACTTATACCAATTATCATCATCGATCTAGTTCTGATTTGACCTCATCAATCTTCATTTATCAGCTTGTCAGTCAAAGTCGTGCCAATCAAGCTTTGCTTTGGAAGTCATGCTTGCATTTCGTAACTCGTTTCATTTGTCGAATCTCTCTAGCCTCGAAAGGTGAGCAATCACTCACGATTAACGTTCTTTTATTATTTAAATTTGATTTCAATTGAAATAGTAATTGAAATATGCTGCTGTAGTTATTTTACATTGTTATTACTATTATTTGTAACTGTTCACCTGTGACATCTGACACCAGTATCTAGTAGTATATGCCTGTTATTACTATTATCTGTATATGTTCACCTATGACATCTGACACCAGTACCTGTTATTTATATTGATAATATATGCCTGTTGTTATAATTTATATTATCTGTATCACTCTGCAAGTTCCCTGTTAGTATAGAATTCACTATGGGTTGAAATGATACATACCCGAACGGACTTTAGAATAGGAGAATTTCGTTATGGGTTGAAATGATAAACCCAAGCGATTTTCATTTGAATTGAAATTGGGATTACGGGTCGAAGTGATATCTACCCGTATATATTTAAATTTCGGATTGAAATGATAAATATCCGTATCACTTAACCATAGGATAAATATATATATACAGACACCGTTGGTCCATATATATAAATATTTTAAAAATGAATTTTATGGGTTTGGAAAGAAATATATGGTTTTAATAAATGTTGAGCCTTAAATTATTTAATTTAAATTAGGATGGATTTAATACTAATGAGATGTTTAAGTAAAAAAAAAAAAAATTCTTTTCAAAATAGATTTTGGTAATAATTTGAATAAGTTAAGGTTGGAAAGATAATTTATTAATTAAACCAATTTGAAACTTATTGAAATTGAGATTTAAGATATGATTTATAACTTGGGTTTTATTTAAATAATTTAATGAATAATTCTTGCTTAAATAAATTTAAGAAGATATTTAGTAAAAATGAAATGTAAGGCTAGTTAGATGATATTGAGTTCATTAAGTGAATATTCCCTGATTAAATAATAATGAAGTTAAATCAAGAGCTATATGAAACTGTTAAATCTAACTTTGGAAAATGTTGAGTATTAAAGCTTTGAAATATATTGAAAAATAAATGGTATATTTAGAACTGAATTAAATTGATGAATTGAGCTTTGAATAAACTTGAATCTGGAATTTTGTAGTTGATTTGAATCGATTTGCCAGACTTGAGGAAATTAAATACTTTGATTTCAAATTATTTAACCTATATATATACTATTTTGGAAAATGGATATATTTGAAATGAAATGATATTTGGGTTTTGAAGTATAAATTTAATTGAAATGACCACGGTGTTAAAATGTATATTTCCACCTTGTAGATAGTTCTGAAGATCCTTAGAGGATGGTTATCCCAACATCCTTTAAGTTACTCGTATTTCAATTGATATTTCACTTGAGTTGGATTTATTTATATAAGAATGTTAATCCTGACTCGAGTGTTTTGTGTTTTGCTTTACGCTCGGGTCAGACCGAGTGATACAGCATTTGAGACTCACCCTTGGAGTTTGGAGCTTCCTTTGGAGATCCAACTATCGCCTCAGCTTTCAGCTCTTCTAGTTGATTTGTTCAGAGAAGTCATCTGTTGTACTGGAGACTTCACTGCATTTGAGATATTCTGTTGTATTTTATTTCTAACTCTGATGTTTATATAGTAGCTTCATGAACTACTATTTTATCTATTCCGCTGCGTATTATTGTATTACTCTGTGTCTGTGATTCTGTGATTGATTTATTTACTACATATGCTGAGTTCTGCCAAATTTAAATTAACAATCTGATATTTTGAATTATTCAAGTCAGACATGTGTGGATTATTGTCGATTTGAATGGTCCAAAATATCGGGACGTTACATATAAACATCAAAGCCTACTATCCAAAGAATTCGTAAATCATTAAGAAAATTTTGAAATTCGTTTCAGCCTATGGTCTAGTAGATTTTCAGTCTTTTCTCCATTTTCCTTTTTTATTGTACGATGGGTCGATATCGATCCATGCATGGATCGATGCATACATAATCATTTTGTACTAAAAATATTTTTCACTTTCGCCTTCATTTGCTTTCGACACACTTCCTTGCTTTAGAGTTCTCGATAGATGAAATCCTTCACCATCTCCAATCTCGTTCACAAATCCTTGCATCCAGACCCAACTTCAGATCCTAGCTTCATGAAATCGATCCATTCAACTCCTCCATCGATCCACTTATCGCAAGTAATTAAAGGTAGCACTACAATCCTTGGTCTTAAATTTCGAACTACATCGTCGTCGCCGTAGCCGTTACGCTTTTCCACCATCGGTGTCTACCATCACTACCCATAACCTCTTATGATCCATCCTCTTCAATTACCATCGATTGATGCTGCCTTAGTTCGAAGGAAAAAGATGACAAATAGGGGCTTAGGGTTTGGCTGTTATTGGATCAAAGATGATGGAGGATGGTGAAAAATAATTGAGCGACTACGGGTATGGATCAGCTATGGTCAGTTCTTGTTATTCTTCATTGGATTGCTTCAAGATTTGCATTCCAACTTCAAATGAATTCGAACGTAAATAACATCGTCTTTTCGAGATTCCCCAGTCGAGTGATTGAGTTCCAAACCACATTGAGCTTTATATGGTTCTGTTAACTATGTTAATGATTAACATCTAAAACATAGTTCTATTGCATATCGGAGCACGTTTTCCAGCACAACGGGCTTTCTATACAGAGTTATAAAATCTGACGAGTCAACACACGTTGACAGTCATTGGACACTATACATCGACCATGCATGAGGACTAGATAGAAATTTACTCAAGTGGATAGGAATTTAAAAATTACCTGACCATGCGCATCTTCCAAACTTCCCGTCTATAAATGAAACCTCACAGACGCTCTTTGTGAATTTCTACCGCACCAACGACTGCTTCTACTCCACCAGCAACGGCTCCCAGCACTGTTCCAACCACTACTCCAGTTACTAGCGAATCTTCTAAACATAGTCGGCCTCCCGGCTCATGCGGATCTCTACAGATGTGTCCAGTTAACCATCGAAGAGTCAAAAAGTGACATCCCTCCAAATGTTAGTTTGGAGGGGGTTATGATCCTGTATAACCCTCTGAATTCTTCCATATCTGATCTAACAGTTGGAGAACTCTAGAGAATTGTACAGGGCATTGGATTCCGATGGATGAAGTCATTCTCTTATAGTCGTACAATCGAGCTCACGACCCTCTAGTCGGTTACACTTGTAACTAGTACGTGTGCCTGTCTGGAGTGGTGCCTGGATTCAGCCATTTCCTTAAGATCATTTTTCAGTCGATGAGAGTCTCCCCTTCTCGGCTAAACCCCATGCACATGCAGTTCTCCTTAGCTTGTTATGATATTTATTAAACACATGGACAAGGATCCATCCTTTGCTGATATTCGATATCTATACAACTTTAAACAACGCTCCTCAATCCTTCTCTCACTTTCTTTGAGGCTTTAAGGGACTGTAGTGTCGTTACTGATTTTCACAACATGTGAAGCTACATTAAGGACGAATACTTCTTCGTTCATTGTCCAACTGGCTTTGCTCCAAAATGGCTACTATGATGTAAGTCCTACATCAATAATTGTTTATCGCCTTTTCTAGATTTACTCCATCCAGATTGCTAACATCCCTCGCTTTTTCAATGTAGTTTCCCTTATAGAATCGACAATAATAGCTTAATCGAATGATAGTACAACTCCAAGCCGTCATGAAAGATCGATGCAGGATGATTTTTCTTTTGATCGGTCTCTACCTTTTCCAGTTTAGCCTCCCCAACAATTGTCATAGGGTGAACTACGAACCAACTTCACTCGGTGCTTCACAGGCCGCTCCTTGGGCTAAAAATTCCTCCGCCCACCATGGAGTCATAGAAGAAGAGGAAGAAAGAATATTCATTGTCACCGCTTCTGACGAAGAGGAGGATAAAGATGAATACAAGGAGGAGGAAGAAGAAAAAGATAAAGATAAAGATAAAGAAGAAGACAAATCCACCAGGGAAAACGCTAATGTAACAACCCATTATTTTGGACCATTCAAATCGACAATAAATCCACACATGTCAGACTTGAATAATTCAAAACAATAGATTGTTAATTTAAATTTGGCAAAACTCAAAATATACAATAAATAAATCGATCACAGAATCACACACAGAGTAATACAATAATACTCAGCGGTATAAATAAATAGTAGTTCATGAAGCTACTATATAAACATCAGAGTTAGAAATAAAATACAACAGAATATCTCAAATGCAGTGAAGTCTCCAGTACAACAGATGACCTCTCTGAACAAATCAACTAGAAAAGCTGAAAGCTGAGTCGATAGTTGGATCTCCAAATGAAGCTCCAAACTCCAAAGATGAGTCTCAAATGTTGTATCACTTGGTCTGACCCGAGCGTAAAGCAAAACACAAAACACTCGAGTCGGGATTAACATTCTTATATCAATAAATCCCACTCAAGTGAAATATCAATTGAAATATAAGTAACTTAAAGGATGTTTGGGATAACCATCCTCTAAGGATCTTCTGAACTATCTATAAGGTGGAAATATACACTATGACACCGTGGTCATTCCAAATTAATTTATACTTCAAAACCAAAATATCATTTCATTTCAAATATATCTATTTTCCAAAATAGTGTATATACATTAAATAATTTATAAAGTAAAGTATTTATAATTTCCTCAAGTCTCACAAATCGATTCAAATTAACTCAAATTCCAAATTCAAATTTATTCAAAGCTCAATTCATCAATTCAATTCAGTTCTCAATAGACCATTTAAATTTTTAATATATTTCAATGCTTTAATATTCAACATTTTCAAAGTTAAATTTAATAGTTTCATATAGCTCTTGATTTAACTTTATTATTATTTAATCAGGGAATATTCACTTAATAAATTCAGTATCATTTAACTAGCCTTAAATTACATTTTTAGTAAATATTTCCTTAAATTTATTTAAACAAGAAATATTCATCAAATTACTTAAATCAAACCCAAGTTATAAATCATATCTTAAATCTCAATTTCAATAAGTTTCAAATCGATTTAATTAAATAAAATTCTTTATTGAATACAATTTCAACTAAATTCAAATTATCTTCCCAACCTTAACTTATTCAAATTATTACCAAAATCTATTTTGAAATATATATTTAAATACTTAACCATATTATATGTATTAAATCAATCTTAATTAAATCAAATATTTTTAAATCTATATATATCGTTACTATTTATATAAAAATTTAAGAATCAACATTTAATAAAACCATATATTTCTTTCCAAAACCATAGAATTTATTTCCAGAATATTTATATATGGACCAACGGTGTATGTATACAATTTTCTATCTATGGTCAAGTGATACAGATATTTATCATTTCAATTCGTAAATTTAAATACATACGGGTAGATATCATTTCGACCCGTAATCCCAAATTCAATTCAAATGAAAATCGTTTGGGTCTATCATTTCAACCCATAACGATTTTCTCCTATTCTAAAGTCCGTTCGGGTATGTATCATTTCAACCCATAGTGAATTCTATACTAACAGGGAACTTGCAGAGTGATAACAGATATGATAATAATATAACAGGCATATATCATCAATAACAATATAATATAAACAACAGGATATGGTGTCATATCCCACAGGTGAACAGTTACAGATAATAGCACTTAAACAATTTAAATAACTAACAACAGCATATTCCAATTGTCGTTTCAATTGAAATCAAATTTAATAAATATAAAAACGTTAAATCGTGAGTGATTACTCACCTTCCGAGGCAAGAGAGAATAGACAATAAGACGAGTTACGGATCCAAGCACGAATTCCGAATCAAAGTAAGATGGCACAAATCGATGATCAAGGCTGATAAATAGAAATGGACAAAATCAATCAAAACTGGATCGATGAAGATAAAGGGTATAATTGAATAAATATATATAACTAAATATGACTCATTTGAATTAAGACATATATATATAGGAAATCAAAAAAAATTATATAACTTTGAAATAAATACATAACTTTGAAAAAATTTATATAACTTTAAAAAAATTATATATAGGTTATTACTAAATCATATACAGCTTATAAATTTAAAATAAACAAATAACTTTCAACCTATATAGATACACATAACATAACAGCAATTGCTACTTCAGACTTATCCAAACATATGAACTAACATAATATGTATACTTAACTAATACAAATCACATAACTTTATACAAATAGCCAGACTTATGTATGCAGGTTAATAGTACATATATGCAAACTCACTATACAACCATAATTAAATATACTATGCAACCTATATATATACACTCTTTACTGTATAATCTCATAACCAATTATATAAAATCTAAAATGAACAGTTAAGTACAACTATGTATCTATGTATAATTTTATGTAAACTTTTCAAAATCATAAAATACCCAACCTATAATATATAGAAACACACTGTGTATAACTTTGTATTGTACTATCAAATCAATTATAATAATGGATATGCCGACACTATTATAAATAAAACATAGCTATATATGCATATAAACTTTCAAGTCAAATATATACTTAAAACAACTATAGATATATATTCACGTAAACTAACAGTAAATGAAAGCTTATAAATTCCAAGATGAGTTTCATATTCGAAAGTCTATGCACCTATATAACTGTTCATGCAAATTAATAAGTATATAAACATTTATATTATACTATATAAGTTTTACAGACTATATAGATAATACCTACTATATAATATATACACTATCTAATATATTATATAATATATATAATAAAACTTAACAATATATTCAAACTCACGAGGCAACATGCAATATAAGCATTTGAAAAACAAAAACAAAAAGTCATATGATATGGTACAATATAAACTAATATAATATAGTGTAGAATAATGTAATCTCTACTGTACACTTTCGAAAACCCAAATATGACTGACAATATAATAACTTATATATAGACCCGATATATATATACGAACAGCAGTATATGTATTTTATACAAAATATATATACACCTTATATAAACATATATATTAAAACTGATATGTATATATAACTATATAAACATATAAAATAAGGCTTACCCATATATAAGCAATGGGGAGATGAATGCATCGGAGAGGAAGGCACGGTTGATGCGTGGTGGATCTGGGAGGAAGAAGAGGGCGGAAGGGGGGTTGCGTTGAGAAGAAGAAGAAGGTCAGAGGAGAAGGTCGGTGGAGAGGTGGATGCGCTGCCGGAGTGTGGATGAAGATCGGTGATGGTGGAAGTTGGCTGTGCTCGGCAATGGTTGCGAATGGAAGGCATAAGCGGCTGTGAAGGTGGAAGCTTGGAAGGGGAAGCACGACTTCGGCCATAAGAGGGGAGCGGCAAGTCGAGGCAGAGGTTGATCTGGTGGAGGACCTGGGGACGTGCTAGCGGAGTTTGCCGAAGAGGGGAGAGACGCGGATTGGCTGGGTTCAAATTTCTTTTTTTTAGATGATAATAGACGGGTGTTTGAAAGAGAAGGGTAGAGTGGAGGAAGGAAATCTGGGGAGAGAAGAAAATTGATATGGAGGTGAATAAAATGTGCCGGTCAAAAAAATTAAATGCATGCGAAAATAACGTATACGTTTAACTTTTGAAATGGTATGGGATGGCAACAGCTGTCCATAGATTGAGAAGCTATTAAAGAAATTTATTATATTGCTTGGAATTCACATTCAAATTTGAAACCGCAAAGAAAAGCTAACGGTCACAATTGATGGTACCGATATGGCGCACCGTTTTATTGTTTCCGTCGCGTATCAGATCTCAACATACAGAAAAAATATACCATGGTGATCAGCATGACGAGACGATCAAAATGCTATACAGATATCGGTGGTATGATCATCTGATCAAAAGTCGATATTCGGTACCGAAAATGCTGCTATTTTGTCAGAATTAAGATAAACAGAGCAATAGAAGTCCAAAATTGAAAAAACGAAAGATGCCGTCTCACTCAGAAGAGGATTTAGAAATTTTCTATAGAAAAATATTCAAGTTTGGAAAACATTTTATTACCGTCAATTATTAACTGATTTGAGTTTGAATAAAATTATACCATAAAATAAACTTCAATATTATCAGGTGAAAATTTACCATTTGCTATGTTTTTAAATACGTATCCCAAATATTATATTTTTATTTCAAAATTTTATTATTTAAAATTTCATAAAAATTCAATTAATTACGTTATAAAAATTATTAAAATTTACGGGTCGTTACAGCTAAGGAAGAAGGCACTTCCACACCTACCTCCATGTTTGGATGCTTAAGAAGGGGGCTTCGCAAGATTAACCCTAGTCCAAGCTAGAGCCGAACTAGGAAGACAACTCTAGCCCGTGCCGATGACGAAGTCTTTGGCCCACTATCACCGGTCGATCTCCAAGCGTTAGACTTAAATAATTCAGATTTCGTAACAATGATGGATGAACTAGACAATCCTACCACCTTCCCTCATGAGTATGTACCCTATCCCTCATCCCACTAGATCGCGCATGGTCCGTATGATAGATTTGGGACCACCTTCGCGTGCACTTAACACATTTCTACTTTCCAGTATTAAATAATAATCCATATTCTTCCTCATTTCAGGTACAATGGGCAAGTTTGACTATTATGGAGATTTGAGACAAAAGAAAGGCTAGAATTGAAGGAAAGAATGGATGCGAATAAAATCAGTGGAATTGTTTTACTTGAAAGAATGAAACATTTCACGTTCTTTCAATTAAAACTTCCTTAGTTAACCCTTTTAATTTTTTACGCACTCCACCTCTTTAACTACTCTTATATGGCCGACTATAGGTGGCCATTTATGGTGCAAAATTACCAAAATCTCTTCAAGCGACTATATTTCATCTAAACCCATTTAAAGGTACACCAATATTGTATATCGATGTGCACAAACATAACTTTTATATATGCATTCAAATAATTGTAAATAAACCTCAAACGTCAACTAAATTAAATAATAATCAATATTTCTCAAATATTAAATAATTTACAACATTTCATAAATTAGTTAAATTGTGTGGTTTTTTGGGAGAATTCACGAATATAGTTTTGTGATTCAGAGGTGTGAATTCAGTCAACAATTAACATGAACAATTCAAATATTAACTTTCACACATCACTAAAGCTAGTGTTGTGATACCTTGGCTGAATTCATCGCTTATAGATATTTCTAGTAAAAATCATATTTTATATTATCTTAAGCGGTACCATTTAGCAACAATTATTTACAAAGATTCTCTTCGCCAACACTATATCACTCTAGAATTTATGGAATTTTTGTCAAAATTCCAATATCATTCTTATTCAACTCAGTTAGTCTATAGACTCCGGTAGAGATTTTGACTTTTAGTTGACTACAGTTGACCGTAATACTAATGTCAAACAACCGAGGAGACGAATTCTTTACTGAACAGTGCTTCACTTTCAATGCTTCAACTCAAATCCAACTATAGTCGCTCGATGGATCGTCATGCCGTGATGTAACTATAATCAAAGTGGTGTATTCACATTGAAGTTCCACAATATTATCCAGTCGCAGGAATTGTGTAACATTGTCACCATGTGATTTCTTTTTGACCTAGTTGTTATTAACCAACAGGAAACTCTCGAACGGGACATTTCATAATTATCTAATAACTACTAGTACGTAAACCCTTGGTACCCATAGCAGCCATGAGTAGTACATTGTCCAAATTTAGTGAGTGTTACGTACTTTGGTCTCAACAGATGTATTGATATCCTTTCCTGAAACATCTTGACCATGAATATTTAAAACAATATGTTATTCTATGTTGTGATAGTTTTCTCATGATTGCAACAATTAGTAACTATGATCAAATAACATATTATTTAAGGATTTACTATTTATATAATTTAAACTAATTACTTAATTAATTATATCCCTATACAATATAACAAAGTATATAATAGAAATTAAAGACCATTGTTACGAAGAAGCTTGATTATAGAGTTAGGTATATGTAACAAATTACATAATTACCCTTAAGGCTTATCCCTAACTCTCTCAATCTCCCACTTGCAATTGAGGTCAGTTATGGAATCTCAATCCCATCCCTTGAATCAGTTTTCTCAAAACGACCGAGCTAGTCCTTTTATGAATGGATATGCTATATTATCTTAATTATTTATTATTTCAACCAACTCACTCTAATGTCGACGAACTTCCTTTATCATGTGGAGCCTTTCAGAGTATTCTCAACTGATAAAGAGCTATAGGTTCTTTTACGATCCTTATCATGACATTGTGTTCGTCGACGGATTTTCTATCGGTTTAGAAAACCGTCGAACGAATTTAGAAATAAAAATAAACCGCAAGCGCACGGCGTACACTTTGTAGTACGTGGCGAATACGGGTCGATCCGTAGGGAATTGTGAGAGATTAAAAATCTATTCAATCAAATTATACCAAAGTGAGATGAAAGTTGTTAACTACAAAAGGAAGCTAAAACTAGAATTAAAATGTGATTAAAAAAAACTATTGAACTAGAGAATAATTTAGAGGCAAATGCACTCTCATATTTTTGTAAATCAACAAACAAACAATTTGTGATCTCTAGATTTTGATCTTAAGTGAAATATTATTGTATTTATCATAAGTATGGTTTGTTTATGTTATTAATTAACATAACTCAAACCATCAAACTATAATACAAAAAATAAACCACTTCTAATTCTCATGAAAATGAAGCCAAAGCAAAAGCTATTTTAAGTATGATCTATTTACTATTGTAACTAGTAATATAGATCATCAAATTTCATTTTTACTTTCTTTTCACAATCAAAAATGGATTAGCAAATGATGATGCAACTTGTGTTTATGTTGAATAAGTATAGCTCATTTGCATAAGCAATATAAGCTATCAAGCCCACTTGTATAAACTTGCATCAAAATTCACTTTCATAAAGCACAAACAAAGAGATCATAAATCATAACAAATGTTGAAATTACATAATATTTGAGAGCTTCATTACCCCTAAATTGAAGGGGTTTAGCTACTCATTTGTGGCATTGAAGCAACACAAGTAAATTTCAACATTAAAAAGAGAAGAAAATAAAAAATAAGCAAAGAAAGCAAAAGAGATTAGCTACTAACTACTTGCATAAAAATATAAACTACACTACTTGCGTAAATGTAAATCTAAGCTATGAACATTAAAGGAAAGAGAGCATGTAAATAAACATTAACAATAAAACAAAGAAAAACATGTAGAAAAGAGAGAAGAAAGAGGCTTGGAAGCCATTTTTATTTCATAGAACATTGAGCTTACAATTTGATCTCTTAATTTCCTAAGTAAAATGAAAGAGTAGAAGATAGTTTCATGTACATAAGAGGGCAGTATATACATGCATAAAACCATAATTCTATTTTTAGGGGGCTTCCTAAAATGCCCTTTAGGAAGTGTGGCCACCAAGTAACCATTAGCCACTAATTAATCCATCATTTGTTGAGCATGAAGCTTTAACCTCCACTTAGTTGTCCACTAGCTCATAATTGTACATTTAGGTAAGTGGGTGGGGTCCTCCATGATCTTGAACTTGAATTATTTCCTCTTTATTCCTTTGTATTTCATTTGTGCATGCATGTATCTTCGTATAAGCCTCTTCCATATGCATCCAAATTCCTATAATAATTATCAAAAAATGTCTAAGTAAAAATTCTTAAATTGACACAAGCACAAAAATGACCATTTTGCCTCTGAATGAAGATGAAAATACGATGGTTTGAAAATAATTGAATTTTGGTTTTAAACATGTTAAATGCCCAAATATGATGTTTATTTAAATAAAAAAAGATAAAATATAGATGTAAATATATGCACATTTACGTGCACATCAAATACCCCCACACTTATCTTTTTATTCGTCCTCGAATAAAGGAAACTAAGATAAATCCGTTTTCATAGGGAGCACGATTGCATTGAGCGTATGCAACAAGCCGTTAAACCTCTGGGTGTCCCTAGTAGGATGAGTGTTGTCTCGTGAGGGTTTTCAGTGGATACTACCTACAAAATCCTAATGCAAAGTGAAAATATTTACAAAATGCAAGATTTATTTACAATGGGATGAATGCAAGTTTTTGAAAATATTTACAAATGAAGGATTCACTTTCAATTCGACACTCATAAGTTAAATATAGGTTTTGGTCATTGTTTTGAAAATTTTAAGTCATTTACTTGTCAAAATTTCCAATAAAAATCAAGTTATCATAGCAAATAGACAATAGTTTAACTCATTGTTTTAGTTGATTACAAAGTGTAACTATGAAATGGATCTTTAGTTAATTATCAAAGTTTATTAAAGTGGTATTTTCATTTCTTTTCAATAACAAGTTAAATCAAATAAGTAAAAATAGTGCTCGGATTTCAATTGCTTACTCTCTCTTATTTGAAAATTTTATTGATATTAATAATATTACATATGCCTAACTCAGGTAAACTGAGGCCAGATATATTACCCGTGCACTGCCTTGCGGACTGATGTGAGGGGAATACAGAGCGTGGCGAGTGAACACACAAGTGTGAACACTTATCGACTGTAGGCGTTATTAAAAAGAATTTTTATTTATATACACCTAACTCAGATAAACTGAGGCCAGATATACCGATCATGCACTGCCTTTCGGGCTTACGTGAGAAGGGTACAGAGCATGGCGAGTGAACACACGAGTGTGAACACATGACTCTAGGTGCTAAAAATATATATATACAAATGTGTTGTTTTTTTCCTTTTTTTACCAATTTTTTTTTTTTGAAGAAAGAGTTTTGCAAAATCATCTTAGCACCATTTAACTTAGAAGATAAAAATGTTATATCCTTTACTTTAAATTTACCACTTTTTTAAACAAAGATTTTCAATTAGAAAATACTTCATAATTAACACTTATGAACCTTCCTATATACTAGTTAAACCATTGTTATTTGTAATCAAACTTCAATTTTATTTTTGTTAAGACAAATAAATTTTCAAAATTTTAATTTCTTAACCAAAACTTATACGTATCCCATAGTGTTTCTTCAAAAATAAATCAAAATGCTAAAAAGATTTTTTTTTTGAGATTTTGAAATTTTTAGATTTTTGTTTTAACTTAAAAAAATGAAAATTCAAAAATGCCATGAAACCTAAAAAAAATGAAAATGAGACTCCCCTCCACACTTAATTTTGACTGTGTCCCCACAGTTAATGCATGATATAATGAGTGTAACGGGGAAAACTATGTACATAGTTACAAAAGAGGGTTAACATTCTTACTAGACGTAGCTTGGCTCATGAAGAATCATGAGCTCCTCCTCTTGGTTATTTGGCAATTCCAAGAAAGGTTTCAGACGATGACCGTCGACTTTGAAAACCGATCCACTCCTGGGGTTTTCTATTTCTATGGCACCATGTGGAAAAACAGTTCGTACCACAAATGGTCCGGTCCATCTCGATTTAAGTTTCCCAGGGAATAAATGAAGTCTTGAGTCATATAAAAGAACTTTTTGGTTGGGCGAAAACGTTTTCCTTAGGATTGACTTATCATGAAAAACTTTAGTTTTTTCTTTGTAAATTTTCTCGTTTTCATACACGTCGTTCCTAAGTTCTTCTAGTTCGTTGAGTTGTAGTTTTCGGTTTTCGCCAGCTTTCTCAAGATCAAAGTTTAAGTTCTTAATTGCCCACAGCGCTTTGTGTTCGATTTCAACGGGTAAATGGCAAGCTTTACCGTAAACTAAACGAAATGGGGACATCCCAAGGTTAGTTTTAAAAGCAGTACGGTAAGCCCAAAGCGCGTCGGTCAATTTCTAAGACCAATCTTTTCGATTTTTATTGACAGTTTTCTTCAAGATTTGTTTTATTTGTCGATTTGAAACTTCAACTTGGCCACAAGTTTGAGGATGATACAGAGTGGATAACTTGTGGGTTATCGAGTATTTTTTCATTAAAGTTTCAAAAGAACGGTTGCAAAAATGGGTCCCGTTATCGCTGATTATTGTGCGAGGTGTGCCGAACCTTGAAAAGATGTTTTCCTTGAGAAATTTCACAATAATTTTATGGTCGTTGGTTTTGCAAGGAACGTCTTCGACCCATTTTGAAACGTATTCGACAGCGAGAAGGATAGACAAGTTTCCAAAGGAATTGGGAAAAGGTCCCATAAAGTCTATACCCCATAAATCAAAGATTTCGATCATAAGAATGGGGTTTAGAGGCATCATATCTCATCGAGAAATTCGTCCAAGCATTTGACATCGATTGAAAGTTTTACAAAATTCAAACGAGTCTTTGAAAAGAGTAGGCCAATAGAAACCACACTGAAGCACTTTTTCCGCAGTTTTTCGAGGACCGAAATGTCCACCACATGCTTAATCGTGGCAAAATGAAAGAACACTCCTAATCTCATTATCCGGAATGCAACGTCGGATGATTTGGTCGGGACAATATTTGAACAAGTATGGATCGTCCCAATAGAAATACTTCACTTGGGACATGAATTTGCATTTGTCCTGTTTGGACCACGATGAGGGAGTTTCTTTAGTGACTAAGTAGTTCACTATATCAGCGTACCATGGGTCGATAGAAATTGAAAGGAGTTGTTCATCGGGGAAGGTTTCATTGATTGGCAAAGAAGATGGTGCGTTCGGAAGACGAGACAAGTGATCGGCTACGACGTTATCGGATCCTTTTTTGTCTTTAATTGTAAGGTCAAATTCTTGAAGTAAAAGGATCCAACGAATCAAGCGGGATTTGGCATCCTTTTTAGCGAAGAGATATCGAAGCGCAGAGTGGTCCGTGTACATAGTAATGTGTGACCATATCAAGTATTTTCAGAATTTTTCAAGAGCAAACACGATAGCTAGAAGCTCTTTTTCGGTTGTTGTGTAGTTGAGTTGAGCGTCGTTCAAAGTCATACTCACGTAGTAAATCACGTGAAGGATCTTGTTGATGCGTTGTCCTAAGACAACACCAACGGCAAAGTTCGAAGCATCACACATTATTTCGAAAGGAAGATCCCAATTGGGCTCACAAATGATTGGAGCAGAAATGAGTTCGTTCTTAAGACGTTCAAAAGAAGAGATACAATCAGAGTTAAAATCGAAAGGAACGTCTTTTCCAAGAAGAGTCATCAAAGGACGAGAAATTTTGCTAAAGTCTTTCACAAAGCGTCGGTAAAAGCCAGCGTGTCCGAGAAATGATCGAATGTCCTTAACAGTTTTGGGAATGGGTAGATTTGCAATGACATCGATTTTCGCTTTATCTACCTCAATGCCTTTATTTGAGATGATATGTCCAAGGACTATGCCTTGTTTGACCATAAAGTGGCATTTTTCCCAATTCAAAGTCAAATGTTTTTCTTTACATTGATTTAGAACCAATTCGAGATGATGTAAACATTGGGAAAAAGAATCGCCAAAGATTGAGAAATCGTCCATAAAAACTTCTAGAAAGCATTCAATCATGTCGGAAAAGATTCCAACCATGCATCGTTGGAAGGTCGCAGGAGCGTTACAAAGTCCAAATGGCATACATCGATAAGCAAAGGTACCGAATGGACACATGAAAGTTGTTTTCTCTTGATCTTCGGGAGCGATGGGAATTTGGTTATAGCCAGAATAACCATCAAGGAAGCAGTAAAATTCGTGGCCGGCTAAACGTTCGAGCATTTGGTCAATGAAAGGAAGAGGGAAGTGATCTTTTCGTGTTGCGGCATTTAGTTTTCGATAGTCAATGCAAACACACCAACCCGTTTGAGTACAAGTTGGAATAAGTTCGTTTGAATCATTCTTGACAACGGTTAGCCCAGACTTTTTCGGTACAACGTGAATTAGGCTAACCCATGAACTATCAGAGATTGGGTAAATGATTCCGTTGTCGAGAAGTTTAAGAATTTCATCATGCACCGCTTCTTTCATTTTTGGATTAAGCCTTTGTTGCGCGTCATGAACAGGCTTGGCATCGTCGATTAAATGGATGTAATGTTGTACAATAGCAGGGCTAATCCCCTTTATATCGGAGATCGACCATCCAATCGCTTCCTTGTTTTTCGAAAGAATAGAAAGCAAGGAGGTTTCTTGGTCAAGAGAGAGAGTCACAGAAATTATGACGGGTAACATTTCGTTATCACCTAAGTATGCGTACTTAAGGTGATCGGGAAGTGGTTTGAGGTCCAACTTCGAGAGTTTTTCGATCAAAGAATTGGGTTGAGATTCGGACTCTACTGGAAGCGATTCAAAGGGAAGAGTGTATTCAATTTCGTTGGGAATTTCGTGAAACAATTTTTCATATTTAGCTTCGCGTTCGTTGCTAAGGTCAATTGTCTTGTTTTCAAAGTTTTCGTGAATGGCACTAACTTCCAACGTTTGGTCAAGAGGTTCGTTCGATTGGCTTTCAAGATTGAAAATGTTGAGATCCAAAGTCATGTTTCCAAAAGAAATTTTCATCGATTTGTTACGACAATTGATTAAGGCATTTGAGGTGGCTAAGAATGGTCGGCCTAAAATCAATGGAATTTGACTCGAGGGATTTGTTACGGGTTGTGTTTCAAGAACGATAAAATCAACGGGGAATATGAATTGCCCTACTCGAATGAGCACGTCCTCGATTTCTCCCATGGGTTTCTTAATCGAGCGATCGGAAAATTAAAGCGTGACTTTTGTGGGTTTGAGCTCACTTAAGTCTAATTGTTCGTACATAGAGTATGGAATCAAATTGACACTCGCACCTAAGTCTATCAGACATTTGTTAATCGTCTTGTCTCCAATTGTACATGAAATCGTAGGGCAGCCAGGATCTTTGTATTTTATGGGTATGGATTGGGACAAGACTTCACTCAAACTGGCGGTTAAGAAGACTTTTTTAGGCACTTGAGTGTGTCGCTTTTGGGTACACAAGTCCTTAAGGAATTTCGCGTACGTTGGGACTTGCTGAACGATGTCAAGAAGCGGAATGTTAACTTTGACTTGTTTAAAAATTTCCAACATCTTTTCCATTTGGTCCGAGTGTTTCTTAGGTCGAAGACGATGTGGAAATGGGACACGATACTCGGTAGGCAGGTCTACTCGAGTAGAAGAAGAAGAGTTTTGACTGGAATTCGATTTAACGTTTGGCTCCACGTTCTGTTCAGATTCATTCGTTTTT
Source organism: Allium fistulosum (assembly GCA_030737815.1). Classification (NCBI taxonomy): domain Eukaryota; kingdom Viridiplantae; phylum Streptophyta; class Magnoliopsida; order Asparagales; family Amaryllidaceae; genus Allium; species Allium fistulosum. The sequence goes on from CM060904.1 coordinate 363,885,588, forward strand.
TTAGAAGTATCGAGAGAAGTTTCCGGTAAATTGTTTGGATTAACGACTTGATTATTGATTTGTTTCCCGGAACGAAGAGTTGTGATAGCATTCAATTGGGTGACTTTGCTATCTTGAACAACATGGGCTTGATTTGAATTTGTGTTTTGATTTCTGGGATTCGGAAGGGGTTGGCTTGGGAATGTTCCTCATTCACGTTCGCTCACTGACGTGGCTAATTGACTCATTTGCATTTCGAGTTTTGCAATTGATTGGTTTGTGTTTTGCATATATGAAGTCAATAAATTTTGCAAATTGCTGTTTGATTGAAGGCTTTGAGTAGTTGCTTTAGCCAATGTTTCAAGAGTTTTCTCAAGTGAAGTTAAACGTTTATCGTCTTGGGGAGGATGAGCAGAATTTGGTTGAAAGTTTGATTGTTGCGGTTGATTATGGGACGGGCCCGCAAAGTTTGGTTGAATATTGTTGGGTTGAAAGGAAGGATTTGGAGCATTATTCGGAAATGCTTGCAAATTGGGACGAATCGTATTCGTGTTGGGATTGTTTTGGTTCCACGCAAAATTTGGATGGTTTCTCCAACCAGGGTTGTACGTTGGAGAAAACGGGTCATTTTTGGCTTTGTTGAAAGCATTGATTTGTTCGATGGAATTGGGACACTGATCTTCTATATGATTAGGATTGTTGCATTTATAACACATTGGTTGGGAAGCTTGGTTCATTTGATTCGACGAGAAAATGTTATCGAATTTTTTAATCATTGCGTCGATCTTAGCTTCCAAAGCAACAGAAGATCCTATCGAGTGTGCACTCGATCGTGAGTAGATTGATTTTTCGTTCGAACGTTCCCATTGGGATGATTTTTCGGTGAGATTTTCAAGAAATTGCCAAGCATCGTCATGATGTTGGGCAAGAAAGTTGCCTTAGCACATTGATTCGAGCATGGTACGTGAGTTATTTTCGAGTCCATCGTATAAAATTTGACAAATCGTCCATTTTTCGAAATTATGGTGTGGACATTTTATCAAAAGCTCTTTGAATCTTTCAAAATATTTTCCGAATGGTTCTCCCTTGAATTGATGAAAGTTTACAATTTCGTTTCGGATTCTACTCGTTTTTTCCAAAGGGTAGAACTTTTTTAAGAAAGCTTTTATGAATTCTTCCCACATTTTAATCGAGTTCGATGGTAAGCTGTACAACCATTTTTCAGCGTAATCCGTAAGAGCGAATGGGATTAATCGAAGTTTGATTCTGTCATCAGAAAGTTGTTGGAGTTAATGGTTGCACGAACTTGTTCGAATTTAGTCAAGAAGACGTATGGATCATCCTGTTCGAATTTGCCAAATTTCGAAAGAGTGGCAATATAGTTTGAGTGAATTTCGAAATGGTTACCCGTAGGGGCGGGTAACGTGATGCAAGATGGAATAGAAACTCTATCGGGAAAGATTCTATCCATAAGAGTTCGAGGTGCGTTCTCGTTCACCATTTCGGGAGAATCGTTTGTTCGAGTTAAACGGTTTGTAGAAGGGTCGCGAGTCCAACGATTTGTTGTTGTGTCATGAGTCCAAGTACTCATGCACAAGTGAAAGTCGAGAAGAGAAAGAAGTTAGAATCGAGTTTAGTTAATGAAAGAAGATTTGAAAATCGAAGAAATTTTTTTTAGAGGAAGAAAAATTTTTACCAAGTGAAATTTATTTTCAAAAGAGAAGTTTGATTTTTGTTTTCTTTTTGGTTTTTCAAATTTTTATAATTTTTTGTTTTTTTGAATTTTCAAAATTTTTTTTTGTTTTTTTTCAAAAGATTTTAATTTTTTTTTGTGGTATTAAAAACTAAGTTAAGAAAATTTTACAATTTTTTTTGGATTTTGGATTTTTTGTTTTTTTATATATGCATGAACTAATGCAACTAAATGAATGCAAAGGACTTAATTATAGTTTTCCGTCCTTAGTAGCTCCTAACCCAAAATTGTATAATCACACTTTGTCTTAAATCAACAAAAATATATCTCAGCCAGGTAACGGGCAGGGGTTATCGGTGCACCACGAATCACCGTAGCAATGCAACCGAAGGTTTAAGTACCTTCAGAGGAACAACCAGTATAATATTTACGTATCACCGTAATTTTTATAACTGGTTATTACTCTGCCGTAGCCTAGACACCAAGAAATAAATTTGTTCAAAGAAAACAATTGTGAATATACAATTAAGCCCTAGATGAGCTCGCGACACCCTTAAGTCGAATGTCTAACCTTTATTATTAGTCAAATTCTACGATGAAATGCGTTTGTGGGCTAAGGAAAGGGCGATGAAATCCCTTACCTTATGTGAATTGGGGTATTGCCCTTAGAAAAGAAAATAAGATGAGATGGATGCAAAACAAAAATTAAACGTGAATTTACAATGCAACTAAAATGAAGTTTGTTTTTGTTTTTGGATTTTGATTTTTTTTTGTATATATAAATACAAATGCAAGCAACCAACAATGCACTAGAGATGAAAGCACAATACCAGAGCGTGCAGATTATTAGCAATTATATTTTTTTTAAGCGGCAAATTTTTTTATAAGCAAGCAACAATTTTTTTTGGGCAAGCAGTTCTTCCTTTTAATCTGCTTTGGCAACCTGAAATGAAAAACAAGATATATTCAACAATTTTTTTTATTATTATTTTTTTAGTATGTTTATCAAAGATGAAAAACAAAATAAGCGAACAACAAAACAATTGAAAATAAAAGAAAACTAAAACAAGTGAAAACAAATGAAAAATGAAAATTAAACAAAGTTGAACTTGTTTTTTTTTGGATTTTTCAAAATTTTTTTGAGAGGAAACTTAAAAGTGCAGTTTTACTTTAAAAAAAAAATTTAAATATAAATGTGGAACTAAAAACAAATTAAAACAAAACTACTTTTTTTTTCTTTTTTTTAAAATGAAAGAACAAATGGCTAAGTTAAACAAACTTATAAGTAAATGAAAACGAAAGCTATTTATAAGTTGTATAACCCACCCGGCCCAAACCCAATACGTTGTCTCCCCTTTTTCCTCTTTATCAACTAAAATTGAGAAAGAAGAAAAAAAAAGAATATCAAGCATATGAAATCGAGAAACCGGAAATCTCCAAATTGAATGTAAAACAGCGATTTGGGAAGTGAGCAGATTCGTGGTTTCGACTGGGGTTTAGGGCGGTCGACGTTTTATTGGCGAAATAATTTTTCAATCGCGATTTGATGGGGAAGGCGATGTGGTGATTTGGGATGTTCTCGATTTGGGTATTCGAATTTGGGTCACTGGAGTTCGGCGATGGTTGTTGGAGGTCGTGAATGGTTGCAGGCTGCATGTTCGATGAGGTTCGGTTGCTTTGTTGAAGTGGTTCGCGATTGGTTCTAGATTGAGTAATACGGAGGGCGATTGTGGTTTCGAGTTTGAAGTCGCGATTGGTGATAGATGAAGTGATGAGGCGGTTCATATTCTGGTTGGGTTGATTGGAGCATAGGGTTTGCTGATGGATGTTGAGGCAGAGGTAATTGGTGATGGTGGAAATATAGATGAGGTAGAATGTAGTGTTGAGGTGGGTGGTTGGCTTGCAGTTGAGAAGTGGGGGTGATTGAGTGGTTGCAGTAAGGAGGAGCGGTTTTGAGTCAACGACTTCGGTGATTGATTTTAGGCAGGCTGAGGTTGATGCGTTGAGGCAGTGTCGATCTTTGGTTCTCAGTTGAAAGTGGAGATTGAGGCAGGCGGAAGTATGTTTGTATGGCAATTGTATGTGGAGGTTGACTGTGCCGATTGTGAATGGGAAAGTGGGTTGAAAACTTGGTGAAATGAATGAGAAGTGAAGTGGTCGGAGAGGTGAGGTGCAGTCAGATTTGTTTGATGAGGAATTGAGCAAGGCAGTTATTGGTGGAAGTTATGGCAGATTGGTGATATGCAGGCAGTGCAGCAATGTCTGGTAGAGGAGAAGTGGCAGTGAGTTGCTTGGATGTTTGGAGTGATGTAGGAACATGTAGGAGCGGTAGTGGTTGTCGAGTGTGTAGCAGGCAGTGCTGTTAGAAATGGTTGGTGGGACTATTGAGCAGAGGTTGTATGGTATATGTGTAATGGTGAAGTGATGAATGCTGAAGTGCAGAAGTATTTGCACTGGTGTGAAGACTGTTGTATATTGCAGTTTCTAGTGTGGAGACTAAGGAGAGGGTGGTGGTCAGGCTATGGTGTATGTAAGGTGGTAGTTATGTGTTGAGGGGAGTAGAGGAGTTTTGGTTGTCGAATGATGAGATGGTGGGTTGTTATGTAGGAACTACAGTAGTGGAAGGTGATGGTGAAGGCCTGCAGAGAGTGGCAGTTTGTAAGTGGGGAGTGAAGTGGTTTGTGAATGTGATTGAAAGTATGAAGTGGGGAGCGAGATGTTGGTGGATTTATATGAGTGATTGGTGAAGGTGAGAATGGCAGTGTGATGATTTGGTTGATGTCAGAGAAACTTTGGCAGAAATTTTAATGGTGGAGGATGTGTGCACAGGGTGGTGCACAGATGGAATTGGAAGCAGTTAGGATGAAGGGGAATGGTAGAAGTAATGCAACAGTGAAGTTTTTGTGTTAGATGACAGCAGACAGTTCAAAACAAAATGTAATGTTGAAGTGAAATTGAACAGAGAGTAATGTGAGCAGTGAACAGTGTAATGTAAATCATATAGCAATTGTAAACTCAAAACAAAATGCAAATGAAAGTGATTTTTTTTTAAAATTTGTGTAATTTTTTTGTATAGAGAATGCAAATGAAAAAGAAACTAACAAACTACAAACACAAAAATCAAAATGCACACAAACAATTTTTTTTAAATGTACAAACATACAAAACAAACACGAAAATTAAGCAAAAATAATTCGAAGAATAGAAAATCAAAATCAAACAAATCCCCGGCAGCGACGCCAAAAACTTGTTCGTCGACGGATTTTCTATCGGTTTAGAAAACCGTCGAACGAATTTAGAAATAAAAATAAACCGCAAGCGCACGGCGTACGCTTTGTAGTACGTGGCGAATATGGGTCGATCCACAGGGAATTGTGAGAGATTAAAAATCTATTCAATCAAATTAGACCAAAGTGAGATGAAAGTTGTTAACTACAAAAGGAAGCTAAAGCTAGAATTAAAATGTGATTAAAAAAACTATTGAACTAGAGAATAATTTAGAGGCAAATCCACTCTCATATTTTTGTAAATCAACAAACAAACAATTTGTGATCTCTAGCTTTTGATCTTAAGTGAAATATTGTTGTATTTATCATAAGTATGGTTTGTTTATGTTATTAATTAACATAACTCAAACCATCAAACTATAATACAACAAATAAACCACTTATAATTCTCATGAAAATGAAGCCAAAGAAAAAGCTATTTTAAGTATGATCTATTTACTATTGTAACTAGTAATATAGATCATCAAATTTCATTTTTACTTTCTTTTTACAATCAAAAATGGATTAGCAAATGATGATGCAACTTGTGCTTATGTTGAATAAGTATAGCTCATTTGCATAAGCAATATAAGCTATCAAACCCACTTGTATAAACTTGCATCAAAATTCACTTTCATAAAGCACAAACAAAGAGATCATAAATCATAACAAATGTTGAAATTACATAATATTTGAGAGCTTCATTACCCCTAAATTGAAGAGGTTTAGCTACTCATTTGTGGCATTGAAGCAACACAAGTAAATTTCAACATTAAAAAGAGAAGAAAATAGAAAATAAGCAAAGAAAGCAAAATTGATTAGCTACTAACTACTTGCATAAAAATATAAACTACACTACTTGCATAAATGTAAATCTAAGCTATGAACATTAAAGGAAAGAGAGCATAGAAATAAACATTAACAATAAAACAAAGAAAAGCATGAAGAAAAGAGAGAAGAAAGAGGCTTGGAAGCCATTTTTATTTCATAGAACATTGAGCTTACAATTTGATCTCTTAATTTCCTAAGTAAAATGAAAGAGTAGAAGATAGTTTCATGTACATAAGCGGGCAATATATACATGCATAAAACCCTAATTCTATTTTTATGGTGCTTCCTAAAATGCCCTTTAGGAAGTGTGGCCATCAAGTAACCATTAGCCACTAATTAATCCATCATTTGTTGTGCATGAAGCTTTAACCTCCACTTAGTTGTCCATTAGCTCATAATTATACATTTAGGTAAGTGGGTGGGGTCCTCCATGATCTTGAACTTGAATTATTTCCTCTTCATTCCTTTGTATTTCATTTGTGCATGCATGTATCTTCATATAAGAGTCTTCCATATGCATCCAAATTCCTATAAAAATTATCAAAAAATGTCCAAGTAAAAATTCTTAAATTGACACAAGCAAAAAAATGACTTTTGCCCCTGAATGAAGATGAAAATATGATGGTTTGAAAATAATTGAATTTTGGTTCTAAACATGTTAAAATGCCCAAATATGATGTTTATTTAAATAAAAAGAGATAAAATATGGATGTAAATATATGCACATTTACGTGCACATCACATTGTTTTCACTAAATAATGTTTTGGGATTCTCAACATTTGGAATCACCTCTAACTCAGTTATAAATTTGTGCATTATATATACGTATAGTTTTTGCTACGGCGTTATTCAAGGCGATGTACTTAGCCTTTTAGTTGAATCAACCATAACCTTTCATTTAAAATTCCAACTTAAAGCTCCTTAAATAAGGTTGAATATGAATTTAGGATTGATATACTATATTTTTTATCACTTATGAAGTTTGAATATGAATACTCTTCATAAGGAGTTTATTATTTCTATAAACAATTCTCTAGTATTTCGTAAATACTCGAGAATACTCTTAGCTACTGTTTATTGTTCTTAATTCAGTTTCATACTCATTCAGCATTTAGTAAACACTCAAAAGTATCGCTTATAGTTTTTAGAAATATTTTAGTATCGGTTAATATAGTTTTTTATAGACACACACTTGCTTTGCATTTTGACTAAAAATTAAACTATTAGATTTTTCTATTAAAATATTTGTTCAACTCTAATGCTTATCGCATGCCATTGTTGTATCCGCTTTAGGACCATATACAAAGCATACAAATCATGTCATTGCTCCCACTAAGTTCGAGACATTTTGATTGTTATGTGCAAACGGTCTTTTCTAAATCATTATTTAGAAGTTCTATTTCAACATCAAAGTGCAAAAAATCTTAATCAATTGTGCGATAATTGCATGTATAATCCAAATGGTTTTGAGCATGTTAACTAGCAAAATTACATCACAAATTTCAACATTTGAAACCAATGAAGTGATTTACTATTGGCACCGCTTTATATAATTTCAAATGTGCCGATCTTCTTGAAGATACACTTGTAGCCAACGGATCATATCCCTTCGGGAACAACTATCAAAATCATATTTTAACAATGTGCTTGGAATGCCATACCGATTTAAAGCATCATTTTATATGGTAGAGTCTATGAACTTTATGGCTTATTAACAACTAAGGAAATGGTTATTTCTAACAATTATTTTTATTAACATTGATGAGAAACTCATAGTTCTCATTAATTTATGAGAATTATTATTTGACATTCTAATGTGTTGTGTGTCCGTTTTAGGCTTGGTTAATTCTATTTCATCTTATGTAAATGGTTTCTATGTTCGAGCCTTTGGATCATATCCAAGTCCATTATAGTACCATCAATTTCTAAAATAAATTCCTTCGTCCATCAAGGTGGTGTTTCTTGAAAAATAACCATTTCTCAGTATAATGGAATAGTGTTGTATTAATATTTTATGAACCGCCTTTTATATATGTGTAAAAAAATGTTAAGTGTAAAAAACTTATGTTCATAACATAAATTAGACAACCACACATCTTAAACTATTTATGATCAAGGTTTCTTATCAGTTCATATCTTACATGAATATGATCTCGTAAACTTTGCTTTATATGAAACTAAATTTAATTTATGTACTTACTCTTAAGTACTAATCCTTAGAAAAAAGAAGTTAACTCAACTTCACACACCATCAATCGTACTTTGTCCAACAAAGTCTAATTACTTCTCATCGATACACCATTATGTATCATAGGGAGGAGCGAAACTTGAGATTCTTTTTTAGGTATATTTGGATCTCATATCTAGTACACCATCTATTCGATCAAATCAAAATATTTTGTTTCTTTTTCATGTAATGTTATCTACTTCCATTTTATATTCTATGAACTTATCATAGATGCACTACTTGTGCATCAAATACACATGTTCTTCTCTATGATGATTCATTAGTGAGTTTAATAAAATAAGTGGATCTATTTTGGTACCATTAGACCTTCGGCTGCATACAACAACATGTATCGATCTAAAGAGTTCACTAATTGAGATACGATTCACCAATACCATATGATTCATAATCATACGATTAAAGAAATATTTCTTAAAGATATAGCTTATGCAATGGTTCTAAAATAACTATACAAAGTTTTAGATACTTCTGTATTTTGTATAATTAATGCATCACTTTTTCTATGAAAGCAAATACCAAAGATTTATCCTATAACGAATATTCATAATAATCATATTAAAATAAAACTATATCCATTTTCAGTTAGTACTGAAAAACCATTATTATTTCATAAATAATACTTTGTATATATACAAAGACAAACTTTCATAATTTGATGTATTCATTAATAAATGTCATATAGTATGCTCCTACTTTTACCTCCATAAAAGTAATTGCTTATGAGATATAAGGCTCTATTCAATCACTTATTATGGAATTTTATTTCATCTACTGTAATTAGTTTACAGTCGAGAGTTTCACATCAAATATCTTGAATCCATAGAAATAACTCTCATAGAAAACAATTTTCTACATAAAATTACGTTTGGAATGGAAATGACATTTCTTATTCCATGCAAAGTATATATTAATATTTTATACTATTTTCATTTTTGATATCTCTTCATGAAGTAGAGGTGACCATTCACTCTCTTCATCCCAATCATGCCCAAGTTACATCCGATCTTATACATTTGCTTTCCTTTACAAATGGTCAAACCATTCAAAGGAGATCTTAATTACAAGATTGTACCGAGTTCTTTGCAAAAGTGCATTTGGCCATCCAAAATATTTAAGGATATCAAATAAGTTGCACCTTACATAAACTGATCAAACTAACGTTTCAATATTTAAGGAAACAAACTCTAGTCGTTGCCACCGTAGCTTCCATAGCATAATCCTTAATTGCTCCAGCAACTCAAGTATTCAAGCATGGATATTGCTGGCATTTGTTATGAATATAACCTAAATAACATCTCCATTGAAGATATTGAAAAAGGACGATTCAAGAGTTCTATAGCACTCTGGTTGAAAGGTACAATAATTGGAGGATGCTAGTAAAAAATATAGTCAATGTCCAAAAAGAATCGCCTTCACCTCTAGGAGGCAGAGTAAAATGTTATGAATGGTAAAAGAATCATTGGTAATCCAATTAAGGCGCTTGATAAAACTGACAAGGATTTAAAAGAAAAAAGAGAAGCCTCAAAAAAGGAAAGAGAACAACACAAGGTTGAGATTCAAGGGATGGAGAACAAAATAAAAACATAGAATGAGCAACTAAAGCAAGCACATATTAGGGTCAGTGACTTGGCTAAACAAACTGAAGAATTCATGGCTAACATCGATTCCATCAACCTTCAACTTGCAAGTGCAAGCATCGGAATCGCCCAGCTCAAGCTAGAAATCAAAAGACTGGTGGTCGAGAAAAAATAAGTAGCTAAGCCCAAGATCAAGAACATGATGGTTAAGGAGAGAATCACTAACTTGAAGAATAAGCTAGACTAAGCATCTAAGGAAAATAAGCCAGTGGGGAAGAAATCGACTAAACTATCTTCTATTTCTACATCAACGTCTTCAAATCAAAGGGGTCGAAGTGGCATGGCGACACATATCCTGCATCCTAGTTAATGTTCATGGCAAGATCATGATAGAAGAGAAGGAAAGATCTTGAATGCCAAGGGCCCATTCAATGAGGCTGAAGTCGTAGATTCCCTTTTTGATGATGAAAATCTAACAGCTTTAGAGGTTAGTAAGGAGCAACATATTGCTGAGGATGTGTTGCAGACTCTGTTTGGACTTATGCTAAACTCTTTGCTAGTAAGTCAGTTGAAACTATACTTACTCCAATTACTTCAAAATTATAGGCAATGGTTCCTTCTACAATGACGACTAGCTCTGAGGTGGTCACTGTCATTACATCCAGATGTCCTACATCTACTATTGTTGCCACCATTAAAAAGTATGACCCAAAGCTTCCTTTAATTCCCAACATTTACCCATGTTGCTTCTTCGCTCTCTCCTATAACCATAGAGGGGAAAATAACTTTGAGCTCCACTCTACCGACTGAAGGTATTCCACTTAATACTCCAGTCCTCGAGAGACTTCAACTGTCTCCTAATGTTATCACTGACCTTTACCATCATGTATTACTTGTTTCAGGTGCAATTATGGCTCTTCCTGCTATTGTATATGCTCTAGGTCCTTCAACTGAAGTTGTCACCACTATGTAAGTGGTCATCATTTCTACCTTTGTTGTTGCTACCTCTTCGATCAGATCCAATCCTAGCCCAGATGCTAAAGAGCCAAAAAAACTCAAGGTGATTAATAAGCTTAGTGCTTCTTTGGATGAGGAGGAAGATGTTGTCATCACACACTTCCGGACCAGAGCCCACTATGGCATCATCTCTTGCTGAGCATCTTGCCCATTTAGTCCAGGTCAAGCTTGAACCAGGATTCACCCTTCCTTCTCCACCATCGACCGTCTTTATTTCTGGGCTTTCAACATCTTCCCTGCCTACACTCATCTTTCCTGCCGCTGGAGTTCAATCTTTGAAGTGCAAAAACCTTATTTCAATTAATAATCCTTCAACCACCAAAGATGAGATTGCTCCTCCGGAAGGTATTCCTTTGAAGAGAAAGCACATAGGAAAAGCTGCTGCTAAGATGGCTAAACTAACTAAGAAGTGAAGCCTATGTTCACTTGATGTTTTTTGATATGTTTCTGCCTTTTGTTTTTTAGCCATGTACATAGGCCAAGGTTTTGTATGGGTCCAACCCTTTAATTTATGTAAACAAAAATGAAGTAATGAAAGATTTATTTTGTATAAAATCTTTCTCATTTACTTTATCGCATATTTATTGTCAGCATACTTTTCACGCATATGTATAAATATATAGTTATCAGTAATGAAGTACTTATATCATACATGCATGTGTCTGTGATTTATATAATGCATTTATTTACTATAAATCTATGAAAATAAATAAAATTCCATAATTACATAATGCTATCCATTTACTTAACTTTATTTATTGCTGGTTAACTCATCCTGTTCAATTGTAAAAACTATGTTATGATGCTCTGATTGAAAGTACAGAGCTTTCCTCTCGTGTCCATATGAACATTGACATAATTCCAGCAATGTACCTATAAGATTTCAATTATACACTGACACTTATCTCTAACTATCGATGCCCATGATTCCTTTTTTCGGCAATCAGTCCTTGACGTCTCCTATCTTTGGGCATTCATTGAAGATTAGATGTGTAGAAGCGACTTATCTAATCTGTCCCTGGTCTGATTATACTCCAAGGAAACAATTGTGGTCCAAAGCTATTCATCGCTATCTATCTTTGGGTACCTAGACATTTGATTTTGAAAACAAAATATGTTTTCTTGTGCTACCAATCCTATGTCATGGTGTTAGACTTAATGAATGTGATTTCATTGATTTAAAAGGATAAATTTTATTCCAATCTATTAGTGAAAGCCACTTTATTACATCTAATAAAATCCAATTCAAAAGAATGTCAGAAATAAAATAAATGCCTAAAATGCCAGAATCAGGTGAAATAGTGGTTCAAACACTTATTATTCCATACAAGTAGAAATATGTCCTAACCTACTGTCCATAGCTTGAAAGTGTTATCTCCAAGCTTCTACTTTACCACGTAGGGCCCTTCCTAATTCGAACCATGTTTCCTACACTTGAAAAAATCCTTTTTAAAACAAGCTCACTAATCTAAAAATTATAGGTCTTGACCTTGGTGTTGAACTACCTTGCTACTCTTTGCTGCTAAGCAGCTACTCTTAGATTCGCCTCTTCTCGCTTTTCATCCACAACATTTAGGGATGATAGCAATAACTCCTCATTCATCTTAGGGTCATAATGCGTACATCGATGAGAAGGAACTTCAGCTTCAATAGATATCATCGCTTCAGTTCCAAAAGCCAAAGTGAATGAGTATGTCTAGTTGTGGACTTATGGGTTATCTGTAACAACGAGTACCCCGGTGGACCTGGATTTTCGCTAAATCGAAACCCCAAGTTCACTAAAGTACGGATTTTTCGTATCGGTATCTTATAAATAAACAAAAGGATATCAGAGCACTATCAATATAAACACACATCAAAATGGTAAAATATAATAAAACATATAGTTACTAACCAAGGCTAATACCTCTGGTATCTAGTGCCCTTGTTAGTGCTGAGCATGCATAATGAAATTTGTCCTTTCACCCTTCCCACCTTGTACTAGTACATGTCCCTCAAAATCCATCATGTGGGTTGTAATAAGGAGGGGATCAGAACAATGTTCTGGTGATTGGTAAATTGCATGCCTTATATAAAACACAGTTTATGCCGATTGCTTTCTATTTCGAGTTATGTCTACTTTTTAAACTTAGTCGTCTGGACTTCATGTGCACGTACAATATGCTTTCCTTACTCGAAGTATACCATAACCACATATGTGTGTGTACCGCAGTCCCTTATGGACCGGGATACTTTCCCCACAAGTATTCCTAACTCTACACCTACCCCACCATCTGCGTATAGACTTAATTGTCCACGTACACCTAGGATCTTCTCGTTAGTGCCTAATAATGACATTAGAACTATTAGCCATATACCAATCGCCTTGAAGAATCATCTAAGGGTTATCTAACCTTGCCTCCTAACTACAAAAAAAAACAACTTTGAGGTAGGCATGTCCTATACGGAACCTACACTAGTAAGAGGTGTAGTCCATTTGGGCGTAACCCAAGTCTTTCAAAGGACTGCTCCAGGACCAATGACGCTCTTGATCTATGTGTATAGCCCAACTCCTAACATATATGATACCTAAATTATAAACATAACGCTGAGTCCATGCTCACCATCCCATTTAGATTGCCTAATCCAATCAAGGAAATGCTCGCTTGTTACTTAATGCCTTATATAAGGATTTAAGCAGACCCAACTTGTCCCTTTTACACTTCAAACCAAAACAAACCCACTTTGGTATATTCCCATCACCTATACGCGAATGTATAATCCCACAGCCCTATCGATGGAGATGTCTCACATCAGTACAATGTATATACAACCATTGGTAGCCCCTTTTAGAGGATAGAATTCCGTTGTGAAACATTACTAACCTCGCATCCCAACCTATACCAATGACCACGTCATTTTTAATTAATCTAAGTTATTGACTAGATTCAATGACTTATACCCGTCATAAATGCATATTTGAGCCTATATAAATTTATTTAATTACTACGCCTCCTATGTTCAACTGTTAATATTCAGTTATTTTTATCATAACTTACTTCTTATTTCATTAACGTCGTTTATTGTCATTTACCATTTACTTCTAATTTAATAGATTAAATGACTTTTACTGCTTAACTTCCATTTGGCACTATCAGATATAGCTTACTGTTCCTTTTCAACTATTAACTCCCTTTCTTTGATTATTATAATTCTTAATTACTCATTTCATCCTTTTATATACACTTTATTGCTTATTGTTTATTTTCTAACTTATCTTAAATTACATATATTAGCTTACAATTAAATTGTTATTATTATCTCTACTTACTATACTTTAATTTATACTTAGGGATTTCTACATTTTAATGTGTTGAAAATACATTTACCCTAAAGGAAACGTTAACACTGTAATTTTTCTTAAATAAGCTAAAAAGGACTTATGTTATGTTTGAAATTATAAGGAATTATCTTTTATGTCATTATTGAAATAGACGGTACAAACTACGGTAAACATCCATATTTTGTACATCGTTTTCTTTTAGGCATGTTCCTTGTATTTCAAACGATACAATTTTATTCAAAATGATAAAAATGTATAATTTATAGAAATTTATATTGCAACACACTTCATTCCCCTGAATTAAAATACCACTTATATACCAATCCAATTTATAAAAACTTCCAATTCATGTTTACTAATATATATCATTCAATTAACAAACCTGAAATTATTATACAATATCATTGATGAATTATCTCATAAATTAAAAGACACTTTCACCCTTACATTCTAGCTTCAAGTATATAAAATATTTAATCAAAGTTAACAATTCACATAATATGTAGGCATGGTTCTCAAATTCATTACTTGTGTATATTTAAGCCTACAACTCCAAAATTTTACATTATGGCATCAAGAAATAGATTTATAATGATATAAATCCAATACTATATAAAATATATAATTTTCCACACACCTCTAAGCTTCCAAATCTCCAAATCTAAATCATGTTATTCCTATTTGACTCCCATTCTTCTGACCAATATATATATATATATATATATATATATATATATATATCAAAAGCATATACATATTTATTTGAATTTTAGACCTGAGAAGTGATTTGAATTTAATTTAGATTTTGACTTAGATTTACAGTTTACCTTGGCTTCGGCGACTGGATTCAGTCCTATTCTTCTTTTCTATTATTCTTCACTATTCTCCACTTATATATACACACACATAGATTATAGTTTATACAAATTTTAGAATTTGTGAAGAAAATAAAATGGTAGAGCTTCACCGCTGCTTAGATAGTATGAGAAGAAAAGTGAGGGGTTATTCTCGTATTTATAAGGGTTCAAACAATGCCAGCCATTAAATTAGATTATATTAAATCTGGGTCGTTCGGCGCACGTTTAGTATGCACTACCCGCCTATGCACCACCGCTCGGCCGCCACCAGACCGATCCCAATAAATGGTCGAACGATTGTGTTATTATGTTAAACACTCACTAGTTTTTATTTTAAAGTTATTTGATACGATTTTCTTTTTTATTTGATTAACGTCAATTTTACTTAGCGTTAAGTATCCGTTAACGTCAACTAACATTAATTGATTATATCTATTTCTTTAATTACATATATACTTATTTCTGATTCAAAATATTCAAAAGTTATACTTTCCGTTTGAACTCCGATCGTAAAATTTTATATATGAAGGTTCATTAGAAGATCGCCACGAACACAATGGTGTAGTTTTGTAGCCAAATTCCAATGTTTACAAAAATTCTATTTTTAGGCATTAATAATTATTTATTAACTCTTACAATTTATTTTTGTTTATTTTTGCAGGGTGTTACATTCTTCACCCTTCATAAAAATTTCACCCTCGAAATTCCTCACTGACTGAATCATGTAACATAGCACACAACCTTTTTAAGTTATCCATCCAATTGATGTACAACTAATTTTACAACCACTAGTGTACAAGTGCATGGTGTATCGCAACATATATCATATTAATGCAAACAATACTAAATCGATGCCTCTTATATGAATGCATTCTTTAAATCAATTTTGAAAATATGGCGCAAACAACCTATATATACTAACAGTTCTATATGTATGCAAGTTTCCAAAAATCTTGTTTTTGCATCCAAATTTTCCATGCTTCTATGAATAAAAGTATGATTCAACCCATTTTTCATCCAATCCCTACCATCCAATACCTAGCATGCCTCTTCTAACATCTAAAATTTTGTAAATCCAGTTTTCTTAGCCTATATTCGCAACAAGAAAAGAGTTGAGATGGAGAATTCTATATTTCCATCCTTCTCTTATGTACCCAATCCGCTGTACGTTGGAACCTTCTCTTTGCCCCAGATTCTTTTTCCAAATTTACCATGTACGGTCCGCATAAGAAAATTTTATTTTATTTTGTTTATTTTCAAAATTTTGAAATAGAGTTATTTCAAAAAATGTTTTGTTCCTCTATCAACAAGGTATGGAAAAAGAAATTCCAAAGTTAAAACAGCATTTTCCCTTGTTGTTAACTATATTTTTCATACAGTCATTTTTGCCAAATAGTAAAATTCGTATTTGCTAATCCATTGACTTTTCCTAAGCTAAACATGCAACATTTCAAAATCAGAAATTTTTTTCTTTTTGTTTAAAATCCTTTCTAATTTCATAAATAGTTGGAAAAATTCAAAAAGGAAACTCATTTTTCAAAACTCTCACAAAGTATTTTATTTTTAAAATAAAGATTTTTGAACAAATTTTTTCAAAAGTATTTGTTTTTTACTTTTCAAAACAAGTTAAGCCACATCCCACGCAATCGGGGTTTAGTCGATGGGTTAACGTCTATGATTAACTCTTTTCTACTACATGCTAAATTTTCAAAATTTTAAAACTTTTAAATTTTATTTTAGAACAACAATCAGCACATAAGTACATTTATAAATTTCAGCTTTTAAGGCATAGGAATAGTGACCCGTGGTTTCGCAACAACATTTCCCTGTCCTTTGCTTGCTAAAATTTATCTCCTAAAATTTTTATTCTTTTTGGGACTTTACTTTACTTTACTTTTAGTAGCTAATAAATTCCTTATTTATTTTATAAAATTCCAGTCTTTTTTTTCTTTTGCATTTGTTAAGTGTCCTTTATGAGATTTCCTTATTTTTACTGTTTCCTAATAAATATAGTGGTCAATTCAGAAAACAAATAAAAGGAACATTTCTCATAACATTGTATGCATTCTATACAAATAGAAATAACTAATACTTACAACCTAAACTTAAAAGAAAACAAATGCTGGAAGAAAAACAACAACTGCTACTCCTAATCCTACTATTACATATAGGCTATGGGATGTCCACGCTCCTTCCCGAGAGCCCGAACCACTACCACGACCCTTGAATGATTGAAGTATGGAAGATATGCATTCAAGCTCACGATCTTGGCACTGCTGCTCCACCCGTATCTCCTGTAGCTCAGCCTCGATCAGAATCTGGGAATCTCAAATCACTACATACTCAAAGACCTATGGCTGTGGCTTTATAGCCTCTTGCTTTGGCCATGGAGCCGATTCCATCTATGCCTACCTTGCTCCTTTTGGTGCTTCAAACTCTGTAACATCTCTTTAATCCTTATCCTTCTATGGGAGGACCTACGCAATGGTGCAAGTGCCTTCGTCTGCACCTGCATCCTAGGAAGCTAACTCTATACCATCGAGAAACTGGAGTGAAAAGATGATAGTATATAATATAGCTCCTCCACATCATAAGCGTATTTTAATTCCTATTATCGATTAAGCCAGCTCTGACACCAGATGTAACAACCTGCACATCGACGGGCATGAATTTTTGCTAAATCATAAACCTTGTTCCACTAAACTATGGATCGTTGGTGTTGGTATCCTATAATTAACAAAAGTATATCAAAGCACCATCGATATAAACTCACAATGGAATGATAAAATATAATAAAATGTACAGTTACTGATCAAGGCTAATACCTTTGGTATATGGTGCCTCGGTCAGTGCTGAGCATGCATAAAGAAATATGTCTTTCCACCATTCCCACATTGTACCGGTATTTGCTCCTCAAAATCTCTTATGTGGGTTGTCATGAGGAGGGGGTCAAAACAATGTTCTGGTGACTGGTAAATTACATACTTGATACATAACACTAGTTTATGCCGATTGCTTTCTATTTCATGTTATGTCTACCTTTTAAACTTATTCGTCTGGACTTCATGCATACGTACGATATGCTCCCCTTATTCGAAGTATACCATAACTATATATGTATATATAAGTACCACAATCACCTTGGGGCCAGGATACTTTCCCCGCTAGTAATCGTAATTCTGCACCTGCACTGGGTACCTGCCGTCTATGTCTAAACTGAATTATCCATGTAAACTGAGGATCTTCCTGTTTGTGCCTAATAACGACATTACAACTATTTTCCATATATTACTCGCCCTGAAGACTCATCTAAGGGTTATCTAGCCTTGCCTCCTAACTACAAACAAAATAAATAACTTTGAGGAGGTGCGTGTCCTATAGAGAACCTACACTAGTAGGAGGTGTAGTCTGTTTAGGTGTAGCCCAAGTCCTCCTAATAACCGCTCAAGGACCGATGACGCTTTCGACCTAAGTGTACAGCCTTACTTCTCACATATATAGTACCAGCTTGCTAACATAGCGTCGAGCCTACGCTCGTTGTCCAATTTAGATTGCCTAATGCAATCAAGGAATTGCCCAATTGTTACTTAATACCTCCTATAGGGATTGAAGCAGACCTAACTTGGCCCATTTACACTTCAAAACAAGGAAAACCCACTTTGGTATATTCCCTTTACCTATGCATGAATGTATAATTCCATGAGCCCTACAGTTGGAGATGTCTTACATCAGTACAATGTATACACAATAGTTGGTAGCCCCTTTCCAAGGGCAGACTTCTTTATTCAACATTACCGACCTCGCATCCCAACCCATACTAATTACTACGTCATTTTCAACCAATCTAAGTTAATTGACTAGATTCAATATTTCACAACTATCATAAACACATACTTGAGGCTACTTAAATATATTTAATTAGACCTACTACAACGTCTCCACGAGAGCTCTTCCACTCCTACAGCATGGCCTTGGTCCAGATTTGGGAATCTCAGATCTCTACATACTCAAGGACTTGTGGTTGTGGCTCTGCAGCCACTTTCTCTAGCCAGGGAGCCAATCCATCTACACTTGCCTTGCTCCCTCTTGCATTCCAAACTCTGTAGGAGCCTTTCTAATCCTCATCCCCCTAAGGGTGGACTTATTTAATTGTACAAGTGCCTTCGTCTGCACCTACCCTTCCTGGAAGCTAACTCCATATTATCAAAAGACAGGAGTGAAAAGATGACAGTATGGAATATTGCTCCTCCACATCCCAGCTCTTGGGCCTATATAATGGCATTTAATGGCCTCGATCCAATTCACCTTAATACCACCTATAATGGCATAGCTGGCCATCTGCACCATGGAGTAGTTCTGGTCGAAACTCCCTGCCTTGGGGACGATGTTATGCTAAATAATGCGAACGACCAAACGGGCTTGGTCCCGCATGTTGTCTGTCCGCTAGACGGCTATTTCCTTATGGAAGATCTATTGTAAAATAGTGGACCAGAGCTCTTGATATTCTCCAAATCTTCTCCTTTATGGACATGTGTAGAATACCTCCAAAATGCTCATTAGTCATCCGAATCTCTACTCCTTTTACTTCAAATATGAAGCTACTATCATCCTCGTCGAATGAATACTCTAAGTTAGCGTCGAACAAATGCATGCATCGCATGTAACATTCTCGCTCAAACATATCATGGCAAAGGACCGCCAATAATTTTTTAGCCACAAAAAACCCTTAAAACCATAAGTGGCGAAATCCCCAAACTTCACTAGTCGTCGTTGCAGAAACGCGAAATTCACCACCGCTTCGTACTCTTTTATCTTTTCTTCATCGTACTACAGCCATGCGGTGTCTTGCGGGACCAAATTTGGGTGGCAAGAGGTGTTGCTACTTCGCAGAGGGGCCGTGATTTGGTTTAGTGAGAAATTTTAGATCTAGATCTAGGGGTTGAATTGGATGGAGCATCGCTTATTTTTGGGGTTGTGTGGGTTATTGGAGTTGTCACACGCGTGGTCTGGTGTGGAGTTCTTGCCATCACTCGATTCCTGGTGTAGAGAGGAGGAAGTCGGGGGTGAAAGAAAAGAGGAATTAAGGGAAATGAGTGGCAGCTCGATCTGGATGTAACTTTATGTCATGTTCGAGGTTCGGGTTATGCCCGAAACCTATAACCGGTCGATCGCTTATACTGGGGCGGTCGAGCATTATTGGTCGATCGATTGACCCTAAGTGGTCGACCGCTCCTTGCCTGCATGGGTCAGGTTGAACCTAGAATCTTTTCGTGCCGGGTCGAATTGTAACTATTAACTTTAACCAACGTTGTTTTGTTCCGATTCCATCTTCTTCATCTTTGTACTGACTGTTTTGAACTTTTTTTTATCTACTCATAGCAGTGCACTTGCCTACCGCTTTGTCTTCATATTCTTATCTTCTTTCCCATTATTTTACGCCATTTAATACCAGTACCACTTCCTATTATCCAACCTTTTAAAAGAATTTTAAAACTTAAAATTTTTCATCTCAGAACAATCATTGAACTATATATACATGCTTTATTTCTTTTCAAAGAAAATATCTATTTATTAAAATCCATTTTCAACTGAAATTTTCCAAGTCTAAACAAGTTTTAATTTCTACTAAAAAATTTCATCTAAATGTAAATGAATATTTTATTTTATAGAAAATCTAATATTTACATACTTTATAAAAATAGGGTTTTTCTACTTTTAAACAAATCCCTTGAAAATTATTTCAAAGTTAGCATTTTTTTCTCAAACCTTTTGTTAAATTTTTTTTATATGGGTTCAGACTCGGAGTGGATTTTAATTGTCCCTCCTTTTGGACATTTCTTCTTTTCTACTTACTTTATCAATTATCTTCTCCTAAAATATTAAAAATCTGGTTATTATCTTAGAGTGATTTCTACACACCTTCCTTTAGGAATTCATTCAACTCTTTCTTCCGTAATCTACAACATATATATTCTTACTTTCCTCTTATCTGGATCTAACATGCATCATCAATCGACAATCCTATGGGGATCTACAACCATAGGGAAACCTAGGCCTAACAAAGGAGTCTAGTATCATCCAACTTCAGGGAATCTTCTACATGTCACATTCATGCTCTTCTTAAGTCAACGCTTTTTTGATACGACCTATCTCCCATAGGGAGATCTGGATTGGCATACATTTTTAACTCTGTTTACTTTTCCAACTCATAGTCAACTTATTCATCCTTTAAGAATATGGTTGCAACTACTTCTATAGTTAAAAATACAATTACGTTCACTCAGCATATTTTAATTCATACGATCGAATTAACCTGGCTTTAATACCAAGTGTAACAATCCACACCCCGGTGGTCTTGAATTTTCGCTAAATCAAAACCCAAGTCCACTAAAATATGGATCGTTGGTGTAGGTATCCTGTAAATAAATAAAAGTATATCAGAGCACTATCGATACAAACTCATAATGGAATGGTAAATTATAATACACTATATAGTTACTAACTAAGGCTAATACCTCTGGTATCTAGTGCCTTTGTCATTGCCGAGTGTGCATAAGGAAATCTATCCTTCCACTGTTCCCACCTTGTATCCTCAAAATCTATCATGTTGGTTGTAACGAGAAGGGGGTTAGAACAACATTCTAGTGATTGGTAAATTACATACTTTATACATAACACTAGTTTATGCCAGTTGCTTTCTATTTCATGTTATGTCTACTTTTAACATAACAGTCCCCTCATGGACCAGGTTACTTTCCTAGCTTGTATCCATAACTCCACACCTACGCCCGGTATACACCATCTGTGTCTAGATCGAATTGTTCGTGTACACTAAGGATCTTCCCGTAAGTGCCTAATAACAACATTAAAATTATTAGCCGTACACTACTGGCCTTGAAGACTCATCTAAGGGTTATCTGGCCTTGCCTCCTAACTACAAATTTTTTTTTAAGGCAGTGCATGTCTCATGCAGAACCTACACTAGTTGGAGGTATAGTCCGTTTAGGCGTAACCCAAGTCTTCCTAATGACCGCTCTAGGATAAATAGTGCTCTTGACCTATGTGTACAACCCTACTCCTCACATATATGGTACCCAACTTGCTGACATAGCATCGAGCCTACGCTCACCATCCTATTTAGATTTCCTAATACTATCAAGGAAATGCCCACTTGTTACTTAATACCCCCTATAGGGATTGATGCAGACCTAACTTGGCCTATTTATGATTTGAACCAAGGCAAACCCACTTTGGTATATTCCGTTAACCTATGGGCGAACGTATGATTCCACGAGCCCTACATGGAGATGTCTCATATCAGTACAATGTATACACAATCATTGGTAGCTCCTTTCAGAGGATAGACTTCTACTGTGCAACATTACTGACCTCGCATCCCAACCCACACTAATAACTGAGTCATTTTAATTAATCTAAGTTATTGACTAGATTTAGTAATTCGCACTATAATAAACGCATACTTGAGGCTATAAAAATTTATTTAATTACTATGCCTCCTATGTTCAACTTTTAGTATTTAGTTATTTTCCCATAACTTACTTCTTGTTTCATAATAGTGAACCCAGGCTTAGATCTAGCTCTTCACTTTGGATCAGATAGGAATAGAAGTTAGATCCACAAATCCTAACTTTAAAAGAATTTGAAGACTTGCCATCGAAGATTAATGGCTGGAAGAAAGAGAATAACTTCTAGGAGATCTACTAGTGCAAAAATTACTAGCGATGGACCAAACTACTAGCAAGTTGAAGTCAACAACACCACCAACTTATCAACAGGAGTTAATACTAGAAATCTAGCACTTGAATCTTCTGCTCATCATGAAGTTACAATGAAAGGAGAATTTAACTAGATGGTTGATCAGCTTAACCAAAAGATGGCTGATAGCCAAAAAGCTCTTATGGAGAAGATAGACGCTTTGCTAGCGTACAATCACCAACTGTCCCAAGGACTAGGGCGGAAGCTATGGAATAGGAAAATTTCTCCTACCAGGCTTGAATAGGAGGAATGGCAAGCAAAAGCAAAAGGAGACAGCTGACGGAGCAACTAGAATTGTTATTGAAGGTAATGGAGTACCCCTCCTGCCGGAGAACAACCTACCACAAACCTTAACCCTGGAGCTAAGGCTCCACAAGGGAATATTGTGATGCTTCTCTCTAATTCTGAAGATGAAGTGCAACTCGACGCTAAAGGAATGGAATTAAATGTTGATATAAACAGGAAATGATAGAAAAGAAGTCCAAACTGCTATTACTAGGCCAATCGCATGCCAATAGAATTCTGCAGGAGTGGTTCTCCTAAAGAATGAAGAGCCTAGGCTTCAGCTGGCAAACTAAGGCCGTTTGCAGAACCAAATGCTTGGCGTAGCCACTGACAGTCGACCTACAAACTACCGGACTAGTGAGGCATACATAGTGGACATGGCAAATGCTTGATGGAAAAAAGTAAGGGCAAAAAAGATGATGACTATAGTTCTGCATTAAGCCGGACTCCATTCACTGAGAATATCCTAAGGGAGGAATATCCCGAGAAGTTCACTATGCCTACTATACTAGCCTATAATGGAACAACAGACCCTAAACCGCACGTGTACAAGTACAGTTTGCACATGCATGGAGCTAGGGTAATGGATGCAGTCCATTGTAGATGTTTCCATATCTTCTTGGAAGATGTTGCTTCAATATGGTTTACTAGACTCCTACCAAGATCCATTTCTACTTTTGATGAGTTAGCAAGGAAATCCAAGGAATAATTCAGGCTTCACATGACACAACCAATAGATGTGATGTCTCTATCTGGCATTTTCCAGGGACCAAATGAGTCAATAAAAACCTTTATGAACAGTTTATTACTGCGGCTACTGAGGTGAGCAATCCTAATAAAGATATGGCATTCATGGCTTTAGTTCAAGCTATCCATCCAAACATAGAATTTGTAAGATGGATTAAGATGAAACAACCAACCACCATGAAGGAGCCCAACCGAAAGGCGAGTTAGTATATGAGATTGGAAGAGGCAGACGCACTGAAGGGCAAGACTACCACTGTACAACCAATGGAGGTATTTTAGAGCAATGTAGTGGTCAACTAGGATGGAAATAATCCTGGATCCATGCTGGGAAATGCAAGGAAAGATGGAAACAAAAAAGGAAAAACCAGAACACTAGTAGGTGTGATGGGAATGTAAAGCGGATAAGGAAGCGAGACCCTACGAGTATACACCATTGAATGATAGCCTAAAGTATATCTACCTTGCAACTCAGGGAACTGAGCTATACAACAAGCCTTCAAGAAACGAAGAATTTGAGCGACAGAAGAAATCAGGGAAGTTCTATTGCTTCCACAAGATTCACTGTAATTAACATGAATGAGTTCCCATATCCGGAAGATCTGATTGAGGAGTTGATTAGGAACAATTGGCTCTAGCAGTACATGAAGAAATCGCAAAACTCTGACTAGCCTACTGGGCCTCTAGTTCTAAGTACTCAAGGGAACCAAGCTAAACCTAATGGAGAAGGATCTAAACGAATGAAATAGAGATTAGTTATCGACGCTATTTCTGGAGGACCTCACCCAGCACATAAAAGTTGGGGGGAGATAGAGGGATACACGAGTTCACTAAAGCATGCTCCGAAAGAAACTTGTTTTGCAATTGAGGATGGTGCCCCAGCCAAGCAAAAAAGGACACTTAATGATGATATAGTGTTTTGAAACCGAGACACTGAAGAAGTAGAAGCGTCAACTCTTACCCCGATAGTGGTAGCCGTCAGAATCGGGCCGACAGTTGTACGGCGAGTCCTGGTGGATTGTGGAAGTTCTGTCAACATCTTGTTTCGACATACGTTTGATCAAATGAAGATCAACATAAAGGATGTGTTTGCTTTCCAAATGAAAATCTAGGGCTTTATGGGAGAACCAAGATAGCTAGTCGGGACGATCGACTTACATGTCGAGCTCGGGGAAGGAGAATAAAGGGTAGTCCTTATCAAAACCTTTTTGATTGTGGATGAAATTTTAGCTTACAACGCTTACTTGGGTCGATCGGCCCTTGCTGATTTTAGGATCGCTTTGGCTCCGTGCTGCCTTACCATGAAATTTCTGATGGAGAATGGAGTTGGAGTCATAAAGGGAGATAAAAGCGTCACTAGAAAATGTTACATCGTTGAGTTACGTGAATCGAAACGAAAGGAAAAGGGAAAGAATGTGGGGAAGTCTCTTCACATTCGTGAACCGTCAGCATAGCAATTACAAAACCGCCCCTGACTCGGGGACCATAGTCATTTCGACAAGGCTTTGGACCCTAGGAAGAAGAGTTCAAGGGAGGTACAGGCAGCACAGGCAGAGATTAGTGTCGGTCCCTATCGATATGGTTGACCCAACTTAAGTCTTAAAAATAGGATCACAACTTGGAATCGATTCAACAAGAACTGGTTAAATTTCTTCGCTCCAACCTTGATGTGTTTTCTTGGAAGCATTATGATATGTGTGGGATATCACTGGAGATAGCATGTTACACACTCAATATCGATCCCAAGTACACTCCAGTAAGGCAGAAGAGATGCGGTTTAGGTCTGGAGTGATTCGCTATGCTGAAGGAAGAGGTAGATAAGCTATTGGAAAATAGCTTCATCCACGATGCAACCTATCCTGAATGGGTGTTGAATCCAGTTCTGGTTAAGAAGTCCAATTGGAAGTGGCGAACTTGTGTTGATTGCTCGGATCTAAACAAAGCCTGTCTAAAGGATAGTTTTTCGTTACCCAGGATTGACTGGCTTGTAGATGGAACTGCATGCTACGAACTACTCTCATTCATGGAAGATTACTCAGAGTACAACCAGGTTATGATGCACGAACCTGATCAGGAGAACATTAACTTCATCAATGACCTTGGATCATACTATACCAAGTAATGCCATTCAGCCTGAAGAATATCGGGGCAACTTATCAATAGTCGGTGAACACAATGTTCAAGGATCAGATCAAATGTATTATGGAAGTCTATGTAGACGACATGCTAGTCAAATCACATGTGTCATAAAATCATTTGTACAACCTCTCAGAAATGTTTGAAATTCATCAGAAGTATGGAATGAAGCTTAACCCATTTAACCCATTGAAGTGTTCTTTCGGCGTAGCATCTAGGAAATTTCTAGATTTCATCGTGAATACTAGGGGCATTTAAGCTAATCCAGAGCAAATCACCACCCTATGGAACGTCACAACCCCTATGACCAAAAAGGAATTACAAAGTCTGAATGGAAAGGTCACAGCGCTTAGCCGATTTATTCCAAAACAGTAGACAATTGTATAACATTCCTCGATGCATTGAAGAATGGTAAGAATAATATTGAATGGAATCTGGCCTGCCATACCGCCTATGAGGAATTATTGCGACATATGGAGACCCCACTGGTTTTATCCAACCCGATGGATGGCGAAGACCTATTCATTTATCTAGTTGTGTCAACACATGCTCTAAGCGCAACACTGGTACGTGAAGAAGCTAGGATCCAACGACTCATTTACTACATCAGTAAGCGAATCACTGGAGCCGAGAAGAACTATTCGAAGTTGGAAAACTAGCCTGTTACCTGTTGATCATATCAAGGAAGTTATGCCTATACTTTCGGGCTCATCCAATCAAAGTATTGACGGATCATCATTTGAAGCAGGTGTTGTACCGCCCAGAGACATCAGGATGACTTCTTAAATGCAATATTGAGTTGAGTCAGTACGACGTCACTTATCACCCCAGAAGGGTAATCAATGGACAAGCATTAGTAGATTTCATCGCTGAGTTCACAATATGAGACGCCGAAGAAGAAAACACTCTAGAAGTAGTGTTACAGTGTTTGTTGATGGTGCATCAAATAATTTCTACTCAGAAACTAGAGTCGTTCTCGAAACCCTCGAAGGATGGTCTATTTTCTACGCTCTAAGGTTAGAGTTCCCTACTACTAACAACGAGGTGGAGTACGAGGCATTAATAGCAGGACTGGAAATTATGAAGGAATTAGGAATAAGGGCTACACATCTACAGTGACTCTCAGCTAGTTATTTGTCAGGTGAAAGGGGAATATCAGGCAAAGGGTAGCAAACCTTGCCCCTTATTAGTCAAAGTTATGGGAATTGCTGAGCAACATTGAAAACAATACCATAAGTCATATTCCGAGAGAGCATAATATGAAAGCAGATTACCTAGCAAAACTACCCAGTTCCAGAGAAGCACGATCAATGGGGCTGGATCTTGTTCGGACGTTGACAGCTCCTTGCATAGATCAGATGGACATTGATTGGATTCTAGAAATTATAAGGGAAGAGGAATTGTGGATTACACTGACCAAAGACTATCTTCTTAGAGGGACACTTCCCAAGGATCGGAATGAGCGGAAAAAACTTTTTCGAAAGGCACCATGATTCGTACTACAAGACGGAGTGCTTTACAAGAGCAGATTTTCCACCCCTTACTCAGATGTGTAACCAGCAACGAAGCCTAGAGGATCCTCTGGGAAGTCCTTGAAGGCAGCTGCGAGGACCACTTCGAGGGGTAGACACTAGCAAAGATAGTCCTCCGTTATGGATATTTTTGGCCATCAGTCAACCGAGATGCAGCAAACTACGCAAGATGTTGTGATCAATGCTAGAGATTTGGCAAAATTACGAGAATGTCGTCTATAGAACTAATGCAAATGGTAAACCCATGGCCGTTTGCAATCTGGGGAATCAATCCAATTGGCCTATTACCAATAGCTAAAGGGGGAGCCAAATATGCTATCGTCGTAGTTGATTACTTCACCAAATGGGTCGAAGCAGAACCTTTGGCCACCATCACTACTAAGAAAGTAGTTAACTTCATTACTAAAAATATTATTTCCAGGTATGGAGTACCACATAAAATCAACATAGACAATAGAACTCAGTTCAAGAGTACAAATTCAAGAATTTCTACGAGCATTTCTGGATCAAGATGAGCTTCTCCGCGGTGGCACGCTCGTAAGAAAATGGGCAAGTGGAGGTAGTGAACAAAATTATCAAATCCACCATCAAATAATGGCTGACAAAAGATAAAGAAAATTAGGTTGATGAATTTCCTCTTGCAATATGGGCTTACAAAACGACTCATAAATCGACGATCGGGTACTCACCTTTCACCATAGCATATAGTTCGAAAGCAATGATTCCAGTGGGACTGGAAGTCCCTATCATCGATGATGACACTTCTACCAAAGTGAAAATGAGTAGCCCTTACTCGAATCACTTGATCATATCGATGAGAAGCGGGAAGAAGCCGAGCTAAGGGCTACTGCTTAACAAAAAAGAGTGGCACGACACTTCAATGCCAAAGTTCTCAACCGCACCTTCGAAGTGGGGATCTCATCCTGAAACAAATCTACCCAGGTACGAGGCACTTGGCAAAACTGGGAAGAACCCTACGTTATCTGCTACAAACTTGGAGATGGAATTTTCAAGTTCAAAACGGTCGATGGAATCCAGATTCCCCGTGCTTGGAACAATGATTCACAGCGACACTATTTTGTTTGAATTTCTATCTATGTATTTTCTATTTTCAAAAATAAGCCACCCAGGAATACTAGGGTCATTGTAAATAGGTAGGATTTTCCCTTCTCTTTATTTTATCACTAAAGTTATTATGCTTCTTGAATTAATAGAACCCCGTTCATATAAGCAACTCGCGGAGTCGACGAGGTAGATCGCATCGAAAACCATTCATTTGCTACTTAGATCGGTGGAATTACATCCAATTATGCTCCACCCATATGCCTTTTGAACCGATGGAACTACGTTCAAGTAAGTAACCAGCCGAGTGGATGGAAGCAAATCGAATCAAACCATCTGATCGATAGGGAAAATCGATCCCTACCTTTTGAGAACCAGTACTGCTACAACAACATTGGGAAGGCCCAAACCTTCATGCGCTTCCATAAGCCACACCTCAATTCTTGGACTGGTGGAATTGGATCCAAGTAAGCACCTATTTCTTTAGCCACTCGAATCGATGAAACTTCGTTCGAGTGCGCTCCACATTTCTCTCACTTCTTAGACCAGTGGAAACACATCCAAGTAAGCACCCTATTCTTTAGCCACTCGAACCGATGGAACTGCATTCGAATGTGCCCCATTTCTTTTGCTTCTCAGAATAACGAAACCGCGTTCAGGTAAGCTTTCATTGCTTAGCCACTTGAACAGAGGGAACGACATTGAAGTGTAACTGTTCCTTCATTTCTTAGACCAATGGAACTGCGTCCAAGCAAGCATCTACTGCCTTATCGCTTGAACCGATGGAACTGCATTCAAGTGCACCCTAAATCATCGATATTACCCTAATAGTATCATCCTTCTGTCAAAACCTCCTAAGTACCGATGTTGCTCCAGCAACATCGGGAAATTTATCAGCTGCAGAATTTGTAGAAACCAGTCACCGCCTCCAAATACTCAACATCGCCTAGATATCGACAACGTTGAAGGATAATCCAAGGGTTTGAGCTGTCCAAATGTCTCAAGAAATAGACACTGATATGACGATAGAACCTCAATACCGAATCTGGAAGAAATCAACTGTATCCAAAGTATGAGATGCTCGAAATTGAGCATTCAGACTATAAGTTCCCGTAGACAGGAGCTATAATACATCTTTAACTGGGGGCAACTAGAGAGTTGCCTGGAGTACCTAGTCCCATAACAAGTGTTCGGAGTAAGCAACCCTGTGGAGTAGGGGGAACACACAACACTTGGCCATAATAAGAATTACTCCATAGTTCTGTCAGGCCGAACAAAGAATTTTGGCAACTATAACCGAGCTAAGTAAAGTAGTAAAATAAATAAATGCAGGTCTCATTGCTGACACCATTTACATGCATTAAATTGCGGTAAATAAACACATCGCATATCATACAATATGGCAATGTATAATATGGAAATTGTGAGATGAGCAATTGTATTATACATACGGACAATGGTTTATAAACATGCATAGTGCATAGAATGTAAAAAGTACATAGAAATGATAACAGTAGAAATACTAGTCTTTTCATTGCTTATATCACTTTATGTACAGAATCAAACAACAAGGGCCGCTCCCGCACAATGTCGGCCTGTTTGGACAACAAAAAGCAAAAGTACAGAGTCTGTACTTGTACAAAAGACTTAAAAATTCGAAAGATACATAAACAAAAGAACACTAAAACTGACTCCACTGATGCTCAAACCCATCACTTCTTTCCGCTTTTATCTCCTCCTTTGCTCATGCGCCTGGACAAATCAGAATCTTCTTCTTGCCGTGTTCATTGCTCTCTCCCTCTAAAGAGGGACTGAACCCTCTAATCCTCCAATGACCACACTTTTCTCCTTAGGAACCTTCAGCATGATGGTAGTGGGAGTCTTGCGCTTCCTCTTCTCCTTCTCCTTCTTTACCTCTAGCCCTTTCCTTTTGCCTCTAATCTCTCCGCTATGGTCATTTTGTAAGTCGGTCCTGACTCGTGGTAATTATCACCTCCTCATCGACG
Organism: Allium fistulosum; assembly: GCA_030737815.1. Classification (NCBI taxonomy): domain Eukaryota; kingdom Viridiplantae; phylum Streptophyta; class Magnoliopsida; order Asparagales; family Amaryllidaceae; genus Allium; species Allium fistulosum. The sequence continues at coordinate 363,915,920 of CM060904.1, forward strand.
AATGCGAAAACGTTCTCTTGACTCTGTAGTGCTCCTATCTTTTTGGAATCGGCCCAAGATCGGGTCTAGAAATTGGGATCATTCTAGAAGCCACTACATAAATAGTAGGGGAAGCAATGAAAATAACGATGGCTCCTGAGCCCTATGTGGCTGGAGGAGAAGGAAGGAGATATAGCTGATCTACAAGTTCGGAAAGGGAAGTGCATAATTTAGAAAATGACAGCAGAGTAAATTGAATTGCCTGGAGCATCATAGAGACGAGAGAAATACCCAATCCGGGATTCTAGTCATGAACTTGAACTTCGAAAGCTTCACCACTAGTCCCTATCTCGGAGGATCGCACTATAGCTGGAACTGGGTACGGCTCATCCAAGGCTTCAGATGTCCCATGAGTATGGGTGGCCTTAGAAATGATCACTACGGATGCCGTTATGGATGCTGCTTATTCTTGAGAAGTAGGAACAAGTGTTTGGTGCTGACCCAAAAAGCTTGGGCCAACAAGAGATTTTGCTGCAGCATCGGGGGCTTCCCTCTTCCTCTTTTCCCAAAGCATAACTTTGCTAGTAGCCAAAAAATCTATGTCTTCGAAAGTCAAATAGTCTGCCATCATCTCTTCTTCTGAATGCATATCATTAGCTTGCTCCAACCAAACTAACCCTCCTTCCGTACCACGGTAAGGGTCCAGGGGTAGTTGACACCAAGCCATTTCAAGCTCCCCTTATTCATCACACACCTGGTGTAGAGATAGAGCACAGTGCCATCTATTCGCATATCATGTCACCATATTCTTTCCAAAGATCAGCAAGCTTTGCCCTTGTGGTCAAGTGATTGATCTCTTCCACTAGTTTGGTGAAGATGACTTATTCTTTTATTTTACCAATCGTTCATTCTCCTCTCGAAGTCGGGTAAGCTTAGTAGCCTGTTCGACAATCCCAAGACTTAATAGTCCTCTCCGCTTCAGTGAGCTGCTCTTTTAGTTTTACAGATTCAATATGAGCATTCTTAAGTTGATTTTTGATTACTATAATCGCTTGGTTGTAGGCTCCGTTTGCCTCGACCATCAAGTTATCAACAGTGGCCTTGCTCTTTAGGGCTACGTCCCTCTCAGCCTTCAACTTGGCTATTTCATCATCACGATCTTTGATCGCCCTGGTGTGGTTTTCTCTCTCGACTTCGAACGAGAGGATCTCTTGGTAGTTGATATGGTTTACATCTAATAAGGCCTTTATGATATGCTAAGAATCGCATCCAGCCTCCAAGTCTTCACGGATGGCATCTAAGTTACAAAGGGAAGCAGCTCTATTTTGTGGCTTTATTGCTTTATCAAACTTGACTCCTTTCAAGAATAGATTCAAAAAAGAAGCCTGCAGCAGGGGTGGACTGGGAGGAAGCACAAACTTTTCTCTTCGGCTAGAAGAGGTAAGAGCCATTGTAGTAGTCACCTCCCGAGAGGGTGGAATTGCCTGAGCCACGGTAGTTGGGATATTGGAACGAGGATGAATAATAGATTGTGAAGGCCCACGGCGGTCATGAAAATCTTTCTTGCACTTATGTGCATCGCCCGGGGCACCACTTTCTTCATCTCTCTTCCTTTTATCTCCTCTATTGTGCTCACGCTGCAAGTGGTGAGCATCATCGTTCTTCCTCTTCCTTCTCTTTTCCTCTGTCTTACGAGGAGGATAATAAGTCTGATCGGAAGTTTTACTCTTCCGGAAGTTGGAATCTTGGCGTAACCTGTGGTATAGTCCATGTTCCATTGTACCTGAAATGAAAACGAGAATGAAGTTAATACTCAAACTTAGGAACTTAACATGGTGCAGAGATATGAGCTTGTGATCCTTAAGTAAAGTGTGTAGTGCTGACGAACCCTTATATACTCTACCAACCGAATCGGTAGGATTTAAGAGTCGAAGTCTTTTCACCACTTCTTGCAAATGCACCTGAGGAAATGTCGATTTTCGAGCTGATCTCAGCCATCTTTTCGCTAATGGAGATATCCCTGTCTTCATCTACATAGATGGTGACATCTCTCATGGAATCAAAAGTAAATATATCTCCAATGGGGGTCTCTGTAGCTTGACCTCCGAAAGACTGTAGAGTCTCGATAGTAGGTTGTTCTATAGGAGGAGAAATTGCAGATTCAAGGCTTAATGCCTCAGTAGTTAACAAGTCCGAGAAGGTAGTTGAGGAAGATTATTACTTATTTCCGGCGACTCATTGAAAGTTTCATCTCTTTCTACGGAGATACAAACGTCACTGTTGTCACCATCCGAGCCTTCTTCCTCTCTTTTCTCAACCACATGCCGCTTCTCATCTCTCCTTTGATACGTTTCGTCATCTTCTTCAAGGATCAGAGACATCCTATGGGACTCGTCCCTATTCCCTCTAATGTCCACTATGGAGGGTAAGTCTATATCAACTCTAGGAATCTCTTCGGACTATGCTTCCTCTGACGGACCAGCCAATTCTTCTTGAGCCTCCTCAATAGAGTCACGAGCATGGGCAGAAGAACAAGTGCATCTCCTAGGGCCAATTGACATTGATGGCTCGTCATCCAAAGCAAATCTATCAGGACGAAATAAACCGAATCGCCAACGGTGTTCATTTATCAGGAGAAACTCCATTGAACGCTCAAAAGCTCTCACAAACTTGAGAGTTTATAGAATCTTGCCAAGCTCATCGTTGCATTCCCTCTTCGGGGTGACTGCAATAAAACATGATATGATAAGAAATATAAGAAATTGGAAAACCAATTGAAATAACAAATGTTAGGGAATCGGGACTTACTTCCAGATAGCCAGAAGCGGTTGAAGTCCTTTAGATGCCTAACAAAGAAATACATGTTATTAAAAGTCAAAAGTTTATTATAAAGGTCTGATATTAACTTACATCCCCTCCAGGCTTCGACAATTAGAAAGATATGCAATCCAATCTACTTCTAAAGTGCAAAAGGAATGTAAGCTCGTTTAGCCTTGGGGGATGCCCAAGTGTTATCATGAACAAAATATATAGGGAACTTAGGAGTGCATAACCATTAGGATGGATTTGAAACAGCACCAATCCAAAGACTTGAAGCACCAAGCATAAGAATTGGTTGAATGGTGGACAACACCATTCAAGCACATGTACTGGTTACAAGCAATAGAAACTTCTGGTGGGTTATGAGCAAATTCAACTCAAGTGGGCAGACGAACGTCACCCTTAGTGATGCCGTGTTGTACGCATATATTCCCAAGTATTTTAGCTATTAGAATTGATGGTGCTTGCTCCAGAGGATCGGCTAGAATTCTCAATCCAAGAGGTAATTGGTCAAGTATAGGTCCGACAGAACTATTAGGCCATAAAAGTCAGAGGATATGGGTTGACTTGATCCCACAGGGATAGATGGAGGAGCTAGAGCACCAGTTGTTGACTCTGCTCCTGAAGACGTAGACGCTCAATTGATGGACTTGCGACGTACTGACTGATACATCATTCTAGACAATAAAATTTGTTGATCATAGTCAGGTGTGCTTTATTTCTATCCAAAATTCCCATATGGTAAACATTTGAGATCCAAAGGAATTCAGCGTGGGCTAAAAAATCGGACTCCAAGTATTGACCGAGGCAGATGCAGTGTGTTGTCTATGTAGAATGAGTCTGGTGTCCCGAACATGAAGAACGATCCATCCCTTGTAGATAGCTCACTCGTATTAGAAAAAATTATTTGTATTGTCCTTTGAAATTACCTTTCTTGTACTTACACATTATCGATCAATGATATATAATGGATCTGTTGTTCATAGCGACACAAAAAGTTCTTTCCTTTTCAGAGACACTGGATGTGTAGAAATGAAATGCTATAAAGCTATTCGATATATCTAAATCTGCGATGGATCATCATATTGGAGTTTATCCGGTAATCAATTTTTAGTCGATTTCATTGAAGGAGACGGTTGAAACTAGAAGACATGACTTGTCTTGATTCATACAAGTCTAAAGTGAAAACTAAAATCTAGCTATATAGTCAACAAGTCAAAATTGGATTCAACCATCTCATCCTCTACAAATCACACTCAACCAAGGCCAATCACCGTCTCCATCAACACCGAAGTACTAGTGCACCATTCTCAACCTCCCAACCAAGATGCATGGATGATTCGACCTAGGGTTTAATCGATTTAGTCCCGGATCTACACGCGATGGAGATGGCGATAGTTCCAGGCGATGGAAAATGTAGCACGGAGGCAGCAGAGCCTGCGGGCGACGACGGAAGATGAACGACGATGGAGCGGCAGCTTGAGTCGAAAAAGCAAGGGCTTGGATCAGCTAGGTCGGGTAGAAGGAAGTGAGGGTATGAATCTAGGAAAAAAGATATAAGTAGAGAAAAATTTTCTATAAAAAATTCCTCCAGGCCCCTAATTCGGCACCGAGTTAAGGCTTTTAATCCGATACCAAATTTACACCCCTCACTCGAGTCATCTCCAACTCATCATATTGATACTACATGCCTACTTAAAGCCTTACATAAATTTTGGAGCCAAGATTGTTTTGTCAGTTCAGAGAATTAAAATTCAAACCGAAGTCAGAACGAATAACTATTCAAAATTGAACTAATGAAAAATAACATTTTAGGATGGAATTCAATGATCAATTGAAATTCGCAGGATCGCAATCCGAATCTTATCTTATTCCAGAGCATATTTTGTTTCCAACAAAATCATGCTCTGGGGGGCAAATGTTAACTGGGTTTTTAACCTAGGAGAAATCATTAGGAGTTAGAAGTCGATATGAAGACAAAATGAATTGAAACTTGAGAAAAACACTCAGAAGGCTTAAAAGAAGAACTAATGAAAGTATGGACCCAAGAAAGGCTAAGTCCAATATTCGACCCAAATCAAGCTCCTTAATTTGGTATCGAATATAGGTGCTTAACTTTGGCACCTTCGTACTTGGCACAAGTGATTTCCCCTAGGCTTCATATGCATACCCGTGAAGTTTCGTAGATATTCAGAGAGCCAATCATTAGGGATGAAAATGTGATGATCCAAATGGCATGATGATCTAAGTCACGGAAGAACGATGGTCAAACCTCATGAACAATCTACCAAATTACATGGAGAACATCTAAATGAAGTATAAAACTCAACACAAAAGGATTCAACCATCTAATACCTAAGGGTTAGATTTGGCCTCAGATTGGCTCTAATTTAGTACCGAATCTATCCCTTAGGTCTTTTAGCAACGACATTTCTTATGTGGTCTTGAGCTATTCTCTAGACTTCTTTGGTGATGGGCCTCTGATCCAATATGGCTGCTACTATTATAAATACAAAACAAAGAGCAACTAAGAGGGGGGCTGGTTTCTCCCATTACTACGCGGAAGCCCTATCATTTTTTCAACTCTCTCTACTCCATAATCACCAAGCTACTTCCTTTACGCCATTCTTGGACTTAGAATTGTCTAACACTTGTACTTGCGACTAATTCTTCTTTAATCACTTTGTGATCATACTCTATCTAGATCAAATAAATAAGCAAAGCTATAAAGTTGACATAAGCTTAGTTAATAGCCAAACCACAATAAAAATCCCTATGTTGCATTTACTTCTCTACTATTTTCTATTATATTTTCTCTGTTCTAACAAGGCTGGTGTTTTCACATCATACTCTAGAGTGTTGATCCATTTTTCGAGTTAACATTTTTCACCGAGAACAGTAAACCCGGGCTTAGATCTAGCTTTCTACTTTGGATCAGATAGGTCCAGAAGTTAGATCCAAAAATCCTAATTTTAAAAGAATTTGAAGCCTAGCCATTGAAAATAAACGGCGAGAAGAAAGAGAACAATTTCTTGGAGATATACTGGTGCAACAATTGGTAGCGATGGACCAAACCTCCCGCAGGTTGAAGTCAATAACACCACTAACTTACCAACAGGAGTTAATACTGGAAATAAAGCACTGGAATCTTTTGGTCATTATGAAGTTATGACGAAAGGAGAATTTAATCAGATGGTTGATCAGCTTAAGTAGAAGATGCCTGATAGCAAAAAAGCTCTTATCGACAGGATAGATGCTTTGCTAGCACTACAACCATCAACTGTCCTGAGGACTAGGTCGAAAACTGTAGAGCTATGGATAGGAAAACTTCTTCATCTCATGTCGGTAAGCAAAAACAGAAGGAAATAGCTGGTGGAGTAACCAGAATTACTATTGAAGATAATGGAAGTACCCCTCCTGTCGGAGGACAACTTGCCGCAAACCCTAACCTTGGAGCGAAGGCTCCACAAGGGAATATTGCGATGCTTCTCTCCGACTCTGAAGATGACATGCAACTCGATGCTAAAGGACTAGAATTAAATGTTGATATAATCAGGAAAAATGCCAGAAAAAAGTCCAAACTGCTGCTACCAGGCTAACCGCGCACCAACAGAATTCTGCAGGAGTGGTTCTCTCGAAGAATGGAGAGACTGTGCTTCAACTAGAAAACCAAGGCCATTTGCAGAGCCAAACACAAGGTGTAGCCCCTAACATTCGACCTACAGACCACTGTCCTAGTGAGGCATACATAGTGGACATGGTCAAATGCTTGATGGAAGATAGTAAGGGCAGAAAAGATGAAGACTGAGGTTGTGCATCAAGTCAGACTCCATTCACTGAAAATACCCTAAGGAGGAATATCCCGAGAAGTTCACTATGCCAACTATACTAGCCTATAATGGGACGACGGACCTTAAACCACACTCATACAAGAACAGTTGGCACATGGATGGAGCAAGGGCAACGAATGTAGTCTACTGCAGATGTTTCCCTATCTTCTTGGAAGGTGTTGCTTCAATGTGGTTTACTAGATTCCTACCAAGATCCATTTATACATTTAACGAGTTATCAAGGAATTTTGGGAACAGTTTAGGCTTCACATGGGCCAAAAGATATGATGTCTCTATCTGGCCTTTTCTAGGGACCAAATGAGTCGTTAAAAACCTTTATGGACCAATTTAATACTGCAGTTACTGAAGTGAGCAATCCTAATGAAGATATGGTATTCATTGCTTTAGTCCAAGCTATCCATCCAGATATAGATTTTGGAAGATGGATTAAGATGAAACAACAAACTACCATAAAGAAGTTCAATTAGAAGACGAGTCAGTATCTAAGATTGGATGTGACATACGCATTAGAGGCCAAGACTTCCAGTGTGCAATAAAAAAGGTAGTTCAGAGCAACATAGTGGTCAACTAGGATGGAAACAATTCTGGAGCCATGCCAAATGTAAGGAAAGATAGAAATCAAAAAGGGAAAATCAGAATAGTTGTAGACGTGATGGGAATGAAAGGAGGATCAGGAACTTGAGACCCGAGGAGTATACGCCGTTGAACGACAACCGAGAGAACATCTACCTTGCAACTTAGGGAACTGATCGATACAACATGCCTACCCGGAAGGAAGAATCTGAGCGACAGAAGCAATCATGAATGTTCTACCGCTTCCACTAGAATCACAGGCATAATACGAACGAGTGCCGACATTTGAAATATCTAATTGAGGATTTGATTAGGAACAATAGGCTCCATCTGTATGTGGAAAAATCGCAAAGCTCTGACCAGCCTACTGGACCTCAAGTTCCAAGTACTCAAGGAAACCAACTTAAACCCAACGAAGAAGGATCTAAATGGATGGAATATAGATTAGTTATCGCCATTATTTTCAAATGACCTCACCCAGCACAAAAAAGTTAAGGGGAGATGGAGTGATACGCGGGTTCACTAAAGCACGCTCCAAAAGAAACTTGTTTTGCGATGAGGATGGTGCCCCGGCCAAGCAACAAAGGACGCTCAATGATGATATAGTGTTTCAAAACCAAGCCATTGAAGGAGTAGAAGTGGCGACTCTCGACCTGATGGTGGTAACTGTCGAAATCGAGTCGGTAATTGTACAATGAGTCCTGGTGGATAGTGGAAGTTTAGTCAACGTCTTGTTTCGACATACGTTCGATCAGATAAAGATCAACATGAAGGATGTGTCTATTTGTCGAATGAAAGTCCTGGGCTTTACGAGGGAACGATGACAACCATTTCGTATGATATACTTGCCTGTCCAGCTCGGGGAAGGAGAACGAAGGATGGTCCTTATCCAAACCTTCGTGATCATGGATGAAATGTCAGCTTACAACGCTTTCTTAGGTTGACCGGCCCTTGCTAATTTTAGGACTGTTTTGGCCCCGTGGTGCCTTACCATGAAATTCCTGACGGAGAATAGTGTTGGGGTTATAAAGGGAGATCAAAAGTGTCGCTAGAGAATGTTACGTCATTGTGTTACGCGAATCAAAACGGAAGGAAAAGGGAAAGAATGTGGGGAAGTCTCTCCACATTCGTGAACCATCAGCATAGCAATTACAAAACTGCCCCTGGATCAGGGACCATAGTCATTTCGACAAGGCTTTGGACCCTAGAAAGAAGAGTTCAGGAGAGGAACGGGCGACACCGGTAGAAATTACAATGTCAGTCCCTGTTGATATGGATGACTCAATTCGAGTCTTAAAAAAGGGTCACAACTTGGAATCAGAAGCAATAAGAATTGATTAAATTTCTTCGCAACAACCAGGACGTGTTCGCTTGGATGCATTCCGATATGCATGGGATATCATTGGAGATAACATTTCACGCACTCAATATCGATCCCAAGTACACTCCAGTAAGGTATAAGAAATGCAGTCTAGGTCCCGAGCGATCCACTATGCTGAAGGAAGAGGTAGATAAGCTGTTGGCAAACGACTTCATCCACGATGCAACCTATCCTGAATGGGTGTCAAATCCAGTTCTGGTTAAGAAGTCCAATCGGAAGTGGAGAACTTTTGTTGATTACTTAGACCTTAACAAAACATGCCCAAAGGACAGTTTCCCATTACCTATGATTAACCAGCTTGTAAACAGAACTGCAAGCCACGAACTACTCTCATTCATGGATGCCTACTCAGAATACAACCAGATTATGATGCAAACACCTGGTCAGGAGAATACTAGCTTCATCACCGACCTTGGTTTATATTTCTACCTAGTAATGCCATTCAACCTAAGAATGCCGAGGAAACTTATCAACAGTTGGTGAACACAATGTTCAAGGATCAGATCGGACAAACAATGAAAGTCTACGTAGACAATGTGCTAGTCAAATCATGTGTGTTAGGAAATCACTTGGACAACCTCTCTGAAATGTTTGAGATTCTTTGGATGTATGGAATGAAGCTTAACCCGCTGAAGTGTTCTTTTGGCGTGGCTTCTGGGAAATTTCTAGGTTTCATCATGAATGCTAGGGGCATTGAAGCTAATCTTGAGTAAATCACCGCCCTACGAAACGTCACATCCCCTATGACCAAAAAGGAATTGCAAAGTCTAAATGGAAAGGTTGTAGCATTGAGCCGATTTATGTCTAAAGTACCAGACAAGTCTATACCATTTCTTCGATGCATTGTAAAAGGGCAAGAAGAATTTCGGATGAAATCAGCCCTGCCAGACTGCCTTTGAGGGATTATTGAGACATATGGAGATCTCATCGGTTTTGTCCAAACCGTGGAAGGGTAAGACCTATTCATTTATCTAGCCATGTAAACCTATGCCCTGAGTGCAACACTGGTATATGAAGAAGCTAGGATCCAGCGACCCATTTACTATATCAGTAAGCGATTAACTAGAGTCGAGAAGAACTATCTGAAGTTGAAAAAACAAGCCTATTGCTTGTTGGTCGCAACAACGAAGTTATGCCCTACTTCCAGGCTCACCCAATCAAAGTGTTAAGGGATCAACCTTTGAAGCATGTGGTGTATCGTCCAAAGACATCGGTACGACTTCTTAAATGGAACATTGAGTTGAGTCAGTACGACGTCACTTATCACCCTAAAAGTGCAATCAACGGACATGCATTGGCAGATTTCATCACTATGTCCATAATACGAGATGGAGAAGAAGAAAACACTCCAGAAGTAGTGTCATAGTGAAAACTGTTTGTGGATGGTGGATCAAAAAATTTCTGCTCAGGAGATGGAGTCCTTCTCGAATCTCCCAAAGGATGGTCTGTTTGCTTTTCTCTAAGGTTGGAATTTCCTACTATTAACAATAAGGCGAAGTACGAGGAATTAATAGCAGGATTGAAAATCATGATGGAATTCAGAATAAGAGCAGTGCACATCTATAGCGACTCTCAGCTAGTTGTGGGAATATCAGGCAAAGGGAGAAAAACCTTTCCCCTTATTTCTTAAAGGCATGGGAATTGTTGACCGACATTGAACACTATACCATAAGTCATATTCGAAGAGAGCATAATATGAAAGCAGATTACCTAGCTAAACTAGCCAGTTCCAGAGAAGCACAGTCAATGGGGCTGGATCTAGTTGAGACGTTGATGGCTCCTTGCATAGATCAGATGGGCATTTATTGGATTCTAGAAACTACAAGGGAAGAGGAATTGTTGATGACACCGACCAAACACTATCTTCTTAGAGGGACACTTCCCAGGGATCGGAATGAGCGGAAGAAACTTTTTCGAAAGGCACCATGATTCATACTACAAGACAGAGTGCTCTACAAGAGCGGATTTTCCACCCCTTACTTAGATGTTTAACCAGCAGCGAAGCCTAGAGGATCCTCTGGGAAGTCCTTGAAGGCGGCTGCGAGGACCACTTCGAGTGGCAGACACTAGCAAAGATAGTCCTCCGTTATGGATATTTTTGGCCATCGGTCAACCGAGATGCAGCAGAATACGCTAGATGTTGCGATCAGTGCTAGAGATTTGCCAAAATTATGAAAATCTCATCCATAGAACTAATGCAAACGGTAAACCCATGGCCGTTTGCAATCTGGGGAATCGATCCAATTGGCTTATTACCAATAGCTAAAGGGGGGGCCAAATATGCTATCGTCGTAGTTCATTACTTCACCAAATGGGCCGAAGCAGAACCTTTGGCCACCATCACTACTAAGAAAGTAGTTAACTTCGTTACTAAAAATATTATTTCCAGGTACAGAGTACCATAGAAAATCAACATAGACAATAGAACTCAGTTTGAGAGTACCAAATTCAAAAATTTCTACGAGCATTTCCGGATAGAGATGAGCTTCTCCACGGTGGCACGCTCATAAGAAAATGGGCAAGTGGAGGCAGTGAACAAAATTATCAAATCCACCATCAAAAAATGGCTGACAAAAGATAAAGAAAATTGGGTTGATGAATTTCCTCTTGCAATATGGGCTTACAGAACGACTCATAAATCGACGATCGGGTACTCACCTTTCACCATAGCATATAGTTCGGAAGCAATGATTCCAGTGGAACTGGAAGTCCCCTATCATCGATGATGACACTTCAGCCAAAGTGAAAATGAGTAGCTCTTACTCGAATTACTTGATCAAATCGATGAGAAGTGGGAAGAAGCCGAGCTAAGGACTGCTCATCAAAAATGAGTGGAACGACACTTCAGTGCCAAAGTTCGCAACCGCACCTTCGAAGTGGGGGATCTCATCCTGAAACGAATCTACCCAGGTACGGGGGCACTTGGCAAAACTGGTAAGGACCCTACGTTATCTGCTAGAAACTTGGAGATGGAATTTTCAAGCTCACAACGGTCGATGTAATCTAGATTCCCTATGCTTGGAACAACAATTCACTGTGGCACTATTTTGTTTGAATTTCTATATATGTATTTTCTATTTTCAAAAATAAGCCACCTAGGGATACTAGGGTCATTGTAAATAGGCAGGATTTTCCCTTCTCTTTATTTTATCACTAAAGTTATTATGCTTCTTGAATTTATAGAACCCCATTCATATAAGCAACCCGCTGAGTCGACGAGGTAGATCGAATCGAAAACCATTCATTTGCTACTTAGATCAGTGGAATTATGTCCAAGTATGCTCCACCCATATGCCTTTTGAACCGATGGAACTACGTTCAAGTAAGTAACCTGCCGAGTGGATGGAAGCAAATCGAATCAAACCATCTGATTGATAGGGAAAATCGATCCCTGCCTTCTAAGAACCAGTACTGCTACAACAACATTAGGAAGGCCCAAACCCTCATGCGCATCCATAAGCCACACCTCACTTCTTGGACCTGTGGAATTGCATCCAAGTAAGCACCTATTTCTTTAGCCACTCGAGTCGATGGAACTGCGTTCGATTGCGCTCCATTTCTCTCACTTCTTAGACCGGTGGAAACACATCCAAGTAAGCACCCATTTCTTTAGCCACTCAAACCGATGGAACTTTATTCGAGTGTGCCCCATTTCTTTTGCTTTTTGGAAAAATGGAACCGCGTTCAGGTAAGCTTTCATTGCTTAGCCACTTGAACCGAGGGAACTGCATTGAAGTGTAACTATTCCTTCATTTCTTAGACCAATGGAACTACGTCCAAGCAAGCATCTACTGCCTTGTCGCTTGAACCGATGGAAATGCATTCAAGTGCACCCTAAATCATCGATATTACCCTAATAGTATCATCCTTCTGCCAAAACCTCCTAAGTACCGATGTTGCTCATGCAACATTGGGAAATTTATTAGTTGCGGAATTTGTAGAAACCAGTCGCCGCCTCCAAATACTCAACATCGCCAAGATATCGGTAACGTTGAAGGAAAATCCAAGGGTTTGAGCTATCCAAATGTCTCAAGAAATAGACGCTGATATGCCGATAGAACCTCATTATCGAATCTGGAAGAAATCAACCGTAACCAAAGTATAAGATGCTCAAAATTGAGCATTCAGACTATAAGTTCCCGAAGATAGGAGTTATAATACATCTTTAACTGGGGGCAACCAGACATTAGCCTGGAGTACCTGGTCCCATAACAAGTGTTCGGAGTAAGCAACCCTATGGAGTAGGGGGTACACACAACACTTGGCCATAATAAGAATTACTCCATAGTTCTGTCAGGCCGAACAAAGAATTTTGGCTACTACAACCGAGCTAAGTAAAGTAGTAAAATAAATAAACGCAGGTCACATTGCTGACGCCATTTACATGCATTGACTTGCCGTAAATAAACACGTCGTATATCATACAATATGGCAATGTATAATATGGAAATTGTGAGATGTGCAATTGTATTATACATACGGACAATGGTTTATAAACATGCATAGTGCATAGAATGTAAAAAGTACATAGAAATGATAACAGTAGAAATACTAGTCTTTTCATTACTTATATCACTTTATGTACATAATCAAACAGCGAGGGCCGCTCCCGCACAATGTCGGCCTGTTTGGACACCAAAAAGCAAAAGTACAGAGTCTGTACTTGTACAAAAGACTTTAAAATTCGAAAGATACATAAACAAAAGAACACTAAAACTGACTCCACTGATGCTCAAACCCATCAGTTCTTTCCGCTTTTATCTCCTCCTTTGCTGCATGCGCCTGGACAGATCAGAATCTTCTTCTTGCCATGTTCATTGCTCTCTCCCTCTAAAGAGGGATTGAACCCTCTGGTCCTCCAATGACCACACTTTTCTCCTTAGGCACCTTCAGCATATTGGTAGTGGGAGTCTTGCGCTTCCTCTTCTCCTTCTCCTTGTTTACCTCTAGCCCTTTCCTTTTTGCCTCTAATCTCTCCGCTATGGTCATTTTGTAAGTCGGTCCTGACTCATGGTAATTATCACCTCCTCATCGACGAATGCGAAAACGTTCTCTTGACTCTGTAGTGCTCCTATCTTTTTGGAATCGGCCCAGGCTCGGGTCTAGAAATTGGGATCATTCTAGAAGCCGCTGCATAAATAGTAGGGGAAGCAATGAAAATAACGGTGGCTTCCAAGCCCTATGTGGCTGGAGGAGGAGGTAGGAGAGATAGCTGATCTACAAGTTCGGAAAGGGAAGTGCATAATTTAGAAAATGACAGCAGAGTAAATTGAATTGCCTGGAGCACCAGAGAGACGAGAGAAATACCTAATCTGGGATTCTACTCATGAACTTGAACTTCTAAAGCTTCACCACTAGTCCCTATCTCGGATGATCGCACTATAGCTGGAACTGGGTACGGCTCATCCAAGGCTTCAGATGTCCCATGGATATGGTGGCCTTAGAAGGGATCACCATGGATGCCGTTATGGATGCTGCTTACTCTTGAGAAATAGGAACAAGTGTTTGGTGCTGACCAAAAAAGCTTGGGCCAACAAGGGCTTTTGCTGCAGCATCGGGGGCTTCCCTCTTCCTCTTTTCTCGAAGCATAACTTTGCTAGCAGCCAAAAAATCTACGTCTTTAGTAGTCAAATAGTCTGCTATCATCTCTTTTTCTGAATGCATATCATTAGCTTGCTACGACCTAACCAACCCTCCTTCCATACCATGGTAAGGGTCTAGGGGTAGTTGACACCAAGCCATTTCAAGCTCCCCTTATTCATCACACACCTGGTGTAGAGATGGAGCACAGTGCCATCTATATCGCTTATCATGTCACTAATAAATTTTCTATCTCTACTCCCGTCTATTTTAAATTATTACTTGCATACCTTTTCTTTTTATTTATTTAATTTCTGCCTTGCTTATATTGTGCATATGTATATATTAATTCTTTTCTTATACTGTTTTTATCACATTCATAAATTTTCAATTAATCCTTAGGGATTTCTATATTTTAATGCACTAGAATTACGCCCCTCCCCCTATTAGAAAGGTTAATACTATGAATTTTAATATCTTATCCAAAAGAAGAATTTGTGTTACATTTGGAATTACAAGGAATTATCTTTTCCATAGTTATTGAAAGAGACAGTACAAAATACGTTAAATATCCCTATTTTATTCACATCTTTCCTTTTAGGTGTATCCTTTGTTATTTCAAACGATACACTATTATTTGTAAATCGAACTTGATAATCTATAGAAATTCACATTGCAACACCCTATAATCCAATGATTTAAAGTACTACTTAAACCCCCATAGTTTATTATGATAACTTAATTTACGTTCATACTTGCTACAACTATTTAAATCTACAAATTTAGAATTATCATATAATTTATAAGTTGCAGGGACTACCACTATCTAATACTAGTTTCAAGGACAACTAATACCCAACATTTTTCAGATTTACATACATGCAATCGAGGTTTTAAATCTTGGATTTAGGTCGCGTTTCATCTCGCGAATTTTATAAACAATATCTTTATCGAACGAAACCTCGGATGAGATGAGTGTATCTTGGCTGTACATCTTGGATTGACATCTCAGATCTTTAAGCCCATCTCGGGACTATCTCAGAGTAACTTAACCATCTAAAGTTGACATTTCAAAGATTTTATAATAATTGTTATGAAACTATAAAGTTTTAACATGCATAATTCATATAAAACGATAATATTAATTCTTCGTTTTAGAGTGGAGTGGTAACATGATTGATTTATTTTAAATGAATGAATTCTATTAATCTAAATATTAAAAATAAAGAATATAAAAAATACTTTATTTTTGTTTACTTGTTAAATAATGAAATACGGAATTAGAGGGTTAGTAAAATGTCATTAGAGCGTAATTTCTTTTTGAACAACATAAGAAGTTAAATGTATAAGTAAATGAAAAAAATAACTTCGTATGAGATCTTATTTTAAAATCATACCCTAGAATTTCGCTTGAGATCTAAATATCTTGAATGAGATGAGTGTCAAATAAGATATGAACAAAATTTAATGTCTCGTTCCTCTAAATCTCGTGTTGATCAAGTTCAAAAATGAGATCTCGGGCGAGATAAACGAAATTTGAAACAGTGCATGCAGTGTATAATTCAAGTTATCAATCAAGAATATGTAGGCAGGGGTATATAAATTTTAGCCTACAACTCCAATTTACATTTTAGGCATACTAGAAAAGATTTACAACAATATAAATTCAATATTATATAAAAATATATAATTTCCTACTCACCTTTTTAGCTTTTCAAATCTCTAGATCTAATTCCCGTTATTCCAGTTTGACTCCCTTTCTCCCTATTTTGGTATTTACACCGCAAGTGTACACATGTTTATCAGAAATCCAAATTAGAAAAGAGAATTGAATTGAATTTACATTTTAGATCTGGATTTACAATTTATCTTGGCTTCGACGATTTGATTTGACACTATTCTTCTTCTCAATCATGCTCTACTATTCTCCACTTGTATATACATATAAACTATAACTATTTTTAAGAATCAATAATTTTATAGAGAAGAGAAAATGGCAGAGCTCCAGTGTTGCATCGAAAATATTAGAAGAAAAGTAAGGGGTTTGGTCCATATTTATAGGGATTCAATCAATGCCAACCATTCGATTGAATTATTTTAAATCCAAGCATTCGACCACGTTATAATTCACTAATTAATAGCTCTACTAGTCAACCACTGTCCCTACCGGTCGACTGCTAGCGGTCGACCAACGCGGTTGAGTGGTAAACCGATCGTATATATTAATGATAATTAATTTGCCGTGTTATCTTTTGTTAATTTCTTTCCGTTTTCTTTCAACTGAGAAATTTTTTTTCCACGTTAACTTTTCTTTAAAATTAAGCAACTATTAATGTTAATTAATTTTCATTAGTTACTTTTTGTTTCCTTAATTACGTATATATCTATTTCTGACTCGAATTATTCAAACATTAGTAATTTTTTTGTTTGAATTCTGATCGAAAAACTTTATGTATGAAAATTGATCAGAAAATCGCCATGAACCCAATGGTGTAGGTTTTGTAGCCAAATTATGGTGTTTGTGAACTCTATTTTTTCGACGCTATTATTTATTAATTAATTTCTTTTAAATTAATCATCGTAAAAAATTATGGGGTGTTACAACAAGATCTCCCAATGGAATGATAACATATAATATATTTAATATACATTTACATAATAGGATGACAATATATGTAAGAGACTGCACTAGCGGAAGAAACTAATAATTAATATAAACAAAAAAAGTTAGAATACATTAACTCCCTACAACACAGAGTTCTAAAAATATATCTGATATAACAGTCTCATATACAAATAACAGGTCTGTTATGTACTACTAAATTATCAAGTATATATATCCAAAATATCGATGCCACACCTCCAAAATGCTCCTGCTGTGCATCCTAATAACATATCTCCAAAAGTGCTTGACTCCCAAAATACTCAATCGAGTACTTGAGAGTTGTCATGACATAAATAGACAAGGAAAAAATGCGAGTCATACATAAAGCGTGGTGTGAGGGGAACTATCTCAAAATACTGTATATTAAAACTATATACACATAAAAAGGAGACAACTAAATCATAGCCGGCGCTCTCCACAAACATGGCTTAGGGGTAATCCGGACTGCCCATAAATAAGTACAGTAACCCCATCTCAAATAGGGAATCATACTATAACCTTCTCTTCTCCAGCAATCAACGAGTCGACACAACTAATATAATGTGACTACCACGTAACAATATATTGTGATAAAGGAAATCATAGTATACTACTGTAAAAAGGATAAACGTGTCATAATATAAGTCTACACTATACTACACACAAAAATACTATCAATCAACTAATATAGCAAAGCATAGCATAACAATGTAAGACAACTATGAAATCAAATCAATGTCCGTCACTATCGATTGGTGGAGTCAACTACAGACATCTATCACGATCTAATGATTCCTTTCGAGAGTTCAAGATAAATAGAGTCAATATTTGATTGTACCGTAGATCCCAAGCCACATCCTCAAAAAAGAGTCTCATGTAGATCTCACCGTACCTCTATAATGAGCATAAGTGATGATCTACTCTATATACTTGAAACCTAGTCCCAATAGTAAATAAAATCACTGTACCCCTATAATGAGCACAAGTGTTATTCATTCTATTCTAAATACCTAGGAACTTTGCGAATCACACCAACCCCTATAATGAGCACAAGTGATATATGATCCTATAGTAATTTCTTGTCAGCATCCTCCTCTAGGACATCAAGGATTTCTCAAATAACTTGTGTGTGACTCTCATCAAAAGAGAACGATCATCTTGTCTCGTGTAATATGCTACCGGGACCACAAAAGAACACCGATGCCCTGTATATATGTAAACACATCAAATATATAATCGTTTAATCAAATACGCCTATCACAAACGAAGATGGATATCCGATCATCGTCTATCTACAAGGATGGCCTCCATTATAAGATGCATAATTGGTATGACTAATGATATAAGGCATTCATAAAACATATCTACCCCAAATCCAAGGGGCACAGACTAACTTTGCTCAATCGTACACGCTCAACAAATTTGATTGTGTAACCAATCGTTACATTGAGATCGTATTCGATCATTATTGACCAAACACGTATCACTACCCATTGAATCTGAATCTTGAGTTTCACCTTGCATCCTATTGTCCCAAGTAGGACGAAGCCTTCCCGAAGTCATGCCAAAGCCTCGTGTCACTCCACATCCCAATCCGGGGAGAATCACTTATCGAATTACACCCTGCCCGGGCTTTACTACCTAGGCAATTGCACTACCGATCAACCGGTGGATGCTTTTTCCACATCGGATCTCCTCCGAAGTCAATTGGTTGATATTTTGGAAGCGGTTTCTTAAGTATTTGAGAAGCAATTTTGATCGAAAAACTACTCTTTTATGCGTAGAGTTTCGTAGGGCGATTCTTTCGACCCGACCTCCTCTAACACGCCAAAACAAACACAACCGACCTTCTAGCTTCACGTTATGCTCACACATGTGTCAATACACTTTCTTGTGTATGCATATGCATGCGCATATATGCAAACACGTAAAAACTTTACAAACCATGTTCTAAGCTTTACCGGAGCAATTATTCAACTCGGTACTTTATCATGCAACTTAACGCACCCGTTGGTCACTATGGCTACATGAGATTTCCCATAGCATATTTATACACATTTATAATCAATCACACAAATAGATACACTCATTCAAACATACACAACTATCATCATTATATAACTTCAAATGCATATAGACGTATACCCGCTCATGCATATATACATCAAGTAAGCAATTAAATTATTACTTAATCAAAACTTACTTTTATTTACTAAATTTTTTCATTAAAAATAAAACATCCTTTTATATTATTTCATAAAATCTTGTTCCATTTTATAAAATACGATACTAGCTTATAAATCCATTTAAGCCTTTGAAATACTGAATCTCTTCATTTAAAATTAAATATTCCTTTCATAAATATTTTATAAAAAATTATAACCATTTTATAAAATATCTTATTCATGCTATTTTACAAAATCACCGTCTTGTAAATTATCAGTTTCTTACTATTTTATAAAATCATTTATTTTATAAAATATAACTTTTATAATATTTTATAAAATCATCGTTTTATAAAATATTACTTTTATTTATAAAATTATTCCTCTGCATAAATAATATTTATAAATAAAACATTTACTTATAAAAATCTTTCCTTTACTTTAAATATATTTACAAGTACCAATTAAGCTTCATTAATTACTTAATTAGTTTACTAACTTTTCCACAATCATTTAAATTAGTTTCGTTATTATAACGAATGACATGCACTAAATTATGTCATCTAATTAGTCTCTAATCTATTACAACATCACACAAAACCTATCACTTAATCCATAACCCAATTTAGAGCTTGCTAACTGTAATGATCTGTAATTTAGTCACATTAAGTATGAATATTTAATATATTTTTACATATAATGGATTTTATAACTCTAATAGACCTCTTATATATATATATATATTAACTAACGATAGTAATTTTATTGGGTATTTTGTTGACAAAAATAGGTAGTTCGGGGAAAGATCGAAAATGTGGTCGGAAATCATTTTTCGAATTTTCGACTTTTCGTCGATCTAAAGTTGTCGGAACTTGTTATGCACCCTAGTGTACATATGTGCATATACATATACAAATAAAAAACACTATTTACTAATTAAACATATTTATCTAATCACATTGTAGAAGGTACTTAAGAATTAAGTAAAAAGTGAACTTTTAAAACTTAGATATTTGTGCTTTTGTAAGGGAAGTACATAAGAGCATGTGAAATAAGGACATGACATGTTGAAGGGGGGTATGTTGTCAAAAAGAAAGGGAGGGTAGTAACTTAAATTAAGGATGGGTAGGTTCATTCTTTTACAATTTTAAAATTCTATAAAAGAGCACCTTCTTTTCACTTTGCACTTTACTTCATTTTTCCACTTAAATTCTCTTCTTCTCCACTCTTCTTCACTCTTCCTCCACTTAAAGAAATCACTTAAAAATCATCATTTTCTCCACTAAAACACTTAAACAAGCATATAATAGTATTACTAACACTGCCATTATCCCAAATCCCAAAGCTTGGAAGCCAAAAATTCACCCTAGGCATGTGCGTGAGCAAATAGGGTTCCCCGGAGACCTTTAAGTCAAGTTTTCAAGTGGAGCTAGGCCTCTGGGTGTTGCCAAGGTCAATGGAAAGAAAGCTTGCATCTTTGGGTTAATTTGAGTGAGTTAAACTCATTTTAAAATAACTTTAAAATGAATTAATTAGTTGTAATAATTATTCATTGTTTTGCTTATGTTGTATTTACATATGTATGCAATATGGATACTTTTTGTTTGGATTGGTTCCCATATGAAATTAGATAACACATTGGGTTTAGACAGGGGACAAGCCAAATGGAATGGAGGTCAAAGTGATCGTAGCAAATAGGTCGTGACGATACACTTCGAAGTGCATATGCGCAATGATTCATATGGGACTCGTTTGTAGAGGGGCTCCTAGGAGTTCCTCACCTTGTTAATATTTATTTACATCATTACATGCCACATATAATGTAATAGTTTATGTATGTTGCTTAGCCCTAGTCACTTGCTTTGTTGTTATGCAACATTGAAAATCCCTTTGTTTCTTTTAAATGGTTTACTACTTTATTTTCTAAGAATGTTTTAAATGATTTCTCCTAAACTCGACCGTTGTTTACAAACTTTTTACAAAGGTGTTTAAAGAAGTTTGGAATTTTTTTATTTAAAAGTGGTTACTTTTATAAAGGAAAGATGTCACCCTTTTAAATCATGCTTTGGTTTAAAATAAATGATTTCAAAATCAAAGACTAGAAATAAATATATGAAGGTTGTTTTCCGATTATTTTAAAAGGACTTTGTTTTAAACAAGGGATTTCTTTATCAATACCATTAAGTAACATAAAACAAATATGATAAAGTAGCGCCTAAAATGTTGACACATTTATGGAAAGTAAGTCATCTTATATTTAGCACTAAAAACCGATGAGTAGACTTTCCCCTATCTGTGAGATTTAGAATCAAAGTGTTTTAACTAAGTCAAGGCCAAGTGCAACAAATACCCTAACTTACCTGGCTTCGATTTTGGGTGAGGGGTAGAGAAATCGAAATGTCAAAAATATGATAAGTATAAGAGGGTGGATTTCGATAAATAAGTCATGATAAATCAAGTATATGGAAGATACTTCATCTATATACTCGACATTGAATTTCGAGGCATGGAGGCCCGTTTCAATCTATGAGAGTTTAAGAATGTATATTGAGGCAAGGATAGTAGGCTAACTTGTCCGACTTCATTGTTAATGTAAGGATAGTACGGGGTTGAAATCAAAAAGTGGTGATAAGTACATGATGTTCGATTTTCCATATGTAAACTATATACTAACACCAGATAGTGGTTTGTCCATTATCGATAACTTGACCTATTTTAACTTAGGAAGTATATAAAAGCTTCGCGATTTCATACGGTTAGAGATCCTCCAATGAGGATTTAATCCTATAAAAAATTGTTTGCTTTTAAGAATGTATATTCGAAATCCCCCAGTGAGAATTTTAAATTTGTTCGCATACTTTTAAAAGAAACAGAATTGAGTTAGCCATAAATTCATTACTTTAGTTTAGAGACACCAGTTTTGAATAAGTATGGTTTATTCAAACCACTTCAAACTAACAAATGCTTCATATCCTAAATTTGCATGAAGTATGCTATGGAGTTATACTACCTATCCCGAGGGTGATTCCAAAATGGAAGGTAGTAAGTTTGTGTGTTTGTTCGATCCCGGAACAACTTGTATGGACGAATGCTGACATTGCATTATTGCCTGGAGGGCAATGTTAGCATTTCAAGATAGGTTTGCTAAAAATGGTAATCCTTCACTCCAGCCTCACACCCGAGAGTGACTAAAACATGGGATATTCTTTAAGGCTATGTGGCTCGCTACTATTATGGTGTGATCATCCCTTATCTAGATTGATATTATTTTTGGATGTAATCTTCAGGCCCAGTACGATTGTTGATCACAACCGAGGGATGATTATATTCGATACTATCTAGTAAAGGGTAGGCCGGTCCTGATTTGCAAGGAGTTGGCTAAAGCTCTCAGTACATTTTCTCTAGAGATGTACTGTGACATGCAGTACCCAAGTAGCCCCATAATGTTGGAATCAATTTTCCACTACATGCTTTATGGACTTGGCTGTATTCTAAATACGATATTAAATGTAATTAAGGTAACCATTCCAGCTATGATTATATAATTATTTTCAACCCTAGAAAAGACCAATAACATATTCGTTTTTAGTATAAATGTTTTGGTTATTGTAAGGTAAAAACCTGTCCATGTTTATCTGCGGCATTGTCTTACGAGATACCTTTATTTCTCCTAAAAGCATATGTTTTAAGTTTACTCACACCAGACCCATGTCTGACCTAGAGTTTTTCTTTCTTTCCTTTAAATTCTTAGGTACTCTAATCTTTGAGTAGCTAAGTAGTCCAGCTTCTTACATATGCATTTTGAACGAACACGAAGCAGGATGCTTCACCGTTATCTAGTATCTATTATTCCCCTGCTGTTGTATATAGTTATGTACCAACACTATGGGGGCGGACGTTTATAACTACTTCTATCTGAAGTTAGTACTTATTGTAACTCTAATGTTTCATTTTTGGAGTGAGTGTATGTACTATATTATGGTCTATTATATATGATTTCTAGCGTTGTGAGATTCTATGTTTCTTTCTTCTTGTCTTTTCTTTTCTTTTACCTTAATAGTAGGTCTTCCAGACGCTTTGATGATAGACACACAAATATTGTGGATATATTAAGTGTCGTCTTTAGAAGTAAGAAAGGAAGATCATTACACTAACTTTTCCAAACATGATAATTAAAGGTTCAAAGAAATAATTAGCTAATATAATCATGTTTATAACATTAACATAAGCATAAATCATCTCTTAGTATCCTCTAAATTACTTCATGATACTCCATAATCAGACATGAACAAATTAATGAAGTAAACACATGTAATAAGGCAGAGAAATCATCCCACTCACCTTCTCTTTCCCTAAAAAAGCTCTAATCACCAAAACCCACTCTATGGCTCTCTTTAAATCATAAATAAGGCTCCAAATCACAACTTCATGCTAACCCCTTGATGGGCTTTGTAGAGAATAGGATGAGTATAGTGATTTTTATTTGAATTTAAGAAATTTATTTAAGGGTTTTAAGGTTTGGAGATTAAAGAGAGAATAAGGGGTGATTATGAAAAGATTAGGAGAGAAGGAGAAGAAATTAATGTGAATGAGAGGAAACAAAAGGCATTATCCACTTATAGGCAACTAATTGGCTTAGCCTAAATTCTCTTCATTTAACATTATTCATCCTCAAAAATCATCGACTCTAAAAATAGTCAAGTTTATACTCATTTTTCTCGTCTCGGAAAAGCGGTCTCAACCAAAGGTGTCTTCATACCCAATTCGTCTGTCTATGAAATAATGGGAATTCCATTAATTAATAATTAAATGTTTAAATATTCGATTGGTACAATTGCGGGGTGTTACATTCTCCCCTCCTTAAAGGAATTTTGTCCCCAAAATTCCTATGAGTGCGAGAAGATATCTGACTAAATTTACCGAATTTCAATTTTGAAAAGTTTAAACAACACTTCCCCTTCTACTATTAGCATTATAGAAACTACCAATTTAAAATGCATCACATGACTATAAAATATGTGATAACTTACATTATTCCATATTTCCCAAAAATTCATACCTCCTTTTTTAAGAAAACTTCTCACTATTTAAATGTCAATCAAAGCAGATAAGCATTTAAGTAGCAGTACTTCAGCTCTCAAGTACCTAGTTGTACTGTACAAAGAGGATTAGACACAATTGCAACGTTATATCATAAGCTTAAGCATGCTAAATCATATATACCAATCATCTAAATAAATATGCTATATCATATCAAACCATGCAAAAAGCACAACTAATGCAACAATCGTCTATAATAACCATGTCACCTTAAATTACGCAATAAGCATCTCTATTATAATAACACGATATTAAAGCACATATAATCAAGCATAATAACTGATACAACCACAATCATACATGACTATCAATTCGAGAGTAAGCACAAATGAGTCAATATCTAAATAAACCATCGACTATGAGTCATATTAAAAGGTAATGACTTGTATAGATCTCACCTTGACCCTTACAATGCCCATGGAGGACATGATCTATTCTGGTAGCTATCGCTATCACTCTATGAGCATACTTCAATAGGAAATTAAAATTAGCATACAAGCAACTATCCAACAATAGTAAGAAATAGAAACAACAAACAATCAACAAGCAATAATAAATAACAAGCAACAATCAGCCAATAGCAAACAACGTAATTAACAATAACTAGCATGCAGACTATCAAACATGCAAACAGGCAACAAAAATTGACAACAATAAAAATCAACCAACAATAAAGTCAAAATACACCAAACAACATCAAAAAGTAGCAAGCAAAAATGAGCAATGGAAAACAAAAAAAATTAATAATAACCATTGACAATCAACAATAAATAATTAGGATACAAGCAACCAATCAACAAGCAATAAAAAGCATACAAAGCAATGAAAAATATCAACAATCAATCAATCAACAAACATCAATAATCAATCATCAAACAATAACAAACAATATATGTAAGAATAACTAGCACACAAAAAGAGTTTATACCAACTTGCATGACAACTAATCAATAGTTAAATGCTCATATCAAACCATGAACCCCCGATTAGCCTGTTCGACATCCAAAAGGAATAAATGCCTAAGTGGTGTAACCCCTTTCATGAATATTTTACACAAAATAATATTGCACGTCCCGCTACGAAAAGGAAAACTTATACGATATATAGGACCATCGAGTCTCAAAACTCTCGAATAACTCCAGCAATCAATGCCTTAACTTTCCTTTTCTTTGGGATAGAACTCATTCTTTAAAAAGGAAAATTCTACTAATTAAATCATCATTAAATGACGATATATGAACGCCTAGGTTTGCTTGAGTTCAAACTCATCTCAATTGCATAATGTCAATAAGGATAATATACCTAGTGTACTGCGACACTCGCCTTGGAATGTGTTATTCCTACACTTAGAAGATTATCTGAATTAGCAGAATACTAGTCAAGAAATCCAACTCCAAAACGAACTTAAATCTGCTATATTAAAATTTACAATGACTAATGATCATCCAAAATGACATGATGCCCGATCCAACCTTTCGTTTGCTTGCAAGATTCTTTTGTTAAATTAGGGTCCCACCGACTCTTCTCGTGCGAACTCTGATACGGTTCCTTGGTCCGATAATAGAAATTCCCTTGCACGACCAGTGTCAAGCTTTAAAAACATCCCATCACCTTAAGAATTCGAATCAAGTACTCGCCTATAAGAATCAAGTTAAAAACCCTATCTTAATTGGTGCAAATAGCCTAAAAATTCTACGCTCAAACTATAGGTTAAGCACCGACATACGAATGCACCAATCTTTAGGAAATGACCCTTTCAACACCTGGATTACCCCATCACTTGTGATTTACCAACACAAAGAAAAATAATCCAAACACGAATGACTCTAGGCAAACGTCTATAAGTCATTCGCTAGGTCTTTGCTCATTACTGGGCATCCATCGAACCCTACTTGGGTACAAATCCAAGTCACACTTCATTGACCAACCAACTCAACTTGAAAGCTACATCAAGTTCGAACGGTAGTACTCTCGGTCGCTTCACCTTAGCTTTGCAACAAAGGTGAATAATATAAGATTTATCTTTACCAAAAAAATTACCTACTATGAAAGGTGTCAAGTTTAGCCTATCTATCGATTAACTAGCAGTAGATAAATAAACTGCTCAGGTATCGAAAGGAACAAAAGTGAGTTTCCACAAAAATATAGCATACCTCACTGCATAAGGTCCTTCTGTTTCTCCTTAGCCATAATCCTGCTAGGACCTAGTAATGCCTGTAAGGCATAAGTCATTATCACTCACTCACCCTTCGAAAATATAGGATAGTCCTTCTTTAAGTGATTAAGCCAATCACAATTGAAGCACTCATGCTTCATTTTAGCTGGGTGGCATTTCATAGCAAAATGCCCACATATGCCACTGGAGTGACATACTAGGCCAGCTTCTTCTTTGCATAAGCTCGACCTTCGTTATACCATGGTCTTTGCGCCTCATTTAGAGTTTCAGTTCACTTTCCACTTTTGCCACCTCTAATGGTACCTCGCAGGTGCTCTCACGGAGGAAAACCATCCCAATAAGACTTTCTAAAGTGGTCTATAAATGGGATAAGACCAAACAATGAATCCCTAACTGATGCTTTCAGACCCAAGGCAAACTCCCTTGCCCACACCAATGTAGTACCGACCATCTCAATCGCCAAAAAAAAAAGATTGAGGTTGTCAACATACTTCTTTACTGACTAACCGCCCTGCACAAGATGGATGGAATGCTCAAGCTATATACCCTTCTCGATCTCGGACTGAACAGAGAACCAAAGATAGGCCTGAAGTCATCCAGAGCCACGGGTCTGCTCATCAGCCACACAAATACTATGTCCTACCCAGCCGAAGTTTCCCCTCTTCAAATGCCAAAAAAAGTCTTCCTTATGAGAACATTCTCTCTTCTCATACACATGCCCAAGATCATGTCTTGGAAATAGTATCAGGACCTAGATATGACGTCCCTCCAAGGCTAAGGAAATCCCATCATTGCTTCGAAGAGTCTAAAGCTGGTGGAGCTAGAAATATTGGTGCCCCAAGGGCCACACCACCTTTGATGCCAACTGCATTAGCTGGAAATGTTCACGGGCGGTGGAACATCCTTTATGGTAGAAATATAGTCCCTGAAATAACTATGCATCTTAGACTACCCATCCGCAGTCGCTCGTGTACTCCGTTTGCCCATACTGATAGCTTGATGAAGATACCTTAGAAACTAGCGATAAAATTTAATCAAAGTCTAAAAGACAAGTGGTGTATACAGTATAATATAGTATAAAAACACAAGTATGCTCTTTCAACATAACTCCTTTAAATAGAAGAATTTACCAAACTAGGCTACTTGGTCCGAGTGTTGAGCCTCAGTTATACCAAATGCAACAACTCGCCCATCATAATACCCAAAAG
Organism: Allium fistulosum; assembly: GCA_030737815.1. Lineage (NCBI taxonomy): Eukaryota > Viridiplantae > Streptophyta > Magnoliopsida > Asparagales > Amaryllidaceae > Allium > Allium fistulosum. Next base: position 363,943,397 of record CM060904.1, read on the forward strand.
TCAGTTACTTATGACATCGCCGAACTTCCAAATACCACAAAAGCCAGATTGTCGAGGTAAACTTGAAAAAAAACACCAAACCAAGGTATCGATAAGATCTCCCAATGGAATGATAACTTATAATATACCGAATATACATGAATAAAATAGGATGTCAATATGTATAAGAGACTGCATGAGTGGAACCAACTGATAAATAAATATCAATATAGAAAGTCAGGATACATCAACTTCCAACAACATGGAACTCTGAATAAATATCCGATGCAACGGTCTCATATACAAATAACATGTCAATCATTTACTACTAAACTATAAAGTATACATATCCAAAATATCGATGCCATGCCTCCAAAATGCTCCAACTGTGCATTCGGATAGTGTATCCCTAAAAGCACCTGACTCCTAAACTACTCGATCGAGTACCCGAGAGTTGTCATGACATAAATAGACAAAGACCAAACATGGGTCAGACATAAAGCCAGGTATGAGGGGAACTATATCAAAATACTGTATATCAAAACTATATACACATAAACGGGGGACAACTAAATCACAGCTGGCTCTCTCCATAAACGTCGCTTAAGGGTAATCCAAACTACCCATAAACAAGTACAATGAACCCACCTCAAATAAGAAATCATACCATAACCTGCTCTTCTCCTGTAATCAACGAGTCAGCACAACTAATATAATGTAACTGTCAATGGGTGGAGTCAACTACGGATAACTATCGTGATCCAATGATTTCCTTTAAGAGTTCAAGATAAATAAAGTCCGTACCTGATCATACCATAGACCCTGAGCCACATCCTAAAAAATGGGTCTCATGTAGATCTTACCATATCCCTATAATGAGCATAAGTGATGATATACTCTATATAGTTGAAACCTAGTCCCAATAGTAAATAGAATTATCGTTCCTCTATAACGAGCATAAGCATTATTCATTCTATTCTAAATACCTAGAACCTTTGCGGATCACACCTTACCCCTATAATGAGCATAAGTGATCTATGATCTCATAGTAGTTGATTGTCAACATCCCCCTCTAAGACATCAAGGATCCCCATCTAAGACATCAAGGATTTCTCAAATAACTTGTGTATGCCACTCATCAAAAAGAGAACGATGGTCATCTCTCGTGTAATATGCTATCGGGACCTCAAAAGAACACCGATGTCGTACATACATGCATGCATGCATGCATACACACACACACACACACAGATATATATATATATATATATATATATATATATGCACACATCAATTTATCATCGCATAATCAAATATGTCTATCACAAACGATTACTGATATCTCTTTATCCTCTATATACACAGATGGCATCGATTACAAGACCTGTAATCGATATGTCCATTAATAAAAGGCCAATACCATTCATCAAACATATCTACCCCAAAGTCAAAACCAAGTGGCATGGACTAACTTTACTCAATCATACACGCTCACTAAATGTGACCGTGTAACCAATCGTTATATTGATATTGTATTCGATAATTATGACCGCATATGTATCACTACCCATTTCATCCGAATCTCGAGTTTCGCCTCCGAAGCCTTCTTGAAGTCATGCCAAAGCCTTGCGTCACTCTGCATCTAGATCTGGGGTGAATCCATCATCGAATTACACCTTACCTAGGCTTTAGTACCCAGGTAAGTACACTACAGGTTGACCAGTGGCTGCCTTTTCCGCATCGGATCTCCTCCGAAGTTCGTTGGTTGATATTTTGGAAATGATTTCTTAAGTATTCGAAAAGAAATTTACTGCTATTTTACCCGTAGAGTTTCGCATGGAGATTCTTTTGACCCGACATCCTCTAACATGCCAAAACGAACACAACCGACGTTCTAGCTTCATGTGATGCTCACACGTGTGTCGATACACTTGCTTGTGCATGCATACGCATGTGCATATATACAAACATGTAAAAACTTTACAAATCACATTTCGAGCTAAACGAGAGCGACTATTCGACCTGATACTCTCTCATGCAACTTAATGCACCCGGTGGTTGCTGCATGAGATTGCTCCGTAGCATGCTTATACACATTTGTAATCAATCACACAAATAGATTCACTCATTAAAACATACATAACCATTATCAATAATTCTAAATACTATACAATAATTGTACTAATCATTATATAACTTCAAATACAAGTATACGTATACCTGCTCATGCACATATACATACATGTATATTCAAGTAAGTAATTCAATTATTACTTAAATCAAAACTCACTTTATTTACTAAATCTTTTCAATAAACGTAAAACATCATTTTATACTATTTTAGAAAATCTTATACCATTCATAAATACGATACTAGCTTATAAATCCATTTAAGCATTTGAAATACTAAATCTCTTCATTTAAAATTAAGTGTTACTTTCATAATATTTTATAAATTCTTATAACCATTTTATAAAATATTTATTCATACTATTTTACGAAATCAATATCTTATAAAATATCACTTTCTTGTTATTTTATAAAATAACTTATTTTATAAAGTAACTTATTTTATAAAATATCATTTTTGCACTATTTGATAAAATCACTACTTTATAAAATATCACTTTTATTTATAAAATTATTCCTTCACATAAATAATATTTATAAATAAACCATTTACTTATAAAATCATTTCTTTACTTTACTAATGAAGCTTCATTCATTACTTAATTAGCTTACTAACTTTTCCAAAATTATTTAAATTAGTCTCTTTATTACTAACAAATGACATGCACTTAATTATGCCATCTAATTAGTCTTTAATCCATTACAACATCACACAAAACCAATCACTTAACTCATAATCCAATTTGAAGCTTATTAACTTTTCCAAACATGATAATTAAGGGTTTAAATAAATAATTTGCTAATATAATCATGTTTATAACATAAATTTTAGCCTAAATCAACTCCTAATATCCTCTAAATTACTTCATGATACTCTATAATCATACATGAATAAATCGATGAAGTAAAATATGTAAATAAGGTAGGAGAATTATCCAACTCACCTTCTCTTTCCCTAAATCAAGCTCTAATAATGAAAACCCACTCCAAAGCTCTCTTTGAGTCATAAATGAAGATCCAAATCACAACTTCATGCTAATCCCTTGATGTGTTCTGTAGAGAACAGGATGAGAGGAATTCTAGTGATTTTATATGAACTTAGGAAATTTATTCGAGCGGTTTAGATTTTTAAGATTAAAGAGAGATTAAAAGGTGATTATGAAAAGATTAGGAGAGAAGGTGAAGAAACTGACAGAATGAAAAATGAATGAGTAGAAACAAAAGGAGTTAGCCACTTATAGGCAACTAATAAGCATAACCCAAATTCTCTTCATCCTACACTATTCATCCCCAAAATTATCGACTCAAAACAAAGTCAAGTTTATACCCATTTTTCTTCTCTTGGAAAAGCGGTCTTAATTACTAGTGTCTCGATACCCAATTCTTCCATCTCTGAAAAATCGAGTATAATGGGCACTTTATCCATTAACGATTAAATATTTAAATAAATTATTCAAATATTCAATTGATACAATTGTGAGGTGTTACATTAGTCCACTGCTATAATTGCATACAATTGCATACTTTGCTCCTCCTCGGGCCATCGATGACACTCTGATAATGTCTATTCTCCAAATCGCAAACAATCATGGGCAACCATTTGCATAAGATTGCTAGATGAGGCTCTAAATACCTTTGTAAATCTCCATCACTTATCACATTTCTTTGTGTATTCAACTACATCTCGGTTGACGGTTGTCTATAAATATCGTAGCAAAGTACACTCTTTGTCATATTTTGCCGCCTAGTTTTATTGGTAATCTTCATTTATGAACGTCATTAAAAAATTCACGTCATCATTGTCAATACACCTGAATAGGGGTTGATAATTCATTTTGAAAAAACACTCCTTCTTGCATAATGTTGCATAGTACCTTACACAAGAGCATCCACTTTTCATTTTGACTTTTCAAAAGATTTCCCTTCATCAAATAGTTTTTGAATGGAGTCGTCTGTGACTCCTTCTCCTCGAACTCTAAAATTTAGTCAATATCCATCTCATTAATGTTTGGAGCCTTACTAGAGCGATCCTTAAATGTTATGCATCTCTAGAGCTTGCTAGTTTGGCTAACGATTTTGCATTCGTATTCTCCTCTCTAGGGATGTGCGTTGTCGTGTAACATTCAATATCATTCTGTAGTTCCAATATTTTTGACATAAAAAAGGCAAGTCATGCACCCTTAGCTTGAAATTCCTTCTTTACTTGACAAACCATTAATTAGGAGTCACTAAAGATTTGTAGTGTCTGCACTTCCAACTCCTTTGCTATCTCGAGTCCCGCAATCGGTGGTTCATAATTTGCTTCATTATTTATAGCACAATACTCAAGCTTCAATGCAAAATAGATACTTCATACTTTCAGAGTTACCAAAGTTTGACCATCTCTTCTTTAGTTTTGTCATCTGGGAAAGTAAATTCAGTAATGAAGTCCCTAATGATTATCCATGGATTGCCTTTATGGGATGATATGTAATTTCATATTGACTCGTCTCAATATTCTATTTCAACAACCATCCCAAAGTTTCATGACAGTGCAACACCTACCTAAAAGGTTAATCCGTCAAATGAGCCTAGAAATATGGACTCAAATTTCTCAATGAGATCAATAAACAGTATTATAGCTTCTCCAACTTCGAATAATGCTTTTCTACACCTATGAACCATTTACTGGATTAGTATACTAGCATTTGGATCTTACATTCCTTGCGTGCCAATGTTACACTTAATGCTTGAGTCGACACGGTTAAATAGATATACATATCTTCTCCTTCCATAGTTTTAAATAGTATCGTGGCTTATAGAGATGTTCTAATAGAACCTTGAAGGCAACTACACACTCGTTTTTCATTCAAAACTTCCCCTTTTTCCTTCTTGAGGGAATCAAATAATGGTATACATTTGTCAATTACTTTTGAGATGAGCCTACTCAAAGTGACAACCTTGCCATTCAAGCTCTCCATTTCCCTCCTAGTCCATTGGGCTGTGTAGCATCCCTAATTTTTATTGCACAATGTTTTGAATATTTAATCATAGAATAATTAAATTAATGATATAGATGAGTTAAGAAATGTAGGATTTGCTAAGTTAATGAATTCGGCCATTAATTAAGTAATAAAAAGAATGGTTTAAAAGAAAGAAAAATAAATATAAGTAAAGAAAGATAAATAAGGAAAAGGAAACATTCTATCATTCTCCCCCTCATTCTTTGTTCATTTTATTTTCATTATCAAACTAAACATAAGAAAGAAAGGCTGATAATTGGCAATATTATCCACTATTCAGCTAAAAAGAGGAAGATAAAGCTCAAGGAAAATCTCATTATTTCAACCAACAAAAGGTGTATAATATTTTCCATCTCTATATTTTGATGTTGCTGACTCGGGTTCTTGTATAGATCCAGAATTTTGATTGGTTTTGGTCTTGCATATGGGAGATAATCAATTATTTAAAGTATGATTATCATTTGCTTATTTTAAGGAATTTTTCTAAAGGGCTTTTAATGTAAAAATTAAGTATTTGATCCCTAAATACTATGGATTTTTGATATGATCTTTGGAATGATATTTTGGAGATGGGTTTTAAATCTTATAATTTTTGAAATAATTATGAATTTATATGAATTCTTCTGTAAGAGTACATAATTTCGAAATTTAATTATTTAAAGTGTGAAAAATAGTTATTTTGCTTTAAAATTTTTATATGATTTTAAAGTGGAAAATTATGATTTTGGGGATTTTTCCCAAGTAATCATAGTTTGATGTAAATTGTTTTATGAAGAGGGTTTTATTACATAAAGGTAACTAAATGGAAAAATTAAGAAGAAATTAATATTTTTTGGAAATAACAAAAAATCTCTTTGTTGAGCAGCAAACTTCTAAAAAGATTTTGATTAACTAATAAGAATTTGACAAAGAAATTGGTTTGGTAAAAATATATTACTTTTGAAGAAAGTAAATTGGTTTTGAAAATAATTATAGAAATATCATTATTCAACTTGCGATAGCCCCTATTTATTAATGGATGATAGCCATAATTTATCAATATGCAACAACAAGTGTTTTTCAACGAACGATAACCATCAATATGCGATAGCTATATTTTTTTCAACCTTCGATGGCTATATTTTATCAACTTTCAATCGGTATATGTTGTCTACTTTCGATAGTTATGATTTATCAACTTGCGATAGCTATTATTTTCTCAACCCGTGATAACTATATTTTATAACTTGTGATAGCTGCATATATATTGCCTACTAGCGATAGCTATATATGAATTATCAATCTGTGATGGCTTTAATATGGTTGATATACGATAGCTTTAGATGTCAGTGTGCGATGGCTATATGTAGTGTCAACATGTGAAAGTTATAATTTGTTTGACATGCAATGGTAAGGGTTTTCAATAAGCAATATCATGATATGTTTCAATGTGTGATAGCACAATTTTTGAAAGAGAGGAAAATTATTTTATGAAACTTGTCAGTTATTTGTTATAGATTGGACTAAGTTTTCTTAAAAAAAGATGGTTTTGTTAAGTATTTTTGTAAGTTTTCAAAAGAAAGAAAGGAGGTTTTATCACACTTTAAAGAGTTTTAGAAAAGAGAAATATTACTTTGTTATAAGTAATTTTGGTTTTAAATTGGCCATCATATGAACATATATCTTGATGGATGAAGATGTGTTGTATGTTCATCTTTGTACATTGATTGGTTATTTTTTTGATATGATAAATCGTTGACATGCTCATTTATATGTAAAGTGCTATAGCCCAACATTTTGACCTTGGGGATTAGGAACTGATGACCAATTATAGTTATTCCAGTAGTGGATATGGTTAGACTTAAACTCCTGAGTGAGTCGAATTACATCCAGGAGATTGGCGAAGATCAAATTTTGTTAGGATGCCTTGGACTGATCAAAAGATATGACTTATAGATATTTTTTAACTAGATCTTAGGTGGAGACTGGGGTAGGGTCGCACCATATACTCCAACAATTTAGCTCCCAGTTGGTCAGGTCAGCGATTCCAGCGCATAGGGCTTGGCCGATATTAAGGCTAAAAATTGGAGTTACGCATCTGAAGGAACTTGTAGTAGATTGCTCACCTACGTTTTTCTCCTACCAGTTTTAGGAGACCATTATTATTTCTCCTACCATTTTTAGGAGACCATTGTTATTTTCTTCTACCTTTTTAGGAGACCATGAATAATTACTCCTACCGATCATAGAAGACTGTTGATATTTCTTCTGAATGTAATAGAAGACTATTAAATTATCCATCATATCTTGGCCTATGTCAGCCGATAGGTTTTTTATTGGCTTGTGAAAACCAATATAGGCTCATAACGACTTAGGAAAACTAGGCCATTGAATGTGCCATTTTATGGGATTAGGTAACTATGGGAATGTGTAAACCTTGACCCTAATGAATGACAGACTATTCATTTTAACCTATACATACATGATATGATATTGATGTTATGATTACGTTCTAATCATTTTGGTTGTAGCATATGCTATAGATGACATATTGGTCAATAGGGTATTAGTGAGGGGAAACTGGCTCCGCTAAGCGGTATGGTCTCACTAAGTACCTATATATTGGTTTGAAATGGACTAATATTATTCATACCAAACTTTTTATCTAACCTAAAGTTTTTGGTTTCTCCCTAAACTCTCAGATACACAATTTAGATCAGGTAAGCTAAGGGTAAGGAATTTCGGGTTTTGACGAATAAGCTTTCGAAGACGTGCAGGATGCAAGCTATTATCCAGGAGTATTTCCATTGTGCAGATGCTAATACAATCTATCAATTTTGCTAATGTATTGCATGTGACCTTGGAGCATAAAGGTTTCGGAAGTTTATATTTTCCTCTAATATCTACAGACCTCGTTCAACTGTCGAAAGGCGCTACCATTAGGAAAGTTGTCTGGATTTTTACTCTCATATTAATGGTCCTTAGGTGTAACAATCCGGGATTTCGCAATTATTTTATTATCGTCATTAGACAATTAATATAGTTGCTAATTGCTAATTGAAGCTTTTAAACTGGGTTGAAATTCTTTTATAAATTGTTAAAAGGATTTGTGGGCTTTGGAAATTGAATAGTGGCCCATGTTTTAATTGTAGCCATGAAAATTTGCAAGGTTAATACCGTTCCTCTTTATCTTATTTTCATTTTTGGAAAACCCTAGCTAAATAAACGAAAAGAAAATGAAATGGAGGCTCTGTTCTTTTCTTTGTTCGATCGAAATTAGGGCTTCGTTCACGTTGTTCCGATTAGCTCTGTAATTAGGGATGGTGAAGTCGCCGCCTAGTTTAAGGATGATGCTTCGATTTGCTTACTTCAATCGATTCGTTCGCGGTTTCTTCTCTTCGATTGAGCTCGACTTCAATTGGATCTGCGCCCTCGAAAATAGGTGAGTGATTTATTCACTCACATCTAATTTAAACCCCTGTTTGTGTTCGATTTTTGTTCTAGTTGGGTTTTGACTGCTGTTCGTAGTGAAGTATGGTGTTCTTGTTGTTTTACTATTTATAATTACACTTGATGTTTTCAGCCATTCGAGTATATTTTGATGTGGATGATTTATCTTGGCCATTTGAGTTTGTTAAAATGATTTGGCGATGTTTTTGTCGTCATGGTTTTGCGAAATTGCTGATTCTTGGTTGACTTCGGTCACTATGATTATGTTGACATTTGATGCTTGCTTGATCTATTTCAAATGATGCTGGCCTTTGCCTTTTCCTCGGCACCATGCCTTGTTCTTGACCGTGATACGTGTATTGTCCAGTTTACAGTTGAATACATATTGTATTTTTGGGTACACTTGGTTTATGATTCACTTGTATGCTCTAACTTGATGGATTATATGTCTATTACTTGATCATTCATGTATGTTGCCACTGTTTTGCTTTGGTTTAGCTTACTGATCCAGTTTCAGTTTGCAAATGGGTTGTGCACATTTGAGGTTTTATTTGTTTACTGACCTGGTCTGAGTGGTTGTACACTTTTGGTCTTCATATCTATGTGGGTCTGGTCAATAGTCTAGCCCTATTTCTGCTGTCCACATGTGTAGCTGCTGTCCACCTAAGTGTCTAATGCAGGTGAAAGTGTTGATGTTGGCTTTGCATTTCACTTGTGTACTACCTGGGTCTGTATGCCCTAACCATGTCACTATTTTCTGGTCTGTAGCTCATTTGCATACATTGTCTCTTTTGGATGCATTCTCAGTTTGACTTTCATTAAAGTCTGGCCTGGTTCGTTTCTGTAGTTGGTCTGACCTGCACTTTACTTGAGTCTGGTCATTGTTGGCATTTGGTTGTATTTGGCCTTGTGTATGATAGTTGCACTATCCAGTTTACAGTGCATACTAGTTGTACTTGTTCAGGTGTTCATTCTGACATCACCTCTGTTTTACTTATCATGTCTACTGTTTCCTTTAGTGTTGTTGCACACTACTGATCTTCAATTGCATTTGAGTTGCAACTGTCATTCGATTTCGGTGGGTTGCTTACGACCTCAGTTTTGAACTAATTTGATCTATAGTACTGTTACATTTGAGATAGGTATGTATGTGTATGCACATATATATATATATGCATACATGTAAAAGTTACAGCTGTTTAACATCGAATTTTCCTGACCTTTGCTCTGAACAATTTTGTGTTCTTCCCTGACCTTTTGGCAGCTCTGGCTTTGTCTTAACCTTATCATTTTCTTGGTAAACCTAGACCATCACCATTGCTTAGATAGTAATGATGCTCTGTCCATTCCCACTTGCCATCCTCGTTGCATATGGCTGCTGCCTTAATACCTGGTCTTGGCTCATGTAGTCTTGACTTCGAGTACTTATGTGTATGTGCCCTTGTATCTGGGGCATGTGCTATGTCCATTTGAGTTGTTCTTCTTTTATTGCCTGGTTTGGATTTGTGTCTGGTTCAAGTATAAGCCAGTCTCATTTGTGTTGTTATCACACTTGAGTTGAACCCGATTTCGGGGTTTGACCTTGTGATCATTTGTGACTTTCACTGAGCTTTTGTGTATCTCATGCGATAGCGGCGAGGCAGTGCACGCGTGCGTGTACTGCAGCCCTATCAGATTTGACAGTTTTAAATTGACTTAGTCAATTCGATAAATTGTTTATTTATCTCTGTTCATAATTTAAATCTGCTGATTTTGTTAAACACTGTTAAGTGTTATATTGACCGTTATCCGGTTTCTTTGTTTAAAGAATCGGATAGACGGGAATTATCGTGACTGTCGTCTATTTAAATTATTACTGCCTATATGCACTAATAAACTGGTTTGAATTAGACTGACCTGGGTATTATTTTCTTTTGAATGTAATACTCGGGTCAGACCCGAGTTATTTCAGGTTGTAGATTTTCTTCTTTGAGTTGCTGTTCAGGATTTGAAGACTTTTCACATCTTCTGAAGTTGTCAGTGTCATTTTGTAGTAGTCGCGTCATTGTATAGAACGATATGTATTCATGTATATTAGTCGATAATGTACTTGTATATATAACTTCTAGAGTCGACAGTTGTAGTTGTATCATGTGTATCGTGTCAACTATATTGTAACTGACATCGGTTATATATATATGAGATTATTGTTATTCTGTGTTCCGCATTTATATTATCTGTGTTATTGTTATATCTAATGTCCTAAACTATTATGAACTATCGTAGTTTGTTTTATACTGATAATTGGATATGTCGATGGGAGTAAATAAATAATAGATGAAAAATAAAAAGTATATACCACTCCTATCGAGATAACCAATATTAGTGTAAGGCCAATTACGGATGGTCGCTCCTATCCAGCCTTATTCTTCGTAATAATAGACAGTATTTCTTTTAATACTCTTTGTTATTATGAGCATAGAGGTGGGGCGTCACATTAGGTCTAGGGTAGGGACTATAATATTATATGATTTCATAAAGAAAGGAACATTCTAAAAGTATCCCCCGATATGGATGCTTTTAACGACTTTATGACGTCAGCAGATCTCATTGATCTGCCTTTAAATAATAATCCCTTCACTTGGTCCAACAAGTATACCTTCCCTTCTCTAGCGAAGCCAAACTGATTTTTTATTAACTTAGTCCAGGAAGACATGCATCCTTTTTCTTATCAGCTTAGCCTTTCTTTTATTTTACCAGACCATTGTCCTATTCTCCTGGATTTTGGTGATGGTGGTCCTTATGCTCCTTTAAAATGTGAAAACTTCTAGACTTTAGAGCTTGGTTTCGACAATATAGTGGAGCAATTCTAGGCTTCATTTCATGTGTCAGAATTGGCAATTTAAGTTTTGGTAACTAAGCTCAGATTGTTGAGAAAAGTTCTTAAAAATAGTCTGTAACAACTTGCATTTCAATGATTGGATATTTAAATATTTTAATTTAAATATTGAATCTTAATTGGAGATCCAGATTCTATCTTTTCACATATGATCAAATTAAGACCCAAGATCTTTTCCATTGAGTCTAGATCGACGTTGCGAATCAAAATAAGTACAAATATCGCTATATTTGGAGTCATGGTATTTTACTATTTACATATATTTTATAAAAACATGTGCGTAGTTGGGTCTAGTGGAATCTCGATCGACGACTTGTGCTTTTGGGATTAGGACTTTATTATGAGATGTACAATTGGAGGATTTTTGGAATTAGGCGATCTGATGGCCAAAACGATCTCAAAATGTGCGAAATTATCATCTCGGGATGCTGCCTTGGATGGCTACAAAATTTATACCATTGGGATCAGAAAAATGAGATGATGTACACCGACGAGTTTCATGATAATCCGTTGTGCCGTGTGATCGTACGGGCCAGTGGGCGTGTGACGATTTATTCAAGAAATTAAATAATATATATATTTATTCATATATACACACATTCACACGGCCTAAGATAATTCATCCCTTGCTTTTCCCTCTCTCCATAGGAAAATAAAATCGTTCCAAGTTAAATGGGTTTCGGGTTTGCTTCGATTCCATAAGCTCCGGGCTATGTTAGACGATCAAGCTAGACGCATTAGACTCGTGGAGAGGAGGGCTTCAAATTTATGGCAGTGGGGTGGAATGTGGCATTGTTTTGCCATAGTTGACTTTTCTTGCAGTTACTTTCATGATGAGGTGGTGAAGCATGAGGGCAAGGTTGGTGAAGCAGAGGGCGCCGTTGCAGAATTGGGTCGAAGTGGAGTGATTTGGCATAAAACGGAGGAGTTTTGATGGTCCAAAGAAAAACGTGTCTTTGGCATTTCTTAGGGCATGGCATTAGGTCGTGATCGAGAGGGAGGAGCCAAGCTTCACATTGTAGGAACCATTTCAAAGTGCATGCATAGTGCGGTGCGTAGGAGTAGAGGTTTGTCGTTTCATGGTGTGTAGGTGGAGAATTCGAAGTGAGAATGTGTACGGTGATGGGTTTGTGCATGTACGCATGCACATGATATGAATTTGATAATTGGGGAAGAAGTGTTAGTTAATTAGCTAAACAAATTAGTTGATCAATATATTTATATAATCCATATTATTATATAATTCATAAATTTTGCATACGAAGTCTAATCGAGACGTTGTCTTCGCTGTTACACTCGTAGGAAGATTATTTACGATGTGGTATACGGTTGGATTGGATTCGAACACTCGAGAAATTACGATTCAGGTGAGCGGAATATAACTCTGGATTCATATCTCAGTATAAATCCCTAATTATATATATTAAACATATTACCCAGAATAGGTAAATAATATATATGTGTGTGTGTGCGCGCGCGCGCACGTGTGTGTGTGTGTAATTATTTCCCTATTTGATTGGATTGGTTTGGATAGATATTCAGGATAACTGATTAAGATCATGTATATATGAATATTGTGTTCTATTCATGTTGGACGAAGTTAAATAGAGTTGATATTAATTTATAACATGATTATAAATTAATCAAACTTTGATTTGTAGTTATATTAGTGATAGAAAAATTATTATATATTTTATTACTAATCCGGAGTTAAAAAGTAGGACTTTTAAAAATAAGGTAGAAGGCTCAAAATGATTTATAAGCTAGTTATAGTGGCACAATTTTATTAAATAAGAAAAGAGGATATTTGGAGTTCTATTGTAGAAAAGGTTTAGAAAATAATAGTAGGGTTTTATATTAAATAATCAAATTATTTATTTAAATATATGTGTATAAGCACGTCATGAGCATCTCTTGTAGCCATAGCGACTATTATTTGTGCTAAGTTTCATGAGGCGATACATGGTCGAGTAATTGCTCCGACGAAGTTCTAAAGGTGAATTATGAAGTATAAGTGTAAATATGTGTGAACTGATAAGTATTATATGCATTAGCACATGAATATACATCTATAATGAAGAAAGGTGATGTAATAGAGTGTAGTTGGGTTGCTGAGATGCACATCGCATTTTGGTAGCAAAACTATCGAGAAAAGGATTCGTGACGAGATGAATACCCCTCCCAAACACTCGACGGAAACAACACGTAGACTCAACCATAAGGCACTAAATTTCAACCGCGTGATGAAGACAACATGGTGGTATGGTCAGGTAACTTGAGGGAAAAGGCAGCATGACGAAACGAGCGAAAACCAGGCCTCAGAACATGTTCCAAGCTAGGCATTATTTCCCATCTCAAAGCATAAATTGGTGGACTGGTGGCACTGCCCGGTCTGCCAATTAGTGGTTGGGAAAGGCAATAATGCCCAAATCAAGAGTATTTCACTTTCAGACTAACCCGGTTTCCTCCGTATGACTTCAGGAATATTTTTGGGCTACTCAGAGAAGTGGTATGCAAGTCTGTACCACTTAGTCTCGACCTTGGATAGATGTTTTAATGAATGGTATTGATCTTATATTAGTGACTGTATCCAGTATTGATTTTATATTAGTGATCATGCATCGCATTGGCCTTATATTAGTGGCCATACACACTATTGTTCTTTTAGTAGTGACCATATGTATGATAGACGATAATGAGATATCGGTCTTTGTTTGTGATAGACGTATTTGATTACATGATGTTTTATTTGATGTGAGCATATGTTTATATGACATCGGTGTTCCTTTATGGTCTCGATAGAGTATTACATGAGATACGACCGTCGTTCTCTTTTTGATTGAGGCATACACATGTCATTTGAGAAATCCTTGATGTTATAGAAAGGAATGATGACAATCACCTACTATGGGATCATTGAACACCAAAGCTTGCTTTCGAGGGTACGGTGTTATCCGCAAAGGTCTAAGGTATTTAGAGTAGATTCCAATTCTTTCTTTAGAGCATATGGTGGCTCTACTTACTATTGGGACTAGGTTTCAAGTATATAGAGTAGGCCATGCTTGGTTCAAAGGGTACCATGGGATCTATATAAGACCCATCTTACAAGATGTGGCTTGGGGTCTATGGTACAATTTGGTACTGACTCTATTTATCTCAAACCCTCGAAGGGAATCATTGGATTGCGATAGATGTCCATAGTGGACTTCCCATTAGTAGTGATGAGTATCAATTTGTATTCTTTAGTGGTCTTTCATTGCTAAGTTATGACTGTTATTAGTTGGTCAGAAAAAGACATAGTAGACTAGAACTTGATATTTCCAAAAGCTAATGAGATGTAGCAAGGATCATTATAGATTTTGATGTAGGTGAAATTTCGGATGCGGTGTCGAAGTTGGCAAGTGACAAAGCTCCTGGTTTAGATAGGTTCCCTCCAGCTTTCTTCAAAAGATATTAGAGATCTCTCAAATTTAGCATCGTCAAAGTTTTCGATGAATTCCATTCCAATCCAGATCTTATCTCAAAGTTTAGCTACAATAATATAATTCTCATTCCTAAATTTTAAAGGCGCTAAATTTACGTCGGATTTTCGCCCCATCAGCGCGGAAAATAAATTTTTTAAAATAGGGACTAAAGTACTCTCCAATAGTGTGTGACCTCTTATGGAGTATTTGACAAATCCCAGACAATTTGCTTTCACTTCTAGAAGATCCTTATTGGGTAATGCAGCAGTGGTACAAGAGGCGATTAGGGACTGCCAGTACAGCTAAGCCGTCACTAAAGTTGATTTCTCCAAATCTTTTGACACAATCAGCTGGGACTTCATTTTATTTGTGCTTTTGCCTAAAGGGTTCCCATCTAAATTCATTAGCTAGATAAAGAGCATCCTCTCGACCCTCTCATCTATAGTTTATATCAATGGACTTAGAGGTAACCTTTTGCTACATCTCATAGACTTACGCTAGGTGATCCCATATATCCTCTTCTCTTTAATCTTGTTGTTGACACTTTTGCTAATATGATTGAACTTGCATGCTCCTCCGGACTATTGGCCTCTCCGGGGAATAACAATGTCCCCTTGGGAATTAATTCCTTCCAGTATGCAGATGATATTGTTCTATTATCTATTCCACAACCATCCTCAATAGCCACCCTTAAGCACATTCTCTATTCCTTTGAAATGGTGTTGGGTCTTCGTATCAACTTCTCCAAAAGCTCTATACTTATGACTGGACCATACTCCTCTCTTAGACCATTTATGGACACCTCAGTTATGCTCAACAACTCTTTCTTTGCACTTACCTTGGAGTTACTATCAGACCATCCAAGCTTCTAGATGAGACTGGTCTATTACCGCGAAAAAATTCGGAGAAGACTTGCGGGTTAGAAACGAACCTCCTTATCTAGGGCTGGTAAATTAACTCTAGCTAATACAGTCCTCTCATCCTTTCCAACATTTTGATTCCCCTCTTACAAAACCCCGACTTGGATCATTAATAAGATCGACTGTATCAGGCAGGCTTTTCTTTGGAAGGGTACATATTGCATTTCTCCAGCCAATTGCTTAGTGGTCTAGGACAGAGTTTGTAGATCTAAGAAAGATGGAGTTTAGGTATCATTAATTTATGCCAATTTAACAAAGCTTTATTAGGAAAATGGTGCTGGTCTTTACCTTCAATTTTCCTTAAACCTTGGGCAAAGTGGGTCAACCAATATTACTACCACGGATATTTCTCTATGTCGGACATCAGACTGAATCCTCCTACAACTGCTTCATGCTTCTAGAAAAATGTTGTACGATATTGCAAAGAGATTCACATCAACACTATCGTTTCAATTGAGAATATGGTAAGAGAACAACCTTCTGGTAGGACCCTAGATTAACAACATTGCAATCTTATCCATTTTTATCAACTGTATATTCTTGCCTTGGACAAATTTCTAACTGTCCATCAGGCCTTCTCTGATGGAGGTTGCTGTATTTACTCCAATAACATTATTGTTGTGGATTATCTGCAAGATCTCCGCTACCTACTTCAACTTACATCCACTGTAAGTCCGACTAATGACGATGATAGCTTCACTTGGGGAGCACAGGGTGTGACTACATTCTTAGTGTGTACAAATTTTACAATTTCTCCGATATGTGCCTTAACTTCACTGCTCTTTGGAATGTCCATACGCCGCCTAGGTTCAAAATCCATATGTGGCTTATTATGCTAAATAAACTTAACAGTACTGAAAATCTGGTGTCGAAGCAGTTGGGCAATGCTAAGGTTGCTTCCTCTATGACAGCTATACTAGCTCCACCAGGCATATTTTCTTTCAATATGGCTTTGCATTTTAGGTTTAGGCCCTATGTGCTTCAAAACTTCTTATTGATAATAGTTTCCCTGACTCTGATCCAGATCAGTTTTGGACCTCCTGCCCCGGCAATATAAAGGCTTCCCTTGCCCTAGCGTACAACTAGGCAATTTGGATAGAAAGGAATTACCATTGTTTTAACTCTAAATTCAGCTCTTATCTAATGTTGGCTAAAGTTATATCTCTCATATTTATTAGGATAGGTGTTAATCCATGGCCACTATAGCTTCCGCTTCCGGTTAATGATCACACAGAGTTAGTAGGTAGTAATAATATAGACTCTTGACTGCTCGGTGGATGGTAGCGTTTATTATATATGATATTTGGGCACTTTAGATTCCTATATAAAGTATGTAATTATGTTATGGGTGTTATCCAGGGTATTTTGGAACAAATTTGGTCTTTTGAATTTGGCTACTGACCAGACATGTTAGTCGGATTATTTATAATATATATGCTACTATGGATATGCAGCACCATGCTTCATATCCTGTTAATCAAAAAATATATATTACCAAATCTTATTATCAATCTAACAAATAAACTTTTTTTACAGATTTGTTCTTTTTTATTTAATAGTAGACATAAAAATTCCAAAAAATAAATAAATGTTGCAAATTAAAAATAAAAATTCAAACTATGGGACATGAGGTGTTCAGCTCCATGACAAGGATTATGGTACACATATGAATCTTGATGCGACCATTGCCATGAAGACAAGATTGAATCATGCTCGTATTTTTGTGTAGGTGACTGCAGATGTAGAATTTCCAAATGAAATATATTTAACATTTTATAATGGAGAAAACATTGTATGTAAAGTGGAATATGAGTAGGTGCCCCCAAAATGTGAAGTATGCATGTGCTTTGGGCACACAAAGGAGCGATGCAGTACAAGAAAAGCTTTGATGCAAAAGAATGACAGTCAAGAAAATATTCAACAGAACTAACGAAGCGACGGAGAAAATAAGAACACAAATATCCAATTCATCCAGGAGATTTTAATACTAGAAATGATTCTAAGTCAAATTGCCAGTTCAACTAAGAAGGGACCTCTATGTAACGATCCCGAATTTTAAATAAGTTTAAATTGATAATTTATTTAATTTTTGAATAAAATTGTGAAATTAATTGGTAAGTTGATTTAAGATTCTCTGAATTTAAATGTAATATGTGTTAAATCATTTGAAATTAAATATTATATATAGGTGAATGTATATGTATATGTGCATATGTGAGTAGATTCGAATATATATATATATATATATATATTGGATTTGAATTTTAATTTTAAGTCAATGGTTCAAAAAAAATTTGAATTTATAAAATATATCTTATTAATCTTAAGTCTAAGTATAAAAACAAATTTGTTGTTTAAAAAATAAAAAATAAGCATTACAAAGTAAGATAAAACACATAGATAAAAACTAACACCAACTTAACTATGGAACTTCACTCATATTTCAAAGTAAAGGCCTGCAAAAGAAGACAGTAATAAACAAGTAATATACATTCAAATAAAATGATAAAAAAATTAATAAAATACATTCAACTATGTATAAGCAAATAAAAGATAGGGATGTACACTTGCTAAAGAAAAGAAGAAATAAACATATATATGTGAATAACTTATAAAAGAAGCCAAAGCAATTAATGTAGCCACCAAACATTTGCATAGTCAAACAATAAAAAGAAAAATATCTCTGGTTTCTATTGTACAAAATTATATCAACTTGTACAAATAACATCATCACCTGTAATTTTCTTTCTTTTATATATCAAGATTTCTAATTCAGTTCGTTCATTCAAAGCTAAGTGAAACTGAAGAAAATATCATCCAAACTTAAAACAAAACCTCAACTTAAAACATCAATACAAATCAAAGCAAACCAGAGAATCAAGAATGGGTTTCAGCTTGCAAATTCAAGTCTGTTTCAAGTAGCAGCTATGTTCACTTTCAAATCAAGGTGAGTAACTTTTAAAATTAAGAAAATAATTTGGGTGCATACTAAGTATGGTTGAAATGAATAGGTATTTGCAGGTGTATCTAAGTGAAAATCTGATGTGAATATCTAATTGTGTGTACATGCTGTAGTCTCTTTGACTAAACTGTTTTTAGTTTCAAAGCTTAAGTTTTGATTCAAAAATGATTATCCCTTGATCTGATAACTTTCAGGACTTAGAATAAAAACAAAGAATGGTTTGTTCCATCCTATCTTAGAGTTTAAATTTTATTTAAGTTGAAATAATTTTGTATATTTCTCTGAAAAATCAAAACAACAGAGCAAACTTGAATAAGGGAAAAACCCAAACATTCTAATTTGTAAATTTAGAATCATGATTTGAATCCTTAACTTATAACATGATTTTTAAACCAAACATCATAATTTCTAGTTTGGAATTACGGGAGTAATTCTGTGTTCATCAAAAAATGGGAATTTGTGATTTTCTGGTGATCTACTTGGATGTGGAGGTCGGGGTTCCTCCTGGAGGTGAAGGAGTGATCAGTGGCTCTGAGAAAAATAGTGTGATGGTGTGTAGTTGATCATCGTGGCGGCGGAGAGCGTTTAAAATCTGTAAACCTAGTTTAGTCGAGGCTATGTATTTTGTTGAGTTCGTCGTCAATAGTCGACTGAGTGCCACGTGACTCTGGGAATTGATAGAAGGGATGTTGTCGAGTTCGTAGCCGGAGTCGTAGACCTTCAGGTGGTCGGAGCGGTGAGCACGAGGCGATGACAGGTTTGAAGGGGTGTTTGCTGTTGTGTTTTCAGGTTTAGGCATTCAAATTCGAATTGATTTTCGAGGCGTTAATGAAGTCCAGGTATCAGCGAATGGATCTGGAGGTGATCGCCGATGTGATGAAGGTGTGGGTGATGGCTGGAGTTGGTCAGAGTCACAGTGCAAGTGCATCGTGCACTTTTCCTTTCTGGTGAATTTTTGGATGTGAACAGAGGAGGTCGAACTCGAGTAATTCGAGTATTTACTCGAAGCAGAGAGGAATTTGACTCGGAGTTTTTAGAGATGGGCTCGGGTAAATGTTTTGCCCTGGGTTTAAAAACAGAAACATGTTCTATTTTGAAATTTTTAAATTTAATTTTAAGATTTTAAATCAAGGTTTCAACTTGCTTTATACAGATTCTTTTATAAAAGGATTTCTTAAATATTGAATAAAAAGTTAATAAAATTTGTTTAACTTAAAATTTATAAGTTAAATAATCAATTTATTTTTAAAGCTTGATTTTAAATAATTAGATTTATATAAGAAATGAACGTCCTTTACATTTATTTTAAGATTTACAAAGTAAGTTTTTATTTGATTAAAGTTTAAATGGTTAATCATTTTGAATCCTAAATTCAAAATGGAACTTAAATGTAAGTTAAAAAGTAAAATGTTTAAAATATATATGTTAATGTTAATTAAGTCATAAATAAAGGAAAGGAATTATATTAGAGATAATTAGGATTTTAAATTGACTAAATCAATGAGGTAATTAAAGAATGATTAATTGATTTAATTTAATGAATTAATGATTTAGATTAATTAAATAAGTAATTGAAGGTTTAAATTAATTAATTAAGGTTTAAAGATTAATGTTTAAGGAATAATTAATTTGTAAATTAAGGATTTTTAATTAGATATTAATTAATGATCGAAGTTGTTTAATCAAGTGATTAAGCAATAATTAATTTAAGAGTAATTGGATAAATTGACTTGGCAATTGATTGGAGAATAATTTATTTATTAAAGGTTAGTTGATTAACGAAAGTGATTAAGAAATAATCAAGGGTTAATTAAGGATAAATTTAAGGATAATTTATTACAGTGTTTTGTAATTAATTGATTCTTAATTTACCATGACTAGCAAATTTATTCATAGAAATTAATCTGATTTAAATTAATCAGATAATTAAATTGATCCTACTTATGGATGTTTGGATTGTATTGAATGGTTGAATTGTTTGATATCCCTGATATATGATGCTTTGTGATATATCCTAATTTATGTTGTGATCTGTTTCTCTGGGATGAATGTAATTAATTCCCTGTGATGTAATTTATTATCTGTGATATATATCTATCTGTGATCTGTGTATGAAAGATAAGCGTTATAGTTTATACCGCTTATCAAATATATTGTTGTATTTGATCTGTGATGATTGAATGTTGTTGCACTATTGTGTTAAACCCCTGGACTACACCATATACACACAAATATGGATTTCACGAGGAAATCGGTTAAGTCACAGATTTTTAATAATTTTAGAAATTGAATTCTTGAGTTCAAAATAGTTTTGGAAATTAGAATTGAGTACTTTTGAAATAAAGTTTCAAAAATAAAAGTTATTTTAAATAACTTAATAGAATTTGAAATTCAAATAATTTGATTTAAATTTGAATTCAATATTGGAAATTGAATTCAATAAATTGGAATTTTGGGTCTAAAAGATTGTACAAGTTATAAAAGGTGTTTATATGGGATTTTAACCATTTAAAAGTGTGGTTTTGGAAATCTAAATTTAAATCCAAGTTTTATACTTGGATGGCTTTAACCTATGTAATTATAACCAGTTTTTTCCAAAACGAAAACTAGTTGTTTCAAGTAATAACAGCTTTCATAAAGGAAAGGGTTTCCAATTTGTATCGAAACATTTCAAGTTGAAATGAAATTGTAAATAGTTTGAGAAAACTATGAATTAACCTTTGTGACGATGATTAAATTGTGTTTTGAAAACGGGAAAAAAAGATTTAAAATGGTGTATCTTTTATATTATAAAAGATTTGAATTGTGAATTGTTTTGAAAGCTATCAATTAAATCTTTGGTTTGAAGATTGAATGGGTTAATTCAATTTGAAATTGAATTGGTTGGAAAAGCTATAAATTGAACCTTTGTGGAATATCGTTAAATTTTGTTTTGAAATTGGAAAAGTATATCTTTTGTATAAAAGATTTGCAAATTGAAATAGTTTTGAGAACTATGAATTAATCTTTGTGAAACTGGGTGAACTTAGTGAAATGAATCTTTTTATTTAAAAGATTGAAATGGAAATTTGTTTAGTTGTGACTTAATTGAAATCTCATTATCCATATGTTTTTAAATATGCGCTCGTTATTCGGTTTAGCCGGGAAAGGACCTTTGTGTCATATAACCCATTCCGAATAATGATACGGCGTATATGGATAGCATTTGAAGACCGGTAGTGAAGACCAGATACTTTCGAAAATGAAAGAATTACCATCGAATGTCTCTGCATCGGCTGATCCCTGGTATAGAGATTTTAGCGCCCTTTGTGATGGGAAGTCCGGACATGATTAGAAATTATCCGGATTTGCAAGGGCTTCTTTTGAAGTGCCTTCGGTTCTGTTCAAACCCGGAACAGACTTGTATGGTTGTATGTCTGACATTACACTTTGAGATATAAAGCTGATTTCTTTCAAATACATTTCTGTTTGGTGGCGGAGAATTTATTCTCTTAGCTTAACACCCTTCTCTGAGACGTACGAGCTCAGAGGTTATGTAGTTGAAGGTTATCAGTGATATACTCCCAATTTGGTAGTGTGGCATGCTAAGTGTTGTTGTGTGTTGCTGATCATTTGTTGATTAAAGCATGGCTTTCGTGTAAAGCGTAGCTTTATGGACGAGACCTCATCGGACCTCACACCCCGGAAATGGTCGAAACAGGAATGATGCGGCAAGGTTTCAGGGGTAGCTCCCCTAGGGTATGTCCATTCCTTCTGGAAAAAGGTGGTATCATGGTATGGAGCCCAGATATTTTACCTGTGTGGTTGCTCCAATCTCATTTACTGTGTGATTATTGCTTTATGATCGAGGCGCCTCGGATAAAGGTCGCAAATGATCGGAGGTGGCATATCTTAGGTTTACTTCCCGGGAAGGGGGTAACCGCCGTTGTGTTGGCAGAGAGCCAGGTGGTTCTCGTGACGTCTCTCCAGAGGTGTACCCATGTGGAAATAGGAAGTTCCTTAGCCTGACCATTTGTTGGAAATCCAAAGAAACAATACGAACCCTGTACAGTTTTGGTTGTATTACCTGCCATGGAATGTGGTGGTAACCTGCTATTGAACATGGTAGCTATAGTAGGCATAAGTGCGAAATGCCTATGCTGGCTAAGATTAATATTATATTTTCGAAATGTTTTCTGCACTACGCACTAATAATAATATCAAATGATTTTGCGTAGTAAGCATGTTTGACTATCATAAGGAGAAATCTCCTCCAATTCTGCATTTGCATTGTGTGTGTGGCGGGAGGCCTTATGGTAGTTTCATTTTCCAAAAGCATATCGGATTTTTCGTATGAACTGTTTTATTTCAAACAACTGTTTTTGTTACTCACACCAGTCCCATGACTGACTCAGAGTTTATTGTTCCTTTCCTAAACTCTAGGTGCCCATAATTTTTCCACACGGGCAGTCTAGAGTTGTTTTTTTTCAGATAGTCAGGTTTAGTAGATTATCCGGAGCTGATTATCTGGAGCTAGTTCATTTCTTGGAGTTCACGGACGACGACCGCTCTTGCTTATCTTTGTGGTTCGAGCTTGATGTTGGAGTTGTTGGTCTCCTTCTCTTTTGCAGATTATTTGGAGTCATCACTTCTATTGTTTCCGCTGTATCATTATTATTTGCCTCTGATATTGTTGTATCATATTGATATCATTGTTGTATATTATTCCAGATATTGTATTCATTGGAGTTGTATATGATATCATCTATTTCTTTATTCCGCTGTATTGTTATACTTACTGTGTTATAAGCTCCGGCACGAGTCGAATTTCAACGATTGAATCTACGGCATACGAGTACAAGTGAAGTACGGGTGTCGATTTTCGAACGCTGAAATTTGGATCGTGACACTTTTGGTATCAGAGCTAAGGTTGAACTTTAGCTAAGGAGTATAACACATTAAGTAGCTCATTAGAGATAGGGTGAAGTATACCCAAGAATGAGAAATCCCTAAGATATCTGTCCGTATACCTCAGTAAATTCTCTTACTATCCACTGATAGTAAGTATGAGTGCAAGAAGAGGATGAGATAGGGGACATGGGAATACGACTATAAATGGTCAATACCCTGTAACAGCAAGGAAACAATCTTTTCTCTATCAATCTCTTTTGTTTGTCATCTTTTCTCAATTCTTTGATGATTCCTGGTAGATCCAAGAAGAAGATTTGATATATTTGTATGGGACATAAACTCCAAATAGGTCAGAATTGTTTGTTTGAATGTATTGGTTGCCTTGTTCGCTTTGGTTGCTATGATCGATAGGTATACTTTAGTTTCTAAATTTAAAAGTTTTGAAATTGTATCTATATATCTATACAATTTGAGTCCCAGTATATTCTACGAATGGTTAGTTATCCTTACGAACTAACCAATGCCACTACATATTTCGTAGATCTGGATAACCCGAGTATCCTGTTAAAAATTCAAAAGATTCGTTCTCGTATCTATTATTGATATTCTGATTTGGTAAGCCAAATGCAGAATAGATATTTAGTTTGATTTGATAAAATATTCTTTATCTATCTTTGTGTCTCCCTGGCAAATTTCGAGGACGAAATTTCTTAAGGAGGGGAATCTGTAACGATCCCGAATTTTAAATAAGTTTAAATTGATAATTTATTTAATTTTTGAATAAAATTGTGAAATTATTGGTAAGTTGATTTGAGTTTCTCTGAATTTAAATAAAATATGTGTTAAATCATTTTAAATTAAATCTTACATATATAGGTGAAAGTATATGTATATGTGCATATGTGAGTAGATTCAAATTTATAAATATATATATATATATATTGGATTTGAATTTGAATTTTAAGTTAATGGTTCAAAAATAATTTGAATTTATAAAATATATCTTATTAATCTTAAGTCTAAGTATAAAAAAAAATTTGTTGTTTAAAAAATAAAAAATAAGCTTTACAAAGTAAGATAAAACACATAGATAAAAACTAACACAAACTTAACTATGGAACTTCACTCATATTTCAAAGTAAAGGCCTGCAAAAGAAGACAGTAATAAACAAGTAATATACCTTCAAATAAAATGATAAAAAAATTAATAAAATACATTCAACTATGTATAAGCAAATAAAAGATATGGATGTACACTTGCTAAAGAAAAGAAGAAATAAACATATATATGTGAATAGCTTATAAAAGAAGCCAAAGCAATTAATGCAGCCACCAAACATTTGCATAGTCAAACAATAAAAAGGAAAATATCTCTGGTTTCTATTGTACAAAATTATATCAACTTGTACAAATAAAATCATCACCTGTAACTTGCTTTCTTTTATATATCAAGCTTTCCAATTCAGTTCGTTCATTCAAAGCTAAGTGAAACTGAAGAAAATATCATCCAAACTTAAAACAAAACCTCAACTTAAAACATCAATACAAATCCAATCAAACCAGAGAATCAAGAATGGGGTTCAGCTTGCAAATTCAAGTCTATTTCAAGTAGCAGCTCTGTTCACTTTCAAATCAAGGTGAGTAACTTTTAAAATTAAGAAAATAATTTGGGTGCATACTAAGTATGGTTGAAATGAATAGGTATTTGCAGGTGTATATAAGTGAAAATCTGATGTGAATATCTAATTGTGTGTACATGCTGTAGTCTCTGTGACTAAACTGTTTTAGTTTCAAAGATTAAGTATTGATTCAAAAATGATTATGCCTTGATCTGATAACTTTCAAGACTTAGAATACAAACAAAGAAATGTTTGTTCCATCCTAGCTTAGAGTTTAAATTTTATTTAAGTTGAAATAATTTTGTATATTGCTGTGGGAAATCAAAACAACATAGCAGACTTGAATAAGGGAAAAACCCAAACATTCTAATTTATAAATTCAGAATCATGAGTTGAATCCTTAACTTATAACATGATTTTTAAACCAAACATCATAATTTCTAGTTTGGAATTAAGGGAGTAATTCTGGGTTCATCAGAAAATGGGAATTTGTGATTTTCTGGTGATCTACTTGGATGTGGAGGTCGGGGTTCCTCTTGGAGGTGGAGGAGTGATCAGTGGCTTTGAGAAAAATAGTGTGATGGTGTGTAGTTGATCGTCGTGGCGGCGGTGAGCGTTTAAAATCTGTAAACCTAGTTTAGTCGAGGCTATGTATTTTGTTGAGTTCGTCGTCAATAGTCGACCGAGTGCCACGTGGCTCTGGGAAATGATAGAGGGGATGTTGTCGAGTTCGTATCCGGAGTCGTAGACCTTCAGGTGGTCGGAGCGGTGAGCACGAGGCGATGACAGGTTTGAAGGGGTGTTTGCTGTTGTGTTTTCAGGTTTAGGCATTCGAATTGATTTTCGAGGCGTTGATGAAGTTCAGGTGGTCACGAATGGATCTGGAGGTGATCGCCAATGTGATGAAGGTGTGGGTGATGGCTGGGGTTGGTCAGAGTCACGGTGCAAGTGCACCGTGCACTTTTCCTTTTTGGTGAATTTTTGGATGTGAACAGAAGAGGCCGAACTCGAGTAATTCGAGTATTTACTCGAAGCAGAGAGGAATTTGACTCGGAGTTTTTAGAGATGGGCTCGGGTAAATGTTTTGCCCTGGGTTTAAAAACAGAAACCTGTTCTATTTTGAAATTTTTAAATTTAATTTTAAGATTTTAAATCAAGGTTTCAACTTGCTTTATACAGATTCTTTTATAAAAGGATTTCTTAAATATTGAATAAAAAGTTAATAAAATTTGTTTTAACTTAAAATTTATAAGTTAAATAATCAATTTATTTTTAAAGCTTGATTTTAAATAATTAGATAATTTAGTTTAAAATCTTTTTCTTATATAAGTTCCCTATATAAGAAATGAATGTCCTTTACATTTATTTTAAGATTTACAAAGTAAGTTTTTATTTGATTAAAGTTTAAATGGTTAATCATTTTGAATCCTAAATTCAAAATGGAACTTAAATGTAAGTTCAAAAGTAAAATGTTTAAAAATATATATGTTAATGTTAATTAAGTCATAAATAAAGGAAAGGAATTATATTAGAGATAATTAGGATTTTAAAATGACTAAATCAATGAGGTAATTAAAGAATGATTAACTGATTTAATTTAATTAATTAATGATTTGGATTAATTAAATAAGTAATTAAAGGTTTAAATTAATTAATTAAGGTTTAAAGATTAATGTTTAAGGAATAATTAATTTGTAAATTAAGGATTTTAATTAGATATTAATTAATGATCGAAGTTGTTTAATCAAGTGATTAAGCAATAATTAATTTAAGAGTAATTGGATAAATTGACTTGGCAATTGATTGGAGAATAATTTATTTATTAAAGGTTAGTTGATTAACGAAAGTGATTAAGAAATAATCAAGGGTTAATTAAGGATAAATTTAAGGATAATTTATTACAATGTTTTGTAATTAATTGATTCTTAATTTACCATGACTAGCAAATTTATTCATAGAAATTAATCTGATTTAAATTAATCAGATAATTAAATTGATCCTACTTATGAATGTTTGGATTGTATTGAATGGTTGAATTGTTTGATATCCCTGATATATGATGCTTTGTGATATATCCTGATTTATGTTGTGATCTGTTTCTCTAGGATGAATGTAATTAATTCCCTATGATGTAATTTATTATCTGTGATATATATCTATCTGTGATCTGTGTATGAAAGATAAGCGTTATAGTTTATACCGCTTATCAAATATATTGTTGTATTTGATCTGTGATGATTGAATGTTGTTGCACTATTGTGTTAAACCCCTAGACTACACCATATACACACAAATATGGATTTCACGAGGAAATCGGTTAAGTCATAGATTTTTAATAATTTTAGAAATTGAATTCTTGAGTTCAAAATAGTTTTGGAAATTGGAATTGAGTACTTTTGAAATAAAGTTTCAAAAATAAAAGTTATTTTAAATAACTTAATAGAATTTGAAATTCAAATAATTTGATATAAATTTGAATTCAATATTGGAAATTGAATTCAATAACTTGGAATTTTGGGTCTAAAAGATTGTACAAGTTATAAAAGGTGTTTATATGGGATTTTAACCATCTAAAAGTGTGGTTTTGGAAATCTCAATTTAAATCCAAGTTTTATACTTGGATGACTTTAACCTATGTAATTATAATCAGTTTTTCCAAAATGAAAACTAGTTGTTTCAAGTAATAACAGCTTTCATAAAGGAAAGGGTTTCCAATTTGTATCGAAACATTTCAAGTTGAAATGAAATTGTAAATAGTTTGAGAAAACTATGAATTAACCTTTGTGACGATGATTAAATTGTGTTTTGAAGACGGGAAAAAAAGATTTAAAATGGTGTATCTTTTATATTATAAAAGATTTGAATTGTGAATTGTTTTGAAAGCTATCAATTAAATCTTTGGTTTGAAGATTGAATGGGTTAATTCAATTTGAAATTGAATTGGTTTGAAAAGCTATAAATTGAACCTTTGTGGAAGATCGTTAAATTTTGTTTTGAAATTGGAAAAGTATATCTTTTGTATAAAAGATTTGGAAATTGAAATAGTTTTGAGAACTATGAATTAATCTTTATGAAACTGGGTGAACTTAGTGAAATGAATCTTTTTGTTTAAAAGATTAAAATGGAAATTTGTTTAGTTGTGACTTAATTGAAATCTCATTATCCATATGTTTTTAAATATGTGCTCGTTATTCGGTTTAGCCGGGAAAGGACCTTTGTGTCATATAACCCATTCCGAATAATGATACGACGTATATGGATAGCATTTGAAGACCGGTGGTGAAGACCGGATACTTTCGAAAATGAAAGAATTACCATCGAATGTCTCTGCATCGGCTGATCCCCGGTATAGAGATTTTAGCGCCCTTTGTGATGGGAAGTCTGGACGTGATTAGAAATTATTCGGATTTGCAAGGGCTTCTTTCGAAGTGCCTTCGGTTTTGTTCAAACCCAGAACAGACTTGTATGGTTGTATGTCTAACATTACACTTTGAGATATAAAGCTGATTTCTTTCAAATACATTTTTGTTTGGTGGCGGAGAATTTATTCTCTTAGCTTAACACCCTTCTCTGAGACGTACAAGCTCAGAGGTTATGTAGTTGAAGGTTATCAGTGATATACTCCCAATTTGGTAGTGTGGCATGCTAAGTGTTGCTGTGTGTTGCTGATCATTTGTTGATCAAAGCATGGCTTTCGTGTAAAGCGTAGCTTTGTGGACGAGACCTCATCGGACCTCACACCCCGGAAATGGTCGAAACAGGAAAGATGCGGCAAGGTTTTAGGGATAGCTCCCCTAGGGTATGTCCATTCCTTCTGGAAAAAGGTGGTATCATGGTATGGAGCCCAGATATTTTACCTGTGTGGTTGCTCCAATCTCATTTACTGTGTGATTGTTGCTTTGTGATCGAAGCGCCTCGGATAAAGGTCGCAAACGACCGGGGGTGGCATATCTTAGGTTTACTTCTCGGGAAGGGGGTAACCGGCCTTGTGTTGGCAGAGAGCCAGGTGGTTCTCGGGACGTCTCTCCAGAGGCGTACCCATGTGGCAATAGGAAGTTCCTTAGCCTGACCATTTGTTGGAAATCCAAAGAAACAATACGAACCCTGTACGGTTTTGGTTGTATTACCTGCCATGGAATGTGGTGGTAACCTGCTATTGAACATGGTAGCTATAGTAGGCATAACTACGAAATGCCTATGCTGGCTAAGATTAATATTATATTTTTGAAATGTTTTATGCACTACGCACTAATAATAATATCAAATGATTTTGCGTAGTAAGCATGTTTGACTATCATAAGGAGAAATCTCCTCCAATTTTGCATTTGCATTGTGTGTGTGGCGGGAGGCCTTATGGTAGTGTCATTTTCCAAAAGCATATCGGATTTTTTGTATGAACTGTTTTATTTCAAACAACTATTTTTGTTACTCACACCAGTCCCATGACTGACTCGGAGTTTATTGTTCCTTTCCTAAACTCTGGGTGCCCATAATTTTTCTACACGGGCAGTCTAGAGTTGTTTTTTTTCAGATAGTCAGATTTAGTAGATTATCTGGAGCTGATTATTTGGAGCTAGTTCATTTCTTGGAGTTCACGGACGACGACCGCTCTTGCTTATCTTTGTGGTTCGAGCTTGATGTTGGAGTTGTTGGTCTCCTTCTCTTTTGCAGATTATTTGGAGTCATCACTTCTATTGTTTCCGCTGTATCATTATTATTTGCCTCTGATATTGTTGTATCATATTGATATCATTGTTGTATATTATTCCAGATATTGTATTCATTGGAGTTGTATATGATATCATCTATTTCTTTATTCCGCTGTGTTGTTATACTTACTGTGTTATAAGCTCCGGCACGAGTCGAATTTCAACGATTGAATCTGCGGCATACGAGTACAAGTGAAGTACGGGTGTCGATTTTCGAACGCTGAAATTTGGATCGTGACACTCTACCTGCAATATGAATAACCACACTGGCAATGTAGAAAACCTAGAAAAAATGCTATCGATCAAATCGCCAAACAAGATATTCATATTATGATTGAGTGTGTTCAAGTAATAATAAAAATGCATAGTGGAAGAACTATAGAACACAATAATACAAGAAAGAAAAAATGATCAGGGCTTTGAAATTGAAATTCCCTATGCCCCAGCCTCATGTTTAGTTACATCTATGAATATTTACATAATTGAATAAATATGTATAACGAAGTATCACTAGAGAAAATTTGGTAATGGAGATAATCCTATCAACAGAAAGTACTACAAACTATGGATAGATCGAACATCAATTCAAAGTTGCCTAGCACTATTTATCAAAACTCAATGGCTTTACTGTAAAAGGAATAAAGGGATTTGAGGAAGGAAAAAGGAGAATGCAAACTATAAACAAAAATATATATCAAGAAATCTAGAATGGGAGGACATGATTAACAACCTTAAAGCAAAGGGTACAACATGCAAAAAAAGTAAAAGTGCTTTAGTGGTAGATATGAGAACTAGAACTTATTTTTAATCATTAACCATACTTAATGTCGATTTTTTCATGGAATGTAGCAGGATGAACTCTCTATCTATAACATCCCTAATTTTTGACAACATTATTCAGGAATTCAATTAGATAAATTAAATAGAATAATGATGATAAGGGGATTGAGATTTGAATAAAATTATATAATATGCCATGCTTAATAATAAAAATTTAATGCACTTTAAATTGGTTTGTAAGATAATTAATCTACACATGGGCATATTAGTAAATTAGCCAATTTATTATACATGGCTATGACCTTTTGTAATTGCCCATTCACGTTCCATTTTCATCTTTTCACAAAGGCAAATCAAAACAAAATAGAGCCGGCTATTAACAAGGAGGAAAGAGGAGAAATTTCAATCTAAAGCTAAGGATCAAAGCTAGGAATGATTAATCAACAACAAATCTCAAATTCCTTATCAAGTCTAAGGTGAATATTAATTCATTCCATCTCCTTTTGGTTTTGTGATTATATGATTTTAGATTTGAGTATTTATTTTGTTTCTAAGATATATTGGATGATGATATGCTTAATTTATTAATTGTTTGATTTAAACAATTTATTTGTACATGAAATTCGTACGGTTTTAGGGGCAAAACTATGGGTTATTGATTTTAAAATGCCATGGAAAATTTTATGTTAAGTAAAACATGATTTTGGAAATGGGTTTTCATTTTCAGAATTTTCCAAGCTATGGAAATTTTATTATGAGTTTTTGATGATAAATATGATGTAATTGGGTTTAAATATTTATTTTGAATATTTTAGGAAGAAATTGGGTCTAAAATTTTAATATGTTTGATTACATGATGAAATTGAATTTCTGTGATTTTTCGGAATTTTTCCCAATTGATTTACTAAGGAAAGTAAATTATTTTGAAAGGACTTTTTTAAATAATTGGTTTTGGTATATGGAAGGGCTTAAACATTACAATTTTATGGCTTAAATCTGATATAAGTGCGGCAGTTTTAAAGGTAAAGTATTTGAAATGTTTTATGGTAGTCAATCAATGGTTTACAAATAGGCAAGTCGATATAAAGCAATTACTAAAAGAAGCAACATTTCAGCCTTTAATTCAGATAAAATTGTTCCGCCTCAATTAGTAGCCCCTTTCGACTCCAATGATTCCGCCTCATCCTAGTGGAAACCTACTTAGTAGAAACCATCATAGTCGAAACCAATACACAAGGTATCATCTAGTGGTACTCAGTGGATTGGAAGGAAGGCGGAAGCCTTGGTGTCAAAAGGTAAGCTTCTAAAGGGGTCGAAACGCTGCTTTGTTTTCAAAATTTAAAGTCTTGCCTTGTTTTATTCAAAGCTTTCGACATAGTTGAAACACATGCTTTCGAAAAGGTTTTACAAATGGATTTCAAAGAAGGTTGCTATAATATGTAAACAAGTATAAACTTTCGAACGGGTTCCTTTTTCCTTTAAATAAGAGCTTTCGAAAGGGTTGGTTCTGACCTAGTCGAAACCTAACCGCTATTTTCCTTCCGAAGTATTGAAGTCATCAATGCCTTCGGAAGGTTCTCTTTGCTTTTACCTAAGTTAAGCCGCTTCCTAATTGCTTTTGAAAGGGGTTGAGGGTTCCGAAGGTAATGGAGTCGAAAGGGGGTTTTGATTCTGTCCTTTGAATTTTTAATTTATAAAGGTCTTTGTTTTCGACTAAATGGTTTCGACACCATCCACTTTTCCCCAAATTAATTTTTAGTTGGTTTCGAAAGAGATACTTTCCTATATAACCATTTTGACCCCAATGTTGTTTTTATAGAGTAAGCCCAATGCTTTCGAAGGGTATTTTATTTGTGTCGAAGCTATGTTTTAAAGAATGCTTTCTTGATACCATCGAAAGGTATCACTGGTTTCCAAAGGTACGTACTTAGAGTTTTGAAAAGCAGTTTTCTATGCTTTCGAAGGAGGTCATCTAGTGGTTTCGAAAGTGATGTTTTAAAGTTTCAAAACAAATAACCCATTCTTATTTTTAAAGGAAAATCCATGGCGTAAAGACTTTGGAAATATTATTCACATTTTTATTAACCCATAATTGTACTTTGGGGAAAGAGCAGAATAACCAGTTTGGTTGACCCAGTAGTGAATATAACTTAACAGATGTTAAAATCTTAATTAAAGATATTGGCAGGGGCCAATAGGTTTAAAGTAAGCCCATGAAAACTATATGATATTGGTAGGGGCTTATGGTTCATAGTCAGCCCATGAAAATTATGATTTGATACTGGAGGAGGCTAGTAGGTTTGTAATTAGCCCATGAAAACTATATCCGAATTAAGATATTTATAGTCAGTCAATAGGTTCCTAGCTAGCCCATGAAAACTAGGATGGGAGATAAGATATTGGAGTTACTAATAGCTCTTAGTGATCCCATGAAAACTATGATATTGGACAGATAGCCCATAAACATTTAAATGTTTAATAGTAATCCTAGAAACTATAATTGAGACAGATAGTCAGAATGAATGGGGATGGGTAATCCAGATTTGATTTACTTGTTTTGCATATCATCATAAAGTTTTTGAAATACTATGTTTTAACAATTGTGAATGCAGGAGCACAATATATGGTTTTATAAATGTTTTAGGATACTAATGAGGGGAAAAGCCGTTTCGCTAAGCAGGGTGGTCTCACTATTTATCTAAATGCTTTGAGATGGTAAATTATTATTCTTACCAAGCTTTATGGATAACTCGAAGTTTTTGTTTTCCCCTTAAACTCTCGGGTACTCAATTGATTTTGAGTAGGTTGAGAGTTAAGGTTTCCAGGTGTTCTTTTAGACGAATAAAGCTTCCGAGGACGTGTAGGAGGCAAGCTTGTTATTATAGTTCTTTTATTTCCATTGTGTTCTTTGTTTGTAAAGGCAAATTGTTTTCTTGCCTATCTATATACTCTGATCTACCAAGGGGGAACCTTCATATGTCGCTCTTAGCGTATTTTGTAATAATTATATGTTATATGAACGATGTCTGCGAATTGGGATTATGTAATCATTTTGGAATATTTTGAAATGGAATGTGGAATTTGTTTATTGTTTAATTTTTATTCCATATTCTTGTGTTTCTGTGTATCAATGTATCTAATGTCGTCATATTTGGTCGTCGAGGATTAATAACTATGGATAACTGTAGCATCCATAGCCTTTTAATTTTGGGCCTCCAAGTAGGGGGATGTTACAAGTTGGTATCAAAGCATAGGTTTATTAAACTTTAAAAGAAACTTAAACCTAAGATATTTTTCAAACATAATCCAATGAATCAGATTATAAGACTGGGGTTTGGGTTAACGTTATAGTAACGTACTTGTATTTGCTATATATAGTTATATATATAAGTGTGTATTCCCCGCTCTCTTAGACCACTCTTCTGTAACTCACTAAGGCTCGTATGCATATTTACGAGATAGGAGATATGGAAGCAGGAAACAGAAGAGGAAATCTTGGTGGAGGAAGCACCACAACTAATGGAAATGCTCATCCCACTACCAGGAGAAACCCGGGTCGACCGACTAATGCTAGTAACCAAAATGCTGAAGCTAATGTGGGTGCTGGAAATCTACCAGTAGATATAGAGGTGATGTGTCAGTTCTTTGCTGGTTTGATGCAAGCATGGCTACTGTTGGAGTTGCTGGAAATGTAGAAGGGCTAGTCCTATGGTTCCCATTGGGAATATTGCTTTGTTCAGTAGAGATTACACCAGTTTGGGTGGGAAGCCATTCTTGGGAACGGAGAGTGCCATAGAGGTTCGGAATTGGGTATTGCATTGTGAGCATATATATACTAATTTGGGTCTGAATGATCGGCAAAAGAGAAGGTTGGCCTCTAGACAGTTGGAGGGGTCAGCACTACATTGGTGGAATGGTGTCACTGTTGGAGTTCCGGAAGAGCAGTTAACTTGGGATGATTTTAAAACGAGATTTGAGCAGAAGTTTGTATTTGTGTTTGCCAAGTCTGAGCTGATAAGGAAGTTTATGGATTTAGTTCAATAAGAGATGTCAGTAGTCGAGTATGCTACTAAGTTCGAAGAATTGTCTTGATATGGTTATGCTGTTATAGATACTGACATCAAAATGAATGAGAAGTTCTTTCAGGTATTGAGGCTCGAGCTTGCTAGATTGACCATGACATATGTCTGTGATCCTTGTAATATAGTGGTAGAGATGACCAATCACCATGAGGAGTTACTTGCTGATAAGGCTAAGGAGAAGTTAGTGGAAACTCAGGGTTCTTAGGGGAAGAAGAGGAAGTTCTTTAAAAAGAAGGGAGCCCAGAAGGGAGATACTACTAATAAGTCAAAGGCTGAGGTAGTCTGCTATAAGTGTGACAAGAAGGGTCACTTTGCAAATGAATGCCGGTCAGGAAATGGGAAGAAAGCTGCGAGTAAGAAGAATGTGAAGTGCTGCAACTGTGATTAAGTTGGGCATTACAAGAATCGTTATCCAAAGCCTGTTAGTGAGGACAAAGGAAAAGTTTTTGCTATAGGACCAGTTAGACCTATCGCAACCGATAAAGGAAAGACCGTGATGGAAGGTACGCTTTTGATTCAGAGTATTCCAGTTGAGTACTTTTTGATACCGGTACATCACATTCATTTATATCCCAGTGTTTGTTTGATAGATTACGTTTAGAACCCACCTACCTTGTTATTTCCTTAAGGATTGTGAATCCAATAGGAGGATATGAAACTCTAGGATTAAGATGTGACCAGTTAGAACTTGATTTGTTAGGTCATAAGTTTGCATGCAGTTTGCATGTTATTGATTTCATAAATATCGAGATCATTTTGGGCATGGATTGGTTGGGTAGGTATGAGGCTATAATATTTTTCCAGGATAGGGAAATATCGCTGAGACACCATGATAGTCATACCAAGTGATATTCTCAGTAGAGAATACTGACTGGAGTGTTAGTGCTATACTTAATGCCATGGAGGTAGGAAATAAGTTAAGTCTGGTTCAGGTAGCAAGAGAGCTTGCAGATGTCTTTGAGCCAGTCACTGGTCTACCCTCGAAAAGAGCAGTTGAGTTTAGAATAGATCTTGTGCCAACAGCTAAACATGTAAGTAGACCACCTAGCAGGATGACACCAACTGAGATGAAGGAATTGAAGGTGCGGCTAGTGGATCTAGAAGGAAGGAGTTTTATTTGACTAAGCAGTTCGCCTTGGGGAGCAGCTGCGGTGTTCGTAAAGAAACCAGATAGGTCATTAAGTATGTGCATTTACTATCGCAAGTTAAACGCAAGGACAATTAAGAATAAGTATCCTTTTCCAAGAATAGATAATCTGTTTGATCGGTTGAATGGAGCCAGAGTGTTTTCCCGGTTGGATTTAGCGACCGGTTCCATCAGTTAAGAGTAGCAGAGGACAGTATTCCTTTGACAGCATTTCGAGCTAGATATGGTTTTTATGAGTGGTTGGTGATGCAATTTGAATTGACGAATGCACCTGCTTTCTTCGTCGATTGAACGAACTGGGTTTTCCAAGAGTACTTGGATAGTTTTGTATTAGTGTTTATAGATGACATTCTAGTCTACTTTCGGGATGAGAGAGAGCATGAAGTTCATCTTAGAGTGGTACTTGATATACTGAAACAGAATCAACTAAAGGTGAAGTTTACCAAGTGTCATTTTTGGAAGAAAGAGGTAAAATTTCTTGTTCACATGGTTTCAGAGAAAGGATTGTAAGTCGATCCAAATAAGATCAAAGCCGTGAATAATTGGAAGAGACCAGAGACGATGACTGAGATCAGGAGTTTTCTTGGACTTGTTGGCTACTACCAAAGATTCGTTAAGGATTTCTTGCGAATAGCAGCACCCATAACTAAGCTAACCAGGAAGGAAGTGAAATTTGTTTGGTTCGACAAATTTGAGGAAGCCTTCTTTAAGTTAAAGCATTTGTTGACCAATGCACACATGTTAGTAGTTCTAGATGAAAACCAGGGATTGGTGTATATACTGATGCATATGGAACTGGATTAGGAGCGATGTTGATGCAGAATGGTAAAGTCATTTCCTGTGCATATAGGCAGCTTAGACTGCATGAAGTTAGATATCCTACTCATGATTTGGAGTTGGCAGCTGTGATCTTCGCATTGAAGATTTGGAGACATTATCTCTTAGGAGAGTGATTTGAGTTGTATACCGATCATACGTCCTTACGGTATTTATTCTCTCAGAAGAAGTTGAATATGAGGCAGTAGAGGTGGCTGGAGTTTTTGGCTGCATATGATTTTGGTATAGAATATACACCAGGAAAAGGTAATAAGATAGTAGATGCTCTTAGTAGAAAACATCAGAATGTGATGTTGGCTATATTGGTAAAGTGGAAAGATTTAGAAGCTTTAGTCAGTTGCAATGTGCAGTTAAGATCAACTGCTGGTTCTAGTCAGAATTCTGCTAGATTATCTTGTTTAGAAGTTCGGCCAGTATTGATTGAGAAAATTGCTTCTAAGTAGAAGGAAGATCCATATTAGCCGAAAGGCTCAGAAGACTGGAGGTTGGAACATAAATCGATGACTTAAAGGATTTCAACCTTGACCAGAAAGGATGGTTAAGAAAAAAGGGACGGTTGTGTGTTCCGAATGTGGAGGACTTAAGGAAGGAAGTTCTTGGAGAATGTCATCGATCCAAGTTTACGATTCATCCTGGAGGAACCAAGATGTATCAGGAAATGAAGAGGAGTTTCTATTGGGAAGGCATAAAGAGGGAGGTTGGCTTGTGGGTTAGGCAGCGTGCAAACTGTCAACTAGTGAAAGCTAAACATTAAAAACCGAGTGGGTTGCTTCAACCTTTAGAGATTCCAGTCTGGAAATGGGATTCGATATCTATGGATTTTATAGAAGGGTTGCCAAGGTCAAATAGAGGTAATGAAAGTATATGGGTTATAGTGGATAGATTGACCAAGAGTTCCTATTTCATTCCAGTTAAGTAAACCAGAATGGCACATGTTTTAGCTAAGTTGTTCCTGAAAAACAGAGTTAGGCTGCATGGAGTTCCTAGTAGTATAGTCAGTGACAGAGATGCTTTGTTCACTAGTGAATTCTGGAAGAGTCTACAGGAAGTGATGGGTACCAAGCTTAACATGAGTACTACGTATCATCCTCAGACATATGGGCAGACAGAGAGAGTCAATAAAGTACTCGAGGATCTACTAAGAGCTTGTGTATTAGACTTTAGTGGATCCTGGGAGGACGGTTGAGTTTTCCTATAATAATAGTTATTAGACAAGTATAGGAATAGCGCCGTTTAAGGCTTTGTATGGAATACCATGCAAATCACTAGCATGTTTGTTGGAAACTGGAGATAGATTAGTCTTAGGCCCCAATTTGGTTAGAAAGGCATCGGAAAAGATTGAGTTAATCTGAGGAAGGATGAAGGAAGCTTAGTCCAGACAGAAGAGTTACGCAGATAAGAGGCGTAAAGACCTAGAATTCTCAGTTGGAGATAAAGTTTTCATTAAGGTATCACCAATGAATGGTGTGATACAATTTGGAAAGTAAGGGAAGTTGGCCCCGAGATATGTAGGTCTATTCCAGACTATAGAGAGGACTGGAAAGCTCGCATACAGAGTAGAGTTACCGACCAGTATGGCAGGTGTCCATAACGTATTTCATGTGTCTCATCTACGCAAGTATGTGCATGATTCAGAGACTACTATTCCTCCAACAGGGGTGGAAGACTTTGTAGTAGAGCCTAATTTGACTTTTGTTAGACAACTAGTTCGGGTTGTAGCCGGAGATGAGAAAAGATTAAGGAATAAGACAGTTAGGTTGGTGAAAGTTCAATGGAGCGACAACGAGAAGGATTGTACTTGGGAAACAGAGGACATGATTAGAGATACTTATCTTGATCTGATATGAGGGTATGTCTATATTAGATTTACATAGATAATTGCTTGTCATTTAGACTAGTATGGTTTTTAGGAGTTGTTATAGATGATTGTTGTGTTTAGTATTTAATCCTTACTGAATTTCAAGGATGAAATTCTGTAAGGGGGGAGCCTGTAACATCCCTAATTTATGATAACATTATTTAGGAATTTAATTAGATAAATTAAATAGAATAATGATGATAAGGGGATTGAGATTTGAATAAAATTATATAATAGTCCGTGCTTAAAAATAAAAATTTGATGGGCTATAAATTGGTTTGAAAGATAATTAATCTACACATGGGCATAGTAGTAAATTAGCCAATTTATTATACATGGCTATGACCTTTTGTAATTGCTCATTCACGTTCCATTTTCATCTTTTCACAAACGTAAATAAAAACAAAATAGAGTCGGCCATTAATAAGGAGGAAAAAGGAGAAATTTCAATCTAAAGCTAAGGATCAAAACTAGGAAGGATTAATCAACAACAAATCTCAAATTACTTATCAAGTCCAAGGTGAATAATAATTCATTCCATCTCTTTTTGGCTTTATGATCATATGATTTCAGGTTTGAGTATTTATTTTGTTTCGAAGATATATTGGATGATGATATGCATAATTTATGAATTGTTTGATTTAAAATTTTTATTTGTACATGAAATTCGTACGGTTTTAGGGGCAAAACTGTGGGTTACTGATTTTAAAATGCCATGGAAATTTTTTATGTTAATTAAAACATGATTTTGGAGATGGGTTTAATTTTCAGAATTTTCCAAGCTATGGAAATTTTATAATGAATTTTTGATGATAAATATGATGTAATTGGGTTTAAAGATTTATTTTGAATATTTCAGGAAGAAATTGGGTCTAAATTATAATATGTTTGATTACATGATGAAATCGAATTTCTGTGATTTTTTGGGATT
The DNA here is from genome assembly GCA_030737815.1 of Allium fistulosum. NCBI lineage: Eukaryota > Viridiplantae > Streptophyta > Magnoliopsida > Asparagales > Amaryllidaceae > Allium > Allium fistulosum. The sequence continues at coordinate 363,983,014 of CM060904.1, forward strand.
TTTTCAATTGATTTACTAAGGAAAGTAAATTATTTTAAAAGGACTTTTTTGAAATAATCGGTTTTGGTATATGGAAGGGCTTAAACATTACAATTTTATGGCTTAAATCTGATATAAGTGCGGCATTTTTAAAGGTAAAGTATTTGAAAAGTTTTATGGCAGCCAATCAATTGTTTACAAATAGGAAAGTTTATATAAAGCAATTACTAAAAGAAGCAACATTTCAGCCTTTAATTTAGATAAAATTGTTCCGCCTCAATTAATAGCCCCTTTCGACACCAATGATTCCGCCTCATCCTAGTCTAAACCATCATAGTCGAAACCAATACACAATGTATCACCTAGTGGTACGTAGTGGATTGGAAGGAAGGCGAAAGCCTTGGTGTCGAATGGTAAGCTTCCGATGGGGTCGAAACCCTACTTTGTTTTCAAAAGTTAAAGTCTTGCCATATTTTATTCAAAGCTTTCGACATAGTCAAAACACATGCTTTCAAAAAATGGCTTTCGAAGAAGGTTGCTGTAATATGTAAAGAAGTATCAGCTTTCGAAGGGGTGCCTTTTTCTTTTAAATAAGAGCTTTCGAAAGGGTTGGTTCCGACCTAGTCGAAGCCTAGCCACAATTCATTCCGAATTATTGAAGTTATCAATGCCTTCAAAAGGTTATCTTTGCTTTTGCCTAAGTTAAGCTGCTTCCTAATTGCTTTCGAAAGGGGTTGAGGGTTCCAAAGGTAATGGAGTCAAAAAAGGGGTTTCGACTCTGTCCTTTAAAGTTTTAATTTATAAAGGTCTTTGCTTTCGACTAGATGGTTCCGACACCATCAACTTTTCCCTAAATTAACTTTTAGTTAGTTTCGAAAGAGATACTTTCGTATATACCCATTTTGACCTAAATATTGTTTTAAGGACTAAACCGAATGCTTTCGAAATGGTACTTTATTTGTTTCGAAGCTATGTTATAATGAATGATTTCTTGATACCATCGAAAGGTATCATTGGTTTTGAAAGGTACGTACTTAGAGATTTGAAAAGAGGTTTTCTATGCTCTCGAAGGAGGTCATCTAGTGGTTTCGAAAGTAATGTTTTAAATTTTCAAAACAAATAACACATTCTCATTTTTAAAGGGAAAAACCATGGCATAAATAAAGACTTTGGAAATATTGTTCACATTGTTATTAACCCATAACTATATTATAGGGAAATGGCAGAATAACCAGTTAGGTTGACCCAGTAGTGAATATAACTTAAAAGATATTAAAATCTTAATTAAAGATATGGGCAGGGGCCAATGGGTTTACAGTAAGCCCATGAACACTGTATGATATTGGTAGGGGCCAATAGGTTCATAGTCAGCTCATGAAAACTATGATTTGATACTAGCAGGGGCCAGTAGGTTTGTAGTTAGCCTATGAAAACTATATCTGGATTAAGATATTGACAGTCAGTCAATAGGGTCTTAGTTAGCCTGTGAAAACTAGGATGAGAGATAAGATATTGGAGCTACCAATAGGTTCTTAGTGATCCCATGAAAACTATGATATTGGACAGATATTCTATAAACATTTAACAGGTTAATAGTAATCCTAGAAACTATAATTGAGACAGATAGTCAGAATGAATGGGGATGGGTAATCCAGATTTGATTTACTTGTTTTGCATATCATCATAAAGTTTTTGAAATACTATGTTTTAACCATTGTGAATGCAGGAGCATAGTATATGGTTTTATAAATGTTTTAGGATACTAGCGAGGGGAAAACTCGTTCCGCTAAGCGGTGTGGTCTCACTAGATATCTAAATGGTTTGAGATGGTAAATTATTATTCATACTAGGCTTTTTGTTTGACTCGAAGTTTTTGTTTTCCCCTTAAACTCTCGGGTACTCAATTGATTTAGAGTAGGTTGAGAGTTAAGGTTTCCAGGTGTTCTTTTAAACGAATAAAGCTTTCGAGGACCTGCAGGAGGCAAGCTTGTTATTAGAGTTCTTTTATTTCCGCTGTGTGTTTTGTTTATAAAGGCAAATTGCTTCCTTGCCTATCAATACACTCGTCTACCAAGGGGGCATCTTCATATGTCATTCTTGGCGTATTTTGTAATAATTATATGTTATCTGAACGTGGTTTGCGAATTGAGATAATGTAATCGATTTTGAATATTTTGAAATGACACGTGGAATTTGTTTATTGTTTAATTTATTTTCCATATTCTTGTATTTCTGTGTATCAATGTATCTAATGTCACCGTATTTGGTCGTCGAGGATTAATAACTATGGATGAATGCAGCATCTATAACCGTTAGTTTTTGGACCTCCAAGTAGGGGGATGTTACACCATCTAAAAAAACTAACATAATAAACATGTTAAGGGGTTATAAGCCAACAATCCTTGCTTTAAAATAAAATAAACTAAATGACTGGAATACTGAAAAATTCTACTGTCTATAATTGGAAATAATGTGAGTAGTGATAAATGCGGGTTGAAGGTAGAAAATTGTTTAATTTAGGAATAAATTATTTAGGAAAGTAAAAATATAGATAAGGATTTTCAATATATGGATTATACTTTCTGCAATACAAGGAGGAGTATCAATTCAAATTAATAGTGTTTATATAACTACTTTTGAGACTAAAAGAAATGAATTTTGAGGTACATAGAAATGTGAGTAATAAATATAAATTGCCATGGCTAGTAGTAAGAGATTTTGATACAATAATGCCTTTAAATGAGAAGAGTAGAGGTAATCCTATTCTACAATGTAAATTGGATAAAATTTAATAAATATTTATTAGAAACTGGGTTAATAGAACCAGTAATTAAGGAAAAAAATTTGACATGCAGATTAGGGATATGTAAGAATATACATTGTAAACTAGACAGAATACTTATTAATAAAGAATTTTTTTGTGGTCTTGCCCAAATTTATGTGTTGTACTTTAACACAAAACACAAGTTACCATTCACCTTTACTTACTAGAATAGTTAATGATACTGAAAATGAGAGTAACAATAAAATTATTCCAATTAGATATAAAAATGGGTGTATATTTGATAATGATTATAAAGAAGTAATGGAATAATGTTTGGATTTTCATGGTATAGTACAAAACAGTTTCAAAGTAATATATTTTTGAAAAATACTAAATAATGTTTGAAAAATTAGAATAAAAGGAAAAGTTTAATTATAGGAAGTATAGAGGAGATAAGAAAGGAAGGGAAAATACTATAGGATTTAACGGACGAAAATCCTAGGGATGATGAAAATGTCAAAAAAAATTTGTCAATCAAAGCAATTTATCATAAGAATTATATGTTAATACAATTAATTTGAAACAGAAAGCAAAAGTAGACTGGTTAACATAGGGTGATGATTGTACAAAATTCTTTTTGCAAAAAAGAATAGTAGTAAGCACATTAATAATATAGGCAATGTATTTGATAATGAAAGAAAATCTATTAATGAATTTAATAAAATTGCAAAGGAGGTAGTTAAATATTTTATAGAACTTTATAATTCTAATGAGCCAAAGATGCAAATACCTAACATGATATGTATGATTAAAATAAATCCTATTGTTATTAGCACCCATTGATATACATATTATTTTTAATACGGGAGATAATAAAAATCGAGGACAAGATGGATTTGATGCCAAATATGATAAAATTCATTGGGAAAAGATTAAAAATCAAGTAATCAAAGCAGCAACGGAGTTTTCAATGAATGAAATTTTAAAAAATTATAAACCGTACCTTTATTACCCTAATTCCAAAGAATAAGAATCCCTCAAATTAGGGGATTATAGACCAATTTCATGTTTTAATTTTATTTATAAGATAATAGCAACAATGTTAAGCAACAGAATTAAAGATTTTTTTTACCATTTCTAATCTTAAAAAATCAAAGTGCTTTTGTTCTAGGATGGTTAATCTATGAAAACTCTTTACAGGCACATGAGATGGTAAGAAATTTCAATAATACACTTGGAGATGATATGTGTTTAAAAATAGATTTACAAAAAGCATACGATAGAGTTAACATAAAAGTTATTCATCATATTATGAAAAGTATGGGTTTTCCAGAGAAGTTTTGTGGCCTTATATATGTGTTTATCAATAACTCTACCTTTTTAGTGTTGATACATGGTAAGCCAATAGGTTATGTAAATATTAATAAGTGTATTAGACAAGGAGACCCATTATCACCTTATTTGTTCACTACGACAATGAATTTTTTTTCGATACTAACTAAAATGGAAGTAATTAAAAATAATATTAATCCTATAAATAAAATATAGCCATGTATTACACATCTAATATATGCAAATGATTTAATGTTATTTGCTAAGGCAATTGTATTAGTGCACTTACTACTAAAGGTATTTTTGAGTGTTTAAATAAGTATGCAGGGTCACAGATTAATGAATTTAAGAGTAAAACATATTTAAGCAAGCATAATAAATATAAAATGACATGCTAGAAATATTAAAATAGATGAAGGAGTTTTATTAGTAAAATGTATGGGATTGCCATTATCAATAAATCAAATTACCGGTAGTGACTGTGCAGTGTTGAATGGAAAAATTCAAGAAAAGTTGGAAACATGGTCAAGTAAACTATTATCCATTACTAGAAGAGCTGAATTAATCAAAACAATAGTATATGTAATAATCTTGAATTGGCTACAAAAATTTCACATTTCCTTAGTATTAGTAAATAAACTATAAATGAGATGTGCTAAATTTATTTGGAGAAGGGAACATCATAAGATGAGTTGGGAAAAACCATATAGATCAAAAAAGAAAGGGGTGTCGCAATAAGAAATAAAAATGATCTGAGCCTGACTTGTTATTTAAAATTATTTTGGAGATTCATTAATAATGAATCAATATAAGCAACATTGATGGAAAACAAGTATCTTAAAAGAGGCAACTTCTGAAATATCATACCAAAGAATAACCAATCAAATACCTGGAATAAAACATTGAAGTGTAGAGGAATAGAAAAGTTACTTATGCTTAGAAGTTTTTAAAGTAGTAGTGAAATAAGTTTATCGTTTGATCACTGGCTTAATCATGAGTCCTTTATAAACAAATTAGGTTGGAATAATTTATTTATTATTGGAGGATCTTATGCTACAATCTTTATGATTATCCAAGACAATAAATGGCAACCACATCTATATCCAGTTACAAATCTACATATGGAATTTATTAGCAAAATATTTATAAACAGTAATGCAGAAGGTGACCACTGAGAGTAGACTACAAGTGGTAATGGTAAATTTTCTTTTAAGAAAACTTAGGAACATATCAGGGACAAATTACCAACAGCAAAATGACACAAATGCATATGGAACAAAGTAAATGTCAAAAAGTAGCATTTTGTACACTCTTTACAATCGATGACAAGTTAACAACAAAAGTAAGAACTAGCAAATGAGGCAAAGCAAAGAATATGCAGTGCCTTCTATGTGATACAAAACTAGAAACTAGTGAGCATATATTCTTTGGGTGTAACTATTCATGATATATATGGAATTCAACAAAGGAAAAAAATTTGGGTTTGAGCATAGCAGTAATATAAAACTAAAATATGCAGTACTGTAAATCATGCTAGATATTAGATCAAAATCATTGGAAAGGGATTTTACACACATCATATTAACAACAGTAGTCTATCATATTTGGAAAGAGCGTAAAGTTAGAGTGCATAATGGTAAAGAAACCAACAAAGAATAGAGATGATACTTATTGGTACAAAAAGCAGTATAATATAGAATAATTCAAAAAAAGAGTGAAGAATCAAACCGATTTCAAATAATTATCTGAGCATTGGATTATAGAAGCAGGTAGCAAAAATGTTGAGAAATACTTAGGTAAACCCAAATCCTATTTGAAAAACAACGAGCAATGGTATAGCTTTATTATTGAAGAAGAATAAGTCTGTTAGTTCCATCGAGACCAAACCACATCATGCAACAAAGACGGTGATGCCTTCACAAAGCTTTGCATAGCTCGAAATTAACTCCAGAACATGCAATCGTTCATGAGTTGTCAGATTTCAGTCGCATTGACACCAAATCTGACAATATACTATAGTTAAGAGTGGAAGAAACCCTAATATGAGATTTAGAGAGATGAGAAGCAATTTAAACAAGTGTCACTCATATTGGGAGACGGGAGAATCCAGTGGAGTAAGAGAAGTTGAAAATTAGGGTTTAAAAGAAGAGGCTGAAGTTGCCATGAAAAATTGAGAAGAAGAGAAAGTCGACAAGCAAATGAAAATGAAACCCCATTATTGAGGTGATTACGATTATTTAAACTAGTTAAATAGTTTTGTTTTCCTTTAAATACATTTCTAAGCTTCTGTTGCAACTATGTAACAATATCTAATCAAAAGCATTAACTGTCAAGAAAAAGATGTTAAAATAATTAATTTGTTATATATATATATATATGTATGTATGTATGTGTGTGTGTATGAGACAGGATTTTCATGTTATTCCACTAGTTAACTAGTGTTAATTTGATTACTATAAGGAGTGGTTCAATATATCATGGATATATTTATTTATTTTATTTTATTGAAAATGATACTTAGATACAGCATATCACAAATCACACATATCAATAAATGTTCGAATCACGCTACGCAAGTTTCGAACTTGTGACCTCTTGCACCAAAGTCGAAGCACTTAACCACTGGGACAATGGTGCTTGTCTATTTATATATATTTATATATTGAATTTAAGTTAAATGACTAACTTTTGGTGTGTTCTAAAATTGTATGATTGTTATTATGATAATATAATGTCAGATTGTTGTTGAATTAACGTATGTTAACGTGTTATCTATTATTTTGGTGTTAGATTAGATTTGAATTGATTAAATGTTCATATTGATTGATCTTGGTTTTTATTGTGTTTGTAAATACATGTGATTTGATAATAAGGATAATTATGTAATTTGAATACGTTTATGTGTACACTTATGTACATAATTTTGTTCGAACTAAAAGTATAATTTTTTTATTGTGTGTTGCCATAATACATATTTGTAGTTGATGTTATAAGCACATTAAAAACATGCTGATAGAAATTCGTAGAAACTATATTTGATTGATTGTACTTCTAAATGCATTTGTAATCATGGGTAATGAATCGAACTATTAAAAAAATTATCATTTAAATGTTTATAGTCGATGAAATGATTTAGGTTTCATAGTATTTATTCAAACATAATTAAATGAAATTAATGCTAATAAGTTCATTTTTGAAAAATATTTACATGAATAAACAAACTAAATTATAGTAATGTGATCGAAAAATATTTTATCGAAGTTTAAGTATGGTAAAAGTTGTTAATAAACAAATAAATATAATTAGCATGTAACATAATTTGTTTAACTTATGATAAGTATTAAAGTTGTTAGGATTATGGATATAAGATTTTGGTGAAGTGGAAGAAGATTTTGGCGGTATGTATAAAGATGGAGATAAGGGAAGGGTAGAAAGGAAAAATGGGCAAAGGGATAATGACCTTTTAATTTTGATCTCTCTTACTAGTATATATACATGCATGTATTTCTCATTTACATACAAATTTCTCAATGCAGATTTTTATCTCTAAAAAGAACCCCTTAAAACCAAAAAGGAAAAAACAAAGCTTAAGCACTTTAAAATGAAATCTGACTCAAATATGGTCAGCATAATTTCTTCCTAAGCACTAGAGAGCATTTCTAATTGTCAAAACAAGTCAAAAAATATTCTAAAGTCGGGAAATATTTCTAATTATGGGCATCTATGGAGGATTTGGAGTTCTGATTGATAGCTTGAGCAAGGAGAGGAGCAAGGAGCTTGTACTAGTAACTTGTATTGTGTATTCTTTATTTACAAGGAGTTTAATCACTTAAACACACTATACTACTTATTATATGTGTATAATATGTGATGTACATATTATATTCTAATGTGGTTGAGTTAAAGTGAACTTGTATGTTCACATAACATTTTCTCTTATTTAAACAAGATATCTTACCTTATTTAAACAAAATGATATTTAAATAGTGAGTTGTTCACTTATACCCTTATCGTTAAACTTGTTAAAGCAGCCTTAGCTATATGTTAATATGAGTGGTGGCATAATATACTTGATTATGGACATATGGTTGAGTATATGAAGTTAAAATGATATTTTTAACAAGATGAGTGACTTTGAAAACCATGATTTTAAAAGAGAAGTTTTCAATAAAATTTTACAATATTAAAACGATTTACACAAGTAATTTTAATACGATGTTTTGTATAAGTAAACTTAAAGTATAATAGAGTAGTACGTAAGGAATATGTTGTGTATGTCATGGTTTAAACTATAAATGTTCTGTAAATACATTCTTTATAAAAAGTAAAGTGTTTAAATGAAGTTAACTTTACTTGACATGTTATACTCACGCACTTTAGGTCAAGATGGAGTATGTTACATAGAAAATTGAATTGTATATATAAATGATTTGAAAAGTTAAGAGTTAATGCTCTTCTACGCTTTTGAACCAGTTTTAAAGAATTTTTTTGAGCTTAATGACATTATAAATATTCCCATAAATCGTTAGCAGTTGTTTTATTGTGTTTTGAAAGAAGAATGAACATATAATGGTTAAATGAAAAATATCATAAATCCATGCGCGTTAAGGGTTGTTATGCTGAGTAGTGATAACATTTGCTTGATTTTGTTGCACCTCTGTATTTGACACAATTACCATTAACTTATGAAGCCATGTTATGTTATAAGATGTTATTTTTTAAAGTGTGACTTTGACTTATCAACGGTTAGCTATTGACGTTGATATTTATTTTTGATTAGGAATGATATAAAAGTGACACGACTTCATATGGTTTCGGAAACCTCTGTTGGAACCAGGTGAAATTGGTAGATTTCAAACTTTTCCTATTTTGGATCGTAATGGGCCTATAAAGTCTAATAAGTTGCACTAGATCTAATCTAGATTATTTATATAAAATCTAATTTTAGTTAATTTTCTAATTTATTTAATTAATGAATTTAATTATAAGATATTAATATGGTTTATGAGTGTATCATTATATACTTATGTGTGTATACCATGCATGTGCAAGATAGCAATATGTATATAGTTAATGTATACGTATATATAGATGTTGAGATTTACATCTATTACGTATACATTCACCTAATGTATATGTATTTATTGTCTCAAAATGTTATTTAGAATATTCATATATATATATATATATTCAAATTAATTGTTTAAAATAAAATTTAAATTATCTACTTTAATTTTAATTAAGTCAATAAGTTTTAAAATCAAATTTTGAAGTTAAAATATCCAAACTAGCTTGGTAAAAAAATTTCCAATTCAAATCTAGATATTAAAATAAAATATCTATAATTAATTTAGAAATGAATATATATATATATATATTAAATGTATTACGTAAAATAAAATTTAAATTAATTAGTTTAGTTTGTCTAAGTTAATAAGTTTTAAATTCAAAGTTAAAATATCTAATATAGACTTTGTAAAGCACTTTCAAATTCGAATCTAGACCTAAATTGATTAGTTAAAATATATTTAACTAATTAAATGCTAATACTATAAAATATAAAATAATAATTTATACTACTGAAGATATAAATTTTGATATAAATTTTAATTTAAAATGCATATTTATGTCTTAAACCACTTTAAATATAAATGCATATATATATATATATAATAAATTTTTATATAAATTTTTATATGGGTTTACAATTCTTTTCAGCTAAGAAAATAAGTTTTTTATATTTATATATTAAAACAATTATTGATTTAAATATGTATAATAAAATTAAATATTTTAATATATTAGACAATGATTTAGATATAGACATTACAAAAATAAATATGTATAATAAATTTCGACCAAAAAAATTTCATTTTTAATTAAAATCAGTGAAAGTATTTTAAATATTAATTTATAGATGTATTAGTTTTAAATATAGTATTAACGTATTATTGATTTTGAAATTAATAAATAATTATTTAAATTTTACCATTTAATTATTTTGGTTATAAAAATATTATTTGGATATTACAACATATTTATGACTGAAAATAAATTTGTATGCATTAATTTAATTTTAAAATATCAAGTTAATTCAACTAAATTATTTAATTTAATTAACTTAATTTTCTAAATATTAATTTAATTAGCAATGAGGCATTAACATACATACATATATATATATATATATAATTGTAATAATGATATAAACCAATATATAAATATTAAATAAAGTTTTACCTCAAAGATGATGCCTTTGAACACACCTTGATTAATGCGTTCTCCAAGATCCAACATGAACCGATCTCCCAGCGCTGCAACGGCTTGGAGCCATGATTTTATTTGATTTGATGGGATATGGAAATTTGTATTTTTGCCATGAAGAGTAGATTGAATCCGCGACCATGAGGAGGAGGAAGAAGTTAACCCAAAGGTGAAGGGGTATGTCAATCTAAATAGCGAATATGGATGGGACAAATTCTCCATTTACTCATTCTAGATCCAAAATTTATAACCAAAATATTCCTTCCCTTTACCATGAATGGTCGGCCATATGATGGGCTACTTGGGCCATTAAATCAATCTAAATATGCTAAGTAATTAATACCATTTAAATTGTATTTGAATGTGCATCGATATTGTATATATCAATGATGATAGTGTTAGGAGTCTGCCATAGGAGAAATTTCACAATTTATTGTAAATTATTGACTTTAAAATAAAATCTCTTTTGAAATAAAAGGTATTTGTTTTATGTTATATATATTTGTTATAATGTGATATATTAAATAATTAATATATTTAAATATATTTAATAGAAAATCATTAAACGATAAGTTACCTGCTAATAATTACAAGGAATTATAATCGTGAGAAATTTCTTACAAAATTAAATAACATATTATAAATATTTCTAATCAAGATGTTTTGAAAAAAGATATTGATACATCCATTGACACCAAAGTACATAACGCTCTCAAAATGTTGGGAAGTGTATTACTAATGGCTATTGGAGGCACTGAGAGGTTACGTACTGATAGTTATTAGATAACTATGGAATGACTCATTCGAAAGTTTCCTATTGTTTAATAACAATTAGGTTAAATGGGAAATTTCAAAGCGACAACATTACAAAGTTCTCTTGACTTGAGAATATTGTTGAACTTCAATGTGGAAACTCTACTTTGATTATAGTTAAATCGTGGCATGGCCTCAATGAAATAACAATAGTTAGGTTTGAGTTGAAACAATGAAAGTGAAACAATAATCAATAGAGAGTTCGTCTCCTCGGTTCTATGAGGTTAGTATTGAAAGTTAGAGGTTTACGATATAATAGTATAACTTATATACTACAAAATAGGATCTCTAGTATGTCTAATATAACTAACTATCAAAAATGAGTAAATAAAATATAGTAAATAAAGTAATAGAATTCACCGAGATTTTATCTTGGCTCGGGCATCCCATCCTATGTCCAGTCCCATAATATCTTTTGGATTTTCACTATCAACCCCTCTCTTAACTCGGAGAAATGGGTTTTACAACTTCTGCCCCATGAACTACAACAACATGACTTCAACACTGCCTGATGTACTATGCCAATATTTCTTTGTCTCTATTTAGAAAATAAACTTCAGCAATAATGTATCTTTAAATACATATTTTGCCGATGACATTTTACAAATTCTTATACCACTTTAAACGATCGATTGTGATGAACTAAAGGGACTAAGGATTAGATTTCAGCAAATGATACTGATTTATATGATTAGGTATTAATTGCTAGGTGTTTTGAAAGTAGGCATAGAGAATCACAGTATGGATTGGAGAATCGAGAGAGCAATTCGGTGATCTGGTGATTATAAGGCCTTGGGCTTACATATAGATGAAGGGAAATCATTTGGGGATGTTTTTGAGGGGTTAGGAACCATTGACGAAGAGCTTTGGATCCCTGGAAGTGAAAAGTCAAAACTGAAAAAAATGAAATGGAATGCAAAGGATTTTCGCCTCAGGTTTCTACGCCTAAAAATATTCGGGGATCAGTGCATCAATGCCAAGGGACCGATCCGCTGGTTGGTCAATTTTCGGTACAGTAAACCTAAGGCTTAAAGCCTTTTTCGGTCTTTAATGCTATATAACATTTAGTGAAAATCCATGGTCCTTTATGGATACATGATGGAGGTTGTGGTCAAGTTTCATGGGATTTGGAGATCATTTAAGTAGTTTAACAAATAATCTAAGGATATGACTCTAAAACTAACACATACCACACTTCTGCATAGTTTTGTCTCTTTAGTTCATTTTTAAGTATAGCTTGTGACTTTTTCTGATCTTTGTTAACACAATTTTGATCTTTTAAGCACCATCTCCAAGTTCTAAAATAGTATTAGCTCCATCTATATGTTATGTCATCTTTGTTTTATTATTTTTTGCTAAACTATATGGAATAACTCATATAAAATAGTAATAGCATTTTTTATATAGTTGTAACCATCAAAACACGTAACCGTGGTTCTAACATTCTTTCCCCTTTTGATGATGACAACTACACAACTTTATATGTGGGTGTGTGTGTATGTATAACAGAATGCATAAAATATAAATGGCTCTTCCTAAATATATTATATATAACATTAGTTTGTTTTTCTTCTCCTTTATAAAACATTATAAGTTCTCCCCCTTAGTTATGCGCGTCTTCCTTTCTCCTCCTTTGGTATCACAAAAAGGAGATAAAAATAAATGTACTACCCATATAGTTTTGAAATTAAGACTTTTAGATTAAGTCAGTTAAAGTACATATAAACAGTTCTCATCTTTATTTTATATAGGTAGACTCACATAGTGGTTTTAAAATATATCTATAATTTGATTTTTGGTATTTATCAAATCTACTGATATATTTTCTTTTTCTATATGATCTCATAAAATGTGATGTCTAAAATTTATGTGTGTAGTTCTTGAGTGATATATCGAATTTTTAGCTAAGTTAATTGCACTCGTATTATCACAGTAAATAGTGGATTTTCTTAAATTTACCCCAAATTACTTAAAGTTTATTATAAGGTATGCATATGCTAATGCTACTGATATCTATTCTGCTTCACACGTTGATAACAATACACAATTTGATTTTAGCTTTTTACTACACCAGGAAATTAAAGCCTAGCCTATAAATGACATACACCACTCTGCTTTTTCTCTCTGTCTTACGTCCTTCAAAATCAGCAGCGCTATAGGATATTAAATTCAAAAGGACATCTTTTTAGATAAAAAAAAGTCCATAGCCTTTAGTTCCTACTAAGTAACACAAAATTCTTTTAACAGAACACAAGTGCGACTCTTTAGGATTAGACTGGAATCTAGCATATATACATATGCTCATCATAATATCTGGTCTGCTAGTAGTTAAATATAATAAAGACCTTATCATACTTATATATAATTTCTATTCTACGTCATTACCATTTTTATCTCGATTTAAATGTATGTTTAGACTTATTACGGTTGGTTTACTACTCATGTTTTCAATATTAAATCTTTTTAGTAAATCCTTACCATATTTTTCTTGATTTAAGAAAATGCCATTTTTCTAGTTGTTTGACTTATAAGCTGAGAAAATAGTCTAATTCTCCAATATGTGACATTTCAAATTCACTTTTCATAATATTTGAAAATTTGATAGATAAGTTATTATTAGTTGATCCAAAAATAATATCGTCGACATATATTTGAACAACTAATATATCTTCTTTATTACGTTTAATAAAAATATAGAGTTTACTTTGTCAACTTCAAAATCTAAACTTAATAAATATGTTTTAAATCGATCATACCAAGCAAGAGGTGCCTGTTTTAGACTATAAAGAGCCTCTTTAAGTTTATAAATATGGTCAGGGTATTTTTCATTTTCAAAAAGTGGTGGTTGTTCAACATAAATATTTTCTTAATGAATTCATTTAGGAAAGCACTTTTAACATCCATTTGAAAAAGTTTTATGTTGTGATTACATGCGAAAGCAAATAAAATACATATACTTATAATCTTGAAAAAGGACAAAAGTCTCATCATAGTCTATTCCTTCTTCTTGGTTATAACTTTTGGCTACTAATCTGGCCTTACTACGTATAATATCACAGTTTTCATCATGATTATTCTTAAATACTGATTTAGATCCTATTACCGATTGATCGGTGGGTCTTGGAACTAAATCCAAAACATCTTTACGCTTAAATTGATTGAGCTCTTCATAGGTAAAATCCAATATTCATCTTTACTTGGTTCTTATAACTTTTAGATTCCAAGTTAAAAATAAAAGAAACGTGACTCAATATCACCAAGTATATTTTTTTAAGATGGACTTTCAAAATCTTTCATGGTGATCTCAAAATAGTTTGTTCTTGATTTGTAGTATTACTGTGAACTTCATTTTCAACCACATTGTTACTTGGACTATTACCATTATTTGTAATACCATTTATTTGTTCATCGTTATTTTCCAAAATAGATGGTTGATTAATTTTATTAATTTCCAAAGCATTATATATATTCGTATAATTTTCATCAAAAGATACGTGTAAAGTTTCTTCGATAATATTTGTTCTTTTATTCAATACTCTTAGGATTTGCTCCTTTCAAAATATCCAACGAAGATACCTTCGTCGGTTTTAGGATCAAATTATCCTAATTTATCACTAGTATTTAATATAAAACATTCTGAACCAAATACTTTAAGCTACAATACTTTTGGTTTCTATCAAAAAATCATATGGAGTATATTTGGCCTTAGGCCTTATAGAAACATGATTTAGAACATAACATGCAGTAGCAACAAATTCATCTTAAAAATTTGTAGTTAAAGTTGCGCTACTAAGTAATGTTCTAGCACATTCCCGTAGGATTCTATTTTTCTTTCAACAACACCAATTTGTTGTGTTGTTCTAAGAAATGAAATTTATGACTAATATCCTTTTTAGTGCAAAAATATAAAAATAGTTGATTATCAAATTTACCTTCATGATCACCATTTATACTCTTTATTTTCAAAGTTTTCAAATTTTGAATTCTCATTACAAAAGCTTTAAACATTTCAAAAGTATCGTTTTTATGTTTCAAAAATATAAACCAAGTACAAAGTGTAAAATCATCAACAATTACAAATGTACAATTCCTATGGTTTATTGACCTTACTTACGTAGGCCTAAATAAATCCAAGCGTAGTAAATCTAATGGTTGAGAAGATTTATTTTATGGTGATAAAAGATGATTTCCTTAATTTACCCTTTTAATAGTCATAACATAAGTTATTAAATTTAACATTCATTTTAAGTAGACCATGTACAAATTCATCTTTTGCTAATTTATAAACATTTTTGAAACTAATGTGACAAAATCTTTTGTGTCATAGCTAGGGTTCATTTATGTTAGCTATGGGGCACATACTATTGATTTTTCTAATTTTCTTATTTAAAACGTAAATATTTTGTGTACTTTTACCTTCAAAAACTAGATTTTTGTCTTTATCAAAAATACTATATTTGTCCTTTTGAAAATAAACGAAAAACCCTTATCGCATAATTAGCTAATACCAAGTAGATCATGTTTTAAATTTTCTACTAATAAAACGTTGGAAATTAAAGTGTTACCAAAAATGCTAACATTCCCTTTTCCAATGACATGTCCTTTAGAATTATCTCCGAAATTGACGGTTCCTTCCTCAAATCATGTAATATTTTTGAGCATATCTACATCTCCTATCGTGTGTTTGGAACATCCGCTATCTAATATCCACTTTTCATTCTTATGTGTTTTGGGTACCTATAAAAAATATTTTATGTTTTATTATACCCACTTCCTACCTTAGGGTCCATAGGTTAAGTTTTAGGTCGTCATACCCATGTGGATTTGGGAACTTTAAAAATGAAATTATTACTTTTATGAACTTCTACTAAAAAATTTTCTAACTTTTTCTTAGTTAAAGTATTATTTGCTCTAGGAACCAATATTTTTATAGTCGCATTATCATTCTTATTCTGACTATCCTTTATAGGTTTTCTAAACTTAGCATATAAAGAGCTATATTTTTTAGGACTGATTTTGACAGTTTTCTTTATAAAACCTAGTCTTTTCTTATTAAAGGCTGGTTTGGAAATATTAATTAAAATTTTCAGATTTTCTGGGCCTTTCTTAAATTTGGAAACACTTTTAGATAGATTTTCCAACTTTATTTTTAACTCATGTTTCTCAGTTTTAATAATTTCCAAAGTTGATTTTTAATCACAAATTTCTTCACATATTTTACATTCTCATCTCGATATATTTTTATTTCATTAGTTTGTCCTTGCGATGAGTAAGTAAATTATCATAAGAATTTTGAGAATTTTCTAATTCTTCTTCAAGAATTGTTTTCTCATCTTTTAATATATTTACTTCTAATTCTAACCTATTTTTTTAGCCTCTAATTCTATTCTACAGTGTTTCTAACTTTTATATTTATCGTCTAAAGCATTTTCAATATTATATGATTCTAGTTTGCTAAAATCATCACATGCCTCATTATTAGTAGCCATAAAACAAACATTTGCATGTTTCAATCCATTGTCACTTATAGATGATGAGGATTCTAAATCATCTCACGTGACTTGAAAAGCCTATCTTTTATCTGGTTTTTTCTCTGTGTATTTTTGCTTCTTCTTAAGTCGTGGATAATATTATTCCTTTGTATATTCTTAAGCTAGTGTTGCCATTTTTTCGTGACTTAAAAAATCTTTTAATCCCTTTAGCCAAGCATGCAAAATCATCATCATTCTCTTTGGCTTGAAAAGATATTATACTCATATGACATCAAATTTCCAACAAGCTCTTCAACCTTAAGTGTGGAAATATCATTTGCTTCCTCAATGGCTAAGACTGTTCTTTTCCATTCATTAGTTAAAGAGTTTAAAATCTTAGAAACTATAGTAGATTCAGAAATGGTAACTCCTAAACCTTTTAATGCATGTGTAATATTTTGGAGTCGTGCATACATGTTAGAAATAGTTTTTTTTATCTAACACTTTAAATATTTGAAATTGATTCTTTAACTTGTAAAGTTTATTTTGCTTTACTTTATTAGACCCCTCTCGTGTAACTTGCAAAGTATGTCATATTTCATAAGCAGTTTTACATACGCTAACTCTATTAAATTCATTTTTATCTAATGCACAATATAGAATATCCATAGCTTTAGAGTTATTTTCAGGTTTAGCTTCTTGGTTAGTGGTTCATAACTCAAAGTAGTAGATTCAAAACATTCAGTTTGATTCATTTTCCAAATAGAATAGTTACTAGCTTACATGTAAATTTTCATTCTAGTAGCCCAATTGTTACAGTCAGTACCGATAAGTACAGGGGTGGTCTTGCAATAGACTGGCCTTTTGAAAAATAGTAATGTTTGATGCCATACTAGTTTTATAAATTATGTTACGATTTATAATATAACCTTGCTCTAATACCAGTGAAAGTTAAAGGTCTACGATATAATATTCTAACTTATATATTACGAAATATGATCTCTAGTATGACTAATATAACTAACTAGCAGAAACGAATAAATAAAATGTAGTAAATAAAGTAATAGAGTGCATTGAGATTTATCCTGGTTTGGACAACCCATCCTATGTGTCCAGTCTCAGACTATCTTCTGGATTTTAACTATCAACCCCTCTCTTAACCCGAAGGATCATGTTTTACAACTTTTGCATGATGGACTACGACAGTAGTACTTTAACATCGCCTGATGAACAACACCAACGAGACTTTATCTCTATTTAGAAATTAAACTTCAGCAACAATTTATCTTTAATATTGATATTTCCATTAATGCTTTACAAATCTTTATACCACTAAGTGATCGATTATAATGAAGTACATGGCCTAAGGATTGAATTTCAGTAAATGACATAGATTTATATGATCAGGTATTGATTGTTAAGGTTTTGAAAGTAGGCATAAAAAATCACAATAAATTAACTTAAATGTAATTATGAAATATTAACATATATATATATATAAACATATTATATGAATTACTTAAATCAATTATAAATATATTAGATAAAATAAATAATAATAATAATTTTTTGTGAAACCGAAAACAATACATACATATGTAAATAAAATAAATTTTATCACTATATATATATATAAATTAATCACTTATTTGTAAATGTAAAATAATATATTAAAATATAGATTTGTTCTTATAAATTTTAAATAAAAATATTAATCATCGAGTCGTGCACATGGCTCAAACATAATAGTTTTTAAAATTTTAATATTATTTAATTCAATTTTCATATGGTATTAATTTAAATAATAAATACAAAATATTTTGAAACCTAATTTTAAAATTTAAATTTCCAGTAAATTTTTGGGTGACATTTTGTACTTAGAAGATTTATTTCATAATTTATGATTTAAAAATAATTTAATAATTAATTATTGATTTTCGACTTATATTTAAAATATTTTAAATAAATAATTTTTTTATATAATTTTTCTTCTAAATATGTGTTTAGTGATAATATTATTTTATGAAATGTGGAACATAATTTTTATATAATATATATATATATATATATTAATATATATATATATTAATATATTAAATTTATGAAATTATATAATTTAAATGATATTTAAATAATAATAATAAAATATTTTATTGCTGCTGAATATTAATTATGTATATTACACTATATATGAAATTTATAAGACATATTTATATAAAGTATGATGAAGTAATTAAATTATGAACTATATACGTACACACACATATGTAATTTAATCATCTAATTTTTTTAAATATTTTGAGCCGTGTCATTATAAGTATGAACATAACAATTTTTTTATATAATTTTATTCATACATATAACCAAAAAAAATTTGTGACTATGTCACTTGCATATTAGAATCAACACCTAACTAGCAATAATATATATATAGTAAAGTATTATATCTAAGCATTTATAATTATATTTTGATCAAAAATATACCTCACTTCCAATGCCTTGAAGTACACCTTGAAATGATAGTGTGTGCTCCTTAAAACAATTTCCGATCCAAAAGAGTACTAGTCCTTGAACCTTGACGAACAACTATTGAATAACAATTGAATTGAATTGATTTGAGCTTGGAAAATTGGAGATATGATAGGGGGAATTCGGCCAGAAAATGAATGTGGATGGAGGCTCCAAAAGACGAAAATCAAATGTAGGAAGAGATACTTAAATAGAGGAAGGAAATGAGAGAATTTAGGATCTCATCTTTTATTCAGTCTTCTTTGATCTTAGCCATATATTATCAAGCCCTTCTAGCACATTTCTAGTGGCTTGTAATCCTGATAGAGCTAGGGGTATGCCATAGGAGGAATTATGTAATTTGTTACATACATCTAACTTAATTACCAATCTTGTTTGAAATAAAAGGTGGTTTCTTTCTATTATATACTTGATACAATGCGTTATATTAATTAATTAATTTAATTAAAGTATATTTAATAGAAAATCCATAAATGATACATTTTGTGATATTAGTTACAGAGTGTTGTAACCATGAGTAACTTATCATAATGAAAATAAACATACCATTGTAAATATTCCTAGTCAAGATGTATCGAGACTGGATATAGACGTATCCATTGAGACTAGGGTACGTAATCCTCTCTAAATGTCGGGCAGTGTATTACTCATAGCTACTGGGGGCACATAGAGGTAACATACTGACAGTTATTAGATAACTATGGAACGACTCATTCGATAGTTTTATGTTGGTTAATATTACTAAGGTCAAACAGAAAATATCAACATGACTGATTTACACAATTCTCTCGACTTGTGAACAGTGTAGATCTTCAAAAAGAAAGCTACGCTTTGACTATAGTCAAATCATGGCATGGCGCTCCATCGAGTGACTATAGTTGGGTCGAGTGGAAGTATTTGAAGTGAAGCATTATTCAAGAGAGGATTCATCTACTCAGTTATATAGGGTTAGTATCAAGGTCAACTCAAAGTCAAAGTCTCTACCAAGAGCAATTCAGTTAATAATAATTGTTATTATTGAACCAAGGACTTTGAGTTTGGACTATAGAGTTGAATATGGATGATATTGGAATTTTGACCATTACCAAATTCCATAAGTCCAAAGTGATATAGTTTTTACGAAGAGAATTGGTGTAAAATAAATATCACAACTAGGTAACACTTAATAATATAAAATTAGATTTTACTGAAACTAAGTAAGTAGTAAATTTGGATAAAATATCACACCACTTGCTAAGTGACATGTAAATGTTAACATTTGAATAGTTCAATGTTAATTGCTGATTGAATTTACACCTGACAAGTCACACAACCGATATGATGATTTCTCTTTAGACCAAATGATTTAATTAGTTTATAATTATTATAAATAAATTAAATTAATTAATATTTATGAAATATTAATTATAAATTTTTTAATATTATTTGAGGAATAAATATTATTGTACATATATCTATAATAGTTATAAATATATCGATCGATATGCAATGTCGACAAGCAATTAAATCAGATTTAATTAGTAATATTTATTTAGACATAAATGGGTTATTAGCTCATGATGCTGGGAAGCTATTTTCGGAAGCAAACATGAGGCATAGAAGCGACTAAAAAAGGAAGAAGGGTTTAGAGACAGATGGTTGAGATTTGGTAAGAAATGGTATAAGTTGTGATCTACCTTTCTCTCTATTTCAACACTATAAAAATCCCTCTAAATTTAACTTTTGAAGATATTTTTTGGTTCCCTTCTATCTCTATTTTGCTGGTCGATCCATGCCTCTAAGATCTCCATTAATATTTAAATCAAATTAATTCAAATCTACAGCTATTTGATAGCAAAGTTGTAACATCCCCTATTTGGAGACCCAAAGCTAAGCGCTACAGATGCTGCAGTCATCCATAGTATTAACTTCCGGTGACCAAATACGGTAATGTTAATGATATCCATAATATCAAAAGCACTTGAATATGAAATAAAAGTCATCACAGATTAAAACATTTTTTTGATTACATTTCAAAATAACATTTCGTATCCAAGTACATAATTCCAAACGTTTCCCAGTTTCAGATCAAATATACTTATTACAAAATATGCCAAGGGCGACATATGAAGATGCCCACTTGGATGACCAGAGTACTATATAGTTATAATTGACTTAATACAACACAGCGGAATAAAACAACAAAACGCTCCTAAATAGCTAGCTATTTTCCTCCTACTCGTCTTCGGAAGATTTATTCGTCAACCTACTAAAACTGAAAATCCTTATCCCTCAGCCTACTCAAATCAATTTTGAGCACTAAAGAGTTTAAGGGGATAAACATAAACTTCAAGTCAGACATAAAGCCTGGTGTGAATAATACTATAGATCTCGGTTATTTGACATTAAGTGAGACCATGCCGCTCAGTGGAACGAGTTTCCCCTTACTGATATCCTTTTAAACATATCTTTTGCAAATCTTAATCCTGCAACCAAACTGGTTAAAACTATAAGCATTATCATGTAAATATACATATCAGCTAATAAATGAACTATCTGTCTAAACGCTATAGTTTTGTTAGGCTAACTACTAAACTTTGGCTGACTCGGGCCTACCAGATAATATAAACAAATAATCTAACATCTGTTAGATACTCCTGTTTTGGACGGTCTGTCCATAACTTAATTTCTCCAGGTCAACTGATCCTAATGGTTTTGCGGGCTCACCAATAACCTAACTCTGTACAAATATATTCTTTTCTGTGTGTAACATCATTTTACTCTTACCTGTGACAAAGCCCTACACACTAGAATTTTGGACTAAATTAGCTAGGGCCTAATAGATAATGTATAGGGCGCGACCTTATACCAGTCCCATCTGGTATTCTAATATCTGAGTCATTTTACTTAGGGTCATCTACCCAAATTTTTCTTTGAAAACCATTTCATTGATTTAAACCTTTAAATCATTATTTAAACAAGGAAGATATATTCTATGCTTTACTCAAATCACCATGCCATGTTATACATACTTTACTCAAAACTTTGTTGATGAAAACATTTAACGTCTGAAAGTTCCCTTTTGATCCCATTGAAAGTATCCCTTTTGAAACCAAGTAAACCCTTTTATAACCTAGGCCGAAAGGCCAAAACATTCCTTTTGAAACCATTCATATAAACCTTTTGAAACCATTGAAAAACTTTCCCTTTGAAAGCTTTAAAACCTTAGACATCCTATCTTTAAAACATTTAAACATTACCTTTCGAAACCATTGGAAAACCTTTCCTCTCAAAACATTCAAAACCACTAGGAAACCACCACTTCGAAACCTTCATTAAAACCTTTTGAAACCATTTAGGTTCAAGTAAACATGTGGAACAACCTTTCAAAACCATTTAAAACTATCTCCTTCGAAACCTTTGGGTTCTACCTTCAACAAAGCAAAAGGGTCATAAAACATTTAAGTCAAAAGCATTCTTTCGAAATCATTTCCTAAGTAAAGAAGTGATGGTGTTGAAACCAACCCTTCGAAAGCATTGGAGAAGCGGCTTGGGTTTTAAAATAAAGTATACCTTTCGAAACCATTTGCTTTGAAAGGTAGAAAGCGGCAGCTAGGGGTTTCGACCCCTTCGAAAGCATTTTCTTAAAACAAAGGCGCAACCCATTTCAAAACCATTCCTTGAAAACAATTTGACCTAGTCCGAAGCCAACTAAGTCGAAAGCATTCCTTTCGAAAGCAAAGTAGGCGCATTTTCATTTAAAATCAAAGCAAGGCTTCGACCTCCTTCAGAACCCCTTGTTTCGACTTCATACCTTCTGCCTTAGTCCAATTCGCTACGTACCAAGTATTGATACGAGGTGCATTGGTTTTGATGGTGATGGAGGTGGAACTACTAGATCGGAACCTAGGTGCCGAAAGTGACGAACCATGCTAAAAGCATGTAGAAACTGATTTTAACCTTAAAAAGTAATCCTTTTTAACTAACCTGCCTTGTTTGTTAAAATATTAATTTTTTTTTCTAAAAGAACAGAAGAAATATTAGAATTAAACAATTTAAATAATTTACAAAATACCCCTTCTCCTTTTATAAATATATAAAACATTTAAGTTATTAAAACACTTACGAAAATTCTACAAAAATTCCAAAAAATTATTTTAATATTTTTTCTAACATATAATAATTTCAGACCCAAAACATATATTATTTAACCGTAAATAATTTTTAAACCCGAATAATAAATTTCCTCACTAGAAAATTAATATTAAATCCACATTAATTCAGAAAATTATGAAAATTGAAAATCATCTCTAAAATATCATTTCTGATCTAAATCTAAAATAGCAAGGCATTTGGATGTCATTTAATAGAGTTTTCACATTAAAACATATCATAAAACCTATATGAATAAGCATAATTCATCAACAAGCATATATAAACATTTAATCATTCAAAAACATGGCATAACGTAGCAAAATAAATCGGGTTTAACCTTAAAACCAAAAACAATAGAAAATATGAGATGTAGTCATTATTCACCTTAGCTTTGAGATTAGGGAGTTTGAGATTTGAATGGATTTGATTTTAATTAATCTTTCTTCCTTTGATTTTCTTTATCTTATTCCTCTTGCTCTTGCTAATAGTGGTCGGCCTCTATTTTAGTTCGGTATTGCAAATGAACGTATGAAATAAATTCCTAAGGGTTTAGGGTATTAGAATACTCTTATTCCAACTTTGCCCCTTAATTATTTCCTTTACCCATTTTATTTTAGTTCATTTTAGTTCATTTATTCTCTTTGGCATGGCTACCCCTTATTAGTCACAAATCTCAATCCTCTAATAATCAAATTATTTTATTTAATTTAGCTAATTTAATATCCTTAATAATGTTACTAAAAACTAGGATCGTTACAAAAGGGTTTACGATTCAAGGATTAGAAATATACCGAATTGGGAAGAGTTTTAAAGAGGGATATTCATCATAGCAAGGTATACATCAAGGCATAGGTTTTAGTATGGTCTTATTATTTCATATGACATAATCAGTGTACAATATTTTATTGCTTGTTTAAATATATCATAATTATATTGCTCGTTAAGTGAGATTCCTATATGCATGAATGTTGTCACATATGGAATGGTTATATAAATATGTATATATAATAAAAAAAATTATATAGATCTTATGTATACACAGCCAAATAATTTTATTTTAATTTTTATTCTTTTATTAATTAATTAAATTTATATTAATATGTCATATTACATAAATTATAAGACTTATAATTAATTATGCCATCATATCGTATTAAAATTGATCTTATATTTTTAAATATGCAAATTTATAGTAAATATAATTTAAGGTAACAACAAAGTATTTTTCATAATTATTTACTAATATTAATATTATTTAAATCGAAATATAAGTTAAATAATTCATACAAACTAATATATGTTTCAAAGTTATATTTTAAATTTTATAAAAATTCTCCATCACCATATTATCTTTCGACCGAAATCCCAGATATAAAAAACCAAACTTATTCTTTTTAAAATCATTTAATTATGCGATTGAAATTAGTTGAATAAAAAAAAATATAATTTTGACCCAGAAAATTATGGAATATTTTCGTGACCTTATAATATCATATTTAAACTTGAAAAAATTTGAAATTTGAAAAATATGTCATGAAATTATTTTTAATAATATTTGAATGCTTTTCTATAGATATATATATATATATATAATTTAGTATATAAAATTATGATAAAATATTTGATTTATTGTGTCGTGTATTGGATCTAAAATGTTATAAAAATAAATATTTGATTTTATTTAGTTTTCATAATTGATATAATTATATATATATATACATATTTATTTAAATACACATATTTATATATACTTTAGATATTATAAATATATATATATATAGATACGTATATACATACATACATACATATATATAAATATTTTATTATAAAATATATATGCGTATTATATTTTTTTGGAACTTTGTATATAATGCATATATATGCATATATATATAGAGTCGTTTATTTAATTAATATCTAATTTAATATATACATATATATATATATATATATATTGTGACGACCTGTATTTTCGCACAATTCGAGCTGACAACAAACCGTACATGTACGGTCCAAACCGAGCGAAGAACCCGATAGTCGTGGGAAAGAGAGAAGAGAGAAGAGGAGAAGAAGAAGAAGAAAGAGAAACTAAATCAAACATAGTATTTCACAATCGCAGTGAAACAACATATAATATAATGTTAGTGAGCTTTACTAAGAGAAACTGTAATCTTTAATATACATACATCAATCGGAGTAAAACAATCAAATCACAATCATCAGCCTGGATAGTTATAATAACCCGTCCTCACAAATGCTGATAATTGAAGCAATAATGCAGCGGAAAATAAACATATACGTGGAATACGACCTGAAGATCTCTAGCTCATCTGTTGAAGCTCCAAAGCATCCAAATCCCAATCTGTAAATATTCTCTGTCTGACCCGAGCATTGAAAGGGAAGAACGCCTGCATCAGTCCAGTAAACTAGACTGAGAAAACACATCTCAAATTTATTTTAAAGTTATAAAACTTTTCTTTATAAAAATCAAAGGTATCTCGTAACACTACGCCCACACATAAATACGGACAGATTTTTACCTTACGAGAACCAAAACATTTCATATCAAATCCTATGATATTATACTAGTGTCTAGTATACAAATAATAATTAATCTTAGCCGAAATTGTTACCATATTAAATTCCGGTATGTTAGGCTGTACTAACAAAATAGTAGGCATATAAGAAGAATGGTTCCATACAATGCAGGTAAGGGACTGCCATCCGTACAGTACATCTTTAGAGGAATGTACCGAGGATAGACAAACAATCCTCCAGATCTGGCGAGACCGGCCTATCCCTATTTCACACTCATGCATGGCATGGATAGAACCGAATATGTCATCACCTTGATCGTTACCGAACTATTCGAGACGTATCATAGCATACACTACATACGCGACATATAGAGGGTTATCTAGAAAGGTGATGGACACACCCTAATGGTTGCAAACCACAAAGCCCCATGGTGTGCCTTGTTTAATCCATTCATCGGGTGATGAGGCCTAGGTAACATTTACCTTTCACATAGCACATACCACTTTGAATGCCATACTGCCATTCCTTCAATTACTATTGACTTTCACAAACATACAACCTCTGAGCTCATACATCTCAGAGAAGGGTATTAAGCTAAGCCTTCTCCATCACTAAACAGATGTACATTTATAAAAGTCAATGCTGCAATCTCAAAAATGCAAATTTAAGCATCCTTCCATACAAGTTATCCAGGAACAGGAAAAACCGAAGGCACTCTCCTACCACATCCTATCGGGAGTTATCCCTAGAATTAGTAGCGAGAAGTCCTTGCATATCATAGATTTTCATAACGAAGCACTACTGCCACCATACATGCATAATATGGCAAATTTCACCCCGAGGGACTAGTGGCAAGTAGCCCTGCATCATTTAAGATCTCCATCTTCAAAATCATAATAATATACCTACACTTTCGAATGTATACATTGGTACGGAGTGGTTCTCGGATAAATCTGACCCCGGTCTCCCCGGACCAACACGAAAAAGAGTTTCTTAACCTCATACGGAAACCAAGTTTCGTAGACTTATCACGATCTCCAACTCTCAACTTGTTGTCCTTCGGCCAAGAAGGAAGCCCGGTAGACTAGAGTACCATAGTCACTTCGCACTACTCGAATTGACATTCTTAATCCAACTTAATCAAGCTTACTCTGTCGGCTTTGTGATAAGTGCACGACTAATCAGTTCCCACATCAAGTCAAGGAAAAAAAACCAAATTTCGATAGTTGGTTATTTAACTATCAAAGCAACAAACAATATCTAGCATATAACCAGTCACTAGGCCCATTTAATTAATCTTTTATTAATTAAATCAATTTCCAAATATTTACTTCAAATTATCTTTAAGAAGATATATTCTTAAAACCATTTCAATCTTACTATATTGGAAAACATTTCCATATACTTATATCAATGTTATAAGTATATTAACAAATCATTTCATTTTCAACACTCTGAAAATATTTCCACATACTTAAATTCATAATAGGTATATTTATAAATCATATAATTTTCAACTCTTAGAAAATATCTCAATATACTTAAATTCGTAATAAGTACATTTACAAATCATTTTAGGAAAGCTTCATATTTTCCAAAACACGTTTTATTGGGTTAGAATGAATGTTGCGTAAAACATCGTTACAACAACCCAAACATTAATATAGGGATTCGATTATATATATATATATATCATATACTATATAAAACATTTCCCTTCGGAAATCATTTACTGTAACAATAGTGTTATGGTCTATGCCTTCCATACTTTCTGAAAACGTCTATTACGACAATAAATGTTGAAATCTATGTTTTTGATACATATCCCATTTCAAATCATTTTTCAAATCTATTTAAATTCCATTTGGAATTATTACTTTCCAAAACATTACTTTAAAAAGATAAACTATTTTCTAAAGCCATTTACTTCATCGAAAACATTACTTTCAAAAATTCATTTTTTTAAAAGATTATTTAACTCTTAAAACTTAAATATATTTCCTTTACATAAAAATCCATATTTAAATCTCAACATAAAACATTTCCATACCTATAAAACTATGTTTATAAATCTCTTTCTATTTTCTAAAACTTCTATTTTATAAAATATCTTTATTTATAAAATTATGTTTATAAAGCATTCTTCTATAAAAACTTATTTTACTATCATAATCTGTTTATAAATCCAATTCTTTATAAATTAGATTTATTTATAAAATCTATTTATAAATCCATTTAATAGATCATTTCAAAACCATTTACAAAATATGTTTCAAATCCACTTACAAAATATGTTTCAAATCCCGATTATAAATCTATTTCTTTATTTATAAAATATCTCTTTTATAAATATAAAATTATTCAAAAATCCCTAATCAAAGTATATCTCAAAACTATATTTTTGTAATATCAAAAATCATACTTTTTATTTCTCTAAATACTAATCCGTACTTTTAATAATTTAAAAACCATTAAAATATATATACTTCCAAAATCACTTTAAAAATCATTTCAATTCAAAATCTGTATATTACAGTATTTTAAATACTAAAAATATGGCCTAGTGCTACCATAGCACTAAATAAGCAAAACAAATCCATGTCATCAAATATGGCATCCATCACATCGTATATCAAAATATATGAAAATAAAATCAACAGTGTGAGGAATCCTATTGGATCCCTCCAACCAGTCTCCTTGAATCACAGACAGCATATAATCAAATAATATAAAAATTAACCGCTTCGAGGCGGGATCGTATACAAAGGGTCATCCGCTCTTACACGGGAACTTATAATGCCTCATCTGCTCCAATAGGCGGGAATATAACCAAACTAACTAATAAATATAGTATATCATCCAAACAAGAAACAAACAGCATAAATAAAATTACTTTCACTTATATAAAAATATAAGCAGGCCAGAGAGGTGAGTTTACTCACAAAAATTCCAGAGATCGCCAAGCACTCCGGTTTGGATTAAAATCGAATGGTCAGTCAATTTAACCCAAAATTCCTACTAGCTCCGAATTCATCCAATCCAACTCCATAGCATAGTGCTCGCTGATAGGAATGCATTCAACTTGTCGCATTCAAAACCGACCTCGTACGCACAGATGATGAATTAATTTGCATACAAGATAATTAAGTTTTATAATTAACTAAAATTAATTAAAGTTTAAAACTTTAACCTTCTCCTCATCTACTCATTCCAGTACCACGCTCAAGTGTGCGTTTTTTTT
The DNA here is from genome assembly GCA_030737815.1 of Allium fistulosum. NCBI lineage: Eukaryota > Viridiplantae > Streptophyta > Magnoliopsida > Asparagales > Amaryllidaceae > Allium > Allium fistulosum. The sequence goes on from CM060904.1 coordinate 364,012,079, forward strand.
AATATTTCACTTTCAAACGATCGTCGCCTGACCCACGACGAACGCCGACCATCGCCTAGCCTGTAACAACCTTGGATTTAGTGATTACCTTTAAATATTAAATTATAACGATAGTTATAATTTAATATTGAGAATTAATAATAAATTGGAAATTTATATTGTTTATTTGGAATAAACAATAAATTTTAGGAATAAATGAGAAATAAAATTTTGGGAACTTTATTATAATGGTTTGAGTTAATAATAAGTGGAAGATGATTTTTATTTGGTGATAGTGCAATAATTTTATTAATTATTGCCATTTGATTCTTTTAATAATTTTTATAAGAAGTAATTAATTTTTAGAAGTGTGTTATATTTAATAAAAAGGTGAAATTGGGTTTAAAAATATGTTTTGATTATGAATTTGAGTTGAAAGTGGTTTGTTATATTTTCTATGCAGGAAAATAATTTTTGTAGAATTTTTGAAGTTAAAAATGTGGAGTTATGTATTTACTAGTGTAAAATTGGTTATTTGTGTAAAATAAGAATTTTATTAACAAAAACATTTTAAAAACTAAAATTTATCTTTTTATTAAGTGTAAAATATTTTATTTAAACATGTAAGTATGTTTACATGTTTTATTTGTATTAAAAACTTGAAGAAAAGGTTGTTTTACTTTATTACATAAGTAAATACAAGTATATATCTCTTATAAAGAGAAACTATATATGTATATAATTTATAAAGGACGTTTTATTTAATAATGGAGTATTAATTTATAAATGAAATTTTGATTAATGAAAGAAGTTTCATTTGGTAAAAAAGGTTATTTATAGAAAAGATGAATTAATTTAAAAGGGATTAAAAGTCATCTATGTGACTTAATCATGCTTTGGATGAATTGACACTGCTTATATGTTTACTTATGAGAAAGTATACGGGACTTAGTTCCCTTATGCAATCATTCTCATTATTGTTGAATAAGACCAAATTCATTGACACAGTCTTGGAGAGACAGGGATTGGTAAGTGTTCTACATATAGAAAATCACTTCAAGACTGTGATACAAGATCTATGATTGCAATTGAATGATGCACTTCATGTGTGGTTCTGAAATCTGTTGAGATGATGGAATCCATGTGGGATTCGTTATTTGTCGAGTATTGAAGACTCATGTGAAGATGTTGAACGTATTCTCAACATCGAGAAAAATGACTAAACACAGAGTAGGTTGCACGATCTTGGTGTTTAGCTGATCCATGAGGGGTACATCAATTCCGTATCTAGAGTATGATTCTTGATATGTTGTGCATGGGGAGTTGATGATACTTGGTACACATTGTTCACGAGAGTGTTTGGATGATGGCCATTTGTGGTTACCTTATGGTATATTTTATCTAGAGATATACGGTGCTTAGAAGGTAGTTTCTGATCCTTATCATAGGTGATCGGTCTCAGTTTACTAAGGAGGTCTTCATGGAAAATCCATTTATACGAATGTGCCTTAGCAGTTTTATTTATATACCTAAATATGCTTTAAATGTAACCAATGTAACCATTTCAGCTATGTTTATATTTGTATTGAACACCCTAGACATTATTGGAGTTTCTAATAGAAATGGTTTGGTTATTGTGAGGTAAAAACTCACACTACACTAGAAATGCCAATTAGGCAGTGCTTTTGGCTGTATCAAATGGAATTAGGCAGTGCTTTGGGCCGTATCAAATTTTGGCATGGTTAATAATTTGATACGGCCCAAAGCCGTATCAAATTGATGAATTTGATACGGCTCAAAGCACTGCCTAATTCATGAATTTGATACGGCTTAAAGCACTGCCTAATTCATGAATTTGATACGGTTCAAAGCACTGCCTAATTCATGAATTTGATATGGCTTTGAGCCATATCAAATTACTGTATTAAAGTAAAAAAAATAATGCATTGCTCTCTATTAAAGTAAAAATTTATTTTGACATCTTGTTCTAGCAGTACAACATACAAAGTTTATGTTCCAATAATCAAAAGACGCTTTCATGATCTTCTTTTAATTTTCATATAAAAAGATTGAGACTGAGTAAAAAAATTCACTTTTTGCTCTGATTGCCTCTGCACATACTTCAACTATGACTGATCTGGCATTGCCTCTTACATATACGCATTACTTTTGTCAATATTAGCAGCATTCCCCTTTTATTAATCTACTGGTTTACAATGTATATGACCCATAATACAAATATATTAGTGTAATATAGCATAATCAGATTTTCTTCAACACTGTTCCACTTTCATTCAGAAGCATGTCAGTTAGTTCACCTACAAGTTTGTTATTCTGATCAATATTGTTAACAATATTACCTATTTTTTACTTTCCTGTAAATTGCTGAACTTGAGCAAACAATAAAGCTGTTGACATTTAGCTTTATCTACTCTTCTTTTCTATTTATTGGTCTTTGTTCGTGTCTTGGTATCAGATCCTGTTTTTGTTAAATAATTTTAACAAATATATCTCTAAGTCATAAAACTAACAAAAAGACAATGGATGCAGATATGGTGCAGTATTCAGGTCACATGTTCTTGGGTGTCCTACAATAGTGTGCATGGATCTAGAAGTGAACAGATATATCTTAATGAATGAAGGGAAAGGACTGGTTCCTGGCTATCCACAATCCATGCTTGATCTTTTAGGAAAATGCAACATAGCAGCACTCAATGGATCACTTCATAAATCTGTGAGGAGTTGCATGCTTTCTCTTGTTAGCCCAGTCATGTTGGCAAATCAACTCTTGCCTAAAATTGACTGCTTCATGAGATCTCACTTAAACAATTGGACTGTTTACAAAGTTATTGATATACAAGAAAAAACTAAAGAGGTTATCTACTTGGTTTACTTTAATGACTTTTTAGAAACAAATTATAAAACTATTTTCAAAGTTTTAAAATCGATTTACAAAAATAAATCACTTCTGCCCATTTGAAATAAATGACATTCTTTACTAGAGCCATTTGAAATAGTTATTAATTTTCTGCATAGAACAATATTGGTTTGTTTTTGTAAATAGTATTAAATATGTATTTGGTTTTGAAGTATGGTCAAACTGAGTGCATGAAGCTTACTTATATATAATCTTTATTTTCTTCAGATGGCTCTATTATCTAGCCTCAAACAAGTAGCTAGCATTGAAAATGGCCAATTTGCTGAAGCTCTTAAAGAAGAGATACATCAGCTTGTTCTTGGCACACTTTCATTGCCAATTAATCTTCCAGGCACAAGTTATAGACGTGCCTTTTAGGTAACTAATAATATATTTGTGATGGTTTATGATACAGAAAACACAGTTATTCATTAAAGGAATTTTGTACATACATGAATACCTTATTTTAGGCAAGAAAGAAAATTATAAGCATGCTAACAGAGCCGATTAACGAGAAAAAGTTCTTCTACAAGTTTAAGCAATGATGACATGCTTGATTACTTGCTTAAAAAAGATGAAGAAGCAAAGATAAAATTGAACAATGAGAAAATTATTGACTTGATAGTAGCACTAGTATACTCAGGTTATGAAACAGTTTCTACTACTTCAATGATGGCTGTTAAGTATCTCCATGACCATCCAAATGCTATGGAAAAACTCAGAGTAAAAACTGATAAATATACATTTCTTGTTTTAGTTCAATAATCAGCATGCATAGTACTAATTTAATTATTTTGTTGCGTACAAGAACGAACATTTGGACATCAGAAAAGGAAAGTTACCTGATGATGGACTTAGCTGGAGTGACTACAAATCTATGAAATTCACTCGAGCAGTAAGCACCTAATACATTCATTGTATACCCATTTGACATTTACTTATTTCAAATCTCTTTAAAATGAGCTTATTTTGATGTAATATAGCTTCTAAGTTCAAACAAGCTTATTTTGATGTAATATAGTTATGAATGTATATTAGACAGAAACTACACAATTTGACGTAATCATGTGAAAGGATACTGAATATTTGGCATTTTGCTTGTATACTATCTGAAACAACAAATATACCAAAATCACTTATGAAATTTTATCATATTTTACAACCAAAAAATAATAGTATCTTCAATTCTGACTTCTAAGCTACTTTTGTAGGTACTATTTGAAACTGGCCACTGTTGTAAATGGAGTACTAAGGAAAACAACCCAAGATATTGAACTAAAAGGTATGTACTACCGAAAAATTCGTCAAGCTTCTACGATCTTAGTAGGATATAAATATGTACATGCACAAAAAGTAGAAAGTAAAATTATGCGATATTACAGGGTATGTCATTCCAAAAGGATGGAAAATATACATGTACACGAGGGAGATTAACTATGATCCCATTTTATATCCCGAGCCTTTAACATTCAACCCATGGAGATGGATCGTAAGTTTACGAGATTTATGCATTGTGAATAGAATAGGAGGATCACTCATTATTTCCTTTTATGGTACCCTTCGTAGATAATGAAAGAAACTATTATATGATCAGTTTCCAATTGATTAGAATAAAAGCTTGGAGAAGAACCAATACTTTTTGTTATTTGGTGGAGGTAGCAGACTATGTCCAGGAAAGGTACTGGGCCTGGTTGGGATTTCAACCTTTCTTCACTATTTTGTAACAAGATACAGGTATTTTTTGGATTTCACTTTGTCAATGCTTGATGCTTTAAATAAATACAGTACTATATGTATATATTCAATGATTTATCTACTGCTTTATCTATATTCCGGCATATATATTCAATGATTTATCTACTGCTTTATCTATATTCAATTCATTGAGTCTAGATTATTTACACATGCTTTCCAAAATTAAACAAGAAATACCTTTTTTTTTATATGCAAATAATAATCCAATGACCACCAATTATGTGACAACTATAGAACAACTAGTACCCAGATTAGGAAGAACTACTTACATAAATACCACTAATGATAATCAGATCTTTACTTAAAAAGGATGAATATATACGTGTGTCTTGAACTTTGTATCAGGATTTAGATTCAAAAATAATAAGAAAATTACCACTAAATCCAGCTCGTCCTCCTACCATTCACCCATTCGTTCACATCCAACCTCTCAAAATCTACACCAAAATCCAAATCACAAACTCCGTCCATCTCCTTAATCAACTCCTTCGCTCGTTCCACGATCCTATCCCCTTCCTCAACCTCCAACCCTCTAAACCTCCTCCCCACCACATCCCAAAGCACCTTCCTCGCCTCCTCAAACTTCCCCTTCCTCATCAAACAAATCCCTAAATTGCACGCCTTATTCCCGTCCGGCTCCACCACCTGCGCCTTCTTGTACACCATCTCCGCCGCATCGTAATTCCCCTGTTGCATGTACGTCCATCCCAAATTCCCCAATATCCGCGACGTTTCCTGTTTTATCGACACCTAAAATTTCTTCCCGTGAGACCTCGCCGTCTTCGTGCTTTTGCCGTTGAATGCTTCGCCCATGTGTATCGCCTTCAGCTTCTGCTTCAGCAGCTCGATTTGCTCCTCTATTAGGTTGCATTTTTTGTACAGGTCGATTAGAAGGTTGTCCAGCGACTCTTGTGCTTGCTTCGAACATAGATGCCGGAATGATTTTATCGCTTGGATTGCTTCTCCCGATCTATTTTGCTGTTTCATCACCACTGACATGTCTTTCAGGGCGCTGTCTACTCTGTCCTTGGAGTTTATTGCTTTCCAGAACCACATGTCTTTTAGGGATTGTGAGCAGGGCGTGATTTAATTTAGGGATTGTGTAATTTAGGGATGGAGCGAAATGAAAATAGTGCGGGAAATGAAAACTAGCGCGATGTAGTGATCCGCGGCCTTTCAAACGTAGGGTTAGATTTTAGGTGTTGTGGGGGCTGTGGATCGCAGACGCAATTTGATACGGCTCTGAGCCGTATCAAATTTGATACGGGTTAGAGCCGTATCAAATCTCCGCTTCCTAGTGTGCCAAATTTGCTGTTTTGGTGTAGTGTCATCCGTGTTTATTTGCGGTGTGCCTTATGAGATACTTTTATTTTAATAAGGTTTTATAACATTAATTCAAATGAATCTAGTTTCTCACACTAGTTTACCAGGCTGATCTGGGAGTTAATTTTCTTGTAATGCTCGGGTCAGCCCCGTGTATATTCCTAGATTTCATTGATTTTCATTGGAGCCCTTGGAGAGGAGCTGGATCAGTACCTATCGTAGTTTTTCATTTTCTACCACATTACTTTGTTTATTTATCTACAATTATAAGGACAACCATTTATAACTATCCAAGCTGATGATAGGTTAGTTTGCTCTGATTATTATATCCATGCAGTTTTTTTTGTAAATGATTATTTGGGATATTATATGTTATCGTTCCCAATGTGAGATTCTGATATTGTGTCCTTCTTTCTTGTTCTTTCTTGTTTTCTTTGTTTTCTTTTACCCTAACGTTCTGGTGCTTGGCACATGAATACCATTGATGGATTAGTGTCGTCATTTGAGGGTCGAAAAGCCGATCATTACAATCACCCTCAAGATTAGTAGCAAGTAGTCCTTGCACTTCAAGAACTCCTTCTTCGATCTTCTCGAACCAAACTTGAACCTCTTCCAAATCATCGAATATGTATATGTTTTTGGAGTGGTTATGGTTTCGAGTCATCCCATATAAGTACACTCCCACACTTATCGGTCACTCCTAAACTATTCAACGATTTTCTGGTAAATTCAACTCCAGTTCTTTTGGAAATAATCAGACAATACATTGAAGCGGGGATCACCCTATAACGTTTAAGTGGATGGATCTCTCTATCATTTGTCCTAAGAGAACATAATGAGATTTATACGTTCGACACAGCATGACCGAAGGTGACTGTGCCGTATAACTCACGTGTTCTCTTAGATATTTCCAGAGTTATATCCTTCAGTGTTAAGTATGTAGAGTTTACATACCACCAAAATTAAAAAGGTTATTTAGGCCAAGGTTTTATAATTGGTTATTTAACTATCAAATATATAACAATTAATCACAGATTTAATTTCATAGGAAACTTACTCTCTTAAGCCCATAAACAACCACTAAGCCTCTTTAATTAATATTTTTAAATAAAACACTTTGTAAATACTTGGAAACAATTTCCATATACTTATCTCAATGGAATAAGTATACTCACAAAATAATATATTTTCAATACTTAGAAAATATAACTATACTTATCTAAATGGAGAAAGTATATTCACAAAACCAATGAAGATATCATATTTTCCAACCCATATCAGATTGGTCAAAAAAACTTTATTTAAAACATTATTTACCGTAAACCCAAACACTTATCCTTCTCATATTCAAAACATTTCTTTAAAACAATTGCTAAATAATTATTAAAATATATTAATAAATTCCAAACCCATCTTAGATTTTATTTTATAACCTTCTAACCGAGCTTGAAAGAAGTTCCCAAATTTAAGGTAGATAACTTTTCTAATGTAAAGATACCATATAGTTTCAAAACTGCATTCATAGCAACTATTGTTACAAGGACCACAATTTTTAAAAACTTGTTTCATAATTAAATAGCCTTTAAAACTCCTTTCCTTAATTTATAATTATGTTTTATAAACACTTTAAAATGAATCACTGTATTAACTCATACACAATCAATTAAATAACTAACTAACCTTTTAATATCATTAATTAAATAATTAATTAACTTATTCCCCGGTAATTAAAATAATTGATTACTTAAACTTCATAAATTAATTAATTTTAACCTCACTAATTGAAATAATCAATTTAAACCTCATTAATTAAACAATTAATTTAAACCACTTTGATTAATGTAATTAATTTTAACCTTAGACCTTTTTACTAAGATAATTAATCAGCTAAAACATTTGTAATAGAATAATTAATTAATTTAAAACATTTTAAATAAATTATTAATTAATTAACTCTAAACAACATTAATAATATAATTAATTAACTCTAATCTTATTAATTAAAATAATTTGACAAACTTAAAACGTCTTTAATTAAATAAAATTAACACTAAAAACATCATTCATAAAATAATAGTTAACTTTAAACATTATTAAATAAAATATAATTAACTTTAAAACATTGTTAAATAATTTTAAAACATTATCAATTAAGATAATTTAGCAAACTTAAAACAATGTGCAGTTTGAGGCTTAGCGATCACAATGGTACTCAAACAAGCTACCATTTATTGTCGTATCTCAAAGGGTTTATATGTCAATGTCATATTCAATACGGTCGGGCTACCAAGCTTCTGGCACTCAACAATTAATAATCCATATTTAATTCATCATTTAATCCATACACTAATTAATTACACAAATAACATTTTACTTAGAAAGCACAGACGGGGGTTTATTCTACTCAATAGATGTCCATAATAGTCTATTCAATTCAGTTTAACTTAATATTGTTTTATTTGGCCAAATAAATATCACCAATTAAGGTATAATAATTTAAAGACGTTATTAACTAAAATAACGTAATTAAATTTCAATCCATTTTAATATATCATAATTTTATACATTGTCAAGCTATCAACAAGTTACACTAAGACGTTATACCAGTCCATACGAGTACAATGCAAAATACCATGTGTAAAACAAATGTCATATAGGCAAGCTATGCAATTCTTAAGTTAACAAACCTTTTTATAAAATTAAATAACATATTTAATATAAAATTTCTCACCCAAAAATTACATGGGTCGGCCCAAAGCTTTCGGACCCAACTCGCTCTATCCTCCTTCTCCCTCCCACTTCTTCTTCAATTCAAAAACCTTAAATGAAATCTTGCACTGCCTGTGCACGTGCATTGCCTGTGCATGTGCACCACTCCAAGCTCCGTCACTCGCCAATCCAAGAACACTATTGAACTCTCCTTTACCTCCTTGACTCATCGCACCCGTCCTTGAAACCTCCGCCGCCCTTAAGACAAGTGCAACCTACGATAGCCGAGCGTTCCCTTAAAATGTGGCATTCCCTTATGTTGCAACGAGCTTCACCAAATTGTAGCCATAGCTGTGCCTCTACATCCTAGTTCTAATGCCCCTAATGCCATCCCCTCTCGTCACCCGAACCTACCACAATCTCAAACCCTAGCTACAAATGGTCGTCCATGGCTACCGAGCCCTCCAAGATCATGTTCAAACAACCTAAACCCTTAACTAAAAACTAGATCCTGGTAAAAGGGACTAAATACAATTGATTTCATGATTAAATGTAGGGTATTGCTGTGCAGTTAAAGCGCTTAGCGGATTTAATACAATAGAGGTGCGAAAATTTATAGTGGGGATACAACGAGGATATAGCGGGGATATTGTGGATGGTTCTAAAATAGCATATAAAACTTATAGTTAATGTTTTTAAAAATATATAAATGGTAACTAAATGCATAATTAACATTCAATTTAATTATAATTTAAAAAAATTATTTTTAGATAAAAACATGTGTAAATGTAACAACCCAATTGAGTTCACCTTGATTATCGTTTATTTAGTTAAACAAACCGAATCTATCTATTACTTAAATAGGAAAGCAAAATCCATCTCTTATCCACGTGACGCGTGTAAAAAAACACCCCTTACACTTTAATTCTCTCTCAGCGTAATTAGGAGGCAACGGTTATCACTTTCATTCTAACCTGCGCCCTCTCTCTGTCTTCAAGGTTTCCCCAATTTAATTCCAGTTTCAAAAAATCTTCGGCAACGATCAAACTACTTCAAATCATACCATTGAATAATCAATACCCATGTTCTTTCGCTATCATTACACGCAGACCTCACTTGGTGAAATCACAACTCTTTTTTATTTTACGGAAGATTGGATGTCTTGGATGGGGGATTCATTAACATTGTTAGGATCTATTATTTGCAGGATCTTCCTGAATTTTGATTCGGTTTGTCTGGGACGTTCCTTAAATTACAGAATTTACTTGAGGTGCGCTTTTAATTTTATACTGGTTATTTACTTTTCATTTACTCTTTGCATCTGTAGTTTTGAATCTGTAGTTCTCATCTTCCCAATTTCGTAATCGTCGATCTGGAGACCCAATTGCTGCCTCCGTTGCTTTGCATACCAACTATTCGTACCTCATGGATGTCTTCATTCATGGTCTCCAACCGTTGGTTTAACCAAAAATTCGAAAACTAGGAATTCTAAGGTTAGTAATTTGGTAAATTTTTAACTAAAATCTGGAATTATGTATTAATTTGAGGGTTTATTGGATAGTATGTGTGGTATAACATGTTGTTACTTCCCTGTTATCTCCTGTACGCTTTTTTTTGTTCAAATGTAAAATTGAATTTGTGCCTATATTTGAAGACATAGTTATTATGGTTTGTTTGGGTAGATAGGCTGAAGATTTGTTGTACCAATAACCTTTACTCTCCGCCTAAGTTGCTCCATAGGTAATGTATTGCAAAAAAAATTATTTTTTGCAAATTTATTTATTTCTGTTTTTTGAAACCGGATGTTTCAAGTGGTCAGCCCCGGTTATTTAAACCCTTAGTTTTAAACCTACATTCATTCTCTTTGAAGGTCGCATTGTTATGAATTTTTATTTTATCTTAAATCTCATTCGTTTATGCAAATAATCATTTCTCATATTCATGTAACATTGTACAGTTCAAGCCTTTTCATATGTTTCCAAACATTCTTCAGGGCCAATCTTATTGTTGGTTTGTTAACATCCAAGCGTTATTCATCCATGCATTTTCATACCTTTAAGGTTAGGTTTCACGCTGATGTAAGCATGTAAAAAAACATATCAATTTACTGATTTACAAATAAATTTATTTAAATATATGTGATAGATTAATTTTAAATGCAATAAATAGACAGCCATTAGCTTGGTAATCTATTTATGGGCAATTAAATAAAATTAAATGCTACTTTCAGTAAGAAATTGGGAACAAAAATAATCGTTGCACTGTCATAGTACAATTAAGCAACTGACTCTAATGCCAATTTTTATTTATCCATCCAATTTCTCATTGACCCTTTGGGTTGGGTAGTCTAACAAATTGTTTTTTGGGCTTATGCTGGTATAGTGTTTAATTTACTGGTTTAACAGCAAAACATATTTTCATAGTGAGTGAAGAAAATCACTTACAATTAATATCACTGATTTGCTTGCATGTGTGGTGTTTATTTTTTCTCATTGGCTTTGTGTTGTTGAACATTTATATCATATACTGCTTTTACGAAAAAAAATTAATTTTGCTGCATTTTATTGGTATTATCTTTTCTACAAATATTTTAATTAATTCATACCTTTTTCTATTTAAAATACAATACAATTTATTCATATATTTTCTACTACTAAAACTTATATACTGCATAGCCATTGTCATAGTAGGCTCGTGGATGATGAACTGAATTCCATTTCTTCTTCTTGTAACCGTGGGTTGAATATATGAACTATCTTCGGTTTATGTTTCTACTGATATGCATTTTTATGTTTATATTAATATTATTGTAGACCAAGTCCAAATAATATATCATGCCATAGCATTTTTTCTTACTATTTTTTATCAGTTGACTATGTTTTCTTGCTTCCAATCAATCAATGTACTAATTAATTTATACCTTAAAATTGCATTAATAGTCTAACTAAATATATTATTTCGCATACATCTTACTCTTTAGTAGTGGGAATAGTAATATTCAGAGTCCTTTTCGATGGTTCAGTCATTATAAAAAACCATTAACACAGAGCAACACTTCCCATTGATTAAAACTACGAGAAACGCAACAACAATACAAATTGTATTTCCTCAATAACCAATGTACGAATAAACTGACATGTTTATTATTAATTTAAAAAAATTTATATAAAAATTATTTACTAGCTAGAAAATCGAATATATGGAGTAAATGAAATTCATATCATGTTTTAAGCACAATTCTCCTCTCACTTAATTTAATTGTACAAAAAGAATTCTTTTGTTTCTAAAAGTACTCATGTTATTTTACTTCATCCATTCAAAGGTTTAAATATCTCTTTTATTTTTATGTGCTGCATCATTGTATACAAGAATGTATAGGTGTGATTAGATATTTGATGGCCTTTATCCTGGACAAAATTAAGGCAAGTTATATTATGTTTATAATGTTTTATATGACCACTATGTACACAACTTGGTTTATACAGTTATACGTCACACATGGTTAATGCAACAGCGAAAAAAAATTATTACTTTAAATTCTTTATAGAGATATATATGACAACAAAAAAATCCATGGATGGATGTTTTCTTCATTCTGTATCAAAAAAAATTATTTCAGATTTATTATTACCAATGATATAAAATATATGAAGTGGCAAGTAATAAATTCACAAGCGTTACCTACCGATTCATACATATTCTCACCAATATACATTTAGGGCATATTTAAAAGCTCATTTTGGTATGACAAGTTGCATAAAAAATTTTGTTAGCAATGTATTTAATTATGTATTAATAACTTAATAAATAACAGTTATTTTGCTATACTACCCACATAAGTAGTAGGTGGATGAAGGATCAAACATAAGCTACTTCATATATCATTTCGACCTTGATTTCTATACTCCTGTAACAACTGTTTAAATATAGATTTTGTAATACAAAAATATGCATTTCCGTATTTTGAAGCTATCAACAACAACTTATTTGCAGACCTTAATTTGTTAAATTTAATTTAAACTGCTTAACTTTAGTTTTAAAGCTCCCATTACCTTTCATTTCCTTTAATTATTGGTTCCACTATTCTTACGACTCCGTCATTTCCCAGTTTCAAATCATACTTTTATCATTTCATTAGTTTTACAACATAATTATTTTGTATGCTTCAATTTTAGCATATTACCGGTCAAATTACGTCCTTTTAGTCATTAATGCTTTTATTACTTTTTCCCCAATGTTAAGTTTTATCTCTGTTATGTTCTTAACAATTACTAAAACCTATAGTAAATATGGATGGTTATAAATCAGTACTTGGAAAAATCTTTCTTATGTTACCACATAAGGTCTACTATCATATTTCACGTTTAATATTACTGAATAACTGTGTTTGTTTACATTCGCTTACTAACTAATTTTGTTACAAACTTTAAACCACATTCTTTTGTGACCCCAGTTAACCTCTATTAGTACTCAAGAAGAAGCACCAAAAACAAAATATGAAGCTTTCTTGAAGAGTACAGGGACTGTAGTTCAGAAACCGAGTAGTTCTACACACTCATCTTCTGTCAGAACATGCTGGTACACTCTTCTCATAGTTACTGCAATTTATTCCTGTCTTAGACCATGACAGGAATACTGACCATTTTTTAAAGGACTGTGAATATTTTCATTTATGCAATTTCAAGTATCATAGGTACAAAAAATTTTGTTTGAAAATTGCTCTATTGTTGTTTGAATCAACTTCAGTACATCTTTAGTTATCTAACAAAAGAAGTGGATGTATTTTAAATGGTGAAACTGTGAGCTATTACTGGAAAAAATATAGTCCCTTCATGTCAACTTAACATAGTGGACTATATTAGTGCGTAGTCTTTAGTCGGCTAGATAAATTACAAATTTTCGACAATGGTATAGATTGACAAAAGTCTTTGAAAATAATTTATGCCTTTAATGGTCTGAATCTATTAAGGTGCAAAAAAGGGGTTTATGTGTTATGCATATACTGTTAAGTTATATTTTTTTGTAGTAGTTTTCATCTTATTATACCTCTACTTAGTTTCATTTACGGTCATTCTACAATACTAAAATTATACATCTTAAGGATAGTGAAATAAAAAAACATATATTGTTCGTAATTCATATATCATTGGGTCAACCAAAAACTAAGTTTCATCGTCCAAACTTTTTTAGCTGGTGATCAATTCTTTGACATCCAATGCTTCAGTAGATGATGGTGGTAATCACTTAATAATATGCCTATTTTAATTTGGATATGTATTTGTTTGACCTAGATTTCTTTAGAAGTAGAATTTACCAAATCCTAACGGTTTTCAATCTTTCATAATCTTTTAGACGGCAGTGTGAATTTTAGTTATTGGATAAGGTTGTGGTCATGAGATTTTTCGATTCAATTATAGTGCTTGGATCCAAATTAGATTGCTTCAAACAAGGATGATAAATTTTTTAGCTAATGTCATTCGGACTGATGTTTTCTCGATAAGCACATACAGTTGGTTTGATCAGTTCATAAGAAAGCAAACCTATGATCTTATTAGTACCGGTTGTTCTGTACATTAATTTTGGAGTTGACCTTTTTTTAAGGTTTTCTTTATTGGGTTGTATGGTCCCCAGCATGTTTAAATATAAAATTTAAGTAGACATATAATTATAGGACTATTGGTCTTTCCTTATACCTAACTCAGTTATGGGTTGTGTCATAGTTGATATATGTGATTGACCTTATAGAAGCACCAATGGATGATGGCAGTTTAAACTCAACTAGCAGTCTAGCACATCAACTATTAGTTGTTTCGATCAAATCATTTGGCTATCAATTGAAAATATCTCAAGACTGAAACACGAATCCAAGGACTCTGTTTGGGATGTTTCAGTGTTATTTGTAAAATATCTTGAATGGAATAGCAGAGAAGGCAGTTCCAATGCATACATAGACTTAAAGGAAAACGTGTCACTGATTGCATAAGTATGATGAAATGTGGTTTCATTGTAAGTATTATTTTCCATTACTTCTGAAAAATATGAAGTGAAAAATTTCTTGGAGCAATAAGCTAATCCTGACAAAGTTGACTTTGAAATACTATCGGTGTTATCTAAATCGGGCCCAAACTTGCCATTATCATTATTCTCTATTATTAGCATCAATTGGTTCTATAATTGTTACTGAGATAGATTGGAAAAACGAAGACTATATCAAACATATAGAGCCTTGATTCATTCACATTATTGTTACAAATGTAAGCTAAGGAATAAAACTACAGAGAAGTATTAATATACATTTTAATTTTTGATCTGCTTCGGATAGTATACGTGGGGAAAGGATTCATGAACTATAATAGCCCATAATTTATTACAATTTGTAATGTGTCAAAATCATAAACTTTCGATCGGTAATAATAGCAGTAGAGTTCTCATTACTATTTTTTCATGGCTTTATAAATTTAATGCATTAAATGTTATATTTACAGGTTTATGAAGAGCATCAACAAAATGTTATATTTACAAGTTTTCATAATGCAAATGCTTACTGTAAACCCACGAAATACATAGGTAAAAAAAGATTTAATCCTATTTACTATATTAAGCACAAAAGTAGAAGAGAGAAGGCATTGTTGAAAATGGACTGAAGGTAGTTGTAAAACTGTAGAGAGTACTCAAATTAAAAATAGTCAATGGGTACAATTGCTATCAAAATAGCAGTAGGATTAGTATGGTGCAATTCTTGAAATCATTGTTGAAAATGAAGTTTCAAGATGTTGGAAAGATTAGTTTGATATTACTACTATATACAAGGGGCGTGTATTGGCCAGATTGCTTTTATATGAATAGTATAGATAATACATATATCCTTACATTTTTTGTTATGCATGTCTCTACTAATCATATACTGGTTGGTAAAATATACTGCTATCGATTTTCAAAGAAAAATGATTGAAATCATAGCTTTACAAATTGACTACTAAATTTCATTTTTTGCAACATAGTGGACTATTTTTTGTCTTTATAAATTGGTTGTCAAGGTCCATGAAGATTTCATGTTTCATATTAATTTGACTACTAATTCGCATGCACCATGATGGAAGTTTTTTTACCGATCAATATACATAATCCTTTCTAAGTCGATGCAACTTAACATGGTGCTTGAAAATTTTTTTACATGAATTTACTATCATGTATTATTATAATCTTCCCAACTAAAGAACAAATAAAAGGCCAGCCTGAAAATAGCATTAACATACCAATGTTATATGACAACTACAAAATCTAACATATAAACATGAAACGTACAACCAATCAATAAATTCAAAATTGGGAATATTCATGATAGACCACACAGATTAAACATTCTTTCTAAGAGCACTTGGTTCTATATATAATATTAGAACATGAGAAATAATGAACAAAATTTGTACATTCCATCAGTAAAAACTAATATCATTGAGATGTATTAACTTCTAAATAATCGTTTTAAATTACCATCTTACTATAGAAATTTTTGATCATGCTCAACTTTGACAAAGAGACCGAATGCTTGGTCAAAAGAACCTCGGTCGTAGAATAATATTGATTGATAATGCTCTTTTGACACCGTATTACCTCATTTTCCCCCAATATTTGCAATTTTTCAAACATGCGCAGAAGGTTGACACTATAATTTTCAACTTTATTTACCATGACACACATTCTAAATAATGTGTCAACAACTTAAACTCCTGCTCAACATTGCTTACCTACTCTTTCTCTCAATTATACTACTACTTTTATGTAACATGACTATGGTGATGACATGGTTGGCAAAATGTTTAACCAACAAACTGAAGCAGAAGCTCAATTGGAATTTAAACCTATAAACTATGACGTAGCCGATGAGTGGAAGACAATGACAGTCCATAGAGTTTCCAACCTCCATCATTTGTATGCACCATTAGCATGTAATAAATTTCTATAAGACTATTTTGTTTTATTTAGTTTCAACTATATCAAAAATTACTAACACTTTATAGAATAACCCCTCATGTGTTAGCAAATAACAAGATTCCATTATCTACTACAATTCTGACTGTTGGCTCACTAATGATTGAAAAATTTTGTCCGATGATATATCTCATCGACTTTAGTTATTTGCTTTTTTATATTACAAGTTTTAGCTCTTAAAACATATTTTCCATGCTTTACTTAGCTTCCTCAATTAAGGGAAAGAAAAAAATGGAGTGGGTTTGTCTAACATATTATAGTAAAAAAAGTTTTAACTCCTTTTTAACAATCCATTCAAATTTATCATACTATCCCCTTGCAGCATAGATTCTAAAGATAAAGGCTATGAAACTAACTACCTTTTGGGAGAAAAATCTGGAGCTAGAAGTGGAATATTCAAAGGGGTATTGTCCCATTGGAAGTTTACTATCATACACTGTTGTTAACATCTTATACCCGATTGATCTGATCTATAGATTGGTAGGAAGAAAAATGAATATGCGAGGAAGAGCCATAGTTATAACAAGTATAAAAAATAGCCGTGAAGACCAAAATCCCCAATTAGAACAATTATATAAACGGTTCTATACTACAATCCATTTCTGTTTACAACTTTGTAATTTGTGCATATGTTGTATGGTAAAGCAATTACGTATCTACCACTTTTAATGTTAATGTAAATATTATTTTCTAATGCAGCTTTTGATTTTCGCAATTTAAACATTTATTGTTTTGAGTACACATCCTAACTTCTGGAATGTCCCTTATTAACCGTCCACATCACCCTGAACGATAGAATTTCAAGTAGGAAAACTGTTTATATGTTGGTCATGACAGTAAAACAGTTGTTCTGCATTACTACAGCCAAAATTAGCTTTCATGTATGTTATACCTATACATTTCAATATAGCGTGATTCAAAAATATCATTTTTTACCAAACAAATGTTCCATACTACCCTGTATGCATTCAAATACCGCATTCCATGCTAAGTTGTTCGGAGAAATGAATTTACATGTTTGACTCAACTATTTTCAATTCAGGTCGAAATACATAACCCAAAGTAGGTTAACATGATGGTATAAATGTAAATGTGGGAAATTTTTTGAATGATAGGTTCTTTCCATTGCATAGGATATAGTAATTGACATCTCAACAAAATGGTGGGTATTCAACTCCTAATATGCATCCGTATGATTCAGTAACATTATATGCAATAAAAAAATATAATTTACACAAAATGACAACCTACTATTTTACTACTTCAGACTAAATGTAGAAACGATTCCAATCACAAATATCATCCCTTTCAAAAGTAATAAATGAAGGGAAAAAAGTTAAATACGAGAACTTATAAAAAAAATTGATCCCCAACTTAATTTGCGAACAGAGCTAATTAAAGTACCAAATATATTAAACCAACAATATCTCTCGACTTTTAGATTAGTTACAAACTACCACTAACATATAAAATTCTGACTATTATAAGATATAAATAATATTTAGAAGTGTAAACAACAACCAATTATTAAAATTTACATCTATACTTGGTCTCTGCCCGTGTGCGTAGCACGGGCCACACACTAGTTTAATTATGTAAGATTGAAAATCTAATAAATGAGGAATTGTGTAATTTGATTTTGGGATAAATTGTGTTTGAGAAATTGGGAATAAATTCAATATTTGTGAAAATTATAG
Source organism: Allium fistulosum (assembly GCA_030737815.1). Lineage (NCBI taxonomy): Eukaryota > Viridiplantae > Streptophyta > Magnoliopsida > Asparagales > Amaryllidaceae > Allium > Allium fistulosum. The sequence continues at coordinate 364,030,451 of CM060904.1, forward strand.
TATTATAATCTTTTAAATATTAAAATGGAGATTTATAAAGTGTTAGAACTCAATTATAAAGGCTAATAAGTTTAGACAATAAGTTAAATCAATAACAATGTATATTTCCTTTGATAATGGAATTTAGAGATATTATTATGAAAAGAAATTTAATTATGTAAATTCATTTTTGAAACATGTTAGAAATTGTGTTAGTGATTTCTAAATAATAAATAATTTTAGTTAGAGAGAAAATGATAAATTTGTGTTAAAATCATTTATGAGTTGAGTTTTCTTATTTTAGAAATTACCAAAATGTCTTATTTTCAATAATATAAATAAAGGGTTAAATGATTATTAAAACCATGTTTTATTATCTAACCATCAAGATTAGGCGATGAACTTAATTTTAGTATATTTACGTTAATTTTCTATGTTTAAATCACTTAGAAATGGTGTTTAAAGTTGTGTAAAAGTGAGACTAGAGAGTGATTTAATTTATGTTTTAATTAATTAAAAAGAGGGTTTGGGCCTTTGTTTTGGTTTAGCCCATTTAGGTTACTTAGAGAATTCCTCTAAGTTGTTAGAAACTTTCTTCTGTACGCACGAACATACAAAAACATTTCTCAAATGAGATTCTCAAACACACACCCTAGTAGCAAGCAAAATTCAAGTTTTAAAACCAATAAATTGGGATAAAATCCAAGAAAAATAAAGGTAATCTCTCAATCCATAAAACCTTATCTCCAATTCGTTTGTTGTTTGGTTGTGTAGATTTTCAGTTTTGTGTTTTGTGTGAAATTGAGTTTTTAAGCAAATTGGGGAAGAAGAAGAGAAGTAATAGGCATACAAGGCCAAGGCAACTTGCTAGAGGATAAATAAGTGAGTTAAACACTCTCACTACTATCTTTAAATAGAATGCATATTGTTGTTTGCTGATTTATTGAATCTATGATTGTTGCTCTCTAGTTCTTGTGTTAATTATAAGTAGGTTGTGCAATTCATAGTTTGTTGAAACCCTCATCTTGTGATTACCTTCAACCTTAGTTTGTAATTGGAATTACGCTTGCATGTGACAAAGATTAGTGCTCTTAGGTTAGGATATTCACTACCGAAGACGCCATGGCCAACGGACTGTTGGAGGGGGGCAACCTAGAGTTGAAACAGCTCCAGGTTGCGTCACCACCGATGGATCAGTGGGAACGTTCACTTTTCTCTAACCCTAAACAAAATCCAGCTGTCAGTCCCCATATCACCATCTAACGGTCCTCAATCATCAGCACCTATCGGGGTAGTTTTAGGGGAAACGTTCAACTAACAAAAGGTAGAGCTCGACATGCGCAAGCAAATAAACGATGGAGATGATGGTCAATGAAGCAAGGCAGTCAGGATCTCACTTTGACCTTGCGTAGTTTTGGGTCGTTTCTAGGGAAATCGGCAAGGCTCTAGTGATCGTCGATGGCACCGGAGGGTAGAGAATTGGCAGACGTGTCGGCGGCAGGCTTAGGGAGGCATCCGGTAAGGCGTGTATGGCGCTAGGGGACGGCGATCGGAGGGTTCGAACGTGAATGGCCTGTAGCGTGTGGGAAGATAGTTAGGGGTAATTAATTAAGTTAATTACTGTGATTAGTTTAAACATAAATTATTATTATTATTTCAGATGTTTATAAATGTATAACTTCTTTATACGAGGTCCAAAATGAACGAAACAAGTTACGTTGCGCTCGTGGCATAGAATACTACAAATAGAAATTGGATTGGAGTCGATTAGTGCTAATAGGAATTTGGATTAAAATTAAACGCTTGTTTAATTTTAAATTCAAAATGGAAAGTTTGGACGACAACTAAAAATCAATGTGAGTAAATCTCACTCATTTGGATTACTGGTTTTAATTTATAATATTAAATTATTTATAGGTTGATTGGATGAATAGATAAATTATTATTAGCAGTTGGATGTTGGATTATATATAGTAGTATATATATTAGTAGTCAGGTATATTCCCGCCGATTGGAGCGGATGAGACATTATGCGCCTCGCATAATAGCGGATGACCCTATATTACCACGATATCCCACCGCGAAGCGGGATTGGTACTTTATGTTATATAATATCTATGGATGCAGGGAAACAGGTTGGAGGGATTCAACTGGATTCCTCAAAAATATATCGATTGTTTCATATATAGTGATATATGATGTGATTGAATAATCTATTATGGTTTTTTGTGTGGATTGTTATATTGGATGCTATAGTAGCACTGGCCCTAATTTTGGTATTTTAAATACCATAAATAATATTTTTGAATCTTTAAAAGAAATTCAAAGATGATTTTGGAAATAAAAAATATTTATATGGAAATTTGGATTATTTTAAAGGGATGAATTTGAATTTAATAAACGATTTATTTTTGGAATACTATAAGTGATATTTTGAGTTTTAAAAAGAAATTTAAAATGGTTTTTGAAATAGTCAGTGTTTTCGGTGAAATTTGGGATTATCTAAAAGAAATTGATTGTATAAAATAAATGACTTGATTTTGGGATTTTTACTTAACTATTTCCTAAGAGATTTTAAATAGAGATTTTTAAATGATGGATGAAATGTTTTTATAATGAATTTTAAGTGATATTTTTGAAAATATGGAAAAGAAGTTGAAATCGAGATTTAAAATAGTTGGGAAAATATAGTGGAACTTACAAAGGGATGGATTTATAAATGAAATCTTATAAATGAGAATATTTTATAAAACAAGTGAATCTCGAATTTGAAATTTGTAAACGATGTTTATAAATAAAATGAAATGATTATCATTTGATAAATGGGAAATATAAATTCACAGGGTGAATTTATAACGAGAGGTGAAAATCAGTTATTGAAAGAAATAATTGATTCCATTTTTGAAATGTGAGAATGGTTATGAAATTGGAAATGTAATCGATTTGTGATAAATCGAGAGGGATTTATAAATTGAAATTGGTTATGTTGGAATTTTAAAAATATATTTTTATTGAGAAGTTAAGTTTGTTTAAAATGGAATTTTTGCTTATTTAGCCATGTAATTTAAAACTGTTTGTAGTATCGAAATATTTCATAAAGTTGGTTATTCAAAATTTAATATTAGTTGAAAGAAATTTATGTTTTTACAATAAGCTTTGTAAATTGACTCGATTTATTTTAAAATGAATTGGAAATGAGTTATCGATGTTTATTTAAAAGTGTTTAATATTTTAAATAATTACTTAAACGTGTTTTGAAAATAAATTATTATTCTTTAAAAATACTTATCATATATATATAGAGTTTGAAATGATTGAAATTTATTTATAAATTCACTCGAGATTTGTAATGGGGTTTATTTAACGGATATGATTTTCATAAGAAGAATCTTATAAGCAATTTTGGGAGAAGATAGAATTTCCAAAATGTTGAAATATTCGGTACTATTAGTCAAGTGGTAGGTCGGTTCTGTGTGGCAGGGTACAAAATGTTCTGGTCGGACCTGGGTGCATTGATCTAGAGATGTACCAATCAGAGGTAGTTCCTTACCTAGTCATTGTATGGAGTCCAATATCTGATACGAGCTGTACGGTTTTAGATGTATACCAACCATACTGAAATGTGAGATGCAAACATTTCAGTTATTTTATAGTTATTTTCTATAGACACTATTATAATATTAGATGATTTTGATATAAAATGTTTTGGTTATCGTAAGGTAAAATTCCATTGTATTTCTGTGTGGCATAGTCTTACGAGATACCTTTGTTTTCAAAGGATTTTGATAATAGTAATAATTCAAATTGAGTGTCTTTTTCTCACGCTGGTTTCCAGACTGACTCGGGTGTTATTTTATTATAATGCTCGGGTCAGACCGAGTATTACAAATTCATGTTAGGATGCTATGGAGCTCAGGAGACGAGGTGGAGGATTTCAGGCCTATTTCACGTACTTGGTTATTTCCGTTGTGTGTGTTATGTTGTATATTCAGCACTTGTGAGGACAAGTTATTATAATTGTCCGGACTCATATTGTTGACTGTTGTACTCTGATGATTGTATGAATATTAATTGTTACAGTTTCTTTTTGTATAAAGATCAGTTAGTATATATTATATATTGTTCCGCCGCGATTGTGAGATTCTATGTTGTTGTTTCTATTTCTTCTTCTATCCTCTTCTTCTATTAGTTATTCCTCTTTTCTTACAATTTGTGTTGGACAAGTGTGATTTAATGTCAGCTCAAATGGTATGGAACAGCGGGTCTTCACACCATATAACACTTATTGCTCGCATTAAAGTTACAAAAATTATTTTCGTTAAGCACACCAAACATTGTTTATAAAATAATAATTGTTTTTTAGTGTTAACTGAAAAATAAACATAGTTTTATTTTAATCTGAATGTTATGAGTATTCGTTATAAAATGGAATTATACTAACAGTATTTGTTTTTCATAACAAAAGTGATGCATTGGAAAATACAAAAGTTTTTGAAATTATTTTAAAATTATAGACTAAGATACAGTATTGAGAAATAATCATTTAACAATATGATAATGAATCATATGACATTAGTGAATTATATCTCAAACAATTAAGGGCAAAGCACGCATTCAGTGGGAGTGACATAAGATGAACTCTTCGGATTGATACATATAGATGTATGCAATCGAAAATCTATTAATACCAAAATGGTTCCACACACTTCATTGTATTCACTTATGAGTTATCACAAACATGAACATGTGTATTTGATACACATGTAGTATGTCTATGGTAAGCTCATAGAATATAAAATAGCAGTAAAGAAAATAATATGTAATAGAAAATAAAAATGATCCGATTTGATCTAATAGGTGAGTATATTGGAAGGAGTTCAGAAGGTACCTAAAAATGAATAAAGATTCAATCTTAAAGTCACTCCTCCCTATGATACATATTGATGTAGTGATAAGTAGTAATCGAACTTTGTTGAACAAAGTATGATTAATGGTGAGTGAAGTTGAGTTAACTTCTTTCTATAAGACCATGTACTTAAGAGTCGTACATAATAATATTAATTTCACCTAAGAATAGTTTACAAAATCATATAAGACAAGAGTTTATAAGAAACCCCAACATATCCAAAACCAAGGAATTGGTAGGTTGTGCGATTTAAAAGACTACATGTAATAATTACATATGAGGGATCTTTAATGAATCAACCTAAAAGAAGTTTAGGAACGATTGTCTTTGGATGACGAATTTAAATTTTGAACGTAAGTAGTGTAAACTAAAACCAAATTAGTTTTTTATATATATAAGGTAATTCATAAAGTGTTTATGAATACCTATTCCATTGCATCGAGAAGCCATTGTTTTCTAGAAATACCAACTCCATAGCGATGGAATTTCTTTTAGAAATTATTGGTAGTAAAATGGATTTGGATATGATCTAAAAGTGAAACTGATTACAGGGGATGAAATGAAATTAACCAAACCTTAATGATCACAACGCATTAGAATGCCTAATAAACATTATTGCATATTTAAGAGAAACTATGAGTTTCTTATCAATGTCGAGGATAAACAATCCTTAGTTGTCAATTAAACCGTTAAGTGTATTGACTCTATGATATGATATGGTATGCAAATCCAAAATTGATTCCAAGTGCAGTATTGAAATATGATTTTGATAGTTGTACACGAATGGATACGATCCATCGGCTGCAAATGTGTCTTCAAGAGGAAAACTAATGTAATTGGAATACTATAAGCCATAATAATAAGAATAATATACTAAATTTCAATGGTTGAAATTAGCGTAACAGATTCGTTACTCAACGTGCTCAAGTTAATTCAGGTTTAATCAAAAAATTATCACATGGTATGACTTTTTATTTTGATACATATGTGTTGAAATGGAAAATTCTAAATAATGATTTAGAATAGACTGTTTGCACATAACAATCAAAGTGCTTTGAAGTTAATGGGAGCAATATTAGGTTTGGGGTTTTTGGATATGATCCAAGAAATGATACGAAAGTACCACTCTATAAGTATCATAATTAAGTAAGTATTTTTACAGAAATATCAAATAATTTTATTTTAGCTCAATGCCGTAGAAGCGTGTGTTTAAAGGAAAGAACATTTAACGATGTATAGATATTTCTTAACTATAAGTAAACAACATGCTACTGATTGCTAATGAAGTACTTATGTTCGGTCTAGTTTAGTTGTTAATAACTGATATTGGATTTGTAAGTTATATATTTTATAATAGGTGTAAAGGAATGTTGGGAATGTCCCAAATTATATGCAATGACATCTTTTTAAAACATTTGATAAGCTACATGTAAGATGGATTTCTTATGCTTTAGCAATAAGAATATCATACATGTAATATTTTCTATATATCGTAATGTTAATGTTTTTGATGCATGAAGCAAACACCAAATCCAAATTAGGATCACTAAATGGTAGTTTAGAGTATTCTCGAGTATTTATAAAATAATGGAGAATTATTTACAGAAATAACAAACTCTTTATGAAGGAGTGTTCGAACCTAAACTTCATAAGTATTATTGAGTATAACATGCCAATATTAAATATATGTTGAAATCTAATTAAGAAGCTTTAAGTTGGAAATGTTTCGAATGAAAAATTGTGGATGATTTAATGAAAATGCTAAGTAAATCCTTGAATAGCTCCACAATAAAAGCAATGTATATAAATATAAATGAACAAATTTATAGCTAAGTTAAGGGTGTTCCAAGTATTTAAAATACTACATTATTGTTATAAGATAACAATGTAATGATAAGAGCTCATTATAAGTCGAGAAACATAAATTGACTAGTTCTACATGATAAAGGTAGTTTATCAATATCCTAGAGAGTTGATAGCAGAGTAGATAATTAGAATAACATAGCAGATCTATTCACGAAGGGTCTAACTCGATCAGTTCTCATCAAAATGGTCGAAGGGATAAGATAGAGATTCCATTATTGGCCCTAAGTACAAGTGGGAGGCTGATGGAGTTAGGGGTATTCCCTTCGGGCAATTATGTAATTGTTACATATGTCTAACTTGATAATCAATCTTGTTTGAATTTAAAAAGTGTTTTCTATCATATTATACACTTGATATAATGAGTTATATTAATTAATAAATTTAATTAAAAGTATATTTAATAGAAAATCCATGAATAGTATGTTTTGTGATAGTAGTCACAATGTGTTGTAATCGTGAGTGATTTATCATAATAAAATAAACATATGGTTTTTAATATTCCTAGTCAAGAGATCGAGACTGGATATCAATACATCGATTGAGACTAGAGTACATAAAGCTCTCCAGATGTTGGGCAGTATATTACTCATGGTTGCTTAGTGTGACGACCCGCCTTTTCGATCCTTGAAGATCGACACTAATACATCCTCGGCATTCACATTTTGTAAATTCGGGCGACGGAGAGGCAGATAATCGGGGGTATATAAAAATAAAGATAGAAGAAAGAACAAAACAGATTCTCACATCGCATTAACAGGCTGTAATTATACATATAGATATTACTTACAATCACTCTTGAAATGAGATATCAGAGTCATAGCAAATACTAACCTAGCTAGGGACTGTTATAATTGCCTATCCTATAGGTGCTGGTGGAAACTTATACATAATATAGTAGAAATATATGACTATCTACATAGTACCTCTAGCTTCATGCTCCATGCTCCTCCCAAAATTCTCCAAGCTACCTAACTACTTGCCGCTAGGAAAAATGGGGCACCTAGAGTTTAAGGGGAAAAGAAAATAAACTCCTGGTCAGTTAAGGGACTGGTGTGAGAAAAATCAAAATACTGATATTTCGAAAACAAAGGGTATCTCATAAGACCACAGCGCACATAAACACGAAATGGATTTTTACCTTATGATAACCAAAACATTGCTACGAAAAATTCAATGATATTCTAATAATGTCTAGATACAAATACTTATTCATCATAGCAAAAATTGTTACATTTATTAAATTCCAACATACTAGGTTCTACAATCAAGTCGGAAAGCACTTATTGGAGAAGAGATTGAACTTCAATAATAGATTGAACTTTCTTTTCTTCCCCGGGTGATTGAACTTTCTTTTCTTCCAATTTTTGTTGCTGCTTTGAGTTGTGGGCGGATTCTTCTTATCCAAGGTTTCATATCGGAACCATATCCACCAAATCTACAAGTTTCCTTTTACATATGCGATCATCCTGTCCTGATATTTCTCCTTCATTCCAGAAACAAACATATCATTTTTCTTTAAAGGAGTATCTATTAGTCCCAGCCCAAAGCGGGATAATTCATCGAACTTGTTTGAATATTCTTCTATGGACATTTCTCCTTGCTTTAGATCCATAAAACTTCTATAGAGGCAGGATCTTCCTACAGCAGGCATGTATTGTTCTTCGAAGACTTCTTTGAACCTTGCCCATGAGAAATTATCTTCTGAATCAATTAGAGTGATGGACTCCCACTAGCTAGAGCCCCATCCTTCAATTGTGAAGAGGCTAAGAACCTTTTTCGATCATCATCGATGTTGAATCCTTTAAAAAATTTCTCATATGGTCAAAGCTAAGCCCGAACTTCAATAATAGATTCTATGACTATAAATGGATTTCCTCCCAAGGTGGTATAATCTTTTCATAGTGCGGCAAAGTTAAACTGAGGTTGTACATGAACTATTACTTCTTTAATTATTGCAACATTTAGAGTTCGACCATTTGTGGCCATTGTGCTGTTATTTCCCCCTCTAATCCTCTTCGGTTACTCATTTCCTACTATCTACATATATCAAGGAAACAATTTTAGAATCTGTGGATGAGATTATCTTGGGGAATGGGTATAAAATACTCGAATACTTTTTTTTTTGAATTTAAAATTACAAACATGCACTCTCATTGACTAAACTCATTCTAGGGCACTACTAACCCTATATCTAATGAATTGACCCTATCAAGGCTTAGGTATTCGTTCAACCTAAGCTCTGATACCAACTGTGATGACGTGCCTTTTCGACCCTTGATTCTTGACACTAATACATCATGGATATTCACGTGCCGTAAATTCGAGTGCCGGAGAGGCAGATAATCAGGGGTATAAAAGATTAAAGATAGAAGAAGGAAAAAAATAGATTCTTACATCGCATTTAACAACTTGTAATTATACATATAGATAGTATATAGAATTTGTCTCAAAATAAGGTATCAGAGTCATAGTAAGTATTAACCCAGCTAGAGATAGTTATAACTGCCTATTCCTACAGGTGCTGGTAGATACTTATACATAATATAGTGGAAATAGAAATAGATGACTATCTACAAAGGACCCTCCAGCTTCATGCTCTATGCTCCTCCCAAAATGCTCCAAGCTACCTAACTACTCGGCTACCCGAAAAAATAGGGCACCCAGAGTTTAAGGAGAAATGAAAATAAACTCTAGGTCAATCATGGGACTGGTGTGAGAAAACTCAAAATACTAATATTTCAAAAACAAAGGGTATCTCATAAGACCACGCCACACATAAACACGGAATGAGTTTTTACCTTATGATAACCAAAACATTGTTACGTAAAATTCAGTGATATTATAATAATGTCTATATCCAAATACTTACTAATCATAGCCGAAATTGTTACATTTACTAAATTCCAACATACTAGGTTCTACAATCAAATTCGAAGGCACTTATTGGAGAAGGGATTCCATACAATGGCAGGTAAGGGACTACCTTTCGTACAATATATTTCTAGAGGAATGTATCGAGCACCAACATATGATCCTTTGCATCTGCCAAGACCAGCCTACTCCTTTTTGGTCAACACTATGACCTGAAAAGTACCAAATATGACACCACCCTAGTTGTTTGCCAACCTTTACCAAGATCCCATATCATACACAATATACTTGACTTGTAGGGAGTAACCTAGAAAGGTGATGACCGTACCCTAATGGTTGCAAATCACATAGCCATTTCCAGGTGTGAGGCTCGAGGCAACGTTTACCTTTCACAGAACATATTCTACTTTAAATACCACATTTCCATTTCTAATAACATACGATTGATTTTCAAAAAGTACAACCTCTGAGCTCGTACGTCTCGGAGAAGGGTGTTGGGTATAAGAGGGGTTACCTCCTACACCACCAATAGATGTACATTTTGCCAAAATCAATGTACGTGTATCTTAGGAATGAAATATCAAACATTCATCCATACAAGTTGACCAGGAACCGATAAACCAAAGGCACTCTCCTACTACATCCTGTCGGGAGTCAACCCTAGGATTAGTAGTGAGCAGTCCTTGCATCGAAGATTTCCGGAATGATGCACCACTGCCACCATATATATATATATATATAATATGGAATCGCGAGGCTAGTGGCAAGTAGCCTTACATCATGAAGATCTCCATCTTCAAAAATCATTGTCTACCACTTTCGAACACATATATTGGTTAGAAGTATTTTTCGGATAGGAATCACCCAAATCCGATCCCAGTTTCTCTAAACCAATTATCGATAAAAATTGTCAAGTATATAGGTGATTATTAGTCAATTAATCAATATCTTTTATCCAAGTAAAATATCTCTTTAGAGATATACATCTTTAAATCATATTCTATTTCAGCATATACAGGATAATTAAACCTCTTATATCAATTCCTTTAGTTAATTAAAACCCCTTTTAACTTTTGGAGTACCAAAACATTTCATTTTTAATTATTTAGGAAAAGTATAATTCAAATCTTAATGAAGATTTCACATTTTTAAAACATATCTTTAATGGGTCAAAAATAATGTATGTAAGATATCATTTACTGTAAACCCAAACTAGGTAGTATTTGAATAAATGGGATCCATAAATTTTAGACCGATTATACCCAATACTAATTTCTGTATTCAACCCATACTATTCATCGAATAATGGTGAAATCACCTTTTAAATTCACACGGATAGTACGAGTTCCCTCCTCGGAATTTAATACGGAGTTTAACAAGAATGTTTTCTTTAACAGCCAAAATTCTATTTTAAATCTTATTCAACTTTTGGAAAGCTCCAAATCTATTTTTATCTTAGGAAGATGTGGTTCGAGTAAAACAAATTTACTATCCCTTTCGTCAGGCCAGTGTAGCTAGAGTGAAACCCAGACACTAGTTGTCTAGCTCGGGTCTAGAGACTATCTCTTTGTCACCCATAAGGCGATCAAGTTATTTGATCAACTCTAAACTATTTAAAATTATTGATTTATTATTTGAAAAACATTTGCAAAAGATTTTGAATGAAAATCCCAAATAGAAATCTTAATTCCAAAAGTTACCAAAAAGTGCTGTAAAAAGTGCTTCGAATAATGTTTTAAAGCTTCTTTGATAAAAATGCTAATTTCATTCCACATATGTCCATTTTAATAATTAAAATCCTTTTTAAAACAATTTATATATTTATGGAATTTTTTCCATACTTTTAAAGATTTAGAAATATCAATTTTCAAGATTTTATCACTTTGGTTTTTGAACTGCCAAAACAGGACGTTTTTGAAAACTTGATTTAGACAGATTTCAAACTTTACTAAATGAAATCTTGATTTTCTTCTTTTTTTTGAAAACTATATCCATTATGTTCCGAAAAAATTTTATTGCGAAGAATTCCGACTTATATTCCATTCTACACATCCGTTTAACTTTTTAGGTCGCGAAATTGTGAATTGCCGAAAACATGATGACTTATTTTTACTCTATTTTCCAAACTTTACCAAGATGAGCTTTAATGTTTTTAAACCATTTTTAAACCATTTTAAATCATTTTAAAGAGGTTTAACCATTCCGTAATACTTTTATAATTCATATAAGAAAGTGATTTCCTTTGTGTAAATTCGACGTATTTTTAACGTGTATTATTTCCACAACCAAAAAATATATTATCATATCCAAACATGATGATCAACCATAGAAAACAATCATAACAAACATATCATATCATCATAACATTTATAATAAAAATAAGTAGAGTTCCTCACTTGATACCCTTTCAATCTAACTTTCAATCGACTTTAGCTCTCTATTCCGGAACCGGTGCTTGCAAATCTTGCACTAAGAATCCTAGGGGGGTTCAGCCTTGGGCTTGTACAGGTGGAGGGATGCTTAGGTAGGCTTGGCCTTGATAGAGAAAATGAGAGGAGATTACTAATTCAATCTCGAACCTAAGGTAGTATATACCTTTCTATACAAAGGTATTTTTCTCAGCAGAGCTTCACTGCTTTTATGAAATATGAAGAGAAGGAGGCCATTAAAGAGAGCTCCTACGGTGAAGAAAAAGAAGAAGAAAAGAAGTAGTGAATTAGTGAAGAAGAAGAGTGGAATTTGCTTGTTATTTATAGGAAAAATGTGAACTAAAATATCATGATATTTATTTGCCAAAACATCACCATTACCTCATCCATGTGCCTCTCTCCTCCATCATCTTGCACGGTTGAACACCCCTCTCCATGTGCCACCCCATGTGCTACCCATGTGTGTGTGTGGTGGTGAGTTTTGTTTTATTTTGGTGTGAAAATATCTAGGTATTTATAACTAAATATCATGATATTTTTTTCATCTACCATTAGTAATTACTAAATGTAAATATATTTGTATATGTATGTGTACATGGATGTGTATATGTCTATCATATATAACATATATCGTTGCACAACTTCGCTACCTCAAACCCTTACGAATCCAGAATTCGTTCTTCCATCATATTTTTACTTCTTAGTTAATATATATGTATGTGTGTGTGTGTATATATTTGTAATCAAAGTTTAATAATAATATTTCTATTATTATATAATAATTAAAAGAGCTTATTTAATATTTGAAATAATTATTAAATCATTTAAACTCAATTTAAATTCAAAAATCGATTATTTGAAAATGATGACATTATTGATGATGTCATAAAGACATTTTATTTTCAAAAATAAAATATTTTTTATTACATATTCTTACTTATATACATAAATAAGTGTATGTATCCAGACTCGTGCGCAATTTTTGATAATTAAAAAGTTGTTTATCGATAGAACGATTTTTGGTCACTTTATCGATATTTTTCCAAAGAGTATATTTTTGTAATTACATAATCAAAATAAGATTACCATTATTAATCATTGTACATAATTTTTTTTATAAAACCTTATATTTAAATTAATTTTTTTTCTAAAGTGATAAATTCCCAGGTCGCTACGCTTAGGAAACTAAGCGATTATGTACTAATAGTTATTGGATAACTATGGAATGACTCACTAGATAGTTTTCTATTGGTTAATATAACTAAGGTCAAATAGAAAATATCGATGTAAAAATATTACACAATTCTCTTAATTTAAGAATACTATCAAGCTTCAATATGGAAAGCCACTTTGATTATAGTTAAATCATGGCACAACATCAATTAAACGACTATAATTGGGTCGAGTGGAAGCATGGTAAGTGAGACACTATTCAATAGAGAATTCATCTCCTCGGTTATATGAGGTTAGTATCATGATCAACTAAAGTCAACTCAAAGTCAAAGTCTCTGGCCAAAGTAGTTTGGTTAATAATAATTGTAATTATTGAACCAAGGACTGTGGTTGGACTATAAAGTTGAATATGGACCATATTGGAATTTTGACCACTGCCGAATTCCATATGTCCTAATGTGATATAGTTTTGATGAGAATTGGTGTAAATAATTGTAGATATTGGGTAACGCTTAAAATAAGTAAAATTGGAATTTACCGAAGCTATGTAAGCAATGAATTTGGCCATCATTTCACACCACTAGCTAAGGTGACGTTTGAGCATTAATATTCAAATTGTTTATATTAATCGATGACCGAGTTTATAGCTATAAGTCACATATCGAAACATTGAATACTCATATTACCACTTGATTTATTAATTATAATTGTTATAAGGTAATTAAATTATGTAATACTTTTGAAATATAAATTATGAAATTAATTAGTTCAATTTAAAACAATCTAGTGTCTCACTTCTAAAAGTTTGGATAGCAATTTAAGGAGTTTTGATTTAACGCTTTAACATGTTACAACTGGGCTTTAGTCAAGGAAAATCTTTCATTTATATTTACATTTACATATATAATAGTTCATTATATTATATATATGCATAGATAATATATGAATTATCACGAATCCACATATGTCTGTGTTGTTTACATTAGATGAATATATATGTATGTATTTAAAAAATATATATATGTATGTATGTATATGTATATGTATATGTATAAGCATATAGCTTACGGCTGCCAAATTAAAAAAAAGGTTGTTTTTTCTAATTTAATGATATTTAAAATTATTTTAAAACAAAATTGATTTTAAAATAAAAACATAATTATATAAAATATATTAATATATATTTTGATATTTTATATACATTATTGTTTTCCAAAATAAAAAAGGGATTTTACGTGTAAATAAATATATATTTAAATCTGTATATAATATATATATGTAAATTTAATTTAAAAATCATACCTAACTTTATATAAAGTGTGTGTATGTGTGTGTGTGTGTGTGTATATTATAAAATATACTTATCCAGATTTAACAAAAAATTATGCATATGTTCTGGAATAGTTTTCACAAATAAAAAATCAACTTTGATTAAGATTTCCATGTAAAAATAATTAATTAAAAAACTAATTTTTAAACCGTAAGCTTTTAGTATAAAACAATAATTTTGATTAACATTATTAAAGCCGAATATATATTAATATATATAATCATTTATTCAAATTAAAACATATATAAGTATATATGTATGTATAGTTATTATATATATATATATTCAAAATATTAATATACATATATGTATGTATGTATAAAAATATATATGTATATGCATTTAAAAAATTAGTTATTATTTTTGAAATACATATATAATATATTAATTTGAATTTGAAATCACTAGTTATTTTATTATACGACTCAAGATTTGAAATTCAAAATTTGAATTTTAAATTTGGAATTTAAAGTCAAAGTTATTTATACTAATATTTTAAATTATTTATATTGTAATCTCAATTATATATATGTATTTGTATGTCACAAGTATTATTTTATATTGTATAAAACTATATAATATATATACATAATATATTAGATATCGCATATGTAGATGGATGGGCTAATATGTCCCTTGCGGTGTAAATCCCAGCACTTATACAGGGGTATGTTAAACCATGTACACTGTATATGTTGTATGTGCACATGCACGTATACATACAAATGTATATGATACACATGTTATATTATAATGTATTAATATAACATTAAATAAATCATTATTTACTAATCCGATAAATGTTAATTTTATATAAAATTAATTTAGATCGGGTCTAAATAAATTTAGACTTCATAAGCCCAATAAGATCCAAAATGGAATAACTTTTTTGAAATTTAACCATTTACACCATTGCGTGTTGGCCCGTTCCAACGATACTTTCTATGTTTATCATTATCTTACCTATTTTGATATTATAATCATAGTAAAAACTAATAAACTTATGGGTATATATGGAAGAAAGGACAATAATTTAATAATTAACTACAGGTGCTTGAAAATGTTATAAAATATTAAAACTGGAAAGGAATTTATTTTCTTTTCCACTACACTTATGATATACCGTGGATATTGGCGTTTAACTATGCACATACACCTTGTCCATCCTTTTACATTATCTTTTTTTAGCTGTTTAAATCTATGTAAAAATTATAACATTGTAATAAAATATGCATATAATTTTGATATTAATTACCATGTATTGCGGTTATTAGAAACATCATATGCAAATTAAGATGAATCTTCGGTACCTATATATCCATAAGGATTATAGCCAGAATCATAATACAACATCCAATGGAAAGGATCTATCTATTTATCTATGAATTTCATGCATTAGTTTGCTCATATTGAATGATTGCGAATAAGTTGTTAGAAAAATTTGTCATATAAAAATTTGTTTTCAACTACACTTCTTGAAAGAAATAGAATCATATTATAGCATTTTGGAAATGGAAATTACTTATCATTAAACACTATTAAATATAAGTTACTAATTTTTATAAAAATTTCATCAATATATTTGTAAAAATATATCTCAATATAAGCAATGAAAAGTAATGATAATGATAGTGGATAATAATCTTGAATTCTAGATATAGCTATCATATCCATAAAATTTTAGTGTTTTGTTTTATCAGGGTAAACTAATGCATCAGTACATAGTTTCAATGTTGAAACAAAATGCAGTTGAGAATTTGATTCCTAAACCATACTTAATGGTTACTATATTGAAAATTATGTAGAGGGTCTATAAATAGAGGTATGTAATAAGAGTTAAATTTGCTTGCCTATGTGACCTCTACTAACTAACATAGAGACCAAACAAATCAACTCTACTCTTTCGTGACTTTTACATTAGTCTAAAATCATGGTACCAAATCGTACCTTAACGGACCCGAATTTTTGCTAAATCGAAAACCCAAGTCCACTAGGTATAGATTATTGGTGTTAGTATCCTATAATAAACAAAAGTATATCAAAGCACTATCGATAAGAACTCACAACGAAAGTATAAAATATAATAAATCATATGATAACTAACCAGGATTGATACCTCTAGTATCCAGTGCCCTTGTTAGTGCTGAGCATGCATAAGAAACATATCCTTCCACCATTCCCACCTTATACCAGTACCTATTCCTCTAAGTCTATCCTATGAGTTGTAATGAGGAGGGGGTTAGAATGACGTTCTCGTGACTATAAAATTACATACTTTGTATATTACACTATTTTATGCCGATTGCTTTGCATTACATGTTATGTCTACATTTTAAACTTAGTTGTCTTGACTTTATATTTGCGTACGATACACCACACCTACTCGATGTATCAATAACTACATATGTATATATAAGTGTGTTTGTTTATATTTATACATATACATATATACATACATATACATATACATTTATATACATATACATACATATACATATACATATACATATACATATACATATACATATACATATACATATACATATACATATACATATACATATACATATACATACATACATATATATATAAGTACAACGGTACCCCTTTGGACCAGGATACTTTTCCCGCTAGAATCTATAACTCCGCACCTCGTCAGGATCCATCGTCAACGCTGTGTCAAGTCCTCGCCGCCGTGCATACAGAGGAACTCTTATAGTGCCTAATAACTACATTACAATTATTTAGCAGTATTCTATCTCAACTTTAAGACTTATCTTACTGTGTTATATCATGAACTCGGCACCACAGATTATTGTATTCATTTGAAAGATCTCGATTAAGGATTATCTAGCCTTGCCTCCTCACAACAAACTAACTAACAAAAAACTATAAGGCGGTGCATGTCCTAAATGTGATCTACACTAGTAGGAGGTGCAACCTGTTTAGGCGTAACCCTCATCTTTCCACTGACCGCTCCAGGACCGATGATGATCTCGACCTATGTGTACAGCTCGTACTCCTCATATATATGGTACATACCTTGCTGACATTGCACCGAGTCTATGCTCATTGTCCCATTTAGATTGCCTAATGCAATCAAAGAAACACCCACTTGGTTACTTAACATGTACCCCCTAAAAGGTTGAAGTAGAGTCTACTTGATCCTTTAACACTTCGACCGGGGAAAACCATCCTACGTTGGAGTATTCCCTTCACCTATATGCGAACGTATAATTTCACGGTTACTACAGCTGGATATGCCCCATATTAGTATAAAGTATCAACAATTACCGGTGGCCTCTTATGGTGGGCAAACTTATGTTGTGTAACACTACTGACCTTGTATTCCAACCCATGTGACTAGGTCAATTTTAATTAATCTGTACAACCTGGATTTTTCGACGTTTTAAATTAGAATTTAACAAAGATATTAGAATAAAATTATTTTTAAAAAAATAAATAATTGACAACGAAAACTACATATTTGGAATGCGTCCATTGAAACAAGATCAATAAAATTTATTTTACATCAAAATTCGTTCGAAACACGGTCAGCACATTTTTTCAGTTCAAATTATCAAAATTTAAATATGAATTTTTTTACATAGAATGATCTAGAAAATTTTATGATTAAAACGTCAAAGTTCGTTCCGTCCAATTTTGACCTCTGTAGCTCCGTTTATCTAGAATTGCCGTTGTCATCCAATTTCGAAGCGGTAACAGCGACGACATACGAGATTTTGCTATGGACGTCGTAGCACAGATTTGATTACATCATTGGATTCGTCTCGTTGCGCTGGTCTCCGCGGTATATTTTTTTTCTTCGTATTTTGGCTTTCGTTGCAAAACACTACATGGTTGAAATATTGGTCCGTGACCGTGCCCGGGGTTATCATTTCACACATTCTTTCAGCCTACAAACATTCTTTTCAGTCGATACCTTGTGTGCGCCCCTCATCTAATTAAATGCTCCATTTAATGAGCCTCTGTGCACCCCTTTCTTCTATTTATATGTGCTGCTTTCTTCTACTCCTCATTATTCTTGTCTCTGGGCATTGCTAGAAACACCCAGGCACCTGTCACCCTACTTGTAACGACCCAGAATTTTGAACAAATTAAATTGAGAATATTTAATTAATTTTAAATATTTGAACGATAATTTAATTTGAATCCCCGATATAACCTTGAATTTGGCGATTAAATTATAAAATTTAATCGGTTGATAGTTGAATAAAAATTCGAATCTTCAAATTTAAGCTGAAGAAAAATATTTCGAAAGCTTTTAAAATTCGTATTGATGATACTGAAGATAATAGAAGCTTCAGAATTGAAGTTTACAGTTATTTGTTCAGTTTTGAAATTTATACCGTTTGAATCGATATTTAAAAATAGCCGTCCGAGGCACAGTCTCGGAATTCGACGAAACCAGTTCCATTGGGTCCGTAATATTGTATTATTATCGGATTTCAAATTTCGCAGTGATCGGAGTTGTTATGTGAGCGTATGACACATAAACGCGTTAAGAATTAAACTGAAATTTAATTTAAAATTTTGTAAAATCAAATCACTGCCACCCTACTCCTGAGTAAGCAGACCTATTCTTTGCTGAATCACGATTCCTTGTCTCCCCATTGCTTTACAAAATTCACGCAAGACATCTTCTTTTTATCAATAGCTGAACGACAGTTTTCCTCCTCAATTCAATTCGTTCGAAATTTAAAATACAAAATCATGGCCGCCCTTCCCTTTCTTCTCCCTCGGATTTAATTCACAAATTTAAAGAAAAAAAGGGGGGCGACGCGGGGCTTAGAACTGCTAGGATTTTGCTGAGTTCGATCTATTAGCCGTCAATTGATTTGGGGATTGTTTTCGAATTCGTGGGCAGGCGTCGCGGGGTGGTAATCGAAGAAGATGATGGAAGGGCGACGCGAGGCTTCTCGCGTGCGCAAGGCAGAGGTCGGAAGCGGCAGTAGCGAAGTTGGGGCTGGAGGCATGTCGCGATGCGACTGGGTGCACGGGGGAGATAGCGACATCGAGAGGACAGTGAGGCAAGCGTTCGAAAGAAGGCAGCCTGGAGGATGCTCGTGAGTAATTTGGGGCTGAGCGCCTCGAGATGGGATCGGCAACGAAGGCTGTCACGAGTAGGCTGCGACGAAGGCGGGCAGTGGCAAACTTCGGCGAAGTCGATTGGGCAGCTAGGGTTTTGTTCAAATTCGTATAGGCAGTAAGGTATACATTTCTATTTATTTAAATTTAAATGTAATTACCCTGTTTTTATCAGAAAGGAATATATGCAGAAATAATTTTTTACAGTAAACAAAAGATTAGTTATATGCCTAAAAGTTTGATAGTGGGTAAATTACATAAAGATTCGACTTTTAAAATCTATCTAACGGGAAGATAGTTTAAATTAAATTATTTGTTTAACTAAAAATCTTAGTTGAATTAAAATTGTAAAATAGAAATTTATTATTCGATTTATTTCGAATATTGATAAATTGTATAAAATGTTTATACAAGGTCTGAAATGGAGAAATAAACTGGAATGGAAATGGAATGCAAAAATTAAAAGCTAAGGTGAGATCTTCTCACTCAGATTTAAATTTGAATTGCAGTTATTGATTGTTATTTGGATGTGCTATTAGATATAGTAGGATATATCTATATATATATATATAGCAATATATACATATTGGCATATGTATATATTGGATTGATTGATTTCCCGCCTCGTATAGCGGATGAGACCCTATTGCGCCGTTAGTAAGCGGATTATTTTTATAAAACCCATATACCGCGATAATTCCGTACTGGAACGGAATTGGTATTGTGCTAACGTCTTTGGATGCAGGGAAACAGGTTGGAGGGATCCAACTGGATTCCTCACCAGTATTTATTTATTTACAGATATTGATGTATATTCTGTTATCATATGTTGATATATGATGTTGTTGTTGTGATGGACTAATTGATGCGTTGCATCATCGGATTTAGTTTTGAAGTTTTAAAATAACATCTTTTACTTTAAAAGGGTTTTTAAAGTGATTTTTGAAAGTAGACGTTTTATTGAATTTTTGAATTGATTTATTTCAAATAAATAAGCGTCTAAAAATTTAAAGTTATAAAAGTTAATATTTTTGGTGAAATTTAACCAAAGTGTGATTTTTGAAATAAATAGTTGATTTATTTATAAAATGATTAAAGTTGGGATTTTTGAATAACTATAAACGATTTGTATAAAAAGATTTATAAAATTTATATTTTGTAAATCAAAATATTGGACTTATAAAACGAATTTTTTTATAAGTGTTAAAAAGAAGTATAAATGGATTTCATAAGTGAATGAAATTAATAGATTGATAACGTGAAGTTATAAAGTGAATAGATGTTGTAGAATAAAAGATTTATAAGTAATTTACTGATGAATTAGATTTTTGCACTTAGATGGGATATAAATAGAAATTGCTAAATGAAACGATTTCATAAGTCGAAATTGTTATAAAGTATAAAAGTGATTTATAAACATTGTTTTATAAATCCGAAATCACTTATTTTGATAAGTGAATTATAGAAGTCAATAAAAAGGAATCTATAAATCAAAGTGTTATGGAATATAAAAAGGTGAATTTATAAACGTTGTTTTATAAATTCGAAAATAAATTGAATTTGATAAATTAAATATAGAAGGTTATCAAAGAAGATATATTCGCGATTTTGGATAGCGAATTTTATTGAAATAAAATGTGTAGAAAATATTGAAATGTGGTTAGTGAAGTATATTCACGATTTTGGACAGTGAATATATTGTTAAGTAAAATGAACTTGTTTTGGGAAAGCGATATTACAGAAATGAAGTAATTGTTTTAAAAGATGTTTTAAAACGTGATAAGTATCGAATACATAGATTTCAACTTTTATTGTTGAAATAGAAGTTTTCGAGGAATTTAAGGAAATGATGGACTATAACACTGTTGTTATAGTAAATGGTTTCCGAAAGGAAATATTTTTGTATGGTATTGGGATTCATATATCTATCTAAATTCCGAATCCCTATACTAGTGATTTTGAGTCGTCGTAACGATGTTTTACGTAACATTCGTTTTGACTCAAATAAAATGTGTTTAAAGAATGATTTCCTTAAAGAATGAGATATATACTTAATTTTGATTTAAGTATATCGAATATTTTCTAAGTGTTGAAAATAAATAGTTTTGTGAATTACTTATTTTAAATAAGTATGGAAATGCTTTTCCAATATGAAGTGAACTGTTTAGAGATTTTATCTTTTAAAGATAAATTGAAAAGTGAATATTTGAAATTTGTTTCAAATGGTGAAGTGTGGAAATTATATATATCTAGAAAAGATATTTGTGGAAAATAAATAATTTGGGAAAATTATTTGGAATCTGATGATGTTGCGCATCTTTATTGATAGTTAAATAACCGACTATCAATAATTACCTTTAGATAGGTATTTGTTGTGAATTGGATGAATTTGAATGCCACACTTATTTTTGAATAATCGCTCACTATTCGGGTTAGCCGGGAAAGGACCATGGGGTCGTATAACCCATTCCGAATATGTGATACGTCGTTATGAATTGCATTTGAAGACCGGTGTTGAAGACCGGATATTTTTGAAAACGGAAGGATTACCGTCGAGTTACTCTACATCGGCTGATCTCCGATTTAGAGGTTTTATCACCCTTAGTGACGGGAAGTCCGGACGTGATTAGAAAATTATCCGGATATGCAAGGGCTTCGTGAGAAGTGCCTTCGGTTCTGTTCGATCCCGGAACAGACTTGTATGGATTGTGTGTCTGACGTTACAATTTGAGATATAAAGCTGATTTCTTTCAAATACATTTCTGTTGGTGGCGGAGAATTTATTCTCTTAGCTTAACACCCTTCTCTGAGACGTACGAGCTCAGAGGTTATGTAGTTGAAATTCATCAGCGATATATCCCAATTTGGTAACGTGGCATACTGAGTGTTGCTGTGAAATGATCAGTGTTTGATCATTTTCGATATGATCATTTGTTTGATCTTATATCTTTATGATCATAGGTTGATCATTTTGTTTGACCCGAAGCAGGGCTTTTTTGAGAAAGCGTAGCTTTGTGGACGAGACTTCGACGAGCCTCACACCCCGGAAATGGTCGAAACAGGAAGGATGCGGCAAGGTTCTAGGGAGTAGCGCCCCTTAGTGTATGTCATTCCTTCTGGATAGAGGTGGTATCATGGTATGGAGCCCAGATACTTAACCTATGTGGTTGCTGCATTATTATCTATGTGGTTTGTTGGAAATCGGGGATCCTCGGGAAGATCGGTTACGATCGGGGGATGGCATACGCGTGTCAGTAGTTACCTACTTTTGCAGAGGTAACTCGGCCTTGTGTTGGCAGAGATCTAACCGTAATGTTAGGTTATTTCTCGGGTCGTCTATTCCAGGGACGTACCCATCGTGGAAAAGGAAGTTCCTTAGCCTGACCATTTGTTGGAAATCCAAAGAAACAATACGAGCCTTGTACGGTTTTAGTTGTAGAACCTGCCATTTAATATGGTAGCTATAGCAAGCATACTATAATGGTACCTATGCTGGCTAAGATTTATATTCTACTTTCGAAATGTTTTCTACACTATGCACTAATAATAATATCAAAAATGATTTGATTTTGCGTAGTAAGCATCTTTGACTATCATAAGAAGAAATCTCCTCCAATTCTGCGTTTGCATTGTGTGTGTGGCGGGAGGTCTTATGGTAGTTTCATTTTCCAAAAGCATTGCGAATTGACTTAAAAAATTATTTTGTTGTTATAAAGAATAACTGTTTTACGATCTCACACCAGTCACCATGACTGACTCGGAGTTTATTGTTCCCTTCTAAACTCTGGGTGCCCACCAATTTCCACACGGGCAGCCTAGAGTTATATTATCAGGATATTCTGGATATTCTGGAGCTTTGGAGATGAGCTGGATGACGAGGCGTAGTATTTGTATCTGATAGTATTTATTCTGCTGTGTATTCTGTATGAGGACAAGTTTATATAACTGTCCATTGTTGTATATGACTCTGATTGATGTATGTATAAAATGATATAGTTCTTTGTTTTAAAAGACTAGTGTTATCTATTATATATTGTTCCGCTGCGATATGTGAGATTCTGATATTGTTTTCTGTTTCTGTTCTGATGTGTTGTTCTTCTTTTCTTTTTCTACTCTCTTCCTTCTGCTTTCTTCTTCTTCTACCTTTTTCTTCTTTTTAAAACCCTCACTATTGGAGTTTCCGGCACTCGATTTCTCGGCAGTCGATAAAGTGAGTATCGATGTCGAATTTTCGAAAGTCGAAAATTCCCGTACGTGACACTACTCACCCATGACCCGCATCCCCCTCTGCCCCAGCTTGCCTCGCCCATTGCCTTACCCGCTCCACCCGCATCCCCCTTTACTACTGCAACCCACAACCCAACACCACCCGCTCCTCTAACCTAGTCGCACCCTTCATCGGCCCTCTCCTAGCACTGAAACCCACCTCCCGAGCCTCCGCTGCTCCCTAACCTGCCTCGCCAAATTCCAACCGCACCTCCAGGCGAATCACCCGTGAAGCCATCCCCACTGCCCTGCCGAACACCCGACCTGCCACCGAAGTCCCCTACCCACGACCACCAGCCCGCTCCAGTTACCCGTGATCGAACCCGAACCCGCAACCGCCTAGCCGCATCACCACTCGATCGCACATAGTCCACTTCACCGAAGTTACCGTACGCAGCAGCATAGCATAGCTCGTGTACGTGTGCACGTATCTGTATCGCCATATCTGCTTGTCGATAGCCGTGAAGGTGAGCAAGTCAAGCTCACGATTATATTTTCATATTGCAAGTATCCTGCTATGTTATAAATAATTGATTGATGATTATGATCGATATTGAAATTGGGAATCATTGATAATTGACATTGCGAATTGTGATTTGGTTGAAATAATCGAAATTAATGATTGGGATTCCAATTGCATGAAAACCTGTTAACTATAGAAAGTTTGAATATTGGACGATGATTGATTTATTGATCCCTGTTAATGTTATATTGTTGCTGTATGCATTGATTTGGACACTGAATTTTGAATCGGGATATGGGTTGAAATGATAAATACCCAAATTAAATCACTTGGCCTAGGATAGAAAATTAAATAATAAACAAAGATTGTCAATTGAAATTTAGTTTTTATATTTAATATTTAAGAAAGAATTTGTTGAATTACAAATTCTCAAAATTTAGCTAGCCTATATATAGACATCATAGCTTTCAAAACATCACAAAAACATCCTCAAAACCAACCAAGATATAGAGCAAAACAAGGTAAATTCAACCTGGAAACAAAAACAACGCAAAGGAATGCAGGGCAAGCAAATGCCCCTCTAGGTCGACCACCAGTTCGACCTCTCTACTCCTTAGGTCGACCGTACGGTTGACCTAAGGAAGGTCATGGTTGACCTTGCGGTCGACCATCATCACGCGAATTTCCCAGGCATTTTCCAATCTGTGAACTGATTTTTGAGGCGATATTTCATATAGCAAACGAACTCTTCAGTTGATGAAATTTTGCAGTAATCAAATACAACATATGAACTATTATCTGAAAGAGATCCGACAGCATTTTGTTGCTGGAATCAAAGATATAAACATTCAAAGATGCAACCCAGAACTGATTTTTACCGAGAAATAAAAACTACTGAAAACAATTATAGACAGAAACTTTATGTACAGATTCAAGCTATTTGCACTTTGAATTAGCTAGAATTTGTGAGTTATTCAACTCACCTTGCTATATCAAAAAAACAACCCGGATTATTCGCTGAAAGGAAGAAGCTTGAGTTGAATTTGAGCTTCTACAACCTGTAAAACTATGAAACATGTGCATGCAAGAAAGAAGGAGCAGTTAACAAACAATCATTCACAAATTTGGATTTTTGATGAAATATTAGGTTTTAGATTTTGATTACCTTCTGATTTCTCCTTAGATTAGCTAGAGACAACAATTTATTGAAGAGAATTGAAGATTTATAGCCTTGAATTTGAAAAATAGTGAAGTTTCTTATTTACTGGTTTCTTTCTTTTACTAGAGAAGAAGGTGGAGTAGAGTACGTACAGGTAAGTTTCTCACTTCTCATTTCTTCTGGTTACTTCTAATTAATGGGATTTGGACCTAATACAATAAATCAATTAATCTATATAAAGTAGTTAACACTAAAACAAGTCTTTTACTATAAACTTATACTCTTTTCAATGCTATAAAATATGCGTATACTTATCCCAATGGTATAAGTATATTCACAAATCACTAAACAAGTTTTACTTACTTTAAAAAAAATAAAAGAGGTTAAAACAAATGTTATTTAAATTAGAGATAAGAATAACCCCAAACATTATTCCTTAAGTGTTAAGAATGGAACGAAAGTTCCACACTACCATAATTAAGAAGACCAGTTAAGGGAAATCCAAACCTCATATTCTTATATAAATTAAACATATAACATTTTTATCTTTTTATAAAACATTTCAATACTTGTTATTATCTTTAAAACTCCATTATTTAAGATCTAACTATACCACTTTAAAATATAATTAAAGGGTTTAAAAAAATGTCGCTAAAACATTGTTTACTGTAAACGTAAAACAGTTTATATTTAAAAACATTTCTCTTCAAAACTCTCTTTTAAAAATTCAATTATATTTAAGGGTCAAAGACAAGTGTTGTTTAATCTAAGTATTATTAATAATAAGGGTTAAAAACAATTGTTACTAAAACAATGTTTACTACAACCCAAAACCTTTTACTTATCTATTATTAACTTTAAACATTTATTTTAAAGGATTAAATTATGTCTACACTTATTGATTAAGATAATACACTTTAAACTAGTTTCATAAAACCATTTATTTTAACTTATGTGTTAAACCCAAATCTCCTTTATTACATTTATAAAATACTTAATTTAAAATTTAAAACTTACATACATATATATATATATATATAAAATATATATATATTTATAAAATACTTATTACATTTATAAAATACTTAATTTAAAATTTAAAACTTAAAACTTACATACATATATATATATATATACATACACATAGAAATATCTTTAAAATACTTATTAATATGTTAAAACACTTTTAAAACTACTTAAAATATATGATAATTATTTATATAGAATACTATGTACAAAGATGGAATTTTGAAATAAATAAAAAACAAGTTTTATTTTAAAAGCCACTTAGTTTAAAAATTCATAGTTAATTTAAAAACATATTTAAACTTGAAACCAATTTTAAAACACTCTATTATAAGTTAGGAAACAACACTATAAAGACAAGAGAAAAATACATGATTTAAATATCATTTTAAAATAATTTATAGTTTCTAATAGCAAAGGTAGCATTTCCATAAGTGCTGTCTAAAGTTCTATTAAGACTATTAGCACATTTTTGTTACAACTTCAGGCCTAGTTTTAAATGCTTTAACAAATGATTTTAGGTCCATTATTTTTACAATATTTAGTACACTTTGGGTACTTGAAAACCATGAAGAACTTTTTATTATTTTATAGACATTTGCGAAAACAAGGTATTTTGCCGAAGTGCTCAAATAGCGACTATTTCGCTATAACTTTTGCCTCTTTGTTCAACTGGTTATCAAATGAATTAAGCTTCAAAACTTTTACAATAAGAATAATATATTATTAACTTGTTAAAAGGTTAAATAAAACCCTAAGAAATTTTCTATAAAAATAAACGTTATTTTCCAAAAACAAGTTATTTAAAAGTGTCAATATAGCGACCTTTTTACTTCAAACTTTCTTAGTTTTATTTATATTTTATATAACTTTTCCAAACATATACTTAACTTTTCAAAACACTTATATAAGTATAAAATAAACCAAAACAAGTTTTATCAAAATATGTTCTTAAATCGCCACTTTTCACAAATTGAGGTTAAAAGATTTTAAAGTGCATTTATAGCGACTATCGATATACGAACAATTTCGTTCAATTCAATATTTAGGGTCCTTCCATTTTATGCACATATATGATTCTAAACTAAAACCATATCACTACTAAACAAGTATTAACATATGTACTAATAATCATGTCCATTTTAGATGTTTAAATGTGCTTAATTTAAACAACATAATTCTATTCTCTTTAAGGCAACTACTTTAACAAATCATATGCTTTTGGAAGCATATAATAAAAGATTATAACTTTAAGTAATTAGTATATATTATTATAAAGAATAGAAACAATTTCAACATGCAATAATATCAAGTAATTGACTTCATTGAAAGTGAGAATAACTCACTTTTATTCAACCCAAACACTTCCTACCAGCATTCAAACAATCAAATACTCCTCCAATCACTTCCACTTGCTCCTAGCTCACGGCCAAGACCTCCCCTTTCCTCTATTGGCTCATGGCCAAGCCTAGAAAGGCCACCTCCAAAAACTCACGGCCTAAGACCACATTCCCTTTTGCTCCATCATTTAATCACTTCTTAGGTGCTAAACCATGTTTCCTAAAAGATATAAGGACTTTGGCAAAGTTTAGTGGAGAAAGGATTTGATTTGAATAGATTTCTAGAAGTTAGAGAGGAGGAGGAAGTGTAGAACATTGATTTTTGGTTTATAAATTTGTGAAAAATGAAGAGAGCTTCTCCTCTTATTTATAGCCTTAGGAAATGAGTGGAAAAGATTACTAAAACCCCTCCTTAGCCATGAAGCAAAGAGGACTCAAGCATGTAAGGCCATACCTGATGTGCACGTAAAAGTACATATTTTTACCTCCATATTTAATCTACTTTTATTTAAATAAATGAGCATATTAGGGTATTTTACATGTTTAAACAAAAATTTAAATTGTTCTCAAATCATCACTTATTCATCTTCATTTGGGGGGTAAAATGGCAATTTTGTGTATGGTTTAATTTTAGAAAATTTACTTGAAAATTTTAATTGTAGGAAAAAGAGAGAAAATATGAAGAAGCTTTCATGTATGTATGCATGCACAAGTGAAGGAAGTCAAAAGAATGAAGAAATAAAAGAATGCATGCAACATGGAGGAGTCCACCCACCCACTAACCCATGGACCACAATTAAAAAACTAATGGAGATTAAAATGCACATGCACATGTTAATGGTGGATTAGGTAGAAGCTAATGACTACTTGGAGGTTACACTTCTTAAAGCGCATTTTGGATAGCTCCCTAAAATATGATTATGGTTTTAAGCATGTATAAATACCCCCCTTATGTTTCATATAGAGGGGTCATACCTTCTCTTTAGTTAGTTTGGTGGTAGCCACAAAATGTATACATAAACTATCTTTCTCTTTAATGGCTTCTTAGCCTTTTCTTTATGAAATTTATTTATATGCCATTTTAATTCATGCACTTTTAATTCATGTTCCTTTCTTTTATGTTTCTTTTTATGTTAGTATTTTAGATCTCTTTCTTTAATGCAAGTAGTTTTGATTTATTTAAGCAAGTAGATTAGTTTTTTAGTTTATTTTAATTATCTCTCTTCTTTCATGTTGAAATTAGTTTGTGTTATAACGAATTCAAATATGAGAAGCTTAGTCCCTTCAATTTAGGGGTGATGAAGCTCTCATGAATCACATAAAGTTAACATAGTGATTTCATTTGATCTCTTTTTGTGCTTAATGGAAATTTTAGATGTGGTAAAATTTTGTGTTTAATATTGAATTTGATAGCTTATGTTATTGACATCAAATAGGCTGTAAAAACCTGCATATTTTACGATTGTATATTTAAATGTTTTATTTAAATATAGCATCGTTAATCGGATTAAAGTCCGAAATGTTACTTTTTGTAAACAGTCGAATTGGGACTCGAGACCACTTCCATTGAGTCCAAAATGGCGTGTATGACTTTTTTGAGTATAAACATCGATATGATTGGAGTTGAGTAGAATTTGCTTATTTTCTACTTGGGCTTTGGGCTTGGGTTTGGGTTTCAGCCCACTAACCCAACTCATCTTATATCCTAACTCCACCCCCTCTCCTCTTCATTCATTCTATTATTTTCCTAACACTTCAAGCTTTAGTAAAAATGGGGGAAGAGATTGGAAACTAAAATCCTAAGCCCAAGTTTCCTTTGCAAATTCAAGTTCTAGCTCCAAAATCAAAGAGAAGCTTAGGTAAGCATCCTCTTCTTCTTCTCCATCTCAATCTCTCTCCAATTTCAGAAATTTCCTATGACCTAACTTAGGAAATATTCATTGTAATCTTAGATTGGAGCTTCTAGAGTTGAAGTTGAGGTGTGGTTGATCTTTCCTTTGCTATATGCTTCTCATTCGTGTTTTTGAGTTTAAAGGTGAGTTCTTTAGCTCGCATCTACGTCTATAGCTATCATTGTTGTTAGGTATGAATTCCTAACATTTGTGCATATTCATTTGTTTTTGATTTGAATTGATTTGGTGAATTTTCCAAATTTTGGTGTTTTGGTCCAAATTTATGAAAATCCTACTATGGATGTTTGGAAATTGATATTTGGGGTGTATCGAAGAGCCTATAAGGCCAGGTTGTCGCTTGGCATAAATCCTTAGTCGATGTTGCTCGTATGATCGCTCTCGAAACGTTTTGGCCACTTTGGCCGAGGCAAATTGTTGCCCAAACCAGGTGACCAGACGTCTAGTGACCAAGTCCAGACGTCTGGTTTGGACCTGGAGCAAAAACATATGCACGTAGATTAATAAAAAAAAGGGCAGAGACTAACTTCAAACGTCTGAATTATAATTTGAGACGTTTGAAAGGGTTTCAGACATCTGGATTGCCAAACCAGACGTGTGGAAGGGGTTTTCTGGAATTTCCAAAACCTAAATCCAGACGTCGGGATTGACCCCCAAACGTCTGGAACTGTGCATTTTTGCCTATTTAGGCATTCCTTGATTGAATTTCCATTGTTTATCGATTTTAGTTGCTCCGATTAGTTGTTATCACTTTTATCAACCTTGGTGACTTCTTTTTCGGGATTTTTGGGAATATCCATTTTGATGGATTTGGTATCGATTTCTTTGGATTTAATTCACGTCTTCGTATGTGAATCTATGGTGATTGATTGTTTCTACAATCATTTTTGTGATTTGTCACTTCTAAATACAAAGGTTTCTATACTAGTAGTAAATACTCAAACTCTTTCATCAAAACGATTTCGACACTATTTTAAATATAAAGCTTGTTTTCAAAACCGTTTTCCAATCTATTAGTATATATAAACCTTTACCTCATTCGTATGAGAAATCCAATTAAACGGCTTAGTAAAACAAGTGGTATGAAACGCTTGCGTTCACTTCGTCGGTTAATTCTTGGACTTGTTCGATTGAAACCTTGTGACAATTTTCGAGTGGAAATCTACAATTTGTTCGTAAATATTTAAGTTAAGCTAGTGGTTATGGGATATGAAGCTAAACTCATTTATTTACTAGCTTAGTGTAATTGACACTTCTTGATGATCGATGATGATCATTTTGGTTTAGACTAGCGATGTGCGATGTCTCATTATCCGCATGGGGGACTGTACCCCGTTCTATTGAGCTTTGTCTCATTTCTTTTATGGGCTAGCGACCCATGTTCTTTTATGGTGTTCGGTTCATCGGATGTACCGTTATTGTACTACATCGATGTCCTGACTTTTCACCGTTATTGTACTGCGTCGGTGTTCCAAATTATTTGAGTTTTGGTTCATTGGAAGTACCGTTATTGTACTGTGTCAGTGTTCCGAATTATTTGAGTTTCGGTTCATTGGACGTACCGTTATTGTACTACGTCGGTGTTCCGAATTATTTGAGTTTCGGTTCATTGGACGTAATGTTATTGTACTGCGCCGTTGCACTAGCTCTATGGTTAGCGACCATGGAATAGCGTTTCATTTGTGATGCACATGTTGGTGAGTTTTCATGCTCCCGTTTGTGATAGGCCTTCCCCCTTTTGTGTTTTCTGGATTTCTGGTTGATGATTTTTAGAATTTGTGTTTCACCAATTTTCGTGGATTGGCATTGATATGTTTTGTCAATATTTGTATTTTGGTGAATTATTTGAAGAATATGTGATTCTTTTTGGTGTTTGAGAATATTTGAGTTATTGTATGATTTTTGTTGTTATCTAATGTATACTTGTCACAGTAGGCATTATTGTTATCATACGTTTTTGCAATATCTCTTATCCTATCTCATTTTATCTGATATTTATAGCTAGACTAATCCATTTATTATTTTCTTCTTAAAATAATACTCGGGTCAAACCGAGGTATTTCAGGTGCTTCTTCTTGACTTCTTATCAGGGTCCGTCACCTGACTTTTGGGCTAACTACTTTAGCATAGTAGTTTTTGTTAGTATACATTTGAGATAGAGACTCCTTGATGTATACTTATTCTTTTGTCTAGCACTTGTATCTATTCTTTTGTGATGTAGTGGATCTAGTTTGACCACTACTTTGACGTACACTTCTTTGTGTTATATTCATATCTATTTCCGCCTTTGTGATATGAATATCTGTGACTGATTAGTGTTATGTTTATTTATATGTTTGTTTCCGAAGTCCTCGTAGCCACTGTGTGGTAGCTTTGAGTTTGTATTTGATATGTCAGATTTCCTCTTGAAATGAAATGTAAGCTATATTATCTGACATATCGGTACTTGCACAAAGCAATTACACAGATGGTCGCTCCTCAACAGCCTTATTCTTCGTGCTAGTCGATGGCATTACCCCGTAGTGTCCTTGGCTAGTGTTAGTATAGAGGTGGGGCGTCACAGCTTGGTATCAGAGCCAAACTTTGGAACAATGTAGAATAATCTAGCAAGGATCATTGTCCTAAGTCTTTCTTAGGAATCGTGCCATGGGATTTGATTCGAGTCTTCGTACCGTTCAATCCTATTTCTTTTTATGATGCCTTGTTTTATCAATCAAGTTTATTGATATTCATTCTATGAATAACATTTTTCCTCTTCTTCCTTTCTTAAAGAAGAGAAATGGTTAGATCTGGCCGTCCTAGCGTCGGTCAATCTAGTGCTACTCCTCAGGATGGAGTATTTATGTCTGCCCGGCAGCTTTTAGATCTTGTAAACAATGCCCAAGCTGCCGGACCCGTTCCAGCGCCTACTCACCCTAAACCGGGTTTGCACGCTTGTGCAGAGATTATACCACTTTGGGTGGAAGGCCATTCAAGGGATCCGAAAATGTTATAGAAATCCAAGCTTGGCTTAGATCATGCGATCGCATCTTTTCCCGCATGTATCTTATTGATTCACTTCGAGTCCAAGTGGCTTCTAGCATGCTCCAAGAAAGAGCATTAGATTGGTATGAGCTTTTGATTTCAGAAATTATTGAAGCGGATCTTACTTGGGAGCAATTCTGGGAAATGTTCGATTGAAGTTCGTGCCGGAAGCTGAAAAAGTAACTTTAGCTCGGTGCTTTATTGACCTTGTTCAAGGTGAATCTTCTGTGACGGATTACGTCGCATCTTTTGAATCTCTCTCTAAATATGGGATCGAATATATTAATACCCCATTGAAGAAAAATCAGAAATTTGTCTATGGGTTGAATAAGAACCTCAAAACGCCTTTACTTCTGAAACTAGAAGTTTCTTTCGATCAGCTTGTAGATATCGCTCTTCGACTTGAAGAGGCTAATAGAGAAAGTGATGTTGAAGTTGTGCGTGCCAAATAGAACTTCAACAATAACATGAAGAGGCCTATTAAGTTCAAAGGCCCCAATCCCAACAAGAAAGGGAAGCAAGAAACTTCGGTAGCAAATACTGCTACCTCTAGTCGTGGACGATGCTACAATTGTGGTTCTACGAACCACTATGCTAATGAGTGCCCAAAACCTCTTTTTTGTCGTTATTGCAAAAGTTCGAGACATATTTTATCTTCATGCCCCAAACTTCCAAATAAGAAAGAGGGAAAGCGGAATTTTGTGCAAGCCCCTAGTGATACTTCTCTTAGTCGAGGTATTTCTCATTCTATCCTTGATAGCATTGATTTGTTTTGTGATTATCCTATTCGAGTTCTTTTTTATACGAGTTCATCTCATTATTTTATATCAAAAGAACTTGTTGATTCTTTTTCTTTAAATATTATGGGATTGATGACTTCATTGAGAATTGCGAATCCGGTTAGTGGATCCGTAACACTTAGTTTGCTTTGTGAAAAATGTCGAGATTATTTTATGTGATTATTCTTTTCGAGCCGATTTGCATGTTATGCGTTACTTAGGCTTCGAAATTGATTTTTGGGAAAGGATTGGCTTGATCATTATGAAGCCCACATCCTATGTCCTGAGCGGACTATCTATCTTCGACATCCTTAATCTGTTAAGCAGATTTCTATTTTTCTTAATGATTTCGATTTCCAATTCGGTGACATCATTTTATTCTTTAAACCCACTTGATGAGGAAAGTGTTATTTCTGTCATTCAAGTAGTTTGTGAATTTTCCGGTATATTTGAGCTTGTCTTAGGATTACCACCTAAGCAAACTATTGTGTGGTGCTAAGGTCTTTTCAGCTCGATCTTGCCACCGGTTTTCATCAGCTACGAGTTGCGGTTGATAGCATTCCACTTACCGCATTCCGCACTCGTTATGATTCTTATGAGTGGTTCGTTATGTCATTCGGTTTGACGAACCCTCCAGCTTATTTCATCCATTTTGTGAATCGAGTATTCTGTGAATATCTCGATGAGCCCATCCTTGTATTTATTGCTTATGGATGAAAACAACAATTTAAAATTTGCAAATCTTTTTAATAAGATATTTATAAGTATAATTGGATTTTGTTCTTAAAACGAGCAAAGAATATTTGTAAATTTTATAAGAGACATGTTTATCATATAGAAGATGATTTTGTGTTGTTTTGCCCATTGAGTGCTTTAAGAATTCTGGTCGATGCGCTTGATCAACGTTATTGATAGGAATCTCCTAAACGCTATGATGAGACAGTTAGACACAATAAATTGACTTGTAAAAAGTAATTTTTTCTAGAAAGATGATTACATAAAGTTAATTATAATTTTTAATGTCTTAGCTTTTCGGGAAAGAGAATCAATTAAAAGAACTCTTTTCCGATGCTTTTATTCTTGCGATTCCTGAAGGGAACCAAGAATTGATTGTTTATACCGATACTAGTCGTATTGGTTTGAATGCCATCCTCTTGCAAAGGGAATGTGTTAACACATATGCTTCTTGACAATTAAAGCTTGTCGAGACTAGATATGCCATTCATGATCTGGTGCTCGGGGCTATTGTTTTCGCCCTTAGAATTTGGCGTCATTATCTTTTAGGAGAGAAATTTGTTCTCTACACCGATCATAGATCTTTGAAGTATTTATTTTCTCAGAAGGAACTCAATTTGCATCAACAACGTTGGCTCGAGTTCCTTGCATCTTATGATCTTGATATTCTCTATACTCCCGGAAAGGGAAATCGTGTTGTCGATGCCCTTAGTCGTAAGCAACAAGCAGTTGTTTTCATTGATGATATCTGAATGAAATGATCTCGAGACTTTATCCACTTGTGAGATTCGAGATCGTGAATCCAATTTATGTTCATCTCTTGTTTTTTGTAGCCTTGAGGCTCATCCTTCACTTTTGGACCATACCTCTTTCGGCTAAACTCTATGTCAAAGAAATTGTTAAATTGCATGGAGTTCCTACTTCTATTGTTAATGATCGTGATCCATTATTTTACTAGTGGATTTTGGTAAGGTCTTCAAAAGCTTTGGGAACAAATCTTAATTCTAGCACCACTTATCGTCCTTAATCCGATGGACAAATAGAGCGTGTGAATCATACTCTTGAAGATCTTCTCTGTGTATGTGTTCTTGATTTTGGTGGAAGTTGGGAAGATCATATTTCTCTTGTTGAGTTTTCTTCCTATAATAGCTTCCAATCTAGTATCAGTATGGCACCTTTCGAGGCATTCTACGGAAGGCCGTGCCAATCTCTTTCGTGTTGGCTTAAAGCCGGTGAGAAGCTGGTTTTAGGTCCAGACTTTATTGGTGTTCATTCATGCTTCACCTATGAAAGCTGTTGTGCATTTCAGTCGATTGGGAAAATTAGAACCTCGATATATTGGTCCATTTCCCATCACCGAACGTATTGGTACCGTGGCTTATCGCCTCTTTTATTACCAGCTCAATTTTTCTGCTATTCATGACGTTTTCCACGTTTCTCAACTACGGAAATACCTTAGGGATTCTGATTCTATTCTTAAGCCGGGTGTAATTGAAGAAATTGAAGTTTCACCAAATTTGACTTATGAGCAACATTCTATTCGTATCATTACTTCGGAGGTTGAACGCCTTCGGAACAAAGATGTTCTTCTTGTGAAAGTTCAATGGTCCTCAAATCCTAAGGATTGCTCTTGGGAATCTTGAGAATTCATCGAGCAAACACATCCGAACTTACTCTTTCAAGCTCTTTATGGTGAACTTCTTATTTCAAAAAAATTCTTTTGTGTTGATATGCTTTTATGGTTGTTACTCTTTATTTTCCTCTTAATTATTGCGAGGACGCAATTTCTTTAAGGAGGGGAGTCTGTAGAAACCCGCATATTTTACGATTGTATATTTAAATGTTTTATTTAAATATAGCATCGTTAATCAGATTAAAGTCCGAAATGTTACTTTTTATAAATAGTCGAATTGGGACTCGAGACCACTTCCATTGAGTCCAAAATGGCGTTTATGACTTTTTTGAGTATAAACATCGATATGTTTGGAGTTGAGTAGAATTTGCTTATTTTCTACTTGGGCTTTGGGCTTGGGTTTGGGTTTCAGCCCACTAACCCAACTCATCTTATATCCTAACTCCACCCCCTCTCCTCTTCATTCATTCTATTATTTTCCTAACACTTCAAGCTTTAGTAAAAATGGGGGAAGAGATTGGAAACTAAAATCCTAAGCCCTAGTTTCCTTTGAAAATTCAAGTTCTAGCTCCAAAATCAAAAAGAAGCTTAGGTAAGCATCCTCTTCTTCTTCTCCATCTCAATCTCTCTCCAATTTCAGAAATTTCCTATGATCTAACTTAGGAAATATTCGTTGTAATCTTAGATTGGAGCTTCTAGAGTTGAAGTTGAGGTGTGGTTGATCGTTCCTTTGCTATAATGCTTCTCATTCGTGTTTTTGAATTTAAAGATGAGTTCTTTAACTCACATCTACGTCTATAGCTATCATTGTTGTTAGGTATGAATTCCTAACATTTGTGCATATTCATTTGCTTTTGACTTGAATTGATTTGGAGAATTTTCCAAATTTTGGTGTTTTAGTCCAACTTTATGAAAATCCTACTATGGATGTTTGGACATTGATATTTGGGGTGTAACGAAGAGCCTATAAGGTCGGGTTGTCGCTTGGCATAAATCCTTAGTCGTTGTTGCTCGTCCGATTGCTCCTGATACGTTTTGGCCTAAGCAAATTGTTGCCCAGACCAGGTGACCAGACGTCTGGTGACCAAGTCCAGACGTCTGGTTTGGACCTGGAGCAAAAACATATGCACGCAGATTAATAAAAAAAAAGGTCAGAGACTAATTTCAAACGTCTGAATTATAATTTCAGACGTCTGAAAGGGTTTCAGACGTTTGGATTGCCAAACCAGACGTCTGGAAGGGTTTTTCTGGAATTTCCAGAACCTAAATCCAGACGTCTGGAACTGTGCATTTTTTCCTATTTAGGTATTCCTTGATTGAATTTCCATCGTTTATCGATTTTAGTTGCTCCGATTAGTTGTTATCACTTTTATCGACCTTGATGACTTCTTTTTCGGGATTTTTGGGAATATCCATTTTGTTGGATTTGGTATCGATTTCTTCGGATTTAATTCACGTCTTCGTATGTGAATCTTTGGTGATTGATTGTTTCTACAATCATTTTTATGATTTGTCACTTCTAAATACAAAGGTTTCTATACTAGTAGTAAATACTCAAACTCTTTCATCAAAACGATTCGACGCTATTTTAAATACAAAGCTTGTTTTCAAAACCGTTTTCCAATCTATTAGTATATACAAACCTTTACCTCATTCGTATGAGAAATCCAACTAAACGGCTTCGTAAAACAAGTGGTATGAAACGCTTGTGTTTACTTTGTCGGTTAGTTCTTGGACTTGTTCGATTGAAACCTTGTGACAATTTTCGAGTGGAAATCTACAATTTGTTCGTAAATATTTAAGTTAAGCTAGTGGTTATGGGACATGAAGCTAAACTCATTTATTTACTAGCTTAGTGTAATTGACACTTCTTGATGATCGATGGTGATCATTTTATGGTTTAGACTAGCGATGTGCAATGTCTCTTTGTCCGCGTGGGGGACTGTACCCCGTTCTATTGAGCTTCGTCTCATTTCTTTTATGGGCTAGTGACCCATGTTCTTTTATGGTGCTCGCTTCATCGGATGTACCGTTATTGTACTACATCGATGTCCCGACTTTTCGGTTCATTGGACGTACCATTATCGTACTGCGTCGGTGTTCCGAATTATTTGAGTTTTGGTTCATTGGACGTACCGTTATTGTACTGCGTCAGTGTTCCGAATTATATGAGTTTCGGTTCATTGGACATACCGTTATTGTACTACGTCGGTGCTCCGAATTATTTGAGTTTCGGTTCATTGGACGTACCGTTATTGTACTGCGTCGTTGCACCGGCTCTATGGTTAGCGACCATGGAATAGCGTTCCATTTGTGATGCACGTGTTGGTGAGTTTTCATGCTCCCGTTTGTGATAGGCCTTCCCCTTTGTGTTTTCTGGATTTCTGGTTGATGATTTCTAGACTTTGTGTTTCACTAATTTTCGTGGATTGGCATTGATATGTTTTGTCAATATTTATGTTTTAGTGAATTATTTAAAGAATATGTGATTCTTTTTGGTGTTTGAGAATATTTGAGATATTGTATGATTTTTGTTGTTATCTGATGTATACTTGTCACGGTAGGCATTATTGTTATTATACGTTTTTGTGATATCTCTTATCCTATCTCATTTTATCTGATATTTATAGCTAGACTGATCCGTTTATTATTTTCTTCTTAAAATAATACTCGGGTCCGATCGAGGTATTTCAGGTGCTTCTGCTTGACTTCTTATCAGCGTCCGTCACTTGACTTTTGGGCTAACTACTTTAGCATAGTAGTTTTTGTTAGTATACATTTGAGATAGAGACTCCTTGATGTATACTTATTCTTTTGTCTAGCACTTGTATCTATTCTTTTGTGATGTAGTGGATCTAGTTTGACCACTACTTTGATGTACACTTCTTTGTGTTATATTCATATCTATTTCTGCCTTTGTGATATGAATATCTGTGACTGATTAGTGTTATGTTTATTTCTATGTTTGTTTTCGAAGTCCTCATAGCCACTGTGTGGTAGCTTTGAGTTTGTATTTGATATGTCGAATTTCCTCTTGAAATGAAATGTAAGCTATATTATCTGACATATCGGTACTCGCACAAAGCAATTACACAGATGGTCGCTCCTTAACAGCCTTATTCTTCGTGCTAGTCGATGGCATTACCAGGTAGTGTCCTTGGCTAGTGTGAGTATAGAGGTGGGGCGTCACATAGGCTATGCTTAAACCAACATAAACACAAATTACCTCTACATCTACATATGATTTTAGCAATGAAGTGAATTTAGAATCAAAATTTGATAGTCTATGTTACTAATCAATAGTAAACAGATCATGCTTAGAATAGATTTTATTTTTAATTTCATTATCATTTTCGTGAGAATTGACAAGTGGTTTGGATAGTGCATTAAAGTTTGATGGTTTATGTTGGGCTAATTAATAGCACAAATAGACCATAATTAGGATAAACATATCAATTAAATTCACAAATGACTGAAAAGAGAGATTATAGTTTCATTGTGTTGATTTGTGTAATCATAAGAACGGATTAGCCTCTAAATTGACTTCTACTCTCATATTTTTATTCACTTTTGTTTTAGTTAATTTTTACATTCTTTTAGTTAAAACAATCTCAAGCTTTGTTTTAATTTGATTGAGTAGAATTTAAAATTAATTCATTTCCCTATGGATCGACCTGTACTCGCATATGTACTAGCACTTGCGGTATTTTAATGATTATATTTTTAGCGACGGTTTTCTAACCGATAGAGAATTCTCTATGCGCTGGCAGTACTTCCTTGATTTAGGGGTCCTTTTTTTAACAAATGTTCCCCTAAATAATGTACTTAGTTTAATTAACCTTTTGTTAATATAAGAGAGATGTTTAATTCTTATTAATGTGTTCATATGATAACTGTTCAAGTTGCAAAATCTTCTCATCGCACAAGGATGATAAATTAACTACTAAGTGTATCTTCTACTCAACTACCTCAGGTTATTACTTAGTCGATTATTCATACTACCTCAAACAATTCGAAGAGTCTTTTTCCAAATTTTCCACAAGCCAAACAAACATAAAATACCGATACGCTAAAGTCTGTAGATGTAAACATATCATTTATACACAATTTATATCTGATCACTTGCTCGATCACATAGATTCCACTTTCAAAAGTATATCTCACTGACTTCTCTGGTGCGGACTCTAATCTAGTTCCTTGATTAGAAACTTTCGTTCTCCTTACATAGCCATATACAATGATAGAAAACTTCAGAATCATATCAAAAATCCATATCCAGTGTTTGCCGTCTCTAATGAAAAATCCAAACTCGAACTAGACATGTACTCGAATCCTAGACTAGGAACAGTCACGGGAATAAAATAATCTATGTACAACTTACGCATTTAGTTTAATTGGTTTCTTAATTACACCAATTTCTCTCCAATTCTCATTTTATTTACACAAAATCATTTCTTATATAATACTAAAATCATTTATGCAACACTTCTTAAAATATTGCTTAAGTTTATAAACATTTCATAAAGACTTATCTTTACCTATAAAATATCACATAATCATTTCAAAGAGCCACAACTCTACTTATAAAGCATTTCATTATCTTAAGTTCATATTTATTTAGCCAAATAGTATTTTCCTTTTATACTCAAATTATTTATAAAACATTTCATAAAATGTTAACTAAGTTCATAAATATTTCTTTTAAAAACTTAACTTTATTAAAAAACATTTCTTGAAACATAATTTAATTTTAAAACATTTCAAGACTTAAGTGCATACTAGTATAATACTCTACTATATCCTAAGAGTATATACAAAATTTCATATTTATTTAACTTACTAAAATTTCGCCCAAAGCCCAAAATAAATTTGGATCTTATAATTAAGTCAACCTTCTAGACTTCTTTATCCATCGGGCTAGGCAAGAGCAAGGTAAAGTAGGACTCTGGTATCCAAACTCCAGACTAGAGTCTACATTCCTTAGACAACCCTAAAGTAAAGACATTTATTAATTTCCCCAATAACAACGAATGTTCTATTTAACAAGGATCCTTAACAAATTTTAAACTTGTTTTAACTTACTATCTTTTCAAATTAAGAGTTACAAAAATTCCAGTTTTATACTTTTACCAAAATATTTAGCTTTAATTTCTATATCAATTCGGAAGTTTCCAACTGTCCAAAATCGTCGAAAATCCCATTTTGTTCCAATAATTGAAAACTAACATACAACATATCATAATAGGGTGCACAACTGAAGTACCCTAATGCAATGGATACATGCAACCATAATATAAATTAATAGAAAAATTAAGAATTAAACTCCGGGTTTTATTTTAATTCAGTTGAAGTAAATATATACATATATCTTTTGGATTTCAAATCATACTTTACAGGATTTTTCAAAAACCAATTTCCAGAATATGTTCTTTAAACATTGATGGAAAATATTCATATAGATCGAGTAATAACAAAATGATACAAGGAACTAGGTTCTACCACATAGTACCATATATCCCCATTACTAGGAAGAGTAATACTCAAGAGAAGTACTTACCATCCAAATACATCTCCTGCCCATTTTTAGTCATTTTTGACACTCGAACTGGCTAACATAAAAATATTTTATTTCCAGAATTGACTTGCTGATCACGAGGGTAACCTCGAACTCAAACAAATCTTAAAACTCTTTTAAAAACGTTATTCCTTCAAAATGGTTTCAA
This sequence comes from Allium fistulosum, assembly GCA_030737815.1. NCBI lineage: Eukaryota > Viridiplantae > Streptophyta > Magnoliopsida > Asparagales > Amaryllidaceae > Allium > Allium fistulosum. The sequence goes on from CM060904.1 coordinate 364,072,172, forward strand.
ATAATATTGTTATTATTTACTTGAAACTCTTAGAAACCATTTTCAAAAGCACCGGGATTTAACTTTACAAATTCTCAGATCAAAATCTTTTTATTTATAGATCCTATTTATATAAACCATATATATATATAAGTCATATTTATATAATGTTACTTTCTTATCATTTCATAGGTACTTATCTTTTAAATATCTTACGTTTCCTATTAAACTATAATAAGAACTTTTAATAAAGTTAACTTTTTAACCCAACATTATCATCGAACGTCTTATTTTCAAACTGTGAAACTTAATTCACAAGGTGTTCGTTTCAATGTTCCTATAAATTACTATCTACCCAACCCATGTCAAAGAAGATAAACTTCTTACAAATTAATAAATAATAGTCCATGCCCATAAACTGGTTGAGCACAACTAATGATAACAATTGAATATTATCATTTCCTAATAACCAAATACATAACTATATCAATTTTTTGAAAAAATTTATTTTATATATAAAGTAAAATCCTAGGTAAAATTATTTCATTTACCAATTTCAAAAATAATATTATGTTGGCTTTCCTTGTTCAAGTGTATAGATACCCCTATCAATATAGTTATTCCCCTCTGTATCGACCAAAATTCATAAACTACTCAATCGATAAATCAACATAATGAAAAACATTGTTATAAAAATAACAAATACGTACTCTCATATATCTAATACACTCAAACTCATAATAAGGCATTCATCCTTATCTCTTAATGAGTTATATTCAACCAAAGCCAAGGTTCTCTCTTAACCTTCAGCTCCGTTACCAAAATGTAAAGACCGAGCCTTAGGCCTTCTGTCAGTGGGTACAACTACCGTGGCATACACTAGTACCTCACAATTTGCTTTTATGGCTAGCCTCTCGACTGTAACACCAACCAGGAGGACATGTAGGGGTAAGAGTCTCTTGCTCTCCATAAATCAGAAAGTAAGAACCTCATATCATGTTGCACTACGTGCCAAAGCAAATCCAATCTCGCAAGGTAAAAACCCATCCGTGTTTATTTCGGTGTGTCTTACGAGAAATTCAAGTCATTTGAATTAATGTTATAAAACCTTATTAAAATAAAAGTATCTCATAAGACACACCTTAAATGAACACGGATGTGTTTTTATCTTACGTTAACCAAACCATTTCTATTAGAAACTCCTGATATTATAATAATGTTCAGCGTGTCCAATATAAATATAAACATAGCTGAAATTGTTACAATGGTTACATTTAACAACATATTTAGGTATACAAACAAAACCGCTAAGGCACGTTTGTATAAATGGATTTTTCAAAGAGGCCTCCTCAGTAAACTAAAACCGATCACCTATGATAAGGATCAGAAACTACCTTCCAAGCTCTGTATATCTCTAGATAAAATATACCATAAGGTAAATACAACTGGGCTATCATCCGAAGACTCTCGTGAACAATGTGTACCAAGTATCATCAACTCCCCATGTGCAACATATCGATAAGAATACTCTAGATATGGAGTTGATGTACCCCTCATAGGTCAGCTAAACTCTAGGATCGTGTAGCCTACTCTACATTTAGCCATTTTTTCTGATGTTGAGGCTACGTTTAGCATCTTCATATGAGTCTTCAATACTCGATAAATAATGAATTCCACATGGATTCCATCATCTTAATAGATTTTGAAACCACACATGGACTCCATCATTCACTTCCAAACATAGATCCCATATTACTGTGACGACCCGGATTTTTAGCGTATGTTAATTGGGTAATTGACTGGATTAAATTATGGAAATATTGATTTTTATATGTTGAATGAATAAATTCTGGTAATTTAAAATATTAGGATATATATGAATTGATTTAAAGCTATAAGAAATATTGAATTATAAAATCTCTGGAGATGATAAATATTATAGTAAATAAATAAATAATATATTTCAACATTTAAATTCAAGATAAAATATCCATATATATATATAACATATATAGACTAGTTTATGATGTTTAAAATACAAAAATATATAAATGTACATGGAAATTTTAAATAAGAAATATATACATACATGTTCAAACCAAACAAGGAATGTGAAGATAGGCATGAAAATATAAGTAGGTATGAACATATTAAAGATATGTATATATATAAGTATATGGGTATACAAGTATATGGTTGCATGCCATATGAAATAATATATATGGAAGTTGGAAAAAAACGTGAACATAATAACAAACTATACATAAGAATTGCTTAGAAGGATATGTATAAGTATAAGTATATATAAGATGGCAAATACACATATACATAAGGATATATACATACATATATATATATATACAAATTCATATGAAGAAAGTTGTAAACAAAAGAGGGAACACACAATAAATGCCATTCAACTCAAGCATATAAGGCATCACATCCTAGCGTACAAAATATAAAAGAAAAACAAACAAACAGAAGCTTGCTGTAGAAGGCAGCCTACTTCTCAATATATGCCTCTACATTTGCCTTCTTATTTTTCTTCATTCATTCGAACAAACTTAGGTATTAAGGAAAACTAAAAGCTGCCATATAAAAAAAAAGATCAGAGCAACTCAAGTAAACAGGAGGATCAAAACAAAAAGGGAAACTGTGCTCTGTTCAAAAGGAAAAAGGTGAGTAATCACTGAAATTTGAGATATTTTGAAATAGCAAATGTTGATATTTGAAGCATGTCATGAATTATGCTGTGCATGTTATTTAAAAATGATTTTTATGTATGCAAATATGAGATAATATCTGTGTACATGTCGAGGTTAGGCAAAATCATGCCTCTGTTCAAACATTACAGGTTTTAAAATCCTGATTCAAAATTTCATATCATCCAACTAAATGATTTTTAGGCTTGGATCTCTGGATAAAATATGTTTATTTGTGGCAACATCATTCTTAAAAACATAATTTAAGTAAACTAGTTTGAAATTATTCAGGGAATAAGAAATTACAATGAGATCTTTTCAAATCTGGAAAATTGATGTTTTTAATTTCAAGTTTGGGATATGTAATTAGATTCGTGTTTGAAAACTTGGATTTTTAAAATCGAAATCAAGATTTTTAGCTTTGATTCGAGACAGTTTTTCTTGAGTTGAACCGAAATAGTGTGTTCGTCGAATTCCGGCGATCTCGTGATTCTGAAGCATTGGGCTTTAGGTAAAGAGTTGCTAGTCGATCGACGATCGATGGAAAAATAGGCGGAAGCCTTATAATCAACCGTGGCGGCGGCAAATCGTTGATATAGGGTTTAGTGAATCTGATGGGTTGTCTTGAAGTGGGGACATTTGCGAGGTCTTGGGTGATCAGGAGGTGATCGGTCCTGGGGGAAATGTCGCGAGGGGTCGAGGCGAAGCATGGGCTGGAATTTCGTGGCCACCGGTGGACTGTGGTGGCGATGCGGGAGGAATTTTGGGTGATCGATTTTGTCCCAGGTTCACTCATATTGCTCGTTTTCATGTTGATGGTTGTTCCATGTTGCTGGGTTGTGGAAGGCGACGGCGAGGTTATCGCCGACCTGTGGGTGGTCGGAGTGCAGGCTAGAGATGGTCAGACCTAGTGTACACGTGTACAAGTGCGGGTCTTCGTGTTGTTTTGAGGAGTGGGGTACTCGGAAATGATGTTGGGTTATCTCGAGTTCGAACTCGAAGTTAGGGTGAAGGAAGTGATGAGAGATTATTTGGGGTCTGGCTCGCGAAATTAAGGACCGGACTCGGTTTCTTTGTAATGTTAATAATAAGTAAATTAAGTTTTAAAACAAAGAAATCTTGTTAACCCATTTTAAAAACAAAGTTTGAGTAATAAATTCAAGGCTAAGTTTTAAACAAGTTGTCAAACAACTCTTATTTTAAAATAAGAATGATTTTGAAATGAATTCATTTGGTTTTGGATAATTAAAATAAGTTTATAATTTAATTTATTTCATAGGTGTTTTCAGATGAAAATTTAGTGATGATTATTAAATAAGATAATGGTTTATCTTAAATTAATATAGGTCCTGATTAATTAATGGATAATTAATTAATATGTTTAATTAATGGTTAGTTAATTAATAGAGTTAATTAATTAATGTAAGTAATTAACTAAATCAATTAGAGATTAATTAATCAAATGATAATTACTTAATTGAAGGATTAATTTGTGAAGGATTAATTAATTTAATTTGTAATTAAGGGTTAAATTAATAATTAAGGGTTGATTAACTGAGGGTAATTAACCAATGGAATAATTGCTTAATGAAAATAATTGAAGCTAAATTGCTTAAGGGAAGTAATTTAAGGATTATTTACTTAGTGTAATTAATTAAAGGATTGATTAATTAAAGGAATTAACTAAGAGTTAGTTAATTAATGAGTGTGATTAATTAAGGGATAATTAATCAATGCAAGTGATTATAGAATAATTAATTTGAGAAATTAATTAAGGTTAAATGTAATAAATCATTGTTAATTACTTTATAAGAGTAATTAAGGGATTATTTAATTTGATGAGTGAAGGCTAATTAATTTGTGAAATTAATTAAGAATTAATTACTTATTGTAATTAAAGGATAATTAATCAAGGATGATTAATTAAGATGGATAATAAAAAGGTGATTAATTAATTGATTTGTAATTAATTAATGTTAAGTTAAGGTAATCCAAGTGATTAAAGATTAGTAATTAATTTAATTAGAGATAAATTAAATTAATTTTGGGAGTGATAAATCTTGCTTATGAATGATTGAACGATGTTCAATGCCTTGAATCGGTTGATATCTCTGATATGAAATGTTTTGTGATATGATATGTTTAAGTGGACAGTAATGAACATGGTTTTCTATCAATGATGAATTGCTGTGATAAAAAGTGACATCCTGTATTTTAAATTTGAATTGTTTTCACTTGAATAACTTGAGTTAAGATAACATTGGACTCGAAGAGACCAGGGTCGGGTACCAGTTCATACCCGAAACCACTTCGATTCTTTATAGTTTTGGTATGTGAAATCAATAAGCTGGAATGGGATAAATTTAATTGACCGGACCATTTAAACTAAGTAAAAGTACTTAGGGATCGATTTGTGAATATAAGTGTTGGCTATAACAAGTTGTAAACTTGCAGTGAAGTACGAGTTACCCCGGGTATATAAATAAGTTTTATGTTGTTGTATTGTATGTTAGATGGGTTTTTTTACTCACGCTGGTTTCCAGCCTGAGCCGGGTGTTACTTTAATGTAATGCTCGGGTCAGACCGAGTATTATAGATTTTCAAGTAAGGACGTTCTGGAGCTCAGGAGGCGAGCTGGGTGGCAGGAATGTATGGAGTGTTTCCACTGTGATATATTTTCGTTTATCTTAGATATATTGATTTGTATATGTCTAGTGATGGTGTATGTGTGAACTCTGATGTATTGAATTTTAATTAACATATACAAAATTTCCTTTGTATAACTGCGATTATTTGATATTATATTTTGATCCGCTGCGTTTTTGTGAGAATCAGTGTTGTGTTTCTGTTTCGTCTTCTTCTATCTCTTTCTTCTTTTCCTAACTATCTGGAATTTTCGCGATCGAAAATTTCGGGTTGTTTCATTTGGTATCAGAGCAAAGATTAAGCGAGAACCTTGGCTTTGGTGGGTTTACTCATCAGGGATAGGGTTAGTATTACCCAAGGATGAGTTGAGCATGTGTATATATATATATGAGAGCGTACTTGTTATTTTTTTATATAAAGATTTTAAAAATGGTTTTAATGAAAGATTTTTATAAAAGCTTATATTATATATATAGCAATAATTGGTTATTAAATAAGAAATTTAGTAATATATATATATACACACATATCCAAATAAGGATTGGATAAAATGAACTATACAAATAAGATGAATTAAAATGGTTTCAAACCAGAAAATAAATGGTTATTGAGTTTAAATAGGATGATTGTTTTCCAATAAACACATAAATGTTTTAAGAAAGTAACCATTAGATGTGAATAACTTGTAAATTAGAAAGGATGTAAATTGAAAAGTTTTGAAATTGTTTCAAATGTTAATAGAAATAATAAAGAGTATTATTCAGAATATTTTTAATGTGATCTTAATTTAAAATAAGAGTTGTTTGAAAGCATTAAAGGAAATTGTTTGAACTAAAACCAAAAGTGGTTTAAAATTTAAGGATAACTTAGAGTATAAAGGAAATATGTATATATGAGGGACATACATAATATCAAAGATGATTTGAATTAAACTCTAAGTGTTGAGTTTAAATTTTTCTTGGCATGTGATGTGAAAACACAAAGTGTAGCGACCCGGAATTTTCGATCCCGAAAATTCCAGATAGTTAGAAAAGAAGAAAGAGATAGAAGAAGAAGAAACAGGAACATAACACCGATTCTCACATTCGCAGCGGATAAAATATAATATCAAATAGAAGCAGTTTACAAAAGAATACCATATCAGTCAATTTTCATTTTAATACATCAGAGTTATACATATATACAATCACTGGATATATACAAATCAACATATCCCAGATAAACAAAATATATCACAGTGGAAACACTCCATACGTTCCTGCCACCCAGCTCGCCTCCTGAGCTCCAGAACGTCCTTACTTGGAAATCTGTAATACTCGGTCTGACCCGAGCATTACCACAAAGTAACATCCGGGTCAGGCTGGAAACCAGCATGAGTAAACCCATATAACATGAAATTCTAATACACAAAGCACATTTAAAACCCGGGATACTCGTACTTCACTACGAGTTCATTATCAGTTATAGTCAAACCAATTTCACACATCAATCCCTAAGTATCATTACTTAGTTTCAAGGGTTAACATTAATCCATTCTAGCCTATTGATATAACATATAAAGGATTTATTGTGAATTTCAAATCGAACTGGTTTCGGGTATTTCCAGATACCCGACCCCGGTCTCTTCGAATCCAATATCATCTTAAAACAAAACTACTTAAGTTTTAACAGTTCCATTTATACCCAGGATTACATACTTACATTGCCATTCGTCACAGATTGACAAACCATATTATCTCAGTTCAACCCAAACATAACATATCACCTATCATCATAAATCACTTATCAGAAATATCAAATAATCTAATGCATACCATATCATTTAACCATTCAGAAACAAGATTAATTTGTCACACCATTTCTAATTAATTAAATTAATTCTTTCAATCACTTTATTTTTAAATCCTGCTCACTGAATCATTAATTAATTACAACCCATTAATTAATCATCCTTTAACTATCCATTAATTATCCATAATTACTTTCATTAAGTAATTATCCATTGGTTAATTATCCTCAATTAATTAACCTTTAATTATTAATTAATTTATCCTTTAATTCCAAGTTAAATTAATTAATCCTTAACAAATTTATCATTTATTTACTTATATTAAGTAGTTATCATTTAAGTAATTAATCTCTAATTAATTAATTGGTAATTCTCAATCATTAATTAATCGCTCAATTATAAATAAATTAATCCTTCATCATTAATTAATTGACCTTCTTTTATTAATTATTTCATTAACTTAATTAATCTATAACTTCCCAAAATCTTAATTAAATTCCAGTTAATCCATAAATCTTAGTAATTACGTAATTAACACATGAATTTTAAACACTTTATCTTTTACTCAAATATAAAAACAATTGTTATATAAAGCATTAGATTTGAGAGACAGTTAAACTAGATTCTTTAAAATCTTTAAAACTTGTTTGGAAACCCTTGCTTTAAAATTTTGCTTTGCATTGCTTTAAAAACTTGTTTTTAAAACATTTAATAAAATGCCTGGGACCAAGTCCAGTCATCACTAATATAACTCGAGTCAGAACACATCCCTTCCGATCTCTCTCTTAATTACTTAAAACTTAATTCCTCAATCTATGAAGCAGACCCGAGCCGATCTCTAAAACAACTCCGAGTCAATCACTAAAATAACCCGATCCCTACCCTAACCCAAACTCAATCACAACATCGATCCAACTCGAGAGCGACCCCGAGTAAATCACCAATTTCCCCGAAGCATCCAATCACAGCAACATCAACAGATATGACTAAGACTTGTGCACGTGCACAAGCGATCCGACCAACTCCGATCCCTGCTTTGACCATCGACACGTCGGCGACCACTCCTTCAGTCCAGACGAACACCCAGATCTTAGAAAATATCATGGAAACGAAATCGAACTCGATCGAATCCACAGCGACGAAACTAGACACCCAAAACCTCCTCGCAATCCCACCACCAGTTGTCAGAAACATCGGCATTCTGACTAGAGCTTCGCCGTAGTCTAAATCTTCCATCCCACCCACTCCGACGGAGTCCGATGCTTCGATGGCATCATACTCATCTCGAAACCGAAGTCGACCAAAACAAGACCCAAAACCCTAGTTCGCCATTACCCGGTCACCCCGGTGGTCTAGAATCCTTCTGAACAATTTTCCCATACCTCCATCCTCAACGCCGACATCCCAGAGCCTCGCGATCGTCTGAATTTGATGAAAATTCAAAAACAGTTCAACTCAGAAATACTCTACAAATATAAATTTAAAAATTTATGGAATGATTATCAAAAATCATCATTTTCTAATACAAAACTGATTAAGAAATCCAAACTCAAAATTAGGGACATTGATTTTTGTCTTAACTTTGATTTCTCACTGTATTTTCCCATTTCAAAGTATTTTCCCAATATTTTCTCTTGAATCTATTTTTAAAAATGAAGTTATTCACATACACATACTTTTCATTCAAAGATCAAAGTCTAAATTGTTTAGGTGGGATGTTTTAGATTTTTTTTATCAGATTTTAAAACCTGTAAATTATGAACAGAAGCATCTCTTCTCTGTTTCCAGACATGCACACCTATTTACATATATATATATATTTATACATACAATAATATTTACATTCATGCAAGCACTTGTCACTACTATACTTCAAATATTAATCACAACATCCAGCTATATCACAGATTCAATGTTTAAATAGGTTAGGTTTACTTACAGTTGGAAACAGAGAAACAAATGCTGCTCAGTTTGTATTTTTCCTTCAAGCTTTTACATGAGTTGCTCCAGCTTCTTTTTAAAATTGTAATGGCTGCTTGAGTTGTTTGATCCTTTAGTTGTAAAATGGTATTGATATTCTGTTGTTTACTTAGCTCGAATAATTTAAAATGGAGACAAGTGTGAAGGTAACAAGGCAATATAGAAATGTGTCTTGCTGTGCAAGCCTGGCAAGTCCCTGTTCAGGCTGTACATTTACAAGATATTTTCCTCTTTTATTTTGATTTGTTTTGACCTTGATTAAATGTTTTGTATACGAATTTGAACAAGTTGGATAAAAAAATGTTTTGCTGGTACAAGAATATAATTTGTTTGAGTCAGAGATTTTTTCCTCTTTGTTGTTTCCCTCTTTGACCAGCCAACATTTTATAAGAATTGAGATGATTCATGTATATTTTCGAAATGACCTCCTGGAGTGCTTGATTTGATAGCATTAAATGTTTTCATCCTGATCCCTACTTGCATATATAGATTTTTTTTTCTTTCCTTATTTCTTGCATAGCTACATGCATTTCCTTAGTTTGTATATTACTAGAATCATCTGATGTGTTTACTTAATATTTTCATATAACCATATAAGTTATCTTATATACTAATTTCTATTTCTAACACAAATCTTTTATTTTTTTTATTTTAAGTTTAACTATCAAAATTTTAATATACTTATTTATCATTTATTTTATACTTATATTAGGCATTGATAAGATTGATTTTACTTTAAACTTTATTATCTAGATTACATCCATATATATACATATCTAGATCAATTGTTAATAAGGTAGAACTTATTTTAATTAAATGTAAATAAGATAGATTTTATTGTAATTATTATCGGAAGACTTTATTATTATTATTTTTTTAAAATTCAAATCATAGTTTCCTTCCAAATACACACACACACACACACACACACATATATATATATAGTAAATGGCCCAAAGTCTTATTTGTTTAAAATGATAAATTTGTATATATTTATCTATATATATTTATGTATTTTTATTTATGGTTATTTTATCTTAAATTTAAATGTTGAAATTTATTATTTATTTATTTACTATAAGATTTATCATCTCTAGAGATTTTGTAATTCAATATTTATTATAGCTTTAAATCAATTCATATATACTCTAATAATTTAAATTATCAGAAATTTATTCATTCGACATATCAATGTTTCCATAATTTAATCCAGTCAATTACCCAATTAACTTATGCTAAAAATCCGGGTTGTCACATTCCTCCCCCCTTTAAAACTTTTCGTCCTCGAAAAGGAACGAAGCCAGAATTTATGAAAATGCTTAAGATTAGATAAATATTCTTTGATCATTTTTAAAATACTTTTAACTATCTATACAATATTATTCCAGAATCGATTTTATGAAAATACTTTTATAACTCGATGTTTTAACAAGTCCATCCTCGTTCTCATAGAGATTCGGTCATACGTTGATCAGAGGACTGAAAATCTATAAGTACTTGGTAAACTCATTTCCAACACCCAGTGAAAATACTTTGAAAAATAATTTTATTGAAAATATAGAAAACGGTTTCGAAAATAGAGGAAATACCTTTGGTAAAAATGCTCTGGAGATCATCACCCCTATCCATGGTCGTAGTTAACCCGATGGTTACGTTGCCGTCCCGGCAAAATACACAGATAACTGTAGGTCTCCGTGCTCCTCGATTACGCCATGGAACCCGCTACAGATCGCAGTTATACCCGGGCCTTACGTTGCTATCACAGCACAAACCCATATAACTATAGGCATCAGCGCCATCGAATTTCGCTGCCAAAAGAATGAAACTCCTCCACTTGACCATAGACCGTTGTCTACCGATGTTGCGCTGCCATCCCGGCAAAATCAAGTGTAGACTGTTGGCACTCATCCTCCACACGATTTTCGCTGTGGTCCACACAGTAGATCGCAGCGACATCGAATTACACTGTTGTCACAGCATAACCTAAATGCCCCTTTAGGCAACAGCGCCATCGACTTTCGCTACCAAATAATCCTCAGGAACTAGTTTGTCCGGACTCCTCACAGGATCAACTTTAGAACCTCCCTCTTAGAGGCTCAAGGCAGTACCATCCTGTGGCACTCCTGAGAAGTTCATTCAAGGGAGCGCCTTTTTCCCCAGAGCCACTTCAAAACACTTTATACTATACACATATAGTATTTTCCAAATCATACACCAAGTATGAATCTCATATAAATCTCCTTTACGAAATCGATTCTCAAAATCGATAATTCTCATATTAGGCTTTCCAAATTCCAATATTGATTTTTCCCAAAATCAAAAGCCTTTTTAATATTCAAAGTGTAACAACCCGGGATTTCACAATTATTTTATTATCGTCATTTGACGATTTAATTTGGTTGCTAATTGCTTTTGGCATTTAACCAATCGAAATTCTTTTAAAAATTGGGTCGAAATTCTTTTAATAATTTGATTAAATTTTGTGTGCGCTTTAAGAGGAAGTATGGTCCACTTTCTTTTGCTCGGTGCCGAGATGATGTTAAGACCCGATCCCCTTTATTCATTTTCTCGTTCATTTTAAACCCTAAAAGCTAAATATAGCGAACAAAAAATAATGGAGGCTCTCGTCTTCGTGTCCCTCTTCCTTCAGCAATTAGGGATTCATCGCCGAATTCGATTCCTTTGAGAATGGCGGCTTCAAATTCTTGTGTTCGTCAACTGGAGTGCGTTCGGCTGCTTCAATTCGTCGAAGAGGGATTCGTTGCTTGCCTCGTCGAAGAAGGTGAGTATTATACTCACATCTAATTCCATCTCGAGCTTATTAGTGTTCGAATTCGATGATTATCGTTCGTATATGTTTTTCTGAGTTTGGTTTTTGCCGTTTGATTTCGTGTGGATGTTGATGATTTCTCTGAGTTTATTGAGTTCGTATAATTTGATGAATTCCGGCTTTAATGATTTTGAGTTGATTTTGTGATGTCGATCTTGTTCGACTTTTGCCATATTATTCACTGCCTCTAGTAGCACTTTCGACCGTGTTTATTGAGTCTATGTTTATGTAGCATTAGCTGTTCAGGTTAGTAGACTTGAGTTGCCTGGTCCTTGCGTTTCCATTGTGCACTTATATCATTTTGAAGTTCCTGATGCACTTTTTGACCTGATGCTTCACCCCGGTTGTCTGCATTATCTATGGGTGTTGGCAAGCCTTTCATTTTGTTTGATCACTAGTGTAGCCTGGTGCATTTGGTTTTGATGACTGTATTTGATACAAGCGAGTCTGGTACCTTTTGTACCATTGAGTTGCACTGCGCTTGTTCGTTTTCATGTGCAGTTTAGCTTGATTTATGTTGGTGTAGTTCTGCATAGTTGTGGCCATACAATTGTGGTCGCTGCATGTTGTCTGATTTTGTTCTCTGGTTGGTCTGTCCTAAGCTGATCATTGAAGTGCATTGCCTTGCCTTTGTTCTTGAATTTGTTGCCTTTGTGCTCGAGCTGGATTCTTGCCATTTCCAGTTTCATAATTGCTTCATGTAATTGGGTAGTTTGGCCTTCATTTTGCCAGTAGTATTGCTTCATGTAATTGGGTGTGTTTGTTTCACTAGTCTGGTTGGTCGTGAGACTGTAGCATGCATTGTTCATGTCATTCCTTTGGGCAGTTTGTTTTGCATCTTCATTTGTCGTACTCGAGTTATATGATTCATGTGCAGCTTTAACCACTTGGTACTCTTGAGTCTGCATTTTGATGTTCATCTGATATTATTGGTTTGAGTTGATAAGCAGTGCTATTTGCTTCTGCACTGAGTTGTTTGGTCGAGTGACTGTTCCATACATGTTGCTTTATTTTTGTGTTGTTGTGCATTGTCCAGTCTCACGTAGTTGTTATCTGGTGACATGGTTACAGTACTAAATTTGTTACATATGTTCTGCCTATCTAGGTGTTCATGTGTTTGTAGTTTTCACATTGATTTCATGTTGCCTTCTATTTCTGTCTGGGCACGTGTGCTTCAGGCAGTCTTCACTTTTGCCAATTTGCACTGTTAAGTTTTACAGTTGCATAACATGTTATATCTTACTTCATGTCTCACCTTTGGGTTGTGTTCACTTGCGTTATCATAGTGGCGAGGCAGTACACGTGTGTGTGTACTGCAGCCCTAACAAAAGTGACAGATTTAATTGATATTTCGATTGTTGAATTGTTTCGTTGGTTCAATTCAATATTTTGAGTTGTATTCTGATTTGGTTTAAGCTGATGATTTTGTTGATATATAATTATCTTTTAGATAATAAGATTATATGTTTTCTAATTATCGTATCGATAATTAAATTTTTGTTGTTTACGCTGTTTCGTTGGCTTGGGTTTCATATTGACCTCTGCAGTTTTGATTGTTGTTAGTATTCACTGTTGTGATGATTTCACGTACTGTAGTGGCGAGGCAGTGCACGCGTGTGTGTACTGCAGCCACACAGAGTTTGGTTTGATTTAACCACTTTGAGATTTTCTAATTATTTATTTAATAATTGGATTTGGTTGTGAATTGCTGTTTAAGCAATTCAGTTATTTTCTAAAATTATCTTCATTGATAATATTTTTATCTATCTTTATTGATGATTTGGATTTGCTGATATGTTGTTTAACACTGTTTAGTGTTATATCTACTGTTATCCGATTCTCTTATCGAGGAGTTGGATATACGAGATTTCTGTGACTGTCGTCTATTTGATATTGATTATTATTGCTTCGGTGCATTAATAACTGAGTTTGAATTAGACTGACCCATGTATTATTTTCTTTTGAATGTAATACTCGGGTTAGACCCGAGTTATTTCAGGTTGTAGATTTCCTGCTTTGGATTGCTTTTTGAGCTATGAAGACTCTTTATATCTTTTGAAGTGGTCTGCATTTTTTTGTAGTAATCAGTGTACTGATTTAGGTTGATATGTATTCATGTATATTAGTCGATAATGTACTTGTATATATAACTTCCAGAGTCGACAGTTGTAGTTGTATCATATGTATTGTGTCAAATGTATTGTAACTGACATTAGTTATATATATATATATGAGACTTTTTGTTATCTGTGTTCCGCATTCTTTTTGTATCTGTGTTAGTATTATATATATTATCCTAAACTATTACGAACCATCGTAGTTCATTTTATACTGGAATTGGGTATGTCTATGGGAGTGAATAAATAAGAGATGAAAAATGAAAAATATATACCACTCCTATCGAGGTAACCAATACTAGTGTAAGGCCAACTATGGATGGCCGCTCCTATCCAGCCTTATTCTTCGTAATAACAGACAGTATTTCTTGTGACGCCCCACCTCTATGCTCATAATAACAAAGAGTATTAAAGGAAATACTGTCTATTATTATGAAGAATAAGGCTGGATAGAAGCGACCATCCGTAATTGGCCTTACACTAATATTGGTTATCTCGATAGGAGTGGTACATACTTTTTATTTTTCTTCTATTATTTATTTACTCCCATCGACACACCCAATACTTAGTATAAAACGAACTACGACGGTTCATAATAGTTTAGGACATTAGATATAACAATAACACAGATAATATAAATGCGGAACACAGATAAAAACAAAAGTCTCATATATATATAACTGATGTCAGTTAATACATAGTTGACACAATACATATGATACAACTACAACTGTCGACTCTAGAAGTTATATATACAAGTACATTATCGACTAATATACATGAATACATATCGTTCTATACAATTACACGACTACTACAAAATGACACTGACAACTTCAGAAGATGTGAAAAGTCTTCAAATCCCGAACAGCAACTCAAAGAAGGAAATCTACAACCTGAAATAACTCGGGTCTGACCCGAGTATTACATTCAAAAGAAAATAATACACGGGTCAGTCTAATTCAAACTCAGTTATTAATGCACAGCAGCAGTAATAATTAAATATCAAATAGACGACAGTCACAGAAATCTCGTATATCCAACTCTCGATACGAGAATTGAATAACGGCAGATATAACACTAAGCAGTGTGAAACGACAAATCAACAAACCTAATCAGAATACAACTCCAAACCATTTGAAATTAACCAACGAAACAATTCAACAATTCGAAACATCAATTTAAAACTGACAAATCTGATAGGGATGCAGTACACGCACGCGTGTACTGCCTCGCCACTATCGCAGGAGATACACAAAAGCTCAGTGAAAGTCACAATGATCGCAAGGTCAAACCTCGAAATCGGGTTCAACTCAAGTGAATTTGAAAACAGATCCAAATGCATTAATGCAATGCAAAACAACAAAGCCCAAAACGGCATATAAAACCAAACTGCAGTCACCCCAAGTGTTCAAGGGCAACTGTAAACAAGAAACTGAATGCTAAGGTCAAGCCATGGTCGTCATGACTCAACTCAATTACAAAGCTTCAACAAATCAAAATAGCATCTAAGTAACTTGCATTAAAAGTTATGCAGTGATCAAAATAGGCTGCAAGATGTATGCAACCAATAGGCATGTAACCTCTGCTGCAACATGTAAGATCTCCAATATATGCAGTAAAATGACTGCAACAAAACCCAAGTAGTACCGAATATAGTCCTCAATAGATGCAGTAAAACGACTGCGACAATTAACAGAAAATGCTACATGAAGTCAAGAGACAAAAGTGAAGGCTACATATGAAACAGGCCACACTTCCTATCTGTAGCAAGGAATCCAAAAACCCAAGTAAAGCTACTGCAATTTAATACCAATGCCATGAAATCAAAAATTGAACTCAAATTCCAAATGTACACTGAAACAATTTAGTGAAGTACTAGACTTCGAACTAGTGTACCAATGGATACCAGACTCAAGTATAACAATTGACTCGACAACAGCAAATGCCCAAAACTGTCAAGTTACAGGGTTCGATATAATACCCAAAACAACTTGATACCCGATCACCATGTTTGAACCAACTGAAGTGATAAAACACAGTCCTGGCATCGAAAATACCCTCAATACAATTCACATTCGAATATAGTGAATATATCCAGATGACCATGAATTTTAATAAACCAGACAAGTTACATAAAGAAGCAACTCAACAAAACCAAATCAAAACAAAAAGTCGAAATCAACCAGCGAAACGATGACTGAAATCAACACTGCCAAGACTGAATTACCAACATCAAATATACTCAAACGAACCAGACTGGCTACACACAGCAAAAGGGCAGACTTAGTTATGACAGAGAAAACAACGCATACAAACTAGAATAACGTATGAAGTGCACACTAGTGTACATCAATAAAGAACACAATTCCAGGCTCGAAGCAAATAAACCAGTGAACATTACAGTTCCACAATCAAGTGAAGATGCCAAATGCAACAGACAACAAAATCGTGACAACCACGAAATTAACTCAAATCGGCACACACAACATTCATACGACCGAGGTCACATGAAGCCGTGGTGGCCATGGAAACTATCATTAAACTAAGAAATCGAGGAATCGACTAAATCGAGTAAAATCATCAACCTCAAAGCAAAGTCAAACAGCTGAATTGAATTAAATCACAAAATTAAACGAACAAAACATAGGAATTCAACCCTAATACACTCGAGGTTGAAAAAGATATGAGTGCAGAAAATCACCCAAAACGACAGTACCAAAACCCACGAGAACAAGCATCAATATATACGAATCTGATTAAGTCAGAGAAAATACTAGCTTTTCAAACCAAAACGAACAGTCGACGTTCAGCAACCAAGAAGAACTAGATGTGAGTGAATGTTCACTCACCTTAGGTTCGAAGATCCCAAGACCAGTCGCCGCCGATGCAACCACTTCGATCGAGCAGGCAGCGGCGCCATCGAATTCGTGAAGCCCTAGCTGGATTTGGGAACGAAGAATATAAGGCCGCCATTTTTCGTTTCTTTGTTTTTAGGGTTATGGTCGAGCAAAATGAACCAGGGGAAAAACAGGTCGAACTGATTTTCATAGGGAAAGGCATCTACCTAGATAGGTAACACAACCCAATACAACCATGGGCTACACTAATTTTTAAAGTCCACAATTTATCAATTTTATTAAAAGAGATTTTATACCGACTCACATCTTCAAATGACAACCAGCTAGCGACAATAATTGTTTAATGATGATAATAAATTTTCCAACAGCAATTAACCAACAATTCACTCGTCATTAGACGATAACAAAATGATCGCGGAATCTCAGGTTGTTACAGACTCCCCTCCTTATAAAAATTGCGTCCACGCAATCTTAGGGAATAAATGGATAAAAGGTAACAACCAAAAGAGCATGGAAATGACGAATGTATAAGCAAAACAAGTGTCAGCGGGGAAGTATTAGATAAGAAATCGAAAGGTTCGACTGCTTCAAATCAAAAGAATCAACATCGTGGGGACCAAGGAATCAAAATCAGACGACTGACAAAAGCAAGAACAAACGAGTTCCAGCAACTAAAAGAGAAGGAAAAACAGAGCAGAAATCCCCTACAGAGCACGAATTGAATGCGAGTAAATCAAATTACTCACCTGAATCGCCAGAGAAAAAGACGAAGCTCAAATCTCAAGAATCGCAAATATTCAATCATCAAAACGATAATTGAATTTCTCAAATCAACAAATATTCAATTATCAAAACGATAATCAAATTTTAAATTTAACAAATATTTGATTATCCCAAGCGATAATCAAATTCCAAATCAACAATTATTTAATCATCTGAAGCGATAATTAAATCTCAGATCAGCAAATATTTAATTATCTAAAGCGATAATTAAATCTCAAATCAGCAAATATTTAATTATCTAAAGCGATAATTAAATCTCAAATCAGCAAATATTTAATTATCTAAAGCGATAATTAAATCTCAAATCAGCAAATATTTAATTATCTAAAGCGATAATTAAATCTCAAATCAGCAAATATTTAATTATCTAAAGCGATAATTAAATCTCAAACCAGCAAATATTTAATTATCTAAAGCGATAATTAAATCTCAAATCAGCAAATATTTAATTATCAAAAGCGATAATTAAATCTCAAATCAGCAAATATTTAATTATCAAAAGCGATAATTAAATCTCAAATCAGCAAATATTTAATTATCAAAAGCGATAATTAAATCTCAAATCAGCAAATATTTAATTATCAAAAGCGATAATTAAATCTCAAATCAACAAATATTTAATTATCTAAAGCGATAATTAAATCTCAAATCAGCAAATATTTAATTATCTAAAGCGATAATTAAATCTCAAACCAGCAAATATTTAATTATCTAAAGCGATAATTAAATCTCAAATCAGCAAATATTTAATTATCAAAAGCGATAATTAAATCTCAAATCAGCAAATATTTAATTACCTAAAGCGATAATTAAATCTCAAACCAGCAAATATTTAATTATCAAAAGCGATAATTAAATCTCAAATCAGCAAATATTTAATTATCTAAAGCGATAATTAAAAACAACAAATATCTGATTATCAAAAACGATAATCAGAACTCATATCAACAAATATCTAATTATCACAAGCGATAATTAGAAACAACAAATATCTGATTATCAAAAACGATAATCAGAACTCATATCAACAAATATCTAATTATCACAAGCGATAATTAGAAACAACAAATATCTGATTATCAAAAACGATAATCAGAACTCATATCAACAAATATCTAATTATCACAAGCGATAATTAGAAACAACAAATATCTGATTATCAAAAACGATAATCAGAACTCATATCAACAAATATCCAATTACCTGCAGATAATTGGAAGCAACAAATATCTAGAAATCAATTAAGAAGACTAGAAAATCAACATAAAAGCTTGGATCGATCCCATCAGATGGCGAGTTTTTAATTCGCCGCACGTGCATCTCAGAGTGGCCGAAGCCTACCAAGTACTCAACATAATTTTTGGCGCCCATCAGATTGACCCGAAGGTCCGCAGAGTGACCCGAAGGTCTAGTACTGGTATTTGACCCGAAGGTCCGCAGAGTGGCCCGAAAGCCCAACAAATGACCCGAAGGTCCAACAAATGACCCGAAGGTCCAACAAATGACCCGAAGGTCCTCATAGTGGCTCGAAAGCACACGAAAGCATCAAAATGTTTCAATTAACGAGTCCGGAATTAACCGAAATAGCAAACGCACATGTCCCATACCACGTGTTTTACTAAATCGTTTGATTCTCTTCATCGTTTCCTTGAAAGTGCAAAATTGTGTATTTTGTAAAAATACACTTTACATTCTCAAACGGACAAGTCCGGAATTAAGCGAATCAGTAAAAGAAAGGGGTCATAGTCCTCGATTTTGCTGAAACGTTTAAATCGCTTCCTCATTCTTTTGAAAGCGTAAACTGTTAAATTTCTGAAAATAATTTTATTTTGTAAAAATAACAATTAACCTTCTCAACTGGACAAGTCCGGAGTTAAGCGAAACAGTAAAAGAAAGGGGTCATAATCCTCGATTTTGCTGAATCGTTTAAGTCGCTTTCTCATCCTTTTGAAAACGCAAACCGTTAAAATTTATAAAACAGTTTTCATTTTTAAAACGAGTTTCCAATCACGGGATTAAAGCAGCAAATCAGTAACAATTTCGATAAGGAAATTGTACTCCTCAAAATACCGTAAAAACGGTTACAAATCAGCATTGCGGTATAACCGCTTGAAAATCCACTTTTAAAAGTTTGACTGTTACTGAAGTCAAAGCAACAGTAATTTTAAAACATCAATTATCTCATCAAAATAATTCACATCTAAATGTGACATCAGTGAATTTTCATTCATTAAAATTGTCAGCAAAACGCCGTGCTTCAAAAATCTAGCATTGGTGTAAAAATCCCGTTACAAAAATAACGGCAACAAAATACGTCTCATAACCAAGCATCGGTTCAACGTAAATAAATGCAGTAACGAGCAAATTTTTTTTTTTTTTTTTGCACGTACTACGGAATGAACAAAGAAATCATTCAAATGTATCTTCAATGAAGATAATCCAAAACAGCAAAAATCTAATCAATAGATGATTAATACAAAAGAAAGCCAGTGGAAATTTCAACAAAAATCACATATCTGCAATTTCTTCGAATCCTCAATTCGGATTCGAAGTTCTCAAAGAAATAAAATAATTACAGCTATGTAAACAACAAATGAAATTCATATCAATTTCGTATTTTGATTTTTAAATCAAAAAGATTATCAGTTGTACTCAGCGAAGACAGTTTCACTGTTTCCGCTGCGCACTCTGATAAACAGAACACAAATCAATCAAATCATCAGAACACAATTTCACTATTATTTTTAAATAAAGTTATTTAAAAATTTCATCCAAATTTCAAAACTTTAGTTTTGACTCCAGCACAAATAAAACATCGACCAATAGTTGTAACATATGTTCCTTCCGAGTTAAGTTTTATATTATGTCCATAAACCCCAAGCTCTGATACCAACTGTGACGCCCCACCTCTATGCTCATAATAACAAAGAGTATTAAAGGAAATACTGTCTATTATTACGAAGAATAAGGCTGGATAGAAGCGACCATCCGTAATTGGCCTTACACTAATATTGGTTATCTCGATAGGAGTGGTACATACTTTTTATTTTTCTTCTATTATTTATTTACTCCCATCGACACACCCAATACTTAGTATAAAACGAACTACGACGGTTCATAATAGTTTAGGACATTAGATATAACAATAACACAGATAATATAAATGCGGAACACAGATAAAAACAAAAGTCTCATATATATATAACTGATGTCAGTTAATACATAGTTGACACAATACATATGATACAACTACAACTGTCGACTCTAGAAGTTATATATACAAGTACATTATCGACTAATATACATGAATACATATCGTTCTATACAATTACACGACTACTACAAAATGACACTGACAACTTCAGAAGATGTGAAAAGTCTTCAAATCCCGAACAGCAACTCAAAGAAGGAAATCTACAACCTGAAATAACTCGGGTCTGACCCGAGTATTACATTCAAAAGAAAATAATACACGGGTCAGTCTAATTCAAACTCAGTTATTAATGCACAGCAGCAGTAATAATTAAATATCAAATAGACGACAGTCACAGAAATCTCGTATATCCAACTCTCGATACGAGAATTGAATAACGGCAGATATAACACTAAGCAGTGTGAAACGACAAATCAACAAACCTAATCAGAATACAACTCCAAACCATTTGAAATTAACCAACGAAACAATTCAACAATTCGAAACATCAATTTAAAACTGACAAATCTGATAGGGCTGCAGTACACGCACGCGTGTACTGCCTCGCCACTATCGCAGGAGATACACAAAAGCTCAGTGAAAGTCACAATGATCGCAAGGTCAAACCCCGAAATCGGGTTCAACTCAAGTGAATTTGAAAACAGATCCAAATGCATTAATGCAATGCAAAACAACAAAGCCCAAAACGGCATATAAAACCAAACTGCAGTCACCCCAAGTGTTCAAGGGCAACTGTAAACAAGAAACTGAATGCTAAGGTCAAGCCATGGTCGTCATGACTCAACTCAATTACAAAGCTTCAACAAATCAAAATAGCATCTAAGCAACTTGCATTAAAAGTTATGCAGTGATCAAAATAGGCTGCAAGATGTATGCAACCAATAGGCATGTAACCTCTGCTGCAACATGTAAGATCTCCAATATATGCAGTAAAATGACTGCAACAAAACCCAAGTAGTACCGAATATAGTCCTCAATAGATGCAGTAAAACGACTGCGACAATTAACAGAAAATGCTACATGAAGTCAAGAGACAAAAGTGAAGGCTACATGTGAAACAGGCCACACTTCCTATCTGTAGCAAGGAATCCAAAAACCCAAGTAAAGCTACTGCAATTTAATACCAATGCCATGAAATCAAAAATTGAACTCAAATTCCAAATGTACACTGAAACAATTTAGTGAAGTACTAGACTTCGAACTAGTGTACCAATGGATACCAGACTCAAGTATAACAATTGACTCGACAACAGCAAATGCCCAAAACTGTCAAGTTACAGGGTTCGATATAATACCCAAAACAACTTGATACCCGATCACCATGTTTGAACCAACTGAAGTGATAAAACACAGTCCTGGCATCGAAAATACCCTCAATACAATTCACATTCGAATATAGTGAATATATCCAGATGACCATGAATTTTAATAAACCAGACAAGTTACATAAAGAAGCAACTCAACAAAACCAAATCAAAACAGAAAGTCGAAATCAACCAGCGAAACGATGACTGAAATCAACACTGCCAAGACTAAATTACCAACATCAAATATACTCAAACGAACCAGACTGGCTACACACAGCAAAAGGGCAGACTTAGTTATGACAGAGAAAACAACACATACAAACTAGAATAACGTATGAAGTGCACACTAGTGTACATCAATAAAGAACACAATTCCAGGCTCGAAGCAAATAAACCAGTGAACATTACAGTTCCACAATCAAGTGAAGATGCCAAATGCAACAGACAACAAAATCGTGACAACCACGAAATTAACTCAAATCGGCACACACAACATTCATACGACCGAGGTCACATGAAGCCGTGGTGGCCATGGAAACTATCATTAAACTAAGAAATCGAGGAATCGACTAAATCGAGTAAAATCATCAACCTCAAAGCAAAGTCAAACAGCTGAATTGAATTAAATCACAAAATTAAACGAACAAAACATAGGAATTCAACCCTAATACACTCGAGGTTGAAAAAGATATGAGTGAAGAAAATCACCCAAAACGACAGTACCAAAACCCACGAGAACAAGCATCAATATATACGAATCTGATTAAGTCAGAGAAAATACTAGCTTTTCAAACCAAAACGAACAGTCGACGTTCAGCAACCAAGAAGAACTAGATGTGAGTGAATGTTCACTCACCTTAGGTTCGAAGATCCCAAGACCAGTCGCCGCCGATGCAACCACTTTGATCGAGCAGGCAGCGGCGCCATCGAATTCGTGAAGCCCTAGCTGGATTTGGGAACGAAGAATATAAGGCCGCCATTTTTCGTTTCTTTGTTTTTAGGGTTATGGTCGACCAAATTAACCAGGGGAAAAACAGGTCGAACTGATTTTCATAGGGAAAGGCATCTACCTAGATAGGTAACACAACCCAATACAACCATGGGCTACACTAATTTTTAAAGTCCACAATTTATCAATTTTATTAAAAGAGATTTTATACCGACTCACATCTTCAAATGACAACCAGCTAGCGACAATAATTGTTTAATGATGATAATAAATTTTCCAACAGCAATTAACCAACAATTCACTCGTCATTAGACGATAACAAAATGATC
Source organism: Allium fistulosum (assembly GCA_030737815.1). NCBI lineage: Eukaryota > Viridiplantae > Streptophyta > Magnoliopsida > Asparagales > Amaryllidaceae > Allium > Allium fistulosum. The sequence continues at coordinate 364,095,658 of CM060904.1, forward strand.
GCGGAATCTCAGGTTGTTACATTTCTTTTAATACTCTTTGTTATTGTGAGCATAGAGGTGGGGCATCACAGTTGGTATCAGAGCTTGGGGTTTATGGACATAATATAAAACATAACTTAGATGGAACATGTGTTACAACTATTTGTCGATGTTTTAGTTGTGCTTTGAGTCAAAACTAAAGTTTTGAAATTTTGATGAAATTTTTAAATATCCTTATTTAAAAATAAATGTGAAATTGTGTTTTGATGATTAAGTGATTTGTGTTCAGTTTATCAGAGTGCGCAGCGAAAACAGTGAAACTGTCTTCGCTGAATACAGCTGATAACCTTTTTGATTTAAAAATCAAAATATGAAATTGAAATAAATTTCATTGTTGTTTACATAGCTGGGTTTATTTTGTTTCTTTGAAAATTTCGAATCCGATTTGAGGATTCGAAGCGACTGCAGTTATGTGATTTTTGTTGAGATTTTTGCTGGTTTTCTTTTATGTTAATCATATATTAATTAGATTTTGTTGTTTTGAATTATCTTCATTGAAGATACATTCGAATGATTTCTTTGTTCTTTTTGTAGTATACGTGCAAATTTGAGTTGCACGTTACTGCATTAATTTTACGTTGAACCGATGTTTGGTTTAAACGTATTATTTTCCGTTATCTTTATAACGGGATTTTTACATCGATGCTAAATTTTGAGGCACGGTGTTTTGTTGACAATTTTAATGAATGAAAATTCACTGGTGTTACATTTTTATGTAAATTATTTTGATGAGATTTTGACGTTTAAAAATTTCTGTCGCTTTGACTTCAGTAACCGTCAAATTTTAAAAGTGGACTTTCAAGCGGTTATTCCGCAATGTTGATTCTGAGATTCGTTTTACGATGTTCTGGGGAAGTGCAATTTTCTTTTTGAAATTGCTACTGATGTTGTTGCTTGAATCACGTGATTGGAAAATTGTTTTAAATGAAAATTGTTTTAATTTTTTTTTTCAGTTTGCGCTTTCAAAAGAATGAGGAAGCGATTTAAATGTTTCAGCAAAATCGAGGACTATGACCCATTTCTTTTACTGATTCGCTTAATTCCGGACTTGTCCGTTTGAGAATGTAAAATGTATTTTTACAAAATACACAATTTTGCACTTTCAAGGAAACGATGAAGAGAATCAAACGATTTAGTAAAACACGTGGTATGGGACATGTGCGTTTGCTATTTCGGTTAATTCTGGACTCGTTAATTGAAACATTTTGCTGTTTTGATGACTTTGATGATTTTGTGTGCTTTCAAGCCACTTTGTTGGACCTTCGGGTCATTTGTTGGACCTTCGAGTCAATTACCAGTACTAGACCTTCAGGTCATTTGTTAGACCTTCGGATCATTTGTTGGACCTTCGGGTCATTTGTTAGGAGCCAAAAATCATAGTACTTGGTAGGCTTCGGCCATTTGAGATGCACGTGCGGCGTTGCTAAAACTCGTCATTTGTTGGGATCGATCCAAGCTTTTATGTTGATTTTCTAGTCTTCTTAATTGATTTCTAGATATTTGTTGTTTCTAATTATCTGGAGGTAATTAGATATCTGATGTTATGAGGTTTACTTATCGTATCGATAATTAAATATTCGAGATTTCTGATTATCGTTTTGATAATCGGATATTTGTTGTTTCTAATTATCGCTTGTGATAATTAGATATTTGTTGATTCTGATTATCGTTTTTGATAATCAGATATTTCTAAATATCAATTGTGATAATTAAATATTTGTTGATTTGAGATTTGATTATCATTTGTGATAATTGAATATTTGTTGATTTGAAATTTGATTATCATTTGTGATAATTAAATATTTGTTAATTTGAGATTTGATTATCATTTGTGATAATTAAATATTAGTTGATTTGAGACTTGATTATCATTTGTGATAATTAAATATTAGTTGATTTGAGACTTGATTATCATATCGATAATTAAATATTTGCTGTTATGAGATTTAATTATCGTATCGGTAATTAAATATTTGTTGATTTGGAATTTGATTATCGTTTGTGATAATTAAATAATTGTTGATTTGAGATTTGATTATCGTATCGATAATTAAATATTTGCTGTTATGAGATTTAATTATCGTATCGGTAATTAAATATTTGTTGATTTGGAATTTGATTATCGTTTGTGATAATTAAATATTTGTTGATTTGAGATTTGATTATCGTATCGATAATTAAATATTTGCTGTTATGAGATTTAATTATCGTATCGGTAATTAAATATTGGTTGATCTGATATTTTCTGATTATCGTTTTTTATTATCGGATATTTGTTGTTTCTGATTATCGTTTTTGATAATCGGATATTTGTTGTTTCTGATTATCGATTGTGATAATTAGATATTTGCTGATTTGAGTTCTGATTATCGTTTGTGATAATTAGATGTTTGTTGATTTGTGATTCTAATTAGCGTTTTTGGTAATTAAATATTTGTTGATTTGAGATTTAATTATCATTTTTGATAATTAAATGGTTGTTGATTTGAGATTTAATTATCGTTTTTGATAATTAAATATTTGTTGATTTGAGATTTAATTATCATTTTTGATAATAAAATATTTGTTGATTTGAGATTCAATTATCGTTTTTGATAATTGATTATTTTTTAATTTGAGATTCTGATTATCATTTTTGTTAATTAGATATTTGTGTTTTCTGATTATCATTTTTGATAATTGGATATTTTCTAATTTTAATGATTATCAGATTTTCTAGTCTCTGATTGAGTTTGGGTTATGTTGATTTTATTGAATTGCTATTTTCTATCTATCTCTGTTGATAGTTAGAGTTTACTGATTATGAAGTTTGTGTTTTCCAGTTATTTGTTGGATAACTGGATATTTGCAGTTTTGCAAATTGTGATATGTGTTTTCTAATTATCCTTGCTGATAATTAGATTTTGCTGTTTTCTAATTATCGTATCGATAATTAGATATTGCTGCTTTGTGATTTTTGAATTTCAATTATCTAGTTGATAATTAAATATTGCTGATGATTGTATTTATTCAGCTTTGTTGTTTTCTGATTATCTACTTGATAATTAGATTTTGTTGAGGATTTGTAAATTTCTTTTATGAAATTAAAAGATTTCTTTGGCGTTTGTATTCCTGACTTTATTTCTAGCATAACCAGTTTATGTTAGAAAAATAATTGTTATTGACGACTTTGATTATGAAAATTGCGGGGACGCAATTTTTATAAGGAGGGCAGTCTGTAACAACCCGGGATTTCATAATTATTTTATTATCGTCATTTTACGATTTAATTTGGTTGCTAATTGCTTTTGGCATTTAACCAATCGAAATTCTTTTAAAAATTGGGTCGAAATTCTTTTAATAATTTGATTAAATTTTGTGTGGGCTTTAAGAGGAAGTATGGTCCACTTTCTTTTGCTTGGTGCCGAGATGATGTTAAGACCCGATCCCCTTTATTCATTTTCTCATTCATTTTAAACCCTAAAAGCTAAATATAGCGAACAAAAAATAATGGAGGCTCTCGTCTTCGTGTCCCTCTTCCTTCAGCAATTAGGGATTCGTCGCCGACTTCGATTCCTTTGAGAATGGCGGCTTCAAATTCTTGCGTTCGTCAACTGGAGTGCGTTCGGCTGCTTCAATTCGTCGAAGAGGGATTTGTTGCTTGCTTCGTCGAAGAAGGTGAGTATTATACTCACATCTAATTCCATCTCGAACTTATTAGTGTTCGAATTCGATGATTCTCGTTCGTATATGTTTTTCTGAGTTTGTTGTTTGTCGTTCGATTTCGTGTGGATGTTGATGATTTCTCTGAGTTTATTGAGTTCGTATAATTTGATGAATTCCGGCTTTAATGATTTTGAGTTGATTTTGTGATGTCGATCTTGTTCGACTTTTGCCATATTATTCACTGCCTCTGGTAGCACTTTCGACCGTGTTTATTGAGTCTATGTTTATGTAGCATTAGCTGTTCAGGTTAGTAGACTTGAGTTGTTTGGTCCTTGCGTTTCCATTGTGCACTTATATCATTTTGAAGTTCCTGATCCACTTTTTGACCTGATGCTTCACCCCGGTTGTCTGCATTATCTATGGGTGTTGGCAAGCCTTTCATTTTGTTTGATCACTAGTGTAGCCTGGTGCATTTGGTTTTGATGACTGTATTTGATACAAGCGAGTCTGGTACCTTTTGTACCATTGAGTTGCACTGCACTTGTTCGTTTTCATGTGCAGTTTAGCTTGATTTATGTTGGTGTAGTTCTGCATAGTTGTGGCCATACAATTGTGGTCGCTGCATGTTGTCTGATTTTGTTCTCTGGTTGGTCTGTCCTAAGCTGATCATTGAAGTGCATTGCTTTGCCTTTGTACTTGAATTTGTTGCCTTTATGCTCGAGCTGGATTCTTGCCATTTCCAGTTTCATAATTGCTTCATGTAATTGGGTAGTTTGGCCTTCATTTTGCCAGTAGTATTGCTTCATGTAATTGGGTGTGCTTGTTTCACTAGTCTGGTTGGTCGTGAGACTGTAGCATGCATTGTTCATGTCATTCCTTTGGGCAGTTTGTTTTGCATCTCCATTTGTCGTACTCGAGTTATATGATTCATGTGCAGCTTTAACCACTTGGTACTCTTGAGTCTGCATTTTGATGTTCATCTGATATTATTGGTTTGATTTGATAAGCAGTTCCATTTGCTTCTGCACTGAATTGTTTGGTCGAGTGACTGTTCCATACATGTTGCTTGATTTTTGTGTTGTTGTGCACTGTCCAGTCTCACGTAGTTGTTATCTGGTGACATGGTTACAGTACTAAATTTGTTACATATGTTCTGCCTATCTAGGTGTTCATGTGTTTGTAGTTTTCACATTGATTTCATGTTGCCTTCTATTTATGTCTGGGCACGTGTGCTTCAGGCAGTCTTCACTTTTGCCAATTTGCACTGTTAAGTTTTACAATTGCATAACATGTTATATCTTACTTCATGTCTCACCTTTGGGTTGTGTTCACTTGCATTATCGTAGTGGCGAGGCAGTACACACGTGCGTGTACTGCAGCCCTAACAAAAGTGACAGATTTAATTGATATTTCGATTGTTGAATTGTTTCGTTGGTTCAATTCAATATTTTGAGTTGTATTTTGATTGGGTTTAAGCTGATGATTTTGTTGATATCTAATTATCTTTTAGATAATAAGATTATATGTTTTCTAATTATCGTATCGATAATTAGATTTTTGTTGTTTACGCTGTTTCGTTGGCTTGGGTTTCATATTGACCTCTGTTGTTTTGATTGCTGTTAGTATTCACTGTTGTGATGATTTCACGTACTGTAGTGGCGAGGCAGTGCACGCGTGCGTGTACTGCAGCCACACAGAGTTTGGTTTGATTTAACCACTTTGAGATTTTCTAATTATTTATTTAATAATTGGATTTGGTTGTGAATTGCTGTTTAAGCAATTCAGTTATTTTCTAAAATTATCTTCATTGATAATATTTTTATCTATCTTTATTGATGATTTGGATTTGCTGATATGTTGTTTAACACTGTTTAGTGTTATATCTACCGTTATCCGATTCTCTTATCGAGGAGTTGGATATACGAGATTTCTGTGACTGTCGTCTATTTGATATTGATTATTATTGCTTCGGTGCATTAATAATTGAGTTTGAATTAGACTGACCCGTGTATTATTTTCTTTTGAATGTAATACTCGGGTCAGACCCGAGTTATTTCAGGTTGTAGATTTCCTGCTTTTGATTGCTTTTTGAGCTATGAAGACTCTTCATATCTTTTGAAGTGGGCTGCGTCTTTTTGTAGTAATCAGTGTATTGATTTAGGTTGATATGTATTCATGTATATTAGTCGATAATGTACTTGTATATATAACTTCCAGAGTCGACAGTTGTAGTTGTATCATATGTATTGTGTCAAATGTATTGTAACTGACATCAGTTATATATATATATATATATATGAGACTTTTTGTTATCTGTGTTAGTATTATATATATTGTCCTAAACTATTATGAACCATCGTAGTTCGTTTTATACTGGAATTGGGTATGTCGATGGGAGTGAATAAATAAGAGATGAAAAATGAAAAATATATACCACTCCTATCGAGGTAACCAATACTAGTGTAAGGCCAACTATGGATGGCCGTTCCTATCCAGCCTTATTCTTCGTAATAACAGACAGTATTTCTTTTAATACTCTTTGTTATTGTGAGCATAGAGGTGGGGAGTCACACAAAGGTTCCAAAAACCTTTCCTCAAAATCATTTTCACAAAAGCCTTTTTTATATATACATATATATAATAATCTTGGAAAATCTTTGATTCAATTCATACTTGTATAAATTCATTTTTATACTTCAAATATTTTCAAAACCCTTTTTCTTGGCAATAGATTCAACAAGGGGAGTTTTATCATATATATCAAAGATATATAAGTTTGTTTAGTCCAAATCAATATTCAAATTTAATTACTCTTTTTGTAAAGTCATTTACCAAATTACTTACTCTCATAAAGTAATTTTTTTGCCATAGGAATATTCAATTTCCACTTTATTTCATTATATATTTCACAAAATATACTTTTCATTTCAAAAATCATTTACAGTTCTAATCCACAAATTTCAATATCAATTTTATTCAAACCCGTACGATGTCCACATATCATTCGTACGCAATATCAATCTGATCGCTCAGTCAATCACATAATTTCACCTTCGAACTAGTATTGTCCACCCGACTTCCTAGTGCGGACTCAGATTTGGTTTCTTGATCAGAAACCATCATTCTCCTTGCATAGTCACAACTACGATAGAGAATATCCAGAACCAATCAAAAATCCATATCCAGGTTCTCCATCGAAAATCGAGCGAAAAATCCCAACTCGGATCGACAATATTATCTCGAAATTCTATGTTCGAATCTGGATCAAACTACTATGCGAATAGAATAATATACGTACATCCTACGTATTTATCTTCATTGATTATCAATTAAATCAATTTCCTTTCTATTCATCCGCACTTTGATTATATTCACTTATCCACATTTTCCTTAATCCACATTTGGATTATCACTCCAATTCTTATCTCAATTGGGTATTTAATCAATAACAGTTTGAACTCCGACCAGTTTATATTTAGAAAATAGCTTGGAAATTTTGAAAAATAGATAAGTAGTTTCAAAATAATTATTAGTTTGTAAAATAGCTACAAATAGTTAAGTAATTGTAAAATAGTTGAAAAATAGTTAAATAGTTATAAAATGGTTAGATAATTGCAAAATAGTTGTAAAATTATAATTAATTATAAAACAGTTGAAAAACAGTAATTAGTTTATAAACAGTCACAAAATAGTTAAATAGTTTCAAAAATAATTATAAAATAAATATAAAATAATTTGGCTTTAAAAAGAAAGATTGTATATAGTAAATAGCTTGGAAAAATAGATTTATATGAAAACAATTTATTTTGAAAAATAGTCCAGAGCCAAACTGTTCAATTCCCAATCTCCATTTCCATCAATTCAATTTAAATTTCCACTTCCATTTAAATTGACTCAATCCCAATTTGAATAATTTCAATTTTATTTCAAATTAATCCAATTCAAATTTCCCATTTGAATTTTATACTTATCCATCATAAATCATAATTCCCATTAATTCAAATCAAATTCAGTTTGAACTAATTCAATTTTAAATCTCAATTTTAAACCATCTCGAATTATATAAATTCGAGTTAATTTTTTTTAAAATGTTGATTTAATCCCTTAAATTAAATTAACCTTTATTTTTAAATCAGTAATCCTAATTTTTAAAGAATTTAATTCTGAGTTCAATTCTCAAAATTCCATTTTAAATTATTTTTACTTAACATATTTCAAAGTTCAAATAAGAATTCAAAACAATTTTAATTTACAAATTCAATTATTCAAATAGCTCAGTTCAAAGTAATTCCATATCCTTAATTTCAAGTTAAAGTTTAATTTCCTATTATCACAATATGGATATATTACCACACTTCATTCCTTATTCATTTAAACAAATTCAATTCACACTTTAAAGATTATTAATAAATAGGATGACATCATCCAATTTATTTTAAAACATCCACCCATTTCCAATTTCCAGATCTCAAACCCATTTTTGAGATCACACAAACTCCCAATTCAAATTAACCCTTTAAATTCCCAAGTTAAATCTCAATTTCATCTTAAAATTTCCAATTCAGGTTGCTTGTTAACTTATTTAACTTTCCCAAAGTTAAATTCAATTTAATCCAGTCAACTTGACCCAATTTGAATTCCTATTCAAATTTTAAACCTTATATTAATAATCTTCCCACTTATAAGTTCAAAAACTTATCACTTTGGGTTTTCATATCACATTCCAAGGAAAAATTTAAAACTCAACACTAAGAGTTTATTTCAAATCATCTTTGAAATTATGTATATCCTCATTTATACATATTTATTTCCTTTACACACCAAGTTATACCTTAAAATTTAAACCACCTTGGGTTTTTAATTCAAACAAATTCCTTTAAATTTTCAAACAACTCCTGTTTGAATTAAGCCCTTTCATACAAATAATATTATTTATTATTTCTTTATCATTTTGAAACAAATTTTCAAATTCTGGGCTCAGATTTAAAACTTCACAATTTATACCATCTTCAGTTCCAATTTATAAGTTATACTTGTCTAAATGTTTTACTTCCCTAAAACATTTCATTATTAAACACAACAACCATTTATGATAATAACCAAGATTATCATATCTGGAAACCAATTCATTATTATCTTATTCTGAAACATTTTCCAAAATTCAAGATTTAATTTCAGTTTAAATCCATTTCAAACTTACCTTTATTTAATTTCAATTTGGTTGTATTTCTATTACTTCTTATATTTAATTCAATAATTTAACAACCAATTACCTTAACATTTATTAGTAAGGAATATTGCTTTATATTTCAAACTATATTCTTATATAAAATCATTAAAATCTTTATATATGAAAATAACAAGTACGCTCTCATATATATATATATATGTACACTTAACTCATTCCAGGGTACTATTGTCCCTATCCTTATGAGTACACCCACCAGAGCCAAGGTTCTCGCTTAACCTTCGCTCTGATACCAACTATAGCGACCCGGAATTTTCGATCTCGAAAATTCCAAATAGTTCGAAAAGAAGAAAGAGATAGAAGAAGAAGAAACAGGAACATAACACAGATTCTCACATTCGCAGCGGATAACATATAATATCAAATAGAAGCAGTTTACAAAAGAATACCATATCAGTCAATTTTCATTTTAATACATCAGAGTTATACATATATACAATCACTGGATATATATAAATCAACATATCCCAGATAAACAAAATATATCACAGCGGAAACACTCCATACGTTCCTGCCACCCAGCTCGCCTCCTGAGCTCTAGTTAGTCCTTACCTGGAAATCTGTAATACTCGGTCTGACCCGAGCATTACCACAAAGTAACATCCGGGTCAGGCTGGAAACCAGCATGAGTAAACCCATATAACATGAAATTCTAATACACAAACACTACAAGAAAACTGCGGTTTACCTACGCCAAATTGGCGTAGGCGGGGCGTAGGTAAATGCATAAACTACGTAACACCTACGCCAATTTTGGCGCGGGTAAAACTTGCGTAGCTAATAAAATACCTACGCTTTACCTACGCCATCCATTGGGTTGTTTCCTACGCCTTTCCTACGCCATAATTTTCTTACGCCTTCCCCACGCCATGTTGTACCTACGGTTTTGTTACGACATTTTTACTTTTTCAAGTGCTCACGTCTTTCCTACGTCATTTGTTTACCTACGTCTTTCCTACGCCCAGTTTTCCTACGCTTTCCCTACGTCATTCTTACATATTACGTTTCCTACGTCTTTTCTACGTCATTCATTTATCTACGATTTACCTACGCCTGTGTTTTTAATGTTTTTCCTACGCCATGCATACGATTTTTTGCTGCATTAATATTTCATTTACCTACGCCTTCCGTACACCTTCCCTACGTCTTTTCCGAAGCAATTTTGATATATTACTATTCTATTTCATTTCACCACATTAAATAGAAACTAAAATCAACTTATTTTATATATATACACATTCCAACAAAAAGATTAACGTCAAACCATTCATCTTTAATTCAAAAAACAAATATCTCATTCATATTACAAAGTCAAACAATATTAATCAAGTTCCTATATATTAAAATAATATGTTCATGATACATGACATCATACAGATACCATTAAAAAGTTTTCAATACCCTCATTCCTCATGACGATCGTTCGGCTCTTCATCAAATCGCTGTCGAAGCATCTCGGTGAGTTGTTCATACTGCATCTTCAGCATTTGAATCTCCCCTTCTTGACGCTCCACCTTTTCCTCTAGTTTGGCTCTAGTCTGTGTTTCTCCCTTATTGATGCTATAAGTAGCGTCTTTGTATTTCTGCATTTTATCATCAATTTCTGCATTTTAAACTAATTAAAATAATGTTTTGTTGAAAGTTTAAATACTTACTCCAGGGATATTGCCATAATATGGCCTACAGTCAGACCAATGAGATAGGTTCGGTCCTTACAGCATCAGACCGTTGATTCTCTGTTGTTGTAGTATATGCAAAAGAATAAAAGCAATCAATATGGCATAAAAACTGTAAAGGATTAATGGAATCTTTTTTTTTTCCACAAAAGAACAATGATGTATAACAGGATAAAAAATCAGACAAATGATACTAGCTACTATGAATTACATGACAGTACGCCTAAAAAAGCAATAAAACAAAAAACAAAGATAAAGGAAAACGATAATTTCCATTCTGAAACAGTCAATATTACCCAATTCTAATGTATGTGTATAATCTTCTTGAATCGGAGATTTTTTGCCACATGCACAACCTATGATAGTGAATCTTCAAAAAGTGAATGGCTAAGGTTTCTCCTTTCTTTGCAGATCATAAAGAACACATACATTTGCAGCTGTCTTCATCTGTATGATATTAACTGCTTGCTTGATGGTGCATCCAATGAGAGACAAACATAACGGGACTGATAGAAATATGTTATCTTTCACAGCATGCAAACAAACAGTAACCAGACTCTTAGATTGCTCTTCATGAAGAAGAAAAAGTATAATATACATAACGGGACTGATAGAAATATGTTACACTGGTATTGATTGTGGGAAAAAGACTTCACCATTTGCTACTTTCCTATCCAAATTAAAATGAATCGGTGGGCATCATCATACGTATATATTAAATAATAATTATAATAATAAACTTAAGCAAATAATTTTTCTATCTAATTGGCAACATACTCTTAGGGACAAGTGCAAGAGAAGCTGTGATTTCAGCCTGCACTTTATCTGTCTCTTCTCTAAGTTTCAGTAGAAGTTTATCAAACTCGGATAAAGAAAGAGGGGTTCCGTCACGAGCTGAAGTCATAGCTTTTGTAATTTTATCCTTAACATCTTATTTTAGTTGCTTGTCCTGGAAAAAATATATGTTAGAACATAATCATAATATTCAGCAAGAGAAGTTCTGGCAGTAAACCTTTTTCTTTGCTTCAGACACTTTTTCTTTGACTTCTCTTCTTTCCTCATCAAGCTTTGTTTTCGCTTCTTCTATGAATTTTCTCAGCTCACTAAACAAAAATGCAAACAATGATATCATTATAGATGACAGTCACAAACTACATTAAATTTGATGTTATTGAATGTGGCTTGTTAAGCACAAGTTCAATTCATTACTAACTGATTGGAAAGGTTACAGGAATTACTTACTCAGTGAGAAGAACTTCGTCACAAAGAAAATTCAATATAAACAATTTTCTAGATGGATCAAGATTATTAATTCCCCATGAGCCCATTTTGATGAAGTCCATATCCAGATCTTTCATTTTGCACTCAGATTCTTCAATGCATGTTTTTAATAATTCAAGCCATGCATCCCCACTGTTTGATAATTGAGTTAATTATAAACAAATATTGGAAAATTGTAAGATATGCAAATTGAACACAAGGATATAGAAGGTACTCTTTTTTCACGTTCTCAAAAATCATAGACAACAATTTGATAAGGAATTGAACAAATGGAGAGTGTCCCTTGAGGCCCTTGGAACTCTTGCTAGCAATACCTTGTAGTACAGAATCAGCTTGTCCACTTTTCATGCCAAGTTTCTAATAAAAGCATATACATTATAGAATAACATACACGTTACAGTAGAAAAAGAGGATTAAAATTATTGTGTCAATGCTGAAAATCCAAGTGATGAGCATTACAAAGCTGTCATCAACTGTAATCAGAAGCTACACCAAAATTACACATGAGTTCAAATGAAATTACTGTCCCTTTAACACCACTTAATCAAAAAAACCTATGTGAGAGCAAATACATCATTCCTTACATACAGCTAATTAGGTGCATATTATAATCCAAATATACTGCATTGGTGATTAATCAGTAAATCTTATACTAATGTAAACACAACTTTATTCTGAATCATTCGAATTTAAACACCACATTCTTTGCTCAACAATAAGCTTGTCGGCCGGCAGCACTATATCTTCTTTTTTCACTTCAGTCTGTGGTAATGAAACAATTTTCGACTTGAAAATATGTTTTGCCTTTGTAGCATTTTGTTTGCCATCACCACCATTGTATTTAACAGGATCTATTGTTTTCTTCGATTTTATTGCTTTATTTTGACTGATCATGATGACTTGATTGTTTTGATTGTTTGAATTGCTTATATTAGGATCACATTCTATTAAGTGAATGAATGGATATATCAAATGTCAAAACTAATTATTCTTTTGATTGTTTGAATTGCTCACTTGCTATTTTTTGGTGGTAGTTTTATTTCCTTATCGATCAGCTCTTTCAAAAATTAGTTATTTAAAGAAATGATTAAACAATCAAATTATAAAAATGATATTGAAGTCCCGTATGACATAGTACTAGCATAAATAATATACTAAACCAAACTTCTATTTCTATATTTTTTCTTCTTCTTTCAGACAGATGAATTGAACTGTTCTCAAATGAAGGCAAAGATTGAAAACGTGATGATTATGCATAACGTAGTAATCAGCTCTTCAAGTTTTACAAGCTATTAACAAACAGATTGGGCGTCATGAAGTGATTGTATGAAGCATCTCCACATCGATCAAACAACAAATTTAGCTACTGCACCCATTTTCTACCTTTTCTTATTAGAGAGAGCAATATAATTAATACGAGTGTTCGTTGGTAGAAAAATTAAACACATGAAGTTAGGTTGTATTTTTGTAAATAAGCTTGAGTGAATTGATCGAATTATGAATTAAAGTTACAAAGATTAAAAGTATAATTATTATGGTATTAAGCATTAACACATTGTGTATAATCAAACCACAAATGAAAAAGTAAGTATGTGACAAAATAACATTTCTGAATGGTTTAGATTGCTAATTATGAAATCTCCAGATATTGTAAGTAATGGTACCTTAATGCTTTGAGACAGATAAGTGTATACAATATGTCAAGCAAGCTTAATTAAGCCAGTGACTGAACATTTCCACAAAATGTATTGTAACAGTTAGCTGTGAAAACAAAAGGTCCGATTATAATTAATGACAATGCCGACCAAAACCCCACCACCACATAAGTAAACTATACCTATGTCTGACCTTGATGTAAGCAACAAAAGAATGAAACTAAGCACCATGATCACAAAAGCATGCAGAGGCATCTAACACAGGCATATAATCTACAACCATGCTGGTTGCCAAACAATTGTATGATTTCCATTTTCACCAATGCAATTTTGTCCAACTAGAACCTACATACCATCATCTGATAGCTCAACTACACATGAAATTTCCTATTATTTTGTGCCAACATTATCCAATAGGAACTTAGTTTTTCAGTCCATACACGATTTTTTAAGGATTCAATCCAACTATGGTTAATCTCGAACACATCGAATGTGGATCTAAAGAACAGATAATCTTATCATGTACTTGAATAAACGGTCAAACTAAAAACCGTGACAATTGTTAAACATCGTTATAAACTAAATGTATCAAGTTTACAAACTAGTGTATCTAGTTAAGTGTACAGGCAAATCATATTGGGTTCTGCCTAAATGTTTGCGGGTAGACACACACACTGCAGGAAAAATAGTACATCAATGTAAGTATCAGTTCCTAAATAATTATTAGTTTTTTAGCTTCGGCTTTCAAATTTCAATTCCTAAACGATTATTTATAGAAAACTAGTTGTTTATAACTAAATACTAATAAGTTATTAGCTTCAGGCGTTTTCACGGTTAATGAAATCTAAAGCAGTAAAAGGGCGACTCAATTTTAGAAAATTAGACAACTCAAAACAAGTAGTGATAAAGTACAAACTCTAACTAATAGGAACATTGGTATCAGTTGATCTAAGCTTTGCTGCTGCTGAATCAGAAACTGCATTCAGTAAATGCATCAACGCTTTGTCATAGTTAACAAACCCCATGAACCAAAACTCATGCCCGTCTATAGTCATCAACTGTATGTATTTCTCATCAACGGTCACGGATACTGGATTCACAGTTGCCACTTTGGCCAATGGGATGGAAACCTGTCAAATGCAAAAATTATTAGCCAACATCTTAGTTCAACTTAACATTTTTTTTGGATAAATACAAACAAAAACCATAGACACAAATACATGACATTAAATGCGTGTTCAGAAGAGGAAAAAAGGGTTAAGATAGTACGTATATACACGTACCTTATAGTAGCTCCAAGCTTCTTGACCAGAAGGGGCAATGAATGACAAAGGGTGGTCACTACAGAATGCAATAGTCATGTTTGAGAGGTAAAGAGTGCCAGCGACTGGACCAGTTGTGGTAGACGAATAACATGCAAAAGTCTTCTTCAAACGTTCAGATGGATCAGTCTGAAATGTCTGCTTGTAAAGCGATTCAAATCCGCCTTCAGATATAGCTTTTGCTGTCAGGTTCAACTTCCCCCATGCCGCATCTGATTTACTAGGTGCCGTTTTAACTGCCAGTATTTCGTTTGATTAAATTCTCATCATTAAGAACTTATAATTGGCATATATAATGAATTTACTTACTATTGTGCCAAACATTAGAAGCGAGGGTCTCGGCCTTTTTGGTCCAGAAAGAGACTGTAGCGGACTTCAAATCAGCAGTAGAATCGCGTAGGAGGCAAGGAACTGTAGCGGACTTCAAATCAGCAGTAGAATCGCGTAGGAGGCAAGGATGAGCCAACGATGGCTGATGGAATAGCCGAGTATGCAGCGATGATTATTTAGAAGGCGTTGATTTTTGAAACCCTAGTTTTTTTGGGTTCAAGCATCGCCAACATGGAGATTGCACCTAAATCGAAAACCCAAAACAAGCACCTGAATCGAAATTCAATCAAAACAAATATAAAAGGAGGAGAAGATAATTTTTGTAGAATTAGGTTTTTTTTATTCCGTAAAAACTGAGGTTAGGAGAAGGGAAGTATACGGTGATTGACGTAAAAATTAAAAACTTTTTTTTGCATGTGGAGGGACGGCGTGGGAAATTTTCTACGTTTTTCCTACGTCAATGTGGAATTGTATAAAATTAACAGAGGCGTGGAAATGGCGTAGGAGATTATCTACGCCTTTTCTACAATATCATTTTAGTGTAGACGATTTTCTACACCTTACTTACGCCTCGATTTTTTTCTACGTGTTGAATTTGGCGTAGGAGAAGCGTAGGAAATTTCCTTACGTCTTCCCTACGCTTTTACCTCTTTCTACCAGTTTCCTACGCTTATCCTACGCCCCGCCTTTTGGCGTAGGAAAGACGTCGGAAATTTTGTGTAGAAAACTGCAGTGTTTTCTAGTAGTGAAAGCACATTTAAACCCCGGGATACTCGTACTTCACTACGAGTTCATTATCAGTTATAGTCAAACCAATTTCACACATCAATCCCTAAGTATCATTACTTAGTTTCAAGGGTTAACATTATTCCATTCCAGCCTATTGATATAACATATAAAGGATTTATTGTGAATTTCAAATCGAACTGGTTTTGGGTATTTCCAGATACCCAACCCCGGTCTCTTCGAATCCAATATCATCTTAAAACAAAACTACTTAAGTTTTAACAGTTCCATTTATACCCAGGATTACATACTTACATTGCCATTCGTCATAGATTGACAAACCATATTATCTCAGTTCAACCCAAACATAACATATCACCTATCATCATAAATCACTTATCAGAAATATCAAATAATCTAATGCATACCATATCATTTAACCATTCAGAAACAAGATTAATTTGTCACACCATTTCTAATTAATTAAATTAATTCCTTCAATCACTTTATTTTTAAATCTTGCTCACTGAATCATTAATTAATTACAACCCATTAATTAATCATCCTTTAACTATCCATTAATTATCCATAATTACTTTCATTAAGTAATTATCCATTGGTTAATTATCCTCAATTAATTAACCTTTAATTATTAATTAATTTATCCTTTAATTTCAAGTTAAATTAATTAATCCTTAACAAATTTATCATTTATTTACTTATATTAAGTAGTTATCATTTAAGTAATTAATCTCTAATTAATTAATTGGTAATTCTCAATCATTAATTAATCGCTCAATTATAAATAAATTAATCCTTCATCATTAATTAATTGACCTTCTTTTATTAATTATTTCATTAACTTAATTAATCTATAACTTCCCAAAATCTTAATTAAATTCCAGTTAATCCATAAATCTTAGTAATTACCTAATTAACACATGAATTTTAAACACTTTATCTTTTAATCAAATATAAAAACAATTGTTATATAAAGCATTAGATTTGAGAGATAGTTAAACTAGATTCTTTAAAATCTTTAAAACTTGCTTGGAAACCCTTGTTTTAAAATTTTGCTTTGCGTTGCTTTAAAAACTTGTTTTTAAAACATTTAATAAAATGCTTGGGACCAAGTCCAGTCATCACTAATATAACTCGAGTCAGAACACATCCCTTCCGATCTCTCTCTTAATTACTTAAAACTTAATTCCTCAATCTATGAAGCAGACCCGAGCCGATCTCTGAAACAACTCCGAGTCAATCACTAAAATAACCCGATCCCTACCCTAACCCAAACTCAATCACAACATCGATCCAACTCGAGAGCGACCCCGAGTAAATCACCAATTTCCCCGAAGCATCCAATCACAGCAACATTAACAGATATGACTAAGACTTGTGCACGTGCACAAGCGATCCGACCAACTCCGATCCCTGCTTTGACCATCGATACGTCGGCGACCACTCCTTCAGTCCAGACGAACACCCAGATCTTAGAAAATATCGTGGAAACGAAATCGAACTCGATCGAATCCACAGCGACGAAACTAGACACCCAAAACCTCCTCGCAATCCCACCACCAGTTGTCAGAAACCTCGGCAATCTGACTAGAGCTTCGCCATAGTCTAAATCTTCCATCCCACCCACTCCGACGAAGTCCGATGCTTCGATGGCATCATACTCATCTCGAAACCGAAGTCGACCAGAACAGGACCCAAAACCCTAGTTCGCCATTACCCGGTCACCCCGGTGGTCTAGAATCCTTCTGAACAATTTTCCCATACCTCCATCCTCAACGCCGACACCCTAGAGCCTCGCGATCGTCTGAATTTGACGAAAATTCAAAAACAGTTCAACTCAGAAATACTCTTCAAATATAAATTTAAAATTTATGGAATGATTATCAAAAATCATCATTTTCTAATACAAAACTGATTAAGAAATCCAAACTCAAAATTATGGACATTGATTTTTGTCTTAACTTTGATTTCTCACTGTATTTTCCCATTTCAAAGTATTTTCCCAATATTTTCTCTTGAATCTATTTTTAAAAATGAAGTTATTCACATACACATACTTTTCATTCAAAGATCAAAGTCTAAATTGTTTAGGTGGGATGTTTTAGATTTTTTTTATCAAGTTTTAAAACCTATAAATTATGAACAGAAGCATCTTTTCTCTGTTTCCAGACATGCACACATATTTACATATATATATATATATTTATACATACAATAATATTTACATTCATGCAAGCACTTGTCACTACTATACTTCAAATATTAATCACAAAATCCAGCTATATCATAGATTCAATGTTTAAATAGGTTAGGTTTACTCACAGTTGGAAACAGAGAAACAAATGCTGCTCAGTTTGTATTTTTCCTTCAAGCTTTTACATGAGTTGCTCCAGCTTCTTTTTAAAATTGTAATGGCTATTTGAGTTGTTTGATCCTTTAGTTGTAAAATGGTATTGATATTCTGTTGTTTACTTATCTTGAATAATTTAAAATGGAGACAAGTGTGAAGGTAACAAGGCAATATAGAAATGTGTCTTGCTGTGCAAGCCTGGCAAGTCCCTATTCAGGCTGTACATTTACAAGATATTTTCCTCTTTTATTTTGATTTGTTTTGACCTTGATTAAATGTTTTGTATACGAATTTGAACAAGTTGGATAAAAAAATGTTTTGCTGGTACAAGAATATAATTTGTTTGAGTCGGAGATTTTTTCCTCTTTGTTGTTTCCCTCTTTGACCAGCCAACATTTTATAAGAATTGAGATGATTCATGTATATTTTCGAAATGACCTCCTGGAGTGCTTGATTTGATAGCATTAAATGTTTTCATCCTGATCCCTACTTGCATATATAGATTTTTTTTTCTTTCCTTATTTCTTGTATAGCTACATGCATTTCCTTAGTTTGTATATTACTAGAATCATCTGATGTGTTTACTTAATATTTTCATATAACCATATAAGTTATCTTATATACTAATTTCTATTTCTAACACAAATTTTTTATTTTTTTTTATTTTAAGTTTAACTATCAAAATTTTAATATACTTATTTATCATTTATTTTATACTTATATTAGGCATTGATAAGATTGATTTTACTTTAAACTTTATTATCTAGATTACATCCATATATACATATCTAGATCAATTGTTAATAAGGTAGAACTTATATTAATTAAATGTAAATAAGATAGATTTTATTGTAATTATTTTCGGAAGACTTTATTATTATTATTTTTTAAAAATTCAAATCATAGTTTCCTTCCAAATACACACATATATATATAAATAGTAAATGGCCCAAAGTCTTATTTGTTTAAAATGATAAATTTGTATATATTTATCTATATATATATATATATGTCTTTTTATTTATGGTTATTTTATCTTAAATTTAAATGTTGAAATGTATTATTTATTTATTTACTATAAGATTTATCATCTCCAGAGATTTTGTAATTCAATATTTATTATAGCTTTAAATCAATTCATATATACTCTAATAATTTAAATTATCAGAAATTTATTCATTCGACATATCAATGTTTCCATAATTTAATCTAGTCAATTACCCAATTAACTTATGCTAAAAATCCGGGTTGTCACACAAAGTGATAAGTTTTTGAACTTATAAGTGAGGAGACTGTTAATATGAAGTTTAAATTTTGAAGCAGGAATTCAAATTGGGTAAGGTTAATGAGATTAAATTAAATTTAACTTAGAGGAAGTTAAATAAGTTTGAAATGAACAACCTGAATTGGAAATTTCAAGATGAAATTGAGATTTAACTTAGGGAAGTTAAATGGGTTGATTTGGTCGGGAATTATATGTGATCTCAAATAGGTTTGAGATCTGGATGGGTAGTGGATGATGAATGTTTTAAATAAATTGGATGTTTATTTATCTTAATATCATCCTGTTATTATCAGTAATTATGAGACTGTGAATTTGTAACGCCCCACCTCTATGCTCATAATATCAAAGAGTATTAAAAGAAATACTGTCTATTATTACGAAGAATAAGGCTGGATAGGAGCGACCATCCGTAATTGGTCTTACACTAATTTTGGTTATCTCGATAGGTGTGGTATATACTTTTTATTTTTCATCTTATTTATTTACTCCCATCGACACACCCAATTATCAGTATAAAACAACTACGATGGTTCATAATAGTTTAGGACATTAGATATAACGATAACACAGATAATATAAATGCGGAACACAGATAAAAACAAAAGTCTCATATATATATAACTGATGTCAGTTAATACATAGTTGACACAATACATATGATACAACTACAACTGTCGACTCTAGAAGTTATATATACAAGTACATTATCGACTAATATACATGAATACATATCGTTCTATACAATGACACGACTACTACAAAATGACACTGACAACTTCAGACGATGTGAAAAGTCTTCATATCCTGAACAGCAACTCAAAGAAGAAAATCTACAACCTGAAATAACTCGGGTCTGACCCGAGTATTAAGTTCAAAAGAAAATAATACACGGGTCAGTCTAATTCAAACTCAGTTATTAGTGCATAGCAGCAATAATAAGCAGATAGTCAAATAAACGACAGTCACATAAATTTCGTATACCCGACTCCTTGATAAAAGAATCGGATAACGGCAGATATAACACTAAGCAGTGTAAATCGACAAATCAGAAATCTCAAAATGATCAAACACATCAAATTTCTGTGTGGCTGCAGTACACGCTCGCGTGCACTGCCTCGCCACACAGTACGTGAAATCATCACGACGGTGAAAACTAACAGCAATCCAAACGGTAGAAGTCAACATAATTAAACTTACAGGGTCAAAACCGAAATCAGGTTCAACTCAGGTAAATTTGAACACAGATCCAAAAGCATTAATGCAATGCAAAACAACAAGGACCAAAACTGCATATAAAACGAAACTGCAGTCGTAAATGAATACAAGGGCAAACTGCAACAAAGCTGCAGCCACCACAAGATTGCAAGGGCGAGACTGCAACAAAATCTCAGATGCAATCATATGGATTGATACTGGTACAAGCAACTATCAATGAAAGAGTGCTGGCATGAATATCAATACAATGGAAATTAAAACAGAGACTACAGGGTGAACCAGCCAAGATAAGGTACCAGTATCAATTCAAGAGCAACACCACACAAGTGTACATAAGCAACAATGCACTGTACAACAAGTGATATAACACAACAATACCAATGACCACTTTAAAACTAAGTATAAAGCAGTGTCAATGAAAAATGCAAGTAGACCAGGATGCAACTGCACAAGGCAGGTTAGCAAAGTGCAGATACAAATAGTTCAAGACATGTCAGTGCCAACGACATGTATAGGACAGTGAACAAAATCAAGGCAGCAAGTAATACCAGTACAAGAATGAATGTACGCATAACTCTGAATACATAGACACGTCTATCTCAAAATAGAACAGCTCCTACTAACTGCACATCTAACCAGAGCCAAGAATACATGAACAAGGCTCAAGAAAAATCTTAAAAAGAACACAAAATGATATAAGAACGAAGTATGGTTTAAATCATTTGTAAAAACGAACTAGGACAGAAGTGCTGCCGGAGGCAGTAGTCAATGCAGCCAAAGTCGAACAAATTCTTCAAAATCCAGTTTCACCAAAGTCAAGCAGATACTATTATACATGTATGCATATATATATATATATATGCATACACATACATACCTATCACAAAAGAAACAGTGGACAAAAATTTAACAAAAACAACTCAACTTACAATGGAACTGGACCAAATTCAACTCAAATGCAAACTATATCATAACTGATACAGTGACAGTATGGATGCAAGCAAATACATCTGATTCAAGTAAATGAAAGGGTTAAAGTCAAGACTGATGCCAATAGTTAATGACCAAAGTTATGGATTTTCATAAACAAGTACTAGTGTAGGAAAAAGGTCAAGACATCTAAAACAATGTCCAACTCAGATGAACACAGCTAAATGCATAAAGGCCTAGTACCTGCACCACCAACCATACTATGCTAGCACGATGATGATCCAGATGCAGTACAGTGAAGCACAAAAACTCAAACGAATAAAGACTGCACTTAGTAAAAAGAAAGAACTCTGCAATGCTCAAGATCAAGGCAAAGTTCACAACAGTGTACTGGTGTTACGATTAAAGTCAAGTAGCAATTTCAAAATATTCAGGATCATGCACCATAGAAACTGGAATCACTTATTCAGGAAGATAAACACCAAAGGCCAAAACTATTAACCAAATGCAGAGGTCATGACACTGTCATCAGGACTCAATACAAGTGCAAGGCCACCAAAGATAACAGCAACACTAAGAAATCACCCAAGTACGAATCATTTCGAATTAGATTCAACTTGCAGACGAATGCTTTAAAGCAGAGACGAAGACCCAAAATAAATCTACAGGCAATGGTGCTGGCCCAAGATAATACAAAGTCAGGGAATTGCAAACAAAAAAATCAAACTGCCGAGACAAAGACAAGCAACCAATCAAACAAGCAAGGGTTTAAATTAGATGTGAGTGAATATAATCACTCACCTTTGCCATCGGAACACGAATGATCTACCGGGCGACGTCATTCGATTGATTAATTGAGGATGGCGCCTTCGATTTTTGAACGCGCCCTAGCTTCAAAAAGGGGACGACGAGAACGAGCAGACCTAAATTGCCGCAGCCCTAATCTGTGAAGCCCTAGCATTTCGAACGAACGAACAAGAAATTTCGTGGCCGCCATTATCGCTTCTTTTCTTTTTTTTTCATTCCGCCATTTCTCGTTTAGAGTTTGAGTGAAAAAAAATGAGTGAAAACAAAAAGGGGGATCGGTATAAACCCTTATCTCAAAAGATATGGGCTGAAAAATATGAAAAGGGAACGGCTTAATAATTTCTAAGTCCACAATCCTTTAACTCATTCTTGTAAAAGAATTTACAACTGATTTTCAAATGAATTTAAACTTGATTCAAATCTGCATTAGCAATTAAAAATGATTTAATCGTCACTTATAAACTGACGCGAAAAACCGGGTTGTTACAGACTCCCCTCCTTAAAGAAATTGCGTCCACGCAATCATAGGGAATAAATGGATAAAAGATAACAACCAAAAGAGCATGGCAATGACGAATGTATAAGCAAAGCAAGTGTCAGCGAGGAAGTATTAGATAAGAAATCGAAAGGTTCGACTGCTTCAAATCAAAAGAATCAACATCGCGGGAATTAGGGATCCAAATCAGACGACTAACAAAAGCAAGAATAATCGAGTTCCAGCAACTAAAAGAGAAGGAAAACAGAGCAGAAATCCCATACAAAGCACGAATTGAATGTGAGTAAATCAAATTACTCACCTGAATTGCCAGAGAAAAAGACGAAGCTCAAATCTCAAAAATCGCAAATATTTACTTATCTCAAACGATAATCAGAAGACAAATCAAATATCTGATTATCTCAAACGATAGTCAGAAAACAAATCAACAAATATTTAATTACCACAAATGGTAATCAAATTTCAAATTAATAAATATTCGATTATCACAATCGATAATCAAATTTCAAATTCAACCAATATTCGATTATCACAATCGATAATCAAATTTCCAAATCCAATAAATATTTGATTATCACAATCGGTAATCAATTTCAAATTCAACAAATATTTAATTATCTAAAGCGATAATTAAATCTCAAATCAACAAATATTTAATTATCTAAAGCGATAATTAAATTCGAAATCAGCAAATATTTAATTATCTAAAGCGATAATTAAATCTCAAAGCAACAAATATTTAATTATCTAAAGCGATAATTAAATCTCAAATCAACAAATATTTAATTATCTAAAGCGATAATTAAATTCGAAATCAGCAAATATTTAATTATCTAAAGCGATAATTAAATCTCAAAGCAACAAATATTTAATTATCTAAAGCGATAATTAAATCTCAAATCAGCAAATATTTAATTATCTAAAGCGATAATTAAATTCGAAATTAGCAAATATTTAATTATCTAAAGCGATAATTAAATCTGAAAGCAACAAATATTTAATTATCTAAAGCGATAATTAAATCTCAAATCAACAAATATTTAATTATCTAAAGCGATAATTAAATTCGAAATCAGCAAATATTTAATTATCTAAAGCGATAATTAAATCTCAAAGCAACAAATATTTAATTATCTAAAGCGATAATTAAATCTCAAATAAGCAAATATTTAATTATCTAAAGCGATAATTAAATTCGAAATTAGCAAATATTTAATTATCTAAAGCGATAATTAAATCTCAAAGCAACAAATATTTAATTATCTAAAGCGATAATTAAATCTCAAATCAACAAATATTTAATTATCTAAAGCGATAATTAAATTCGAAATCAGCAAATATTTAATTATCTAAAGCGATAATTAAATCTCAAAGCAACAAATATTTAATTATCTAAAGCGATAATTAAAAACAACAATTATCCGATTATCGAAAACGATAATCAGAACTCATATCAACAAATATCTAATTATCACAAGGGATAATTAGAAACAACAAATATCTGATTATCAAAAACGATAATCAGAACTCATATCAACAAATATCCAATTATCACAAGCGATAATTAGAAACAACAAATATCTGATTATCAAAAACGATAATCAGAACTCATATCAACAAATATCTAATTATCACAAGCGATAATTAGAAACAACAAATATCCGATTATCAAAAACGATAATCAGAACTAATATCAACAAATATCTAATTATCACAAGCGATAATTAGAAACAACAAATATCCGATTATCAAAAACGATAATCAGAACTCATATCAACAAATATCTAATTATCACAAGCGATAATTAGAAACAACAAATATCCAATTACCTGCAGATAATTGGAAACAACAAATATCTAGAAATCAATTAAGAAGACAAGAAAATCAACATAAAAGCTTGGATCGATCCCATCAGATGGCGAGTTTTTAATTCGCCGCACGTGCATCTCAGAGTGGCCGAAGCCTACCAAGTACTCAACATAATTTTGGCGCCCATCAGATTGACCCGAAGGTCCGCAGAGTGACCCGAAGGTCTAGTACTGGTATTTGACCCGAAGGTCCGTAGAGTGGCCCGAAAGCCCAACAAATGACCCGAAGGTCCGCAGAGTGGCCCGAAAGCCCAACAAATGACCCGAAGGTCCTCATAGTGGCTCGAAAGCACACGAAAGCATCAAAATGTTTCAATTTACGAGTCCGGAATTAACCGAAATAGCAAACACACATGTCCCATACCACGTGTTTTACTAAATCGTTTGATTCTCTTCATCGTTTCCTTGAAAGTGCAAAATTGTGTATTTTGTAAAAATACATTTCACATTCTCAAACGGACAAGTCCGGAATTAAGCGAATCAGTAAAAGAAAGGGGTCATAGTCCTCGATTTTGCTGAAACGTTTAAATCGCTTCCTCATTCTTTTGAAAGCGTAAACTGTTAAATTTTTGAAAGCAATTTTATTTATTTTGTAAAAATAACAATTCACCTTCTCAACTGAACAAGTCCGGAGTTAAGCGAAACAGTAAAAGAAAGGGGTCATAATCCTCGATTTTGCTGAATCGTTTAAGTCGCTTTCTCATTCTTTTGAAAACGCAAACTGTTACAATTTTATAAAACAATTTTCATTGTAAAACAATTTTCCAATCACGTGATTAAAACAGCAAATCAGTAACAATTTCGATAAGGAAATTGTACTTCTCAAAATACCGTAAAAACGGTTACACATCAGTATTGCGGAATAACCGCTTGAAAACCCACTTTTTTTTAAAAAAAATTTGGCTGTTACTGAAGTCAAAGCGACAGTAATTTTAAAACATCAAATATCTCATCAAAAGGATTCACATCAAATTGTGACATCAGTGAATTTTCATTCATTAAAATTTTCAACAAAACACCGTGCCTCAAAAATTTAGCATTGGTGTAAAAATCCCGTTATAAAAAAATAACGGCAACAAAATACGTTTCATAACCAAGCATCGGTTCAACGTAAAATAAATGTAGTAACGTACAATTCAAATTTTTGCACGTACTACAGAATGAACAAAGAAATCATTCGAAGGTATCTTCAATGAAGATAATTCAAAACAGCAAAATCTAATCAATAGATGATTAGTACAAAAGAAAGCCAGCGGAAATTTCAACAAAAATCACATATCTGCAATTTCTTCGAACCCTCAATTTGGATTCGAAATTCTCAAAGAAACAAAATAATTACAGCTATGTGAACAACAAATGCAATTCATATCAATTTCGTATTTTGATTTTTAAATCAAAAAGATTATCAGTTGTACTCAGCGAAGACAGTTTCACTGTTTCCGCTGCGCACTCTGATAGACAGAACACAAATCAATCAAATCATCAGAACACGATTTCACTATTATTTTTAAATAAAGTTATTTAAAAATTTCATCCAAATTTCAAAACTTTAGTTTTTGACTCAAATCACAGATAAAACGTCGACTAATAGTTGTAACATATGTTCCATCCAAGTTATGTTTTATATTATGTCCATAAACCCCAAGCTCTGATACCAACTGTAACGCCCCACCTCTATGCTCATAATAACAAAGAGTATTAAAAGAAATACTGTCTATTATTACGAAGAATAAGGCTGGATAGGAGCGACCATCCGTAATTGGTCTTACACTAATTTTGGTTATCTCGATAGGTGTGGTATATACTTTTTATTTTTCATCTTATTTATTTACTCCCATCGACACACCCAATTATCAGTATAAAACAACTACGATGGTTCATAATAGTTTAGGACATTAGATATAACGATAACACAGATAATATAAATGCGGAACACAGATAAAAACAAAAGTCTCATATATATATAACTGATGTCAGTTAATACATAGTTGACACAATACATATGATACAACTACAACTGTCGACTCTAGAAGTTATATATACAAGTACATTATCGACTAATATACATGAATACATATCGTTCTATACAATGACACGACTACTACAAAATGACACTGACAACTTCAGACGATGTGAAAAGTCTTCATATCCTGAACAGCAACTCAAAGAAGAAAATCTACAACCTGAAATAACTCGGGTCTGACCCGAGTATTAAGTTCAAAAGAAAATAATACACGGGTCAGTCTAATTCAAACTCAGTTATTAGTGCATAGCAGCAATAATAAGCAGATAGTCAAATAAACGACAGTCACATAAATTTCGTATACCCGACTCCTTGATAAAAGAATCGGATAACGGCAGATATAACACTAAGCAGTGTAAATCGACAAATCAGAAATCTCAAAATGATCAAACACATCAAATTTCTGTGTGGCTGCAGTACACGCTCGCGTGCACTGCCTCGCCACACAGTACGTGAAATCATCACGACGGTGAAAACTAACAGCAATCCAAACGGTAAAAGTCAACATAATTAAACTTACAGGGTCAAACCCGAAATCAGGTTCAACTCAGGTAAATTTGAACACAGATCCAAAAGCATTAATGCAATGCAAAACAACAAGGACCAAAACTGCATATAAAACGAAACTGCAGTCGTAAATGAATACAAGGGCAAACTGCAACAAAGCTGCAGCCACCACAAGATTGCAAGGGCGAGACTGCAACAAAATCTCAGATGCAATCATACGGATTGATACTGGTACAAGCAACTATCAATGAAAGAGTGCTGGCATGAATATCAATACAATGGAAATTAAAACAGAGACTACAGGGTGAACCAGCCAAGATAAGGTACCAGTATCAATTCAAGAGCAACACCACACAAGTGTACATAAGCAACAATGCACTGTACAACAAGTGATATAACACAACAATACCAATGACCACTTTAAAACTAAGTATAAAGCAGTGTCAATGAAAAATGCAAGTAGACCAGGATGCAACTGCACAAGGCAGGTTAGCAAAGTGCAGATACAAATAGTTCAAGACATGTCAGTGCCAACGACATGTATAGGACAGTGAACAAAATCAAGGCAGCAAGTAATACCAGTACAAGAATGAATGTACGCATAACTCTGAATACATAGACACGTCTATCTCAAAATAGAACAGCTCCTACTAACTGCACATCTAACCAGAGCCAAGAATACATGAACAAGGCTCAAGAAAAATCTTAAAAAGAACACAAAATGATATAAGAACGAAGTATGGTTTAAATCATTTGTAAAAACGAACTAGGACAGAAGTGCTGCCGGAGGCAGTAGTCAATGCAGCCAAAGTCGAACAAATTCAAAATCCAGTTTCACCAAAGTCAAGCAGATACTATTATACATGTATGCATATATATATATATATATATGCATACACATACATACCTATCACAAAAGAAACAGTGGACAAAAATTTAACAAAAACAACTCAACTTACAATGGAACTGGACCAAATTCAACTCAAATGCAAACTATATCATAACTGATACAGTGACAGTATGGATGCAAGCAAATACATCTGATTCAAGTAAATGAAAGGGTTAAAGTCAAGACTGATGCCAATAGTTAATGACCAAAGTTATGGATTTTCATAAACAAGTACTAGTGTAGGAAAAAGGTCAAGACATCTAAAACAATGTCCAACTCAGATGAACACAGCTAAATGCATAAAGGCCTAGTACCTGCACCACCAACCATACTATGCTAGCACGATGATGATCCAGATGCAGTACAGTGAAGCACAAAAACTCAAACGAATAAAGACTGCACTTAGTAAAAAGAAAGAACTCTGCAATGCTCAAGATCAAGGCAAAGTTCACAACAGTGTACTGGTGTTACGATTAAAGTCAAGTAGCAATTTCAAAATATTCAGGATCATGCACCATAGAAACTGAATCACTTATTCAGGAAGATAAACACCAAAGGCCAAAACTATTAACCAAATGCAGAGGTCATGACACTGTCATCAGGACTCAATACAAGTGCAAGGCCACCAAAGATAACAGCAACACTAAGAAATCACCCAAGTACGAATCATTTCGAATTAGATTCAACTTGCAGACGAATGCTTTAAAGCAGAGACGAAGACCCAAAATAAATCTACAGGCAATGGTGCTGGCCCAAGATGATACAAAGTCAGGGAATTGCAAACAAAAAAAATCAAACTGCCGAGACAAAGACAAGCAACCAATCAAACAAGCAAGGGTTTAAATTAGATGTGAGTGAATATAATCACTCACCTTTGCCATCGGAGCACGAATGATCTACCGGGCAACGTCATTCGATTGATTAATTGAGGATGGCGCCTTCGATTTTTGAACGCGCCCTAGCTTCAAAAAGGGGACGACGAGAACGAGCAGACCTAAATTGCCGCAGCCCTAATCTGTGAAGCCCTAGCATTTCGAACGAACGAACAAGAAATTTCGTGGCCGCCATTATCGCTTCTTTTCTTTTTTTTTTCATTCCGCCATTTCTCGTTTAGGGTTTGAGTGAAAAAAAATGAGTGAAAACAAAAAGGGGGATCGGTATAAACCCTTATCTCAAAAGATATGGGCTGAAAAATATGAAAAGGGAACGGCATAATAATTTCTAAGTCCACAATCCTTTAACTCATTCTTGTAAAAGAATTTACAACTGATTTTCAAATGAATTTAAACTTGATTCAAATCTGCATTAGCAATTAAAAATGATTTAATCGTCACTTATAAACTGACGCGAAAAACCGGGTTGTTACAAAATTGGATTTGTTTAAATGAATGAAGAAATGGATTGTGGTAATATATCCATTATTGAGATAAAAGGGAAATTAAACTTCAATTTGAAATTAAGGATATGGAATCCCTTTGAACTTAAGATTTGAATGTTAAAATTGAATTTGTAAATTAAAATTGTTTAAGAATCAGTTTCAAAGTTGGAAGAAAAAATTGGGTAATAAATTGAATTTTAAAGATTAAATTGTTTAAAGAGGATTTGAACTATTATTTGAATCTAGAAATAAGTTATGTAAAAGTAAAAGTAATTTAAATGGAATTTTGAAATTTGGCTCAGAATTAAATTGTTTAAAGAATTTAATTGATAAATTAAAGTAAAGATTAATTTGATTTAAAGGAATTAAATCAACATTTAAAATTTAACTCGAATTTATATAATTCGAGATGGTTTAAAGTTGAGATTTAAATTGGATTAGTTCAAATTGAATTTGATTTGAATTAATTAGAATTGTGATTGAAGATGGATAAGTTTAAAAAATTCAAATGGGAAATTTGAATTGGATTAATTTGAAACGAAATTGAAGTTGAATGAGTTCAAATTTAAATGGGAAGTTGATTTGAATTTGGGATGGGAATGGAAGTTAACTTAATTTGAATTGAAATTGAAGGTTAATTGGAAATTGGCAATTGATTGGAAATGGAGATTGAGAAATTGAACCAGTTTGACTTTGAGACTATTTTCAAATAAATTGTTTTAATATAAACTATTTCTTAGCTATTTACTATATACAACCTTTCTTTTAAAACCCAAAACTATATTATACTTATTTTATAACTACTTTTGGAACTATTTAACTATTTTTCAGCTGTTTTATAACTAATTACTATTTTACAACTATTTTGCAATTATTTAAAATTTCTATAACTATTTGACTATTTTCCAACTATTTTACAATTACTTAACTATTTTTACAGCTATTTTACAATTAATAATTATTTTTCAACTATTTATCTATTTTAAAAAATTTCAAGCTATTTTCTAAAGATAAACTGGTCGGAGTTCAAACTGTTATGGATTAAATACCCAACTGAGATAAGAATTGAAGTGATAATCCCAATGGGGATTAAGGCAAATGTGTATAAGTGAATAAAATCAAGGTAAGGATGAAAGGAAATTGATTTAACTGATAATCAATGAAGATAAATACGTAGGATGTACGTATATTATTCTATTCGCATAGTGATTTGATCCAGATTCGAGCATAGAATTTCGAGATAGTATAATCGATCCGAGTTGGGATTTTTCATACGATTTTCGACGGCGAACCTGGATATGGATTTTTGATTGGTTTTGGATATTCTCTATCTTAGTTGTGACTATGCAAGGAGAATAATGGTTTTTGATCAATAAACCAAAATCTGAGTCCGCACTAGGAAGTCGGGTGGACAATACTAGTTCGAAAGTGAAATTGTGTGATCGAGTGAGCGATCAGATTGATATAGCGTATGAATGGTATGTGTACATTGTACGGGTTTGAATGAAATTGAAATTGAAAATTTTATGGATAAGAATTGTAAAATGGTCTTTGAAATAAAGAGTATATTTTGTGAAATATATGATAAGGTAAAATGGAAATTGGAAATTTCTATGATTTAAGATTCACTTTATGAAGAAAGGTAATGTGGTTAATAACTTTATAAAAGAATAATCAAATTTGAATATTTGATTTGGAATAAACAAAGTTATATATCTTTGTTATATATGGTAAACTCCCCTTGTTGAATCTATTGCCAGAAGAAAAGGGTTTTGAAAATATTTGAAGTATAAAAGTGAATTTATACAAGTATGAAGTGATTCAAAAATTTCCCAAGGTTATTATATATATACATATATATAAAGGATTTTGTGAAAATGATTTTGGAAAAAAAAGTTTTGGGAACCTATGGATTTCTAAAAAGGCTTTTGATTTTTGAGGAAAATCAAATTTGGAATTTGGAAAGCCTAGTTTGTGAATTATCGATTTTGGGATAACCGATTTTGAGAAAGGAGATTTATATGAAATTCATACTAGGTGTATGATTTAGAAAATACTATATATGTATAGTATAAAGTGTTTTGAAAGTGGCTCGGGGAAAAAGGCGCTCCCTTGAATGAACTTCTCAGGAGTGCCACAGGGTGGTACTGCCTTGAGCCCTAAGGGGGGTTCTAAAGTTGATCCTGTGAGGAGTCCGGACAAACTAGTTCCTGAGGATTATTGGGTAGCAAAAGTCGAGGGCGCTGATGCCTACAGGGGCATTTGGGTTATGCTATGATGACAGTGTAACTCGATGTCACTGCGATCTACTGTATGGACCATAGCGAAATCGTGTGGAGGATGAGTGCCAACAGTCTACACTTGATTTTGCTGGGACGGCAACGTAACATCGGTAGGCTGCGATCTATGGTCGAGTGGAGGGGTTTCATTCTTTTGGCAGCGAAATTCGAGGGTGCTGATGTCTACGGTTATATGGGTTTTGCTGTGATAGCAACGTAAAGCCCGGGTATAACTGCGATCTGTAGCGGGTTCCATGGTGTAATCGAGGGGCGTGGAGGCCTACAGTTATCTATGGATTTTGCCGAGATGGCAACGTAACCATCGAGTTAACCGCGACCATGGATGGGGGTGATGATTTCCAGAGCATTCTTACCAAAGGTATTTCCTCTATTTGCACAAACTGTTTTCTATATTTTTAATAAAGTTATTTTCCAAGTATTTTCACTAGGTGTTGAAAACGGGTTTACTAAGTACTTATAGATTTTCAGTCCTACGCCTGATCAACGTATGATCGAATTTCTGTGAGAACAAGGATGGACTTGTTGAGACACCGAGTTATAAAAATATTTTATAAAAACTATTTTGGCAATATTATATAGATTTTAAAGTGTTTTAGAAATGTTCAAAGAAAAAACTATTCTGATACTAAGTATTTTAATAAAATTTTGGCTTCGTTCCTTTTCGATGACGAAAAGATTCTAAGGGGGAGGAATGTGACGACCCGAATTTTTAGCATATGTTAATTAGGTAACTGACTTGATTAAATTATGGAAATATTGATTTTTATATGTCAAATGAATAAATTTCTGGTAATTTAAAATATTGGGATATATATGAATTGATTTAAAGCTATAATAAATATTGAATTATAAAATCTCTGGAGATGATAAATCTTATAGTAAATAAATAAATAATATATTTCAACATTTAAATTCAAGATAAAATATCCATACATATATTTACATATATAGACTAGTTTATGATGTTTAAAATACAAAAATATATAAATGTACATGGAAATTTTAAATAAGAAATATATACATACATGTTCAAACCAAACAAGGAATGTAAAGATAGGCATGAAAATATAAGTAGGTATGAACATATTAAAGATATGTATATATATAAGCATATGAGTATACAAGTATATGGTTGCATGCCATATGAAATAATATATATGGAAGTTGGAAAAAAATGTGAACATAATAACAAACTATACATAAGAATTGCTTAGAAGGATATGTATAAGTATAAGTATATATAAGATGGCAAATACACATATACATAAGGATATATACGTGTATATATATATATACAAATTCATATGAAGATAGTTAAGCAAAAGAGGGAACACATAATAAATGCCATTCAACTCAAGCACATAAGGAATCACATCCTAGCGTACAAAATATAAAAGAAAAAACAAACAAACAGAAGTTTGCTGTAGAAGGCAGCCTACTTCTCTATATATGCCTCTACATTTGCCTTCTTCTTTTTCTTCATTCATTCGAACAAACTTAGGTATTAAGGAAAACTAAAAGCTGCCATATAAAAAAAAGATCAAAGCAACTCAAGTAAACAGGAGGATAATAAAAGGGAAACTGTGCTCTGTTCAAAAGGAAAAAGGTGAGTAATCTCTGAAATTTGAGATATTTTGAAATAACAAATGTTGATCTTTGAAGCATGTCATGAATTATGCTGTGCATGTTATTTAAAAATGATTTTTATGTATGTAAATATGAGATAATATCTGTGTACATGTCGGGGTTAGGCAAAATCATGCCTCTATTCAAACATTACAGGTTTTAAAATCCTGATTCAAAATTTCATATCATCCAACTAAATGATTTTTAGGCTTGAATCTTTGGATAAAATATGTTTATTTGTGGCAACATCATTCTTAAAAACATAATTTAAGTAAAATAGTTTGAAATTATTCAGGGAATAAGAAATTTCAGTGAGATCTTTTCAAATCTGGAAAATTGATGTTTTTAATTTCAAGTTTGGGATATGTAATTATATTCGTGTTTGAAAACTTGGATTTTTAAAATCGAAATCAAGATTTTTAGCTTTGATTCGAGATAGTTTTTCTTGAGTTGAACGGAAATAGTGTGTTCGTCGAATTCCGGTGATCTCGTGATTCTGAAGCATCGGGCTTTGGGTAAAGAGTTGCTAGTCGATCGACGATCGATGGAAAAATAGGCGGAAGCCTTATAATCAACCGTGGCGGCGGCAAATCATTGATATAGGGTTTAGTGAATCTGATGGGTTGTCTTGAAGTGGGGACATTTGCGAGGTCTTGGGTGATCAGGAGATGATCGGTCCTGGGGGAAATGTCGCGAGGGGTCGAGGCGAAGCATGGGCCGGAATTTCGTGGCCACTGGTGGACTGTGGTGGCGATGCGGGAGGAATTTTGGGTGATCGATTTTGTCCCAGGTTCACTCATATTGCTCGTTTTCGTGTTGATGGTTG
This sequence comes from Allium fistulosum, assembly GCA_030737815.1. Lineage (NCBI taxonomy): Eukaryota > Viridiplantae > Streptophyta > Magnoliopsida > Asparagales > Amaryllidaceae > Allium > Allium fistulosum. Next base: position 364,130,101 of record CM060904.1, read on the forward strand.
TTCCATGTTGCTGGGTTGTGGAAGGCGATGGCGAGGTTATCGCCGACCTGTGGGTGGTCGGAGTGCAAGCTGGAGATGGTCGGACCTAGTGTACACGTGCACGTGTACAAGTGCGGGTCTTTGTGTCGTTTTGAGGAGTGGGGATTAAGGGAAGTAATTGAAGCTAAATTGCTTAAGGGTAGTAATTTAAGGATTAATTACTTAGTGTAATTAATTAAAGGATTGATTAATTAAGGGAATTAACTAAGAGTTAGTTAATTAATGAGTGTGATTAATTAAGGGATAATTAATCAATGCAAGTGATTATAGAATAATTAATTTGAGAAATTAATTAAGGTTAAATGTAATAAATCATTGTTAATTACTTTATAAGAGTAATTAAGGGATTATTTAATTTGATGAGTGAAGGCTAATTAATTTGTGAAATTAATTAAGAATTAATTACTTATTGTAATTAAAGGATAATTAATCAAGGATGATTAATTAAGATGGATAATAAAAAGGTGTTTAATTAATTGATTTGTAATTAATTAATGTTAAGTAAAGGTAATCCAAGTGATTAAAGATTAGTAATTAATTTAATTAGAGATAAATTAAATTAATTTTGGGAGTGATCAACCTTGCTTATGAATGACTGAATGATGTTCAATGCCTTGAATTGGTTGATATCTCTGATATGAAATGTTTTGTGATATGATATGATATGATATGTTTGAGTGGACAGTAATAAACGTGGTTATCTATCAATGATGAATTGCTGTGATAAAAAGTGACATCCTGTATTTTAAATTTGAATTGTTTTCACTTGAATAACTTGAGTTAAGATAACATTGGACTCGAAGAGACCGGAGTCGGGTACCAGTTCATACCCGAAACCACTTCGATTCTTTATAGTTTTGGTATGTGAAATCAATAAGCTGGAATGGGATAAATTTAATTGACCGGACCATTTAAACTAAGTAAAAGTACTTAGGGATTGATTTGTGAATATAAGTGTTGGCTATAACAAGTTGTAAACTTGCAGTGAAGTACGAGTTACCCCGGGTATATAAATAAGTTTTATGTTGTTGTATTGTATGTTAGATGGGTTTTTTTTACTCACGCTGGTTTCCAGCCTAACCCGGGTGTTACTTTGATGTAATGCTCGGGTCAGACCGAGTATTACAGATTTTCAAGTAAGGATGTTCTGGAGCTTAGGAGGCGAGCTGGGTGGCAGGAACGTATGGAGTGCTTCCGCTGTGATATATTTCTGTTTATTTGAGATATGTTGATTTGTATATGTCCAGTGATGGTGTATGTGTGAACTCTGATGTATTGAATGTAAATTAACAGATACAAAATTTCCTTTGTATAACTGCTATTATTTGATATTATATTTTGATCCGCTGCGTTTTTGTGAGAATCAGTGCTGTGTTTCTGTTTCTTCTTCTTCTATCTCTTTCTACTTTTCCTAACTATCTGGAATTTTCACGATCGAAAATTTCGGGTCGTTTCAATTACAGTCTTGAAGTGGTTTTAGATAAGTAGAACACTTACTGATCCCGATCTTTTCAAGACTGAGTTGATGAATTTGGTCTTATTCAACAATAATGAGAATGATTGCATAAGGGAACTAAGTCCCGTATACTTTCTCATAAGTAAACATATAAGCAATGTCAATCATCCAAAGCACGATTAACTCACATAAACGGCTTTTAATCACTTTTTAATTAATTCATCTTTTATTTTAAAAAAACTACCCTTTTTACCAAATGAAACTTCTTTCATTAATCAAAATTTCATTTATAAAATAATGCTCCATTATTAAATAAAACTTCCTTTATAAATTATATACATATATATGTATAATTTCTCTTTATAAAAGGTATATACTTGTTTTTACTATAAAATTATACTCTTTTCAATACTTAAAAAAGTATTCATCTACTTATCTCAATGGTATAAGTATATTCACTAATCACTTAACAAGTTTTACTTACTTTAAAAAATATAATCAAAGAGGTTTAAATAATTGTTATTTAAATTAGAGATAAGAATAACCCAAACACTATTCCTTCGGTATTAAGAGTGGAACGAAAGTTCCACAACACCATAATTAAGAAGATCAGTTAAGGGAAATCCAAACCTCAAATTCTTGTATAAATTAAACATATAACATTTTCTATCTTTTTATAAAAGATTTCAATACTTGTTATTATCTTTAAAACTCCATTATTAAAGATCTAATTATGCTTATTAAATTATTCCACTTTAAAATATGATTGAAGGGTTTAAAAATAGGTGTTGCTAAAACATTGTTTATACATTTCATATTTTAAAAACAATTCTCTTTAAAATTCTCTTTTAAGAAATTCAATTATATTTAAGGTCAAAGACAAGTTTTGTTTAAAACATTGTCACAAAAAACCCAAAATCATTTATCTATAGTTATCTACTAAATATTCATTAGTAATATATAACTATATTTCCAAATATAATTAATAATAAGGGTTAAAAACAATGTTTACTACAACCCAAATTTTTTTACTTATCTATTATTAACTTTAAACATTTATTTTAAAGGATTAAATATGTCCACACTTATTAATTAAGATAGTACACTTTAAACTAGTTTCACAAAATGATTTATTTTAACTTATGTGTTAAACCCAAATCCCCTTTTATTACATTTATAAAATACTTAATCTAATATTTAAAACTTATATATATATATATATCTTTAAAATTCTTATCAATATGTTAGAACACTTTTAAAACTATTTAAAATATATGATAATTATTTATATAGAATATTATGTAAAAATAAGGAATTTTGAAATAAATAGAAAACAAATTTTATTTTAAAAGTCACTTAGTTTAAAAATTCATAGTTAATTAAAAAACATATTTAAACTTGAAACCAATTTTAAAACACACTATTATAAGTTAGAAAACAACACTAAAAAGATTAGAGAAAATTAAATAATGTAAATATCATTTATAAATAATTTTTAGTTTCAAATAGCAAAGATAGCACATAAGTGCTGTCTAAAGTTCTGTTACAACTTTTAACACATTTTTGCTACAACTTTGCAACTAGTTTCAATGCCTTAACAATTGATTTTAGATCCATTATTTTTACAATAGTTAGTATATTTTGGGTATTTGAAAACCAAGAAGAAAAATCTCAAAGAATATCTTTTAATTATTTTATAGAAATTTGCAAAAACAAGGTATTTTACCGAAATGCTCATATAGCGACTATTTTGCTATAACTTTTGCCTCTTCGTTCAACTAGCTATCAAATGAAATAAGCTTCAAAACTTTTACAATAGGAATAATATATTATTAGGTAAAGAAGACTCTAAGAAAGTTTCTACAAAAATAAAAGTTATTTTCCAAAAAAAAGTTATTTAAAAGTGTCGATACAACGACTTTTTTACTTCAAACTTTCTTAGTTTTGTTTATATTTTCTATAACTTTTCAAAACATATAATTTACTTTTCCAAACACTTATATAAGTGTATAAATCAATCAAAACAATTTTTATCAACATATGTTATTAAATTGTCACTTTTCACAAATTGAAGTTAGGGGATTTCAAAGTGCGTTTATAGTGACTATCGATATACAAACAATTCCGTATTCAATTCAACATTTAGTGTCCTTCCATTTTATACACATATATGATTCTAAACTCAAACCATATCACTACTAAACATGTATTAACATATGTACTAATATCATGTCCATTTTAGATGTTTAAATGTGCTTAATTTAAACAACATAATTCCATTCTCTTTATAGCAACTACTTTAACAAATCATATACTTTTGGAAGCATGTAATAAAAGATTATAACTTTAAGTAGTTAGTGTCTATTATTATATACAATAGCAAGAAATTTCAACAAGCATTAATATCAAGTAATTGACTTCATTCAAATTGAGAATAACTCACTTTTATTTAACCCAAATAGTTCCTACCAACATTCAAATAATCAAACACTCCCTCCAATCACTTCCATTTGCTCCTAGTTTATGGCCAAGGCCTCCCCTTTTCTCCATTGGCTCAGGGTTAAGCCTAGAAAGGCCACCCCCAAAAGTCACTGCCTAGGCCTCATTCCCCACTTGCTCCATCATTTCTTCACTTCTTAGGTGCTAAATCATGTTTCCTAAAAGATATAAGGAATTTTTAAAGGTTTGGTGGAGAAAGGAGTTGGTTTGAATAGATTTCTAGAAAGTTAGGGAGGAGAAAGAAGTGTAGAACATTGATTTTTGGTTTATGAATTTGTGAGAAATGAAGACAACGTCTCCTTTTATTTATAACCTTAGGAAATGAGTGGAAAAGATTACTAAAACACCTCCTTAGCCATGAAGCAAAGAGCATTTATCGTGCTTTTCGTTGGCGAAGGAAATAAAGCTCGGTCTCAATATGCACATTAGAGAAGAGGAAAGTAAAGACCCTTACATAAGCATGCTTTCCTAGATTTGTGCCTTGATTTATGAGTCCTTTTTGTACCAAATGTTTCCTTAATTAAATACTTAGTTTAATTAACCTTTTGTTAATATAAGAGAGATGTTTAATTCTTGTTAATGTGTTCATATGATAACTGTTCAAGTTGCAAAATATTTACACAACTTGTATCGAATAAAAAGTTTAGTTTTAACAAAACATTTCCGGTCACATTTTCAGCATCTATCCAAAGTGTATATTTTTGTAAACACATTTCAAAAATAAGTTTGCTTACATTAGTTATTAATTAAAATGTGTATAACAAGGTTATAAAATTATATTTAATCACATTAAATAATTTAGATATTTAAATATGAAGTGTTCGAAATTCTGGGTCGTTGAAGTGATTCCAATATGAATGTAGTAAAAGTATTGCCTTTGTTTGTTGTTTACTTGAATAACTTGTATGGACGAATGCTAGCATTCCATTAGTTCCTGGAAGGCACTGTTAAAATTCCAAGTGGGAATTGCTAAGAGGGGGAAAAGGTAAATGTGACCTCACAAGCCTCACAGCCTGGTAAATGGCTAAAACAAGGTTGATGCAACAGAGCTATGTGGTTTGCAACTATTAGGAGCATCATTCCTCCGATTTTGAGCAGATTTTTTGGATTTGGTATGCTCGTGAGGAATGGAGCCAAGGAGGGTGCACATTTTTTTTGGCCTCGGTCCCGAGGAAAGACGTAATTCGGTTTGCCATGTTAAAGGGGTAGCTAGCTCTGTGTAGCAGGGGTGTAAGAAGTTTTTGTTGACCTCGAATACATTTTATCTAGAGATGTACTATACGGAAGGTAGTCTCTTACCTTGCCATGTTGGAATCCAATCTCTAATACGAGCCCTTACGATTTTAGTTGTGTCCAACTATGTTGAAATGTGAGATGCAAGCATTTCAGCTATTTTATATATTTATCTTCTCCTTAGATATTATTATAATGTCACTGGATTTTCTATGGAAATGTTTAAGTTATCGCAAGGTAAAAACCCATCCATATTTATATGCCGCGTGGTCTTACGAAATATCCTTTATTTCAAAAGGTTTTATAATATTAAGTAATCTATTTGATTGTATTTCTCACGCTGGTTTTACTAGACTGACCCGGGCATTGTTTTCCTATAATGCTCGGGTCAGCCTGAGCATATTTTCAAGATTAAGCTGGACACTTTGGAACATTCAAGAGATGAGTTGGATGCCTCCAAGATGTACTTCCATATTTTCTATTGTCTTCCACTGTTTGTTTTTGTTGTAGTTATCAACAATTGTAAGGACGTGTTGTTATAACTGTCCAGTGGTTGATGATAGGATAATTGTACTCTGATTGATGTATGTATATTAAAGTTCATTTTTTCTTTTGTAAATTTCATTTGTATATTATATGTTACTCATCACATTTTGTGAGATTCTGTTCTATCTTTTCTTTCTTTTACCCTAATGATATGTCTTTCTGACACTTGGATGTTCGGCACATGAATATCGTAGATGTATTAGTGTCGACTTCTGGAGATCAAAAAGGCGGGTTGTTACATTTGGTATCAAAGCAGAAGATTAAGCGAGAACCTTGGCTTTGGTAGGGTTAACTCATTAGAGATAAGGTGAGTGACACCCTAGGATGAGTTTGAGTGTGTTATATATAAGAGAGCATATTTAGTACTGTTATAAAAACATTTTATATTGTGTTAGTTTATCTGTTGAGTGGCTTATAGATTCTGGTCAATAGAGATAAGGTGAGCACCTAAGGATACCGTTATACAAACATTTCGAAAATCCGACATTTGTGTTATTTACATTGTTATATATATGCCATTATCTGTATCAGTTCACCTGTGACATCTGACACCATTATCTGTTATTTATATTGATGATATATGCCTGTTATGTTATTATCATATCTGTTATCACTCTACAAGTTCCCTGTTAGTATAGAATCACTATGGATTGAAATGATACATACCCGAACAATCTGTAGAATATGAGAAAATCGTTATGGGTTGAAATGATAAACCCAAGCGATTTTCATTTGAATTGAATTTGGGATTGCGGGTTGAAAAGATATATACCTGTATATATTTAAATTGCCGTTTGAAATGATAAATATCCATATCACTTGACCATAGGATAGAAAATTATATACAGACACCATTGGTCTATATATAAATACTTTAAAAATGGTTTCTATGGTTTGAAAAGAAATATATGGTTTTAATAAATATTGATTTTAAAGATTTATTAAAGTTGATTTAATAAAGGTTATAAATAATATGTTTAAGTATTTATTTAATATCTATATCTTCAAATATAGAGTTTATAATGATTTGAAATTGATTTGAAATTATATTTATTTAAGAATTTTACTTAAATAAGTTTGATTTGAAATTTATTAAATTTGAAATTTTAAAGCTATGATTTTATAACTTGAATTTGATTAAAAGTGACTTAAATGAATATTTCAAATTTATATAAATTTAAATGGGATATTTTGTTTATTTAAATTTGTAAATTGAAGCTGTATTTAGATATTATTGAAATGATTAAGTAAATATTTCAAAACTAATAATAGTAAAGTGAATTTGATATATATATATATATATATAATTATCGAATTTAGTTTTGAAATGTTGAATATATTGACTTTGATATATATTGAAATTTGAATGGATTATTTTATGGTTCAAATATGTATTTGAAAATCGATAATTTGAAATGGTTTATTGAGAAGCTGAATCGAGTTGAAATGGATGATTTGAGATTTGATTAAATTTGAATTTGGAATTTGAATTGATTTAAATCGATTGGTGAAAGTTGAGGAAACTATTTTATTATATAAAGTAATTTTAAATTATATTTAAAACTATTTATATATTTTACTTTATAAATTATTTTTAATATAAACTTTTTTTAATATAAACTATTTTTAATATAAACTATTTTAATATAAACCATTTCAACTTATAACCATTTTAATATAAACTATTTTATACTATTATTAATATCTAAACTGTTTGAAGGAAAGTGTTATGATTTCAAAGTGTTATGATTTCCAAAGTTATGAATTCAAAGTATAATGATTTCCAAAGTATTATATCTTTGAAAGTACTATGATTTTGGAAGTGAATATTTTTGAAATGGAAATGATATCGTATTGATTTGGGGTTTTGAAATGGAAATGATATTTTGGTTTTGAAGTATAAACTATTTTGAAATGACTGCGGTGTTATAATAACGATTGGTTGTTAAAGAGACCGGGATCAGATATGGGCATACTCTCTGTCGATACCGAAAACCACTTTAACAACTGTGTACGCGGTGGAGATTCCAAAATGAAGTAGGATGGTGGCGACGATCCTATTAAGGTATGAACATGGACCCGACTTCTGTGAGTTGGCTTAAGGTGGCTAAAACAGGAGCGATCTTGGGCCAATGAGGTAGCACCTCTGATCGGACGCATTTCTTCGATACCATTCTATTACTTTGTGATTGATTTGGTGGCCACCCTTCGATATTTGATTTGGGAGTGTGTTCCGAGGTGGGTGGTAGTGGCTACTATGCGTTACCACCAGCCTGTGTGCGTAATTGGTATATCAACCCTGGCATTGCCTCGTTTTGTCGTGTCACCTACCATAGCGAGCTTTACTACGAGTTTGGTTTTGTGCCGTAGCCTGTGGAGTATTTAGGGTAGCCTCCCGATCTGGAGGTATGATGATACTGGATAGACTACTGGGACTATTATGTGTTAAGGTGGAAAATGTAAAGCCTTAACGCTATTTAAAAGTAAGTTTACTTTACTATAGACATATTATAATAGCGTATTACTACATAGTAGATAGTTTAACGGATCCTTAGAGGATGGTTATCCTAAACATCTTTTGAGTTACTTGTATTTCAGTTGATATTTCACTTGAATTGGATTTATTGACATAAGATGTTAATCCTGACTCGAGCGTTTTGTGTTTTGCTTTACGCTCGGATCAGAAGGAGTGATTAATTGTTCGAGACTCACCTTTGGAGTTGGAGCTTCGGTTGGAGATCCATCTATTAATTCTGCTTTCAGTTATTCAGTTGATTCCAGTGATGTATTCAGATCTTGTATTTGACTATTGTATTGAGACATCTATGTATTAGAGACCTCTGTTGTATCTTATTTAACTCTGATGTTTATATAGTAACTTCATGAACTACTATTTATCTATTCTGCTGCTTATTGTTATATTACTGTGTCTGTGATTATGTGATTGATTTATTTACTGTATATGCTGAGTTTTGCCAAAATTATAAATTAACAATCTGATATTTTGAACAATTCAAGTCTGACATGTGCGGATGCGAATGACATGAAATACCAGGTCGTTACAGTTTATCTGTTGAGTGGCTTATAGATTCTGGTCAACATGCCTGATCAACGTTATCGATAAGGGTTTCTAAACACTTGAACAAAGCAAAATCGATACAGTATTGTTTTTAAAAATTAGTAAATGAAATAATTTTATCAAGAATTATATTTTATATGTAAAGAAATAATTTCTAAATTATCATATGGATTTCTAAAGTGTTAGGGAATGATACAATGCAATTATTATCATTATTTGATTGGTTATTTTTGCTCAGCCAGTTTATGAGCAAGTTTTGCCTTTACTACATGGGTTAGGTAGATGGTAATTTTGGGGAATAGTGAAACAAACACCTTGTGAATTCAGTTTCGCAGCTTGACTATAAGGCATTCGGTGTCGATGTTGGGTTAAAAGCCAATTTTAATAAAAGTTGTTTATTATAATAAACAAGGATATACAACTGTGAAATAATTTTAAACAAGGAAGTAAAATTCTATAAGTATGGATTATAAACATGGTTTATAAATAAAAATGAATTTGAATTGAGAATTTAAATTCCTGGTGCTTTTGAAAATTCTTTTTCAAAGTTTGAGAAGATATTAATAGTATTATTTGACAGTATGTGTGCATATGAATATTTTAAAAAGATTCTAAAGGAGTAGAAAGCACTAAACTTACTTCAGTCGTTGGAAAATAATTTTGATGATGACTGCAATATCATCGTTGTTGATTTTCGAGTTTCTAAGTGGGAAATGCTACCATAATAGTTTGTTTTAAGTGTTTTGAAAAAAAATCAGGATTTAAATAACTCCAAAATATTATTTGATATACTAAAGGTATAAGTTATAAATATATTATTATTTCAAATTGATTTGAAATAAAATACGGGTGTTTAATTATTAAGTTTTTGATTAAATATTATATGGACTCATGTATCTTATGCATTAGGGTAATTTGGTTGTGCATCTGGTTATGATAAATTGTTCGGTAGTTTCCATTTGTTAAAATGAAATGAAATTTTCGATTAATTTGGACAGTCAAAAACTTCCGAATTGATATAGAAATTGAATCTATTTATTTTTTGAAATATATATATAAAAAAATAAGTTATTGTAACTTATAAATTTGAAAAGATAGCGAGGTAACCCGGTTTCAATTGGTTGCACAGCTGGTTAAGTAAAACAAATATGATATTGTGTATATACTTTTAGGATTTAAAGGGTATGTATGAATATGAACTCGAGTTAGAAAATGTTAACAAACCCGAGTTAAGTTTTTATGAGATATTCATAATAATTTTAGAAGTAAAAGAAATTGGTATAGTAATAACCAATAGGGATAAGTACGTAAGTTGTACACAGATAATTGGTTCGCATAACTGTTCTCGATCTGTGATTCGAGTACACAACTTTATGGTGAATCACACCTATCCGAATAAGGATTTATTACTTGATACTTGACAGTGAACACTTGGTGAGGGTTCTTGGTATGGAACCAAGGTTTTTTGTCATAGTATATGGCTACGTAAGGAGAAAGGAGGTTCCTAATCAAGGAGCCTGATCGGAGATCGCACTAGGGAATCGGGTGAGCGATACTAGTTCAGAAGAGAAGTTTATGTATTTGAGTAGGTGATCGAATTAGATATTGCATACATATGATTTATATACATCGTACAGGCATATGGAAAATGTTAAGTATTTATGTGGGCTTATTTCATTCTGGGTTTTGATGGGGATGAAATTTCGGGGACGAAATTCTTTTAAGGGAGAAGAATGTAACGACTCGGAATTTTGTTGTTTTAAATTTGTGAATATTTGATTTATTTTAAATATTCAAATACTGGTTTTAATAATCATATACCTTTTTAATTCATAACTAATGATAGAAAAATCCATTTTTGAATTTTGTTTACATAAATAGGTTGTTCTATGAAAAACGGAAAATGTGATCGAAAATCATTTTCTGGATTTTGACCTTTTATCGAACTACAAAATTGTAAAAAGTTGTAATACCCTTGTATAAACTATTAAGCAACACTTCTGTTTCAAACATGCTTTTGAAATTTAGTGATGAATATAATAAGCATAATAAGGATTTATGAAAATAAATATATTTAAATTTTCAAATGAAAAGGTGATTTGATAACTTGTGTGTAGAGTAGAAAAAGGTACTCATACCTCTCTAATATCCTCCATATCATCAAATAAGGTACAAGCTCATCCTAATAACCACTATATTTTAAAATGCTTGAAAATTTGCAATGAAGTAATGCCTTTGGTTATGTTAAAATTTAAGTATATGAAGTGATGGGTTTAAATTTATAAAAATAGCTTAGGTATTCAAATCAACTTACATACAAACCCATCTTAATATCCACCATATTTTACAATGTTTGAAAATTGACATGATGATTGCTTGGAATTTTTGTATTACCTGTAGAATTTGATTAACTTGAAAATAAAGCAAATTTGTGGTTATAAAATGGAATCAAACAAAGCACTTTCGTTCCCTCTCTACTTTGCAAATCTTTCCCCTCCTAAATCATGTTCCAATAAAAAAAATAAACATGGCCGGTTTATATATAAAAATCAAAATCAAAATCAATATCCCACATTTAATCATGAAACCAATTGCATTTAGTCTCTCTTGCCAAGATCTAGCTTTTGGTTAAGGGTTTGGATTGTTCGAACATGATTTGGGAGGGCGCGGTAGCTAAGATCGAACCATTTGTAGGTATGGTTTGAGATCGCAGTGGGTTCGAGCAACAAGAGATGATGGCGTCAGGGGTGTTAAACGCATACACATATATATCTTATGCATATATATATATATATATATGTATATTAATATTTTGAATATATATATATAATAACTATATATATATAAATATGTTTTAATCTGAATAAATTACACTACAAGAAAAACCATTTATAGTTGCAAAAATTGGTGGCGTTTCTTTCTAAATGCAACCAAAAAGTATTTCCTTAAAAAATATAAATGCGGCTAAAAAGATTTCACGTTCCCGCTTTGCACCCGCGTAAAGTAAAAAATATTTCATGAATTTTTTTTATTTACTGTCACGTTTCCCTTCCTCTTCATTATTTAGAAACTTTTCTCTTCCCGCTTTCCTTTTCGCTCCAGCAAAATCTACCTCACCCTCCATAAAACCCTAAATCGAATCACGCTGTCTCCGTCAAAAAACCCCTAAATCAAATCAAATCACTACCGCTCTGATCCAAAGCCGTTCACTTCGTCTGCCAGCACCGCTCTAAATCAAATCATCCAACTCTACTTTGGTCGAACGCCTCTCCAAGCACGTACAGTAAATCCAACGCCGCTCCAATTCGAAGGACCGTCGTCTAAGGAACCGCCAACAGAGGTACTTATTAAGTTACAAAGTATTGGATTTAACCGCGAGTCTATAGCTTGTTGAAGTGGGATTTGGTATGAATTTGAATTTTGGAGTATTGTATAGTAGAGCATATTGTTGTAGTTTAGTATATGTAAGTTGTGATTCTTGAGCATTTTTAGTAAAAAGAAGGATTAATTTGTCCACCAATTACCGTTTATTGCTTTCTTCCCAGATTATTTCATACGCTGTATTTTTTTCCAACTAAAACCCTGCATCTAGATAAATGTACTGGGACTACTTCAGCAAATAATTAGACAATTCATACGCTATATTTTAAAAAACACGGGAAGTTGGTTTTCATGTTGTAAATGGTTATGAACGATTAGTTGTTATTGTTACATGTTACAAAGTATAAGTTTTACTTCTAAAATGCTTAATCTTAAAGAATCGGGGTTTTTCTGAGCTGTGGCGATTTGTGTTGTCCATTTACTGATTACATGGAGAGTAAGGCAAAGTCTTGTTCAGTAGCTTTCCAAAATATTTCTACACGATAAAACCCATTTAATACCTTAAATTGTCCTAATTTTGTTTGGATCATGAGGGTCAGTTGATGTCTTCTGATTTTTGTCATAAAGCTGCAACTTTAAACGACATAGTATATTATCAACCATATTTCTAGAAGCTCTAAGACTCCATTGTTGTTCCTGGTGCAAAATAGAAGGTACGATAGGAAATGAAGTTATATTTGATGTTAGTATACTGATATTATGTACTGTGTTCAATTAGAAGACCTTTTTTTATCAAGGTTGTATCTATTTCTTATTTGCTATACTTGCTACAGATTTTGAAGACTGCACATTTGAATGGTTGTATTGGCCTCAAGCACATCATGTGGTGATACACCGACGGTGAGTTATCTCAATTGTCTTTTAAATTCCTTTGCTTTTTGATAGCTATCTATACATTTTCGAGATGGAATCCTCTGTAGTGTTATGCAGGAAACCTGGTCAGTAATTTTACGCAGGAAAAATAGAAACCATCAAATATTCTAAACCCCCTTGATTTCCACCTTTAAAATCCAGATCCACGAAATTTTACTTAAAAATTTTCAGGTATTATAGCAGCCTCCAAGCATACACCAAACAGAAACTGAAATGGACAAAATTTTTAGAAACTGCTTACTAATTTTTGATGTGGTCAGATAATGGTTTTGTATTAATTTTCACGTGCCTGCTTACTAATCTTCTCTGCGGCAATCTCAGCAAATTTACGACATCCATCAATTTCTGCCAGAACAAAAAACATGTGAATTTTTTAATGGAAAATGATGTAATTGTCAAGTACTTGTTTTGAAGATTTATATCATTGAAAATAGATGAAATATTTGAATTTATGTGTAAGCTAGATACAGGTAAGGATACATAACTGTAATGGACTAATGCTTAATTATATGCCACACAAATATAACATAAAGCACGGCACCACAACTTCTTTTTTTCCCTTTCTTTCTTACTTTATTTATTTAGTTGGGATTATAGTTAATATTATAACAAGAAAATGTAAATAAAATCATGTCTTATTACAATTATATATCCTAATATAATCAATCTATTAAGCAAAATCAATACCCAGTTACTTACTGTGTGATTGTTAATAAGATCTTCATAGTAAAGAACAAAACTAAACACGAACATTTTCAAATCACTATCACAATATGATTATATAAACTGCTCGTAATAGTTTATAGAACATTTCAGATCAAAAATGATATTTCATAGAATATTTCAGATCATATCCTAATTACTTTCCAATCTTTGATCTTAAATAAAAAGAAAACCACAATCTTCATAGAAACTTGTATTCAAAGGGCGCTAAATGTCCGACCAAATCAACACTTCATCCCTTCTACAAGCTCTGATATTGATTGCTGTTACATTCTTACTGAAAAAATGTCTAATATCACAGCATTCTCTTCTTCCTCCCTGTAAATAAATACATATAATTTGATTATTCTGTTGCAGTATAATAAAATATAAATACTTTTTCATTAACTTACAAATTCGAGCCTCTTAGATGATGCGAAAACCACAATCTTAATTCATAACAAATTGGGCAGAATGATTACTACAATCTGAAAGCTTCCATGGACGTTTTCTAACATAATCAGAAACAGTTTTCATCGCATCATTAACCACCAAATTCTCCAAATAAAAAACATGTGGCATCAAACAAGGATTTCTAGGCAGAGGCCTCACATTAAACATAAACTCCGGTTTAGCTCTTCTACTCCATGGCGAAAAGGTTAGAAGTGGTACCTGTAACACACTCGGTGGGTACAATTTCTCATATATATGGACAGTGTAGCCCCAAGATATCATTATGGACCATTTATTTGCTAAATCGTAACAGAATGTCTGCTGTAGAAGGCGAGATGAATCGGTATTTGCAGCTTGCATGAGGAGCTTGATCGCATTGAAACGAGGCATTGAAGGAAACATTGGACTGACTTTGTTAATATGGTGTAAGCTTATATAGACTAGTATTTGCAGGTATATAGACTAGTCGGCGAAGTAGATTTTTTCATTAAAAAAAAAGGTGTGACTCCTCTCCTGTTGAAGTATGAAACTATTCCTTTATGGTTCTGAAGGAGACCCTGAAATTTGAGTTTTGAGTGAAGAAACATATTATAAATAGCTAAAAGAAAGGCCGCAGTTAGCTCACTTGGAGCGGAGTGTTTGTAAATGATGAAATGTGTCTATAGAACCACTATTAGCTCACTTGGAAGAAGTAAGAAAAATCACTAGTTGCAACTGTAGGGTATACTCTGATTGCCACAAATTCAGTTTAGTAGCTATTAATTAATTACAAAATAGAATATAGTTTCATCAAGTGGTATTTTGTCGAAGTGGTAGACGTGTAACATGAGAACCTTATAAGTTTATTACATGAGAACCATTTGTTCTTTATATTTATATATTTTTACCATGTTCACATGATAATATGTATTTCAGGTGGATCCTGCAAATGTCAGGCCAATCCAAGATACTGAAGTAAATTCATTGCCAGAAGCTGAAGCTACAAAACAAGAAATTAAAAGAAAATGTCTGTTTGATTGAATTTGATTAATGCCCTCTTTCTATTCCCAATATTCTAATTATTAGTTGCATATGAAACTTATCTTGCTTTCGAATGAAGTAACTCAGACTGGAGGTGCTAGCAAAGCTGAAGTTGGCGAGAAGAAGGATAGAGTTACTGATGCCTTAAATACAACAAAACTATGCTGAAAAGGAGGGAATTGTGCCAGGTGTGTACATGTGTATCTTTTATTCTATTTGCGCACCCTCTTTTATATACCC
This sequence comes from Allium fistulosum, assembly GCA_030737815.1. NCBI lineage: Eukaryota > Viridiplantae > Streptophyta > Magnoliopsida > Asparagales > Amaryllidaceae > Allium > Allium fistulosum. Next base: position 364,145,622 of record CM060904.1, read on the forward strand.
AGTTCACATACAAATTATATTCGTAATTGGTTCCAGCTGGTGATCTTGCTTATCTTCTTCAGGTGAGTAGTTATTCCTTAATTCAAGAATTAAAAATAACATCCCTCTCTTTGATATCATAAGTGAACTGCTAACAGATCTATGACTCTACGCCTGTTATATATTATACCACTTATCCTACTAATACAATGATTGGATGCTTTTATTTCCCTTGTTTTTGACCGTTTTAGAATATAACAACCAACTCTTATATTGTAGCTGATTCTAATTATATATGTATATATGTGTATAAATTAATAAAACATCACTGATTTCAAATATTTGTTTGACTATCTGTTGTGCTTTCACTTGTGTAGGCATCGGACTTTTGAAGAGAGCAAAATTGGACTTGATGATGCTAGCTTTCACTTGTGTATGCAACAAAGAATTATGGGTAATCAAACGTTTTGTTATCACTAGTTAGATATAACATTTATTAGTACCTGATGTGTAAATTTGTATACAAATGGTTATTGTATGTGAGTTATGTCATTTTGTCGAAAAACTATTGTATTGGAATGGTTATGGATATTTTATTTGATTATATGGTTAATGTGTTTTTTAACTTATTTGAATATGATGATTATGTGAGTGATTGTTGATTGATATAATAGAACCAAAATAGACCATTAACAGGAAATAATAGCATGAAAAAATGGCGTAAAATAATAAATAACTTTTAGTAGCGTTTCAAAAACGCTACCGAAATATATATAGTGGCGTTGAGTAAATGCAACCGTAAAACAGGGGTAAAGTTGGAAATTCTATTAGTAGCGCCAAAAAATCTTTTGGTGGCGTTTTTTAAACGCTACAAAAAGATTTATGGTGGCGTTTTAAAAATGCTGCCAAAAATGCATTTATAGTGGCGTTAAAATAAATGCAATAAAAAATCATGGATTTTTAGTGGCATGTTTTCTCGTAACGATTATCAAAACGCCACCAAAAGTTTTTGTAGCGTTTTTTGAGCGCTACAAAAAATAAAATTTCTTGTAGTGTTATTAAGTAAATAAATACATACATACATACATACATACATACATACATATATACATATTAAGATATATTCAGTTTTTATAATATTAATCAAAATAATAATTATTATTGTTTATTAAAAGCTTATGGTTTAAAAAATAGTTTTTTAATTAAATATTTTTGCCTAGAAATTTTAATAAAAAGTTTTTAATTTTATTTTTGAAAACTATTCTAAAACATATGCATAATTGTCAATTAATTATTTATAAGTACATTTTATAATATATATATATATATATATACAAACACGCACACACTTTATATAAAGTTTGGTATAATATTAAAATTAAATTTATGTACACACACACACACACACACATATATATATATATATATATATATTATACGTAGTTGAATGTGTATTTATTTATACATAAAAAATCCCTTTTTTATTATTGAAAACTATAATGTATATAAATTAACAACGTATATATCAAAATATTTTATATAATTATGTTTGTATTTTAAAATCATTTTAAATATTATCTAATTCAAAAACCCATTTTTTAATTTTGCAGCCGCGGGCTATATGCTTATATACATACATACACACATATATACACGTATGTATGTATATGTATATGTATATGTATAGTATGTATATGTATGCATATATGTATATAATTTTTTTGAAGTACATACGTACACACACATATAGTTTCATCCAATGTAGACAGTATAGATATATGTGGATTCATGATAATTCATATACTATATGAGCACATTAATATAATATGATGAACTATTATACACACACAGATCTATATATATACACATATACATACATACATACATACATACATACATATATGAAAATGTAAATTAAAGATTTACCTTGAATAAAGCCTAGTTGTAACAGGTTGAAGCATTGAATTAATGAATTCCTTGAATCAGTATCCAAACTTCTATAATGTGCTACCAGACCGAAAGCATTAACCATAAATGTACTATTTGTATTTAAATCGTGTTTTAAAAGCTTGAAAGTTGAGGAGCAATGGAAAGGGGAGGCTGGTAGATACGGTGTAGATGGAGGAAAAATCAAAAGCTCCTAATATGGAGTTTGAGGTGTTTAAATAGTAGAGATTCAAAGGAGAAAAAAGGGATCCAGATCCACATTCTCTGCTTACTGTTTCTTAACTTTTGAATCGCTATTCAAGCCCACTTCAATCCCTTATGGCAAGCCATTATATGCATATATTTAGGCTTCAAAATTGCTTCAAGCTTGATCAATAAAAAATGCATTCAAATCTACTTCAAATGCTCATTAATATCGTAAATCGATACATGTGTATATACCTTTTATATACACACTACTATTTAAAACAAATTAAATAGAATTTTATAATCAAAATTTTACAAATATTAGTTAATTTAATTAATTTATAACAATTATAATTAATTAAATCAAGTGGTAATAGAAGTATTCAACGTTTTTGTTATGTGACTCTTAGGTATAAATTCAGTCACTGATTAATATCGAACAATTCGAATATTAATGCTCAAACATCACCTTAGCTAGTGGTGTGAAATTATGACTAAATTTATTGCTTACATGGCTTCACTAAAATCCAGTTTTACTTATTTTAAGCGTTACCTAGCAGTGACAATTATTTACATCAATTCTCCTTGTCAAAACTATATCACATTAGGACATATAGGATTTGGTAATGGTCAAAATTCTAATATCATCCATATTTAATTTTATAATCCAAACACAAAGTTTTTGGTTTAATAATAACAATTATTATTAACCAAATTGCTCTGGCCAGAGACTTTGCTTTGAGTTGACTGTGATACTAATCTTATATAACTAAGGAGACGAATACTCTATTGAGTAGTAGCTCATTTCCAATGCTTCCACTTGACCCAACTATAGTCGTTTGATGGACGTTGTGCCACGATTTAACTATAATTAAAGCGGAGTTTCCACATTGAAGCACTACAACAAAAATATCATTTCACAACTGCCAAAAACAGTTGTAATGGGTCTATTACAGCTGGCACCCGCTAGTCTTTATATCCGCAGTTGTAATAGAGCATGATAATTTTACAAGGGGTACGTGCAGTTGCAAATAGCAGTTGTAAAAATTCTTTTTACAACCGCAAATAGCAGTTGTAAAAATTCTTTTTACAACCGCAAATAGCAGTTGTAAAAGAGTTATTTACAACTGCTTTCGGCAGTTGCAAATGACTTTTTACAACTGCTATTTGCACTTGTATTAAAGTTTATCGCAACAGCCAAAACCAGTTGTTAGTAAGACTCTTTTGCAATTGTAACAACTGTTGTAATAGAGTCCTTTACAATCACTTTTCGCAGTTGTAAAAGACTTATTTACAACTGTTTATGAAAGTTGTAATAAATATTGTAACAACTGTTTCCGCCCGTTGCGTTAACATTTTACAACAGTTTGTAATAGTTGTAGTAGGATCTACTACAACTGTTTTCGCCCGCTTCTATTTATTGTTTGTTAAATGAAATCCTAATTTACTTTGACACACAATACATGCTAAAATTGCTAATATCTTTAAGGAATAAGCTTTACAAACAAGCACTGCACCTTGCTAAGATTGCTGCTATCTTTGTGAGTTGAATACATTTAAGATTCTTTCTCCCTTAACTCATACATCTTAATCTTAAATTAAGATCCATTTAGTTGCTTGATTGGAAATATGTTTTATTATAAGTACTAAATTGTCTTTTAAACGAAACTTGCATGTTGTCTCTCTGCAATTGTGAGGCTATCTTTTTCAAGTATTAACTATTAAGCATAGGATTAACAAAATTGAAGTCTTAGACATCTAAGCTATATTATCCCACCAATATATCAAAAAATATTGTAATCGTGGAAAATTGATTGCTGACATATACATGTGAAATTCACGTATTTACATCTCGATTGAATGTGATGCTTCATCTCTAACAATTAGGGTGAAAATTATGTAACAAAGGAATGTGCATTGTTTCCTCTATCAAGTGGATGATGAATCCTGACGTCCATAGAAGGCAATAGAAGATTTGGAACTTGCATACAGATCTAGATAACACATTATTATATGCTAGATGAACTTCTAGCTATACATCAGTTTGAAACTGCAGTTTAGCTGCAACTCGAAACTGTAGTTTCGAACAGCAGTTGCAAACTGTGCTTGCAACTGCTGTTTCATGACTATACGGTTCTCTTTCCAATGCTACTAATTTGTACAAAGGAAAATGCAAGACATAAAGTCATCTTTGATATTATTTAAATATCAAGAGAAAGTGGTGGTTCTAAATAAGGTTTTCAAAATAGAATTTAAATCGTAAATTGTAAAATTCAAACTGTAAATCAAAACGGGATTCAAATTGTAAATCATAGAGATTCAACGGAACCATGTATTAAGGTTTGTACTTTTTACACATTTTTGAAATTGTTTTTGATGTTTGAGCATCTACAACTAAGCTTAAAGCAATATTTTATCTCTTATTCCTCTCTTTTTTTAAAACACTATAATTAGAATTATAAATCCAATAAGTATATCAAATATGTTAGTCCAAGTTGAATGTTTTCTTAATAATGGTTTGAACCAAGTTTGAATTGAAATATGAATCGAATCGTAAAGGGAGAGATCCGATATGAATCGAGATTTAAATTGTAATTTTTAAATATTTTTGACGACAATGGTTCTAAATCAATTAATAATGCATGTGTGTGTTTCGTCAGGATTATACTACCTAGTTTAGACATTTTTATAACAAATAGAAGATCCAATTGGTGATTATAAACACCTTACATAAAGTTTGCTTACTGTTGCATTCTATAAAAAAAAGTTAAAGATATATCCACTGAAAAAATGTTCAATATTTTTTGTCTAAATATGTAGTAATTGATAGATGGGCAAGTAGAATTAAAAAGTAAGCACGGTACAAATGGGTGAATTGGCCATGAATCATTATCATAGGTATAGGTAAGTATAGTTAGTAAATTAGGTTTCTTTCTTTCTTGTATTGTACTATCAAAGGTCGAACTTATATATACCTAAACCTTTCGATCTTGCTTAAACGTGGACCACTTTTTTCTTTTTTTTTCTGATCCGACAATGAACAAAAATTAACTGCTAATACTTTTCCCCAATTATACACAAGCCTATGGCATTTTCATCACTCTTACTGTACTTCTAAATGACATTTAAGAACCATATGGGTCGGTTCATAGATTTTAAGTAGACAATTTAATTTACTTACACGTCGAAACCTCTGAACTGGAAGAAGCTCCCTTTAATCACACTCTTTCCTTTGCAATAGTTTCCACTTAAAATTATATATCAAGCAAGAAAAACTCCACTGAAAATATCTTTTATGTCTAGTAAAATATACAAAAATATTCATTATTTTATATTTTCCATATTTAATTTGTTTGGTTCGTTTACAAAATTAAAAAAAGTTTTGATTGTGCTGAATATATGTACATATAACTTTTCATTTGAATTGACAAATTTTGAAGTTTATTAACTTGGAATCAACACAAATTTATAGACGTTATTAAAGATCCGGTTATTGGATTGTATGAAAGTAAAGAGTACTGCAAATCCAATCAACTAATTAGCTGAACATAAATGTACCATTACAAACCATTATTACCAACTTCTATAAAATCAAAGTATAAGCCCTTACATGTATTTGTGAAGAAGATCATTAATTTAATATTTGATCATAAAATTAAGATTCGGGAAATCATAAAATACTTATCATTGTTTCTTGATTCGGGAAATCATATAATATCTTCTTGTCTGTTTCAAAGATGACCAAATCAAGAATTAAATGAAACATAACTTACTGCCAAATGAAACCCAATCAATAGAGAAATATTCCTAGTTTTCTCATAGGTTCACACAATAATAAAATAGCTGAAAAACAAAAGTAGTGAAACAATCAAAACACAACTCAAACCAGTAATGACCTGGCACATACTAATATCAGCAGTTTGGTGGAGCAAATCAAATACCATACCTATATCAGCGACAACGGCGAGCAAATCAGATGGAAGAGGAGAGCGCGGGTTGGCAAATCAAATACCATACCTAATTAGGGTTCGCGGGTTTCGTCGATGGTAACGACAACGAGTGGTCTAGCTTTGTCGATGGCAACAGTGGCGAGCGGGTTTAGCTTCGTAGATGGTAAGGGCGGCGAGCTCAACGAGGTGGGGTTAGGGTTTAGGTGTATGAAATTTTGACGGTGAGTTTTAGTGTACGTAGTTAATAAATTGAGCGGCCAACGAAATTAAGGGAGGTAAGTTGAAATTTCATTGAGCTGGGAAGTGGTATTGTATATGTTGAAAAGACAACTGGCACAAACAGTTGTTATAATTAAACATTTACAACTGGAAAAAAAAACCAGTTGTTTTAGACGTATATTGAAACTGCTGCACAAATAAAGTTGTTAAAAGTACCTTTGCTACAACTGCTGGAAATAAACAGTTGTTAAAAGTAGCTTATAACAACTGTCGATTTGTGCTAGTTGTAAAGTAAAAGTTGTAATATGGTTGTTTTGTTGTAGTGAAGTTTGACAGTATTCTCAAGTTGCAATAGTTGTGTAATTACATATCACATCGATATTTTCTGTTTTACCTTAGTTATATTAACCAATCGAAAACTATCATGCGAGTCATTTAATAGTTATTTAATAGGGGCTTTGTACATAAGGCCCTCATTTCTGATGTTGTTATAAGAAAAGTCCTTGTAGCAATAAATATGTAAATTGGCTCTCTGTTTTCTCTAAATCAGAAAGCGCAAACTAACTTTCGCTTTCATGTTCAAAAATTTCAAAATTTTAAAAAATATTTCAAAATAAGGTAGTGCAAACTAGCTTGCGCTTTCTTGGTAGAAAGCGCAAGTTAACTTATGCTTTTTAGAAATGTAAAAATTCTCAAAAATTTTAAATTTTTCAAAAAAATTTCAAAAACAAAAAAGTGCAAGACACCTTGTGTTTTTTATTTTTCAAAAATAGAGATCAAATTTACATATTCATTTCTATAAGGACTTTTCTTATAACAACATCAAAAATAGGGACTTGTGGCTATTTTCTGTCAGTACACAACTCCTTGGTACCTCCAACATTTATGAGTAATACACTGTCCAACATTTGAAGAGAATTATGTACTCTAATTCGACAAATGTATCGATATCTAGTCTCGATACATCTTTACTAGAAATATTTAAAACAACATGTTTATTTTATTGGGATAATTCACTCATAATTAAACATATTGTAACTATTATCACAAAAAAATACTATTTATGGATTTTCTATTAAATATGTTTTTAATTCATTAATATAATGCATTATATCAATTATATAATAGAAAGAAAACACCTATTAATTTAAACAAGATTGATTATCGAGTTAGATATATATAACTCTCTCAAGTATAACGCAACATGTTAAATAATTAGACACCTAACTTACTTGACATAACAACTTAGCCCACTGAACCTTCCTATTCAAATATTCTTTCTAGGTTATTTTCCTACCCACGACCACTTCAATTTCCCTACTCACCAAAATAGGTTGGATGCTCCTTATTTTGCCTTCTTCCTCCTCATTTTTACATACATCTATTATGAGATAATTTTACTAATAAATAACTTAAAGTTTACAGACTTCTTATGCTTAAACTATTTATGTTGCTGCATAAAAAACAGTAAAATAGTAAGAGCAAAACATTCCAAAGTGCAATGTGATGCGTCATATTTTGGTAAGTTTCACTGTATTGGATATCTGCATGATTTGTTTTACTTTCTGCGGTGGCATACATGACTTGCTAATCTATAAGATGAGTTCACAGATGATAGGTTTTAAGGATTAGCAGTGGATCAGAAAGGAACTTTTTGGTATTACCACTTGCATTTGCTTATTCATCGTGAGTGTAAGATGCGGATGGTTAATTTAATTAAGTGGATAACCAGTTGAATGGTTAAACCTTACAAGTCTTTGATTATGATTAAGCTGATGGATTTACTAGGTATTTTGACAATTCACTTTTATTTTTTAGGGAATTCTCTTTCCCATCTAAGGTTAAGCCACATTACAGTAGACAATATTTGTGTTCTTTGCTATCAAGATGAGAAACCAAAGAAGCATCTATTTTTTGACTGTAACTACACATCTTAAGTATGGCAATGATACAGAACTAGATTAGCAGTTCCATTTTCCAATATAACAGATTTGAATCCGCAAGCAGAATTTATAGCTAACAGAAGCTTCAAACAAGTAAACAACAAATTTCAGACATGCAGCAAAATCGATGGATTAGTAAAAATCATAATTTTAAAATCGATGGATTAGTAAAAATCATACTTTTAAAATCGAAGTGAAGAAGAAGCTTATCACCGGACTTCGAACGAATGTGCGATTATTGGTTTATTTCACATGAACCTGATGAGTAACCCAAAATCAATGCAAATAGTAGTGAAGCGCTCGTGAGTTTATACATGTCAAACGGGTTGGGTTAAATTCTCAGTGAAAACATGTATGTGATTACAAAACGAGTTGACCACTAAGATCCTCCTTGAAACGAAATGCGATTAACAAGAAAATATAAACACAAGTTGATCAATGTATTCGTCAAAATTAAGAAACTTAATTTGCTTGCTTATTGTTCCTTCCAAAATATGAGGCATCTCTTTCATCATTTTGTGCCTGAAGACAATTTGATCAGAAACATAATATCAGTATACAATGATGAAAGAGACTGTTCTTCAATGAAAATAGAAACTTATTTTGCAAATTACTCAACGGGTGCGTTTGGTATACATCCCTGATAAGGTTTGAAAATACACAAAACACACCTCCATTTTTTTAATAAGTTTTCGGTTCCTATTTTTAAATTCCCGTGCGCACAAAATCCAAATACCCTTTACGTTTTTAACGTTTCAAACGCGTATAACTTTCTATAGAAACATCGAATCAGCATACCGTTTTCATTAAAAAATCAAAAAAATTATGATTTTTAAAACAAGATCCATTGTTGATACCAAAAAATCATATTTCCAGTAAAGGTGTAATTATTCCATATATTTGCAGACAATTCTACAGATTTTAAACATCTTCGATTTTTCTTCAAATCTGTAATCATTGCATATAATTGCATGTCTGCAATTATTGCATACAGTTGCAACTATTGCATATAATTATATAAGATGACTGAGATCCGTGAATAGCTTGTCCTGCCATACATATGCACAATGCCACTCGCTAGAAAGATAATAAAATTTATGATTTAATAATGAAAACGATTTGTTAATCCGTCGTTTCTACAAGAAGTTATTGCGTTTTAAAAATTGATAATTAATGGGGTTCAAATTTTAATTATGAATGTGAGAATAACATACATATATGAAGAATCAACATTGCTGCAACGGAGAAGATGAGTATTGTTGAGAAGAAAATTATAGTATTTGAAAATAGAAATGTAATTTTTTTTATTTTTATGAGGATGATGTTTTGTGTATTAAGTTTGATTGTAGTGATGTGTCTCTTATTTTCACTTACTTGTATATAGAAGCAGTGCAGCAAGAACCTGGAAAATAAAAATAAAGAAGACTAAGAAGTATAGCAGGATTCAAGAAGTATAACAGAATTTAAGAACATCTATAGCCTTGATACTAGAGTTTTCATCGTTAGAAACAAACAAAAAAAATTGATGTTCATAAGCCATAGTAATCAGTATTGAATTTGATTTCTTATTAAATTATGTATTTATATGTGTTCATAGAAGCTATAATTTTCAGGGGCCAACTTCATTAACTTTATGACATATATCTCACTGCTTAAAAAAGTTTCATAGATGCCAAAAGTTGATAGACAAAGGTGTATAGATATTAAATAGTAGACAAAGATATTGATTTCTAAGTGTTGTGCCAGTAGTAACATAGTAGATAAAACACTTGATGGTTTCGCCCAATGTGTTGGCCTAAAGGTCAGTATGTTTCAGTTATATGGAGGGGCCAAATAAATTATATTATCACCATCACAATTACGAAATTTTCAACGCCAGAACTCCTATAGCAGTCCAAGTTATCACAGAGAGGATGTGGATATAGAAGCCACAATTTTTTTGACAGCTAAATGAGTAGTTAAGACTTGCATAGTCCAAATTGATCCTAAACTACTTCCTCAAATGGATCTGTTAATGTAACAGTACCAGAAATCTACTCAGATTTCATAAGTAGGTAGGAAGTTCAAATACAAATAAATTTGAATTTGAGATAGCATTCTAAAAATAAGTGTAATTGGATTTCTCTATGCACAAATCCATAAAATACAACAAAAATAAATAAACGAGACGATTAAATTTTATGTCTGTCTATATATAAGAAAAGGCATTGCTATATAAATAAATTTTTACCTAGTAATACTCATGTTCACTGTTATCATTCATTTTTGGTCATCAATGGTTTATTTTTCTTCTTTACTTGGTTACATGTTCAATAAAAATTACGTGGTGAAAATAAATAAACTGAGCAAAGTTATACAGTTTAGCACACAGTTCATACAACCGTGGTCCAAAATATCTTAAGTGTCAGTTTATAATTCAGAAACTAAAACGACAATAATTAATCATGTTTTATTCAGTAAAGGTTTAATTTTGCCTTTTATTTTTGTATATGGGTATTCCCTGATAGTTGATCGATCCACTTTTCTGCAGTGCATTGTGTATAAAGCAAAACAAACACCTGAAGCTCTATGTATTTGTATGGCCTTCTCGCATGAAATGTGATCCTGATAGTTACAAGTAAGCTACTGTTCTAAATGACTTCAATGTACAACAACTACCATGTATTATTTATCATTCTATATTGTTGCTACATGAAAAGGATATATATACATCAAAAGAATTTACAGCTTTGAACATATGGTCATCGTTCTTTAATTTTTTATGTCAACTTAAAAGACATAGCAAACTTGAATTTCTGAATTTGCTCATCAAGTGAAAAGTCGATCATCAATGACTTACTGAGTGTGTAACAACTCCACCCTAGTTAACATGATATTAAGTTCAAAAAATTTGAACTGCAGCAAGTATGATCAGAGTGCGGCCACCATTTCATTAGAGCAGGCCGCCGACCAAAGCAGCAGCTGGGGGGGAAAGTCGATGACAGGAGATAAACAAGCTTGAGGAAGAAGGAATACTGTGTTATTCATTAGTGCAAGTGTGTACGTGCACAGAAGAACTGCAGTGCTGAAATTGTATTGCATTTGGACTGAGTCTTTGATTTTTTTATGTGAGTTATATTTAGATTAGCTGGGTATGAGTTGGCAAATTGTAGCCGTTATGTGAAGCATCATATATAAGCAAGCATGTAGAATCAGAAAAGGGAATAAAAAAAAGATATATTTCATTTCTTTTATACTCTGTTATATCTTCTTCTACATTTCATTCTTTTTTTACAGTATTCTCATCTTTGTTACAACCTTCATTCTCAATTCATTCTTCTTACCCACTGCTCCTCATTTCTCTGATATTTTTCCCACCTCTGTCTTCCTCACTCCCTTTTTTATTCAAGCTTTATTCCCAGCATCTTCCCACCATCTGTCTTTTACCATCCTTTGTCTTCATGTCTGAATCACCACAGCCTGGGCGTAACACATTGGTATCAGAGCCTATGGCTGGGCTAACCACTGACAACCAGTCCACTTCCAATAGCAATCATATTTTGAAAATTGACATGTTTATCCAAGAACAAGAAGAGGCATGGAAGAGACAAGAAGATATCAATAATCGAAATTCTCTTGCCTTAAGGAAATTAGAAGCTACAGCGCAAATCTTGGAGACTGACAATCGGAAACTGGATCAAACCACGCAAACTTTGGATCAAACAACAAGGGAAATTTGCACCAAGTTTGAAGGTATGCATAATGTTCTTTCTGCTTTAGCACAAGACATCCAACAGTTAAAGCTTCAGTCTGCTACCCATCACCATCCAAATACAACTGCCAATATACATGGAGTTCTTGCATCTAATCCTCATCGACTTCCATCATCTCAACAAAATTCAAGAAATACTTCATCTTCTCCATTGATAAACTCCACCAATCACCCAGTAATGACAAACCTTCCTGCATCCCATCCTCACCCACCAGGCAATCAAGAAATCTATTCTTAGAATAAAAATTCGCCATTTCCGAATCTTAAGCTTGACTTCCCTATATACACAGGAGACGAGATGGTGTATGAATGGCTTAATCAGGTAGAGCAATTCTTCAGATTTCACCAAACAGAAGATTCCTTTTGGGTAGAAATATCATCTTTTTATCTTAAAAAAGATGCTCTCAAGTGGTATAACTGGTATACTAGAAATATTTCAAACCATGAGAACTGGGCAACCTTCAGAGAAGAAATTTTGGTCAGATTCAACCCTGAAGAAATGGAGAGACCTTATGATACTTTGGCCAAATTAAAACAACAGACTACTGTTTCGGCCTATCTGTCAAGATTTGAAGGTCTACAAGCCACCTTGGAAACCTTGCCACCAAGATTCTTATTAGATAGGTTCATTGGAGGTCTCAAGGAGGACATTAAGTATGATGTGCTGACTTCCCGACCAGTAGATTTTAGAGAAGCAGTTTCTTTAGCAAAGATGTTTGAGAGCGTACAGACTCAAGCCAGAAAAGGAAGCAAAATCAACAAGTCATATTCCCCTCCAAAGAATAACAACCAACTTGTTCCTTACTCCAAGAATTCAAATTCTAATCCAAAACCGAAGGATTGGGGTACTACCAATTTAGAACGCTTAGCAAAAAGTAAAGGTCTAACCCCAAATCAATTGATTGAAATGAGAAGGCAAAACATATGTTACGGCTGTAAGGAAAAATGGCATAAAGACCACAAATGTAAAAGTCCCCAAGTACATGTACTGGAAGGAGTAATGTCATTTGATGACTCGGATGAAACTGCAGAATGCAATAATGAGAATGATAATGATGACAGCTATGAGGAAAATGAAGAAGAGACCCATGCTTACAAGCCATGTGTGGTATTCCTGTTCTCTCAACTATCAAAGTACAGGGTACTGTAAAAGGGAAACCAGTCCAAATTCTCATTGACTCTGGTTCCATGCATAGTTTCATTGACAAAGGTTTAGTTCAAAAACTGAAACTTAAGGTGGATGAATCAAGAAATTATGAAGTTATGGTGGCTAATGGAGAAAAGCTTCAAGGGTCTGGTATATGTTACAATGTTCTGCTAAGTTGTCAAGAGTGTAAAATTCCAGTCGATCTTTTGATACTGCCATTAGAAGGATGTCAAATTGTGTTGGGTGCTCAATGGATGAAGAAGTTAGGGGAGATTACATTGAATCTTGACAAATTAGTGGTCAGATTTACTTATGGCAATAAGACATATACTTGGCAGGAAATTCAACAGCAAGATGTTAAATTAGTGGCTCAGAAAACTTTGGGAAAAGAGCATGCACATGGTCAGATTACTATGATGATATATTCAATAGACACCAAGCAAACAAAAGAAACTCAAAATTTCCTGCAAGAGCTACCCGAAGAAATTCAAATTTGCTGCAGCAGAACCCCGAAGTAACTTCACCAATCATTCCTCTTCCTCCTCAAAGGTAACATGATCATAAAATACCTTTAAAACCAGGAGCCAACCCAGTCTGTCTGAAGCCATATAGACATGCTCACCACATAAAGAATGAGTTAGAGAAAATCATCAAGGAATTACTGGAAAATGGCATTATAAGGCACAGTAACAGTTCATACTCTTCTCCTGTGGTAATGGTACGAAAAAAAGATGGCACTTGGAGGTTGTGCATTGACTACCGAAGCTTGAACTCTGTCACAATCAAAGATAAGTTTCCCATTCCTTTAATTGATGATTTATTTGATGAGTTGTATGGATCAAAATACTTCACTAAATTAGACCTTACATCAGGTTATCATCAAATTAGAATGAATGAGGATGACATACATAAAATGGCTTTTAAAACTCATGATGGACACTATGAGTATGTAGTAATGCCTTTTGGGTTAGTTAATGCACCATCAACTTTTCAATCACTTATGAACGACATTTTTAGGCCTTACTTAAGGAAATTCATACTGGTTTTCTTTGATGATATACTAATATACAGCCAGACCATGTCTGAGCATATACAACATATTGGCTTGGCATTTCAGGTACTGAAGAAGAATCAGCTGGTAATTAAATTATCCAAATGCAGCTTTGCAAAAAAATCACTTGAGTATTTAGGCCACATTATTTCAGAACAAGGGGTAGCTGTTGATCCTAACAAAGTCAAGGCAGTGATGGATTGGCCACTACCAAAGAACATAAAGGCTTTAAGGGGATTTTTGGGTTTAACTGGATATTATAGAAAATTTATTAAAGGGTATGGTCTCATTGCAAAACCACTGACAGATATGTTAAAGAATAACTCCTTTGTTTGGACTACTGAAGCCAAAGATGCTTTTGACCAACTCAAGTAGTGTTTGTCTAATCCTCCTGTCCTTGCAATGCCAGATTTTTCACAGCCATTCATTTTAGAATGTGATGCCAGTGGATTAGGAGTGGGAGCAGTACTATAGCAAAACAAAAGACCAATAGCTTATTTAAGTAAGGCATTGCATGGTCGAAATTTAGCCTTATCTACCTATGAAAAGGAGCTAATGGCTATCATTATTGCTACAAAAAAATGGTCCCAATACCTAGTGGGGAGGCAATTTATTATATAAACAGATCACCAGAGCCTTAAATATTTATTGTCACAAAGGCTTCACAATGGTGTACAAAACAAATGGCTCACAAAACTTCATGGATTTGATTATATAGTTGAATATAAAAGTGGGAAGGAAAATATAGTGGCTGATGCTTTATCTAGAAAGGAGGACATGCAAGTGCAAGTAGTAACTATGGTACAGACACCATGGTTAGATGAATTAAAAGGCACATTATCAAACTCGGCATGGTACCAAAAGCAGATGATCAAAGTACAGAATGGGAAGCTACAAGAAGGCAAGTACAAGCTAGTGGATAACCTAATCTTCTACAAGGGAAAAATTTTAATCGACCATTACCTGACAGTACTGCTACACACTCTTATTGCTGAACACCATTCTACTCCTCTAGGGGGCCACTCAGGAATCAAGGGTACTTTAAAAAGATTGAGACAAGTATTTTATTGGGAAAATCTAAAAAGAACGGTTGAATACTTCGTTAAGTCTTGTGATGTTTGTCAGAGAAATAAAGGGGAAAATGTGCACTTACTTGGTCTCCTACATCCCCTACCTATTACTGAACATGTATGGGAAGACATCTCTATGGATTTTATAACATGTCTTCCAAAAAGCCACAAGTACACTGTGATTTTTGTAGTGGTAGATAGGTTAAGCAAATATGCTCATTTCTTTTCTCTCTGCCATCCTTACACAGCGAAAGAAGTGGCTAAGATATTTTTTGATGGGGTATTCAAATTACATGGCCTACCAAAATCAATAGTAAGTGATAGAGATGCTATGTTTACTAGCAACTTCTGGCAGGAGCTTTTTAAGTTACAAGGCTGCAAGTTGAAAATGAATTCTTCTTACCACCCACAGAGTGATGGGCAAACGGAGATCGTAAACAAAATTCTTGAGGGATATTTGCGATGTTTCGTATGTCATAGGCCGCATGAGTGGAGTGAATGGCTGTCACTGGCCGAGTACTGGTATAATACAACCTAGAAATCAACCACCAATATAACCCCCTTCAAGGCAGTATATGGGATAAGTCCCCCAAATTTATTCATTTATGTTCCTAATACGGCCAAGGTAGAGCAAGTAGAGGAATTGTTATTTAGTAGAGACATCACCTTAGAGTTTTTAAAAGATAGTTTGAAATTAGCACAAGACAGGATGAAGAGGTATTCAGATTTAAAAAGAACTAACAGGGAGTTTCAAGTTAATGACTGGGTTTTCTTAAAGCTACAGCCTTATAGGCAAATCACTGCTAGAAATCAAAGTACACACAAATTGTCTCCTAAGTATTATGGGCCTTATCAAATAGAAGAAAGAATTGGAACAGTAGCTTACAAGTTAAAGCTACCTGCTCATGTCAAAATTCACCATGTATTTCATGTTTCTCAACTTAAGAAAAAATTGGAAATGGATTAATAATTCAAGAGGATGCTCCTAGTTTCAAAGAAGAATTAGTAATGCAGCCAGAAAGAATCTTAGACAGACGAATTGTGCCTTGGAACAATAAAGCAGTAGTTCAAATTTTGATAAAGTGGAAGGGCAAGCCTAAAGAAGAAGCAACTTGGGAGGATTATTGGCTGACTATTAGACGTTTCCCCACTTTAGACCTTGAGACAAGGTCGATTTTTGAAGAGGAAGGAAGATGTAACAACTCCACCCTAGTTAATATGATATTAAGTTCAAAAAATTTGAACTGCAGCAAGTATGATCAGAGTGCGGCCACCATTTCATTAGAGCAGGTCGCCGACCAAAGCAGCAGCTGGGGGGAAAGTCGGTGACAGGAGATAAACAAGCTTGAGGAAGAAGGAATACTGTGTTATTCATTAGTGCAAGTGTGTACGTGCACAGAAGAACTGCAGTGCTGAAATTGTATTGCATTTGGACCGAGTCTTTGATTTTTTTTATGTGAGTTATATTTAGATTAGCTGGGTATGAGTTGGCAAATTGTAGCCGTTATGTGAAGCATTATATATAAGCAAGCATGTAGAATCAGAAAAGGGAATAAAAAAAAGATATATTTCATTTCTTTTATACTCTGTTATATCTTCTTCTACATTTCATTCTTTTTTTACAGTATTCTCATCTTTGTTACAACCTTCATTCTCAATTCATTCTTCTTACCCACTGCTCCTCATTTCTCTGACATTTTTCCCACCTCTGTCTTCCTCACTCCCTTTTTTATTCAAGCTTTATTCCCAGCATCTTCCCACCATCTGTCTTTTACCATCCTTTGTCTTCATGTCTGAATCACCACACCCTGGGCGTAACAGAGTGACATTTAGCTACCCAAAAGGGAGTTAATCAAGTGCACCAGTACATCAATTTTATCATACATCAATCGTAGACTTAGAAGAAAATTTAACTCAAATCGTAACTTTACCAAATTTAGCTACTTTTTCAAACAACAATTGATCAAAGAACACACAAAAAAATTAATTCACTTGTGACATTAACATTATGAACACTACTTTCTTCGAGCAGACCTATTATCGCCAGGTAAAATTGATGCGACGATTGGATAAGCGATGCCTCCAAGAGCAGACACTAGATATTTGGATAAGCGAGATGATGAAATGAGAAAAAGGAAACCCTAGAATCGTAGATTTTTCTGTCGATAAAGCCGACCCGGCCGCGGTCGAACCGCGAGTAACCGTGGGCCTTGGGCCACAAAGGCCGGGAAGTCATTCCAGCTTTCGTCAAGCATAATCCCTGGTTCAACCGTCCAACCTTCGTTTTAACCTTCTTAATCAACCGTCTTAACCTTTCTTCCGTCTTTTTTTTTCTTCTCTGAACATCAAACGCATCTCGTCCATCTTAATTTCCTAAACTACAAAACCCTAACCCTAGATCGTTGTCGCCACTGCCCATCGTTGTCGCCGCCTTTAGTGCCGCTTCCGCCAAACCATCACAGTTTATCTTTGGTCCATCCACTCTCACCTACAGGTATTGTGTTATTCTTTTTTTTTCTTTTTTTCCTTTTTTTGCTGTGGTTGAATTTGCTATGGAAAGTGAAATGGTTGAATTTGTTGTTTGTTATTATTTCTTGAATAGTCAAATTCATTTTTGGTTATGTCAATTTTTTTCCCAATTTCCCCACTTTTTTTTCAAGTTGAATTTGCTGGTTTGCAAACAGTGGCTGTATCAACTAAAATGAAAAAGTTTATTGTTCATTTTCACTTAAATTGTTTTTTGTTAAATACTGCAATTTTGTTAAAATGAAATACTTTCTATATTTTTTTTTTTGCAAACTGCAATTTGCATTCAGTGCCTATAGTGACTGTGAAACACTACAACTTGCAAACGATGGCTAAATACATTAAAATGAAATACTGCCTATATTGATTTTTTTTCCAAACTGCAATTTGCATTCAATGCTTATAGTGAAAATGTGAAATACTGCAATTTGCAAACAGTGGTTGTATGAACTAAAATGAAAAAGTTTATTGTTCATTTTCTCTTAAATTTTTTTATTGTTAAATACTGCGATTTTGTTAAAATGAAATACTGCCTATATTTTATTTGCAAACTGCAATTTGCATTCAATACCTAAAGTGATATACTGCAATTTTTTTATTGTTCATTTTCGCTTAAAATTTCCAGTTTCATACTTTATAATTTATTGTTTAGTTGATATTAAAACAGTGTTTATTTTTCAAAATTACAAACAGAATGACAACAAATCCAATTTCTGAAGAAGCATCTAATCCTAGCATCCAAAGCATCGTTCAAAAATCAAATAGAACTAAATATGATCCGGCATGGCAATATTGCACTGAAACAGTAGTTAATGGGCATTCGGAGATAAAGTGTATCTACTGCAACAAAGTTTTTAAAGGTGGTGGGATTCGTCGTTTCAAATATCATCTTTCTGGTTTATTTGGAGGTGGATGTAATCCTTGTATGTGTGTGAACGATGAAGTCAAACTCGCTATGAAGTTGAATATTGAAAGTGGGGAAGTGTTAAAGAAGAATATTGCAACAAAAAAGTTTAGAGATTGCGCTTTTCAAAATGAAGATGAGGATATGCCTTTTGGTTCGAAGAAAAGATTCACATCTACTAGTGTACAACCTTCAGATTCTAACAATCTCTCGAGTCCTAATTTAATTTCAAGAATCACCACTAGCTCTCAACCGACTATAAAAAGTGTTCTTCAAGGCCAAGCAGTAAAAGATAATGTGGATATAGCCATTGCGAAGTGGTTCTATGATGCATCAATTCCATTCAATGCAGTGAATTCGGTATTGTATAAACCAATGATAAATGCCATTGCTAGTTTTGGAAAAGGATACGAAGGACCGAACCTTCATGCAATGTGTGGCAAGTTACTAAAGAATTGCGTTGAACAAGTGCATAATGAAGTAAAAAAACATCGAGATTCATGGAAGGAAACCGGTTGTACACTAATGGCGGATGGATGGTCGGACCAAAACGGTAGAAGTTTGATCAACTTCTTGGTTTATTCTCCTAAAGGTATATTATATTTGGTATATAATTATTAGTAATCTCACATTTTTGAAACTTTTTTATTTTTCCTTCCTTGTTTTTACATAGGTACATTGTTTTTGAAATCTGTTGATGCATCGGTTGCTTCTAAAACTGCTTTAATTCTTTTCAACCTATTTAAAGAAGTGATTTTGTTGATCGGAGCTGAAAATATAATGCAAGTGGTAACCGATAATGCGGCAAATTATGTGGCTGTCGGAAGATTAATTGAAGCAGAATTTCCAACCATTTCATGGTCTCCTTGTGCCGCTCATTGCTTAAATTTAATGTTTAGTGATATTGGAAAACTTGAGCGAGTTTCTAATACGGTAACTCAAGCATCAAAGGTAACAAAGTTTGTCTATAATCATTGTTTTGTATTGTCAATGATGCGACGATTCACAAATGGGAGAAATTTACTTCGTCCGGCTCCAACAAGATTTGCAACGAATTTTGTCTCTTTACAAAGCATTTTGAGCCACAAAGATGAACTTATGGTCATGTTAACGAGTCGGGATTGGAAAACTTCCTCATATGCAAGAGATTTAAAAGGGAAACAATTTGTTAGTCATATTTTTGATTCGGCATTTTGGAAAGAATGTTCTTTAATTGTCAGTATTACTGAACCGCTTGTTCGTGTTCTCGGACTTGTTGATAGCGATGAAAGACCTACAATGGGTTATTTGTATGCTGCAATCCACAATGCAAGAGAGGATATGATAAAAAGATTTGGAAGGAACAAAAATATTCTAAAGCCATTCATTGATATCATTGATAGCCGTTGGGATAGGCAGTTGCATAAAAATCTACACTTTGCTGGTTTTTGGTTTAATCCAGAATATCATTATAACCTTGACATTATGGAGAAGCATTTTTCTTATCATTCGACTATTTTAGATGTCATTGAGAAATATTCAAATGGGGATCCGGATTTGACTAGAGATCTTACAAAAGAGATTAAGTTTTATAAAAATGCAGAGGGTGATTTTGGTAGAAGCTCGGCCATAAATAATCGTACCCATATGCTTCCAGGTAAATGTTTAGATTTTAAATATTTTTAGTTTTCATTATTACACCTATGTCTAGTAAATAATTAATAATAAAATTCAAATGCAAATGAGTGGTGATCGATTTATGGAACCGGTGCACCAAACTTAAAAAAGTTAGCAATTCGAGTGTTAAGTCAAACTTGTAGCTCTTCCGGATGTGAAAGAAATTGGAGTGTTTTGAAAACATTCATTCAAAGAAAAGGAATAGATTAGAACATCAAAGGTTGAATGATTTGGTTTTCGTAGATTACAATCTTCGACTTGGACAAAAGTAAGTTATTCTTAATGAATTATAATTTTTTACTTGGCAAATATGACTTGTTACTATATATTTATTGTTGCAAATAAAAATTAATTTATTCATAATTAAACTCATTCAAGTTTACGATGTATATTTAGGCGTGAATTAAAGGGAAGAAACTATGATCCTATTAGTTTTCTTGAGTTTGATGAGAATAATACATGGGTGGTGGAGGATGAACCACCATTATTGACGATAGATGAAATCAATGCTTTGTACAACGATGGAGGTGCTTATTTATTTATTTTGAAAGATTATTTCATGTTTCCATAAATTAACAAATTGTTATATTTTTTATTTTATTTTTGTAGATGCTAATATAGCAGTCGATATAGAAGGGTCGTCGGTTGATATAGAAGGGTCGTTGGATGATGTAGAAGGGTCGTTGGATGATGTAGAGGTCAATGTCGTTGACATTGATGATAGCGGAGTGGATGTTGGTCATCTCTTTGGTAATGAAGCAGGCTTATAAGAAATAAATAATGGTGTAGAAACATTCAACTACGATCTGCTGATGTCGTATACCACAATGTTACAAGTTGCCGAAGAAGCTGGTGCTAACAGTAAACAACCATCGTTGTGGACCGTGGATATGTAAGGTTATGTGGGGTGGTTGTGTGTGGAAGTGAAGTTTGTTCTTTTATGACTCCTAAATCCTAAGTTATGTTTGTTTTGTTAAGAAACTTGGTATAAATATGATTATTTACAATGGTAGGCTACTGTTCTGGTTCTATGAATACTAGAGAAAGCAGTAATTCTTCTTTCTGAGGTTTGTTTTAACTGAAATACATCAAGCTTCATCTTTTTTTGGGTAGTATATGATTATGAAATGAGCTTTGTGATCTTAGATGTTTCTTCATAAACTGAAAGCTACTCAAGCACAGAAAGAGTGGATGAAAGAACCTGAAACTCTTGATAAATGCTCTATTGGCCTTAAGTTTCTATCCAATTCTTCACCTGAGATTAATGTTCAGGTAACCATTTTTCTGTATGTTTGTGCTATAGCTGTATTGCTGTTTATTACTTGATTTTCTGGTTTAAGGAAAAAGTATTGCCCATGGTTTGTTTCGGTTCTACAGGGCTGAAGAATAAGGGTTGTTCTGGCTGTAAACTCGGATGATGTGATTTCTAATGTAATGTTCTGAAGTTTGTTTTAGTAATGTACATCTAGATTAGTGTTAATTCTGAATTTTATCAGACTTATATGTGTATTTATGGTGATATATCATTTCATGTACAAGTACATGTTAACAGACTGATTTGGTAGTCCAAATATGCCTTGAATTCGGTAAGCATTCAGAGAGGTAGTTGGCGCTGCCAGTAATATTTGGGTTATGTTTATAAATTAAGCAGATGTGGCAATTCATGAGAATATAAAGCAGCTAGCTGTGTATGTAAGTTCATTGATGCATGCAGAAGTTTCAACTATCCAGAAGTGTTACTGTTTTATTTTTGTGTGTAAAGCTTTTATGTTTTTAAAATTTCAATAAAAGTACAAATGTGGTTCTTGAGGGTTCGACCGGTCGGACCTTCGAAACCTCGAACCCTGAGTCTCCACGGTTTGATTCACGGTCGGGTTATGAAAACATTGGCCTAAAGAGATGGAGAAGTAATATTGGGCTATGACCATGGTTAAACGGCTTAAACCCGTATAAACTGATTTGTAGACGGGTTAAATGGTTTTATCCAATTCAACCATTTATTTTATTGGATCACCCAACCCATTTAAAATTTGATTAAATGGACTAGGTATTTGGATTAGTTTTGATTTTGACACCCTATAGATCACCATGGAGGATCCCTTGATGTTGACGAACTGAGATGAAATTGCAGAGGTGATGAATCCAGACTTCCACCACTGCCATGGTTTTACCTATGAAATACTTTTTTAAGTTAACCTTAGTTTGTAGAAGGAATTGTATTGAATGAAGTAAATTGTTCATGGAGTTAAGTCGATGCGGGTTAATGCAACTTCATGGATCGATATGAGCCTAAGTTACACTATCTGTACCACTTTATTATCTTTACTAATAATAAAGAGAATTCATCGAATCGATTTACTCGGTGTCTTTTTGAAATTCCATATATACCATTTTACATCTCACAGAGAAATAGTATTCAGACATGGGGATATAGCCTGTTATTTTCCAAGTACAACTGTTAGTCACCAGAGAGAACTGTAGTATGCATTCACAAGATGAAGTATCCGAATGTACCATAATGTCCGTAATTTAGGTGGGAGTTCATCGATCGAAGTTTTGCCTGATTCCGAGTTAGTATGAAGAAGTTATTGCAGTCTGAACAAAAAAATAGCGGCTTATGCACTAGGTGGAGTTCAAATATAAGGATGTGGCACTGTTATTTTCTAAGTACAAATATCAGTCCCTATGGAGAACTACAATGTTCGTTCACAAGATGAAGTATCCGAGTGTTCCATATTTTCCGTAATTTAGGCGGGAGTTAATCGGTTGAAGTCTCGTTGGATTCTGAATTAGTATGAAGAAGTTATTGCAGTCTGAACAAAAAAAAATTACGGCATCTAAACTAGGCAGAGTTCAAATATGGAGATGTGGTAGCATATTATTTTCTAAGTAAATTGTTAGTCCCCATGGAGAGTGTGCGTTCACAAGATGAAGTATCCGAGTGTAGCATATTGTCTGTAATTTAGGTAGGAGTTCATCGGTCGAAGTTTTGCTTGATTCGGAGTTATTATGAAGAAGTTATTGCAGTCTGAAGAAACTAATAGCGGCTTCTGCCTAGGCGGAGTTCAAATATGAGGATGTAATATGTTATTTTCTAAGTAAAACTATTGGTCACCTTAGAGAATTACAGTGAGCGTTGCAGTGGGGATATAGTCTGTTATTTTCCAAGTACAATTGACAGTCACCATAGAGAACTATAGTGTGCGTTTACAAGATGAAGTATCTAAGTGTACCATATTGTCCGTAATTTAGGTGGGTGTTTATTGGTCGAAGTTTCATCCGATTCTGAGTTAGTAGGAAGAAGTTATTGTAGTATGAACAAAAAAAATAGCAGCTTCTGCACTAGGCGGAGTTCAAATATGGGGATATGGTAGCCTGTTATTTTCTAAGTATAACCGTCAGTCCCCATGGAGAACTACAGTATGCATTCACAAGATGAAGTATCTGATGTTCCATATTGTCCGTAATTTAGGTGCGAGTTAATCGGTCAAAGTCTCGCCGGATTCCGAATTAGTATGAAGAAGTTATTGCAGTCTGAACAAAAAAAAATAGCGACTTCTGCACTAAGCGGAGTTCAAATATGAGGATGTAGTAGCATATTATTTTCTAAGTAAATTGTCAGTCCCCATGGAGAACTATAGTGTGAGTTCACAAGATGAAGTATCCGAATGTACCATATTGTACGTAATTTAGGTGGGAGTTCATCGGTCAAAGTTTTGCCTGATTCCGAATTAGTATGAAGAAGTTATTGCAGTCTGAAGAAAAAAATAGTGGCTTCTGCCTAGGCAGAGTTCAAATATGAGGATGTAGCCAGTTATTTTCTAAGTACAACTATTAGTCACCATGGAGAACTACAGTAAGCGTTGCAGTGGGGATATAGCCTGTTATTTTCTAAGTACGATTGTCAGTCACCATGGAGAACTGCAGTGTACGTTTACAAGATGAAGTATCGAAGTGTACCATATTGTCCGTAATTTAGGTGCGAGTTAATCGGTCAAAGTCTCGGTGGATTCCGAATTAGTATGAAGAATTTATTGCAGTCTGAACAAAAAAAATAGCGGCTTCTACACTAAGCGGAGTTCAAATATGGGGATATGGTAGCATATTATTTTCTAAGTAAACTGTCAGTCTCCATGGAGAAATACAGTGTGCGTTCACAAGATGAAGTATCCGAGTGTACTATATTGTCCATAATTTAGGTGGGAGTTCATCGGTCAAAGTTTTGCCTGATTTCGAGTTAGTATAAAGAAGTTATTGCAGTCTGAAGAAAAAAAATAGCGGCTTCTGCTTAGGCATAGTTCAAATATGAAGATGTAGCCTATTATTTTCTAAGTACAACTATTAGTCACCATGGAGAACTACAGTGAGCGTTGCAGTGAGGATATAGCCTGTTATTTTCTAAGTACATTTGTCAGTCACTATGGAGAACTACAGTGTGCGTTTACAAGATGAAGTATCGAAGTGTACCATATTGTCCGTAATTTAGGTGGAAGTTCATCGGTCGAAGTTTCGTCCGATTCCGAGTTAGTATGAAGAAGTTATTGCAGTATGATCAAAAAACATAGCCGCTTCAGCATAGGCGGAGTTCAAATACGAGGATGTAGCCTATTATTTTCTAAGTACAACTGTTAGTCACCATGAAGAACTACCGATTGCGTTCACAAGATGAAGTATCCGAGTGTACATATGTTAGGTGGGAGTTCATCGATCGAAGTTTTGCCTGATCCCAAGTTAGTATGAAGAAGTTATTGCAGTCTGAAGAAAAAAATAGCGGCTTCTGCCTAAGCGAAGTTCAAATATGAGGATGTAGCATGTTATTTTCTAAATACAACTACTAGTCACCATAGAGAACTACAGTGAGCGTTGAAGTGGGGATATAGCCTGTTATTTTCTAATCGTTAATCACCATGGAGAAATATGGCATACATTCATAAGATGAAGCATCTGAGTGTTCTATATTGTCCGTAATTTAGGTAGGAGTTCATCGGTCGTAGTTTCGCCTGATTCCAAGTTAGTATGAAGAATTTATTGCAGTATTAACAAAAAAATAGTAACTTCGGCCTAGCGGAGTTCAAATACGGGGATGTAGCCTGTTATTTTCTAAGTACAACTGTTAGTCACCATAGAGAACTATGGTATACATTCATTAGATGAAGTATCCGAGTGTACCATATTGTCCGTAATTTAGGTGGGAGTTCATCGGTAAAAGTTTTGCCTGATTCCAAGTTAGTATGAAGAAGTTATTGTAGTCTGAAGAAAAAAATAGCGGCTTCTACCTAGGCAGAGTTCAAATATGAAGATGTAGCTATTTATTTTCTAAGTACAACTGTTAACCATAAAATATTTAGAAGAACGAAGGTATGAAAGAAGGGTCACAAGAGCATGAGGAAAGATTAGAAAGCACCGAGATATTCTGGATAATCATACCTTCCAACAAGGAGCTACCGGCAAATTCCAAGGCTATCTTTCAAAGTCCATAGGCAGGATGATGCTCCAAGAATCCACCTTTAGACTAGAATGAGAGGTCTTTCAACAAAGACAAAGGAGAAGGAGCTCAAACCAAACCTTTCAAAGGAGTTGAGAGGATGCAGCCATCAAGATTTAATAGCTTCAAACCTTCCGGAGTAGTCGAAAGGTTCCGTTCAGAGAGTTCTTAACTTTCGAAGAAGATGGAGAAATCAAAGCAAGTAGGTGCAACTCCATAACAACCTTTTCGAAAGCATAGCAAGCCTTTCGAATCGGTTGAAGCACATCCAGAATACCTTTCAACTAGGTCGAAAGGTTTTTATGAAGAAAGCAATGTTCAAAAGTCAGCAAAGAATGGTAGATAACGGTTACTCGAAAAATTCACCATCCGCTTAAGTAAGAAGATCTCAAACTAAGGACGGAAGAAAAGGAATCCAGATCAGACCTTCCGAAGGGGTCGAAGGGATGCAGCCAACAAAATGAAGTAGCTCAAGACCTTTCGGAGAAGACGGAGGGTATTGTTCCACAATATCCAAGAAGCTCTTACCCTCCGAAGATGGCAAAGAAGTCAAGACAAGGGCATGCGACCCTATAACAACCTTTCTGAAAGCATAATAAGCCTTTCAGGTCGGTTGGAACACCTATTGAATACCTTTCGACAGTGTTGGAAGGTCTATGATGAAAGCAACATTCACAAGCCAGCAGAGAACGTAAAGCAACCTTCCAAAAACATTCAAGGAAAGCTCGGCTCTCGGCAACATCGAGGTAAAAAGCAACCTTCCGACCAAGTCGAAGGGTTCACAACAGCCAGGAACCCTCCGACACCTCCGAAGGGTTCACATACTATATAGATGACAAACCTTCCGACAAGTGCAAAATGTTCCTAAAAACAAATGAAAGAAAAGACCCTTCGGCGGCGTTCAAGGATCCACGATGACATGTGAAAGGAAAACCTTTCGTTAAAGCTGAAAGGTTAACAATTGTATATAAGAAGGGAACCCTTCGTTCCAGCCTAAAGCATGGCCGTGGGCATCTATAAATAAGACCCAAGGGATCCTGTTTCGGGGTGGATTTTTTTTGCTGATTCTAATCTTGTAACATCTAAAATCAAAGCTCTGTAACCCTAATTAGGTAGTGATTTGGGGAATTTAATAAAAGGGAAGACTTTTCTTGGATAAAGAGGGAAGTCTTAAGTCTCATGAATTTACTTTACAATTTACCTTAATTTTTGCTGGTTTAATTTCAATTTTTAGATGCAGTTCTTCCGAAAGATCCTTGTCAACAAAGATAATAATATTCCATCTAGACAACCTTTATAACCCTTCGGAAACCTCTATCCTGTAGCCTAAACCCTTCGGCCACAAGGGAAGCTTGCTGGAATCAACATCCTTAAAAACCTTCCAAAGTCATAAGGACTGTAGATAAAACCTTTCGATAAGGTTCAACCTCATTGGAAGGTTCTTATTAACAAGGTCGACAACATTTTTGAACAATCAATAACTGCAACCTTTCGAAGTCTTAAACCCTTCAACCTAAACCTTTCGACAAGGTCGACAACCTATTTGGATCAACATTCACTGAAACCTTTCGAAACTTTTGACTCAACTGTTTTAACTTCTCAACAAGGTTGGAATCTACTCAATATAAGCGATCAAATCTTTCGTCCAGGTTGGAAGCTACTACCTTCTCGCCAAAGTAATTGATTTCCTGCCCTAATTCAAGGAAGGTTGTCTCCCTAACCATTCGATAAGATTGAATCCTACCTTTTGAGGACTCAATTCAGGAAAACCTAATCTAATCAAAAGAAAAGCCTTTGTGTAAGACTTCAAGCGAGCTCAACGAAGCCGGAAGGTCACTTAGTCCAAGCTCTAAACCTTTCGGCGTCAACGGAAGGTCTGATTCGCAAGATACTTACAAGTGAGGATACAAAAGCAATCCTTAAGGGAATCACACACTCTGAACTTACCGCACTACTTGGAATAATTTTGGGGTGTTGACAAGAAATCTTGTTAACATTTTTGGTGCTAGAAGGAGGGCCTGAACCTCCGATCCTTAATCACTATTACCAAGAATTAATAGAGCACTTCGTTCAAAAAGAAGAAGATGGAGAAATCATGAATATTATTGATATCTCAAACGAAGAAGTTAAGCCATAATCAACTTTGGAAAATAATATAGTCCCAAACTTTAACTTTGGAAGGAGAAGACGAGGCACAACGTCTAAATGAAGATTAATATGAGGAGCAAGGAAGTCAGGCTAGGAGAACCATCGAGCAATAAAATAGCTTAAACATTGAAAACAGTGGAGGTCACCATGACAACATTCACAACCAAGTCACAAAGGATACAATAAGAAATGTACTCAACAAATTAATGAAATATGTTATCCTGCAAATCTCACATTCAGATTCCCCCACCAAAGTACAATGGAACTACCGATCCAGATGATCACCTTACAGCATTTGAAAATTGGATGAACTTGTATAATGCCTCTGGGACAGTTCGATGCAAACTTTTCCCAATTACTCTTCAACGAGTAGCTATCAAATGGTGTATGAATTATCAAAAGAAGACGATTTATTCCTGGGAACAATTTTCTTATGATATTGTGACACAATTTTACATATTCAAAGATCAAACTATGAGCTTTAGCCTGTTAGCTATAATCAAACAAAAACGGGGAGAACTACTAAACGAGTATTTAAAGAGGTTCAATACTGAAGCATTAAAAGTAGAAGACGCGGCCGATAGAAATAAGTTAATAGCAGTTCGGTCTGGACTAGTCGAACAAACCCCTTTTTGGGATCAACTTTATATTGATGGATGCGGGGATCTATGAAAATTCTACTTCCAATCCGAGAAATTTATTCAGATGAAGGAAAAATAGTATGTGACAAGGGAATCTCAACGAATACAAAGGATAGAAGAAATCAATTTTGAGTCCCCTAGTGAAAGATTGGAGGGAAAGAAAAGTAGGAGGAAAATTCAGAAAGAGATTTCTGAATCCATTATGTGAAGTTGAACAAGCTCCTTTCTCATATTTTCACTGTAGCATAAGGTTTTGAAAGATTTTCAATTACTCATGGTATATCAATCTGCCCCAAACCAAGCAAAGGGAATGATTATTGCGACTATCACAAAGCGAATGGACATAAGACCGATGAATGTCGCGCCCTGTCAAGAATGGTCCAAAACGCAATCAAGTCAGGATCTCTTAAAGAGTTCATTAAAGAAATTTGAATAGCTTCTTATGCTAATAAGAGAATTGCCTAAATACACGAGAACTAACTCTTTCTGTAGAAGAATGGCAGATTAACAATCTATTGAGCCATCAAATCCAGTGGCATTTGTTAACTATGAACTTTTCTTATTCATAAAATTCTAAACTTGATTTGTATTCCAAAATTGATCATGTACTGATTTTAAATTCGAGCGTCATTACAGGTAAAAAGAAAAAACCAATCCATGGCATTCAGCACACGGATGGTACACAACAAATTTCTAGCTACTTGAGAAAGACGGCTCAAATGCCTGATACGGAGCAACTGTCAATGTATAAGTCAATGCAGTACAAAGACCAGTTCTCATGAAACCTCGGGCTGCTATTAGTTCTTCATCAATTTCTAAAAATACAGACACACACACACACACACACATACATACATACATACATACACACACACATATGTATATATATATATTACAAAAAGGTTAATAGGCCAAAAGATATTTTCGCAAACATCTCAAAAACTATTTTTATACCTCTCGGAAGGAGGATCAAAATTACTTTCATACCTCACAGAAAGTGGGAAGAAAACTATTCAATATTTCCTTGTAAATGTCTCTTGAGAAGAGAACCAAAAATTTTGAAAATAATATATATATATAGTACAAAAAATGTTTTTGAGAATTAACCTCCGACGTCCAATCTGGAGTACAAAAAAATGTTTTTGAGAATGAGCCTCCGACGTCTAATCCGGAGCACCTCCTAGAGGAAGGAATAAAGCCCCTAACGTCCATATCACCTCTTAGGGGAGGGTCAAGGTAAGCACCCGCAAAATCAAAAGCCCCTAACGTCCATATCACCTCTTAGGGGAGGGTCAGGATAAGCACCCACAAAATCAAAAACCCCTAACGTCCAAATTACCTCTTAGGGGAGGATCCGATAAAGCGCTCATCATCGGCCTTTTGGAGAAAGGTCACCTAAGTACATATCCCTTTGAGATAAGGGAAGCCCAAAGAGAGGCTCGTCAAACAATGGACTAAGATGTCTAGCTCAAAGGGAGGCTTTTGCTAAATTAAGATGTCCGAGCCCAGAGAGTGGCTCATTAAAGAGTAGACTGAGACATCCAAGCCCAGTAGGGGCTCCAAATAAAAGAATAAAGACAAAGACGTCTACAACTCAAGAAGAAAGTCAAAACCCAAGGGAGTTAAGGGTTAAAGAAAGAAACCTATCCGTCATCTGAGACAAAGTTGGAATCCTAGGAAAGGATACACACAGAGGCAAAGGATATGATAATGCATTATAGAACTTCCAATCTTAGGAAAATGATTCCTACATCAAAGGATTAAGAAACTTTCATACCACAAAAAAAGCACAAGACCAGAAAATGGAAGAAGGAATCCATAACATGGAAACAAAAACAAAGATTGATACGAAATCCAAAGGAATGGAATAGATAATAAATTTTTAGTCACAAAGATATAGTACTTCACTCCAAGATCAGGTTAAGAAAGCCACTCCTGAATCCTTTGAGATAAAGTGAACGATTGGATAGAAGAGTCTATTATACCTGTATATACATATATACATATACTACTAACTTATAGGAACTTCAGGAGCAACATATTTATTAACAGGAAACTTTCCTATGAATAACCTATGAATTAAGGTTAGATCAACTTAGTTATCTTTTATTTGAAATCTACTAAATATGCTATTATTAGATATATCTATGGCTTCGTACTTATATTGAATCGAGTTTTGAATATTTAATTCGTCATATGAAATCCTAACGAGACTTCGGATAAATTCTTGATTTCGTGAATTTTGAGTTTCACCATTTCTATTGATGCAAATTTCAGTTTGGATTTCGTGAATTTTGAATTTCCATATTGCTTTTTATGATGATTTATAGATTTCATACTCATGTTTACCTTGTCAAATTTTAATGATAACTTTCAATTGAATTCCTGATTTCATGAATTTTGAATTTCCCTATTGGTCTCTTATGATGGATTATGAATTCCAGATATTGAGTTTCTTCCCATTGAATTTTCGTGATGATTTCTTGTTAGTTTCTTCTTTTAATGAGTTCTTGGTTTCCCTGTTGAGTTTTTATGATGATTCGGAGATTTCCCATTTCCAGTTTCCTTATTGAATTTCTGATGATCGTATTGGTTTTCGGGTTTAATGAATTCTACTCTTCCTTATGGATTTTTGTGATGATTTATGGACTTCCAATTCCTTTTCATGAAGATTTTGTTTATGATGATTAATTGATTTCATTGACTTCATGATGATTTATCGATTTCATTGGATAATTTCTATAAAGGCTTCATATTGAATTCTTAGTTTCAAGGTTTCCCAATTCCTCAATTAACTTTCGAAATGGCTTATGAATTTTACATACATGAATTTTCATGATGGTTTCCCATCATTCGTTTGTTTATTGAGTTCCTAAATTCTTAACTCATCTGTGGAGTTTTTATCATAATTTATGGATTTCCTATTGATTTTTGTGATGCTTTGCTGATTTTATATTGATTTCTTTACTAGATCACTGTGGTGATTTCTTGCTGAATTATTGGTTTAATGAATTTCCCTGCTGATTTCTCTGATGATTCATGAATTATACGTGTTACGATTTCCCATCACTACACCAGAAAAGACTTTTGGTAGCGTTGAAAAAACGCTACCATAACTTATGGTAGCGTTTTAGAGAACGCTGCTATACGACATGCAACTAAAAGTCTAAAACTTTTTGTTGCGTTGTAGTAAACGCTACCAAAAGTCACTTTTAAATGCAACTATAGGTATTTTCTGTAGGATTTAAAAAACGATACCAAAAGTCACTTTTAAATGCAGCTATAGGTTTTTTCTGTAGGGTTAAAAAACGCTACTATAAGTCTTCATTTTTTGGTTGCATTTTTTTATATGCTTTTTTTTATTTTCAGTAGCGTTTTTAAAATGCAACTGTATAATTTTTATATTAGTTTACATTTGTTTCTGTAGCATTTCTGAACGCTACTAAAAGTTATTGGTTGTTTGGTAGCATATTTTAAATGCTACTATTTACGGTTGATGATTTATACCATTTCCAGCAATCGCTTATATACTATTCATATTAAAACGAACGATCAATCGCATAATTTTCATATATTCAAACAAACAATTAAATCACATAATTAGCATATACAAACAATCAATCATATGATCATCATATTCAAATAATTGAAAAAACATGCTAATCTCACAATCAAATATAATATCCATAATCAATTTGATAGTAGTTTTTCAACAAAATAAGTCACATACTACAAGCATTCACAGACAAGTTTCCACAAATGGTACTAACAAAATACGACAATATATATAACAATTAAATTCATGTTCGTTGCTTGATTACCAATAGTTCTTTGTTGTCGACAGTCTTCGCTTCGAAATAGCTAATTACCTGCAAACGAGTTTAACAATCAACAATATATATATATATGCATATATGAAAATCATGTAATATATAACTCGATATTCTATATTAACACATATTAACAAAAATTGTTCTATTTTTATATGCATCCTATATAGTTCCCCAACGAATACACAATTTTCAATTTACACAGATATTCAGATCAAAATTGGGTTAGAAGTCTAACTGGATTTCATCCATCACCAATCATCATCCGATCAAATAGTGTGAAAGGACTGTTCACTTCACATATCAGTGTATCACAGATTCACAAAATCCTTCAACTACTGTTTAGCATTATCTTCATCTCCACGACAACTCCTCATCACAAACTCAGCTAAACCCATCTCACCAACAATAACAACCTACGTCTGCAGCAGCTTTGCAGTGTGATCATCTCAGATCGACGTTGATAAATCAGAACTCCTAAACGTGCAACTTTTAATCTCTGGCCGCACATAACTCAAGCTTTAGAATTTCAATGCATTCCAGATCTCGACAACAACTCAATTCTGTACATCATCTCCAACAGGGTGCAAAGTCAACAACCACCAAATCACACAAACAACCAAAATCATAACCTTATTCTCATAGAAATCAAACTCACTGACTATTACAACCTCAATCATCACCAACCATATAACAACAACAAAAAAGGAACTTCCAAACTTCGACATCATTCCAAGCAATATTTTTCAGTTCTCGGGTTTAATAAAAAACACTGCAGCACGATAAGACTAAAGATACCATCAATCATCGATCATCTATCAGGCAAGCGCAGCAACCCTAAGTAGGCTTGACAGAATCTTTGTGAACAAACATCTTCTATCCGTTTTGCCATCTTTAACCACAGAAGCACTCCCTTCAAACCTCTCAGACCACTCCCCTCTCCTCATAAAATTTGGCCCTCTCTAAAACTCAAACCCAACCTCGTTCAAATTCTTCAACGTTTGGCAGGAGCACCATGATTTTCTTAACATCGTTAATCAAGCATGGTCCATTCTAATTCATGGTAACCCAATGTACACTCTTCAGCAAAAGCTTAAAAACAGCAAACTCACTCTTAAAGCCTAGAGTAAGGAAGTCTACATATAATAAAACAACAGTTGAACATGATCCAAAGAAATTTATATGGAAATACCTCTCCTCTCATTAATCCTTTATCTAACAATGATTTGTTTTTGTAGGAAATGGAGCTACCTAAAGCTTTAAAGAAAGCTTATAACAAGGAAGCAAATATGATGAGACAAAAGCTAAGGGACAAATGGGACGTGCAAGGGGATAAAAATACATCCTTTTACTATAATTGTATCAAAGTTAAATTAGCTCATTCAAAAATCAACAGTATTCAAGACATGGAAGGATTAGTGCACAATGACCAAGAAAGCATAGGACAAGCCTTTATATTTCATTTCAAGAATAAAAGCTAGCAACAGATAGCTGCTTGCTTATCATAATGCATTTTTTAATTGAAGTCCGCGTTTTGGACTTTACCTCCTCAGCAACTTTGTTCAAACTCCTCCTCTTATATAAATTAACACAATCCAATACAACTATCCATTTAAAATTCGTCTCCTCTTCATGAAAAGAAACCTGTACACAAACATGTCAATGGAAGGAATAGAAGTACCATCATTCTTCCTATGCCCAATCTCCCTCCAAATAATGAAAGATCCAGTGACCCTCCCTACAGGCATCACCTACGACCGTAACAACGTAGAAACCTGGATCTTTACCAACAAACACAACACCTGCCCTCTTACAAACCAGCTCTTACCTTCCGATTTCGTAAAACTCACAATTTACATAAGTAAAAGGAGTAGTAGGTAGGCCAAATTATTAAGGAAATTCGTGTGTTGTGTACAATAGCATGTGTTGCATACAATAGCAGCAACACATGGCTGCTCCATAGTGTAGGGGCAATGCCACCTTTACTGCATAGTGGAGCGTACGTTTAGAGTGCTTTCATGTCAGGCTAAAACAAACAAATAGTTACCTGAGGAGTTACTTTAGCCTTGCAAGGAGAAGTCGAAATGTTTGCTCTAGCCTTGCAAGAATAAGTCGAAACACTTGTTTTTTCAGCTACAACTTTTGATTTCAGCCACGCTATTTTCCTACCGATGGCATCTTCAATGCATGACATATCAACAGTGGGTCGCCACAAAAAAGCATCTCCTTTTTTGGCATAGTCTATTGAAACCACAACGGCTAACGGACCAAGTGGAATACCATTCACGATCATTTTTGAATCACTGGAGCATAATCTTCCTTCGACGACCAAAACTTCACCCTCGTTCCAATCATAAATCTTGCACTTGTTGTTTGTGCTACTAGCTTTACTCTAAAAAGAACAATATATTTAACCAGTTAGTCAAAGAAATAAATTGAAGTCTTATTTAACCAGTTAGTACAAGATGTGTCAAAGACAAATATAAAGAAAATTATTCTTAATAATACTGCAAGTATTTACAGGTGCTTTGTAAATAATAAAGATTATGTTGTAGGTTATAAACAAAATCCATTTGCTGTTTTTGAAAGTAACATCCATTTTGCAAGTTTGATCATATAGTCATTTATATTTATAAACCATTTGTAATTTACACTTTCATGCACTCCCTACATAAGCAAAAAAATATGCAAGACAACAGCAATCTCACCAAGCATGAAAACATGCAACACAAACCCTTTCAAAAGCTCTCATAACCCAGGCAACTTGCAAACTATTACTCGTTTGTCTATATTATGCATAAAAATATGCACATAGGCTACGACATATGCATAGACAATCAAGATGCACTCATGGAGAAAAATGAAAGACAGATTTCAAAAATATATGTTGGGAAACTGAAAGCCTAAATTCATAAATGCATACAGAGAGAAGGAAGGCAAAACTAAAAATTTTCAAGCAAGAATGAAATGCCAAACTATAAAAAGGTACGCATGCACTAAAGAAAAATATAGCACCATTGACACGCATGCATACATCAAGGTGAACATGCACGCAAGGGAGAAATGAGGCGGAATAGCGCTGCCCTTGGTCACCGTTCAACATCACAAAATAGTTTATGGAGAAATGAGGAGGACAAGCATAAGAACTTAAAAAATTGAATCACAAAACAATGTCCATATACAAACAGCTTCATTCCAAGTCTACTAAAATTTATTGTGAATGTTGTTCTCGTAGTATTAAAAGGTAACGGCATGTCAAAATATACATTTCTTCTTTTTTTCCCTCTTCCTATCCTAGTCGCCTTTAATTTATTTTTGTTAAAACTAAGGTTAGAAATCATCTGAGATCAGGCTGCACTAAAAAACATAAAGAAAATGTTTATTTCTCACTTTATAGTTTAAATGTTTGCTTTTATGTTTGAAAAGGGAACTTCTTTTTTCTCTGGCATCATGATAATGTTATATGATGGATAAAGTAAAAGTCTACACTTTCCTTAGTAAAAGAAATACCTATTAAAAGCAAATATCGATACACCTTTATTAAGTACTTGTAGCATAAATCTGACTATACATGCATATAACTCAGTTTCACTTGCCGAAAAACTCTTGTAGACCATTATTATTTTTATTATTTATTTATATATTTACTTCTTTTTTTACTAATGTACATAGTTACTCTACAAGTGTCTTATCTGAATGTCCAAGGGATATCCAACAAAGCCCATATGATATGATAATTTAAGTGTCCAAACTAAATACCTAGTAACCTCTAAGAAATTAATAACCAAAATTTAGTGCTATGTTACATTAGCTAATGCAATTAAATATGAAGTAACCACCAAAAAATTATTAAACTGATAGCTGATACCTGCACTAAATACCAAGTAACAAATTTTTTTCCAATAAACCATGCTGTTAGCTAATGTCTAAATTAAATACTAAGTTGTAATGACTAACATGTTATAAACCAAAAATGATCTCTTGTAGCTATTGGTTCGTCTAATAACAAGATTCACTTTTAAAAGATTTTGGAACCTTGACCTGCTAGATTTTATAATTTATTGGCAGGCAAAACTTAGAAAGCATGTATGGATTAGTGGTCTTAGCTCATTTGTAATAGAGGAACAACTTAAGAGCAAACAGAATGTATGGATTACTGGTCTTAGCACGTATGGATTAGTGGTCTTATCTCATTTTAATTATATGAAAACAGAATGTGTGATGTCAGTCTATGTGGTGGAAAGAAGTTGGATCCAAAGGGAATTTGGGACATAACAAGCTAACGGACCATGTATCAAGTTGTAACTGAAGCATGCATGTACGATACCAAGTTTTTGAAAGTGGTTTTTAGATGTATGGTTTTTAGATGTAGTCTGCTATGCACTTGATGCATTGAAATTTTCAAGGCCCGGATTATCTTATGATAAAAAATGTGTAAGAATGAGAATTTTAAATAATAATGTGTCTATTTTAAATAAAAGTAGGAGTTTGTTTGCCAATAATATAGTTTTTAGAATATTAATAATTAATAGCTTTGACTTAATGAAAACTAAAAGTGATTTAAAGCTAACTTCATACCTTCATGATGAAGATTATGTGTGTCTTCAAGTATGTAAATCTATATGATAATCAATAACTCAAAACCTGCATACATGAAATAAAAAATTGGTTATCAAACATATTAATTACGTTTGCCTAATTTAGACACAAACAATAATCATTGATCTTTTGAGCAAATAATGGAAAAACAAACAAGAATGACATACACATGCACTCAAAAAAATTTCCATAATCAAACAAAATATTGAGCTACTCAAGCAATTTTTCAGTTTTGAGTTAAGTATTATATAGTCACCGGTTTAAATACACCCAATCTCTTTCCATTGGCGATATAGGCAATCAAGTAATTTATCAAGCGTTGATGTAGAATTTGCTTTTCTGTTTTAATCAAACAAAATACTACATATTTCATAATTCGAATTTCTATTATCCAAACTAACTGCAAAAATGAAGATTGATGTAAATTAAACTTACTGCAAAAGCAAGCCAAACTAGTAGGCACATCCAAATAAATAACCGCTTTTATATTTTTATATTGCTATCCAAACAACATCTAATTCACATCTATAGCAAGTTATTTTTATATTCTTTAGATGACAATGACAGTATACATCTATAGCAAGTGGAAACATAAGAATTGCATAGAGGACTGGGTATAATGCAGGTACAAATTACTCATCAAATATACAAATCACTGATTTCATTTTTAATAAGTTGATAAACATGTAGACCAGTTGAGTTCTTTTAGTGTTAAAAATCAGTGGTTATACTTATCAATTATTAACTAAGTGAAAATCTGTTTTATTAACTGAGCTTGCTCGGTTCTAAAAACTGAGCTAAGCCAAGTTTTTGTAACTAAGCTAAGCTCAGTTTTATTAACTGAGCTAACCTAAGCTCCTTATGATGGCAAATGATGCTTACATTAATAATGATGTTTATATTCATAAATAAACTATCTATTTTTAGAAACAAATTAAATGGTAATATAAATTGAAATATACTTTTAGATAGTTAGAGATCAAAAACCAGCAACTTACATTCCCGAATAAAATGAACTAACCGTCCCACTGACTTCAAAAAAGAATAATTGTGCTATGACCAATATAACCATGATTTATAGTGTAAAAAATGCTAAAAGAAGAAGAAAATAAATGATAATAATAAAAGGTGAACTTGCAAAATACAACGGCACCTAAAATAGATCTAGATTCTATCAAATACCTTGTTTGCGATTGTAGAAATAATCTGAACCCAGAATTTTATTTATATTCTATCAAATATTGTTAAGTTTATTTATAGCACCAAGGAAGTGAATACAAATGTTAGACCTCTTGAGTGTAAGAAGTTAAAACTTTTCTATTGAAATAGCTCATTATCCTCTTCCTTAAGA
The DNA here is from genome assembly GCA_030737815.1 of Allium fistulosum. Classification (NCBI taxonomy): domain Eukaryota; kingdom Viridiplantae; phylum Streptophyta; class Magnoliopsida; order Asparagales; family Amaryllidaceae; genus Allium; species Allium fistulosum. The sequence continues at coordinate 364,184,005 of CM060904.1, forward strand.
CCTAAAATCATAGTTAAACCCCTAAAATGTAAAATTAGTACTAGAAAGAAAGGAAATTTCTTAGCCACATCACTTACATGGAAGAAATCACTATTTAAGCCACTACCAGTAACCTAAAGTTGTGAATAATAATATACCAGCAGGGATATGACCCTAAAAATCACATCTCCTTCTTTTGTTAAATGCATGAAGAACGTGTACTAAGAAACTACCAGTAACCTAAAGTTGTAAATCATCGTGCACATGCATGTTATATCTATAAATGTTCCTGCTACTTTCTTATATGCAATTATATTCTCTGCATTTTTATATTATTATACATGTCAATAATACTTCTGAAGGTCCATATTAATGCTAGCTACAGTTGATTCTTCTTTTGTGTCATTTATTTGCATAAAACATATATCACTATAATTATGTAGTGCAAGACAAATAGAAAAAAAGGAAAAACTTTTAGATGGCTTTGGTGGCTTGCGTTATTAAAATATATAAGGTCTCTAAACTATGCATGTAACTTGCATTTTATACGATGTAAAAGAAGAGGTCAGTTTTTCATACATAAAACTAAATAAATATTGATACAAACATTTATAACAATCATATTTCAATTAATAAACATACAAGTATTTTTTTTACTTCTCTTCCATACATGATAATACGATATCCACAGATCACTTAACCTTTAAAAAATAAAAAAAATCAAACCATTGCTGCATAAATTTTCTGTCAATTCTCAGAAAAGAATATTAAAATTTTAGGCTAATTGCCTCCTAATTTTCAATCAATCTTCTAAGGCCCCATTACAAGACCAGTTATCTGGATTTCATTTTATCACAATCACAGCAAGATATGAGATTGTTAATAAACTAATCAATTTATCAAGTAATAAATCATTGTAGGTGAAACAAATTAAGACAGAAAAAGTTCAGTACGAGGAGATCATCATGAGAAAAATAAATTTAAGAGAATGAAGATGGAAGAACTTGAATCACATTTCACATCAGGAAAAATAATAAAGATTCACTTTACATTATAATATAAGACGTGTGCTTTCGAGTATTGAGGAACAAAACAAGAACCAAAACATAATCGCCACTTTTCTAAATCTATAATACCATATGAGATCTTTATGTTTACTCAGTTATTCTATTAATCAAATTATTAAATGTGTACCTTCTATTGTCGATTTATTGATGAACAAAACAAGAACCAAAACAGCGATTACCTTGTTTTGTAGATTTAGGGCTCGTGAACAAAGCGGGGGGGGGGGGGGGGGGGGAGAGCAGATCGGCGAAGTGGAGGGAAGCCCAAGAGAAGCTAATTCAACGAAGTGGAGGGGAGCAGTTCAACGAAGCTGCTAAAGGTGATGGAAGCTGAAGCGAATGATTGGAGTGAAATTTTGCTGAATTAGGGAAAAATGTAACATTGGAGGGAAAAGGAGACAGTGGAGGGAAACTGATGGAAAAAACATGACAGTGTTTAACACAAGGCGGCAACCCTAAAATTATATGTACGAGAAAATAAAAAAAATTGGAAAAGGTAGTATTTGTTGCATTTACACTACAAACGCTACCAATAATTGCAACTAAAGGTAGGTTTTCTTGTAGTGCATGGATCGCTTGTTTCATGAGTTCATGATTTCTTGGTTTCCTTTATTGATTTTCCATGATAATTTATGAATTTTCCATTAATATTCTGATTTTGAACAAGAATGGATGAGTTTCAAATCACATTGTTGATTCTTGGATTTTTAATTCCCTGATTTAATGGAATTAAAGCTTCCTTATTGATTCTTAGGAGGATTGATGAATTTTGTATTTCTAATTTTCCTATTGGAAGTTTTGGATGATTTTATAGGGTTTTGAATTGATGAATTATGAAATTACTTGATGATTTTCATGGTGATTTATGAATTTCTGATTTCCTTTTTAGGTGATCCTTTATGGGATTTCTGATTTAATAAATTCCAAGATTTCCTTGTGAATCTTTACGGTGATTTGTGAATTTTGCATTCTCAACGAATTTGGGATAATTTCTTGTTGGGTTTTTGATACAGTGAATTTCGAATTTCCTTGCTGGTCTTCGTAAAAATTCACGAATTTGGTTCTCCATACTTCCATTGCAGATTTTGGATGATTTCTGGCCTATTTTCTAATTTATTGAGACTCATGTTTTCCTTTGGATTTTGATGAGAGTTTATGACTTTCCTATTCCCTACCGTTTTATTGGATTTTCAGGTCCCTGGTTTTAAAAATCTTGTGTTTCCTTAATCATTTTTATCATGATTCATGAGTTTCGTATTTCTACTGTCCTTATTGAGGTTTTTGATGATCACTATTTGGATTTTTGATCGAATGAATTTTGAAATTTCCTTGAGGTTTCCCTGATGATTTATGAATTTTCTATACTTGATCTTCTCATTGAACTTTGAATGATCTTTTGTCAATTGACCAATTTCTTGGACTTTAAAATTTCTTTGTGGATTTTGATGACAATTTATGAATTTCACATCTCTGATTTCCTTATGGGACCTTTACTGGATTCCTAACTTTATAAATTCTATATCCTGCTATTGAATTTTATGATGATTTATGAATTTTCCATTGAATTAAAAATACAAGACCTTCATGACACCAAATGGAAACATTACTAAACTACTTTTTACTTTTTAACTAAATGAGAATTATCAATCAATGGTTTAAGGTTGAAAATGAAGGAAACTTATAGGGACAAGGATAGGTCCCCATAGCATGAAATTGATTTCCACAGGTTGAAAAGGTTTAACTCGAGAAAGAAATATCAAGGGTCTGTAATAGATATTATCCAAAGGTTCATTTATTTGAACCGATATCTACAAATCAAGTGATATTACTCCATATTCTTAAGGAAGTTTAATTATGGTTATTGCAAAGCAACTTATCTGGAAATATTACTCTAATGACATCTTGAATATTAGGTGCGTAAATTTGAGATTGCTCGTTAAGATTTCAAAACAAAGTCACAACCTTAATAGAAGTTATAATCTATTTTTCAGAAAGCAAAGAAGGAAGTTCATTGGAGTTTTGTCCTAAAGAACAAAAGTTTCTTTCATACGTGGGGGAGGCTAAATGTTAACCATAAAATATTCAGAAGAACGAAGATATGAAAGAAGGGCCATGAGAGCATAAGGAAAGATCAGAAAGCACCGAGATGTTCTAGATAACCATACCTTCCGACAAGGAGCTTCCAGCGAATTCCAAGGCTATCTTTCAAAGTCCATAGCAGGATGATGCTCCAAGAATCCACCTTTCGACTAGAACGAGAGGTCTTTCAAAAAAGACAAAGGAGAAGGAGCTCAAACCAAACCTTTCGAAGGAGTCGAGAGGATGCAACCATTTAGATTTAATAGCTTTAAACCTTCCGAAGTAGTCGAAAGGTTCTGTTTAGAGAGTTCTTACTTTTTGAAGAAGATGAAGAAATCAAAGCAAGCAGGTGCAACTCCATAACGACTTTTGCGAAAGCATAACAAGCCTTTCGAATCGGTTGAAGCACATCCAGAATACCTTTCAACTAGGTCGAAAGGTTTTTATAAAGAAAGCGATGCTCTAAAGTCAGCAAAGAATGGTAGATAACGGTTACTCGAAAAATTCACCTTCCGCTTAAGTCAGAAGATCTCAAACAAAGGATAGAAGAAAAGGAATCCAGTTCAGGCCTTCTGAAGAGGTCAAAGGGATGCAGCCAACAATATGAAGCGGCTCAAGACCTTTCGGAGGAGACAGAGGTTATTGTTCCACAATATCCAAGAAGTTCTTACCCTCCGAAGAAGGCAAAGAAGTCGAGACAAGGGCATGAGACCCTATAACAACCTTTTCGAAAGGATAATAAGCCTTTCCGGCCGGTTGGAACGCCTACTGAATACCGTTCGACAGTGTCGGAGGGTCTATGATGAAAGCAATATTCAAAAGTCAACAGAGAACGTAAAGCAACCTTCCAAAAACATTCAAGGAAAGCTCGGCTCTCGACAAGATCCAAGTAAAAAAGCGACCTTCCGACCAAGTCGAAGGGTTCACAATAGCCAGGAACCCTTCGGCACCTTCGAAGGGTTCACATACTGTATAGATGACAAACCTTCCGACAAGGGAATAAGGTTCCTAAAAACAAATGAAAAAAGACCCTTCGGCAGCTTTCAAGGATCCACGATGACATGTGAAAGGAAAACCTTTCATTGAAGCCGAAAGGTTAGCAATTTTATAGAAGAAGGGAACCCTTCGATCCAGCCGAAAGCGTAGGAATAGAAGCATGGCCGCCGGCATCTATAAATAAGACCCAAGGGTTCCTGTTTCGGGGCAGATTTTTTTTCCTGATTCTAATATTGTAACATCTAAAATCAAAGCTCTGTAACCCTAATTGGGTAGTGATTTGGGGAATTTAATAAAAGGGAAGACTTTTCTTGGATAAAGAGGGAAGTCTTAAGTCTCATGAATTTACTTTACAATTTATCTTAATTTTTGCTAGTATAATTTCAATTTTTAGGTGCATTTCTTCCGAAAGGTCCTTGTCAACAAAGATAATAATATTCCTTCTAGACAACCTTTATAACCCTTCGGAAACCTCTATCCTGCAGCCTAAACCATTCGGCCACAAGGGAAGCTTACCTGAATCAACATCCTTAAAAACCTTCCGAAGTCATAAAGGCTGTAGATAAAATCTTTCGATAAGGTTCAACCTCATTGGAAGGTTCTTGTTAACAAGTCGACAACATTCTTGAACAATCAATAACTGCAACCTTTCGAAGTCTTAAACCCTTCAACCTAAACCTTTCGACAAGGTCGACAACCTATTTGGATCAACATTCACTGAAACCTTCCGAACTTTTGATTCGACTGTTTTAATTTCTCAACAAGGTTGGAGTATACTCAATATAAGTGATCAAACCTTTCGTCCAGGTCGAAAGCTACTACCTTCTCACTAAAGTAATTGATTTTCTGCCCTAATTCAAGGAAGGCTGTCTCTCTAACCATTCGATAAGATTGAATCCTACCTTTTGAGGACTCAATTCAGGATAACCTAATCTAATCAAAAGAAAAGCCTTTGTGGAAGACTTCAAGCAAGCTCAACGAAGCCGGAAGGTCACTTAGTCCAAGCTCTAAACCTTTCGGCGTCAACGGAAGGTCTGATTCGCAAGATACTTACAAGTGAGGATACAAGATCAATCCTTCAGGGAATCACACCCTATGAACTTACCGCACTACTTGGAATAATTTTGGGGTGTTGACAAGAAATCTTGTTAACAACAACTATTAGTCACCATGGAGAACTACAGTGAGCGTTGAAGTGTGGACATAGCCTATTATTTTCTAAGTACAACTATTAATCACAATGGAGAACTATGATATATGTTCATAAGCTGAAGTATCTGAATGGTGTATATTGTTCGTAATTTAGGTGGGAGTACATCAGTCATAGTTTTGCCCGATTCTGAGTTAATATGAAGTAATTATTGCAGTATGAACAAAAAAATAACGGTTTCTGCCTAGAAGGAGTTCAAATACGAGGATGTAGCCTGTTATTTTCTAAGTACAACTGTTAGTCACTATGGAGAACTACAGTGTGCATTCATAAGATGAAGTATCTGAGTATACCACATTGTCCGTAATTTAGATGGGAGTTCATCGATTGAAGCCTCGCCTGATTCTGAGTTGGTATGAAGAAGTTATTGCAGTCTGAACAAAAAAATAGCGGTTTCTGCCTAGGCGGAGTTCAAATATAGGGACGCTACTATCAATCTACTTCGACGGGTACAACTAGAAATGTATGCACATTGTGATCAAATGTAGGCCCACCTGGGCGTGCATATGTACTCATTATTAATAATGATCAATGTCCTACTATCAAAAAAGGATATGAGCAATTGGTTAAGATATGATATTACAACAATTTAATTGGGTAGTTAATATGGCATAACTAGGATGTATTTTTTTGGATATAATATCTTTTTAAATCTAATACATTTCCAGTGGCTACACTTTTGTAGTTTACCACTTTTCTTGATTTCGAGCTTAGATGCTCCAAAATTTTATTTTTTGCAAGAGTGTTTTGAACCAAGATTTTGATGTCCGAAAATACCCCTCACTGTTTTGGCCATAACTTCCTCAAAATTTAAATTTTTTTGAATAATTATTTTTTTTAAATGATAGAGGAAAGAATTATCTAAAACTTTTCTTTTTATGACTTTTTAAAATTCTGAGAGAAAAAGGTCAAAAAATCAAGAACAAAATGACCTATTTTTGAGTGGATTTTAAAGTTTTCGAAGCTTTCCAGATTCTAAAGTATTTCCAGTTTTCAAAGCTTTTGGTGAGTAAATTTATTTAACTTTGGGAAGCATTTACTTTATATATATGTATGTTGGATATGTGGTTATATATATAATGTTGTGTTTGGTTTATGGTATGTTTGGATGTGAATGTATGTGCTAACTTGTAGTTTAGCATTAGACTTTGAAATCGACGTTTATGTGATATGTTTGGATATAAAGTCACGAGCTTTGATGTGTTAAAGATATGGTTTGTATCTGTGTATGCTTGGATATGTTGTTGAATGTTAACTTAGGAAGGAAATTCTAAGTTATTACATTCATAGCGATAGTCGCTGTGAGTGTAGTTCGGAAATTACGATTTCTAAGTTTTCGAAGTTTTCTTTTAAAATGTTTTTGAAACCATTTTAAACTTAATTAGTAAGAATGTAACTTAATTAATTTTTTTTCAAGGTAATTAGTTTAATAATTAATTAATTTATTAATTAAAGATAATGGTTAATTAATTAAGTAATTAAGTTATGTAATTAGAGTTTAAGAATTAATTAACTAAGTTAATTAATTTTAATTAATTAAGAAAATTTTAATTAATGATTAATTAAGTTAAGAAGTGATTAATTAATTTTTAGTTTAATCAAGTTAATTATTTTAATTATTTATTTAATTAAAGTTTGGATTATTTAATTAATTATTATTTAAAGGTTCATTATTTATTTAATTATTACTTAACTAAAAGTTTAATTTTACATTTTTAATTAATTATGATTAAAAGGATTTAACTTATTGTTCAAGTTTAATTAAATATTAATTAATTAATTAATTGAGATTGATTAATATTTAATTATTAATGAAGGTTTAATTAATTATTTAATAATTAATAAAGGATTAGTTAAGATTTAATTATTTATTTAATAATTAATAATTTTTATTATTTATTTAAATGTTAAATTATTTCTTAATTACTGAATTAAGTTGAGTTAAGATTTAATAAAGATTAATTATGATTTAAAAAGGAATTTAACTTATAATTTATTATTTTTAAAGGAGTTTAGACTTTAAATCCTTTGTTTTTCCAAGAATCAAATTATTTTATGAGAACTTATTTTCCAAAGATGGTTTTGAATTACAGGAATTCAAGTGTCGATACGACTAAGGAACCATATAACTGCGAATGAGTTATAATGTGGATTGTTGGATTATGTAGACATGTGTTAGCAGAATAAATCCTCGTTCTGCTATAAATTGGTTGTTTGTTTGTTGTGTGGACATGTGTTAGCAGAATAATTCTCCGTTCTGCTATAAGTTGATTATTTGTTTGTTTGTTTGTATGTTTGGACATGTGTTAGCAGAATAAATCCCCGTTCTCCTATAAGTTAATTGATTGTTTGTTGTTTGGACATGTGTTAGCAGAATAAATCCTCATTCAGCTATTAATTGATTAAATTGTTTGGACATTGTTTAGCAGGATAAATCACCATCCTGCTATTATGTTATTTGGACATGTATATGCTAGTTAGCTTATATTGACATGTTATTCCCTAATTTGGATATGAGTTATATTTACGTACATGTTGATGATTTGGATATGAGTTGAATTTACATGCATGTTGATCTATGTAAATAACTGTTAAGTGAATTGGAATTGAAATTGAATAGTAACTTAAATTATTACCATTGGGATTGCTAAGCCTCTTTTTGGAATTTATAAAGTATGTTTTTGAATTAACTTCAATTCTTTAATCAATTTGGATTTTAAAGATTAAAATGATTTTCAAGTTATACTATTATTTTATAAAGTTATTTGTAAGTAATAACTTGTTTATAAAAGGGGTTTTTACTAATGGTTTACTTAAGGTGTTTTACAAAAGATATTTCGTAAATGATATTTTATAAAGGCAATTTATAAAGGATTTAAAAAGGAAAGTTTTACAAATGGTTTGAGATTTAGAAAAGAGTATTTTTCTAAAAATTTAACTTGTGAATTTATAAAGAAGTTTTATAAATAAATTGAAATTATTTATGAAATAAAGAGATGTGGAAAGAATATTTGATCTGTATAGCGTAATTCGAGTGGCATAGATTGCCTAAAGTTTACTATGTTTTTCGCTGGGATAGCGACGTAACCATTGTGTAAGCTGTGATCCATGATTTATATTGAAGGGTACTTTCCATATCTATTTTTAAAAGTTTTCAAGTATTCTTAAAAAGAATGTTTTGTGAATATACTTATTCCGATGAGATAAGTATATGAAGTAATTTCAAATTAATGAAAGATTAATTTGTGAGGCTTAGTGGTTTCCATGGGAAATGTGATGTCTGTTTTGAACGTTTGTTTATTTGATAGTTAAATAACCGACTATCAAATTTTGGCCTAAATATGTAATCCTTCTTAATTTTGGTGGTACGAAACGATTCCCTGCTTAACACAGAAGGATTTTAACTCTGGAAAAATTTAGGAGAAGCATGGGAATTATATGGTACAGTTACAATCAGTGGTGCTATATTATACGTATAAACTCGTTTTGTTCTTCTAGGGCGAATGATAAGGAGATACGTCCACTTAAATGGTTAGGGGGTGATCCCCGCTCTTATGTATTGTCTGATTATTTCCTAAAAAACCGGTATTGAGCATTCCGAAAAATCGATGATTGGTTTGTGGAGCACCTGGGAAGCAGAAGAGTGTACTAGTAAGAGATGATTCGAAACTGTAACCACTCCAAAACCATATACGGTTCTATGAAGGAGTTTCATGATATATTGAGATGTTGGGATCCGTATGTGGTTTCGAGACCCATTGGGGTATGGGAATCCATGGGTGATTCCAAGATCTATATTGAGATGTGGGAATCCTTACGTGATTCCAAGTCCCATGGGGTATGGGAATTCATGTAGGATTCCATGATCTATTTTGTTGCGGTGCGTAAGCTGGAATGCCGGACGTAGCCTCATCAGCGTAAATGACTAAAACCAGAGATATGAGACATGACCAATAGGGTTGGCAAACCCATAGGGTGTAGTCGGCTCCCTTTTCTAGCAATATCTATCAATTTCGGCATGTTGGGAACGATGCACTCAGTCTTAGCAAGACCAGTTATGTTTTTCCTATAGTACCCCAGCTAGACGGTACGATGCTTCGGAAGGATAACTCTGATCCTTATGCAGAAGGACCGTTCTCGAAGTACTGAGGGCACCTCCATGGAAATTCTACACAATTAGCGAACGCGCCTTAGCGATTTTTGATTTCATACCTAGTATTGTTGTGATGTACACTACACGAGTAACACAGCTATTTGGTTATTATTATTTTCACCCTTAGACATTATTATAATATCACTGGATTTTATATAAAAGAGTTTTGGTTATCTTAAGGTAAAAACCCATCCGTATTTATGTGCGGCGTGGTCTTACGAGATACCCTTGATTTTAAAAGAGTTTTAAAAGTAATAATTCAGTTGCTTTGAGTTTACTCACACCAGACCCATGTCTGACCCGGAGTTTTATTTTCTTTCCCTAATAATCTTGGATGCTCAAATTTTAACGAGCAGCCAAGTAGACCAGGTTTTCTATGGATGCATTTTGGGAGGAGCTTAGAGCAGGAGGCTTCATCTATAGCTAGTTATTATCAAGTTTTCGTTGTATATTATGTACTTTATATTTGATGTATAAGGACATGCTGTTATAACTGTCCTAGGGTAAAATTGTATTAGTGTAACTCTGATGTATAAATTTTGAAACGACTTTGTAGAGTATTATGCGATTAATATATGTTATTCCGTTGTGTTGTGAGATTATATGATTTGTTTTGTTTCTTCTTATCTTCTATCTCATTTCTTTCCCCTAACGAATGGTGTTTCCGACACTTGAATAGTCGGCACGTAATATAGTGAACGTATTAGTATCGATTTTCATGGGTCGAAAATCTAGTTCGTTACATTTGGTATCAGAGCTGAAGGTTGAGCGAGAACCTTGGCTTTGGTAGGGTTAACTCATTAGAGATAGAGTTAGTAGTACCCTAGAATGAGTTTGAGTGTATATTATATACGAGCGTGTATTTGTTAGTGATATAAAAATGTTTTATATTGTGTTGTTTGATCTGTTGAGTGGCTTATGAGTTCTGGTCGACACGCTTGATCGACGTTGTCGATAGGGGTTCGTAAACACTTAAACTAGGCAAATCGACACGGTATGGTTTTGAAATTGGATAAATGAAATAATTTTACCTAGGATATATTTTATATATAAAGAATGATTTCTAAAATAACATAGTATTTTTGAGTTGTTGTTTGCTAAGAGATAATAATATTTATTATTATCATTTAGGGTTTGTTTAGTCATGCTCGTCCGGTTTAGGCATTGACTATTGTTAGTGTGTACGAGTAGCTCCCTCCATAAGATTTCTGTTGGGTAAATAGGAATTGGGCAAAACATTGAAACAAACACCTTGTGAATTAAGTTTCATAATTTAACCATAAGGCGTTCGATGTTAAGGTTGAATTGAAATTTGATTAAAAATGTTATCAAAGGTCAGAATATTTTGAAATAAATATTTAGAAATGGATTAATAAGAACCGGTCTTTTGATTAAAAAGAAATTAGGTTGAAAACTTGAGAACCTAAATCCCGGAGTTTTTGAAAAATGCTTTCCAAGGTTTTCGAAAATAATAAAAGTATTTGAAAGTAATTTTGATTTTAAATACAAATTTTTGGGATTGAAAATGTTAAGTAAAAGGTGTTTTCTTTGGGATAGTTTGGGAAATAAGTCTTGATTGTGTTGTGATGATCGGAATAATCTTCTAAGTGACGATTAGATGTTTGCCTAGGCGAACGTTGAAGTGCACTTAGTAAATTATTCTCTTCATCACTGTATGATCAAAACAAGTTCATACCCGAATGAAACCAAAGCAAGTTGTGAAAAATGCTTTGTTGGAAAAATAAAAGGTATAGTTTCTAAAAATGGGATTTTGAAATAAAAGATTTTTTTTAAAGTTAACTAGTTCGAGTGGCTTGAAAATAACTTAAAATTTAGGGAAGAGATGTGTTCGGATGGTAAACACTTCTCTTGAGTATTACCCTTCTTGGTAAGGGAATGCATGATACTATTTGGTAGTACCCAGTTCCATAGTATTCTTTTAGAGTTACTTGGGCTATATTTATATATTTGTATAATTTAAAATATAGAGTATCATTTCAAAAAGCTTTTGAAATAAAAGCCAGGTATTTGGATCTTGAGTTTTCTTAGGGAGATAAATTCAAAATGGAATAGTGGGATCAAATAGACTATAATGGAGTATTATCCAAGTTGAAACTAAGAATTTTTTATGAAATGTTTTCATAAATGATTTAGTGAAATAGAATTGGTATTAAGGAGAACTAATATGGTAAGTGTGCAGGGTGGACGTAGATCAATTCTCCTTTTCATAGAATTTTAATCTAAGATTCGAGTATATGACTTCAAGGTATTTGCACCATTCCGAATAAGAATTTATTACTCGATTTTGACGGCGAGCATTTGATGAGGATTTTTGGTTTGGGACCAAACTTTCTATCGTAGTTACAACTATGTAAAGAGAACAGAGGTTCCAAATCAAGGAGCCTGATCGGAGTCCGCACTAGAGAATCGGGAAAGCAATACTAGTTCGGAAGTGAAAATATGTATTCGAGTTGTGATCGAATCAAATTTTACATGAGAATGATCTATGTACATCATATGGAATGATGTAGACCCGGAATTTCACTGCTTTGATTTGCGAATATTTAATTAATTTTAAATATTCAAATATGTGGTTTTATAATGAAAATAAAACTCTTTTTAATAATAATGGTGAAATAGTTTTTAAATTTGTTTACAAAAATATAAAGTTCGATGAAAAACAGAAAATTTGACCGGAAACTGTTTCCCGAATTTTCGATGTTTCATCGTATAAAAGTTGTTCGAAATGTTGTATACACTTTTGTGTATATATGCACACATATACTAATTATATGAAATGGTTTAAGAAATATAAAATGATTTAAGCAACTTAATTAAGTTGAGATAATATGGTTTAAATATAAGTAAAGGTATGTGTCACATCAGGGGAGACATGAAGTGACACTTTGGCGACTTGAGTACAAGTCATAATTGCACGTTGACTTTGATTTGATGGAAAGGTGGCTAAGGGAAGGCTTTGTGGGCTGAAATGGTGAGGCGGAAAGGAGGTGGTGTCATGGCAATACATGAGTGGAGAGTAGTGTTGGAAGGGTATTATGGTAATTTAACAAATGCACTTAATATATATACAAATTTTCCTAATTTCCTTCCCATTTTTCTCATTCTTATCTTCATCTACAAACTTTCCTAAAGCTCCAAGACAATTTAATGGATTCCAAAATGCTTTCAAGTTTTAATCTCAAAGTTTTAAAATTTTAAAATGGTTAAACTAGTTTGAATCTCCTTTTCTTTTTTTTAGGAAATTCTTCCATTTTACCCGAAATGGTTTTGGCCATAACTTATTACAAACAACTCCAAACTAGATTTTTTTTTTCAAATCTTGTAGATTTCCAGTGGCTACACTTTTGTAGTTTACCACTTTTCTTGATTTCGAGCTTAGATGCTCCAAATTTTTATTTTTTGCAAGAGTGTTTTGAACCTAGATTTTGATGTCCGAAAACACCCCTCACTGTTTTGGCCATAACTTCCTCAAAATTTATTTTTTTGAGTAATTATTTATTTTTAAATGATAGAGGAAAGAATTATTTAAAACTTCTTTTTATGACTTTTTAAAATTCCGAGAGAAAAAGGTCAAATAAATGAGAACAAAATGACCTATTTTTGAGTGGATTTTAAAGTTTTCAAAGCTTTTCGGATTCTAAAGTATTTCCAGTTTTCAAAGCTTTTGGTAAGTAAATTTATTTAACTTTGGGAAGCATTTACTTTATATATATGTATGTTGGATATGTGGTTATGTATATATATAATGTTGTGTTTGGTTTATGGTATGTTTGGATAAGAATGTATGTGCTAACTTGTAGTTTAGCATTAGACTTTTAAATCGACGTTTATGTGATATGTTTATATATAAAGTCATGAGCTTTGATGTGTTAAAGATATGGTTTGTATTTGTGTATGCTTGGATATGTTGTTAAATGGTAACTTAGAAAAGAAATTCTAAGTTATTACATTCATAGCGATAGTCGCTATGAGTGCAGTTCGGAAATTACGATTTCCAAGTTTTCGAAGTTTTCTTTTAAAATGTTTTTGAAAACCATTTTAAACATAATTAGTAAGAATGTAACTTAATTAATTTTGTTTCAAGGTAATTAGTTTAATAATTAATTAATTTATTTATTAAAGATAATGGTTAATTAATTAAGTAATTAAGTTAAGTAATTAGAGTTTAAGAATTAATTAACTAAGTTAATTAATTTTAATTAGTTAAGAAATTTTTAATTAATGATTAATTAAGTTAAGAAGTAATTAATTAATTAAATTTTATTTTAATCAAGTTAATTAGTTTAATTAATTATTTAATTAAAGTTGGGATTATCTAATTAATTATTATTTAAAGGTTGATTATTTATTCAATTATTATTTAACTAAAAGTTTAATTTTACATTTTTAATGAGTTATGATTAAAAGGATTTAACTTATTATTCAAGTTTAATTAAATATTATTTAATTAATTGATTGATATTAATTAATATTTAATTATTAATGAAGGTTTAATTAATTATTTAATAATTAATAAAGGATTAATTAAGATTTAATTATTTATTTAATAATTAATTATTGTTATTATTTACTTAAATGTTAATTATTTCTTAATTACTTAATTAAGTTGAGTTAAGATTTAATAAAGATAAATTATGATTTAATAAAGGATTTAACTTATAATTTATTATTTTTAAAAGAGTTTAAATTTTAAATCCTTTGTTTTTCCAAGAATCAAATTGTTTTAAGGGAACTTATTTTCCGAAGATGGTTTTGAATTCAAGGAATTCAAGTGTCGACACGACTAAGGAACCATATAATTGTGAATGAGTCATAATGTGGATTGTTGGATTGTGTAGACAGGTGTTAGCAGAATAAATCCTTGTTCGGCTATAAATTGGTTGTTTGTTTGTTTGTGGACATGTGTTTACAGAATAAATCCCCGTTCTGCTATAAATTGGTTGTTTGTTTATTGTGTGGGCATGTGTTAGCAGAATAAATCACCGTTCTGCTATAAATTGATGGTTGGCTTGTTTGTGTGTTTGTGTGGACATATGTTAGCAGAATAAATCCCCGTTCTGCTATAAGTTGATTGTTTGTTTGTTTGGATGTTTGGACATGTGTTAGCAGAATAAATCCCCGTTCTGCTATAAGTTAATTGATTTTTTGTTGTTTGGACATGTGTTAGTAGAATAAATCCTATTCTACTATTAATTGATTAAATTGTTTGGACATTGTTTAGCAGGAAAAATCACCATCCTACTAATATGTTATTTGGAAATGTATATGCTAGTTAGCTTATATTGACATGTTATTCCCTAATTTGGATATGATATATATTTACATACATGTTGATCTATGTAAATAACTGTTAAGTGAATTGGAATTGAAAATGAATAGAAACTTAAATTAGTCCCATTGGAATTGCTAAGCCTCTTCTTGGAATTTATAAAGTATGTTTTTGAATTAACTTCAATTCTTTAATCAATTTGGAGTTTAGTGATTTAAATGATTTCCAAGTTATACTATTATTTTATGAAGTTATTTGTAAGTAATAACTTGTTTATAAAAGAGGTTTTTACTAATGGATACTTAAGGTATTTTACAAAAGATATTTCGTAAATGATATTTTATAAAGGAAATTTATAAAGGATTTAAAAAGGAAAGTTTTACAAATGATTTTAGATTTAGAAAAGAGTATTTTTCTAAAAATTTAACTTGTGAATTTATAAACAAGTTTTATAAATAAATTGAAATTATTTATGAAATAAAGAGATGTGGAAAGAATGTTTGATCTGTATAGTGTAATTCGAGTGGCAGAGATAGCCTACAGTTTACTATGTTTTCCGCTGGGATAGCGACGTAACCATTGTGTAAGCTGTGATCCATGATTTATATTGAAGGGTACTTTCCATATCTATTTTTAAAAGTTTTCTAGTATTCTTAAAAAGAATGTTTTGTGAATATACTTATTCCGATGAGATAAGTATATGAAGTAATTTCAAATTAATGAAAGATTAATTTGTGAGGCTTAGTGGTTTCCATGGGATATGTGATGTCTTCTTTGAATGTTTGTTTATTTGATAGTTAAATAGCCAACCTACAAATTTTGGCCTAAATATGTAATCCTTCTTAATTTTGGTGGTAGGAAACGATTCCCTACTTAAAACCAAAGGATTTTAACTCTGGAAATATTTAGGAGAAACATGAGAATTATATGGTACAGTTACCATCGGTGGTGCTATATTGTACGTATAAATTCGTTTTGTTCTTCTAGGACGAATGATAAGGAGATCCGTCCACTTGTCTGATTATATGTATTGTCTGATTATATATCTTTATAGTTGATGTAAAAGATCATTTTACTGTTTTTGTTAATACCCTACACACACACATATACATACATACATACATACATACATACATACATATATATATATATATTAAAATTGACGTATATTTTTAGGATTGGTTAGAAGAATAGAGTAACTGTTACCAAAGTTATTTAAATAATCCAAATTTGAGAATTCTTAAGTAATTTAAATACGTGGATTTGCATATAAAATATTACACTACAAGGAGAACAGTGATTTCCGACGGTTGAAAACCGTCGGCGGCCGTCGGGAAAAGCCGTCGGAATATACGGCGTCGGGGAGCAGTATTTTCAACGGCTTCCGACAGAGGGCGCCATACTTATTGCCGACGGCTTCCAACGGATTCCGACACGTGTCGGGATCCGTCGGAAACCGTCGGAAAAAATGTCCTACAGGCTGTCGGAAGCCGTCGGAAATTGCCTACCTGTAAACTGTCGGAAGCCGTCGGAAATCTGCTGTTTTTTTATTACTGCTGCAAATATAGCCTTCCATACACATTTCTCTTCCAAAAACTATTACACCAATACTGCACAATCCAATATACAATATACCAACCAAATATCAAAACCCAATCTACACAAAATTAATCAAACACATAAATATATCAAATTACATCAAAATAAAATACATAATATACATAACCATTCCAACAACCCCAACAATAACTGTTATACCATGTTATACATACACAAAATCATCAACATCCACAATACAACCACACAACCAAGTGTATCAAAAATAATCATACAAAACTAAAAAAATCATACCTGAAAAAGCAAGAAAGCAATGAATCAATCTCCTCCAGATCCAGAGCCAGCCGAGGAAGGGAAGCGGCCACCAAACTGCTACATGTACTCTAACAACTATGTGGTCTGCATGGCCTGTTGGCGGTTCTGCTCCTCCAACTGGGACACTCTAGTCCGCAATTCTTCTATATCGGCTAGATCGCTCTGAGCTCTATTCCGCCGACCCCGTCTCTGACTGCTGGCCTGCAATAAATATTAAATTTAGCTATGTGATCTCTGTAAGTGTATGTGCATATCTCTGTAAATGAATAAAAATCAAGTTTATTGTTTCGAAAAGGTCCAAATAGCATATTTGAAGTATTAAAGATAAAATTATATATTCCAACATAGAATTTTGACTTAAATATCAAATTAGCAGTAAAAAAATTATTTACCACTTGATTGCCAAATCCGTATCGTCTGCCATGCTCTGCTGGATCCATAACGGACTTAAAAATAGCATCCTCCTCATCAGTCGTCAGCTGTTCTCGACCCGTATTAGCAAGGAGTTTCTGGCGCTGCTCCATAAACTTTTCCTGCATTAACAAATAAATAACATCATATCTTATTTCATTATGGTTTAACAAGTAGAACAATTACTAATACTGCATAAAATGAAATATGCTTACATGGCTCTTGCTGGATTTATCGTCCTGCCATGTATACGAAACAGTTTCGTCCGGATTTACATGCTCGACAACTTGCGTACGAGTGAACACGTCCATATAGCCCATGGGACAATGCGCCTCAGCTTCCTGAAGTTGATTTTTACATACAATTATTATACATTTAAAATTATATAGCATAAACTGTTTACAATTATCATTCAGTAAATTTACCAACTCCTGCCGATACTGCTGAAATGACTTCGACCCTCCGCGATGAGTGACGGGATTTTTATTTCTGTTTGCAGAGTTTCTATCCGACTCTGCCTGTACATTCAAAATTTGATACATTATTTTTCGATCACGTCAATTTAATAATTCAAAAATTTTTAGTATACTTGCCTTTGCCTCGTCCGTTTCCCAGTATCCCAACCATGCTTGACATACGCTCTCCTCCATCCAACGTGGTTTCTTACTTGATTTCTTGATTTCGGATATCGAATCCCTATAGTTTTTACGCATCTTCTTCATCCAATACCCTCGTGCCAACTGCATATCATCTGTCTGAATGTCTATCTCAGCCTGTGTTTCATGATAAAAAACAAAAAGAATATTAAACTGTAAACGATAAACAGTAAAAAAATGACAAAAACGAATTAAAAATGGAAAACAGAAAAATATACTTACTAGGACATCCTGCCAAATACACTCTACTATGTGGGGAGGGATGTTATCCTACTTCGGCCAACATGCACTCATCCTACTCCGGTAAGAAGCTCTAGAAACATCCAACACAACCTTCGAGGGAAGTAGGTCGAACTCCCTGTTTTTAAATATGATACAGATAAGTACGTATGTATATCAAAAAAATAAAATAAGATGCTGAATAAAATTTAATTCTTACCCCAATGCTCTATGTACTAATGAAACTATAGGACGTTGTGATGCTTGCGATGTACCACTGCCATCTCCTCCTGAAGATCGAGAAGAGCTCCTTCCTCTAGATGACATTATAATAATCCTGTGACATATATACACATCATTTCAAAAGAGAATAATAACATGATAATGAAGTATATTTCATACATAAATGACATCAACGGTATAAATTGCTAAATTAATGACTGAAATGGAAATAGAAATGGAAGTGTGTTATACCTGATTCATAATGGGTCTCATGTTTCGACGATAAGCAGATTTCATTGCATTTTTAATTAAAATTGCTAAATAAATGACAAATGGAAATGACATAAAACATGTAAATAATGGTAAACAGATTTGGTTTCATAGTCACATCAATTTCATAATACATCAAGAATTCAACATAGTTACATCAATTGCAAAAAAATAAGATTCAGATTTATATCAGTCATCATCGTCTTCTGATTCAGATCTGGTCTCGTTTTCTATGATATTTTCCTCTGCACTGTCAAACGCTTCTACCAAAACATTTGATTCATCGATCAAAGGACCAAAATCTGTATGATCGTCTGTAATTATTATTTCGTTATTTTGCTCAAGATCTACCTGATAAGCTTGTTCGTCTAGAATATTCTTCCCATCGAATGTGAATCTGGCCTTTGTTTTAAAAACGGCAGACCAATCTGCTTTATCTCTTTTTAGAGATGGATAAGGAGCGTAATAAACTTGCAATGCTTGTTTGGCTAGTACAAAAGGATCATACTTGTGATAGTGCGATGTATGCTTTATTTCGATAAGATTATAATCCTTGTGCACATTAATTCCAGAACCTGGAACATTGCTAAACCAATTGCATCTAAATAGAAGCACCTCCTTCGCGGGCCGTGAGAAATATGTCAGTTGCAAAATTTATGTTAGAACGCAATATAAATCATTTAAGTGATTTTCTGGATCGTCACTACCTTTAACAAATACACCAGTATTATTTGTTAATTTTTCTACACCGTATTCTTTGGTGTTAAATTTATATCCATTGACGAAATATATTGGATATGTCTTGACCACTCTTTTTGGTCCCATCGCAAGATGTTTCAACCCTTCGTCAGCAACACAATATCTCGGCTCATAAACGTATTTTGAAAACCAACCGGAAAATTCTTTACTGAGATCTCCGTTCGGATGTTCACGTTCATAAACACTGTTTATATAAACAAATTATTACATTAGGTTATACACACGCATGCATTATAGAAAAGAATAAAACACAAATTATTATTACCTAACAAACGGTGCAACCTCGGCACAATTTAGAAGAATATAGGTGTGTGCTACATGAAGATCTCTATCATCTAGCCATATTTCTACACATTTTCCAGAAGGCCGACCATGTTGTCTAAAAATAGATAACATTGCTTGAGAGGACTCTTGTTCATCGCCTTCGTCATTACGAGGAACACTTTCAAATGATCAATCATTATACCATTATAAAAATCTTCTTTCATTGAGCCCCTCGGTCCTTTTCTTTGGTACATCCATCTCCTCCGATCAACAAAATAATCAATCATTTTTCCTATTTGAGAAAATTAGAAGTTCAAAATTTAATATTTATTTTCAAGAATACAAATTCGAAAAAGATTAATTTCATGGTCGTATAATATTTGAATTTAAAGAACAACTTCACAAATTTAAAAATATTTTCAAATAGGGCACATTTTATTTTTTAACGTATCGATATAAAAAATTGTATAATTTTTTTTCCATGGTCAGGCATCCTACTTCCCATTACAAACACATTAAGCATTTACATTTCATATGTTACTTTGTCTCAAATGATTAAACAAAATTTCGGCAGCATTTCCCTTTTGTTCCCTGCATTGTACACAAATGTGTGTACGCAGGAAACAAAAAAGAAAAGTTAGGCTGAAATTTTATGAACCGTTTGAGACGAAGTAGTATACAAAATATAAATGCTTACTGTGTTCATAATTTGTCCAATACAGGGACAAATCCAACAAACATTGTACCAGATGAATATAAATGGTTGTTTTTTGAAAAAAAACGACTATTTATATAACGATTATGTACAACACTCGTCAGACGGGGCCAAAAACTGTCTAAGGGGCATTAGTTAATTAAATGTGCGTATTTTACGAAAAAATACAGTTTTACTAACTGTTCACATTTACAAAAATATATTTTAATTTAACACATTTATTCGACGTATTACATCAACTTAAGGCTCGTTCGACGCATTTTTTTGTTGTTGCATAAGTCAATACGTGCACAATATAATATTCCTAGCTCGTGTATTCATTTTATCTTATTCCAATTAACACAATACAATGATAGCAGCGCTACACACATATACAATCGTAGAATCAAGGCATACACAACGATTTACATATACACGAACAACCACAAATTATACATGTTTTCACAATTTCACGATAAAAGATGAAATAGGAATCCCATGGAATGCTAGAAACTATTATAACACTATTGGAAACAATTTCAATCACCAATTAGCCCTAATTTAACAAATTATGCAAATCTAGATTTAGGGTAAAAATTAGATTTTTGGCGAAAATAAGAGATTATACCTTACCTAGAGAGCAATAGACGTTGATTATGTAGCCGGGGAGGATCCGAAAGCTCGAAATTGATGATTGGAAGCTTGGGGAAGAGATTTGGGGATTTAGGGTAAATTATTTTCGTATGAAAAATATGGAGGAAGAAGGCTCGGTTGGGCCTGTATTTTGCAAATTTCCGACGGCCGCCGACGGCCCGTCGGAAGCCGTTGGAAATAGGCCGTCGGAAGCCGTCGCCCCCATCCGTCGCTATTTAGCCATTTTCTAGTAGTGTTAGGATAGAAATGAGGATGTGGGTTGTAAACAACTGAGAAATGTTAAAATGTACGTATTTTAAGCTAAAAATAGAATTTTACATTGCAATATATGATACATTTATTTAGATAAATGAATAATAAACCGAATTTGTTAATATTGTTTATGCAAATTATTTATGTTATGTGATTTATATATGTTTATATTTGAATGAAAAAATAATTTTACCATTTTTGTTGACACGAACATGATATGCATATTGATAATGTCATATTTTAAAATTTATTAGATCAATCAACAAACATTTGTTAATTGAATTTATTCAAATAGTTTAAATTCAAGATTACATAATTAATTAAAATATATTTATTCAAATGTACAATATTAGGCGATATTGAAGAGAGTTTTGTATACAATAGTAGAAGTTTTCAAAATGTTATACTTTGACGCAAGAAAAAGAATTTTATAATGCAATGCATGATAAATATGTTGATATAAATGGGTTATAAATTAAATTCATAATTATTATCAACGTATATCATTATGTTATGTGATAAATGTGTTTATATATTATTCCATGTTGATTTTGTTAATAATGAAAATTCTCATATTTTTATTATTTATTTGACAACATAATTTTTTTTAAATGAAGATATTTGAGGTAAAAAACATAATTTTGTAATGTTGATGAATTTATTAAGATAAATGAGTTTTAAATTGAATTCACTATTATTGGTTATTTACGTACTGTATGTGACTTATGCATCTTAATTTGACGAAAAAATGAATTTCACCGCTTTGTTAATACGAGTATGATGTACATATTAATTTTCATATTTTCATAATTTGATAGACGAACAACCGAATATCATTTAATTGTTTATCTAATTAGTCTAAATTTAAAATTGCATAATTAAGTTAAATATCTAAACTGAAACATCTTTACTACTAATAAAGAGAATTCATTGAATAGATTTACTCGATGTCTTTTTGAAATTCCAAATATACCCTTTTACATCTCATAGAGAAATAGTATTCATATATGAGAATATAGCCTGTTAATTTCTAAGTACAACTGTTAGTCACCATGGAGAACTATAGTGTGCGTTCACAAGATGAAGTATCCGAGTGTACTATATTGTCCGTAATTTAGGTAGGAGTTCATCGATTGAAGTTTTGTCAGATTCCAAGTTAGTATGAAGAAGTTATTACAGTCTGAACAAAAAAAATAGCGGCTTCTGCACTAGGCGGTGTTAAAATATTGGGATGTGATAGCCTATTATTTTCTAAGTATAACTGTCAGTCCCCATGGAGAACTATAGTGTACGTTCACAAGATGAAGTATCCAAGTGTTTCATATTGTCCGTAATTTAGGTGGGAGTTAATCGGTCGAAATCTCACCGGATTCCGAGTTAGTATGAAGTAAATATTGCAGTCTGAACAAAAAAATAGCGGCTTCTGCACTGGCGGAGTTCAAATATGGGGATGTGGTATCTTGTTATTTTCTAAGTACAACTGTCAGTGCCCATGGAGAACTAAAGTGTACGTTCACAAGATGAAGTATTCGAGTGTTCCATATTGTCCGTAATTTAGGTGGAAGTTGATTGGTCGAAGTCTCAACGGATTCTGAATTAGTATGAAGAAGTTATTGCAGTTTGAACAAAAAAATAGCGGCTTCTGCACTAGGCGGAGTTCAAATATGGGGATGTGGTAGCCTGTTATTTTCTTAGTACAACTGTCAGTTCCCATGGAGAACTACAGTGTGCATTCAGAAGATGAAGTATCCGAGTGTTCCATATTGTCCGTAATTTAGGTGGGAGTTAATATGTCGAAGTCTCGCCGGATTTCGAGTTAGTATGAAGAAATTATAGCAGTCTGAAAATAAAAAATAGCGGCTTCTGCACTAGGCGAAGTTCAAATACGGGGATGTGGTAGCCTGTTATTTTCTAAGTACAACTGCAGTCCCCATGGAGAACTACAATGCACGTTCACAGGATGAAGTATCCGAGTGTTCTATATTGTCCGTAATTTAGGTGGAAGTTAATCGGTCGAAGTCTCGCCGAATTCCAAATTAGTACGAAGAAGTTATTGCAGTCTGAACAAAAAGAATAGCGGCTTCTGCACTAGGCAGAGTTCAAATATGAGGATGTGGTAGCCTCTTATTTTCTAAGTACAACTGTCAGTTCCCAAGGAGAACTACAGTATGCGTTCACAAGATGAAGTATACGAGTGTTCCATATTGTCTGTAATTTAGGTAGGAGTTAATCGGTCGAAGTCTCGCCTGATTTCGAGTTAGAACAAAGGAGTTATTACAGTCTGAACAAAAAAATAGCGGCTTCTACACTAGGCGGAGTTCAAATATGTGGATGTGGTATTATGTTATTTTCTAAGTACAACTGTCAGTCCCCTTGGAGAACTACAGTGTGCGTTCACACGATGAAGTATCCGAGTGTTCCATACTGTCCGTAATTTAGGTGGGAGTTAATCGGTCGAAGTCTCGCCTGATTCCGAGTTAGAACGAAGGTGTTATTACAGTCAGAACAAAAAAAATAGCGGCTTCTACATTAGGCGGAGTTCAAATATGGGGATGTGGTAGCCTATTATTTTTTAAGTACAACTATCAGTGCCATTGGAGAACTATAGTGTGCGTTCACATGATGAAGTATCCGAGTGTTCCAAACTGTCCGTAATTTAGGTGGGAGTTAATCGGTCGAAATTCCGCCTGATTCCGAGTTAGAACGAAGGAGTTATTGCAGTCCGAACAAAAAAAATAGCGGCTTCTGCACTATGCGGAGTTCAAATATGGGGATGTGGTAGCCTAATATTTTCTAAGTACAACTATCAGTCCCCTTGGAGAACTATAGTGTGCGTTCACACGATGAAGTATCCGAGTGTTCCATACTATCTGTAATTTAGGTGGGAGTTCATCAGTCGAAGTCTCGTCTGATTCCGAGTTAGAACGAAGGAGCTATTGCATTCTGAATCAAAAAAATAGCGGCTTCTACACTAGACGGAATTCAAATATGAGGATGCGGTAGCTTGTTATTTTCTAAGTACAACCGTCAATCTCTATGAACAACTACAATGTATATTCAAAATTCTTATTTTTCAAATTTATATTAAAATTTAATGTTTTTAATAAATGGGTAAATGGGTTACCCATTTATAATCCTTTTAAAAATGGGTCAACCCAACCCATAACCCATTTAATAATATTCATAAATGGGTTGACCCAATCCATTTAAAAGTAGGGTAAATGGGTTTGGTTAATGGGTTGGGTCATATTTTGACAGGTCTAAGTTAATCGGTCAAAGTCTCGCCGGGTTCCGAATTAGTATGAAGAAGTTATTGCAGACTGAACAAAAAAAAGAGCGGCTTCTGCACTAGGCGGAGTTCAAATATGAGGATGTTGTGCCATGTTATTTTCTAAGTAAACTATCAGTCCCCATGAAGAACTACAGTGTGCATTCACAAGATGAAGTATCTAAGTGTACTATATTGTTCGTAATTTAGGTGGGAGTTTATCGGTCGAAGTTTTGTCTGATTCCGAGTTAGTATGAAGAAGTTATTGCAGTCTGAACAAAAAAATAGCGGCTTTTTCCTAGAAAAATTCAAATATGAGGATGTAGTCTGTTATTTTCTAGGTACAACTATTAGTCACCATGGAGAACTACAGTGAGCATTGAAGTGGGGATATAGCATGTTATTTTCTAAGTACAACTGTCAGTCACCATGGAGAACTATAGTGTGCGTTCACAAGATGAAGTATCCAACTATACCGTATTGTCCGTAATTTAGGTGGGAGTTCATCGACGAAGTATCGCCTAATTCCGAGTTAGTATGAAGAAGTTATTGCAGTCTGAACAAAAAAATAGCGGCTTTTGCACTAGGCTGAGTTGAAATATGTTGATGTGTTAGCCTGTTATTTTCTAAGTACAACTGTCTGTTCCCATGGAGAACTACAGTGTGCGTTCATAAGATGAAGTATCCGAGTGTTTCATATTGTCCGTAATTTAGGTGGGAGCTAATCTGTTGAAGTCTCGCCGGATTCCGAGTTAGTATGAAAAAATATAGCAGTCTGAATAAAAATAGCGGCTTCTACACTAGGCGGAGTTCAAATATGAGGATGTTGTGCCATGTTATTTTCTAAGTAAACTGTCAGTCCGCTTGGAGAACTACAGTGTGCGTTCATAAGATGAAGTATCCGAGTGTACCATACTGTCTGTAATTTAGGTAAGAGTTCATCGGTCGAAGTTTTGCCTGATTCCGAGTTAGTATGAAGAAGTTATTGCAGTCAGAACAAAAAAAATAGCGGTTTTTGCCTAGGCGGCGTTCAAATGTGGGGATGCTACTATCAAATCTACTTCCACAGGTACAAATAAAAATGCATGCACATTGTGGTTAAATGCAGGCCCACCTGGACGTGCATATGTACTCGTAAACTATAAAGAGAAACGTAATGTGAGTCTTGTAAATAACTGTGGTAATTTAAATGTAAGTATTTGGAGTCAAAAGTAGAATTTTACAATGCAATGTCTGTTAAATTTATTTAGATAAATGAATTACAAATTAAATTTGTATTACTATTTTATATAAGTTATACATCGTAATCGAAAAAAGTAGTTTTACAATTTTCGTTGGTACAAAAGTATCATACATATTCAAAGTATCATTATTTAGTATTTAATTTATATTTAAATAGTTTAAATTCTCGATTATGTAATTAACCTGAATAAATGAACTTGAATATAAAATGTTAGGAGGTAATAAATAGATTATTTGAAAATAATTTTATAAATTTTTAGATGTACATATCGAAATGTTAAGTGACTTGAGTAATTTAGTAAAATAAAAACGTAAATTGATATATAAAAAAAAGTTGAAATAAAATATCAAAAAAGTATAAGAAGATGAAAAAAACTTTAAAGTGGAATTACTTTTAACGTTCTAAGTCTTTTCATTTCCTCCTGTTATTTCTCCTTCTCCCCATTGCTAATACATGATAATTTATTAAAAGGAAAAAAAATTAAAATAAATATATTTTGGCGCAATTTGGTACATGCTCCTCTACGATTCTTTTCCTTCCGATATATTTCAATTCCGCAAGGAGATGATGATAAATTAGGTGATCTATAAGTTGAATCCTGAATAGTAAGTTTAATTTTTTGATTAAACAAATTTTTTACTCTGCCTATCAATCAATGTATGAAGTTCTCTTCGATTCAAACTATGGTTAATTCTTTGCAACCTCTACAACGATTGTTTGAATCGCTATCAAATTGATATTGTTTTATCATTAATCTAACTTTTAGTAGCAATTTAGCCTAATTTAGTACTATTTGATCATTTGAATTAGAGCCGTAATGGCTTAATATGCAAGGGTCTGTTTGTTTTCCAAAAATAATGTTGAATGATTAAAAAAACCAACGATGAAAAAATATATTTTTCCTGTTTGCTCAATTATTTAGCGTTCAGAAACTAAAGTCGGCGATAAGATTTCATCAAAACTTTCTTACTTTTTCTCCGTTCAGCCATCGACTGTTTCTTTGGTATATAAATTTTAGAAAGGAAATGTTATGTTTAGAAGTTCTTAATACAAAGTTTAAAAAATGAAACCAAACAACTTTTTCTACACTCAGTATTAAGCATTAAACATTTCACATTCAGTTCAATATTCAGCCTTCGGCTTTCAGCGTAAAATACAAACACAGCCGAAGAAGCCTAAGCCTATTGAAGTCATCATAACAGACTCTGGAATGACAAGGTGAGATATTCTTATTTTTAACTATTTAGTACTTCTGGATTTCTTTCTTTGTACAACACCAAATGTAAGTTTCATTTTTCTTAGTGTACACAGGAGAAGTCTTGGCCAATATTGCTCAAGTTATTGAAGGAAAATCCAGTTTTAACCAATGCAACAGACTATATTAGATATTTCATAGTAAATTGAATATCG
This sequence comes from Allium fistulosum, assembly GCA_030737815.1. Taxonomy (NCBI): domain Eukaryota; kingdom Viridiplantae; phylum Streptophyta; class Magnoliopsida; order Asparagales; family Amaryllidaceae; genus Allium; species Allium fistulosum. Next base: position 364,210,970 of record CM060904.1, read on the forward strand.
TATTCTTGAAGATGAAGGATATATAATGTAATGTTATCCAATGCAATTAATGTCAACCGGATTCATCTTTGATGCCGTGATTTTTGAACGAGCTGGAAATCGCATATTTTTTCACTGTTCGGAATGAAACTTGATTATATCCATAAACATGAGCAAAGTGCATTGAACATCCTTTTAAGTTTCGATTGTTGTTGTATGCATTTACTCGTTGGTTTGTACCAATGGCAATAATATGTGCCACCGTAAGTTGGAAAAGAAGAATAAAACTGGATTACTGTAATTGTTAATCATGATACAAGCTAGAGGGATACATGCCTTTATAAATAGGCAAAACAAAAGAATTATCTTAAGTGGGCTGCGGGTTGGCCCAAAGAATACATCCGCAAGTAATAAATCAATACGTTATAACCTATCTCTCGTAATACTTGCAACACTTATTCACACTCTTCAAACCCAAATTAGGTTTAGGGTTTGCAGCGATTGGCAGATCCAGTTAGGGCTGCACAAAGTATGGGTTGGGTCGGGTCAGACCAAATATTTCATCCGACCCGCATAGGTATGGGTTTAAGGTAGCTCAACCCGTATCCGACCCTATATGAGGTTGGATATGGGTTGGGTCGAAGTATGGGTTGGGTCGGGTTTAGTAGGGTTGGGTTGGGTTGCATGAATCTAATAAAAAATGAGAATATAAGGGAATATTTTCAAAAAATAACATTAAAATGTTCAACATAATATATTAGATTTTAGCTAGCATAACGCACTTAAACTAACTAATTCATTATAACATATATTTTATTAATATTTCATTGTAAAACACATCATATGAAATTAGTTCACTACATAGTAGAACAAGTGTTTCATTTTAAAATACATTAAAATGCCCTTTGGAATATCTTTGCCAAATTCTATCTTGTTTGGGTTGACATAAAATATGCTTTTTCATATATTTACTGTGGAATACATAAACATTATTCTAGGATTAGACTATTCTAATTTTTAGTGTATTGATATTAAATTAGGTTTTTAATATAGGGTTGGGTTGGGTTAAAGTAGGGTTGGGTTGAACAAAATAACACACCCGACCCATATATAGTATGGGTTACAAATTGTAACCCATATCCGACCCGAACTAGGATGGGTTGGGTTGGGTTTATGTGGGTTGGGTCGGGTTGGTGGGTTGGGTCGGGTTGGATATGGGTTGTGTGCAGCCCTAGATCCAGTCGTCGACTTGAAAATTGAAGAGATAAAATTAGACCACTGTCTCCGGTTGTCTTCAGGCAGCATCATGAGTTTGAATAGCAGTGATTTTCTGAGAATTAGGTTGAGTTGTCTCCTTGTCGAATACTTCGATGCGAGGAGCTTTGGGAATATAGATCTAAGCTTTAGATCTAAGATTGCTCTCAATCTCGTCAACGTTGAGCTCATGTTTGAAGCGGATGAAATTCTGCCTCGACAAGGGTTTGGTTAGAATGTCCGCCTTCTGGTAAGTGGAAGGTATGTAGTTAACTCTCAGTTCTCCCTTGATAACTTTCTCTCTTACGAAGTAGAGATCCAGTTCTATATGCTTCATACGAGAATGTAGAACTGGATTGGCAGTGATAGAGATAGCACTTTGATTGTCGCACCATATAGTAGCTGTGCTATTGAATTTCACATGTAACTCACTTAGAAGTGACTTAATCCACATAATCTCGGCAGTTGTGCTGGCGATACTTCGGTATTCTGCTTCAATGCTGGACCTTGACACTGTTTGTTGCTTTTTTGCACACCATGATATGAGGTTATTGCCTAAGAAAACACAATAACCAGTAGTCGATTTTCTATCATCATAATCAGTTGCCCAGTCTGAATCTGAATAGCCAGTAATGTATAAGGATGGGCATGATTGTAGAATAAGTCCTTGGTTGATAGACCCTTTAAGATATCTCAAAATTCTTTTAACTGCCATCCAGTGTTCATCCAGAGGTCTTTGCATAAATTGGCTAACTTTATTGACACTATAAGCTATGTCTGGTCTGGTTATAGTAACATACTGTAGTGCCCCCACTATACTCCTGTATTGTTTGTCATTTAATATGTGATCACCCTTGTTTTTAGATAGGTGTAGATTACTTATCATTGGAGTGGGAAGTTGATTTGCCTTGTCCATCTTGGCTTTCACAAGAATTTCATTGATATATTTTTTCTGATTTAAATGTGTTATCCCGCCTTTTGGCAAGGCCGTGACACCAAGGACTTAACTAGAAACCGGTGACAGATCGTCTCGAAGACCAGCTACGCGCAAGGATCGCTATGGATATCGATGAAATTTGTCCGAGTCCGGATCGGGCTACAATTGATAAGGCACGTCAAGCAAAGCCGTGGGAACCAACGATCCAAGTTTCAAGTCAATCCGAGTTCGTATGCTCAAGATATCATCGACAAAAGATGGAGTAGACCGTCCTTAGTTCGAATCCATAGGCGAAGCCTATGTTCGAATCCATCAGACGTATATTGCTTCGAACCAATGAGAAGTACCCCTGCTTCGATTCCATCGAACTTTCCCTACTTCGAATCCGTAGAGAGAAGGTGCCTCGAATCCATGGAGCATAGCCTTGCTTCGAATCCGGGAAGAGTACCTTAGCTTCGACTCCATTAGCACAGAAGCCCTAAGGTCGAATCCATCGTCCCTGCATTCCTTCGAATCCACAAAGGCTAGTCACTTCGACTCCATCTCGTAAGGTACTACGAAACCACCATGTTGAAGTAAATTCGAATCGATCAATGGTGGCCTACCCTGATCGATTCGAATTACCGCTGGTCCAATCGATTCGAAGGAAGCATACCTTCGAATCCATTCCCTCGGGTCCATCGCGCCGAAGTAACGAGATTCGCGGAGTCGACCCGGTAAAAACTCGGAGGAAAAGCTGGAATGACGTCGCTATCTCCACATGCAGAGGCATCGATTCGAACCCATGGATTCGAACCATATCGATTCGAACGAATCCATAGGACGAAGAACACAACATTGAATCGATCATAACTCGAGATCCACAAGTCCAAATGCCATGAAATTTTCACAGAAGCTTAAGCACATGGTGAAGAATGTTCACACCAAATTTCAGTCCGATTGGATGATTTCTTGATCGATTCGAACCAAGGGTCGAATCGATCCCAAAGTGGGCCCGGAACTCCAAATTTCGGCCATGTGGACCCCCTCACGTGCCAGAAGCGGTCTCCCCGAATTTTAGGCGAAATATCAGTCTCCTACACCTATAAATAGAGCCCCTGGTCATTCAGAAAAGGTCGTCGGACAATTCTAAGTACTAAAGAGCGCCCAGATTCTACCAGATTTACTCCAGAACACCACCGCTGCTTTAGATTGACACTTAGCATATAAATTCATTTGTACTACAGTATAAAGAATTGTAATCTTCAAGTATCGAGCAATAAAATCATCAAACTTCATAGTGGACGTAGGCAAAACGCCGAACCACTCTAAATCGCTTGTCTTTGCAATTTACTTTCTGCTATTTGGAGTTTTTGTTAGATAATCCTCAGTTTTAATTTTCATTCTTCACTTTTATCTCTTCAAAAACTTCCGAAGAGTGTTGTGCCCATTTTTGGTACAAACACTTTGGTGCTTTCACTGAGAAAAAACCTGCTTTTTTCTTCTGCTCCTTGGATCTACCATCGATACCGGATTGCATAAATCCAAGAGGAAGATCCAGATCTCTAATTCATAATCCTTCCATTCTATTCAGATTTTCATAAAGTGGAAAAGGATTCATCATTCAAAATGGTTAGCACAAGAACCACTTCTACAGCTGCTGGACAAGAAGGCAGGGATGGACAGAATCCTGCTCAACAGCAGCCATCCCACCAAGACAACGTTACTCATTCAGATCCGTCTGGATCAGTCACCAGACAGGAGTTCCATGTGTTGCTTCAAGAACTGACTCAAAGTCGGCAACAATTGGCCGAAAAGTTGCGTGCTAATATTGAATTAACAAACCAACTGAACCGCCAAGGCCGCAGAAGGTCCAGACGGGATGATATCTCCCGATCATCTACTGAAAGTTCCGCCTCATCGGACCATTATCACAGATCTACCCGTCCTCGATTAGACAGGAGTCATGCACAAATGACCGGATATCAACCCGCCTTGACTGTTGGACAGTTGAGGGCAGGACCGTCGACCAGCTTTCAGGCCGGGCCCTCAACACAAGGAGGCCCTACTACACAGCATACCACGGACAATCATGCCGCAGCTGCCACAATAGAAACAAGGGTTGATACCCGAAATCTTTTAGAGCCAAATAATCAGCAACGTGGGCGTACTCCTGAACCATACGTCCCAGAAGACGCTGAGCCAAGGAGGCGAAATTTGGACCGTCGACAACGCCCGGTCCGAACTCGTGCTGTGGAACCCGACCACACCTTAGCTCAGCAGGCCCAAAATGTAGCAATGCCCGACATTTCGACTATGATACGTCAGATGATCCGTGAAAGCCAAGGTCTTACCAACGACGATTGGGGGATTTCTCAAAGTCATACTCCTTTCACAGACGAGATACTGTACGCTGAACCCCCTCGGCGATTCAGAATGCCAACTCTCCCTATGTACGAAGGAAATTCTGATCCCAATCAGCACATATTGAAATATGAATGGTCAATGAGCGCCGCAAGGGCCGACGATGCAGTGAAATGTCGAAGTTTCCCCATCTCACTGGGAGGAATTGCAACAATGTGGTTTACAAGATTACCTCCTAGATCTATCTCTTCGTTTGATCAATTGGCTAAGAAATTTGTTGAACAATTTCGCATGCATGTCGCTAGGCCCAAAGATGTTAACACCTTGTCCAATGTTACCCAAGCTCGTGGGGAAACGTTAAGGCGTTACTTGGAGAGATTCCATGCGGCAGCATTGACAAAGGGAATCGATCCCGATTCTGAGTTTGGAAACTGGTTAGCTGGAAAACCACCCGCATCGTTGGACCGTTTCTACTCCAAAGCCGCTCAATTCTTACGGCAAGAGGACGCGAAACAGTCTAGGAAGCAGGACGATGCGAAGCCCGGAAGTGAGGGAATACAAAGCAATGTAGCAGTTAAACAGTCCGATGACAATTCCGGAAAAGTTCAGTTGAACATACAGAACAAGCAAACTCAGCCAAGAGGTAACAATGGTCAGAATAAGAAAAGAGATCCAAATCCAGGCCCACGGCGTAGGGCTCCAATGTTCGAAAATTATACACCATTAAACACATCGCTGGAGAATGTATACCTACAAACTTGCAACACTGAACAGTATAAAAAACCCGCTCCGAAACGGTCGTCAAAAAGACAGATTCAGACGGGGAAGTTTTGTAGATTTCACGAAAGTTATGGCCATAATACTAATGACTGTCGTCATTTGCAGGATCTCATAGAAAAGTTGATCAGAGAGAGAAAGTTAGATCAATTCGTGCGGGCACCACAGTCTGGTGGTGCGGGCCCGTCAAATCCAAACCGTACACAGGATCAAGAAAGATAAGAGGAACCCGCTCGTACAGGCAGGAGGCTAGTTATCAATACCATAAGTAGTGGTCCTCATCCAGCAGACAGAAGCTGGGAGGAAATGAAATCGTATAACAACTTAGCTAGACGAACAGACTTCGAGTATGATGATAACTTAGACGATAAACCTTCGACCAAACGAAAGAGAGCGATGACTAGCGACATCACTTTCCGAGACAGCGATATTGATTATGTCGGAAGCCCGACTACTGATCCACTTGTGATATCGACCCGAGTAGGTCTGATGTGGATGGAGAGGATCCTGATTGACTGTGGGAGCTCTGTGAATATCATATTTGTACATGCTTGTAATCAAATAAAGATGAAGGCTAAGGATCTAAAACCCTGCCAAACTCATCTCTATGGATTCAATGGCAGCACTACCATACCTGTTGGGATGGTAGAGTTACCAGTTGAGTTGGGAGCCGGAGAACGTAGACCGATTCGGACATTGCAGTTCGTTGTGTTGGATGTAGACTCACCATATAACGCCTTTTTAGGTCGACCTGCCCTTGCTGAATTCAGGGCCATGGTCGCCCCGTGGTGTTTAACTTTAAAGTTCCCGACCGTCAACGGAGTTGGGGTCGTCCAAGGCGACCAGGTTGATTTGAGAACAATCATACACCGAAATTGAGTTGCCTGATTACACAATGCCAAGGACCGACTTAAAACTTTTGAGCTCGGTGAGCTAGTCATTAAAAAAGATTATCCGACGCTTCCACATATGAGATCAACATTGAAAGGGTCACACAAAATTAAGCGAAAGCTCGGGAATGGCAAATTTAAGTTAGCAACCGTTGATGGTCTAACTTTACCAAGGGCCTGGAACAGCGAGTGTCTCCACCTCTACTACATATGATAGGCTTTATTTATCCTATTATTTAGCAGTTTATTTTTGCATTTCAAAATTAGAATTTGTAATAAGGCAACTGACTTTGCCATATTTTCTTATTTCAACAATAAAATGCCATCTCTTCGAGCCAGAGCTGTGATTCATTAAATACAATGTACTACATCACGATGCACGAGGAGCTAAATTCCATCACGTAGTGGAATTTATTCAAGTAGGGAGTGGCTATGAAGCGGTCAACCACTCACTAAATGAAACCCGAGCTCGGGGGCAAGCCATCACATCAGGCCGGAAAAGGGTTGATACACGACAACCCTCCATTTAACTCCGTACTCCCAGAGTGCGAGGCTGAGTATAAACATTTCCCTAACTCCGTACTCCCAGAGTGCGAGGCAGAGTATAAACATTTCCCTAACTCCGTACTCCCAGAGTGCGAGGCGGAGTATAAACATTTACTTAACTCCGTACTCCCAGAGTGCGAGGCGGAGTATAAACATTTACTTAACTCCGTACTCCCAGAGTGCGAGGCGGAGTATAAACATTTACTTAACTCCGTACTCCCAGAGCGCGAGACGGAGTATAAACATTTACTTAACTCCGTACTCCCAAAGTGCGAGGCGGAGTATAAACATTTACTTAACTCCGTACTCCCAGAGTGCGAGGCGGAGTATAAACATTTACTTAACTTCATACTCCCAGAGCGCGAGACGGAGTATAAACATTTACTTAACTCCGTACTCCCAGAGCGTGAGACGGAGTATAAACATTTACTTAACTCCGTACTCCCAGAGTGCGAGGCGGAGTATAAACATTTACTTAACTCCGTACTCCCAGAGCGCGAGGCGGAGTATAAACATTTATCAACTCCACGCTTATCCCTGATACTGGGAGCAGGATCATAACACATAACAAGTTGAAGACAAAAGGGAATAAGTTTTCATTTCCACTATCAACAAAAAGAATATGATTACAAAGTGTTTCAAAAAATTTCTGCTAGTGGGAGCCGAATCCACATCTATACACGGCTATAGAAAAATCAACAAAATACTACCCCCGCACAACAGAAAGTTAAAGAGAGAGTTCAATCTTTCTTCTTCCTTATTTTCTTTTTCGGGGTAGCTCCGCCAGATCCGCTGCTTGATTTTCCCCTCAACCGCTTACTCTTTTCAGGCTTGTCCTCCGGCAGCGACATAATATCAACGTCTTCCTCAGAGCTTGAGGCGACGGAGATTCTTCTGGGAGGTCGAGCTGGAGGCATAGGAGTAGTAGCAGGAAGTGGGACAGGAGCAGCTTCGATCACTACAGTACCGCCCGGTGAAATCACCATTAACGGGGCAGGCCCGGGCGGATTCATACCAGCATTCCCTGCTGCCATCTCGGCATCAATCTCAGCAATAATTTCGTCCTCATGGGATGCTTGGGCCGCATCGGATGTGCCAATAGCTGGCATAGATGAACTAACGGCCGGAGCAACCCCACTCTTAGCATCGGACAGGTTGACGGAGGGATCAATGGGTTCATTAAGAAGCTCCTCGATCATTTGAGCGCTGAAAGAAAACATGTTTGCATCTCCCTCTTCGCCAACCAAGGTAGAAGTCGTGATGGCTTCAGTAACAGCAGCCCCTTGCGTTTGATATGGAACTGATAGTGCAAGAGGCGCAGAAACGACGACTTCAGTCACTGAAATGTGACAAAACGAAGATTGTTAGCCAAGTGCGTTGCTTAAGGTTCTTCACAACTAAAATGCGGGAAGCATTCAAATACCTTCCTTAGTCTGGACCGAAACATAGGCAGAAGCATCGGCGGAAGATAATAGCGGCTGGTCGGGGTTATATGCAGGAACGGACTGGGGATCTACCGCACCAGTGGTTTCAGGCAGTGTTGGAATTACAGCTTCAACATTCGCCTCGTGATGCGCAATCCCCGAACCTTCGCCTGTCTCTAGAAATTGAACACCAAGCTTTTCTTTCGCCACCGAGATCACCGCCTCATGAAGGACTTTCCTCTCCTCCTCGGTGAGCAAACGCATCTCCAGCTCAAAGTCATCGAGTGTTTCATCTGGATGCGCTGCTCTCTTCTCGTCCACTAGCCGGGTCCAGGCGTTGTATAGAATCATGGAGTCGTCTTCCAGCCACGCTAAATTTCTGTGCTCCAGCACATTTGCGTTGTACGTGACCAAGAGATCGTAAAATTCGGCATCCAACCTGGACCTCTCCTCCAAAATCTTTTTTTGAATTTTTGCTTCCGCGGACTTAGTCTTGACCGCCACCGCAGCAAGTTCGGCCCTGAGAGATACTGCTTGGTCGCAAGCTTCTTGTGCAGTGGCGTTTGCATCGTCCTTCTCCTTCACCATTTCAGCAAATTTGGCCTTGAGCTCGTTCAGCTCTTTGACGGCTAAGTCTCGCTCAGCTGCAATGGTGGTGTTGCGGTGGCCCATCTCCTCTACCGTGGCGCAATGTTCTTGTTGCATCCTAGCCATTTTGGCCACGGCGTCCTCGTGCTTCTGGAGAGCTTGAAGTTCAGAATTCCGGGACGTCTCCATTTCAGATTGAAGAACTTCAATGATGCGGTCCTTCTTGACAATGTCAGCATCACGCTCGGCGATAATCTTCGCCCGGTCAAAAGCTACTCTAGAAGCCTTCACGGCTGCCTTGTACCACTCCTTATACTGAGCGTAGAAGTCACGGATATAACTATGAGCGACGTTCTCAGCGTCAGAAGGAATTCTTTTAAGATTAGGAGGGAAGACATAGCCATCCATGCAAATTTCAGGGAAATCATTTTTCATTTGGGCGAGTTTGGCAGCTCCTTCACTAGTCAACTCAGCCGGAGCCTGTTCTACTATAACGGTTGTGGTTGGTTCCACTCTTGGCCGCTGAGTATCAGGCCGAGAAGATTGAGAAGGCGGCTGCTGCTGCTGAGAAGGCCCGGGAAGATCGACTGGGGCCCTAGGAGGCGGAGGAGAGCGAGATCGATATCGGTGCTGGTATCCTCGATCTCTATCGGAATAATCATGGCCAGAGCGGCCACGCGAATAATCTCTATCTCTATCATAGCGTTCTTGACTTGAATAGCCTCGCCCGCGATCCCTATCTGACTCTCTCCTGCGGGAATCATAGTATGGAGAAGATTGGCGCACATTCCGGAGCTTATCCAGAGTAGAGCCACGGCCTGACATCTCACCTGCGATAAGAAAGAATTACGGATTAAGATCCGATAAAGCAATGTTTACTATGCAAAAGTCATGAAGTGCTGTGGAAGTGTGTGTAAATGTGTAAACCCCCAAACCGACCGGAAATGTTGACCGCACTAAAAGGAAAGGGCTCGCTCATGTTTAGGACATCTTGAAATTCCTCCAACCCAGGATTATGAGAAATCGATATATAATCTGGGATGGGAATATCGTCAAGCCCTTTGAAAATGTCTCTCGAATGAGAAGGGGCGGCTTTAGAAATCATAACTCCGGAAATGGGAGGAGACACATCCACAGATTTCCACCCCTTAGACTTAATTTTTTGGAAACGGCAGCCTTGCCTTTCCGTCTTTCTCCCGATTCTTCGAAGTTTCCCGAGAGATCAGCCATCGGCTCAGAATCTGTGTGGGTTCTTTCTTCATCACTCGCTTCGGTTATGGTGATTCCGAGCGGTTTCTTCGCCTTTTTCTTCTTGGTTTTCTTCTTATTTTCCTTCTTGGAGGCGGGCTTTGCCAACCCTTCGATAACTATACTTTGATTGATTTCAATCAAACCAAGAGTTCTTAAGTTATAGTCATTCAGCACCGAGTCGATATGTCTCAGCTCGCTCGGAACTTCTTGAAGACTTCGGACTATGCCCCTGAAATACTCGCCATCGGGTCTGGAGATAATGGCTGTAAAGGAAATGAAATGTCAATTTTAATACCAAAGAGCTATTGGTCAAGAAAACAGGTTAAGGCGCTTACGTCTAGACAACCATCGCCTAGCGAAACCCGGAGGGCACCGAACATAGAACCATTCATTCTTGAAATAACTCAGTCGGGTCCAGGCTCCAACAACAACTTGGCAATTCCTAACTGCCTCCAGAAATGTGAAAGACGGGCTATCACCCCTACTCTTGAAGTTAAATATATGTCTAATCTCGGTTGGCCTTGGCGGGCGAAAGAGACAGTCCATAAATATGACAAAGGCACTGTTCAGCAACGCGTGCCCGTTGGGATGAAGTTGCGAAGGAGCGATACCTAAATATGATAGCATCCCTCTGATATATTGATTGAAAGGAGGGAGAGTTCCGGCCGTGCAAGCATGGCGATAGAAAGCTGTATATCCTTCCGGCGGATTGTGCGGTCTATCATCGGCACTGGGTAATAGCACATCGTCCAGAGATATGTTATGTTTCAAGCAAATTCGGCCCAATAAGGATTCAGAGATGTTAGATTGAACAGAGTCAATGGGGTCCTCGATAAATATAGCCTCCGACAATTCATCTGGAGCCGGGTGGATTACGTCGGCAAGAATATCGGGAATCTCAAGCACCGGGGGAGTCAAGCTCTGTACCTCTTGTTGTTGGGAGCCCGAAGATTCCATAATTAACTAACTCATCAGAAAGCAACGTTAAGTTCATAAACAGCTCGTGCATTCCCCAGTGTAGTGTGTAAGGATGTGTCGTGCAGTGCGAATGCTGTGCGTTACTTAAGCAGATTTTACAGATTGAAATGAGATGTCCGTACAGCAAAACTTGGGAATTTGAGCATGAAAATGACCGTCATCGCTGACCGTCACTTCCACGCCCTCCAAACGCTACGAACCACTTCAAGTATAAATCAGTTGTATCATTGGTTAAGTCATAGTTCCATCGACGAGCTTCAAAAGAAATTCAAGTTTAAATCTTTCAGTCAAGTTCGATTATGCAAGGCCGAAGCTCGTCGGAGTCAAGTATGCTAAAGTTCATTATGATCGTCAGAGTACAACTTGAAGTTGGTCGTAGTTCGGATGATGGAGCAAATCAAAGGAGCAATGGTCTAAGAGGACGAAGGCGTTCGAATCCATCGACACGAAAACGATGAGGGTCGAATCGATGAAGTTCGACTCCAGGTGCTTCGAATCCATATGATTCGACTCGATGTAACCTTATGATGGAGGAGTGCTTCGAATCCATAAGCTCCTCGATTACTTCGAATCGATCAGTATTCAATTCCTTCGAATCGATCTGGATAACATTACTTCGAATCGATCAACTCGATGCCCTTTCCCTCCAAGTCATCGATTCAAAACCTTACCCTTGAGATCGATTCGAATCGATCGTTCCTGAATCGATGCGAAGCAATGGAGGACGTCACTCTGATCGATATAACTCGAATGGCATTACTCCTCGACTCCATCGAGTCGACCCACTCCTTTCAGATCTCATCACTCCTCGGAATTTTCAGAAGGAAAGACTGGATCGAAGCCAAAAATTCTAAGTTCTATTTTTCTCATCTCGAATCGATCCCTTGAGTACTTGATTTTACTACGAATGAAAGCGTGAAGGGGATCAATCGATTCGAGGAAAGCGCGTTTGTCTTGGCCTTGGAGAGGTCGATTCGAAGAAGAGGCAATAGCAACAGTAAAAAGTAAAAAGTGAGAAATGAATAGGACCCCGGTATATATAGGGGAAATGTGGCGATTCGCCTCCCGGTATACCTGACTGACTTCAACAGGTGAGGACATCGACTCGATTCGTTACGGCGACTTCGAATTGATTATAACCCACTACTTCGAATCCATCTTCTGCGAATCTTCTTGCACGTTCGAATCCATCTCAGCAACATCGATGCGAGACAACATCGACTCGAAGCACAAACCCCACGAACCATCGTTTCGAAAGGCCATCAGTTCGAACATTCACGACTTCGACTCCACCAACTCAGACAACTACGTCAAATCCACACAGTATCGATTCGAAGCAGTCAACAGAAGATGAACCTGGGTCACTGTGCCCCATCGATTCGAAGTGCCTACTTCGAGACCATCGACTCGAAGCGGATCGAGAAACATAGATTCGAATAATACTCTCGAATCCATCGAAAACGATCGAATGGGGATAAACGCATCGCTTTGAATATAAAAATTATTACTTGACTACCTTGTACAACGGTTCAGGAGAGGATCGATACCAAGGAACAGTCATAGATAATCATTAATGCACTGATTAAACTCGAATCTCAAATCGATTCAGGAGAGGATCGATGCAGAATTCGATAACAAACCAAACTGGCAACGACTTGCAAACATGCAACGTTCACCAAAGTCAAAGTGGTACATATACGCACATATGTCTAACTAGTGTTTAATCTTTGTCATTTACAGGGATCAAATGTTCATCTCGTCATAACACAAAAAAAAACTAAACTAACAGCCAGTCACAATTATACGACGGTCAATTACAGCGATACAGAATACAACTTTCGGTAAAGCATGTCATAACTGTCCAATGAGAGACTGCAGCTTATCAAAGCACGTCATGTTTACACAAGACGTACTTTGGGGGGAAAATGTTATCCCGCCTTTTGGCAAGGCCGTGACACCAAGGACTTAACTAGAAACCGGTGACAGATCGTCTCGAAGACCAGCTACGCGCAAGGATCGCTATGGATATCAATGAAATTTGTCCGAGTCCGGATCGGGCTACAATTGATAAGGCACGTCAAGCAAAGCCGTGGGAACCAACGATCCAAGTTTCAAGTCAATCCGAGTTCGTATGCTCAAGATATCATCGACAAAAGATGGAGTAGACCGTCCTTAGTTCGAATCCATAGGTGAAGCCTATGTTCGAATCCATCAGACGTATATTGCTTCGAATCCATGAGAAGTACCCCTGCTTCGATTCCATCGAACTTTCCCTACTTCGAATCCGTAGAGAGAAGGTGCCTCGAATCCATGGAGCATAGCCTTGCTTCGAATCCGGGAAGAGTACCTTAGCTTCGACTCCATTAGCACAGAAGCCCTAAGGTCAAATCCATCGTCCCTGCATTCCTTCGAATCCACAAAGGCTAGTCACTTCGACTCCATCTCGTAAGGTACTACGAAACCACCCTGCTGAAGTAAATTCGAATTGATCAATGGTGGCCTACCCTGATCGATTCGAACTACCGCTGGTCCAATCGATTCGAAGGAAGCATACCTTCGAATCCATTCCCTCGGGTCCATCGCGCCGAAGTAACGAGATTCGTGGAGTCGACCCGGTAAAAACTCGGAGGAAAAGCTGGAATGACCCGAAGCACACGCACCACGTCGCCATCTCCACATGCAGAGGCATCGATTCGAACCCATGGATTCGAACCATATCGATTCGAACGAATCCATAGGACGAAGAACACAACATTGAATCGATCATAACTCGAGATCCACAAGTCCAAATGCCATGAAATTTTCACAGAAGCTTAAGCACATGGTGAAGAATGTTCACACCAAATTTAAGCCCGATTGGATGATTTCTTGATCGATTCGAACCAAGGGTCGAATCGATCCCAAAGTGGGCCCGGAACTCCAGATTTCGGCCATGTGGACCCCCTCACGTGCCAGAAGCGGTCTCCCCGAATTTTAGGCGAAATATCAGCCTCCTACACCTATAAATAGAGCCCCTGGTCATTCAGAAAAGGTTGTAGGACAATTCTAAGTACTAAAGAGCGCCCAGATTCTGCCAGATTTACTCCCGAACACCACCGCTGCTTTAGATTGACACTTAGCATATAAATTCATTTGTACTACAGTATAAAGAATTGTAATCTTCAAGTATCGAGCAATAAAATCATCATACTTCATAGTGGACGTAGGCAAAACGCCAAACCACTCTAAATCGCTTGTCTTTGCAATTTACTTTCTGCTATTTGGAGTTTTTGTTAGATAATCCTCAGTTTTAATTTTCATTCTTCACTTTTATCTCTTCAAAAACTTCCGAAGAGTGTTGTGCCCATTTTTGATACAAACAAAATGAATTTCAGAATTTGAGACTCTTTTAACTTCAATGCCTAGGAAATAGCTCAGTTCCCCCAGATCCTTAATGGAGAATTCTTTTTGTAGACATTGTGTGAGATTATCCATTTCAGACTTGCTATTTCCTGTGATAATAAAATCATCGACATAAATTAGTACATATGTAACAGTATGATTAAGAAATTTGATAAACAATGAGTTATCAGATTTTGTTTGATTGTAGCCATGTCTGGATAGTGTAGCCTTCAGTTTCTCAAACCAGACTCTAGGTGCTTGTTTGAGACCATAGAGTGCTTTGTTGAGTCTGCACACAAGTTGTTCGCTGCCATTTTTTGTGAAACCATATGGTTGCTCCATATATACTTCTTCCTGCAATTCACCATTGAGAAAAGCATTATTCACATCTAACTGCTGGATGACCCAGTTCTTATGCAAAGCAATTGTTAAAATTATTCTGATTGATGTGGGTTTCACAACAGGGGAGAAAGTTTCATTAAAATCAAACCCATTTTGTTGTGAGAACCCTTTTGCCACCAATCTTGCTTTGTGCCTAAGAATTGAGCCATCTGGATTTTTCTTTAGTTTGTATGTCCACTTGCACCCTATGATATTTTTGTTCATAGGTCGTGGCACAAGATCCCAAGTGTTATTTTTGAGTAATGCATTGTATTCCTCTTCCATGGCAACTTTCCAGTTGTCATCAGTTATTGCTTGTTGATATGTGTGTGGCTCACTTATGTCTGATTCAACACTATATACTTTTGGCTTGAATATGCCACTTTTTGCTCTAGTTATCATATGGTGACCAGTACTTGCAGGAACAGTGGGATGACATCCTTCAGCAGTAGTGGTTCCTTGTTGAGAATTGGGTGATTGTTGATCACTCAATTCTTGACAATGAACACTTGGATTGATGATGTCTGCCTCAGTAGCTCTCAGGGTTGCCTCATTGTTCTCATGACCTGGTTCACTTATGAGCATGGTGTGTTGTGAAGAGATTCCTCTTGTTCCATGAGTTCCTTCACTTTGAACTGGTATGACTATCTCTAGTGAAGGTACTATAGGAGGTATAGAAAATTTTGCATTGTATATTTTCTGAGATGTTTTGATTTCTGCATTGCTAAAGGGAAATTCATGTTCATTAAATATCACATGTCTGGAAATATACACCCTGCCATTACTATCTAAACACTTGTAGCCTTTTTGATTTGTAGGGTAACCTAAAAATGTGCATGGTGTGGACCTATAGTTAAGTTTGTGGAAATTGTAGGGAAAGCACTGATATCCAAACATTTTTAAGTTGTGATAGTCTGGTCTAACTTTAGTTAGCACTTCAATGGGACTCTTATATTTGAGTACTTTTCTGGGCAGTCTATTGATCAAATAGACTGCTGTAGAGAAGGCATCTGGCCATAATTTAAGTGGCAAAGATGCTTGTGCTAGTAGAGTTAGACCAGTTTCGACAATGTGTTTGTGCTTTCTCTCAATAAGACCATTTTGCTCAGATGTATAAGGACATGTGATCCTATGTGTAATTCCCTTATTTTGAAAGTATCCTTTTAGTGGCAGAAACTCCTTACCTCCATCTGTCTGTATGATTTTTACCTGATTATTTGTCTGTCTTTCAGCATTTGCAATGAATTGCATCACTGCATTGTTAGTCTCATATTTGGATTTCAAGAAATAAATCCATACAAATCTGGAGTGAGCATCAATAAAGGAGATATAGTATTTATAACCATAATCAGTACTAATTGGAGCAGGTCCCCAAAGATCTGTAGCAATTAGTTCTAGAGTATTGTTATATATAGTCTCAGAGTCTGGAAATGCAAGTTTATGACTTTTGCCTAATTGACAAAATGTACAAACATAGGAATTGGGAATTTTATTAACAAAGGTATTATCACATTCACTCAAAACATGTTTAACAACAGTTATACTGGGATGTCCCAGTCTACAATGCCATACATCAAATTTTTCACTGTGTTTTTTAGCATTTCTTGTTTCAGTTATATGACACCATTTTCTTTTGGGTTCAGATTTTATTGAGCTTATGACATCAAATTTGTATAACCCATTATGTTCTCTACCCTGCAAAAGAATTTCATTAGTTAGATTATCCTTAACAACACAATATTTTGAGTGAAATTCAAAATAGACATTATTGTCTTTTGCAAATTGTGAAACACTCATCAAGTTCTTTCTAATTAATGGTACTCTGAGTAGATTTTTAAGGTAAAGTTGTCTAGTACCATTAATACTTGCATTTCCAGTGTGAGATATATGAACTGGTTTGCCATTACCCATATACAGTTGTTTACCTTTGTATTCTCTGTTGCCAAGATTTAGTTGACTCAGATTGTTAGTTACATGGTTGGTTGCACCAGAGTCTGGGAACTAGCTTTCATCATGAATGTCTTCAATCTTGGCACTGTTGTTATCAGAACTTTCTGACTTGATTTCTTACACCAGATTGACACTAGGATTTTGAGATCTTGCATTGTTGTTGCTTTGTTGTTGTTGTGCTGGAGTAAAATTTGCATCAAATCTGAAGTAGCATTTGTTTGCAGTGTGTCCATATCTTTCACATATCTGACATCTAGGTTTGTTATTGTTATTATAGTTGGATCTACCACTTCTTCCTCTACCTCTGTTGGATTGGCCACCTCTGTAATTACTTGGTTGATTTCTGGTGTTCTGATTTCTTTCTTGATTTCTGTTTCTGTTCATAGAAGCATAATTTACATTACATTCCAGATTTATTGGTTTCTTTTGTTCTAATCTGCCCTCATGAGCAAGTAGCATTGACTGAACAGACTGGATTGAGGGTAGTTTTTCATTAGATGATATTATAGCTACTACAGTTTCATACTCATCATCCAGACCACTTAGTATACATAATATCTGTTCAGTGTCTGCTACTTTGTGTCCAGCGCAAGCCAATTGATCGCATATGGTTTTTTCTTTTGACAGATAGTCTCTCATACTGGCATTATCCTTTCTTAAATTCTGCAACTGTCTTTTGTATTGCATTATCCTTGCTGCAGATTGAGAACTGAATGCTTGCTCAATTGTGTGCCGGATTTCATGTGCAGTTTTACATCCAACTAATTGTGGAATTAGATTTGCACTTATAGAGGATAGAAACCAAGAACTAATCATGCTATCTTGTCTTTCATGAGTAATATATTCTTTATTACTGACTAACTTTCCCTCATTATCTGTAGTGAATCTTGGTGGAGTAATTGATGTGCCATGAACATATTCCTGCAGCCCATAGCCCCTTATTGCAGTTTCGATCTGAAACTTCCATAGCAGATAATTGGATTCATCTAACTGAATGGTGATGATCTGACTTTGAGGCTTGATGATGGATTTGATTAGATCTTGAGTTTCGATGGGCTGTTCTTGAGCATTTCTTGAAACGGAACTTGATGATGCAGCGACATTGCTGTTTTCTTCAGACATCTTGAATGCTGAGGATTTTGGGATGATCGAAGATCAGATGAGGGAAGAAATGACACTGGAAACAGGTGAGTGATGAGAAAAACTCTGACACCTGTCTTTTGATGAAGCAAGAAAAGTGAGATGATCAGGATCTTGGAATCTGATCAGAATCTTGAATTTCTGATGAATCAAGTGCAGCCGATGGGGTGTTTGATGATGAGATTTTCTCTGAGACATCTCAATCTTGGCATGGCACTTTGGTTCAGATGATGATATACTCTCAAATGATGATAATTCTCTGATGAGAGTAAATTGCTGTTAAGCAAATAGAATAGGCTCTGATACCAAGTTGGAAAAGAAGAATAAAACTGTATTATTGTAATTGTTAATCATGATACAAGCTAGAGGGATACATGCCTTTATAAATAGGCAAAACAAAAGAATTATCTTAAGTGGGCTGCGGGTTGGCCCAAAGAATACATCTGCATTTGTTAAGTAATAAACCAATACGTTTTAACCTATCTCTCGTAATACTTGCAACACTTATTCGTATACATTAATATCAAAATTCTAAAACTGGAATTGAACTGTTACTTCTGGTTTTAGTTAGTATAAATGAATATCTATCTTATAATTATAATAATATCTATTTATTATTTTGCTTTATGTATTTACTTGTTTATTTTTCTTAATTCTGCTTGACGTGATACTTAAAGACCCAATGGCTCCATAACAAATTGAAATTGAATTGGGAATTCAGTATAGAAACAACCAATGCAAGCCGTCCCTTGTTCATTGCCATATTTCATAGTTTTCACTCGGGACCAAGATTGAATAGAACTCGAGTTGAGAAGTAGCTAATATTAGAAAAGAGTAATAAATAAGCTTAATTAAGATGAGGTTCATGGATATTTTCATTCCAACATATTCAATATTCGGAGGACAAACAGATTCAATGGTATAGTTTGTCCAAAACCACAATCATTGCCATTGCCAAATGCCTCTCACAATGGTTTACTGAACAGACTACATCAAAAATGTTTCCATTATCTTGAACTCTTTGTTGAATCCGGGTGTATAATTTCTCTTCATTATCATGGTGCATTGTTATGTCACAATGTTTACGCATGGAGGTATAAGAACCTTTTATTTCATATATGGCAGCTCCTGAAGAACTGGAATCAGGTTTCAATTCGACATGAACATGTTCTGGGCTGTGAGACAATTTTTTACCTACGTACCGAGGATGTGTAGATTCATCTCCATTGAAGATTAGCCACTTTTTGGCTAATCCCAGATGCTGAAAAACTCCAATACAACAAAAGTTACAATCATACTAGCTAGCTGCAGACTTATTATAATCACCACCCTAAATGATTTAGTCAAATATAACGATGTTAAATTCATCTTTTATTCTAACAGTGGACAATTCAATTTACCTTTTTTCTAATGGTTGACAATTTAGTTCCATGAGCATCCTTGATTGAAACTTCATCCTCTGACACTTCATGAATAGTGAACAGCAAATGTTCATTATCGAATGCTTTGTATGTATCATTCACTGCTGGATGCCGGTGCACAGTGAATCCATTGGTCTCTGTGGCTGAACATGCAAAGATTCAAACGAAGAAATAATTGCTGATAGAGATGACATGGAAACTGATTTTAATTCAAATCCAATCTTTTTAGTTTTGGTTTTTTGCTAACATTTTGGATTAAAACTTTATTGATTTATACAGGGTTTGATCTTGCTAAAAAGTTCAATCTACATGCAAAGAAAATATTGCCTTTTGTTGTTGTTATTATACTTGAGCTAAAAACGTTAGGAAAATTATTCCTGGTTTGGTAATTTATGCAAGTAGGGGATTGCCTAGCAATCTGACTCTAGGTTATTTATTTGACAATTTGGTTGCATCAAACCCCATTGTGTTATACTGCATTTCAACCATTAGAACATAAATTCAATGGCTCGGATCAATGAGTAAACCTCTATACCTTGACGAATCACTAAAAAAAGGACCAAGTCCACTGCATTATAGTAGCGCATAAATTTTTAGTAGTATGAGCAGTGAAAGAGTAAACACATACCAAGAGTCAGCGAGGCAATAAGGATTCCAAGAATGAATAATTTTATGGTAGCCATTGTTACGTAAGGTGGTTTGACAGATTTTTGATTTTGAGTACTCTAATCAAACATCACAGACCTTTATATAGAAGCCATCAAGCTTTCATTTTGCCATGCACCTTTCTTTTGTTGATCGGATTATTAATCTTACTCGTTGTCTTGAAAATTCAATATCTTATCTTGTATTCCTTTTTCTTTTTTGAAATATGAAATACCAAATTTAATCTAATTAACATGCTTACAAATTTACAACCCCACCCACCCATCATATAGTGTTAGATAAACACATTAAGAGTGGGAAGAAAAAAAAAGTCAATTCCTTCCTACCTTTCAGCGATGGAGGGAGAGAAATTGATCTATTTTTTTTTTAAATAAAAAATTTATAATCGGTATTCTAAAAACTGTTTAGCATATAAATGATTATCTGGAAGTCGTTTATAAAATTAAAACAATGTTGTTTATGTTGGTAAACGAGATTTAAATGCCCACTTATTCTAAACGATTTTCTAAAACCGTTCTGGTCCTAAACGGTTTTCAAAAAATCATATAGGATTCACGTTAAAAAAAATGAGAAACTTCCACTTTCTTTTCGTATCCATGCTCAGATTAATATTGCTGAAGCGCGTGCACAAACAAAAAAAAGGAGAATTTGCCCCACTTTTTAGAGTTTGCCTTCGCTTTTTATCCTCTTAAACATTATGGGTTGCAAACTACACTATGTTTTTCTTTTAGAATCACCTACTCTGCGTAAACAATGTTAATTTCAACTACTAATTACCCTACATGATTTGTATATCTATTTTTGAATTATACTAGAAAGTTACAAATACTATTTCCGAATAACATGTATTTTGTTCATTCAAATATTTATTTCCAAATAATACCGAATAAACATTGAATTAGGATCTTTCATCACACGAATAAAAAAGAAACTATATTATTTTTACTAGGTATTCTTAAGTGTATATTGTTATGTGTTAATCACTGATGTAAACTTGGAGACAGTGTAAATCAACTAGCAAGTTTTTCTTAGTTATCTCACACTTCACTAATGAATTTTTCAACAAATTTATTACAATTGTAAATGAAGCATCTTAAAGATTTTACAACATTTTTTACGACGTTATTATCAAGAAGAAAATAAATTAATGGCGGAATTAATTGTATATTCATTAGAAAATTGGACGAATCACCCACGAACTTATGAAGACTCCTCCAACTGTTTAAAAACATCAATAGATTGAAAAGAAATACAAAAAAGTTCAGCAGATTGAAACAAATTACCAACCTTTTAAATATAGAGTGAAATGAATTACCAATGACTTTGTAAAAATGAAACTAATTTATTAAAAAAAGTAGTAAACTAAAATGTGTTTCTAGCGACTTCAATAAATTGCAATGAACAAACGACTTATGAAGCCACTCCCAACATTAAATATTGTCAGTAAATTAGTTACCGATAGTTCGAAGAGGATGGTAAATTAAAGTGAAATACCTATGATTTTCGAAAGCTTTCTTTTAATTTTTGCCAATTCTTCATACACCCGTTGTCCATACATGCACACTTCGTTTTGTGTTGGTGGGAGGCAACTAACGAAGCTCTCTTCAGTTGCGCACAATACTTGCACTGGCGCTCTGCAATGATTCACTCATCTTTTGCACCATCCCCGTGCTCACTGTCTACTTGTGCCAACCCCTTCTTGTATCGGTGTCTCGACCGAATGTCCCTCTATCACCTCTCAAGCGGATACATGATCATAACAACACTTCTTATACGAAAGGAATTCCCGATGGTATGTACCTCCAGTCCTATAGACACACACACACACCATGTTTTTTCTATATATCTTGTGATGTGGGATTATTTTCGTTTAATCCACGCATCCGCCCCACAACAATGCGAGCCACAAACCTAACATTTTCACCATGATAAGCATTGCTCAAACCTTGGAGTTATACTGAGTACTCAAATAGCGGGTCAAGCTGTACACTGAGTACTCCTTTTATACGTAGGTGGACAAGACTATTTCTACCGTAATCTGCACCTTCATTAACATCCCTTGCTCGACCATAATCCTAGAGCCATGTTTCGATAATGCTTGCATATCAGCCTCATGAACCTGGAGCTCTGATAACATGATAATTTTCGCCACTTCTTCACGAATCCGCTACATGTATGCACACAGTTTGTTTAGTGTTGGTGGCATGCTACTGACGGTGCTCTCTTCGATCGTGCATAATACTATCACTGATACTCTATAATGTTCCGCTCATCACTTGCACCATCCCCATGCTATGGAAGTCTACACGTGTAAACCTATTCTCCGGCATTTCGATTGAACGTCCCTCAATCACCTTTTATGCAGGTACATGATCAAGACAACAGTTCTTGTACCGAGAGAATTCTCAAAGGTACATGTCACTAAATTCTCACACACACACACACACACCATGCTTTCTCCATTTATCTTTTCTCCATTTATCTTACAATGTGAGACTGTTTTCTTTCAATCCACTCATCCACCCCACAACAATGTGAGCCACAAACGTAACATTTTCACTTTGGCAAGTGTTGCTCAAATTGCTATGGAGTTATATCGAGTATTCAAATAGTGGATCAAGCTAAACATTTAGTACTCCTTTTATCTGAGTGAGCCAGACTGTTCTACGTAATCTCCACCTTAATTAGCATCCCTTGCTCAACCATAATCCTAGATCCATGTTTTGATTATGCTTGCATTTCAATCCCATGAACCTGGAGCTTAGATAACATGTTAATTTTCACCACTTCTCCATGTGCCCGCTGTCTGTACGCAAGCAATTCGTCTAGAGTTGGCAGGCCACCGACAAAGCTTTTTTTGGTTATGCATAATAATTGCACTGGCACTCCTTAATGTTCCGCTCATCGCTTGCACTGTTGTCATGCATCGCACTGTTTACTTATGCAAACCCCTTCCTATGCCGGTGTCTTGATTGAACATCCATCTATAGCCTCTTAAGTGGGAACATACATGATTATGACAACACTTCCTGTACCAAAAGGAGTTCCCAAAATTACGGGCCACCAACCTCATATATATACATCACGCTTTCTCCATGTATCTTGCGATGTGGGGCTACTTTCGTTCAATCCACGCATCCACCCCCACAACAATGCGAGCGACAAACCTAACATTGTCTTTAACAACTTTAGAAAATTGAGACAAATTACCAACATTTTGGTGAATCTACTACTATTTACCATTTTAATACAATGTGCTATGGTGTTCCTAGCCCCTAGTTTCTTCCACATCCATTTTTTGAACCACCACATATACTCTAGGAATTTATTGTTTTTTAGAAAAATCTGATAGGGCGATGCTATAGCTACACAAAGTCTATGCCCAACTTTTCCTACACCTTCCCTATAACTAAATTTTCCTATACACCATGAAAGCCTTTCCATAAGTTTTTGTCAATCTTTGTTAAATCAAAAATTAAATTTGTCGATGCCCAAGATATGGATTACTAGGGAATTTTGCTTAACATTGGCCATTGCTTTCATCTTCCACTACAATTCAGTACAAAATAATCTATAGTGCCAATCTAGCAACAATGTCAATATGTATCGTCAGAGACAATTATATGTTATCATAGGCAGTTACTTATCATCATAAGGAGTTTTATAATTAGTAAAATACAAAAATGCATGCCATGCAGTAAAAAACAATAGTAGTAAAGTAAATGCTTCACCAACATGTCCAAATATCACAATATTCACCATGATTCTAGGTTAAGAACACATCAACGTCGTAAATATACTCACATCATCACTTGTTATCTAGGACTCGGTCACTCCAATATCTTTCATTTTTCATCTCATCTAAGAGTCACATCATTATATCCTTGAGTGTGTCGACGAACTCGTAGATCTCATTAACTATCAATGCGTGTTGAGTTGTTCATATTATGATTTTTGAATCGTACGGTCGCTAGTAAATGTGAAAGTGATTAATTTTTGTACAACATAAGTAATAAAGTAGTTAAAAACACAAAACCGATTTACCCAAGTTCGAATTACACTAAGCCAAAACATCATGCACTTAACCATGAGGAATAAGTTTACGATAATAATGTATGATTCAAACATTTGACCCGACAAGTATACTCAAACTCAAAAAGAAGACGAAGAGATTCGATAAAAAAAAGCAAAGTTAATAAAACATTCTATAAAAACAGCGAACCAAACGTCTGAAATGTTAATCAGACGTTTGAACCCATTTTTCAAACGTCTGTTGTTATTTTTCAAACGTTTGATTTTTAAGCTTTTACAACTAGAAAGCAGCTAGTGCAATTTCAGTTCGATTCAAAAGTCTGAATTCGTCTTCAGACGTCTAGAGTCGAAATCGAACATTTGAGGAAGAAATTCAGACGTCTGAACACCTAATATATATATTGTCAGACATCTAAAATACTTACTCAAATGTCTAAAATATGCCAGTCAGCTCAAGTTGAACCTGAACCTGGTACAGGCCAAGTAGGAAGGATCGGGGGATATATGTCCCCAATTCCTTATTCACACAGCGGAGTGGAGTCGTGCAGCAAGCTGGAAACATAATCACCTTGGTGAAGTCCTAGGCTTATGCTTTATGAAGTTAGTGGACATGGAGTTTAGCGAGTCAAGTGATTAAATCGCAGTTAGAAGCTCCTATCATCCATAGTAAGTCCTAACCATCAATGGGTGAGAGCTAGAAAGAATGATGGCGAAGAAATCCATCATGTTAGGAATCATTAATCCTATATGGAGTTGGAATCATTAATCCGCTCAAGAATGCTACTTGTTTATTATAGAGAGCGTAGATACATATACTAGTGAATGAAACTAGATTGGGATTTTTAACCAAAAATAATAAATTTAGGAATGTTAACTCAAAGGAATAGAATTGAAAATGTTAACCCAAAGAAGAAAATTCAGGACTGTTAACTCGAATATATATAGACTTAGCATAGTAAGCTATATTTGAATCACAACAGACCAAACAACTATAAATGAGAATGTTAAATCAGTAGGTTGCTACATAATAGAAATTTCTTTCTATGAAATGTTCAGTCGATATGTTCCATATATGAGTGGAAATCTTCATAATAAAAATGGAATATTGTTACCATAAGAGTAGTTAAACTATATCATGAAAATAGTTAATCACTTATGTATAAATAACACGAACACTAAAGAATACCCTTAGGTATAGGTTATAGTTGAACTTTAACTACTTCTCCACACCATACCACTAGTGATATAATTCACTCACCAGACTACTTCTACCTCCTTCCTTTCTCTCTATTCATCTCTATTACAGGAGGACATGCTAGTAGGTGATTGGGCCAGAGTCTAGTACGTGGAGAAGAAAGTGTAATGCTCTAGAATTGCTTCTATTTATCATTACTCTTCATATATTTTTATTCCATATTATGTTTTCTTTATCATTAGACTCTATGTATTGTAATTGGAGACATTTTGTGTGGACCACGTTTATGCTGAAATTACTATATGGTTCAGTTTTGTTCTATATTTATATTTTATTCCTTCCACTATAAGATATGAAAGTATAGAATGTAATTAATTTATATCTGCCTCTGTGCCATGTAACATTTTCAAAACCTAACAACTTGTACTTCTTGGAATGACACGAGTTAAAATGTTACTTTGGACTTTGGACCGATGTGTCTGGAGGTACCGGTTGTTACAGTTGGTACCGTAGCATAGGTTCACGATTCTTAAGGTATTAGGTATGTATTGAGAGAACGTACTTGTATATTTTTCAAAAATTTTACACATGTATATACACACATTTATAAATGAAACACAAACACACCCCATATTCTAGTAGTGCTTAATACTATCTGAGAAAAGTTGTCAACAATTCCTATTACAAAGGGTTGAGAATGAGCAACCAAACTGGAAATAGTTCTGGTGAAGCAGCCGAGGTTTCGGGCGTGACTGTCCTGATATGGTTCCGCCAGTATCTTTAAGTAAGAGGCCAAACTAAACCCAACCCCAATTTGACAACCACCCTATACCTCCCGACACTTAATATACATAAAGAGTGCACTGCTGTGGTGCCCGACCGAAGTAGAACGATTGTCGAAGATGAAAAGAAAAGAAAACTACCACAGAACCTATCGTATATCTCATATCGCATCAAATAAAATATAATATTAATCACAGATATAAAACATGTGAGACGGTAATAACTTAATGAACCACAATACTAGAGTACACAGGTTCATAGAGTTATACAAGATAGTAATAGAGTTTATACAAATGAAAATAAACTCAAATATAACTATCTCGTAATATAGTAGACACTGCCTAGGCTCCATAGTGCCGCACAATAGAATAAGCACTAGCAAGTCCATATATAATATGAGAAAGCTCCACTTTTGCTCGTCCTTTGCACAGCCACGGTGTACTACCTAGACCTACTATCTAGTTTTCTCATTTAAGGGTACCCAGGATTATAAGAAGCAAAGCATAAAACCTCGAGTCAAATAATAGTCTGGTATAAGGGAGCAGAAATCTCAAAATACCATACAAGTCGATATAGTAAGGAACAATGGTATGAAGAATCATACCTGACATGTCCCTGCATCCAACAAGTTAGCACATAACACCATATATGCTACACTACTATCATCATAAGGGTATAGTATAATAACATGGGTATCGAGGTATCTAACACAACATACCTACATCATGAGACATCCATGACAAACATACAACAATCAAACCAATAACATCAAAAATTATGGCAAGCACAAAATAAATACACGCAATAATGACCATCACCCAGGTCTCACTTTGCTCCTGCCCTCACTAAGGCCTTATCTCACCCGACCACCACTAAGGTCATGCATCACCACCAAGATGCCTTCAAACTTCTGATAATTCTTATGACCACCACCAAGCTCAGCGACACACCATGTCGCTACTGGATCCCGGTGTTCGATCACATACCATTACCAAAGCAGGCTCGAGCATTACCAAGGTGAAAGGTACACTGGTGAGTGTCCTCACATACCCTTGCCCATGAAACACCTTCCTCATCTAGAGTTATCACCACCTTCCTTGCACAAGACGCGATATCAAAACACACATATCCTATCGTATCTTTTTACCAATCAAACATGCCTCTCGGACATCACCGATTCCGCATACACTTCTCAACCGAAGTGATCAACCAAAAAGATTCACCCATCAATGCATCAAAGCCAGGAATATCTTTAGATGTCTATCACCAACCATAGAGTCATCTCATTGAAGTTCCTAAGCCATCACATCAAAGCACTTCCACATTGCTCCTTTCATAAGTCATCATCCTTCATAACACAACCACTTTGCAACCAAACACCGAACGAACGAACAACTTTAGCATGAACTGTAGGACCTACACAGCATCCCTCAGGAGTTTGGCTAGAATTTGTCACTCCAATTCATGTTGGTACTGACATGATTATGTTGGTACTAATATGAATTGCTTAGCCAACAAATCTGGCTAAGTCTTTCACACCCCAACCTCCTCCGTCTTTACTTGCTTTGAGCTCCTTTCCTCCATGCCACACTCCCCAAGTCCTTTAGCACTCCTCATAAGCCCAAAAATAGATTGTTACCGACCAAAGGAGGTCAGTACCGATATTTAGATCTTCCCTAAATTTTGGCGGTTAAGTCCCCACTTCCATTTTCTTGCCTTCCCTAAAGTCTTTACTGAAGTTTCATATCCTAAATAACCACTTCTACCGACCAGATGTGGAAACTTCACCGACCTAAATTCGAGCAACCAAATCACCTTCGATCGAACTGCGACCTAAACTACATGCTCCCCAAACTATCATCAACATCATATCCAAGTCTCATTTTATTTTGAACTCGTTTGACCTTGTTTTGTCCAAATTAATAACAACATCCTAACTACACTAAAAAGCACTAATAAATACATCAAAACAATAAATTCAAGAGCAAACACTAATCACTAATACCCATACAACATTTATAACTATGTTATTATAAGGTTTGATTAGAGTTTGAAAACATTTTAGCATAGAAAACATCTTGAAAACACCATTTCTAATTATATAAACAAGTATAGAATAGTGAGAGATCATAAGCCACTTATATAATATCCAAATTACTAACTTTAATGCTAAGATCTGAAATGGACAGCAAGAAAACAAATTCCAAAGCACCCAAAATGATAGATCTACAATCCTATTTGCTAATCATCCTTCTAATTGCATTTTAGCTAAGATTAATATAAAAATGATGAGCAGTTTGATGAAATCTAGGTTAATAGAGGTTTAGAATAATTTTTGGGAAGTGGGAAATGAACTAGATTTGTCCTCTCAGTCCCAATTAGGCACAAATCCTAAGATGGGTTGGTAGGCTCAAGTTTGGGGCAACTAATCACCCACTAATCTAACTAGTAACAATCTAAACTTAAAACAGCCATATCTCCTAAATTGTATGTCAATTTTCCTATTATAACCACTCTATGGAAAGAGAAACCATCCTCTCGAATTAATGTAAGTGGTTTCAAATCCTAATTCAGCTCATATCAAAAGCTATATGCTTTACAAGAATTTATGGTTCCAAAATGTCTAATAAAAATTCTAAAGGTGGAAAATATTTCAAGTAGTCATTTCCTAAATTCTTATAGTCATACAACCCCATACGAATTAAATAATAATATATTACGACCCTTCAACACATAAAATATCGACCGTTACACTCCCTCCCCTTTAGGAATTTCACCCCTCCAAATCCCCAAATAAATCAAAGAATAGTCAACCATAGTTCCCTTGCATGCCTAACAATTATATGCAATCATCAAACACATCAAACATGCAACCATGCAATCAATAGTATAGAGAAGCATATCCTAGCATGCGAGATACTAAACTATCCTATATGATAGCAAAAGTAAAAGTAAATATGATAAACAATAGGCCTTATCACGCAAAGAGCTTTGGATATCCAACACTCATGCTCTCCTTGTTTTCCCACATGTGATCGCTTTAACTTCCACCCTTATTGAACCTTCACTAACTCCACCATTGTTCTCCTTAGCTATTTCACATTATGCCCGACAATACGAATCGACCTACGAACTCAAAGCTTTTGATTCAATCTCGATATCATTCAGTTGATCTGGTGTCATTTTCCGTAACACCTCTCGTAAGTTCTTCCCATAATCCACTCATGGATAATGGGTATATATCGCTTACAATGCCCCTTTGTACACCCTAGGATCGTAGAATTCACCAGCCTTTTTCTGCATAGCTTTCATTACCAACTATTCACACATCATATCCTCGATGTTGTTCCTCATCCCATCCCAACAAAATGTCTATCCTATTCACCTTGTCGCTATCAGGATGTGTGATAAATCTCAAATGGCGGTACTCTTGTAGTACCCCACTCTGAATTCCTAAATGTCAGTTAAGATCTGTTTGAACTTAAAATGGCATAAACACCCAGAAGTTTATGTAGTAGAGATTAAATAAATAAAAGTAAATGAAAATGAGGAAATAGACAAGACACAATTGTTTATATTGGTTCGGCAAAGCAAGGCGTATGTCCACTTTGAAGTTTTATTGCTTATTTCTGTTTTAGAGGCTGAAGTTCTTAGGGGTTGGCCAAACTCCAACACTTAGAATTTTTGAATTACAAGAATATAACAAATAATGGAACTGGAGCCAAAAGATCCTGAAAAATAAGCCCTTCCCTCCTATTTATAGAGGTAGGGGGCCTAAAATCTCATTTAAAATATCTCCAAGTCGTTGTGTACGAATTTGACCGATTCTCTTAAAATAATAGGCGCCTCCTTCGCAATAACTAGGAGTCGGCACCGATCCCCAAGTGGGAGTCGGCACCGATCCCTAGGTTCACCATTTTTGGTGTCTTCGACTTCTTGCTTTGAATTGTCTTATGGTTAGCTTAGAGATTCAATAGTTGTTTGCACCAATAATAACTTGTTTCTGATCCCAAATGATGGAGTTGAAGGAGAATAAAGTTGCAGTTTCACGTGTTCATGGAGATCGATGAAGAATTTTATCGAATTAGAAAACCAACTTGGAAAAAGGCTGTTGGCACCAATATTGACAAGTAGGTAGAAAATGGGGTCCATCCAAGTCATATTTGGGGATCGGTACTGATCCCCAGGTGAGAGTCGGTGCTGATCCCTAACTTGGGGATTCCATTGCCATATTATTTATGAGAGTCTTAAATTTGACTTTATGGCTTTATCTGTGCTTGGTTTCTGGACTCTTGGGCTATCTCTCCGGGTTTCCGTCTTGATAACTCCAAGTTCTATCTATCCAGTTTATCCAGATTCTACGTGGTCAAAAGAAAGAATTGCACTTGCCACCAAAGTATATCTCATTTCAAACGTGATGTGCTATAAATCGAGACAAGTGTGAATTTCCACGAAGGATTCCACTCTATGTTCTGAATGGTCATTACCCTTTTGCGAATCGATCCCGTGAAGTGTCATGTCTATAATGATCCATTGCGACGTTCTGCCAACATCCAGGACTATAGATCTGGAACATGATCCTGTAGTATGCTATTCCAAGTCCGATGATTTTAGACTAATTCCATCCATGAGTTCCCCAGGTAAAAGTCTAACCTTCCCTCAACTTTAGTCATTAAGTATTGGGTATATATGCATGGCTCATCACATGTGCGCATAAACCATATGTAAGCTTATATATGTGTGTTTGTTTGTTTTTTTTAAATATTTGGGACTTAGTACTAGTCCCCAATTTGGCAGTCGGTAACGACTCCTCACTTGGAGAAACAAGTTTTGGCCTGACATAGACTTGAGAGGTTATATAAGTCCATCTCTTCATTCTATTTTCTCACTTTGACCCAAAAGAACTCAAACTCCCGCCATTGAAAAACCTTTGATCCCCAAACCAATCTTCGCCTTCGCTTGAACTTGAGACCGTCGTCGCTTACTATCGTCAGCACCTAACTTCATCCAGTCCGTCCTGTCCTTGCCTCTAAACCTTGAACTGCCCGTACATCGATCTAAACTCTAGCTTTGAGAATGCATCAAACTACGCTTTAACCCTAACAAATAGGATAATGGTTGATTAGAACACATGGAGGTGCGGGTGAGAGGACATAGACGAGGATGGATGTTGGCGACCATGATTTTGGAGTCGGCAGAGATGGAGGAGGAAAGGGAGAAATTTCCTTGGCTATGGGGGTTGGTTAGACTCCCAGGTGAATTTTTTCCTATTCCGGCTTCTACAATCAAACATTGTCTTGCAAATCCATGCCGAATTCCTCTTCCATCTTGAAACATTTTCAAAGTGTGGCCAATAACATAAAGTTTGTCTGAACGATCAGCGATGACGGTCATCGAGTGATATTTGGATTTTAAAAAGAACTACTAAAATAAACAGTTAAATAATATCGAAAATCTGAATTGCATAGCATCGCATAACACTGCACTAGAATCTACTTTAGCATGGGGGGTACGGTTTTTTAGTTAGCCTTTTAATGTTGATTATATATCGAGTTTATTATATAGAAATGGACCAAAGACATTTCAATCATCTGGTTGCTCAGACTATAGGTACTTCACCTTCAAAATATATCGAATCCAACACAGAGTCAAGCTCAGCTATAACTTCTCAAGCGCAGTAACATAAACTCCTTCCATCCCATCCATATGCACATTCGCTGGCCAAAGAGAAATTCCTACCGAGTTTGGGTCCTTCGATATAGGGAACAGGAGCATAAAGGGTTCACCCCCTCCATTTCGGCAAAGATGTCATTCACACTAGTAGCGGAGAGATCAGTCCTATAAGCAAGGCTCCAGCTCATAGTCCATTGGAGGGACACTACGACAATCACGCACACATGAACTTCACGACATCTGCACTTGGCCCATGTCCTTGTTCGTTTAATCTAACTCATTCCTATTTTCTTTGTAGGTTCCATGGATAAGAAGAAGCATTTGTATCGATCCCTAGAGGAGAAAGATACCAAGCTCCAAGGCCCCAATCGGGTTCATACCACCAAGGGAGTGGTCGACATTATGGTTCAAGCTATCGCTCTAGTTGCGATAGAGATGATCAGGACATGAGTAGTTATGACAGGGACTGTTCTTCTCTTGATTCCGCTTCATAGCGCCGACCTAGATCCAAATCACCTCCTTCTAGAGGCCTGGATAGGCAACCTGACCGCCGTGATGATATTCCACTGACTGACTCTTCTCGAGCTCCCCTCCTATTTCTATATCTATGCAACTTATTATGCTCCCTCATGCTAGCCGATCCTCCAAGCGCGGGCATCGTAAAAGTGGCTCCAAGACTCCTCATCATAGGCATGGTAAACAAAGTGTTGTAGCTCCTTTCATCACTAAGGAGCAGCAAGTAGACACTACCGCTTGGATGGTCGAACTTAAGAATGAGTTCCGTAACATTTGCTTTGATGGAGTTAAGTTTTTGCCAAACTTAAAGAGAATTCCGGCTAAAGTCAAATAGAGGACCATCAATTGCACGATCGATGTCCACAATCAATACAATGAATGGGCAAAGCTGACCGAAAAGATTTCAAAAGTTTCAAGAGACAGGCTGCAGGAGATAGAGAACCAGAAACTCATTGAAGTCGAGAATGACATAATCATAGCTGCTCTTAACATTGAGATTGAGAACTCAACAAAATCCCAAGTCGAAGCGGAGAAGAAGGCCGAAGAGGCCATTAAAGCACTCAAAGTCGAGAGATGCAAGCATTTGAATGAAATTGAGCAAGCACATCATCGGAACAAAGAGCTTGTAATGTAAAGAGATGCTGCCAAGAGAAACACGGTTGAATTGAAAACCAAGCTCGAGCGCGAGACCTAGGAAAAAGATAAAGCGCAAAAAATTGGTTAGGACGCATGTGATGAGCTGGTCACCGTCAGAATAAGGAGGAATGAAGCGCTCGAGAAAGCAAGGGACATGGATGCCCTTGTTATAAAAGAGGTCGAAGCCGCGGTTAAAAGAGAAGTTGAAGCTATGGAATAGCGGGTAGAAGACCGGATGATGAAGTAGTTTGAGCCACTTATCACTAAGTACAATGCCAGTGTGCTCAAATTTCGGAATCTAGAGTGGTTTAGAGAAGATTACCCTTTGATGCTTGCCCATGCCTGGAAATGGGTCATTGAGGAAGTGAAATGAGTTTCTTAAAAGTGATAATATTGATATGGAGTAGTTGGAAAAAGAGATTTTGATAGGAAATAAGCTCAAAATCCTCCATGACAACCAGCATCTTATTCATCCGAAACTTGATGTAACCACTCAAAAAGGATTAGGTGAAGGTTCCGGCTCTACGCGTCATGAAGCTACAGCCGGTCAAACTCCCAAGACTCAAGATGCTCCTAATTCCATCGTTGATTCCTCTACTGATGCTGGTTATGACATTGAGAAGACACGGCTCTAGAAATCCACTGTTCTCTCACCTATTACCAAGGGAACTCCTGGTAGCACTCCAGCTCATGCAGAATTTCAAACTGAAGAAGGTATCTCGTTGACTTCTCCTATTTTCCAGAGATTTGACATGTCATCGATCAATGTCACTAATCTCTCTCTTTGTATTTTTTAACTACAGGTCAGCCTGCAGTTGCTCCGCTTCCTCCCAAGGACTCTCAACATGGGAAGCAACTATCGATGACGGAGTCCATAACCGTCATGATTTCGATAATAATTCCCAACAAACCGGTTGATGAGATCCCGAGCCTTGACAAGCGCATGTTAGAAGCTTTGTTGGAAGAAGGAGATAATGAGAATCAGGGGACTCAAGTTGATGAGGATGTTATTATTACTGGGGTCTCCTAGTCCCTACCAGGTCCCTCCATGCATGAGCTTGAGCAAAAGCTTGAAACGGATATCCTCCTTGCCAGTCAAATCAACCAAGAGCAAATAGAAGTTTTTCCTCCTCCGTTGTTGATCGCTTTGCCTAGGCAAACCATTGTTGCTCCAGTTTACATTCCTCCACCCGGTAGTACTCAAATTACATCAACAGTGTCTTTGCCAAGCATTCCAACCCCCATTCCTCTGCCTGGGAGCGATCAGAGTGCACCTGCTGGATCTTTGCAAAGCACTCCTCCCAAAGGCCAAAGCGGTAGAGGAAGAGGTGGAAAAAGGCAAGGAGAGATCTCGAGTGAAGTGTCTCCTGGTTCTAAGAAGAAGAAGAAGTCAAAGAAGAGATAGCTGCTAGTTTGTTTTTCCATATATAGACTCCTTTTGTTTGTTGGCTGGCTTTATACGGGTTTGGCCTCCATTACTGCATTCTTGCTTTTGGTGTGAACCATTTTTACTTAGATTTCTTGGTTTAATGTTAATAACAAAGATTTTTGCTTTGTAAAATCTTGTTTCAAATTTCTCTAAGTACTTAAGAAATATGCTTTCTGTTCAATGTACTTGCGATTCATTTCATTAAATGATCATTTTCGAATCAAGTCCCTAATCCATTTTGTGATTTTCTGACTCGCATCGTTCTAGCGTATGTTTGGCAATCCTTCGGGTAAACTACTTAAAATGATGACTTGAGTATCCTTTTACAGGATAATGAATTCCAACCGCACTAAACTCCAGACGTGATTTCAAGTTGACTACCTAAAAATCGTAATCCGAACATCCTCATCTAGGATGTTAGCATTCAACCATGCCTAATTCTAGGCAATGACCAAAGGCTTAAAAATTGGATCCCGCTTTACTCCAAGCATGGACCTTCCGTTCTGCCTACTCTGGGCAAGATGTTAAGGATTAGACGGACTTGTCATGCACGTTTCCATTTATACTCCTGCCTCTAGTCCGGGAATGAGAGTTGAGTAAGCGATCAGTCGTATCATGCTCCTTTTGATTTATACTCCTACACTCCATCCAAGGGTAAGAGTTGGCGTACAAACAGTTGTGTCACATCCAGTTTTAATTTTATGCTCCTGCCCCTAATCCGAAGGCAAGAGTCAGTTTACGGATGATCGTATTTAATCCGGCTTAAGTTTATACTCCGGCTCCTACTCTGGGAATGAAAGTTAGGACGTGGATAGTTATGCAATGTCCGGCTTATGTTTATACTCTTGCTCCTACTCCGAGAACGAGAGTTAGGATGCAGATAGTTGCATCATGTTCGACTTATGTTTATACTCCTGCCCCAATCCGAAGGCATGAGTTAGCTGATGTCGATCTCTAGACACCAAGGGGGACTTCACAGGACCGATCATGGGCCACCAAATTTTTGGTCAATACCTATCTCTGGGCACCTGCAAACCTGCATTAATCATATGCAGATTCATTCAAGTTGGTCAAGTCACAACTCTTAAGAAACGAGAAGGTAGAAGTTTGGGCTGAAAAGGCCATTATTTCATAAAAGACGAAAAATAACAGAAGCTGTCTTATTACACGACTCTAGCAAAGTTATTTACAAATTTATCCTCTATACGAAATAGCATTGTAGATGCTTGCTATTCCATGCCCTTGGGAGTGAGATTCCATCCGTAGCTGCCAGCTTGAAAGTGCCATCTCTAAGCTTTTCCTCGATTACGTACGAATCTTCCCACCTCGGGCCCAAGTTCTTAGGGCCACGGAAGATTCATTTAAGGACCAAGTCATCGATTTCAAAGGTCTGACTCTAGACTTTGGTGTTATAGTATCGAGTGACTTTGTGTCTGTGTGCAGCTGCTCTCAACTCAGCTTCGGTATGCCTCTCATCGATCATATCAAGAGACTCCACAAGGAGTTGTTCGTGTTTCCATGGATCGTAGTGGGTGACTCGATGAGAAGGTACTTCTAGCTTAATTAGAATCATAACCTTCGATCTGTATGCCAAGACGGATGTAGAATGGCCAGTCACTGACTTATGGATGGTTCGATAATCCTAAAGTGTTAACGAGAGTTCATTGACCCACTTCCCTTTGGCCTTCTCCAATTGCTTCTCAAGAATGAACTTGATAATTTTATTTATGGCTTCAACCTATCCAATCTCCAGAGGATGTGCCACCACTGCAAATCTCCTCTATGCGATGTCGGCGCTCCTTAAACTCTAAACCATTGAATTGGGTCCCATTATCGATAGCGATCGCTTGCGAAAAGCCAAAATGATAGATGATATTCTGAACAATAAACTTGATTACTTTCTTCATGGTAATCGTGGCCAAAGGCTTCGCCTCAGCCCATTTAGTAAAGTAATCAACTGCCATGATGGCATACTTTGTGACACCTTTAGATATTGGCATTACACCAATGATATCAATAACCTAAACTGCAAATGGCCAAGGATCGACCATTTGAGTAATTTTCTTTAGTGGGGCCCCTAGAATTTTATCAAATATCTAGCGCTTGTCACACTTCTGGGTATAATCAGCTGCGTTTCGATTGACAGTTGGCCAGAAATATCTGTAATGAAGGATTTTCTTCGTCAGGGTTTGCCCCATAGTGTGGTCGCCACAGGCCCCTTAATGAACTTCTCTCAGAACTCGTTTGGCCTCATCGTGATCGTTACACCGTAGCATAGGGGTAGAGAAACCTTTCCTGTACAATATT
This sequence comes from Allium fistulosum, assembly GCA_030737815.1. NCBI lineage: Eukaryota > Viridiplantae > Streptophyta > Magnoliopsida > Asparagales > Amaryllidaceae > Allium > Allium fistulosum. The sequence continues at coordinate 364,247,447 of CM060904.1, forward strand.
ACTTTTTACATGATATATTTCAAAGCTTGTCGAAGGATTTTTCGTCGTTCATTCCTTCTCTCTGGAAGGATTCCTCTTTGCAAATAATCTCGAATTGGATTCATCCATGACTCCCATTCAGGCTCAGTCTCCAGGACCCAATCGACATCCATTTAGTCGATGCTCAGAGCTGAAAGTACTTCCATTAGAACTAGGCCCATGAGCTGCGCATCTCTGGAACTAGCCAACTAAGTAGGTGAGTCGGCTTTCTCATTTTCCTCTCCAAGAATATGAGTAATCGTGTATTCGAAATCATCAAGCCGCTCAAGAACCCGTTTTAGATAGGGAGCTAGCCTCGCTCCTTCCGCCTGATACTCTTTCCGAACTTAGCATACCACTAGTTGGGAGTCGCAGAAAATGTGTAAAGTCATTATTCCCAGCTCCTTGGCGATCTTGAGTCCTACAATCAAGGCCTCTTATTCAGCTTCATTGTTTGTTGCCGAAAAATCGAGTTTCAAGGCGCAGCTGATTGGGTGTTCTTTAAGAGTGACGAGCACAACTCCAGCATCGAAACACTGGTCATTGGATGCACCATCCATGTACATCATGCATCCAACTTCCTTTTCCTCACTGCTCCCCGGAGGATCATCTTGCACAGTGAATTCAGCTATGAAATCAACCATGGCTTCGCCCTGGATTGCTATCTGTGGGTAATAAGTGATATCGTGTTGACTTAGTTCAATATTCCATTTTAACAGCCTTTCAAAAGTCTCAAGTCGTTGCAAGACCTTTCGTAAAGGCTGGTTGGTAAGGATATTGATTAGATGAGCTTGGAAATAGGGGCGAAGTTTCTCGAAGTGATCAACCGATAGTATGCGAGCTTTTCCAATCTTGGGTAGTTTCTTTCTGCTCCTATCGACCGCTTGCTAATGTAGTAGACCGGTCGTTGGATGCGAGATTCCTCATGTACAAGTGCGGTGCTAAGAGAATGTATCGATACGGCCAAGTACAAAAATAAATCCTTATTATCCACTAGTTTCGAGAGAATAGGAGGATTCTCTAAGTGATCCACCAGAGCCTGGAATGCGTCTTTGAAATCTAGATTCCACTCAAAGTTTCTCTTTCCCTTCTTGATCACTATCGAAGAAAGGGATGCATTTGTCAATGGCTCTGGAGATGAATCGACTCAGGGAGGCGACCTTCCAATTTAATCTTTGGAGCTCCTTGATCGTCTTTGGTGCTTTAATCTCTCTCAAAGCCTTGATCTTTTTTGGATTGGTTTCAATCCCATGAGAGTTGACTAAGAAACCTAAGAATTTCCTTGACGCAACAATGAAAGAGCATTTCAAGGGATTGAGCTTCATCCCGTATTGTCGGAGGACACCAAACATTTCTGTTAGATCATTAATATGTTTTCTCGAATGTCATGACTTCACAAGCAAGTTACCTATGTCAACCTCCATCGATCGTCCAATTTGGTCTTTAAACATCCGGTTCAAGAGTCTCTGGTAAGTTGCTCTTGATAGCAATAGAGTTCGAGGTTGGTGATGAAACTAGTGTATTCCTGATCAGGGATGTGCATCAGGATTTGATTGTATCCAGAGTACGCGTCCATAAAGGAGAGTAGCTCGTGTCCTGCAGTCGAGTCCACCAATTGATCTACCCTCAGCAGCGGGAAGCTGTCCTTCGGGCATGCCTTATTCAAGTTCGAATGGTCGATGCATGTCCTCTACTTCCCGTTTGTTTTCATCACCAAAATAGGGTTAGATACCCAATCCATGTATAAAGCATCACAGATGAAGTCATTATCCTTCAACTTATCCACTTATTCTTTGCGTGCAAAGGATCTCTCCGGACCCAGGATGCGGCGTTGCTGTATCACAAGAATGCATTTAGGATCGATGTTTAGTGCATGGCTCGCTATCTCAGGCGAGATCCCACACATATCTGACTGTGTCCAGATAAACACATCTAGGTTTTCCTAGAGAAAACCAACCAACTCCCTTATCACACTAGTACCGAGCTAAAATCCAATCTTCAGGACTTTACTTGTGTCATCCATGCTGATGGAACATCGATTGTTAACTCGGTGGGAGCTGCTCGTTCGCCCTCTTGCTCTTTTTGTCCATCCATGTCAACTCGATTTATGCAGAGGACCCCCTCTACACTCTTTCCTTCCTCCTTAAACCTTGATTCCTTTAGTTTAGTGACATAACACTCGCGGCCAGCCACTTGATCTCCATGCGCGATTCCCACTCCATTGTCTACTGGGAATTTCATAGTTAAACACCATGGAGTGATGGCCTCTGTAAATTTGGCTAGGGCCGGTCGGCCCAAGAATGCATTATAAGAAGAATAAATATCCAACACTAAAAGCGGCATGACTCGCACTCGCCTGCGGTCGCCCTCATCAAGTTCTACCGGTAATTCGACAAATCCTATGACTTCAGTAGCTATCCCGTTGAACCCCTGTATACAAGATCTACAAGGCTTTAAATCTCTCTCCTCCAACATTATTTGATCATAAGCCTTTTTAAATAAAATATTGATTGAACTCCCTTAGTCAACAATCACCTTTCTTACAATAGTAGGACCAATCATGGCTTAGATCACGAGTGAGTCAATTGTTGGAGCCTCCACTCCATCAGCATCCTTATTTCGAAAAACAATATCGTCCATTATAGTTCGAGATTGTTTTTTCGGAGCTCCATGCTCGACAGCATAGCAACTTTCATTCTCAGTATGCTTTAAGGCTCCAATGTATCTATCCATTTTCGCAAAACTCTTATCGGCAAGATGAGGCCCACCGATGATTGTGTTAATCACTAATCCTTTTTCTATTCGCCTGAATGCATCGGCACCAGGCTCAGCTTTCCCCTACTGGGATGATGACCTAGGAGCGCTAGAATTTCCTTGCCCGCCATCCTGCGGGGCTTTCACATATTGTTGCAATTTCTTTTTCCTTATTAAATCTTACATCATGTTGCGCAAGTGCCTGCACTCATTAGTATTATGATCATGAGTCTCATGGAATCTACAGAACTTTCTCGATTTCTATTCCTTCTCAGTTGAGTCCTTAAGAACCGACTTCCTATGCGGTTTGGTATTCTGAGTAGCCTGATAGATATTCTCTATCGAGTTGTTCAATTCAGTGTAATTGTCACACTTAAGACCACTAGAACGGTTCATGTTATCTGGCTTTCCCTTCTTTGCCCAAATCATTGTTTTGTTTTCCTCCTTTGTTCTGATTACCAACTTTCACATCAACATTCCCAGAGCTTCCTCCAAATTGATTTACAGCAATATTACTTTGAATCAGCTCATTCGAACTTCCAGCATCAGTCCTCCATGGATGCTTACATGCATCCTAACAACCAAATGCTCATTAGTTTTCTTATAAAAAACTTCCATTTTCGATGGTTGCTATCTTTTTATCCAATCCCCAAAATCCTAGTCGAGGTGAACACCTCTACAAAGCGCCATTAGTACCATATCTTCCTTTTGATCCGTTATCTCCGTTACAACTGTATGGAATCGATTCAAATAGTCCCTCAACGACTCTCCTTCAGCTTGATAAACATTGGACAATGACATCATGTGTTTTGGACGTGAGGTGTGCAAACGGAATTGCTTCATGAACTTCTGCGAAAATTTAATAAAAGATGATATGGACCTCGATGGAAGCTGAGTGAACCACATCATAGCCACTTCTTCTAAGACAATTGGGAACAGTGGTACTTCATAGCATCCAAAGCCTTGGCTGAATCCATGTGCCATTCATATCTTAATAAGTGTTGCCTAGGATCCATCGTTCCTCTGTACAATGACATCGTTGGCATGTTGAATCTCCAGGGGTATCTCGTGTGTAGGATGTCCTCTGTAAACAGGTTCTGACTAGCATAAGTTCCCCAATAATCATTAGTCCTGGATCTGTTTTCACTAACCAACCTTCTAACCATATCCTCCAAATAGTCTGAATCAACAAGTTCGACTGAACGGCGGTAATTAGGTCATGCCTCAGGTGTTCCGTTCAGCGAATGCTCACGGGAAGGTGCTTGATAACTAGGCTCCTCAGAACTCTGGGGGACCCCACTCGTCCAGCATTCCTCCTATTTGATTCATGTGAGTAGCTTCATCAGTAATACTGTGATTTTTCAAATTCAGACATTCACCAGCACGTACAGGAATGACTTCCACACCGCCTTCCATAGGATGGGTCCTGGGCCCGCTATTTTGGGGGTTGGTACCGAGTCTGATTGGGGTTTGATATTGATTCCTGAATTTGAACCTGGGGCTCATCCTCTTCCTTGTGCAGATGTTCCGGCGGCATATTGAGTTTTCTTCTGCTTCCTTCTCTTTGTCTTTGCTTGGATGAAGAAGAACTCTCTAATTTTGAGCTGGAATCCTTTCTACTCCGTTTGCGGCTATTTTGAGTTAGCTCATTCAGCAGCCTCAAGCTCTGTTGCATCATGTTATTCATCTCCTATTGGCGAGCCGAAATTTTTTCTTCCATCTACTTCATCATCCTATCCATCTCTACTCTAGTCACAACGTCAGTTGGAGTCTGGATCTCGGGTTGAGTTGGTTGGACAACTCTATCTCCTTGCTAAGGATTCTGATTCTCAACTTCAGTAGTAGCCTTGGAATTGGTAGAACGATTTCTTTTTGATGGGGACATAGCAGAAAGCTTTTAGTAGATTTGTTGGAAATCTGAGTTATAGAAATTAAAAGGAAAGAAAAATTGGATCTATCTCGTAGAGTTGGGGTAATCCAATAGTAGGCTATGGATCCAAATGGCTTGAGAATCTTTCTCGGTGAAAGCACCAAAATGTTTGAACCAGAAATGGCACAACACCTAGAAGTTTATGTAGTAGAGATTAAATGAAGAAAAGTAAATGAAAATGAGGAAATAAATAAGACACAATTGCTTATAGTGGTTTGGCAAAGCAAGGCATATGTCCAATTTGTAGTTTATTACTTATTTCTATTTTGGAGGCAAAAGTTCTTGGGTATCGGTACAAGAATTTCTGAATTACAAGAATACAAGATGTTTGCACCAAAATTGGTCACAAACACCCAATTGCAAGTGAAAGCACCAATCTCCAGTCACAGATCACAGATAGAGTATATGTAGAGAATACAACATGAAGAATAATCAAAATTAAAATGAAAGCAGTAAAAAAGACAAGATTTATAGTGGTTCGGCTATCTCCGGCCTACATCCACTCCAGAAAAATCCTTTTTATTATTAGAGAATTGATTACAGTTACAATCCGTAATTTTTGAAACAAAAATGGTAGAGTTGACTTTAGGTAGAAGATAAAGAGAAATAGAATCAAAATCCCTTTTTCTAAAGCCATGCCTATTATATTTATAGGAGAAATCCTGGCTATAGGGCCTCCTCACCTACATGGGCCCACTATAGTGACCGTCGAGCCCAACTTGTTAATCTACGCCGACCTGAGGTAGTTTGTGTGCTGACCCGAAGTAAGTAGTGTTCTGATCCGAAGAAAACTCACTGATGACCTGAAGTAAAATGAATGCCGACCCCAAGTAAAGTGTACACCGACCCAAGATGAACTCTCCTCTACCGACTTGAGTGCTGACCCGAAGCACATGCCACACCGACCCAAAGTGAATCCTGAAGGAGCACCCATATCCGACCCCTAGTCATTCCTATATGCCGACCCCATATCCTTGCCGACCTGAAGCTCCAACACCGACCCAAAGCCAAACTATAGCCGACCCGAAGTGATGCCGACCCCTTAAAGTATGCTGACCCCTCCGAGTATGCCGATCCCAGAATCCAATGCCGACCCGAGTACTAACCCAAAGACCAACATTCACCGACCCAAAGTGATCCCCAATGCTGATCCGAAGTCCAATGCCGACCCCAAGCCCAATGCCGATCCTAAGCCAAAGCTATGCCGACCCGATGTTTTCCTGATGTCGACCCGAAGCATGGGCTATGCCGACCCTAAGTAAATGCCAACCCATAGTTCAATGCCGACCCTAAGTTTTCCTGATGCTGACTCCAAGTTTTCCTGATGCTGACCCCAAGCAATGCCGATCCCAATCTCTTCTCAATGCCGACCCCAAGTGGACCAACTACCAACACGAAGTAAATGCCGACCTCTAGTTCAATGCCGATCCAAAGTGAAGCCTAAAGTCAAGCCTGTGCCAACCCAAAGTAGAACCCGAAGTAATACCAATGCCGACTCGAAGCTGAACCCAAAGCAATGCCAATGCCAACCTGACCTAAATACATCCTGTTATGACCCAAAGTAAGCACTTTTTTGACCCAAAGCAAACCATATGGTGACTCGAAGTAACCCCTTGGCTGACCCAAAGCAACCCAACCTTTCCCGAAATCCATATTCCAAGTACCGCGCATTATTTATCCATTGACTGTGTTGAATCCTGACTTCATATTCATATTTATTATCCGTAATTGATCATCCATCCACCTATTTGAATCAAACCCATAATATTCCAGCCTCGATAACCATGTAGTCCATTGGGTTAAATCCACCTGTATGCTGCCTTGCCAAAAGGCGGGTTAACACTTTGCCCCCTAAAACATGCCTTGCAATAGGAAGGTGTATTTTGAATTGCCATAAGTCCAAATCTGAAGCCCATGATCCATTGATTGCCATATCATCCAACCTAAAGTCCAATCCATTGCCAATCCGATTCCTTGATCTCTCCGGATAATCAGCGAAATCCATGACTATTTCAAGTTGATACCCAATTCTGAATCCATCCCAAATCCATTAACCGAACCACAATCTCTCCAGATTGTTTTATTCAAGTCCTAGACCTCTCCAAGTCCTGTAATCCAAATCCGGGACCTCGCTGGGTCCATATCCAAATCCTGGACCTCTCCGGGTCCATATCCAAATACGGGACCTCTCCGGGTCCATATCCCAAGCCGGGACCTCTTCGGGTCCATATCCAAATCCTTTGACCTATCAGGGTCATTTTATCCTACTTTGGCCTCGATTCTCTGGTCGAGGGCTTATCCATAGTTTTCCTTCTCCGGCCTCAACTCTCCGGTCAAGGACTTAATCCGTAGGGTATCCTACTCCGACCTTGATCCCCAGTCGAGGACTTAATCCATGAATATCCTTCTCCGGCCTTGACTCTCCGGTCGAGGACTTAATCTGTAGGGTATCCTACTCCGGCCTCGATCCCCATTCGAGGACTTAACCCATGGGGTATCCTACTCCGGCCTCGATCCCTAGTCGAGGACTTAACCCTACTCTAGCCTCGATCCCCAGTCGAGGACTTAATCCATGGGGTATCCTACTCCGGCCTCGATCCCCAGTCGAGGACTTAATCCGTGGGGTATCCTACTCTGGCCTCGATCCCCAGTCGAGGACTTAATATATGGGATATTCTACTCCGGCCTCAATCCCCAATTGAGGACTTAATCTGTGTTCGAGTCCATCCTGTCGCTCTCCGATGAAGGGACTCGTAACTCATGGTTATTGCCCTGTCTCTCCGGTTGGGACCGTGACCGTAACCTGAAAAACCAAAGTTTGTAGTAAACAAAAAAAACAAGATTTCATAAACTCGAGCACCACGGTTCATCGTCATCTCAGAGCATGCCTAGGGACCGTCCTTGATCCCATACATGTGTAAGTGACTTAGCCGCATTACTATAGGGTTTATTACTTATTCCATACCATCAAGAGATGACGACCTGTGCCCTTAAGCCTGGCCAACTCCAATTTGTGGCAGATGATAACTGCTCCTATTCCATCACCGCTATCCATTTCCAAACAAAGCCATCCAAATCCATGCGCTCGGTTCCATGGTTAGTTGCGCTAATCCATTCTCCTTGGTCAGGGTTTGCCCCCGGCTGATCCAACCCATATCTAAGCCTGCTAATTTCCGCTACAAGTCCTGGATTCCAACTTCCAGCTATTCTAGCATCCATAAATGGTCTTCGATCATCATTCCCATCATGCCCCCAAGTCCACGAGGGAATCCTGAAACCTGCCCTTCTGGACGAGCATCCATATCTCGATCAACTCCAAACTGCATAACACTGTCTATATCCTGCCTGGAATCGAGCCGATATGATCCGGGGGCATGTCCCCAAGTGTGGAACGATCAGGGGTAGCTCCTAGTGGTTCCTCTCTATCCTACATCCTATTGGCTTCGTTTCCTTGGTCCTGATTCTGAACTTCTTCTGTTCCTGCAGCTCCAACTCCGTGATCCACATTTCTCGTATTCCTGCTACTCTATTCCCTTAGTCTTGTGCTCCAGCTTGTCCAATCTGTCGAAAAAAGTTCTGCATCGTATCTGCCTGTATTTTGAGCATCCTTTCCTGCATAGCATCCATCATCATTTCCATCTCGTCCTTGCCCTTTGTCTCCTTATTGATTTCCTAGCCATAGCTTTCGAGATCCAAATCCCCAAGCTTTCAAATCCAAGATCCTAGCTTCCAAATCCCTGAGTGCTAGCTTTCTCACTGAAAGCACCAAAATGTTTGTGCCAAAATTGGTCACAAACACCCAATTGCAAGTGAAAGCACCAATCTCCAGTCACAGATCACAGATAGAGTATATGTAGAGAATACAACATGAAGAATAATCAAAATTAAAATGAAAGCAGTAAAAAAGACAAGATTTATAGTGGTTTGGCTATCTCCGGCTTACGTCCACTCCAGAAAAATCCTTTTTATTATTCGAGAATTGATTACGGTTACAATTTGGAATTTTTGAAACAAAAATGGTAGAGTAGCCTTTAGGTGGAAGATGAAGAGAAATAGAATCAGAATCCCTTTTTCGAAGCCACACCTGCTGTATTTACAGGAGAAATCCCAGCTACAAGGCCTCCTCACCTACATGGGCCCACCATAGTGACCGTTGAGCCCAACTCGTCAATCTACGCCGACCTGAGATAGTTCGTGTGCAGACCCAAAGTAAGTAGTGTTCTGACCTGAAGCAAACTCACTGATGACCCGAAGTAAAATGAATGCCGACCCCAAGTAACGTGTACGCCGACCTTAGATGAACTCTCCTCTGTCGACCCGAGTGCTGACTCGAAGCACATGCCACACCGGCCCGATGCGAATCCCAAAGCAGCACCCATAGTCGACTCCTAGTCATTCCAATATGCCGGCCTCATATCCTTGCCGACCTGAAGCTCCAACACCGACCCGAAGTGATGACGATCCCTCAAAGTATGTCGACCCCTCCAATTATGCCGATCCCGAAATCCAATGCCGACCTGATTAATGACCCGAAGACCAACCTGCGCCGACCCGAAGTAATCCCCAATGCTGATCCCAAGTCCAATGCCGACCCCAAGTCCGATGTCGACCCCAAGTCCGATGTCGAACCCAAGCCAAAGCTATGCCGACCCGAAGTTTTCCTAGTACCGACCCGAAGCATGGGCTATGCTGACCCCTAGTTTAATTCTGACCCCAAGTTTTCCTGATGCCAACCCTAAGCAATGTCGATCCCAAACAAACATGCCAACCCCAATCTCTTCTCAATGCCAACCCCAAGTGGACCAACTACCGACCCGAAGTAAATGCTGACCCCTAGTTTAATGCTGATCCAAAGTGAAGTCTGAAGTCAAGCCTGTGCCGACCTAAAGTAGAACCCGAAGCAATATTAATGCTAACCCAAAGCTGAACCCGAAGCAATACCTGTGCCAACCTGACCGAAGTACATCCTGTTATGACCCGAAGTAAACACTTTCCCGACTCGAAGCAATCCACATGGTGATTCGAAGCAACCCCTTGGCTGACCCAAAGCAACCCGACCTTTTTCGAAATCCATATTCCAAGTACCCGACATCGCTTGTCCATTGACTGTGCTGAATCCTGACTTCATATTCATATTTATTATCCGTAATTGATCATCCATCCACCTATTCGAACCAAACCCATAATATTCCAGCCTCGATAACTGTGCAGTCCATTGGGTTAAATCCGCATGTATGTTGCCTTGCCAAAAGGTGGGTTAACACAAGAAATAATGGAACTAGAGCCAAAAGATCCTGAAAAATGAGCCCAACCCTCATATTTATAGAGGTAAGGGGACTAAAAGCTCATCTAAATATCTTTAAGCCGTTGTGCAAGAATTTGACCAATTGTTCTAAAATAAAAGGTACCTGCTTGGAAATATTTGGAAGTCGGTACCGATCCCCAAGTTCACCATTTTTGGTGTCTTCAACTTCTTGCTTTGGATCTACCTTAGAGATTCCATAGTTGTTTGCACAAATATTAACTTGTTTTTTAGCACAAATGATGGAGTTGAAGGAGAACAAAGTTGTTGTTCCACACGTTCATGGAGATCGATGAAGAATTGCATTGAATCTAAAACCCAACTTCAGAAATAGGCTATGGCACCACGTTTAGCAAGTAGGCAGAAGATGGGGTCCACCCAAGTCATATTTAGGGATCGATACCGATCTCCAGGTGAGAGTCGGTGCTGATCCCCAACTTGGGGTTCCCATTGCCTTATTATTTATGATGGTCTTGACTTTGACTTTGTGGCTTTATCTGTGCTTGGTTTCTGGACTCCTAGACTATCTCTTCGAGCTTTCTACCTTGATAACTCCAAGTTTTATCTATCTAGCTTATCTGGATTCTGCCTGGTCAAAAGGCATGATAACAAGATCAATCTATTGTCTTAAAGAGCCAATCTTCTCGATTGAGTCTATATCGCCTCATCTTCTTAGGCTCGACCCTATCTCTATCTTTGCAATGATCTTCGCTAGTCCAGCCTCCTCTCTCTCCGACTATCTCCGATACGCTCTTTTAGAGTAGGTCTAACCATCTGGTCTACCATACTCATGGCTCTAGCTATCACCATCATCGGGAATCGTCATCGTTGATATACTTCAATCGTACCAATGTTGGAGACACTACTCCTAAACTGGTATGTCTCCCCTATACCTTTGCAGCATCCTCAAGTGCATCTCGTACTTCCTTCCACTAGAAGACAAAAATACCATCTACTAGTACCAGCACAAGCCCACCTAGTTCTTAGTACACCACTCTATCTCAAAGAGTCATTTTCCTACTATGGGAATACCGTAGTAACTCCTTACTTAGATGTATCCCTACAAATAAATCATGCTTCTCCTTAGGTTATTCACTAACACCTCTATCCTTTGTTGATTTTTGAGTGTCACCCTTCTAAAAATTATAATAACTAGCTACAAGGTTGATACATAACATAATTTCTCTATTTCATGATAGTTCATTCACCCCATATATTTCCTCAGTATACGTAATGATGTCGACTCCTCGTATGGGACCTCAAGCGAATACACCAAGATATCTAGAATTGTATCCTCGTATGATCCAACTCTAAGCACTACTCTCCTCTTACCCCAATAGCCATCTACAACATCTCACTATACACCATAATCTCTTATACCTTCATTCGCTCTAACCCCAAATGACACCGAACTCAACAAAACCCAAATAAAGAAATTGCAACACACAAACATACATCCATGACCCGAAAACACTATGTCTCGACAATACCACACCCAGGTTAGCCAAACCATCCAAAAGTCCAAAACAACCTAAGGCCTCCAATCAAGTCAGGACTCAACCCTAACCTATCTACTATGTCACTAGATGTAAAAAGGGTCATATATCAATATCGAATATAATACATGGAGATATAACATAAATGAAAAGCATACCTCGAATAACGGGGCCTTTCCCTTTCTCCTTTGTTGATAGAGCAGTCGACGAGGTAGGAACGACACACAACGCATAAGCATACACTTCTACTTATTCCCCTCTAGCTCTAGACAAGCCTTCTTCATATGCTCGGTCTTATCATAGTTGAAGCACTTTCTTTCCCCACTCATTGGGGCCCTTAAGTGCATACTAAGATGACCCCTCTTATTACACTTAAATCACATCGGTTTCCATTTAGCCTTCTTCTGGTCACCTTGTAACATCCCATATTTTAGAGGGTCATAAAATGGGAAATTAAACTAAATTGATAATATAGGGACATCATTAATTAAATTGATAAAGTGATTTAATTACAAGAATTTCCTAAGGGAAATTTAATTAATTTAGTGTCGAACACTTTAAAAGTTAATTGAACGGACCAACGATAATTAGAGCTATTTGGTTGGCCTTGATTAATGAAGATAAATAATTTGGATTTTAATATGAAGGATTTGGTTAAGGGAAGTAAGTTAATAAGGTCCAAAACCACTAGCCCATATTCCTAAGCCATATCCCCTTATTTCATCTTCATTTTCATTTCTTTCACAAAAACAAACCTAAGAACAAAAGCCAAGGCCGGCCACTCTTTCATTAGGAAGAAGAAGAAAATTCACGAGAAAAGAAGAGACATCCAAGCCAAGAAGATCAAAGGTTTCAACTTTTAAAAGAGAAGAGGTTCAAATAAATTTCCTTAAGCTAGGTGAGTAAAATCTTTCTCTAAAACCCTTCCTGACATGTTTAAATTCATAATTTATTGTAAATGAAAGCCTGAATTGTGTTTAATGTGCTTGGATGTTTGAACATTATTTTAATTATGGTTTAAAATTTTAATTAAGGTGAATTAGTTCATGTTTTAGGGTAAAACATGGTTAAATCATATCCAAATGTAATTAAATTTTAATATCATATGCTTTATGATAAAATAGAGATGAGTTTTTATTTCATAATTTGTGGAGTTAATATGAATATTTTATGAACTTCCTAAGTTGGAAATAATGATTAATTCAGAATTCATTATTAAAAATAATAGAATTAATTATTTTGACCTGAAATTTTCACATGAGGTAGAACATAACAAAAGAGATTTTTGATGAATTTTTGGGATTTTCTCATTAATTTTCTATTTTATATGAATCATTTAGTGAAGGAATACACTAATTAATTAAAAGGGAAACTAACCGATTAATTAATTAATTAATTAAGGTGGTTAACAATTTTTGAAAAGAATATGAAATGATAAGAGAATTAGTCAATAATTAGTTGACACCAGGTCGGGTTGGTAGAAAAAAGTTGTTTAAGAAAGTAATAAATTAGTTTTTTATTTAATTACAAGGGTGCCATTTAAATAATGATATCTTTGAAGGACAAATAAAGATTTTGAAGACAAAGCAGGAGGCTTACTATTTAAATAATGATACTCTTAATTTCCATTGTGTAAAACCACGATTTATAACTGGTTCTGTATGTGTTGGCATCTTCATATGTTGGACACACACTAGTCTATTTTCTTAATGTATATTTACCCTTGCCTAGGAACAATTTAGGTTAAAGCTATTATAATGAATTATGTATACTAAATTGACGTACTGAAAAGAAATCATTTAGCCGCTCTTTACTTATGTTGTGGAAAAAAATACCGAACATGCTTTGTCACTGGAAAATAATTTCGGTGATGACTACAGCATTATCGGCGTCTATTTTCAAGTCTCAGAGTGGAGGATGTTACAACTTGTTATTAGAGCATAGGTTAAGGGAACATCTAAGTAAACCATAGCTAAGTAGAAACCCATTTAGTAGAAAATGAATACCTTGGGGAAGAGAATACGCTATATATATAACATACTTGTATTCTGTTATAAATATATAATAGAATATATCTACCCCTCTACGACTGATTCCACTCTCTCTAATTCTACTTCTTATGAACTTTGCTTATACAGAAGGTGAGAATGTATCAACATAATATAGTTTGACCATAGGAAGTATAAGCGCGAATGTCAGTACTAAACTAATGGCCAAGGAGGGGAGGAAAATCTGGAAGTTCGTACTAAAGCTGGCACTCAAGTGCCTACCCCGGTTGAAGGAAGAATGGATATGAATGCTTTGTTCTGCCAATTTATGACAGGATGATGAGGCAATAGCTATTTGGAGTTGTTGAGCCGAGATAGGATATAGCAAGAGATGTAGACTTTTCAAAGATGAAAAAACATTTCAAGAGCTATGGAGGAAAGGAGTTCACAGGGAAAGACTCTGCCTTGGAGGTGTTGAACTGGTTGAATTACTTGAACGTATTTTCAGAGACTTGGTATATACTAATGTTCAGAAGAGGAGGTTGGCAACTCGTCAGCTCTAGAAGGATGCATTGGACTGGTGGGAGGCTGTGATTGCTGAAGTCTTAGAGGAGTGATGACCTAGGAGTAGTTTAAGGATCAATTTAAGGCTCATTTTATCCCCGAATCTTAGAAGAGTGCTCTCTGCATGGAGTTTATTGAACTGAAACAGGGAGAGACGACTTTGGAAGTGTACATCCAGCGTTTTATTGCTTTGTCAAAATATGGATGAGAGAATATCAACAATCCACTGAATAAGAATGAAAAGTTCAATTAAGGTTTGAGGAATGGATGAATCACTTGGTGATGGCACATTTGTTGACTTCGTTCAATAGTGTGGTGGAAATGGCAAGGAGGTATGATCGCTTATTTCAAGAAGAGAAGAAGGCCGATGTTAAGCCTAAGGGTGGGCATAAGAAAAGATTTAATCCGTATCAGAAGGGAGGAAAGTATCAAAAAGGGTAGAAAGTCTCTAGGAGGGGGAGCTCAAATGCCTTGCTTTAACTACGGGCAGAAAGGGCGCTACTCCACTAAGTGTACCCAGCTATAGAACAATGATAGAGCCAAGTGCTTTATATGTAATAGGTTTGGCCATAAGAAGAAGGATTGCCCATAAGCTAAGCAAGCAAAGGTTTATGCTTTGGAAGAACCTTCGTCTAGATTGACTGCTGAGGAAAAAGGAAAGGGTATGCTTGGAGGTATAATTTTGATTTCTAGTATATCAGTTAGAGTTCTATTTGACACTGGGGCTACTTGCTCTTTCATTTCTAGAGATTTTTTTGATAGGTTAGAACTAGACACTGCCTATTTGATTACGTCCTTATGTGTGGTTAACCTGATCGGTGGGTATGCCACTCTCAGGTTAAGGTGCACCGACCTAGAGTTTGATTTGTGTGGACACTTATTTTTTTGTGACCCATATGTATTTGACTTCGTAAGGTACGAGGTAATTTTAGGAATGGACTTGTTGGTGTGTAATATGCTAGGATTTATTGTGTAGATAGGGTTATCATCATGCAAAATCCAAGAGGTGGAGAAATTCTTTCGATAGCTTTGGACGTAATGAAGGAGAAGTCGGACTTGATGTTATGTGTTATGGCGATCAAGAAGATGAGATCAGTAAAGTGTGGGTAAGAATTTGGAGATGTGTTAAAACCTGTAATTGGATTACCCCCGAGAAAGGCAATCAAATTACGGATAGACTTAGTACTGGAGACATAACCTATTAATAGACCGCATAACAGAATGACGCTGAAGGAGATGGAAGAATTAAAGAAATAATTGCTGGAACTTGAGTATAAGATTTTCATCAAGTCGAATAATTCACCATGAGGAGCATCCACAGTATTTGTAAAGACATCGGATGGATCTTTACGAATGTGCATTGACTATCAGAAGCCGAATCAGTTGACCGTGAAGAATCTTTATCTTTTTCCTAGGATAGTTGACTTGTTTAACTAGTTGAGTGAAGCTTGAGTGTTTTCGCAGCTAGAATTGGCAATGGGTTTCCTTCAACTGAGAGTAGTAGAAGATATTATTGCAATGATCACGTTTCGAACGAGGTACGATTCATATGAGTGGTTAGTGATGCTTTTTGGATCGACCAACGTCCATGCTTTCTTTGTTGATCTTATGAACATAATCTTTCACGATCAGTTGGATAGATTTGTGCAGGTCTTCATCGATGACATTCTGGTATACTCTATGGATGAGAGAGACAATGGGGTCCATCTTAGATTGTGTTGGAGACATTGAGACATTAGAGATGGCTGGAATTCTTGACATCATATGATTTGAGGATGGAATATACACCAACAAAAGGGAACAAGGTTAAGGATGTTTTGAGCAGGAAGAATCAAAATGGAGTATAAGCTATGATTGACGAGTGGAGAGGTTGGAAATGTTGGACTCTTGCGTTGTGCATTTTAGGCAGAATATTGAATCGAGTAGGGATCCAGGTATGTTGGCAAGTTTGGAGGTATGTCCAACACTTATGGAAAATATCATTGCAACACAGAAGGGAAGGCCCAAATGTCAAAAGAATTAGGCGATTAGAGATGAGGGAAGACGTTGAGAATCTGAAAGGATTTGAGATAGACTCGAAGGGATGGCTTAGAATAAAAGTAACACCTTGTGTTCCGGATATAGGAGATCTTCGGATGGAAGTCTTGGATCAGAGTCATCGATCGAAGTTTACTATTCATCCCGGAGGCACGAAGATGTATTGTGATATAAAGTGAGTCTTCTTTTAGGAAGGGATGAAAAGAGATATAGGAGAATGTGTTATGAAGTGCTTCATCTATTAATAAGTAAAGGCCAAGCACCCGAAGCCGAGCGGTTTACTTTAACTTTTAGAGGTACTGACTTGGAAGTGGAATACTATATCTATGGATTTTATTGATGGACTGCCTAGGTTAAGGACGATAATTGATTGCATTTGGATGATAGTCGATAGATTGACTAAGAGTGCTCACTTTATCCTGTTGAGGTTAACAAGGATTACAGCTAGCTTAGCAAAGATATACATTAAGAATGTAGTAATACTACATGGGATACTGAGTAGTATCATTAGTAATTGAGACCCATTGTTTACCAGCAATGCAACCACCCGCACCTTGGTGGGCCCCGAACTTTCACTAAATCGAAAACCTAAGTCCAGTAAAGTAAGAATTGTTGGTGTTGGTATCCTGTAATAAACAAAAGTATATCAGGGACTATGGATAAGAACTCACAATGGAATAAATAAATATAATAAAGCATGTATGTATACTGACCAAGGCTAATACTTCTGGTGTCTAGCACCCTTGTCAGTGCCGAGCATGCATAAGGAAATCTATCCTTCCGTCGTTCCCTCTTTATGCATGTACATGTCCCTCTAAATCTATCCCATAGGTTGTAATGAGGAAGGGTCAGAACAACATTATAGTGACTAGTAAATTACATACTTTATGCATAACACTAGTTTATGCTGATTGTTTTCCATTAAGTGTTATGACTATTATTTAAAGCTTAGTCATTTTGACTTCATGTTCGCGTACGATACGCCCAACTTACTCGACTTATACAATAACTACATACATATATACATACATATAAATATACACACACACATGCACACATGTAGATACACATACACACAGCACGGTCCCCTCATGAACCAAGATAAATTCCCCGCTAGTATCCGTAGTTCTGCACCGTGTCGGGCATCGACCATCAGTGTCAAGACTGAATTGCCAGTGTACACCGAGTAACCTCCAGTTAGTGCCTAGTAACGCCATTAGAACTATCTAGCCATATTGTAATTCATCTTAAAGACTCATCTAGGGGTTATCTAGCCTTGCCTCCTAAATAAACAAACTAACAAACAACTTTGAGGTGGTTCATGTCCCACACGAAACCTATACTAGTAGGAGGTGTAGCCCGTCAAGCCATAACCCAAGTCTTTCTAATGACCGCTCCAAGGAATGATGACGCTCTCGACCTATGTGCACATCCTCACTCCTCGCATATATGATACCAACCTTGCTGACATAGCGTCGAGCCTACGTCCATCGTTCATTTAGATTTCCTAATGCAATCAAGGAAATAACTACCTGGTTACTTAGTACCCATATAAGGATTGAAGTAGACTTAACTTGGTCGTTTAAGACTTTAACCCAAGGCAAACCACCTTTGGTATATTCCCTTCACTTATACGTGGACGTATTCCCACAGGTCCTACAGTTGGAGATGTCTCACATCAGCACAATGTATACACAACCGCTGGTAGCCCTTTTCAAAGGGCAGACTTCTGCTATGCAACATTACTGACCTTATATTCCAACCCTTACTAATAACTATGTCATTCATAGTTAATTTAGATATTTACCTAGATCTAATAATTCACACCTATCATAACATATACTTGAGGCTAAATAAATTTAACTTAAAAATCACCATGCTTCCTAAGTTCAATTACTAATATTCAAACACTTTTACATAAACTTACTTCTTACTTTCTTAATGTTATTAAATATCATTTACTGCTTAATTCTGACTTAATAGATTAAATACTCCTTACTACTCGATTACCCATTTAATACAATTAGTAATTTTAATGTTCCTTTTTAACTAATAGCTACCCTTCTTTGATTATTACAACTTTCCAAATTCCTTATCCCGTTGTCATATTATCACTTACATCGCTTATTTTTTGTTTCCTAACTTATCTTAAAACACGAATATCAAATTAAAAATGGAATTATTGTTATTGTCTTTAATTATAATAATTTGGTTTTAATTTTAGGGTTTTTTATATTTTAATACATTAGAACTACATCTCCCCCAAAAGGAGAAAGTTAGCACTGCAATTTTTCATGAATTATCTAAAAAGGGGTTTATGTTGTGTTTGAAATTATAAGGAATTAACTTTTCTGTTATTACTAAAATAAATGGTACAAAATACTGTAAACATCCCTATTTTGTGCATCTCTTTCTTTTAGTCCTATTCCTTGTTATTTCAAATAGTACACCTTTAAACATAATTATTAAGTTGGATAATTCATACAAATTTACATAGCAGCATACTTCATTACAATGAATTAAAATACTACTTAAATCCCAATCTAATTTGACAATCTTCAATCCATGTTTAATAACATAAAACATTCAAATAACAAACCTAGAATTTACATAAAATTTTATTAATGAATTATTCATAACTTTTAGAGACTACTTCACACCCTTACTTTCTAGATTTAGAAACATATGATATTTAATCAGATTTAACAGCTCACGGAATATGTAGGTAGTGTTCTTAAATTCATTATGTGTGTGTGTGTGTTTAAGCCTACAACTCTAAGATTTACATTTAGACATAAAGGAAAAGATCCACAACGATATATATCCAGTATTATATAAAAATATATAATTTCTCACTCACCTCTAAACTTCAAAATCTCCAGATCTAAATCTGCTATTCCTGATTGACCCCCTTTCTTTCTACCAAAATATGTTATCAAAAATATATACATATTTATTAGAATTATAGATCTGAGAAGAGATTTGAATCAAACGTGCATTTGGATGTAGATTTACAATTTACCTTAGCTTTGGCGATTCGATTCGACGTTATTCTTCTTCTTTATTGTTTTTCCTCTATTCTCCACTTATACATATATAATTTATAGTTTATAAACTTTCTAGAGTTTGTGGAGAAAAGAAAATGGCAGTGCTTCACCGTTGTTTGTACCAAAAATGGGCACAACACTCTTCGGAAGTCTTTGAAGAGATAAACGTATAGACTGAAAATTAAAACTGTGGATTATCTAACAAAAACTCCAAATAACAGAAAGTAAATTGCAAAGACAAGCGATTTAGAGTGGTTCGGCTTTGTAGCCTACGTCCACTATGAAGTTTGATGATTTTATTGCTCGATACTTGAAGGTTACAATTCTTTATACTGTAATATGACTGAATTTAAATGCTAAGTGTCAATCTAAAGCAGCGGCGGTGTTCTGGAGTAGATCTGGCAGAATCTGGGCGCTCTTCAGTACTTAGAATTCTCCGACCCCCTTTCTGAATGGCCAGGGGCTCTATTTATAGGTGTAGGAGGCTGATATTTCGCCTAAAATGAGGGAATACCAGTTCTGGTACGTCAGGGGGCCCACATGGCCAAAATCTGGAGATCCGGGCCCACTTTGGGATCGATTCGACCCTTGGTTCGAATCGATCAAGAAATCATCCAATCGAGCTGAAATTTGGTGTGAACATTCTTCATCATGTGCTTAAACTTCTGTGAAAATTTCATGGCATTTGGACTTGTAGAACTTGAGATATGATCGATTCAAGTTGAAGATTTCCGTTTTCTGAAGTTGCTCGAATCGATTCGTTCGAATTGACTCTCCTTCATGCGAAGACAACGGCGTGGCGCGCATGCTTCGGGTCATCCCTCTTTTCTCTCCGAGTTTTACTGAGTCGTACCCGGGGTTTTAGCTGTGCTTGCTTGGTGGATTTGAAGTTACCGATTCGAAGAGGTGGTTCCTTCGAATCGATCGAATTCGCGCTCCTTTGTATCGATCGTGGAATGTCATAGCTGATCAATACGAAGTACCCTCTGTCTGTTGGGATTCGAAGACAATCGTGGTGTGGAGTCGAAGTTCCTTCAACTGTATGGAGTCGAAGGACTTTCGTTCGGTGGATTCGAAGACGATGGACTCGAGGCGAGTAGCTTTTACGGATTCGAAGGAAGGGATGCTCAATGGATTCGAAGCAAAGCGTATTCCGATGGGTTCGAGGCAAGGCTCGTCGTGATCGATTCCAGGCAAAGGTTTAATCGAGGGATTCGAAGTAAGCTGACTTCCCATGGATTCGAGGCCACGTATGTTTGATGGATTCGACCTTCATGGATTCGAACATAGTCTTCGCCTATGGATTCGAACTAAGGACTGTCTACTCCATTTTTCGTCGGCGATATCTTGAGCATACGAACTCGGATTGCCCCAAAATTTGGAACACTGGTTTATACTACCCTGCTTGACGTGTCTTATCGATTGCAGCCCGATCTGGACTCGGACAAATTTCATCGATATCCATCGCGATCCTTGTGTGTAACTGATTTCTGAGACGATCTGTCACCGGTCTCCAGTCAAATCCTTGGTGTCACGGCCTTGCCAAAAGGCGGGATAACATTTGCCCCCCAAAGTACGTCTTGTGTAAACATGACGTGCTTTGAAAAGCTACAGTCCCTTATTGAACAGTTATCACATGCTTTGTCGAAAATTGTATTTTTTGCTGTTGTAATCAATCGTTGTATGATCATGATCGACTGTTAGGCTTTTGAGTCATGACGAGATGAACATCTGATTCCTGTTGATGATAAAGACCAAAACATTAGTCAAAAAATACGTGCATACGTGTACTATCTTGACCTTGGTTAACGTTGCGTGATCGCAAGTTGTTGTCCGTTTGGTTTGCTATCGAAATCTGCATCGGTCCTCTCCTGAACCGATTTGAGATTTGAGTTAAAACATTGCTTTTATGATTGTCTACGATCATCCTCTCGTATCGATCCTCTCCTGAATCGGTATAAAGAGTGGACAAGCAATTTTTCACATTGGAACGGTTCGTCCATTTGACCAGTGGTATTTGATGGATGTGAAGCTATGTTTTTTGATCCGCTTCGAGTTGAGGGTTTCGAAGTGGGTACTTCGAATCGATGGTTCTCCGAATCGATATTGCGTGGATTTGAATTTTTCTGAGTTGGTGGGTTCGGAATTGATGGATTCGAAAATGGTCGTTCGAATCGATGGTGTCGTACGTTCCCTTGACTCTTCTGACGTTGTGCTTCGAATCGATGAAGCTTCGCATTGATATTGTATGGATGGATTCGGAGGAATGGATTCGAAGATGATTTGTAACCTACGTACCTCTGAGTTCGAATCGATGAAACCATTCTGTCAATTTCGAATCGATGGATGCTTTTTAGTGATCGATTCGAAGATACTCGTTCGAATCGATAGGCTGGAGCCATTTTCACCGGTTGCATCTGACCGGGATGCGAATCGTCTCGCAATCCCCTACATATACCGGGATCTTTTTCACTTTCATTTTTTACTTTCTTACTGTTGCGAGAGCCCTTTCTTCGAATCGATCTTTCAAAGTTCTGCGTTTTGCACGAGTTGATCAAATTCCTTCAAGTTTTCATCTGTAATCGAATTCAACCAGGTAACCAAGGGATCGATTCGAACAATGAAAGATAAAACTGGAACCTTTATCACTAATCTCAACTCCTCTCGAAAATTATGAGGAACTGTGCAGTCGGGAGTGGGTCGACTCGATGGATCTGAGGAACGAGTCCGTTCGCGTCGCATCGATCTTGAGTGCTAAAATGGAGGAGCGTCGTTACTTCGACTCGATCAATTCGATGCCCAACTAATGTCATCCTGATCGATTCGAAGGAATCGACTGTTGATCGATTCGAAGCTACGCGGAGCTTATGGATTCGAAGCGCTCTTCCATCTTAAGGCTTCACCGAGTCGACCTTAATGGAGTCGAGGCGTATGGATTCGAACATCATCGATTCGACTTATGTCGATTCGAATCGATCGATACGAACGTTCTAACACTTGTTCTTCTGATTTGCTCCAACATCTGAGCTACGACCAATCTCAAGTTGAACTTTGACGAACATAATGAACTTTAGCATACTTGACTCCGACGAGCTTCGGCCTTGCATAGTCGAACTTGACCGAAAGATTTGACCTCCTTTTTGAAGCTCGTCGATGGAACTGTGACTTAACCAACAATATAACTGACTTATACACGAGGTTGGTTCGTAGCGTTTGGATGTTGTGGAAGTGACGGTCAGCGATGACGGTCATTTTCATTCTCAAATTCCCAAGATATGTTGTACGAACATCTTGTTTTATTCTGTTAAATTTGCTTAAGTGATGCATAGCACTTGCACTGCACGACACGTTCATACACACACTATACTGGGGCATGCATGGGTTGGTTATGAACTTAACGTTGCTTTCTGATGAGTTAGCTAATTATGGAATCTTCGAGCTCCCAACAACAAGAGGTGCAGAGCTCGACTCCTCCTGTGCTTAAGATTCCTGATATCCCTGTCGATGTAATCGATCCGGCTCCAGACGAATTGCCAGAGGCTATACTCATTGAGGACCCTGTTGATTCAGTTCAGTCTAACATCTCTGAATCCTTATTGGGACGAATATGCCTAAAGCATAACATATCTCTAGGTGATGTATTATTGCCCAGTGCCACTGATAGACCGCACAATCCGCCTGAAGGATATACAGCATTCTACCGTCATGCTTGTGCGGCTGGAACTCTTCCTCCTTTCAATCAATATATCAGAGGGATGCTATCATATTTAGGAATCGCTCCTTCACAACTTCATCCTAATGGGCACGCGTTGCTGAACAGTGCCTTTATCATATTTATGGACTGTCTCTTTCGCCCGCCGAGGCCCTCCGAGATCAGACACATATTTAACTTCAAGAGTAGGGGTGATAGCCCGTCTTTTACATTTTTGGAGGCGGTTAGGAATTGCCAAGTTGTAGTTGGAGCTTGGACTCGACTGAGCTATTTCAAGAACGAGTGGTTCTACGTTCGGTGCCCTCCGGGTTTCGCTAGGCGATGGTTGTCTAGACGTAAGCGCCTTAACCTGTTTCCTTGACCAATAGCTCTTCGGTGTTAAAATTGACATTTCATTCCTTTTACAGCTATTATCTCTAGGCCCGATGGAGGGCGTTTCAAGGGTACCGTCCGGAGTCTTCAAGAAGTCCCAAGCGAGCTGAGGCATATTGACTCGGTGCTGAATGATTACAACTTAAGAGTTCTGGGTTTGATCGACATCAATCAAAGCATAGTTGTTGAGGGATTTTCAAAGTCCGTCTCCAAGAAGGAAATTAAGAAGAAACTCATGAAGAGAAAAGCGAAGAAGTCACTCGGAATCAAAATAATCGAGGCGAGTGACGAAGAAAGAACCCATACGGATTCAGAGCCAATGGCTGACCTTTCGGGAAACTTGGAGGAATCGGGAGAAAAACGGAAAGGCAAGGCCGCCGTTTCCAAAAAACTTAAGTCAAAGGGGGGAAAATCTGTAGATGTGTTTCTTCCCGCTTCCGGAGTTATGATTTCTGAGGCCGCCCCTTCTCATTCGAGAGATTCTCTCAAAGGGCTTGACGACATTCCTATCCCAGATTATATATCGATTTCTCATAATCCTGGGTTGGAGGAATTACAAGATGTCCTAAACATGAACGAGCCCTTTCCTTTAAGTGCGGTCAACACTTCCGGTCGGTTTGGGGGTTTACACATTTACACACACTTCCACGGCACTTCATGACTTCTGCATAGTAAACATTGCTTTATGGGATTTTAATCCGTAATTCTTTCTTATCGCAGGTGAGATGTCAGGACGTGGCTCTACTCTAGATAGGCTTCGGAATGTGCGCCAATCTTCTCCATTTTACGATTCCCGTAGGAGAGAGACAGATAGGGATCATGGGCGAGGCTATTCGAGTCAAGAACGTTATGATAGAGACAGAGATTACTCGCGTAACCGTTCTGGCTATGATTACTCTGACAGAGACCGGGGATACCAGTACCGACCCCGATCTCATTCTCCTCCGCCTCCCAGGGCTCCAGTAGACCTCCCAGGGCCATCTCATCAGCAACAGTTGCCTTCTCAATCTTCTCGGCCTGATATTCAGCGGCCAAGAATGGAACCGACAGCAGCCGCTATAATTGAACAAGCTCCGGCTGAGTTGACAAGCGAGGGAGCTGCTAAACTCGCCCAAATGAAAAATGACTACCCGGAAATTTGCATGGATGGCTATATCTTCCCTCCTAACTTTAAAAGAATTCCTCCGGAAGCTGAGACCACCGCTCATAGTTATATCCACGACTTCTACGCTCAGTACAAGGAGTGGTACAAGGCAGCCGTGAAGGCTTCTAGAGTAGCTTTTGACAGGGCGAAGATCATTGCTGAACGTGATGCTGAAATTGCTAAACAGAAACGCATCATTGAGGTTCTTCAATCTGAAACGGAGTCGTCCCGGAATTCTAAACTTCAAGCTCTCCAGAAGCATGAGGACGCCGTGGCCAAAATGGCTAGGATGAAACAAGAGCATTGCGCCACGGTAGAGGAGATGGGCCACCGCAACACCACCATCGCAGCTGAGCGAGACTTAGCCGTAAAAGAGCTAAACGAGCTCAAGGCCAAATTCACCGAAATGGTGAAGGAGAAGGATGACGCAAACGCCACTGCACAAGAGGCTTGCAACCAAGCGGTATCTCTTAGGGCCGAACTTGCTGCGGTGGCGGTCAAGTCTAAGTCTGCGGAAGCAGAAATCCAGGAAAAGATTTTGGAGGAGAGGTCCAGGCTGGACGCTGAGTTCGACGATCTCCTCGTCACGTACAACGCTAATGTGCTGGAACATAGAAATCTAGCGTGGCTGGGAGATGACTCCATGATTTTGTACAATGCCTGGACCCGACTGGTGAATGAGAAGAAAGCAGTGCATCCAGACGAAACATTTGACGACTTTGAGCTGGAGATGCGTTTGCTCACCGAGGATGAGAGGAAGGTCCTTCATGAGGTGGTGATCTCTATGGCGAAAGAAAAGCTTGGCGTTCGATCTTTAGAGACAGGCGAAGGTTCGGGGACCGCGCATCACGAGGCAAGTGTTGGAGCCATAATCCCAACATTGCCCGACACCCCTGGTGCGGTAGACCCCCAATCTGTTCCTGCATATAATCCTGACCAACCGTTATTATCTTCCGCCGATGATTCCACCCACGTTTCGGTCCAGACTAAGGAAGGTATTTGAGCGCTTCTCGTAGTTTAGCTGTGGAGAACTTTAAGCAACACACTTGGCTAACAATCTTCGTTTTGTCGCATTTCAGTGACTGAAGTCGTCGTTTCTGCGCCTCTTGCTCTATCAGTTCCACATCAAACACAAGGGGTTGTTTTCACTGAAGCCATCACGACTTCTACCTTGATCGGCGAAGAGGGAGATGCAAATATGTTTTCTTTCAGCGCTCAAATGATTGAGGAGCTTCTCAATGAACCCATCGATCCCTCTGTCAACCCGTCCGATCCTGTGAGTGGGGCTGTTCCGGCCGTTAGTTCATCCATGCCAGCTATTGGCACATCCGATGTGGCCCAAGTATCCCGTGAGGACGACGTTATGGCTGAGATTGATGCCGAGATGGTAGCAGGGAATGCTGGTATGAATCCGCCCGGGCCTGCCCCGTTAATGGTGATTTCACCGGGCGGTACCGTAGTGATTGAAACTGCTCCTGTCCCTCCTCCTGCTACTACTCCCATGCCTCCAGCCCGACCTCCTAGAAGAACTTCCGTCGCCTCCAGTTCTGAGGAAGACGTTGACATCATATCGCTGCCGGAGGGCAAGCCTGAAAAGAGTAAGCGGTTGAGGAGAAAATCGGGCAGCGGATCGGGTGGAGCTACCCCGAAGAAGAAGATAAGGAAGAAGAAAGATTGAACTCTTTCTTTAAATCTCTGTTGCGCAGGGTAGCATTTTGTTGATTTTCTCTATAGCCGTGTATAGATGTGGATTCGGCTCCCACTAGTAGCAATTTCTTGAACCATTTTGTAATCAGATTCTTTTTGTTGATAGTGGAAAGGAGAATGTATTCACTTTTGTCTCCAACTTGTTATGTGTTATGGTTCTGCCCCCAGTATTGGGGATTAGTGTGGAGTTGATGTATGTTTATACTCCGTCTTGCGTACTAGGAGTACGGAGTTAGTTAATGTTTATACTCCAGTTCGCGCTCTCGGAAGCTGGAGTTTGTTGATGTTTATACTCCGGTTCGTGCTCTCGGAATCCGGAGTTAGTAAATGTTTATATTCCAGTTCGCGTTCTCGGAAGCTGGAGTTTGTTGGTATCTATACCCAGCTCGCGCTCTCGGAGTACTCTGGGGTTTTAGGAAAATGTTTATACTCCGCCTCGCACTCTGGGAGTACGGAGTTAGTTAAAAAGTTTGTACCCAGCTCGCGCTCTCGGAGTACTCTGGGATTTAGGAAAATGTTTATACTCCGCCTCGCACTCTGGGAGTACGGAGTTAAAAAAGTTTTGTACCCAGCTCGCGCTCTCGGAGTTCTCTGGGATTTTGTAAATGTTTATACTCCGCCTCGCACTCTGGGAGTACAGAGTTAGTTAATGTTTATACTCCAGTTCGCGCTCTCGGAAGCTGGAGTTTGTTGGTAGTTATACCCAGCTCGCGCTCTCGGAGTACTCTGGGGTTTTAGGAAAATGTTTATACTCCGCCTCACACTCTGGGAGTACGGAGTTAGTTAAAAAGTTTGTACCCAGCTCGCGCTCTCGGAGTACTCTGGGATTTAGGAAAATGTTTATACTCCGCCTCGCACTCTGGGAGTACGGAGTTGATTAAAAGGTTGTCGTGTATCAACCCATTTCCGGCCTGATGTGATGGCTTGCCCCCGAGCTCGGGTTCCATTTGGAGAGTGGTTGATTGCTTCATAGCCACTCCCTACTTGAATAAATCCCATTGTGTGATGGAATTTAGCTCTTCGTGCATCGTGATGTTGTACATTGTATTTAATGAATCATAGCTCTGGCTCAAAGAGATGGCATTTTATTGCTGAAACAAGAGAACATGGCAAAGTCAGTTGCCTTATTACAAATTCTAATTTCGAAATGCAGAAACAAATTCTAAAACAGAATTTAAACTAAATAGATAAACATAGCCTGTTATGTGCAATAGCGACGAGGACTTTCGCCATCCAAGGCCTTTGGTGAAGCTGGACCATCAGCGGTCGTTAACTCATATATATCATCCCCGAGCTCTTGCTTAATCTCATGTGATCCCTTCCATGTTGGTTTCATGTGTAGTAGTGCTGGGTATTCTTTTTTAATGACAATCTCATTGCGTTCAAAAGTTTTAAGTCGGTCCTCGGTATTGCGTAATCGGGCGACTCGTTTTCGGCGTATGACTGTTCTCAAGTCAACCTGATCGCCCTGGACGACTCCAACTCCGTTGACGGTAGGGAACTTTAAGGTCAAGCACCACGGGGCAATTACGGCTCTGAATTCAGTAAGGGCAGGTCGCCCTAAGAAAGCGTTGTATGGCGAAACTATGTTCAACACAGTGAACTGTAATGTTCGAACCCTCCTATGTTCCTTAGATCCCAACCTAACTGGTAACTTTACCACCCCAATAGGTACGGTAGAGCTACCGTTGAATCCATGGAGGTGAGTTTGGCAAGGTTCCAAATCCCTGGGATTCATCCTCATTTGATTATAAGCATGTATAAAAAGGATATTCACAGAGCTCCCGCAGTCAATTAGTATCCTCTTCATCCAAGCTGGACCTACTTGTGCCGATATCACGAGTGGGTCAGTAGTCGGGCTTCCGACATAATCAGTATCGTTGTCTCGGAAAGTGATGTCGTTAATTGTCACTCTTTTTCGTTTGGTCGAAGGTTTATTGTCCAAGTTATCATCGTACTCAAAGTCTGTTCGTCTAGCCAAGTTGTTATATGATTTCATTTCTCCCCAGCTTCGCTTCGCTGTACGAGGACTACCACTTACAACATTAATTACCAGTCTTCCTCCGACACGACCTGGTTCTTCCTGTCTTTCTGGATTCTATACATGATTTTGATTTGAGGGGCCCGCCCCTTCAGACTGCAGTGCCCGCACAAACTGATCTAACTTCCTCTCTCTGATCAACTTCTCAATGAGGTCCTGCAAGTGCCGACATTCATTGGTGTTGTGGCCATAACTTTCGTGGAATCTACAGAACTTCCCTGTTTGAATCTGCCTCTCCGACGATTGCTTCGGAGCCGGCTTCTTGTATTGCATAGTATTGCAAGTCTGTAGGTACACATTTTCCAATGATGTATTCAATGGTGTGTAATTATCGAACATTGGAGCCTCACGTCGTGGACCCCGATTTGGATCTCTTTTCTTATTCTGACCATTGTTACCTCTTGGCTGCGTTTGCTTGTTCTGTATGTTCAACTGAACTTTTCCGGAATTGTCACCGGACTGTTTTACTGCTACATTGCTCTGTATTCCTTCGCTCCTGGGTCCCTCATCGTCCTGCTTCCTAGACTGTTTCGCGTCCTCTTGCCGTAAGAATTGTGCGGCTTTGGAGTAGAAACGGTCCAACGATGCGGGTGGTTTTCCGGCTAACCAGTTTCCAAACTCAGAATCAGGGTCAATCCCCTTTGTCAATGCCATCAAGATTGAGTTGTCGTTGGGATTACTAATCTCCACACATGCCGCATGGAATCTCTCTAAGTAACGCCTTAGCGTTTCCCCTCGAGCTTGGGTAACACTGGATAAGGTGTTGACATCTTTGGGTCTAGCGACATGCATGCGAAATTGTTCCACAAATTTCTTAGCCAGTTGATCAAATGAAGAGATAGACCTAGGTGGCAATCTCGTGAACCACATCGTTGCAATTCCACCTAGAGAGATGGGGAAACTTCGACATTTTACTGCGTCATCGGCCCTTGCGGCACTCATTGACCACTCATATTTTAAGATGTGTTGATTGGGATCAGAATTTCCTTCGTACATAGGAAGGGTTGGCATTCTGAATCGCCGGGGAGGTTCAGCACTCAGTATCTCGTCTGTGAAGGGAGTGTGACTACGGGAAAGTCCCCAGTCATCGTTGGTAAGGCCTTGGCTTTCGCGGATCATCTGACGTACCATAGTCGAGATGTCTGGCATTGCTACATTTTGAGCTTGCCGAGCTAAGGTGTGATCGGGTTCCACAGCGCGAGTTCGGACCGGGCGCTGTCGACGGTCCAAATTCTGCCTCCTTGGCTCAGCGTCCTCTAGGACGTACGGTTCAGGAGTACGCCCACGTTGCCGATTATTTGGCTCTGAAAGATTTCGGGTATCAATCCTTGTTTCTATTGTGGCAGCTGTGGCATGATTGTCCACGGTATGCTGTGTAGTAGGGCCTCCTTGTGTGGAGGGCCCGGCCTGAAAGCTAGTCGACGGTCCTGCCCTCAACTGTCCAACAGTCAAAGCGGGTTGATATCCGGTCGTTTGTGCATGACCCCCGTCTAATCGAGGACGGGTAGATCTATGATAGTAGTCTGATGAAGCAGAACTTTCAGTGGATGAGCGGGAAACATCATCCCTTCTGGACCTCCTACGGCTCTGGCGGTTCAGTTGATTTGTCAATTCAATATTGGCTCGCAACTGTTCGGCTAACTGCTGCCGACTCTGAGTCAACTCTTGAAGTAACACCTAAAATTCTTGTCTAGTGACTGCCCCAGACGGATCCGGGTGGGCAGTGTTGTCTTGGTTGGATGGCTGCTGTTGAGCAGGATTCTGTCCATCCCTACCTTCTTGTCCAGCAGCTGTAGAAGTGGTTCTCGTGCTAACCATTTTGAATGATGAATCCTTTTCCTAGATTTTATGCAAATCTGAGTAGAATGGAAGGACTGTGAATCGAAGATCCGGATCTTCCTCTTGGATTTGCGCAATCCGGTATCGATGGTAGATCCAAGGAGCAGGAGAAAAAAGCTGGTTTTTTCTCAGTGAAAGCACCAAAGTGTTTGTACCAGAAATGGGCACAACACTCTTCGGAAGTCTTTGAAGAGATAAACGTATAGACTGAAAATTAAAACTGTGGATTATCTAACAAAAACTCCAAATAACAGAAAGTAAATTGCAAAGACAAGCGATTTAGAGTGGTTCGGCTTTGTAGCCTACGTCCACTATGAAGTTTGATGATTTTATTGCTCGATACTTGAAGGTTACAATTCTTTATACTGTAATATGACTGAATTTAAATGCTAAGTGTCAATCTAAAGCAGCGGCGGTGTTCTGGAGTAGATCTGGCAGAATCTGGGCGCTCTTCAGTACTTAGAATTCTCCGACCCCCTTTCTGAATGGCCAGGGGCTCTATTTATAGGTGTAGGAGGCTGATATTTCGCCTAAAATGAGGGGAGACCAGTTCTGGTACGTCAGGGGGCCCACATGGCCAAAATCTGGAGATCCGGGCCCACTTTGGGATCGATTCGACCCTTGGTTCGAATCGATCAAGAAATCATCCAATCGAGCTGAAATTTGGTGTGAACATTCTGCATCATGTGCTTAAACTTCTGTGAAAATTTCATGGCATTTGGACTTGTAGAACTTGAGATATGATCGATTCAAGTTGAAGATTTCCGTTTTCTGAAGTTGCTCGAATCGATTCGTTCGAATTGACTCTCCTTCATGCGAAGACAACGGCGTGGCGCGCATGCTTCGGGTCATCCCTCTTTTCTCTCCGAGTTTTACTGAGTCGTACCCGGGGTTTTAGCTGTGCTTGCTTGGTGGATTCGAAGTTACCGATTCGAAGAGGTGGTTCCTTCGAATCGATCGAATTCGCGCTCCTTCGTATCGATCGTGGAAGGTCATAGCTGATCGATACGAAGTACCCTCTGTCTTTTGGGATTCGAAGACAATCGTGGTGTGGAGTCGAGTTCCTTCAACTGTATGGAGTCGAAGGACTTTCGTTCGGTGGATTCGAAGACGATGGACTCGAGGCGAGTAGCCTTTACGGATTCGAAGGAAGGGATGCTCAATGGATTCGAAGCAAAGCGTATTCCGATGGGTTCGAGGCAAGGCTCGTCGTGATCGATTCGAGGCAAAGGTTTAATCGAGGGATTCGAAGTAAGCTGACTTCCCATGGATTCGAGGCCACGTATGTTTGATGGATTCGACCTTCATGGATTCGAACATAGTCTTCGCCTATGGATTCGAACTAAGGACTGTCTACTCCATTTTTCGTCGGTGATATCTTGAGCATACGAACTCGGATTGCCCCGAAATTTGGAACACTGGTTTATACTACCCTGCTTGACGTGTCTTATCGATTGCAGCCCGATCTGGACTCGGACAAATTTCATCGATATCCATCGCGATCCTTGTGTGTAACTGATTTCCGAGACGATCTGTCACCAGTCTCCAGTCAAATCCTTGGTGTCACGGCCTTGCCAAAAGGCGGGATAACAACCGTTGATTCAGAAAATACGAAAAAAAAAGTGAGGACCTATGCCTGTATTTACAGGAGTTCGAATCAATCCCAGTCATTAGATTAGATTATATTAAATCCGGGCCGTTTGGCCTAGGTCCCAATAAGGGTTCGATCGGTTGCGCTAATGCATATATTTAGTCATTAGTTTTAATTAATGTAAATTAATAATATTTATTTCCTTAGTGCATGTACGGTGAATTTTGATTCGAAATCTTCAGACGTAAATAACCTTTTTGTTTAAACTCCGATCGTAAAACTTTGTATATAAAATTGATCAAAAAATTGCCATGAACACAATGGTGCAAGTTCCGCAGCCAAATTTTGATGTTTGTAAAACTTCCACTTTTGGGGTTTAATAATTATTCATTGTTTTTTAATTAATTATCATTTAATTTATGGGGTGTTACATTCTTCTCCCCTTAAAAAAATTTCGTTCCCGAAATTCCTTAAGAATTGAATCATGTAACATAACGTAGAACCATTCTAAACTGACCAACCAATTCTGCATCCAATAGTTTTCAAGTGCACAGTTTGTCACAACATATATGATATGTATGATAATCAACGCCTCCTATATGAATGCATCCATTAAATTTTTTTTGAAAATATGGAGCAAGCAACCTATATATACTACCAGTTCTATATTTACGAAAACTTTAAAAATAATCGAAAATCCATTTTCATACATCAGTTTTGCACACTCCTATGAATAAGTGTATGGTTCAACCATTTTTGCATCCAATTCCTACTATCCAATATATCTAGCACACCCTTTTCTAACATCAAAATTTTTGAAAACATAATTTTCTAAACCTACATTCTCATGCTAGAAAAGAAGTTTAGATGGAAAACTCCATATTTCCATCCTTCTCCCGTGTACCCATTCCACTATACTTTAGAACCTTCTCTTTTGCCCCTGATCTTTTTTCCAACATTTCCAAGTATAATCTGTATACGAGAAGTTATTTTAAAATTTGAAAACAGAGTTACTTCAAAGTGATCCCCTATTGACTAGTTATGGAAAAATAAATTCCAAAGCTAAAACAGCTTTTTCCCTCAGCGTTAACTACAATTCATATACTGCCATTTCTGTTGTACAAAAAAATTCACATTCG
The DNA here is from genome assembly GCA_030737815.1 of Allium fistulosum. Taxonomy (NCBI): domain Eukaryota; kingdom Viridiplantae; phylum Streptophyta; class Magnoliopsida; order Asparagales; family Amaryllidaceae; genus Allium; species Allium fistulosum. The sequence continues at coordinate 364,280,128 of CM060904.1, forward strand.
TTAACCCGCCTACTTTTCCTACGCTAAGTATGTGGCATACAAAAAATAATCTCTTTTTCGTTCCAAATCTTTTCCAGTTAAAATTTTGAAATGATTGAAAAAATTCTAAAATAAAAACTCTTTTTTCTTACAAAAATATTTTTATTTTAAAATCAAAGCTTTTTTAACAAAATTTTCAATAGTCTTTGTTTTTAACTTTCTAAAACAATTAACCCACATCCCACGTAATTGGGATTTAGTCAATAGGTTAACGTCTGTGATTGACCTTAACCTATTACATGATAAATTTTCAATAACTTTTTTTAATTTAGAACAACAATCAACACGTAAGTACATTTATAAATTTCATTTTTTAAAGCCTAGGGGTAATGGCCTGTGGTTTGGCAACAAACTTTTCCGGTCCTTTGCTTGCTCAAATTTATCTCCCAAAATTTTAACACTTTGTGGAGTTAAATTTTATTTTATTTATTTTTAGTAGCTAATTTAATATCTGTTTTAGTTTACTTTACTAACTTCCAGTCTTTTATATATATGTATGTATCTTTTGCATTAGTTAAGTGTCTTTTATAATACTCCCCTTACTTACACAGTTTTCCATTAAGTATAGTGGTCAATCCAGAAAGAAAAAAAAAGGAAGTTTTCTCATAATATCGTACGCGTTTTATACAAACAGGGACAATTAATGCTTATAACCGAATGCCTAAAAGAAAACAAATGTTGGAAGAAAAGTAACAACTGCTGCTAATAATCCTACGACTACATATGAGCTGTGGGATACCCGCTCCTCCACAAGAGCATGAACCACTATCGCGACCCTTGAATGAGTAGAGCATGGTAACTATGCATCGAAGCTCGTGACCTTGGCACTGTTGCTCACCTCGTATCTCCTACAGCTCGGCCTTGATCCATATTTGGGGATCTTGGATCGCCACATACTCAAGGACTTATGGTTGTGACCCTACAGCTTTCTGATCTTCCCATGGAGCCCACTGCGCCTACCCTACTCCCTCCTGTGCACCAACCTCTATATGTGCCTATATAATCCCTATCCTCCTAAGGAAGGACCTATCCTATGGAGGAAGTGCCTTCGTCTACACCTGCTCTCCTTGGAGACTAACACCATATTGTTTGAAGATGCGATTAAAAAGATGAAAGTATGCAATATAGCTCCTTAGGGTCCTAATTCCAGGGCCTACATGATGGCTTATAATGGCCTTGGCCCGATTTACCTCAATATCACATATAATAGCATAGGTGGCCTTCTGTTCCACGGAGTAGATCTGGTCAAAAATCCCTGTCTTGGGGATGATTTTATGCTTAATGATGTGGGTGGCCAGACGGGGTTGGTCCCGCATGTTGTTTGATTGCTAGACGCCTACTCCCCTGTGGAAGATTTGATGTAGAATTACTGGACCAGATGTTTCAATATCCACCAAATCCTCTCCTGATGTGGGGATGTGCATAATACATCCAAACTGTTCATCAATCATCCGAACCTCCAACCCCTTCACCTAAAATGTAAATTTGTTGTCGACCTTGTGAAATGCATGCTCTAGGTTAGCATCAAATAGACGCGTACATTATGAGGGGTGGCTCAACCAAGACGTGACTATAACTGGATGAGAGAAACGAGAGGAAATGAGGGGTGGCTCAACCAAGACGTGACTATATGTCACTTTCGAGGTTCGAGTCATGCCCGAAATCAGCTAACCGGTCGATTGGTTATTTTGGGGCAGTTGACCGCTACCGATCGACCATCGAATCCAAGGCGGTCGACCGCTCGTGGCCTTTTTGGCCCAATCTGAACCTAGTCCCTATTTGGGTAGGGTCAAATATAAACTATTTATTGTAACTAAACGTTGTTTCATTCCACTGTCCCCTTTTTCGTCATCGTCCCGACTATTCTGAATAATTTCTATCTGCCCATAGTGGTGCACTAGCCTACCGCTTTATTTTCGGATTCTTATCCTCTTTCCCATTCTTTTTACCTCATTTAAAACCAGTACCACTTTCTATCGTCCACCCTTTTTAAAAGAATTTTAAAACTTAATTTTTCGTAACCAAAAAAATCGACGAGCTATATATGTGCTCTATTTTCTTTTTATTTCAAAAGAAATATCCTTTTATTAAAACCTATTTTAACTGAAATTAAACAATTTTTAATTTCTTCTAGAAATTCTATTTAAGTAAAACATAAAAAGACATTTTAGTTTGCGAAAAACTTTAATATTTATTGACTTCTCAAAAATAGAGTTTTACCACTTTTAAATAAAACTCTTGAAAATCATTTCAAATAAATTATTTATTTATTTATTTTTTTTTACAAACTTTTTTATCAAATTCTTTCTCATGGAATCAGACTCAAAGTCAGTTTTACTTGTCCCTTTTTTGGACTTTTCTTCTTTTCCACTTTACTTTCTGGCTTATCTTCTTTTAGAATATATTAAAAATACAGTTATAATCTCGGAGTTATTTCAACAAACCTTCCTTTAAGAACTTTTAATTCTTACTTCCAAATATCTGTAACATATAAATTCTTTACTTTCCATCTATCTGGATCTAATGTACATCATCAAACGACAATTCTATGGGGATCTACAATCATAAGGAAATCTAAGCCCAATAAGGGAGTCAAGTACTATCTAGCGTCAGAGACCTTTCTATATGTCACATTCATGCTCCTCATAAATCACGCCTTTCAATATGACCCATCTTCCATGGGGCGATAGGTGTACATTTTAACTTTATCTATTATTCTGACTCATAGTAAACTTATCCATCTTTTAAGAATATAGTTGCAACTACTTTTATAGTCAGAATTTGTAGAATTTAACGTATAATATATATATATAAGTAAAATACAAATATGTTCAGGTAGCGTATTTTAATTTCTATGATCGATTAGCCTAAGCTCTGATAGCAAATGTAACTACCCGCACCTTAGTGGGCCCAAATTTTTGCTAAATCACAAACCCAATTCCACTAAAGTACAGATCGTTGGTGTTGGTATATTGTAATAAACCAAAGTATATCAGAGACTATCGATAAGAACTTACATCAGAATAAATAAATATAGTAAAGCGTATACATATACTGGCTACGGCTGATACTTCTGGTATATAGTACCCTTGTCAGTGCCGAGCATGCATAAGGAAATCCATCCTTCCTTCATTCCCGCCTTGTGCCACTATTTGTCCCTTTAAATCTATCCTGTGGGTTTTAATAAGGAGGGATCTGAACAACATTCTGGCGACCGTTAACTTACACATTTTACCCATAACACTAGTTTTAAGCCGATTGTTTTCCATTACGTGTTATGTCAATTATTTAAAGCTTAGTCATTTTCACTTTATGTTTGCTTAAGATATGCCCAACCTACTCGGGGTATATAATAACTACATACATGTGTGTGTGTGTGTGTGTGTATAAGTGCCACAGTCCCCTCATGGACTAGAATACATTCCCCATTAGTATCCATAAATCTGCACCGCTCAGGGCATCCACCATCAGTGTTCAAATCAAATTGCCAGCATACATAGAGTAATCTTCCGTTAGTGCCTAATAAAGGTATTGAAACTATTTAGCCGTATTCTAATTCATCTTAAAATCTAATCTAGGGGTTATCTAGCCTTACAACCTAATGACAAACAAACTAAAAACTTTGAGGCAGTGCATGTCCCATATAGAACTTACACTAGTAGGATGTGCAGTCTGTTTAGGCTTAACCCAAGTCTTTCTAATGATCGCTTGAAGATCGATGATGCTCTTGACCTATGTGTACAATCCTACTCTTTACATATATGGTACCATACATGCTAACATAGCACCAAGCCTATGCCCACCATCACATTTGGATTACCTAATGCAATCAAAGAAATGCCCACCTAGTTACCTAATACCCTTTATAAGGATTGAAGTAGAACCACTTGGCAGTTTAAGACTTCAACCTAAGGTGAACCCCCTTCGGTATATTCCCTTCACTTATACATGAACATATATTACCACGAGTCCTCCAATTGAAGATGTCTCACATCAGTACAATGTACACACAACCACTGCTAGACCCTTTCAAAAGGCTGACTTCTGTTGTGCAACATTAACGACCTCACATTCCAACCTTTACTAATAACTACGTCATTCATAATTAATTTAAATACTTAACGTAATTATAATCCATAGTTTACCGAAATACAACATATAGTCCGATAAGTACTAAGTATGACAAATAGTTACATGGAGAGTAATGAAAAGTAATAAGAAATGCCAACACCAAGCTCGCCTCTCTAAGTACTAGATCTGGGCCAATTACCCGTTGGCTTATCCTTCTATAGTAAGGAAAAAAGGAAAGGAGTTGGTCAAACAAAAGTCTGGTGAATCAGCTACATCAATAATATATGATGATCACATGCAATTGACTTCATTAATACTATATGTGACCTAGGGTGTCCTACTAGTGTTTGTGAACTATTTACTAAGGAAGGTTTCGTTAACCCAAGGGGTATAGTTCTAAATACACCTACACCAAACATCTTGTGAAGGTTTACACTTAGAGTTGAACTACTAATCAAACCTCAGAACAACCGGGGATCAGCTAATAACCTTTGGAACTATTCCAACAAAAGATCGCTACAATATCTACTTTGGGACTACTTTTCCAAATTACGACTGCACTTATCGTATTTACGCTAAGGACTGCCGACTCATACCAAAGATGTCTTAGGGTCTGTTGCATCCTTGTGCACTCTCAATGGTAACGTAGCACCACTTATTGTACAGCGTCAGGCATCCATCAACAACAGTATCACGTCCTCATCGCCATGTATACCATGGAACCTCCTGTTAGTGTCGGGCCACACACTTCTCCTGGAATCCTCAGTTGTGTTGTGTGTGCACCGTAGAACCTCATGTGAGTGCAATTTATGTTCGAATCGCCCCTGTCGAATATCGACTACACCGAATAAATAGTGTCTAGGCCTCTTCGCCAACGTACACATCTATTCAATCCTATAACTTGTCTAAGAGTCATAAACTTAGGGAACTAATTTTCCTACTAATACTAACATCCATATATAAATTATATACAAATAAAATTATAACATAGGCCTTAGGTCGAGGTTCAGACAGCACTTGTAAAATGGTAGCCGGTCAACCGCTGGCAACTGGAGTGGTCGACCGGCTCCAGTGAGCCTGTCGACCTGTCGAAGTTGTTTTATTTTTATTATTTTATTTTATTCATTCTGTTGTGTATGGATTATTGTTTTCTGTAGTTTATCGTTCTCTGTTAATCAAAGTAAACCCTAGTCTCTAAACATATAATCTCAGCGTTCTCAATTTCTAGTTATTCTATAATTTTATTACAGTGTTTGTCATCAATTCCAATTAACATAGGTTTAGAATCAACATGGTATGGGTATATTAATTTATTCAATTTAACAAAAATAGCATGTTCAATCTAAACCAACTTTTATCCAACCAATTTTCGTTTAACCAAATTTAGATTGAAATGGGAATCATATTCATATGGGTTAAATTACTATCAAATCTCAATCCACTATAGTAATTAGACAAACACTAAATTAAATAGGTCTGGATCAAATATGGTAAACAAACTTAACTACATATAAATCATCATATTAATTACGAACCCATTCACCTATAGAAAGCTATCACTTTTTAGTTCGCTTGGAATCGTCTCTATTTAGTTTGTAGAACTCTCCTAGATTTGATTTGATTCTTCTTCCTTTATTATTTTGAATCTAATTTTAATTTTGTTTATGAAGAAAACCAATTTGAGGAGAAAGAGGATTGAGTCTTCAGAGAGGTGGAGTTTTGTTATTATTAACATGAAATTAGGCTTCTCAATATTAGATTAGGGTTATATTTATAAGGGTTTAGATCTTTATCAGCCATTAGATCAATTTATAGAAAATCCGAGCTGTTCGTCCAACACAAACAGTGGCCTGAACGCTTCGACTGGTCGACTACTTGATTTGGAGCTGTGACCGCTAGGGGTCGACTGGTCCAAGTAAGGTGCCGACTGATGGAACTTTCTTTATTTAAAATAATCCTTTCCAAATTTTATATTTAGTTATTTTTATTTCTATTTTTCAAACTTTTCCATACGAGATCCGATTACAAAACTTTATATATGAAAATTGTCCAAAAAATCACCATGATCGCAACAGTGCATGTTTCTTAGCAAAGTTAGGAGGTCTGTGAAAATTCTATTTTTACCCTTGTTATATTTAACAACCCTAGGTGCCATAATTGGTAACCCTAGACAGACTGGTTTTATGCCAGCCTCTCAACTGCCTAGGCCATAACTTTCCTTGCCAACCCACATTATCGGGATGTGTAGAGTTAAGAGACAAAGCTTCAACATTGTTCACAATCCCGGTCTACCACGTCTAACCGGATCGATACAGAACTCAATCCTTATATGATGGTAATCCTGTCACCGCATCGAATGTGTCCGAACACTCTCTAGCTACATGCACGGATGATGACTTGTCATGTAGGACATCGAGTGAATATAAAAAGCTAACCATCACATCATCATCAGGTGGGTAGCTGAACACTGCCTTCCGCTCATTGTTAGTCCCTATCTTTACCAATGACCTCTCACTATCCACCACTATTACGTACCCCTTCAACCAGTCAATTCCTAGACTATAGTACCGAACCTAATTAAACCTAAGACAAATCAATAACAAACAAACATCCATGATTCGATAAAGCTAAGTGTAGCCAAACCATGTTATAACATTCCCTATTTTGAGGTCAGAAACTAAACGCTATGGATGCTGCAGTCATCCATAGTATTAATTTCTAGTGATAAAATATGGGATATTACACATGTATAGGCTGGTTGAGCCTCCAACAAGGTTCATTCTAAATAAAAGTCGGTTAACAATTTTGGATCTCAATCCCAATCTAACTACAAATCATTAGATATAAAGGAATGTGAAACCTCGACGTTAAATAAAATACGTATGAAAATGCCATAAACAGAAAGAATACCTCAAATGGTGGTGATGCCATTTCCTTTCTATTACCGCAAATGGTGATGCCATTTCCCTTCTCTTTCTTCGATGGAGCACTCAACAAAATCAAAATGTCGTCAATGCATGTGCTTCCACAGTTTGTCCCTATTCAGGTTATTCGGGATAATCCTTCTACACTGGGTATAGGCTCTCACATCGTAAAGCCTTTTCGATCAACTTCTTGAAACTCTCATTGATATAACCAACCAATTTCTTCCTAAGATGACCACTTAGCCCAATGATATGTTCTTCATTCTTTCTAAGTGGAGTATCAAAGAAAGATAGACCGTACTTTAATAGCACATCGAATTCGGCCATACACTCCAACACAAACATATCACCTTACTTCAAGTTGGCGAACTTCCTAAACAACATGGACTTTTGAGAAGTCGAGATAAATTTCTTCGAAGTGAACTATGAACTAATCCTAAGTAAAATGATCCTTGGGAATCGAAGCTATAAAGGCACTCCACTAGTTCGTCGTTCATCCCTGGAGTCGTCTAGAGGTTAACTTCTACCTCATTGCATCATCTAACTCCAAGTCATCGAAGATCCTTTCTTAAGAATCCATCTCGTCTTGCATCTCAATATCCGACTCTGTTCCATGGAACGGTATGCCTCCTAAACTTATTTAATCTTTATACAATTCGACAAAGTCGACTCTATGCATTTTCCCTTAAGCACCATAATTACTTGAAGTAACTTGGGGATTCTAGAAAATGAATTGCACCATCTCTGTGAACATGTTCTGTAAATGGAGGTTAGTGGCCCCTGATCCTGCCTGCTCCTCTACTTCAAAGATGGAGTCAATTACAACATTTCTCGTATGCCAGATCACTCTTATAGTACATAATAAGAATGATCAGTCTCTCATAAAGAAAATTTACATCAATAGTGCTCGTGTGTGCAATACAACTTATATACTATATATATTACTATATAGTTTTGAAAACCAAAATATATAACAAATACGCGCTCTCTCGTATATAGGTATACTCTTGATCCAGTCTAAGGTGACAATTCCTACCCTATCTCTACTGGATCATGGTATCAAATCAGGTTAATCGTGTAACCAAAGCTTTGATATCCAATGTGATGATCGCCCTACACCTTCGATGCTCATATAAACGAATAGTGCACTGCTAGAGCATCCGACCGATGAGGATGATTGTCAAGGTAAAGAAATAGAAGTACAGAAGAGGAGTAGAAAAGAGAAGAAGAGAATAGAAGAAAAGTGAAAGAAATAAAACATTACACAATCACATAACCTGTCTTATATCTCATAGTGCATCAGATAAAATACAATAGACATCATAGATATTAAACAGATGAGACAATAATAACTACATGAACCACATAATTATAGTACACAGGCTCATACGATTATATAAAATAGTAATAGAGTCTATATAACCGATAAATAAAATCAACTGATAAATTGTCTCTAATAATAGAAAGTTAATACTATCAAGGCTCCACAGTGTCACTCGGTGGAATAAACAATAATAAACTCAAAATACAAGTACGAGAAAACATCACCTCCTGCTAGTCCATCTGCCTAGCTCCGGGTGCTATTTACACCTATTATCTAGTCTACTCATTTAAGAGTACCTGAGATAATAAGAAGCAAAGCATAAAACCTTGAGTCAGACAATAGTCTGGCGTGAGCGATAAATAATCTCAAAAACTATATAAGTTGGTATCATATATGGAAAAGAGGGTATAGAGAATTGTATCTGACCTGTCCCTGCATCCACAGAGTTAGAACATAATGCAAGATATATGCTACTGTATATCATAGTCGTTATTGGTGTACTATACATCAAAGTACTAAGGGTGTCTAGATATCGACATCGGTAATATCTACATCGTGTGACATCCCTAAGGTGATAAAGACAATAAAACAAACATGGCATCCATCATCCATCCTCACATTCACTCACTCAGTGTGTTGGATATATGATACTCATATAACCCCATCAATAGGTCAAGAACTACTTTACCTCCCGGTTTTTCAGTACTTGAATCCATGCCACTCAATAGGCCAGGAACTAGACTACCTGTATGATAGTCCAAGATACAATGGATCTAAACATCATGATCCAAGGGCCATCAACACCCTACGTAAGCGTCCTTACATACCCATGTTTACAAGTACACATTGAAATCTACGAATATCAATAACGCATTTGCACACGTCGTCCATAGCGAAGCTCATGTCGGAACTATCCATTTAACTCCCATCTAAACTCATCGCAGTTGGGAACTGCTCTAGACAACCATCATAAGTCATAGACTGTCATCATGCGTCCTGTAACCGACCTCCAACCATTCCCACAATTTAATTCATCATTGCCTACTCTGCCCTCCATGTATAGCTATCCATCATCGAAGCCATCACTTCCCATCACAGAATCATTATCGTCGAATTGTGAAGTCATCGCGTCCAAGCTTCACATCTTCGCTTCATAGCCAAAACCACTCGTTGAAGAGCCATACCATCAAAATAGAACGTCGAATGGACGAACAAACCATCGTATCATGCTCCTCGAAGCCTCTCTATCATCCATGTCAAAATTGGCCAAATCGGTCATCATCAATAATGGTAGATATCGACCACTCCAAAGTAATCGATAACAACCACTTTGGTCAGGTATTTAACCAAAATTGGATAAATATAAACCAATTGAAAATGTCATGCATCCATATCAAAATCTGAAGCACATCCCTAAGTCCGTCCTTCATTTTCAAATCAATCGGCGTGTAGGAAACTTTGTGCATGAAATCTTATCCTATAGGATATTTTCTAATCCTATATCGCCTTCAAACAATGAATTCAACCAACAAACAAATAAGCAGGCATGCAACCAACAAGCATAGAAATGTCTATAATAGCCTACATACATCTATAGTAACACAATACAATACATTCAAGCAACCAATATGAGATAAAAATCAGTAATAACCTAAATATCTCAATATCATCAAAATAGTGCGTTAATTGGAAAAAAATATAATATTTAATTTAAAACCATTTTAAAATAGTTTTATATTCTTTTATAAAATAGGATATTGGTTTAAGTATTTTAGAAATCACATTTTAAAGTTAGAAATCATCACAAAATGTCGTTTTAATACTACACTAACAATCATAATGGTGAGATACAATATCATTCACCTCAACCAAATCTGACCAAACCAACTCCAAGTCCTAGAGCTCTCCATCATAAGCACAATGCAAGAAACATCGTCTAAAACAGACCTCGTATGAAAACGATATGCAATATATATGTTATCGGATTATTTAAACGATTAATTATGTTAATTAATAATTCAATTCCTTAATCACCTTCATTAGCCCATTATCCATCTTCTTCCCCAAATAAAGATTATTGTACATGCACATTCCCTTTCCACCATGCACCATTTTGCTATGACACGGTGCTATGCTCCACCGAATCGAATACCGTCTTCGCTCTTGAACTCTTCGTTCAATGCTCGACTTGCTGACGTCAGAACCTCTAAGCTCGGCGCCACCCTACAAATCGCGACATCCCCCTTTCAGGCTGCGATAAAGAAAATGTTGCCCTCCCAAATAGGTCGTTGCACGTTACCAAATCGACAACCCCAATGCATTTCTCCTCCCTCAAGTCAACACCGTCCTCTGTTTCCCTTAACCCCGACCATACCACCCGAAAATACAAACCCTAATCTCGACCTATGTAGGGCCATCACCAGTACTAGTGATGCACCCTACAATATGGGTACGGGCTTGAAAATCATGTCAGTATGAATTCAATGAAACTAGTTTCATGATTTTTAGTTAAGCAGATTGATGGATATTATTTCATGAAGAGAAAGATGAGGAGGCGGCCATGTATTTTCTCAAAATGAATGGAACAGTAACCTAGAAATGGAGAGGATGGTTGGGTGTGGGTTTAAATAATATTATATTTATTTTATTTTATTTCTCAATTAAAACGGTCGTGCATTTCGAGCTCGCACGATCAGACGATGCGTCCGATCGCAATGAAACTTGTTTGTGCACTCACCTCCTTTTTTTGGTCATGATGGTATATATTTCATCATAATCCAAGATAGTGCCCCGGGATGATAATTTCACGCTTTTCGAGACCGTTTGGGCATCGAATCATTCGATTTTCAAATGTAGTGATGTACACGTAAATGTGCATATATTTACATCCATATTTTATCTCTTTTTATTTAAATAAACATCATATTTGGGCATTTTTACATGTTAGAACCAAAATTCAATTATTTTCAAACCATCATATTTTCATCTTCATTCAGGGGCAAAATGGTCATTTTTGTGCATGTGTCACTTTAAGAATTTTTACTTGGACAATTTTTATGATTTTTATAGGATATTTTGATGCATATGAAAGTAGGATTCATGATGATATATGCATGCACAAGGAAATACAAAGGAATAAAGAGGAAATAATTCAAGTTCAAGATCATGGAGGACCTCACCCACTTACCTAAATTGACAATTAGGAGCTAATGGACAACTAAGTGGAGGTTAAAGCTTCATGCACATCAAATGATGGATTAATTAGTGGCTAATGGTTACCTGGTGGCCACACTTCCTAAAGGGCATTTTGGGAAACACCCTAAAAATAGAATTAGGATTTTATGCATGTATAAATATCCCCCTTATGTACATGAACATATCTTCTACTCTTTCATACATTTGCTTAGGAAATTAGCAAGTTGTAAACAAAAATCAAAGTGAAATAAAAATGGCTTCCAAGCCTCTATCTTCTCTCTTTTCTTTAAGCTTTTCTTTGCTTCTTTGTTAATGTTTATTTCTATGCTCTCTTTCTCTTAATGTTCATAGCTTAGATTTACATTTATGCACTACTCTAATTAATTTTCTTCTAGTAGTTAATCTTCTTTTTCTTTGTTTATTCTCCACTTTATTTTATTTTCAATGTTGAAACTTACATGTGTTGATTTGATAACACAAATGAGTAGCTAAACCCCTTCAATTTAGGGATAATGAAGCTCTCAAATATTATGTAATTTCAATATTTTTTATGATTTGTGATCTCTTTGTTTGTGCTTCATGAAAGTGAATTTTGATGCCAGTTTATACAAGTGGGTTTGATAGCTTATATTGCTCATGCAAATGAGCTATTCTTATTCAACATAAACACAATTTGCATCACCATTTGCTAATCCATTTCTAATTGTGAAATGAAAGTAAAAATGAAATTTGATGATCTATATTACTAGTTACAATAGTAAATAGATCATACTTAAAATAGCTTTTGCTTTGGCTTCATTTTCATGAGAATTATAAGTGGTTTGTTTGTTGTATTATAGTTTGATGGTTTGAGTTATGTTAATTAATAACATAAACAACCCATACTTATGATAAATACAACAATATTTCACTTAATATCAAAGCTAGAGATCACAAATTGTTTGTTTGTTGCTTTACAAAAATATGAGAGTGGATTTGCCTCTAAATTATTCTCTAGTTCAATAGTTTTTAAATCAAATTTTAATTTTTATTTTAGCTTCATTTTATTTCTAGTTAACAATTTCTCCTCCATTTGGTCTAATTTGATTGAATAGATATTTAAACTCTAACAATTCCCTGCGGATCGACCCATACTCGCCACGTACTAACTATTGTACGCCGTGCGCTTGCAGTTATTTTAATTTGAAAATTTTCGACTATTTTCTAAACCGATAGAAAACTAGTCGTTGAACAAGTTTTTGGCGCCGTTGCTGGGGATTTATTTTGATTTCAATTTTTTATTCTTCAAATTATTTTCGTTTGATTTTCGTTGTGTGTTTGTTGTTGTGTTAATTTGTAGTAAAAAAAACATTTTGGTTGTGTGGTTTTTTCTTTGTGTTGATCATGTTGTGTGCTTGTTTTAGTTCTATGTGCATTTGTAGTTCTATTTTAAAAAAATTACACAAATTAAAAAAATAATCATTTGCATTCTTTTTTGAGTTTACACTTGCTATTTGATTTACATTACACTGCTCACATTACTCTCTGTTCAATTTCACTTCAACATTACATTTTGTTTTGAACTGTATGATGTCATCTAACACAAAAACTTCACTGTTGCATTACTTCTACCATTCCCCTTCATCCCAACTGCTTCCAATTCCATCTGTGCACCACCCTGTGCACACATCCTCCACTATTAACATTACTGCCAACTTTCTCTATCAACCTCCACAAAACATCCCTGCCTGTACAGTGATACATTCATATCACCACCAGTAGCCACATCTTCATTTCATACAAACCACTTGAACATTCACTGACTTACCATCAAACAACCTTCCTTGATCCCTAAACTAATTCATACAGCATCAAAACATATACTGCTACCCAGACTACTTCACAAAACATCAAATCCCCACGCATCCTTGCCTCTGCACCATCAAATACAACTTCAGTCACAAACCCATCCTCTACCACTGACCATAATCCACTGCAGTTGCGCATCACCAAAGAGCATCAGCCCCTTCAACAACCATCTTCCCAAAACTACTGGCACATTTCTACCTTCAGGAACACCCACCACTTCAACTCCATTAACCACTACTGTTAACTACCCTGTCAACTGCCCGCATACCCCATACAACTTCACAAGCAACAACATACAAAACTGCCATTCAAATTCACTGTTACATCAACCAGCAAATCCCACAATTCATCATCTGGCAACAGCCAACCCACATCACCTCCTACCGATCACCAGTCGACAACCAGTCTTGCTTCCCCAGACCAGCGCTTCAAAACAACCCTACCACGAGCCTCCACCAGTCATCAACAACCCATCGCTGCCATCCAATCGTCGAGTCTCAGCAACCAGTAATCACCGCGACCTTCCATTGCATTGCTTCCAAGTGCAACTCGCGAACACATAATCACCATCATCCCAAACTTCTTGCTGCTTTCCAGTTTCCTGCTCAATCACTGCTACTTGCCTCTGTCCAAACTTGCATTACCACATAGCAGCACAAACTCCTATCACAGCCTTAAATGAATCCTCCATCCAAAACACCATCCCATCTCCTAAACCATCAACCACCTATCATTTCACCTGAACACTTCACCAACAATCCGTTCTCATTCACTCACTTCACCAATCCCCTCACTATCCAAACAGCCTGCTCCAAACAAACAAACTTACTTCAACCACCCTACTAGCAATCACCTCCTCCTCCAAACAGACCCCTCACCACACTACTATTACTTCATTCCAAAACTCCTGCTATCCGAACCCTAAACTGCAATTCCTCCCGAGCAACTCAAACGCCTATCACCAAAAAACTCCATCTCACCCGAAATCACTTTGCAACACGCTCCTTGACAATCACTAGAGCACCGCACACAATCGAACAACCACGAACCACACTCCGACCTCCTTCCAAAACCAAGCATCATTTCAAACAACTCCTCACCACCTACGCAACCATCATCACCTCGACATCGAATCGCCTTCATCCAGAAAATCCGCTACCTTCAAACTCAGTGAACTATGAATTCGAACAAGAATTAGGATGAGATTAGAATCTTGTGTTGATTTGGAATTTGTTATGAAAGCTTGTTCAAGAGTTTGAGTTTTTATTTGTTCGGCTAATTTGAGTTCGCGTTCGTTTTATTTGGAGTGTTGTGATAACTTTAGTTTGGGCCGGGCCATTCTTGGGTTCTTTTGTAAATTTCTTTTGCCCTTTGAAGAAAAAAAAATTCAAAAAAAGAAAAATATATGTGTTTGTTTTAGTTTGTTTTGATTTTGTTTTCATTTGTTTTGGTTTAGTTGCATTTCTATTTTTTTTCATTTATTTTTATTTTTCATCTTTGTAAAAAAAAACACAAAAAAACAAAAAAAAACAAACAAGTTTCTAACTTCTTTAGATTTCATTTGTTTTATTTTGATTTTGTTTTATAAAAATAAAATCGTTGGTTTTGTTTTATTTCTTTTGATTTTGCTTTGATTTAGTTTCTTTGTTGACATATATAAAAAAATTTGTATATATATATATATATATATCTTGTTTTATCTTTCAGGTTGCAAAAGCAGAAGGAGAAGGCCCGCTTGCTAAAAAAAATTTGCTTGCTTATAAACAAAATTGCCGCTAGAAAAAAATTGCTAATAATCTGCACGCTCTGGTATCGTTCTTAATTTAATTTGCATTGTTGGTTGCTTGCATTTGCATTTACATAAAAAAAATTCAAAAATCCAAAAACAAAAACAAACTTCATTTTAGTTGCATTGTAAATTCACGTTTAATTTTTGTTTTGCATTCATCTCATCTTATTTCTTTTTTAAGGGCAATACATCAATTCACATAAGGTGAGGGATTTCATCACCCATTCCTTAGCCTACAAACGCATTTCATCGTAGAATTTGACTAATAATAAAGGTTAGACATTCAACTTAAGGGTGTCACGAGCTCATCTAGGGCTTAATTGTATCTTCATAATTGTTTTCTTTGAACAATTTTATTTCTTGGTGTCTAGGCTACGGTAGAGTAATAACCATTTATAAATATTACGGTGATTCGTAAATATTATAGTGGTTGTTCCTCTGAAGGTACTTAAACCTTCGACTGCATTGCTACGGTGATTCGTGGTGCACCGATAACCCCTGTCCGTTACCTGGCTGAGAAATATTTTTGTTGATTTAAGACAAAGTGTGATTATACAATTTTTGGTTAGGAGCTACTAAGGACAGAAAACTGTAATTAAGTCTTTTGCATTCATTTAGTTGCATTAGTTCATGCATATTTAAAAAAAAAATCAAAAATCCAAAGTCCAAAAGAAATTGTAAATTCTACGTAATTTTTTTAATCAAAAAAAAAGGAAAGAAAAAAAAATCCTTTTTCCTTTCCTTTGAAAATTTTTCAATCAAAAACAAAAATCCAAAAAAAATATAAAATCTTTCAAAAAGAAAAAAAATTCAAAAACAAAACAAAAAAAATCAAATTTCCATTTTCTAAAAAAAAAAATCCTTTTGGTAAATATTCAAAAATTCCAAAAGATAGAAAAAATTTTGAAAAACCAAAAAAAAGCAAACTTCTCTTTTGAAAAATAAATTTCACTTGGTAAATATTTTTCTTCCTTAAAAAAAACAAAAAGAAAACAAAACAAAAATAATTTTTCACCTCATTTTCCAAACTTGATTCTAACTTCTTTCTCTTCTCGACTTTCACTTGTGCATGAGTACTTGGACTCGTGACACAACAACAAATCGTTGGACTCGTGACTCAACAACTAATCGTTTAACTCGAACAGACGATCCTTCCGAAATGGCGAACGAAAACGCCCCTCGAACTCTTATGGATAGAATCATTCGCGATAGAGTTTCTATTCCATCTTGCATCACGTTACCCGCCCCTACGGGCAACCATTTCGAAATTCACTCAAACCATATTGCCACTCTTCCGAAAATTGGCAATTTCGAACACGATGATCCATACATCTTTTTGACTAAATTCGAACAAGTTTGTATCACCATAAAACTCCAACAACTTTCCGATGACGGAATCAAACTTCGATTAATCCCATTTGCTCTTACGGATTACGCCGAAAAATGGTTCTATAGCTTACTATCGAACTCGATTAAAACGTGGGATAAATTTGTAAAAGCTTTCTTAAAAAAGTTCTACCCCTTGGAAAAAACGAGTAGAATTCGAAACGAAATTGTAAATTTTCATCAATTCAAGGGAGAACCATTTGGAAAATATTTTGAAAGACTCAAAGAGCTTTTGATAAAATGTCCACACCATAACTTCGAAAAATGGACGATTTGCTAAATATTATACGATGGACTCAAAAATAGCTCACGAACCATGCTTGAATCAATGTACCAAGGCAACTTTCTTGCCCAACATCACGACGATGCTTGGCAATTTCTTGAAAACCTCGCTGAAAAATCATCCCAATGGGAACGTTCGAATGAAAAATCAATTTACTCATGATCGAGTGCACACTCGATAGGATCTTCTTTTGCTTTGGAAGCTAAGATCGATGCAATGATTAAAAAATTCGATAACGTTTTCTCATCGAATCAAATGAACCAAGCTTCCCAACCGATGTGTTATAAATGCAACGATCCTAATCATATAGCCGATCAGTGTCCCACTTCTGTCGAACAAATCAATGCTTTCAATAAAGCCAAAAACGACCCGTTTTCTCCAATGTACAACCCTGGTTGGAGAAATCATCCGAACTTTACGTGGAACCAAAACAATCCCAACACGAATACGGTTCGTCCCAATTTTCAAGTATTCCCGAATAATGCTTCGAATCCTCCCTTTCAACCCAACAATTTTCAACCAAAATTTGCGGGTCCGTCTCATAATCAACCGCAACAATCAAATTTTCAACCAAATTCTACTCATCCTCCCCAAGACGATAAACGTTTAAGTTCACTTGAGAAAACTCTTGAAACGTTGGCTAAAGCAACTACTTAAAGCCTTCAATCAAACAGCAATTTGCAAAATTTATTAACTTCATATATGCAAAACACAAACCAATCAATTGCAAACCTCGAAATGTAAATGAGTCAATTAGCCACATCTGTAAGTGAACGCGAACGAGGCACATTCCCAAGCCAACCCCTTCCAAATCCCAGAAATCAAAACGCAAATTCAAATCAAGCCCATGTTGTTCAAGATAGCAACGTTACCCAATTAAATGCTATCACAACTCTCCATTCCGGTAAACAAATCGATAATCAAGTCGTTGATCCAAATGATTTACCGAAAACCTCTCTCGATACTTCTAAAACAACGAACGAATCTGAATAGAACATGGAGCCAAATGTTGAATCGAATGCCAATAAAAATTCTTCTTCTACTCGAGTAGACCTGCCTACCGAGTTCATGTTCCATTTCCACATCGTCTTCGACCAAAGAAACACTCAGACCAAATGGAAAAGATGTTGGAAAATTTTAAACAAGTCAAAGTTAACATTCCGCTTCTTGACATCGTTCAACAAGTCCCCACGTACGCGAAATTTCTTAAGGACTTATGTACCCAGAAGCGACACACTCAAGTGCCTAAAAAACTCTTCTTAGCCGCCAGTTTAAG
Source organism: Allium fistulosum (assembly GCA_030737815.1). NCBI lineage: Eukaryota > Viridiplantae > Streptophyta > Magnoliopsida > Asparagales > Amaryllidaceae > Allium > Allium fistulosum. The sequence continues at coordinate 364,298,263 of CM060904.1, forward strand.
TGAAGTCTTGTCCCAATCCATGCCCGTTAAATACAAAGATCCTGGCTGCCCGACGATTTCGTGTACAATTGGAGACAAGACGATTAACAAATGTTTGATAGACTTAGGCGCGAGTGTCAACTTGATTCCATACCCCGTGTATGAATAATTAGGCTTAGGTGAGCTCAAACCCACAAAAGTTACGCTTCAATTCACTGATCGCTCCATTAAGAAGCCCGTGGAAGAAATCTAGGACATGCTCATTCGAGTAGGGCAATTCATATTCCCCGTTGATTTTATCGTTCTCGAAACACAACCCGTGACGAATCCCTCGAGTCAAATTCCATTAATTTTAGGCCGACCATTCTTAGCCACCTCAAATTCCTTAATCAATTGTCGTAACGGATCGATGAAAATTTCTTTTGGAAACATGACTTTGGATCTCAACATTTTCAATCTTGAAAGCCAATCGAACGAACCTCGTGACCAAACATTGGAAGTTAGTGCCATTCACAAAAACTTTGAAAACGAGACACTTGATCTTAATGATGAACGCGAGGCCGAGTACGAAAAACTATTTCACGAAATTCCCAACGAAATTGAATACACTCTTCCCTTTGAATCACTTCCAGTTGAGTTCGAATCTCAACCCAAATCGTTGATCGAAAAACTCCCGAAGTTGGACCTCAAACCACTTCCCGATCACCTTAAGTATGCATACTTAGGTGATAACGAAACGTTGCCCGTCATAATCTCCGCAACTCTCTCTCTTGATCAAGAAACCTCCTTACTTTCTATTCTTTCGAAAAACAAGGAAGCAATGGGATGGTCGATCTCCGATATAAAGGGAATTAACCCTGCTATTGTTCAACATCGCATCCATTTAATCGACGATGCCAAGCTTGTTCATGATGCGCAACGAAGGCTTAATCCAAAAATGAAAGATGCGGTGCGTGATGAAATTCTTAAACTTCTCGACAATGGAATCATTTACCCAATCTCTTATAGTTCATGGGTTAGCCCAATTCACGATGTATTGAAAAAGTCTGGGCTAACTGTTGTCAAGAACGATTCAAACGAACTTATTCCAACTCGTACTCAAACGGGTTGGTGTGTTTGCATTGACTATCGAAAACTAAATGTCGCAACACGAAAAGATCACTTCCCTTTTCCTTTCATTGTCCAAATGCTTGAACGTTTAGCCGGCCACGAATTTTACTGCTTCCTTGATGGGTATTCTGGCTATAACAAAATTCCTATCGCTCTCGAAGATCAAGAGAAAATGACTTTCACGTGTCCATTCGGTACCTTTGCTTATCGACGTATGCCATTAGGACTTTGTAATGCTCGTGCGACTTTCCAATGATGCATGGTTGGAATCTTTTCCGACATAATTGAACGCTTTCTAAAAGTTTTTATGGATGATTTCTCAATCTTTGGCGATTCTTTTTCTCAATGTTTACATCATCTCGAATTGGTTCTAAATCGATGTAAAGAAAAACATTTGACTTTGAATTGGGAAAATGCCACTTTATGGTCAAACAAGGCATAGTCCTTGGACATATCATCTCAAATAAAGGCATTGAGGTAGACAAAGCGAAAATCGATGTCATTGCAAATCTACCCATTCCCAAAACTATTAAGGACATTCGATCATTTCTAGGACACACTGGCTTTTACCGACACTTTGTGAAAGACTAGTAAAATTGCTCGTTCTTTGACGACTCTTCTCGGAAAAGACGTTCCTTTCGATTTTAACTCTGATTGTATCTCTTCTTTTGAACGTCTTAAGAACGAACTCATTTCTACTCCAATCATTTGCACACCCAATTGGGATCTTCCTTTCGAAATAATGTGTGATGCTTCGAACTTTGCCGTTGGTGCTGTCTTAGGACAACGCATCAACAAGATCCTTCACGTCATTTACTACGCGAGTATGACTTTGAACGACGCTCAACTCAACTACACAACAACCGAAAAAGAGCTTCTAGCTGTCGTTTTTGCGCTCGAAAAGTTTCGACCTTACTTGATAGGTTCACACATTACTGTGTACATGGACCACTCTGTGCTTCGATATCTCTTCGCTAAAAAGGATGCTAAATCCTGTTTGATTCGTTGGATCCTTTTACTTCAAGAATTTGACCTTACAATTAAAGAAAAAAAGGATCGATAACATCATGCCGATAACTTGTCTCGTCTTCCGAACGCACCATCTTCTTTGCCAATCATTGAAAAGTTCCCCGATGAACAACTTCTTTCAATTTCTATCGACCCATGGTACGCTGATATAGTGAACTACTTAGTCACTAAAGAAACTCCCTCATCTTGGTCCAAACAGGACAAATGCAAATTCATGTCCCAAGTGAAATATTTCTGTTGGGATGATCCATACTTGTTCAAATATTGTCCCGACCAAATCATCCGACATTGCATTCCAGATAATGAGATCAGGAGTGTTCTTTTGTTTTGTCACGATCAAGCATGAGGTGGACATTTCGGTCCTCGAAAAACTGCGGAAAAAGTGCTTCGGTGTGGTTTCTATTGGCCTTCTCTTTTCAAAGACTCGTTTGAATTTTGTAAAACTTGCGATCGATGTCAAATGCTTGGAAAAATTTCTCGACGAGATATGATGCCTCTAAACCCCATTCTTACGATCGAAATCTTTGATGTTTGGGGTATCGACTTTATGGGACCTTTTCCCAACTCTTTTGGAAACTTGTATATCCTTCTCGTTGTCGATTACGTTTCAAAATGGGTGGAAGCCATTCCTTGCAAAACCAACGACCATAAAATTATTATGAAATTTCTCAAAGAAAACATCTTTCGAGGTTCAGCACACCTCGCACAATAATCAGTGATAACGGAACCCATTTTTCCAACCGTTCTTTTGAAACCTTAATGAAAAAATACTCGATAACCCACAAGTTATCCACTTCGTATCATCCTCAGACTTGTGGCCAAGTTGAAGTTTCAAATCGACAAATAAAACAAATCTTGGAGAAAACTATCAATAAAAATCGAAAAGATTGGTCTTAGAAATTGACCGACGCACTTTGGGCTTACCGTACTGCTTTTAAAACTAACCTTGGGATGTCCCCATTTCGTTTTGTTTACAGTAAAGCTTTCCATTTACCCATTGAAATCGAACACAAAGTGCTGTGGGCAATTAAGAACTTAAACTTTGATCTTGAGAAAGCTGGTGAAAACGAAAAACTACAACTCAACGAACTAGAAGAACTTAGGAACGACGCGTATGAAAATGAGAAAATTTACAAAGAAAGAACCAAAGTTTTTCATGACAAGTCAATCCTAAGGAAAACGTTTTCGCCTAACAAAAAAGTTCTTTTATATGACTCAAGACTTCATTTATTCCCTGGGAAACTTAAATCTAGATGGACCGGACCATTTGTGGTACGAACTATATTTCCACATGGAGCCGTAGAAATAGAAAACCCCAGGGATGGATCGATTTTCAAAGTCAACGGTCATCGTTTAAAACCTTTGTTGGAATTGCCCGGTAACCAAGAGGAGGAGCTCATGATCCTTCATGAGCCAAGCTACGTCTAGCAAGAATTTTAACCCTCTTTTGTAATATGTACATATTTTTCCCCGTTACACTCATTACATCGTGCATTGGACACAAGTCAAAATTAAGCGTGAGGGGGTCTCATTTTCATTTTTTTTAAGTTTCATGGAATTTTTTAATTTTCATTTCCTTTATCTAAAAAAACAAAAAAAATTCTAAATCCCAAAAACATTTTCTTTTTAGCATTTTGATTTATTTTTGAAGAAACACTATAGGATAAGTATAAGTTTTGGTTAATAAATTGAAATTTTTGAAAATTTATTTGTCTTAACAAAAATAAAAATGAAGTTTGATTACAAATAACAATGGTTTAACTAGTATATAGGAAGGTTCATATGTGTTAATTATGAAGTACGTTCTAATTGAAAATCTTTGTTTAAAAAAGTGGTAAATTTAAAGTAAAGGATATAACAATTTTATCTTCCAAGTTAAATGGTGCTAAGATGATTTTGCAAAACTCTCTCTTTCTAAAAAATTTTTTAAAAAAAAGAATAAAAACTTTTGTATATATGTACATATTTTGAACACCTAGAGTCATGTGTTCACACTTGTGTGTTCACTCGCCATGCTCTGTACCCTTCTCACGTAAGCCCGAAAGGCAGTGCATGATCGGTATATCTGGCATCAGTTTATCTGAGTTAGGTGTATGTATTAAAAATTCTTTTTAATAACGCCTACAGTCGATAAGTGTTCACACTTGTGTGTTCACTCGCCACGCTCTGTATTCCCCTAACATCAGTCTGCAAGGCAGTGCACGGGTAATATATCTGGCCTCAGTTTACCTGAGTTAGGCATATGTAAATATTGTTAATATCAATGAAATTTCCGAGTAAGAGAGAGTAAGCAATTGAAATCCAAGCACCATTTTAACTTGTTTGATTTAACTTGTTATTGAAAAGAAATGATAATACCACTTTGAAAAACTTTGATAATCAACTAAGGATCCATTTCATAATTACATTGTGTTATCAACCGAAACAACTAGCCAAACTATTGTCTATTTGCTATGCTAACTTGATTTTTGTTGGAAGTTTTGACGAGTAAATGACTTAAATTTTAAGACAATGACCAAAACCTATATTTAACTTATGAGTGTCGAATTGAAAGCGAATCCTTCATTTGTAAATATTTTCAAAAACCTGCATTCATCCCATTGTAAATAAATCTTGCACTTTGTAAATATTTCACTTTGCATTTGGATTTTGTGGGTAGTATCCGTTGAAAACCCTCACGAGACAACACTCGTCCTGCTGGGGACACCTAGAGGTTTAACGGCTTGTTGCATACGCTCAATGCAATCATGCTCCCTACGAAAACGGATTTATTTTAGTTTTCCTTTATTCGAGGACGAATAAAAAGATAAGTGTGGGGGTATTTGATGTGCACGTAAATATGCATATATTTACATCCATATTTTATCTCTTTTTATTTAAATAAACATCATATTTGGGCATTTTTACATGTTAGAACCAAAATTCAATTATTTTCAAACCAACATATTTTCATCTTCATTCAGGGGCAAAATGGTCATTTTTGTGCATGTGTCACTTTAAGAATTTTTACTTGGACAATTTTTATGATTTTTATAGGATATTTTGATGCATATGGAAGTAGGATTCATGATGATATATGCATGCACAAGGAAATACAAAGGAATGAAGAGGAAATAATTCAAGTTCAAGATCATGGAGGACCCCACCCACTTACCTAAATTGACAATTAGGAGCTAATGGACAACTAAGTGGAGGTTAAAGCTTCATGCACATTGGATGATGGATTAATTAGTGGCTAATGGTTACTTGGTGGCCACACTTCCTAAAGGGCATTTTGGAAAGCACCCTAAAAATAGAATTAGGGTTTTATGCATGTATAAATAGCCCTCTTATGTACATGAACATATCTTCTACTCTTTCATACATTTTCTTAGGAAATTAGCAAGTTGTAAACAAAAATCAAAGTGAAATAAAAATAGCTTCCAAGCCATTTCCTTCCCTCTTTTCTTCATGCTTTTCTTTGCTTCTTTGTTAATGTTTATTTCTATGCTCTCTTTCTCTTAATGTTCATAGCTTAGTTTTGTGAGGAATGCGGAATATGGATCTTAAGGCTAGAATGAACACTAGAGGGGGGGTGAATAGTGTTTATAAGAAATTACTAAATCCTTTTGAGTTATTGTTGATTTGTACACAAATGTATGCAATATTCAGACACGGATATAATCACAGAATCAAATATAGATGCATAAATAAAGTAAATGCAGTAAAGGAAAGAACACACCGGATTTTATACTGGTTCGGAGTTACCCTCAAGGTTTCAAATCTCGGATTTTGGCCAATATCTCGGGCAAATATCTCGGCTGTCTCGGGCGATATTTAAAACACTTATAACTAACCAAGCTGCCAAATCTCGGATTTTGGCTAATATCTCGGATTTTCATCTCGGCTGATCTCGGGGAGATTTAAAACCTTGGTTACCCTACATCCAGTCCCGCACAACTAAGTACGGATTTCCTTTCAAAAGCAATTGTACAATTACACCCTCAGTTTCAAGGCTACGAGGTACACCCTCCAGAATCATAATCCTCTGGGTAAAGATACTTGATTTCCGGGGCAACAAGTTCACCCAATTGATTTCCAAGGCTACAATCACACCTTTTCTCGCTTGATAGATTACAAAGAAGCCTATAACTCTGAATAGCACTGGGATCTTGTTGAGATAGTGATAGAGAATCAAACCAGAGATGATCTGGTTAGATTCAATGTTGATTTCGGCAGAGTGATGATAGAATTTTGAATAAGAAAATGTGGAAGAAGAAGAGAAGTGAAAAACCAGAAAATCTGATCTAAAATTCGTTGAAACCAACCCCTATTTATAGAAGAACAACAACCATGTCTATTCATGAAAGGTTATGGCGAATAGACACTTCTTTTGAAATTCAAATTTTTGGTCCTAACTGACACTATGTCGACATGGGGTACTAGGGCATGTCGACATGCCAAAGGAAATTTTGATGTTTTGTTTTTCTTTGAAAATAACCTTTATCTTATATTAAAACTATTTTAAACTTTATTAATATACTTGACTATAGATAAAATACATAGATAAATATAGAGAATAATATATGTAAAATTTTACTATAATTTTATATTTAAATCTAAGTAAATATTAAAAGTTAAATATATTAAAAGATAGTTTAAAACAAACGAAGTTTAAAACAAGAATTTATTTAAGAACAAAATCAAAGAATATTTTTTAAGGCTAAAACATCCTTTTGAAAATCATTTGAAAAGATAATTTTTAAGGCTAAAACATTTTGAAAAGCAGTTTTGAAAATCATTTTGAAGTAGTTTTGCAAGCTTCTTCCTGCAGAATATTTCATCATATCAGGACTCGAGAACTTGTACAAAACCAGGATGTTCGTGGGTTTGTAAGCCACTTGTCGTAGGTTTGTAAGCTACTTGTCGTGGGTTTGTAAGCCACTAAAAAGGTAGAAATGGGTTCCATCCCAAATGAAAATACGGAATGAAGATTTCAGTGCTATTGTGAAGTTTTAACATAATTCTAGACTCAATACTTATCTTGAAATCTTGAACTCTTGATAATCTTGATATTCTTGATACTCATGAGTCTTCAATCTTGATATCTTGAATCTCTATACTATACAGTCTTCATTCTTGGTACCTGCATGGTTAAATCCTGCATATACATATATATCTAAACTATAATGTTAGTATTTATATTTTATAATCTTATTCTAAGGTTGTCGTCATCAAAACCATCAACTCATGGACTAACAATCTCCCCCTTTTTGATGATGACAACCGTTGTTTATAAAATATTACTTCTATCCTAATAACTCCCCCTAAAACTGATAACTCCCCCTTAATCTATGCCTAACTCTTCTATTTTATATTTCTCCCCCTTTGTCATCAACAAAAACAAACTAATTCTAAACTATATAACTCTTAGTCTAATATCATATATGATGATAGTGTTATCATACATAATCAATACTTACTTGTAAACCTAAAACTTAGTCCTAAACTACTAACATTCCTAACCAAGTACCTATATAATACTTATATATAACATATATATGAATCATATATAAGAACACACAATATTTATTTATATATATATATATATATGTTTATATTTACATTTTCGTACAACGTGACAAATATACACATAACGATGAAAAACGAAAAAGAAGAAACTACTGAGTATCTTTGACAATTGGAGATCTATAGATCGAACAATTTGGATAATGGAAATAGAAATTTCCACGTTGTTCAACCAAGTTTCCGTCCTTGTCAAAACATACTTCGCCAACGCAAATGACTTTGTTGTTGTCTTCCGCATGCTCTTCTTCCATTGGTTCTTCTTCTTCACTTTCCTCTTGTTCATGATCACCTAAAGAGTCCTCGTCAATCAAGATTGGATTAACATGATTGTCCATTAGAAATTTTTGCAAATTTCTAAGGATTTTCCCTTGCCTTTCCTGTTCTTTTGCCATTCGAAGTTGCACTATTTGAATTTTAGTCATTAACTGAATTGCATCCTTCATAGAATCCTCCATTTTTGTCACTCGGGCGAGCGTAGTACGTTGGAACGGACCAGAGGTAGGAGAAGGGAACGAAAAGGTTGATTTTATGTTTGATTTGGAAGAGGAGGCCATTGATAAATTGATTTCAGAAGATAGAACAGAAAAAGAACAGAGAGAATGAAGAAAATTTCGAAAATAAGAAGAATATATAACCAATTATTTGAATTTTGGTGGGAAAAAAATTTTAAAATTAAAAAAAACGTTATATGTCGACATGGGTATAGGGGGGATGTCAACATGGTTCTCAATATTTTTACTATTTGATTTATTTTGATTTAATTTTTAATTATACTTTCTTATTTATATTTCAGTTAATGAACAAATACCTAATTCTCTTCTTAATTTAGTAAATGTAGATTCATTTAAGGGTTTTGTTAAGATATCAGCAATTTGATTTTCAGAATTGATATAGTCGAGAGTAATTACTTCTCTACTTATATTATCCATGAGAAAATGGTGTCTGATATCAATATGTTTAGTTCGAGCATGTTGAGTAGCATTTTTGGATAAATTTATTGCACTAGTATTATCACAATAAATTGGTGATTTTGAGATATTTAAACCAAAATCTTTTAAAGTTTGTTGCATATATATTACTTGAGAACAAGCCAAAGCAGCAGAAATATACTCTGCTTCAGTTGTTGATAGAGAAACTGTGTTTTGCTTTTTACTAAACTAGGAAATCAGAGAATGCCCTAAAAAGTGACAAGTTCCACTTGTACTTTTTCGGTCTGATTTACAACCAGCATAATCAGCATCACAGTAAGATATTAAGTCAAACGAATCATTTTTAGGATAAAATAAGCCATAATCAAAGGTGTGTTTAACATATCTTATAATACGTTTTACAGCTTTTAAGTGAGTTTCTTTAGGTTGGGATTGATACCTTGCACATCGACAGACACTATGCATGATATCAGGTCTACTCACAGTGATATAGAGTAGTGATCCAATCATTCCTCTATATAATTTTTGATCTACATCTTTCGAGATATCTTCTTTACTAAGGTACTCATTGGTTGCCATGGGTGTGGGTTTTCCACTCGCAGTAGTCAAACCAAATTTACTAACTAGGTCTTTAGCATATTTTTCTTGACTAATAAAGATACCATTATCTAATTGTTTTATTTGTAATCCTAAAAAGAAGTTTAATTCACCCATATGACTCATCTCAAACTCTTTTGTCATTATTTCAGAAAATTCTTTACTCATTTCAAAATTAGTTGATCCAAAAATGATATCATCTACGTAGACTTGTACTAGTTGAATATCATTTTTATTTCTTTTAATAAAAAGAGTATTATCTACTTTACCTATTTCAAAATTTGATTGTAACAAGTAAGATCTTAGTTTATCATACCAGGCTCTAGGAGCTAGCTTTAGACCATATAGAGCTTTCTTAAGTTTATAAACATGATTTGGAAATTTATCATTTTCAAAAAGTGGTGGTTGTTCAACAAATACTTCTTCTTTTACAAAACCATTTAAAAATGCACTTTTAACATCCATTTGAAATAATTTGAAATTATTATGATTTGCGAAAGCAAGTAGAATCCTAATGGCTTCTAATCTTGCTACGAGGGCAAAGGTTTCATCAAAATATATTCCTTCTTCTTGGCAATAACCTTGAGCGACTAACCGGGCTTTATTTCTAACAACCTCTCCTTGTTCATTCATTTTATTTTTATAAACCCATTTAGTTCCAATTATTGTTTTATTTTCAGGTCTAGGAACAAGTTCCCAAACATCATTTCTAGTGAATTGATTTAATTCTTCTTGCATAGCCAAAATCCATGAATCATCAGTTGATGCTTCTTATGGATTTTTGGGTTCAATAATTGATATAAAAGCTACATTACTCATTTGACTTAGTTGGTTTCTAGTTTTAACAACAGATTGCATATCTCCAAGTATATTTTCTATAGGGTGATCTTTTAAAAGTTTACTCCTTTTATTAGGATGATTTAATTCATTATTAGTTTCAGTTGACTCTTGGTTTTGAGTGATTAAATCCTCTTCATCATTTATTTCTTCAAAATTTTTGAAATTTTCATCAAATGAAACATGCATTGTTTTTTCGATGGTATTAGTTCTTAAATTAAATACTCTATATGCTTTACTTTTATTAGAGTATTCGATAAAGATACCTTTGTCGGATTTAGGATCAAATTTATCTAAGTTATTTTTTGTATTTAAAATAAAACATTTACTTCCAAAAATTCTAAAATAAGATACCTTAGGTTTCTTTGAGTAAATAAGTTCATAAGTTGTCTTATCAGTTAAAGGTCTAATTAAAATTCTATTTAAAATATAACAGGCGGTAGCAACTGCTTCTGCCCAAAAGTACTTTGGTAAATTACTATCAGAAGCATAGTTCTCGCACACTCTTGAATCATCCTATTTTTACGTTCTACTACTACGTTTTGTTGTGGAGTTCTTCGAAATGAAAATTTGTGAATTATTCCCTTTTTATTGCAGAATTCTTCAAACTTTTCATTTTCAAATTCACCACCGTGATCACTATGGATGGTTATAATTTTTGAGAAAGTTGATTTTGAACCCTTTTTGAAAAATTCTTAAAATATTCAAAAGTATCACTTTTATGTTTTAAAAATATTGTCCATGTAAATCTAGAATAATCATCCACAATTACAAAAACATATTTACTATTATTTATTGATAGAATTTGAGATGGACCAAATAGATCAATATGAAGTAATTCAAGAGGTTTTGAAGTAGAAATTATATTTTTTAATTTAAAGGAGCTTTTTCTAAGTTTTCCTAGTTGACATGCATCACATAGACTATCTACTTTAAAATTCATTTTAGGGAGTCCTCTTACTAGATCATGTCTTGACAGTCTAGATAAGAGTTTGAAATTCAAATGCCCAAATCTCTTATGCCAAATCCAAGGGTCACTTGCATTTGCCAACAAGTTATCATTTGAAATTTTCATACTAAGAATATAAATATTCTTTTTCCTAATTCCCTCAAATATTATGGTTGAATTATTATCATCAATGTGACACTTATCTTTTTCAAATTTAATTTTATATCCTTTATTGCATAGTTGACTTATACTTAGCAGATTGTGTTTCAGATTCTTAACTAGCAAAACATTAGTAATAATAGGAGTTTCAGAGTTACCGACTTTGCCGATGCCGATCACATAACCTTTTGAATTGTCTCCAAAGTTAACCAGTCCTCCGTCTTTGTATATTATATCATTCAGCATATATAGATTCCCAGTCATGTGTCTAGAACATCCACTATCGAGTATCCATTTGCTCTTTTTGATCTGCACAGTTTGTTTGTTCTGGATTGATTTCTCAACTCCCATACAGCATGATTCCTGCACATCAAACAATCTTAGTAGACAACTTGTATTTGAATATTGATTATATGCAGACTCAAGAGACAATGATGATCTGAATATTTCTAAACATGCATTAATAAATTTCTTAAACAATGCCATTTAAAAAAAACTTTTTCAAAAATCAGATTATGAAACTTTTGAAAACCTTGCTCTGATACCAAATGTGAGGAATGCGAAATATGGGTCTTAAGGCTAGAATGAACACTAGAGGGGGGTGAATAGTGTTTATAAGAAATTACTAAATCTTTTTGAGTTATTGTTGATTTGTATACAAATGTATGCAATATTCAGACACAGATATAATCACAGAATCAAACAAAGATGCAGAAATAAAGTAAATGCAGTAAAGGAAAGAACACACCGGATTTTATACTGGTTCGGAGTTACCCTACATTTAGTCCCGCACAACTAAGTACGGATTTCCTTTCAAAAGCAATTGTACAATTACACCCTCGGTTTCAAGGCTACGAGGTACACCCTCCATAATCACAATCCTCTGGGTAGAGATACTTGATTTCTGGGGCAACAAGTTCACCTAATTGATTTCCAAGGCTACAATCACACCTTTTCTCGCTTGATAGATTACAAAGAAGCCTATAACTCTAAATAGCACTGGGATCTTGTTGAGATAGTGATAGAGAATCAAACCAGAGATGATCTAGTTAGATTCAATGTTGATTTCGGCAGAGTGATGATAGAATTTTGAATAAGAAAATGTGGAAGAAGAAGAGAAGTGAAAAACCAGAAAATCTGATCTAAAATTGGTTGAAACCAACCCCTATTTATAGAAGAACAACAGCCATGTCTATTCATGAAAGGTTATGGCGAATAGACTCTTCTTTTGAAATTCAAATTTTTGGTCCTAACTGACACTATGTCGACATGGGGTACTAGGGCATGTCGACATCCCAAAGGAAATTTTGATGTTTTGTTTTTCTTTGAAAATAACTTTTATCTTATATTAAAACTATTTTAAACTTTATTAATATACTTGACTATAGATAAAATACATAGATAAATATAGAGAATAATATATATAAAATTTTACTATAATTTTATATTTAAATCTAAGTAAATATTAAAAGTTAAATATATTAAAAGATAGTTTAAAACAAATGAAGTTTAAAACAAGAATTTATTTAAGAACAAAATCAAAGAATATTTTTTAAGGCTAAAACAACTTTTTGAAAATCATTTGAAAAGATAAGTTTTAAGGCTAAAACATTTTGAAAAGCAGTTTTGAAAATCATTTTGAAGTAGTTTTGCAAGCTTCTTCCTGTAGAATATCTCATCATATCAGGACTCGAGAACTTGTACAAAACCAGGATGTTCGTGGGTTTGTAAGCCACTTGTCGTAGGTTTGTAAGCTACTTGTCGTGGGTTTGTAAGCCACTAAAAATGTAGAAATAGGTTCCATCCCAAATGAAAATACGGAATGAAGATTCCAGTGCTATTGTGAAGTTTTAACATAATTCTAGACTCAATACTTATCTTGAAATCTTGAACTCTTGATAATCTTGATAATCTTGATACTCATAAGTCTTCAATCTTGATATCTTGAATCTCTATATTGTACAATCTTCATTCTTGGTACCTGCATAGTTAAATCCTGCATATACATATATATCTAAACTATAATGTTAGTATTTATATTTTATAATCTTATTCTAAGGTTGTTGTCATCAAAACCATCAACTCATGGACTAACAAGATTTACATTTATGCACTAGTCTAATTAATTTTCTTCTAGTAGTTAATCTTCTTTTTCTTTGTTTATTCTCTACTTTCTTTCATTTTCAATGTTGAAACTTACATGTGTTGATTTGATAACACAAATGAGTAGCTAAACCCCTTCAATTTAGGGGTAATGAAGCTCTCAAATATTATGTAATTACAACATTTTTTATGATTTATGATCTCTTTGTTTGTCCTTCATGAAAGTGAATTTCGATGCTAGTTTATACATGTGGGTTTGATAGCTTATATTGCTTATACAAATGAGCTATTCTTATTCAACATAAACACAATTTGCATCATCATTTGCTAATCCATTTTTGATTGTGAAATGAAAGTAAAAATGAAATTTGATGATCTATATTACTAGTTACAATAGTAAATAGATCATACTTAAAATAGCTTTTGCTTTGGCTTCATTTTCATGAGAATTATAAGTGGTTTATTTGTTGTATTATAGTTTGATGGTTTGAGTTATGTTAATTAATAACATAAACAAACCATACTTATGATAAATACAACAATATTTCACTTAATATCAAAGCTAGAGATCACAAATTGTTTGTTTATTGATTTACAAAAATATGAGAGTGGATTTGCCTCTAAATTGTTCTCTAGTTCAATAGTTTTTAAATCAAATTTTGATTCTAGTTTTAGCTTCATTTTATTTCTAGTTAACGATTTCTCTTCCATTTGGTCTAATTTGATTGAATAGATTTTTAAACTTTAACAATTCCCTACGGATCGACCCGTACTCGTCACGTACTAACTATTGTACGTCGTGCGCTTGCGGTTATTTTAATTTGAAAATTTTCGACTATTTTCTAAACCGATAGGAAACTAGTCGTTGAACATGTAGCTATCCTTATACTCATTTTAATTTGCAACGTCGATACAAACTTAATAGAAGTGGTCTCAAGCCCTGATTCGATCATATGCGAAAAATTATATATTTGGGACCATTAGTTATTTCACGATTCAATATTTAAATAAGTGGAAAATAGGCTGGAGAACAAACAATTCAATTATTTTGGGCTAAAAAACGCACGTGGAAAATTTTGGGGTGAAGTCCAAACATCTTTATTTTATTTATCGACCAAACGTTATTTCTTCTTTTTTACTTTCTTCTCGCTTTCCCTCGTTTCTTTCACTTCAAATTGTTACACAAATTATAATCCTAAGATGTCATTGACTCACCAATATTGATTTGGATTTCTTGCCTTTTTTTGTTCTTTTGTTCTCACTGTATAGCAATAAAGGTAATTTTAACCTAATTTTTTGATCTCGATTTGAATTATTGCTTGATCTGGCTACTTTTCTTACTATTTTACTATCGTTTTGAAATTCTTAGACTATTTGCGTGAAATATGTCTGATTTAGGTTCAAGCTTAAGAGGCAAATGCGGGTATGATTTCATTATGCTTGATGCTATGTCCATTTAGCATTTTCAAACTGTTTGATGTTATAACAAATATTTTATGCACATTTACCATTTTCTGTTGTTATTTCGTAGTGCTTACACATTTTATTTTATGTCTAATAGCGTTTACATTTAACTCCATATGTATTCTTTTACTTTTTAGTTACCTTTTGCCTTTCTTATTCACTCTTTTTTGGCAGGAATGTTGATGATAATATTCTTGTATTGTTTTTACTTGATGAGAACAGCTATGTACTTGACAAGACTTGTTCTTTAATTGGTGTTAAAAATAGTATATGTGAACATTGGCCACATCTTACTCCTTGTTCTGTTGGTATATCATATACTTTGGAAAATAAGGCTATCACGGTTGATACTAATTCAGATTTGTATACTGTATCGTGCTTTCAAATGTACAAGAAAATTTCTTATTTTGTTTTTACTGTTAAGTTAAGCATTTGTGTACTGGAGTTCAATATTGGTCATGGTTTCTCAATTACTTCTGATCATCAGAGTAGTTCAGTTTCTAGTAGTTGTTTGAATATTAAGTCTTATGGTGAGTCAAGTTCTTATTTAAAGTATATTATGAAGAAAGGATCTTAGATAAATCTTGTGGACTTTATTGGTTATTGTTTCAATGGTGCTGAAGATTTTAGAGAATTTCTAATGGCTTATCAAATAAAAGAAGGGCAAGAATTGATTTTTGTTAAGAATTGTCTTAAAAGAATATCTATTATTTGTTCGTGGTTTAAGGAAGGTTGTAAGTTCAACATGTATGCTTCTTCATATCCGGGACATCTTATTCGTTTTTTATTAGAACTTGCAGATTTGAACATTCATGTGGTGTTGGGTTAAGGGATGTTAAGAAAGTTCATATAACTAGTATATTTGTGAAATCTCTAATTATTGATCAAATTAGAGATGTCCCGATAAAGAAATCGAAAGACATTTTGACTTTAGAAGAGAATTTAATTTTGCTCATTCTTACTATTATGCATACACCGGAAAATAATTGGCATTGAAGGAAATTTATGGAGATGATGCTATGTCGTATAATGATTTGAATTGGTATTTAGAGGCTATACAAAAAACTAATCCAGAAAGTTATGATGCATTGGATGTGGATTCGTCAACTAATCAATTTAAAAGAATTTGCATTGGGTTTACTGCTAGTTTACTTGGGTTTAGGCATTGCCATCACATGATATTTTTAGATGCAACATTTAAAGGGCCAACAAGGTGTTTTATTAGCTGCTACAGCAAAGAATGGCAATCAAGGTTTGGCTTTTGATTTTTGTTTTGTTTTTTTCCATGTGTTATTTTGTATATTGTTTTACTTATGTAGTATGAGAACATTCGGTGGACGTTGATATATTTTAGTACTCCATTGTCATTTTAACAGTTATATGTTAAGTGTATTATTACTCCATAAGAAATCATAATACTACATGAATTTAACATTTGATATTGTAATATATGTGATAATGCTATTACGTTTTAGCATTTATTATTCTGTATATTATACGACTCTACTATTAGACACATAATGCTATATTAATTTAGGATTAATCATATATATTCTTTTTCACTCTTGCAATCATGTAAAGCTCTGAAATATTATACTGTGACAGTAATATACTTTACTAAAATTAGTATATTATTTTCTTGTATTAGCATTTGAAGAAAAATAATATTTTTTAGAGGTTTCTTTCTACTTGCTATGGAATTTGTTTCACATGAGAATGAGTCGAACTGGTCTTGGATTTTGGAGCATTTAAAAGAGATGCTCAATAATGATCACAGATTGGTTTTCATGTCTGATCGTCAGTGGGGTTTGCTTTTAGGTGTTCCAAAAGTGTTTTCGTCTTCTTTTCATAGCTATTGCACATTTCATATGGAGAAAAACATTGGTCAGTGGTTAAATCTTGCAAGGGTAATACTTCCATTGTTGATTTGTTTACACTTTTGACTCGAGCTTCAAATCCATATGATTTTGATCGCTATATGTTAAATTTCAAAGAAATTGGTGATGTTGCTGCAATTAACTTTTTAAATGATAATCCTCTAGAACATTGGGCTGACTTGTTTTTTCAAGGCAAGAGATATGGAGAATATTCATCTAATGTGGCTGAAAGCTTTAACTCTTGGATTGTAAATGATAAATTTATGCCTATTACGTCTTGTCTAGATGGAATCCGGGTTAAAGTAATGGAACAAATGGTGAAGAGGAGAGAAGAATGTCATCAGTGGACTACTACTTTATGTCTAGTTATGGAGCAACAGTTGTCGAATTAGTTAATGAAGGTTTTGGATGGGATATATATAGGTCTTTGGAAAATGTTTTTGAAGTTAGATCTCCAATATCACAGCATGTTGATCTTGAAAAAAGATTGTATACTTGTACTCATTAAAAGTTACCGATTTTCCATGTGCACATGCCATTAAGTGTATGAATTGGTTAAGGCAATCAGTATATGACCATGTGGAATATTATTTTACAGCTGGTGCTTTAGATCTAGTTATGCGCATGTTATTAATCCAACCAATTGAGTTCCCAAAGGAAGGTGTGAAGTAATCACTCAAAGATGATAGCCGGATTTTTAATATTTGGAAGAAGGTAAATCAGCAAGTTGAAAGAGAGAAGTCCAAAAGAAAGGATGAATAAAATCCACTCTAAGTCTGACCCATATAAAAGGATTTAATATAAAAGTTGAAATGATTTTAATATAAAATTTTGAGAAAATATAATACATTTGAAATGATTTTCAAAGGATTTATTTAAAGGTAGAAAAACCCTATTTTTGAAAAGTAAGTAAATATTAAATTTTCGAAAAAATATAGCTAACTATGTTACGTTAAATAAAAAGTTTTAGTAGAAAATCTAAAATTTGTTAGAATGAAAATAACAATAAATGGGTTTAATAATTTTAATTCTTTTGAAAAAGGAATATAGTAGAGCTTATGTAGCTCGTTGATTTTTCTAAGATGAAAAAATTTTACATTGGAAAAATCTTTTTAGGGGAGAATAATAGGAAGTGGTACAAGTTTGAAGTGGGGTAAAAAGAAGGGGAAAGAAGATTAGAACCTGAAAATAAAGTAATTGGAATAAGGGAAGTTTAGGTAGAGGAAGGCTGAATAGTTAGCATTATAAAATATAAATATAAATAATATTAGGAATTTATATTAAATAATGTTTGTAATTAGAAATCATTTTATGAGATTATGTTAAAAATAATGCTAGTAATCTAATTAGAAGCAATATAGGAAATTAAAGGAAAATGGACATTTCCATTGTTGTGCGCATTTATTGTAAGTATCTTTTAAAAGTCTCCCTCAAATGATATTGGAGACTCCACTAAGGATTGAAAGTGGAGATGGTACGAGTGATAAGAAAATGATAAAGTGACAGTTGTTCTTATCTACTCCGATTTTTATTGTTTAAAGTTATAAAAGATATTTTAGAAATACTGTAAAATGCATTCTTGAAAAGAAATGGTTTACAAATAAGTTTTTAAAAAGAAAAAATTAAGAAATAACTTGGGTCAAAAATCCCTTTTTTTAAGAAGCAAAAGTTAAAAAGGTCTTTAAAAGAAAAAGTTGATTTGAAGAAAAATGAAAGAAACGTTTTAAAATAAATTTTTCTAACATTTTTGGACTCAATGAATAAGCTAAATTAAAAAAATTTAAATCATAGTTTTAAAAGCTAAGACACCAAGTATTACTGAATATATTAAAGGTTTCTAAGTTGCACTTTTAAAGACAAAGGATTTGACATTGATAATTTCAAAATTTTGAAGTTTTTAAATTTTGAAAAAAAGAGGCGAAAGAAAAACCAAAATTTTAAATATGAAGTAGATAGGAAGGACTACCTAGGTAATACGGGATAAAAGATAAGACTATGAAGTAGATAGCTAGGACTGCTCTTAGAGTAGCAATAAGGAATCCTCGTAGAGTGTAAAGAATACTGGTGAGAACCTAGGAATGTTTTGTTAGACATGTGTGCAAGCCATAATAAGGGACGTAAAGAAATGATAAATTGTATTAAAGCACACTTCTACGAGTTCTAAGGGTATGCTCATAGAAAAGATCAAGAGTAAAGGTAAATACCAAGATTTGGATTAAAAGAAGAGATTAATGGAGGGTAATGAGATGGCAAACACACGTAGAGGACATTGTTAGACTCAAAGTTAAGGAAGACATGTTAGATGGTGGAAAAGTTGTTCCGCCAAGCCAGTTGCCAGTGAGTTATTCAAAAGGTGCATAGTTGTATTTCTTACCCACTATAGTGTAGGAGGATGCATAGTTTAATCTATAATTGGGTGTGGTAATGGAAGTAGTGAATAGATCTTATTCATCCGAAGCCATAAAGGAAAGTTAAGATATGTGGGCTAGAGAATGGTGGCACGTTAGAAAGGTCCATAGGTAGTAGTTAGTAGCTAGAAATAGTAATTGCATTTCCTTCCAATAGTTGTTTTTGTTATGTAAAAATGTGTATGATGTAATGTAAATGTTTCTTTTTATGTGTTTTCTATGTGGACCGCTATATTATGGGTATACAATAAAAACAAGGAAATTTCAAAAAAGACACTTAACTAATGTAGAGAAAAAGAAAATAGTAGAGATTGGAAGTTAAGAAATAAATTAAAATAAATTACTTAACTAACTACTAAGATAAAAAATTAAGACCTTAAGTCCCGAAAAAAAATAGGAAACTTTTTGGGAGATAAATTTCAGTAAACGGAGGACAGGGAAAGAGTATTACGTAGCCATGGGTCAATACCCCTGCGCCTTAAAGGCTAAAATTTACAATTGAACTTGTGTGCTGGTAGATATTATAAAAGAAAAGAAAGGATTATTAAAAATTAAAATTTACCGCATAATCGAATAGAGTCCATTATGGGCACTAAAGGGTTGAACAAACCCCAATTCAGGAGGTGTGGAAAAAAGTTTTGTTTTGAAAAACCTATATTTGTATACTTATGAAACAAAAATACTTTTGCAAAAAAAATTTGAAAAAATATTATGTAAGATAAAAAATTGATATTTTAAAAAGTAATATAATAATATTTTTAAATTGAAAAGGAAGAAATTTTCAAAATTTGAAAATGCCATATACTTGATGTAACGACCACCCTATACCACAGGCACCAATAGTATATGAATAGTGTGCTACTATCATGCCCGGTCGATATAGGATGATCCTTAGGGTTTAGAAGGAACAAATGCAGCATATAACCTATCGTATATCTCACGGCGCATGGATAAAATATAATATCACATATACAATAGAAAAGACAGTAATAACAATGTGAACAGATCATCATCATCAGAGTATAATATCCATAGAGTTATACATCAATAGTAGAGTATATACAACGGAAACAAACTCAACAACTGTCTCAAATACAAATGATAAGCGCTCACTGCTAAGGCTCCTCAGTGTTGCACAGCGGAATAAGTGTAGACTCCATATACATATATAATACGAGATAGTCCATCCAGCTCGTCCTCCAAACGGCTACTGCGTCACTTAGACATGTTATCTAGTCTACTCATTTGAGAGTACACAAGATAATAAGAAACAAAGCATAAAACCTTGGGTTAGACAATAGTCTGGTGTGAGCGGTAATTGAATCTTAAATACTATACAGGTAAGGAACAAGAGTACACGAACCATACCTCACAAATCCCTACAACCAAAGAGTTAGCATATAACACTATAATATGCTACTCTACAATATCATAAAGAATATAACACTATAATATGGTACTCTACAATATCAAAAAGATATATCACTAACCAAATAAAAGATATCAGTCTTGCAAGTATTCCCATCTCCAATACCTACTTCCCCCAATACCTATGAGTGATAGCTTACTAAAGAAAACAACCATAGCATCCATCAAACAATCCAAACCATCACTCCATGTGCTCTGAATATATGATAGCTCGATGGCCTCCTTTCACCTAGGGACTAATGGAAATCCCGGTTCTCTGTTGTACCCTCGTATCTCACATCCCAAAGCTGGACACTAGACCCAAAGCCACAGGTCCAGGGTATACAGATCCTTGCTACCAATCCATGGTCGTCACCACTTATAATACCCCTGCTTTGAGTACAACAGAAAACACTCTGAGCATCAACGATTCCTTAGCACATACTCCTGATCCCACCTTTTCTCAATTTGGATATCGTGCCTTTCTTGTTCAATCCATTTTCCATCATTCACGAGGAACCTTTCGACCTTCCCCGATCCTACGGCTCTCTCCATTACCGAGCTGCCATCTTCGAAACCTATTCCAACACAAGCCAACATCTGTAGACTCTAGCTTTTCATCATACGATTACATCGCCATCCAACCCTGATGCGAACGAGCCAACACCTCGAGCATGATCTATAGGACCTCTACTTAACCTTCTAGAAATATCACCCTTATTAGACTCACCATGGGAAGTCAGCATCGAAATCTCATGTAGGTACCGAACTCTCCCCTTAGCCAATTATTGGCCAAGTTTCTTTCCTCCCCTTCCTTTCTTGTACTACTCCATGCCTAGATGTTTTGACCCTAACCTATCCATCCAAACAACTCAGTTCTCACTCCAAAGCACCTACTTCAAATTCTAGAAAACAAGTCAGTATAGCCTTCAACCCCTAGCCAATCACCTATCTCTTAACTTCGTTCACACCTACTAGCCGTGCTCTTGAATTCCCCAAAACTGTCGACTTGTTAGACCAACCCACAAAACTCGGTACCAACCTCTCATGTAGGTACTGACATTTGTGCTTAAAGAACCTAGACCTGTGACTTAACCCCGAGCTCCTCCCATACTCCTGAGTTTCCCATCCAAGTTTCGACCAATTCCAACCAATTTTGCCTCCGATTTGCCCAAACACCAACCTATCCTCCTATGCATCCACAATACTAACAAACAATACCAAAGCATAACTTCAATCATAGCATAACAAGCAACTTCATCCATTCAAACATGCAATTTATAGAAATAGACAAACAAGTTAATCTCTATCATAAATCTACATATAATCATGAATATATGAATATGAATAAGATGAATTCTAACTCAATTTAGATCATATGCATAGTTAACTTGTAATTAGGGTTTTAGAAAAGGTTTTACTATCAAAATCATATTAAATCATGCGATTCTACCATATAAACATGTATAGGATAGTGAAAAGGCATTAACCACTCACCAATTACCAAATTCAACCAATTTGTATATAGATCTAATCCGGACAGTGAAGAAAAGCACCCCAAATCAAGCGAATTGATGATCTCTATCTTCTAATTCATGATCTAATCACTAATCGACAATCTAGTTTTATTTTGAGAGAAATTTGGATGAATTAGGATAGATTTAAGGCTAATTAGGATTTAGACGTGATTTGAAATGTGAGAGAAAAGTTCTAATTTGACTTTCACAACCCTATTTATAGTAATCTCTAATTAGATTAATGGGCCAACTAATGGGCTTAACTAATTACACACTAATTCCGACCAGCAGCTTTTAAAACTTAAAACAAGCTTAACTTCCTAACCGTAAGCCCATTTTTCTATTATGACCACTCTATGGAATGGGAAACCATCATCCTGAAGCAATAGAACTAGTTTGAGACCCTAATTCAACTCCTATTAAATGTTACAGTCCAAACAATAGTTTTAGGGTCAAAATGGTCACATAGAAATTCGAAAAAGATCATAGGTGTGTAAATCATCCCTAAGAGTCATATCCCAAAATTATAGAATCATACAACATCATATGAATAAAATAAAAATATTTTATGATCCTCCGATACGTAAAATACAGGTTGTTATGTTCTCCCCTCCTTTAGGAATGTTGTCCCCAAAATCCCCAAACAAGCCAAAGTATAAGCAACCCTAGTCATTCTGCATGTCTACTAATCATAGGCAACCATCACGCATATCAAACAAGCAGCCATACAATCAATAGTATAGGTAACCTATCCTAGCATGCGGAATACTAACCTACCAAATAACATACAATAGTGAAAGTAGATACAATAAACAGTGGATCTTACCATTCAAAGAGCTCCAGACACGTAGTCCTCATGCTCTCCTCTGTCTCCTATGTACAATCGCATCACTTCCGCTCTATTGTACTTTCACTAGCTTCACCGTCTTTCTCCTAAGTTATTTCGTATCGTACCCAAAAATACGAAGCGGTCTACGAGGTATAGAAACTTCTGGTTCTACCTCAACATCTTCTAGTAGATCCGGTGTGATCATCACACCTGAGTCATGCACAGACTTTTGTAGATAAGAGACATGAAAAACGTTATGCATCCCTGCAATCTTCTGAGATAAACCAACCCTATATGATAGCTTCTTGATTCTCTCGACTATCGAAAAAGGACTTACGAATTTCAGTGCCAACTTTCCCTTTATACGGAATTGAACTACATTATTTAGAGGAGAAACCTTTAACTCCATATCTCTAATAGAAAACTCTAACTCTCTTTGTCTCTTATCCACGTAGCTTTTCTATCGATCCTGAGCATCTTTCATTCGTTGCCAAATGACCACAATCTTCCAAAGTCTCTCTAATCATATATGGCCCAAGTATTAGTTTCTCGCCCACTTCCTACCACCATGAAGATTTACATAGTTGGCCATACAATGCTTCATACGAAGCCATACCAATACTCAATCAATAACTGTTGTTGTATGCAAACTCTACCAAATGCAAATGATCATCCCATGATCCACCAAAGTCTATAATGCATGCTCGCAAGACATCTTCTAATATACGATTTACTCTTTCGGTCTACCGATCCATTTGCGGGTGATAGGCTGTACTAAGATGCAGCTTCATCCTTAATGCCTCTTGTAAGCTTTTCCAAAACCCAATAGTGAACAACAAGTCTCGGTCGCTCACATTGCTCTTCGGCGCACCATGAAATCATACTATCCATTTTATATGAAACTCTTCAGCTTGGATGTCATTCTACTTGACTTGACAGGTATAAACCTTGCACTCTTGGTCAACCGATCAACTATTACCTATATGCCATCATACCATGCTCAAGTCCTTGGTAATCCATCAATAAAATCCATCGATATTATCTCCTATTTCCATTTAGGAATCTCTAATGGTTGCAAAAATCCACTAGGTTTCTTCTGCTCTACCTTAACCAATTGGCAGTTCATACACTTGGAGATGAATGCCCCAACATCCCTCTTCATACCTTTCCAGTAGTAAGTTTGCTTCATATCTTGGTGCATCCTGTTACCACCGAGGTGAATAGTCAATCTGGAATGATGACACTCCCTTAGCATTTCATCTCTCAATCCATCAACAACGGGAATAAAAAATCTTCCATCCTTATGAAGCCAACCTTCTCAATAGAGTTCGTATTGCTTCATCTCTTTAGATTATATTTCTTTATGTTTGCTATGAACTCCGCTAGCCTAGCATCTCGCTTTTAACTAGTACCGATCCTTTCAATTAGAGTAGGTCTAATCAATAAGCTTGCCAACATTTCTGGTTCTAGCTTGTAGTGAGGCCTGAAATCAAATCCAGCAATATATTCTATCTGCTTTCATTCCAAGAACATTGCTACCAATCCAGCACGTTTTCAATATAATGCATTGGCGACTGCGTTCCCTTTTCCTAAGCATATGCAATACTGAAATCATAAGTGGCCAAAAACTCCAACCACCATTGCTGTCGAAGGTAGAGACCTTCTAAGAGAAAAGGTACTTCAAGGATTTGTGGTCCGTAAATAGCTCAAACCTTTCTCCCAACAAACAGTGCATCCACATCTTTAAACCAAAAACAATTACTGCCAATTCCAAATCATGAGTTGGGTAATTCCTTTCATGCGACTTTAGTTGTCGACTTGCATAAGCGATAGTCCTTCCCTTCTGCATTAACACTACACCTAATCAAGTAACATAGGCATCAGTGTATACTGTTAACTCTTCATTTCCACTTGTAATATCAACACTGGTGCACTCGTCAACCTCTCTTTCATACTCACAAATGCATGCTCGCACCTTGCATCCCATACAAAGGTCTGATTCTTCTTCTTCAAATTGGTCAACGGTGTCACTACCTTTGAGAAGTCCTTTATGAAGCGTCTATAGTATCCCGCCAATCCTAGGAAACTTCTCAAGTCCATAGCATTCTTGGGCTGATTCCTATCTTGAACCACTACCACCTTTGCAGGATCCACTGCTATACCCTGTCCCAACATGACATGACCTAAGAATCTCACTTCTTCTCTCTAGAAGTGACACTTAGAAAACTTCGCTCTCAACTTGTGCTTCCTCGATATCTCTAACACAATCCTCAAGTGCATCATGTGCTCCCCTTTAGTTTTGGAGTAGATTGAAATATCATCCATGAACACAAGCATGAACTTATTCAACTGGTCTTTGAAAACCTGATTCATGAGATCCATAAAGTATGTCGGAGCATTGGTTAACCCAAATTGCATCATCAACCACTTATAGAAACTCGACGACATAAAAAATGCAGTAATAGGCACACTCTCCTTCGCTACTCTAAGCAGGTGAAGTCCCATTGCCAAATCCATTTGGGAGAATACCTTCACACCGTGCAGCTGATCAAACAAGTCATCAATACATGGGAGTGGATACTTGTTCTTCTTCATCACTTTGTTTAGCTCACGATAATCCACACATAACCTCAAATAGTCATCCGCCTTCGTTGCGAATACTGCAGGTGAGCTTCACTCAAATATGCTCCTTCGAATGAACCCTTTCCTCAGTAGCTCATTCACTTGCACCTCTAATTCCTTCTGCTCTCTAGATGCCATAAGCCTCAAAGGCATAACTATCGGTCAGGCTTTCTTCATTAAGTCTATTTGAAACTTGATCTCTCTACGTGGTGGCAATCCAGTCACTTCCTTGAAAAACGTCTGGATACTCTTTAGCGATAGGCATAAATGACAATCCCTCCTATAGAATCTCAAGCGCATATAGAAAGCTAACCATCACCCCATCCTGGTAGGCAGCCAATCACTACCATTCACACATCCACATCTCCGATTATCACCAACAGCTTCTCACAACCCACAATGGCCGCATACTTCCTAAGCCAGTCCATATCGAAGATAATCCTGAACCCAACAAAGTTCAAAGAAGACAATCACAAACTAAAGAACATCCTTGACTCGATAAAACTAGGCCATTACAAATCATGCAAAGATCAGTAAAGCCTCCAACATGGTTTGTCATGACACTACAAGAAAAACCATTTATAGTTGCAAAAATTGGTGGCATTTCTTTCTAAATGCAACCAAAAAGTATTTCCCTAAAAATATAAATGGGGCTAAAAAGATTTCACGTTCCCGCTTTGCACCCGCGTAAAGTAAAAAATATTTCACGAATTTTTTTTATTTACTGTCACGTTTCCCTTTCTCTTCATTATTTAGAAACTTTTCTCCTCATGCTTTCCTTTTCGCTCCAGCAAAATCTACCTCACCCTCCAACAAAATCCACCTTGCTTCGTTATCATTGTTGCGGTAGACGTCCTTTATTCTACTCCTCTCCACATCGTCGCGGTAGCCCTTCACAGATCTCTCCTCGCGGAACCCTAAATAGGTATATTTAGGTATGAAATTTTATAAACCGATTTTATGAGTCTACTGGATTTTATATGATTATGTATGGATACTCTATACGAATTTCTACGTAAACCCTAATTGGAATAGTCGATTTAACCCTAATTGGAATAAATCATAACTGGAATAATTGATTTTATATTATTATGTTCGAGCTATTTTTTTATAAATTTTACTTATATTCTAATCATTTCCTATTATGTTAGTGCGATGTGCTTGCTTTAATTGTATCCAATTTATGTTATTTTTTTATTTGCATTTACGGTCTATGTTCGAACTATAAACCAATTTTTTTTATTTGCATTTGTAAGTTTATATGTTCGTACTATAAACCAATTTTTTTTGTGGTTTGTTGTTGTGTTTGTTGCTGCTGTGCTAAGTTCCAGTGATGTATAAATCTTTTTATGATTTGTTAGTCAAACATGACAGTAGTATGTGTTGAGTTCCACTGCTGTGCTAAGTTGTCAATTTTCAATGATGAGTGATGTATTGAAATTGAATACTGTAGTTTCTACCATGTAGTGTCAGTTGTGTTCCTATTATGTTATGTGTTGTGATAACTAATTGTTTAAAATGTGTTTTGTATGGATTACTCATGTTTAATGTGTTCTTTTTATATGCAATTTTAATTACCATTTGCTGAATGGCTTCACATTTTTGTGCATTCAGAATATAAATAATTTTTCGGCAGATGCGTTTACATGGTCACATGGAGTTATCTCAGTGATACATATCTATATGCGTTATATTTTCAGCAAATGCATCATAATTTCAGTCACCAAACGAAGGAAAACAAATCTATGTAACCTTGTGAACGGGGTTTGATTCATGTGTGCAGTATCCTAAAAATAAAAACTATCTCTGTTATTTCATTCACTGCGGCACATGCTATCTCTGTTATTATTCATTTTATGTGGTTTATTGTAGTTTATTATCCTTACTATGGGCGTGTTACCAATGTTCCAGATAATGCATTATTTATAAGATGCTTGGATGTTTTTTTGGGTAATAACTTCAACGTCTAGTTATTTTTTGATTACAACAGATAACCAATTTATACGTCAAAGATTGGAAACTTATTTGCCTTCATATGTCGAAAATGGAAAAAGGATGGGTTTTTTTAAGCAGGTGATAAAACCATGATTAACTTAATATGTATTTTGAGAATTATAACATATAATCTAATATTAAAGCTCAATTTTTTTATTTGTTTTACTTTTTTCATAGAACTAGTATAGAGTACCGACAAGGAGCAATGAATTTTGTGAATGCTGCAAAGAGGAATGCAAGAAGTGTAGAAAAAATTTTATGCCCTTGCAAGGATTGTCGGAATCTTAGTCGTCATGATGAACAAATCATCGTTGAACATTTAATTATAAAAGGAATGGATCCTAAATACATGGGTGGTGTATGGTTTAACCATGGTGAAGAGATAAATGTAGAGAAGAAAAAAATACGTTTGATGTATATGATCTATTCAAGATGATTCACTATGAAGATGAAGATTTTTTGAATCAAGATTTTTTTGATGATGATAAAGATAATGTTAATTCTCAAAGAAAAGAGGATGAGTTACTCAAGAACTTGGAAGATGCAGAAACTCCATTATATCCTGGTTGCATAAATCACACAAAATTATCTACTATCACCGTCTTGTATAATCTTAAATGTGAGACTGGCTTGTCTGATAGTGAGTTTGATAAGCTTTTAACTGTGCAACATTTATTTCTGCCGAAGGATAACGTGCTTCCCAAAAACTTATATGAAGTAAAGAAATTTCTTAGAGCATTCGACATGGGTTTTGAAAAGATACATGCTTGTGAGAATGACTGTTGCCTTTACTAGAAAAGAATACAAAGATTTAGAAAGTTGTCCAAAATGTGGTTCTTCAAGATGGAAGAAAAATCAAGATATTGAAGAGGTTATACAAGGTATTCCAGTTAAAGTATTGAGATACTTTCCAATAATTCCGAGATTTAGAAGAATGTATAGATCTCAAAAGATTCCAGAAGATTTAAGATGGCATTTTCATAATACAAGCAACGATGGAAAAATGCGTCATCCCGTGGATTCTATGACATGGAAAATGGTGGATGAAAAGTATAAATATTTTTCATCTGATCCACGCAATCTTAGGCTTGGTCTTGCTACAGATGGATTCAATCCATTTTCCATGTTGAGTTCGAAATATAGTTATTGGCCGGTGATGCTTGTGACATACAATCTCTCGCCTATGTTGTGTATGAAGAAGGAAAATATTATGTTAACTTTATTTATTCCAGGCCCAAAGCAACCCGGGAATGATAATGATGTATATTTGGCGCCTTTGGTGGAAGACTTGCATCATTTGTGGTGTAATGGAGTTGATGCTTATGATGCATTTAGTAAAACTTTGTTTAAACTGAATGCAATTTTGCTATGGACGATTAACGATTTTCCAGCTTATGGAAATCTTGCTGGATGTCGTGTGAAGGGGGGAAAAGCTTGCCCATTATGTGGTGTCAATACCCATTCTCGTTGGTTGAATCATAGTCGAAAGAGCGTCTACATGGGTCATAAAAGATTTCTACCTGCTTCAGATTCACGGAGGAAACAAAAGGCATTGTTTGATAACACCATAGAGAAAGGTAGTGCTCCTAGAATACTAACTGGGAGAAACATTCATGCATTGTTGAAGGATTATCCAAATGATTTTGGAAAAGAAAAGGAAGAGAAAAGTAAGAAGAGAAAGTGTGTTTATGATACAGAAGATGAAGATGATAATACTAACGATTCTACAAAAATGGAGCTATCGAGGTGGAAAAAAAGATCAATTTTCTTTGATTTTCCTTATTGGAAGGTTAGTGATTAGTTTATTTATTTTTCATTGTTTTAATAGAAGAAAAACCCAATAATGCATTATAGTTTTTGTTTTCGCAGGAGCTTCCATTACGTCACAATATAGATGTGATGCATGTGGAGAAAAACATTGGTGAAAGCCTATTGGGCACGATGTTGCATGGTAATAAATCAAAAGATGGAACCAACTGTAGAAAGGATTTAGAGGATTGAGGAATTCGAAGTGAGCTTCATGCACAACCTCGTGGGAATAAAACATATCTTCCACCGGCTCCATACATGTTGTTAAAATCCGAAAGAAAAATATTTTGCAAAAGATTGTACGATTTCAATGTACCAGATGGCTACTGTTCAAATTTGAAAAATCGGATTTCGTTGCAGGATTACAAAATTAGCGGATTGAAGTCACATGATTACCATGTATTAATGCAACAGTTATTGCCAGTAGCATCGAGAGGATTAATGGCAAAGAAGGCAAGAAAAACAATAATTCGCTTATGTTCTTTTTTCAACAAATTATGTCACGTGTTCTTGATAGAGAGAAGGTAGAACAAATCAATGTTGAGATTATTGAAGTTTTATGTGAGCTTGAAAAATATTTCCCACCATCTTTTTTTGATATAATGGTACATTTATCCATTCATCTTGGAAAAGAAGCACTAATATGTGGACCGGTTTATTTTCATTGGATGTACCCATTCGAAAGATACATGAAGACACTTAAAGACTATGTCAGAAACTATGCACGACCAAAGGGATGTATTGCAGAATCCTATCCTGCAAAAGAATCCATGATATTTTTCGATGAATTTTTGAAAAAATCAGGACATATAGAGGAGAAAGAAGCTCGAAATGAAGATTATGAAAGCAGTGTAATACTCGAGGGACGTCCGATTTCAATATCCAAGACAGTTAAACTATCAGTTAATGACAAAGAAAGTGCTCATTTAGCCATTTTAATGAATATGGTTGTGGTGGAACCATTTATAGAGTAAGTGTATGTTATATTGTTTTAATTATTTTGATGTGTTCGTAATGCTATATATAACTTATAATCAATTATTCAATACTAGTTTGCATTTGGAGGAATTAGAAAAGTCAGACCCATGCATGACAAAAAATGCGACCTTACTTTGGGAAACACATACAGAAAATTTTGCCGATTGGATTAAAAGAAAGGTTAGTTAAATTTCAAATATATTCTCTTTTGACTATTAATCTTACTATAAAATATACATGCTAAATAAAATTTGTTGTAGATACTTATTACCTCCAAGGATCATGATGACATGTTAAGATGGATTGCTTTTGGTCCGAAGGATGATGCCATGTCTTACAACGGATATATCATCAATGAGCAACGTTTTCATATAAAAGATGTAGGGAGAGAAACTCCGAATTGTGGGTTGACTTTTGATGCGACTACTATGTGTAGAGAAAGTGCAAAAGATATGTCCCAAGTGGTTGATGTGGTCACTTACTATGGAATATTAACAGATATAATTTTATTAGATTATCATACGTTTTATATTCCAGTTTTTAAGTGTCGTTGGGCGTATAAAGGAAATGGAGTAAAAGTTGATGATGATGGGTTCACTCTTGTTAATTTACAGCAAGCATCGTTTTCACGAGATCCATACATACTTGCATCTCAAGCAAGACAAGTATTTTATTCAAGAGAGAATGATGTTTCTAATTGGTATGTTGTAATGAAAGCACCATCAAGAAGTTTTAATGATTTAGAGGATCACGATTGCATCGAGGAAGATATCCAAGTCGTGGAAGATAATGAAATAACCGAAATGGATGATGAAGATGTTAGTTATGTTAGAGAGGATTGCGAAGGCATACTTGAGTAGATTATATGTTCTACTTGAGTAGATTATAAAATTTGTTGTACTATCATTTGAAAAATGTATTACAATCAAGTAGTTTATTTTCCTTGTTTCATGACAGCTTTGACATTTACCACCTTTGTTCTGTCTACTACTCAAGAATCAAAACCTAGCATTAAACCTTACATATATGTCATTTGAAGATGTATGGTCAGCTTCTGATTGAGGATCTTCATTTCTACTCTAGCATGCACATTAAATTTGTTCATTCCATCTCAAGTCTCCTTTTCACATCATTCTAACATTTAGAATCACATTCAAGAATGATTCCCTTCTCCTTGTACATTTACTTATTTTCTCTATGACTTCTTTTATTCGTGCACAATGATTTGATAATAATATTTATTTGCCTAGCATGGATGTAGGATCGATTTTTGATTCACGTTCTGGGTAAACTCATTTTTTTTCTATTTTAATTTTGTAATATATTTCTTTTTTTTATGACTCTATTTGGATTTGATATGTCAAATCAAATTTAATATTATGTTTATGTTGAATTTAATTCCATTCCTATGCCAAGTTTGTTCCATGTTGCATAATTGTCAAAAGATACCTTTTTCCCTTGTAATAACATCTTAATTACACCTTACTTAATTTTGATGAAAAATATTTTGTTTTCTCAAAAGGAAAGAAGTAATTTTATGTTTATCTTAACTTCCAAAGGATTTCTACTTTAGCTTAGGAAGATGTGCGAAATGGTTTCATGGATGTCAATAGGGTTAGATAGCTTGGGAAGATGTGTCTGAAGGATTTGTACTTTAGCTTGGAAATAATCTATAGTTATCTTTTTGCTGATATAAGAACAAATTAAATTATGAAGTGGACACGTTTATTTTCTAGCATTCGGTGATATTTTTTGGTTATAAGTATTGCATGTTTCTCTTAGTCTAAGTAAATATTTCCTCCCCTTTTTCTTTTTCTTTACATAATCATTAGCATATTTTTTTCTAGTCTAATAGCGATTCAAGCTAATGTTTGTTTGATAATCTTCCCTTGACATATGTGGTCCATAATTGGAAGTTGGGCATATTTTGTTGTTTTTTGATAGATTTAGTATGTAACTACAACAGTGTATTCATATTGCTTTATGAGTTATATGATATCAAATTATGATTTGGGCATGTCCTCTCCCAGACTCATATCACAAGGCACTGTAAAACTGTTTATGTAATACAATTTTTCAACTTTGGAATATTTTCATTTACATAAGGTGCATATTAATACTATCTTTATTTTACACAACATTTATCTACTATATAAAACAAATACTTGAGCATGGTATTGCTTAAAGTACCAAGTATTTGCTCCATATTAATAGATAAATAATATTAAAGAATCGGAACTTAGAAGACAGTGAGTGATAACCAGAGGATAGTGACTGATAAGGTAAGTGGGTAGTTAGTCTACATATGTGTTTGTGTGTACTGTGTTTGTGAGGGTTGTCTGACTGTCTGTAGGGTGAGTTGGGTTTGTGAATATGTTGTGTACTGTGTGCTTGTGTGAGTTGTGTGTGAGTTAGCATTGCTATGTTTTGTGTTTGTGAGAGGTTGCAAATTTTGTTGAGTGTGTTGTGCTTTTTATTATTAGATGTTAGGTGCCTTCATTTGTAAATGCAAGCATAGAAAACATATTAATATACATTTATAGAAATTATATGTTTTGATTATTCCATTATTAAGTATTAATGTGATTATATACAGAGTTTACATTACAGAGTTCATATACATGTATTAATAACTATTGTATTCAAGGTTACATAATAGATACTGTTAACTGTCCTTTATATGAAGTATTCTCAAAATAAGTTACTGTTTTTTGTTTCATTTGTAGAAAAAAGATGCATTCAAGCTTTGTACATACTCGCAACCAGAGAAAGGCTGATGAGGAATCTCAGAAGTATAAGTCAAAGCGAAAGTATAATCCAAAGAAAAAGGTTAAGATTCCAGCTGGTGCTTGCATCGACAGTGAAGAACCAACAGTCAACGCTAAGAAGCAAGCCATTGTTTGCAATGAAGACAAAGAACAAGAGCCACCTGTTACCCCCTCCGACCCAAATGAAGAAGGACTTCGCTCAGAAAATGAAATCCTTCCTGAACAAACTGATGATGCTGAGGGAGAAATTAGGAGAGCAAGTGAAGCTGAATCCAGAATTACATCTCGGAAAAGAGGCGGTAGAGGTCCAGCAAAAGCAAAAAGACTCCCGTTAAGCAGTCAGGATCGAATTGAAGTTGAGTTCAATGATATAGGTATACCAATAGGGAAAGGGTCAGTACATTTATCCTCTTTTCTTGGACCGCTTGTGCGGGAGCTGGTTCCATACACACTTGATGATTGGAGGAATCTAAGTGATGAGTTAAAAGTTGTTTTGTGGCAATCGATTCAGGTATGAGTTAAAAATTGTTTTTGTTGTTTATACATCTGTTTGCAATTTGCTACATTGTTACATCACGTATTATAGTTATGGCTGAAAAAAATTGTTTGATGCATGCATATGGATGTTGTTTGATTTTAATATCATTTTTTCATGTATTGTTGCAGATTAGATTTAAACTGGAAGAGGATTGGCAAAGAAAAGCTGTATTTCAACAAATGGGAGTAATTTGGAGATCGTCAAAAAGTAAATTGGTTCGAAAATTAAATAAAGCGGAGAACAAAGAGGAAAGACTAAAACTGAAACCTACCAACATCAAAAGCATGAACGAATGGAGAAGGTTTGTGAAGGCGAAAACAAGTCCGGAGTTTAAGGTAACACTATTCACTATTTTATTTGCTAGAACACTTTAAAATTTAATGATTGGGATCCAATAACACATATGGTTATTTGCACAGCAGAGTCGATTATCATTTTCAAAAGAACAATTTTATTATCCAATAACACATATGGTTTTGTTTTAGTCTCAAAAAAAAGAAAACATTTTGCGTTTCATTTGTTTTGCATTTATGTTCACTGTGCATTTTTGTTCTTTGTTCTTGCGTGCATGTCAACTCAACACTTTCCATTTTAACTTTGTTCATTCTGTACACATTTCTTGTTCACTTGAATTTAGTTCAGTTTAGTGCTGTGTGTTTGGTTTTGTATTGTGTTATCTTGCATTAAAAAAATTGTTGGATTTGTTTTCATCTTGCATTGGAATTTTCAACTAGTTTGCTATTACATTTCATTTCCTAGCTTTTGCGTTTCATTTTCTATTTTACATTGCTGTTGCATTTCATACTTCAACAAGCTTGCATTGCATATACCCAAAAACAAAAATAAAACAAAAAACATTGCATTGCATCTTCGATTTTAGTTTTCATTTTTACATATCTGTTTCTTGTGCTCACTGTTTTCACTTGATATTATGTTCACTGTTTTATTTCATTTGTCTTTTAGTTTCTGATACATTGAATTTTCCTCTACTACAAGCAACTGTTTTCAAGTTTTTGTTCTCTATTTACAAAACAAAATATCCATGTTTCTTCTTTACATTGCCTTTATCAAACACTTCTCAAACAACTTTCTCTGTCACTCTTCACTTCCTCAACCAAGCTGCCATTATCCTATAACAATATATCAACTTCTCTCTGTCACTCTTCACTTTCTCAAACAATGAAGCTGCCATTATCCTATAACAATATATCAACAATACATCTTTCTATTTTACAGAAACGAAGTGAGAAATATTCGACCCTTAGGGATAAACAACTTCCACACACAACTGGTCGTAAGGGAATGGCTAGATTGACCGAAGACATGGTTAGTTAATTAAGTATAGCTTTACTTAATATTATTTTATACCTATCCGGTTTTTTATTTAATGTTATCCTAAATTTAGAAAAAATAAAGTCCAAGTCCATCGTCCATAACTAGAGCTGATGTTTGGATTAAATCTCACATAAAAAAAATGGTGAACCGGTGACCGCGGAAGCTGGAAATGCTATTGTAAGTTTTTTTTATTTTATCTGTATATAAAAAATTGTCCGAAACTACGATAATTTTACCATTGTACATTATCTATTTGTATTTATTTATATAGGAGGAGATTAAAAAATTTGGTAGCCTATCACATTCCGATTCGTCACAGAATGTCAGTGGAGATGCTCTTGTACATGTACTCGGACAAGATAAACCAGGACGGTTAAGGGCATTGGGAAGGGGTTGCACTTTAACCAAGCTAGCTGTGGCCCAGTCCAAAGATAAACAAGTATCGCAGTGTCGAGAGGAAATAGCAGAAATGAAGAGTATGCTGGAGGTTCTGATGAACCAGAAGGTAAACTATTAAAAGTAATTTATATATGTAAAATAATAAATTCAAAGCGCCATATAATTTAAAATACTAAAAAGAACAAATTTATTCTCTCTCACAAACTTATTATATGTTCTCTGCCATTTTAAGTATGGTCATTTTAATTTTAGCAACTCAATTTTATTTTTTTCACTTGCTGGTTTCGGTAGCTATATTAATTTCTTTTTTTTTGAGAGAAATGTGTGATCCTCTACAGTAGAGGAGAGCACACATGTACATTTATATATAACAACAAAAGTAAAGGAGCTACCAACAAGCCTGGCAGGTAGCCAAAAACCCCCCGGTACAAAAAGAAAGATAAAAAAACCCTCCCAAAGGCAAAAAGAAACAAATGACTCTCCCAAAACAAACAACTCTACAAAAAAACTAAAGACCGAAACTTCTCCAGAAGATAAGCTGCCATCTAAAACAATCTCCACAACCTCAATCTCGACCACCAAACCTGAAAACAACTGATCAAGGCACAAACAAACTCCAAAACAACAATCGCCAATACAAATCCCCTAAAAAGCCGCAATCCTTAAGCAAAAGACTTAAAAGCTTTAGATTTTAAACGAGGACTTCTCCTAATATTAGCTGAAGAGAAACTCCTATTTCTCCTATTAGATTTGGATGCACTAGTCGATTCACAAGTAAAATTAGGAGAACAAGGAAATTTACCTATAGAAGCTAGACAACAATACATAACAAACCTGAAACCCCCAGTACGATAATAAACTGCTCGCTCAGAACCGACTTGTCCATTCGAATTGCTAAGCTTAGAAGAACCATCCAACCCAAAGTCAACAGATGAAGCTTGCTTCACCAAACCCAGGTTCAAAGAAACAACCCCATTTAACATGATAAGACGATTATACAACCCCTGCAAACCAATCACCCCCTCGAACCTTAGTGCAACAGAACTCAAGAAAACTTCAAACCTATCAAATGAACCACACAAGCTCGCTGCAATTTGATTTTTCACATCCACTTCATAATACATGTCAGCAGCTATGTTATACACATCCATTACAATTTTCACAGCCACTACATTAATCTTATCAACATCTCTATCAGCACGTAGTGCCATTCCATCCCCAAAAGAACAAACACCAACGCAACTATCAGAAGCATATGTATGATGATCCCTATTTGTACTCAGTGACACACAACCATTGTGAGAAATGAAAATGTCTTCACCCATATCTGTACATAAAACAAAACCATCTTTATAAATCGCTAAGTCCTCTCTATATTCTAAATCATCGAGTGGATGCGGGTCTAAAGCTTGCTCTAAAACTTTCATACTAGAGCTATCAACAGTTAAGATCCGATCATAATAGAGAGATGATGAAGCGACAGAGTTATCATCTAAATACTGTGAATTCTCCTCAAAATCTTCCAATAAAATTCGATGGTTAACATTCAAATGAGACAGATCAATATCTGGATCAAGAAGTAATGGATCTGGACACAAACAATATGCCGAACTATCTCTCAACACCATGAAACAATCATCGACCAAAGGACAAGAAAACCCTTTAAGCCCATCCTTGACTGATACACCACCATTAACAGAGTCAATACCATTCAAAGAAGAGTTAAAAAACCTAGAATGATCTAAAGGATCGCCAAATTTATCGCAGAAATTTCTACCAGTATTGACTACATTTAACGCGTTGAAATGATTAAACAAATCATCTAAAAGATCGATCGCTTCCTTTCTTTGAAGCCTCAGATGGTCCAATAAAATACCTTTTAATTTCCTACATTTTGAGCGAAAAAAATAACCATGCTCAGACAAAGAAAGATCCCTTCGATACCCAGAACAAGAACTGAAATTAATCGAACAACTACTCTTCTTATGACCAAAGAGCCCACAGCCGAAACATCTAATTGGAACACGACATTCCCTTGCCAAATGATACAAATCCCCACAACGAAAACATCTTTTAACTCTTTTGGAATCCATCCTATTCTTAGCCATATTAATTTCATCCCATCATTTATAGCTGTAAAATACATTAACTGATCAAAGTCCATTTAGTAGTTTTCGATGGTCAATTAAACGCCTACATTACATTTAATTGAGTGCTTTTAAGATTAAAATATCCTGATATTAGAGCTTTGCTGTAGGGTGTAGAAAGTTTGAAAAGGAGCACATCTGAATTGGTAAAAATAATAATTATATTACTCAAGAAATAACATTTAGATTTTCAATTTTGATCCAGTGATTGCTATAATTTTTGGTTGAATAATTGCAGAGCAATGACGATGTATGTTCGATGTTGAATTGGGATGGAAACTGTGAAGTTGTTGCCAATGGGAGGGTGTTGTCCAGGGACCCAACTGCGGTTGTCAATGGCATTCGTCTTGGGCCAAATGCTGTGAGCGTTATTGTAGATATCGTGGACAAACCAGATACTTATTTATGGAGGCCTACACCTAAAATGACAGTATTAGCAGACGCTGTGAATAAGGTAGTAGCTTGGCCATCAACTTGCATTAAGATGGCGCTGCGAGTAAATTTGAACGACGTCAGTACGGTAAATTTTACACTTCTCATACTAAACTGTTGAATTACACTTCTCATTGAAACATACTAAAGTTTTAGTTTTAGTTTTTAGATATTAGTACCCCAAATTAATCCATTTGTATATTTATTTGTTTGTTAAAATCTTAATAAAAATTTGAATAATTTTTTTATATTAACAGCACTGTCCACAATATTATGGTTGGAATTACACTTCTCATTTTATAACCTGTGAATGAATTGCTAAGTAATTTGCTAAGTAGAAATTTATTTGTTTGTTAAAATAAACCATCTTTATATTTATTTGTTTGTTAAAATTACAGTTCTCATTTTATAACCTGTGAATGATTTGCTAAGTAATTTGCCAAGTAGAAATTTATTTGTTTGTTAAAATAAACCATCTTTATATTTATTTGTTTGTTAAAATTACACTTCTCATTTTTAGAGTAACAGTACTGTCGAAGACGACAAATGCAAGATTTATGGTTGGAATGAGGGTGAAGGGGTAGTTGCCGAAGGAAGAGTCTACTCCAGAGAGCCACAATATGTTGTTAATGGTATTCCGCTCAGTCCGTCTGCCGTTGTGATTTCGGTCGACAAAGTAATAAATAAAGATGCTTATTTGTGGCGACCCACATGTGATATGTCGTGCATTGGAGATGCAGTGGTAGGAAAGTAGCATGGCCAAAATCAAAAGTTGAAGTTGATAAAGAAAATGTAAATGACAGTGTAAATTGTGCGACTTCTCCCATGAAATCTACACCCGTGGTCATGAAGAAATCAGAGCATGTAAGTATTAATTTTCAAAATTGAAGAAATTACCTGTGTATGAAAGTTTATTTATTATGTGTATGTATATATTCTGCATAATAATCTCTTTTTTTCCAGCTAATTGCAAAGTTGACAAAAGATAGCAAATGCCAATTGATCGATTTGGGTGGAACAAACGTAGTGGCTGAAAGAACTGTTGCATCAACTGATCCGATAACGATGGTCCATTGTCGTATATTGGGACTTAATGCTGTAAAAGTTTGGGTTGATATTGTGAGAGATGAAAATGCAGAGCTATGGAGACCAACATTGGCGTTGACGTGCATGGAAGATGCACTTGGCGTTCCCGTAGCTTGCCCAAAGGAAAAAGTCATTCTGAAAACAAACCGAAAGGTATATAACTCGTTCATCATAAATGTTTTCAAACTTTGATTCTAATACCCTGACAATATTCCTAGATAATCGACTATAAAAATTAGTTATATTACTCAATAAATATTGGTGTAGAGCTAGAAAGTGATTGAATTGGTGATTGAATGTTGTCAGTTTGGCTGAGAAGTTGACTGTGTTGTGTTAGAAGTTGGTGTGAACAAGTAGTGTACAGGCAGAGGGAATGAAGGAAGGAAATGGGGATGTTATCAGGTGAACTTGCTGTTTTGAATGGAGTGCATGGTTGAAGAGGATGGTTGTCGTGTGGGAAGTGTATGAAAGAGGTTGGTTAGGCTGGTGGCTATTGTTGGAGATTTTGTGGAATGTTTGCTGTGGTAAGGAGTTTGGTCTGTAAGAGTTTAGTGGCAATGAAGGGATTGCAGTGGTGCGAGCTGCTGATTGTAAGTTGATGGAAGGGGCAGTTTGTTGTGATAAGAAGTTGTGGTAGCCGGAGGTGAATGCGAAGGAGTTTTGATTGTAGGTTAGTTGCCAAGTCGAGGATGCGTGGTTGTGATTGGGGAAGAACAGGTGATGCAGTTCTTTGAGTCGTGGGATATGTTGTGGTGGCTGTTGATAGTGTATGGAACAGAGTTTGTGTGGCCGAAGTGTTGAATTTATATAACCAATTTTAACACATTCACCGTGTACT
This sequence comes from Allium fistulosum, assembly GCA_030737815.1. Taxonomy (NCBI): domain Eukaryota; kingdom Viridiplantae; phylum Streptophyta; class Magnoliopsida; order Asparagales; family Amaryllidaceae; genus Allium; species Allium fistulosum. Next base: position 364,337,972 of record CM060904.1, read on the forward strand.
AATAAAGGTTACTGGAGCCTGGTACAACTTTGATAGAAAAGTATATCCCTAGTTGATGTAACAGAACCAGTTTTAACACCTTCAGTGTACTCACTGCATAGCTTGATAAGCTATCACATTATCAACAACATATTGTTCTAGCAATAATGCAATACTTTGGTAAATTAAATACCAGCTTGTATTCAACATCCACCAACACAGTGAAACTGCGTTGCCCTAACTTTAGGTGCTATGAGCCAACAGGGTCGCGTTGCTCGCTACAACTAAGGCGAACACACGTTCATTCTTTAACATATCTAAACCCCTAGTAGTTAGTTAAATATCATTCTACACTTAAGCACTGAATGGTCACAATCTTCCACATGATAAAGACATTTATCTTTGTCATAAGTTCATCTGCTAATGTGCAAGTCTAGTGCACTGACTTCACAAATATGATGTAAAAGTTGTTGGACGATTACAATGTGCTCACATCAGTGGTTAATACGCAGAGGCATATTTGTTTGAAGTATTATAGTCTAAGGACTTCTATATTTGTCCATTTTTGATCTTTGATACCTTCACCTCATAAATATTTAGTAACATGATTATTATTGTTTACAGGTAGATAAACGTTTGTGAAGAATTCAAGCAGCAGCACTGGTTTTTGGTATGGTAGCAGCACATGTATGTAGTTAGGTTGATTAAAACTGTTATGAAACTAGTATGTATGGTAGCAGCACTACTTTAGCTGCATGTATTATTATGAAACTGTTTATGGAAGTTTGGTTGTGTAAACGTATGGTTAACCTTTTGTCTTGACACTAATGTTATGATATAGTGGTGATTATGTAATTGCTTTTGTTTGTGTTATTGTGGTTCATTGAATGTGTTATTTTTGAATGTGTATGTGTTTATATATTACGTTATTGTATAAGTTTTGAAGTAATTGAATTGGAGGCGAAATCAGATGTAGTCGTAGAACAGCAGGCAATAAAATCGAAACATACGGTGGTGGAGAAAAAACACCACCAAAAATATTTTTTTGTAGCGTTTAAAAAGCGCTACAGAATCAGCAATTATAGTAACTCAGATAATCTCCGTGGCGTTCAAAAAATGCTGCAAAAAATAATAATAAGTGCAACGAAAAAATAATATAGTAAACGGCACCTTTTCGGTGGCGTTTCTTAAACGCTGTAAAAAAGATCTTTAGTAACGTTTAAAAAACGCTGCCAAAAATTCATTTATAGTGGCGTTAAAATAAATGCAACAAAAAATCATGGATTTTTAGTCGCATGTTTTCTAGCGGCGTTTATCAAAACGCCACCAAAACTTTTTGTGGCGTTTTTTGTGCGCCACTAAAAAACAAATTTCTTGTAGTGTGATTATGGCTCAGTCTACTATCTCAGGTTCCAATCTCAATCTATCTACTAGGTCACTTTAGATGAATGAATGAGAAGCATCGGTATAAAACAAAACTTGAATAGGAATATCACCAACAGAAAGCATACCTTGAATAGTGACTCCCTTTCCCTTCTCCTTCACGAGGGAGCACTCGACGAAGTCGAGACCACGTTCAAAGCATATGCCTTCACCATCTGCTTATCTTTTACCAGTTCTGGACAATTCTTCTTCAAATGGCCGGGCTTATCACAATTATAGCTTTTCTTCTTCCCACTCATCTTAAAGTATTTAATTAGATGAACCTTCTCATTTCATCCAAAGCAAGTAGGTTCCCATTTACCCTTCTTCTTGCCACCCTTACCCTGAGGCTACTTCCTCTTCCCATTCCACTTCTTATTGCCTTCACCGCCTTGCTGCGGCTTTGGCTCCTCTTTCTCAGTGGAAACAACAATGGCAGTCTTAGCCTTAGGATACAAGCTCTCATGGCATAGTGCCTTCTCTACCAGCTTCTCAAATGGCTCATCCATATGGTCCACTAGCTTCCCTCCAAGATAGTCGTCCAATCCTTTGATGAATTTCTCATTATTTCTTAAGGGAGTGTCTATGAATGACATCCCATACATTGATAGTGCATCAAACTCCACAACATATTCCGAGACTGACATTTCTCCCTGCTTGAGATCAGCAAATTTTCTGAACAAAATCGATTTTTAGGCCGCCGTAATAAACTTCTCCTCAAGCCTTGTCTAAAAATGATCCCAATAAAACTAGTCTTCTGGAGTAGTAATAATGACGACATTCCACCAATTCATAGCTCGGCCCTGAAGCTATCTCGAAGCCAACTTCCTCTTCATAGCATCTTCCACCTCCATATCACCGAAGATACGCTCACAGGTATCTAACCAATCTTGCACTTCTATGGCTGACTTCGTCCTATGAAAGCGCTTCCCTCCAAGAGTAGAATAATCTTCGCACAACTTGGAGAAATTAGTCATAGGCGCTTGCACTGGAGCACCTCCACTTATCACCACTCCAGAAGCATTCCTCATCATATTGGCCATTATAGCATTAAACATGGCTTGGACATCAGGCGTAGTATCTCCTAATCCCACTCCTTCCTCTACTCTTGAAGCAGAATTCCTCACAGTAATCCTTGTATGCCGACTCATTCTTATCTGTAACAAGAATAATCAGCCTCTCATAAAGAAAACTGTGTCTATAGTGCACATGTGCATGCGATTTATACTATATAATATATTATTATATAGCTTTGAAAATCAAGCTTATAACAAGTATGCTCTCTCTCGTATACATATACACTCTTGATCCAGTCTAAGGTGATAACACATTCCCTATCTCTATTGGATCATGTATCAACTCCAGTTAATCGTGTAACCAAAGCTCTGATACCAAATGTGATGACCACCTTATACCACCGGCACCAATAGTATATAAATAATGTGCTGCTATTGTGCCCGGCCAATATAGGACGATCATCAGAAGGAACAGATGAAGCATGTAGCCTATAGTATATCTCATAGTGCAAGGATAAAATATAATATCACATATACAACAGAAGAGATAGTAATAACAATGTGAATAGATCATCATCATCAAAGTATAATATCCATAGAGTTATACATTAATAGTAGAGTTTATGTAATGGAAACAAACTCAACAACTATCTCAAATACCAATGGTAAGCAGTCACTGCTAAGGCTCCTCGGTACTGCACAGTGGAATACGTGTAGACTCCATATATGTATATGATACGATATAGCTCCATCCAGCTCATCCTTTGAACAGCTACTTGGTTACCCAGACCTGTTATCTAGTCTACTCATTTATGAGTACCCAAGATAATAAGAAACAAAGCATAAAAACTTGGGTCATACAACAGTCTGGTGTGAGCAGTAAATGAATCTCAAAATACTATAAATATAAATATGGTAAGGAACAAGAGTACACGAACCATACTTGACCTGTCCCTGCAACCAAGAGTTAGCACATAACACTGTAATATGCTACTCTACAATATCATAAAGATATATCACAAACCAAATAAAGGATATCAGTCTTTCAGGTATTCCTTCTAGTACCTATGTCTCCTGATACCGATGAGTGATAGCTTACTAGATGTGCATTAAATATATGATAACTCGTATGGCCTCCTTTCTACTAGGGACTAATGGAAATATCGGTGCTCTATGGTACTTTCGTATCTCACATCCCAAATCTGGACACATGTCTCGCAACAAAAAGTTGAACAGTAGACCTAAAGCCACAGGTCTAGGGTATACGGATCCTTGCTACCAATCCATGGCGTCGCTCTTATAATACCCCTGCTTTAAGTACAACATAAAACATTCCGAGCATCAACGATTCCTTAGAACATACTCCCGAGCCCACTTCTGCTCCATTTGGATACCGAGCCCTTCTTGCACGATTCAGTTTCCATTATTCATAAGGAACCCTTCCACATTCCCCGATCCTATGGATCCCTCCATTACCGAGCCAACAACTTCGGAACCTACTCCCAACACAAGCCAACATCTGAAGACTCTACCTTTTCATCATGTTGTTACATCACCATCTAACCCTGATGCGAATGAGCCAACACCTCCCACACGATCTATATGACCTTTACTTCACCTTCTAGAAGTTTCACCCTCATTGGATTCACCATAGGAAGTCGGCATCGACCTATCATTTAGGTACCGATCTCTCCCCTTATCCAATTATTGGTCAAGTTTCTTTCCTCCCCTTCCTTGCTTCTAGTACTCCATGCCTAGATGCTTTGACCCTGACTTATCCATCCAAACAACTTGGTTCTCAGTCCAAAGCACCTATTTCAAATTCTAGAAAAAAAAGTTGGTATAGCCTTCAACCCCTAGCCAATCACCTATCTCTTGACTTGGGTCACCTCTATTAGCCTTGCTCTTGAATTCCCCAAAACCACCGACTTGTTAGACCAACCCACAAAAATCGATACTGACCTCTCATGTAGATACTGACTTCTGTACTTAAAGAATCTGGACCTGCGACTTGAACCCCGAACTCCTCTTATGCTCCAGAGCTTCCCCTCCAAGTTTCATCCATTTTTGACCAATTTTGCCTCTGATTTTCCCAAATCACCAAGATATCTTCATATGCATCCATAAAGCTAAGAAACAATACCAAAGCATACATCTAGTCATAGAAAAACAAGCAATTTTATTCATTCAACCATGTAATTCATATAAATAAGACAAACAAGTTAATCTTTATCATAGACCTACGTATAATCATGAATATATGCACATGAATAAGATGAATTCTAACTCAATTTAGATCATACGCATAGTTAACATGTAATTAGGGTTTTAGAAAAGGTTTTACTATCAAAATCACATTTAAATTATGCAATTCTACCATATAAACATGGATAGGATAGTGAGAAGGCATAAACCACTCACCAATTACCAAATTCAACCAATTTGTATGTAGATCTAATTCGAACAGTGAATAAAAGCACCCCAAATCATGAAAATCGATGATCTATGTCTTCTAATTAATGATCTAATCACTAATCAACAATCTAATTTGATTTAGGGAGAAATTTGGATGAATTAGGATGGATTTAGGGTTAATTAGGGTTTTGACTTAATTTGGAATGAGTGGGAAAAGTTATAATTTGACTTCCATAACCACTATTTATAATAATCTCTAATTAGACTAATGGGCCAACTAATAGGCTTAACTAATTACGCACTAATTCTGGTTAGAAGCTTTTAAAACTTAAAACGGGCATAACTTATTAACCGTAAGTCTATTTTTTTATTATGACCACTCTATGGAATGGGAGATCATCATCCTGAAGCAATGGAATAGGTTTCCTAATTCGACTTCTATCAAAAGTTATAGCCCAAACAAGATTTTCAGAGTCAAAATGCTCACATAGAAATTCGAAAAAAACCATAGGTGTGTAAAATATCACTAAGAGTCATATACCAAAATTACAGAATCATATGACCTTATACGAATAAAATAAAAATATTTTATGATCCTTCGATACGTAAAATATGGATTGTTACACTTGATATGGGGGAACGGTCGACGGTTTGGTTAGTATAGATTTTACTGTGCAACAGAAGCGGCAGTAAAATAAAATACGGTTAGTGACGAGGAAGTTGTTTTAGCTATGGAATCTTTTCCTATATACGTTGTCGAAAGGCGAACAAAAAGTTGATTTTTAATATAAACCCTATTTTAAAACTTTAATATAAAAATTAACAATGCAAATTGTACTTAGAAAACTTGTAAAAGAATTGAGGGCAAAAGAGAAGGTTTCAAAGTACAGTAGGAAATTAGGTACCCAAGAGAAAAAGGATGGGATATGGAATTCTCCATTTAAGCCATTTTCCCAACATAAAGCAAGTAGGTTTAGAAAATTGATTTTTTCTAGATTTGGATGTTAGTAACGGTGTGCTAGGATTTTGGATGGTAGGTATTGGACACAAAATTGGTTAAACTATACTTCTTGTAGGAAATTTTGGATTTAAAAAACAAGTTTTTGGCTTTCAAAAGCTGCATGCATATAGAGCTGCTAGTATATTTAGGATGTTGCACCATATTTTTGAAATTGTTTAAAAGAATGCATTCATGTAGGAGGCACTAATTAGAATTATTCTGCATATATATCATATGTATTTTAATACACCGTGCACTTGTACATGATTGGTTGCAAAATTGTTTGTACACTAATTGGTTAGTTAGTTTAGAATGGTTGTACGTTATGTTACATTGTTCGATCCTTGAGGAATTTTGGAGATGAAATTCTTTTAAGGAGGGAGAATGTGACACCCCGTGATTTTACGACAATGAATTAAAAAGAAATTTAACAAATAAACAGTAATGTTGAAAAATAAAAAAATTGCAAACTTCAAATTTTGGCTGCAAAACATATAACGTTGGGTTCGTTGCGATTTTTTAATCAATTTTCATATATAAAGTTTTTCGATCGGAATTCAAATGAAAAGGTTATTAGCATTTGAAGTTTTTGAATCGGAAATAATTATATATGCAATTATGGTAATAAAAGTTAATTAATGCTAATTACTAATGTTAATGGAAAATTAAACGTTAAGAAACTTATTGTTAAATCAAATCTGAGAAGATATAAATAAGTGGATGTAAACTATTGCAATCAGATCTAAAAGGAATGAAACAAATAGAATCATTCAAAAGAAGCAATAAAATTAACAAATCAAAGCATGTAGATAAATCCATAAATTATAAACGGCATAGTCGACCCAAGAAGCAACCATGTCAACTGGTAGCGGTCAACCATAGGTCATGAGCGGTTAACTGTTACCAGGGCAAAATTGACAGTAAACGTTGGCCTGAACAACCTGGGTTTAAAACAATTTAATCAAAGGGCACGTATTGATTTGAACCCCTATAAATATAGACCTAGACCCTCACTTTTAAACCCATATTTTCGAAGCGATGCCAGAGCTCTACAATTTTCTCTTCTCCTTCAAAATTTTAAATTCTTAGAAATAGTTCTGGTTTATATGTATATAAAATTGGAGAAATGTAGAAGATGATTGAGGAAGAAAATAGGTTCAAATAAAATCGCCAAAGATAAGGTAAATTGTAAATCTGAATCTAAAATACAAATCAAACTCCAGATCTCTTTTCTATCTAGATCTCTAATAATCTATATGGGCTTGCGGTGTATAAATTCAAATAGGGAGAAAAGGGTGTCAAAGTGGAATAACGGTGATTAGATCTGGAGATTTGGGAAAGCTAAAATGGTGAGTGAGAATAATTATATAATTTTGTATAATATTAGATTTATATCGTTGTAGATGTATTCTTATATGCCTGAAATATAAATCGGAGTTCTAGGCTAAACCTATACATGTGCAATGAAATTATAAACTCTGCCTACATATCATGTAATTGTTAACTTGATATATCTATATGTTATATGAATGTAAATCTGGAAAAGTTGGCAATCCCTAAATTTATTATTGAATAATAATAGACCATGAATTTATAAATGATGTAATAATTCCAAATTTGTTATTAAAATGGATATTGAAAAATAAGAATGTAAAATAAACAAATCGCAATAAGATTTTAGGGGTTTAGGTGGTATTATAATTTGTTGGAATCTAAGATGTTGCAATGTGAATTTCTATACATTATCAAATTCAAAATAAATAAAAGTGCGTCATTTGAAATGATAAGGAATACACTTAAAAAGAAAGAGGGGTATAAAATAGGGATGTTTACCATATTTTGTACTATCTATTTCAATAACTACATAAAGCGATAATTCCTTATAATTCCAAATGCAACACAAACCTTCCTTTTTGGACAAGGTATAGAAATTTACAATGTAAATCTTTCCATTGGAAGAGATGCAATTCCAATGCATTAAAATGCAGAAAATCTGTGTTAAATAAAGAGATATAAATGTGATAAGAATATTTTAAGGGAATAGATGCGTGATATAAATAAAGATGGGAATTAAATAAGGAAAAGAAATTGAGGAATAGGCAAGAATAAATAAATGTTAAAAGGAAAATTGAAATAGGAATTGGGAAAAAGGGTAAAAGAAAGTTAAAAAAAGCATTGTATATCTTTTAAAAAGAAAGCGGTAAATAGTCTTAAACCAAGTAAGATATAAACACATAAAGATGTAATGAGTTATGCTTAACAGTAAATTGTGAAGGCAAAACTACTAAGTAAGAATGAATCAAGATATTTTATATATATAGCCTTAAGTATGCATTTATGACGGGAGTGAACTATTAAAGTTAATGAATGATTAAATGAATCAGGATGACATAGTTGTTATCCCGCCTTTTGGCAAGGCCGTGACACCAAGGATTTGACTAGAATGCAAGGACAATCCGTCCCGAAGATCGGTTATACATAGGTTCACTATGGATTCTGTCAAATTTGCCCGAGTCCGTATCGAGCTACAATTAACATGACATGACAAGCAAAGCTATGAAAGCCAACGTTCCAAATTTCAGGTCAATCGGAGTTCGTATGCTCTAGGTATGATCGATGCAACACAAGTGATCGCCTTGTTCGTATCCATGAAGCAGTCAGAGAGAGACCTCCTTCGCATCGATCCTATTCGAATCCATCAACTGTGCACGGTTTCGTATCGATCAGTAGCAGGTGAGTCCACTTCGTATCCATTTGGGTAGCACTCTTCGTACCCATTAAATACCACCTCTCTTCGTATCCATCCAGATCCACCCACTTCGTATCCATCGACAGTAACACAAGGGTCCATTTCATATCGATCAAGTTTCAAACATGCTTCGTATCGATCGCCCATGGATCGATACGAAATCAACACCTCCCATCGACACGATGTGGAATGCAAAAGATGGATACGAAGTGGAATGCACAAAATCGATACGAAGTGAGATGCAGTGGATCAATACGAACAAGGCCAAGCCGGGTCGATACGAACGAGGCGCATCCATAGGAAAGACTTGATCATTCAGCATGAAAAGTGGATCAATCCAAAAAGTTAGTACCACGTCAACTAGCAAGCACGTGCTCGGAAGCGATACGAATAGAGCAATGCGAAGTCAGCAGCCTTCAATAAATCGAAACTTGCATCGATCATAACTCGAAATCTACAAGTCCAAATGCCACCAAATTTTCACAGGAGCTTGCGTACATCTTCAAGAATTTCATGATCGATCTCGACTCGATTGGACGAAATACTGATCGATATGAAATTCGTTCATATTGATCATGGATCGAGTGCAAACGGCATGGAATCGATTGTGTGGGCCCACCCACGTGAGAGAAGAGGTCTTCTAAGATCTGAGCGAGATATTTGCAGCCTACGCCAATAAATAGCTACCCTGGACCTACAGAAAATGGACTTTTGGCTCTTTGACGTCCAAACTCTGCCGAAATCACTGTTGTACTCGAATTCTACTGTTGTAACACGTTGTAACCAGCAAGCAAAAATCAATAAAGTCAATCATTTCATTGTGGACGTAGGCCATACGCCGAACCACTCTAAATCTGTGTGTTTCTGTGTGATTTTCTTGCTTATTATTGGTGTGTTTGTTAGATTTTCCTCTTTTTCCATTTATATTCTTCATTTTATCTTTTCAAACATATCCGAAGGGTGTTGTGCCCAATTTCGGTACAAACACTTTGGTGCTTTCGCTAAGAAAACCCAATTTTTCTCCTGCTCATTGGATCTACTATCGATATCAGATTGCGTAAATCTAAGAAGAAGATCCAGATTTCAAGTTTAAAGTTCTTCCATCCTATTCAGATTTGCATCAAGTTTAGGAAAGAGCTTCGCTATCCATCATGGTTAACACTAGGACTACCTCAACTGCCGCAGATACAGAAGGACGGGACAAACAGAACCACGTACAACTACCTCCTACCGATTAGAATGCTGCCAGACCATCAGATCCACAAGGCTCTGTCACCAGGGAAGAATTTCAATTGCTAATGCAAGAGCTTACTCAAAGCCGCCAACAGCTTACTCAGCAACTGCGTGTCAACGCAGAACTGACCAATCAACTAAACCGTTAAAGATGAAGGAGATCCAGGAGGGATCAGGCTTCATATTCATCCACCGAAAGTTCAGCCTCTTCCGACTTTAATCATAGATCCACGCGCCACGGCTGGACGGAAGTTACACACAAGCCACTGGACAGCAACGCACCTTGAGTCTTGGGCAACCAAGAGTTGGCCCGTCAACCAGCCATCAGAGTGGACCCTCCTCCCAAGGAGGTACTGCCCCGCATCACCTTACCGACAACCGCACTACCACTACTACTGAATAGGGAGTTAATGCTCATAACCGAACGGATCTGACCCACCGCCAATGCAACCATACTTTTGAGCCTTATGTCCCTGAAGACATAGAACCAAGGAGGTGAGACATGGACCGTCGACCGTGATCGGCCCCTCTTTGCATTGTGGAGCCTGACCACACCTTGGCCCAACATGCTCAAAATGTCCAAATGCCGGACATCCCGACGATGATCGTCAAATGATCCATGTAAGTCAGGGTCTCACTAACGACGACTGGGGAATCTCCCAGAGTCATACCCCTTTCACTGACGATATACTTTATGTTGAACCACCTCGGCGATTCAGGATGCCAACTCTACCCATTTATGAAGGGAGCTCTGATCTTAATCAGCATATCTTAAAGTATGAATGGTTGATGAATGCTGCACGAGCCGATGATGTGGTTAAATGCCGAAGCTTCTCGATTTCCCTAGGGGGCATAGCAACTATGTGGTTTACCCGTTTACCACCTCGATCTATCTCATGTTTTGACCAATTGGCAACAAAGTTTATTGAGCAGTTTCTCATGCATGTCGCAAGGCTGAAAGATGTTAATACTTTGTCTAGTGTCACTCAAGCTCCTGGAGAGACACTCAGACATTATCTGGAGAAATTTCATGCCGCATGCGCTGAGATTAGTAATCCCAACGATAACTCAATTCTGATGGCACTGACTAAGGGGATCGATCTCGATTCCGAGTTCGGTAACTGGTTGTCCGGAAAACCTCCTGCGTTATTAGACCGTTTCTATTCCAAGGCAGCCCAATTCTTAAGAAGGGAGGATGCGAAACAATCTAGGAAGAAGGATGACGCAGGACCCAGTGTGGAAGGAATCCAGAGCAATGTTGCTGTTAAACAAACCGAGGAGAGTTCCGAAAAGGTACAACTGAATATACAGAATAAACAGAATCAACAGAAATATAATGGAAATCAAAATAGGAAGCAGGATCAGAATCGTGGGCCGCGACGTAGGGCTCCTATGTTTGATAATTATACCCCTTTGAATACGTCGTTGGAGAATGTGTACTTACAGACTTGCAATACTATTCAATATAAGAAACCTGCTCCAAAGCAATCATCGAAAAACAGATTCAGGCAGTAAAGTTTTGCAGATTTCATGATAGCTATGGCCATAACACGAATGAGTGCCATCATTTGCAATATATTATTGAGAAGTTGATACAGGAAAGAAAGTTGGAACAGTTTGTGCGGGCGCCGCAGTGTGGAGGTGTGGGCCCATCGAATCAGAACCATATGCCAAATCATGCAAGACAGGAGGAACCCACTCGTATTGGCGGGAGGTTGGTGATAAATACTGTTAGTGGTGGTCCACATCTAGTAGATCAGAGCTGGAGGGAAATGGAGTCGTATGCTAGCTCTATCAGGCATGCGGGCTTCGAATGTTGTAGTAGTCTGGAAGACGGGGCTCCGGCCAAGCAATAGAAAATGATGACTGATGACATCGTGTTTCAAGACTGGGATGCCGATAGAGTCGAAGCCCCAACCATTGATCCACTTGTCATTTCAGCTCAAATAGGTCCTGTAAATATATTGTTTAAGCGAGCTTATGACTAGATGAAAATGGAAGCAAAAGATCTGAGGCCTTGTTAGTACCGCATCGATGGCTTCAATGGAAGTACGATTATACCCACTAGGATGGTGGAGCTACCAGTGGAATTGGGAATTGCAGAACGCCAGAGAGTCTAGATATTACAGTTTGTTGTATTGGACATAGACTCGCCATACAATGCTTTTTTGGGCCGACCGGCCCTAGCCGAGTTCAGGGCTGCCATTGCCCCTTGGTGTCTGACTTTAAAATTCCCTACCGACAATGGAGTCGGAGTTGTTCAGGGAGACCAGGCTGTTGGATGAGCCTGTTATGTTGCTGAGCTACGGGAAGCGCAGCAAAAGAAAAAGGAAAGGGCGTAGAGGAATCTCTCTGCGTCTGCTTTGCTGAGAATTGACAATTGGCGCCTAGGCCTAGGCCCGGGCACCCCAACCAATTCCCAAGGGATCTTGACCTGAGAGATACTAAAAGTGAAGACGAAAGTAAAGACAATCAAGCTTTCCCGGCCAAACTAACGATCGATGTTCCGATCGACGATAATGAAGATTCTAAAATGATAAAGATTGGATCTCAGCTAAGCCGAAAATGCAAGAGGAATTGGTTGAATTTCTCTGGGAAAACCTCGACGTGTTTGCCTGGACGCACTCTGACATGTGTGGGATCTCACCAGACATCGCGAGCCACACATTGAATATCGACCCACGGCACGTCCCGGTCAAGAAAAAAAGGTGTGGTATGGATCCAGAGAGATCTGTCGTCCTTAAGGAAGAGGTAGATAAGCTCAAATAGAACGGGTTTATTCAAGATGCATTATACCCGAAATGGGTGTCCAATCCCGTACTCATTCAAAAGCCAAATGGGAAATGGAGAACATGTGTTGACTACTCAGACCTGAATAAAGCTTGCCCTAAAGACAGTTTTCCACTTCCCAAAATCGATCAGCTCGTAGACTCAACGGCTGGACATGAACTCTTATCCTTCATTGATGCGTATTTTGGCTACAACCAGATACCCATGCACTTACCTGACCAGGAGCATACCAGCTTCGTAACCGATCTGGGACTTTACTGCTACAAAGTTATGCCTTTCAGACTCAAGAATGCTGGAGCAACTTACCAACGGTTAGTTAATCGAATGTTCACTAACCAGATCGGAAAAACCATGGAGGTATATGTGGACGACATGCTAGTGAAGTCGCGATTCTCCACTGATCATTTCAAAGACCTAGAGTCAATGTTTAATATCCTCCGAAAATATAGAATGAAGCTCAACCCGTTGAAATATCACTTTGGAGTCGCATCCGGAAAATTCCTTGGGTTTATCGTCAATGCTCGAGGGATCGAAGCTAATCTCGAGAAGATCTGGGCAATCAGAAATCTTGAGACTCAAAGAACTATAAAGCAAATCCAAAGCCTCAATGGGAAAGTAGCAGCACTGAGCAGGTTCATCTCAAAATCCACTGACAAATGCATTCCTTTCTTTGACCTGATCAGAAAAGGGAAACGAAACTTTGAATGGACTACGGAATGTGAGGGCGCATTCCGAGCACTAGTTCAACATCTTTCTACACCACCCATTCCGTCAAAGCCTATTGATCATGAGAGATTATACATTTACTTGGTGGTATCAGAGAACGCTATCAGTGCTGCCCTAGTTCGAAAGGAAGATCGGATACAACGGCCAGTATATTACATTAGCAAACGACTGATCGGAGCAGAGAGAAATTATCTGAAGTTGGAAAAGTTGGCTTATTGTCTTGTTACTGCCTCGAGGAAGCTCCGTCCGTATTTTCAGGCTCATCCTATCATTATCTATACCGACCAGCCGTTACAACAGGTCCTTACGTGGCCTGAGACATCTGGAAGGTTACTTAAGTGGAACATCGAGCTAAGTCAGTTTGACATTACTTACACTTCAAGGCGAGCCATTCAAGGACAGGTCCTAGCAGATTTCATAGCTGAATTCACTGTCCCGAAGGACTTGCTCGAAACCAGTGAATCTCCCAAGTATATCTGGAAGCTGCATACTGATGGTGCATCAAATAACCATTGCTCAGATGTAGGGGTTGTACTTGAAACTCCTGAAGGACGATCTATATGCTATGCTTTAAAGTTTGATTTTTGTGCGACCAACAACGAAGCCGAATATGAAGCCCTGCTTGCCGGATTGAGACTTGCCAGAGATTTAAGAGTCATTGCTGTGGAGATTTATTGTGATTTACAGTTGGTCGTATGTCAATTCAGGGGGAGTACCAGGACAAAGACCAAAGGCTGCCTGCTTACCTAGCTCGGGTCCAGGAGATACTGAATCAGTTTGATTATTATGCCATTTATTGTATACCCCGAGAGCGCAATTAGAAAGCCGACTCATTAGCAAAGTTAGCTAGTACAGGTGAGGCACAACAAATGGGAATCGTTCCCATGGAAACATTATCTTCCCCGAGAACCGATCAGATGGAAACAGATTGGGTGTTTGAGGTCATTCCCGATAAGGAGTCATGGATGACTCCATTCAGACATTATCTCGAGCATGGGACCCTGCCGGAGCGCAGGAGTGAAAAGAGACAAGTTCTTCAAAAAGCTTCGCGGTTCACTATCCAGAATGGAGTCATGTATAGAAGAGGGTACTCTGTTCCTTTACTCCGGTGTATCGCTCACGATGAAATCAAACGAGTATTGCATGATGTACACGAAGGAGAGCCCGACGATCACACCGGGGGGGCAAGCTCTTGCCAAGAAAGTGCTCTGATATGGATACTGCTGGCCGACCGTAAATCGCGATGCATTGGATTACGCCAGAAAATGTGACAGATGTTAGAAGCATGCTCGAATTCCAAGAGCCCCACCTACCGAAATAACTCAGATGATCAGTCCATGGCCTTTTGCAGTATGGGGCATTGACATTATTGGCTCTCTACCTGTAGCCAAAGGTGGTGCGAAGTACGCCATCGTCGCAGTTGATTACTTTACCAATTGGGCGAAAGCTGAACCCCTTGCTACAGTCACAACAAAGAAAGTGATCAACTTTGTAGTATGCAACATTATCTGTCAATTTGGTCTCCCACATACCATCGTCACAGACAACGGAGCTCAATTCGATAGTGTTGAGTTTAAGAATTTCTGTCAACGGTTTCACATCTAGAAGAAGTTCTCCGCAGTTGCACACCCTCAAGCGAATGGACAGGTTGAAGCTGTTAATAAAGTTGTAAAGTTTATTTTGAATAAAAGACTAGAAAAGGCCGAGGGCAAATGGGTCGATGAACTTCTTATGGCCCTATGGGCTTATCGGACAACCCACAAATCGGCAACCGACCACACTCCTTTCTCTCTTTCCTACGGTTCAGAAGCCGTTATTCCAGTCGAGATGGAATTACCTTCTCATCGCGTGACCTATTATGATCCGAAGACAAATGCTATATTACTTGCCGAATCTCTGGATTTATTAGATGAGAAGCGTGAAGAGGCTGACCTGAGGGCAGGCGCATACCGAAGCCGAGTCGCCCGGTTATACAATGCCAAGGTCCGACCCCGCACCTATGAACTCAGCGATCTCGTCCTCAAGAGAATTTACCCGGTTCCTTTACATATGAAGCTAACGTGGGAAGGGCCGTATGTTATTGAACGAAAGCTCGGAAATGCCACATTCAAATTATCGACCATTGACGGTCTCCTTCTACCAAGAACCTGGAACAGCGAAAATTTACGTCGCTACTATACATAACAGGCTCTATTTATTTATTCAGTCTATTTTTCATTTGCAATTTGTTTATGCATTTCAAAATTTGAATTTGTAATAAGGCAACTGAATTTGCCATATTTTCTTATTTCAGCAATAAAATGCAATCTCTTCGAGCCAGAGCTGTGATTTATTTGAAATGCGTCATATGACCATCACTATGCACGGAGAGCTAAGTTCCACCATACAGTGGGATTTATTCAAATAGGGAGTGACTGTGATACGACCGGTCACTCACTAAGTGAAACCCGAGCTTGGGGACAAGTCATCACATTGAAGCCAAAAAAGGATTGATACACGACAATCCTCTAACTAACTATTGATTCCCAGAGTGCAAACTGGAGTATAAACCTGTAAATGCGGTTTCGAAGAGGGTGGATCCGTCCACCTAACGACTTCGCCCATATTCAAACCAAGTTCGAGGAGGATGGATCCGTCCATCTAACGACCTCACTTGTTAACTCAGGGTAGATGTGAGTCGACCGTCCACGATCCTGATAGATCCGTCGTTCCTGGAGTACGAACAAAATCCTAAAGCCTAAACAGATGTGACTGGCCATCTGTCAGCTGACTCCAGACTCCCGGAGTGCGAGCTGGAGTATAAATATAAATACCAAGTGGGTGTAATTGACCACCCATCAACTAACTCCGGATTCCCAGAGTGCGAATCAGAGTATAAACACTAAATAACTCCATATTCTCAGAATGTGAACTGGAGTATAAACATCGAATAACTCTAAATCCCCAGTGTGCAGGTTAGAGTATAAACACAAGCCGGGTGTGACTGACCACCCACGAATCGATCTAAGTCCCTAGAGTGCGGACGAAGTTCTGAATACCAAACGGGTGTGACTGACCACCCATAAAATAACTTAAGTCCCCGGAGCGTGGACGTATCTCAAAACCTTGTGCAGGTGTGACAGACCACCGATCTATAAGTGCAATACCCAGAGTGTGGTTGCGATCACCAATAGATGAGCAAGTGTGATTCGACCACCTGAACTCGTCTTGTTTCAATTCTGCTTCAACGAAGTTAACCCCGATATATTAAAGGCAATCAACGATTGTTAACCAACCTTTTCAATTTTTTCCCAGAACAAGGGGCAGAACTTAAGTGCCAGCCACTAATTGAGACAATGCAATATCGGAATTCGACTTAGCACTCTATCACGAACCGAAGCCGTGACTCCGGAACTTAGTAACTAAACCCGGGTTCGATTTAAAGACTAAAACTCCATAAGTGTATTGAATGAAAAGTTCGAGTGCTGAAGAACTTTAACAAATGAACACAAATTGAGCTAGAGACAGAATGAAATTTTATTTCAATTATTCTTTGAAAGAAAAGGGTAAGTACAAAACTATATCAAAAGTCCTACTAGCAGGGCCCAAACCCGCATCTATACACGGCCTACAAAAAGAAAACAAAAGTGGATTCCTAACTATCTACCAAAAATGAGCCAAAGAGACATATCTATTCTTTCTTTTTTCTCAGCTTCTTCTTCGGCATTGACCCGCTGGATTCGCCGCTTGGTTTCCTCTTCGAACCCTTGCCTTTTGGCGGCTGATCTCCAGTTAGGGGCATTATGTCAACTTCCTCCTCTTAACTCAAGTGAATAGGAATGCTTCCCGAAGGCAGAGTCGGAGGGATAGGATCAATGTTAGCAGGCGGAGGAGGCACACTTGTATCAACGACCGTTCCTCCCTGGGAGATCATCCGCAAGGGGGCTGGGCCAGGTCCCGCCATTCCACCTCCAAAGCTACTGCCCCGCGCAGCCGCTTCCATCTCGGCATTAATTTAAGCCAGTATCTCCTCTTCGTGAATTGTTTAAGCATCGCCGGGGACGTAAGCAGTTGGGCCCGAAGAGGTGGTTACTAGTGCGCCTCCACTCATGATAAACGGTGGATCAGCAAAGGGGTGACTATGATGACCGAGAAGTTCCTCCATCATCTGTTCATCGAAAGTGAGTATGCTCCCTTGTACCCCATCCATAGGTGCAGTAGCCGGTGTCATGGTCGCTTCCGTTATGATAGAATCCTGCTCATGATGCAACTCTTGGGTTGCAGGAGGCATGGCAGATGTAACTCCTATCACTGAATAGAGACAAAGATAAAGTTATTAGTGATTGCTTCAAATAACGCTTCCCACACTGAATGAGCACAAGAG
This sequence comes from Allium fistulosum, assembly GCA_030737815.1. Classification (NCBI taxonomy): domain Eukaryota; kingdom Viridiplantae; phylum Streptophyta; class Magnoliopsida; order Asparagales; family Amaryllidaceae; genus Allium; species Allium fistulosum. The sequence continues at coordinate 364,355,665 of CM060904.1, forward strand.
ATGTTCAGAATACCTTCCTCAGAATAACTTGCAGGCGGAACTGGAGCAGCTTCAGTGACGTGCTCGTGAACTGGAGATAATCGCGGTTGATCAGGATTATGTGCAGGAACAGACTGAGGATCAACTGCAGATGTAGATTCAGGCTAGGTTGGCACAAGAGTTTCAGAACCCGCATCGTGGTGCTCAACACCAGAACCTTCTCCAGCCTCCGAGTGCTGAGTGGTAAGTTTCTCCTTTTCATATACAATCATGGTGTCATGGAGAACTTTCCTTTCATCTTCATTCAGCACCCGGTTCTCAAGCTCGAACTCATCGACTGATTCCGCTTGTCGTTCAGCTTTCTCATCCTGCACCAACTAGCCCCAAGCGTTATACAGGTGTGTTGGATAATTATCGAGCTAGGTTAGATCCCTATACTTCAATACTCTGGCATTGTATGTGATCAAAATTTCTTCAATATCGGCCTCTAACCTGGCCTCTGTCATCTTAACTTCATCCTCAACCTTGGCCTCAGCCTCCCGAATTTTAAGTGTTGTCGCATCCCTTTCACCCCGAAGCGCCACAGCTTGTTCACATGCCTCCTGGGCCGCTTTGTTTGCATCGTCTTTTTCTTTGATGATTTCAGAGAATTTGGCCTTAGGGTCCTCAAGATCCTTCAGCGCGGCATGCCTCTCGGCCGTAACAGTTGTGTTTCGATGGCCCATCTCCTCGACCAAAGCAAAATGCGTCTGTCGCATCCTTTCCATGGATTGATTTGCCTCATCGACTTTCTTAGTGGCCTCTATTTCTGACTTCCTGGAAGATTCGGCCTCATTGTTAAGCACTTGTATTATACGGTCCTTTTGAGCAATATCGGTCTCTAACTTCTCGATTACTTTTGCCCGCTCAAAGGCCACCGCTGATGCTTTGTCCGCAGTTATCATCCACTCTCGATACTGGGTATATATGTCATGGATGTAATCATGCATAGTCTGCTCCGCCTCAACTGGAATCCTCTTTAAATGCGGAGGGAAGACGAAGCCATCGAATCAAATATTTGGGAAGTCTTTTTTCAACCGGGAGATTCTAATCGCTCCTTCTCCAGTGGGCTCGATGACCGCTTGTTCAATAATAGCGGGAGTTTCAGCCTCGGTTCTACGGCATTGCGAATCGGATCTAAGAGTTTGAGAAGATGGTTTTTGGCGTGGAGGCTCTAAGGATTGTTTTCCGTGGCCGGAGGGTGGTGTTGGAGCTCGAGGAGGTGGAGAACATGATCGGGAGTGATATCTATATTCTCTATCTCTATCCCTCTCCCTCTCATAATGTTCCTGACTAGAATAACCACGATCGCGGTCTTTATCAACTTCCCTCCTACGGGACTCATAGTATGAACTGGATGACTGGTGTGTAGAGCGAAGGCTTCCCAACATAGATTCTTGCCTAGTCATCGTATCTGTAAAGTAGAAAGAAAAACAGAATCAGTAATTTCTAGAAATGAATAACTTATGATTGGAAATCGTGTAGTGCCATGAAGTGTATGCATGTGTTAAACCCCCCCCCCCCCCCCCGACCAACCGGATATGTCGGCCACACTTGTAGGAAGTGACTCGCTTAAATCTAAGATACTTTGAAGCCCTTCCAATTCGGTGTCATGTTGAAGCGACACATAGTCCGAAATTGGAATGTCAGCGAACCCTTCGAAAGGATTCTCTATTTGCGAGGGAGGAGCCTCCGAAATTCTAACATCAGAGGCTGGTAGGGACACGACTACGGATTTCCATCTCGAAGACTTATACGCTTATGTGCTACTGCCTTGCCTTTTCTCATTCCCTCTAAACCCTGAAAACTGTCAGAAGGCCCGACTATGGGTTCGTCGTCAGTATGCGTAAATTTCTTCATCGCCCTCCTCAGCTATTACAACCCCGGTGCTTTACGTTTCACCCGTCTCACCGGGGCTGCCCTAAGCGATCCCTCTAGTCTTATGCTTTGATTTCGATCGATTAGGCCGACAATCCTCAAGTTTCTATCTATGAGCACCGAGTCCATATCTCTCATTTTGCTCGGCACTTCCTAAAGAATCTGTACTATTTCTTTGAACTAAGCAACTTCGGGTCGAGGAATTGCGGCTGTAAAGGAAAGAAGATATTAGTTTCAACGTCAATTATGACTATCTCGTTAACTACTGGAAAAATTGCAGCACTTACGTCTGACTAACCATCGGCTAGCAAATCCTGAAGGACATCGGACGTAGAATCACTCCGTCTTAAAGTAGCTAAGCCTGGTCCAGGATCCCGCCACCACTTGGCAGTTCCTGACTGCCTCCAGAAACGTGAATGACGGGTTGTCTCCCCGACTCTTAACATTAAACAAGTATCTGACGTCTTCCGGAGTCGGGGGTCGAAAGAGATGTTCCATAAAGACGATGAATAGACTATTCAACAGCACATATCCATTTGGATGTAATTACGACGGAGCGATTCTAAAGAAAGCTAACACTTCTTAAATGTACTTGTTGAATGGAGGAAGTGTTCCAACTGTGCACGAATGTCGATTAAAGGCCGTGAATCCTTCTGGAGGAGCGTGTGGCCTGTCATTTGGTCCTGGTAGCAAAACGTCGTCTAATGATAAATCATGTCTTAAGCATATTCGCCCTAGCATATCTTCGGAGACATTGGATGGGATAGAGTCTTGTGGATTCACGATAAAAGTTACTCCCGGCAACTCGTTCGGAGCTGGACCTAGTACTTCGGTTGTAATGGGCGGCATCTCTATTATCGGAGAAGACGAACTTTGAGGCTCCCGCTGCTGTGAACTTGTAGATTCCATAACTAATCAACTCATCAAAAACCATCATTAGATGATAATAAACCCGTGTGTTCCCCAGTGTGAAGTGCATGAATGTGTTATGCAGTGCAGTGCTATATAATACTTAAAAGATTCTACAGAGTTTAAGAAATGTTCAAATGACAAGACTTTGAGATTCGACCGGAGTGACCGTCATCGCTGACCATCACCACCGCACCAATCAGGCTTCGAAGATCAATCCTAGTTAATGTTCGACAATTTTTATCAAGTTATAGTTTCATCGACGAGCTTCGAAGGGCAATCAAATGTACAGTGAACTGGTTAAGTTCAATTATGCAAGGCAGAAGCTCGTCGGAGTCAAATATTCGAGTGTGGAAAAAATTTCGTAACCATTGAGGTCAAGACTTGGATCGATCATAGGAAGCTTCGTTCGTATCGATCTCCAGGAACCCATTTCGTATCGATCACTGGAAACTGAGATTCATATCGATTGTACAATGAAACTTCGTATCGGTCACCTGAAGGTCACTTTGTATCGATGCAATATCCTATACTGCGTATCGATCTACAATAACACATTCATATCGATCGCCCAACCCAAGATTTCGTATCGATCACTCCAGATCGATACGAATGCCAATCATCAGCCAATCGATGCGAATGTCCACTAGCTATCGATACGAAGCAATCCCCTCATTCGATACCAAATTCTATTATGTCTAGATCGATACGAACCTTCTTCTTCATCCACAATCGATACAAAAAACGCCTTTCGTGTCCATCATCCTTTCTCTCTTCTTCTTCAAACAGTTCAGACTCCGGCTCCTCCTCCCTCAACCATGCTCCAACCCAATCTCGGCCTCACTATCATCAGAATTGGCCACGATTATGGATGAATTGGTATTAAATCTCAAATCTTATCGTTTTAATGTGAGATTTTTCAACTAACTACCTAAGTGAGAGTATCAATTCGAGGGATTAACGAGCTATGATGATTTGAGAACGAAGGCAATTTCGATTCCCCAGTTTTTTCTATCGATACGAAAACAAAAGTAAAATGAAGGCAGATGAAAATTTGGCTAAGTATGAAAAGTATTTATATGGACACGAGGTAAAGGCGAAAAACGATTCGTCTCCCAGTTAAAATGACCGGTTAAAATGGTCCTCAATGTCATCGATACGAGAGCTCTGTTTGTATCCATCCACGCATATCAGTCCCAGGCGCAACTGCTCGTATTTATTTGCCATCGATCCAGAATGCCTTTGTTCGTATCCATCGGTAACCTATCGATACAAACGATACCCGGGAACCCATTCGAACCCATACAACGAGCAACAAAGACCCCATGTAAATTGTTCGAACCCATTGGGAATGCACCGATACAAAATATTTAGTTCGTATCCATCGAACCAAGACCCTAAAATTCGTATCCATCGATACGAAAGAAAATTTTCGACTCCTCGAATCGATCCAGGAGAGGATCGATACAAAGGAATACACCAAAACAACCACCAAACGTTGTTACAACTTGAATTTCACATTGATTCAGGAGAGGGTCGATACGGGATTCGATACTAAGAACTTGCAACGACTCGTGAACGTACGAACGTAAACGGGCGTCAGGTTAACATACATGCATATATGTCAGACTAATATTCTATTTTCAAAATTCACAGAAGTTGAATGCTCACCTTGTAACAATTACAACATTGAACAACGATTTGCTATCACTCAAAACACAGTTACAACAATGAACAGTACAGCAATGGGCAGCAAACAATTCATCATTTATATTATGGAAATCAATCAAAGGTTACATCTTTTGACGAAAAGGCTATTCAGCGAATCAGATAGAGCTTTTTCAGAGTAAAGATTGCAGCTTTTCAAAGCACGTCATGTTCACACAAGATGTACTTTGGGGGGAAAATGTTATCCCGCCTTTTGGTAAGGCCGAGACACCAAGGATTTGACTAGAAGGCAAGGACAATCCGTCCCGAAGATCGGTTATACATAGGTTCACTATGGAAACTGGCAAATTTGCCCGAGTCTGGATCGAGCTATAATTAACATGACACAACAACCAAAGCTATGAAAGCCAACATTCCAAATTTCAGGTTAATCGGAGTTCGTATGCTCTAGGTATGATCGATGCAACACAAGTGATCGCTTTGTTCGTATCCATGAAGCAGTCAGAGAGAGACCTCCTTTGCATCGATCCTGTTCGAATCCATCAACTGCGCACGGTTTCGTATCGATCAGTAGCAGGTGAGTCAACTTCATATCCATCCGAGTAGCACTCTTCGTACCCATCAAATACCACCTCTCTTCGTATCCATTCAGTTCCACCCACTTCGTATCCATTGACAGTAACACGAGGGTCAATTTCGTATCGATCAAGTTTCAAACATGCTTCGTATCGATCGTCCATAGATCGATATGAAATCAACACCTTCCATTGATACGAAGTGGAATGCAAAAGATCGATACGAAGTGGAATGCACAAAATCGATATGAAGTGAGATGCAGTGGATCAATACGAACAAGGCCAAGCCGGGTCGATACGAACGAGGCGCATCCATAGGAAAGACTTGATCGTTCGGCATGAAAAGTGGATCGATCTAAAAAGTTAGCGCCACGTCAACAAGAAAGCACGTGCTCGGAAGCGATACGAATAGAGCGATGCGAAGTCAGCAGCCTTCAATAAATTGAAACTTGCATCGATCATAACTCGAAATCTACAAGTCCAAATGCCACCAAATTTTCACAGGAGTTTGCGTACATACTTAAGAATGTTCATGATCGATCTTGACTCGATTGGACGAAATACTAATCGATATGAAATTCATTCGTATCGATCATAAATCGAGTGCAAACGGCAAGGAATCGATTGTGTGGGCCCACCCACGAGAGAGAAGAGGTCTTCCGAGATCCGAGCGAGATATTTGCAGCCTACGTCTATAAATAGCTACCCTGGATGTAAAAAAATGGACTTTTGTCTCTTTGACGTCCAGACTTTGCCGAAATCATTGTTGTACTCGAATTCTACTGTTGTAACACGTTGTAACCAGCAAGCAAAAATCAATAAAGTCAATCATTTCATAGTGGACGTAGGCCATACGCCGAACCACTCTAAATCCGTGTGTTTTTGTGTGATTTTCTTGCTTATTATTGGTGTTTTTGTTAGATTTTCCTCTTTTTTCATTTATATTCTTCATTTTATCTCTTCAAACACATCCGAAGGGTGTTGCTCAATTTCGGTACAAACAATAGTCATTAGAATAGGTTGGAATATGAGGTCAGTAGTGTTACACAATAGGAGTCTGCCCACCACAAGGGGCTGCTTGCAGTTGTATATACATTATACTAATGTAAGACACATCCAACCGTAGGACTGCACAAGGAGTAGGGTTGCACATAGGTCGAGAACATCATTAATCCTTAGCGGTCAACGAGAAAGTTAGAGGTTACACCAAATGGGCTACACTGCCTACTAGCGTACAGACCACGTTAGGCCATGCATCTCCATGGTGTTTGCTAGTTTATTTGTTAGTAGGCAAGGCTAGTTAATCCTATTAGAGAGGTCATTCAAAACGTGCATGGGTAGTCTGTGGAGCTAAATCCACAACTGCTGGGGCTAAATCCATCATATTGATAGTTTCTAGAGCTGAGTCTACAACTAGAAAGCAGACAGGAAAATCCCCAAAAATGAAACATAGAACATGGTTAAATTATTGTAAAGTCATTATTAAGCACTATGGGAGTTCCTCGTAGACGTGGCGATGATAATGTGATACGGCGAGGGTGATATATATATATATATATATTATCTGTGTGTGTGTGTGCGCATAGCTATAGTCTACTACATGTAAGTGGGACATATCGTATGTGTATGTAAAGTTAAGATGACTAATTGAAAATGAAAAGACATAGCAAGAGATAGAAGACAATCCGCATAAACTAGTGTTATGTATAAAGCGCATAGTTTACTTGTCACCAGAACATTATTTAGAACCCCTTCTCATTTCAACCTATAGGATAGCTTAGACGGATAGTGTTACTTGGTATCTTGACCCGGCTATATTGAACTGATTGCACAAGATAGATTCGACTAATACCGAGAACGATGACCGCGGAGCAATGGCTGTAGAACCCGGAAGTAAAGTACATATGGTTATATGAAGCCAGAATTGAATGGAATTGGTAGATAGATGGTGCAGGATGCTTGAAATATGGATATTAGCTTGGACAAGAAAGGGATCGGCATGGCATGGTAGTACCATAGGGATCGGCAGGGTTAGTTAAACAAGGGATCGGAATGGATGAAGCAATCGAGGGTTCAGCATAATTAGAGGTTCATGGATCAGCATAGTTTATTGGTTTGGAAAGTTATATTTCAACTCATAAGGAATGGATTGGCATATCATATAAGAGGGATCGGTTGAGTTTGGTGGTTAGCAAGGGATCGGCATATGTTAGCAACCAATTTCACTCTTTCTTCTAACAATCAATATCTTGAGATCTTGGAGTCCAAAGCAAATGAAAGTTGGAGAACAAGGTATATGGACCCTAGGGAACCTACCCTAGGGGTTGCATTTCAATTGGCCAAGGAATGAGAGATCGGCATGTGACTACTCGAGGGGTTCGGTAGAAAATAGCTTGCAAAGGGAAGTTAAGCCAAAGATCAGTCAAAAGCATGAGCTCCACTAGTCCAAATGACTTGATATTTGAAGAGCCAACATATCTAAGCATGAAGAAGCTACCATATGGATCATTGCCCAAGAATCGATCAATGAAGGGATCGGTACCGATCCCTCTTTATTGGGATTTGGGTCTAGCAACCCCTATGGTGGCCCCATAAGGATTAGAAGGTCCTATAGCCGAAGTTCCAAAGAGATTGGTGGTCACCTTCACCTATAAATACTGGCCTTGGGGGTCGTTCTGAGGATCTTTACGCTGCTAGTTACATTAGTCTATATTGTAATCAAGTTTTTTCTTACTTCTTGTTGTTTGCTGTTGTAATCAAAACTGTTAATGAATCAATAAAGATAATCTTCAAAGTGAACATAGGCATACAACACCGAACCACTATAAATTCTTTTGTTCTTGATTATTGCTTTGATTTTCTTGATAGTTTATTTTGTTCCTCTGTTTTAATTTTACTTTTTTCATTTACTTCTCTACATAAATCTATTCTTAGGTGATTATGACCAATTTGGTTGCAAATATTTTGGTGCTTTCACAGAGAAACTGATTCACAGCCTGTTAGGATCCCCTTTATTGCTACTGGATTGGTCAAATCCCCCAAAGAAGATCCATAGCTATCTTCATAAAGTTACTTACACTACTCAGATTTGCTAAAATCTAAGCAAGGAGATTGATAATGGTGAGACATACCAGATCTACTTCTCAGAATGTTGATGAAAATGAGACTGCAAGAACAGCGTAGGAAGGCCAAAAGGGATCCCACTCCTTACTCGGCATTGGAAAGTTCAAGCTCATCGGATGAATACCATAGGTTTAGGCATCACAGGCTTGAAGGAGATCATGCGAAAACATCGGAGCGCCGCTTGGTAGACTAATATAGTCTGCCAAGATCGATCGGTGTCGATCCCTCCCTAGGGATCGGTACCGATCCCTCCTTCAGAAGAGGGATTCCCCCACTACACTTAGAAAATTGCGTTGTAGTTCTTCCCGGAAGCTTGGATGCTGGAGGTCGATCGAATGCTGACTAGGTACCCCACCGGAATGACAACGAGATAAATGTTCAAGGTGCGCATCAAGGGGATGGTGAACCAAGAAGGAGTGAAATGGCCCGTAGACATCGACCGAACCATTCACGTGAGGTGGAGCACGACCACAGCTTGCCACCACCCATCCAGACCCTGGACTTATCAACAATGGTCAAACAGTTGGTGAGAGAGAACTAAGGCTTGGCTAATGATAACTGGGGAATCTCGAGAAGCCATACCCCATTACTGACAACGTTCTGCATATGGAATACCTGAGAAGGTACAACATGCCATCAATGCCTGTCTACGAGGGAAAAACGACCCCAGGCAACATATCATGAGATACGAATGGCTGATGGATTCTGCGAGAGCTAATGACGCAACCAAGTGCAGATGCTTTCCCATAACCCTTTCGGAGATAGCAACGATGTGGTTCACGAGACTACTTCCATGGTCAATTTCAAGATTCGATGAGTTGGCAACCAAGTTTGTAGAGTAATTCCAAATGTTTGCGACTCGTCCTAAAGACGTGATGTCCCTTTCCAGTGTGATCCAAGCACCAGGGGAATCATTGAAAGATTACTTGGAGAGATTTAATACCGCCGCCACGGAGGTTAGTAACCCAAATGATCATGCTATACTTATGGCCATGACGAGAGGGATTGATCCGGAATCTGAGTTTGGTGACTAGCTTGCTGGAAAACCGCCTGCCACGTTGGAGCGCTTCTATTCAAAAGAAGCTCGGTTTATGAGGAAGGAGGAAGCCGGTCCTCCATGGAAAAGAACGTTGCAGGACCGAGTGGAGAAGCAGTACAGAGTAATATTGCAATAAAATAGTCTGATGACAGTTCTGGGAAAGTTCAGGTGAATGTTCATAATAAGCCGAATCAACAAAAGAAAGACGGAGATAGGAATCGAGAGTGGAAGAGGGATTTTGGGATACTAAAACCTAGGATTCCAATGTACAACAACTACACGCTGCTAAACACGTCCCTAGAGAAATATTTATCTATCCACTTGCAATACCATGCAATACAGGAAGCCGCCTCCAAAAGAGTCATTAGAGAGACAGAAGCAGACCGAGAAATATTGTCAGTTTCACGAATGTTATGGGCATAATACAAATGAATGTAGGCATCTCCAGGATGTTATAAAAAAATTGATTCGGGAAAAGAAGTTGCAACACTTTGTGAAAACTCCGAAGGATGGCGGACATGGGACATCTGACCCCAATCGAGGACAAGTTCCGCATAGGGCTAAGGAGCCTGCATGGATCGGTGGAAGACTGTTCATAAATATGATGGTTGGGGGACCGCACCCTGTGGACAGGAGTTGGCAAGAGATGGATCGCTATGCTAGCATAATAAGGCATGTAGATTTTGAATGTTATTCGAACACGGAAGATGGAACTCCGGCAAAACAGCTGCGCACCCTGGCGGATGATATTGTGTTTAGAAGTAGGGATGCAGACAAGGTAGAGGCTCCAACAATTGACCCGATGGTCATTTCAGCTATGATTGGTCCTGCGTTGGTGAGAAGGATTTTGATTGATTGTGGAAGTTCAGTGAATATAATCTTCAAAAAGGCATATGATCAGATGAGAATGGAAGCTAAAGACTTAAAACCATCTAAAGCTCGTATTCATGGTTTTAATGGCATGACGACCGAGGCTGTAGGATACGTGGAATTACCTATTGAATTGGGAGAAGGTGAACGAAGGAGAGTGCGAATCTTACCATTTATTGTTTTGGATGTTGACTCTCCGTACAATGTTTTTCTGGGCCGACCGGCCCTGGCTGAATTTCGGGTAGCTCTTGCCCTATAGTGTTTAACTCTGAAGTTTTCGACGGATAATGGTGTAGGAGTTGTTCATGGCAATCAGGCGACTAGACGTGCCTATTATGTAGCTGAGTTAAGGGAAGATCAACGTAAGGAGAAGGGGGTGTGGACAAAGCCGTCCGCATCCAAACCACCGAAGATTGACAACCAGCGCCTGAGCCTTGGCTCGGGCACCATAGTCGGTTCTATAGAGATATAGATCCGAGAGATGATGAAGAGGAGGCCAAAGAGACCAAGGCTGCACCGGCTGAGCTAACGATTGATATCACGGTCAGCTACGATGACCCATCACGAGTCTTAAAGATTGGGTCACAGCTCAGCCCCTCGAAGATGAAAGAACTTGCTGGTTTTCTCCAAGCGAATCTAGATGTATTCGCTTGGACTCACTCTGACATGTGTGAAATCTCACCTGCCATTGTGAGCCATGCATTGAATATTGATCCAAAGTATGTTCCAGTGAAGCAAAAAAGACGAGGCATGGATTCGAAGAGATCTACCGCTCTTAAAGAGGAGGTGGATAAACTAAAAGTCAATGGGTTTATCCGCGACACCCTCTATCCTGAATGGGTATGTAATCCCGTATTTGTGAAGAAGGCGAATGGAAAATGGAGAACATGCATTGATTATTCAGATTTGAACAAAGCATGTCCAAAAGACAGTTTTCCCTTCCAAGGATTGACCAACTAGTTGATTCAACTACAGGATACGAATTTTTATCGTTTATGGATGCGTATTTGGGATATAACCAATCCCGATGCATATCCCCAATCAGGAGCACACTAGTTTTGTTACAAATGTTGGGTTGTATTGTTATGTAGTAATGCCGTTTGGATTGATGAAAGCCGGAGCAACCTATCAGCGGTTGGTTAACAGGATGTTTAAGGATCAGATTGGAAAAACAATGGAAGTGTATGTAGATGATATGCTCATGAAGTCACGACGATCGAGCGACCACATCAGATACTTGACAGAAATGTTTGACATCCTCCGATATTTCAAGATGAAAATCAGTCCTTTAAAATGTTTGTTCGGTGTTGCATCGGGAAAATTATTGGGCTTTACTGTCAATGCTTGTGGAATAGAAGCTAATCTAAAGAAGATTCAGGCTATTCGTGATATCCAAGCGCCAAGGACCATTAAACAAGTGCAAAGTCCGAATGGGAAGGTTGCCACTTTAAGTTGATTTATCTCCAGAGCTACTGACAAATGCATTCCTTTCTTTGATTTGATTAGGTAGGGAAGAAGAAACTTCGAATGAACGCAGGATTGTAATGACGCATTCCAAGCTCTGGTGAATCATTTGGAGAGACCCCACATCTTGTCAAAGCCAGTAGATCATGATGAGTTGTACATTTATTTAGCTGTATCGGCACACGCTATAAGTGCCGCTTTGGTTCACGAGGAGAATCGGATCCAGAGGCTAGTGTATTACGTCAGTAAACGATTGACAGGAGTGGAAAGGAATTATCCGAAAATAAAGAAATTCGCGTACTGTTTGCTAATTGCATCACGGAAGCTTCGTCCATGCTTTCAGGCACATCCAATCAGTATTTACACCGACTAGTTATTACGACAGGTCCTACAGCGACCTGAGACGTTTGGGAGGTTACTCAAATGGAACATTGACCTTAGTCAATTCGACATTACTTTGCTAGTCCTTGAGATGATGGTTTTGATGACAACAACCTCAAGACTTGTTATAAAATATAAATACCAACGTTATGGTTTAGATACATATGTATATGCAGAATATTAACATGCAGGTACAAAGAATGAAGACTGTACAGTATAGAGATTCAAGAACTGATGAACTCAAGATCGAAGATATCAAGATTCAAGACTCATGAGTATCAAGATTATCAAGAGTTCAAGATTTCAAGATAAGTAATTTAGTTAGGAATTTTGTTAAAACTCCTAGAAAAGCACTGACATCTTAAAATCCATTTTATTCATGGAATGGAATCCACTTCAAGCCCGTTAAAGGGATGGAACCCTAAGTAGGATGGAACCTACGAAAAATCTAGTGGAACATTGTTTTGTATCCACTAACTTTTATTCAAATGTTTTACAAAATTATATCTTGTTTTCAAAATGATTTCAAAATCTTCTTTTTTAAATCAAAAACATCTATCCTGGTTTAAAAATACTTTTAGCCTCAAAATAATCTTTATTTTCAATATCAAATTATCCTTGGTTTTAAACTATCTTTTGATTATAATATATTTAACTTTTAATATTTATACTTAGACTTAAATATAAAATTATAGTAAAATTTTATATATACCAAAATATTATTCTCTATACTTATTTATGTATTTTAACTATAGTTAAGTATATTTATAAAGTTTAAAATAGTTTTAATACAAGATAAAAGTTATTTTCAAAGAAAAACAAATTACCAAAAATAACTTAGGCTTGTCGACAACCCCAAGGACCCCTTGTCGACAAGGTGACAGTTTATTTCAAAAGTTTGAATTTCAAAGGAAGTGTCTATTCGTCATATCCTTTCACGAATGGACATGGCTGTTGTTCTACTATAAATAGGGGCTGTTTTAAACGAATTTATAATCATATTTTCTCTGATTTCACTCATCTTCTTCTTCCACATTTCTTTATATACATTTTTTCCATTACTCTACCGAAATCACCATTGAATCTAACTAGATCATCTCTGGTTTGATTCTCTATAACTATCTCAACAAGATCCCAGTACTATTCAGAGTTATAGACTTCTTTGTATTCAATCGAGCGAGAAAAGGTGTGATTGTAGCCTCGAAAATCAATCGGGTGAACTTGTTGCCCGTAAAATCAAGTATCTCTACCTAGAGGATTGTGAATCTGGAGCGGTGTACCTCGTGGCCTTGAAATCGAGGGTGTAATTGTAAGAATTGATTTTGAAAGGAAATCTGTACTTGTGTTGCGGGACTGGATGTAGGGTAACTCCGAACCAGTATAAAATCTGGTGTGTTCTTTCCTTTATTTCTTTTACTTTATATCAGCATATGTGTTTGATTCTGTGATCATATATGTGTCTGAATATTGCATACATTTGTGTTCAAATTAATATAAACTCAAAAAGAATTAGTAATTCCTTAAAACACTATTCACCCCCCCCCTCTAGTGTTAATTCTAGCCTTAAGATCCATAATCCGCATTTCTCACATACTTATCTCCCTCGAAGAGCTATCTAAGGACAGGCTTTGGCGGACTTTATAGCAGAGTTTACTGTGCAGAATGATCTTCTAGAAGGAGGTGAAATCCCTACTGTGCGATGGAAATTTTATACTGATGGAGCTTCTAATGATCATTGTTCTGGAGCAGGGATCGTACTTCTAACTCCTAAAACCCGGTCGATTTGTTATGCTTTGAGCTTGATTTCCCAGCAACAAACAACGAGGCTAAGTATGAAGTTTTGATTGCTGGACTTAAACTCGCTAAAGAACTTGGAGTTAAATCTCCTGAAATCTTTTGCGATTCACAATTAGTGGTGTATCAAGTTAGAGGAGACTATCAGGCTAAGGGACAATGGCTTGCGCCTTATCTTACCTGAGTTCAGGAGTTGCTGACATAATTTGAATACTTTGACTTTTCACATATTCCACGTGATCGAAACAGAAAGGTTGATTCGTTAGCAAAGTTCGCTAGTACCGGCGATGCATGGCAGATGGGTTTGTTGCTGATCGAAGTATTGGATACCCCAAGTATAAACAAGATGGAAATCGATCAAGTACTGGAGGCGGAATCTGAAAGGGAATCGTAGATGACTCCAATTAAAGCTATTTGTTGCATGGGGTCCTGCCTGATAAAAGAAATGAAAAGCGATAGGTCCTTCGCAAAGCTTCACGATATATTATGCAAGAAGGAGTCATGTATAGGAGAGGTTTCTCAGTCCCTCTACTTCGGTGTATCGCTTATGATAAGATAAAGCATGTTCTAAGAGAAGTTCATGAAGGAGAATGTGACGATCACACTGGGGGGAAACTCTGGCAAAGAAGATACTCTGTTATGGGTATTATTTACCAACCGTAAATCGAGACGTTGCTGAGTATGTAAGACGATGTGATAAATGCCAGATATATGCAAAAGTATCGAGAGCTCTGCCAACAAAAATCATGCAAATGGTCAGCCCATGGCCGTTCGCCATGTGGGGTATAGATATTATCGATTCATTACCAACCTCTAAAGGTGGCACGAAGTACGCTATTGTAGCAGTTGATTACTTCACCAAATGGGTTGAGGCGAAACCTTCAGCTATAATCACAACCAAGAAAGTAATCAACTTTATTGTCTGAAACACCATATGTCGCTTTGGTCTTCCACAGACTATTGTAACCGATAATGGGACTCAATTCGATAGTGCTGAGTTTAAAGACTTTTGTCAAAGATACAATATTGAAAAGAGATTTGCAGCGGTTGCTCACCCTCAGGCAAATGGATAGGTTGAAGCTGTAAATAAAATCATCAAGTCTATTCTGAAGAAGCGTTTGGAGAAGGCTAGAGGCAAGTGGGCGAATGAACACCCTACGGCATATTGGGCCTACAGAACCACTCACAAGTCCATGACTGGCCATACTCCATTCGCCCTTGCTAATGGTTCCAAAGCCGCTATTCCTGTTGAACTCGAAGTTCCTTCTCATCGAGTGACTTACTATGAACCCAAAACAAATCAAGGTCTCCTTTTGGAATCTCTGGACTTTATAGACAAGAAGCGTGAGGAAGCTAATCTGAGGGCAGCTGCACACTGACATCGAGTTGCCCGGTATTACAACACTAAATTTCGACTGAGAACCTTTGAAATTCACGATCTCCTCCTGAAACGGGTTTTTCCTACCCCAT
This sequence comes from Allium fistulosum, assembly GCA_030737815.1. Classification (NCBI taxonomy): domain Eukaryota; kingdom Viridiplantae; phylum Streptophyta; class Magnoliopsida; order Asparagales; family Amaryllidaceae; genus Allium; species Allium fistulosum. Next base: position 364,370,854 of record CM060904.1, read on the forward strand.
CATGCATGAATCCAATTTGGGAAGGACCATATGTCATTGAACAGAGGCTTGGAGAAGGAACTTTTGAGCTAGCAAATGTCGATGGCATTACACTTCTAAGGGCGTGGAATAGCGAACACTTACGAAGCTATTTCACTTAACTTATTTCCTTTACATTTCAGTTGTATTTATTTTCAAAATTTGCTTTGGCATTTGATTTTTCGAATATGTTATAAGAAAGTTTATGTTGTTCCCTTCCATTTAATGAATAAAGTTTTAGGCTCCCTCTGTATTTATGTTTGCTATTGCATTTCATGACAATTACATAGCGAAACTGATTGATATTGATGTGTATGAACAGGCTCCCAGAGTTTGGAATCAATTAATGTGCTAACTCCCGCTGGGATCAAACAAAATGAGCTCAGTCAACTTTTCATTTAATAATTCCCATTCACAATCCGAAGAATGGGATACGCAATAAGGCACGAATATGGCCGACAATCTAGAGAATGAAAAATTCCTGCCTGGACTGTGGGACTGAAACAAAAATCAAAGCGACCAAGATACGACCGATCGCTCGCTAAATCAAAACCCTAAATCCTGGAGGGAAAATTAATCAACCAAAAAAGAGTGCGACCTGACTACTCTCCGGAACAACTCTAAGTCCCCAGAGTGCGGACTGGAGTATAAACAAAAATCGGGTGGAGACAGACTGCCCGCGAAACAACTCTGAGTCCCCAGAGTGCAGACTGGAGTATAAACATAAATCGGGTGGAGACCGACTTCCTGCGAAACAACTCTGAGTCCCTAGAGTGTGGACTAGAGTATAATCATAAACTGGGTGTGAACCGACCACCCATCAATTGAACCTTATCCCCAGAGTGTGGATATAATCATGAATGAATAGATGAGTGGATTTCGACCGTTCTATATTCCATAAACTCTGGCCTAAAACCGACGGAAGGAGTATAAACTCACTAAAGATGGAATTCGACCGTCCGACTTTTGGCCTCGCCAAATCAATGTCGGTTGCAGAAGCATAGTCATTCAAAAAACCGCTGAATCCAACAGTGTAACACTAAGACCCAAGCTTGGTGTTTGATATGACTCGAGGCCACGACCACTTGGAGGCCATGGGATGGAGATGGTGAATTGTTAACAGAATTTACAAGCAATGAATTACAAGTACATTGAATGGAAAGTAATCGTTCAACTACTTAAATAACAATTCACACGAAGCATAACAGAAAACAAAAGCTTTTATTTACATAACAGGTGCCGAAATTTCAGTACAAGTTATTTCAAAAGATCGGGATTCATACCCGTATAACTAAAACTAGTGAAAGAAATGATTATGCAAACTATGTACATTGAGCTACAGTAGTAACTACTTCTTTGACTTTCTTTCTCTTTTGGATTTCTCAGGAGTAGAGCCGCTTGTGCTTCTCTTTTGGGACCCTTTGTCGCCTTTGGCCGGAGAGCTTGAGGAGGTAGGAGGAAGTTCATCAGGGATCGACCCACCCGATGGAATAATTTGCAATGGCACAAGATGAGGATCATCGACGTCCTCCTCGGTGGGTTCAATTTTAACCTTTCTTTTCAACAGTTCCTCCTTTTCAATTTGTTCCTTCATGCCGGTCTTATTAGTGTGTTCCGAGGTACCGATAATTATTATGTCATCAGATTGGTCGGCAGGGAGTGGATCCTCAATCTTATCTTCATCAAGGGCATCAATGACTTGAGCATCGGGTCTCGGAACATTAGCAGCAGCCGGGTCTTCAGTCGTTTTCTCATATTGATCTGAAGCAGCACCACTTCTAGGAGTTTGACTACGGCCCAGAAGACCTGCAAGATTTGATAAAATATGGAGATTGGCTAAAAGCTATAGCACATGAAGAATGAAAACTTTACATATACTAAGGAGTAAAGCTAAATACCAGCATCCAGTTGACTCTCTATAGTTTCCGGGGTGCCTCCTTCTAAAATGGGAGATAACATCTTAGATTCGAAGCCGGGCATGTCCGGATCATAGCCAAGATTCTACTCTATATCAAGAGAAATTGATGTTCCGGCTACTTGGGATAGAGAAGGACCTTTAGGATCAGTCCCTGAAGAGCCAAAAATATTCTCTCCTTCTTTGGCAGGTGCAAAAGCATTGAAAATTGAAGTTTTGCGGTAGCTAGATCTAAAGGCTCGTTCCTGCGAAGAATTTCCCTCACTAATTCTTCCTCGTTGAGTTCGGCTTCGCCCAGCTCTTTCTTCTTCATCTCGACGATGCGCTCCCAAGTTTCAGCGAGCAATTCAAGGTAACCCTCACAAGAAAGCTTAAGTAGCGATGGATCTAGACTTTGGAATTGTATTCAATAATTAAAGGATCGAATAAGTCCTTAATCTCATTCCTGCCGGGCTCCAAGGCAGCTTCCACTTGGGAGTTAACTTGTTCGGTCATCTCTCTTCGGCCCTCTTCTCGAGCTTCTACTTAAGAGCTTCGATTCTGGCAAATTGCCCGTCGAGTTTAGCCTTTAAGCTTCTAACCTCAATGACTTCCTCGCGGTATTTCTGCAATTCCTCTTGAGCTTTGATTTTTTCCTCCCTGTCCTTCTTTAAAAATTCTTCAAGTTCCTCGACGCAGCAAACTAGAGCATCTTTCTCCATATGTAAGGAGTCCTTTTCTAAAGCGAGTGTCCCACTACGATGAAGTGCCGCGTCGAGTTCGTTTTTATGAGTAGCTTATAAACGGCTTACCGCATCTGTCGTTTCCTTGGAGTTCTTCTCTGCTTCAGCAAGTTGGGTTTTAAATTCTAACAATTCAGCATCTTGATGCTTGATTATATCTTTGTCATGTATAGCTTCCAACTTGGGGTGGTCTATCTCGTGTTGTCGCTCAATAAAAACTTTGGAGACTTTTTCTGCCAATTGTATAAATGATTTGTGTTGCACAAATACATTGTTTACGCATGCGAAAGAACTTTCCTCGGCATGCCATGGAACTATGTGAATAAAAAGAAGGAATTTGAGACAATCAAAGCAAATCTTTGGAAAAGTAGCCTTGAGCTCGACCAACTTCTCTGTTGTGGAAACGTCGGGAGCAGTGGCTGCCAAAGGCGGATCAGAGGTAGCAAGTGGATGTCTGGATGATCGACGCTCATGAGATTTTCTAAAGCTTGAAGAGCCAGAATTTTGCTCGTGAGACGCAGTGATATGAGGACCACGATAGGAAGGCCGGTCTCTACTTTGAGCAGGAAAGTCAGACTGTTCGCTATGTCGAGATGTCTAGGATTGGGATTTGCGTTTAGAAGAGGAAGAGGATTCCCTTGAATGATAATTCTTATCCCATCCCTCATCCTTGTCCCTGCGCCGAGTAGACTCTGAATCCTGGCTTGACAGATGGTATGCATAAGTACTTCTGAGGCGATCAAAGGCTCTAGATTGAGACATTGCACCTGTAAAGACCAATGGGAGCGTATTATTAATTGTCGCACGAAAGATCAACAAAAAGTGTATAGTGAAGTGCGTGTGGTTGTGAGTGTCCTAGTGTTCCCTCATCAGACCGATAACGGTGGCTTTGCTCATCGGCGTTTTATCTCCTTTATCAGAAGGTCAGATGCCTTTGCCACTTCTGGTGGGAGAGTTGAATTCTTCAATGTTAATGTTTGGAAAGTCATAGGACATGATCTCGTCCAAAAATTTGAAGATAAGAAAATCCCTTTAACGAGCTTTCCAAGTGCTGAGAGGACGATTCCGCTTCAACCGGAGTAGTAACAAAATCTGGGTCCGAGGCAGTTTTTCTTCTACGAAGCCTGTACACCAACCTCTTTTTTCTCATTGTAGGTGTTTAGGATTGTCTGACTTGCGACTGTTCAACCATTTATCACTTTTCCGAGGTCTGCATCGACATCTCCCAATTTCTCGGCTTGAGAATCCTTAATCTTGCCCTCCTCGGTATCATCCTGAGTAACCTTGGCGGGGGCACGATAGGGTTGACAGTATCCCTCTTTTGTTCTGCAACATTCCTTAATAATGCTGCACTTCCAGTAAGTCCGATACCACGGCCATCTTCCAACAGCCCGAGCAAGGATAGTAACTCGTTAGTTACAAGGAGTTTGAGGTCCCTATCCTCAACGGGGGAGCGTGGATAGCAGCGACAGCTCTTGAAAAGTCAGCGCCTTTAGGACGTGGGCGAACACCTAAAAGAACTCCGGATGTTAATGGATTCAAAGAAAAGTTATGACTTGAATTAGAGAATTTAAGAGAGAAGTGAAGATAGTACTTACGTCCTTCTAACCATCGTCTTGCAAATCCAGGAGGGCAATGCACGTAGAGCCATTCATGCTTAAACAATGAGAGTTTATTCCAAGCGCCCATCAGAACTTGGCAATTTGGTGAAGATTCAAGAAAGACATAAGAAGGGCTTCCCGATCGTCATTTGAAGTTATAGATAAATCTTATATCTTTGGGAGTAGGTGGACGGAATAAAACATTCATGAACAGTAAGAAGGTTCCATGAATAAATGCATAACTATTGGGATGAAGTTGTGTAGGGGCGATCCCAAGATATCTCAACATTTCTCGAACAAACGAATTGAAGGGTGGTACGCATTCAGCCCAACACATAAACTTATTGCATGTTGTATACCCTACTGGGGGCAAGTGAGGTCTATCTTGTCTTGAAGGGACCAAACCATCCCCAAATGGAATTCTGTGAATGGAGCCTGCGAATCCACTGGATTATCTAGAAGAATGGCGCCCTCCACAGCGTCAAGAGCAGGGCTAGTGTTTTCTGTTGGAAGGACTAGAATATCGGAAAAAAGATCGGCTTGTGGGTTAGAAACTTCTGTTTGTTCCGCATGATAACTTGTAGAAGGCCTTCCAGATATAGTTGCGGAACTTGACTTCGCTTCAGAACCAAGGTGTCGCATCGCCGAATCAGAAGACATGTCAGTTGAATGCTTTAAGCATCTAGAATCTATATCAGCTATATTCAGTAGATAATCGAGATTAGAAAAATAACCTGTTTCCCCCGTGCTAAGGGTGAACTAATGTAGTGAAATGCAGTATATACCAAACATAAACAGCTAGAAATTTGAAAAATGAAATAAAATGATGAGACTTTGGAGTTTGCTCAGAGAGACCGTCAACGCTGACCGTCTCAACTGACAAAAAGGATTGATTGATTATGAAAGCTTTAGGATCGACTATCGACATATCGAAGTATGAAGACTGTTACTTAAGTTCATTTGCAAGTTTCTCACTTAGTCCGTATTGAAAGTCCCAGAAATTTGATTGTTTAATCTCAAGTTCGACAGTTTAAGTATGCATGTTAGATTGTCAATTGTTATCATATGTTCAAGGTTAGCAAGGCAAACTAGTGGTGATTGTTCGAACAAGTTAAGTTGGAATTAATTTATAGGGTGCATGCTGATCCCTACGATTCAGATACCAATCCCTTTCCGAAGAACTCCTGTGTCGATCCCTTTTCTTAACCACAATTACTGATCCCTCCATCATAGCCTATCCTAACGATCCCTCTCTCGACACCTTCCTTACTGATCCCTATCCTCGATTAAACCAACTAAACAACCAATCCCCTTCCCATCCGACCCATGCCACTATCGTACTATAACATATCGATCCTTACATTCCTCCACCATTAGCTTTTCTTCTATCAAGACCCCTTGCGGAACCCTTCATTCATGTGTTCCTAACCTTCCTCCCATAGAAGTACCACTCCAACCCCTCGCTTTCTCTCATATCTCTTAACTTGTTCCACTGAGTCGCCAATCACCCATCTTCCTCAAGCCGTTTGTCACTACGACATCGAACACCATCAATTTCTCACCAACAAAGTAAACCCATTACGTTACATTAAAATCAAGAGTAAGAAGCGAAGCTCACCTAAATCAATCGAAAGAAAGCTATGGAAAGGAACGGAGTTGGGTTGCAGTTTGGTTGAAGGCGTGGCGATGGCTAAGAATAAATGAAGGTATGATTTAACAGGTGGGAGCGAAGATTAAGTGAAGGAAGAGGGTTCGGTTAGCAGGAAATAAAGGAGAGCTCGGTGGGGAGATGAGCAAGTTTCTAAGGCAGATGAAAAGTGAAGAAGGAAATAAAGGAAGGCTCGTGTATGTATATATATATATATATATATATCTATGGAAGAGGGTTCGGCCGTAGGAAAGTTGAACAAGTCATAAGAAGAGCGGTCGGCATAGAAGCCTGTTGATCCCTATTCGTATGGCCACAAGGATGGATCGGCGTAATGAATGCCGATCCTTATAGATGATACAAAAAAATGAATGAAAAATGATTGTGAAGGTTTGGTCGTAAACGCGAACGTACAAAACATTACAAAAATTGGCAATGACCAGTGAGCATTCAAACACGTCTGAGAACCAACAACAGAAATGTGTATATGAATATGCACTTGAATGGTTTAAAAGTTTAACATTTTGAAATCAACAGAAATTGGAATCAAACCTGAAACCTTCGAGTTCAAGACTTGATCAGATAATAAAAAGGTTATAAGTCTCGCATAACCGGATTTATATATGTTGATGGAATATGGCCTTGGATTTATATTATTGGAAACCGACCAAGCATCGTGGCAATCAATAAGGAATTCAATGCCTTGGGAGATCTGTTTGACAAAGGAATAACAATCAGTCAGGAAGCTATATGGACTTCTTTTCAATGATTCATGCCTGTTTCGATTCAAAGCACGTCATGTTACTCACAAGACGTACTTTGGGGGGCAAGTGTTACCCGGTATCTTGACCCGGCTATATTGAACTGATTGCACAAGATAGATTCGACTAATACCGAGAACGATGACCACGGAGCAATGGCTGTAGGACCCAGAGGTAAAGTACAGACGGTTATATAAAGCCAAAATTGAACGGAATTGGTAGATAGATGATGCATGATGCTTGAAATATGGATATTAGCTTGGACAAGTAAGGGATCGGCATGGCATGGTTAGTTAATCAAAAGATTGGCATGGATGAAGCAATCGAGGGTTCAGCATAAATAGAGGTGCATGGATCAGCATAGTTTATTGGTTCAAAAAGTTATGTTTCAACTCGTAAGGAATGGGTTGGCATATCATATAAGAGGGATCGGTAGAGTTTGGTGGTTAACAAGGGATTGGCATATGTCAGCAACCAATTTCACTCTTGCTTCTAACGATCAACATCTTGAGATCTTGGAGTCCAAAGCAATGAGAGCAAGGTATTTGGACCCTAGGGAACCTACCCTGGGGGTCGCATGTCAATTGGCCAAGGAATGAGAGACCAGCATGTGACTACTCGAGGGGTTCGGCAAAAAATAGCTTGCAAAGGGAAGTTGAGCCAAAGATCGGTCAAAAGCATGAGCTCCACTAGTCCAAATGACTTGATATTTGAAGAGCCAACATATCTAAACATGAAGAAGCCATCATAGGGATCGCTGCCTAAGAATCGACCAATGAAGGGATCGGTACCGATCCTTCTTCATTGGGATTTGGGCTTAGCAACCCCTATGGTGAGCCCATATGGATTAGAATGTCCTATAGCCGAAGTTTCAAAGAGATTGGTGGTCACCTTCACCTATAAATACTAACCTAAGGGGTCGTTCTAAGGATCTTTACACTGTCGGTTACATTAGTCTATATTGTAATCAAGCTTTTTCTTACTTCTTGTTGTTTGCTGTTGTAATCAAAACTGTTAGTGAATCAATAAAGATACTCTTTAAAGTGGACGTAGGTATACAACGCCGAACCACTATTGATTCTTGTGTTCTTTATTATTTCTTTGATTTGCTTGATAGTTTATTATGTTCCTCTATTTTAATTTTACTTTCTTCATTTACTTCTCTACATAAATATATTCTTGGGTGTTTGTGACCAATTTGGTTGCAAACATATAGGTTCCTTTGGCATGCTCATCACTGACAAGGACATTAGACATTTGAAGTGTCAATCTTGTTCATTAACTATATGACTTATTATATTTTATTATTTCATTATGAGTTATATCACTAGTACCCTGATATGCATTCATTTATTTTATATGCAGGATACCAAACCAACAATCTGTACTTTGGTGGACTTGGGTTTTCAATTTAGCAAAAATTCCGACCCACTGGGGTGCAGGCTGTTACACTCATCCACCTACGCTCTTTTTTCCTTTTCAAGTCGCTTCTTTGTAAGGGTATTCAAAACTTTGTTGACCACTTCCACCTATCCGTTGTTCTGGGGGTACACTACTGAAAAGAAATTCATATTTACTCCATGCTGCCGGTAGAAGTCGGTAAACTTCTCGATATCAAACTGTAATTCATTGTCCGAGACGATCTAAAGAGGAACTATGCACCTGCATATAACATTCTTGACCAAAAAATTTATAACCTTGGTGGACGACACCTTAGCAAGTCGTTCGACCTCGACCCACTTAGTAAAGTAGTCGACTGCCAATATAGCATACTTAGCCCCACCACTGGTCGTGGGAAGCTTGCCGGTCAGATCTATTCCCTAGACCGCAAAGTGCTGTGGGCTAGCTATGTGAGTCAGCTTGGTTAGGGGCAACCTTGGGATCTTTGCAGCTGTTGGCATTTGTTACTCTCTTCACATATTCCATTGCATCATGATTTAACATTGGCCAGAAGTATCCATATCGTAACACCTTCTAAGCTAGAGTCTACCCCCCGATGTGGTCTTCACAGTGACCCTGGTATATATTTTCCAGCACCTCCTCGGCTTCTCTTCCGGCTATGCACCTTAGCTGTGGGTTAGAAAATCCCCTTCGATATGACATACCATCTTAAATGATAAAGTGAGGCGCCTTCCGCAAGATCTTTTGGCTTCATTCCTATTCTCCGGTAAGACCCCCTCGCTCAAGTACTTTATAATCGGCATCATACAGTCGTAATCACGTTCACCTCCTCAAAGTTGGGGCTAAGCAGGGTCACAACTGGTATTAACCCTAACAAAGGTCTGTCTCCTAAACATGCCAATTTTTCCAACTCATATGCATCCTGGTTTTCTTCATATGGAATGTATCTAATCACATAGTGCTCCATCTCATTAAGCAAAGTATTCACCTTTCTTAGATAAGCCACCAAACGTTCCTCTTTAGCTTGGAACTCCCTCAACACCTGATTTATGACTAACTAAGAGTCATTGTGCATGCACAACAACCTTTTTCCCATTTCTTTAAATATCTTCAATCTTGCTATCAGCACCTCATATTCGGCTTCATTATTTATTGCCTTGAACCTCAGACGCACTGCATAGCTTAGCTTCTTCCCCTCGAGTGTTAGTAATACTACTCTTGCACTAGAGTCGTTCTCATTTGAAGCTCCATCCACGTAATCCTCTATTTAAGAACTTCATCCTTCTAGGATTCCATTTCATCATCCCTAATAGTAAACTTGATAATAAAGTTCGCCTAGGCTTGTCCCTTATTCACCGTTTGATAGTGACAGGTAATCTCGTACTGGCTCTACTCGATACTCCACTATGTTAGTCTTCCTGAGGTGTCAGGTCGATGAATGATCTGCCTCAATGGTTGGTCTGCTAGTACTCAAATGGGATGGGAGTGGAAATAGTGTCTTAGCATCCAAGATGCTATTAGCAGGAAGTACGCCAAATTTTCCAATTTAGGATACTTAGATTTTGGTTCGGTGAAGCCTTTACTCATGCAATATGTCCACCACTGCGCCCGATCTTCTTCCCAAACCAATGTTGCACTCAAGGTGTATGTTGAAACAGCTATGTACATATAGATCCTCCCCTTCTACTAGTGTAGAAAGAACATGTGGCTTCTGCAAATGCTCTAGTAGATTGGAGAATGCTACCAAACATTCATCCATCCAAACAAAATTTCCTTTCTCCTTCTTAAGTGATTCAAAGAAAGGAACATACTTATCAATGGCTTTAGATATGAACCAGCTCAATGTTTCCACCTTACCGTTAAGGCTCTGCATCTCCTTTAAGGTTTGGAGACCTTGATGTCTTTTAAAGGTTAGACTTGTTCTGTGTTAGCTTCGATTCCCCTAGTGTGTATGATAAATCCCAAGAATTTTCCAAACGAAACCTTGAAAGAACATTTTAGCATATTCAGCTTCATCCCAAACTCCTATAAAATCTGAAACATCTCATCCAGGTGAGAAATATGGGGCGCTGCCTTCCTCGATTTCACTTACATGACGTCAACATATAGCTCCATAGTTCTTCAAATTTTACTAGCAAACATTTTATTGACAAGCGTTGATACGTTGCTCCCACATTCTTAAGTCCAAACAGCATAACTTTGTATAATAGAGTTCTAAGTTAGTAATAAATCTAGTGTACTCCTTGTTTGGAACATACATATAAATCTAATTATACCCGGAGTATGCGTCGATAAAAGATAAAAGATCATGTCCCACGGTTCCATCTACCAACTGATCAATTCTCGGGAGTGGGAAACAAACCTTAGGACAAGCATCATTCAGGTCGAAGAAGTCAATACACATTCGTCATTTCTCGTTCGTCTTCCTCACAAGTAAAGGGTTTGCTATCCACTCTGAGTACCGAGATTCCTTGATAAAACCATTTGCTAACAAAGTTTCCACTTGTTCATTAAGGGCTTCCAATCGCTCGGGACCTATACTTCTTTTTTTTGCTTTACCAAGGGTTTCCTTGGGTCGATATTCAAGGCGTGACACACGAATGAGGGAGAGATTCCACGCACATCCGCATGGGACCAGACGAACACATCCTGATTATTCCGCAAAATTCCTATCAACTATATCTTTAGATCTCGCTTCAGTCTAGATCGATTCTTCATCAATTCAGTTGTGTCATTGCTATCTACCTCCATGAACTCTACTACCTCTCCAAGCTCCGCTGTGGGCACCTCTCCTCCATCTCTTGGGTCAAGTTCATCATAAGGATCACTTGTAAACCTGAGCGAGGGGGGCCTCCTTTATTTGCTATGTGATCATGTTTTTGGCATAGAGTGCGACCTTTGCACCCTTCCCTTTCGTTAGGCATTTATTTTCTTGAAGTTCCACCACATAACACTCTCTGGAAGCATCCTGGTTTCCCTCTACTGCAGCCACTCCATTGGCTATAGGAAATTTCATGGTTAAGCACCATTGGCCCACTATTGTGCGGAAATCTGTTAGGGCCGGTCATCCCAAGAATTCGTTATACGTAGGGAATCCATCTACCAAAATGAAAGTTTTCTTTTGTATGGCTGATCTGGGATGGGTTTGTAGCTCGACAAATAGATCCATCCGTTATATGGGCATTTTACCTTCTCCCGTGAAGTCATGCGGTTGCTGGTTGCATAGGATAACATCCTTTATGGATAATCTCATCCTATCAAATGCACCTTTGAACATGATGCTTACCGAACTTCCACTTTCCACCAAAATCTGATGTACCTCTACGGGGCCGAGCATTGTCGAAATCACCATGAGATACAGGGCCGAGCATTGTCGAAATCCTATTAAAAATTTACTTTTGATTATAAATAAAATATATTTTTATTTTGGTTACAAAATTCTTTTTAAATCGATATATATATATATATATAAAGTTTGGAGTTGGTTTAAAGGCAAAATGAAGTATATATCTGTTTTATAAAATATACTATGAAAACAACAATATTAATTTAAGTGATTTTTATTATAAAGGCTATTTAATTATTGAAAGAACTTCTAAACCATGGAAGAATATAGAATTCTTTTTATGAATAATTAAATGATTTTGGATGTGTTTTCGAATAAATAAAAATCTCCTTTTATTTTAAAATGGTAAAGAGTTTACAACTGATGAATTGAACTGGTGATTTGAACTGGTTAAAAAAATGGTAATCTATCAATGACTTTTGGCACTTAGTAGATAAACTTGCCTTATAAATCCTAAAATATAGTTTTAAAAGTTCTAAGTTAATATTTTAAAGATAAAAGTTTTGAGTTAAGTACTTCATGATTGTGAAGTTTAAAGTTTTTTTATAAAGAGCAGTGAAAACCAAACCAACTTTGATATGGAGTAGGTAGGGATGACTGCCTAGGTAAGAAGGGGTAAAAATTAGGGCTAAGAATAAATAGCTATCAAAGCCCATAGAGGAGCAACAAAGAGTCCCCATAGAATACAAGGAATATTACTATAAACCTAGGAATATTTGGTAAGACATGTGTGAAAGCCATAAGAAGAATCCATAAGAGATGCACACCTTTGGCTAATCTGATTTGATGGAGAGATAAGCCAGTGGCTTTTTCCATCATGCAAGCAAGATTGGTTGGATTAGCACATTTTTTGTAGGTTATATATTCACTTATGTAGCTTTCTTGATTTCCTCTACATCATGAAAATTTTGTTAGTTTAGTTCTTTTTTTTTACTGTGTCAAGAACAATCTTATTTCTTTCAATGAAGAGGGGATCCCCCTTCTTTTATTTTTACATCTGGGTAGTAGTGTCAAGGTACACTTTTGCGAATTCTAGGATATACTCATATAAATAATTGGGCATAAAGGAAATAAATGCTAAAGTTTGAGAATACTATCAAGCGATTTCGGTTTCAAAGAAGATAGTAATATAGTTAAAGAAAAAGATAATGAGACGGCAAACACACATAGAGGACATTGGTTGACTCAGGATTAAAGAAAACAAGATGGAAGATAGAAAAGTTATTACGTCAAGCCAATTATTCTGAATGTGCGTAGTTTGTATTCCCTGGCCCACTATAATGTGGAAATGCATAGTTCAGCCTATGATTGGTTGTAGTAGTTAAAAGTAACGAATGGACCTTATTTACTAGAAGCCAGAAAGGTGGATTAGGACATGTGGGTTAAGGTTGAATGACATACTAGTAATGTCCATCTTAATTGAGTAAGATGGGGCTATAACATCAGTTTATGTTGAAGGGCAACTGTAACAACCCTGCTTCTACGACGTAATAATAAATTAATTTAATTAAAATAAGATGTTTGAATTTGATTTTAATAATTATTATTTATGAAAATAAAATATTACTTAAATAGATTTTATTTAATAAAAGATTTAGTTTTAATAAATTGAATTAAATTAATAAAATTCTTTTAGATAATATATTTTGAAATCGAATAAAATGATTAATTAATATAAAAATATTTCTAAAGCACAAAAAAATTCTTATATATTGTTGAAATAGTTGGAGGAACAAATTTATTTTATAAAAGTACAATGAATAATTAATTAAAGTTAAAGAAGCATTGAATTGAACGGAATTGTCCTGTTATCAAAGTATGACTTGTAAAATGAGTTGTAGATCAATTTAAATTGAATTAAAATTTACTTACAATGTAAATAAAGATTATATAAAAGAAAAGAAAATTTGTTGATTTAAAATAGAGCCCAAACCCATTTTAATTCGCACCTTTCTCCCTTATTCTAGAACCTCTAGTTATTACTTTGCAAGCCCGAACCCCTTATGATCCATCAAGCCCCAATTCCCTAATTTTAGAAATTGAGAAGAAAAAAAGAATCATGCTCGAACTTTGGAGGTAGGTTCGGCTGAAGGGGAGTAAGCTGCGATGGCGGCGAATGCGAGAGCCACGATGGCGGCATTTGGTCGATGCTGGGAGGAGGATGGGATTTTGGACATATTGTTGGAGTAGTTGTCAATGGAAGAGGCGCATGCGACATGCGGCTGACATTCGCAATGGCGAAGATGGGTGGAGGCGGCTCGACCATGGTTGTGCGTACGGGTTTGGCAGCAATGAAGGAAGGGATTGGTGCTGGCAAAGAGAGGAGTCGCTGTTATCGAGGGCTGGAGGCGATATAGGATTTCGATGGAATTTCGGTGAGTTTTATACTAACAACCTTTTCTATATTCCACTCCTTATATAATTATCTTAATTATTACTTGAATTGCTTAGTTAAATGAATTGCTTAATATACTAGTTGAATCGATTGGTTGAATTGATTGCTTGGGACTGACTACTGATTGGAAATTGGTTGACTTTGTTCTTTGAAAGTGTCAATTTGTAAACGGAATTATGTCCGATTGTAAATTAAACTATTTTTTTGTATGGTAATGTCTCTCATGGAAGGATGACCCAAGTTTGACGAAACTCAACTAGAGTCACTAGGTAAATTTATATAGATATTTGATTAATATGTCCGTAGAGTAATTTCACTCTATAATTTATACATTTAGATATTGATATATTTCCTTGATTTATTAGATGTTTGGAAAGCCTTGAAAATATTTAAGGTTTTTAAAATTTTATTAGAAGTATTTTATAAATAATTTACTAGAATATTTTTCAATTTACCTTTTTTCATATTTAAAATTTTACTTTTAATTATAAATATAAATATAGTTTTATTTTGGTTATAGAATTCTTTTCAAATCGATATTATAATATATAAAAAGTTTGGAGTTGGTTTAAAGGCAAAATGAAGTATATAGCTAGTTTATAAAATATACTATGAAAATAATAATATTGTTTTAAGTGATTTTTTATTATAAAGGTTATTTAAATATTATTGAAAGAATTTCTAAACCTTGGAAGAATGTAGAATTCTTTTTATGAATAATTAAATGATTTTGGATATGTTTTTGAATAAATAAATATCTCCCTTTATTTTAAATATCATCTGTTATTTTGAGTTTACGACTAACCGTTCCAAGAGTTTGATATGCCAATCCATCACTCCATTAGTTGCATGGTGACCTCTTTTCCTATGATCATACATGGAAGATCTGCCATCCTCCTCTTCTTGTTTTTCCTCCTTGGCTCACCCTTTATCTTATGGTTACCATGACTTTAGCCAACTCCTTTTACTACTTAATGTATTCTTCTACTAATTAACTTTCCTTTTTATAATAACCAGTATGTATGGCACGTCCGTTGGACGTGTGCAAAGACAACCGTGAGTTAACTTCTTTTTAATGTAAAATAGTACATACAAACATGAATATTTTTTCAGTGTATATTTTTTTCATGTACTGGGTACTGTGATGAGATCTTTAGGTCAAAATCTAACTGAAGCTGAACTTCGTGATATGATTAGTGAAGTTGATGCTGATCAAAATGGGACAACTGATATTGCTGAGTTCCTAAACCTAATGGCTATGAAAATGAAAGTGGGTATATTTACATGCTCCAACTCTGCTTCATTTCGTATATTTAGTTCAGATCTTGACATCCATGTTATTATTGAGTGGAACTGAGGTTACGAAGCTTGATTATCTAGGTCGAGTAAGAATGCCAACTAAAACTCTTCTCATTATATATGATATTACAATCATAAATTTTGTTAACGTTTACTTGATATAGTATATCTTTTTATGGACATGTATATCAATACTATGCTTTTAGTTTTTTAGTCCAGTCTATGAGTGGAACAATGTTTTTATCTACTATTATGAGCAGTTCAATATGTCATTCTATATGACTTATTTAGCTCAATGGCCTGACTATTTTCATGTCGCTGAGGGACCTGGCATTAAAATTATGGGTTACAGTAAGTTCCCTGGAATATTCCAGTTCGTTTTTTCCTCTTTCTACAAAATAATAATAATTTTGTTTTAGCCAATATCAGTTATAAAAATAAATCGTTCTTTCTATTTGGAGTATAATCAAGATATGACACAGCCGTATGAGTGGACATGTATATCTTTTTATGGACATGTATATCAATATTGCACTTTTAGTTTTTTAGTCCAGTCTATGAGTGGAAGAATGTTTTCCTCATCCGAAGATTTTAAAATATACGTATGACATAGCTGTATGAATTCATTTTTTAAAATTTTTCGTTTCCTAAACGTGTTTCACTCCAAAGTCCAATATCTTATGCTTTGTGTGTTTTTTTTCCCTGTCTACTGATCTCGCACAGACCCAAGCCGACTTCCAACATGTCGACGAAACTGTACCAAAACTCTACCTGGAATTGATGCTCACAACTATTGCTAATCAGAACCCAGACACTTCAATATCAAAAATAACTGATAAATCGGATCCTTCGTTTATTTGCTATGTCTTTCTGTTATGCCTTTTTTCAAGTATTTATCAACGATATCTTTCTAATATTTGCTGATGCCAATGGAATAACAGTCGACTAACAGAGAGTAGGATCTATATGATAAATATATATGTACCTATCTCATAGTGTCGTTTGCCTCTAGAAAGTCCTTTGTTGAAAATCAGGCATGTTCTCTATCCAAAAGAAATCCAAAAGATCAAATTAGAAATAAAAATAATCTGGTTGGTATTTCAAAAAAAAAATTAAGCTACTGCTATTAAGGAGAAGAACCTGCTATTAAGGAGAAGAACCATGATGTCTTAATTAGGATGAAAAGTGTCAAGGTGGAGAGATGCGAAAGAAAAACTGATTAAAGAAATGTGGCTAGTGGAAGAACACGAAGGTAGGGGACGTGGGTAAACGAAATGACACAAATACCATGAGTCATTTTTTTAACTGAAAAGCGGGAAGGATATTTTTGGTATTTCCAAAGCTTCAAATAGAGGTATTCCTATTATATATAGATAAATATCCAGTATATATGCACGTCCGTTGAACGTATGAAAAAAATGTGCATTAACTTATTTTTGGTGCTGAGAAATACGTGATCTAATTTCTTTTTTTTATTGGATAATTATAACAACACGTAAAACATAAACTATTTTATATGTTGATGCATTAATCAAGAACTTAAGAAACTCAAAATTATGTAGTTGGCATATAAATATTGTTATCAGGCACACTAAAAACTGATAGCCTTCATTATGGAGAAACAATATTCTTAGCATTTAGAGAATAACCAAAGTGGCATCATGTTCAAGTATTTCACATCCTTGGTTTAGTAGAATATTTGATGGTCTATTTTAGCAATTCAAAAGCTTCAAGTACAAATAGACGCCAATCCTTCCCTTTGATAAAATTACAATTTGAAAACTATATACATCGTCAGCAACATCTTATATAAGTCAATAAGTAAATATATAAATTGTATAAGCTTTCTACAAACAAAAAGAATAAATGTATGTGTATATATTAAGAATATTATAACACAAAACAACCAATAAAGTATCAATTTATAGCCTTATTGACATTAGCTATAAGTACAATCAACAATTCTGAAGCAAATTCAGGTTCTTCTCTTCTTCTTAACAGCTTTTAAAGTGAAAGCATCATCAAGCATTGTTTTGAGATGAAAGCCATTTTTAATGGTTCCAAAAACTAGAGAAAAAAAACACATTAGTAAGTTAAGAATTGAAAGTAAGATATCAATGTATTCCAGTTTCTTCATCATAACTTGCCAAAGTCAAAAACGCATGTATAAAGTTTGAAGTATATGTAAAATCAGAATGTTGTTTTGGGTATAGAATTATGTTATGTACAACATGTGGAATACAAAGAAACTAAACAAAATGAAGTGGGATAATTTGAATGTCTAAACGCAAAATTATACATCAACTTAACCAAATATAGAAACAACTACTATAACACTATTAGACCAAGAAAAATGTCAAATAATTACATGCCTATTTTGACCTATGCAATGAAACCTGTCTTTATGTTTGCCTTGTAAGGATTTCAAAGTTGATTAGCATGTGGGCCTTCTCTTGTTTGGCATATGTGATTTTTACAAACATAAGGCACCGTACCTCACATCTTACAAAGGTACAATCATTTAACCTATGTTGGACTAAGCTTGATGGCTGTTGTATAATGTGAGGGAGATTTCTGTGACATACGCAATGGTAAATGACATAGCAGGGAGAATAAACTTAACTTGCAAATGACAGAGCAGAATCCAAAACCAAAGTGAGTGACAAACAACTCCAAAAAGAGTCATCCCTGATTCCAATCATCAAATTATTAACAACTAAGAAATTACCATGCAAGTGTGTACGCATTAATGCAGTATATAACATTTCTAAAATATCTTTTGAATGGAAATAAACCCAGAAAAGAAAATCAACTTTATTACCCATTATATTTCATTTATATATTTACAGCTCAAGTCTAATGGGAAAAGATAAGTAAAGAGACATGGAGCAAGATATGTGATTGCATGTTACTACATGTAAGTACAGCTAAAGTACTGATTTTAATCAACTAAATTCTTTTCATTAAGAAAGAAATCTTTCACATTATCTTAAACTATGAAATATAAAATTTAAGCTAGTTTATGTAAATCAAGTAAAATATATGGAGCTAAAAAATACTCCAAAATCGAACTGAAGCAACCCCAGAACCTTGATAGATGAATCCAAGCTTTATCTGAACCAAAATACATTGAAGACAAACTTTCAGCTACAAAATTTAAAAGAGAAAAATGATGAGCTTATATGATTTAGTGCTATCTAAGAGTAGATCATATTTATCATGATGATTAAATGTCAACGGTTGTAGTGCATTTATTGCACCATAACAGTGGGAACAGTAGCATGATGGATTTGCTTCACTTTTAACTTAGTAATATCATCCAATGATTGAGAAGAGTACAATGTTTTTTTAAATAAGAAAATTCATAACATTAATTAATGAAAAATGATACTTGAGCAATAATTTTATATCAGCAACCTTTAAAAAAAAGATAGAAAAGAGTAGCATTTTCTATAGTTTAGGAAATATGTAATAAAAATTTATGCATAGTTCTTACTATATTTATTTGTTCAGTCTCTCTTCTTTGATCTTAGTATGTACCTATACTATAGTTATATTTTCACAAAATCCCAAATGAAATCACATATAACAACAACAAATGAGTGTAAATTCCTCGTATGCTATTAATCGTGAAGAACACAATAACATTAATTAGTGAAAAAATGATACTTAAGCAATAATATTATATCAGCAACCTTTAAAAAAAAGATAGAAAAGAATAGCATTTTAAATAGTCAAGGAAATATGTAATAAAAATTTATGCAAAGATCAAGGTCTTATTATACTTATTTGATCAGTCTCTCTTCTTTGGTCTTAGTATGTACCTATACTATAGTTATATTTCCACAAAGTCTCCAAATGAAATCACAGATAACAGCAACAAATGAGAGTAAACTTCCTCGTATATTATTAATTATGAAGAACACAAAAAAGGTACTTGATGTGTGTAAAGCTTGACATATATAAGTGGCCTTATATATCTAGCATTGTTGTGAAGCTTCAAAACATGATAATATAGGATGCATTCTGTATGACTAAATAATAGGAAAGATCGTATATTTGCTAGTAACTAAGAGAAAACAAAGTTTCAGTAAGACTACTGTTCAATCTTCTGCATTTTCAACAAATACCAAATAACTTGAAAGACTTGTAAGTTATATCCCCAATTTTATATTATTTTCATATTTTCCAAATGTGGAAAAAATAGAAATAAAATCTACCTGATAAATTTTAGAAAAATTTGGACCCTGTTGTGATTCCAAATGTGTTTGCAGTATTCCAGGTGCCAGAAACAAATGCCAAAGTGACACGATGGTACCTAATTTAGAAAGTGATGTATATTAAAAAGCACGACTTCGCCAATGATGTGAACACACAAAGTGATGGTACCTATTAGCCAGGTATCTCGATCTCAGCATTGCCCTCTCCAATTCCCGCTGTCACCTCCCTCTTTAACCCTAGAGTTCGAATTGGAGGATTTGAGCTTGTAAATCGTGGGAAGAAGATAAAAACTGCAACAAAAATAAAGAAAAACCTTTGTAAATCGTGGTAAAAAAATAAAAACTGCAACGGAAATAAAGACAAACGTACCACTAATTAAAGGGTTAACAGCCATGTCCAGTCGATTCGTCGTTACCGCTTTTATCATCCTCTCCAACTCCCGCTGCCACCTCCCTCTTTAACCCTAGAGTTCGAATCCGAGGATTTGAGTGTCACTATAAATTAAGGGAATTTACATGAAAAGGTTGATCCATTACATGTTAAACTTTTGGCCAATGCTGAATTAATTATTATAGTCTAACTGCTTCGACAATTGATCAACCATTCTTGTAGTAATGTCTTAGTTAACTGCAGAGCATACAACAAAATGTACTATACTTATAAGTGGTCCTTAAATACAAACCATTAACGTGAATCGTATAAAAAACCTTCCATGATTCAAACTTAGAAGATAAATACAGTGACAATGCTGAAGTATAATGATATTACTTTCATGCTAAGTGCTGATAAGATCTAGTCC
Source organism: Allium fistulosum (assembly GCA_030737815.1). Lineage (NCBI taxonomy): Eukaryota > Viridiplantae > Streptophyta > Magnoliopsida > Asparagales > Amaryllidaceae > Allium > Allium fistulosum. The sequence goes on from CM060904.1 coordinate 364,390,980, forward strand.
TAAAAAACAAAGCTTTAACAAATTATAAGCTCTTCTTGAATAACTTTCAAAAATAGAATTACTTCAACTGAAACAGGAATAAAACAAAAAATATCATCTTTTGATTACTCATTTAGCAAATTCCTACATGGTTCATGCATAATCTACTTAGCTTTTTTTTAGAAAAATGATATCAATGTTTGATTATTGAATAAAAATAGAGGTTATAACAATAATATCTGAAGATCAATCCTTTAGAGAAAAATGGAGGAAAATTCAAGCAGTAAAACCTCATGGGTTCCACCACCTCATTAACCTTATTTGATGAATCTGAAGATGATAAGAAAAATAGGGATTGCTTATTTCTCACCTAGTAACCCACACAACCATCCCATCATCGCGTTGCTTTCTCTGACCAACCCACGGTGCTCTTGGCCATCCCAATACCTTCTGCACCTCTCAACGCCCCACTCCTATGCCGAAGAGTAAGTAGCCACATGCTACTGCTTTTGTTGACTCCTCGTACAAATCGACTTCCCCTCCACTCCATCCGCCAACACCCTCAAAAGCAGTACCCAACCCTTCGTTAACTCTCAGATCTGGCAAGAGCTTCAAGCCTACGTTGCGTTGTACTCACATCTGCCTCCGCAAATCGATGGCAACAAATATCCCCTTTTCCCCTATCGTTTTCCTATCCCTTATTTAGCAGTTGTGACCTCCTGTCGTTTTCCTGTTGATGATGCTATTGCCCCTGCCGCTCAGTCAATTTTTTCATAAAATACTCGCTCTATTGTTTCCAAGAACGCTTTCTTTCTATCAGAGCATGGATATGAAAGTGGGAATGAGTAAAGGCGAAAGTTCCTTTGTGGATTGTGAGAATAACTTACCCCCACTACTTAATTTTTCTAAATGACCAAGATAACCTTAACTTAACACCTTATTTGCATTAAAAGAAACATGGGTAAATCTGTAAATTCAAAAGCTTCATTTGAAGGTATTCCTATTATATATAGATAATCTAACATCAATATTTTTTTGGTAGCAATTTTGAAGTAGAGATTAAGATTCATGCAACGTTAGAAACCCCATTGTTATCATTCAACAATGGAAAATGAACACTAAAAACCTCTTGCAGTTTACTTATTTTAACACAATTTTCAAAGTTACCAAAACTTGAACAGCGTTCTTCAACACATTAAGCCAAATTACAAGATTATGATTACATGTAGACGCAGCAAGGGATAAGAAATAAAGAGCAAAAAATTTCATTCCCCTCAAATTCGTCTTCTTGAACTTCTCTTCTGGGCTCTTCTACCCAAAGATTCATCAGAACTTGAACTCCTAACTTCATGCTTTCGCTCACAACTTTCCCTACTGCGTTTGTTAGAAGAAAATCTGTTTTGTAAATCTCTAGAAGTTTTACATCCATCTCCCTCGTCAGAAGAATGTTTACCATCATTATATGCAGATTTATTCGTGTTATCATAATCTGTGTCAGAATCAATATCGCTGGAGCAGTATTTGCCAACATAACGATCGTGAAGCTCATTGCCATTCTTGGATAAATGATATTCTTCACTAGAATGACGGCTACTCTCATTTCTTCCATCACCCTGATATGATCTAACATTCCCATTAAGATGTCTACTTGACCTGTGTTTACTTCCTGATTTCTCGTGCTTGTGAGTAGATATCTCATCTTTTCTACAACTTCTCTTGTACCTTTTATGTGATTCATAGTTGTCTGCTTCATCCTCTTTTCTTTTACCGCTTCTCTTATGTCTTCTATGTGACTCATAGCTACTGCTCTTTTCTTCACTGATTTTATGCTTCTCAGTTATTTCCCTATCCTTTTCCTCAGGCATGCCTTCGTCTTCATAATAACTGCGGCATTTAGCTCTACGGTTATCATCCGAACTATCATGCTTATCAGCAAATCTTGTTTCTTTTCTTCTACTAGATCGATCACTTTTATTTGAACTATGTCTATCCCTGATTTTATCATGATCTTCCACCTCCTTGTTTGTAGTACTTCTTGAATCATGCCTCCTACGGATAAGAAAAGACAAGCATTAAGAAGTTGGTTGACGTTATAATATACTAGTAAACTAAACAATGGGAGTAGAAATATCATCTATTGCATGTCCTTTGAACTGAATTTAATCAATTTATATCAAAACGAGCATTACGGCACGCGTGATGGTGGCATGCGCTTCGCGCGTGAATTGTTTTTTTACAAATTGTATATGTTTAGCACATTCAAGAGAAAATAATTTGTAGAAATATTTAACCCTTTTTTGCACTGAAACCACTTGTTGTTAGTTTAAATTTTATTTCTACATTGCAACATCTAATTTTTTTTAAGTTCGAATTTTTATTTATATGATTAATTACTAATTTATTTGTTACATTCTATTTTTAAGTGATATTAAGATTTGATAGCATTTGTGGATGGATATTTTGAATTTGTAAAAGAACTTTATTTATAAGATCTTATTTGTAAATGATATAAAGATTTGATAATATTAGTAGACGGACGTTTTGAATTTTTAAAAGAAATTTAATTGTTAGATCATATTTTCAAGTGACATTAAGATTTGGTATTGGGGGCATTTTTTGTAGTTCAACACCAAAAAAATGTTACACCAAAGATATTAGAATTATTAATAAAGAAAAGATATAAAATATACCTTCGATTACCATTTCAATTATTATTATTAAATATTTACTTCTGGTTCGTATTTATGATTTTTGGTTAAATTTAACGACTTATTTTAAAATATAAGTTTTCACAATGGATAATAATTATTTATCATTAAAAAAAGTCAACTGCATTCATAGCAAAGTTTTGAAGTAGAACAAGTATAAAAATCAAAAAGGATAATTATAGTGCTTCAAAAAGACACCATCAAAATACATGTAATGACTTTCTTTTATTACTAGTAGATACAAGATATTTAAAAGCTAAGGGTGATTAACAGTGAAAAAAGATGGCTCGAAAACTTAAGAACCACGGACACTTCAAAATCAGGGTCAAATCTCAAATCTTTTTAATCGTGTCTGTTGACACACTATTCAAAATAATCAGACTAGACTACGTAAATTTAAATCACTCAAACAGACACGTTGATTGTATTAGTGTTGTCATCCATGATGTATATAGCAATAATATACGCGTGTGTGTGAGTGTAAGAGTGTGTGTGTGTGTGTGAGAGAGAGGGAGAGAGAGAGAGTAATCACAAGTATTCAGCTTGGTGTTTATCCACTACTGTTGCAAAAAAAATTCGGTAATGAAATTTTTTTTACAAAAGTTAAAATAGACTCTTCCATGAGTTGTGAAACTATTTATTCCAAAATCTAGATGCCTAATGCCAATCTTCGTATAGTTGCATTTATCAATAAAATAACTAGTTACTTAGTTAGATTTATTTATTTTCAAGTTACATGAGCTCAATATGGTTTTTTTTATGTTTAGAACTGTGCAACTAATAAATGATCCAAGCTAAATTTGTCTAGAATACTTGCATTACCTGGGTTGAAGATGGACTCTGACACTATGAAATAGGAACTAAACATACAATATCATGAGTAACAACAAAACAATCAATTTGATATTTTGAGCAGAAATGAGAAATGGGAGAGAGAAAACTTCATACATTCAAGCCAGACTATTCGAAATAAAAATAGAAATACAAAGCAGTTACACATGCATAACGAACAACATACCTGGAATATATTGGTGTTCTCTTTCTATTGGAATCTCTTCTGCTCTCCAAAGATTCCAGTTCCATGTTCTTTTCACAGCTCGATTGATTTGAATGGCCAAAAAATTCAGCCATTTTTCTAGCCCAGTAATTGGGTGGAGGGTTATCCCAGTCAGCCCATTCATAATCCCCTCCAGGGTTGCGAAAACAGTGTATAAAATTGCAAGCAGTTCCACGTGAGCATGTCTGCTCATAAACAACATAAAATAAAAATTCATTTATGTGTGCAAACATTTGTATCAGAGCATCTATGTGTGATACCAAAATAAAGTAGCAAAAAAACACACTTTCAGCCTTGATTTCATATATTCCCCACATATTGCTATCTTCCATTTTGTTACACCAACAAACTCACATGTCAGCTGTGTCAGAAACAAACATGTGTGATTAAGATTCCTTAGAAAAAATTAAAAAAAAGACGAGTTTGTTCAAATAAAGGGACTAAATTAACGCAAATGTTGCCTGTTTCCCAGCAAAAAAACGACCATTCATGGTGTTGTATGCAAGAATGGCCGATTCCAAGGACTTGTAGTGCACGTAAACATTTCCACGTAGATGGTATGAGCCATTTCTGCACACCTGGATCAATAAAGAAAGACAAATTTCAATATTGGAGATAATTTCACATTTTAAAATAACATTTAGATTCTGCAATGGGATGGACTAACACTATGATTAACACTGAGTTAAATATCATTGTATAAATAAATAATAAAATGATAATATCTTCTATCAGGTTGAAAATAACATGACCATCGTCATGCTTTTGAGTATTGTAGAAAATGGTGAAGGATTTAAATGTTTATCACGTATAACAGCTTTAACACTGTTAATGTAAAGACAAGCAATTATGATAGTTTCTCAGTTTAGAACAATACCCACTACAATTTAAAAAATATGAGTAAAATCAAAAGGTGGTATGGGGGAAAAGGGTTTGGTTAGCATTAACGCACATGAATTTCCTACTACATGATCACAAGCAGGATCAGCGAACTTTCTTTGTGTTGAACTAAATTTACCGACTATTTTGCCAGATTCGAAGATGTTTTCATAAAAAAAGTCAGAGCTTGCTTCCAGACAAGTTATATAATTTGCTGCTATACAAATCATATTTAAATCTAAAATGCACTGCTTACAGCATAAACCATTGACTACCAGCTCGTTGTCCACAATCAGATGACACAAAATGTGAGTTTAGGTTTTACCACAGAGACTTGTCCTAGAATTGAAGAGTTTGTATTTACTTTCAAGTAAAATAAAATGAGAACAATTAGCAATCATAACAATTCAATTTTGATACTAAAATTTCACCTATACAGATAATCATATCACTAAAGGAGAAAAGGTGGAAAAACAGAGGCTGAAGTTATAATGAGGCAACCTTGAAATTAACAAGTTCTCCAAATTTCATGAACTCGGTGTGCACATCTTCATAAAATTCTTCATAAGAACGTTCCACCTCTTCATCAGTATACTGAAATGGGAAGAGACCAAAATATACTGGTCAATTAGTCAATGGAAAACCAAGTAACTACCTTTTTTTTGCTGCTTTCATTTCTAACACATTTAAATCGGTACCTACTATAACAAAATTAAATTATGTCTGATACCACAAAATTATATAATACAAAGATAATAAATGCAATTATTAGAGTGCATAAAAATAGCCCACATTGATTCATTTTTATCAGCAACGCATCATAAGTGAGCCAGCTATTAACTAAACATTCATTCACTTATACACTAACCTTAAAGTGCTATCAATTATAAAATTAGGATCAAACAGAAACTAATGGTTGTCAAGGACCTATTGTATCAAACTTGATGGTTGCTTTTGCAATGATATATACTCAAGCATAAATATATAGGATACAGAAGCAAGTGAAGACCCGCCTTTGTCCTCAAACCAATGCCAAGAAAAACATGCCTCCAGCTGAGTGTCCCTTGAGAAGTTTTTACTGGTGTTTATTTGGTCAAAGAATACAAAACAGGAAAAACAAAGTTTGTTGTGTAAAGTAAAATTGTTCATAATATCAAATGAGATGTAAGCTAAAAAAATGTCACAATTATCACCAAACTTGATAACAAATTATGTGATTGTTTACTCCACCGGAATTCATACAATCAACCACAAGGTAACTAAAGTTTAACCTAATCTTTATATATATATATATATATATATATATATATATATATATATATATATTATTACGTTTGACAGTACAGCTATAAAATCAAATTTCTGTTAGTTACTTAATTTACATCAAATTACAGTTATCAATAAATTACTAATTTGACGATTTCTTTATCAAACTGGAAACTTATAGGGTTCGGATATGCCAGTAGAATCAAGCTACCAATAAATAATTTTATTCATCCACTCACACATTACATGTCAACTACTTTCACCTCCGTTCTTAAATCATCTGTGACTGAAATCTGGGATGAACACATTTTTTGACCGTACCCCCCACAACTCAACCCCCCCCCCCCCCCTAACTCCCTCCCTCGATAAGTTGGCGTTCCTTCAACAAATTACTGTGCTTATTCATTAAATGGATCTGGTTCGCGGTCTACTTGATGAGATTACAGAACAGGAAGCCAGTGAGGTCTACTGTGAAGACCCACGACAGTAGATGAATTTTGCAACACAATTCGAACAGTTCACAAGTAAATCGTGAATGAGAAACTGGGTCAGCGACTGTGTGTCATTATATTCTGAAACCAAAGAAGTCTGTAATGGAATTTTTCAGCGAAGAAGTTCTATTATTCTTATTACAACTAATCATGCATAATGTGAGGTAAGTTGCAGGTACTACTACAAAAGCTTGTGTACTGGATAATGGGTTGATCAGATGATTTTTCAAAAGATTTGCTGAAATTAATTTCATTTCATTTTTGATCGAGGTCGTGTGTATGCACTATGCTTTTGAACTTTTTTACAGTAGTGGTTAAAAGTTAAGTAATTCCCACAATATTCACAAAAATAAACCAAAATAAATAAAAAGAAGATGAAGAAACACTGATGTGTGAATGGGTAAGTTACAGTCCATGTATGCTGAGAGGAGAAAACATAAAAAATGTTGGTTTACAATATACATATTTATTAGTCAGTGGAAATTAGGATCCGTCCCTTATTTTCAAGCTTTATATGCAGAAAGCCCTCCTAAAAAACAAGTTTTAAATTGCACCCCTATTTTTATTTCGGTAAAAAAAAATTCATTTTTATTTAAACTTAAATCTGAACTTAATAACATATTTCTATAACCAAAACAATTTTCTTTGGATTTTTTTTTTAGAAAGTGCAAATATTTGCAGTTTTTCTGCAAATATGCTGAAACTAAAAACAGAGAGTTTTTTAAAACTTGTTTTTGAGGAGGGACGGCTGTGTATTTTGAAACTTAAAGAGGATGTTTTAAAGAAGTTCCATATTAGTTAATCCATCGTGGATCAACTTCTGGACAACTAGTAGATTAACTTACTAAAGTCAAAATGTAGATTAACTTACTAAAGTCAAAATGTGGATTATCAAACTAATCTTGTGTATGTAAATAAAACTATCCAAATATTTATCATTATCAGTTTTTTATTTTCAACGTTTTAAAAAGTGAAGGCATGCACAAGGCATCTTGTGCTTGTGAGACGAAACATAAAGCATGAAGCGTAGAGGCGTATATTTTTCGAATAACAGGTTAACATGTAAGAAAACAATCCAAATAGCAATTAATAATTCAATAAAATTGTTAAATTAAAGAGTAATAGTATAAATGGTAAATACTACATTATCCATTCAACGCTTCTCAAGTAATTGTGTTTGTAATTCTCTATGTATGTAATTGTTTAATACTAGAAAATAAATAGTCGTTTATTTAATAGTAGCAATGGCAGGTAATATTTATCTCTCAAATCTCAAGTAACATGTAAGTATTTATGTTTTTCTTTTCCTTTCTTCCTCTCCTCTAGTCCTCCCTTCTTTTTTCTGGTTTTTTTGAAAAAGAAAAAAAGCTGCATAGTTAAATTGATTCCAGAAATGGAATCCACTTCCCTAATTGTTTACATCGATTCCAGTGGAATTGATTTATGAATCAATTCCAATTAGGAATCGATTTGTGAATTGATTACTAATTGGAACCAATTTCGAATTTAGATTAGTTCATAAAAAATGAAAAAGAAATTTTTTGCTTCCCTTTGTGTTTGTTTTGTCCTATTTTGAGATGCTGGATCGAACTGATTAGGATTTCAGTAATGCAATTGTTCCATAGTCAATAGCTTTTAGCTTCTGAGACACACTCCTCAACTGATTGAGGCCTGCGAGTTGGACGTTTCGTGCACCTCAGAGGCTAAACGTCTCCTGTAGTGCGCCTGGAGGCTTTCTAGTCTAAGCCACTGCTTATATTTCAAACAAAATTTCCAACTATTATAACCGTGATACATAAAGAAAAGCCTTTCAGCAATTTCTACTAGATCATTCAAATCCGTAAAGGTTTATATTTGATAACATACTTTCAAATATAGGTTAATGTCAGTAGTTATATCCACATAGCTATTAATGGTGTACGGCAGAAAAAGATGCAACATCTTTCTTGACCCTCTTCCCACACGGTGTGGCAAACGATGTGTGCCTTTTTCATTATGGCATGTATATTACAAAAAAAATGATGATGATGATAACAATAATCATAATAATAATATACATAATAATCAATCAAACAAGGCTGGTATAATTTATATTTTTTTGCTAATAGATACAAAAAGATTTTTTTTTTTGATCATTTCACATAAATATCATTATACATAATCTCATAAGCATAGAATATCATTTAACTTTATTACATTGCAATATTTAATCACTTGTTTAAAATAAAATTTTGAGCCTTATAGCTAATGTTTAGCATTTAAATTTCAAGTAAGTGTATAGTTCATTGTTATCAAAAAACTTAAAAATCTTATAATTTAAATCTCAATTCGGATTGGATTCCCTTTACGATTTGATTTACATTCCGATTCAAATTCAATTAAAATCCGCAAGAGAGAAATTGTTCAACCCATACTTATACATTTGATATGCATATTTATATCCACAATTCACGTTCTAATATTTTCTAAACAAAAAAATTGGAACGAGAGAAAATTGAGTTTTAGGTTTAGATGTGAAGTTCAAACATCACAATTAATTTCAAAATGTATAAAACCTTAAACTGTGGACCATTTGAATCTATGATTTACGACTTAAATCACGTTTCAATTTAAAGTTAGAGTTTTACGATGTTCGATATGAATCCCAATTTGAAAACCGTGGTATAGCTGATTTCATATATGGTATTTCATTATATTTGGCTTCGTGTGGTGTTATTATAAATGTTATTTTGTTTTGTTTTACTTTGATATGATTAATTTAAATTTCATTTTTTTACTTTATAATTTTTGTAAACAATTATTTAGTATATTTGATTATTCGAACTACAAAAATCTAGAATTTAGATCTTATGTCACATTACAATATCATAGCACACACACACCTATACATGCATATAATACATCAAAGATTAATATTAGTATGTAGATACAAGATCAATGTTATATTATATCTTGGTTTGCGAATATTATTTTTAGTAATAACTACATATGTCTTCAAGCAAGAGAATATACGGAAAAGGCCATCCTTTAGAACCTAAGATACAAATTAATTTGTAAATATAGTCATATGAAGAACAGTAACTTTGTGCGTTTTTGGATCATGAAAACAAATAAAAACAAAAGAAAAAAACGTGTATTGGGCGCCACTTGCGCCTTCTCGTGTGTGTCACAACATGGGGCCTAAAGATGCAATTAACGTCGTGTCGCACCTTGCAACATGGCATGCGCCATGGTGCTCTTTTCATAACTATGAATTTCCACGATACGCACTAGTCAAGAATTTAATCAAGAATGACTAGATGGTATATCATATGGGATAATATTGTAAATTAAATGCTCGTGGTGAGAAAAAGCAATCAACAGGATACAATTTCGGCCAAATAGTTTTCGGGCTAACAAACCTCGAGCCCCTCATCTTGTTCCCAAGCAAGACCTGGGCCATTGTACATATTCTTTATAAGCAGCGTGCAAGACTTGTCAGGATAAAAATGAACTCTATTGCAACGAGTGCCAAATCGACATGCCCCGGTCTTGAGGTGGAAAGGGCAATGAGCTTTATCCTGCCAAAAAAAAAGTGTGCTCATAAATAAATAGGCTTGGGCTTTATTTTTAAAATTTTATGCAAAACCTACATTTTATAAATCCGATAATCCGTTGTAAGATCCTTGGAAAAAAACAGAAAAAAAAAAAGCAGTTTTACAATTCAAAACCACTTGCAGTACTAGGATACAATATGCAAGGGTAGCACGGTCCTTTGGTCGACTTCAAATAATATAATGAGATTTATCAGTCTAATGCAAAAATATGTATGAGTTAAGGAGCTTAGCACAATATCCATTGAGATGATTAGGTATACCTGTTCAGTTCCAAAGTTTGGAACTTCCTGACCAACGTCGTCGAGAACATCTTGTATTAGCCTCTTGTTGTAAGAAGCAAAAGCTACAGGCTGGGGAGGAAGTGGATTTGATGTAGGTCTATCAACATCCTGTAAAATATTTTCGGTAGCACAGTTACATAATGCCCATGTTTCTATTAAATACAGTAAGAAAATCAAATAATACGCTTCGATATGTGAAACTGGCATCAAAAGTTCTAACCTTGTTTTCAGGTTCGTTATCAATACTTTTCTTCGCAACTTTAACCTTCTTCTTTTTAATAATGATCTCATTACCTTGCCAGATGATCTCTGGAGGACCATCTTCAACATAGTCCCATTCATCGTCCTCTTCTAACTTAGCTGCAGTTTCCGCCTGTTGGATTATAAATACACAAGGAAATAGAGAATACACAGTGTTTTAAAAAGGGGCTAACTGCTGATAAACTGTGTATTTTTAATGAACTAGAAACAGAATATCTTTATGTTGCAATCTATTATACTGGTACATTTATGGTACATTACTCTTCTGATTGTTATTACATGTAAATTTGAAGAACATATTCCTTGGTATTAATGCTGAAAAGTGAGAACTTTATTCTTAACTTCAAACGGGTAAAATTTCAAACCTACAGAAGGAACTATAACGTATTACCAGAATTTTTTGTTCATAGCCAGTTATAATGACTTGCATGTTATTTCTGATAAAAGTAACTGCACTGCAGAATGTTTGGAACCACTTCAAGGTATTTTTTCTTTTAAGCTACTTCTCTAAAAAAGAGTTTGGTAACAAATATTGACTTATATTTTGATTTATAGTGGAAGGAGATGTAAGTTTATGTAAATAATGACTAAAAAATTATTTCGATCAAGTTTTAATTGAGTCAACCACAAGAAATAGTTGCTTTTCAATGTAAAGAAGAATGGCATATAAGTCAGAATATAAAAGTTCACAAAACCCTTATTTCAGGAAGTCGCTTTTAAGCTAAAAGGAGATGAAATAAGTTGTTTCCGTACGATAACTAACAAATAGTACCCTATGGCTCATAACTTAAAATTTCTGATAAGTTGCTGATACGTAATTACTTATAAGTTGTCCCCAAACGTGGCCTAAATGATAACTTAAAAGGCATAACTAATAATACACGAGAATAATGACTTGATAAGCCAAAGAAAAGAAGTTGATTCTACCTTTCTGAAGGGAAAAAAAAATTCTTATGATGAAAAATGTATGTTTTGCATAAGTGGAAACAAACGATATCGTTCAAAAATAAAACCTTAGGCTTGTCTGTATCTTCTAAAATATTCTTTTGTTTTTCTTCTTCCTCTTGCTTCCTCTTATTTGCAGCTTGGATCCATAGCCTCTCTCGCTCCTCAAACTCTCTTCTCCCTCTTTCGGTAAGTTCAGCCTCTTCTTGCTCTTTTAGCTTTATCCTTAGTTGTTCTTCAGGATCATTCAGCCTTGCTTCTTCTTCTGCACGATATTTTATTGCTGCTTCTTTGCGAAGTTGTTTTCTTTTCAACTTTTTCAGGTACTTTCTTCTTTCCTTTCGGGTGTTGGCTTCAATCGGTGGTTTGTTGGTAGCAACCGGATCCGCCATTATTGAAGCAACTAGATTAGATGGTCGAGGACAACTGAGCATAGAAAGATTGCAGATTAGGGTTTTGGGCCTTTTCTTGTTGCCTGCCAGTTAAAACAATAAAAAAATACGAAAAATTGATCAATACAAAATTACATGGGGATTACAAAGGGGTAAAGATTTAGGATAAGGCAGCATTTAATTACTGTTTTAGGAAACGTAGTTAACTAGAAATAGCATAGATAAACGAAAAGCTTGCACTTTGCACTATGCGCTATAGAGCATGCCATTATGTGCGAAATTGGAATTTTGGCATTATTTTTTTACTGTTTTTTAAAATATCAAGCTTAATCAAAGTTCAATGCTATTTTTTGTAGATTTTGTATGATATCCAAGCAGTACAAGACTCCAAATACAAATTCTACATTTAGAAACTAAAAATTAACACCACCATTCACATCATTCTCATTACCATAAATGTCTTCTTCATTTACATTCTCTTCTTCATTTACATTTTCTTCCTCATTTATAATAGCCTCTTCAATTTCTATATTACCATTTGTTACTTCAACATTTTCATTTATTATCACTTCATTAATCTCAATATTCTCTTTTTGATCGCCTTCTTCAATCCTACTCGAACTTGAAGGTTGGGACCTTTGAATATTTGCTTGAAACACATTAGAGATTGAGCCAACTAGTGATTTTGCTAGTTCATCTTTTTTTTCTTGCTTAACTTTTATATTGTAAAATCCGCAGTTTTGTTTTCGAAATTTAACTCGATTTTTATCATTTTCATCTTCGTCACAATTCCTACAAATTTTCAATTTAATGAAATAAAATAAGTTTTAACACTATCAATTATAAGAATATTAATTTTGATACACCTAATCGCAACAGTAAAATTAACTATTGAATTTGAACACAAACAATTTGAAAATTCATTTTTTAACAAACTAAAATTTTACTAATTCTACAAATAGTTATAGACAAACAATTAAATTCACATGTACCAATCCCTATTTCCCTAATTTTTCAATTTCCAAATAGAAATCCTTCTAGATAAAAGAAGTACCAACATCCACATTAAATAATCAATTGAATCAGTGGCGCAAACAGCGGGATAATCATCCAAATCAAGCAATAACAAAAGGTTTGAAGATGAAACCTTTCAACAAATTACCTCACAGTCTGCGAGCAGGCAAGGGGCAGCAAGCGTGGAGCAGGACAGCGAGAGAAAAAGCGAGTAGGCTCTGAATTAGTGGCAATAAATGGCTCTAGGGTTGTGCGGCGCAGTAGTTTTCTGGAGCAGTGTGGCTACGTCGACGGCGAGGGATTTGCAGTTGTTGCGATTGGCGATGCACTCCAGAATTTGTTTTTTTTTCTCGCTGTTGAGAAATGAGAAACTGGTTGATTGCGCCTATTATTGGGCCTTGCCCCCAAACCGGCCCTGCACAGTGCACACGAGAGAGATCTTGGATTTGCGTCTCACAAAAAATTTGTTATCATGTCTGGGATCTTTATGATTTACGTTTTCAAAATTCATAACAAAACACAAAGAGAGCCCGAGAGGGAAGGAAAATGTATAAAATTTAAGATGTTATGACGATCATGGGAGGAAAGACGGAGGAATGGTTTCTCAAAACATTTTGTATGTTGACTTCATCTTTCAAATTGATTGTTTTTCAGAAAATACATGAGTCATACGTTTTTTGTTTGGACGAACACAAAACTAAAAGGGTAAAATAATCAGAACCTAAGACGCGATTGGATTGCCATTTTTATTTTTGGGTTTATTCCAAACAAAACAACGCATGACAAATGCATTTTTTTTTAAAAACAACCAATTTGAAAAATAAAGTCAACGTACAAAATGAAAAATAAATTTATTTTGTTTTTTCGTGTTTTGAGAAATAATAAAAGTACTGAAAACAATCCATCACTTCATCATTCATCCCCTCCATCGTCCCTCCATCATCGTCATAATGACTCAAAGTTTTTAATATTTTTCCTTCATTTTCCTCATATTTTGTAATAAATTTTGAAAATGCAAAACACAAAACTCAAAAAGAAACCAAAATGACCCTAAGATTTTTAATATGCTGATGATGAAGATCTAAAAAGAGATATAAATAAAAAAAATCGTTTATGAAGTCTAATGTGGAAATAAAACACCACCGAATCTCTAGTAATGAATTGCAAATAAGTCAAGTCACACATAATTCAAGTCTACAATAATGAAACTCAGAAATTACGTAATAATTGTAATTTTTAAACCTTGATAATATCATTCAAATCACAACTATCACCATCATCACCTCTGAATCATTTTTCAAAATTTTCATCTCCTTTCAAGTAATAATCCAAATTGTCTTTCTCTAAATCATCTTCAATCATTTCTATTGCATGCAGAAAATAAAAAATTATGCTTTCTTATGCTATGCGCTTTTTGTACTTAAGGAAGAACGTAAAATTTTGTGCTTTTGTGACAAACGCACTTTTACATACTAAAAAGTGCACAGTTTGGGTTTTGTGCTATTCTATGCGAGTGCGCTATAGTACTCGCTTTGACAACTTGGTTTTTGGGGAAAAAATTAAATTGATAAGGAAAATGAAAAAAATATGTTGAGTAAGTTTCGGTAATTTCAATTAAATGCATAATGATAATATGTTGAAACAAAAAATTAGTTGAATCATTATAAACAATAAATAAAATATTAAAGAAAATGTACAGCGGAAAACAATTAACTGTTGGAGATGATGTGTATGTGTGTGTTTGGAAAAAAGGTGAATCGGTAAATTATAGAGTGATGGGCAAAAATGGAGGAATATATTTGCAAAAGATAAAGAAATGGTAGAAAACATGTTGGCCATAAAAAATGAGAAAATTAAAATATTTGGAGCAAACGCGAGTAAACATATTAGCACCGCGAAGAGAGAGAAGATTTCGGACACACTATTTGGACTTCGCAAACCAATTGTAAGACGAACCTCTTTGTGGTCGGTTTAAATATTACACTGTTGCCTTTAAGAAAATAAATTGAAACAGAGATATTTAGATAAAATACATAAATGTCCTTTTTCCGTAATTTTGAAAAGTTTTAGAAAAATTCAAATAATAAAGATGAATTTTATAAGTAGTGAAATGTATTAAAAAAATTAATATTGCATTTCTGAAACTTGAAACCTACGAAAAATAAAGTTTTGATTTTTTTAACTTTAATTTTCAAATTTTAATATTTTCTGAAACTTTAATTTTAACATTTTGAAACTTTATTTTATTTCCTTAATTAAAAATTTTGCATTTTTTCGTTCAATATGTATATAAGCATTGTAATAGCATTTTGTAATATAAAAACAACGTTATCAACTTATCATTTTCCTTATAAATAAACTGTCTTTTAAATTTACCCTTTAGCCAGTCAACTCCATTATTCAATGTGTTTCTCCCTTTAACAAAACAATAATCACTTATTAAAACTGCCAATAAAACTCCACTTCTCAATATTATAAAAATTGCATTTAAGAAGTTTACTAAAATAAACGATGTAGTTAATTTCATTGTAACTTATAATACCAATTGCTTCAAAAAAATTATATCTGGTATAGTTTATTCTAAGGAGTTTATGTTTCATTTGTAATTATAGCAAAAATGTTATTCGCTAACATTTAGCTAGCATAAATTCATGATGCAAAGGCAATGAAATGGATTCGTGATGCATTCCCATGTCATCTTTTATACTGTCAAAATTATGTTTAAACATTAGATGTTAAGATGTAGCATAGTTATCTAGTCTACAAAGCAATATGGTTAAGCCAATCGATACTACAATTATTTGGCTATATTGACATATTAAGATGCAATTTGTGTAAAACGAAAGAGACGATTTTGAGATAAAAGTGTACATCAAGCACACATATCTATCTATATATTCTATTATACAAGAAACTTAATGTATGACCATTCGTATTCTCTCTTACCACTCTCTGCTCAAATCCTAATCTCTCCTCAATTCTAGAATTATTTTGCACTTTTCACCCACAGGTCGAATATCTCATTTATTAAGTGCTTAAGGAAATCTCAACCAGTCAACATAATTTATTTCTTTAATTGATCTCTATTAATTCATTTCTCATTTTTCAGACAATTCGCGTCTCTTCTTTCTTCATTTACTTTGTACTTCATCAATATCCTCTTATATATTCCTACCTCAAATAACCTTCATGAAAATAGCTTTACTATAGGTGAGCCTACGTTATCCTTACTGATGGTGTGATTTGTTTTCCTTTTTCGTCGTCTACATATATCATCTAAGATCTTCCATCACTTGGTTATCTTACAGGTTAGCTTCAACTTAATTTTTTTTTTCGTAATAAAGTTGCCTTTTATATGTACAATGATATATTTTATTTTCAATTAGTTCATGTTACCTCTCTTGGTGGTGATGTTAGACTGTATAGAACCTAATGTGCTACTATTGGCATCCAGTTCCTTTTTTCTAGCCATTTAAATTGTAATAATCCGCCATTTCAGAACCCTATAACTATACAACAAAGTCCCGAAATGGCAAGTTGTCGGAAGATATACATATAATATACATAGAGAGATCATAAGATAAAACTATATTTTCTAATAAATTTTAGAGTCTCACGGCGAACGGTCACACAAAATATCAAAATGCACGAATGTTGAATATGCAAGTATATGATTTTTGTTTGATGATAATAAATATATATATATATATATATTCATTTAAAGTATTTGTTATTGTACTATTTTATTTTTAACATAATTAAATAAATATTTGCTGAATAAAATAAATAACACAGAATTTAAATTCAAACAGATAGTTTATTCAAACAAATATTTATTACAATTGAATAGTACAATTTGAGCTCTCACTATATATACACAATTTCAATTACATTACAATTTCAATAACATCACATTTTTCACTATACATACATTTGCACATCACTACATTTCACCCATCCACTCGTATTTGATCTTCAACTGTATTCCAAATTGAATCCATCATCTGAGTTATTTGCAAAATACACACTGACGCATTAAAATTGAAAAAGAAATATTCTTACAGTGTAAAATAAAATGTGTTTTGAAAATATTATTTGCCTCAGTTATTTGGGTTGTTCGTCATCTAATTTTGAATTCATCATACACGAACAACTCATGACATGCACAATATATCACTGTACATGCCACAAGGTCGTGCACACCGATATACACTTGATAAAATTGCAGGGACAGGTGAGCACAAGGTCAAACCCAATCAAAAGCCGGCTTCAACTCAAGTACAATACAAATAAAATCACGACATGAGCACAAGGTCAAACCCGAGCTTTAAGCTGGATTCAACTCAGGTGCAATACAAAACTATGGGTCAAGACACATAATACAAGCCTCGACCAAAATTCAATGATGTACAAATGAAACCAGCAATAACTGAGGATAGACAGTCCAACCAGACTCAATATAATGTACTTGTCAACAAAACAAAACAATGGAGCATATACATGAACCGATCAGAAAATCAAAATGGTGCAGCAACCTCAAATGCTACATAAAACAAGACTGCATCAAGAAACCAAAACCAGGCTACACAATGAACACAACCAAGTGAATATGCAACAGAGAGTGCAACATGCACATATGAAGTGGTGCACCAAACAGTTAGACTGCAAATACTAGCACAATACAGTTCGCATAGTGAATGCAATCCAGAAACTCAAAAGCAATCAAACCAGATCAAGTGAAACAAGCGCAGACCTCAACTTCAATATTTACAAGTTGATATGCAGACAGCAACTCAAATGTATCAGACATCAATAATCAATACAGAACATTTAACAGTTTTAACAAAGTTAAGGCATGGTGAAAATGGCAAACTACAGACTTCAAATCATGGAACAACAGTTACAAAAATAGTGTAACAAATTCGAATGACGTCAGAAGAAGCCGTGGGTAAATTAGCAAGTTTTTATAAAAGTGAAAATTAGGGAGGCATCCCTATCATACTTTCATATTGTAAAGCGGGTCCCTGTCAAATTTCATTGTAAATCCGGTCCCTATTTTCTAGAAACAAAGAAAAATTATTGCTGAAATGTCAGCAACTTTTATAAATAAGTGCTGATATTTCAGCAACTTTCCCTGTCAAAGTTTCATTGTAAATCTGGTCCCTATTTTCTAAAAACAAAGAAAAATTATTGCTGGAATGTCAGCAACTTTTATAAATAAGTGCTGAAATTTCAGCAACTTTCATACACTGTGTTCACGGTGTACATAAATGTTGCTGAAATGTCAGCAACTTTTATAAATAAGTGCTGATATTTCAGCAACTTTCATACACTATGTTCACAGTGTACAGAAAAGTTGCGGAAATGTCAGCAACTTTTATAAAAAGTTGCATCACGCTCTGCAATAATCATGAATAAAAAACAGGGACCTAATTTACACTGAAATTTAGTGAAGGACTTTTCGTGTATTTTGAACCTTAATAAGGACCTGTGCCAAAAGTACCCTTTATAAAAATCAAAAACAGTAGACAAGTACACACACTTGTATACATTTATATGAACATGAATAACACATCAGGCATCACAACATACACATATACATGTGTAAACACACCTATATATATGCAGCAGAAACCAAACTTCAATACAACATGAAATGATCATGTGACAGCAATGTAGACCAACAGTAAAAAAATGGAGATGACCATCAACAAAAGAGCAGGCTCAAATATCAATGGCACTGCCTCAATAGTCAGAGCATACACATTGAAACATGATTCAAAGCTATGCAACTTGAACTAAAGACTACACGTACACAATATCACAATGAGATGCCAGCAACGAACCAATGCAAACTCAAGTGAAGTAAATACAACCCAGACTCAAATATCAATGAACAGTGCAATGAAGACCACAAGACTCAAGTCTGCAACATACAACATGAATATATATATATATATATATGCATGAACATATATATATATATATATATATATGCAGTGAAACCAGAGGCAACAGCAAAACACTTCCCAAAGTCAAATGCCAACAAGTCAGGTGATAGCAAATTCGAATATCATAAACGAAGTCGTAGTCAAATTTTCACAGTAGAAATCAATTCAAAGTGGCCAAAGTCAATAGCATAAAGAACGGAATCAAAAGCCAAAGTCCAGATTATCACATACGAAAGTCAGAGCCGTGGTGGCCAAGAAAACGAAAGTCAGAATCAAACAAGCCATGACAATCAAGTAACGAAGATATACGAATTGAACAAGTCAGAGAAATCTCAAGCATTCAAGCATAATCAAATGGCCAAACAAAATTGTCAAACGAGTTCAAACAATTTATTCGAACGAAACTTTAGGGAATTAAACCCTATAAAACCCGTTAACATCATAGACAAGAAAAGCATTCGAGTTTAAGCAATAACAGAGAGCAAAGAATCAAATCAATAACTAGAATCAAATCGAGTTCAAAGCAAATCAACCAGAAAAGCAAAAAGGGAAATCACGTACCAATTCAGGTGAACTCAATCGAGAAGGAGCCGTGTGCAAATCGAAGAAACGGTCGATCGTCAAAGCTGGAAATGCGAAAACATTCACTCAATCGATCAACGAAGTCGCATTCCTCAAATTAGCAAAGCCTTAATTTCAGAATGAATGAGCAACGAAAGAAGCAGCCATTATCACAAACAAAAAAAGACTCGGCCGAAGAAATAAAAGATTAAAGGGGAATTTTTTTATCACTTATTTTTTATCGGTCCGGCCTTTATATTTTGGCTTTAATATTTTTGAATTAGGGTTTATTGTTTTAAAGTTGTTTTTAATTTGTATTTCTTTTTTAAACGTTTGTAAATTCTAGTCGTGTGACTAGGGGACGAACTACGGTGGTGTAGTTCGAGAATTCGCAACTCAATGGCTGAGTTGTGGCAGGGTTTTGAGCATAGAGTTAGGTTAGTCGATAGCGGGTGTTGCGAGTTTACGTGTGTAAGCGTCTGACTACTTAATTTCTAGTAGAAACATTGAGGGCAACACGTAGGTAGGGTTTTGCCGAAGCTGGGTAAATCTGCGTTGTTCTATTTCTGCATTTATTATTCTGCTATTATCTGTGCTGCTACTATTCTGCTATATCTGTGTTGAAATTATTTACTTCCGCATTAAATTTTTATAATTGATAGTATCACTCTATTCACCCCCCCTCTAGGGTGAAATCGATCCTACAAGTGGTATCAGAGCTAGGAACAAAAGCCATTTTTGTTTTAAAATTTTGATTTTTCAAAAACCAATTTTTGTGTTAAAATTTTGAATTTTTAAAATGGATTTTTTTAATGATGCTTTTGCTGAGGGTCAGTCCATAGTTAGACCACCAATGTTTAATGGTGAATATGCTTACTGGAAAAATCGAATGAATTTTTTTTTTAAAACCATTGATGCTTGGAATATTGTTGAGACAGGTTATAGAGCACCAACTATAGTTGTAGATAATCAAGAAATTGAAAAACCAATGGATCAATGGACAGATCTAGAAAATAAACTACAGAATACTAATGCTAAAGCTATGAATCCTATTATTTTTTCATTGGATCAAATTGAATTTAATCGTGTCTCGCATTGTCTAACTGTGTAGGAAATATGGCACACACTCGAAGTGACTCACGAAAGAACATCTTAAGTCAAGGAATCTCGCCTTGCCATGCTTAGTAGCGAATACGAGAATTTCACAATGGCCAAGGAAGAAAATGTCAAAGAGATGTACGGACGACTTTCCAATACTGTATACAAATCAAAAGCTCTTGGAAAATCATACACAGAGTTGGAGATAGTCTGAAAAATCCTCATAGTCCTTCCACGGAGTTTTGAGGCAAAAGTTACGGCTATTCAAGAATCAAAGGATTTGAAACAGATTAAAGTCGAAGAACTCATCGGAAATCTCACCACTTACGAGCTAGAATTGAAATTCAAGGAAGAGCATGAAGGAGGTGATACTCGAAAGAAATCAATAACTCTCAAAGGAACAACAGAAAGTGATGATAGTAATGATGATGATGGAGCAGTTGAGCTGACACTACTAATGAAGAAATTCAAAAGGTGGAATCACAGATACAGAAATCCAGCTCTAAATCAACAACTGAAAAGCAGAATAGTTAAAGTTCTAGACAACCCAGAAGAGCGTGAAATCATCTGTCATAAGTGCAATAAACCCGGTCATATCAAGCCCAATTATCCACATAATCAATTCAGCCATGAAAAGAAACAGAAAAGGAGAAGTTTTGCAGCCACTTGGGATGAAACTGATGAAGATGATAAAAGCACTGGCAGTGAGAGTGAAAAAGCAAATCTGTGCCTTTGAGGTGATATAATTGACAGTGATGACGACGACGAGCTAAGCGAGGTATCAAAACTTACTCATTCAGAATTACTTATATATTTTCATGAAGTAAATGGCTGTTTCGAACGACTTAGGGAGAAATACACTAAAATTGAATCACAAAGAGATACTTTGATAGATTTAAATAAACAGCTTGATCAATTGGTTAAAAACTATCAAAGTAGGAGCCCTAAGTGTGATAAGTGTCCAACATTCAAAGAAGAAATTAAAAAATCAGAAATTAAAATTGAAAATGAAATTCTGATTTTGAAAGAAAGTGAAAATACTAGGAGAGAAAATTCTATTAAAAAGTGCACACAACTATTAAATGAAAATGAATCTCTCAAAACACAAGTCCAACAACTATCTACGAATTTAGGAAAATTTTCAAAGAGTGAAAGATCGTTAAATATGCTATTAGGGAAACAAACTGTTAATACAGATAGACAAGGACTTGGATATAATCAAACTGAACTTGTTAGAAATGAAATTAATCAAATCAAATCAAAGTGCACGATATGTGGAAAAACTGGACACAATCAGAATATTTGCTGGTATAGACCCAAACACGTGAAAACCATTCAAATTTCGGTTCCAAAAGGCATGAATATAAAATCCCTCAAAGTCAAACAAATCTAGGTGCTGAAATGAACATATATAAATAGTTTTGGGTCTCCACAAACTTACTTTTCAAAATCTGTTACCACTAACAACCATGGACCTGTAAAAACAAATAGGTCACAAAAATCTTTTATCGTATAGGTGTGGTGGCAGGCTAAGGAATAATAACAGTGTATCTGGATTCTGGCTGTTCCAAGCACATAATGGGCAACAAATCAAAGTTCCTTAGCCTAGTACAAAGGTGGCAGAATCATAATGGGCAACAACGAAAAATTATCGACAAAGGTAAAATAGGTAAAGGTATCTTGAACGATATATGTGAAAATCTACACCATAACTTGATTTAATTCTGCCAGTGTTGTGTTAAAGAAATAAATGATGATTTTGATTCTGACTTTTTCAAAATTGTTGGCCAACTATCTTTTTATGCCGAGAACACTATAAGTACCTCTAGAGTCTCTGGACTAGTTCATATAGATTTGTTTGGACTAATGATGATGTTTTATTGACTGCTGATTACTCATGATACAAGTAGATATATTTGACACTATGTTCACCACTTGTTTATTTGCATGATTTTAATTCAAATTCAAAAGAATTTCATTTTAAAAAAACTGTAAAAATGATTTCAAGGTATTTTTTGCAACATCACGGTCTGGTCTATAACTTCCATCTAATGATAATTTTGAGTCAAAGGGAAATGCGGATGCAGATTACACTGGTAATCTAGTTGATAGAAAAATTACCAGTGGAACGTATTTTTGTAGAGACATTCATTAGCTGCATCACATTTTCAAAGAAAATATATGCAAATTATTCATTTCAACTAATTGTCAAATAGCAGACATTTTTCTTATAAAACCCCTTTTAAGAAAATCATTTTTGACCTTGTTTTCAGATTAGTCATTTTTAAAATTTTGATTTCATAATTATTTTTGGATTTGATTTTAAATGACTACATTAACTAATCTGACTCCCTACTGATTATCGAAAAGATAAATAGTGATTGAAAAAGTGATGAGTGTTGATATTAATCATATGTTATAACTTGAGACAGTATAATTAGTAAATTTCTTTAGAAATTTAAACAAGAGTTATAAAAACTTTTTGTTGGTAAAAATTCCATGACCATTTCTATTTTCTATCATATTTCTATCGACCATCACTCATCAAAATCCAATATAGTATGTCAATATGTGGTATTTTAGACGGGAAATTGTTCGCTTTCATTTTATTATATTTTTAGAAATAAAAACATCCAAAGTATTCACTCTCATTTAAAAGTCCTCACAGTTATGCATGAGTGAATTACTTGGAATTTTTGATTATGTGCTTTCATGCTCATTTAAAAGTCCTCATGGTTATGCATGTATGGAACACATATCAAAATTGATTGATTAAATAGACAAGTTGATTCTAATCCCATTTAAAAGTCTTCATGGTTATGCGTGGTTAGAAGATACTTGAATTCATTTTTTTATAAAAAATTGGAATACTACTAATCTCATTTAAAAGTTCTAACGGTTATGCATGGTTAGTAGATATTCAAATTCTTGATATAAATATACCATAAATAGACACAACTATATGGTTTTGTATACATCATCCCTATCACCCTAAAGTGGAATATACGTCAAATAGAGTATTTATGATTTTTGTTTGATTTTTTATTGAAATTTAATATTTATACTCGATTGGGTATTAATATTGTATTAATGTCTATCATTTTATCTCTATTTTTCTAACACTATTACCTTTTTGCTGATAACAAAAGTGGGAGAGAAAAGTTAATATTTGACAAATAAAGGTCAAATATTTGCATTTAGGTTCATTTGCACATTTTTATTTATTTTCATGCATATATGAAGGGGGGGCATTATGTAGAGAGGGAGCATTCAAATAGGGGGAGCAAATTGAATGATCAAATACATTTAATAAATTCAAAATCTTAAATATATGTTTGTTATCATCAGAAGGAGCAGATTGTTGAATATGCAAGTATATGATTTTTGTTTGATGATAATAAAAATATATATATTCATTTAAATGTATTTGTTATTGTACTATTTTATTTTTCACATAATTAAATAAATATTTGCTGAATAAAATAAATAACACAGAATTTAAATTCAAACATATAGTTTATTCAAACAAATATTTTTTACAATTTTGAATAGTACAATTTGAGCTCTCACTATATATACACAATTTCAATTACATTACAATTTCAATAACATCACATTTTTTACTATACATACATTTGCACCTCACTACATTTCACTCATTCACTCGTATTTGATCTTCAACTGTATTCTAGATTGAATCCAGCATCTGAGTTATTTGCAAAATACACACTGACGCAGTAAAATTGAAAAAGAAATATTCTTATAGTGTAAAATAAAATGTGTTTTGAAAATATTATTTGCCTCAATTATTTGGGTTGTTCGTCATCTAATTTTGAATTCATCATACACGAACAACTCGTGCAGTGTATCACTGTAAATGCCATAAGGCCGTGCACACCGATATACACTTGATAAAATTGCAGGGACAGGTGAGCACAAGGTCAAAGCCAATCAAAAGCCGGGTTCAACTCAAGTACAATACAAATAAAGTCACGACATGAGCACAAGGTCAAACCTGAGCTTTAAGCTGGATTCAACTCAGGTGCAATACAAAACTATGGGTCAAGACACATAATACAAGCCTCGACCAAAATTCAGTGATGTACACATGAAACCAGCAACAACTGAGGATAATCAGTCCAACCAGACTCAAGATAATGTACTTGTCAACAAAATAAAACAAAACAATGGAGCATATACATGAACCAGATCAGAAAATCAAAATGCTGCAGCAACCTCAAATGCTACATAAAACAAGACTGCATCAAGAAACCAAAACCAGGCTACACAATGAACACAACCAAGTGAATATGCAACAGAGAGTGCAACATGCACATATGAAGTGGTGCACCAAACAGTTAGACTGCAAATACTAGCACAATACAGTTTGCATAGTGAATGCAATCCAGAAACTCAAAAGCAATCAAACCAGATCAAGTGAAACAAGCGCAGACCTCAACTTCAATATTTACAAGTTGATATGCAGATAGCAACTCAAATGTATCAGACATCAATAATCAATACAGAACATTTAGCAGTTTTGACAAAGTCAAGGCATGGTGAAAATGGCAAACTACAGACTTCAAATCATGGAACCGCAGTTACAAAAATAGTGTAACAAATTCGAATGATGTCAGAAGAAGCCGTGGGTCAATTAGCAGGTTTTTATAAAAATCAAAAACAGTAGACAAGTACACACACTTGTATACATTTATATGAACATGAATAACACATCATGCATCACAACATACACATATACATGTGTAAACATACCTATATATATGCAACGGAAACCAAACTTTAATACAACATGAAATGATCATGTGATAGCAATGCAGACCAACATTAAAAAAATGGAGATGACCATCAACAAAAGAGCAGGCTCAAATATCAATGGCACTGCCTCAACAGTCAAAGCATACACATTGAATCATGACTCGAAGCTATGCAACCTGAACCAAAGACTACAAGTACACAATATCACAATGAGATACCAGCAACAAACTAGTGCAAAGTCAAGTGAAGTAAATACAACCCAGACTCAAATATCAATGGACAGTGCAACGAAGACCACAAGACTCAAGTCTGCAACATACAACATGAATATATATATATATATATATATATGCATGAACATATATATATATATGCAGTGAAACTAGAGGAAACGGCAAAGCACTTCCCAAAGTCAAATGCCAACAAGTCAGGTGATAGCAAATTCGAATATCATAAATGAAGTCATAGTCAAATTTTCACGGTAGAAATCAATTCAAAGTGGCCGAAGTCAACAGCATAAAGAACGGAATCAAAAGCCAAAGTCCAGATTATCACATACGAAAGTCAGAGCCGTGGTGGCCAAGAAAACGAAAGTCAGAATCAAACAAGGCGTGATAATCAAGTAACGAAGGTATACAAATTGAACAAGTCAGAGAAATCTCAAGCATTCAAGCATAATCAAATGGCCAAACAAAATTGTCAAACGAGTTCAAACAATTTATTCGAACGAAACTTTAGGGAATTAAACCCTATAAAACCCGTTAACATCATAGGCAAGAAAATCATTCGAGTTTAAGCAATAACAGAGAGCAAAGAATCAAATCAATAACTCGAATCAAATCGAGTTCAATGAAAATCAACTAGAAAAGCAAAAAGGGAAATCACATACCAGTTCAGGTGAACTCGATCGAGAAGGAGCCGTGTGCAAATCGAAGAAACGGTCGATCGTCAAAGCTGGAAACACGAAAACATTCACTCAATCGATCAACGAAGTCGACTTCCTCAAATTAGCAAAGCCCTAATTTCAGAACAAACGAGCAACGAAAGAAGCAGCCATTATCACAAACAAAAGAAGACTAGGCCGAAGAAATAAAAGATTAAAGGGGAATTTTTTTATCACTTATTTTTTATTGGGCCGACCTTTATATTTGGGCTTTAATATTTTAAATTAGGGTTTATTGTTTTAAAGTTGTTTTTAATTTGTATTTCTTTTTTAAACGTTTGTAAATTCTAGTCGTGTGACTAGGGGATGAACTACGGTGGTGTAGTTCGAGAATTCGCAACTCAGTGGCTGAGTTGTGGCAGGGTTTTGAGCGTAGAGTTAGGTTAGTCGATAGCAGGTGCCGCGAGTTTATGTGTTTAAGCGTCTGACTACTTAATTTCTAGTAGAAACCTTGGGGGTAGCACATAGTAGGGTTTTGCCGAAGCTGGGTAAATCTGTGTTGTTCTATTTCTGCATTTATTATTCTGCTATTTATGTGCTGCTACTATTCTGCTATATCTGTGTTGAAATTATTTACTTCCGCATTAAATTTTTTTAATTGATAGTATCACCCTATTCACCCCCCTCTAGGGTGAAATCGATCCTACAATGAATACATATGTTAATAACATATCTGATTCCATAACATAAGTCTTTAAAATCCAAATCCCAACAACATCACACACTGTCACACCTTGTCTTTTGTTATAGATTATTAATACAACATTTATATACAATATTTAAAACATATACAAATCTTATCTCTGAATCTATCACGTCTCCAAAATCCATCAACCCGAACAATATCGATAAAAAGAATATTAGAGTGGGTCATACATATGTCTGAATAAGTGAAACCAATCTAAAACTTGCATCAAACTATGACGGTGGTATAACATGGTTTAAGCCAAAGTACAATATCTTCTGGACCAGCATGCGCCGTGCTACATAATGATATTATATTATCTTAATAACCCTAAACGTAATCTGTTCTCGCCCCTTGCAGTAAAGGATTACACGTCTAGGACTATTTGTACTCTCCACATGCGGTAAAGGATAATCATGCATTGGACTTATGTCTGGTCTCACCATGTGCGCTATAGGTCGATTTGTCTACATAAAACTCTTCTGGACCAGCCCCGATGCTCTACAGGATAACACCTCTTTAATACCATGAATCAAGGACCCACCGCGTGCGCTACAAGATTCAGGTATTCGTTCATCGTCCAAAACTCTCTCTGTGTGTGTGTGTGTATTTACACGGTTTTGATTCAAGGCCATATATTTATTCATATCACTAATTACTCGCTCGGAGGCCGAACACACTACATCCACATTTATCGTTATCACCAAGGCTACACATATTCATTTGTCATCCAGCTCTGCATCGACTACGTTCTTACATCAAGAAATTCCAAAACTAAACGCCCGTACATGTTCACATGTCATGGGTCATTTCAAGGCCCCATTTACTACATCCTTATCTTGAACATTATCATCAATCTATGCACCTAAATAGCCATTTCACAAATCAAGAAATTACCATACAATCGCTAGGAAAATGTCACACAAAAAGTCAGATCGCCACACGTTAAAATGGCGCTTGAAAATGCCAAATACCCAAATATGGGTGGTCCACCGATAAACCGGTGTGCACCCCCACGTGCACCGCTTTACAACCCAAAAATGGGTTTTCGAAGTTATTTTGTTTTACTTTGTTCCATATTTTGATCTATTTTCTTTATACTTATTTTTTATGGTTCTATATCATATTTATAGGCTACCTATCATGTTTTTAGAGTCCTAACTTATCTATATCATCAAATTATAGTTTCTATGATGAATTAACTTGAATTGTTGTTAAAATCAGGTCTTAATAAAATTCTTGTAAACAGAGTACGTATTTTCATTTCATAATTTCATATTTTATCATTTAGGCCATTTACTTCATCATTAAATTCTAGAATAGCCTTAAAACATCCTATAGCATTATCATAGTATTATATAAGGGTCGAAGAAGCCATGTTCACTAATTCCAAGCCAAAGAAACTTGAATTCGCCCGCTGTCTCAAATTTCTAGAAATGTAAATCTCTGTAATCTCCTACAACTCTTACTCCAGATGTTAGAGAATTCTACTAAGAACCCAATGCAACTTGTCTTATTAATTTTCATTAAGAATTGATGATTTGATGTTTGGATGAGGGAAGGAGGAAGAAGATGGACCAATGAAATTTCAGAAACGAGAAATTGAATGCACTTTTAAACAGGCCTTAGGAAGGAAATCTGAACTGTCATCTCAAATTTGAACTCAAACCATGGGCCTGGCCCAATTCAACCCCAAACCCAGCCCACTTAAATAAAACTTCAATATCTCACTCATATGACATCTGATTTGGACAAGCGAATACTCCATTTTGACCAGAAAAATCGAGAGTTGTGCAATGGTATGACTCTTGTTAGATAATTCAACTGTTTGCAAAAATTACTATTTTTCTCTTCTATTAAAATTTATCAAATTACCCTCCAATTAAATTTCAAATTTATTTATTATCATTATTTAAGTTATATACAAAATTTTGGGGTATTACATTCTCCCTCTCTTAAAAGAATTTTGTTCTTGAAATTCTAAAAGAATGGAAATGTAATAGATGCCCACTCTTTCATTTACTCACCAGTATCACTCGTGCATGCATATAACTAACTGTATAAAGCAATCGTATGTATTAAAGTAAACATCATATTTAAACACAGTTATACATACATACAGTGATATCCAAACAAGGTATAGGATGAACATGAGCATGATAACTGATATGAATCTAGCATGATGTAATAAATGCGACAAATGCATCCTATATGAATGTAGAGATATGACATAGTAAGCATGATGCATTGTAGTCCTAATATGAAACTGGCAGTTCTATATGAATGCAACTTTAGTGACATAAGAAATAGCATATAACATAGCATCCAATTCATAGCATCCAATCTAAGCAATCAAATCTAACTCTTACTAATTTGTACCAACTAAAAAACATACCGATAAAGAGTTCAGGATGAGACGCCCGAATCTTCCTCTCAGGCTCCCATGTACTCTTTGTTGGATCATTTCCCTATTGCACCTTCACCGGCTTGATTACTTTATTCCTCGGCCTTCGAATTCCATGCTCCACTATCCATGTAGGTCCTTTAGATGAACTCGCTTCAATTTATAGTTCCACATCCTCCAACTAACTAGTGTTAATATCATAGATATTGATTTTGATAACAACAACCATATAAATATAGGTGCTGATGATTTTCCAAGTTGTATGGAATATTTTGCACGATATTATACAGGTTTATACAAGTACAGGATAATCGAGTTTGAAGATTGATCGATAAAATTACTAGAGATCAAGATTCAAAGATGATCAAGATATTTGAAGACTCGTGAGTTTAGTGACGAAGACATGAAGAGTTTAAGAATATAGTTTTTAGTTAATGGACAATAGATTAATTTGTTAAAGTCCTTGAATAGCAACTTTTTTCTTTGAATACTTCTTATCAAATTATTTATTTTATCTAAGTATTTATTTTATTTTCAAAATACATTTTTACAAATATTTTATAAGAATTTTGTATATTAAAGTAATTAGAAACTATGCTTAAATGACTTTACAAAAGTTCAGAATTTTGCAACACATTTAAAGAGTTTTTGTTATTCAAAATATACATGAGTATATTGACATAGGCTACATAGGTATGTCGACATATGTACCCATGAAGAGGTGTCTTTTGAATTTTGAATAGTTGTGATTTTTGGTTACATCTCTTCATGAAAACACACGTCCCTTCAAACACTATAAAAGAGGACGGGAAAAAGAATTTTATTGACTACTTTCTCTACTGTCTTCTTACTCCAAATTCTCATTATATATTTCACAAAATCCACTTTATATACTCTTCAAAGTCATTCAAATTTTATCTCTACTTTACTACATTCAATCTCTACAATCTACTCACTGATTTGAAAGTATTCTCTCATCAATTCAAAGATCAAAGTGCTATCAAAGGAGTATAGGATATTTTGTATCCAAAGTATAACTGTTTGAATTTGGAATTAACAACTCTCTACTATTATTTGCTTGGGCATGCTTGTTGCCCATTCAAATCAAGTAGGTGTGCTCATTGCCTATTCACATCAAGTGGGTTTGCTTGTTGCCCATTCAAATCAAGTGGGTGATCTTGTTGTCCGATTAAATCAAGAGAGTCTACTATGAACTCGAAAATCAAAGGGTTTATCTCTTTGCCTTGAAATTGGGACTGTATTCTAGTTTGCTTGCTACCTGTTTAAAGTAGGCGTTGCAAAGGAAATCTGTACATACATTGTACAGGACTGGACGTAGGATTGGTTAATTCAAACTGGTGTAAAATATCCAGTGTCATCTCTTTTACTTTTACTTTATTTTTACTACATTATATATATATATATATGACAGCCTATTTGTGTTGATTATCTATGTTTGAATTTAAATCTTGAAAGAATTCAAAAAAGTTTCATATAAGTTATAAAACACTATTCACCCTCCATCTAGTGTTAAAGTAGGCTTAAGATCCATTCACATTAGTACCACACCATTTTCCACATTTGGGATCAGAAAACTAAGTTTTTAAAAACTCGTTATTTGATTTTTGAAAAGTATAAATGACTAGTAACACTAGTAGTATATTTTTTAATACTTTTGTAGAAGGACAATCAACTGTTAGACCCCCACTATTTAATGGTAGTAATTATACTTACTGATCACGTATGATGAAAATTTATTTACAATCCAATGATTTAGATATTTGGAACACTATACAGAGTGAGTACATTAAACCCCAAACTGAATACTCAAATGGACACAAGACCAAAAGACACAAGCATTCAATAACTCTAAGGCCATGAATATATTATTTTTCTTATTGGATCAAAATGAGTTTAATCGAGTTTCAATTTGTAACACTGCTAATGAAATTTGGAGAACATTGCAAGTTACACATGAGGGTACTAGTAAAACTAAGATTTCCATGCTAACCAACTAGTTTCAACTTTTAAAAATAAAACCAAGTGGGTCTATTTCTGACATGTATTCTAGATTTCAAGATATAGTTCATTCATTAGTATCATTAGGGAAAATTCTCAAAAGAGTATCAAGTTATAAAAATCCTTAATTTACCCTCTTTTGAATGGGATCAAAAGACACTAGCAATAGAGGAAGCCAATGATATTAGTTTATTGAAAATTGAAGAATCAATTGGTAATCTAATGTCCTATAAAGCACAGTTGTGGGGTCGGAGGGAAAATAAGATGACCAAAAAGAAATCAATTGCTTTTAATATTACAACTGATGATCAATATTTAGATGGGATGATGATGAGGAGATTGCCCTTATGACTTGAAACTTCAAAAAAATTAAAATATAGAAAGATGAACAACTTTCATAAAATAGAAAACAAAAATTTCGAAAACAGAGTTGTGTTTAAGTATTATGACTGTGGTGAATTCAATCATCTACGAAGAGACTGTCCGCTTAAGAAGAAAACAAAGAATTCACCAAACATCGATCCACTCAAAAAGAGAAAAATGGCTTACAATGCAACTTTGGACTGAAAGTATCAATATGTGTTTCACAGTGATGGAAGATTAATCGGATCAAACAAAGGAAACAAGAAAATCGGTATATTTTACATTTCATATTTTTTTATATTTTTGGAAATTATTTAATATAGGAATGGATATATAATAATAATGATAAGTGTGTGTGTGTATAACGTTTCTTTAAATTTTAAAATTTGAAATTTCGGTCTATATGTCGATATATATCACATAGGTATGTCGACATACCTAGCAGAATTCAGAGAATCTTTTCAACATTTAAACTTTTGAAATTCCACTCTTCTGCATTAATTTCAAATTTTGAAAAGCCACATTTTCACCTGTCACATGATAATTCTGAAAGTTGCTACAGGATCTTTATATAATGTAATTTTTATATAAGAGATGTGAATCGTATATAATATGGCTTATGTGTGTGTGTATACCAATCTAAGCAGAACTATATAACTATGTATAATATAAAGAAAATAAGAGTAACCATACCAGATATTATATACTGGTTCGGACCTCCTGTCCTACGCCCAGTCCTAAAGTTCTTCGGTATTTCCTTTAACCAAATACCCTCACTTCGTCCGGAGGAATAAGCTAATACAACTGAGTTTCTTTAACAAACTTTATGCTCCAAATAACATAGATATTGACTGCTGGTACAATTCTTCCTATAATCTCCTTGATAATTTGAAGGTGTATCGTTTGTGATTATGGAAGTAGTTTTTGTGAATATTGAATTGCAATGAGTACAAAGAGATCAGAGAATACATAGATAGCAAGTAAGCAAGTTAATCTAAAACTAAGGAGAAGGTTACTTTAGTTAAGAAATATTTTGATCCCCTCTTTAATGGCTCCCTCCGACCACCAAGCAGTACCCCCGATCTCCTTCGTCCCCAGCAAATACAACTCTGTCCTGACCAACCCATCCCCCACTCCCTCCTCCTCGGCCGCCCCTGACCAGCATGCGACCACATCCCGAGCCCCACCACTCCCATCCGGACCCAACCAGCCCCTATGTATTGAGATTCCCGCCCCCATGACTTATGCCCAGGTAGTGGGTGCTGCACCTCGTTCCCCCCTCCTGCCCAATCCTCCGGCCAAGCGGCGCCACCCCCTGCCTCTTTTCAGAAACGTTCGCCAAACGATGGAATTTCTAAAGAAAGAAAACCGTTGCCTGCGTTGTGCTGGCCTTAGACACGTGGTGCAAGCTTGTAGGGATGCAAAGATTTGCTATAAGTGCGGATTTTTTGGGCATCCTCAAACGCACTGTCCCGATAAAACCCCTAATCAGTCTCTGGCTCGTAAAACGAGTAAAGTCCCCTCCTCTTCCACTAAAGACAAACTCCCCTCTGCCCGATGGGTCCCAACGTCGCATCTCCACCCAGCTCATACGAAACCTTTCAGCTCCCCAATGCAAGTCATATCCCCTGTTGCTCCACATAATCCACTCCAATCCCCAAAGCATCATCATAACACACCCCTGATCCCTAAAACTTTCTCAATGGCGGACACATCACTGCTCCTCATCGCAAACATTATCTCCGACACATGGTCCATTGACTCTCTACACCATGCCATATCCTCCACATTCCAACACAGAGAATGGCCACTTTGGCTTCAGTTTGAAAACAACTTCATCTTCTACTGCCCCACTTTCTCAATCAGAGACCAAATTCTCCAGAGATCGACCATCACCACGGTCGGAGGAACCGTGCAATTCCAACCCTGGTCTGAGCTCGACCGCCCGGCGCCATCTCTAGACCCACCTTCATGGGCGCGAATCTCAGGCTTCCCAGAGCTCCTTCGCTTCAACACAGAAGCCATCACCGAAGCAGTTAAACCAGTGGGTAGGTTTCTGGCCCTGGACGACTGCGAATGGGCTGAACTGGATCACCGTTTTTTATACATTCAAATTCAGTTCTACAGTGGCATCACTTCCCCATCATCCTTTGTCTCCGTCCTCAACAACACAGAATATCTCCTGCGCATTGAAAGATGGGAGCACGAACACCCTAACAGGCGCCCGGAAAATCATCTACTGGGATTTGACTACGAAAGACACTTCCCCCTTTTTGAGCAACACATTATGATCGAAAATTTAGAATCAGAAGACAGATTCGACGTCATGAACTACTCCCCAATCTACTCTGGCTCCCCACCAGCGCCTGGCCAACCTTATGATCAATCATTCGAAGTGGTGGGTCCAAGGGGCTGGGACCCATGGCCAACCCAAGAACACAGGTGGGACCCTTTCTCTGACCTAGACCTCTCATCCCCGCTCTTCCAGCAGATCCCAACCCCCCCAGCCTCCGCTGCCCCTCCCAATCCTCTCCCTATTCCTATCCCTCAAACTGATACCCAATCTCTCCCGGTGCAGATCCATAATTCCACCCCCCAAGCTGACCCTCCTTCTCCCGCTCATCAATTCCCCGTCCCTAGCCCAAAAGAGTTCAGCCAAGCGGCCCTCCCAAGGACTGGTCAAGAGCCTCATCCAACCACTCCAGCGGCTACTCAGTGGTCCCAGCCAATCACCCCAACAGCTGTGCGCCGTAGCTCCAGACTGGACAGAGCAGCATCTCATCCTGGTAGTTTTTTTAAACATGTTGTCTTTTCTTCTCATAATAAAAGCTTAAATAAGAAAATGGCACGTTGCATGGGAGTAAACTTGCATAGAGAGCATTACTCTTCCATGCAGGCACTAGAATTGGAGCGCTTATCATTCTCCCAATGAAGCTAATATCCTGGAACACACGGGGGTTGGGGGACCCCAGCAAAAGACATTCTGTTAGCCTTGTTATAACCCCACATAAAGTAGACATCCTTTTCTTGCAAGAAACCAAACTGTCAGACCCAAACCCCAACATGCTCAAACAAATCGGTGGGCCATTCCTAACTGGGTGGGCCCACATAAATGTTGTCGGTTCGAGCGGCGGTATAATGACAGCCTAGAATGAATCCATGTGGTCCCACTGCCAAACCTTCTATCACACTTCAGCCTTACATGTAGCCCTTCGCCACTTACAAACCGGAACAATCTTCTTCTTCTCCAATATCTATGGCCCACAAAACTCTCGAGATCGAAACGAACTCTGGACGAACTGTCTCACCTTCTCCGCTCATATCAACGGCCCTTGGATTGTCGGAGGAGATTTCAATACCACCAAATCCCCAACAGAAAGGAACTCTGGCAATCTATCCCAAGACTCTGAAGCCTTCAACCAGTTTATCAATCTTTGCTCCCTAATTGACCCACCCATCAGCAACCGCCTTTACACCTGGTCCAATCGCAGATCAGATCCCTCACTAGCTAAATTAGACCGCTACCTCTTCAACCCGGCCTGGGAGGATTTGCACCCCCTCTCCATTGTCTCGGGTCTAGCCACAGTTATCTCCGACCACTGCCCGCTCCTCCTAGACACGGGATCCCCCACTTGTCACAACAGACCCTTCCGGTTCGAACGCCTCTGGCTCCTCGAGCCATCATTTGATAATTTCATCAAAGAAATCTGGTCTCAGCCTTCCCCCATCCAATCAGCCACTGTCAGGGTCGTCTCCAAGCTCCGTTCCCTTCGAAAAATCATCAAACCTTGGGCCAAATCAGTTTGGGGCTCCATTCGCTCACGCATCTCCGCCATCCAAGATGAGATTCTGGACCTAAATATCCTGGAAGAATCCTCTCCTCTCTCCGAATTAGACAGATCTCGTCTGAGAGAACTGGAAGCTGACCTAGACAGATTGTCACTTCAAGAAGAAATAGGTTGGAAACAACGCTCCAAAGCGAAATGGATTGAAGATGGAGATAAGAACACTGCTTACTTCCACCGTCTCGCCAATGGCAGACGAAGATCAACTTTTATCCCTGAAATCACCCAAGACAACAACACCACCTCTGATCAGTCAGTCATCCTTAAACTCTTCACCGACTATTATCGAAATATTCTAGGCAACCATCACCCCCCTCTTCCCCCAATTGATTGGAACCTGCTCTACCCGGAGAATCACCCCATCCCCATTGACCATCCCTTCTCTGAAACAGAAATTTGGGCAGCGCTTAAGAGCATGTCCGATGACAAGGCTCCTGGCCCAGATGGCTTCGGGCCCCTATTCTTCAAACACTACTGGGATACAGTAAAATTCGACATCATCGAAATGTGCTCCGAATTTCATGCCAACCCATCATCCGTGGCCCGCATCAACTACGCAAATATCATCCTACTCCCAAAATCCCCCGGCGCCACCTCCCTCCCGTCCTTTCGTCCCATTAGTCTCCTTAACACAACCTTTAAGATCATAACCAAGGTCCTGGCCAACCGCCTTCAAGCCTTCATAGCCCCTCTAATTGGAATTGAGCAATCCGCATTCATCTTGGGCCGTAACATCATGGACTGCGTAGCAATGACCCAGGAGGTCATATCCTTCTGTCACTCGTCTTCAACTCCAGGAATGCTTCTCAAACTAGACTACTCAAAAGCTTTTGACTCAGTTAACTGGCAATTCATCTTGGAGCTAATGGAACACAGAGGCTTCCCCACAAAATGGTGCAACTGGATATACTCTATTCTCAACTCAAGCATGTCCTCGATAGTCATTAATGGGGTCTCGGGGGGTCTAATCAAATCAGCCCGTGGACTGCGACAAGGAGACCCACTTTCTCCCTTACTTTTCGTTCTGGTAGCCGATGTGTTCAACCGCATGATCAAGTTAGCAATTTCGAATAACATCTTTCAGGGCATCAATCTCCCTAATTCTAACCTAATCATTTCCAACCTTCAATTCGCTGACGACACCATTCTATTTGCTTCACCCATGCTCAACCACATCCATTGCCTCAAAGTAGATCTATATTCATTCGAACTCATATCCGGCCTGTCCATCAACTTCAGCAAAAGCTCCATCATCATGCTCGGAGGCGCTGACCTTCTCGGGCAAATCTGTTCCAGCCTGCTCAACTGCAAGATCGCTCACTTCCCCATCTCCTACCTCGGAGTCCCAATCCGTCCAACCAAACTACACAGATCAGATTGGTTCCCCCTCATCGCCAAAATCGAAAACAGACTCCTTTCATGGAAAGCTCACTCCTTGTCCTCAGCAGGGCGTCTTGTCCTTGTTAAATCCATTCTATCAGCGATACCCACATATTGGATGTCACTGTACAAACTCCCATCCTGGGTAATCAAAAAAATTGACGCGATCAGAAGCTCCTTTCTTTGGAATGGTAGTAATATAAAGAGACTCGTAAACTGGCAGACCGCCTGCCTCCCCCCGACAAACGGCGGCCTTGGAATTGTTAATCTTCATGACTTCAACATCGCGCTCCTTGCCAAATGGCTCTGGCGGTTCCTTACCCCTGGCTCCTTCCTTTGGAAATCTTGGATTACCTCTCTCCACTATCACTCAAACCCTCATCTTGTCCTCCATGCCTCCACCGGAATCAAACCATCCCCTTTTTGGTCTGGGGTCGTATCAACCCTACCACGTGTCAAACGGCTCTTCCACGTCAGCCTGGGCAATGGGGCTAATTGCCTCTTCTGGTTGGATACATGGCATAATCAGCTTCCCCTCTCCTCCACCCTCCCCAACCTCTTCGCTCATACAACCAACTTCTTCGCCTCCACCCTTGACATTTCTATTTCGGGCCCCGATCAACTTCTTCCTACCTCCTACTTTGACCTCGCCACCCTCTCCGAGCTTCACCTTGTCACCTCTATTCTCCGTAACATCCACCTAAACCCTCGGCCTGACTCCTTCACCTGGGCCCCCAACCCATCAACCGGCTTCTCCGTTGCCTCCTTCTATGCTCACCTAAACAACCCCGGACGTCTCTTCACCTTCCCCAGACTTTGGAAGTGCAGGATCCAGCCCCGCTTCACTTTCCTGCAATGGTGCCTTATTCACGAGCGAATCAACACAAGAGACAGGCTCCTTCGCCATAACATCGACGTCGACCCCAGCTGTGCCTTATGCTCTACCTCACCAGAAAGTCTACAACATCTATTCTTTGAATGCGATTTTGCTGTCAGGGTCTGGGCGGCTTCGACGGTTCACATTCTTGGACATATCCCCACGTTCAACTCGTTTTTCGACCACTGGCAGAACAACCCCCCCAACTATCACTTTGATCTAATTGTAGCTATTTTCAGTTGGTGCATCTGGACCGAGCGTAATGCACGTGTATTCTGCAAGCCCACATCCAACGTCGAAGGAACTTGTAGACGTATTATTCACTATTTCTCATCTATTTCAGGTCGAAGCTTCTCCGCACCATTCAGACTGAGATTACCATACCCCAGCTCTCCACCAGCCGAATCCTCGGGCAGCACTTCAGCTATTCCTCCTGGCAGGCATTGAGGGCATCACCAACTGCTTTATAGCTCTAGTCTTTTTTCTATTCTGTTGTTCACAATATGTATTTTGTATATAAAACTCTGTCTCTCATCGACTATCTTGCGGTTCCTTACTACATTTTGGCCAGCGATCAGGCTTGTTGATCGCACTACTTAACTATTTATATGATATTTAATCGGTTGTGTAGTTCCACGCTACACAACCGTGTCGCTCAAAAAATCTTGAATTCTGATCTTATTGTGTATTTATAGAAATTAAAGAGGTATAACAAAAGTTGTAATCCTTCGTAGATGATTACTACTGCTTAGAAAGGTTGCAACTTTTTATCGTGACTCTTCAGAAATTAGCCGTTATACAGTGTTCAGTCAATTGAGCATAAAATTCAGTCAAGTGAATAAGAGTAGAAGAGATTGCGCCAAAATTTTAAAAAACCAGAAGAATAATATAATTTGAAGGTTCAGTCGACTGAGGTATTTTCTCAGTCGACTACCCTCGGTCGACTGATAAAATACCTTAATCGACTAAAATGAGTAAACAAAGAAAAAAGTATAAATTTATTTTTGCTTTGTCGAAGCATAGAAATAAACACGTTCTTTATGAGCAGTTATGTATGAAGGTGTGTATATGTGTATATGACATACCAAGGAGATTTTACATATAATTCTACGATCATACACATATTCTAGTTTGATGAAGATGACCTTTGAATTTCTTGAATGTGATCAATCCTGATGGTCATATTTTCTTTCTTGTGGCTCTTTCACCGGAAATACAGTTATAAACTAGAAATATATGATGATATAATTGTCATCATTAAAACATTAGAAACAAAGATTTAATAGTCTCCTCTTTTTTGATGATGGCAACTATATATATA
Source organism: Allium fistulosum (assembly GCA_030737815.1). Taxonomy (NCBI): domain Eukaryota; kingdom Viridiplantae; phylum Streptophyta; class Magnoliopsida; order Asparagales; family Amaryllidaceae; genus Allium; species Allium fistulosum. The sequence goes on from CM060904.1 coordinate 364,430,072, forward strand.
TAATGAATTTTGAATCTTTTATACGTATGCTTCCCCTATAACCAATCTCTCCCCCTTTGTCATCAACAAAAATAAAGTTTTTAGCATTAAGATAGTAGTTACCTAAAGATAAACACTTAAGTTCATAAGAGATTACATACACAGATATTTAAACAGAAACATAAGTTCATACACATACATTTAGACAGAAACATAAGTTCAACCAAGCAAGCAAATAAAAAATAGAGAAAGGAGTTCTAAAAGATCACATAGAAAGAAGGAGTTCTAAATATTCAGATATGCATAAAACAAGTAGTAGATAGTATTTCCTAAGTGTCTATGATTCCATCTCCATACTAGATGGTGAAGATGAATGGGAACACGAAGTAAGGTTGTTCCAAATCTTCTACAAGAATCCGAGAGTAGTCTTTCAAAAATTCGATGGCGTTTGATCAATTTCTTTTGTTGATTGAAGATTATTTCTTGATTTTTAAGAATTGCGTCTGAAGCAGTTATATTCCTAGAAGGTTTGAACAAAGTAACTCCTTGATCGCTATCCGTACTCCATTGGGTTTCCTCCAGATTTTCTTGTTGAATCTCTTCTTGTTCTACTTATCGAGTTGAAGATTGTCCTATATTTGCATGAACAAGACAATAAACATGTTCTTGATATGGAGGAAGATTCTCCATTTTAGATGGAAGCTTCATTAGAGAAATAGACTTTTGGTTCATAATCTTTAGATGAAGTAAGTCTTGAAGCGTGTCAATATTGATTCCAAAATGAGTGAAGATCTTCGTTAGGTAGGCACCATAAAATATCGTGTGATGAGTATGGGCGTGAAGGTTTTTAATTTCATCATGAATGATTCGAGCCCAATTTAACTTTTGGTTTGAGTAAATCGCATACAAGACTTTATAATTGTTGTCATACATCTTTTCATAACTTCCAGTTTGGGGTAGAATAGTGTGAAGGAGCATTTTGCTAATTACATGTGCTTGAGGCCATAAATTAACTAAAATGTTTTCTGTCTTTTCAGTGCGGAAAAGGTAAATTACTTCATCATAAGCCATGTTAGGGTGATTGATATCCTCTAGTATTGCACCAAAGTTATTACAATCAAGAATAACTCCTAAGTCATGAACATTTAAAACTAACCCCTAAAACCCTACTCCATAATTTCCCATCATCATTACCATATGGCGGTTTGTAAAAATCACCTTGAAGGTTTGCGTAAAACATTCTGCTTAAAAAGGGATAAATTTTCACCTTATTCTCCTTAGCATCCATTAGAGATAGAAATCTATGTTTTCAGGCCAGATCTTCAATGTTGATTTGGGAAAAATGTAATGCCCCTGAATTTTAATTAACATTATTCGGGATATTTAATTGGATAAATTAAATAGAATAATGTGAATAAGTAGGGAGATGAGATTAATAAATCTAATGGTTGTGTCTTAATGAATGAACTAAAATAAGACTTAACTAAATTAAGAAGGAGGAATTTCCTAAGGGGTAAACTTGGAAATGAGGCTATATTTCTTAGTATAAACCTCTTCCTCCACCTTAATAAACTTTTACTTTCTCATTCATAACTCCTCACCTATATTTCGGTCGGCCTTTAAAAGCTCCAGGAAGAGAAATAAATTAAAGATAAAGCTAAGGAATTAAAGCTAGGAAATTATCTCATTCTCCAATTAACTAATCAAGGTGAATAATCATGTTTATCATCTCATTTTTCCATGTTTGGATTGGTTATGGGTTATACCCAATCCAAGTTTGTGATTTTGGTTAGGATATAACCATTTAAACCTTTGTTTGGATAAGACATGGGTGTTTTTAAATGTTAATGGGCTAAATAACATAGTTTATTTCAGTTTTGGTTAAATTCTGAATTATATTAATTTCCATAGGCTTTGAAATTTTAATATGTTAAAGTATATGATTTAAAGGATTTTTTGGGATTTTTTCTTAGTGGTTTGCTAAGGTAATTAAACTATTTATGCCCAAGGGCTAAACGAAAAAATGGCTTCCGAATTGGTTAAATTCGAAGGGAAATTGCTTTCGAAAATTATTTGAAGAAGAAGAATAGTGTTTTAAGAAAAGGGTTGACTATTTAGTACTTTTTACTAATCGAAAGGACAGGAGGAAGCCTCTTAACCAATCAGATTTGGACAAGAAAGAGGAACCATCACTTTTGTAGGCCCAGAACTTGCTTCCGACTACATTGCCCGCTTTCACTCTTTCGACTAAGTCAAAGGTACCTTTTGTCTAAGTCGGAAGGTAAGCATTTACCTTTCGACTAAGTCGAAAGGTAGGAATGGTGTTAGAAGGAAGAGAGGCAAAGGGATGGAGGTTGCTTCCTTGGCTTTCGAATGGAAATATAAATGCTTTCGAATTAATAGGTTTCGAAAGGGGATCCTTCGACTCTATCATTTTTATAAAGACAAAAATTTTATACTCAAGAAAGGGTTTCGAAGGGGATCTTCAAAAGTTTAAACCTTCAAGATAATTGTTTTAAATGTTTTCCAAAAATATATTTTAGAATCTTTCGACTAAGTCGAAAGGTAGGAGAGGAAAAGGAAGGGGTTACTTCCGAACATTCCCGTTGTTTTAAAAGTTAAGTTTTTAATGCTTTCGAAAGTCATGCTTTCGAAGGAGTTACTTTCGACTAAGTCGAAAGGAAGGGAAGGAATTCGAAAGGGACTACTTTTATTCCTACTCTTCTGTTTTTAAAATCCAAGTTTTTGATGCCTTCGAAAGCAATGCTTTCGAAGGAGATATTTGCTTTCGAAGGGATGAAGTCGAAGGAGTGCTTTCGACTCAGAACTTTGAAAGGAACGAAGTCGAAGGGGAGCCTCCGACTTTGTTCCGATTTATGTTTTATATGCCTACGAATGGGATATTTGAAGGAAAGGTTAAGCCGCCAACTTATACCTTTCGACTAAGTCGAAAGGTAAGCCCTCGCCCTTCTGGCAAAGTCGAAGGGTAGGGATGTTTTAAAAACGCAAAAGGCTTCTGTAGGGCTATCTTTGGATGTTCTAATGATTTCGAAGGGGTACTTTAAAGCTTTTACTATGCTTTTGAATGGGGCTTCATTCGAGGGTTTTCTTTAAACCAAGATTTTAAGATCATTTTTGATTTGCTTCCAATAGGATATTCGAAAGGGCTATTTTAGCCATGTTTCCTAAGTAAAACCTTGCTAATTTGAAGGGGTTACTTCGAAGGGTTATAGCATAAAATATTTATCTTTGTTTGGATATGTAAGGGGGTATCTTTATATAAATTGAATGTTAATAAACCTTGGGGACACCGGGGTAGGTTTAATGTTTTCGATACATAGTTTGGGTTTACAAACAAAAATATGCTTTCGAAATATATATTGGGGCAATCAATTTGTTTTTATTTAATTTAACCTAATTGGGGTTACCAATGGGGAATAGCTTAAACATGTGGTATACCTAAGGAAAATAAGTAATCATGGGATCATGATATTTTCAATTGGCCAAGTGTTGGGTTCTTGTTTAACCTAGGAAAACCATGGAATGTGCGGTGGATAGCCCACATCAAATTTCTAAAGTAAAGAATGTTTTTCCAGAGGTGGTTAGCCTTGGGATTTGGCACCCAAGGGTTCATAGTCATCCTAGGAAAATTATGAAGTGTGCGGTGGATAGTGTGAGAAATGAGGATTACGGATTTTAAGGCTGGAATAACACTAGAGGGGGGGGGGGGGTAAATAGTGTTTTGTGGATTTTTTAAATCTTTTTGAAACTTATGTAAATTTAATCACCAACAAATGAAATTCACAGACACAGATATAATCACAGAATCAGACACAGATGCAAATAATAAATAAAAGCAGTAAAGGAAAGAACACACTAGGATTTTATACTGGTTCGGAGTTACCCTACATCCAGTCCCGTACAAACGTACGGATTTCTTATCAAAAATAATCTCCCAGATTACACCTTCGATTTCAAGGCCATGAGGTACACCCTCCTGTATTCGAGTCCGGAGAAAACTCTCTTGATTTACCAGGCCCCAAGATCACCTAATCGATTTCCGGGGCAACAATCACACCTAATTGATTTCAAGGCTCAACCGCACATTTTACTCAACAGTTTGATTTACAAATAATCCTACAACTCTGAATAGCACTGAGATCTTATGGAGAGAGCGGCAGAGAATCAAACAAGAGATAATCAAGTTTGATTCACTTGGTATTTCGGCAGAGTATAGTTTGGGATTCTTTAGGATAAATGTGGAAGATAAAGAGAAGAGAAAACAAGTGAAATCCGATTATAAATTCGTTTAGAACTACTGGTATTTATAGGAAATCAACAGCCATATCTATTTGTGAAAGGATACGGCGAATAGACACTTCTTTTGAAAATTTGAATTTTGAATTTAACGGACACCATGTCGACATGGGGGTTGAGGGATGTCGACATGCTCTAGGCAAAATTGATGATTTTGATTTTCTTATTAAAATTGGTTTCTATAATTTGTCAAAACGATTTCTAAACTTTGTAAATATATTTGGATATAGTTTAAACATATAAAAGAGTTTAGAAAGTAATTTTTAATATATATAATCTTAATCTATAAAGTGATTTAAAATCTGAGTAAATAAATATTTTAAAGCTAAATATTTAAAACAAGAGATAGTTTAAAATCAATGACAATTTTGAAATCAAAATATTAAAAATGATAAAGATAGTTTTGAGGCTAAAATATTTCAAACAAGAGAGATGTCTTTTTGAAAAGAATGTTTTGAAAACATTTAAAATAAGAGATATATTTTTGAAAAACATTTTTATAAAATTAGTGGATATCAAAATAGGACCACTACATGTTCCACTAGATATTGTCGTGGGTTCCATCCCACTAGGGTTCCATCCCTTTAACAGGCTCGAAGTGGATTCCATTCCACGAATAAATTTCGAATAATTGATTTCTTGATACTCATGAGTCTTCAATCTTGATATTTTGATCTTTAAATTCATCAGTCTTGTATCTCTATACTGTACAGTCTTCATTCTTGGTACCTGCATGTTTATATCCTGCATATACATACATACATATATATATATCTAGACTATAATGTTAGTATTTATATTTTATAACAAGTCCTAAAGTTGTTGTCATCAAAACCATCCTTCTCAAGGACTAACAATCTCCCCCTTTTTGATGATGACAACCTATGTTTATAAAATATACTTCTCCTTCACAAACTCCCCATAAAACTAATAACTCCCCCTTAATCTAAGCCTAACTACTCTAACTACTCTATTTTATATTTCTCCTCCTTTGTCATCAACAAAAACTAATACTAAACTAATATAACTCCCCCTTAGTCTTATATTGGAGTACCTGTGACAAATTAAGATGGAGTGTGTGTATATATATATATATAATAACATGAGTTAATTAATGAAAACATAACCAATATGATAATTTAATAAACATATACTATGTTTCATATAATTTTATACATTCCATTCAAATCAAATCAATTCTAATCAAAGCAAATCAAATCAAACAATTTAAATTAAATAATTCAAATCAAATCAAATGAAATAATTCAAATCAAATCAAACAATTCAAAAACAAGCAATTCAAACCATAAGGAGATCAAATAATTTTAGGAACTTCAACCCATCCTTCTTCTCCAAAGATAGGATCCTTTTTAATATCTTCCCAATCTTCATTATCTTGAATTAAAGTTCCTTTAGGATTTGCATCGAGATCATCTTTGTTTAGGGCAGAAATCATCCAACGGAGGGCATCGAAATGCTTCTCTTGTTCTTTATAATCTGCATTTGACTTAGTTCTAAGTGCCTTTGATTGCGGAGAATAAAAGTAAGTATATTCTCGAATGAATTGAGAGTTTCTTCAAGATTTTCACTTAGAGTTTGAGAAGAGGAGGCCATTTTTGATAAGTAGTTAAAAGATATAAATAGAGATAAGTATAAATGAAGAGATTACAAATTTATGGAATAAACAGGTATTTAAATAGGCAGAAATTCGTTTAAAATGAATAGACACTAGTTAGTTATTTTAATTTCAAAATTTTAAAAAATAACCAAATCAGACAGTTATATGTCGACATAGTGGGTTGGGGTATGTCGACATGGGTATTTTAATCTATGTGTCTTCTTTGTTTTGTGAATAAGTATGTATATATAAAAACTTATATACTATACTAATATTTATTCCAGAGACACGATAAGGTAGAAAAACATAAGATAGATAATACATGAGATACTACATAACATGATAAAAGAGTAATACAAGTTCATACAAAATAAACTAGTACATCACGTCCTAGTTTTTAGAATGTGCTAGAGGATGAGGAGGATGATGATAAGACAAGTTTCCGACCAACTTTAGCAAAGAACTTGTTCAAATTAGTGGTCATTTTATCAAATTTCTTACTAACGGATCTTTTGAGAATCCGTTGATTTTCCACTATGATATTTTGATTTTTGAGGAGTGTTTTGTTAGAAGGATTGTTAGGATATTCAATACTTTCCAAGGAGGTATCTTCATTTTCTTCTTCAATTTCCATTTCCTCCCCTTCTTCTTCTTCCTCATTTTCTTCCTCCATCTCTTCATGTGTCAACCTTTCATTCTTTTCGGCAAGAGATTCATATTGTTGAAATATGAAAGGAATTTTCATAAGAGAAATATTGGCATGACTAAACACTTTTCTTGAAACAAATTCTTCCCTTTCCAAGTGAGATAGATTCCATGATACAAAGTATTCTCACCCATTTCCAAATTTTTAGGACGAAGTTCATCCATAATCACTTGCGCCCAATTAATGTCATAATGACCAAAAATGGCAAAAAGAGCTTTACAAAATTTTAAAGTCGGGTTATTGAAATTTTCCGATCTAGGAGTGATAGTATGTTGCAAAAGAAGATTAACAATACGTGCTTTCGGACGAAAGTTACGATTTTTAAATTCAAAGTTGTCATCTCCTTCGAAAATGTGATGAAATGTCTCACGATCATGTTCATCAATGTTAAAAGTAGGAAGATCCATTCCCGAATTCTTGTAATTGAGAATGTTGCCCAAAATTTCACAATTTAAAACAATTTTAGTGCCTTTAACACTACTCCAAATTTCATTTTCATTTCCTTTATGAAAACCGCGATTCAAATTTGCATAAAACATTTTAACAAGATTTGGATAACAAACAAAATCATTTTTAGAATTGTCAAAAAGACTAAGAATATGGTTTACTTCAAGAAGAGTATTGATTTCATATGTAGAGAAATCGCTAAAGATAGCAAAATTTCTCGTATGAACTTTTCCGTAATTAGCATAGCTTATATAATCCTTGATTGCTTCCGGATCATTATAGAGATACTCTTTGATGGTTTTAGACAGCCTCATTATGGTTGGAGTGCTTGAAGAAGCCATTTTTGAAGAAAGTAGAAAGTTTGAAAGAGTGAAAGAGAGTTTGAAGTTTAAAATGAAAGTGGAAAGATATGATAAGATAAGGGAAATAAATAGATATTCAATAGTCATGTTTTCTGGTCAAGAGGTACATTTCTAGAACATTGGAGTTGGTGAAAAGGTGGAGGAAAGTTCAAAGATTTGAATTCAAATTTGAATTTCAAATTTCTGACAGGGATGTCGACATCATGGGTAGGACAATGTCTACATGGGTCAGAGAATTCATGTGACTTATATTTTCCTATATACTTTAATCTCTATATATTTATATATTATTTTTAATGTCTATATATTTTCAGGAGTAATATTTAATATAATAATATTAATTTAATAAAAAAATATTATAATATTAAAAAATAAAAATAAACATAAAAAATTAAAATTCAAACAAAAACAATCAAACAATCAATCAATCTTAAGCAAACAATTTCAACCAATATATTGTAAACATGTACCTTTTTCTAGACTTGTATCTCCGAGATCATCGGAATCTTGAATAGCCGTAAAGCACATATTTGAATTTTCTGTCTTCTAATCATCATCGCTTGAGGATGAGTCTGAGTCTAAATCGTCTAGTGTAGCGGTATACGCTCTCTTCCTTTTCTTTGTATAATCATTGCTTGTAGGAAACTTTTGCTTATCAGGGTGCGGACAGTCTCTTTTGAGATGACCTAGTTCGTCAGAGTTGAAACATTTGACGTGGTTTGGTATTTCATTATTATTTCTAGAATTCCTATGATCATTCCTTTTGAAGTTGTTTATCTTTCTGTATTTTAGAAACTTCCGAAAATTCCTTGTCATGAAAGCTATTTCTTCATCATCATCACTTCCCGATTCTGATCCATCTGTTAATGCATTGAATGCAATTGACTTCTTTTCGAATGCCCTGCTATCTCTTCTCTCTTGCATTTGTACTTCAAACGACATTAAATTTCCAATCAATTCTTCAATCTTTAAAGTACTGATATCATTTGCTTCTTGAATTGCAAGAGTTTTCTGATCCCATTCCGGAGTAAGAGAATTTAGTATTTTTCTGACTTGATCTTCTTCGGAAAAACTTTTTCCCAATGATATTAGAGAACACACAATATCCTAAAATCTACTATACATATTTGAAATGGACTCATTAGAATTCATTTTGAATAATTGAAACTGATTCGTGAGTATGGATATTTTGGTCTGTGCGACTTTGCTTGTTCCTTCATGAGTAACTTGCAAAGTTTTCCAGATATCATATGCAGACTTACAAACAAATACTCTATTGAATTCATTCCTATCAAGTGAACAAAATAAAATATTCATTGCTTTGGAATTATTTTGTGCAATAGTCTTTTGCTCCGCAGTCCACTATGCAAAATTAATTGTAGGTTCAGACTTCCAAGTGTCTAATCCTATTGACTGTAAAATATATTTTCATTCTACATGCCCAATATGCATAGTTACTGCCATTAAAAAGTGGTGGTCTGGAAGTAGACTGACCCTCTACAAATGAACTAGTGAGAGTGTTAACAGAACCAGTGTTGGTAGCCATTTTTTAAAAACTTTCCAAAATTCAGATTATGAAAACTTTGAAAACCTTGCTATGATACAAAATGTGAGAAATGCGGATTACCGATCTTAAGGCTGGAATAACACTAGAGGGGGGAGGGTGAATAGTGTTTTGTGGATTTTCTAAATCTTTTTGAAACTTATGTAAATTTAATCACCAACAAATGCAATTCACGGACACAGATATAATCACAGAATCAAACACAGATGCAAATAATAAATAAAAGCAGTAAAGGAAAGAACACACTAGGATTTTATACTGGTTCGGAGTTACCCTACATCCAGTCCCGTACTAATGTACAAATTTCTTATCAAAAATAATCTCCCAGATTACACCCTCGATTTCAAGGCCACGAGGTACACCCTCCTGTATTCGAGTCCGGGGAAAACTCTCTTGATTTACCAGGCCCCAAGATCACCTAATCGATTTTCGGGGCAACAATCACACCCAATTGATTTCAAGGCTCAACCGCACCTTTTACTCAACAGTTTGATTTACAAATAATCCTATAACTCTGAATAGCACTGAGATCTTATGGAGAGAGCGGCAGAGAATCAAACAAGAGATAATCAAGTTTGATTCACTTGGAATTTCAGCAGAGTATAATTTGGGATTCTTTAGGATAAATGTGGAAGATGAAGAGAAAACAAGTGAAATCCGATTATAAATTCGTTTAGAACTACTGGTATTTATAGGAAATCAACAGCCATATCTATTCGTGAAAGGATACGACGAATAGACACTTCTTTTGAAAATTTTAATGTTGAATTTAACGGACACCATGTCGACATGGAGGGTTGAGGGATGTCGACATGCTCTAGGCAAAATTGATGATTTTGATTTTCTTATTAAAATTGGTTTCTATAATTTGTCAAAACGATTTCTAAACTTTGTAAATATATTTAAATATAGTTTAAACATATAAAAGAGTTTAGAAAGTAATTTTTAATATATATAATCTTAATTTATAAAGTGATTTAAAATCCGAGTAAATAAATATTTTAAAGCTAAATATTTAAAACAAGAGATAGTTTAAAATCAACGACAATTTTGAAATCAAAATATTAAAAATGATAAAGATAGTTTTGAGGCTAAAATATTTCAAACAAGAGAGATGTCTTTTTGAAAAGAAGGTTTTGAAAACATTTAAAATAAGAGATATTTTTTTGAAAAACATTTTTATAAAATTAGTGGATATCAAAATAGGACCACTATATGTTCCACTAGATATTGTCGTGGGTTCCATCCACTAGGGTTCCATCCCTTTAATTGGCTCGAAGTGGATTCCATTCCATGAATAAATTTCGAATAAAGATGCAAGTGCTTTCAAGAAGTTTTAACATAATTCTAGACTCAATACTTATCTTGTACTATTAAAATCTTGAACTCTTGATAACTTGATTTCTTGATACTCATGAGTCTTCAATCTTGATATCTTTGATCTTTAAATTCATCAGTCTTGTATCTCTATACTATACAGTCTTCATTCTTGGTACCTGCATGTTTATATCCTGCATATACGTATACATACATACATATATATATATATATATCTAGACTATAATGCTAGTATTTATATTTTATAACAAGTCCTAAGGTTGTTGTCATCAAAACCATCCTTCTCAAGGACTAACAGATAGCCCACACCAACTTTTTTTAAAAAACAATGTATAATGGATAATCTACATTTATTTTGATGAATTTGGGATGGATAGTCCTATTAAAGTTTTGACGGATATACATTTTAAAGATTTTACAGGGGAACCCTAATAAATTGCTTTTAGATGGGATATCTAATAAATGGGTGGATGAGATATCCAATATATATGATTTATTGCTTTATTTCATGTTATGTTAAGACTAATCATTTTGGGTGCAGGGGCATAGTAAATGATTTGCATGTTTTGTTTCGGATACTAATGAGGGGAAAACCCGTTCCGCTAAGTGATGTGGTCTCACTAGCTATCTATTTATGATAAGAGATGATATGGGATTATTCATACTAGACTTATTGTCTTACTCGAAGTTTGTGTTTCTCCATAGACTCTCGAGTACTCAAAATTAATTTGAGTGGTCTGAGAGTGGGAGACTTTCAGGTTTTTGGACGAATAAGCTTCCGGAGACGTGTAGGAGGCAGTGTTAGCTATATAGGAGATATTTTGTGTTTTCCGCTGTGATGTACTAAGAATTGTAAAGTTCATATTTATTAGTTCTTTGATCATCATAAGGGGACATCTTCATATGTCGCTCTTATCGTATTATGTACATGTATATGTGATCTGAACGTGGTTAACGTCTGGCATTATGTAATTAAATCTGAATATTATTAATAAGAAATGAGAAATTCTATTTTGTTGAAGTTTAAATTTTTTCATATTTTTGTGTTTTTGTGTGCCAATTGTTTCAAGATTTCGGTCACCCAGAAATAACGCTTATGGATGACTACAGCATCCGTAGCAGTTAGTTTTGGGCCTCCAGAAGCGGGATGTTACAAGTTGGTATCAGAGCATGGTTTATGTACTTAAATGGAATTTATACCTTAAAAGAATTTTAAAGCATAATCTAAAGAATCTAAAATATAGTTAGGCTTGGGTAAGCGTTATAATAACGTATGTGTACTTTGCTATATATACCTAAGTATGTATTCCCCACTCTCTTAGATCGTCCTTCTGTATCTTACAAAGATTGGATTTCAGGTAGTAGGAAAGTAAGATATGGAGGCAGGAAATGGAAGAGTGAATCATGGTGGAAGACACACCGCAACTAGTGGAAATGTTTGACCCAATACTAAGAGCAACCAGAGCCGACAGGAAAATGCAAACCAGATGCAAATGCTAATGTTGGTGCTGAGATTCCACCAGTTGATATGGGGATAATGTATCAGTTCTTCGTGAATATGATGCAAGCTGGAGCAGCTGCGGGAGTGGCTGTAGGGAATGCTGGAGGAGCTAACCCGGTGGCCCCAGTTGGCAATAACTATGCCAAGCTGAGCAGGGATTACGCTAGTCTTGGAGGGAAGCCTTTCTAGGAACCGAGGATGCAGTAGGAGTGGAGAACTGGCTATTGCATTGTGAAAGGATATTTTCAGATCTCGGCTTGATGGATATGCAGAAGCGAAGACTTGCTTCAAGGCAATTACAGGGAGCAGCATTGTTTTGGTGGAATGGAGTTACCGTAGGAGAGCCAGAGGAAAACCTGACTTGGGCTGAATTTCAAAGGAGGTTCAAAGAAAGATTTCTATCTAAGGTTGCCAAGTCAGCGTTGCTAAGGAAGTTTGCAGATTTAGTCTAGGGGGATAAATCGGTGGTTGAGTATGCTACGAAATTTGATGAGCTGTCCCATTACAGATATGCTACTTTGGATACAGTCATTCGAAGGAATGAAAAGTTTATCAAGGGATTGAATCCTGAGATCGCCAAAGCAACCATGCTAAACCTCTGGGATCCGTGTCATATTGTTGTCGAGATGGCTATTCGGAATGAAGAGACGCTTTCTACTTTTGGAAAGGGGAAACCAGCTGAGGTTCAGAATTTTTAGGGTAAGAAATGGTTGTTCTTCAAGAAGAAAGGTGCCTAGTCGAGGGTAGTAGCTAAGAAGAGCAAGGCTGATATTGTTTGTTACAAGTGTGACAAGAAGGGACACTATGCTAATGAGTGTCGCTCGGGTGATGGAAGAGCAGTTACAGTGAGGCCGAATGTGAAGTGCTACAATTGTGGCCAGATAAAGCATTACAAGGACAAGTGTCCTGAGGCTACTAAGGCTGGAAAGGGAAAGGTCTTTGTGTTGGAACCATCATCCTCTAGGCCAACGACCGCTGAGAAAGGAAAAGCTATGATGGAAGGTATGCTTATGATTCATAATACTCCAGTTAGGATACTATTTGATAACGGTGCATCACACTCATTTATATCTTAGTATTTGGTAGATTCTCTTATGTTTGGAACCTTTATACCTTATTACTCCTTTAATGGTTGCGAATCCTATAGGAGGGTATGCAACTCTGGGAATGAGATATGACCAGTTAGAACTTGATCTGTTAGGTCATATGTTTGCACGCAGTTTATATGTTTTTGATTTCGTGGGTTTCGGGATCATATTGGGTATGGATTGGTTAGATAGATATGATGCTAGGATATTTTGCCAAGAGGGGGAAATATCATTGAAACACCCTAATAGCCATAACCGAGTCATTTACTCAGTAAGGAGTTCGAACAGAAATGCTTATGCGTTATTGGGTGCTATGGGAACGGAAGCAGAGTTGAAGCAGGTTTATGTTGCAAGAGATTTTGTGGATGTGTTTGAACCAGTTTTGAGCTTGCCGCCGAAAAGTGCAATTGAGTTTTGGATAGATCTCGTACCGGGTGTTGAACCCGTAAGTAGACCACCTAGTAGGATGTCACCAACCGAGATGAAGAAATTGAAGGTGCAGCTAGTGGAATTGGAAGGAAAGAATTTCATTCGGCCAAGCAGTTCGCCTTGGGAAACGGTCGCGGTATTCGTGAAGAAGCCAGATGGGTCGTTAAGATTATGTATCGACTATCGTATGTTGAACGAGAGGACAATCAAGAATAGGTATCATTTTCCAAGGATCGATGACTTATTTGATCAGTTGAGTGGAGCCAGAGTGTTTTCCCAGCTGGATTTGGCGATAGGTTTCCATCAGCTAAGAGTGGCAGAGGACAGCATTCCTTTGAACAGCGTTTAGGACCAGATATGGGTCTTACGAGTGGTTGGTTATGCCATTCGGCTTACTAATGCGCCAGATTTCTTCGTGGATTTGATGAACTGGGTTTTCAGCGAGCACTTGGATAGGTTCGTGTTGATTTTTATTGATGACATTTTGGTATATTCTAAGAATGAGAAGGATCATGCGGATCATCTTAGAATAGTGTTGGAGATGCTAAGGCAACATCAGCTGAAAGCGAAGTTCTCAAAGTGTCACTTCTGGAAGAAGGAAGTGAAGTTCCTAGGCCATGTAGTTTCTGAAGAAGGTTTAGCAGTTGATCCGGATAAGATCGAAGCTATTAACAATTGAAAAAGACCAGAGATGGTAAGTGAGATTAGAAGTTTTCTTGGACTTGCAGGATACTACCGAAGGTTCATTAAGGATTTCTCGCGGATAGCGGCATCCTTAACTATGCTAACCAGGAAGGATGTGAAGTTTGTTTGGTCTGACAAATGTGAGGAGGCATTCCTTAAGTTGAAACATTTGTTAACCAATGCACCTGTTTTAGTAGTTCCTGATGGGAATCGATGGTTGGTAGTTTACACCGATGCATGTGGTATTGGGTTAGGTGTTGTACTAATGCATAATGGAAAGGTTATTGCCTATGCTTCTAGACAGCTTAGACCGCATGAAGTGAGATACCTGACTCATGATTTGGAGTTGGCAACAGTAATCTTCGCATTGAAGGTGTGGAGACATTATCTTTTGGGAGAAAGGTTTGAGCTATTTACTGACCATAAGTCTCTACGGTATTTATTCTCTCAGAAGGAGCTGAACATGAGACAACAAAGATGGCTGGAGTTTGTTTCAACCTATGATTTTAGCATCGAGTATACACCGAGAAAAGGAAATAAGGTAGCGGATGCGCTTAGCAAGAAACATCAGAATGTGGTGTTAGCTATGTTGGCGGAATGGAAAGACTTGGAAGCACTGGCTACTTGCAGTGTGCAGTTGAGGTCGACTGCTGGATCTAGTCTGAATACCGCCATGATGTTTTGTTTGGAAGTTCGACCAGTCCTGATCAAACGAATTACTTCTAGGAAGAAAGAGGATCCAGTGTTAGCCAAGAGGATTCTAAGGTTAGAAGATGAAACCGAGATTGATGATTTAAAGGATTTTATTCTTGACCACAGGGGTTGGTTGAGAAAGAAGGAACGGTTATGTGTTTCAGATGTTGGAGACCTTAGGAAGGAAGTCCTTAGAGAATGTCATCGATCGAAGTTTACGATTCATCCTAGGGGAACCAAGATGTATCAGGATATGAAAAGAAGTTTCGTCTGGGAAGGAATGAAGAGGGATGTCGGCTTATGGGTAAAATAGTGTTTGAACTGCCAACAAGTAAAAGCTGAACATCAGAAGCCTTGTGGTTTGCTTCAGCCTTTGGATGTTCCAGTTTGGAAGTGGGACTCGATATCCATGGATTTTATTGACGGGTTGCCAAGGTCAAACCGGGGTAATGAAAGTATACGGGTCATAGTGGACAAATTAACCAAGAGTGCCCATTTCATTCTGGTAAGGTCAACCTGGACGGCACCTGTTTTGGCTAAGTTGTTCATGAAGAACATTGTTAGAGTGCATGAAATTCCTAGTAGTATCGTCAATAATAGAGATGCTTTTGTTTACTAGCGAGTTCTGGAAGAGCCTGCAGGATGTGTTAGGTACTAAGCTCAAGATGAGTACCGCATATCATCCTTAGACGGATGGACAGACAGAGAGAGTCAACAAGGTACTAGAAGATCTATTGAGAGATTGTGTGCTGGATTTTAGTGGTTCTTGGGAAGATCACTTGCACTTAGTGGGGTTTTCCTATAATAATAGTTATCAGACCACTATAAGAATGGTGCATTTTGAAGCTTTGTATGGAAGGCCATGCAAATCACCAGCATATTGGTTAGAGACCGGAGACAGATTGGTCCTTGGTCCAGATTTGGTGAGAGAGGCGACGAAAAAGATCGAGTTGATACGGGAAAGAATGAAGGAAGCTTTGTCTAGGCAGAAGAGTTACGTAGACAAAAGGTGTGAGGACCTAGATTTCTCAGTTGGATATAGAGTTTTCATCAAGGTATCGCCGATGAAAGGTGTGGTTCGGTTTGGAAAGACCGAGAAGCTAGCACCGAGATATGTTGGACCATTTCCTATATTAGAGAGGATTGGGAGACTCGCATACCGAGTAGATTTGCCAAGCAGTTTGGCCGGGGTCAACATTGTGTTTCATGTTTCTCATCTTAGGAAGAATCTTCATGATCCAGAAACTACT
Organism: Allium fistulosum; assembly: GCA_030737815.1. NCBI lineage: Eukaryota > Viridiplantae > Streptophyta > Magnoliopsida > Asparagales > Amaryllidaceae > Allium > Allium fistulosum. Next base: position 364,446,048 of record CM060904.1, read on the forward strand.
ATCGCTTCGACGACACTAGAGGACTTAGTGGCGGAACCGGATATGACTTCTGTGAGGCAACTAGTTCGTGTTGTAGCAAAAGATGAGAAGAGGTTAAGAAACAAGACAGTTAGGTTAGTGAAAGTTCAGTGGAGCGACAATGTGAAGGACTCTACTTGGGAGATAGAAGACAGGATTAGGACTACTTTTCCTGGGCTGTTTTAGATGGTATGTTCTATATAGGGTTTATATAGAATTTGGCTGGTAGGTTATACTAGCTTTGCTTGCATGGGCTATATGCTTGTTATTTTGTCCTTACTAAAATTTCGAGGACGAAATTCTTTAAAAGGGGAGTCTATAATGCCCCTGAATTTTAATTAACATTATTCGGGATATTTAATTGGATAAATTAAATAGAACAATATGAATAATTAGGAAGACGAGATTAATAAATCCAATGGTCGTGTCTTAATGAATGAACTAAAATAAGACTTAACCAAATTAAGAAGGAGGAATTTCCTAAGGGGTAAACATGGAAATGGGGCTACATTTCTTAGTATAAATCTCTTCCTCCAACTTAACAAACTTTTACTTTCTCATTTATAACTCTTCACCTATATTTCGGTCGGCCATTAAAAGCTCCAGGAAGTGCAATAAATTGAAGATAAAGCTAAGGAATTAAAGCTAGGAAATTATCTCATTCTCCAATTAACTAATCATGGTGAATAATCATGTTTATCATCTCATTTTTCTATGTTTGGATCGGTTATGGGTTATACCCGATTCAGGTTTGTGATTTTGGTTAGGATATAACCATTTAAACCTTTGTTTGGATAAGACATAGGCGTTTTTAAATGTTAATGGGCTAATTAACATAGTTTATTTCGGTTTTGGTTAAATTACGAATTATATTGATATCCATAAGCTTTAAAATTTTAATATGTTAAAGTATATGATTTAAAGGATTTTTGGTGATTTTTGGGGATTTTTCATTAGTGGTTTAGCAAGGTAATTAAATTATTTATGCCCAAGGGCTAAACTGAAAAATGGCTTCCGAATTGGTTAAATTCGGAGGGAAATTGCTTTCGGAAATTATTTGGGGAAGAAGAATAGTGTTTAAAAAAAAGGTTGACTATTTAGTACTTTTTACTATTCGAAAGTACATGAGGAAGCCTCTTGACCAATCAGATTTAGACAAGCAAGAGGAACCATCACTTCCGTAGGCCCAGAACTTGCTTTCAACTACATAGCCCGCTTTCACCTTTTCGACCAAGTTGAAAGGTACCTTTTTTCTAAGTCAGAAGGTAAGCATTTACCTTTTGACTATGTCAAAAGGTAGGAATGGTGTCGGAAGGAAGAGATGCGAAGGGATGGAGGCTGCTTCCTTTGCTTTCGAATGGAAATATAAATGCTTTTGAATTAATAGTTTTGAAGGGGGATCCTTCAACTCCGTCATTTTTATAAAGACAAAAATTTTATACCCAAGAAGGGGTTTCGAAGGGGATCTTCGAAAGTTTAAACCTTCAAGAGAACTGTTTTAAATGTTTTCCAAAAATATGTTTTAGAACCTTTCGACTAAGTCCAAAGGTAGGAGAGCAAAAGGAAGGGGTTACTTCTGAACCTTCCCATTGTTTTAAAGTTAAGTTTTTAATGCCTTCAAAAGTCATGCTTTCGAAGGAGTTACTTTCGACTAAGTCGAAAGGAAGGGAAGGAATTTGAAAGGGGCTACTTTTGTTCCTACTCTTCTGTTTTTAAAATCCAAGTTTTTGATGCCTTCGAAACCAATGCTTTCGAAGGAGATGTTTACTTTCGAAGGGATGAAGTCGAAGGGGTGCTTTCGACTCAGAGCTTTGAAAGGAACAAAGTCGAAGGGGAGCTTCTGACTTCGTTCCGCTTTATGTTTATATGCCTTCGAATGGGATATTCGAAGGAAGGGTTAAGCTGTCAGCTTATACCTTTCGACTAAGTCAAAAGGTGAGCCCTCACCCTTCCGATTAAGTCGAAGGGTAAGGATGTTTTAGAAAGGCGGAAGGCTTCCGAAGGGCTATCTTTGGATGTTTTAATACTTTCGAAGGGGTACTTTAAAGCTTTTACTATGCTTTTGAATGGGGCTTCATTCGAAGGGGTTTTAAAGGGGTTTTCTTTAAACCAAGTTTTTAAGATCATTTTTGATTTGCTTTCGAATGGGATATTCGGAAGGGCTATTTTAGTCATTTTTCCTAAGTAAAACTTTGCTAATTTGAAAGGGTTACTTCGAAGGGTTATAACATAAAATACTTATCTTTGTTTGGATATGTAAGGGGAATCCTTATATAAATTGGATGTTAATAAATCTTGGGGAAACCGAGGTGGGTTTAATGTTTTCGATACATAGTTTAGGTTTATAAACAGAAATATGCTTTCGAAATTATACATTGGGGCTATCAATGTTTTTTTATTTAATTTAACCTAATTGGGCTACTAATGGGAATATGTTAAACAGGTGGTATACCTAGGGAAAGTAAGTAATCACAGGGATCATGAATTTTAATAAATAATCATGGGGATCATGATATTTTCAATTGACCAAGTGTTGGGTTCTTGTTTAACCTAGGAAAACCATGGAATGTGCGGTGAATTGCCAACATTAAATTTCTAAAGTAAAGAATGTTTTGCTAGAGGTGGTTAGCCTCGGGATTTGGCACCCAAGGGTTCATAGTCATCTTAGGAAAACTATAGGGTGTGCGGTGGATAACCCACACCAACTTTTATAAAAAAAACAATGTATGATGGATAATCTGCATTTATTTTGATGAATTTGGGATGGATTGTCCTATTAAAGTTTCGACGGATAGTCATTTTAAAGATTTTAGAGGGGAACTCTAATAAATTGCTTTTAGATGGGATATCTAATAAATGGGTGGATGGGATATCCAATGTATATGATTTATGGTTTTATTTCATATTATGTTAAGGCTAATCATTTTGGATGCAAGGGCATAGTAAATGATTTGATGTTTTGTTTTGGATATTAGTGAGTGGAAAACCCGTTCCGCTAAGCGGCGTGGTCTTACTAGCTATCTATTTATGATAATAGATGATATGGGATTATTCATACCAGACTTATTGTCTGACTCGAAGTTTGTGTTTCTCCACAAACTCTTGGGTACTCAAAATTAATTTGAGTGGTCTAAGAGTGGGAGACTTTCAGGTTTTGTACGAATAAGCTTCTAGAGATGTATAGGAGGCAGTGTTAACTATATAGGAGCTATTCTGTGTTTTCCGCTATGATTTAATAAGAACTATAAAGTTCATATTTATTAGTTCTCTGATCATCATTAAAGGACATCTTCATATGTCGCTCTTATCGTATTTTGTATATGTATATGTGATCTGAACATGGTTAACATCTGAGATTATGTAATTAATTTGAATATTATTCATAAGAAATGAGAAATTATATTTTTTTTTGAAGTTTAAATTTTTTCATATTCTTGTGTTTCTGTGTTGCCAATAGTTTCAAGATTCCGATTTTGGTCACCCAGAAATAACACTTATGGATGATTGCAGCATCCGTAGCAGTTAGTTTTGGGCTTCCAGAAGTGGGATGTTACAAAAAATCAGAATTTTGTAAAAAGTTTCTTAAAATATGCGCTTATCATTTAATTTGTTGAAGTATTTAATGGATTTTCTACTTCCATTCAACAGTTGTTGCAATTTTTCATCCGAAGCAAATTCAGGATGAGATGGACCAGCCAGTTCTTTGCCTTTGTGTGCTCTCTTCTTCAAAATGGGAAGCTTTTAATGTAGAGCCATTAATTTTTAGGAAGAATAACTTAGAGAAAAAAATTTGAGAATGGAATGAAGAGAAGAGACGGTTTGGGGTATTTTAAGAAGCAGATAGGTACGTTTCAGTCGGTTGAAATCAATTTTCAGTTAACTGAATTGGTTCATTTTGGAGGTAGAGATCATTAGACCTATTTCAATCTACTGACCATTGATTTTAGTCGACTAAAATGGGTCAAATTGTATACAAAGATTAATGATGGAATTCAGTAGACCAAAAATAATTTTTAGAAGGTTGAGTTGATTGGTTTAGTTAACTGAATGTTATTTTCAATCGACTGACCTGATAGCAGCAAGTAATTTTTAGTTCTGAATAATTTCTAGAATATAATTTATTTATAAAATCAAATATATATATATAAGCCAAAAAAAATTAGATGTAATGCTATCATAAATTTTTATTTTTTGTCAAAAGAGTTCGACTTTCTAATTTCTTGTAAGTCCCATGAATTCAGCTCAACCTTTATTTCTTCATCAAACGACATTTTAGAGACCAACTTGGGCGAGCTGGAGTATTAGTCCAGTCTTGGTTTGATGTTCCTGGCTTGCGTAATTTTTTTAGAGTAATGTTATTAGCTTTTACAGGAGTTTCGGTTAAATGAGGAGATTTTTGATGAATGCAGTTTTTTGTTGGTGAATGATCACATACTTCTAGAATACATTTTTCAAGAAAGTTAAGAAGAGATCCTTGACAACATTGTTCGTAATACATTTCTCGTTGAACTTTATTTCTTGTTGATAGTGATATATTGCATCAACTTTAATGTTGAGAGATATCGATTCCAAATCAATTGCTCGTTTGGCTTTCTTTTCCTTAGGAGAAACGCCGGTATGATATATAGGTGATGCAATAATGTTAAGAGAGGCTGATCGAATTGATGGAGGTGTTGTTTTAGTTGGAGATACGTAGGTGTTATTTGATGAAGGTGAGCTAAAATCGATAGTCGAATAGGTGGAGTCGTAATCAGATGACATTTTGAATAGAAATGGTGTAATATTCTGAATATAAGGATATATGTTCTTAGTTCACATAAGACTTCTTTAATATAAGAGTAGTTTGCCATTTTTAGCAGTGTATTTGTTAAGGTGGTAGAATTCTAACCATAGAATTTTAACAAAAGCTATTGTTGGTTATTTTTTGCGTGGATAAAAAGAAAACATTTGTAAGCACTTTTACAAAATTATTTTGTGTGTTTTATGTAAGTTATGTAAGTTTTAATTTACTAATTCATTATAAGAACATATTCCGAGGTCTTGTCTTAGTTTTAAAAACGTTGATTTATTTAGTGGTTTGGTAAAAATATCCGCAATTTGATTTTTGGTATTCACAAACTCAAGTGATATAATTCCTTTTTCAACATTAGCTCTTACGAAATGGTGATGAATATCAATATGTTTTTTAGAGAATGATTAATAGGATTTTTTGATAAATTTATAGCACTACTATTATCATAATATATAGGAGAAGTTGTTATGATTTTATCGAAATCTAGAAGAGTTTGTTGCATATAGATAACTTGTGCATATGCTAAAGCCATTGAGATGTATTCGACATCACATATCGAAAGCGAAACACATTATTGTTTTTTACTAAGCCATGAAACTAAAGATTGACCAATAAAATGACATGTGTCACCTGTGCTTTTTCTATCCGTTCTACAACCCCTGAAATTAGCATCACTATATGACACGAGTTCGAATGAGCTGCCTTTCGGGTAAAAATGACCACAATCTTTAGTGTTGGTTAAATATCTTAAAACTCGTTTAACCGCTCGATGATGTGATTTCTTTGGTTGTGCTTGAAACCGTGCATATAAACATATGCTCACTGTAATATCTGGTCTACTAGCCGTTAAGTATAACAGAGATCCTATCATACTTCGGTATAATTTTTGATTAGTCTTTTCCATTTTCATCTTTATCTAAATGTAGAGTAGTACTCATAAGAGTCGATTTGCTTGAGATATTTTCCATTCCAAAGCGATTTAATAAATCTTGACATTATTTTTCTTGATTTATAAAAAAACTCCATTTTCTAGTTGTCTTATTTGCAACCGAAGAAATAGTTTAATTCACCCATATGTGACATTTCAAATTCATTTTTCATGATGTTAGAAATATCAGTATACAATTTTTCATTAGTTGATCCAAATATAATTTCATCAACATATATTTGTACTGCTAATTTTTTTTTGTTTTATAAATAAAGTGGAGTTAATTTTACCAATTTGAAAACCGAAATTTTGTAAATGAGTTTTTAATCTTTCATACCAAGCACGAGGTGCTTGTTTTAAACCATATAAAGCATTTTTAAGTTTAAATACATGATCGGGATATTTTTCGTATAAAAATAGCGGAGGTTGTTCAACATACACCTCTTCTTTTATAAATCCGCTTAAAAATGCACTTTTTACGCCCATTTCAAAAAGTTTAAAATTATGATGACATGCAAAAGCAAGTAATGTTTGAATTGCTTCAAGACGTGCTACCGGAGCAAATATCTCTTCATAATTAATTCCTTCTTCTTGATTATATCCTTGAGCTACCAATCTTGCTTTATTCCCAACAATATTTCCATTTTCATCCGCTTTATTATTAAAAATCCATTTAGTTCCAATTATAGATTGATCGTTTGGTCTTGGTACAAGTTCTCATACGTCATTTCGTTCAAATTGATTAAGTTCTTCTTGCATTGCAATAATCCAAAAATCATCTTTTATGCTTCTTCATAATTTTTAGGTTCAAAATTTGATATAAATGCAACATGACTTGTTTGATTTAACTATTTTCTGGTTGATACTTTTGTTTTTAAATCACCGATAATATTATTAATTGGGTGGTCTTTTAATATTCTAGGTGGTGATGTTATCACATTATCAGTATTGTTATTGATATTATTATTATTTTCATGTATAGGTATACTAGTTTTATTTATAACTTCTTCATCATCATTTTTATTATTTCTAAAATTTTCATCAAATGTAGCATGCAAACTTTCTTCTATAATGTTTGTTCATTTATTAAAAATTCTATATGCTTTACTTCTATCCGAATAACCAACAAAAATTCCTTCATCAGCTTTAGAATCGAATTTACCTAGATAATCTTTTGCGTTTAGAATAAAGCATTTTGATCCAAATACTCAAAAATACGATACTTTAGGTTTCTTGTTAAAAAATATTTCATAGCATGTTTTTTAGTCATTGGTCAAAGTGTTTCACGATTCAATACGTAACACGCAATAACAACGGCTTTGGCCCAAAAAATTTTTGGTAGGTTACTACTATTTAGTAAGGTTTGTGAACATTCTTGTAAAGTTTAATTTTTTTCTTTCTACAACATCATTTTGTTTTGGTGTTCGTGGAAATGAAAAATTATGACTAATTCCCTTTTTGTTACAAGAATTTGTAAATAATTCATTTTCAAATTCACCTCCATGATCGCTTCATATTTTTTAATTTATCAAAATTTTAATTCATTTAGCAAAAATTTTAAACATTTCAAAAGTGTCATTTTTATGTTTTAGGAATAATGTCCAAGTATATCTTGAAAAATCATCAACAAATACAAAAACATATTTGTTAAGATTTATTGAACGTACTTGAGTTGGTCCGAATAAATCTAGATGGCATAGTTCGAGAGATTGCTTTATGGAAATCTCCTTGTTAAATTTAAAAGAACTTTTCTTTAACTTTCCAAATTGACAAGCATCACATAGATTTTTAACCTTGTAGTTAGTTTTTGGAAATCCTCTAACTAATTCATTTTTAGCCAATTTGTTAATATTCTTAAAATTTATATGACAAAAATGTCTATCCCATAGCCATGGATCATCATGATTTGCAGCTAAGCATAAATTTATATTGTTTTGACATTCATGTTTAAAACATATATGTTTCGATTTCTGAATCCTTCAAAAATTTGATTTTTATTTTGGTCAAAGATATTACATATGTTTTTCTCGAAATCAAATTTAAATCCTTTATCACATAATTGACTTATTCTTAATAAGTTATGTTTCAAATTTTTTACCAATAAAACATTAGTAATATTAGGAGAATTAGAAATACCGATATTGATGACTTCTCCAATGCCGATGACAAATCCTTTTGAGTTATCTCCATATGTCACAGTGCCACCATCGATATATGTTACTTTTGATAACGTATGAGCATTTCTAGCCATATGCTTAGAGCAACCACTATCGAGTATCCATTTCTCTTTATTTTTTATTTTAATTTTGGGTACCTGCAAAATAAAATAAAATTTTAATTGGTACCCACATTCTTTATTTAGGGTCCTACGTGTTAGTGGAAGAATATAGCCATGTCCACGAGGTTTTGGTTCCTTTAGAAATGTAATTATTGTTATATACAACTTTTTTTAAATATTCATCAATATATTTTTGTCTAATAAGTTTATTATTTGTTTTAGAAATCCATTTTGACCATATTTGTATATGAATTCTTAATCTTAGTTTCTAACTTTGGCTTTTTGAATTTGATGTATAATGTGTTATATTTCTTTGACTTTTGCCTGCTTTTAAAACCCAATCCATTTCGATTTCCAGATGGTTTAGATATTTTGATCAAATTGTCTAAATTTTGTTTTCCTTTGTTGAATTTTGTCACATTATTGTTATTTGTCTAACTTACTTTTAAGACCACAAATTTCAATATTTCTAGAATCTAAATTTGCTTGTAATTCTAGCTTTTGTTTTTCAAAATTAACCTTTTCTAACTTATAATTTTCTAAACCATTTAATAGGTCGTCATTTTGAGATAACAATGTTGCACATTTTTTTTGAGTAATTTCTAATTGAAGGAATTAGGGAAAATAACAAACTTTGGAAAACAAAATTAGATTGAAGGACATAAAGTTTCATTTTTGGACTTAAGGACAAATTTTAAAAAAATTAGGCTGAAGGACAATGTTAGTTATAACTAGCACTATATTTAGTATTTACACTATACAAAATGCTAGTTATAATTAGCATTATATTCAGTTTTGCACTGTACAAAATGCTAGCTATAATTACCATTGTCCTTCAGCCTAATTTTTTTCAAAGTTTGTCCTCCAGCCCAAAAATGAAACTTGTTGTCCTTCTGCCTTTATATTTTTTAAAGTTTGTCCTTGTGCCTATTTTCCACTTTCTAATTCTTCTTCTAAGATTATTTTTTCATCGTTTAATAATCCAATTTCTAATTCTGCTCTAGTTAACTTTCCTATACATTCCTTATTTTTTTTTTGTTTCTCTATACTTATGATCTAATTCAATGCTAATTTCCATTATTTCATCATAAGTAAGTTTAGATCGTACCTCATCAGTGTTAGCCATAAAACACACATTTGCTTGTTTCGAGTCGATTTCACTATCACTGTCAAATGAAGAAGACGAATCTGAATCGTCCCATGTTACTTGAAAAGCTCTTCTCTTTTTCTTGGATTTCTCAAACTTGCTTTTCTTTTTATCATTATTGAGCTATGGACAATTCTTCTTCATGTGGCCAAAATTTTCACACTCATAGCATTTAATCGATGTTTGATTTGAGGAGTCTGGTTTCCCACCATTTTGAAATCTGGTCGTCTTCTTGAACTTTTTGAATTTGTTGTAGTTTTAGGCAATAATAACAATCTCATCTTTGTCTAAGTCCGAATCTTCGTTACTTGCTTGGAATGCTATGTTTTTCTTTTCATGATATTGATCCTTTCTTGCCTGCAAGTTAGCTTCATATGACATCAGATTTCCTATCAGCTCTTCGACTTTGAGTTGAAAAAGATCATTAGCCTCTTTGATGGCTAAAACTTTTCTTCCCCATTCATTTGTCAAAGAGTTTAAAATTCATGTGACTAAATCAAAATATGTAAATATAACTCCAAGTGCCATGAGATCGTGTTAAATGGTTTGAAATCTAGCATACATATAAACAATTGATTCATTTGCTTTCATTTTGAAAAATGAAAATTGGTGTTGTAAAATTGAGATTTTAGTTTGGTTGACTTTAGTTGTTCCTTTGTGTGTGACTTGTAAAGTGCGCCACCATATATCATATGCAGTAGTGCAAAGCATGACACGTGAAAACTCATTTTTGTCAAGTGAGCAAAATAGTACATTCATAACTTTGGCATTGTTAGATGCCGCTGCTTTTTCTGCATCAGTCCAAGTGCTAATGTCAGTGTTAGGTGCTTCATATTTATTTGGAGTTGCTAGCCATTTCTAACCCATTCGCTTCCATAAAAATTCTCATACGAGTTGAACAATAAGCATAGTTAGAACCAGTAAATAGTGGAGGTCGTGTAGACGATTGACCTTCTTGAAAGTACTTGCCATATTAATGATTTTTCAACTATATGTTACTGTAGATTGAAATGACCGTGCTCCGATACCAATTGAAAGTTGCTACAGTATCTTTATATAATGTAATTTGTATATAAGAGATGTGAATCGTATATAATATGGCTTATGTTTATATATATACATTAATCTATGCAGAACTATATAACTATTTATAATATAAAGTAAATAAGAGAAATCACATCAGATATTTTATACTGGTTCGGACCTCCCGTCCTACGTCCATTCCCGAAGCTCCCCTTCGGTATTTCCTTTAACCAAATAACTCTCACTTCGCACGGAGGAATAGGCTAATACAACTGAGTTTCTTTGACGTGCTCCAAATAACAAAGATATTGACTGCTGGTATAATTCTTCCTATAATCTCCTTGGTATCGTTTGTGATTATGGAAGTAGTTTTAGTGAATATTGAATTGCAATGAGTACAAAGAGATCAGAGAATACATAGATAGTAAGTAAGCAAGTTAATCTTAAACTCTGATCTTGTAGTGTATTTATAGAAATCAAAGAGGTATAGCAAAAGGTTGTAATCCTTCGTAGATGATTACTACTATTTAGAAAGGTTGCAACTTTTCATTGTGACTCTTCAAAAATTAGTCGTTATACAGCATTCAGTTAACTGAGTATAAAATTCAGTCAACTGAATAAGAGCAGAAGAGATCACACCAAAATTTTAAAAACTAGAAGAATAGTATAATTTGAAGGTTCAGTCAACTGAGGTATTTTCTCAGTCGACTGAGAAAATACCTCAGTCGACTGAAATGAGTAAACTTAGAAAAAAGTATATATTTATTCTTGCTTTGTCGAAGCATAGAAATAAACACATTCTTTGTGAGCAGTTATGTATGAAAGCGTGTATATGTGTATATGAGATACCAAAGAGATTTTACATATAATTCTACGATCATGCACATACTCTAGTTTGATGAAGATGACCTATGAATTTCTTGAATGCGATTAATCCTAATGGTCATATTTTCTTTGTTGTGGCTCTTTCACCTGCAGTACACTTATAAACTAGAAATATATGATGATATAGTTATCATCATTAAAACATTAGAAACAGAGATTCAATAAATTCAAGTTCTATTTATTCGCTCATTCTTATCTTATTTTCTACTCACACTTTATTTCAATATTCTAACTTATCCTTCATTCTCTTTCCTACAAAACATTTCAATATTGTCTTCTTCAAATCAACCCTCTTCATCCAAAGCCATTAAGCTTACCAAAAGAATCAAAAATCAACTTTTCAATGATCAAGGGTCTATTGAAACCTATATTGAGTATGCTACTTATGGAAAGTCCTTTCTGGAAGATTTGCAAATTTTAACGAATTTTATTCTTATAGTTTACAGGATCTTACTTTAGAAAATGATATCTTTGGTTTAATTGATTTATCTCAAAATGATTTTGATTGTTATCCCAATTTGGTTAAAACGTTTTATGCTAAATTGAGTGGAATTTTTTTCCAGTCAAATTTGAAATAGTGTAGAAGTCACTAGTATTATTTTCGATTGTGAAATTCTATGCCAAATTTTTTATTGTAAAAGTAGTGGAAATGACCTCTCCACTTTTTAAATTGATTATGATAATAAAGAAGTTATGCACGATTTATTTTCTAATGATGAAGAGTTCGGTTTTAAAGGTAAAAATTTTAGGTCTAAAGCAAGACTAACGAGTCTTATTTTGCAACAAAGTATTACGCTGAGGACGGGGAATTAAAACAACCCCACTCAAAAAGTTTTCAAAGCTCTTTTTACTATTTTTGAAAATATGATATAAACTAGGCTCAAGTGACTTTGGATAACTTTGTTCCAAAGAAATCTTTAGGCATGAAAACACATTTTACCAAGGTGTGTATCTTACTAGAATTTTCAATTATTTTTGATGTTGATCTGAAAGGTGAAAATATTTGCCCCATAAATTATATTATAAAACAAAACTCTCTCTTGTGCACATCCCTCTTGAATTCTAACCCTATGAATCAAAAGAAAGAAAGATAGACAAGGTAAAAAGAGCAAGAGATTCAAGAAGAAGAAGAAAGTGATGGTATGGAAACTAAAGAGGAGGAAGAAGAGAAGAAGGAGGAACTGACACTTCTCTAGAAAGCATTGACAAGCCATCCCACTATTCCAACAAAAAATTCTTTAACACTAAGAGAATTCTCAATAAATCAAAATTAGCTTAAACGTTTCTTTAGTAAGAAGTTCACTAACCTCTCGAAGTGGACAAATACTTTAGGAAGATTATTAGAAAGCTTGGTGGAAATCAACATCTTTTAGATCTCTTAACTATCTTTGTACTCTCTAGTTTTATGTCTTTTTAGTTTTATTTACGTCGTTTAATTGTTTTTTTACTGCTCGTGTATCCTTCTTTTTGTTAATGAAAATTACTTAGAGACTTAAATTTGTTATTTTATATTGTTATTTTATTCTTTGGATATCATAAACTAGGATAGTATAAAATATAAACAAAAAAAACATACAAATTACTGCATATATATCGACAATGGGGTACATGAGTATGTTGACATACACTAGAGTTTTTTAGACTTTTTAAATTTCAAAAGTTAGTTAATTGTTGAAGGGATCTGTTACTATCCGACATTTCACTTCTATAAAACGATTTTTATTCTAGAAAAACTCAGAAAAAAATTCAACTTCTTATCTTATTCTTTTCTATACATTTATTTTCATAAAAATGAATTCAAATAACAACTTTTCAAAACAAATAAGTGAAAATCTAGAAGTAACTCTTCGATCTTTCAGAAATGCTCTTTGCTTCGTTCTTTGCAATCAACAACACTTGGAGTTAAGTCAAATGCAAATGACCAAAGAATAGGAAAAACAATTCGATTCTCTTTAAAGTTTCATTTCTAATTTCACCAAACAAGTTCAAAGTAACTCTCCTAAATGCTCGAATTCTAAAGCGAAAGTGGATAATGAAGATTGGGAAGTTATCAACACCAATCTATCTTTAGATCCGAATGATGGGTCGAAATCCCCAATAAAATCTATATTGTAATTTATTTTTAATTTGTATTTATTTATAATTTGTATTTGTTTATAATTTGTAATTAGTACTTATAACATATATTTGTTATACATTTTAGTCATAATCAGTGACGAAACCGGATGTAGGGTGGGCTGTGCCGTTGCCCAACCTAAGATTTCCATAGAAAAAATACAGAAAAGAAATAACGTATAGCTTCTCAGCCACAGCCCATAAAACAAAATCGCATATAGCTTCTCAGCCACAACCCTAGATAAACAAAATCGCATATATAGAAAACAAAATCATGTTGAAAATGGCAAACCAGAGGTGCAAGCCACAACCTTAAATTCCATATCGTCGATGTTGATGTTCTTCAATTCAACCTTCATATCCGATTGAATCAAAATTTCCTATTTGTTTTGAAGTTTTACAGGTAATTCTCCTTTTAATCTTGTAAGTTATTGCCTTATTTTAATCCACCGATTTGTTACTTAATTGATTTGTTGAATTAAATCATACAAAGATTGTCTCTTTACTGTTAAGTTACTTGAATTACTTGAAGGTTGTCTCTTTTATTGTTAAATTACTTGAAGATTGTTTCATTTATTGTTTTTACCAATTAAATCAACCACAATTCACCAATTTGATCATAAAAATTGTTTAATGCATTTTAATTCATTTATTTCGCACCTCATTTACTGCTAAATTTCTATGTTTTTCAATTTGAAAATGGACTAAGGAAATGTTTAACGAAGTAAATTATTCAATCAAAAGTAGTATTAAAATAATTTTTTGTTATTAAAGTGAATTGTTTGAACTTTGAAGCTATGTCGAAGGTACCAATGAAAATTTTATTTTCATTCTCACAAAAAGTTTGATAATATTGGAACATCGTCTTCGAATACTCCTTCAGATTTGGAGTTAAATAGCTTGGATCATACAATGAAATGCATCCCATTAAAATTCATAAAATTGAAGATACCATGAAGCATGATCTAGGATTGCGTCAACCAATATGGTTATATTATTAAAAGATCAAGATGCAATTCATCATCGTTACATTGGAATGGAACCATGTCAACTCGATTTAAAAGAAAATTTCAAAAGAAATGAAGACAGACGTCATATGAGATTTGAGTGGTTCAAACATCATAAATGGCTTGAGTATTCTAAAACAACTTAAAAAGCTTATTGTTTTCCTTGTTTTCTTGTTGATAAAAATATTTCTCAACATCACAAACAAGATACATGGATTTCTAATGGCTATAATAACTGGAAAAGAGTTGGTGGAAAAGATTGTTGTCTCAAAAAGCATGAAGGAGGTCCGAATTCATTACATTCAAATAATGTAATGTTTATTGGATTGCTTGAGCAATCCCTTACAGTGTATTGAAAAACAATTGAGTTTACAATCTAAAATTGAAGTAAAAAAATCGACTACGAGTGATCACTTCGGTAAAGGCTATCTTATGGCTTGCATGTCAAGGTTTTACAGTTAGAGAAAATGATGAATCTACTGATTCATTTAATCATGGAAATTTTCTAGAATTACTCAAGTATACAGCTTCACTTTCTAATGAAGTTGCAGAAGTGATATTAGAAAATGCTCCTAGAAATGCTTCTTATGTTTCATTAAAAAATCAAAATGATATTATGGAAATCATTGGTGATCTTGCGAGATAAAGAATTTATGGAGAGATTTGTGAATCTAAATGTTGTATCCTTGTTGACGAGTCACAAGATGAATCGAATATTGAGAAAATAGCCATGGTTATTAGATTATTGATCATGAATATTGTATTCGAGAATGGTTTTTTGATGTTGTTAGAGTTGAAGATATCGTTGCACAAACTTTAAAGAAAGCCTATTCAAACGTACTTGTTCAAAATATGTCAGGTCAAGGATATGATGGTGCTAATAACATGAGAGGTACTTGGGGTGGATTAAAAGCACTATTTTTTTTAGAAGAATGCCTATATGCATATTATGTGCATTGTTTTGCGCATCGACTATAACTTGCATTGGTTGGGCCTTCCGGTGAACTATGTGACATAGGGTTATTCTTTCAAATGTTAAATTGTATTGTAAATTTAGTAAGTTATCTCCTAAAAGAAATCAACAACTAGGAACAGCTATAAGAAAAGAAGTTGAAGATATGATGTTGAGTGGAACTTCACAAACAAGTATCAGTACAAATCAAAAGACCACCTTACGACGACCAACTTCTACTTGTTGGAGCTCACGTTACTCTTTAGCTTGTAGCTTGCTTAGCTTGTATAAGCCCGTACACGGTGAATACATTTCAATTTTTCTTCATATTGCACTTGATGGTCGAAGTAATGGGAACCACCAAAGTTCTTTATTAAAATTTTCAATAAAGTCTCAAGATATATTGAATGGAATTCATTCAATCCCGATCATGAAAACTCTGCTTTGCAATTTGAAAAATGATGATAATTGGGAATGTCTTTTGAATAATGTGATATCCTTTTGCAGTAGCAATCCAATTGCAATACCAGATATGGGTTCACGTCATTTAGAAGGAACAACATTATCGTTATGATATATTAAATGAAACCACTGACATACAAGTAATGGATCTATATATAAGATTTTCAGACACAACATTTGTACTTCTAAGCCATAGTTCAGTGTTGGAACCTAAAAATAATTTTGAAGAGCTAAAAATTGATGATGCTTGTTGCTAGCTAAACAATACTATTCTAAAGACTTTAGTGAGTTAGAAATTAATTTTCAACTAAAACATTAATTGCTACATTATGAGCAGTCTTGATCCTTGCTTTTGTAACATTTCAACCCTGTTGGAGTTGAATAAGGAGCTAATTAAATCAAAAAAGCCGAAAGATACCCTGTTGTTCACAGATTTATTTGTCTAGTGTTAGCTATTCCAGTATTTACTGCAGTCATAGAGCGAGCATTTTCAGCGATGAAGTTGATTAAGACACCACTTCGTAATAAGATAGGGGATGATCTACTTGGAAATCACATGATAATATATATTGAAAGAGAGATTGCTAAAAGTCTTAATGTATTTTTGGGTTATGTATTTTGTGTGTAATTTTGTAACATTATCAACATTATGCAATTAGTCAAACTTCATTGCTTTAATGTGTCGTAGAATGTATTGCACTAAATCACTTCGGTTGAATTTCAATTTTTCTGTTACATATTTAAATATTTATACAACTCATGCAAAAAAATCCCGGTTTCCTCGTTGGTCATGATTGTGTAATTATTTCTAGTTACATTTGTACTTATCGGTATGGTTGAAACAAATGTAATTATAATTGTATATATAATTGTTTCTCAGAAATATTATTACACTTATTATTGATTTTGATTCCATATAAAACATTATCACATAATCATGTCATATTTATGGGGAGTTTATTTTTTGCCCATTTTAGTTGATGACAAAGGGGGATGAAAATATAAAATCTAATATATGCATATACTAAGGGGGAGTTATACAAAATATGGGATGTTAACCAATTTAGGGGGAGTTATTACAATGAATATATTTATATGGTTATCCATTAAAAGGGGCAAGATTGTTAATACCATAGATATTGATTTTGATGACAACAATCATATAAATATATATACTGACCGTTTTTTAAGTTTTATAGAATATTTTGCAGGATATTATTCATGTTTATACAAGTGCATGATAACTGAGTTTGAAGACTAATTAGTAAAAAGACTAGAGATCAAGATTCAGAGAGGATCAAGATATCTGAAGATCATGAGTTTAAAGACGAATACACGAAGAGTTCAAGACTATAGATTATAGTTAATAGACACTAGATCAATTTTTTAAAGTTCTTGAATAGACAATTTCATTTCTTTGAATACTCTCTTATCAAATTATTTATTTTACTATCTAAATATTTATTTTATTTTCAAAATATATTGTTATGAATATTTTATAATAATTTTATATATTAAAGTATTTAGAAACCATGCTTGAATGATTTTACAAAAGCTTGGAATTTTGCAACATATTTAAAGTGTTTATGTTTTTCCAAATAAACATGAGTATGTCGATATAGGCTACATAGGTACGTTGACATATGTACCATTGGAAAGGCGACTTTTGAATTTTGAATAGTTATGATTTTTGGTTACATCACTCCACGAATAAGCATGCACTTCAAACACTATATAATGGGGACTGGAAAACAAATTTTACTAACTATTTTCATTTGGTCATTTGCATTAAAATTTACATAGATGTTATATGGAATGAAAGGAACACTATTGTGTTTGACAATACCAGGAAATGTAATACTGCACTTTGGTCTGAAGTTAGGGTTAGGACTCACATGCAAATGAAAAGGTCTGCTTGCCATTTCCCTGCTAACATGATATCTAAGTGGGCACATTGAGTTGTTGTCTCATTTTTGTTTGTTGTTCTCTTTTCTTCCTTGTTCTCCCTGTTTCTCTTTGATTCAAAGTTTGTTTTGAATCTTTTTTATTGTGTTGCAATAAAACTGGTAGGGGGCCAGTCAACCCCGCTGGCTTTGCCAAAAAAAACAACAACAAATTTTACTAACTTTTCTCTACTATCTTTTTACTCCAAATTCTCGTTATATATTCCACAAAATCCACTTTCTATACTCTTTAAATTCACTCAAAACATTCAATCTCTTCAATCTACTCACTGATTTGAAAGTATTCTCTTATCAATTCAAAGATCAAAGTGTTATAAAAGGGCTATAGGATATTTTGTATCCAAAGTACAATTATTTGTATTTGGAATAAACAACTCTCTACTGTTATTTGTTTAGGTGTGCTTTTTGTCCGTTCAAATCAAGTGGGTGTGCTTGTTGTCCATTCAAATGAAGTGGGTGATCTTGTTGCCTTATTAAATCAAGATAGTCTACCCTAAACTCGAAAATCAAGTGGGTGTGTCTCGTTGCCTTGAAATCAAGATTGTATTCTGGTTTGCTTGCTAATGGTATAAAGTAGGCATTACAAAGGAAATCTATGCATACACTGTACAGGACAAGACGTAGGATTGGTTAATCATAACTAGTATAAAACTCCCGGTGTCATATCTCTTGCTTTTACTTTATTTTACTGCATTTATATATGTCTGTGACTGCCGTCTATGTTGATTATATGTGTTTGAATTTAAATCTTGAAATAATTCAAAAAAGTTCCATAGAAGTTATAAAACACTATTCACTCCCATCTGGTGTTAAAGTAGCCCTAAATCCCATTCACATTAGTACTACACTGTTTCCTACAACTAGGTTTACTACCTAGCCGAGTCATGCACACATTTTCACAAATGTGACACATGGAAAACATTATGAACTCCAGCTATTCTATCTGGTAACTCCACTTTATAAGCCAATCCTCTAATACGTTCCAACACCTTAAACGGTCCCACAAATCTTGGTGCCAACTTGTCTGAGCTTCCAAACCTCATTGGATGCTTAAGAGGCATTACTTTCACAAATACAAGATCGCCAACTTCGAATTTTAACTCTTTCGCCCTTTATCAGCATACGATTTCTGCCTATCCTATGCCATCTTAATCCTTTTTCTTATCAACTCTACCTTCTACAATGTATCTTTTATCATCTTTGGTCCTAATATCACCTTATCCGTCGACTCCCACCAACATGAAGGTGATTTACACATCCTACCATACAATGTTTTGAATGGTGTCATCCCAATACTAGGTTGGTATTTGAATTCCACTAGTGGTAAATGATCTTCCTAAGCACCTACAAAGTCCATAATACATGCTCTCAATAAATCTTCCAACATCTTATTCACCCTTTTGGTATGTTCATTCGTCTATAGGTGGTATGCCGTGCTCAGAATCATTTCCAAACCTAAGCTATCCTGTAGGCTCCTCTAAAACTCACTCATTGGGTCTTGATCACCTACAGTATTCACCGGTACACCGTGAAATCTCACCACTTCCTTAATATATAATATAGCTAAAGATGTTGCCATCCTCGTACCCTTTACAAGAATGAAATATGCACACTTTGTCAGTCAATCCACCATAACCCAAATGCTCTCATTACCTCTTCTACACCTTAGAAATCCATGTATAAAATCCATTGAAATGCCTTTCTATTTCCACTGTGCAACTTTTAAAGGCATCAGTAATCCACTCGGTTTTCTTTGCTCCGCCTTAACTCTCTGGTAAATAAGACAACTCACCATATACCTCGTCATATCTCTCTTCATCCCTAGCTAATAGTAAACTCTCTTCATATCCCTATACATTTTGTCACCACTATGATGAATAGTCGTCCTCAAATGATGATACTCCTCTAACACCTCATCGATTAGCTCCTTCAACTTTGGAACACACAACCTTCCATCACTACTCAAGTATCCTTTCCCATCTTCTGCATATTGCTCTAGATTTCTCGACTTCTCACCTTTCTAAAGTTAATCAATAATGTTAACTAACTCCACATCCTTACTTGATTCATACCAATCATGCCTACTCTCATTGGTCTAACTTCTAAGGCTGCCAATATTCCAGTTGTAATATCCGTTGGTGATTGAAAATCAAATCCATTAATATACTCATGCTGCTAGATCTTTAACATCATAGCACTCAATGTCGCATTCTTCCTACTGAGTGCATCCGCTACAACATTACCCTTCCCGATGGTATAAGTAATACCAAAGTCATAAGATGCTAAAAATTCCATCCACCTCTGCTATCTCAAGTTTAAGTCCTTCTACAAAAATAAATACTTTAATGACTTATCATCTTATATAGTTCAAGTCTCTCTCCAAGTAAACAACGTCTCCATGACTTCAAACCAAATACAATCGCAGTTAATTCGAAATCATGTTTAGGGTAGTTCTTTTTGTGCATCTTTAACTATCGACTCTCATATGCTACAACCCTACCTTCCTGCATCAAGACAGCACCAAGACCAGTACCACAAGCATCAGTGTAAATGATAAATGGTTTAGTGCCATTAGGAATTACCAAAATATGAGCACTTGCCAACATCTTGTAGCACCCTTAATTTTTAGTTAACATTATTCAAGACATATAATTGGATAGATCAAATAGAATAATGTATATAATTAAGGAGAATGAGATTTGGCTATTTAGTGTGGTCGTGCCAAACTTAATGAACTAAGTAAGATTGTTTTAAAATTAATACAAATAGAAGAATACATGGAAAGGTCAAAATAGACATAGATAAACCCTTTATTCATTAAACCCTCACCTCTTACATCGTTCTCATTTTCACAACAAAAACAACCAAAAGGAAAGCTCAACCAAGGCCGGCAATTAGGAAGCAATAGGAGATCGAAATCTAGGATTCAAGGGAAAGAAAGATTAGGATTAAGAGCTACACCAAATCTCAACTCCAACCATTAATCTAAGGTAAGTAATAACACTTATCATCTCTTAAATCTTTGTTTTGATTCGGTTATGGGTAATACCTGAATCTTATGTGTTTTATTGGTCAAGTTATGATCTAATAATCATTGTTTGGATAGAATAATGGTTAATGGGAATTTTTGGAATTTACTAAAAATGGTCTAATTCTGTTTTAGTTAAATCCGAAGTTTTTATCCTCCAAATGATTTGAAATTTTGATATGTTAAGGAAATCATTATTTTGGAGATGGGTTTTTAATTTCATAAATTTTCGAATTATAAAGATTATTTTATGAATTTTCTTTGGAGGAGAAGGCTTAGTTACGGGTTTTAATCATTTTAAATAATTAAATGAGGTTTTAGACCCTAAAATTTTATATGGTGCGGAGAAAGGTATTTTCTAATTTTTGTCAATTTTTGGGATTTTCCCATATAATTCTTAAATTATGAAGAATTATTTATGTTATAATAAGCATATAAAAGTTTAATTAATTATGGTTATTAGTTGATTATTTGAAATAATATTTTGGATCTTGGAAATATGATGTGATAATATTTAAGTAAACAAAATTGATAAAGTTTTGCTAGCCAATAAACTTTTGACATATTATAGAGGTTCGGTGAAAAGTAATATCTTTTTATTGTAATTTGGTACCTTTTAAGTTGATTACAGTTTTACCATGTCGACATTGGCTATATCGAGCCATCACTCACCGCACCATAGTGTTATCGATGCAGAACCAAACAATGCCTCATGATGTCAATGAGTTTGGCATGAAGCGGATGAGATTTGGATCTCATCGAGGTTACAACAACAACGATAAAGATATGGTCCTCAACATAACGATGTTGATGTTTATACGTGACGAGTTTTATACCAAGAGGCTCATTGCCGTGTTTTATACTGAAAATCATGCCGCAACATATAACATTCTATATTTTTGTCTCGCCAACCTAAGGGCTGTCGAGCCTAGCCCTAACTGCTTTTAAATTGTCATCGAGCCTAGACAGACCACTTTTAAACTTGTCATCGAGTTTACCTCATTCTGATTTTAGCTAGTCTTCTAGTTTTTAAATAGGTGGATAACCTATGTATCATGAGGATCGACGACTTCATTCTCTTCGAGGCATGATGCCTCAAGTTTTAGTCATCGAGTCTTAAAATAGGCGGAGAGCCTTATGCTTTTACATCAACATGGTAGATATTTCGACGTTAATGCATATTAACTTTATAAACGGCAGAGAGCCATTTGTTGTATGATTTTAACTTTGAACCTTAGGGACACTGAAGTATATCTTAATGAATTTGACATGAAATGTTTCAGGGGTTACCAATGTATGTCACTAAGAAATTTAAATAAATCAAGGGAAATAACTTTATTGGGGACACCAATAGAAATAAGTTATACATGTAGGCAACATGGATTAGTTGAATGTGTGGGTAGCATGGAGTAAAGTTAAACATGTGGGTAACATGGGATAAATAGAAACATATGGACAACATGAATTAAATGGCCACATGATGGGTTCATAGTCATCTTATGAAAACTATAGGATGTATGATGGATAGTCTACATCATGCTGGAGATAGATAGCCTCTAATTGGTTAATTTAAGGGTTCATAGTCATCCTAGGAAAACTATAAGATATAAGATGGATAGTCCGCATCAGTTTAAACGATAAAATGTGAGATGGATAGTCCACATTAGTTTAAGTATAATAAAATGTGGGATAGTTAGTCCATATGAATACAAGATGGGCAGTTAATAAGAACTTAGATGGGTAGTCTAATAAATAAGGGATGAGTAATCCGATACAAATGACATGTTTATACACTATTATATTGTTATAACCATTGTGGATGTAGGAGCACAATATATGGTTGAGATGTTTAATTGGGTACTAGTGAGGGGAAACCCGTTTCGCACAGCGACGTGGTCTCACTAGATATCTTTCGGTTTGAGATGGTTGTTTGTTATTCAATATAGACTATTTGTCTGGCCCTAAGTTTTTGTTTTCCTCTTAAACTCTCGGGCACTCATTTAAGTAGGTTGAGAGTAAGGGCTTTTTAGGTTCCATTTAGACGAATATGCTTCCGGAGACATGGAGGAAGAAATCTAGCTAGTATGAGTTATATATCTATTTTCTGTTATGTTTTGATTCTGATTTTGTATTGTAATGGCAAGTTGAAGCCAAATATTTGACTCTAATCATCCAAGAGGTCATTTTCATATGCTGCTCTTGGAGTATGTTGTAATAATTATATTTTATCAAAACGTGGTTTGCGAATTAGGATTGCGTAATGAATTGAAATCTTATTATGAAATGAGATGAGAAAATTTATTTTAAAAATTGTGTTGAATTTCCATATTCATGTGTTTCTGGTATTATCAAAATGATTTACATAGCCGCATTTTTTCGTTGGAATTTAATAACTATGGATGGCTGTAGCATCCATAGCACTTAGTTTCGATCCTGAAAATAGGAGATGTTGCAATTTGGTGTTAGAGCATAGGTTTATGTAAATTTAAAGGAGTTTAAACCTAAACGATTTTGAAAACATAAACCAATGAATTAGGGAATAAGATTGGGTCAGAACAATGCAATAATAACTTACTTGTATTTTGCTATATAAAGGTATGCATTCCCCTCTCTCTTAGACCGTTCTTCTGTATCTTACTAAGGCTCGTATGCAGATTTATGAGAAATAAAGGTATGGAAGCATGAAACAGAAGATTGAATCTAGGTGGAGGAAGCACCACAACTAATGGATATGCTCGACCCAATACCAAGAGAAACCAGGGTCGACAGGAAAATGCTAATCAGAACGCACATGCCAACATAGGTGCTAGAACTCTACCAGTAGATATGGGGATGATGTATCAGTTCTTCGTTAACCTGATCGCAAGCTAGAGTGGCTGCAGGAGTAGTTGGAGGAAATGTTGTGAATGCGAGAAGAGCAAATCTAATGGCGCCAGTTGGCAATAATTATGCCAAACTAAGTCGAGATTATATCGGTTTGGGCAGGAAGCCTTTTTTGGGGACTAAAGATGCTGTAGAAGTAGAAAATTGGCTTTTGCATTGTGATAGAATTTTTGCTGATCTTAGTTTGGACGATGAACAGAAGAGAAGATTGGGTTCAAGGCAATTACAAGGTGCAGTATTGTTCTGGTGGAATGGGGTTATCGTGGGCATGCCAAAGGAAAGGTTAATTTAGGCAGATTTTTGAAGGAGATTCGAGGAGATATTTTTGTCCGAGGTAGCTAAGTCCGCTTTGCTCTGGAAATTTATGGATTTGGAGCAGGCAGAGATGTCAACATTGGAGTATTCTATGAAGTTTGATGAGCTGTCCAGGTAGGGATATGCCACTGTGTACACTATCATTAAGAGGAACGAGAAGTTTATCCAGGGTTAAAGGCCAAAAATCGCCAGGGCAACCATACCACATCTCCAAGATCCATCAAATGTAGTAGTGGAGATGGCGATTAGGAATAAAGAAATGCTTTCTACCCTTGGGAAGGAGAAGTTAACGGAGAATCATGAATCCCAGAATAAGAAAAGAAAATTCTGTAAGAAGAATGGTGCTCAGAAAGAAGGAGCAACTAAGAAGGGGCACTATGTCAATGAGTGTCGCTCGGGTGATGGAAAGGTGGTTGTAGGGAAGTAGAAAGTGAAATGCTTTAACTACGACCAAGTGGGCATTACAAGAACAAGTGTCCAGAAGTAACCAAGGCTAAGAAAAGTAAAGTATATGCTTTGGAACCCTTATCCTCTAGACCAACAACAACTGAGAAGGGAAAATCTATGATGGAAGGTATGCTTTTGATCCATAGTATACTGGTTAGGACACTATTTGATATCGGTGTATCACATTGATTTTTATCTCAGTGTTTGGTAGATAAGTTGTGCTTAGAACCTTCGTACCTAGTTACTTCCTTAAGGGTTGCGAATCCAATATGAGGGTATGCAACTCTGGGAATGAGATGTAACCGGTTAGAACTTGGTTATTTAGGTCATAAGTTTGCATGCAATTTGTAAGTCTTTGAATTCGTAGGCTTTGGGATCATATTGGGTATGGATTGATTAGATATATATGATGCTAGGATATTTTTCCAAGATAGGGAAATATCATTGAGACATCCTAACAATAGTAACCGAATAGTATACTCAGTCAAGAATTTGAGTCCAGGAATTTGTGCTTTGCTGAATGCTATGGAAGCAGAAGAAGAGTTTAATCGGGTTTTGGTAGTAAGAGAATTTACAGATGTTTTTGAGCTGGCCACAGGACTACCACCGAAATGAGCTATCGAGCTTCGAATAGATCTTATACTAGGAACATAACCTATAAGTAGACTACTTAGCAGGATGATACCTACCAAGATGAAGGAGTTAGAGGTTGGCCAATGGACTTAGAAGGAAATAATTATTAGATCAAGCACTTCGCCTTAGGGAGCGACCACGGTATTCATAAAAAAACCGGACGGGTCGTTAAGGCTGTATATCGACTATCATAAGCTGAATGAGAAGACATTAAGAATACGTATCTTTTGCCAAGAATCGATGACTTATTCGCTCACTTGAGTGGAGCTAGAGGGTTTTCCCAATTGGATTTGGCTATAAGATTCCATCAACTAAGAGTGGCAGAGAACAGTATTCCGTTGATAGCATTTCGAATGAGATATGGTTCGTACAAGTGGTTAGTAATGCCATTCAGGCTAGTGCATGTGCCAGCTTTCTTTGTAGATTTGATGAATCAGATTTTCTGAGAGCACTTGGATAGGTTCGTATTGGTGTTTATAGACAAAATTTTGATATATTCTAAGGATGAAAGAGAGCATGAGGTTCATCTTAAAATAGTGCTAGAGGCACTAAGACAGTATCAGCTAAAAGCAAAGTTTTCGAAGTGTCACTTCTGGAAGAAAGAAGTAAAATTTATTAGCTATATTGTCTCAGGAGAAGGGTTATCAATTGATCCAGCTAAGATTGAAGCGGTTAATAGTTGGAAGTGACCCGAGGCAGTGACTGAGATAAGAAGTTTTCTTGGATTGGTTGGATATTATCAGAGATTTATCAGGGATATTACATGGATAGTAGCAACCCCGACTGAGCTAACTAGAAAGGAAGCTAAGTTTGTTTGATCCGACAGATGCGAGGAAGCATTCCTTAAGTTAAAGCATTTATTGACCAATGCGCCCATGTTAATTGTGCCAGACGGTAATCAAGGGTTAGCAGTGTATCAATATGCATGTGGAACTGGATTAGGAGTTGTGTCAATGTAGAAGGGTAAGGTAATTTTCTATGCTTCTCGACAGCTTAGACCGCATGAAGTAAGATATACAACCTATAATCTAGAGTTGGCAGCGGTGATCTTTGCGTTGAAAGTGTGGAGACAATATCTTTTGGGAGAAAGATTCGAGTTATACACGGATCATTAGTCTTTAAGGTATTTATTCTCTTGGAAGGAGTTGAATATGAGACAACAGAGGTGGTTGGAGTTTTTATCAGCTTATAATTTTGATATAGAGTATACACCGGGGAGAGGTAATAAAGTAGCAGATGCTTTTAGCAGAAAACATCAGAATGTGGTGTTTGCTATGTTGGTAAAATGGAAGGATCTTGAGGCATTGACTACGTGTAGTGTACAACTAAGATCGACTGCTAGTTCTAGTTGGAGTATTGCCATGATATCCTGTTTGGAAGTTCGACCGGTTTTGATCGAAAGGATTGCTACTAAGTAGAAAGATGATCCATTGTTGGCCAAGAAGATTAGAAGACTTGAGATTGGAACTGAGATTGATGATTTGAGAGATTTTAGCCTTGAGCAAAAGGGATGGTTGAGAAAGAACGGACAATTGTGTTTTTCGAATATTGGGACCCTAAGGAAAGAAGTTCTTAGGGAATGTCATCGATCAAAGTTTACAATTCATCATAGAGGAACCAAGATGTATCAAGATATGAAGAGAAGTTTCTTCTGGGAAGGTATGAAGATGTATGTTGGCTTATGGGTAAAGCAATGTTTGAATTGCTAGCAAGTAAAGCCGAACATCAAAAGCCAAGTGGGTTGCTTCATCTTTTAGATATACCAGTTTGGAAATGAGATTCAATATACATGGACTTTGTTGATGAGTTGCCAAGGTAGAATCGAGGAAATAAGAGTATATGGGTCATAGTGGACATATTGACTAAGAGCACCCATTTCATTCCCGTTAATTTAACCAGGATGACACTTGTTTTGGCTAAGTTATTTATGAAGAACATAGTTAGACTGCATGGGATTCCTAATCATATAGTCTGTGACAGAGATACGTTGTTATTTAGTGAGTTCTGGAAGAGTCTACAAGAAGTGTTAGGTACCAAGCTTAAGATGAGTACCGCTTATCACCCTCAAACAGACGGGAAGACAGATAGAGTCAATAAGGTACTCGAGGATTTATTGAGAGCTTGCATACTAGATTTTGGTGGATCATAGGAAGACCACCTACACTTGGTTGATTTTTCCTATAATAATAGTTATCAGACTAGTACAGGAATGGTGCCTTTTGAAGCTTTATATGGAAGGTCGTGCAAGTCACCAGCATGTTGGTTGGAAGCCGGAGATAGGTTAGTCTTAGGTTTAGATCTGGTGAGAGAAGCAAAAGTGGAAATTGAGTTAATCCAAGGTAGTTTGAGAGAAGCTCAGCTCAGACAAAAAAGTTATGTAGACAGAAGGCGTAAGGATATAGAGTTCTCAGTTGGAGATAAGGTTTTGTTATAGTATCACCGATGGAGGGTGTGGTACATTTTGGAAAGTCAGGGAAACTGGCACCGAGATATATTGGTCCGTTATCGGTTATTGAGAGGACGGAAAGCTCGCATATCAGATAGAGTTACCAAGTAGTTTGGCAGGTGTCCATAACGTTTTTCATGTTTCTCATTTTCGAAAGTATGTGCATGATCCAAAGACTACTATCACTGTGGTTGTATTTGAAGATTTAGTAGTAGAACCGGATTTAACTTTTGTTAGGCAACTAGTTCGGTTTTGTAGCAAGAGATGAGAAGAAGTTAAGGAACAAGATGGTTAACTTTGTGAAAGTTCAGTGGAGCGACAATGAGAAAGACTGTACTTGGGCGGCAGAGGACAGGATTAGGGATACTTATCCTGAGCTATTGTGAGGATATGTTCTATATTTGCTGTATATTGATTTTGTGGTTGGTAGGATATACTAGCTTTGGTTGCATGTTTGTTATGCTTATTTTGTAGTACTTACTGAATTTCGAGGACGAAATTCTTGAACAGGGGAGCCTGTAACACCCCTAATTTTTAGTTAGTATTATTTAGGACATTTAGTTGCATAGTTAAATATAATAATGTATATAATTAGTGAGAATGAGATTTTGGTTAATTGGTGTGATCATTCCAAATTTAATGAACTAAGTAAGACTGTTTTAAAATTAATACACATAGAAGAATACATGGGAGGGGAAAAATAGGCATAGATAAACCCTTCATTCATTAAACCCTCACCTCTTACACCGTATCATATTCACAACAAAAATAACCAAAAGAAAAGCTCAATCAAGGCAAGCCATTAGGAAGCAATAGGGAGATCGAAATCTAGGATTCAAGTGAAAGGAAGCTTAGGATTAAGAGCTACACCAAATCTCAACTCCAACCATTAATCTAAGGTGAATAATAACATTTATCATCTTTTAAATCTTTGTTTTGATTCGGTTATGGGTAATACCCGAATCTTATGTGTTTGATTGGTCAAGTTATAATTTAATAATCATGCTTGGATAGAATAATGGTTAATGGGAATTTATGGAATTTATTAGAAATGGTTTAATTTGGTTTTGGGGTTAAATCCGAAGTTTTTATCCTCCAAACGATTTGAAATTTTGATATGTTAAGGAAAACATTATTTTTGAGGTGGGTTTTTAATTTCATAATTTTCCGAATTATAAAGATTATTTTATGAATTTCCTATGGATGAAATGGCTTAACTTCGGGTTTTAATCATTTTGAATAATTTAATGAGGTTTTGGGCTTTGAAATTTTATATGATGTAGAGAAACACATTTTCTAATTTCTTTGAAATTTTAGGATTTTTTTCTATGTAATTTTGAATTATGAATAATTATATATGCTAGAATAAGTATATAAAAGTTTAATTAATTATACTTATTAGTTAATTATTTGAAATAATGTTTGGATCTTGGAAATAGGGTGTGGCAGTTTTTTAGTAAAGAAAATTGATAAGGTTTTGCTAGCCAGTAAGCTTTTGACAAATTATATAGGTTTGGTAAAAAGTGATATCTTTTTATAGTAATTTGGCAGTTTTTAAGTTAATTACAATTTTACCATGTCGACATTGGCTATGTCGAGCCATCACTCACCGCATCATAGTGTTATCGATGTGAAACCAAATAATGCCGCATGATGCCAACGAGTTTGTCATGAAGCAGATGTGTTTTGGATCTCGTCGTGGTCACAACAACAAAGATAAAGAGATGGCCTTCGACATAACGATGTCAATGTTTATACATGCCGAGTTTTATATCAAGAGGCTTGTTGTCGCATTTTATACTAAAAAGCATGCTACCGAATATATTATTCAATGTTTTTGCCTCACGGACCCAAGGGTTGTCAAGCCTTGTCCTTACCACTTTTAAATTGTCATTGAACCTAGATAGGCCGCTTTTAAACTTGTCATCGAGTTTACCTCTTGACGATTTTAACTAGTCTTGGGTTTTTAAATAGGCGGATAACCTATGTATCATGAGGACTGACTTCATTATCATTGAGACATGATGTCGCATGTTTTAGTCGTCAATCTTAAATTGGCGAAGGACCTTATGCTTTTACATCGACATGGTAGAGATGTCGACATTAATCACATTGAGTTTAGAAACAGCGGAGAGCCATTTGTTGCATGGTTTTAACTTCAAACCTTAGGGACACTGAGGTGTATATTAATGAGTTTGACATGAAATGTTTTGGGGGTTACTAATGTATCTCACTATTAAATTTAAATAACTAAGGGGAAATACCTTAATTGGGGCCGCTAATAGAAATAAGTTATACATATGAATAACATGGATTAATGTTGAACGTGTGGGTAGCGTGGAGCAAAGTTAAACATGTAGGTAACATGAGATAAATAGAAACATGTGGATAACATGAGTTAAATGGCCACGTGATGGCTCATAGTCATCCTAGGAAAACTATGTGATGTATGATGGATAGTCTGCATCATGCTGGAGATGGATAGTCTCTAATTGTTTAATTTAAGGGTTCATAGTCATCCTAGGAAACTATAAGATGTGAGATGGATAGTCTGCATCAATTTAAATGATAAAATGTGAGATGGATAGTCCATATTAGTTTAAGTAAAATAAAATGTGGGATGGGTAGTCCACATGAATACAAGACGGGTAGTCAATAAGAACTTGGATGGGTAGTCTAATAAATGTGGGATGGGCAATTCGGTACATATGACATGTTTATACACTATCATATTATTCTGCTATAACAATTGTGGATGCATGAGCACAATATATGGTTGAGATGTTTAATTGGGTACTAATGAGGGGAAACCCATTCCACACAACGGCGTGGTCTCACTAGATATCTATTGGTTTGAGATGGTAGATTATTATTCACACTTGACTTTTTGTCTAACCCGAAGTTTTTGTTTCCCCCTTAAACTCTCGGGTACTCCTTTGAGTAGGTTGGGAGTAAGAGCTTTCAGGTTCCCTTTAGACGAATAAGCTTTTGAAGATCTACAAGAGGCAATCTAGCTAGTAGGAGCTATATATCTATTTTCTGCTGTGTTTTGATTCTGGTTTTGTGTTGTAATGACAAGTTGTATTAAATGCCAGATATTTGACTCTGATCATCCAATGGGGCATCTTCATATGTCGCTCTTGGAATATGTTGTAATAATTATATTTTCTCTGAACGTGGTTTGCGAATTGGGATTATGTAATGAAATTGAGATCTTATTGTGAATTGAGATGAGAAAATTTATTTTAAAAATTGTGTTGAATTTCCATATTCATGTGTTTCTGGTATTATCAAAATGATTAGCATAGCAGCATTTTGTCATCGAAAAATACTAACTATGGATGACTGCAGCATCCATAGCACTAAGTTTCAGGCCTCAAAATGGGGGATGTTGCACATCTCTTTCAATTTGATAAATGCTTCTTCACACTCCACATTCCAACATAGCTTTGTCAATGGTACAGATATCTTTGCAAAATCTTTTATGAACTTCCTAAAGAAACTGGCTAATCCCAAGAAGCTACGTAATTTTGAATCATTCTTTGGAACCTTCCAATATTTAAAGTTGCCACTTTTCTTGGGTCTACCGCCAACCCATTTCCATATACAATATGTCCTAGAAATCAAACCTCGCTTCTCCAAAGTGGCATTTTGAAAATTTAGCCTTCAACAGATTCCTCCTTAGTACATCCAGTACTTCTCTTAAATGCAACCCATGCTCCTTCTCGTCTCTAAAAACTAGTATATCATCAACAAATACGATAACAAATTTATTCGGCCGCTTTTGAAAGATCCTACTCATCAAATCAACAAAATAAGACAGGGCATTAGTCAACCCAAACAGCATCACAACCCATTCAAATAGTCCTTTATAGTATGAAAAGCGGCCTTTGTAATGCTATCCTCCACAACTCTCAATTGATGAAATCCTGTAGTAAGGTCAAGTTGCGAGAAAACCTTTGCCAAGACAAGATGATCGAAGAGGTCGTCAATGCAAGGCAATGAATAACAGTTTTTCCTCATCAACTTATTCAACTCCCGATAATCAACGCAAAGTCTTAGGGAATCGTCTGCCTTAGTAGAGAAAACGATAAGTGCTCCCCACTTAGAAATACTTCACCTATGCGCAACAATTCTGAAACTTGTGTATCCAATTCTCTCCTTTCCTTCGGAGCCATATGTCTTAAAGGCATCACCACTGGTCTAGCTTCTTTCTCGAGGTTAATTCTAAATTTAGTTTCTCTATGGGTCGAAAGTCCAAAAACCTTAGCGAGTACGTCTGGAAAATCTTTAACTATGAAAATAGAAGCTAATTCATCATGTGATAGGTCTAACAAATAAAAATATGAATTCATCATAGAAACGTCTGGCTCGCACAAAACTATCAAATCACGTTTCCCATAACTACTCAAACGAACAATCCTTCTGTCATAATCTAAAACCACTCCATATCGAATCATCCAATCTATTCCTAAGATCAATCTGTATCCCACAAAACTAAGCACATATGCATCACAATTTAATTCTACATCGTTTATAACCAAATTAAGATCATGGCAAACAGTGGAAAAATGCATCAATCCCCCAATAAGATTTGACACACGCGCGTTTTTAGGGATTATTCTTAATCTTTCCACTAATATATTGGCTATGAGTGGATGTAATGAAATAGTATTAAATAAAATTCTGGTAGATAAATCAGATCATAATAACACACCTTCCATAACCGAGTCCCCCTTCTCCTGGGCTGTTGGTGCAATACTGGCAATGGGTATAGCCTCCAATGTATAAGCCTTAATAATCTGACCCTCTTTCTACAAGTCTGGACACCTCCTCTTATAATGTCCCATCTGGTCACAATTATAGCACTTAATCCCTTCAACCCTTCACGTTGTCCCGACTGTCCTTGTTGCCCTGACTGTTTTGGTCTACAGTCCTTTGCCAAATGTCCCATCTTACCACACTGATGACACTTTGTTCCCTTTTGAAGGTTCACCCTATAGTTCTTGGCTATATGTCATATCTTATTACACCTCCTACATACAGTAACCTACTTCTTATTCTGCTTATCCTGCGGTCCTTCATTCCTACGCTTATTCTGATCTCCATTCGATACTTGCTTCTTGTTTACATCTCCACCCATAGTATTACGTAAAGCACCCTCAACTAATATTTCAAAAGTCACCCCTAATGGTATTTGATTCAAAGCCAACTCTTTCCGTGGGGAATTCAATCCCTTAGCAAATTTCTCGGCCTTCTTTTCCTGGATATTAATTAATTCAAATATGAACTTTGCTAACTCATTGAATTTGTTCACATACTCTTTTATGGTCACGTCTCCCTACTTAGGGTGAACAAACTCCTCTGACAACATTCCCTTCTCAGCTCTAGAATAGAATTTTGTCTTAAACTTCCTTTTGAAAATCTCTTAAGTAATGGTATACTCCTCTATCTTGGCTATAACAATCTCCCACCAATTTGTTGCCTCTTCCTATAGATGCCAAACTGCCAACTGCCTATTGGTTGCATCACTTAGTCCCAATAAACGAAATATCTTCTCACAGTTAGTTAGCCATGCCTTAGTTGCTGCATACTATCCCAGTAAAAGGCTTTCCATCTAAGGTTGTAAAATCTTTGCAGATTTTCGAGAAGTCAACATGTAACGATCCGCGCCTCAGTGGGACTGAATTTCCGCTATATCAAAAATCTAAGTCCATCAAAGTACAGATCGTTGATGTTGGTGCCCTATAAATAAACAAGAGCATATCATAGTATCATCAATAAAAAACACGAAGGAATAGTAAAGTATAACAAAACATATATTTACCGACCAAGACTAATACCTCTTGTATCTAGTACCCTTGTCAGTGCTGAGCATGCATAATAAACCCGTCATTCCCACCTTGTACCAGTACTTGTCCCTTTAAGTCTATCATGTGGGTTGTAATGAGGAGAGGGTCAGAACAACGTTCTGGTGACTGGTAAGTTACACACTTTATATATAACATTAGTTTATGCCAATTGCTTTCCATTACATGTTATGTCTACTTTTTAAACTTAGTCATCTTAACTTCATATATGCGTATGATATGCTCCACCTCCTTGAGATATACAATAACTACATATATACATACATACATACACACACATAGAGGCACATACACAGATAACACACACACACATACCACAATCCTATTTTAGACCAGGAAACTTTCCTCGCTAGTATCCATAGCTACTACCGCGTTAGGATCCATCATCAATATAGTTCATGTCCTCGTTGCCGTGCATACCAAAGAACTCCCGTTAGTGCCTAATAATAGCATTACAACTATTTAGCCATGTTCTACCTCGTCTTGAAGACTTATATAACTGCTTCATATCATGGACTCA
This sequence comes from Allium fistulosum, assembly GCA_030737815.1. Lineage (NCBI taxonomy): Eukaryota > Viridiplantae > Streptophyta > Magnoliopsida > Asparagales > Amaryllidaceae > Allium > Allium fistulosum. The sequence goes on from CM060904.1 coordinate 364,479,761, forward strand.
GCTCCACGGACTATTGAGGAATTAGCTCCTCAGACTATCCTATTAGTTTGAAAGACCTCCATTGGGGGTTACCTAGCCTTGCCTCCTACAAACAAACAAATTAACAAACAACTATGAGGTGTTGCATTTTCTAAACATGATCTACACTAGTAAGAGGTATAGCCTATTTAAGCATAACCCTTATCTTTTCACTGACTATCGTAGGACCAATGATGCTCTCGACCTATGTGTATGTAACACCCCTAATTTTATCAACATTATTTAAGAGATTTAATTAGGATAAATTAAATAGAATAATGTACAGTGATAAGGGGATTGAGATTGGTAAATGAATATAGGTGGCCGTGCTTATTTAAATTGAATGAACTTATAAATGGTTAGGTGCTAACTAATTAAACGTAGGGGTATTAGGGTAAATAGCCTCCCATATTTCCCACCCCTATATGATTATTCCTTAGCCATACATGTTCATTTTCATTATAAGCAAAAAATGTAAGAAAAAGAAAGAGCAAGGCCGACCATTAAGAAGGTAGAAAAGAAGTGAAAATCAAATAAAGCTTAGGATTCAAGCTAGAAGAAGTTAATCTCAATCAATCTCCAATTTCCTTATCTAAGCTAAGGTGAATAATAATCACTATATCTCTATTTTTGGTTTTATAATCATAAGATTTTGGATTTAAGGGTAAATTCGTTTTATGATATATTGGATGATGATATGCTTGATTTATAATTTGTTTAGATTAAACAAAATTGTTTCAAACGAGATATGCATGGTTTTAGGGTAAAACCGAGGTTAAATGATTTTTAAATGTCATGGCAAAATTAAATGTTATGGAAAATATGCTTTTGGAGTTGGGTTTCAATTTTTATAATTTCCCGTAGAGAATTAGTTATGAATTTTCAAAGAAAAATATGGTTATTTGGGTTTATAAATTATTTTGGAAAATATATTAAGAATCTAGGTCTGAAATTTTGATATGTTAGATGACATGATTAATGTGAATTTCTGGAATTTTTGGGGATTTTTACTAAGTAATTTAGTATGGAAATCAAATTATTTTGAAAGGAGGACCTAAATGATTTAATTGTTTTGTTAATAGGAAGAGATTATTTGTTAAATGTTTTTTAGTATTAGATCTGAGAAAATATGGCAAATTTTAGTGAAATAATTTGAAAGTTTAATGTAACCAATCATGTGTTTACAAGTGGGAAAGTTAGTTACAAAAAGTTTACTTTATTTAGTAAAATCTGTCTTTAGCTCAGAAAAGTGGGTTCCACCTTCTTTAGAAGGACCTTTCGACCCAGAACTTCCGCCTCCAACCTATTCGAAACCTTCTAGGTTGAAACCAGTAAACCAATACACATGATATCAGTTAGCTGGTACGTAGTGGATTGGAGAAAGGCGGAAGGTAGGGTGTCGAAACGTAGCTCCCGAAAGGGTTGGTTCCTTCATTTTGTTTTGTTTAAAAGAAAAGCACTTGCCTGTTTATAAAAAGGTTTCGAAGTAGTCGAAACCAATGGTTTCGAAAGGGTATTTCTAAAGAAGCTTTCGAAGGAGAGCTGCCACCTTTATTTAAAATAGTAGCTTCCGAAGGAGTTACTTTATCTTTAATTAAAGCTTTCGGAAGGGGTAGTTTTGACTAAGTCAAAACCCTTCTGTGATTTGATGCCTTTCGATGGTATTATGGACATCAATGCTGTCGAAAGATACAGTTTGTTTTTATAAATATAAGCCACTTCCTACTGCTTTCGAAAGAGGTTAGGGGTTTCATAGGCAATGGTTTCAGAAGGGGTTTCGAAGCCAACCTTCAATTGTTTTACCCAGATATTTTAATGCTTTCAAAAGTATGGTTTCGACACCATCAAGTTTCCCCAATACTTTTATAAAATGAAAAATGGTTTCGAAAGAGATGCTTTTGCTTATGTTCACTTTGATCCAAAAATGTTATTTTAGATATAAAATCAATGATTTCGAAAGGGGGACTTTCAATGGTTTCGAAGGGTAACCTTCAATGATTTCGAAAGGCAGACTTTTAATGGTTTTGAAAAGTAACCTTCAACGGTTTCGAAAGGTGTATTTTTGAATGGTTTTGAAGCTATGCTTCTATACTTGTATGATAATACTTTAACAACGCCGAAAGGTTTCAAAAGAGATGTTTTAATGTATTCGAAAGGCAGGACCTAAGGTTTTGAAGATATGTTTTAATGCTTTCGAAGGAGGTCATCCTATGAGGTCGAAAGCATGGTTTCGAAGGCGTCGAAAGGCTTTTTAAACCCAAACTCATTTTTAAAGGAAAAACCCATGGCTAAATAAAGGAGTTTTGAAATGACTTTAAGTATGTAAATTTGAAGAAGTATTACGTTGATAAAAATATAGGTTAAAGGGATTAACTATGTTTTATATGAAAAGTATTTCAAGGACTTTAAACCCACAGGAGTGGTATTGTAAGTTGTAATGTTTGCTTCTTCAGATATAAATATATTCACATGATAAAAGAGCCATAACTGCATTTTGGGGGTAAAGGGGTAGAAGAACCAGTAGGTTAACTCAATAGTGAATATAAATTGATTAAACTACTGAATGAGTAGAATTGCATCGAAGGAGTCAAGGAGACCAAAATATAGGATGCATAAACCTTGAAGTTGTCCGGGAGATAGGTTCATAGTAAACCCATAAAAACTACGATTAGGAAGTTATTGGGGATAACCAACGGGTTTATAGTAAACCAATGAAAACTATGTATTAAGGATGATTGGCATGGGCCAATTGGTTTGTAGTGAACCCATGAAAACTTTATCCGGTTTAAGTATTGACATCAGTCAAAAGTTTCTAGTCAACCTTTGAAAACTAGGCTAAGAAGGAAGTTACTGGAGTAATCCATAGGTTCCTAGTCCACCCATGAAACAAGGATAAAAGATGAGTTATTGGAATGACCAACAGGTTTAGGGGTACCCATGAATTGATTAAGTTAATTGACAGGGGCCTATATGTTCTTAGTGATCCCATGGAAACTATGAAATAGGACAGTGTCCATAAATTATAAAAAGGTTATTAGTAAACCCATGAAAACTAATAGGTTAATAGTGACCCTAGACACTATAGTCATGACCAGGAGTCAATTAAACCGAGGATGGGAAATCCAAGATGTTTATATATATGCATACCCTTATAAATGTTTTAAATGCTATGTTTTAACCATTGTGGATGTAGGAGCACAATATATGGTTTTGAAAGGTTTTAGGATACTAGTGAGGTGAAAACTTGTTCCGCTAAGCATCGTGGTCTCACTAGATTTCTAAATGGATTGAGATGTTAGATTATTATTCATACAAGGCTTTATGTTTGACTCAAAGTTTTTGTTTTACCCTTAAACTCTCAGGTACTTAATTGATTATGCGTATTTTGAGGTTTAGGGTTCTGAGGTTCTCTTCTTAGACGAATAAAGCTTCTAGAGGCATGCAGGAGGCAGTTAGTTATTTAGAGATATCTTTTCCGCTGTTTATTTTGAATGTAAAGGCAGACTTATTAGCTTTATTATATACTCTGATCAACCAAGGGGGCATCTTCATATGTCGCTCTTGGCATATGTATAATGGTTATATTTTTCTGAACGTGGTTAACGTTTGTGGGATTATGTAATGAGCATGAAATGTTTTTAATGGAATGTGGAAATGTGTTTTAATTTGTTAAATATTTTCCATATTCTTGTCATCTGCGTATCGATGTATCTAACACCGCCATTTTTGGTCATCAAGGAATAATAACTATGGATGGCTGCATCATCCATAGCCGTTAGTTTTGGGCCTCCATGTAAGGGGATGTTACAAGTTGGTATCAGAGCATAAGTTTATGAAACTTTGAAAGAAAAGTAATATCTAAAAGCTTTTTGACACATAATCCAATGAATTTGTAAATATGATCGGGGTTTGGGTTAACGCTATAGTAACGTACTTGTAATTAATATATAGGTATATGTCTAAGTACGTATTCCCCTCTCTCTTAGACTGTTCTTCTATATCTTACTAAGGCTCGTTTGCAGATTTACGAGAAAGAGGACATGGAAGTAGGAAACGGAAGAGGAAATCTTGGTGGAGGAAGCACCACGACCAACGGAAATGCTCGACCTAATACCAGGAGAAATCAAGATCGACAGGCTAATGCTAATCCAAATGCTGAGGCCAATGTAGGTGTTAGAAATCCGCCAGTAGATGCAGGGATGGTGTATTAGTTGTTAGCTAATCTTTTGCAAGCAAGAGCTGTTGGTAATGTTGGAGGAGCTAATCTTTGAGCTCCAGCTGGATATAATTATGCTAGGCTGAGCAGGGATTACACCAGTCTGGGTGGAAAGCCGTTTATGGGAACGGAGGATGCTGTTGAGATTGATAATTGGTTGTTGAGCCGTGAGAGGGTCTTTACTAATTTAGACTTGGATGATGAGGAAAAGAGGAGGCTGGCCTCTAGACAGTTGCAAGGGGCAGCGCTCCATTGGTGGAATAGTGTGACAGCCGGAGTTCCCGAGGAAGAACTAACTTGGGCTAATTTCAGAATGAGGTTTGAGCAGAAGTTTCTATCTGAGGTAGGCAAATCAACATTGATGAGAAAGTTTATGGACCTTGTTCATGGATATATGTCAGTAATCGAGTATGCTGCTAAGTTTGATGAGCTATCTCGATATGGATATGCTACTATAGATACTGCATCAGGAGGAATGAGAGGTTCCTTCGAGAACTAAGTCTAGAGCTAGCTAGAATGACCATGACACATGTTTGAGAACCTTGTAATGTGGTAGTGGAGATGACTATACGCCATGAAGAGATGCTTGCAGTTTCTACTAGCGAGAAACTAGTTGAATCCCCGGGTCCTTGGGGAAAGAAAAGGAAATTCTTTAAGGAGAATAGAGCCCAAAAAAGGAAGGCTGCCAAGAAGGCAAAGGATGATTTGGTGTGCTTCAAGTGTGGTAAGAAGGGTCATTATGCTCACGAGTGTCGGACAGGCAAAGGGAAGAAGCGTGAAGAGAAGAAGAATGTGAAATGCTTCAACTACGACCAAGTTGGGCATTACAAGAACTAGTGTCCAGAGCTAGTCAGGGCGGACAGAGAAAATGTTTTTGTTATTGGATCACCATCTTATTCTAGGCCTGCTGCAGTAGAGAAAGGGAAAACTGTGATAGAAGGTACGCTTTTGATTCAGAGTATACTAGTTAGGGTACTATTTGATACCAGTGCATCACATTCATTTATATCACAATGTTTGGTTGGTAGGTTATGCATAAAATCCACATACCTTGTTACTTCATTAAGGGTTGCGAATCCAATAGAGGGTATGCAACTCTAAGGATGAGATGTGACCAGTTAGAACTTGATTTGTTAGGTCATAAGTTTGGATGCAGTCTGTATGTTTTTGATTTCGTAGATTTCAGGATCATTTTGGGTATGGATTGCTGGGTAAGTATGAGGCTAGGATATTTTGCAAGGATAGGGAAATATTGTTGAGACACCTAGATATTCATAATCGAACCATCTTCTCAGTGGAAAATTCCAGTAGGAGTGTTTGGGCTTTGTTAAGTGCTATGGAGGTTGGAGAAGAACTAAGTCAGGTTCGGGTGGCAAGAGAATTTGCAGATGTTTTTGAGCCAGTTACAGGATTACCACCGAAACGAGCTGTTGAGTTTCAGATAGATCTTGTACCAGGAGCTGAAACTGTAAGTAGACTACCTAGCAGGATGACACCGACATAGATGAAAGAATTGAAGGTGCAGCTAATGGATCTTGAAGGAAGGAATTTTATTAGACCAAGAAGTTCGCCTTGGGGTGCGGCTGCGGTATTCGTGAAGAAACCAGATGGGTCATTATGGATGTGCATTGACTATCGTAAGTTAAACGAAAGGACGATAAAAAATAGTTACCCTCTGTCGAGGATAGATGATCTGTTTGATCAGTTGAGTGGGGCCAGAGTGTTTTCCCAATTGGATTTGGCGATGGGGTTCCATTAGTTGAGAGTGGTGGAGGACATCATTCCTTTGACAACATTTCGAACTAGGTATGGTTCGTATGAGTGGTTAGTGATGCCTTTTGGGTTGACGAATGCACCTGCTTTCTTTGTGGATTTGATGAATTGAGTCTTCCGAGAGTATTTGGATAGATTCATGTTGGTGTTTGTAGATGACATTTTGGTATACTCTAAGGATGAAAGAGAGCATGAAGATCATCTTAGAGTTGTGCTGGAGATGCTAAGGCAGAATCAGCTAAAAGAAAAATTTTCAAAGTTTCATTTTTAGAGGAAAGAGGTAAATTTTCTTAGTCATGTGGTTTTAGAGAAAAGATTGTCAATCGATCCAGATAAGATCGAAGCTGCGAACAATTAGGAGAGACCAGAGATGGTAATTGAGATCAGAAGTTTTCTTGGACTTGCTGGCTATTACCGAAGATTCATTAAGGATTTTTCGTGGATATCAGTACCTTTGACTAAGTCGACCCGAAAAGATGTGAAGTTTGTTTGGTCTGACAAATGTGAGGAAGGGTTCCTTAAGTTAAAGCATTTGTTGACCAATGCTCCAGTGTTAGTAGCTCTAGACGGAAACTAAGTGTTGGTAGTATACACCGACGCATGTGGAACTGGATTGGGAGTAGTATTGATGTAGAAGGGTAAAGTTATTGCCTACGCATCCAGACAGCTTAGGCCGCACGAAGTAAGATATCCTACTCATGACTTAGAGTTGACTGCGGTGATTTTTTCCTTAAAAATTTAGAGGCATTATCTCTTAGGGCAGAGATTTGAGTTGTATACCGGTCATAAGTCTTTAAGATATTTATTCTCTCAAAAGGAGTTGAATATGAGGCAGCAAAGGTAGCTGGAGTTTTTGGCTGCTTATGATTTCGGTATAGAGTATACTCTTGGGAAAGGAAATAAGGTAGCAGATGCTCTTAGTAGAAAACATCAAAATGTGGTATTAGTAATGTTGGCTGAATGGAAGGATCTGGAAGCTTTAGCCAGTTGCGGTGTGCAGTTAAAATCTACTGCTAGTTCTACTCAGGAGACTACCATGTAATCATGTTTAGAGTTTTGACCAGTATTGATCGAAAAGATAGCTTCTAAGTAGAGAGAAGATCTAGATTTAACCGAGAGGATTAGAAGGATTAAGGTAGGGTCAGAGATCGATGATCTAAAGGATTATAGTCTTGACCAAAGAGGATGGTTGAGAAAGAAGGGTCGGTTATGTGTTCCGAACGTAGAGACGTTAAGGAGAGAAGTTCTGGAAGAATGTCATCGATCCAAGTTTACGATTCATCCTGGAGGGACCAAGATGTATCAAGATATGAAGATGAGCTTCCATTGGGAAGGCATGAAGAGGGATTGTAACAACCCGTATATTTGGACCATTTAAATTGACAATAATCCACACATGTCAACTTAAATAGTACAAAACACGAATCATAAATGGAGTATAAGTATATAAATGAGAATCATCACAGAATCACAGAAAATATAACATAACAGAATAGTGCAGCGGAATTACAACAATGTCATAATAGTAGTTCATGAAGCTACTAAGAAAATACAACAATGTCTCAAATAAAAGAAATACAACAACATAGATGTCCAAATGGAAAGAACAATACTGATAAAGATAAGATAGTCTTCAAGTCTTCAGCTCCAAATAAGCAGCAGCAGCAATCCTCAGTCTGATCCGAGCATATGCACAAACAAACACTCGAATCAGGACATATATTCTTATACAGATAATATGGTTAGAAAATTTTGAAATAACAATAACTCAAAGATGATTGGAATAAGCATCTTTCAGGATCCGATAAACTATCTATATATAGTAGAGTACGATAAATAGATAATGTCTATCAGTAATAATAAAGATATCAAAATAGTGTTAAGTCATGTCCCATTCCACCCTTAACACATTTTTATTCCCAAAAGCATATACAAGACCGTAGTTTCCCCAAAACCGGAAGTCACCAGAGGGCAATACATATACTAAAGGTACAAATCAAAATCGTAGTGGTCGCGCATAAATGGAATACAAGTATGACAAGGCACATGAGGCTATACCCAAGATAGTGATACTACCGTTCGCCTGATCCGGGCTGGTGAGAACGCAACGCCGCAGCGCCCGCAACACCGTGAGACAACACTCCCAATTCAAGGGTGCGCACCAATCAATCACAAAGTAAAAGAATAGTTTACGAAGAAGTGTGTCCACTTGAGGTAGCTAATCCTCCATTGGTCCGGCACAGCTCATGTTTTAGTCATTTCAAATTTGACACAAGTGTCAAGGCTATCCATTATCGTTCACTTTCTTCAATCATCAACGTTCGCCAATCCAACCACTTCATTCCGGATCATCACTTCGCGTATAGTTATTAAAGTGGTTTCCGGTTTAGACAGTGAGTATGCCCCAAACCGACTACGGTTCCTTTAATAACCTTTCGTGATTATAACACCGATTGGTCGTTAATATATTTCAAAACCAAAACAATTTCAATTTCAATATGAATTCGTAAATCGACAATTCGTTAGTCTTTCGAAATCAATTTCCAAAATTACGTTTCAAACTTTCCGATTTAATTTCAACATTTCTAAAATTCAATTTCAAAGTTTCAATTAAAACAATTTCAATATTCATTGCATTTCGTATATAAGTTCATTCCAAAATCGTTTAACTAAATTTACGTTCAAAACGATTTAAATCAATTATCGCTTCCATTCGATATTCATTAAATTTATTTATCATTAAACAATTTCAATTAAATTCCTAATTCATTACGTTACGTCTTAAATTCGATTTCATTATCAAAGTTACAACTTATTTACAATTACACTTATCAAATCCAATTCTTAAATTTCAAGTCTTTCATTTGTTTCGATAAAGCGCATTCAATTTCTTATCAAAGATATTCCTTTCAAATTTCAAACTTAGTTAAAACTTATTTTCACTTGTTCAAAAATTCAATTTCTCTTAATAAAGATATTCAATTCAATTTAATTATAATTCGATTTCATGAAATTTCGATGATTTCTAATCTTGATTATTAATTATTTCAAACTCATTCATTAATAATTCCAAACTTAATTGATAATAAATTCAAAATTTAATTATTAATTATTTCAAACTTCGTTATTAATAATTTCACAACTTAACTATTCATAATTTCAAAAGTTAATTATTAATAATTTCAAAACTTAATTATTAATATTTCAAAAAAATTATTATCAGATAATTCTAAATTTAATTATTAAATAATTAAATTTTAAACAATATTCTTTTTGTCAATTATTACTTTAATATTCGTTCCAAATTCAGATATTCACCTTTACATTTATTCCAATTTAAATTCCAAATTATTCAAAACTTTGTTATTCGTCAAATAAAACTTTATTTTTATTTAAATCAAAACATTTGACCAATCGGGTTTTATTTTAATTTTCTATCCTAAGTCAAATTGTTTGGGTATATATCATTTCAACCCGATTCCACTTAAATTCAAAATCAAAACATACAAAGGGAACTTGCAGTGTGATAGCTGGGATGGTGTCAAAGTAAATAAACAAGCAATAGCATCCATTCACATCAATTTAACAATTTCAAATAATCCCGAAATAATCGTATTAATTCGCGTTTGTTATTTACGCCAATTAATATAACTATTTCTAGAATCTACTCTATCATTTCAAGTAGATTAAAGATTATAACATTACGGTTTCACTTGTCGTTCAATTTCAACTACATAGTTAATTCAATACGTTCAAGAGTCCAAAGTGAAATTTATCAAATTCTACGTGTCAATTAACTTAACAATTTAAAGGGTCAATTTAACTAATCAATATTCATCATATAAAGGGGTCAAGTTAACAATCAAAATTCGACATATATAATTCATTTTAAATCGTTAATCATCCTATATCCAATTTTTAACTTGCAATTAATTCATCACTTCACAATAACAATTTACATCCAATTCGACATCACATAGCAATCATTTATCAATTCAAACTTGCATAAGAATATAGTCGTGAAAATTTATTCACCTTTCGTGGATAAAGAAATTTGACGGCGAACCAAAAAGAAGCACGAAAGAAGCGAGAAAGAGTCGGTGCAGCACGAACAACAAACACTGTAATATCGACAAAAGAAAACGATATTAATAAAATGAATGTTGTATATAATTTAATAAATTTATATAAATGCGCTTACCGAAGACGGAGGAAAGAACAAAAGCTGAAAATTAGCTGCTGCGAAAGAAGTCAGTCGGTTGCTTCTGCACACAGCAAAGAAAAGAAAAGTGGTTACTATACTTCAGTAACAAAATAGATGCTGCTAATATATTCTTTCAGCAGACAGTGCACTGCCTCCATTGTATAAAGCAACAGTACATTGTCCATTTCAAAACTGAGACTTCTACTTCCTTTTTCTTCTGACACAACCCATTCCTTTATAAACTATGATTAAACAACACTTATATGTCCAGCACTACCATACATTTTTCCTTTCCTTTCAAAATGAAAATGAGACTTCTTCATTCCAAAACACTCTTTAATTTAGCACACATACTCGGCATGCACTCACACACATACACCTTCACTCACCCAACGCACCAACACACACGCACACGGCGAGAAGAAAGGAAGTCTGAGTTCGTCAATGGTTGGGTGGTTGGGCGGTAGACGTGGAGGGAAGATGCCTGGGTGCTGGCGTGAGGCTGGGTGGCTGGGAAGCTGAGGTGGCGGAGGAACGGCAGCTAACTGGTTGTCGAGTTGTGGCGATGCGGTTGTCAGTAGAAGTTGCTTAGAAAGGAACCTGGGTCTGCTTGTGGGCGTGAGGATAGGCGGAAAATGGAGGGCTTGTGTGGGCCGATCTGCTTGCGGGTTTCAGGAGATTGGCAGAGGAGGTTGAGATAGGTGGAAGAGGGTATGGCAAAAGGCAGGTTGTGTGGAAAAAGTGGAAGGGAAGAAAGGTTGCTAGTCCGGTGGTTCGGTGATGGATATAGGTGGTGGGCAAACTGACAAGGTGGTGTAAGGCGAGCTCGTGTGGTGGAGATCTGGTCGTGATAACTGGGCCTATGATAATATGGAAATGGGTTCGTGGGTTTTCGCGCAAGGTGGAGGGTGAATGAAGGTGACGTGGCGACTTTATATATTTTCTTTCTCTTCTGACAAAACAAGAACAAAAGAAAAGGAAAGAGGGGAGAGTTTACCTGATGCTTGGAAGCAGAGAGAAGGAGATTTGAATAAACAGCGAATGGTACTTGGTCTTTGAAAATATAGGAACAGTAAACACTACTAAAAATCCCAAACGTTTCACCTATTCCCAACGCAACCCTTCACACTTCATCTCCCCACTAACCCATTTAATATCAGCTGGGATAAATTTTTGTATTGCTTGTAAACGGCTGAAGGAAATTTGGGCTGAGTATTATTTAATTGGTCTGTCTGGAACCGATGAATTAACACGAATAATTTTACGTCGGACTCCGATTTACACAAATGAGTATACTGTTTTGATCAGTGCGACGATGCGGTTCCAACGGTACACAGGTTATTGCGATACGATGATTTTATAAAAATTGCATTTACGCCGCTTAAATTGTACGTTTTGCAAAATAATATAAACGGAGCAGGCGATGACAGTTTTAGACGAAACGAATTATAAAATCTTGATCAGAATAATTTTTACAAGCGGACAGTGTAAAAATATTTGGATTTGGAAGATAAATTTTACGCAGCTTTATATGGACTGATATACAGTAAAACGCGGACGGACTTTACTGTAATATTTTTCACGAAACTTTTTCTATGTCCATATCTAACTAGACGTATGTCACAAATAAAGTTTGGACGTAAATTGAGATCGTTTAAAATTTCAAAATTTTTATTGAAACGATGAATTTTAAAATTTTAAATCGGGTCGGAAATTTAGGGTCGTTACAGGGATGTTGGCTTGTGGGTTAGGAAGTGTATAAACTGTAAACAAGTGAAGGCCTAACATCAAAAGCCGAGTAGGTCACTTCAGCCTCTAGAAATTCCAGTATGGAAATGGGATTCGATATCCATGAATTTTATAGATGGGTTGCCAAAGTCAAAAAGAGGAAATGAAAGCATATAGGTCATTGTGGAAAAGTTGACCAAGAGTTCCCATTTCATTCCAATAAAGTCGACCAGGACGACACCTGTTTTGGCAAAGTTGTTCATAAAGAATGTGGTTAGACTTCATGGGATTCCTAGTAGCATAGTCAGCGACAGAGATGCATTATTCACTAGCGAATTTTGGAAAAGTCTACAAGAGGTCTTGGGTACCAAGCTCAAGATGAGTACAGCGTATCACCCATAGATGGATGGGTAGATAGAGAGAGTCAACAAAGTACTCGAGGATCTATTGAGAGCTTGTGTATTGGACTTTGTTAGATCCTAGGAGGATCACCTACATTTGATTGAGTTTTCCTACAATAATAGTTATCAGATTAGCATAGGAATGGCATCGTTTGAAGCTTTGCATAGAAGGCCATGCAAATCATCTGCATGTTGGTTAGAGACTGGAGACAAATTGGTGTTAGGTCTGGATTTGGTTAGAGAGGCATCAGAAAAAATTGAGTTAATTCGAGGACGAATGAAGGATGTTCAATCCAGACATAAGAGTTATGCAGATAAGAGGCGTAAAGACTTAGAGTTCTCAGTGGGAGATGGGGTTTTCATTAAGGTATCACCGATGAAGGGTGTGGTACGATTTGGAAAGTCAGGAAAGTTGGGCCCGGGATATGTAGGTCCGTTCCAGATTTTAGAAAGGGTTGGAAAGCTCGCGTACAGAGAGGAGTTGCCAAGCACTATGGTAGGTGTCCATAATGTATTCCATGTGTCTCATCTTCGCAAATACATGCATGATCCAGAGGCTACTATTCCTCAGACAAAGTTGGTGGTAACCTTTGTTAGACAACCAATACAGGTTGTAGCGAGAGATGAGAAAAGATTGAGGACCAAGAAAGTTAAGTTAGTGAAAGTTCAGTGGAGCGACAACGAGAAGGACTGTACTTGGAGACAGAGGATAGGATTCGAGATTCTTATCCTGATCTGCTTTGACGGTATGTCTATATTAGATTTATATAGATTAGTTGCTAGTCAGGTAGGCTAGTATGGATGTTAGGAGTTGTTGCAGATGATTGCTATGTTTGCTATTTAGTCCTTACTAAATTTCGAGGATGAAATTATTTAAGGAGGGGAGCCTGTAACACCCCTAATTTTATTAACATTATTTAGGAGATTTAATTAGAATAAATTAAATAGAATAATGTAGAGCAATAAGGGGATTTAGATTGGTAAATGAATATAGGTAGTCGTGCTTATTTAAATTGAAAGAACTTATAAATGGTTAAGTGCTAACTAATTAAACATGAGGGTATTAGGGTAAATAGCCGCTCATATTTTCCACCCTTATACTATTATTCCTTAGCCATACACGTTCATTTTCATTATAAGCAAAAACATAAGAAAAGGAAAGAGCTAGGCCGACCATTAAGAAGGTAGAAAAGAAGATAAAATAAAGTAAAGCTTAGGATTCAAGCTAGAAGAAATTAATCTCAATCAATCTCCAATTTTCTTATCCAAGCTAAGGTGAATAATAATCACTACATCTCTATTTTTGGTTTTATAATCATATGATTTTAGATTTAAGGGTAAATTCAGTTTTATGATATATTGGATGATGATATGCTTGATTTATAATTTGTTTAGATTAAACAAAATTGTTTCAAAGGAGATATGCACGGTTTTAGGGTAAAACTGAGGTTAAATGATTTTTAAATGCCATGGAAAAATTATTTGTTATGGAAAATATGATTTTGGAGTTGATTTTCAATTTTTGTAATTTTCCAAGCCGTGGAGAATTAGTTACAAATTTTCAAAGAAAAATATGGTTATTTGGGTTTATAAATTTATTTTGGAAAATATATTAAGAATTTAGGTCTGAAATTTTGATATGTTATATGACATGATTAAAGTGAATTTCTGGAATTTTGGGATTTTGACTAAGTAATTTAGCATGAAAATTGAATTATTTTGAAAGGAGGACCTAAATGATTTAATCGTGTTTTTAATAGGTGTTAGCACCAAAATTGATCACTAACACCTTTGAATAGAATTATGTAGAGAGATTAATGAAGAAAGTAAATTAAAGCAAAGAAGTAACGCAATTGAGTGTAAAAAGAACAAAAAAAATATTAGAACACTAGATTTATAGTGGTTCAGCGTAATTGTCTATGTCCACTTTGAATGTGATCTTTTCTTACTTTTCTAATCACTTGAATACAGATACAATCCGTAAACAAACAACTTGAATACAAGTTTGAATAGGAAATAAACGAGTATAGAAAATGGTAGGGTCTCCCTGGATTTCCTGAAAAAAGGTCCCTTCAACTGTGCCACTTCCCCTCTATTTATAAATGAAGACAGGCTACTTTCCCTGCCTAGGCCCATGACCAAGACACTCTGGCCCATAGCAAAACCCATGTTCTCTGATCCATGGACACCGACCCTTGATGACCGACCCATATGCCACCGAGCCACTTTGGCTGAACCAGGGGTCCCATGTGGATGACTCGAAGCAAGCTACCATATGACTCAGAGCAGTTAGACACGAGACTCGAAGTGATGAAGCACCGATCCTATCTCCCTGTGGTAATTTGTTGGCTTCCCTGATGCATACCGAACCGGGTATGCCGAAGCACTGAGACTGGATCCAAGGTGCCAATCCACATGTACTGAGCGACAAATGTCGTGCCATGCATGACCGAACCACCTTAGCTTTCTCACCATGACCGAACGATATATGCCGAACCACGTATGACCGATTCATATTAGCTCTCTTACCATGACCGATCGACGTGTGTCAAACCATGTACGACCGACCCATATTAGAACCGCTAAAAGCCGACCCACATGAACTGATTCCTCCGAGGCCGATCCCATCCAAACCGAACTACCTAGGCCGATCGTAGCCAACGGCATCAACTAGTTCACAGCCGACCCAGCTATACCGACCCACCTTGACTGATCCATCTTGGCTGATCCATTTTGGCCGAACCACCATCTAATACCAAACCACCATGTCCATATTCTAACGCCGACCCACTCTCAATTCCTATACCTAACAAACATGCCGACCTAGAGCTAAGTATACCAAACCACATAAATAGGCCGATCGTATCAAGCTACATCGATCCCTCACAATTCCAATTCTCCCTTGGGAACATGGCCTCTACAACTATCACCTTGTAGCCGGGCCAAGGTGCCGGGTAACATCTGCCCCCCAAAGCGTGTATTGTGAATCAACACGACGCGCTTTGAATTAGTGAGTAATCCCTGTTTCCAGAGGCTAGTTCGTTCAAAGCGATAACTAACTGTCGCTCTTTCATCGGTCTTTGAAGAAGCTTTGCGTCGTCTGAACATATTAGTTCAGTCTCAAAGAGATTCTTGAAATCCCGTTTTAACTTTTAAAAAGCTAAATGTATGCAACCTTTCGAAGGCTGAATCACAGTGGTTTTTCTAAACCCACGCTATTCCACTTATCCGGTAGTATACGTGTCTCTATGACACTAACATCCTCAATTACCATTACACATGTATATATTCATATATACACATTTTATTCTATTATCATCGCCATTTATATTTATGTTATATTTTTATTTTGTTATTATTATTATTATCTAACAAAGGAGGGATCGACATGCTAAAGTCGATCCACTCGACTGGTTACCTGGGTTGGGTCGGCATGCCATTCTGCCGAAGTACCCGTATCTCTATGACACTAACATCCTCAATTACCATTACACATGTATATATTCATATATACACATTTTATTCTATTATCATCGCCATTTATATTTATGTTATATTTTTATTTCGTTATTATTATTATTATCTAACAAGGGAGGGATCGGCATGCTAAAGCCGATCCACTCGACTGGTTACCTGGGTTGGGTCGGCATGCCATTCTGCCGACCCACTAAAGCATGGTTACCAGGTCATCAGGAAGATGCCTGTTCACCTTCCCTTCCCCATATATAAAAGCCCACGCCTTCGTTCCTTTCTTTCCACTTCTCACTTTATATCTTCTTTTCTCCAGCATTGATCCAAACCCAAGCTCCTTCTCTCCACCGAACTGCTTCTCCACTTTGTTCCATCATTTTCCAAACGTGCTGCCCCATCCTCCTGGACTCCAAGCCCCAAGAATCACTAGCCCCAACTCCGAATTAACGCATAGGTAAGGACTCATACATTACTTAGGACATATCAGGCCATACATCCTCGAACTCGAACCATGCTTGGTCGCATATGCATACGGACCTTCGTGATGAGTGGGAGAGGAAAAAAACATGGCGAGTGAGTGTATAGGGTGAAGATAGTGGAGAGCTTTTTGGCATGGATTTGCATCGATTTGAGAGGAGCCGTCATCGGTGGTTTTAGGAAGGGAGGTTGGAAATTTGTAGATAGTTTGTCATTTTAAGAGAGAGAGAGAGAGAGAGAGATCCGGTGCTCGTGAAGTTAGGAAACCCGGTCGGCAGCCCTTGTAGGTTGACCCCTTAAGGGAGAGTCAGGTTGAAACACTCCAATAATAACCGATCAGTAGAGGAGTTTATAAGTCCGGGTCGGTGCTCTGAGAGAAAAAGCGGGTTGGTTGTTTGGGTTAGGTAGTGGGTTGGTGGTTTAAAGAAGATAGCGGGTCAGTAACGAGAGAGGTGGAGTGTGGGTCGGTAATTTGAGAAATCAAGTGGGTCGTTCGGTATGCTATCTAGTGAGGTTTGGGTCGGTAATGAGAGAGTGGTTCGGTATCGAGTGTTAGATTCGGTATTGAGCATTAGGATCAGCATTGGCTTCCTGGACTATCTTAACTTGAGCACAACATACACTAGGACCACACATTGCATGCCTAAGTAAAAACAATGGATAATGACAATAACCAAAGCATATGAACCCGTGGACTTAACTCGAACTAGCAATTCTATAATTCAAGTAATTCTAAACACGAACCCAACCGAACAAAAATAAGTAAAATCCTTCACAATATATGACACTAATGTTTGATCCCAGGACTTGTGCTATCGACCATAGGACAAATTTTGGCGACGGTCAGCATGACAGTCTCTAGAGATGACAACTTAAAGCTCTGTTACGCTATATTTTATTCTTTAGACCTTTAATTTATTGTACTCTTTGCTTGAATCGTCATACTAGTTCACACACAACACGGGGGAATACTTTGTTGTTATATCTCATATCTATTATCTTTCACGTATAGCTTAAACAGGTATCTATTTAAACCAATCGCTCTTTGGAGATGTCCAAAAAATCAAGCTCTGCTACTGTTTCTGACAAGCCTGAGCCAAGTTCTCGGCAAGAGACAGTGGGGACTCTGAATCCATCGTTAGGCCCCATACCCGGCATCCCAGATCCACTTGTCACGATTATAGGCTCGACTCCCGATGTTGTTGATGGGGTCGTCATTCTGGATGACCCCATCGACTCTCAAGCCTCGAAAATCGGTGAATCTTCTCTTCGTCGATTATGTTCTATCCACGGAATCCCCTTCGAAGATGTTCTGGTTCCTTCAGCACAAGATCGGCCTCACTTGCCCCTAGCTGGATATATCGCGTGCAACAAATTTATGTGCTGGGCCGGAAGTGTGCCACCTTTTAATTCATTCATCCGTGAAGTGTTGCAGTATATTGGGATTGCTCCAGCACAACTGCACCCTAATAGCCATGCATTTATTCACGGTACATGCGTTCTTTTCATGAGAATCTTACTCAGACCCCTAACTCCCGAGGATATCTGTTATATTTACCACTTCAAGAGACATACCGACAGTCCATCTTACATATTCCTCGAGCCACACCCCAAATGCCAAGTCCTGATGGGTGCGTGGAGCAAATTTTCTCATTATAAACAAGAGTGGTTCTACGTACGCTGTCCTCCGGGTTTCGCGGGAAGATGGCTAGAAGGGAGTAAGTCTCATTTTTATCCCAATCTTTGTCTTAAGGCTCGAAGTGCATCTTTTCTGAACTTCTTTCAACTCTTATAGATATTCGCCCACGACCCGAATGCGCCGGGTACTTTGAGGTCATCGAGGCCATGCGAGCTACTCCCGAGATCAGGACATTAAATTTGCAATTACCAACGAACTGCTCATGAAGTTCGGATTACTGGAAGTGGCCCGCCGGACTAGCCTTCCAATTGTTGCCACTATAGCAAGAACGACTGCGGAAATGGATAAAGAACAAGCTGGACCTTTGGTGCCCCTTACCGAAGGGCTCCCGATACTACCGAGGAAGGCGAGATTAAAGAAACTGAGGTGCCAGTAGCGATTGACGAGAATGTAAGTTTCGGCCAAGCGCCAATAGTTGATGCACCCGACACCGACGAACCACCGCCTCCTTCTATAAAGAAAAAGAGTCTAGCTTACAAGCTGAAAAAGAAAAAGGTTGGCGGAACTTCAATGGTCACGATAACTCCGATCGAGAAGAAGTCGTCTTCCCAAAACTTAGAAGTCACATTAAAGGGCCTATCTGACTTGACCATCCCCGACGACATACTGAATTATGGTTTCAATAACCCTAAGGCTATGGGATTTAATTCGCCCGATGAAGGAGTCAGACTCATCATCAAGGAAAGAAAACTCCAACGAGTAAAGCAAAAAACACTATTCCATCGGGGGTTGAACTAGGATACACACAAACACTTGCACTCCACCATGCACTCGAATTCCATTCATCGTGCGACTCCTACTAACTTTTCCTCATTTGACTTTATGTGCAGAGGAAATGGGGTGTACACATGGCATTGACCGCCTTCGCGGATCCTCTATCCTTTACCATTCCAGTCGAGACTCAGGATAAGGCAAATGGCGAGACAGGGACGATAGTGGTGATAGAGATTATCATTCCAGAGAGTCATCATCTTCCGGAAGGAGAACTCAGAGCCATTATTTTTATCCAAATGATCCTCCCTATCATCCAGAACGTAGTGGGGAGAAGTCTGCTCAGAAGGGATCCCAGTTTGAAATTCCTCGCGACCAACATTATGGCTCTTTGAGTACCAAGCAATCCCATGATCCATAAAAGAAATCCGTGACTCCTGTTAGGCAGACACCCCCAGCCTCTGCTCACGATCCATCGACGGTGGATAAATTAGCTGAGCTCAAAGCTACATTCCTGAAGATATGTTTCGATGGACTGAAATTTCTTCCCGCAATCCATCCTATCCCTTAACATGTCAAACAGAGCGCCATTGCCTGTAACAACGATGTATATTTTAAGCATGATGTTTTCGTACACTTGGTGGAGAAAGTTTCATAGGTCTCTATTGAACGCCAACACGAGATTGATCGCCTCAAACTCGAAGCTATTCATGACAAAAACATCATTAAGGGCTAGGATGAAGAGCTATCCTCATACAAATCTCAGCTCGAAACTGCCCAGAAAAATGCTAAGGAGACAGCCGAGGTAGTTAGTCGCTTGGAGGCCACTCACAAGAAAGAACTCAATGAGGCAATCCAACGCAGCGGCACTCTAGCTTTGGAGAAAAACTCTATCCAAAAAGAAAAAGACATTCTCGCTCGATGGGCCAAAGAACTAGAGGGATTGCTCTTTAAAGAGAGAGAAGAGAAAATTGTAGCGTAGGAAGAGTCACAAAGATACCACGATGATATCGTCAAAACATGGCTTCTAAAGACAAAACTTGACGAAGAGCTATCCTAGGTTGAAGCACTAAAAGAAGCAGCTCGCGAGGAAGGCAAGAAGTTGGTGCTCACAGAGGCCGACTCTTGACTCGAGGCTGCTACCGAAGCCGGCAGAGAAGAAATCAAATGTTTATTCGATCCGCTCATTGCTGAGTTCAATGCAAGAGTCCTCATGCATCGTGACTTGTCTTTCTTGGGCGAGAATTATCTCGAGTCACTTGCCGAAGCATGAGATACTTTGATTAGATTAAAAAAGTAGAGCCGAGTGTCGAAGAGATTGATGAAGAGGCTCTGGTGAGTGAAGTGCTTCGAGGCAACGAACCCTTAGATTTATCTACAACGAAAGCCCTCTTCGGGGGAGGCTCCCCTACATCAGAGGACAAAGAGGATGCCGCTGGCCCGTCGGGCTCCGAGCCCCAGATTCCTCCCCCCGTTGACTTGACCAAAACTCTACCACTTAATCCCTCCGAGCAACATGTGGGTTACGATTCGGAGAAGCCTGGACTTGGCATCCACATTCGATCCCCAATTCTAGAGGGTGATACTCCCAAGACGACTGAGAGCCAAATGGAAGCTGGTATGTGACTCCTCCTCCTAAAGTTCATAGAGTCATTGCTTTTGGCGAATAACTGTCATATCTTAACATTCACTTTTCATGAATTCATGCAGGTCATTCTGGTCTTGAACCGACTCCAAGGAGCGATGTCGCCACGAAGCGGGAAGAAAAAGAGACTGAAGTACTCCACACCGGCGACACCCCTGGTCCTAACGCTCAAGTAATAGGGGCGCTTGAGGAAGATAAGCTCGAAGATCCTTCACCCGTAGAGGGACACGACGATGTTGAAATCACAGGCGCTTCTGAGCATACTTCCCAGCTTAGCATGAAGGAGCAAATCGAGGAGGATGAGAAAAAGAAAACCAAAGTTAAGATAGAATCTCAGGTGGTGGAACTCGAAGATCCCCTAAATAGGCCCTTGAAGGTCATTCTCCCCGGTGGGACCACACCTTTGGAAGTTCCCCCTCCTTCCTCGGATACCACGTCGCTTAGAAGCAAGGGGTCCAGGAGAAAATGCTCAGCCGAGGAGACTTCGAAGAAGTCGAAGAAGGAAAGAAAGCCTAAAAAGTAGCTGTCGTTTGGTCATGTTTCACTAAGCTTAAATAAGCCAAGATCATGTAGTTGTTCCCTTTTTCTTCCTTTTTTTTATATAGTCATCGTAGATATACTTTGGCTCCGGGCTTCGAAGAAGTTGTAATGAAACTTCTTTTTCGATTAGTAAATAAAATTTCGCTTCTTTGTATTTCCAGACTCTCATTGCTTAGCTTATAATCTAATCTGTAATTGAAATTCAGAGTCTTGTGGGTCATGTAAACTCCAGTCCGCTTTTAGAGGACTTGGAGATTTTTGAATTATCTATAATCTAATCTGCACTATGGGGACTTTGAGATTATTGAATCATTTATACTCTAGTCCGCACTCCGAGGACTCAGAGTACTTTAGTCCGCGCTCCGGGGACTTAGAGATTTTTTGAATTGTTTATACTCTAGTCCGCGCTCTGGGGACTCAGAGTACTCTAGTTCACTCTTTGGGGACTTAGAGATTTTTTGAATCATTTATACTCTAGTCCACACTCTAGGGACTTAGAGTACTCAAGCCCGCGCTCTGGGGACTTAGAGATTTTTTTTGAATCGTTTACATTCTAGTCCAAACTCTAGGGACTCAGAGTACTCTATTCCGCGCTCCGAGGACTTAGAGATTTTTTGAATCGTTTATATTCTAGTCTGCGCTCTAGGGACTCAGAGTACTCTAGTCCGTGCTCTGGGGACTTAGAGATTTTTTGAATCGTTTACACTCTAGTCCGCGCTCTAGGGACTTAGAGATTTTTTGAATCGTTTACACTCTAGTCCGCGCTCTAGGGACTCAGAGTACTCTAGTCTGCGCTCCGGGGACTTAGAGATTTTTTGAATCGTTTACACTCTAGTCCACGCTCTGGGGACTCAGAGTACTCTAGTCCGCACTTCGGGGACTTAGAGATTTTTTGAATCGTTTACATTCTAGTCCGCGCTCTAGGGACTCAGAGTACTCTAGTCTGTGCTCCGGGAACTTAGAGATTTTTGAGTCGTTTATACTCTAGTCCGCGCTCTGGGGACTTAGAGATTTTTTGAATCGTTTATTGATCGACTTTTAATTTTGTGTGTGCGTTCATACGCCAGACAGATTAATGCAATTTAACTTTGCCATGGAGTTATAACACACGGAACATCAATAGTTCATAGAAAAATAGCTTCAAGCCTTTGTTGATTGTAAAACATAGGACAAATTGAATTGTCTTATTACATGTCGGAAACAGAGAACAACAAAATAAACACATACCGGAAATAATTGCTACTAAAATGCAAAAGAAATAGACTAAGTATAATAACGGCACAAATGTTCGCTATTCCATGCCCTGGGAAGTGTCATGCCATCAACAGTCGCTAGCTTGAAGGTTCCTTCTCCAAGCCTCTGTTCGATGACGTAGGGACCTTCCCATGTGGGATTCATATGTGACGGGATCAGAAAAACTCGCTTCAAAACTAGGTCGCCCACATCGAAAGTTCGCCGGTCGAACTTTTTCATTATAATATCAGGTGACTCGGTGCCGATATGCAGCCGCCCTTAAACCAGCTTCTTCACGTTTCTCGTCGACAAAGTCCAACAACTCCAGTAAAAGATCTCGATTCGTTCTAGGATCATGATGACTTACCCGGTGAGAAGGAACTTCAAGTTCCACGGGTATAACAACTTCAGTGGCGTATGCCAAGGCGAAAGGAGTGTGGCCAGTCGCGAACTTATGGGTGGTTCTGTAGGCCCAGAGTGCTGTTGGAAGCTCATCCATCTACTTGCCTCTAGCCTTCTCCAAATTTTTTTTCAAGATGGACTTGAATATATTATTTACGGCTTTAACTTGCCCATTTGCTTTGGGGTGAGCGACTGCTGCAAACCTTTTCTCAATGCAATATTTTTGGTAGAACTCTTTGAATTCTCTAGTCTCAAATTTAGTTCCATTCTCAATAATGATAGTCCATGGGAGGCCAAAGTGGCATATAATGTCTCGCACAACCAAATTAACGACCTTCTTGGTGGTGATCGTAGCTAATGGCTCCTCTTCTGCCCACTTGGTGAAGTAATCGACCGCGATGATTGCGTATTTCGCACCACCATTGGAGATTGGCAGGGTGCCGATTATATCGATCCCCCATATTGCAAACGGCCATGGACTAACCATTTTCGTGTGTTCCGTCGGCGGTGCTCTCGGAATCTTTGCGTACTTTTGACATTTGTCGCATGTCCTTATGTAGTTCGCGGCGTTCCAATTCACGGTCGGCCAATAGTATCCATAACAGAGTATCTTTTTAGCTAGTGTCTGCCCCCCAGTATAGTCGCTACATTCTCCTTCATGGACTTCTCTTAAAACCCGCTTTATCTCATCGTGGGCAATACACCTAAGCAAGGGAACAGAAAATCCATTTTGATACATCATTCCATCCTGCATTATATACCGTGAGGCCTTGCGAATGACTTGTCGTCTTTCGTTCTTTCCCTCGGGCAAGGTTCTGTGTAGCAAGTATTCTTTGAATGGGGTCATCCATGACTCCCTTTCAGTTTCCGTCTCTGACATAAAATCTACCTCCATCTCATTTATACTCGGGGCATGTAAAGTTTCAACGGGAACCAAACTCATCTTCTGCGCATCACCAGTGCTTGCAAATTTTTCCATGGAGTCGGCTTTCCCGTTTTGTTCGCACGGAATGTGCGAAATATCATAGTATTCGAGGTCCGCCAACAATTCTTGAACCCGAGTGAGGTATGGGGAAAGCCTTTGCCCCTTTGCTTGATAGTCTTCCGTACTTGGTACACCACCAACTGTGAGTCATAAAAGATTTCAACCGATTTCACTCCAAGTTCTTTGGTAAGCTTCAGTCCAGCGATCAATGTTTCATACTCGGCTTCGTTGTTTGTAGCGGGGAAATCAAGTTTCAAAGCATAACAAATCGATCGGTTCTCGGGAGTTACAAGAATAACACCAGCCCTAGAACAATGGTCATTGGATGCCCCATCGGTATATAGCTTCCATCGAACAGCGGGAACCACATCACTTCCACTTCGTTCGTCTGATATGGTGAACTCTGCAATGAAATCTGCTAGCGCTTGCCCTTGGATAGCCCTCCGCGGCAGGTAAGTGATGTCGAACTGACTCAGCTTAATGTTCCATTTGAGTAGCCTTCCAGAAGTCTTCGGTCACTGGAGAACCTGCCGCAAAGGTTGATCGGTATAAATACTGACCGGATGTGCCTGGAAATATGGATGGAGCTTGCATGATGCGATCACCAAGCAGTAGGCCAGCTACTCAATATTAGGATAATTTCTCTCTGCCCCCATTAAACGCTTACTAACATAGTACACTGGTTTTTGGATTCAGTCCTCCTTACGAACCACAGCTGCACTGATGGCATGTTGGGATATGACCAAGTAAACATACAACTCCTCATGGTCTACGGGCTTTGACAGAACTGGGGGCCTCTCCAAGTGTCTCACCAGAGCTCGGAACGCGTCCTTACAGTTCGATGTCCATTCAAAATTTCTTTTCCCTTTCCTTATCACATCAAAGAATGGAATACACTTGTCGGTTGCTCTGGATATAAATCGACTCAACGCAGTGACTTCCCATTCAGGCTTTGTACTTGCTTTATAGTTCTGGGTGCTTGTATGTCTCGAATAGCTTGAATCTTCTCTAGGTTGGCTTCGATTCCTCGTGCGTTGACAATGAAACCCAAAAACTTCCCCAACGCAACGCCAAAGGAACATTTCAGTGGATTGATTTTCATTTCATAAAATCTGAGTATATCAAACATCTCTGCTAAGTCTCGAATGTAGTCGTTTGATTGTCGTTTGACTGTCGCGACTTCACGAGCATATCATCCACATAGACCTCCATTGTTCTACCAATCTTGTCTTTAAACATCCGATTCACCAAACACTGATAAGTTGCCCCTGCGTTCTTCAACCCGAAAGGCATCACTACATAATAGTATAGTCCAACGTCCGCGACAAAACTGGTATGCTACTGATTCGGAATGTGCATCGGGATCTGATTGTATCCCGAATATGTATCCATAAATGACAACAATTCGTGCCCTGCTGTCGAGTCGACCAGCTGATCAATTCTGGGCAAAGGAAAACTATCCTTAGGGCATGCCTTGTTCAGGTTCGAGTAATCTACACAGGTCCTCCACTTCCTATTTGCCTTCCTCACCAGTACGGGATTAGATACCCATTCAGGATAGAGGGCATCGCGGACGAACCCTTTGGCTTTGAGTTTATCCACCTCCTCTCTGAGAGCAGTGGACCTCTCCGGGTCCATACCTCTCGTCTTTTGTTTCACTGGCACATACTTCAGGTCAACGTTCAAAATATGACTTGCGATGGCAGGAGAAATCCCACACATATCAGAATGGGTCCAAGCGAAAACATCTAGATTTGCTCGGAAGAAATCAGTAAGATCCTCTATCATCAAGGGGTTGAGCTATGATCCAATCTTAAGCACCCGTGACGGGTCATCATGACCGACTGAAATGTCAATCATCCGTTTAGCCGGTGTTGCCTTGGCCTCCTTGGGTTCTTCATCATCATCTCTCGGATCTATGTCTCTATTGATCCGACTGTGTTGCCCAAGCCAAGGCTAAGGCGCTACTTGTCAATCTTCAGCAACATGGATGCGGATAGGGTTATCCACACCCTTGCCCTTCTCTCTTCATTGGGGCTCTCTCAGTTCAGCCACATAACAAGCATGACCAGTTGCTTGATTGCCATGCACTACACCAACTCCTCTATCCATTGGAAATTTCAAGGTCAAACACCATGGGGCCAAAGCTACCCTAAACTCTGCAGGGCCGGTCGGCCCAGAAAAACATTATACGGGGAATCAACATCAAAAACAATGAACGGTAGAATCTGTACCCTCCTGCGTTCGTCTTCTCCTAATTCAACTGGCAATTCAACAAAACCTATTGCATCAATAGCCGCACCATTAAATCCATGAATGCGGACTTTAGATGGTTTCAGATCCATTGCCTCCATCTTCATTTGGTCATATGCTTTTTTGAAGATAATATTAACGGAACTCCCATAATCAATCAGTATTCTTCTCACAAGCGCCAGTCCAATCGTAGCTGAGATAACCATTGGGTCAATGGTAGGTGCCTCCACCTGATCGGCATCCCTGCTCCTGAATACTATATCATCAATCATCATTCGCTACTGCTTCGCTGGAGTCCCATCTTCTATGTTCGAGCAGCATTCGAAACCCGCATGCTTCAAGGAACTAGCATAGCATTCCATTTCTTGCCAACTCTTGTCTGCCGGATGAGGCCCACCGATTATCGTGTTTATGACCAGCCTTCCGCCGGTCCGAGCGGGCTCCTCAGGTCGATGTAAAGCTTGCCCGTGATTAGGGTTAGATGTCCCCTGTCCGCCTTCCTATGGATTTTTAACAAATTGTTGTAACTTCTTCTAGCGAATCAGCTTTTCTATAGCATCATGGAGGTGTCTACACTCTTCAGTATTGTGCCCATAGGTCTCATGAAATCGATAATAATTTCCAGTCTACTTTTGTTCCTTAGTGGATTCCTTTGGGCGCAACTTTCGGTATTGGAATGTATTACAAGTTGATAGATAAATATTCTCCAAAGATGTATTCATAGGAGTATATTCGCTATAGGTTGGGATTCTTGGTTTCCACTTTCCTACTTCCATCTTTCGTCCAGAATTTCCTCCTCCGGATCCTTTAGACTGCTCCGACTTATTTTGAACATTGACTTGGACCTTGCCATAGTTTTCACCAGATTGCTTTACCACAATATTTCTTTGCACCGCTCCTTGCTGGGCCCTGACGCACTGCTTCGTCTTGACCACCTGGCCTCTTCGGTTCTCATGAATTGGTTCGCCTTCGAATAAAAGCGTTCCAGGGTAGTCGGTGGTTTGCCTGCCAGCCAGTCACTAAACTCCAAGTTTGGATCTACTCCTCGCATCACGACCATAAGGATAGCGTGGTCATTCGGATTACTAACTTTGGTAGCAGCAACATGAAATCTTTGCAAATAATCCTTCAACGACTCTCCCGGAGCCTGGATCACACTGGACAATGACATCATGTCCTTTGGGCGAGTGGCATGGATCTTAATCTGCTCCACAAATTTCACCGCTAACTCATCAAACCTGGAGATCGATCGCGGGGGAAGTCTGGTGAACCACATGGTAGCGATTCCGGATATGGTTATTGGGAAGCATATGCATTTGGTCGCATCATTTTCTCTAGCCGAGTCCATCATGCACTCATATCTCATTATGTGTTGTCGGGGATCGGTCTTCCCTTCATAAGCTGGAATAGTAGGCATGTTGAATTTTCGGGGATACTCGGCTTGTAGGATGGTATATGTAAATGGAGTATTGCTCCTAGATATGCCCCAATCATCGTTGGTTGATCCCTGACTCTCTCTCATCAGTTTTCTGACCATAGCTGATAAATCTGGGGTATCGATGGGAGGTGGCAAGTCGGTATCCGTCCTACGCGATTGTTCCGGCTGGTGCCTCCTCGGTAGGTGATCACCTAAGTGTGCATCCCATGGACCCACTTCACTATGACCCCGGCGAGGTGGTGGACCAGCTCCTAAGCGTGCCCCGGATCCTAAGTTTCCTACTCCAGGTTAGGAGTGACTCCCCAGGTGCAGGTGAGGGGCCACGGTTCTAGGTAAGGAATCTGGACCATTTCTGTTGGTTTGCTCTTGGCGAGTCGTCACCAATTGCTCTGTTGCACCAATTTGTGCCGTTTTGATCCTATGGCGTCTATGCCTGGGGTGTTCATCTGACAAAGCGGAGCTGTCGGATGATAAGTAGGAAGCAGGGCCTCCTCCAGCGTTCTAACGCTGCTGCTGAGCGATCTGGGTCATCAGGTTGACGTTTGTTTGAATCTGCTCGTTAAGCCGTCTCCTACTTTCCATGAGCTCCCTTATCAGCTCATTCAACTCTGCCCTAGTGATAGCTTCTGGTTGGTATGGGATGGTGGCGGGCTCTGCACCTGCATTAGCTTGCTGATTGCTGGGTCCCACTTGCTGGACGCTGGCGGTCTCATTAGCATCCGCGTTGTGGGAAGCGGATTTGGTACGTGGTCTTGCCATGTTAGAGTTATCTATAGGAAGTCTGAGTAGAATCTATGAACTCTTGAGAATGAACTCAGATCTCCTTTAGGGAATTTTCTCAATCCAGTAGTGACAAAGTAGATCCTAACAGCCTGAGAATGCCCCCTCTTAGTGAAAGCACCAAAATGTTAGCACCAAAATTGGTCATTAACACCCTTGAATAAAATTATGTAGAGAGATTGATGAAGAAAGTAAATTAAAGCAAAGAAGTAATGCAATTGAGTGCAAAAAGAACAACAAAAAACGAGAACACCAGATTTATAGTGGTTCAACGTAATTGCCTACGTCCACTTTGAATGTGATCTTTATTACTTTTCCAATCACTTGAATACAGATACAATCCGTAAATAAACAACTTAAATACAAGTTTGAATAGGAAAGAAACGAGTATAGAAAATGGTAGTCTCCCTGGAGTTCCCGAAAAAAAATTCCCTTCAACTATGCCACTGCCCCTCTATTTATAGACGAAGACAGGCTGCTTCCCTGCATAGGCCCATGACCAAGACACTCTAGCCCATAGCAAAACCCATGTTCTTCGATCCATGGACACCGACCCTTAATGATTGACCCATATGCAACCGATCCACTCTGGCCGAACCAGGGGTCCCATGTGGATGACTCGAAGCAAGCTACCATATGACTCGGAGCAGTTAGACACGAGACTCGAAGTGATGAAGCACCGATCATATCTCCCTGTGGTAATTTGTTGGCTTCCCTGATGCATACCGAACCAGGTATGCCGAAGAACTAAGACTAGGTCTAAGGTGCCAATCCACATGTACGGAGCAACAAATGTCATGCCATGCATGACCGAACCAACTTAGCTTTCTCACCATAACCGAACGATATATGTCGAACCACGTACGACCGATTCATATTAGCTCTCTTACCATCACTGATCGACGTGTGCTGAACCATGAACGACCGACCCACATTAGCTCTCCAAGGCCGAACCGCTAAAAGCCGACCCACATGAACTGATTCCTCCAAGGCCATTCCCATCCCAACTGGACAACCTAAGCCGATCGTAGCCAACAGCATCAACTAGTCCACAGCCGACCCAGCTATACCGACCCACCTTGACCGATATATCTTCGCTGATCCATTTTGGCTGAACCACCATCTAATACCAAACCACCATGTCCATATTCTAACATCGACCCACTCCTAATTCATATACCTAACAAACATGCTGACCTAGAGCTAAGTGTTAATCGATGGAGTTTCTATCGAGTTAGAAAACCGTCGAAAAATTTCGAATTAAATTTTACCGCAAGCGCACGGCGTACACTTGTAGTACATGGCGAATACGGGTCGATCCGCAGGGAATTGATGATTTTAAAATTCTATTCAATCAAATTAAACCAAAGTCGAGTGAAAGTTAAGCTAGAGAATTAGAAAATTATATAACTAACTAAAAGAAAAGAGATGCAAATATAAGAGTTAAATGACAATTTAGAGAATAAATCCACTCTCTAGATCATGTAGTTCAACACATATGAAATCATAATCTCTCTTTTATGGTCATTAGTGCTTTAATTGATGTGCCTATCATAAGTATGGCATATTTGTGCTATTAGTTAGCCAACATAAGCCATCAAACTTTGACACACCCCTTAACCCACTTAATAACTTTCATGAAACTTGATAATGAAAATGAAATCTATTTTAAGTATGGCCTATTAACTATTGATTAGAAATATAGACCATCAAATTTTAATTTCAAATAACTTTCTTATGCCATAATCATATTTTGATGAAGAGACATTTGTGTTAGTGATTGTTTAAGCATAGCCTATTTGGTGTCAACAATATAGGCTATCAAATTCAAGCAAGAACAATAAATAAAACACTTCATTGATCATCATTAAGCACGAAAAGAGAGCATGAATTAACAAATAGTTGAAGCTACATAATTAGAGAGCTTCATTACCCCTAAATTGAAGGGGTTTAACCTCTCATATTTGTCATTTGATTAACAAATGTAGCTTGCAACATGAAAGCAAAAAGAAAGCAAAATAAAAGTTAAATGAAAGAAAACTATTCTAATTGCATAAAAGAAAATCTACACTACTAGCATGAAAGGAAATGAACATGTAATTAAAAGGAAACAATAATTACATTGCATAAAAAAGGAGTTACATAAGAGAAGAAATGGATAAGTAGCCATGAAAAGAAAGAGAGCTTTGATTTATTTTCTAAGCTAAAAACTAGCTAAGAGAGACTAAGAAGAAGGAGGGTTACATGAAACATAAGGGGTCTTTATACTTGTATGAAACCCTAATTCATATTTTTGGGGAATGCCCAAATTGCCCTTGAGGTAGTGTGGTGGCCAAGTAATCATTAGCCTCCCATAATCATCCATTTAAGTGTGCATGAAGATTTGATGGCCATTAGCATGTGGATTAGCTTCTAATTTGTACATGAAGGAAGGTGGGTAAATGTGGTCCTCCATGATCTTCACTTTGAATTATTTCCATCTTCATTTGTTCTCTTCGCTCTTGTGCATGCATATGTGATCATGAACCTACTTGTATATGAAGCCAAATTCCTATAAAATAATATAGAAATTTCTAATTAAATTTTCTCAAATTAATATATGCACAAAAATGATCATTTTGCCCTTGGATGAAGATGAATATTTGACGATTTGAAAATAATATGAATTTTGGTTTAAACAAGTTAAAATACCCGATATGATCATTTATTTAATTTAAATAGATTAAATATGGTGGTAAAAATATGCACATTTACGTGCACATCAAATACCCCCACACTTATCTTTATATTCGTCCTCGAATAAAGAAAAAAAACTAAGATAAATCCATTTTCGTAGGGAGCACGATTGCATTGAGCATATGCAACAAGCCGTTAAACCTCTGGGTGTCCCCAGTAGGACGAGTGTTGTCTCGTGAGGGTTTTCAGCGGATACTACCCACAAAATCCAAATGCAGGATGAAAATATTTTCAAAATGCAAGATTTATTTACAAAGATGTGAATGCAAGTGTTTGAAAATATTTACAAATGAAGGGTTTACTATTAAATCGACACAAATAAGTTAAACATAGGTTTTGGTCATTATCTTGAAATTTAAGTCATTTACTCGTCAAAATTTCCAACAAAAATTAAGTTATCATAACAAATAGACTATAGTTTAATTCATTGTTTCGGTTGATAACAAAGTGTAATTATAAAATGGATCCTTAGTTGATTATCAAAGTTTACCAAAGTGGTAAGTTTATTTCTTTTCAATAAAAAGTCAAATCAAATAAGTTAAAATAGTGCTTGGATTTCAATTGCTTACTCTCTCCTTTTTTTCTTTTGAAAATTTTGTTGATACTAACAATATTTACATATGCCTAACTCAGATAAACTGAGGCCAGATATATTACCCATGCACTGCCTTGCGGACTGATGTGAGGGGAATACAAAGCGTGGCGAGTGAACACTTATTGACTGTAGGCGTTATTAGTAAAATAATTTTTATATACATACACCTAACTCAGATAAATTGAGGCCAGATATACCGATCGTGCACTGCCTTTCGGGCTTACGTGAGAAGGGTACAGAGCATGGTGAGTGAACACACAAGTGTTAACACATGACTCTAGGTGTTTATTAAAAAAAGTTATACATATATATAGAAATATATATATATTTTGTATATTTTTTTTCTTTTTGTTTTGTTTTTTTTTCGAAGAGAGAGTTTTGCAAAATTATCTTAGCACCGTTTAACTTAGAAGACAAAAAAATGTTATATCATTACTTTAAATCAACTACCTTTTAAGACAAAGATTTTCAATTAGGATGTATTTCATAATTAACACGTATGAATCTTCCTACATACTAGTTAAACCATTGTTATTTGTAATCAAACTTCATTTTTATTTTTGTTAAGATGAATAAATTTTTAAAATTTTCAATTTAATTAACCAAAACCATATATTTACCTTATAGTGTTTCTTTTAAATATAAATCAAAATGGTTAAAAACATTTGTCTTTTTTTTGAGATTTTTTTTTAAAAATTTTGGAAAGAAAAATAAAGATGAGTCTCACCCACACTTGATTTTGACTGTGTCCCCACAGTCAACCCAAGTGGAAGGAGAAAAATAAAAACAAAAACATGACCTTTATTTAAATGAAAATTAACAGTATTTACATGAGATAAGAAAGTATATCATCAAAAAGTAAATGAAACGGTCTTCTAAAAACCGATTCATTTGTCTCGTCAAATGTGCGAGACACAGCTTAAGCACGAAAAGCAAATCGTAAAAGATTTCGTAGTTGATTGTCGATTTGGAAAAACAAATTTTGTTTTATTAAAAATTGAACGAGTTGTTTTGTTTTCAATGATTTTTGGGGTTGATAAAACAATTGATTGAAATTCACATTTATTTTCACCAAATTGAAATTCAAGTTTATCATTGAAAACTTCTTCCAAATTATCGATAAAATGGTGATCGAAATCTTCCCCATTAGAATTTGATGACCCGTTTTCGAAAAGTCCAAAGAAATCGTGTTCATCTAATTCGTCTTCCTTATTTGGATTATCAACAACTTCATTATGTATCTCAAGTTCAAAATTCAAAGTTGTTGTATTCAAATTTTCAAAATCGAGAAAAGGAAGATTGAATTTTAAATTAGGTTCCAAAAAATTGTTAATCGACGGAATTTCTATCGAGTTAGAAAACCGTCGAAAAATTTCAAAATAAAATATAACCGCAAGCGCACGGTGTACACTTGTAGTACATGGCGAATACGGGTCGATCCGTAGGGAATTGATGATTTTAAAAATCTATTCAATCAAATTAAACCAAAGTCGAGTGAAAGTTAAGCTAGAGAATTAAAAAATTAGCTAACTAACTAAAAGAAAAGAGATACAAATATAAGAGTTAAATGACAATTTAGAGAATAAATCCACTCTCTAGATCATGTAGTACAACACATATGAAATCATAATCTCTCTTTTTTGGTCATTAGTGCTTTAATTGATGCGTTTATCATAAGTATGGCATATTTGTGCTATTAGTTAGCCAACATAAGCCATCAAACTTTGATACACCCCTTAAATTACTTACTAACTTTCATGAAACTTGACAATGAAAATGAAAATGAAACGTATTTTAAGTATGGCCTATTAACTTTTGATTAGAAATATAGACCATCAAATTTTAATTTCAAATCACTTTCTTCTGCCATAATCATATTTTGATGAAGAGGCAATTAGTGTTAGTGATTGTTTAAGCATAGCCTATTTGATGTCAACAATATAGGCTATCAAATTCAAAGCAAAAACAACTAGTAAACCATTTCTATCATCATCATTAAGCACAAAAAGAGAGCATAAATTAACAAATAGTTGAAGCTACATAATTAGAGAGCTTCATTACCCCTAAATTGAAGGGGTTTAGCCTCTCATATTTATCATTAGATTAACAAATGTAGCTAGCAACATGAAAGCAAAATGAAAGGAAATAAAGAGAAAAATGAAAGGAAAAAATATTCTACTTGCATAAAGTAAAAGAGATCTACACTACAACATGAAAGGAAATAAACAAGAAAAGGAGAAGATCATGTATTAAATTGCATAAAAATGAAAAATTACATGAAGATAAAAATGGCTAAGTAGCCATGAAAAGAGAAAGAGAAGAGCTTGTTTATTTTTGAGCCTAGACTAAACTAAGAGAGAATAAGGGGGAGGAGAGCTACATGAAACATAAGGGGTCTTTATACATGTATGAAACCCTAATTCATATTTTTGGGGAATTCCCAAAATACCCTTGAGAAAGTGTGGAGGCCAAGTTATCATTAGCTTCTACTAATCATCATTTAAGTTTACATGAAGCCATTAATTCCATAAGCATGTGCATTAGCCTCTAATTTGTACATTAAGGTAGGTGGGTAGGTGGGGTTGCATTAACTCGCGACTGAATTTGGGGATGAGGCGAATGTGTGATTCTGGCCGCGATGGATGGTTTGATTTCGTGATTGCCGAGGTGATTGGTGAAGTCGTGAATTGTGGATTAGGCTGTGGTCTGCAGTATGCTGGTTGAAAGGCGATTGGGTTATTAGGTGATTGCGAGCGTTTGGAAGCAACTTCTGGAACTGGGTTCACGGTCGATGGTGAGGCGATTTGGGTCGAGGGATTTCAATCGCGATTCGATACGGGTTGAGTGTTGTGGTTGGTTGTAGACTGTAGAGGTGGAAGTATCTTAGATGATGTTGGGCAGTCGAGGTTCAGATAGATGACTGGTAGATGGCTGATGGTTTGTTGTGCAGTGTTTTTTTTTTGGTTGTGGAGAGGAGTAGTCTGCGACTGTTGCAGTGAACTGCTCTGGGGTTGGTGATGTTGTGGAGGTGGTTTGGTGACAAGAATCAGAAGTGCAGAAGGCTGGTGGTCAAGGATAGCAATGTCATCAGGGTTACTGAGGCAAGTGGTCGGGTTGTTTTTGTTTGTGTATTCAGTGCGACTTGTGGGGTTGGTGGAGTGTGGTTTGGAGTGGGATTGTTTGACAGTTGTATAGGGGGTGGCTGAGCTGTACTGGAGTTGTACTGGAGTTGGATTGTTGGGGATGTTGATGGTGATTTTATTGCTGAAGGTAGTTTGAAGTGTTGTCGGAGAAAGTTGTATGTAGGTGTATGGTGGAGGTCGTATATGATATGTGTATGGCGATGGTTGGTTTTGAATTGTGGGATGGATCAGATGAAGGGGCAGAGAAGACGGAGCACAGAAGTCAGTTGACTGCTGTTGTGTCAGTGGAAATGTGGGAATGTTGAGAAGGTGATGTATGATGGGGATTGTGATGGCAGGCAGATAGGTAGTATGATGGTGGCACTGGGTAGAAGGAGCTGCAGATGTATCAATTAGACAATAATGCACTGTTTTGTGTGGTCGGGTGAAGGCAGGTAGGAGATGCAATATGGCCAGTTGTTTGTGATGGCTTGGGATGTTGACAGAGGTTAGGTGTGTTATGCTTTGGTGATGTGGCAGTTTGTTGCAAATTTGGTGATCGAGCGAACTGCTGTGGGCAGTGGTGTAGGAGGTGATGGAAAGTGTGGAGTGAATTGAAGTGGCGAGATGGGTAAGTGTTGCGACTGAAGGACAGAAGAAGTGAAAGACAGAGGTGATCGAGGTGAGTAATGGTTGGAACTGCAGTTGAATGGCAGTTGAGTGTGTTAGAGGAGGGGATGGCAGAATTGTGTGCACAGTGCACAGTTTGGTTAGAGGAGTTTGTAGTGGTGGTTTGGTTCAAGCAAGGGGGTGCAAAGCAGTGGTAATGGGATGTGGAGGAAATAGTAGAGCAGCAGGCGGTAGAAGTATGAAGTAGAGGGAGGCAACAGTGTAATGGTGGGAAGGTGATGCTGTAAGAAATGTGACAGAGAGGGGGTTTGTGTGCAGGCTGATGTGCACGGTTTTGAAATTGTATATATAAAATGTAAAGGCAAATGTAAAATGTGAATGTAAAAGCAAATGCAAATAAAAATAAATATTTTTGTTTTTGAAATTGTGTGTTTTTTTTCTTTTTTTTAATATGGAAATGCAAATGAAAATGCAAAACAAACAAGAACACAAACAAAATGCAAACAAAATCAAACAAACACACACATTTTTTTATTTTTTTTAAACACAACACACACAAAACAAACACACACTAAAATCAAACACAAATAATTCGAAGAATAGAAAATTGAAATCAAAACAACTCCCCAGCAACGGCGCCAAAAACTTGTTAATCGATGGAATTCCTATCGAGTTAGAAAACCGTCGAAAAATTTTGAATTAAATTTTACCGCAAGCGCACGGCATACACTTGTAGTACATGGCGAATACGGGTCGATCCGCAGGGAATTGATGATTTTAAAATTCTATTCAATCAAATTAAACCAAAGTCGAGTGAAAGTTAAGCTAGAGAATTAGAAAATTATCTAACTAACTAAAAGAAAAGAGATGCAAATATAAGAGTTAAATGACAATTTAGAGAATAAATCCACTCTCTAGATCATGTAGTTCAACACATATGAAATCATAATCTCTCTTTTATGGTCATTAGTGCTTTAATTGATGTGCCTATCATAAGTATGGCATATTTGTGTTATTAGTTAGCCAACATAATCCATCAAACTTTGACACACCCCTTAAACCACTTACTAACTTTCATGAAACTTGACAATGAAAATGAAATCTATTTTAAGTATGGCCTATTAACTATTGATTAGAAATATAGACCATCAAATTTTAATTTCAAATCCTTTCTTATGCCATAATCATATTTTGATGAAGAGACATTTGTGTTAGTGATTGTTTAAGCATAGCCTATTTGGTGTCAATGATATAGGCTATCAAATTCAAGCAAGAACAACAAATAAAACACTTCATTGATCATCATTAAGCACGAAAAGAGAGCATGAATTAACAAATAGTTGAAGCTACATAATTAGAGAGCTTCATTACCCCTAAATTGAAGGGGTTTAGCCTCTCATGTTTGTCATTTGATTAACAAATGTAGCTTGCAACATAAAAGAAAAAAGAAAAAAAAAAGCTAAATGAAAGAAAACTATTCTAATTGCATAAAAGAAAATCTACACTACTAGCATGAAAGGAAATGAACATGTAATTAAAAGGAAACAATAATTACATTGCATAAAAAAGGAGTTACATAAGAGAAGAAATGGATAAGTAGCCATGAAAAGAAAGAGAGCTTTGATTTATTTTCTAAGCTAAAAACTAGCTAAGAGAGACTAAGAAGAAGGAGGGTTACATGAAACATAAGGGGTCTTTATACTGGTATGAAACCCTAATTCATATTTTTGGGGAATGCCCAAATTGCCCTTGAGGTAGTGTGGTGGCCAAGTAATCATTAGCCTCCCATAATCATCCATTTAAGTGTGCATGAAGATTTGATGGCCATTAGCATGTGGATTAGCTTCTAATTTGTACATGAAGGAAGGTGGGTAGGTGGGGTCCTCCATGATCTTCACTTTGAATTATTTCCATCTTCATTTGTTCTCTTCACTTTTGTGCATGCATATATGATCATGAAACCACTTGTATATGAAGCCAAATTCCTATAAAATAATATAGAAATTTCTAATTAAATTTTCTCAAATTAATATATGCACAAAAATGACCATTTTGCCCTTGGATGAAGATGAATATGTGACGATTTGAAAATAATATGAATTTTAGTTTAAACAAGTTAAAATACCCGATATGATCATTTATTTCATTTAAATAGATTCAATATGGTGGTAAAAATATGCACATTTACGTGCACATCGCTAAGTATACCAAACCACATAAATAAGCCGATCGTATCAAGCTACACCGATCCCTCACAATTCCAATTCTCCCTTGGGAACATGGCCTCTGCAACTATCGCCTTGTAGCCGGACCAAGGTGCTGGGTAACAATAGGAAGGGCTTACTTGTTAAATTTTGTTTAGTTTTAGATCTGAGAAAATGCGGAAAATTTTAGTGAAATAGTTTGAAAGTTTAATGTAACCAATCATGTGTTTACAAGTGGACAACTTAGTTACAAAAAGTTTACTTTATTTAGTAACATCAGCATTTGGCTCAGAAAAGTGGGTTCCGCCTTCTTTAAAAGGACCTTTCGACCCAGAGCTTTCGCCTCTAACCTAGTCGAAACCTTCTAGGTCGAAATTAATAAACCAATGCACATGATATCAGTTAGCTGGTACGTAGTGGTTTGGACAAAGGCGGAAGGTAGGGTGTCGAAACGTAGCTTCTGAAGGATTTATTTCCTTTGTTTTGTTTTGTTTTAAAGAAAATGCTTGCCTGTTTATAAAAAGGTTTCGAAGTAGTCGAAACCAATGGTTTCGAATGGGTATTTCTAAAGAAGCTTTAGAAGGAGAGCTGCCGCCTTTGTTTAAAATAGTAGCTTCCAAAGGAGTTACTTAGTCTTTAATTAAAGCTTTTGGAAGGGGTAGTTTTGACTAAGTCGAAACCCTTTTGTGATTTTATGCCTTTCGATGGTATTGTGGACATCAATGCTGTCAAAAGGTACGGTTTGTTTTTATAAATATAAGCCACTTCCTACTGCTTTCGAAAGAGGTTATGGGTTTCGAAGACAATGGTTTCGGAAGGGGTTTCGAAGCCAACCTTCAATTGTTTTACCCAGAAATTTTAATGCTTTCGAAAGGATGGTTTCGACACTATCAAGTTTCCCTAATACTTTTATAAAATGAAAAATGGTTTCGAAAGAGATGCTTTCGCTTATGTTCATTTTGATCCAAAAATATTATTTTAAATATAAACTCAATGATTTCGAAAGGGGGACTTTTAATGGTTTCAAAGGGTAACCTTTAATGATTTCGAAGGGGGGACTTTCAATGGTTTCGAAGGGTAATCTTCAATGGTTTCGAAAAGGGTATTTTGACTAGTTTCGAAGCTATGCTTCTATACTTATATGATAATACTTTAAGAAGGTCAAAAGGTTTTGAAAGAGATGTTTTAAATTATTCGAAAGGCAGGAGCCTAAGGTTTTGGAGATATGTTTTAATGCTTTCGAAGGAGGTCATCCTATGAGATCGAAAGCAAGGTTTCGAAGGTGTCGAAAGGCTTTTTAAACCCAAACTCATTTTTAAAGGAAAAATCCATGGCTAAATAAAGGAATTTTGAAATGACTTTAAGTATGTAAATTTAAAGAAGTATTACCCCGATAAAAATATAGGTTAAAGGAATTAACTATGTTTTATGTGAAAAGTATTTCAAGGACTTTAAACCCACATGAGTGGTATTGTAAGTTGTAATGTTTGCTTCTTCAAATATGAATATATTCACATGATAAAAGATCCATAACTGCATTTTGGGGGTAAAGGGGTAGAAGAACCAGTAGGTTAACCAAATGGTGAATATAAATTGATTAAAGTCCTGAATGAGTAAAATTGCATCTAAGTAGTCAGGGAGACCAAAATATAGGATGCCTAAACCTTGAAGTTGTCTGGGAGATAGGTTCGTAGTAAATCCATGAAAAATATGATTAGGAAATTATTTGGGATAACCAACAGGTTCATGGTAAACCCATGAAAACTATGTATTAAGGATGATTGGTAGAGGTCAAATGGTTTGTGGTGAACCCATGAAAACTATATCCGGATTAAGTATTGACATCGGTCAAAAGGTTCCTAGTCAACTCATGAAAACTAGGCTAAGAATGAAGTTACTGGAGTAATCCATCGGTTCCTAGTCAACCCATGAAAATTAGGATAAAAGATGAGTTATTGGAATGACCAATAGATTTAGGGGGACCCATGAATTGATTAAGTTAATGGCATGAGCCTATAGTTTCTTAGTGATCCTATGGAAACTATGAAATAGGACGGTATGTCCACAAATTATAAAAAGGTTATTAGTAAACCCTTGAAAACTAATAGGTAAATAGTGACCCTAGAAATTATAATCATAACCGAGAGTCAATTAAACTGGGAATGGGAAATCCAAGATGTTTATATATATATATATATGCATATCCTTATAAATGTTTTAAATGCTATGTTTTAACCATTGTGGATGTAGGAGCACAGTATATGGTTCTGAAAAGGTTTTAGTATACTAGTGAGGGGAAAACCCATTCCGCTAAGCGTCGTGGTCTCACTAAATATATAAATGGATTGAGATGTTAGATTATTATTCATATCAGGCTTTATGTCTGACTCGAAGTTTTTGTTTTCCCATTAAACTCTCGGGCACTCAATTGATTTTGAGTAGTTTGAGGTTTAGGGTTCTTAGGTTCTCTTCTTAGACGAATAAAGCTTCCGGAGATGTGCATGAGGCAGTTAGTTATTTTGAGTTATCTTTTCCGCTATGTATTTTGAATGTAAAGGCAGACTTATTAGCCATATTATATACTCTGATCAACCAATGGGGCATCTTTATATGTCGCTCTTGGCGTATGTGTAATAATTATATTTTTCTGAACGTGGTTAACGTTTATGGGATTATGTAATGAACATGAAATATGGAAATATGTTTTAATTTGTTAAATTTTTTCCATATTCTTATGATTTGTGTATCGATGTATCTAACACTGCCGTATTTGGTCGCCGAGGATTAATAATTATGGATGACTGCAACATCCATAGCCATTAGTTTTAAGCCTCCATGTAGGGGGATGTTACAGTGTACTGCCCTACTCCTCACATATATGGTACCGATCTTGTTGATATAGCATCGAGCCTACGCTTACTGTCCCATTTAGATGGCCAATTGTAATCAATGAAATGTCCACTTGGTACTTAACACATATCTCCTATGTATTGATGTACACCCAACTTGGCCCATTGACACTTTAACTGAGGTGAACCCCTACTTTGGTATATTTCCTTCACCTATACGTGAACCTTTAATCCTATGGGTCCTACAATTAGAGATGTCTCATGCCAGTACAATGTATACACAACCACCGGTAGCCCCTTTCGGAGGGCAGACTTCTGTTGTGCAACACTATTGACCTTGCATTCCAACTTATACTAATGACTAAGTCATTTTTAATTAATCTAAGTTATTGAATGGATTCGACAAACCACCATAATATGTACTCGTGGTTATATATATATATATATATATATTCACTATGCCTCTTACGTTCAACTGTTAATATTCAATTATTTTTACATAGCTTGCTTCTTGTTTCATGAACGTCGTTTACTGTCATTTACTCCTTACTGTCATTTACCGTTTACTTCTAATTTTAATAAACTAAATATCTTTTATTACTTAACTTCCACTTAACACTATTAAATATAACTTACTGTCCCTTTTTAACTATTAACTATCTTTCTTTGATTGTTATATCCCCTTAATTCCCCATTGTTTTATTTATTTTTCTTCTCCTATTGTTTATTTTCTAACTTATCTTAAATCGCATATACTAGATTCACAATTAAATTACTGTTACTATCATTACTTACATTACATTAGTTTATACCTAGAAATGTCTGCATTTTAGTGCATTGGATTTACATCTTTCCAAAAAGAAATGTTAAAGCTGAATTTTTTCATAAATTATTTAAAGAGGACGTGTGTTATGTTTGGAATTACAAGGAATTATCTTTTCAATTATTATTGAAATAGACGGTATAAAATACGGTAAACATCCATGTTTTGTACATCTCTTTCTTTTGGCACATTCCTTGTTATTTCAAACAATACACTTTTATTCACATTTATAAAACTGGATAATTTATGTTAATTTATATTGTAACACATTTCATTCCAATGAATTAAAATAATACTTAACCCTAATCCATATTATAATAACTTTTAATTCATGTTTACTAACATATATCATTTTAACCAACAAACCTGAAATTATTATATAATATTATAAATTTAGGAACTACTTTCATCCTTTCTTTCCAGGTTCAAGTGCATACAATTTTTAACTAAAGTTAGGAGTTCATAAAATATGTAGGCATTGTTCTCAAATTCATTATATATATATATATATTTAAGCATGCAACTCCAAAATTATTTCCAGACATAAAAGAAATAGATTTATAGCGATATAAATCCAATATTATATAAAAATACATAATTTCTCACTCACCTTTAAGCTTCCAAATCTCTAGATCTAAATCTTGTTATTCCTGTATGACTCACTTTTCTTCTTATCGACATATGCACCAAAAGCATACACGTATCTATTAGAAATTTAGATACAAGAAGAGTTTTTAGATTTGGATTTACAATTTACTTTAGCTTGGCGATTCGATTCGATCCTGTTCTTCTCCTTTATTTTTCTCTTCTATTCTCCACTTATATATATTTATAGATTATAGTTCGTATAGATTTTAGAATTTGTGGAGAAAAGAAAATGGCAAAGCTTCAGTATGAGAAGAATAGTGATGGGTTTGGCTGTATTTATAAGGGTTCGAATTAATGCCAATTATTAGATTAGATTATATTAAATCTGGGTCATTCGGCCTAGATTCAATTTACAACCGTCACTTACCATAGGTCGACTACTATAACGCCATCCTAATAAAGGGGTCGACCGGTCTTTTTGTTTTGGTTAAATAATTTTATGTGTTTTGCTTACTTCCTTTTAAAACTTATTTTGTCCAATTCTTTTTGATTTATTGTTAACTCTGTTTACATGTTAAGTAACCATTAACGCTAATTAGTTACATTTATTTCCTTAATACATATATAATTATTTCTGATCCGAAATCTTCAAACGTCAATAATTTTTTTGTTTGAACTCCGATATGAAAACTTATATATGAAAATTGACTAAAAAATCGCCACGAACGCAATGGTGTAATTTTTGTAGGCAAATTCCACCGTTTTTGAAAACTCCATTTTCAGCTATAATAATTATTAAGTTTTTAATTAATTATCGTTCAATTTACGGGGTATTACATTCTCTCCCTTTAAAAGAATTTCATCCCCCAAAATTCCTCAAGGACTAAATTATGTAAAATTGTGCTCAACCATTCTAAGCTATCCATCTAATTAGAGTGCAACCAATTTTGCAGCCAATCGTTTACAAGTGCACGGTGTATCATAACATATATGATATTTGTGCTGAATAATAATATATCGGAGCATCCTATATAAATGCATTATTTAAAACAATTTTGAAAAATATTGTGCAAACAACCTATATATACTGGCAGTTCTACATTTATGCAAGTTTTGAAAATAAAAAACAATTTTGAAAATTGTGCACACAAAATTTTCCACACTTTTACAAATAGAAGTATAGTTCAACCAATTTTGCATCCAATCTTTATCATCCAATACCTAATACACTCTTTCTAACATTCAAAATTTTGAAAGTCTGATTTTCTAAATAGATATTCTTATGTCGGAAAATGGGTTTAGATGGAGAATTCCATATTTCCATCCTTCTCTTGTGTACCCTTTTCGTTGTACTTTAGAACATTTTCTTATGCCTCCGTATCTTTTCCAACTTTTCCAAGACAATCCACATGAGAAAATTTATTTTTATATTTTAAAATAGAATCATCTTTACAAATGAAATCCCAAAGCTACTTACCGTCACTAATTGTATTTTACTTACTATCACTTCTAATGCATAGTAAAATTCATATTTGCTAATCCATCGACTTTCCCTATGCTAAGCATGTGACATTTCAAAAATCAGAAACTTTTGAATTTTTTAAAATGAAACTTACTTTTCAAAACTTTTAATGAAATATTTAGTATTTAAAAATCAAAGATTCTTGAACAAAATTTTCAAAAGTATTTATTTTTGATTCTTTAAAACAAATCAAGCCACATCCAACACAATCGGTATTTAGTCAATAGGCTAACACTTAGGATTGACCTCCGCCTATTACATAATAAATTTTGAAAACATTTTCTTATATATT
Source organism: Allium fistulosum (assembly GCA_030737815.1). Classification (NCBI taxonomy): domain Eukaryota; kingdom Viridiplantae; phylum Streptophyta; class Magnoliopsida; order Asparagales; family Amaryllidaceae; genus Allium; species Allium fistulosum. Next base: position 364,523,096 of record CM060904.1, read on the forward strand.
AAAACAACAATCGGCACATAAGTACATTTGTTGGTTCGATTTTTTAGCAGGTAGAAGAAGAGAAAAAGAACAAAAGGCAAGAAGAAAGGAATTGAATAATGGTATAGAAGGCAGGAATGCCGAACTAAACATCTGGTCCAACATTCTCTAAAAAGCCACAACAGATATTTGGTCTGGCATTCTCTAAAATACCTGACCAGATATTTGGTCCGGCACGGCACCAAAGACAACATTTGGTCCGATACACAGGCTTGCCGGACCAAATGTTTGGTCCGGCAAATAAGCATCTCCAAGTAAGATGCCGAACGAGTCAAGCAAATTAGGTTCCCTAAGCCAATGCCGAACCAAAACCTCCTGCTCAGATGCCGAGCCAAACCCTCCTGCCTAGATGCTGAACTAGGTTCAGGGGGCTATAAACCATCCTCCACGCTTCACAACTCCACTATATAAATACCAGAGCTCCTCAACAACAATGAGGACCAAATTTTGGAGAAAAGAGAGAAAACTATGTTGAGACTTAACCATCCCAACCGCTCTAGGCTTTTACTCTTTCTGATCAAACTTGTATCTGTAATCAAATCAAAGAAGCATAATAAGATGGACAGTGGATGTAGGCATGTTCTGGCCGAACCACTATAAAATTTTGTGTGATTTACTTCCTTTAACTGCTTTCCAACTTTGAGCCTGTGAACTGTTCAGTGACTGCAAAAATTATCTGTTAACGTATTGGAACATGAAAAACTTCATATCAAACAACTTAAATGTGATTTAGCCAAATTCGAACTTAGAGGTGTTTGTCCAATTTTTGTGCAAACATTTTTAGTGCTTTCACCGGGAGCGGCGACGTAGAGAGACGAACTCTTCTATCCACTCTCTTTCCAGCCTTAACACATCGTTAGAACATGGCTCCCTCTAGGCGGAACGCTGACAAGGGTAAGAACACGGCCACTGCTAGTACACTCAATCCCATCAAAGAGGATCAAGAAAACTAGTCACCCATTCTCAGCTTCCAGGTTCAGCTGTCACCCAAGAAGACCTAGATAGAGTTGTGAATGAGACAACTGACCGCTTCATTGCCCAGCAAAAAGCTTTAGTGGACCAATTCATGACACGCTTGAGAGGCACGGAGGAATCCACTCACAACACATAATCTCGAGGTAAATCTCAATCTGGAGAGTCTCGCAGACATAACAGATCCCCTGCGAATGAGAAATTCAATCAAGAAGGTACAAGAATTCAAAATCGAGCCAGGACTTAGCCCGAAGCCGGCCATGAAAGGTCATCAGGAGCTGGGCCCGATCAAAGGGGCACCAGGCAAGGACCGGTAGTGACTGGCCCTGTAATGCTTCGAGCCAACCATCGCCAATCCAACCTCAACCAAGGTTTCGGACGTCATCAGCATCAAAGGGAAGCCCCCACTTCTCCCAGGGCTACTCCAGTATCCAAGGAAAGGATGACACGCCTCTTCAGGGAGTATCTCAGGTGCGAACAACTCGAAAGAGTGGTAGGAGCAAGGGTGTCCCGACCATTCACTAGGAAGATAGAAGCAACAACCACTCCTCGGGAATGGAAGATGCCCACCATAGATCCCTACAAAGGCACATCCAGTCCAATCATCCATTTACAACACTATACCCCACACACACTCATGAATGGAGCAATAGAGGGTGTGCTATGTAAATATTTCTCGCTATTCCTATCAGACTTAGCAACCACATGGTTTTATTGCCTACCTCATTGCTCTATTAGCTCTTGGGAAATGTTGAAGGAAAGATTCATAAGTCAATTCCGAATCAACGTGGAACAGCCCAAGAATGCCTATTCCCTATCAGACATAAAACAAAAGGCAGGAGAACCGTTGTTGCAATATCTTACCTGCTTTAACGCTGCCATTACAGCAATGCAAGACGCCGATGAGAGGCTACACTGATTGCGCTGTGCAGAGGCATCCACCCGGATTCAAAGCTCGTGAGAAGATTAACGAAGGAAAAGCCTCTAACTCTTTAGGATTTCTTTCATGAAGCTGGAAAATACATGAGATTGGAGGACGCGGCGACCCACCGACATGGCGAGCAACCCGTAAAGGCTTCTAGCATCCAAGAAAACATGGGTGCCCCACCCTGAGGAGAGGGGAATAAGCATAACAGTGAAGTAAAAGGTGGCCACTAAGGCAACTCTGGAAATGAAAAAGGCAATAAGCGACGATACCGACCCGGACCAAGATTCGATTCATACATGCCATTGAACGACACTGTGGAGAACATTTACATGGCTACTTAACACGAGTTGAAATACAAACACCCTCCGTACCAAAAAGAGTCGAAGGCCTCAATTAGAACAGGGAAATATTGTCGCTTCCATAAGTCTCATGGGCATAACACCGAAGAATGCCAGCATTTGCGGGATCTCATTGAGGAATATATCCAAAAAAGAAACTAAAGCGATATGTGCAGAAAGGACACAACTCTCCCGCTCTGACCCACGAAGGCTCTGGGAAACCCCCACAAGGGAATAATAAGAAAGGAACAGGTGTGAGCCACTCCAGCCAAGAAAAGATAATTGTCCACACCATATCTGGAGGCCCGCATATAGCTGACGGAAGTTGGGAAGAAATGGAGAGGTATGGAAAATCCTTAAAGGATAGGGAAGGATACATTCATTCCATAACTGAAGGTCGCATTGCAAAGCGGAGAGAAAGAGTCGACATAACCTTCAACGCAAAGATTTGGTTGGAAAACGGTATCCGCATACTGACCCCTACTTATCTCTGCCTAGATCGGCCCAGTAGAGGTGTTTCACATTTTGGTCGATACTAGAAGCTCAGTGAATATTTTATTCAAACATGCATTCAATAAAATGAAAATGTTAATGAAAGATGTATCTCCATGCCATAACCTTTACATGGGTTCACCGAAGAGGCCACAATGCCACTCGGGCAGCTAGATTTGTTTGTTGAGCTTGGGAGTCACCCCCGATCAGTCATGCGGAAGCAAACATTCGTACCGGTAGAAGGGCACTCTGCCTACAACGCCTTCTTGGGAAGACCAGCCTTGTCAGACTTCCAGATAGTATTAGCACCGTGGTGCTTGAAGATCCCAACCGATAATGGAATAAGAGAAGTGGAAGGAGACCAAGATGCAGCTCGCGATTGTTATGTGACTGAACTTCGCCAAAACAAGAAAAAGGAAAAGGGGAAAGGCGTGAGGGTCATCCACTACGCCAAAAATTCAAAAGCATAGCAATCAAAGAAGGCTCCTCCTCTCGAATATACCAGCGATCCATTCAACGAATTGGATCCCAGAGATAAAGAGGAGGAGGTCAATGCCGAGCCTGTAGAGGCTGTGGAACATGTGATGGTGGACGAGCACAACAAAACAAGGCTTTTAAAGATAGGTTCTTAGTTAAATCTGAACCTCAAAGTCCAGCTGATAGAATTCCTACGAGAGAACTTGGATGTATTTGCATGGACCCACGAGGACATGGTAGGGATATCCCTAGAGACAGCTTGCTATTCCCTCAATGTTGATCCAACCAAGGTCTCGATCAAGCAAAAGAAAAGAAGCATGGGGATAGAACGATCAACCGCTCTCAACGAGGAACTGAAGAACCTACTTGCCAATGGTTTTATCCACGAAGCCATTTACCCGGAATGGATCTCCAACCCGGTCATGGTAAAGAAGCCTAATGGAAAGTGGCGAACCTGCATTGACTTCTCCAACCTCAATGACGCTTGCCCCAAAGACTGTTTCCCTTTACTCCGAATCGACCGGTTGGTGGACGAAACCGCAGGGCATGAGTTGTTGTCATTTATGGACGCATATTCGGGATACAACCAGATTCCCATGCATGTGTTGGACCAAGAACACACTAGCTTCATCACAGATCTAGGCATGTATTGTTACAAGGTCATGCCCTTCGGGCTTAAGAACGCCGACGCTACCTATCAACATCTGGTTAATAAGATGTTTGAGCAACAAATTGGCCACTCCATGGAAGTCTATGTTGACGACATGCTTGTCAAATCAAGAAGAGCAGTGGATTATCCGAGCCACCTAGATGAGATGTTCCAAGTGTTATGCAAATACCAAATGAAACTAAACCAACTGAAATGCTCTTTTAGGGTGTCTTCGGGTAAATTCTTAGGTTTCATCGTACATGCTAGAGGGATAGAGGCGAATCCTGAAAAGGTACAAGCTTTGAAAGACATCAAAATCCCAGCAGCACGATGGGAAATGCAGAGCCTAAGTGGAAAGGTAACCGCTCTGAGCAGGTTTATATCCAAAGCAACGGAAAAGTGTGTCTCGTTCTTCGAAGCCTTCAAAAGAGATAAAGGAAAGTTTGAATGGACTGACGAGTGCTACTCAGCCTCAGGGTTTACTCAAACATTTGCAGAAGCGCTCAGTACTCTCCACTCCGATGGATAGAGAGAGCCTTTAATTATACCTAGCTGTATCCTCCCACGCCCTAAGTACAACACTAGCACGAGAAGATGATCACATCCAAAGACCGGTATATTTCATTACCAAAAGATTCACGGGCATAGAAGCTAGATATCCTAAGATCAAAAAATTGGCTTACTATCTGCTCACAACCTTACTTTCAATCACACTTCATTAAGGTTCTAATGGATCAACCCCTGAGACAAGTCCTACATAAACCAGATACGTCAGGGCACCTGCTAAAATGGTGCATTGAGCTAAGCCAGTACGACATCACCTACCATCTGCGCACCACAATCAAAGGATAAGCCTTGGCTGATTTCATAGCTGAGTTTACAATGCGAGATGAGGAGGCAGCAGTAAAAATTGTGGAAACTGTCAAATGGAATATGTTCGTTGATGGAGCGTCGAACGAGCTCGGCTCGGGGGCAGGAGTCATGATAGTCACACCCCAGGGAAGAAAGTTAAGCTATGCACTAAGGCTAGAATTCGCTGCAACCAATAATGAAGCTGAATACGAAGCAATGATAGCTGGCCTAGAGATCATTAAAGAAATAAGGGTTAAATCGATATGTATTCATAGTGACTCACAACTGATTGTGAACCAGATCCTTGGAGAATTCCAGACTCGCGGACAAAAGCTTGCATCTTACCTCAAAAGGGCCAAGACCCTCCTCAATGAGCTAGACTACTATGTAATAAAACACATCCTATAAGGAGAAAATCAAGAGGTGGACACCCTCGCCAAAGAGGCAAGCGTAAGGACCGAACCAATGCTGGGGGCAACCCTCGGCATGAGTCAACTCACACCAAGTTTCGAGTGTCTTCAAATCACGGCGACCGTAAACAGAGAGGAGACATGGATGACCCCCATCATAAGATACTTACAAGATGGAACCTTACAAGTAGAATGAAACAAGGTCAAGAGAATCCTAAGGAGGGTATCCTACTACACCATCCAGAACGGCATACTGTGCCGTCGCGGTTTTTCCAACCCACTACTAAGGTGTGTCGCTGGGAACGAAGCAAAAGATATCCTTAATAACATCCATCAACGGAGTTGTGGCGATCACACCGGAAGGCAAACTCTAGCTAGGAAAATTCTTCGCTATGGATACTTTTGGCCCATGCCAAAGACGCAACCGAGTTTGCTAAGAAATGTGACAAATGGAAAAGATTTGCCAAAATCGTGAGATTACCACCTACCGGTTTGATCCAGATGGTCAGCCCTTGGCCCTTTGCAATTTGGGGGATTGATCTGATGGGGGAACTCCCTATGGGTCGAGGAGGGGTGAGATACGCCATAGTGACAGTGGATTATTTCACCAAATGGGTGGAAGCAGAGCCTTTGAACAAAATTTCGTCTACCAAGGTGATAAACTTCCTAATACGAAACATCCTGTGTAGGTATGGAGTGCCGCAGAAGATCATATCGGACAACAGACTCCAATTCGATAGTGAAGAATTCTCCAGTTGGTGCCAAGAACATGGGATTGCTCGAAGCTTCTTGGTTGTAGCTTATCCCCAAGCGAACAGGCAGGTCGAAGCAGCAAACAAGGTTTTGAAAACGCTTATAAAAAAGAAGCTAGAGAAGTCCAATGGGGCATGGGTCGACGAACTTCCTACTGCACTATAGGCCTACCGAACTTCCTACAAAACCGTGATAGGGCATACGCCATTCGCATTAGCATACAGGGCCGAAGCCATGCTCCCAGTCGAAACAGTCGTCCCATCGCACCGAAGGATGCATTACAATCCAGAAGAAAACGAAGAGAAACGACGCCACCCTCAAAGCCGCCGCTCATAGACAAAAGGTGGCAAGGCAATATAACTCCAAGGTGAAGCCTCGAGCGCTGCAAGAAGGAGACTTGGTACTCAAGCAGGTCTTCCCATGGCTAGGAGCACTAGACCCAACTTGGGAAGGGTCGTTTGTTGTTCATAAGGGTCTTCATAATGGAGCTTACATCCTATCAACAGTAGACGGGGAGGTGTTTGGGAAAGCACAGAATCCCCAACACCTTCGTCGTTATTTCTCTTGAACTGTAAGGAAGCATGTATTAACTGAGACAATAAAAGAAAGACAGTGGACGTAGGCATATTTGGGCAGAACCACAATAAAAATTTAGTGTCTCGCATTACTTGTCTTATTTAAACTTTCTTTCCTTTAATTGTTTATCTAATGATTATTCCTACTGCGAGCAATCGCAAGCGCTCGTAGGCAGCGGTAAAAATAAAATAGCCATGACAAGAGGCACGAAACCAGCCTCGGCAGTTCACTACTGACGATCAGCACCCTCAAGCCGGTAATGAAGAACCGACTATAAGCCACGGTTAGGCACAATTTATAGCCTAGGCAGTTCATCATTGGCGTTCGGCTCACCGGCAACTGCGAACTGATTATAAACCCCACTATTAAGGCGTGGCTGCAGTCAGGGGTAGTTCGTAGTTGACGATCGGCATTACGCATGCCGACAATGATAAATCAAATAATACTCACGACATGGGCAATAGCCCGAGTAATTATCGTTCGCGATCGACCCTGAACATAGCAACGCGTTTATGGTTTTCTGCGTCTCAGAATGCAATGACGATTAATTAAGTCATAAGAAGTTCACAAGTGGAAAAGGCAGACAATAAAAATCATGCGTCACAAAAGTCATTTCAGATAAACAGGCAAAGGACTAAAGTCGAACATTACAACACTAAAATCTATATGTACAAATTTTTTTTGTTTATATATACATATGCAGAACAACCATACATCCTTCAGAAATACATACAAAAAAGAGAAGGAAAAATTTCCTCGACTAAGCGGGACGGACATCCTTGTCACTCGGCCCTCTCCCTCTGACCATGTCCTTCGGAAGCTCGGGTCGTTCAGAGGACTCGACCCCTCTTTGCGACGCCCAATCAGCACCCTTTGGTGGCACGACTTGTCCTGAGGCCGTCCCTGCACGATGCAAGTAAGAAAGATCATAAGTTTTACAGTCTGAGATAAGTACGAACGAAGCTGAAATGAAAGACAAGATGCCTGTGGTAATATTGTGTGGGTCACCAAGCCCCTCGAAATCTGAACCCTCTTCATCATCCTCATCCTCCGCCAGCAGCTCATATCCCTTAGCGATGGCCTTGGTCTCTTCCACCATGAACTGATGGTTCACCATCCCAACATCATACACGAATCTTTCCTCCTGCGCAACCGCAGCCTTAGTCTCCTCAATAAGCCGAGAATGGATCCTTGCCATCACTTGGGGATAGTCGTCCATCCATTGAAGGTTCTCCTGCTTCTAGAAAATGTAGTAGGTGTCCTTCAACATCTGGTTAACTATCTCATAAAAGTCGCTGGACTTGTCGACTTCAGCTTGGAGGGACACCACTTTATTCATATACTGTTCCTTGTCCTTCCTCGGCCGGACCTGCTCTGCCTTCAGCATATCGATCTCAACCTTGTACGCATCCTTTTCCTTCTGCCACTCACCCTGAAACTTCTTTAGCTCAGCCAAGACTTCCTGGGATTTCTTCATTTTTCCCTTAAGAGAGGAATCTGCTCCAGATCCTTCTACCTAGCTTCGTCCACTGAACTTATAGCATCATCAATCTGTGCCTTACATAATTCAGTAGCCTCTCTCATCGCTTTTTCCTTGGCTTTTTTAACCTTGGTTGCACGAGACGCTTCAACCACCTCCAATTTCATATCCTTCTCCCTAAGCGCTCTATGAAGATCCTCCACCTCCAGGCATAACCGTACATTAGCGCTGCCGACTTCCTCACTAGCCTAGGCTAAACGGGATTGGTAATCGACAATTTTTCTAGTCTCATCGGTGATCTGGACCATTCTTGTTGTCAGATTGGCGAAGTCAAGAGTTTTTGCCTTATCTAAAATTCGAACCATAGGATTTTGAGATAGAATGAACTTGGTATCAGAATCTGCTGGATGGCGACCCGCATAGCCAGGGTTGATATCGGGGTGACTCTCAAAAGGATTCCTTATCGACGGTTGAAAGTCCGAGAAAAAAGCATCTACATTTTCTTCCCCTAAGTCATCAGGCGCCTCATGCACTTCAGGACCAGATGGATTTTGGCGTTGGCGATGGCGATGGGAAGAAGTTTGAGAACCGAGCGAGGTAGCATCTTTGTCTGGAGACCTTGCGCGTTTTTGAGATGTCTCGTGGCTCTCTCCTCTACCCAAGCCCGATTGAGTCTCCTCGACATTCTCTTGTGCAATCTTTTCCTTTTGGGAGGCAATCTTAGAAGGAATGGAAGCCCCTATCATCCATTTAAACTGTTCAAGTCTCCAAGACATTTCATTCCTCTTCGGATTTCTTCTTTTCCCTACAAAGCGAATAACAACTTTAGAACAGAGAAACGGAGAAAGCATAAACACAAAGCATGCAAGACACTTAGACACTACAAGCTACCACAAACCGTTAGGGGAAACTGGATCAAGTAGCCAGGACGGGGTCTCACTCAAGTAGGGAACACACTGGGACGAAACTCCACTCAGAGGAAGGAAACATTACGACTGGACTTCATTGGAATCAGGAGCAAGTGGAGACCGAGACTCGTCTAAAATCTAAAAATTCTCAAGAAGTACCCCAAAATCCATACGGAAATCGGAAGTACCTGGAGAAAGCCTGAACGTCTCGCTGATTCCCACTACGCTTTACATTGGGAGAACCGTCATTCCACTCAAATCATCTGTAGCCACGTTCTCTTGAGAGGGGTCAGCGACAAAAGTTGGCCTAAGTACCGGCTTGGATTGATCTAACTGCTGAGGCCACTCCCACACAGCCTCGGCATTCTTCAAGGGAGTCGTGCCAAATCTTCGCTGCCAATAAACTCCACATTCTGAGAAGCATGGGCCTTCGATTCTATCGCCCCGGAATCTCCCTCCGACCCTTCCTCATCCTCGCTATCACCCTCCAAACGAGAACCCTCCTCGTCATCAGGAGAAGGAGTGCCCCGCATGCATAAAGATTTCCCCGAATTGGGAGGACGAACTGCACTCTTCTTACGCCTCAACTTCTTCGGGGCTTCGGCCCCTTCACCCTCTTCCTCCGGTTCCTTGCCTTTGCCAGTGTCTCCCTCTTCTCCTTCGGCTCCCGTTGCTCTCTCAGCTGAGCTTGGCCTGATCTTGAACACGGATTGACCGGGGCCAATTAAGTTGTAAAAACGAAGGGCTGTGTCACGGAGCAAGAACGAGGCTTCCCCCTCAGCCTCACAGATAGCTAAGATTTCCTTGGCCATCTTCTTCAAACCTTTATCCTCTGCCGCCTTTAAACAACTTGAAAATAAGAAGCATTGGAGAACCAAGTCGACGAAAAATTTAGAAGAGGATATAAAGGAGACTTACACCCGGAAGTGAAAACATGTTGAGGGACAACATCATCAAGCACAACGAAGTACTCCTTCTTAAACATGCTAAACTTCGAGTATAAGTCGAGAACAGGCTTGAATTTATGAGCTGACTCTAAGCTGATAAAGGGGCTCCCCTTTCAGTAACTTCTCACATTTTACAAGTGCCAGATCTCTCTGTGGGTAGGGGGTCTCTGATAGCGCTTCACAAATATCAGATACAGGCATGTCAGGATTGCATAGGAGTTCGATTGAAGCTGTAGAGGAGCGACTTTTAGATAGACCACGAACTGGAGATCCAGCGAGTAAGCGAAGGAATTTCACCACACATGCAGTGGTATTTACTATATGCCATGTATCCCTCCGAGGGAGAGCATGCCCTGTCATTTGGACCAGGTAGTAGCATGTCCCGACGAACGATCTCGAATGTCATAGCTATGGAGTTAAGCTTCTCAATTATCAGTACGCTGGGATAACATTCAGAAGGCTTCACCAGTGTCTGGTTGGGAGCGTAGCCCTCCACCAAAGAATATGCAGAGCTAGGTTGCTTTAGGGGATGTGCGGGAACATCAGAAGAAGAAGCGCCAGCCTCGACAGGCTATGATGACGCATACTTAGATCGAAACTCGTGACCGGATGACATTTTCCTGCACAAGGAAATAAAAAGCAGGCATAAGTTTAACACACCAATAGCTACATAATCGTAGCAAGAGTAATGCAGTAGCAATGGATTTAGCACATTAGAAATCGTGCAATCATATCCAGAAGGTAAATGCTCTTGGAAAAACTCCTATCATTTGGGTCGGTTGGTATCATACACCGAACCAGACCCTCTAAAGCTCAAACTACTACTCCTAGACTCCCCACTTGTTTCAGCTTAGGCTAATTTGGTCTGACATCACTTAACACACCGGTCCAAAACCAAGCGACATCATGATGCCAAGCCAAAGCAACCAAGCCCTGTGCGATGACTACTTGGATCCAACCGACCAACCGCCTTCATCTCACACCCTAGCCTAACCCAATAGGAAACCAATCACGATTTGAAAGAACTCCTTCCATCCTCAGTAATTTATTTCTTCAACTTCGAATCCTTCACCTTTGCCGAATCATACCAACGATTGCAGTATTCCGAATGAAGCGCCCTCTCCCCTCAAAAAAACTACCGGGTAACCCTAAAATCGAAACCATAGGACACCCCAAAAAACCCTAGAAAAGAGAGCAAATTGAAGAACTAACCTTGCCTCAGATGCTGTTGAAATAGGAAATAGGCAAACACGAGCACTTGGAACAACAGGAGATACGAAATAAATTGGGAAAGTTTCGAAGTCTGAAGTAGAAGAAGGAAATAGAAGAAGGAAATAAGGAAGGAAGGTAGAGTATTTATAAAAGGAAGAGCAAAGGAGTGAGAAAACACGAAGAGTCTTTTTGGTCCGGTAAAAATACCTCACCGGCCGAGAAAGGATTGAGTCCGAACCAAACAAAGCACATCGTATGGGAACACTATGTACTTTAGGGGGGCAAGTGTTGGCTCGGTTTTTCAGCACACAGAAGAAGAGAGAAAGAACAAAAGGCAAGAAGAAAGGAATTGAATAACGGTGTAGAAGGCAGGAATGCCGAACCAAACATCTGGTCCGGCATTCTCTAAAATGCCGGACCAGATATTTGGTCCGACATTCTCTGAAATGCCGAACCAAATATTTCGTCCGGCACGGCACCAAAGACACCGGACCAAACATTTGGTCCGGTACACAGGCTTGCCGGACCAAATGTTTGGTCCAACAAATAAGCATCTCCAAGCAAGATGCCGGAGAGTCAAGCAAATCAGGTTCCCCAAGCCAACGCCGAACCAAAACCTCTTGCTTAGATGCCGAACCAAACCCTCCTACCTAGATGCCGAACTAGGTTCAGGGAGCTATAAACCATCCTCCATGCTTCACAAATCCACTATATAAATACCAGAGCTCCTTAACAACAACGTGGACCGAATTTCAAAGAAAAGAGAGAAACCTCTACTGAGACTTAACCATCCCAACCGCTCTAGGTTTTTACTCTTTCTGATCAAACTTGTATCTGTAATCAAATCAAAGAAGCATAATAAGATGGACAGTGGATGTCGAACCACTATAAAATTTTGTGTGATTTACTTCCTTTAAGTGCTTTCCAACTCTGAGTCTGTGAACTGTTCTGTGACTGCAAAAATTATCTGTTAATGTATTGGAACATGAAAAACTTCGTATCAAACAACTTAAACGTGATTTAGCCAAATTCGAACTTAGAGGTGTTTGTCTAATTTTTGTGCAAACAACATCTATAAATTTTAGCTTTTAAGGCATATGGATAGTGACTCATGGTTTCGTAACAAACTTTCCCTGTCCCTCGCTCGCTAAAATTTATCTTCTAAAATTTTAGTACATTTTGGGACTTGACTTTATTTTTCTTTAGGTAGCCAATTAAATAAATTTCCTAATTTACTTTATAAACTTCCAATCTTTCCTTTTGCATTAGTTAAGTGTCTTTTATGAGATTTTCTTATTTATTCTATTTCCCAAATGAATATAACTATCAATCTAGAAACAAATAAAAAGGAGCATTTCTCATAATATCGTATAGTTACGTATAAACAAAAACAGCTTATGCTTACAACCCAAACCGAAAAGAAACAATTTCTTGAAGCTTCCCTTTAATATGAACTGACATTAATAATGTTGTGGCCCTATCACTTCTTACATAAATAAAATGGACCTTTCTAACATGTCATTAATCTACTATAACCCACATATCTTAACTTTCCATTTTGGCTTCTAATATATAAGGCCCATCGATTACTTTCATTATCACACCCAATTATATTACTATCTTCTTTTAATTCAAATCTCCTGGTAGTATTCTCAAATCTTGGTATATGCTTCCTTATTTTTTTTCTTTCATGCGGGTATACTCTAGAACTTGCAATAATGTACTATGATACCATTTCCTATTTCCCTATGGATTCTTCTTTATGGTCTTCATCCATGTTTAGTGAAACATTCCAAGGCTCAAACTAATATTCCTTATATCCAATAGGGTTTTACTGTTGCTATTCTACGAGCATTCATCGCTGTTTTACTCAAAGCCTTAACTTTTACCCCATCTTTCCTAGGCAATTATTACTATATACTCCATATTAAAATTTTGGTTTGGTTTTCATCACTTTTCTAAAATTAAAACTTTACAATCATGAAATACTTAATCCCAAAACCTTTATCTTTAAAAATAAAAACTCAGAAACATTTTATTTAATGCTTCAGTAGCTTGTTTTCGATAAATGGAACCATGGAAATCTCCTTATTTTAACCAATATTAATTATAGACATCTTAGCTTTTAAAATTATAATTTAGAATTTATTAATTAATTTTATTTATTAAGTCTAAAATGAAATGTTAGTAATTTAATTTTTAAAAGATCCTTTCTTTCGTTCCAAATAAGAGTCAAATTTTATTACATGAATGGTCATTCAAATCAAATTTTCCTTTAAAGCCTTTTAACAACAAAGATTTCACTTATTAAAAGTAGGATTTATAAATCAAGCTATTTATTAAGTTTTGTATTCCAGAAACTCAATTTTTATACCAAACCATTTTCTTTAAAATTGCACTTTACAGTGTTTTTAAAACATTTTTTATAACTTTAAATAATAAAAACCGGAGTAAACAAGGACAACTTCCATTCTATTATTTTTCTATCACTTATGTTATTTCCACTTTCAACCTTAGCGGGGATTCTGATAGCATATGAGGGTGGATTTTTAAAAGTATGTATAATTACCGCACATATTTGTGGAAACTATCCATTTTTTTCTTTTAATGTCCCATATTGTTTCTAATTACTAACATTATTTTGTTTAACGTTGTTTATATGTATATTTTATAGTTTTATCACTGTTTAAATATCTTCCACCTAAACTGCTCTTATTTAAATTGCTTCTTTTTATATAGCTTTTCTCTAAATTGATTGTCTTCTTTATTAAACCATCGCAGTGCATTCGCCTATTGCTTTGTTTTCGAGTTCTTGTCTCCTTTTCATTCTTTTTATCTCATTTATAAACTAGTACCACTTCCTATTATCCACTCACAAAAAGAATTTTATAAATTAAAAATTTTCATCTCAGAAAAATCAAAGAGCTACATATATCCTCTACTTTTCCTTTAAAAGAAATTTCTTTATTAAGACCCAATTTTAACTAAAAATTTCGGTCTAAACAAAATTTTAATTTCTATTATTAATTTTAATTTAAATATAAAAGGGTATTTTATTATATGGAAAAATTAATATTTACTAACTTGTCAAAATAGGGTTTTCTATTTTTAAATAATTTTTTTGAAAATCGTTTCAAATATTTTTATTCAAACCATTTATTAAATTCTTTCATATGGGGTTGGAGTCGGTGGGTTTTACTTATCCCTACTTTCAGGTTTTTTTTCTTTTCCACTTACTTTTGAATTATCTTCTTGTAGAATATTAAAATCTAGTTGTCATCTTGGAGTGATTACTACACACCTTCTTTTGGGAACTTGTTTAATTCTTACTACCAGATATCTACAATATATAGATTATTACTTTCTCCTTATCTAGATCTAATGTACGTCATCAATCAATAATACGGTGGGGATCTATAACCATAGGGAAATCTGTGCTCTACAAGAGAGTCAAGTACTATCCAGCTTCATGGACTCTTCGATAGGTCGCATTCATGCTCTTCTTAAATCAACGCCTTCCAGTATGACATACTTCTTTTATGGAAATCGGGATAAGTGTATATCTTCAACTTCATCTATTGTTCCAACTCATAGTTGCATTGTCCATCTTTTCAAAATATGGTTGCAACTAATTTTATAGTCGGAATTTGTAGAGTTTGGCGTATAATATATATAATTATAGGAAAATAGAAATACATTCACTCAACTTATCCTAATTTTTAAGATCGACTAACCTATGCTGTGATACCAAATGTAACAACCCAACACTTAAATGGACCTGAATTTTCACTAAATCGAAAACCCAATTCTAGCAAAGTACAAATCGTAGGTGTTGGTATCCTATAAATAAACAAAAGTATATCAGAGCACTATCGATAAAACTCACAATGGAATAGTAAAGTATAATTAAACATATAATTACATACTAAGGCTAATACCTCTAGTATCTAGTACCATTGTCGGTGTTGATCATGCATAAGGAATATGTCCTTCTACCGTTCTCACTTATACTAGTACATGTGCCTCTAAGTCTATCCTATGTGTTGTAATGAGGAGGGGGTTAAAACAACATTCTAGCAACTGGTAAATTACATATTTTATACATAACACTAGTTTATGCCAATTGCTTTCCATTACGTGTTATGTTTATTTTTTAAACTTAGTCATATTGACTTCAAATATACATATGATATGCCCCACCTACTCGAGATATACAATAACGTCTAAATACATACATACATACATACATATATATATAAGTACTACAGTCCCCCTTTGGACTAGGATACTTTTCGCACTATTATCCGTAACTCCGCACCGCGTCAGGATCCATCATCAACATAGTATCACGTCCCCGTCGCTATGCATACAAAGGAACTCTCGTTAGTTCCTAATAATGGCGGTACAACTATTTAGCTGTATTCTACCTCATCTTGAAGACTTATCTGACTGGTCCATATCATGGACTCAGCTCCACGGACTATTGATGACTCAACTCCTCAAACTATCCTATTCGTTTAAAAGACATCCATTAAGGGTTATCTAGCCTTGCCTCCTAAAAACAAACAAACTAACAAACAACTATGAGGTGGTGCATGTCCTAAACGTGATATACACTAGCAGGAGGTGTAGCCATTTAGGCGTAATCCTTGTCTTTTTGCCGACCACCACAGGACCAATGACACTCTTGACCTATGTATACAGCCCTACTCCTCACATATATGGTACATACCTTTCTGACATAGCACTGAGCCTACGCTCGTCGTCCCATTTAGATTGCCTAATGCAATCATGGAAATGCCCACTTGGTTACTTAACACATACCTCCTAAGTATTGAAGCAGATCCTACTTGACCCTTTAATGCTTCAACCGAGGCGAACCCCTACTTTTGTATATTTTTTTCACCTATACATGACCGTATAATCCCACAGGTCCTATAGTTAGAGATGTCTCACATCAATACAGTGTATGCTCAACCACTGGTAGCCCATTTCGGACGACAAAATTCTATTGTGCAACACTACCAACCTCGCATTCCAATCCATACTAATGACTAAGTCATTTTTAATTAATCTATGTTATTTACTAGATTCAACAATTCACACCTACATAAATAAGTACTTGAGGCTATATATATATTTCTTTATTTATTCACTATGCCTTTTTTGTTCAGCTGTTAATATTCAGTTATTTTTACATAGCTTACTTCATGTTTCATTAACCCTGTTTACTGTCATTTACCGCTAAATTCTAATTTTAATAAATTAAATATCTCTTACTGATTAACTTTTACTTAACACTATTAAATGTATTTTTTTACTATTAACTACCTTTCTTTAATTATTATATCCCCTTAATTCCCCATTGCTTCATTTATTTGTCTTCCCTTATTGTTTATTTTCTAACTTATGTTTAAACGCATATACTAGATTAATAATTAAATTACTTTTATTATCACTACTTAAATTACTATTATTAACTACTCATAATTTTAATGCATTGGAATTACATCTTCCTAAAAAGAAAACGTTAACACTGAAATTTTCCATAAATTATTTAAAGAGGACTTGTATTATGTTTGAAATTACAAGGAATTAACTTTTCTACTATTAAGTACAAAATACGGTAAACATCCATGTTCTGTACATCTCTTTCTTTTGGCATATTTCTGGTTATTTCAAATGATACACTTTTATTCATGATTATAAAACTGGATAATTTAGAGAAATTTACATTGCAACATAGTTTATTCCAATAAATTAAAACACTACTAAACCCTAATCCAAATTATAATAACATCCAATTCATGTTTATTAACATATATCATTTTGACCAACAAACCCGATATTGTTATACAATATTATAAATTTAGGGACTACTTTCACCCTTACTTTCCAAATTCAATTATATGCAATTTTTAATCAAAGTTAACAATTCATAGAATATGTAGGTATGGTTCTCAAATTCATTATATGTATATATTTAAGCCTGTAACTACAAAATTACTTTTAGGCATACAAGGAACAGATTTACAACGATATAAATCCAATATTATATAAAACTATATAATTTCTGACCCACCTTTAAGCTTCCTAATCTCCAGATCTAAATCTTGTTGTTGATGTTTGACTCCCTTTTCTTCCTATTGACATATGCATCAAAAGCATACACATATCTATTAGAAATTTAGATCCGAGAAGAGATTTGAATTTAATTTAGATTTGGATTTATAATTTACCTTTGCTTTGGCGATTCGATTCGATCATGTTCTTATCCTTTACTATTCTCCACCATTCTCCACTTATATATATTTATAGATTATAGCTTATATAGATTTTAGAATTTGTGGAGAAAAGAAAATGGTAGAGCTACGTTGTTACTTCACAAAATATAAGAAGAATAGTGAGGGGTTAGGCCTGTATTTATAGGGGTTTGGATCAATGCCATTCATTAGATTAGAATATATTAAATCTGGGTCACTTTGTTTTGGTTACTTCTGCATCTTCTTTACTTCCTTTTCAAACTTATTTTGTCCATTTCTATCTGATTTAGTTACATTTATTTTCTTAATATATATATATATAATTATTTCCGATCTGAAATCTTCAAACGTTAATAAATTCTTTGTTAGAACTCCGATTAAAAAACTTTATATTTAAAAATTGATTAGAAAATCACCATGAATGCAATGAAAGTTTCATAGCCAAATTCTAACATTTTTGAAAACTCCATTTTCAGCTATAATAATTATTAAATGATCTCTTTTTAATTAATTATCGTTCAATTTAGGGGGTGTTACACAACATTCTATGGTGGAACAGCTACCGCAGCTTCAGTCGTAGCAACTAGTTTGGTGGAGGTCGTGACGAGTGCCCTATATCTCCAATACTCAATACCTATATAATGCGCTGTGGAGGTACCCATTCGATGCAAGATGGCAGCCAAGGTTGTAAAGTAATAAAAATCCAAACAAAGAATCTATAGAACATCTCACAACGCCCAAACAAAATATAATATAATAACGTAGATGTAAAACATGTAAGGTAGTGATATAATCAAATGAATCATAAATAAGAACATCATAGTGCATCGGGTTTACAGACTACACAGAAACAGAAATAAAAAGTTTATATATTCCAAGTCTCTAAAATAAAATATAGAACTGTCTCTCAAAATACAAGTACTAACATAGGTCCATAGTATTTCACAACAGAATATAAGCGATAGTAAGCTCCAGAGTATATACATACATACACACACACATATATGAAAGCATAGCCTCCTACTTATACTCCATACAACTCCATGCATTCTCCAGAACTGGTACCCCTAACCTACTCATTTAAAAGTATGCGAGATAATAAGAAGCAAACAATAAAACCTCGGGTCAGACAATAGTCGGGTGTGAGCAATACATTATCTCAAAATACTATAAAATCGTATATAGTAAATAGGGTATAGGGTATGAACAGCCATACATGTCTTGCTCCTCCATCCAAAGAGTTAGCACATAAACACAGTATACACTAAACTACAAGCACAAGTGGAAAATATGGGGTATCACATAGCATATCCAGCACACAATAAACATATCATCCATCACACAGCCTCGTATCTCTCACTTAAGTGCTAAAAATATATGATAAATCCCACAAGTGCTCAACTCATTACGCACGCACATGGTTATGGGCTGGACACACGTAAATGTCTAAAATATGGGTACACATAGGCCACCTTGGGTAAATACAGGCTACCATGTCCCAATAATGAGCATCACAACTTCAGAGTTACCTATCAACTCCTTAGCACATGTACCGATAGAAGAACTACCTCACGATGCTCAATTTATGCCCACTCAAACAGCTAAGGATTGGACTCACGTAGATGACCAAATACATGGGTACATATAGACTACCCAGGGTACACGCATGCTACCCTATCCTATTTACAAGCAACATAACCTCATGTTCTACTCTACGAGCTACCATATAGAACTCGTCCTTTGGATCCATCACCAGATGTCACAGTCACTCGCCACATCAAGTCGTCGAAGTCGTTGCATTCTATTGGTTTCCATTCTAAGGTCATCCTGAGCTATCCCAGTGTCATCTATCCTCGCTTTAAACTAGCTCTCAAAACCACAAAGAAAAACCCAAATCCTGCCCCAAATGCCTTTCATGTCGATCCCGAAGCGAGCACCCCAAAACCTTACTCCACATTCTGTCTAGTCCCTTCCTCATATAACCGAACCAAAGCCACCGAACAACATTTGTTGTTCGACTCCTCATCGCCGAACCAACAACTACCGGACATGATTTCCTGTTTGGTCCTCCACTAGCTGAGCAATCCACCTACCAAACGGAATTTCCTGTCCGGTTCCTCACTTGCCGAGTTGACCAATGTGGTGCCAAGTACCTCCAAACCAAATGTTTCTCCTTCCTGAAGCCAACCACTTGACCACCTTATGACGGACCAAGCTTCATCGAACCAATACATGTAGCTCCCTCAACACTTCAATATCGTGCCGATTCCAGTGCTACACTTAGCACTTCAGCCCACATGCATTTCCTATGCAACGATATGACTCCAACGCTCTAGAGCCCATCCACCAAAGTTTGATTTCATGGTTCCTACTTCTAGTCTTTTCGATTAGCATTTCCAATCATATAAGCATACAAACAAACACCATACATACACCAGAAAATATTCTTATATGCAAATCACACAATCAATCATAACAACCATCATACAAGGTGAATACTACATAGCCTAACATATATCAAGGCAAACACATATCCAAATAACACGTCTAGAACACCAAAAATCCATTTATTCACATTTTTACTATGGATTAGGTTTTAAAACAGCATTAAAACTTAATTTGACTTTAAAAATAGATCCAAAACATGTTAATATATATATATATAGTAGGGTGAGATTATAAATCACTCATCAAACATTCAAAAAGTGAAGATTTGAACATAAATCCAAAAAATCAACATCCAAGGTCTGATTTTCCCTTCCTAAAAATGTATATTTGAAGATCTTTAGAGAATCCCGTTGCTAATCTATGATTTAGCATTTATTTGGAGGAGCAAAGAGAAGGTTTATGAAGAAAGATTGAAAATGGTGGTTTAGGGAAATATTTTTTAAAAGTGGAAAATTGGTTTGGGGATGATACCTCAGCTTATTTATAGCCACCAACCCCTCTAGAAGCACCGAGCCAAGTCTTTTATCGACCTGACCCGAGCCATCCACCGAACCGATCTCCGTGTTCGGCCCTCAAACCAATTCCACCACTAAGCCACTTTCATCAGCCAGAACCGAACCAAGCGGCACCCCTCCAAACTCAAATCATGCCAAGTGCCGATCATAACCACCCACCGAATCAAATTTCTATTGCATCTCCGAGTCTAAATTTTGCATCAGAAAAATTATGAAGATAGGAAATGTCAGTAAAAGGCATTTCCTAAAGTTATAGAGTTATACGACCTCATATGAATTTGAAAATAATATTTTATGATCTTTCGATACGTAAAATATGGGTCGTTGCACTCTTCCCTTATTAAAATTTTTGCCCTGAAATCCTAACAAAACCAAGGTAAAATCAAACATAGCTATCCCACATGCCTAACATCCATGAGCAAACATATCAAACATCAAACATGCACACAAATGTAGGTAATAATATCTATGCCTAACCTATCATGCAGGATACTAAACTACTCTATATGATATCGCAATTGAAAGTAAATGTGATAAACAAAAGTCTCACCAAGTAAAGAGCTCTGGATAAGTGGTCCTCATGCTCTCCTCGGTCTTCCAAGTACAATCGCCTTCGCTCTCACTCCACTGAACCTTCACCGATGCTCTACCTTCTTCCTTCTAAGCTGCTTTGTATCATGTGTCTTGAAGCTTCTGGTTCAATCTCAATATCATCAAGATGATTCGGTTCAACTTTCACGCTTGAGCCATGCACAAACTTCCATAAGATGAGAGACGTGGAACATGTTGTGCATGCTCGCCATCTACTAAGGTGTCAACTTCATTAGCTAGATTCCCAATCCTCTAAAGTATCGGAAAAGGACCAACAAATCTCAGTGCCAACTTCCCCTTAGTATCGAATAACATTCTTTAGTGGAGAGATTTTAACAAATACCAAATCGCCGATGGAGAACTCGAAATCAAGTCTTCTCCTATCAGTGTAACTCTTCTATCTATCATGGGCAGCTTTCATTCATTGTTGAATGAAAAATCTTCTCTGAAGTCTCTCTAATCATATCTAGCATAAATATCAGTTTCTCGCATGCTTCCCACCAATATGAAGGGTAGTTGCACAGTCGGTCATATAACGCCTCAAATGGTGCCATACCGATGCTGCATTAATAATTATTGTTGTATGAAAACTCTAATAAATGCAAATGATCATCCCAAGGGCCTTCGAAATTGATAATGCAAGCTTGTAAGAAATCCTCCAAGATATAATTCACCCTCTCGGTCTTCCCATCAGTTTGTAGGTGATAAGCTATAATAAGATGAAGCTCCATCCTCAATGCCTCTTGTAAGCTCCTCTAAAACCTGCTAGTAAACAAAGGATCTCGGTCGCTCACAATGCTCTTCAGCATACCATGGAATTTCACAAACCACTTTACATATAACTCGTCCAACCTGTATGTCATTCTGCTAGACTTTATAGGTATAAATCAAGCACTCTTCATTAATCTATCGACTTGATCGGATGCTATCATACCCTCCTTTAGTCCTCGATAATCCATCGATGAAGTCCATCAAAAGTTGTTCCCCTTTCCACTTAGGGATCTTGAGCGGTTGCAGCAAACCACTCGGCTTCTTCTACTCTGCCTTTACCAACTGATAGTTCATGCACTTCGGTATGAATTCCCCACCGCCCTTCTACATCCCCTCCTAATAATAAGTCTGCTTCATATCACTATACATCTTATTACCACCATAATGTATAGTCAACCTAGAATGGTGGCACTCTCGTAGCAACTCATCTCGTAATTCATCAACATCGAGGATATACAATATCTCATCCTTACAGAGCCAACCTTCTCGGCAAAGTTCGTGTTGCTTCCTATCTTCAGACTCTACTCCTCCTTCTATTTTCACCATGATCTCTACTAGTTTAGGATCTCACTTATGACTAGTACCGATCCGCTCAGTCAAAGTAGGTCTGATCGACAAACTTGCCAAAATCTCTAGCTCTAACTCGCACTGAGGTTTGGGGTCATAGCCAACAATATACTCTAACTGCTTCAACTCTAGGAACATCGCTCCTAAACTGGCATGTCTTCTACTAAATGCATCAATGATTGCATTTCCCTTACCAGGCATGGAGGAAATGCCAAAGTCATAGAAGGCCAAGAACTCCAACTACCATTGCTGGTGAAGATTGAGATCCTTCTAGGAGAATAGATACTTTAATGACTTGTGGTCTGTATACAACTCGAACCACTCCCTAAGAAAATAATGCCTCCACATATTTAAAGAGATTACTATCATTTCCAAATCCAAATCATGAGTCGGGTACTTCCTCTTGTGGAGTTTCAGCCGTCGACTAGCATAGGCGACAACCTTTCCCCTCTACATTAATACTACACCTAACCTAGTATCATAGACGTTTATATACTGTCACCTCCTCTTTCCTGCTCAGAATGAATAACATTGATGCGCTCGTCAACCTCTCCTTCAGACTCACAAACTAGTGCTCGCATCTGGCTCTTAAATAAAAGTCCAATTCTTCTTTTTATTCAACTCATAGTAATCTACACACAACCTCAGAGAGCCACCTGCCTTAGTGGCGAATACTATGGATGCACCCTACTCAATTATGCTTCTAAGAATGAATCCTCGCCTCAACAAATCATTCAATTGCACCTCTAACTCCTTTTGCTCTCTAGGTGTCATATGCCTAAAACGCATAACTACCAACCTGACATCCATCACTAAGTTTATGTGGAACTCAATCTCTCGGTGTGGTAGTAATCCGGTCACCTCCTCGAACATGTCTAGATACTCTCTCATGACGGGCACAAATGACAACTTATCCTGTGGAATCTCAAACGAATATAGAAAGCTAACCATAACTCCATCATATAGCAGGTAGCCAATCAATACCGTCTGCCCCTTCACAGCCCCAATCGTCACCAGTAGCCTCCCATAATCCACCACTAATGCATACTTCCTCAGTCAGTCCATCCCCAATATAATGCCAAACCCCACAAAACCCAAAACAAAGCAATCACAAACAAACAATCATACATGACTTGATAAGCCTAAGTCTCGATAAACAATGCACATGCTAGTCGATCTTCTAACAGGGTTTGTGACAATCAAATGTCGGTCAACTACCTTTGGTTTCAATCCCAATCTATCTACTAAATCACTAGATATGAAGGAATGTGAAACCACAGTACCAAAAAAAAGATGTATAGGTGTATCAGAAATAGAAAGCATTCCATATATAACGATTCCATTCCCCTACTCCTTCATCGGTGGAGCACTCAACAAAGTTGGAACAGCGTTAAAAAGCAGACACAACCTACTTATTCTTCAGTGGCTCTAGGCAATCATTCTACATATGCCTTGGCTTGTTGCAGTTAAAACATCATTTCTTCTCTTTTTTTAACCCTTTCTAAGATGGCCATTCTCTCCACAACTATAGCAAGTAGGCTCCGATTTTCCCATTTTCTAGACACCCTTCTGATGTTGCTTCTTCTTATTGTTGTTCCAGTTCCTCTTGCCTCCCCTGCCAACGTGTAGCTTTAGCTCATCCCTACGAGCAACAATCATCTTAGGCTTAAGATACAAACTCTTATATAGAAGAGTCTTCTCCACTAGCCACTCAAAGGTCTCATCGATATGACTGAAGAGCTTTTCTCTAAGATAATCTCCAAACCCATAATAAACTTCTGATTCTTCTTGAGCGGAGTGTCAATAAAAGATAAGCCAGACTTTGATAGCGTGTCAAACTCTGCCACGTACTCCAACACAGACATATCCCTCTTTCTCAAGTCAGCAAACTTTCAAAAGAGCATTGACTTCTAAGTAACTGGTATATACTTCTCTTCAAACCTCGCCTTAAACTGCTCTCAAGTAATCAGGTCCTCCGGAGTAGTAATCTTAATGGCATTCCATCTCCCTCATAGCTCATCCCCCAAGCTATCTAGAGGCCAGCTTCCTCTTCACCACATCCTTTAACTCCATATCCTCAAAGACGCGTTCATAGGTTTCCAACCAATCCTGCATTTTGATGGCTAATTCCATTCTAAGGAATGGTTTGCCTTCCCAAGTGGAGTAATCCTTGCTAGTTTGGCAAAGTCAACCCTTGATGATTGCACTGGGGCACCACCACTAACAGCCGCAATAGGAACAACTTGGACATTTTGAAGCATGTTTTGCCCCATTATAGTGAATATGTTCTGTAATTTGAGGATAGCAGCCCCCGATCCCACCCCCTCCTTAACTCTTGAGATGGAGTTTTTAGCAGCATTCCTTCTTAGCTGGCTCATTCTTATAAGTTGTAATAAGAATGATCGGTCTCTCTAAAAGGAATAAGTGGTGCTCATGAATGCAACGTGACTTATATACTATATATAAATACTAATGTATAGTTTTAAAAACCAAAATATAACAAGTATGCTCCCTTATATATCGCTCGATCCATTCTAAGGCAATAGATCTTTCCTTATCTCTAATGGATCCAGGCATCAACTTAGGTTGGCTACGAAGCTTAAGCTCTAATCAAATATGATGACCACCCTACACCTCCAATATCCAATACTTGTATAATGCGCTATGGAGGTACCGACCAATGCAGGATGGTAGCCAAGGTTGTAAAGTAATAAAAATCAAAACACGGAACTCGTATAACATCTCACAATGCACAGATAAAATATAATATAATAACATAGATGTAGAATAGGCGAGACAGTGATATAATCAAATGAATCATAAATAAGAACATCATAGTGCGTCAAGTTCACAAACTATGTAAAAATTGAAATAAATAGTTTACACATTCCAAGTCTCCAAAATAAACTCTATAAATGTCTCTCAAAATACAAGTACTGACATAGCTCCACGGTATTGCATAGCAGAATATAAGTGATGGTAAGCTCCAAATTGTAGATATATAAAAGCATAGCCTCCTACTCATACTCCATACAGCTCCATACACTATCCAGACTTGTTATCCCTAATCTACTCATTTAAGAGTACTTCAGATAATAAGAAGCAAAGCATAAAACCTCGATTTAGAAAATAGTTTAGTGTGAGCTATATATCATCTAAAAATACTACAAAATCGTATATAGTAAATAAGTTATAGGGTATGAACAACCATACCTGACCTGTCCCTACATCCAAAGAGTTGGCACATAAACACAATATATGATAAACCACTATCACAAGTGGAAAATATAGGACATCACACAGCATATCAAGTACACAGCAAACATAACATTCATCACATAGCCTTGCATCTCTCACTCAAGTACTTTAGATATATGACCCTCTTAGATGCTTAACTCATTGCTCACGTAGATGGCTAGAGGTTAAACACACGTAGAGGTCCATAATATGGGTACACCCAGGCTACCCTGAGTATATGCAGGCTACCATGTCCCAACAATGAGCATAACAACTTCAGAATTACCTATCAATCCCTTAGCACATTACCCATAGTAGAACTACCTCACATATGCTTAACTCATTCCTGCGTAAATAGCTAAGAACAAGGTGCACACGGACTACCCTGGGTACACGTAGGCTACCCTGACCTACTCACGAGCATCACTACCTCGTGTTCTACTTTACAAGCTATTATGCAGAACTTGTCTTTTCGGTGCATCACCAGATACCATAGTCACTCGCCACATCAAGTCATCGAAGTCATTGCACTCCATTGGTTGCCATTCCAAGGTCATCTTGAGCTATCCCGGAGTCATCCTTCCTTGCTCCAAACCATTTCTCAAAACCACCAAGAATAACCCAAGTCCTGCCTTGAAGCCCTTTTATGCCGAGCCCAAAGCCAATACCCTAAAACCATACTCCATGTTCTGTCCACCCCCTTCCATATAGCCGAACCAAAGCCATCGAATAGCATTTTCTATTCTTCTTCTCATCACCGAACCAACAACTGCTGGATAAAATTTCCCATCCGGTCCTCCACTAGCCGAGCGAACCACCTACATGATAGAATTTTCTGTCTGGCCCATCACTTGTCAAGCTGACCAATGCCGAGACAAGTACCTCTAAACCAAATGCTTCTCCTTCCTAAAGCCAACTACCTGACCACCCCATGCCAGACCAAGCTTCATTGAACCAAAACCTGTAGCTCCCTCAACATTTCAACATCGTGCCAATTCCATTGCTACACTCAACACTTCAACCCACATGCATTGCTTATGCAATGATACGACTCCAAATTCCCTACAACCTATCCGTTAAGTACGATTTCTTGGTTCCTACCTCTAGTTCGCTCCGATGAGCATTTCCAACCATACAAGCATACAAACAAACACCATACATACACCAAAAAACATTTAGACATTCAAATAACAAAATCAATCATAACAACCATCGTATAAGGTGTATACAACATAGCCTAACATATATCAAGCCAACACAAATCTAAATAAAATTTCTTGAACATCAAAAATCCATTTATTCATGTTTTTACTACAGTTGGGTTTTAAAACTGCATTACAACTTAATTTATACTTTAAACATGGATCCAAAACATGTCAAAACCTACAACAATGTTTATAGTAAGGTGGGAGATGATAAATCACTCACCAAACACCAAAAAGTGGAGATATACATGCAAATCGAGCCAAATTCGAAGTCAACAACCAAGATCTGATTTTCCCTCCCTAGAAATGCAGGCTTGAAGATCTTTAGAGAATCCCCTTTCTAATCTATTGTAACAAACCAAAATGTAAGCTATAATAATTAATTAACGAATTAATTAAATAATAAAATAAGTTTGTGAAATTGTCAGAATTAAGCAACGAGAGTGGTACCATTGTGTTCATGGCGATTTTCTGATCAATTTCCATATATAGTTTGTCAAAATCCGAGTTAATATGAAGAAGATACGAAATAAACAAGAATTGAATTAAAAAGAATATATATATATATATATATAAAGTGGAAATTAGCCACTAGGGCCTCTTTAGTAAGTGGAATTAGTTTCTAGGACACACAACTGAAATAATTACTTTCAAGGACAAAACGTAAAATAATTAGTTTCTAGGGCCTAAAAACCTATGAAATTATGTCCTTAAAAATAATTGGACTGGTGACTTTGTCCTTGAAAGTAATTATTCTGCTGACTTTGGCCTTGAATGTAATTTCTTTGAATGTTTGTCCTAGAAACTAATTGGACTACAAAGTTTTTCCTTCTGGTGAAATGCCCAATGGGTCAGGTCGACCAAGAATAAGGCTAGGTCGACCCGCCTTAGTTACTTCACGTTGTTTTATCCAGTTTTTTTCGAACACGTCATTTTCCAATTTTATTCAAATCCTGTGCGTTCGTGCTTCCATCCGACGGTTCCCAGTGAGCCTATGACGTGGTTGCACCAAATTTAATCTTCAAATCCAACGGTCTGTGATCCCTAAACTACACTAGAAATAAGACTCTAGGCCTAGCTATTTTTCTCATTCGGAATTTCTCCTATTTGGGTTCATTGCCAGAGGCTGGACCCTAAATAGAATTTTTTTCTAAGGAGGAGATCTTTTATATAAAAATATTCTACGCTCTAGAAGTGGATCAAGGGAGACCAAGGACTAGAGTTAAGGACCGCAGGTGAGTTTTTAGTAATTATTTTAGATTTTTAAGTAATTTAAAATAATAAGGTTCTCAATAGTTGTAGTTTTTCTGTAATTTTAAGACAAATTTTATATAAGTTTTTTACAGTTAATTTTTAAAGTTCTTCTCAGTCTATTATATTCAGCTATTTTTTTAGCTATTTTATTTATAGTTATTTATAGTTGTATTTTATTTACATCTGTTTTAAATTGGAATTTAGCCTGTAAATGTTAGTTTCTTTTTATTCCTTTTTATGCGAATAGAACATTAAAAAGAGAATAATTCGCAAATATGAATTAAATAGAAATAAACACTAAATTTACATAAATTAGATGTAAAATAAAAAAGACTGTAATAAAAGGAAGATAGACTGAAATAGGCAAATTTGTGACATTTGCAAGCATGTTTATAACTAGTGGTTATAACTAAAAAGATAGAAAAGAAGAATAACAATTATAACGTAGGTTATAACTAAGCAAAAAGAACAGTAAAGGCTTATTTTAAAACTTATAATTAAGTTAATAATCAAATAGAGCAGAAATAACAAAAGAGGCTTATTTTAAGAACTTACACTAAGTTAATAAGCAAAGACAGAAATAGAGCCCGTACCAACAACATTCCCTTTTAGACTAGGACTGATGATCTCACAACAGATTAGGTGAGGCTAAGTAGGACCCTATCAGACTAGGGCTGATGGTCTCACAATAGTTAGGTGAGGCTGGGACACAGGGTAAATAAGTGGCCAATAGATAGAAGCTCAAATCGGGGGATTTGGGCAAGGAGCGCAACTAGATTTTGTTTGTTTGGACCCGTACCAATAGCATTCCCTTTAAGACTAGGACTGATGGTCTCACAAAACACTTAGGTGAGGCTGGGCAGGACCCTTTCAGACTAGGACTGATGGTCTCACAACAGATTAGGTAAGGCTGGGCACGCTTATGCTGATAGGGTAAGTAAGACATCACAAGAGGGGGCGACAGCTAAAGTTTACCGGCGATTACCAAGCGTGCAGCATTGATTAGGGTAAGTAAATCGCTATTGCGTTCCAAGCGCTAAACATGTGTCTTTTGCTGTGGGACCCAGAGGATGGGACTAGCTCACAGTGGCACAATAGAGGTAGAAGGCCGATCAACGGATAGAATTAGGATTTAGCCTAATTAAAATAGGATTAGGATTTTAGCTTAATCACAGCAATCTAAGAGAAATGCAAACAATCACAATTAAAGCAAACAGTTAAACAGTACCTTATCCCAGTTTTACCTTTTCTTTATTTCCTTTTATACTAGAACTATTGCTAAGTCTATTATCTTTATCTTGCTTAGAAATGCTGGTAAGTACTTCCAGTCACCAGACTTATAGTCTGACCCACTCCTCTATTTCCCTTTTTCCCCCCATAGGCTAGCAGAGGCAAGGACAGTAGATTCAGATTTCTTGGAGATTCAGTTGCGGAGTTTTTCTTCATGTATTCTTCTTCTTTTCAGTTTTCTTTTCATTTGGCTTTTGATGTATTAGTACTTATGAGAGGGATGATTATTTTTATTGTACTCTGATTTTATGAGACTGAGATCTATTTTTCGTAAGACATGTGTATTTGGTATTTGAGACATGTGATGTTTTTCGGACTTATTTTATGAAGTAATGATAAGTATTTTAATTGTTTCCGCTGTTATTTTTTATTTGTCTTGTAAATCTTAGTCTCTGTGATGCTTTAGCTATACCTATTACACACCATATCCTTTAGTGTGTCTTTTTTGGGTATACTAAGGGGTGTGGGATGTTTCACTTGGTATCTGAGCCTAAGGTTATAGGATTCCTAAAAACTTGTTTTAAAGAGTAAAGTATTTTTCTAAGATAACATGTTTTAAAAGTATTTTTTTCAGAAAGAAACTCTTAGAAATAATTTTCAAGTATAAAAGATTTTTATAAAAATACCCTCAAAGTCCAGTTCGACCTTCTTTCGAGCCTAAATTTTCTTTTCTTTGCATAGTCTGGCTGATTGGCCCCGTAGAGCTACAGTACCAGAGGTGCAAGGGAAAGTGCCCAATGTAGTGCCGATGGGTGGAGATCCCATTAATCCACCTACAGCAGCTAATTTTTCTAAGCTATGCAAGGATTTCGCTAATCTAGGAGGCAAGACGTTTTCTAGAGTGGAGGATTTTATAGAGGCATGAGCTTGGTTGAGGAACACATAGCAGATATTTGGGCTGTTAGGATTGGAGGACCAATAGAGAGTTTAGCTTGCATCTTGGCAGCAGAAGGGAGAGCTTATAGAGGTTCCTAAATCAAAAAACTCTAAGAAACAATGGTGGAAGAATAAGAAGGATAAGGACAAGAGGAAAGAAGGAGGACCTCGAAAGCACATCAGGAAAGGTGGGAAATGTCATAATTGTGGATTGGTTGGGCATTTCGCAAAGGACTGTAAGAAGGGCTCGATGAAGGGGAGGTGTTACAATTGTGGGCAGCCTGGACACCTTAGTAGAGCTTGTCCTCAGAGGACGGGGCAGAGAGCAGGCACACCTACCACGTAGGTACATGCTTTGGATGCAGCACCTTCTAATAGTGGACCGGATCGAGGTAGGAAAGTCTTTGTAGAAGGTTTGATCTCTATTTTGGATTTTCCTATTCAGACTTTTTTTGACTCTAGAGCATCGCATTCTGTTTGTACCAAAAATGGGCACAACACTCTTCGGAAGTCTTTGAAGAGATAAACGCGCAGAATGAAAATTAAAACTGTGGATTATCTAACAAAAACTCCAAATAACAGAAAGTAAATTGCAAAGACAAGCGATTTAGAGTGGTTCGGCGTTTTGCCTACGTCCACTATGAAGTTTGATGATTTTATTGCTCGATTACTTGAAGATTACAGTAGTTGATAATGTAATACAACTGAATTCAAATGCTAAGTGTCAATCTAAAGCAGCGGCGGTGTTCTGGAGTAAATCTGGCAGAATCTGGGCGCTCTTCAGTACTTAGAATTCTCCGACCCCTTTTCTGAATGACCAGGGGGTCTATTTATAGGTGTAGGAGGCTGGTATTTCGCCCAAAATGTGGGGAGACCAGTTCTGGTACGTCAGGGGGCCCACATGGCCGAAATTTAGAGACCCGGGCCCACTTTGGGATCGATTCGACCCTTGGTTCGAATCGATCAAGAAATCATCCAATCGAGCTGAAATTTGGTGTGTACATTCTTTATCATGTATTTGAGCTTCTGTGAAAATTTCATGGGATTTGGACTTGTAGCACTCGAGTTATGATCGATTCAAGTTGGTGTTTTTCGTATTCTGGAGTCGTTCGAATCGATATGCTTGAATCGATTCGTTCGAATCGATCTTCCTGCTTGTGAAGATGGTGACGTGGTGCGCTTTCTTCGAATCGGTCCGCTTTGCACTCCGCTTTGACTGGGTCGAATCCATGACTTGGATTCGAAGATGGTGGAGTCGAGAGCAAGCCGTGTCTCCTGGATTCGAAGTAAAGATATGTCTCATCGATTCGAAGTGAAGCTTGGTCTTATCGATTCGACGTGAAGCTTCCACGATGGATTCGAAGCAGACAAAAAGGGATGGATTCGAAGTTCTTTTGATGGATTCGAATGATCTATCGATTCGAACGAAAGCTATGTGAGGATGGATTCGTGGTGAGGCTCTGGGCCGATGGATTCGAAGCAATTCTCTTTTGATGGATTCGAATTATAGAAGGATTCGAACCCAAGCATATCGATGGAGTCGAACCAAGGCATGTTGATAGACTCGAACTGAAGCATGTCTCCATTGTTCTTCCAATGGCGATAACTCGAGCATACGAACTCGGATTGCTTCGAAATTTGGAACGTTGGTTCCTACTGCTTTGCTTAGCATATCTTATCAATTGTAGCCCGATCCGGACCTGAACAAATTTCATCGACATCCGTAGCGATCCTTACGTGTAACCGACTTCCGAGACGATATGTCACCGTTTTCTAGTTAAGTCCTTGGTATTACGGCCTTGCCAAAAGGCGGGATAACATTTGCCCCCCAAAGTACGTCTTGTGTAAACATGACGTGCTTTGAAAAGTTGTAGTCTCTCACTGGACAGCTATGACATGTTTTACCGAAAGTTACATTCTGCATTGCTGTAATCGACCGTCGTACAGTAGTAACTGGCTGTCAGTTTTTTTTTTGAGTCATGACGAGACGAACATTCGATCCCTGTAAATGATAAAGATCAAACATTAGTCAGAAATACGTGCATACGTGTATTATCTTGGCTTTGATTAACGTTGCGTGATCGCAAGTCGTTGTCAGTTCGGTTCACTATCGAAACCTATATCGGTCCTCTCCTGGACAGATTTGAGATTCGAGCTAAAACATTGCTTTGATGATTGCCTATGATTATCTTCTTGTATCGATCCTCTCCTGAATCGAGGTAAAAAGGTAATCCAGTAATCTTTTCATGCCTAAGCGATGTGTTCATTTTTACAGATGGTTTTGATGGATTCGAAGTGCCCATTCGAATCGATGACCTTCGAACCGCTGCGAGTCGAGGGATATGAGGCTGGCACTCCGAATCGATAGGTACATGACGGTTTCAATTCTGTTTTTGCTAACTCCTTCGTATCGATGGAAGTTCGAATCGGTGCAGCTTCGTATCGATGAGCTTCGTGGAAATGTCGCTTTGATGGATTCGAAGAGTAGATGGAGTAGAAGTTGTGAGTGTTCGGATCAATGTTGTTTTGTTTCGATGCTGCCGGAATGGATTCGATGTGGCAGAGGATTCGAAGCCGGTTGGATTCGAACTAAAGGAGGGATTCGAACTGAATGGATTCGATGTCGCGACGAATCGACTCGAGTCGATTATCCCACCTATAAAAGCCGGTCAGATATACCGGGAGGCGAATCGCCACATCTCCCCTATATATACCGGGCTCCTATTCATTTCTCACTTTTCACTTTTTACTGTTACGAGAGCTTCTTCTTCGACTCGACCCTTCAGAGCAGGAAACCTTCGCGTCCTCATACGAATTGATCAAATTTTCCCAAGCCTTTGACTATAGTCGAATACAATCAGGTAAACATGGAACCGATTCGAGTGTAGAACATTAAAACTTGGAAAACTTGACAGCGATTCCATTTTTTCTTCTGAAAAGCATGAAGGACCAGTAGATCTGGGATGGGTCGAATCGATGAATCCAGGGAAAGGAACCTGTTATGGATGGACTTCGTTCCTCTTTACTGCTCTGCATCGATCTGGGAACGTGCAATTCGAATCAGTCTTAAGTGTCAGGCTTCGAATCGATGATCATGAAAGAAAAAATAGATCAAAACGATCGATTCGAAACAATGTTGCCCTGATCGATTCGAAGACATAAATTCTGATCGATTCGAAGCTGTGTCATGCTCATGGATTCGAAGCATCTTTCCTTCTCCAGTTTTCATCGAGTCGTACCATACGGATTCGAAGTATTTGGATTTTAGCTTTATCGAATCGATTCACATCGATCCGAGCCAGTGGATTCGAACTTCATTGATTCGACTCATATCGATTCGAGTCAATCGATTCGAACGTCCTGACTTTCGAAACTTCTGCTCTTCTGATTTATTCCAACATCTGAACTACGACCAGTTTCACGTTGAATTTCGACGAACATAATGAACTTTAGCATACTTGACTCCGACGAGCTTCGGCCTTGCATAGTCGAACTTGACCGAAAGATTTGACCTCCTTTGTGAAGCTCGTCGATGGAACTGTGACTTAACCAACAACACAACTGACTTATACACGAGGTTGGTTCGTAGTGTTCGGATGTTGTGGAAGTGACGGTCAGCGATGACGGTCATTTTCATTCTCAAATTCCCAAGATATGTTGTACGAACATCTTGTTTTATTCTGTTAAATTTGCTCAAGTGATGCATATCATTTGTACTGCACGACACGTTCGCACACACACTATACCGGGGCATGTACGGGCTGGTTATGAACTTAACGTTGCTTTCTGATGAGTTAGCTAATTATGGAATCTTCGAGCTCCCAACAACAAGAGGTGCAGAGCTCGACTCCTCCTGTGCTTGAGATTCCTGACATCCCTGCCGACGTAATCGATCCGGCTCCAGATGAATTGCCGGAGGCGATATTTATCGAGGACCCTGTTGATTCGGTTCAGTCCAACATATCTGAATCCTTGTTGGGACGAATATGCTTAAAGCATAACATATCTTTGGGTGACGTATTATTGCCCAGCGCTACCGATAGACCGCACAATCCACCTGAAGGATATACAGCATTCTACCGTCACGCTTGTGCGGCTGGAACTCTTCCTCCCTTCAATCAATATACCCGAAGGATGTTATCATATTTAGGGATCGCTCCTTCACAACTTCATCCCAACGGGCACGCGCTGCTGAATAGTGTCTTCATAATATTCATGGACTGTCTTTTTCGCCCGCCGAGGCCCTATGAAATCAGACATATATTTAACTTCAAGAGCAGGGGTGATAGCCCGTCGTTTACATTTTTGGAGGCAGTTAGAAATTGCCAAGTTGTAGTCGGAGCTTGGACGCGCCTGAGTTATTTCAAGAACGAATGGTTCTACGTTCGATGTCCTCCGGGCTTCGCTAGGCGATGGTTGTCTAGACGTAAGCGCCTTAACCTGTTTCTTTGACCAATAACTCTTCGGTGTTAAAATTGACATTTCATTCCTTTTTCAGCTATTATTTCTAGGCCCGATGGAGGGCGTTTCAAAGGTACCGTCCGGAGTCTTCAAGAAGTTCCGAGCGAGCTGAGGCACATTGACTCGGTGCTGAACGACTACAACTTAAGAGTTCTAGGTTTGATCGACATTAATCAAAGCATAGTTGTTGAGGGATTCTCAAAGTCCGTCTCCAAGAAGGAAAATAAGAAGAAACCGAAGAAGAGAAAAGCGAAGAGGTCACTCGGGACCAGAATAATCGAGGCGAGTGACGAAGAAAGAACCCAGACGGATTCAGAGCCGATGGCTGACCTTTCGGGAAACTTGGAGGAATCGGGAGAAAAACGGAAAGGCAAGGCCGCCGTTTCCAAAAAACTTAAGTCAAAAAGGGGAAAATCTGTAGATGTGTTTCTTCCCGCTTCCGGAGTTATGATTTCTGAGGCCGCCCCTTCTCATTCGAGAGATTCTCTTAAAGGGCTTGACGATATTCCTATCCCAGATTATATATCAATCTCTCATAATCCTGGGTTGGAGGAATTACAAGATGTCTTAAATATGAACGAGCCCTTTCCTTTAAGTGCGGTCAACACTTCCGGTCGGTTTGGGGGTTTACACATTTACACACACTTTCACGGCACTTCATGATTTCTGCATAATAAACATTGCTTTATGGGATTTTAATCCGTAATTCTTTCTTATCGCAGGTGAGATGTCAGGACGCGGCTCCACTCTAGATAGACTTCGGAACGTGCGTCAATCTTCTCCATTCTATGATTCCCGTAGGAGAGAGACAGATAGGGACCATGGGCGAGGCTACTCGAGTCAGGAACGTTATGATAGAGACAGAGACTACTCGCGTAACCGTTCTGGTTACGATTACTCTGATAGAGACCGGGGGTATCAGCACCGACCCCGATCTCGTTCTCCTCCACCTCCTAGGGCTCCAGTAGACCTCCCAGGGCCATCTCATCAGCAACAATTGCCTTCTCAATCTTCTCGGCCTGACGCTCAACGGCCTAGAGTGGAATCAACGGCAGCTGCTATAATTGAACAAGCTCCGGCTGAGTTGACAAGCGAGGGAGCCGCTAAGCTTGCCCAAATGAAAAACGACTATCCGGAAATTTGCATGGATGGCTACATCTTCCCTCCTAATTTTAAAAGAATCCCTCCGGAAGCTGAGACCACTGCACATAATTACATTCACGACTTCTATGCTCAGTACAAAGAGTGGTATAAGGCAGCCGTGAAGGCCTCTAGAGTAGCTTTCGACAGGGCGAAAATCATTGCTGAACGTGATGTCGACATTGCGAAGCAGAAACGCATTATCCAAGTTCTTCAATCCGAAGTGGAGACGTCCCGAAAGTCGGAGCTTGAAACTCTTAAGAAACACGAGGATGTCGTGGCCAAACTAGCGAGGATGCAGCAAGAACACTGTGCCACAGTGGAAGAGATGGGCCATCGCAATACCACCGTTGCAGCTGAGCGAGACTTAGCCGTTAAAGAGCTGAACGAGCTCAAGGCCAAATTCGCTGAAATGGTGAAGGAGAAAGACGATGCGAACGCTACTGCTCAAGAGGCTTGCGACCAAGCAGTATCCCTCAGGGCCGAACTAGCTGCGGTGGCGATCAAGGCTAAGTCTGTGGAAGCGGAGATTCAGGAAAAAATCTTGGAGGAGAGGTCCAGGCTAGATGCTGAGTTTGACGATCTCCTAGTCACGTATAACGCTAATGTGCTGGAACACAGAAATCTAGCGTGGCTGGGAGATGACTCCATGATCTTGTATAATGCCTGGACCCGGCTGGTGAACGAGAAGAGAGCGGCGCATCCAGATGGAGCACTTGACGACTTCGAACTGGAGATGCGCCTGCTTACTGAGGATGAGAGGAAAGCCCTTCATGAGGTGGTAATTTCTATGGCGAAAGAAAGACTCGGCGTCCAGTCATCAGAGACAGGCGAAGGTTCGGGGACCGCGCATCACGAGGCAAGTGTTGGAGCCGTAATCTCAACATTGCCCGAGACTACTGGTGCGGTAGACCCCCAATCCGTTCCTGCATATAATCCTGACCAACCGTTGTTATCTTCCGCCGATGATCCTACCCATGTTTCGGTCCAGACTAAGGAAGGTATTTGAACGCTTCTCGTAGTTTTGTTGTGATGAACCTTAAGCAATACACTTGTCTAACAATCTTCGTTTTGTTGCATTTCAGTGACCGAAGTTATAGTTTCTGCGCCCCTTGCTTTATCAGTTCCTCATCAAACACAAGGGGTAGTTT
This sequence comes from Allium fistulosum, assembly GCA_030737815.1. Taxonomy (NCBI): domain Eukaryota; kingdom Viridiplantae; phylum Streptophyta; class Magnoliopsida; order Asparagales; family Amaryllidaceae; genus Allium; species Allium fistulosum. Next base: position 364,559,898 of record CM060904.1, read on the forward strand.
TTTCTGAAGCCATCACGACTTCTACTTTGATTGGCGAGGAGGGAGATGCAAATATGTTCTCTTTCAGCGCTCAGATGATTGAGGAGCTTCTCAACGAACCCATCGATCCCTCTGCCAATCCGTCCGATGCTGTGAGTGAGGCTGCTCCGGCCGTTAGTGTACCTATGCCAGCTATTGGCACATCTGATGCGGCCCAAGCATCTCGTGAGGACGACGTTTTAACTGAGATTGCTGCCGAGATGGCGTCAGGGAATGTAGGTCCTAGTCCACCCGGGCCTGCCCCGTTAATGGTGATTTCGCCGGGTGGTACTGTGTTGATCGAGACCGCTCCTGTTCCCCCTCCTGCTACTACTCCTATGCCCCCAGCTCGTCCTCCTAGAAGAACTTCTGTCGCCTCCAGCTCTGAGGAAGATGTCGACATCATATCGCTGCCGGAGGGCAAGCCCGAAAAGAGCAAGCGATCGAGGAAGAAGTCGGGCAGCGGATCAGGTGGAGCTACTCCAAAGAAGAAGATAAGGAAGAAGAAAGAATGAACTTCTTTCCCTAAATCTTTGTTGTGTAGGGTAGCATTTTGTTGATTCTTCTATAGCCGTGTATAGATGTGGATTCGGCTCCCACTAGTAGCTATTTCTTGAACCACTTTGTAATCATATTCTTTTTGTTGATAGTGGAAATGAGAATGTATTCCCTTTTGTCTCCAACTTGTTGTGTGTTATGGTTCTGCCCCCAGTATTGGGGATTAGTGCGGAGTTGACGTATGTTTATACCCCGTCTCGCGCTCCGGAGTACGGAGTAAGATGAATGTTTATACTCCGCCTCGCACTCTGGGAGTACGGAGTTAAGGAATGTTTATACTCCGCCTCGCACTCTGGGAGTACGGAGTTAAGGAATGTTTATACTCCGCCTCGCACTCTGGGAGTACGGAGTTAATTAATGTTTATACTCCAGCTCGCGTCCTCGGAAGCTGGAGTTCGTTAATGTTTATACTCCAGTTCGCGTTCTCGGATGCTGGAGTTTTTAGGAGAATGTTTATACTCCGCCTCGCACTCTGGGAGTACGGAGTTAGATGAATGTTTATACTCCGTCTCGCACTCTGGGAGTACGGAGTTAAGTAAAAAGCTTGTACCCAGCTCGCGCTCTCGGAGTACTCTGGGGTTTAGGAAAAATGTTTATACTCCGCCTCGCACTCTGGGAGTACGGAGTTAATTAATGTTTATACTCCAGTTCGCGCTCTCGGAAGCTGGAGTTTGTTAATGTTTATACTCCGGTTCGCGCTCTCGGAATCCGGAGTTAGTTAATGTTTATACTCCAGTTCGCGCTCTCGGAAGCTGGAGTTTGTTAGTGTTTATACCCAGCTCGCGCTCTCGGAGTACTCTGGGATTTAGGAAAAATGTTTATACTCCGCCTCGCACTCTGGGAGTACGGAGTTAGTTAAAAAGTTTTGTACCCAGCTCGCGCTCTCGGAGTACTCTGGGATTTAGGAAAAATGTTTATACTCCGCCTCGCACTCTGGGAGTACGGAGTTTGTTAATGAGTTTTGTACCCAGCTCGCGCTCTCGGAGTACTCTGGGATTTAGGAAAATGTTTATACTCCGCCTCGCACTCTGGGAGTACGGAGTTTGTTAATGTTTTATACTCCAGTTCGCGCTCTCGGAAGCTGGGTTTAAGGAAAAAGGTTGTCGTGTATCAACCCATTTCTGGCCTGATGTGATGGCTTGCCCCCGAGCTCGGGTTTCATTTGGTGAGTGGTTGATTGCTTCATAGCCACTCCCTGCTTGAATAAATTCCATTGCATGATGGAATTTAGCTCTTCGTGCATCGTGATGTTGTACATTGTATTTAATGAATCACAGCTCTGGCTCAAAGAGATGGCATTTTATTGCTGAAATAAGAAAACATGGCAAAGTCAGTTGCCTTATTACAAATTCTAATTTCGAAATGCAGAAACAAATTCTAAAACAGAATTGAAACTAAATAGATAAACACAGCCTGTTATGTGCGATGGCGACGAAGTCTTTCGCTGTCCAAGGCCTTTGGTGAAGCTAGACCATTAGCGGTCGTCATCTCATGTAAATCATCCCTGAGCTCTTGCTTAATCTCATGTGATCCCTTCCATGTTGGTTTCATGTACAGCAGTGCTGGGTATTCTTTTTTAATGACGATCTCATTGCGTTCAAAAGTTTTAAGTCGGTCTTTGGCATCGCGTAATCGGGCGATTCGTTTTCGGTGTATGACTGTCCTCAAGTCAACCTGATCGCCCTGGACGACTCCAACTCCGTTGATAGTGGGAAACTTTAAGGTCAAGCACCATGGGGCAATTACAGCTCTGAATTCAGTAAGGGCAGGTCGTCCTAAGAAGGCGTTGTATGGCGAGACTATGTTCAACACAGTGAACTGTAATGTTCGAACTCTCCAATGTTCCTTAGATCCTAACCTAACTGGTAACTTCACCACCCCAATAGGTACGGTAGAGCTACCGTTGAATCCATGGAGGTGAGTTTGGCAAGGTTCCAAATCTCTGGGATTCACCCTCATTTGATTATAAGCATGTGTAAAAAGGATATTCACGGAACTCCCGCAGTCAATTAGTATCCTCTTCATCCAAGCTGGGCCTACTTGTGCCGATATCACGAGTGGGTCCGTAGTTGGGCTTCCGACATAACCAGTATCGTTGTCTCGGAAAGTGATGTCATTAATTGTCGCTCTCTTTCGTTTGGTCGAAGGTTTATTGTCTAAGTTACCATCGTACTCAAAGTCTGTTCGTCTAACCAAGTTGTTATATGATTTCATTTCTCCCCAGCTTCGCTTCGCTGTACGAGGACTATCACTTACAACATTAATTACCAGTCTTCCTCCGACACGACCTGGTTCTTCCTGTCTTTCTGGATTCTGTACATGATTTTGATTTGAGGGGCCCGCCTCTTCAGACTGCGGTGCCCGCACAAACTGATCTAACTTCCTCTCTCTGATCAACTTCTCAATAAGATCCTGCAAGTGCCGACATTCATTGGTGTTGTGGCCATAACTTTCGTGGAATCTACAGAACTTTCCTGTTTGAATCTGCCTCTCCGACGATTGCTTCGGAGCCGGCTTCTTGTATTGCATAGTATTGCAAGTCTGTAGGTACACATTTTCCAACGATGTATTCAATGGTGTGTAATTATCGAACACTGGAGCCTCGCGCCGTGGACCTCGATTTGGATCTCTTTTCTTATTCTGATCATTGTTTCCTCTTGGCTGAGTTTGCTTGTTCTGTATGTTCAACTGAACTTTTCCGGAATTGTCACCGGACTGTTTTACTGCCACATTGCTCTGTATCCCTTCACTCTTGGGTCCCGCATCGTCTTGCTTCCTAGACTGTTTCGCGTCCTCTTGTCGTAAGAATTGCGCGGCTTTGGAGTAGAAACGGTCCAACGATGCGGGCGGTTTTCCAGCTAACCAGTTTCCAAATTCAGAATCAGGGTCAATCCCCTTTGTCAATGCCATTAAGATTGAGTTGTCGTTGGGATTACTAATCTCCACACATGCCGCATGGAATCTCTCTAAGTAACGCCTTAGCGTTTCCCCTCGAGCTTGGGTAACACTGGATAAGGTGTTGACATCTTTGGGTCTAGCGACATGCATGCGAAATTGTTCCACAAATTTCTTAGCCAGTTGATCAAATGAAGAGATAGACCTAGGTGGCAATCTCGTGAACCACATCGTTGCAATTCCACCTAGAGAGATGGGGAAACTTCGACATTTTATTGCGTCATCGGCCCTTGCGGCGCTCATCGACCATTCATATTTCAAGATGTGTTGATTGGGATCAGAATTTCCTTCGTACACAGGAAGGGTTGGCATTCTGAATCGCCGGGGAGGTTCAGCACTCAGTATCTCGTCTGTGAAGGGAGTGTGACTACGGGAAAGTCCCCAGTCATCGTTGGTAAGGCCTTGGCTTTCGCGGATCATCTGACGTATCATAGTCGAGATGTCTGGCATTGTTACATTTTGAGCTTGCCGAGCTAAGGTGTGGTCGGGTTCTACAGCGCGAGTTCGGACCGGGCGCTGTCGACGGTCCAAATTCTGCCTCCTTGGCTCAGCGTCATCCAAGACGTACGGTTCAGGAGTACGTCCACGTTGCCGATTATTTGGCTCTGAAAGATTTCGGGTATCAACCCTTGTTTCTATTGTGGCAGCTGCGGCGTGATTGTCCGCGGTATGCTGGGTAGTAGGGCCTCCTTGCGTGGAGGGCCCGGCCTGAAAGCTGGTTGACGGTCCTGCCATCAACTGTCCAATAGTTAAAGCGGGTTGATATCCGATCGTTTGTGCATGACTCCCGTCTAATCGAGGACGGGTAGATCTGTGATAGTAGTCCGATGAAGCAGAACTTTCAGTGGATGAGCGGGAAACAACATCCCTTCTGGACCTCCTACGGCCCTGGCAGTTCAGTTGGTTCGTCAATTCAATATTGGCTAGCAACTGTTCGGCTAACTGTTGCCGACTCTGAGTCAACTCTTGGAGTAACATCTGAAATTCTTGTCTAGTGACTGCCCCAGACGGATCCGAGTGGGCAGTGTTGTCTTGATTGGGTGGCTGCTGTTGAGCAGGATTTTGTCCATCCCTACCTTCTTGTCCAGCAGCTGTAGAAGTGGTTCTTGTGCTAACCATTTCGAATGATGAATCCTTTTCTTAGATTTTACGCAAATCTGAGTAGAATGGAAGGACTGTGAATCGAAGATCTGGATCTTCCTCTTGGATTTGCGCAATCCGGTATCGATGGTAGATCCAAGGAGCAGGAGAAAAAAGCTGGTTTTTTCTCAGTGAAAGCACCAAAGTGTTTGTACCAAAAATGGGCACAACACTCTTCGGAAGTCTTTGAAGAGATAAACGCGCAGAATGAAAATTAAAACTGTGGATTATCTAACAAAAACTCCAAATAACAGAAAGTAAATTGCAAAGACAAGCGATTTAGAGTGGTTCGGCGTTTTGCCTACGTCCACTATGAAGTTTGATGATTTTATTGCTCGATTACTTGAAGATTACAGTAGTTGATAATGTAATACAACTGAATTCAAATGCTAAGTGTCAATCTAAAGCAGCGGCGGTGTTCTGGAGTAAATCTGGCAGAATCTGGGCGCTCTTCAGTACTTAGAATTCTCCGACCCCTTTTCTGAATGACCAGGGGGTCTATTTATAGGTGTAGGAGGCTGGTATTTCGCCCAAAATGTGGGGAGACCAGTTCTGGTACGTCAGGGGGCCCACATGGCCGAAATTTAGAGACCCGGGCCCACTTTGGGATCGATTCGACCCTTGGTTCGAATCGATCAAGAAATCATCCAATCGAGCTGAAATTTGGTGTGTACATTCTTTATCATGTATTTGAGCTTCTGTGAAAATTTCATGGGATTTGGACTTGTAGCACTCGAGTTATGATCGATTCAAGTTGGTGTTTTTCGTATTCTGGAGTCGTTCGAATCGATATGCTTGAATCGATTCGTTCGAATCGATCTTCCTGCTTGTGAAGATGGTGACGTGGTGCGCTTTCTTCGAATCGGTCCGCTTTGCACTCCGCTTTGACTGGGTCGAATCCATGACTTGGATTCGAAGATGGTGGAGTCGAGAGCAAGCCGTGTCTCCTGGATTCGAAGTAAAGATATGTCTCATCGATTCGAAGTGAAGCTTGGTCTTATCGATTCGACGTGAAGCTTCCACGATGGATTCGAAGCAGACAAAAAGGGATGGATTCGAAGTTCTTTTGATGGATTCGAATGATCTATCGATTCGAACGAAAGCTATGTGAGGATGGATTCGTGGTGAGGCTCTGGGCCGATGGATTCGAAGCAATTCTCTTTTGATGGATTCGAATTATAGAAGGATTCGAACCCAAGCATATCGATGGAGTCGAACCAAGGCATGTTGATAGACTCGAACTGAAGCATGTCTCCATTGTTCTTCCAATGGCGATAACTCGAGCATACGAACTCGGATTGCTTCGAAATTTGGAACGTTGGTTCCTACTGCTTTGCTTAGCATATCTTATCAATTGTAGCCCGATCCGGACCTGAACAAATTTCATCGACATCCGTAGCGATCCTTACGTGTAACCGACTTCCGAGACGATATGTCACCGTTTTCTAGTTAAGTCCTTGGTATTACGGCCTTGCCAAAAGGCGGGATAACACATTCTTTCATTTCTAGTTCCAAGGTTGATTGTTTGCACTTAGATATTTCTCTAGTAGTAGACCCTATAGTTGTTTCAAACCCCATATGAGGATGGAAACATTTTCCATGTTTTGTAGGGGTTAGAATTTTTTATACTAGGCATAAAATTTGATTGTGATGCCTATGTACTAGAATTTTTAGGATATGGGATGATTTTAGGGATGGATTGGCTATCCACTTATGGAGCGATATTGGATTGCGAGAGGAGAGTCGTCAGATTAGAGACATGCATTGGTCGGACTCTCGAGATTTCTTGCGACCTACAGGGGTCAGTCATGTTGAGCTTCCTTTATTCCCTTGATTCATCACTAAGAGAGCTAGATTATGTTCCAATTGTTAGAGATTTCCCAGACGTCTTTAGAGAAGTTAAGGGACTACCCCGAGAGATCGACTTTAGGATCTATCTGAATGACAATGTTAAGCCAATGGCATTGCCCGTGAGACATATGGCTCCTAGGGAGAGGAAAGAGTTAAGCAAGCATATCGGTGAGCTACTGGAGAAAGGCTTCATCATACAGAGCATATCTGAGTGGGGAGCGCCAATCGTCTTCGCTACAAAGGCGGATTTTTCCCTTCGACTTTGCGTAGACTTTAGAGAGTTAAATAAGCTCACGAAGAAGAACCGTTACCCACTTCCTAGGATAGACAATCTTTTCGATCAGTTGGTTGGATCTTCAGTATTTTCTCAGGTGGTTGGATGTGTTAAGTAGGAAGAAAGAAACTCTTAGTCCAATGTTCGTGTAGGGGAAAAGCATAGAGTTTATTTCCACCTTTGATTTTACGCCCTCTACGGACATTACCCCTAGGTTATTAGCAGCACTTAAGGTTAAGCCTACCCTCATAGATCAGATTGGCTCAGGGCAGCGAGAGGATTCAGAGCTAATGGATATTCTAGAGAGGATTAGCAGAGGAGAGGTCTCTAGACATCTCCAACGCTATTCCCTATACATTAAAGGGTGGATTAGGAGAGACGGAAGACTTTGTGTCCCCCGCACTAGTGATTTGACGAGAGCAGTTCTAGCAGAAGCACACCATTCTCGAATGACTATTCATCCGGGTGGTGATAAGATGTATAGGGACATAATGAGATTGTTTTATTAGAGCGGCATAAAGAAGGATGTAGCAGAGTTTGTGGCTAAGTGTCTTGTATGCCAACGAGTTAAGGCGGAGTAGCAGAAGCCCGACGAATTGCTTCAACCATTGAATGTGCCCGAATGGAAGTGGGATAATGTTTCGATGGACTTCATAGATGGTGTATCCCGATCTAGGAAGGGGAATACTAGTATTTGGGTGATTGTAGATTGTTTGACTAAGAGTGCCCACTTCATTCCGGTTAAGAGTAAGAGGACAACACCTTATTTGGCATCCTTATATGTTCGTGAGATAGTCCGACTTCATGGAGTTCCCTCTAGCATAGTAAGCGATAGAGACCCTATCTTTACTAGCGAATTCTGGAGGAGCTAGCAAGAGGCTTTAAGAATGTAGCTTAGATTGAGTATGGCCTATCACCCCCAGACGGACGGCCAAACAGGAGTTAATAGAGTTCTTGTTGAGGATGTGCATTCTTGATTTTGGAGGAACTTGGGAGGAGCATCTTCCTTTAGTGGAATTCACATATAATAATAGTTTTTAGGCTAGCATTGGGATGGCACCTTTTGAAGCTCTTTATGGAAGACCTTGCAAGTCGCCTTCATGTTGGTTGGAGTCTACAGAAAGATTGCTACATGGTCCCGACATGGTTAGAGAGACTTCAGAAAAGATTGACTTAGTAAGAAGGAGAATGAAGATGGCCCAAGATAGGTAGAAATCCTATGCAGACAAGCGGAGAAGGACATTGAGTTTGAAGTAGGAAACTTGATTTTCATTAAGGTATCTTTGCTAAGAAAGGTAGTGAGATTTGGATCAAGTGGGAAACTTGCTCCCAGATTCGTAGGACCATTCCCCCTTATGGAAAGAGTAGGGAAGATGGCGTATCAGATAAAGCTACCGGAGAGGCTCGCAGGAGTTCATGATGTTTTCATTGTTTCGCACTTGAGAAAGTGCTTTCATGATTCAGCAGAGGTAGTGGAACCTAGTCAACTTGAGAAAGTTGAAGTGGAGGGAGAAGCATCGGTTTGTCGTATTCCTACCAAGATCGTTGGGCGTGATATCAAGAAGCTTAGGAATAAGGAAGTACCTTTGGTTAAGGTGCAGTGGGGAGACAGCATTGAAGACGCTACGTGGGAGGCTGAAGAGAAAATACGTACCTCTTATCCGTATCTTTTCGTTGGTACGTTTTGAATTTCATATTCCCATCTTTAGTTTTGAATAGGTTCTTTCCTTTAGTATCCTTTGGGAGGGTAGATCTTAGAATTTAACCTATGGATGGTAGGACTGAATGTAAACATGTTACTAGAACATGTTATGTATGATGGACGCTAGTGGTTGTAAGTGGTTGCTAGTGGAAGCTAATGGACGCATATATATACACTAGACACTATTATCTCTTAGGGATCGGCCTAACTAGGTCACTAAAGCATATGCAAATGGATGTGTGCGCATTTGCATTTTATTTTTATTTTCCATGGTTGCTATAAGTGGATGATTATCATATGATTGTTGCATTTGAATGATGATTGTAGCACACATATAGAACTATCAATTATCATTAGGGAATTTGCATTCATTTGGATACATAGCACGGACATGATTGCATAAAAGGAGGTCGACTGAATCAGTAGACCGCCTAAACTTTTGCATTAGTTAAGGACATTGACACTACACTATTGCATATATTATAAACTGCATTAGAAAAACTTAAGGATAATGGATATAATGTATGGTGGTTGAAAATATTTATTTCATTCTTCTTTCCTTGGAGATTTCGGGGACGAAATCCCTTAAGGAGGGGAGAATGTAACAACCCAAAATTTAAGCTATAATAATTAATTAAAGAATTAATTAAATAATAAAATAAGTTTGTGAAATTATCATAATCAATCCACGGGAGTTGCACCATTGTGTCCGTGGCGATTTTCTGATCAATTTCCATATATAGTTTTTCAAAATCCAAGTTAATATGAAGAAGATAAAAATAAACAAGAATTGAATTAAAAAGAATATATATATATAAATGGGTCAAGTCGACCGAGAACAAGGCCAGGTCAACCCTAGGGTCGACCCCCATAGGCCTTAGGTCGACCTGCATGTCGACCCTCACTAGAGCAAGGTCGACCTGCCTTAGTTACTTCACCTTGTTTTGTCTAGTTTTTTTCGAACACGTCATTTTCCAATTTTCTTCAAATCCTGTGCGTTTGTGCTTCCATCCAACGGTTCTCAGTGAGCCTATGATGTGGTTGCACCAGATTTAATCTTCAAATCCAACGGTCTGAGATCCCTAAACTACACTATAAATAAGACCCTAGGCCTAGCTATTTTACTCATTCAGATTTTCTCCTATTTTGGTTCATTGCCAGAGGCTGGACCCTAAATAGAAATTTTTTCTAAGGAGGAAATCTTTTTGATAAAAGTATTCTACGCTCTAGAAGTGGATCAAGGAAGACCAAGGACTAGAGCTAAGAATCACAGGTGAGTGTTTAGTGATTATTTTAGTTTTTTATGTAATTTAAAATAATAGGGTTCTCAATAGTTGTAGTTTTTCTGCAATTTTGAGACAGTTTTTATATAAGTTATTTATAGTTAATTTTTAAAGTTCTTCTCAGTTTATTTTATTCAGCTATTTTTATTTAACTATTTTATCTATAGTTATTTATAGTTATTTGTAGTTTATTTACATCTGTTTTAAATTAGAATTTAGCATGTAAATGTTAGTTTCTTTTTATTCCTTTTTACGTGAATAGAACATTAAAAAGAGAATAATTCGCAAATATGGATTAAATAGAAATAAACATTAAATTTATAGAAATTAGATGTAAAATAAGAAAGAATGTAATAAAAAGAAGATAAGCTAAAACAAGCAAATTTGAGACATTTGCAAGCATGTTTATAACTAGTGGTTATAAGTAAAAAGATAGAAATGAAGAATAACAATTATAACATAGGTTATAATTAAGCAGAAAGAACAGTAAAGGCTTATTTTAAAACTTATAATTAAGTTAATAAGAAAACATAGCAGAAATAATAGAAGAGGCTTATTTTAAGAACTTACACTAAGTTAATAAGAAAAGATAGAAATAGGGCCCGTACCAACAGCATTCCCTTTCAGACTAGGACTGATGGTCTCACAACAGTTTAGGTGAGGTAGGGCATGACACTTTCAAACTAGGACTAATGGTCTCACAATATTTAGGTGAGGCTGGGACATAGGGTAAATAAGTGGCCAATAGATAAAAGCTCAAATCGCGGGATTTAGGCAAGGGGCGCTTCTAGATTTTGTTTGTTAAGACCCATACCAACAACATTCCCTTTCAGACTAGGACTGATGGTCTCACAAAACACTTAGGTGAGGCTGGGTAGGACCCTTTCAGACTAGGGCTGATGGTCTCACAACAGATCAGGTGAGGCTGGGCACGCTTATGCTGATAGGGTAAGTAACAGGTAACAAGAAGGGGCGACGGTTAATGTTTACCGGCGATGACCGAGCGTGCGACATTGATTAGGGTAAGTAAATCGCTATTGTGTTTCAAATGCTAAACAGGTGTCTTTTGTTGTGGTACCCACAGAGTGGGACTAGCTCACAGTGGCACAACAAAGATAGAAGGTCAATCAATAGGTAGAATTAGGATTCAACCTAATTAAAATAGGATTAGGATTTCAGCCTAATCACATCAATCTAATACAAGTGCAAACAATCACAATAAAAACAAACAGTTAAACAGTATTTTATCCTAGATTTACCTTTTTTATTTCCTTTTATACTAGAACTATTGCTAAGTCTATTATCTTTATCTTGCTTAGAAATGCTAGTAATTACTTTCACTCACCAGACTTATAGTCTGACCCACTCCTCTATTTCCCCTTTTCCCCCATACGCCAGCAGAGGCAAGGATAGTAGATTCAGATTTCTTGGAGATTCAATTGCGGAGTTTTTCTTCATGTATTCTTCTTTTTAGTTTTCTTTTCATTTGGCTTTTGATGTACTGGTACTTATGAGAGGGATGATTATTTTTATTGTACTCTGATTTTATGAGACTGGGATCTATTTTTCATAAGACATGTGTATTTGGTATTTGAGACATGTGATGTTTTTCAGACTTATTTTATGAAGTAATGATAAGTATTTTAAATGTTTCCTCTATTGTTATTTATTTGTCTTGTGAATCTTAGTCTCTATGATGCTTTAGCTATACCTATAACGCACAATATCCTTTAGTGTGTCCTTTTTGGGTATACTAAGGGGTGTGGGGGTGTTTCATCTATGGTTTAGTTTTGATTTGGAGGATTAAAGAGAAGATGTATGAAGAAAGATTGAAAATTGAGGTTTGGGGAAATGTTTTGAGAAGTGGAAAAATGGTTTGGGGCTGATGGCTCAGCCTATTGATAGCCACCAACCCCCTCCCCTCAAAAGCACCGAACCAAGTCGTACACCGAGCCAACTCAAGCCATATACCAAAATAATCTCCATGTCTGGTCCCTAAACCAACTCCACCACCAGACCACTTTCACTGACCAGAACCAGACCAAGGCGGCACCCCTCTAAACCCGAAGCTTGCCTAGTTTCGATCAGAGCCACCCACCGAATAATTTCCTGTTGCATCGCCGAGTCTAAATTTCGTGTTGGAGAAATTATAAAGATAGGAAATGCCATTAGAAGGTATTTTTCAAAGTTATAAATTCATATGACCTTATATGAATTTAAAAATAATAATTTATGATCTTTCGATACATAAAATATGGGTCGTTACAATGGTGGTAGTGGTGCCAGTCTGAGCAATTTCTTAGAGATACCTACAGAACCAAATGGGCATGTTCATGCTAGGAATCTCACGGACATCCACTCAGGTACTGGCACACGCTTCGATATTATCATTGGTTGTAACAACCCGTACCTTAATGGGCCCGAATTTTGACTAAATCAAAACCCAAGTCCATTTGGATATAGATCGTTGGTTTTGGTAACCTATAATAAATATAAGTATATCAAAGAGCTATCTACATAAATTTATAACGGAAAATAAAATATAACAAAACATATATGCTGCCTAGGGCTGCTACCTAAGAATCAATATTATTCCTTTAGTATTTGATTGTCTTGCCAATGCCAAGCATACATGAGAAGACTTCACCATCTGTAGTTCTTGTCTTACATCAGTAGCATGTCCCTCTAAATTTATCATGTGGGTTGTAATGAGGAGGGTATCAGAACAACATTCTGGTGACTGGAAAATTAAATACTTGATCCATAACACTAATTTATGCCGATTAATTTCTATTTAAGTGTTATGTCCCTCGTTCATGGCTATTCCATGTAATTCCATCTACGCTATGCTATGTCTAAACTTTTCCGAGGTATAACTATATATTTATATATATAAACTTTGTACTGCCCAAAAGAAAACCCCCGGCCATTTAATACTTCTTAAATAGGAAGGATGCAGATCAAATGACCATTAATACCTCAACCCCGAAGCGGGCGCTTTGTAACATAATTGCTAGTCAATTAGTTCAAGCTACAGAGAATCGTGACCCCTAGATGGAAAAAGCAGTTTATCATGGTTGCTTGAAGAGTACTTGGAGTATAAGGAGATTAGGAAGTGCCAAGTGGAAGAAAAACCTCTCGATACCAAGAGGTCTACTTAGTCCCAATTTCTATCAAACTTCTTGACAAATCTTTTAGCCTTTGTAAGCATGTTTCCAAGTTTGTGACTCTTCTCATCTTCATTTTGGCCTTCGAATTCTAGTTGAAATCTGCTTGGTCAAAAAGTCGGTTAACACTCTCCCCTCCAAAGTACGCCTTATGAATGTAAGGTGTGCTTTTCTCAAAAACAAGTTTATGCAATTATCAATCTTTGGTAGTTGATCCCTCCAGCTGTCCACCAATCTCGAACTTGGTGAATCATTTGTTTCCTTTGGATTCTCCTAAAAATACATTGTCATTCCAAGCCATCATAGCTAAGGACTCTAGTCCTTGCTTAAGTGTTAGTTATGACTCATAATCAGTCCATTTTCATCTGGAGTTATCATATCGTATATCGAAAATGTCCCGCATTCATCAAGGATTTATCTATTCTTGTTTAATCACAAGGCATTCAAATCCTAAGGTTAAGTCAATGTCTATATTAGGGCTCGATCTCTCCGGATCGTTTAACATCCAAACTAGGGTTCCATCCAATCTAAAGTCTCATCCAATCTAGGGTCTCATCCAATCTAAGGTACTATCTATCCAAATCATTCTACATCTAATCTGGTGTTCAATATCTCTGGATCGTTTGACATCCAATCCAGGGTTCGATCTCTTCGAATTGTTTATCATCCAATACAGGGTTCGATCTCTCTGGATCATTTATCATCTAATTTAGGGTTCGATATCTCTGGATCGTTTATCATCCAATCTAAGGTTCAATCTCTCCAGATCCTTGCTGAGCCCAGTCCACTTGCTCTCCAGCAAGGGGACTCGACGACCAAGCAAATCCATTCGTTCACTCTTCGGTGAGGGGACTTACTTTTGATCTCTCCGAATCCTTATTGAGCCTAATCCTCTTGCCCTCCGGCAAAGGGACTCGACGACCAAGCAAATACATCCATTTACTCTCCGGTAAGGGGACTACTTCTTATGGTCATCGCCTTATCTCCCTAGATGGGACTACCACAATCAATATAAGTCATCATGTTCAAGTGGTTTGTAAAATCCTAATCAATTTCAGGTGGTCATTAATCTCCGTTGTTGTTTCGTAATCATTTTTGGTCATCACTCATAGAGCTTAAGTCATGCCATTTAACAAGCATCAAAACATCTAATCCTATAAAGGATCACCTTCAGACTTCCAATTTAGAGTGTGCCTAGGGACCGATCAGGATCTGTACATGTGTAACTGTTATGATTGTAATATAGAATCATTTGTTTAAAACTAAAGACAAGGTAAGAGAATCAAACCTGACCCAATCCATCTCGATTATGGGGTTATCATCCAATGGAAGTCTCTGATCCATAACTTCATTCTGCCCCCTCTCCATGTTCCTACAGTGAGCTTCTGCACATACTCCTTTGCTTACTATGCATTTACGTTCTGATTTGTGTTTCTAGCACTAGCATCGTTCGCTCCCGACGTTCCAGCTTGCCCTAAGTTCAAATCAAAGCTGCCCTTGATTAAATTCCTCTCGGTAACAACTAGTTCAACTTGTGGGGGCATTGCTTCAATTTACCTCCTCCAACACTAAATGCTCTTGCATTGGTTTCTAGCCTTGGGTTCTTAATTCTAGCAACACTATCTGTTCCTTGCTGTCTTAACCTTCCATTTATTGTCAAACCATTATTCCATCTTACAATTCTTTCATCATTCTCTCAATCTCCTTTCTGGTCATGTAGATGGAATAGTTAGAGTTTGAGGACACCTCCTAGTTGCCCCCATGCTCTGGTTGACTTTTTCCAATCCTAGATCTAGTTGTAGGCTCTTCATCTCCTCCAAATTTAAGATCCTGAGTTTGACTTTCAGTGAAAGCACCGAAATGTTGATGCTAAAAATGGCACCAACCCCCGAATATCAAATGAAAGCACCAATTCTAATAAAATAAAGGTAAAAACAGACATAATTTTTTTAGTGGTTTGGAAAATTCTTCGGCCTACGTCCACTTTAATCTTTGTTATTAGTTGTTTTCTCTTTGGAATACAATTAATTTTATCGAATCTGACCACAATTTAGTGGATCTTAGATTTACAATAGAGTTTCTAGAGTATATTTAAGGAAGGAGTTAAAATTGAAGAAGATGCGGAGCGTAAATCCCTTTTTCAGTTGCTATATGGCTGGTATTTATAGAGAAAATTGTCCATAGACTCAGGAGCCCATGTTGATTGAAGTCCAGATGCAAGTCCAAATGTACAGAAAGGAACGCACCGATCTAATCTCCAAAAAAACCTCTCGGTACCGAGAGGTTCCTCTCGATACCAAGTGGTTTTTTCTAGGTGAAAATGCTTTATCTTATTTGTCTTTCCTTTTTGTGTCCAATTCGATGCATCCCAAACTCTTTTTTCCCGAGGATCTAGTTCCTTTTGATGATTCACCTGATATCACTTGTCTTTTCCTGCTTTCTTTGCTTTCTTCTCCAAAATACTTAGTGTGAATCATCTACCTTCTGGGAAAAGTACTTTATCATGGTTGCTTAAAGAAGTACTTGGAGTATAAGGAGATTAGGAAGTGCCAAGTGGAAGAAAAACCTCTCCTACCGAGTGGTCTACTTAGCCCTAGTTTCCATCAAACTTTTTGAGTCCAATCTTTTAGTCTTTCTAAGCTGTTTCCAAGTTCATGACTCTTCTTGTCTTCATTTTGCCCTTCTAATTCTAGTTGAATGATTGATCAAAAAGCGAGTTAATAGCTATATAATTTCCTACTATGAAAATTATACTGCCTCCTAACGTTAAGTTCCTATCTTATACGCCTATTACGTATATTCTCTGATTCCCTCTTATGTCCCATAAATGTCAGTTGTCCATAATAAAGGTTCATTATTATTCTAATTAGACAATTAATAATGACGTTTATTTATTTATTATAATTCAACCTTTTATGTCTATTCCATTTCCCTATAAATGCAACATTAAATTCTTTAAACATTCATACTAAATGCATTTATGTCTTCATTTAATTCCTATAATTCCCTATTAACTGCACATTTATGTCTTTACAATTTTTGAAGATACTATCTCTTTTCCATTTCAACCTCATAGTCCTCTGGTTTACTCTGCTATTAATAACTAGTCGTCCTAATTATAGCTAATATGAATATTGACGTATATTATGCTATATATATGAAATCGGTAGGTGTGGTTATATATGCATATATATATATATATATATATTCCTATCTCTAATTCATTAATTCATACACTCAAGAATTCTAGAAATACACTATTTGTGCATTTTGTAAGGAACATTTATTTCTATATTTTAATATATTAGAGCTATTCTTTCTAAAAAGGATCATCGTTGTAACTTTCCATAAATTACCAAAAAGTGAGACTTTTGCTTCATTTTGTAATTACAAGGAACTATCTCTTTTATTTTATTAAAATAAACAATGCAAACTACGAAGGAAAACATCCATACTTTGCCCATCTCTTTCCTTTTTTGGTATATTCCTTATTTTTTCAAATGATACAATTTTTATACATAGTTGTGGAATTAGATAATTTATGAATGTTACATGGAAATAGATACAACTAAATTGTACCCAAAATGCTCATAATAAATTAAATCATAGAAATTCACATTCCAAGTCAAACTAGGGAAATATAAATTAATACTAACAACTTGCAATCTGATTATCATAAATCTAGAATAAATCTTGCAATCTTATTAACTTTCTACTTTGACAAATTTAGGGACTGATTTCCAAATTTCCAGATTAGGGTGTGAATACCATTCCCTTCCAATTACCTAAATTATAGAATATGTAGACAAGATTTCAATTGAATACGTTCTTCCTAGGCCTATAAAGATATTGCATATGCATAATAATTAAATAAAATTCAATGAGATAAATTCAATATTATATATAAGTCATATAATTTTACACTCACCTTCTTAGCTTTCCAGATCTCCAAATTTGAATTTATCTCTTTAATTTGACTCATTTTCCTTTCTGATCCAAAAGAATATGTATAAAAGGATATAAACATATTATTATAATTACAGTTTTGAGAAGAGATTTGAGGATAAGGGAAATATAGATTTATAGTTATGAAATTTACCTTTTTCGCAGTATCAGTTCACTTCTTCTCTTTTATTTTCCACCCTACTCGATTTATATATAATATATATAATATAATATTTTATAATTAATAGAAATAGTGGAGAAAGGAAAATAACAAAGCTTTGCTGCTTTTGTCTGAAATTATGAGAAGAAAAGTAAGGGGTTAGGCCTACATTTATAAGTGCTTGAATCAATCGTATCCATTAGATTTAGAATAATAAAATCCAGGCCATTCGACCAAGGTTCAATCCTAGCTGCCACGCTCATGACCACTCGATCAATTATAGGCAGTGATCGACCACTATGGGTCAACCGGTCGTGCTCATGACTCGACTGATCGGGTTCACATAATTATATAATTTAGTTCCTTTTGTTCATTTTTAATTATTTTCGTTCTGAAAACTTCAAATGCTAATAACTTCTTCGTTTGAGCTCTGATCGCAATACTCCGAACATGAAAGTTGCTCAGAAAATCACCATGAACTCAATGGTGCAAATTTAGTGCCCAAATTCTGATGTTTGCTCATATTCCATTTTTTAGCCTTTATTATTGTTTATTAATTACTGTTAATTTTATGGGGTGTTACTTTGGTCCCTGTTCCAGTTTCCTTTGAATTATTCATGCTTTGGTTATTTGTAAATGAGATTCATTAGCAACTCCTCAATAGATAACTAGATAATCAAAGATTGGAATAGGATATGTGTATTTACAAATGACTAATTTTGGTCTTAAATATTATATTATTATTTAAATATATTAGTATGCTCTATCTATACGTCCCTTATCGTATAATCTATGCTCTGAGACCAAATGTAACAACCCGCGATTTCAGACCTAGTAACTACATAATGAAGTCCCAAAATGGTGAGCCTTTGGAAGATAATACATATGATATACACAAAAAGAGCATAAGATAAAACTATATTAATTAATAACTTTCAAAGTCTCACAGCGAATGGTCAAATAAAATATCATATTACTTAAAAACATATGTTTAATAACATATCTGATATCATAGCATAAGTCTTAAAATCCAAATCCCAACAATATCACACATTGTTACACCTTGTCGTTTGTTACATATTATTTATACAACACTTATATACAATGTTTACAATATATACAGATCTCATCTCCAGGTCCATCACATCTCCAAAGTCCATCAACTTGAACAATATCGATAAAAAGAATACAGGAGTGGGTTAGACATATGTCTGAGTAAGTGAAACATATCTAAAACTTATATACTACTATGACAGTGATGTAACATGATTTAAGCCTAAGTACAATATCTTATGGACCCGCATGCGCCGCAATACATAATGATATTATACTATATATATATATATAAACCTAAACGTAATCCGGTCTCAACTCTTATAGTAAAGGATTACACATCTATAACTATCTGGTCTCGCCACATGCGATAAAGGATAGTCATGCATTGGTCTCACGCTTGGCCCCACCACGTGCGCTATAGGTTGATAGTTGTCCACATCAAAACTCTCCTAAACTAGCCCCGACGCTCTAGAGAAGAACTCCCCATTAATACCATGAATCAAGGACCCACCACCTGCGCTACAAGATTCGGATATTCATTTATCACCCAAAACTATATATATATATAATTGTCACACAATTTTGATTCAAGGCTATATATTTATACATATCGCCAACTACTCGATCCAAGGGCAAACACACTGCGTCCACATATTTCATTATCACCAAGCCTGCACATAGTCATCTATCACCCAGGTCTACATCGACTACATTTTATATCAAGAAATTCCAAAACTACACACCCGTATAAGGTTCGCACACCATCGATCATTTCAATGGACCATTTGCTACATCCCTATCTCGAACATTATCATCAGTCCATGCACCCAAACAACCGTTTCACAAATTAAGAAATCACAATAGAATCTCTAGGGATATGTCATGCAAAAATTTGGTTTTCCACATGTCGAAATGGCGTTTGAAAATGCTAAATACCCAAATCTGGGTGGTCTACCGGTGGACCAGTGTGCACCTACAGGTGCACTGATGTATAACCCAGAAACAGGTTTTCGAAGTTATTTTTTTACATTGTTCCAAATTTCAATTTATTTTCTTCATACATCATTTTGATAATTCTATATCATATATGTACACTACCTACCATGTTTCTTGGGTCCTAACGTATCTATATCATCAAATTATATTTGCTATGAGGAATTGATTTGAATTAGTGTTGAAATTAGGCTTTTATAAAAAAATTGTAAACTGAGTACGTATTTTCATTTCATAGTTTTATATTTTATCGTTTAGGCCATTTTACTTCATCATTAAATCCTAGGATGGACAAACATCCTATAGCATTATCATAGTATTATATCAGGATCGGAGAAGCCACACTCACCAATTCCAAGCCAAAGAAACTAAAATTCGGCCCCCTGTCCCAAATTTTCAGAAATGTAATCTCCGTAATCACCTACAAACCTTACTCCAAATGATAGAGAATCCCATTATGAAACTAATGCAACTCATCTTATTAAATTTCGATAATAATTGATGATTTGATGTTTGGATGAGGGAAGGAGGAAGAAGATGGAATCGGTGGAATTTCAGAAATGAGAAGTTAAAAGTGAGAAACTGAATGTATGTACTTTTTAAGCAGGCTTTAGGAGGGAAAATTTGAACCATCATCTTAAATTTGAATTCAAACTATGGGCCTAGCCCAACTCAACCCCAAACCCGACCCACTTAAATAAAACTTCGATATCTCACTCATACGACGTCTGATTCGTACAAACGAACACTCCATCTCGACCAAAAAATGAGAGTTATGCATTGGTGCAACTCCTGTCCACTAATTCCACCGTTTATAAAAATTACTATTTTGACCTTTAATTAAAATTTACCAAATCACCCTCTAATTAAATTTCAAAATTTATTTATTATTATTATTTAAGTTATTTACAAAATTTCAAGGTATTACATAAACTAAAGGCCACCTTACAAAATTCACTTCTCCTCTTCCTAACACCATTCATTATTTCATTCTACTGATTATGCACCCAAAATTTAAATAAAACATATTTTCCCTCCTTCAAGCTATGAAGAACTACCACCATGGGGAAGGCCGGTCAATCATCAAAGTTAGCAAGCCATAAGTCCACCTCATCACTTCAACATTGTCAGTAGAGTAAGTGTTTTTTTTACATATTGATTTGTCCAAAACCCTAGATAGTCTCTTCCATCCTTATATAGTCTTGCATGATTATCAATCACACGACATCGTCATGGTTATTTGTTCAAAACCCTAGTTCTTTTTTTACGATTTTGTTATTTGTCGTCACAGATATTTATAGCTGTGAGCCTTAATTTACCATAATGGTTGAAAACCATGGTCATCAAACCCTAGTTTATTTTTCTACGATTTTGTTGATGCATGGAGTGTTATAGCCATGATTTTTAATTTACTATAGTGGTTGGCAATCGTGGTTGTCAAACCCTATTATTTTCTTTTTGTTTTTTTGTTTATTCAAAGGTTTTAATTTGCCACGATAGTTAGCAACCATATGTTGCTTTATGCGCTCGGTTTAAAATGGCTGTTTGGCTTTTTTCTAACGTAATTTTAACATGCACCAAAAGAGAATTCTTTTTAGGGTTTATGCATTAGAATTTTTGATAAGTATATAAGATTTGTTGCTGAGAAGAGATGAGAGGTATGGCTGTGTATGGTTGAGTGAAAGAATAGAATATGGTGGCTAGAAGTACATAAAAAATATTGATATATAGTAAAATTATAACAGTAGACGGAAGAAAAAAGCTAGGTGCCAATAATAGCACACTAAAGCATAACCTTTGGTGTTTGCTAATAAGATGATCTGTTATTCTTTGCCTTTTGTGTTTTACTCTATTATGTAAACAGTTTTACTTTTTTACATAATTTATGATAATTTTGATTACCATATTTCTCTATAATTCGAGAATTTTTTTTCCAATACAAAAAAACTAATTACAATGTACAAAATTACCTTACTTTTTCTTCAAAAAATTGAAAAGGTTAATAAAAGGGACAGTTTAACTAAAGTTCCTATTAAGTTTCAAAATACACCAAAGTTTCAAAATACACCAAACATCCTTGCTAAAAAAGTACGTAAATTAGGTCCCTATAATTAAGTTACTGAATATTTGCATACATTTATGCAATTATATCATAAAATTGCTGACATTTCCACAATTATTCACTGAAAAATTATGGAAATTTCCGCAATTATTCACCAAAAATTGCTGAAATTTCTGCAATAATTCACCAAAAAAATTACGAAAATTTTCGCAATTATTCACTGAATAATTGCATTCATTTGTGCAATTTTTGGATATAATCGCATAAATGTCTGCAATTATTCATTGAATAATTGCATAAATGTATGCAATTATTCAGCAAAGTAATTTTAGGGACCTAATTTGCAATCCTTTTTTTGGGAGGAATTTTTTTGTATTAAGTTTGTTTTTAAGAACCTGAGCCTAATGTTCACTTAATAAAATTAAGTCCAACCTTTAGCTTATTGTGATCTACATGTAGTTTAGGTATTAAACATTTGTTATGTTTAAGCATGTGTCCATTTTGAGTAAGTCATAAGCTCTTCATGTGCTCCTAATAAAAGGTGATATTTTCTCTTTGTTGTATATTGAAGTCAGTCTATACCTCATTTTCAGTCTTGATTCCTAAACCTTTATTTCCTTTTTTGTGTTCAATTTTGAAAACCCAACCTTTTTTATATTAAGGTTAGACTATGTCTTCTTTATGTGTTTCTTAACCTTTATTTTCTTTTTATTAAATGGTTTTTATTTGCCTTTTACACTTTATTTCTACCTAGTGTAATTTCATATTCTTTTATGTTTATCTATTACAGATGAATTAATAAAAACTTTACATTTCTCAATTACCATGGAAAGTATATTACTCTCCGTAAATTTGCCATCCATTTTAATCTTACCTCTTTAATAGATATAAATGGAATGTTAATATTTATGGTAGTAATATATTATATATGCATGGTTTGATGCATTTCCCCAGTATGAAGGTGATTGATCATATGCAAGGTACTCTGCTTCAAATACATTTTTTTGTGGTTTATGTTTTGTAACAACCCACAATTTTAACGACTGAATATTTAAATGATTAAATAAAATATTTAATCGTTAATCGACTAAACACCTATTATACTCGATTTTTCAAAGACGGATGAATTGGAATTCGAGTCACCCATTATTGAGACAACAATTCCATCATGAGAAAAATGATTATAAGCCGACTTCGCTTGAAGTCGATAAGTTTTTAGAGCGAATAGTTACTTTTGAGAAAGAAATGAATTTGGGCTATAAGTTATCGTATAATTTAGCTAACTCTTCATTATTTCTCATTCCACTTTCATTCACATTACTTTTTATTCCCTCTTCCCCGATCTTTTCCCTAATCCTCTCTTAATCCCCTTTATTTAAATCACTAATCCAAGCCAAAATAAGAATCCTAAATTCATAAAATAATAGCCATAATTCATCTCATCCAATTCCACACATACGCACGAAGGAATTAGCTTGAATCAAAGTTTGGATGGAGATCTTAAATTTAAAGAGAGTTAATTTGGGTTTTTAGTGATTTATGCTTGGTCTGGAGAAGAAGAGGGTAGTGGGATGATTCTTTACTTGTATTTACGTGTTAAACTTCATATATTTAATTATTTACGATTATGGAGCTATATGAAATGATTTAGAAACTATTTATGTTGAAATAGGCGTGTATTCTTGTTATGAACATGATTATATTAACTCGTTATTTAATTAAGACCTTAATTTATCATGTTTGGAAAAGTTAGTAAGCTCAATAATGGTTTATGGTTAAGTAATTGATTTTGTGTGATGTTGTAATTGATTAGAGGTAATTTAGTGATATGATTATGTGCATGTCATTATAAAGTGTTAGTTAATATTTGAACAGATTTTAGAAAAATTAGTAAGCTAACTAAATGAGTTAGGAGTTCTATACTTATTATTAAAGAGATTAGACGCATAATGAACATTAAGGAATCTGTAACACTCCTAATTTTTATATAGCATATAATTTAAATATTTAATTATAAGATACTTAAATGTGAAATTAAGCAATGTGAGATTTGCCACACAAATCAATTAATTAGCTTGGCCTTTAAACATTAAAATTAAGAGATTGTTTTAAGAAGAAGTATAAACACACGAGTAAGGAAGGTTAAAAGAGAAGAAAATAACATATCAGTCCCCCCTCTTCCTCATTCATTTCCATTCCATTCTCTAAACAAAACTAAACAAAGCAAAAGAAGAGGCCGACCACCATTAATCATCAATTTTAGCTAAAGAGAAAAAGAAAGCTAAGGGAAAAATAAGCTAAGGCAAATCTCAACATTTCAACAAGGGTTAAGGTGAACAATATTCATCCATCTCTTTGTTTTTATTTGTTTTAAAATTTGGTTTGCTTTAAATCCAAATTTTTGGGTGTTTATATCTTGCATTTGGATTGAATAACCATGGATATAGATTCTTGGATGATTGGATATTAATTATCTAATTTTTTGGAATTTTTCTGAAGTGTTTTAATGTGAAAAACTAAGTTTTTGATCTCCAAATGATCTAAAATTTTGATACGATGTTCGAATTATTATTTTACGAATGATTTCTTAATTTCATAATTTTTGGAATTTATATGAATTTATTGTGTATTTTATAAGTGAAAAAATGGTTAAAATTCAGAATTTAATTATTAATAACATGAAAACTAATTATTTTGGTCTGAAATTTTTACATAAGGTAGAAAATGATAAAAGCGAATTTTTGTGGATTTTTTCCATCAAATTCCCATTTTATATGAATTATTTAATGAAGGAAAACATGAATTAATTAGGGGAAAATTAATTAATTAATTAAGCTAATTACAGGGGTCAGCATTTCCTAGAAAGTTACTGAAATGATAACTGACTTAGCCAGTCAGAAGTTGACACAAATTGAGCTGGTAGAAAAGGAGTTGTTTAAAAGTGTAGTAAATCAGTTTTTAATTTAATTACAAAACCGTCATTGAACCATTTTTGATCAAGTAAAACTAATCATCCAAAACTAAACTTTATATTGGGTTAAGAAAATATGTTCATAAAAGCTACAATAGAAAAGTGAACACTGCATGGAACCTAGTATGTTAATTGGTGAAGGCTCATTATTTAATGACGATGACCCCTACACATGAACTATTCACGATAATACATTGTTTGCGAAGGCATATTATTTACCAAGGCATTTTATTCACATGGCCTTGTAGTACAGTGCATGTTTTTATAAACGAAAGCAAGTTAAAAAAAAGAGATGGCGATAACTCACTAAGATTATAACACATGGGGCCTCAAAGTTTAAATTTATATATAGGTGAGTTGATCATAACACATGAGTCTGAATGAAATATAGCACAAAAATTTAAGTAAGGAAGGAAGAGAAAAAAATATATAATTGGAGCATGCGAAAGTAGGCTACAATATATTATCAAATGCGGAAGCTTTTTTATTGTCAATGATGGCTTAAGAATTAAGCACAAAAGCATTTTGCCAGTACATAAAACACTACACGCGAAGGTACAACGCAACATTTCACGAAGGAAAGTAGTTATATCCCTTGATAGCTTAAATGAAACATGCATGCAAAGGACTATGGGAAATACATGCATGCATAGGTTACATGCCGGCCCGGCCCAAGGGCAAGGCAAGCGAGGCCTTCGCCTAGGGCAACATCGTCGGAGATGGCGAAAAGGGCAACAAATGTTCCGGGTGCATTTTTAAAAATTGAGTTAGTTAAAAGGGAAGAACATTAAGAAAATTTTAAAATAAGAGGTCAGCCACCATTAACAAGGAAAAAGGGAAGAAGATTAAGAAAAGCTAAAGTAAAGGCTAATTCAAATCAAATCCATTCAAATCTCAAGCACCTTAATCTCTAAAGCTATGGTGAATAATGTTTACATCTCAAATATTTTATGGTTTCAGTTTTAAGATGAATTCCAAAGTATTTTGCATTGATTTTCCATGTTTTTGAATGATGGAATGATTATACATACTTGTTAATGATTTATGTATATTCATATTGATTTTATGATAGGTTTTAAGGTGAAAACCCTTATAAATGACATCCAAATGCCTTGCGAATTTTTATGAAGATCAAAAATAATATTTTAGAGATGGGTTTCAATTTTCATATTTTTCTGAATTTTTGTGGAATTTATATGAATTTTATAGTAAAGGAAATGATATTTTGGGTTATAAATTATTTACGGGTAAATAATTATTTATTTGGGTCTGAAATTTTTATATGTTGGAAGACATTTTAAAAGAGATTTTCTGGAATTTTTCTAGATTTTTCCTAAGTCTTTTAATGGTTACATAAAATTATTTAAAGTATGAGACTTAAATGTTTTATATAATTAAAGAAGGAGAATGGGCTTTTTGTAAATATGTTTAAATTGTCAAATCTAGAAAGTCGGCAACACTTTTGAAAAGAGAAAGTTGCAACCAATCAGATTTAGATAAACAAGGCATGTTAGGTACAAAAGAATAGTTTAAAAGTACAAATAAATAGCTTTTTCGTTGTTTCGATGCTTTCGGCACCAGGTTCCGCTTCCATTCCTTCGCCTCCGTACGCAGTGAATTAGGAGAGGGCGAAAGTTATAGGGTCGAAACCAGGGGGTTCCAAAGGGGTTGAAGCATTGCTTTAGGTTTAAAAGAGAACGCGTGTGCTTGCTTTCGACTAAGATGC
The DNA here is from genome assembly GCA_030737815.1 of Allium fistulosum. Taxonomy (NCBI): domain Eukaryota; kingdom Viridiplantae; phylum Streptophyta; class Magnoliopsida; order Asparagales; family Amaryllidaceae; genus Allium; species Allium fistulosum. The sequence goes on from CM060904.1 coordinate 364,585,759, forward strand.
TTTCGACTTGGTTAGCTTTCGACCAAGTCAAATTGTCTTAAAGAGATGGTTTCGATTGGGTTGCGCTTTTGTTTTAAATAACCGCTTTCGACTGAGTCAAAGCATATAGCCGACGCTTCCTTTATTTCGATCCAGATGATTTCAAAGGGGTTGTTTTGTTTTCTAACAATTTGGCCACCTCTCCAATGCTTTCGAAGGGATGGTTTCAATACCATCACTTCTTTACTTATAAAATGGTTTCAAAACAGATGCTTTCGACTTAAATGATTTAAAGACCCTTTTTCTTTTATTGAAATATAAACCAAATGGTTTCAAAAAAGATAAGTTTTTATTGGTTTCAAAAGGTGCTTCCACAGATTTTAAATTGAACCCAAGTGATTTCGAAAGAGTTGAGTTTTGATGCTTTCGAAAGGTTTTAATGAATGGTTTTGAAAGGGGTGGTTTCCCAGGATTTCAAAAGGGTTGAAAGGAAAGGTTTTTCCTATGTTTTAGAAAGGAAATTTTTAAAGATTTTAAAGGAGGATGTCTAATGTTTTAAAGCTTTTGTAGGAAAGACTTTTATTGGGTTCGAAAGGGTTACTTTCAATGGTTTTGAAAGAGTTACTTTCAATGGTTTCGAAAGGGTTACTTTCAACAGTTTTGAAAGGTGTACTTTCAAAGGTTTCGAAAGGGTTACTTTCAGGGGTTTCGAATGGGTTGTTTAAAGGTTTTAAACAAGGGTTTCGAATATATTGAATAAGCAGAATAGCCTAAGTGTTTTCAAGTTAAAAAGGACTTTTACTTATTTTAAAAGGATAGGTAATCCTTATTAAATATCATCAGCATTATTTTGTGTAAAGTATATATAACATGGCAAAATAGCTTAGAATAAAGCCAACGATCTATTTTCCTTGTATATGTATGATTTAAAGGATCAAATCATTTGAAAAGGTTTTTTAAGGAAAATTTAAAGGGTGGTCAGCCTAAGTAAATGAGTCAGACAGTTAGCCCAGTTTGAGGACAGTCAACCCAGATAGAGGACAGTTAGTCTAGTTTTCGGACAATTAGTCGGATTGAGGATATTTAGTCCAGTTGAGGGCAGTCAGCCCAGATTTCAGACAAATAGTCCATTTATTACCTGTATATAGCATAACAGATCTTTCTATTATCTTATTATTATAATTAGTTTGATTAACCGGTTTGGTTGCAGGAAAGGATCTGCAAAATATAAGTTTTGAAAAGGACATTAGTGAGGGAAAACCCGATCTTCTAAGCGGCATGGTCTCACTCGATATTAGAAAACCGAGATGTAACAGAATTATTCACACCAGGCTTTATGTCTGACTCAAAGTTTTTGTTTTCCCTTAAACTCTCGGGTGTTGATAATTGATTTGAGTAGGTTGAGGGTTGAGATTTTCAGGTTTTCGTAGTTTTTGCGAATAAACTACCGAAGACGAGCAGGTGGCTGACGGATAGCTAAATTAGAAACTATAGATTATTTTGTGTTGATTTTGCTGTGCACTAAGTTTGATATGACTATATTGCTTTGATCATCCAAGGGGCATCATCATATGTCGCACTTGGCGTATTATTGTAAATTATATTTGATCTCTACTTGGGATATAGTTATGGGATTATGTAACTTGGATATGAGTTTGTTTTGAAAAGTATTCAGTAAAATGTTGTTTTGAGAATCTGTGATTTTGTTTATATTCAAGTGCTTCTGATATTATGAATACCATTAGTATTGTCGTATTTCATCACCAGAAGTTAATACTATGGATGACTGCAGCATCTGTAGCACTTAGCATTTGGCCTCTAGATACGGGATGTTACAAACTTGGTATCAGAGCATAGGTTTATGAAAAACTTTAAGCTAAAAATGGTTTTGAAAACATAATCCTAAGGATTAAGAGTAAAACCCGGTTTGGGATAACGCTATGGTAACGTACTTGTATTTGCTATGTATAAGTATGCGCTTTATCTCTAGTCTCCAATCCTTGTTAGGTTATCTTTCTGTATCTCATGAAATTTGAATACAGATATGGAAGGTAGAAGAGGAAGAGTTAACCCAGGAGGGGAAGGCACCGATGGGAATGCCAGGCCTAATGCAAGGAGAGGTCAAGGTCAGGCACAAGCAGAGAATGTGGGTGCTGAAGTCCTGCAGGTTGGAATAGAAGTTATGTATCAGTTTTTCAGGAATATGATGCATGCGGGAGTTGTAGCCGGAGTGTTAGGAGGAAATGCTGCAGGAGCAGGGTTTCGAAAATTCCGGTAGTTAACCATTTTGCTAAGCTGAGTGGAGATTACACTAAGCTTGGAGGGAAGTTGTTTAATGGAACGGAGGATTCCATTGAGGTGGAGAATTGGTTGCTACATTGTAAGAGGATCTTTGCAGATTTGGGGCTCAATGATGAGTAGAAGAGGAGGTTCCAAGAGAGGTTCATGTTTGTTATGGCACAGTTAGCTCTAATCAGAAAGTTTTCTGAGTTAGAGCAGGGTGAGATGTCTATTTTGGAGTATGACAGAAGGTTTGAGTAGTTGGCCAAATATAGGTATGCTTCAGTAGACACAGTAATGAAGAGGAATGAGAAGTTCATCCGGGGTTTGAAGCCAGAGTTAGCCAGGGCTACATTACCTCATATTAGAGATCCTTTTGATGTTGTTGTGGAGATGTCCTTGAGGCATGAGGAGATTCTTGATTCTCTAAAGAAGAGCAAGGCTAAGGAGGTATAGGTTGGGTAGGGCCATAAGAGGAAGTTCTTTCCTAAGAAAGGTGCTTAGAAGGGTGGAGCAGCCAAAAAGGGGAAGTCTGATATTATCTGTTTTAAGAGCCACAAGAAGGGGCATTTCGCTAATGAGTGTCGTGTTGGGAAGGCAAAGGATGTGGCTGGAAGGAAGAATGTCAAGTGCTTTAACTGCGACTAAATAGGCCACTATAAGAACCAGTGCAAGGAGCTCACTAAGGATGGAAAGGGCAAGGTGTATGCATTGCAGCCTGCTGCTTCTAAGCCAATAGCTCGGGAGAAGGGAAATGTAGTTTTGGGAGGTACGATTCAGATTCATGGTATGTCTGTTAGCATTTTATTTGATACTGGTGCATTGCATTCTTTTATATCTAGATGTTTGATAGATAAGCTTAACCTTGAACCCAAATATTTAGTTACTTCTTTACGGGTTGCGAATCCAATAGGAGGGTATGCAACTCTAGGGTTGAGATATGATTAGTTAGAGTTTGACTTGTTAGGTCATACCTTAGTTTGCAGTTTGCATGTGTTTGATTTTTTAGGGTTCAGAATCATTCTTGGGATGGATTGGTTAAGTGAGTACGATGCTAGGATATTTGCCAAGATAGGAAGATATCTCTTAGACACCCTGATTGTAGCAGCAAGATTATTTATACCATAGAAGGTTCTAGCAGTGAGGTGAATGCTTTGTTGGGTGTTATGGAATCGGAAGATGAGTTGAGCCGAGTTTTCATGGTTAGATAATTCGCAGATGTATTTGAGCCTGTAGTAGGATTGCCGCCGAAACGGGCCATTGAGTTTCAGATAGATTTGATTCCGGAAGATGAACCAGTGAGAAGGCTGCCAAGCAAGATAACCCCTTCAAAGATGAGGGAGTTGAAAGTGCAGTCGGTGGATTTGGAAGGCAAGAGTTTTATTGGGCCAAGTAGTTTGCCTTAGGGTGCAGCATCAGTGTTTGCTAAGAAGCCAGATGGATCGTTGAGGCTATGTATCGATTATTGTAAGTTGAATGAGAGGACAATAAAGAATCGATATCTATTGCCCAGAATTGATGATTTGTTCGACCAGTTGAGTGGAGCCAAGGTATTTTCTCATTTAGATTTGGCAATGGATTTCCATCAGCTTAGGGTAGCAGAGGATAGTATACCTTTGACGGCATTCAGGACCAAGTATAAGTCATACAAATGGTTAGTTATGCCATTCGGACTGACGAATGTGCCAGCTTTCTTTGTGGATTTGATGAACCGATTTTTTCGAGAGCACTTGGATAGGTTTGTATTGGTTTTCATAGATAATATCTTGATTTACTCTAAGGATGAAAGAGAGCATGAAGTTCATCTTAGAGTCGTGCTTGAGACGCTGAGGCAGCATCAACTGAAGGCGAAGTTCTCGAAGTGTCATTTCTGGAAGATAGAAGTGAAGTTTCTTGGTCATGTAGTCTCAAAGAGAGGGTTGTCAGTGGATCCGACTAAGATTGAAGCAGTAAATAGTTGGAAGAGACCCGAAACAGTGATTGAGATATAGAGTTTCCTAGGATTGGCCGGTTATTATCGGAGATTCATTAAGGATTTTTCGCGGAAAGCAGCGTCGATGACCAAGCTAACGAGGAAGGATGTGAAGTTTGTATGGATCGATAAGTGTTAGAAAACATTCTAGAGTTTGAAACACTTATTTACCCATGCACCTATGTTGGTTATTCCGGAAGGGAATCAGGATTTGGTGGTTTATACAGATGCGTGTGGAACATGATTAGGAGCTATGTTGATGTAGAAAGCTAAAGTGATTGCCTATGCTTCTAGACAGCTTAGACCGCATGAAGATAGGTATCCGACGCATGATATGGAATTGGCTGCTGTGATTTTTTATTTGAAGGTATGGAGACATTACCTTTTGGGAGAAAGGTTTTAGTTATATACAGATCATAAGTCGTTGAAGTATTTGTTCTCTCAAAAGGAGCTGAACATGAGACAGCAGAGATGGTTAGAGTTTATAGCCGCTTATGATATGGGATTGAGTACACACCTGGGAAAGGCAACAAGATTGCAGATGCGCTTAGTAGGAAATATCATAATGCAGTGCGGGCTATGATTATTGAGTGGAAAGATTTGTAAGCATTGGTAGATTGTGGAGTGCAGTAGAGATCTGAGGCTGGATCTAGCAAAGATACCGTAGTGTTATCTTGTTTGGAAGTTCGACCAGTGATGATCGAAAGGATTGCTTCTAAATAAGAAGAGGATCCAGAATTAGCAGAATAGATCAAGAAGCTTAGAGATGGAACCGAGAGCGATGACTTGAAAGATTTCAGTCTTGACCAGAATGGGCGATTGAGAAAGAAAGATTACGTGCTCCGAGTATAGGAAACATAAGAAAGGAAATTTTGGAGGAATGCCATCGTTCGAAGTTCTCTATTCATCTAGGAGGTACTAAGATGTATCAGGATATGAAAAGAAGTTTCTTCTGGCAAGGTATGAAGCAAGATATTGGCTTATGTGTAAAGCGGTGCTTGAATTGCCAGTAGGCAAAGGCCGAACACCAGAAGCCAAGTGGGTTGCTTCATCCATTAGATATTCCAGTTTGGAAGTGGGATTCTATTTCTATGGACTTTATTGACGGGTTGCCAAGGTTGAACAGAGGAAATGAAAGTTTATGGGTCATAGTGGACAGATTGACCAAGAGTAACCATTTCATTCCAGTTAAGTTCACCAGGATGGCACCTGTTTTAGCGAAGTTGTTTATGAAGAATGTGGTTAGACTGCATGAAATTCCTAGTAGTATAGTAAGTGACATAGATTTCTTATTCACTAGTGAATTCTGGAAGAGTCCGCATGAAGTTTTAGGAACCAAGCTCAAGATGAGTACCGCTTACCATCCGCAGACAGATGGGAAAACAGAAAGAGTTAACAAAATCTTGGAGGATTTGTTAAGAGCTTGTGTTCTAGATTACGGGGGATCATGGGAAGATCATCTGCATCTAGTCGAGTTTTCGTATAACAACAGTTACCAGACTAGTATTGGGATGACACCTTTTGAAGCTTTGTATGGAAGGCTATGCAAATCTCCCGTTTGTTGGTTGGAAACCCGGGAAAGGTTGGTTCTTGGTCCAGATTTAGTGAGAGAAGCTACAGAAAAGATTGAGGTCATTCGAGCTAGAATGAAGGAGGCTCACTCTAGGCAGAAGAGTTATATAGGTAAGAGACGGAAAGACTTAGAATTCTCAGTTGGAGATCAGGTTTTCGTCAAGGTGTCACCGATGAAGAGTGTGATCAGATATGGAAGATCTGGACTTGGCACTGAGATTCGTTGGACCTATTCCTATTGTTGAGAGGATCAGGAAACTCGCATATAGAGTTGAGTTACCGACCTATTTTGGCATGTTTCCACATTGTTTTTCATGTTTCTCATCTCAGAAAGTGTGTTAGAGACCCAAAATCTACTATTGCACCGACTGTGCTAGATGATTTAGTAGTAGAACCAGATTTGACTATACTGAGAAAGCCAGGTCGCATTGTTGCGAGAGATGAGAAGATGCTTAGAACCAAGATGGTCAGATTTGTCAAAGTCCAGTGGAGTGTGATGACATGGACTGTACTTGGGAGGTTGAGAGCAGGATTGGAGATACTTATCCTGACTTATTTGATGGTATGTTTTACCTTCTTGTTTGATTTGTTGTGTACCTTATCATTATTTCGAGGATGAAATTCTTTAAGGAGGGGAGTCTGTAACACCCCAGATTGTTGGTAATTATTTAGGATATTCAATTAGTTAAATTAAATAAAATAATGTATTGATTAGGGGATTGAGATTTGATTTAATTAAGGTGTAGCCGTGCCATTTAAAACCAATGAATTAAGAAAGAGTTTAAAATGAAATATAGGAGGGGTAAAATAGGAAAAATGACATTCCTATATCCTTCGATCCTTGGCAGTGTATTATGCTACACGTTCATTTTCATTTTGAAAATTTAAAAATAAGAGGTCGACTACCATTAACAAGGAAAAGGGAAAGAAGATTAAGAAGAAAGGCTAATTCAAACCAAATCCATTCATATCTCAAGCTCCTTAATCTCTAAAGCTAAGGAGAATAATGTTTACATCTCAAATCTTTTATGGTTTCGGTTTTAAGATGAATTCCAAAGTATTTTGCATTGATTTGCCATGTTTTGAATGATGGAATGATTATATATACTTGTTGATGATTTATGAATATTCATATTGATTTTATGATAGGTTTTAAGGTAAAAAAACCCTATTAAATGATATCCAAATGCTTTGTGAATTTTTATAAAGATCAGAAATGATATTTTAGAGTTGGGTTTCAATTTTTAGTTTTTTCTGAATTTTTGTGGATTTTATATGAATTTTCTAGTGAAGAAAAGGGTATTTTGGGTTATAAATTATGTACGGGTAAATAATTATTTATTTGGGTCTAAAATTTTTATACGTTGGAAAACATATTAAAAAAGATTTTCTGGAATTTTTCTAGATTTTTCCTAAGTGTTTTAATGGTTATATAAAATTATTTAAATTATGGGACTTAAATGTTTTATATAATTAAGGAAGAAAAAGGTGCTTTTTGTAAATATGTTTAAATTGTTAAATCTGGAAAATCGGCAGCACTTTTGAAAAGAGAAACTTGCAACCAATCAGATTTAGACAAACAAGGCAGGTTAGGTACAAAAGAATAATTTAAAAGTACAAATAAATAGCTTTTTCACTGTTTCGATGCTTTCGGCACCAGGTTCCGCCTCCATTCCTTCGCCTTCGACATAGTCGAAATCCAATGCACATGGTATCAGGGAACTGGTACGTAGTGAATTGGAAGAGGGCGAAAGGTATAGGGTCGAAACCAGGGGGTTCTGAAGGGGTTGAAGCATTGCTTTGGATTTAAAGGAAAATGTGCCCGTTGCTTTCGACTAAGATGCTTTCGACTTGGTTAGCTTTCGACTAAGTCAAATGGTTTTAAAGAGATGGTTTCAATTGGGACCGCTTTCGACTGAGTCGAAGCCTTTAGCTGTCGTTTCCTTTCTTTCGATCCAGATGGTTTCAAAGGGGTTGTTTTTTTTTCTAAAAATTTAGCCACCTCTCCAATGCTTTCGAAGAGATGGTTTTGACACCATCACTTCTTTACTTAGGAAATGGTTTCGAAACAGATGCTTTTGACTTAAATTATTTGAAGACCCCTTTTCTTTTATTGAAGTAGAACCCAAATGGTTTTGAAAGAGATAAGTTTTTATTGGTTTCGAAAGGTATTTCCACAGGTTTTAAATTGAACCCATGAGCTTTCAATGCTTTCGAAAGGTTTTAACGAATGGTTTCAAAATGGGTGGTTCCCTAAGATTCCGAAAGAGTTAAGAGGAAAGGTTTTTCCTATGTTTTCGAAAGGTAATTTTTAAAGATTTTAAAGGAGGATCTCTAATGTTTTAAAGCTTTCGAAGGAAAGACTTTTATTGGATTCGAAAGGGTTACTTTCAATGGTTTCGAAAGGGTTACTTTGAACGGTTTCGAAAGGGGTATTTTCAAAGGTTTCGAAAGGGTTACTTTCAGTGGTTTCGAATGGATTGTTTAAAGGTTTTAAACAATGGTGTTGGATATATTGAATAGGCACAATAGCCTAAGTGTTCTCAAGTTAAAAAGGACTTTAACTTATTTTAAAAGGATAGGTAATCCTTATTAAATATCATGAACATTATTTTGTGTAAAATATATATAACATGGCAAAAATTCTTACAATAAAGCTAAAGATCTATTTTACTTGTATATGTATGATTTAAAGGATCAAACCATTTGAAAAGGTTTTTCAAGGAAAATTTAAAGGGTAGTCAGCCCTAAGGAAATGACTTGGACAGTTAGCCCAGTTTGAGAACAGTCAGTCCAGATAGAGGACAATTAGTCTAATTTTCGGACAGTTAGTCTAGATTGCGGACAGTTGGTCCAATTGAGGGCAGTTAGCCTAGATTTCGGACAGATAGTCCATTTATTACTTGCATATAGCATAACAGATCTTGTTATTTTTTTATTATAATCAGTTTGATTAACCAGTTTGGTTGCAGGAAAGGATTTGCAAAAGATAAGTTTTGAAAAGGATATTAGTGAGCGGAAACCCATTCCGCTAAGTAGCGTAGCTCACTCAATATTAGCAAACTGAGATGTAATAAAATTATTCACACCAGGCTTTATGTCTGACTCGAAGTTTTTGTTTCCCCTGAAACTCTCGGGTGCTCAAAATTGATTTGAGTAGGCTGAGGGTTGAGGTTTTCGTACTTATGGAGCTTCGGAGACGAGTAGGTAGCTGACGAATTGCTAAATTAGGAACTGTGGATTATTTTGTGTTGATTCTGCATGTGTATTAAGTTAGATATGACTATATATCTTTGATCATCCAAGGGGGCATCGTCATATGTCGCTCTTGGTGTGTTATTGTAAATTATATTTGATCTCTACCTGCGATACGGTTATGGAATTATGTAACTTGGATATGAATTTTTTTTGAAAAGTGATCAGTAAAATGTTGTTTTTAAAATATGTGATTTTGTTCATATTTAAGTGCTTCTGATATTATAGATACCATTAGCATTGCCGTATTTCGTCACGAGAAGTTAATACTATGGATGATTGCAACATCTATAGCACTTAGCTTTTGGCCTCTAGATATGATATGTTACATATATCTCAATGCATGAAGGTAAGTAAATTTTTAAGATAGATAGCCTATGATTTTGAAAAGTGCAGGATAGCTATTTTATAACACTTGGAATATTTTCACTCTATTTTAAGGCTAAATTCACTTAAACAAAAAAAAGATTTAGTTATGTATTTTTAAGAGATTTCAAAAGAAAGAAAAAACGTATCAACCCATTTTTGGAATAGTTTTTATGGAGGAAGATATTACTTTGGAAAAGTAATCTGTGTATTTATTGGCCATCGTATTGACCATATATTTGATTGATTGTTGATATGTTGTATGTTCATCTTTATATCTTGATCAGTTATTATTGCATATATTGAACTATTGGCATGTTCACTTATATGTTATATGATATCACTCGACATTTTGACCTTGGGGATTCCGGTACCGTTGGTCTGGTAGGATCATTCCAATAGTGGGTATGGTCAAACTCAAACTCCTGAGCGAATAAAATTGCATCCAGGAGGTCATGAAGGTCAAAATTGTGTTAGGATGCTCGAACTGATTAAAAGATATGACTCATTGTCAAACCGGATTTAAGATTTAAGGACGGAGACTGATGTAGGGTCGCTCCCTGTGGTTTAACTACTTGGCTTATGGTTGATCAGGTCCGTAAATTCCATTGTGTAGGGTCTAGCCAAAGGACATGTGAAATTTAGTTTATGCAAAGTAGGGAATTTGTAAATAAATTATGCTCACCCTTGTTTTCTTCCGTGGGACAGAAGTCGAGGTTATTTCCTCTCATGGGACGAGTGACTATGGATTATCTAGTTATATTTTTGGCCTAAGTCAGGCCGATAGGTTTCTAGTTAGCCTACAAAAATATTGTAGGTTTCTAATCAGCATGTAGAACAACTATAGCTTTTTAGTCAGCTTGAGAAAACTAATATATATTTGTAGTGACCTTGGGAAAAATGTGCAATGAATTGTTTTAGGATTGGGTTAATTAAGAGAATGTGTAACCCTTAAACTTAATAAGTGTCAAACTATTCATTTTACCCATTATTGCATGATTATATTTTATAGTTATGTTCTAATCATTTTGGTTACAAATATGACATTATTTTATTGGTACTAGGGAAGGAAAAACCCGTTCCGTTAAACAGCATGGTCTCACTGTGTATCTATTTTGGTTGGAGATGGTATAAATATTGTTTGCACCAGACTTTTTATCTGATCTGAAGTTTTGATTTCCCCATAAACTCTCTAGTGCTCAATTTGTAATTTAGTAGGTTGAGAGTAGAGCTTTTTTCAGGTTTAGACGAATAAGCTTTTAGAGACGTGTAGGAGGCAAGCTACTATATAGAATATTATATATGTTTCTTTTGTGTAGTAGTTTAACCACTTTTATTGTTGTTGAATGTATGTAATGATGGGTACTATAACCGTTTAGGTAGTTAAAATTCTGATCATTCAATGGGGCATCATCATATTTCACTGTTGGAATTATATGTAATTATTTTATTTAATCCGAATTATGTATTTGTGGGGTTATGGAAATGAAACGTAACGAATTTGAAAATTAATAAATGAAAATGTTTTATTAAAAAGTTGTAAATACAAGTGCTCGAAGTGTTAATGATTCGATAACAGACCACGTTATGTCACTGGAAAATATTTGTAACAACTCTAGTTTTGATTAATATTATTTAGGACATTTAATTGGGTAAATAAAATAAAATAATGCTGAATGAGAAGGAGATTGAGATTTAGTAATTAATGTGGGTCGAGTCTAATTAATGAACTAATAGAATTAATTCGAACATTAATAAGATAAAAGAATATACGAGGAGGGCAAAATGGAAAAGGGGCATACTTCCTTAAACATATACTCTCATTCCAATTCCCTTTTTCATTCCATCCAATATAAACAAAATTAAGAGATCAAAGGCCGACCATTAACAAGGGTTTCAATGATAAGACAAGCTAGGAAAACAAAATCAAAGCTAGAGGAATCAAATTAAAATACAAATCTCAACCTTCTTAATCCATTCAAGATAAATAATACTTATGCATCTCAAATTTTGAATGTTATTTTCGGTTTTAAGTTCAAACCCAAATCTTTTGCTTATATTATATCCCGCGATGATAGTTTGAATGATTATATGCTTATTAGTGAATTTATTTATAAAACTATTTGATAAGTTTGAGTTAGAAAACCTATCATATGATACCCAAATGACTTGAGATTTTGATATGATGTTAGAAACATTATTTTGGAAGTAGATTTTTAATTTCACAATTTCCAGATCTAAATAGAATGTTTGGTGAATTTTCTAAGGTTGAAAAATGGTTTATTTCAGGTTTTAATTATTAAAAATAATTAAATTAGGTTTTTGGCCTCGAAATTTCTGTATATTAAAGAAGATATTAATTGGATTAATTAGGATTTTTGAGGATTTTTCCCAGATGTGTAAGATTTAATATGAATTATTTGAGCTGAAAGGCTTAATTAGTATATTTAAATATTAATATAAAATGTAAGGTTTGCTAAGTACTTTAAAATGATAAACCTGCTACTTAACAGTTTTCTGGAAAATATTTTGGTAAATAAGGTTATATCCAATAGTATTGTGACAAATACAAGGGGTTGGTGAAAAGAAATTACTTTTATTAGCAAGAAATCAATTTTTGAAGTAATTATGGCTTTGCCATGCCGAAACTCACGACGCTGCATTTCATCATGCTACCTTATGGTCTTCGATGTTGACCAAGAGTTATGCATAGGGTATCAACTTTGGTTGCTATGGAAGGCATTGGCTTGGTCGAAGTGGAAAGCTAAGCATCAAGGTCGACATCATGAACTTTTAAGTGGACTAGGCCGCTTTCCTTAATACATTGATGCCGCACTTTTAACTTTGCCGCCTTTTTCAACAACATCACGGACCCCAATGGTTTCGAAGTGGTTTATAGCGGTGGTAATGATGCAGCATGTTTTAAATATATTGACTTTGACTTTACAGGCCTATGCCGCTATTATCAACTTCGCAATATATGATGCCGCGTTTTATAACTTCGAACTTAATGATTGTCGACTTAAATCCTTACCGCCCATTATCACTTCGGCTCTATTGATGCTGCTTGTTTTCCTTGAGGCACTAATGCCAAAGTTTATCCATGGCAACTATATTCTTATAAGACTTTGAGTATGCAAACCAAGATTTACATTTTATAACGTCGACCCTCTATGGAGTGCGATGAATATGTTATCGAATTTATGGACTTATGTTTTATAAGTTAAAAGTTTTAACGCTTTTATTGAAGAGGGGCGATGACCCCAATGGCGATAATGACATTGAGCTTTATCAATATATAGAGTTTGATTATCTTGGCCTTATGGCTTATGTTTTGAAGGGTGAAGACCCCATTGATGATGACCTCATCGTGTTTTATCAATATAAGGACTTATATTATTTTGGCTCTATAGCCTATGATTTTGAGAGGCGATGATCTCAAATGGTTTTAAAATTCATCAACATTGTTTTATGAAAGCTTATGTCATGGAATAATTATTTTGAATAAAGTAAAAAGCTATATTTTTCTTGTTTTGAAAGTATGACTTCAAGGGGTAAATCATTTGTAAAGAGTATGTTTTCAAGGAAATAAGTAGGGTGTTTAGCCTAGAATTTTACTAAAGAGATTATTGTTCTTATCACTTTTGGATAGATTGTGATAGGATAAAATTGACTCAGAGATTAGAAAACCAGATAAGACTGGTGTAGGGTAGCGTTCTATACTTCAGCTATTAGCTCCTAGCAGATATAAGTTCAAAATTTCAGTGTGTGGGGCTTTGTCAAGGGTAAGACAAAAAGTAGCTTTACGCATAGAAAAGAATATATAAAGATAAGATAGGCTATAGGTTGACCTGCAAAACCTTTAGGTTCATAATAAGCCGAGCAAAACAATGGGATTGACAGATAGTCAGGTAAACACTATGACAAGTGTGTTTGGATAGACCATCCAGTTTCTTCTAACAGTTAGTTAGAAATTTGGTATATCTGGTAGGCCCGAGTAAGCCATATAGGTTAGTAGTTACGTACCCTGTAAAAACTAAACATTAGGATAGATAGTCCACTGATTTGATGGGTAGTCATGATTACCTATGTAGCATGCTTGCACATTATTGTTTATTTTAACAAATTTGGTTGCAGGAATTGATTTGCAAAAGATACATTATTAATGGGATACTAGTGAGGAGAAAACCCATTCCACTAAGCGGCATGGTCTCCTTAATATCTATAAACAAAGATGATATATTATTATTCACACTAGGCTTTTTGTCTGACTTGAAGTTAATGTTATCCCCTTAAACTCTCGAGTGCTCAAAATTTGATTTGTGTAGGCCGGGAGTAAGGGCTTTACAAGTTAAGTAGGTTTTGGCGAATAAAGCTTCCTGAGACATGTAGGAGGCAAAGCTAGTTATGTAGGATTTTATCTATTACCGTTATCCACTATGTTATGCTAGTTGTTGTACGAATTTATTGACAGTAAACGTATCTGTCTATTTAGTAAATCTGATCAACTAAGCAGGCATCTTCATATGTCGCTCTTGGAGTATTTTATAATAATTATATTTATCCGAACCTAGGAAACGTTTGGGATTATATACGGAATATTAAATTATGAATTTGAAAAGAAATGTGGAAGTTTGCTTTAAATTATTTTATATTCTTGTGCTTCTGATATTATGAATACCATTAACATGATCGCATTTTGTCACCAGAAATTAATACTATATATGAATGCAACATCTGTAGCACTTAGTTTCAGGCCTTAAAATGGGGGATGTTACAAATTGGTATCAGAGCATAGGTTTTTGTAAAACTAAAGAATTTTGAACATTAAAAAGAGTTTTTGAAAACATAATCCTATTGAACCAGAGAACAAGATTGGGGTATGGGATAATGCTATAGTAACACACTTGTATTTGCTATATATAAGTATACACTTTATCTCTATTATCCCTCTCTCTTAGACCATTCTTCCGTATCTTACTAAGGTTCAAGTGCAGATTAAGGGAGTAAGATGTGGAGGTAGAAAACAGAAGAGTGAATCTCGATGGAGGAAGCACTACTACCGATGGAAACGTTCGGCCCAATACTAGAAGGAATTCGGGTCGACAGACAGCTGCTAACATAGGTGCAAGAATACCACTGGTTGATATAGGATCAATGTATCAGTTCTTTGTCAATATGGTGCAAGCAGGAGCTGCTGTCGGGTTAGTCGGTGGAAATGCTGGATGAGCTAATCAAGAAGTTCCAATTGTCAACAATTATGCTGTGTTGAGTAGAGACTATGCAAGATTTGAAGGGAAATCATTTATTGAAATGGAGGATGCAATTGAAGTGGAGAATTAGTTGCTTCATTGTGAAAGGATTTTCGCTGATCTAGGTTTGAATGATGAACAGAAGAGGAGGCAGACATCCATGCAATTGCAAGGAACTGCACTGTATTGGTGGAAAAGTATGACTATTGGGGTAGTAGAGGAAACCTTGACTTGGGCTGAGTACTAAAATAGATTTAAAGAAAGATTTATGTCTGAGATCGCTAAGTCAACTTTGTTGAGGAAGTTTGCAGAATTGGTGCAAGGTTATATGACGGTGCTTGAGTATGCAACCATATTTGAGGAACTGTCCCGATATGGGTATGCTATTGTTGACATAGTTGTCAAAAGGAATAAGAAGTTCATTTATGGACTGGGACCTGAGCTTGCTAGGGCAACTTTACCACACCTCGAGGATCCATGTAATGTAGTGTTGGAGATGGCTTTGAGAAATGAAGAGATGCTTTCTTTGTTCAGTATTAACAAGCCAGTAGAGAGTCAGGATGGACAGAATCAGTAGAGATAGTTTTACTAGAAGAAGGGAGCTCAGAAAGATGAAGCTTCCAAGAAAGGAAAGTCTGAGGTTGTGTGTTACAAATGTGAAAAGAAGGGGCATTATGCTCATGAGTGCTGAACTGACAGGGAAAGGAAGTCATTGGAAAGAAGAACATCAAGTGCTTTAACCGTGACCAAGTAGGACATTACAAGAACAAATGTCTATAAGTGGCCAAGGTAGAAAAAGGAAAAGTATTTGCTTTGGAACCGGCTACCTCGAGACCAACAGCCGAGGAGAAAGGGAAAGCTGTACTGGGAGATGCACTTTTAATTCATGGTATACATGTTAGAGTATTATTTGATACTGGTACATCACATTCTTTTATGTCTCGTCATTTGGTAGATAAGCATAACCTAGAACCCTCATACCTAATTACATCCTTAAGGATTGTGAATCCGATAAGAGGGTATGCAACTCTAGGGATGAGATGTGACCATTTAGATTTTGCATTATTAGGTCATGTACTTGCCTGTAGCTTGCATGTATTTGATTTTATGGGCTTTGTGATTATTTTGGGTATGTACCGGTTTAGTAAATATGATGCTATGATATATTGCCAAGATAGAAAAATATCACTAAGACACCCTAATAGTAGCGATCAAATTATATACTCAGTAGAGAATCCAAGTTCTAATGTCCATGCTTTATTGAGTGTAATAGAAGAGGATAAGTTAAATTGGGTTTTAATTGTAAGGGAATTTGCAGATGTCTTTGAGCCAGTTACAGGACTACCACTGGAACGAGCTACTAAATTTTGAATAGGTCTTGTACTAGGAGCTGAACCCATAAGTAGACCCCCTAGTAGGTTGACACCTACCGATATGAAGGAGTTAAAGGTGCAACTAGAGGACTTAGAAGGGAATAGTTTTATTAGACCAAGAAGTTTGCCTTGGAGAACGACCGTGGTGTTTGTGAAGAAACCAGACGGGTCGTTAAGGTTGTGCATTGATTATGGTCGATTATCGTAAGTTGAATGAAAATACGATAAAGAATTGATATCTTTTGCCAAGAATTGATTATTTATTTGATCAGTTGAGTAGAGCCAAAGTATTTTCCCAGTTGGATTTAGCAATAGGGTTCCATCAATTGAGAGTTGCGGATGACAACATTCCTTTGATAGGCGTTTCGAATGAGACATGGTTCGTACGAGTGATTAGTGATTCCATTCAGATAAACTAATGCGCCGGCCTTCTTTGTGAATTTAATGAACTGGATTTTCCGAGAGCATTTGGATAGGTTCATGGTTGTGTTCATTGAATACATTTTGATATATTCTAAGGATGAAAGAGATCATGAGATTCATCTTAGAATAGTGCTTGAGATGCTAAGGCAGCATAAGTTAAAGGCGAAGTTTTCGAATTGTCATTATTGGAAGAAGGAGGTAAAGTTACTTGGTCATGTAGTCTCAGAAAAAGGGTTGTCGGTGGATCCATCTAAGATAGAAATAGTTAATAACTGGAAGAGACCTAGATGGTGACTGAGCTAAAAAGTTTTTTTTAGACTAGCTGGCTACTACCGAAGATTTATCAAGGATTTCTCTCGTATAGAAGCACCGATAACTAAACAAACAAGAAAGGACATGAAGTATGTTTGGACAAATAAATGTGAGAAGGCATTGTAGAAGCTGAAACATTTATTGATTAACGCGCTTGTGTTATTTGTTCTGGAGAGAAATGAAGATTTGGTGGTGTATACTGATGCATGTGGAATTGGACTAGGAGCTGTGTAAATGCAGAGGGGTAAAGTAATTGTATATGCTTCGCGATAGCTTAGGCCGCACGAAGTTAGATATCCAACTCATGATATAGAGTTTGCTGCTGTAATATTTGCTTTGAATGTGTGGAGACATTACCTTTCATGAGAATGGTTCGAGTTGTATACAGATCACAAGTCTTTAAGATACTTATTCTCTCAGAAAGAGTTGAACATGAGACAATAAAGGTGATTAGAGTTTATAGCTGCTTATGATTTTGGAATTGAATACACACCAAGGAAAAGAAACAGTGTTGCAGATGCACTTAGTAGGAAACATCAGAATGTGGTGTTAGCTATATTGTTTGAATGGAAAGACTTAAGAGCATTAACTACTTGTAGTGTGCCGTAAGATCGACTTCCAGTTCTAGTCAGAGTACCACAATATTATCTTATTTGGAAGTTCGACCAGTATTGATCGCTTCTAAGCAAAGAGATGATCCATGCTGGCTGAAAGAATTAAAAGATTGGAAGGTGGAACCGAGATTGATGATTTGAAGGATTTTTACCTTGACCAAAATGAATAATTTAGAAAGAAAGGACGATTATGTGTTCCAGACATGGGTGGCCTAAGGAAAGAAGTACTTAGAGAGTGTCATTGATTGAAGTTTACTATTCATCCTAGAGGAACTAAGATGTATCAGGATATGAAGAGAAGTTTCTAGTATGAGGGTATGAGCAGGGATGTAGGCTTATGGGTAAAACAGTGTCTGAATTGCTAGCAAGTAAAAGTCGAGCATCAGAAGTCTAGTGGATTACTTCACCTTTGGATATAGCAGTTTGAAAATAGGATTCGAGATCCATGGATTTTATTGATGGGTTGCCAAGGTCAAGTATATGGGTCGTAGTGGATAGATTGACCAAGAGCGCACATTTCATTCCTATAAAGCCAAAAAGGATGACACCTGTTTAGCTAACTTATTCATGAAGTGTATAGTTAGACTACACAGGATTCCTAGTAGTATAGTTAATGATAGAGATTCCTTATTTACTAGCGAATTCTGCAAGAGCCTAAGAAAGGATTTTGGGTACCAAGCTCAAAATGAGTACCGCTTACCATCTATAGACCAATGGGCAAATGGAAAGAGTTAACAAAGTCTTAAAGGATTTGTTAAGAGTTTGCATGGTAGATTTTGGAGGATCATGGGAAGACCATCTACACCTAGTCGAGTTCTCATATAACAATATTTATCAGACTAGTATAGGGATGACACCTTTTGAAGCTTTGTACGGAAGGTCGTATAAATCGCCCTTATGCTGGTTAGAAACCGGAGAGATTAATTCTTGGTCCGGATATGGTAAGAGAAGCCGCAGGAAAGATTGAGTTGATTTGGACTAGAATGAAAAAGCTCAATCTAAGCAAAAAAGTTATGCAGATAAGAGACAAAAAGACTTAGAATTCTCAGTTAGAGATCATGTTTTCATCAAAATATCATCAATGAAGTGCGTAGTAAGGTTTAGAAAGACGGTAAAATTAGCATCGAGATATGTAGGTCCATTTCCCATCATAGAGAGGATCGGGAAATTCTCTTATAAGATTGAGTTACCGAGCAGTTTGGCAGGAGTTCGGAATGTTTTCCATGTTTCTCATCTAAGGAAGGGTGTTTGAGATCCAAAGACTACTATAACTCTGACTGCATTGGAAGATTTAGTAGTGGAGCCGGATATGACTATAATTAGACATCCAGTTCGTATTGTGGCTAAAGATGAGAAAAATCTAAGGAACAAGACAGTCATATTAGTAAAAGTCCAGTGAAGTGAAAATGAGAGAGACTATACTTGGGAAACGAAGACTAGGATTAGAGACATTTATCCTGACTTATTTGATGGTATGTTTTGCAACTATGCTTTTATGTTTGATGTGTGTACCTTATCACAATTTCAAGGACGAAATTCTTTAAGGAGGGGAGTCTGTAATAACTTTGATTTTGATCAATATTATTTAGGACATTTAATTGGGTAAATAAAATAAAATAATGTTGAATGAGAAGGAGATTGAGATTTGGTAACTAATGTGGGTCGAGCCTAATTAATGAACAAACATAATTATATAAGATAAAAGAATATACGAGGAGGGAAAAATGGGAAAGGGGCATACTTCCTTAAACATATACTCTCGTTCCCATTCCTTTATTCATTCCATATAGTACAAACAAAATTAAAAGAAGAAGGGTCGGCTATTAATAAGGGTTTTAAAGGGAAGATAAGCTAGGAAGACAAGATCAAAGCTGGAGGAATCAATTCAAAATACAAATCTCAATTTTCTTAAGCCATTCAAGGTGAATAATACTTATACATCTTAAGTTTTGAATATTATTTTCGGTTTTAAGTTCAAACCTGAATCTTTTGCTTATATGCCATACTATGATATTTGAAAGATTATATGCTTATTGGTGAATTTATTTAATTTATTTATGAAATTATTTGATAAGTTTGAGTTAGAAAATCAATCATATGACACCCAAATGACTTGAGATTTTGATATGATGTTAAAAACATTATTTTGGAAGTGGGTTTTTAATTTCATAATTTTTAGATTTAACTAGAATATTGGGTGAATTTTCAAAGGTTGAAAAATGGTTTATTTCAGGTTTTAATTATTAAAAATAATTAAATTTGGTTTTTAGCCCCAAAAGTTTTGTATGTTAAAGAAGATAATAAATTGGATTTACTAGGATTTTTTGGGATTTTTCCCATGTGTTTATGATTTAATATGAATTATTTGAGCTAGAAAGGCTTAATCAGTAAATTTAAATATTAATATAAAATGCAAGGTTTGCTAAGTACTTTGGAAATGATTAATTTGCTCCTTAGCAGTTTTCTAGAAAATATTTTGGTAAAGAAGTTTGTATCCAATAGTATTTTGACAAATACAAAGGGTTGGTGAAGAAATTACTTTTATTAGTAAGAAATTAGTTTCTAAAGTAATTACGGCTTTGCCGTGCCGAAGCTCACGATGCCGCATTTCATTATGCCACCCCTATGGTCTTTGACATTGACTAAGAGCAATGCATAAGGTGTCAACTTCAGTTGCTATTGAATGCATTGGCTTGGTAGAAGTGGGAAGCCAAGCATCGGGGTCGACGTCGCGAACTTCAAAGTGGACTAGATCACTTTTCTTAATACATTGATGTCGCACTTTTAACTATGCCACCTATTTTCAATAGCATTGCTGATCCCAATGGTTTTGAAGTGGTTTATAGTGGTGGTAATGATGCCTCATGTTTTAAATATATTGACTTCGACTTTATAGGCCTATGCCGCTATAACTGGCTTCGGCAACATATGATATTGTGTTTTAGGACTTCGAACTTAATGATTGTCGACTCAAATCCTTACCGCTTATTATCACTTTGGCCCTATTGATGCCCCTAGTTTTCGTTGAGGTAGTAATGCCGAAATTTATCTATGTCGACTACATTCTTATAAGACTTTGAGCATGCAAACCAAGATTTACATTTTATAACATCAACACTCTATAGAGTGCGATGAATATGTTATCAACTCCAGGACTTATGTTTTATAAGTTAAAGGTTTTAATGCTTTTATAGAAGAGGGGCAATGATCCCAATGGCGATAATGATGCCGAGCTTTATCGATATATAGGGTTTGATTATCTTGGCCTTATGGCCTATGTTTTAATGGGTGAAAACCCCGTCAACGATGACATCATCGCATTTTATCAATATAAGGACTTATATAATTTTTGCTCTATAGCCTTTGGTTGAGAGGCGATGACCTCAAATGGTTTCGAAAATCATCAACATTATTTTATGAAACATATATCATGGCATAATTATTTTGGATAAAGTAAAGGGCTATATTTTCTTTATTTTGAAAGTATGATTTCAAGGGGTAAATCATTTGTAAAAAAGTATGTTTTCAAGGAAACAAATAGTGTATTTAGCCCAGAATTTTACTAAAGAAATTATTATTTTTATCACTTTTGGATAGATTGTAATAGGATAAAATTAACCTGGAGATTTGAAAAATAGATGGGACTGGTGTTGGGTAGCGCCCTATACCTCAGCTGCTAGCCCCTAGCCAATATAAGTCCAAAATTCCAGTACGTTGGGCTTTGTCAAGGGCAAGACAAAAAGTAGGTTTACATACAGAAAGGAATACATTAAGATACGATAGGTATAGGTTGGCCTGCAAAACCTTTAGGTTCATAGTAAGCCTAACAAAACTATTAGATTAATAGATAGTCAAGTAAACACTAAGATAAGTGTATTTGAATAGATCGTCAAGTTTATTCTAACAGCCAGTTAGAAAATTTGGTATATCTGGTGGCCCAATTCAACCATGTAGGTTGATAGTTACCCTGTGAAAACTTAACATTGGTACAGATAGTCCACTGATTTGATGGATAGTCATGATTATTTATGTAGCATGCATGCACATTATTATTTATATTGTTTATTTTAACCAGTTTGGTTGCAGGAATTGATCTGCAAAAGATATATTATGAAGATGATATTAGTGGGGGGAAAACCTATCCCATTCAACGACGTGGTCTCACTTAATATATATAAAAAGAGATGACATATTATTATTCACACCATGTCTAACTCGAACTTTGTGTTTTCCCCTTAAACTCTTGGGTGCTCAAAATTTGATTTGAGTAGGTCATGAGTAAGGGCTTTACAGTTAAGTAGGTTTTGACGAATAAAGCTTCAGAGATGTGCAGGAGGCAAAGCTAGCTATGTAGGAGTCTATTTATTACTATTATCTCCTATGTTATGTTAGTTGTTGTTCGAATGTATTGACAGTAAATGTATCCGTGTTTTAGTAACTCCGATCAACGAAGGGGGCATCTTCATATTTCGCTCTTAGAGTATTTTGTAATAATATATTTTATCTGAACTTGGGCAATGTTTGGGATTATGTACTAAATATGAAATTCTGACTTTGAAACGAAATGTGGAAGTTTGCTTTGAAATTGTGTTTAAAATTATTTCATGTTCTTATGCTTTTGATATTATGAATACCGTTAATATGACTGTATTTTATCACCAGAAATTAATACTATAGATGACTGCAGCATCTATAGCGCTTTATTTCGGGCCTCAAAATGGTGGATGCTACAATAATGCCAGGGATGATTGCAACATCAATAGTATCTATTTTCCAACCTCAGAATGAGGGGTGTTACAACTTAGTATCAGTGCATAGAATTGCATAAATTAATAATATTTTGAAAGAACATAACCTAGATGAAATAAGAAAGAATAAATTAAGGCTTGGGATAGCTTTATATTAACATTCTTGTTATTTGCTTTATATAATTACATATATCTATCGATATCCTCCCCTCTGTCCTAGATCATTCTTCTGTATCTTATGAAGAATTGTATGCAAATTATGAGGAATAGACGGTGAAAGCGAAAGACATAATTTGGAAGGCGGAAGTACCACAACTAACATAAATGTTTGACTTTATGCTAGTAATGCCGATCGAACTGCTAGCACTAATGCTAATGTGGATACTGGAACCACACCAGTGGATATGGCAACAATGTATCAGTTCTTCATGAAGTTGATGTAGGCAGGAGTAGTGGCTGGATTGATTGGAGAAAGGTCGTGTATGGGTAGGTGAATACTACCGAAGTGAAGGATAGAACCATGAGTTCCCAAGATAAAAAAAAGAAAGACTGAAGTGGATTGCTACAGATGTAATAAGAAAGGGCGTTGCACTAGTGAATGTCGGTCTGGCGATAAGAAGAGGAAGTTCTTTGGCAAGGAGGAAGCTTAGAAGAAATGGATTTCGAAAAAGGGAAAATCTGAAGTGATTTGTTATAAGTGTGATAGGAAGGGGCACTGTAATACCCCAAAATTTTGTGAAAAATCATTTTTGTAAAATGATTTAATTTTGAAATATTTAGATTTAAATATGGTGAAATTTCTGGAATAAATAGTGTGCAAGTATATGTGTGCACGTGCACACTGAAATGGCACAAGAAGGAACTCCAGATTTCTTGGATTTAAAACAAGAATTAAAGAGCAATACAAACATGATTTTGCAACATGGTTATTTGATTTCTGAGATTTTATGGGTCATCTTAGAAAATAAGAAAAGTAAGTTTTACTTTAGATCAGTAAACAAATTTATTTAAAACCCAGAAAAGAAAATAATATATATATATTTGTAAACTTGTATACATATAGGTGCATATGTTTCTGAATTTAAAAGAGGAATTAAAATAAGCCTAGATAAGATATGTATACAAATATACATTTTTAAATACTGAAAAGTACATATATATATATTAGCAAGTGAAACCATAACATTAAAATGACATGAAATGTGATACAAGTCAATATGCTTGTGTAGGCAAAAATAGCAAAGGGGATTTTCAGAAATAATTAAAATAAATAGAATAGTCACACTTTTGACATGACCAAGTGGGTGGCCATTTTCTGAAAAAGTAAAAGAAAGAAAATGCAGCCTTTAAATTGGTTAATATGGCCGGGGTAATATGAATGAAAAATGCATGATGCTAAGCCAGGACAGAAATGGAATTCTGTTTCAATAAAACCCTAGAGGAAAAATGCTTATAAATAGGCAGTTTAGCCAGTAGAATTATTTTACCCCGAGCTGCATAAAAATAAGAAAAAGAAGAAGAAAATATTGAAAGGAAGGAGAAAACACTCAAACAAGAATTTTCTGGATTAATAAGAAGAAACATTTAAGTGAGTAATCTCACTGAGTTCATGGCATTAAGACCTGAGTTGAGGCAGCCACTTTTTATATTGCCATTTATGTATTTCTGGTTTTGATGTATATGATTTCATCAATGCTTTTTGGATGTTTTATTTTAAATCTGATATGATTTAATATGGATGATTTTGATGATCTTTGATTGGTTGAGACATTTGTCTTTGGATGAGTATCATACTGTTTTATTTATACTCATAAATGTTAAAGTTTAGGATCTTAAAAATTATATAGAGAATACTCTCAACTGTTATAGATCTATGGCATGGAAACCTTATAAAAATGATTGGAGCTGCATTATACTTGGTATAAGTGCTGAGGCTTGAAAAGAAAAATGTTAAGGGTGCAATAGAAATTTTCTAAGTGCTGAGCCCTTAATCAAAAAAAAAAAACCCACAAGCTAAAACTATGATTGAACCAGATCTTGAATCTGAATCAATCATAAAGGCTTGCAGATCAGTATAACATGCCATGCCTCTTTTACAGTTGAAAATGTTCTTATATTTACTAAGATCAAGACATATTGACCCCATTTAGGAAATGACTGTCTGATTATTTCTGAGGGGAAATTATGCTAGAAGAAATTATGGATGTTTCCATGTTTGCAGTGACATGTTCACTTAGCATATTTGATGTTAGGATTTAAGACAATACACTAGTAAATAAACTAGGGAAGGGAAGGCCAAGATGACTGCTGGAATGCTTGTCATATTTGAAGTATGCAAGTTGGCACATGGTTTGTTTAAGCCCTGAGATCTTTGTGCAATGATGTGAATTAGTTCATTGCAATGTGTCCCAGTGATTCCTTAATAGCAGATGAGGCAGGGATTTAAATTGAATATTACAACCTGTAAATGAAGAAATAGGAATGTGGATATTTCTTAGGTTGAATGGTATGGAACCAAGATGATTCCAGTAAATGAAATTGATGCCAATAGATAATCATGTTTGCATGATTATGTATGCAAGTGAAGGAATGATAAGTGAATATATCATACCTGAATCAACTTAATTATACTGTGTTAAAATATTTGATTGCAGAAATTTGCTTAAATAACAAGTTAGTACCCTTATATTCTCTATTGCTTAATATCATGAATGAATTGATGTTATTCATACCAGATCATAGATCTGACCCTTGTTTGCTCATGGCATCTGGGGTGTCTCATTTTAAAATGAGGCAGCCACTTATGTTCTTTCAGGTAACCCAGGCACTAAGTAAAAATGAAGTTATGGCTTTTATGGAGGAGTGAATGAACATGCTAGCTAGTCTCAATAAGAGTTTAAATTGATTATATCTGCATGTATTCAGGAAAAATATTATGTTTCTAAGATTTCCAGTCATGTATTGAATATTTTATGGTTAGTGATCAAGTTGCCCTTATGATCTGTAAAGTGTCAGATTAAAATTTGTTGTTATGTTGAAATGGTTGTGTGTTAAGGTTTGATTTGTTTTTGAGGTGGTGTCTGAAATATAAACAAGAGAAATATGCTCAAGTAGGTTCATATAAATAAAAATCTGGAAGAAATATACAATTATGTGATAGCATAATTCATATATGTATTAGCTAATCTTGTGACATAACAGAGCACTGAGTTTTAGAACAAAATCTGGATTTAGCAAGAAGAAAACTTAAAGGATTTTATTTTCTTTTTACTGAAATGCTTTGTAAATAAGTTTGAATTCATTTCTAAGTTGTATTGAGAAAAGTAAAATGTTTTTCTAAAAGCTTCAGACAGAATGTAAAGAAAGGTATCTCCATTGCTTTGAACTAATGTGGTAGATACAGGATCCATGAGTTAACCAGCTCCAAATGAATGAAGTATTGGTTGATCATGATAGATTGTATTCTGAGAATAAAAGTGCATTTCAAAGCTTAGTACCTTTAGTAATTGTTTCACCCAGTTTTCTGGAAAATAAGCAGAGATATTGACATGTACATGTATATCTGTGTACATGTTGATATTTGAGCAAAAATATAATTATAATTCCTAGAACAGCTATAGGAATGGGATTCAAAAATAGTAAAGTAAGAAGAATTGTTTTGTATGTTAGGTTATAGGCAAAAATCAAATATATATGCACAATTATAGGTAGGTATCAGATTTCTAACCATACAGGAGAAAAATAAAAAGAAAAACCAAAAATTGTGTTTGAACCGACCAGCATAGCACTCGAACTCGTGACCTTTCATGTATAAGTTAGGCGCGTTTCCATTACGCCTAGATGTTGCTTGTGTTCACTTAGGATCCACTTACTTTTATACTGAATTTGATATTATCCAGACTTTAACGTAATCATCTATAGTAAAAGCTTGTTTACCACTGATTATTACTTGATCATTTCTTAATCCTAATGACAGACTAAAGTACATGTTTCTAGTGGATATTATGGCCAAAAATCTGAATACAATAATTTATCTGAAGTGCTAAAAATCTAAATCAAACAGAATGTTCTTGTACAAAAATGAAGTATACACTCTGAACTTAGATAAGAAGATCACATACATCTTCATATGTATGTGTATGTTATTAGATATACACTGATATATTTATATTGGTAAGTTATTTTGATCCTGGATATATTTTGTTTATTGGAAAAAGAAAATGACCTTGGAAAAGATATTTGCAATGAATGATATATCTATATATCATCTCTTAGCAAAAAAAAAAAAAATCCTTATGAAATTAGGGTGGAAATAGGAGGGTCATTTCAGGCACTTTGCAAATGAGTATTATTCTGGTAAAAGCAGGAAGGTTGCTGATAATAACTTAAGGTGCTAACTGCAAAAAGATGGACCATTTTGCTAATGAGTGTCCTAAACCAGCCAAAGCTCAGAAGGGAAAAGTTTTTGCTTTGGAATCTATAGCTTTGTGACCATGTACAAAGGAGCAAGGAGTGCGATGCTTGAATTGCAAAAGGATGGGCCATTTTAAAAGGGAGTGTCCTGAACAGATCGAAGTTATAATAGGGAAGTTGACACTTTGGAATCTACAGTACACGAGCGGACTATGGAGGAAAGGAGAAGGCTATGTTAGAAGGTACGCTTCTTAACATAGTATACCTATATTTAAAATATTGTTTGATACTAGAGTATAATCCTTTTATCTCTAGATTTGTAGTGCTGACATACCATATGATTAACTTGTTAGGTCATATATTTTCCTGCAATTTGTATATAGTTGATTTTGTGGGTTTTGGGATAATCTTGGGTATGGATTGGTTGGGTCGATATGACGCTAGGATAATTAGTCAAGATCGAGTACTTTCCTTAAAGCATCCTAATTGTTATGATCGAATTATATACTCATTAGAAGAATCGAGTTTTGATGTCTGTGTAATGTTGTTTTCAATGGAGGTATGAAGGATGAAGTTAACCGAGTTATTGTAGTAAGAGAGTATGCTGATATTTTTGAGCCTATTAAGAGACTACCATTGAAACATGCTATAGTGTTTCGAATAGATCTCTTACTTGGAACTGAATCCATGAGTAGACCACCTACCAAAATGACACTTACCGTGATGAAGGAGTTAAAGGTGCAGCTAGTGGATTTGGAAGGGAATAATTTTATTAGACCAAGCAGTTCATCTTAGGGAGCTGCAGTAGTGTTTGTAAAGAAACCAGATGGACCATTGAGGTTGTGTATCGACTATAGAAAGTTGAATGAGAAGAACATAAAGAATCAGTATCCTTTGCTTAGAATAAATGATTTGTTCAATCAATTGATTGGAGCCAAGGTGTTCTCACAGTTAGACTTAGCTACGGGTTTCCATCAATTGAGAGTGGTAGAGGAAAATATATTGTTAATGGAATTTCAAATGAGATATGGTTTGTATGAGTGGTTAATCATGCCATTTGGACTGACCAACGCGCCTGCTTTCTTTGTAGATTTGATGAACGAATCTTCCGAGAGCATTTAGATAAATACTTGCTAGTGTTTATTGATGATATTTTGATATATTCAAAGAGTAAACTTGATCGTGAAATTCATCTCAGAATAATGCTAGATATGGCGAGGCAACATCAACTAAAAGCGAAGTTTTCAAAATGTTATTTCTGGAAAAGAGAATTGGAGTTTCTTGGACAGTAGTTTCGGAGAATGCATTGTCGATGGATCCATCTAAGATCAAATCTATTAATAGTTGGAAGAGATCGGAGACCGTAACTGAGATTAGAAGTTTCCTAGGGTTGGCTAGCTACTACCGAAGATTTATTAAAGATTTCGCTCATATAGCAACACCGATGACCAAACTAACATGGAAGGATGAAAAGTATGATTGGAGTGATAAATGTGAAGAAGCATTTCAAAAACTAAAACATTTGTTGACCAATGCACCTAGTTTAGTTGTTCTAGATAGGAATCAAGATTTGGCGGTGTATACCAATGCATATGGATCGGGGTTAGGAGCTGTATTGATGTAGAAAGGTAAAATTATTGTCTTTGCTTCTCGATAGCTTCGACCGCATAAAGTTAGATATCCTACACATGATTTGGAGTTGGCATCAGTGATCTTTGCACTAAAGGTGTAGAGACACTATTTGTTGGGAGAATGATTCAAGTTTTTTATGGATCATAAGTCCTTGAAGTATTTATTCTTCCAAAAGGAGTTGAATATGAGGCAGCAAAGATGGTTGGGGTTTTTAGCAGCGTATGACTTTGGAATTGACTATACACCATGGAAAGGAAATAAAGTGGTAGATGCACTTAGTAGAAAACACAGAGTGTGGTGTTGGTGATATAATCCGAATGGAACAATTTAAAGGTGTTGGCTTTGTGTGGAGTAAGAATGAGGTCGATAGCCAGTTCTAGTCAAGGTACCACAATGGTTTCTTGTCTAGAAGTTCGACCAGTATTAATTAAAAGAATTGCAAAAGGAAAAAAGATGATCCAATATTAGTTAACCAAACAAAAAGACTAGAAGCAAGAAGTAAGATTGATGATTTGAAAGATCTTTCGCTTGACCAAAGAAGATGGTTAAGGAAGAAGGGATGGTTGTGTGTTCTAGATGTGGATAATCTAAGAAAAGAAGTTCTTAGTGAATGTCATAGATCGAAGTTTACTATTCATCCTAGAGGTACGAAGATGTATCAGGATATGAAGAGGAGTTTCTTTTGGGAAGGTATGAAGAGAGATGTAGGCTTATGGGTGAAGCAATGTATGAATAACCAACAAGTAAAAGCCGAACATCAAAAGCCAAGTGGACTACTTCAACCTTTGGAAGTGCCACTATGGAAATGTAATTCTATATCTATGGATTTTGTAGATGGGTTGCAATGTCGAATAGGGGAACGAAAGCATTTGGGTCGTGGTTGATAGACTGACCAAGAGTGCACACTTTATCCCTGTTTAGTCGACAAGGACGACACCTAATATGGCGAAGTTATTCATGAAGAATTTGTGAGACTTCATGGAATACCAAGTAGAATTGTAAGTGACAAAAATCCTTTGCTCATGAGTGAGTTTTGGAAGAGTTTATAGAATGAGTTGGGTACCAAGCTGAAGATGAGTACCGCTTACCATCCCCAAACCGATGAGAAAGGAAGGGGTTAACGAGGTACTCGAATATTTGTTGAGAGCTTGTGTATTAGATTCAGAAGGTCATAGGAAGACCATTTGCATTTGGTCGAGTTTTCCTACAATAATAATTATCAGACTAGTATAGAAATAACACATTTCGAAGCATTTTACGGATGGCCGTGCAGATCACCTGCATGTTTGTTGGAGACAGGTGATAGATTGATACTTAGACCACATCTGGTGAAAGAAGAGACTGAAGAGGCTAAGTTAATCTGAGCAAGGATGAAAGAAGCTCAATCAAGACAGAAAAGTTGCATAGACGGAAGGCATAAGAACTTAGAATTCTCGGTCAGAGATTTTGTTTTCATAAAGGTATCAGAGATTTAGGGTGTCGTATAATTTTGGAAGAGGCGAAAATTGGCACCGAGATATATTAGTCTGTTTCCTATCATTGAGAGAGTCAGAAAATTCGCATACCGTATCGGTTTACTGAGAAGTTTGGCAGGAGTCTATAATGTTTTTCACATATCTTATCTGAGGAAGTACACGGGTGATCCATAGACTACTATAGAGTCAACGGTTTTGGGGGATTTAGTAGTGGAACCTAATATGACTATCGTTAGACAACCTATTCGTATAGTCGACAAGGATTTGAAATTAAGGAATAAAATAGTCAAGTTAGTAAAGTGTCAGTGGAGTACAAATGGACAAGACTATACTAAGGAAACATAAGATAGGATTTGAGAGGTGTATGTCGATCTATTTTGATTATACGATTTATTGTTGTATTGACTAGTAATTATGCTAGTACTTTTGTTTTGATATGTTTGTTATAGTTTCCCTTATCGCAATTTTGAGGACAAAATTCTTTAAGGGGATGCCTGTAACCCCCTAATTTTTCTAAGCATATAATTTAAATATTTAATTATGAGATAATTAAATGTGAAGTTAAGAAATGTGAGATTTGCCATACAAACCAATTAATTAGCTTGGCTTTTAAACATTAAAATTAAGAGAATGTTTTAAGAAAATAAACGCATGAGTAAGAAAAGGTAAAAGTGGAAAACGAAATAACATGTCACTCTCTCCTCTTCCTCATTCATTTCCATTCCATTATCTAAGCAAAACTAAACAAAGGAAAAGACCATGTCGGCCACCATTAATCATCATTTTCAACTAAAGAAAAGAAGAAAGCCAAGGAAAAAAGAAGCTAAGGAAAATCTCAACATTTCAACAAGGGTTAAGGCAAATAATTATATGCATCCATCTCATTTTTTTTGTGTTTTAAAAATATTTTTGATGTAAATTTGAATTTTTGGGTGTTTATATCTTGCATTTAGATTAAGTAATCATGGATATGAATTCTTGAATGATTATATATTAATTATCTAAATTTTAGGAATTTTCCTACAGGGTTTTAATGTGAAAACTAAGGCCCCAATTGATTTCCTATTTTTAGTTTTTCGTTTTTTCGTCCAAACAGAAAGAACAAGACGTATGTATTTTTTTGGAAAACAACTAATTTGAAAAATAAAGTTAACATAAAAATGAGGAAATTTTTTATTTTGTTTTCCATGTTTTGGGAAATCCATCCATTCTTCCCCTTCGTCATCCTCCGCCGTCTCTCCATATTCTCCTTCGTCCCTTCACCATTGTCATAACGACCTATAATTTTAAATGTTTTCACTGCTTCTCCATATTTTTTAATGAATTTTGAAAATGCAAAACACAAAACTCAAAATGAAACCAAAGAGGCTTTAAATTTTTGATCTTAAAATGATTTAAAATTTTGATATGTTGTCAAAATTATTATTTTGTAGATGGTTTTTAGATTTCATAATTTTGGAATTTATATGAGTTTATTATGAATTTTCTAAGTAAGAAAATAGTTAAAATTCAAAATTTAATTATTAAAAATATGTGAAATAATTATTTTGGTCTGAAATTTTATAAAAGGTAGAAAATAATAAATGTGAATTTTAGTGAATTTGATTTTTTCCATTATATTTCCATTTTATATGGATTATTTATTGAAGGCAAACACTAATTAATTATGGAAAAATTAATGTATTAATTAATTAATTAAGTTAATTATATGGTATAACATTTTTGGAAATTGGCTGAAATGACAAGGGAATTAGCCAATAAGAAGTTGAAACAAATTGGATTGGTGGAAAAGAAGACGTTTAAAGAGGTAGTAAATCAGTTTTTAATTTAATTACAAAATTGTCATTGAACCTTTTTTATCAAGTGAAACTAATCATTCAAGACTAAACTTTACATTAGATTAAGAAAACATATGTCTGAAACGTAGAATATAAAAGTGGGCAACACACGAATACCAAATATTTTAATTGGTGAAGGCTCATTATTGCCCTCGATGACCCCTGCGCATGAACTATTCGTGATAGTACATTTTTCGCAAAGGAATATTGCTCATAAAGGCACTTAATTCACATGGCCTGGCAGTACAGTGCATGTTAATAAATCATGAAAGCAAGTAAAAAAAGATGGCGATAGCTCACTACGATTGTAACACACGTGGCCTCAAAGTTTAAATTTATATATAGGTGAGTTGATCATAGCACAGGAGCCTGCATGAAATATCTCATAAAACTTTAAGCAAGCAAGGAAGAGAGAAATATATAGTTATTACAAGTGAAAGTAGGCTACAATATATTATTAAATGCGAAAAGCATCTTTATTGTCAGCAATGGCTTAAGAATTAAGCATAAAGGCATTTTGCCAGCACATAAAACACTGCACACGAACGCACAATGCAACCATTTATGAAAGTCAGATGTGATAGCTCGCGAGAGCTTAAATGAAAGATACATGTGAAGGCCTAAAGGAAATACATGCATGAGTAGGTTACACATATTAAAAAGTGAATACGGAGGCACCAAAATTTGATCACGAAGGCTAAATGAATCATGATAGCCTAATACATATATACAATGAATGAATGCATGCATGTAAGGCTCTTATTAGTTAATACACACGAGGACTATTACAGTGATAACCTCATGCTAAGAACACTGCATGCGATGATCCCATGCAAGAACAATGCTAACAAAATATATACGTGAAGGGTTAAACAAAAAACATATATATAAGGACACGTGGCCAGGGGCGGAGCCACGTATGGCTTAGGTAGGGCCATGGCCCTAGGTGAAAAATTAAATTACTGGCACAAAAAATCAGATTTTAACAGCTGGCCCTAGCTGAAATTAGAATTAGGCCCTAGCTGAACTTTAAATCAGGCTCCAGCTGAAGTAAGTTTGATAAGAAAGCTCATTTTAATTGTTTTTCCTGCTAACATCATCGTACAAGTTTATTTAGATGTACTAGCCTATAGTTGTTGCCATCAAGAAAGTCAAGTATAATGGTCAGCTTTTCCATTCTTTCTTTAGTATTCATTTTCTATTAAATTTTGCCCTATCTGAACATTTTGGCTAGCTCCGCCACTGCACGTGGCCACAAGCTATATACAATAGCGTACCCGAGAGCTGCATGTAAAGTGTGAAGCACGAAAACTATATGCATACTTCCAAGGGCGGACTCAGCCCTGGGCTCAACTGGGCTGCATCCCAGGGTAAAAAAAAATATATATTTCAAAAGCTCATCCTAGCCCAACCTCATCTTTCATCTTTCATAGTTCAAACTGCCAAGTAATTTCATCTTGCAATCATAAGTCACGAAGCCAAAGCCTGCGACCCCCATTCTTGCTCCTGCGACTCTAAGTTTTTCACGAAGCTGCCAAGTAATTTCTCATTTGCCTTCAATTCAGCTCAACATCTTCACTTTAGGTAATTTCTCACTTGTTTAATTGCTATCAGGTCACTAGATAGGAGATTAATTTTTTGAATGAAAACCCCTAAATTTTGAACTTTTCATGTCCCAAATCTCAAAAATTACAAACTTGCCTGAGAAATTAATGAGAACTGCAGTCTGCATACACTTCTTTAGTTCTTTAGGTATTAGGTTGTAGGCAAATTGATTTTTATTTTATTGTAATTTGCTAATTTATCTATTTATTCATTGATGACCTTATGTCTCAACACTTGCTTAATCTATTAAAAGTAGGTAGTCTGTTTATGTAAGTAAAGCAAGTGCTTATTGACATCTTTGGAGAATAGATACTATTCCATATATGTTTACTCCAATTAAGAAGTCGATACATGGTCTTTGAATCATACGTAGCTATAGAGACTATCGTGTGCACTAAGTCGCATGAGAGAATACCAGATCGAGTAACCACTCCGATGAAGCCTGAAACATGGTTTGTATTTACATGTTTGCATATACATGTGTGCATATGTGCATAGTAAGTGTAACATCCTAGATTTTTGGTAACATTATTTAGGATATTTGATTATTTGAATTAAATAAATAATATGTTGATTCAGGGGATTAAGATTTGATTTTTAATTAAAGGCAGCCGTGCGATTTAAAACAAATGAATTAAAGAAAGGTTTTAAAATGAATTAGAGGAGGGGTAAAATTGGGAAAGAGGTCATTCCTATATCATTACCCCATAGCCGTGTATAGCTTACACGTTCATTTCATTTCAAAAAATTTATAAAAGAGGCCAGCCACCATTAACAAGGAAAGAGGAAGAAGAATTAAGGAAAGCTAAAGGAAAAGCTAGTTCAAAATCAAATTCATCTAAATCTCAAGCTTCTTTAATCCCGAAAGCTAAGGTGAATAATGTTTACATCTCAAATTTTGTTGGTTTCGGTTTTAAGATTAAATCCGAATACTTTGCAAGTATTTGCTATGTTTTTCAATGATAGAATGAAAATATATCCTTGATGATGATTTGTGAATGTTCATATAGATTTTATGACATGTTTTGAGATGAAAATCCTATTAAATGACATCCAATTGCCTTGCGAATTTTTATGAAGATCTAAAAAGATACTTTAGAGATGGGTTTCAATTTTCAAATGTTTCTGAACTTTCATGGATTTAATATGAATTTTCTAGTAAAGAAAATGGTATTTTGGATTATAAATTATT
This sequence comes from Allium fistulosum, assembly GCA_030737815.1. Lineage (NCBI taxonomy): Eukaryota > Viridiplantae > Streptophyta > Magnoliopsida > Asparagales > Amaryllidaceae > Allium > Allium fistulosum. Next base: position 364,620,060 of record CM060904.1, read on the forward strand.
TGCGGGAAAATAATTTATTGTTTGGATCTAAAAATTTTATATATTAGAGAGCATATAAAGTGATTTTCTAGAATCTTTCCAGATTTTTCCTAAGTGTTTTAATGGCTATATAAAATTATTTAAGGTATAGGATTTAAATCTTTTATATAATTATAGAGGAGAAGTGGCTTTTTATAAAAATGTTTAAATTGTTAAATATGGAAAGATGGCAGCACTTTTGAAAAGAAAAATCTAGCAACCAATCAGATTTAGACAAACAAGGCAGGTTAGGTACAAAAGCATAGTTTTAAAGTACAAATAAACAGCCTTTTTATTGTTTCGTCTCCTTCGGCACCTAGATTCCGCCTCTATCCCTCCCCTTTCGACACAGTTGAAACTAATGCACATGTTTCACGTAACTGGTACGTAGTGAATTGGAAGAGGGCGAAAGGTATAGGGTTGAAACCATGAGGTTCCAAAAGAGGTGAAGCACTGTTTTGGTTTTAAATAAAAACATGCCTGCTTGCTTTCGACTAAGTTGCTTTCGACTTAGTTAGCTTTCAACAAAGTCAAATGGTTTAAAAGGTATGGTTTCGATTATGTTGCTCTTTTGTTTTAAATGATTGCTTTCGACATGGTCGAAATCTATAGCTGTCGCTTCCTACCTTTCGATCCAGATGGTTGCAAAGGGATTGTTTTGTTTTCTAAAATCTGCCTCCTCTCCAATGGTTTCAAAGGGGTGGTTTCGACACCATCACTTCTTTATTAAAAATGGTTTCGAAGCAGATGCTTTCGACTCTATTGGTTTTCTGATCCTTTTGCTCTACTTGAAGGCATAATCCAAATATTTTTTATCAAAACATTTTAAAAAGGGTTTCAAAGTAGTTAACTTCGAATGGTTTCGAAAGGTATCTACATGATTTAAATTGAATCCAAAGTGCTTTCGAAAGGATAGTTTTGACTGTTTCGAAAGGTTTTTATGAATGGTTTCGAAAGGGGTGGTTCCCTAGGGTTTCGACAAAGTTGAAAAGGAAGGTTTTTCCTATGGTTTCGAAAGGCAATATTTAAAAGGTTTTAATAGGGGACGTCTGATATTTTGAAGCTTTCAGAGAAAAGAAAGGAAAAGTTATTCCAATGTTTTCGAAAGGGTCTTTCAATGGTTTCGAAGGAGTTACCTTCAATGGTTTCGAAGGAGTTGTTTAAAGGTTTTATACAAAGATTTCGAATATAATGAATAGGTAGATAGCTTAAGTCTTTTAAGTTATAAAGGACTTTAACTTATTGTAAAAAGATAGTTTATCCTTATTGTGCGTCATCAACATTATTTTGAGTAAAGTATATATAACATGGCAAAATAGCTTAGAGTAAAGCTAATGAAATATTTTCCATGTATATTTATGATTTGACGGACTAAATCATTTTGAAAAGGTTTTCAAGGAAAATTTAAAGGGTTGTTAACCCTAAGAAAATTTTGGGCAGTTAGTCCATTTTGAGGGCAGTCAGCCCAGAGGATGTTAGTCCAAAGGACAGTTAGTCCATTTTAGGGCAGTTAGCCCAGTTTATGAACAGATAGTTCATTTGTTAGCATAACGGACCTTGCTACTTTTTAAGGACGGTTAGTCCACTTTTTACCTGTTTTTGACAAATAGTCCATTTATTAGCATAAAAGATATTGCTATTTTGGTATAATTAGTTTTGGGACAGTTAGTCCAGTTGAGGCCAGCTAGCCCAGATTTCGGATAGTTAGTCCATTTATTTTCTATTTTTAGCATAATGGAACTTGCTATATTATTATTATAATCAGTTTGATTAACTAGTTTGGTTGTAGGAAAGGATTTGCAAAATATATGTTTTGAAATAGGATATTAGTGAGGGGAAACCCATTCCACTAAGCAGCGTGGTCTCACTCAATATCAATAAACTGAGATGTAACAGAATTATTCATACCGGTCTTTATATCTGACTCGAAGTTTTTGTTTCCCCTTAAATTCTCAAGCTAAAAATTTGAGTAGGTTGAGGGTTTAGGTTTTCGCAGTTTTGACGAATAAACCTTCCGAAGACAAGCAGGTGGCTGATGGATAGCTATTTTAGGAATTCATTTGTTTTCTTTCCGCTGTGTATTAAGTCAGATATGACTATATTGCTTTTATCATCCAAGGGGGCATCATCATATGTCACTCTTGGCGTATTACTGTAAATTATAATTGATCATTGCTTGAGATACGTTTTGTGATTTTGTAACTTGGATATGACTTCGTTTGAAATATAATCACTATAATTGTTTTTGAAATCTTTGATTTTGTTCATATTCAAGTGCTTCTGATATTAAGGATATTATTAGCATTACCGTATTTCGTCACCAGAAGATAATACTATGGATGACTACAATATCTGTAGCGCTTAGCTTTTGGCCTCTAGATATAGGATGTTACAGTAAGTGCATCGACACACGCACGATCACTACTTGAAGCGAGAAGGTCACTTCGGTCCATTTTGGCATGTTAGAGGAAGCCGGATTGCTGGAATCGTACCACAGAAATCTATACATAAAACAGTGGTTTTTCGTATCCAAATCGATTTTCTAGAAATTAAGAAACCATTTCCAAAATATCAACCAATGGATTCCAGATGTGGTCCGAGGTGGCGAAGGCAGGCTAGGGGAAGCTAGGCGACTCGTTAGGCAAAGCAATAGAGAATACGGAGTTCGAATCAATGATTTGTGGTATGGTAGCACCTACCCAGGGATTTACTACTTAGGACAGGCCACCACGTTCGACCGGTGGCTTACCACCAGTGGACCGGTGGTGCACCGGCCTGTGTAATAAAGCGCAGCTAAGTTGCAATTTAACAGGGATTCTTCCTTGATTTTTGGAGCGGATTTGGTGTTACGCTTTGGCTTGACTTCGGGGAGGCTATGGGCTACTCAAGAAAGTGGAATGCAAGGCGAAGCTCAGGATTCAGATGCTATATATAGCGATACATGTGCGATTCATAATATCAGATACGATACCGTTGTAGTAATTAGCTGCACAGTCACACTTAGTGAGCATATACGATTGAGCGGAGTTAGTCCGTACTTCTTGGTTCCAGCCTTTAGTATATGTTTTTGATGAATGGTATCAGTCTTATGTCTGTGATCGTATCTTGTGTTGGTCTTATATTGGTGATCATACATCATATTGATCTTATATTACTGATCATGCATATTATTAATCTTTCAATAATGACCATACATATAGGCAAATTATGATGAGACATTGACCTTCGTTTGTGATAGGTGTATTTGATTATGTAATGTTATATTCGATATATGTACACACAGACACATACGACATTGGTGTTCCTTTGTGGTTTCGATGTCATATTATACGGGATATACCCATTGTTATCTTTTGTCAAGACATTATGCGAAATTGTTTGGAAATCCATGATAGCTATGAGGGAGGCGATGACAATCATCTATGAGTGGGCCACATATCACTTATGCTAGTTATAGGGGTATGGTGAGGTCCACATAGGTTTTATATATCTAGAGTAGGTCATTATCACTTATGCTTATTATAGGGGTACGGTGAGATCTACACGACTTTCATCAAAGCTGGATGCATCTTTGGGTCCATGATACATTTAGGTATTAACTCCATTTATTTTTGGATCCTCAATGGAAATCCTTGGATCATGATAATTTGAATTATAGATGGATGTCCAACGCAGACTTAGGTTTCGGATATTCAAAGTAGATCATATATTACTTATGCTCATTATAGGGGTACGGTGAGATCTACACGAGCTCGGTCATAGCAAAGGCTGCTTCGAGTCTATTATGCAATTATGTACCGATTTTATTTACCTTGGGAACGAGTCTACTACAGATTCCATTCATTAGCAATGATGAGTGTCAGTTTATATTCTCAGTCTATCGCTTATCGTTATATCGTGTGTGTTATATTAGTTGGTTGATAGTATTGTTGCATATTCTAGGATATGCTTATATTGTGATATTTATACTGTCACTGCATTTGTATATTGGATTGTCTTATCATGGTAAAGTGTTATGTATCGGTCACATTGTATTAGTTGTGTTAATTTGTTAATTACAGGAGAATAGTAGGTTATGGTATGATTCCTTGCTTTATGATGGGTTTACCTTTCTTGTTTATGAACTATCTGGATTACCCTGAGCCATGTTTGTGGATAGGCCCGGATATGCCTTAGTAGCATCTTGTTTTATATATGTATATAGTTTTGATATACTGTATTCTAAGATGCTTCCCCTCAAACCAAGCTTTATGTCTGATCTGTATTTTATCTTTATTTGTTTATGTCATAATCACTATAGGGTACTCAATTAAGTAGCTTTGGAGTCAGGTGGAGATTGCTATCAAAATGGTGCAGCTGAAGCTTTGGAGGCGAAGACAATACTTGGATATTTATATAGTTGATATTATAGTATTACATAACTTTTGACTCATTTAGATTTATGGGAGTTATCACCTATCAAAACGAAGTGCTTTTCATTATCCACGCTTCTAATGGCTAGAATTTCCATTTCTCTATTTTGTGTGTAAGAAAAATCATTTGAAGGTCTTTCGAGAGTTTGAAAGTTTTCGTTGTTCAATTTTTCTGGAGGGATTTTTGGTATAAAAATATGACTACATCAAAGAATAACAAGCATGAGGACAAGGAGGGCAAGAATATAATAAGATGAAATGATATTACATATTTATTCCATTAAAATAATGGAAATATTAAAAATAATTAAATAATCTTTGAAATGGAGATATTTGCAAACTAAATAAATAGGTAACTTAATGACTAATTAATCATATAAAACGCCATCAAACATCTCAAACTCTACAATCCAAAATACTCTTGGCATTCTCCTAAACATTCCTATGTTTTATTGTTGGACCTTTAGTAAATAGATCTAGGACGATATGATCGTAAACAATGCAACGTTTGCATTACTAGACATGCTCTTTAGATAAAGCTCAATGCTTTCTTCGCACCATCATATCTTTAAGATCAAGTGCTATCATGTGTGCATATTCGAGCACTTCATAAAGTTTGAACACGATCGACAATTCCAACGAATCAAATCATCAAACGATCCATTAAATGCTTCCTGTTTCTTCAAACAGCCACAACTTTTGACTCGTTTTGAGTTACCAGAGCAATCGCCTATAAAAATGAAGCTCTTTCCATTCTCTACGCTTTTAGTTGGAATTGCCATGTCCCTATTTCGTGTGTAAAAAAATACATCTAAAGATCTTCTGAGAGCTCGAAAGTTTTCGTTGTTTAATTTGCTGTGGATAGATTTATGGTATAGAAAATCTGACTAAATCAAAAAATAATAAGAAGGAGGAAAATGAGGGTAAGAATATACAAAGATGAAGTGAGATTACATTTCCGTTCCATGAAAATAATGGAAATATTAAAAATAATTGAATAATATTTGAAACGGAGATATTTTTAAACTATATAAATAGGTAATTTAATGACTAAGTAATCATGTAAAACGCCATTAAACATTTGAAACTCTATAATCCAAAATATTCTTAACACTCTATTAAACATCCTAATGTTTTAACATTGACCTTATGGTAAACAGATCAAGCATGTTGATAAATATGAGTAAAACAACAAGGAGTGGAAAAAAGGAAGGAAAAACGATCATAAATAATGCAATGTTTGCATTACTGGACATTCTCTTTAGATAAAGCTTAATGTTTTCTTTTGGTGCACCATTATATCTTCAAGAACGAGTGCTATCATGTGTGCATATTCGAGCGCTTCACGAACTTCGAGCACGGTCAGCAATTCCATCAAATTAGATTACCAAGCGGTCCATCACTAGCTTTTTGTTTCTTGAAACGGCCATAAGTTTTGAGTCATTTAGAGTTATGTGAGCTATCACCTAATAAATTGAAGCTCTTTCCATTCTCTATGCTTTTAAAAGTTGGAATTGCCATGTATTTTTTGTGTGCAAAAATTCTTAGAGCTCTAACATTTTCGTTATTCAATTTATTCTTGAAAGATTTATGATATAAAAAGTCCGAATAAATCAAAGAATAACAGACATGAGGACAAGGATACCAAGAATGTACAAAGACCAAATGAGATTACATTTCCGTTCCATTAAATGGATGGAAAAATTTATAATAATCGAATAATCTTGGAAATGGAAGAAATTTACAAACAGAGTAAATAGGTTACATCATGGCTAAGTAATCATGTAAAAAGCCATCCAACATTTGAAACTCTACAATCCAAAATACTCTTGACATTCTCCTAAACATACCGATGTTTTATTATTGGACTTATGGTAAACAGAACTAGCACGATAATAAATATGAGTAAAACAACAAGGAGTAGTATAAAAGTAAGACGAAACAATTATAAATAATGCAACGTTTGCATTACTGGATATGAACTCTAGATAAAGCTTAATGTTTCCATTTTGTATACCATTATGTCTTTAATATCGAGTGCTATCATGTGTGCATCTTCGACCGCTTCATGAAGATCTCACATGGTCAGTAATTCCATTGAAAATGATCACCGAGTAGTCCATCGTTGACTTATTGTTTCTTTAAACGGTCATAACTTTTGACTTATTTGGATTTACGGGAGCCATCACTATCAAAACGAAGCCTTTTCCATTCTCTAAGCTTCTAATGGTTAGAATAGCCATGTCTCTATTTTGTATGCAAAAAATTCGTTAGCATGTCTTTCGGGAGCTTGAAAGTTTTCGTTGTTCGATTTATTTTGGAGAGATTTATGGTATAAAATCGGACTAAATCAAAGAATAACAAGCAAGAAGACAAGGATAGTAAAAATATATAAAGATCAAAAGAGCTTACTTTTCCGTTCCATTAAATGGATGGAAATATTAATAATAATTGAATAATCAATAGAAACGGGAGATATTTGCAAAGTAAATAAACAGATGACTTAATGGCTAAGTAATCATGTAAAACTCCATCAAACATTTGAGGCTCTATGTTACAAATAATCTTGACATTGTCCTAAACATCCCGATGTTTTACTATTAGACTTGTGGTTAATAGATTTGGCACGTTGATACATATGAGTAAAACAACAAGAAGTGGAAAAAAGGAAGGGGAAACGATCGAAAATAATGCAACGTTTACATTACTAGACATGCTCTTGAGATAAAGCTTGATGCTTTCTTTTACTACATCATTATATCTTCAATATCGGGTGATATCATGTGTGCATATTCGAGCGCCTCACGGAGATCAAACACGGTCGGTAATTCTATCGAATTGGATCACCGAGCGGTCCATCACTTCTTGTTTCTTCAACTAACCAAAGCTTTTGAGTCATTTAGAGTAATGAGAGCCACCATTTATCAAAACAATGCTCATTCTATTTTCTATGCTTTAAATGGTTGGAATTTCCAAGTCTCTTTTTCATACCAAAAAGAAAGTCGTTTGAAGGTCTTCCAAGAGCTCGAAACTTTTCATTGTTCAATTTTTTTGGGAGAGATTTATGGTATATAAAATCCGACTAAATCATAAAATAACAAGTAGCGAGACAATGAGGGACAATTTCATACAAAGGATGGAAGATATTAAAAATAATTGAATAATGTTGGAATCGGGAGATATTTACAAACTAGATAAATATGTTACTTAATGGCTAAGTAATCATGTAAAATGCCATCAAATGTTTGAAACTATCTAATCCAAAATACTCTTGACATTCTTCTAAACATCCTAATATTTTATTGTTGGACTTATGGTAAAAAGATCCAACACTTTGATAGATATGAGTAAAACAACGAGGAGTGGAAAAAAATGAAGATGAAACGATCGTAAATAGTGCAATGTTTGCATTACTAGACATGCTCTTGAGATAATGCTCGATGTTTTCTTTTAGTGCACCATTATATCTTCAAGATCAAGTGTTATAATATGTGCATATTCGAGTTCTTCGTGGAGATCGAACACGGTCAGCATTTCTGTCAAATAGGATTACCAAGCGGTCCATCGCTTGCTTCTTGTTTGTTCAAACGACCAAAACTTTTGAGTCGTTTGGAGTTACTGGAGCTATCACCTATCAAAACAAAACCCTTTTTGTTCTATATGCTTCTAAAAGTTGGAATTGCCATGTCTCTATTTCTTGCACAAAAAAGTCATTTGATGGTCTTTAGGGAGCTCAAAAGTTTTCATTGTTTAATTTATTGCGGAGAGATTTATGGTATAAAAAATTCAAATAAATCATATAATAACAAGAGGGAGGACAAGGAGAGAAAAAATAAATAAAGGTCAAATGAGATTACATTCCATTCTCTTAAACATCTCGATGTCTTAATGTTCGACTTCCAGAATATCCCTGAGTCCTATCATATGCGCATATTTGAGTTGTTCCCGAAGATCGAACACGGTCGGCAATTCTGTCGAATCAGATCACTGAGCGGTCCATCACTTGCTTCTTGTTTCTTCAAACGACCATAAATTTTGACTCGTTTGGAGTTACGGGAGCCACTTATCAAGGCAAAGCTCTTTCCATTTTCTATGCTTCTAATTGTTGTAATTTCTATGTCTCTATTTCGTGTGCATAAAAGTCATCCGAAGTTCTTCTGAGAGCTTTAAAGTTTTCATTGTTCAATTTATTCCAAAGAGATTTGTGGTATAAGAAATCCAACCAAATTAAAGAATAACAAGCAGGAGGACAAGGAGAGCAAGAATATATAAAGGCAAAATGAGATTACATTTCTGTTCCATTAAAAGGATGGAAATATTAATAATAATTGAATAACCTTGGAAACGAAAGATATTTGAAACTAAATAAATAGGTTACTTAATGATAAGTAATCATGTAAAATGACATCAAATGTTTGAAACGCTATAATCAAAATAATCTTAACATTCTCCTAAACATCCTGATCTTTTAGTGTTGGGCTTGTGGTAAATAGATCTAGTACGTTGATAAATATATGTAAAACAACAAGTAGTGGAAAACAATATTTGCATTACTAGAAATGCTCTTGAGATAAATCTTGATGTTTTCTTTTAGCACACCATTATATTTTCAAGATCAAGTGCTATCATGTGTTCATATTTAAGTGCTTCGTAAAGATAGAATACGATCGACAATTCTATCAAATCGAATTACCAAGCGGTCCATCGCTTGCTTCTTATTTCTTCAAACCGCCATAACTTTTGAGTCGTTTGGAGTTACAGGACCCATCACCTATCAAAACGAAGCTCTTTCCATTCTGTACATTTTTAATGGTTGGAATTGCATGTCTCTATTTCCTGTACAGGAAAAAAAAGATACATGAAGGTCTTATGGGAGTTTTCGTTATTCAATTTATTTCGGAGAGAATCATGGTACAAAACATCCACTAAATCAAAGAACAACAAGCAAGAGGATAATGGAATTAGAATATACAAAGATTAAATGATATTTTATTTCTGTTTTTTTAAAGGATGGAAACACTAATAATAATTAAATAACCTTGGAAATGGGAGATATCTGCAAAGTAAATAAATAGGTTACTTAATGGCTAAATAATCATGTAAAATGCTGTCAAATGTTTGAAACTCTACAATCCAAAATACCCTTGGCTTTCTCCTAAATATCCTGATGATTTATTGTTGGACTTGAGGTAAACATGTAACTACCCATATTTTTAGCTATTTTAAAATTTTAAAATTTAATATAATTATTGAATTAAAATGTTAGATTTAAAAATTTAATGATGTATTAGTATAGTTATTGAATATGAACTTTAATATAATAAAATTTTGAAATAAACAATTCCGAAAATTTTAGCTATAACAAGTATTGAAATAAAATTCTATGTATTTAATGTGTTTACAATCAATAGCAAGAATTGAATAATAAATATTGAATTACTATAAAATGAAAGTAGTTTTTTGTTATTTGAATTCGTTTTCAAAAGTAAATTGTATAAGCTAAATAACTTATATTTGAAATAATGTAATTTATTGGACAATTAAATTATTTGAATTGAAATTATTTAAATAATTGAATCTTGAATTAATGTGAATGGAAATGATGTCGGAAGTTGATTTAAATTTTATTTAAAAACAATGAAGATTGTTAAACTTAAAAATTGAATTTAAAGTGATTAAATTAAATTTTGGAAATTACTTGTTTTACTTAACGTGTAAAAATAGCCATTTTGACCACTGTATCATATTTCGAAAAAACCAGTTTCATTGGATCCGTAATAGTGAATTATTATAGGATTTCAAGTTCCATAGCGATCGGACTTGTCGTTTGATCGAGCGAGCTTGAAATGCGTAGAAATTAATTTAAGGAATTCGATTAAAATTAATTGAATTTGAAAAGCTATCTTCTGAATACGATCAAATTAGGCCTCAAAACTACTTCCATTATGTTTGAAACGGGGGTAAAACATATGGAACGCCAGGCGGCACACTTCGTTTGGAGTTCGGAATCTCGCGGGGCGATCGGGCGAGATATTTTATAATTTAATAATATAAATTTACTTTTCCCCTCCAACATTTCATACGCCCGCCCACTATGTTGTCTATACCCTTACCTCACTCCTCTCGTTTCAAAGTAAAATAGCAGATCAATAAAAAAAAAAGAAGTCACGATCGAAGAACGCGAGGGAGGCGCAGCAGGGTGATGGTCGAAGGTCGCGGCCGCAGTGGTAGAGGCGTGGTGTTCGTGGCGATTTGGGTTGAGGGTTTTCGCGTTTCTTGTTGAACGCGGCACGCGCAAGCGTGTGACGGCGATTCGCCTGGACGGTTGAGGCGGCGATGAGAAGGTGCGACGTGTCGAAGCTAGGTGCGGTTGTCGTTCAGGCGATCGATAATAATAATAAAAAATTGCACGCGAGCAAAGAACGATGTCGACCTGAGAATGAGATGAAAGAATGAGAGTGGAATAGAGGGAGAGAGAGGTAACCGTTTGGATTTTTCTATTTTAATTTATTTTGTTAATTTTCATTTAATTATTCGTAATGTTAATTCATTCGTATATTGTTCCTACGAGATCGGAATCGAGTGCCGTCTTTTGCATTGCGTTCGTATCGAAGTCGTCTACAGCATGGAGTCGAACTGATATTTATTTGAAACTAGAAATATTTTCAGTCTCAAATAAAAAGTGAGTATTTTATATGCTCATGATGTACTAAAATAATTTTTATGTTAGTTAAATTTATATCGTGAAGTGATTTAAATTTATTGACTGTTGTTTGGTAAATTTAACTGACATTTAAATTGATATGAATTAAAATGATAGGAATTTGAATTGACAGTTCCAATGTGAAATGGGAATTAAATTGCTAGTTAAATTCCAGATTATTGATAACTAGTAAATTGTATGGTATTTTGACTGATTTGGATGTTGATTGTGATGGATGCTATTGATTGATATTTTGGATGATTTGAATGTTTATCTATTTTGATATATCCTGTTATCATCCCGTATATTATTTACAGTATATAAAACTGTAAATTGAATTATTTCAAATAAATTAAGAAGTAGATTGAAATTATATATACCTATGACATCTATTTTGGATTAAAATGATATATATCCATCCCTGAAATTAAAATCGAAATAACCGATCACTTGGCCATAGGATAGAAAATTATACATGGACACCGATTGGTTAAATTAAATGGTTTTTAAATTCTTGGTTTTGGAATTATTTAAATGATTTTAATCTAAAGAAATAAAAATCGAATTTTTGAAGATTGAATTATTTTCGAACTTGGGCTCGAAATGTTGAAATTTAAATTTATTAACAAGAATTATCTTAATAATTGAAGTTAAGATTTTGAAGTTATGATTGAAATAATATTTGAATTTCGAAAACTTTTTTATTTTTAAAGGATTTGAACTTTTATTCGAACTGTGAAATATCGCTAAGTAAAAGCAATTTAAATGGATATTTCAAATTTAGGCTCGAAGTTGAATTATTCTAAAGATTTGAATCTAAAATTCAAACATTGAAGTTGAATTTGATTTAAATGATTTAAATCGATATTCTAAAATTGACTCGAATTTATATAATTTGAAATGGTTTAAATTTGAGAATTGAATTGAAAGTAATTCAAATTGGAATCAGAATTGAATTTAATTAGAATTGAAATTAATTGGAATTGAAATCGAAATTGAATTAATTTGAAATCGGAATTAAAATTGATTTGAATTGGAATTGAAATCGAAGTTAATCCGAGTTGAAATTGAAATTGGGTCAATTTGAAGGGAATCGAGATTCAATGATTTGAATTGGAAGATTTGGAATTTAATCAGTTTGACTTTGAAACTATTTTCAAATAAATTATTTTAATATAAACTGTTTAAAACCTATCTTTTTTAAAAAATTAAAATATTTTGATTTTCCAAACTATTTCCTATATAAACCATTTTTAATATATAAACCATTTTATTAAACTATTTTATATCAAACTAATTTAACTTTTTAAAACTATTTAAAAAAATTCAAACTATTTTATAGAAATTTAAACTGGTTAAAGGGTGGAATGTTTATATTTAAATCATGGATTTATATGCGAATTGGGTTAAATTAAAGTCATAACCAAATGGAAATTCGAAGTAATTTTGGAACTGAATCGAGATATTGAGGGAAATGATTTCAAGTGAAATATTATATTTTGAGCAAATATGATGATTTCGAAATGAAATTGATTTTGAAGTGAATATGATATTTTGATATCAAGTATGAATGATTTTCGAAATGTAAAAGAGCCAACCGGTGTGTAAAACGACGTTTGGTTGTTAAAGAAACCGGTGCCTCTCATTGACATACTCTTTGTCAATATTGGAACCACTTTAACAATTGTGTACACGGATGAGATTCCAGAATGAAGTGGTTGGATTTGGCGTCATTTACTGGATTTGAAGAAAGAGAACGATGATGGATAGACCCCAGCACTTGTGCCAATAAGAAATGACTAATACAGGACGGCTTAACAGGGCCAAGCGAGCTAATTACCCCTAGCAGACATCCGTTCTTCGATTTTCTTGGACTCGGTCCATATTATTACTCTTGTTGTTGGTTTCGATTGGTGCACCTTGATTGTGGGATAGCTTTCCATGACTCGATATGGGATGGATGGACGAGGTGGGCGGTCGTGGCTACGATGAGTTACCACCAGTCCTGCGACTCGAACTGGTAGTATCCTACCTTAGGCATTGCCTCACGTGCCTTGTCATACTTTTATCCATATACGAGACCCCTACGGTTTTGGTTTAGTGTTGTCGTATCACGGCGCATATGTATCCTCCGATGTGCTACTGGGGCATTGTATGCAAATTGTACGACAATGCTTAAAACACGTTAAAGGGGATTAATGTAAAGCCTTAATGCTAAGAAAAATATTTATTCTACTGATTAGACATTATATATGTAGCGTATTCTACTATATATAAATATTTTGATGGATCCTTAAGGGGTGGAAAATACCGTAACATCTCTTGAGTTATTGCATGCACGTTATACACTGGATAGGCGATGTGAAACCCCGTAAACATCTATGTCGCCATTGCACTCATGCTATATGTGATATCGATTTGACTCACATAAGGATATTTTAGTCCTGACTCGAGTGTTTTGTCTTTTCATTACGCTCGGGTCAGCCCTGAGTATTTTAGTGCATTGAAGATCATTTTCTGGAGGACGAAGATGAAGATTTGGTATATTATTACTATTATTATTCCTGCATCATGTTTTCCGCTGCATTATTTTATTTATCCATGTTGTATAAATTATAATCAAATGTATAATATAAACAGCTTCATGAACTGTTTATTTGATTATTATATTTTATCGTTCCGCTGCGAGATTCTGTGTTTGTTTTCTTTCTTCTTTTCTTATATTTCTTAATTAACCCCATTGATTATCTATGTTCTGGATTGTTAAGTTGGACATGTGTGGATTATTGTCGATTAAGCCTTCCGAAATGTGGGTCGTCACAATTGGTATCAGAGCTTTGGTTTAGTGATAACCTTAACTTTGTGGGGTTGACTCATTAGAGATAGGGTAGTGATACCCTAGAATGAGTCTGTTTGAGTGTATATATATAAGAGAGCGTACATGTTAGTGTTATAAAATGTTTTATATTGTGTTTACTTATCTGTTGAGTTGTTTATGAATTCTGGTCGATGCGTGGGACGCCATGTTATCGATAAGGATTTCTAAACACTTAAATAAGGCAAGTCGACATAATATTATTTTAAAAGAGGGTAAATGAAATAATTTTACCTAAATTATATTATATATATAAAATGATGATTTTCATGAATGTTGTTGTTAGGAGATGATAATATTTAGTTATCATCGATTATTGGTTGACTTAAAATAAAACGAATACTTTATAAATTTTGTTTCACGAAGTGTTCGATAATTAAATTGAATTGAAATACAATTACAATAAGAATTGTTTAAAATAACAAAGTATAAATTAATGAAACGTTTTGGTAATAAGGTAATGAAATTATATAAGTATTTATGATATAGCTTATAAATAGAAAGGATTTAAAAAGCTTAGAATTTTAAAATTTAAATCCCTTTGGTTTCAAAATTATTTTCAACCTTCAAGATTAATAATAATATTATTTGAAAGTGTTTTGACGAGAAATATATTTTGAAAATATTTTTGAAAGAAATAAAAGCATTTAACTCGCTTTGGTTGTTGGGAAATAATTCTGGGTATGACTGCACATCGCTAGTATTCATTTTCGAGTTTCTGAGTGAGAATTGTTATCGAAAGAAATTTATCTTCGATTAAAACAAGTTCTGATTGTGAAAAATTATTCCAAGTATGATTTGATGGGTATATGAAAATAGTTTTGAACTTAAAAATTGTAAATAGTATATATAAGAAATAAGTTTATAACTTATATATTTGAACAGGAAAGTAAAACTAAATTTTAAAACTGTTTAATATTTTTGGTTAAGCAAACAAAAAAAAATTGAATTTGAGAAATGAAATAAAATAATTAACTTAAGAAATGTTTAATTAATTGAGTTAGTGAAATGGAAGAAAAAATGAAGTTTAACTCAAGAAAGCTCAAATGAAAGTGAAGTGTATTTGAAATGAATTAAATAAAATAATGAAATGAAATTAAGTGAATAAGTTGTATAACTTATAGATTTGAGAAATATTAAGCTAAGAACCAAGTTTAAATTTTGTTGAATGTGAATGATAAGAAAGGAAAAGAAAATTTTAACTTAAATAATGTCGAATAAACCGAGTAATGGAATAAATTGAAATGAAGTTTAACTTAATATTAAATAAATTAAATTGGATTTGAATGAATCTAGATAAATTAATAAAGTGAATTAATTCCACTTAAGCTATAAAATAAATTAACAATATGAATACGAACTTGTATTATAAAATAAAATGCAATTTGGGTGTGAAATAAATTGAACAAAAATAAACGAGTGTAAGAAAAATAATATGAGTAATTGAATTCAATTTAAAATTGGATGTAAATAAGTTAAATGCAAAGGGAATGAGTTTTAATAAATTGTATGTTAACTAATTTAATATGGAATAAGTTAACAAAATGAATTATAAGATGAAGTTAACTTAAGAAAATTGAATGAAATTGATTTTGATGAAAAGGAAATTTATTAATATGAATTTGAGTTATTAAATAAAATTTACTTAAGTAAAATTAATAATAAACCGATGAAGTGAATCATTTTATAAAATAAAATTTATTGAAGTAAAAATTATTAATATGAATTTAAATAAATGAAATGACTAAATGAAGTGAATCAATGAATTATTATGAACTTAAGATATGAAGTGATAATAATAAACTTGAGTTGTGTTATTAAAATGTTTGTAATAAACTTAAATGGTTATAAAGAATATTAGTATTAAAAAGAGAATATGCTAAGTGGTAATGAAGTCGAATTTGATTTAGATAAGATTAAATGGAATAATTTTATAAAATGGTTCATAAATGAATTTATATGAAATAGGTAAAACAAAAAGTGAAACAATTGAAATTTCACAAATTGAATGTGAATGAAACAGATGTGAATAAATTTGAAGTGAACCAAATAAATATTAATAAAAATTGAATGTTAAAAGAAATAAAGTGTATAAATTAAATATAGGCATTGAAATTAAAATTGTGATAGTTTGAATTAATTAGATGAATATTAATAATTGTTGAATGGTTTCTTTTGTTACAAACCATTGTTATAACTGTTTGATTGCATATGATTGTTGTGTGTTGTGTATTTGTGCTCGTGCTTATAATTTGGATTCAGAATGCATGTTTTATAGTTTATTGAACTCATACATGTTCTATGTCTTATTATAAGTGACAAATATTCAAATTTGAGTTGAGATAGGTACATACAAAGACTGTTTGGATGTATATGCAGGATTTTATATGCTTTTGCTTGCTTAATACGAGCGAACTCGCTCGTATTAATAATAATAAGGTACACATCTCGGATTACATACCACGCTTTTATATTTTTCCCTACAGGATGCCTCATTATTGAGATGAGATGTATATTTGATATGTTTGGTATATATTTGTGTTATATATTGTATTATAAAAAAAATCTGATCGAGCTGCGCAAAGGAGACTCTGCCGAAATTTTCCGTAAATCCCGGCGTTAGAAAAAATTTTGAGTTTTGAAAATTTTATAACTTGTTTCTATATATAAATTATAATTTCCATAAAACTGATATCGAAGTGGCGTGGTGAGAGCATAGTATTGGTTTTTAATAAGATCTAATGTTTATAAGTTAATTATTTTGAATAAAATATATCAAATGTTAAATTCTCTAAAACCGCTTTTCGAGGACGAAAAGTTTTGAGTGGGTGAGAATGTAACGACCAGTATTTTTAGCTATTTTATTTTTAAATTTAATATAATCATTGAATTAAAATGGTTAGAAATAAAAATTTAATGATGTATTAGTATAGTTATTGAATATGAATTTAATATAATAAATTTTTGAAATAAACAATTCCGAAGATTTTGGCGATAACAAGTATTGAAATGAAATTCTATGTATTTAATGTGTTATCAATAGCAAGAATTGAATAATAAATATTGAATTACTGTAAAATTAAAGTAGTTGTTTATTATTTGAATTTGTTTTCAAAAGTTAATTGTATAAGCTAAGTAACTTATATTTGAAATAATGTAATTTATTAGATAATTAAATTATTTGAATTGAAATTATTTAAATAATTGAATCTTGAATTAATGTGAATGGAAATAATGTCGGAAGTTGATTGAAATTTTATTTAAATAATAATGAAGATTATTAAACTTAAAAATTGAATTTAAAGTGATTAAATTAAATTTTGGAAATTACTTGTATTAATCAACGGGTAAAAATAGCCATTTTGGCTACTGTCTCAGATTTCGACGAAACTAGTTTCATTGAATCCGTAATAGTGAATTATTATAGGATTTCAAGTTTTGTAGCGATCGGACTTGTTGTTTGACCGTGCGAGCTTGAAACGCATAGAAATTAATTTAAGGAATTCGATTAAAATTAATTGATTTTGAAAAGCTATCTTCTGAATACGACCGAATTAGGCCTTGAAACTAGTTCTATTGTGTTCGGAATGGAAGTAAAACATATGGAATGCTAGGTAACACGCTTCGTTTGGAGTTCGAAATCTCGCGGGTCGATCGGGCGAGATATTTTCTAATTTAATAATATATATTTACTTTTCCCCTCCAACATTTCGTACGCCCGCCCACTATGTTGTCTATACGCGTAACCTCTTCTCTCGTTTCAAAGTAAAATAACAGATCAATAAAAAAGGGAAGTCGCGATCGAAGAACGTGAGGGAGGCGCAGTAGGGTGATGGTCGAAGGTCGCGGCCGCGCGCGAGGGTCAGTGGCAGAGGCGCGGGGTTCGTGGCGATTTGGGTTTAGGGTTTTCGCATTTCCTATTGAGCACGGTACGCATGAGCACGAGGTGTCGAGGGTGACGGCGATTCACCTGGACGGCTGTGGCGGCGATGAGAAGGTGCGGCATGTCGGAGCTGGGTGTGGTTGTCGTTCAGCCGATCGATAATAAAAAAAATAGCACGCGAGCAAAGGGCGATGTCGACCTGGGAACGAGATGAAAGAATGAGAATGGAAGAGAGGGAGAGAGAGGTAACAGTTTGGATTTATTTTATTTTATTTTGTTTTGTTAATTTTCATATAATTATTCGTAATGTTAATTCATTTGTATATTGTTCGTACGAGGTCGGATTCGAGTGCCGTCTTTTGCATTGCGTTCGTATCAAAGTCGTCTGCAGCATGGAGTTGAATTGATATTTATTTCAAACTGGAAATATTTTCAGTCTACAATAAAAGGTGAGTGTTTTATACGCTCATGACGCACAAAAATAATTTTTATGTTAGTTAAATTTATATCATGAAGTGATTTAAATTTATTGACTGTTGTTTGGTAAATTTAACTGACATTTAAATTGATATGAATTAAAATGATAAGAATTTGAATTGACAGTTCCAATGTTAAATGGAAATTAAATTGCGAGTTAAATTCTTATTGATAACTAGTAAATTGTATGATATTTTGACTGATTTGGATGTTGATTGTGATGGATGCTATTGATTGATATTTTGGATAATTTGGATGTTTATATATTTTAATATATCCTATTATCATCCTGTATATTATTTACAGTAATAAAACCGTAAATTGAATTTTTTTGAATAAATTAAGAAATAGGTTGAAATGATATATACCTATGACATCTATTTTGGATTGAAATGATATATATCCATCCCTGAAATTAAAATCGAAATAACTGATCACTTGGCCATAGGATATAAAATTATATATGGACACCAGATTGGTTAAATTAAATGATTTTTAAATTCTTGGTTTTGGAATTATTTTGATTTAAAGAAATAAAAACGA
The DNA here is from genome assembly GCA_030737815.1 of Allium fistulosum. Lineage (NCBI taxonomy): Eukaryota > Viridiplantae > Streptophyta > Magnoliopsida > Asparagales > Amaryllidaceae > Allium > Allium fistulosum. Next base: position 364,638,971 of record CM060904.1, read on the forward strand.
ATTTTTGAAGATTGAATTATTTTTGAACTTAGGCTCGAAATGTTGAAATTTAAATTTGTTAACAAAAATTGTTTAAATAATCGAAGTTGAGAATTTGAAGTTATGATTGAAATATGATTTGAATTTCGAAAACTGATTTATTTTTAAAGGATTTGAACTTTTATTCGAACTATGAAATATCGCTCAGTAAAAGCAATTTAAATGGATATTTCAAACTTGGGCTCGAAGTTGAATTATTCTAAAAATTGAATCTAAAATTCAAACATTGAAGTTGAATTTAATTTAAATGATATAAATCGATATTATGAAATTGACTCGAATTTATATAATTTGAAATGGTTTAAATTTGAGAATTGAATTGAAATTAATTCAAATTGGAATCGGAATTGAAATCGAAATTGAATTAATTTGAAATCGAAATTAAAATTGATTTGAATTGGAATTGAAATTGAAGTTAATTCGAGTTGAAATTGAAAGTAGGTCGATTTGAAGGGAATCGAGATTGAATAATTTGAATTGGAAGATTTGGAATTGAATCTATTTTACTTTGAAACTATTTTCAAATAAATTATTTTAATATAAGCTGTTTAAAACCTATCTTTTTAACATATTCAAATTATTTTGATTTTCCAAACTATTTCCTATATGAACCATTTTTAATATATAAACCATTTTATTAAACTATATTATATCAAACTAATTTAACTTTTTAAAACTATTTAAAAAAATTCATTCTATTTTCTAGAAATTCAAATTGGTCAAAGGGTGGAATGTTTATATTTAAATCTTGGATTTAAATGCGAATTGGGTTAAATTGAAGTTATAACCCAAATGGAAATTCGAAGTAATTTTGGAACTGAATCGAGATATTGAAGGGAAATAATCTTAAGTGAAATAGTATATTTTGAGCAAATATGATGATTTCAAAATGAAACTGATTTTGAAGCGAATATTATACTTTGATACCAAGTATGAATGATTTTCGAAATGTAAAAGAGCCAACCGATGTGTAAAATGACATTTGGTTGTTAAAGAGACCGGGCCTCTCTTTGGCATACTCTCTGTCAATATTGGAACCACTTTAACAACTGTGTGCATGGAGGATACTCCAGAACGAAGTGGTTGGATTAGGCATCGTTTGTTGGATTTGAAGAAAGAGAACGATGATGGATAGACCCCGGTACTTGTGCCAATTTGAAATGACAAAAACAGGACGGCTTGACAGGGCCAAGCGGGCTAATTACCCCCAGCGGACATCCGTTCTCCGATTTTCTTGGACTCGGTCCGTATTATTACTCTTGTTGTTGGTTTCGATTGGTGCACCTTGATTGTGGGATAGCTTCCCTTGACTCGATATGGGATGGATGGACGCGGTGGGCGGTCGTGGCTACAATGCGTTACCACTAGCCCTGCGACCTGAACTAGTAGTATCCTACCTTGGGTACTGCCTCTCATGCCTTGTCGTACTTTTATCCCTATACGAGACCCCTACGATTTTGGTTTAGTGTTGTCGTATCATGGTGCATCCCTATCCCCCGACGTGCTACTGCGGCGTTATATGAAAAGTGTATGACAATGCTTAAAATGCGTTAAGGGGGATTAATATGAAGCCTTAGCACTAATAAAATATTTATTCCACCGATTAGACATTATATATGTAGCGTATTCTACTATATATAAATATTTTGACGGATCCTTAAGAGATGGAAAATCCCATAACATCTCTTGAGTTATTGCACACACGTTATACACTGGATAGGAGATGTGAAACCCCGCAAACAACTTTGATGCCATTGCACTCATGTTATATATGATATCGATTTGACTCACATAAGGATATTTTAGTTCTGACTCGAATGTTTTGTCTTTTCATTACGCTCGGGTCAGCCCTGAGTATTTCAGCGCATTGAAGATCATTTTCTAGAGGACGAAGACGAAGATTTGGTATATTATTACTATTATTATTCCTGCATCTTGTTGTCCGCTGCATTATTTTATTTATCCATGTTTTATATGTGACTCTGATAAATGTTGTATAAATTATAATCAAATGTATAATATAAACAGCTTCATGAACTGTTTATTTGATTATTATATTTTATCATTCTGCTACGAGATTTTATGCTTGTTTTCTTATTCTTTTCTTATTTTTATTTATTAACCCCATTAATTTTCTATGTTCCGTATTGCTTAAGTTGGACATGTGTGGATTATTTTCGATTTAAACCTTCTGAAATGTGGATCATCACAAAACATATCAAGCACATTGATAAATACAAGTAAAACAATTAGGAGTGGAAAAAGGAAGACGAAATGATCATACATAATTCAAACTTAGCATTACTAGACATGCACTTGAGTTAAAGCTTGGTATTTTATTTTAGTTAGCCATTATATCTTTAAGATCGAGTGCTATCATATGCACATATTCGAGTTCTTCATGGAGATCGATTACAGTTGGCAATTCCATCGAATTAGATCAACGAGAGGTCCATTGCCAACTTCTTCATTCTTCAAACGACTATAAATTTTGACTTCTTTGGAGTTAATGTAATAACCGCCCTGAAAATGACCTAAATTACAACCCAGAAAAGGCCCATCAAAACTTAGACCCATTCCAAAGCTAGCTGTCGGTTGGTAAAAGAATAATATTGAGCTATTTATCTACACATTTAGATCTCACAGCAGAAGGATAAAATATAATAATAACACCAATACCCATTTTATTATAAAGTCAAAATGTTATAAAAATCGTAACACAAAAACCCTTAATACATATCTCTGGTACATCATATTTAAAATACAATAGTTTCCAATGGATACACCTAAAAATAACATGAATAGATAAAAAGATAGGCCACAACCTCTCTCCACACCTTCTCATTCAACATCATCATCTTCCCTAACTTGTGTTGTGATCAGAAGAGAGTCAGAACAACATATGTCTGTTGAATAAAAATCTCGAGCCTTAATATAGTAGTACTTGGACAATATAATTTGAATGGGAATACGTATTTCACATTTTATCTATATCCTAATTCTTTCCAAAAACAAGTCAAAAATGCTTTCCAAATATAAGCCCATAGCCATCTCACTTTTAACCCAATAACACATATCTACCGTCAATAATGCCCTATCAATGTAAGAGATAGAAACCAAGTCGCTTAATTTACCTTTTAATGGGAACTAGGAAAACTCCAACCATTTAATACCTCTTTTAAGGCACGTCCCTGTGCTTTAATACATATCCCAAGGTGAACTCCTCTCCAGTAACTACCTAGATGACATTGCACGGTATCTCTTCAGGCACTTAATACTTCATATTGAAGCGGACTCTTTCCTGAGATATCTCTACCGTGTCTAACCCATAACACTGGTCATTTACTACTTCCTGTAGGAAATGCGGATTACGGATCTTAAGACTGGATTAACACTAGAGGGGAGGGTGAATAGTGTTTAATGGATTTTATGGAATTTTTGAAATCTTTTGAAAGTAAACACAAACAGATGAAATTCTCAAACACAGAAATAATCACAGAATCAGACACAGATGCAAATAGTAAATAAAAGCAGTAAAAGGAAAGAACACACCGGAATTTTATACTGGTTCGGAGTTACCCTAAATCCAGTCCCATACAATTTCTTATGCAGATTTCTTTTCAAATATAATGTCAATATTACAACCTCGACAAGGCCACGTGATACGCCCTCCTGTCTTCGAGTCCAGGGCAAACTCTCTTGATTTAACCAGGCTACAAGATCACCTAATTGATTTACAGGCTACAATCACATTCAATTGATTTACAGGCCACAATCACACTGTTTCCAATATTACTTTGATAGATAGAGAGACTCGATATACTTCTTTGTTTACAAATGATCCTAAAACTCTGAATAGCATTGAGATCTTTGAGAGAGAGTGATAGAGAATCAAACCAGAGATGATCAAGTTTGATTCACTTAAGATTTCGGCAAAGTTTTGTTAAAATATAAGAGAATATTTGAGTGGAGAAGGAGTGAAGAAATGAAGAAAAACTAACTTAAAATTCATTGACAACAACTGGTATTTATAGGAGAATAACGGTCATGTCCATTCGTGAAAGGTTATGACGAATAGACACTTCTTTTGAGAATTTAAAATTTGAATTCTATGGTCACCATGTCGACATGGGGGGATGGGTGATGTCGACATGCCTATGTGTATTTTGAAAATTGATTTATATTCTAAAACTTGTCAAAACAATTTCTAAACTTTGTAAACCATTTTGAATATAGTTTAAACTTATAAAAGAGTTTTAAAAAATAATCTTAAAAATATATAATCTATAATATAAAAGTAATATTAAAAACTAAGTATAGATATATTTTTGAGATTTTAAAACTAATAATATTAAAACCAGGAGAGAGTTTAAAAACAACAGATGATTTTGAAATCAAAAATATAAAAGATGATAAGAATAGTTTAAGGCTAAAATATTTAAACAGAGAGAGAGAGATGACTTTTAAAAAGTTATTGGAAAAATATTTAAAAAAAATCATTTTGAAAATTTCATGGATTCCATTTTCACTAGAAAAGGTTGTGGGTTCCATCCCACTAAAGAGGTCGTGGGTTCCATCCCACTATTAAAGCGAGAAGGTGGATTTCATTCCACAATAAAAATCCGAATAAAGATTTTAGTGCTATTATGAAGTTTTAACATAAATCTAGACTCTATTACTTATCTTGATATCTTGAACTCTTGAAATCTTGAACTCTTGATACTCATGAGTCTTCGGTCTTGATTTCTTCAATCTTGAATTCGTCAGTCTTGAATCTCTATACTGTACAGTCTTCATTCTTCAGTACCTGCATATATATCCTGCATATACATATATATCTAGACAAGAATACTAGTATTTATATTTTATAAAAAGTCCTAAGGTTGTTGTCATCAAAACCATCATCTCAGGAACTAACAATCTCCCTTTTTTGATGATGACAACCTATGTTTATAAAATATACTCCACCTAACTTTGATTCTACTCTGACCCCCACTTAATCTACTAACTCCCCCTTAATCTACGCCTAACTATCCTATCCTATTTTATAATTCTCCCCTTTTGTCATCAACAAAAATTAACCCTAAACTACATAACTCCCCCTGAATCTTATACTATAGCACTATACAGGATAATAATACAGTATAGTAGAATGATTAAAATATAGTAAGGTAAATGTGAGAGATATGAAAATTTCAAACATAATCAATCAATATATTTATCAAACCACACCATGTTAAATCATATATTGCACACCAAGTTCAAATCAATCCAAACAATTCAAATCAAATCAAACCAAAACAAAAAATATAAACCAAATCAAAATAAACCAAACCATACATGTCAAATCAAACATTTCTTGGAACTTCAACCCATCCTTCTTCACCGAAGATAGGATCTGACTTTATAGCATCCTATTCTTCATTATCCTTGTTCAGAGTTCCTTCAGGATTCGCTTCGAGTTCTTCTTTGTTGAGGGCTGAAATCATCCATCGAATGGCATCAAAGTGCCTTTCTTGTTCCTTTATCATCTGCATTTGGCTTAATTCTAAGTGTCATTGATTGAGAAGGATAAAAGCAAGTATGTTCTTGAAAGATTTGAGAGTTTCTTCAAGATTCTCACTTAGATTATGAATAAGAGAGGCCATTATTTGATAAAATATAAAGAAATTCAATAGAAAATAAGGAGAGTTTGAAAGTATGCATTTTTCTGGAAGAAACGGGTATTTATAGGGTTAGAAAATCGTTTGAAATGATTAGACATAAGGTAGTTATGTCAATTTCAATTTCAAAACATAAACCACTTTCTGGCCATTACATGTCGACATGGGGGTAGCGGGATGCCGACATGCCCCTGTTGATTTTGGCAATTTGCTTTGTTTCTTTATATTATGTACAAGTTTATATACATATAAACTTATATAATATAAAAGCAAGCATTCCAGAGATATTTTAGAGCTAATAAACAGAAAATAAAATATTTTCATTGATAAATTTAGTTAACATTACATAAACGATGCATAACATTAACTAAAGAAAGATACAAACTAATACAACATGAAATGAAACTAGTATTAGTTAGAGGATGATGAAGATGATGATAATCCAAGATTGCGACTCACTTTCCCAAAGAACTTGTTCATTTTGGTGGAAATTTTGTCCAACTTTTTACTGACGGATCTATTGAGAATCCGTTGGTTTTCCACGATAATCTTTTGGTTTTTGTGAAGTGTTTTGTTGGATGGATTGTTAGGAGTGATAGGGTATTCAATGCTTTCCAATGAATTCTCTTCCTCCTCTTCTCCTTCTTCAATCTCCACCTCCCCCCCTTCTTCCTCCTCTACTTCTTCTTCTTTCATCTCTTCATGAGCCAACCTTTTATCCTTTTTAGTAAGTGTTTCATATGGTTGAAACACTAGTGGAATTTTCATAAGAGGGATATTTGCATGGTTAAACACCTTCGAAAACGAATTCCTCTATCTTATAATCAACACCAAAATAGTTGAAAATCCGAGTAAGATAAATCCCATAATACAAAGTGTTTTCTCCTAAAGTAAAATTTTTGGGACGAAGTTCATCTAAAATTACTTGCGCCCAATTAATGTCAAAGTGCCCATAAATAGCAAAAAGAGCCTTACAAACTTTTAAGGTCGGGTGATTGAAATTTCCCGATCTTGGAGTTATGGTGTGTTGCAAAAGAAGGTTTACAATTCTTGCTTTTGGATGGAAATTTTGATTTATAAGTTCAAAGTTATCATCTCCATCAAAAATGTGATGAAATATCTCACGATCATGTTCATTAATTTGAAAATCCAAAAGATTCATTCCCATATACTTACAACCAAGAATATTTCCCAAAATCTCACTATTTAAAACAATTCGTGTTCCTTTAACACTACTCCAAACTTCTCATTCATTACCATCATAAAAACCACGATTCAAATTTGCATAAAACATTTTAACAAGATTTGGATAACAAACAAAATCATTTTGAGAATCATCAATTAAACTGAGAATTTGATTCTCTTCGAAAAGAACATTGAGTTCAAATGAAGGAAAATCACTAAAGATAGCAAATTTTCCCGTATGGACTTTTCAAAAGTTTACATAGCTTATGTAAGCTTTGATAGCTTCTGGGTCATTATAGAGGAATTCTTTGATGGCCTTGGACAGCCTAATGGTGGATGAGGTGCTTGAGGAAGCCATTTTTGAAGAGAGTAGAGAGCTTGAGAGTTTGAATTTTGAAATGAAAGTGAAAAGATAGGATAAAGTTTGGAGATAAATAGATATCCAATAGTCATGTTCTCTGGTCAAGAGACACCTTTTCAGAGCTTTGGAGTTGGTGAAAAGATGGAGGGAAATTCAAAGTTTTGAATTCAAATTCAAATTTCAAATTTCTGGAGGGATGTCGACATAGGGCATAGGACCATGTCGACATGGGTCCTATAATACTGTGACTAATTTTTTCTATTTTGTTTAATATATATATATATATATATTCTATAATCTAATTTATATTTTATCTGAAATAATATAAATATAACAGCACTTTAATATTAATATTTAAAATATTAATATTTTAATATTTAAAATATTAATATTTTAATATTTAAAATATTATTCAAATAATATTATTTTGAAAATCAAAATTTTAAATTCAAATAGCATGAAATTTCAAAACACTCAAACAATTAAACTTCAAACATTCAAGCAAACAATTTCAACCAATATAATTTAAATGCGTACCTATTTTTAGATTCATATTTCCGAGATCATCAGATTCGTGAATAGCTGTAAAGCACATATTTGAATTTTCTGTATGTTGATCTTCATCACTAGAGGATGAGTCTGAATCATCTAGTGTAGCAATATATACCCTTTTTCTTTACTTTGACGAATCATTACTTGGAGGAAATTTCTGCTTACCCGGATGCGGACAATCTCCTTTTAAGTGGCCTGGCTCATCACAATTGTAGCATCTAAGTTGTTGTGAGTCTCATTATTATTTCTAGAATTCTTGTGATCATTTCTCTTGTAGTTGTTCATCTTTCTGTATTTTAGAAACTTTCTAAAATTCCTTGTCATCAAGGCTATTTCTTCATCATCGTCACTGTTTGAATCTGAACCATCTGTTATTGCATTAAACGCTATTGACTTCTTTTCTGAGGCCTTGCTTTCTCTTCTCCCTTGCATTTGTACTTCAAATGACATCAAATTCCTAATTAATTCTTCAATTTTCAGCGTACTGATATCATTAGCCTCTTCAATTGCTAGTGTCTTCTGATCCCATTCCGGAGTGAGTGAATTTAGAATTTTTCTAACTTGATCTTCTTCGGAAATGTTCTTTCCTAATGCAATTAGTTAGTGCACAATGTCTTGAAACCAACTATACATGTCTGAAATTGACTCATTTAGATTCATCTTGAATAATTGAAACTGATTGGTCAAAATGGATATTTTGGTTTGTTTAATTTTGCTTGTTCCTTCATGAGTAACTTGCAAAGTTTTCCAGATTTCATATGCAGACTTACAGATAGACACTCTATTAAACTCATTCCTATCAAGTGAACAGAATAGAATATTCATGGCTTTGGAATTGTTTTGTGCAACAATCTTTTGCTCAGCGGTCCACTGTGCAAAATTTGTTGTGGGTTCAATGTACTCAGTTTGTGTGATATTCCAAGTGCCTAATCCTATTGATTGTAAATAGATATTCATCCTACATGCCCAATATGCATAGTTACTGCTATTAAAAAGTGGTGGTCTGGCAGTAGACTGACCCTCTGCAAATGAACTAGTGATAGTGTTGACATTACCAGTGTTGGCAGTTATTTGAAAACTTTACAAAAATCAGATATGAAAACTTTGAAAACCAATTCTCTGATACCAAATGTAGAAAATGCGGATTACGAATCTCAAGGCTGGATTAACACTAGAGGGAGAGGGAATAGTGTTTAATGGATTTTATGGAATTTTTGAAATCTTCTGAAATTAAACACAAACAGATGCAATTCCCAAACACAGAAACAATCACAGAATAAGACACAGATGCAGATAGTAAATAAAAGTAGTAAAAGGAAAGAATGCATTGGAATTGTATACTGGTTCAGAGTTATCCTACATCCAGTCCCACACAATTTCTTGTGCAGATTTCTTTTCAAATATAATGTCGATATTACAACCTCGATTTCAAGGCCACGAGATTCGCCTTCCTGTCTTCGAGTCCAAGGCAAACTCTCTTGATTTAACCAGGCTACAAGATCACCCAATTGATTTATGGGCTACAATCACACCCAATTGATTTACAAGCCACAATCACACCGTTTCCAATATCACTTTGATAGATAGAGACTCGATATACTTCTTTGATTACAATGATCCTATAACTCTGAAAGCACTGAGATCTTTGAGAGAGAGTGAAAGAGAATCAAACTAGAGATGATCGAGTTTGATTCACTTAGGATTTCGGCAGAGTTTTGTTAAAATATAAGAGAATATTTGAGTGGAGAAGAAGGAGTGAAGAAATGAAGAAAAACTAACTTAAAATTCATTGAAAAAACTGGTATTTATAGGAGAATAATGGTCATGTCCATTCGTGAAAGGTTATGACGAATATACACTTCTTTTGAAAATTTGTAATTTGAATTCTATGGTCACCATGTGGACATGGAGGGATGGAGGATGTCAACATGCCTATGTGTATTTTGAAAATTGATTTTGTTTTTAAAATAATTTCTATTCTAAAACTTGTCAAAACAATCTCTAAACTTTGTAAACCATTTTGAATATAGTTTAAACTTATAAAAGAGATTTAAAAAATAATCTTAAAAATATATAATCTATAATATAAAAGTAATATTAAAAACTAAGTATAGATATATTTTCGAGATTTTAAAGCTAATAATATTTAAACCGAGAGAGAGTTTAAAAACAAGAGATGATTTTGAAATCAAAAATATAAAAGATGATAAGAATAGTTTAAGGCTAAAATATTTAAACAGAAAGAGAGATGACTTTTAAAAAGTTTTTGGAAAAATATTTAAAATAAATCATTTTAAAAATTTCATGGATTCCATTCCACTAGAAAAGGTCGTGGGTTCCATCCCACTAAAAAGGTCGTGTGTTCCATCCAACTAAAGAGGTCGTGGGTTCCATCCCACTATTAAAGCGAGAAGGTGGATTCCATTCCATAATAAAAATCCGAATAAAGATTTTAGTGCTATTATGAAGTTTTAACATAACTAGACTCTATTACTTATCTTGATATCTTGAACTCTTGAACTCTTGAAATCTTGAACTCTTGATACTCATGAGTCTTCAGTCTTGATTTCTTCAATCTTGAATTCGTAAGTCTTGAATCCCTATACTGTACAGTCTTCATTCTTCAGTACCTACATATATATCCTGCATATACATATATATCTAGACAAGAATATTAGTATTTATATTTTATAACAAGTCCTAAGGTTGTTGTCATCAAAACCATCATCTCAGGAACTAACACTTCCTACATAAGGAAGAGGCGGGCCCTCGCACAACCACTTAATAACTTCAATCCCTAAAGTAAGTCCTTCTGTTATGACCTGAACTCCACAGTGACGTCTCACATTAGTCCGACTATTCATATGTACCGGTAGCCAGATTAGCCAGGCAGAATTACCTAGAGAATTTAGGACTAACCTTACGTCGTGTATAGTTACTTATTATAGGCAATGTCTCACATCAGTCCCTAAATCACACTGTTGGTAGCCCGATTAGCTAGATAGACTTCCGCGTGCTTTTGACTGACCTGGCATCCATATAATTTAGTCATAATCTATAACACTCTCTACATACATTATCACACATCACAACGCATTCCATATTAAGGCCTTACAAGAAAATTTTTATTTTGCCTTTATAATTAACTTCTTTCCTAAGGGGGAATTAATAAGAGTTAATAGCATATTAACTACGCAATTAATACTTTATAATTATACGTCATTTACATAAATATATAATATACACACACACGCGCGGGCACCTCGGAATTTCTAAGCATGCGGTGTTTATACCCTAAACTAACATTTAAATGTCAAATCTTTCAAAATTATATAAGTCTCGTTTCCATATTATTAATATACCATAAATTCAATATACAAAAACCCAGTCAACTGACTTGTATACAAAAAAAATTCAAACTCAACCTATTATATTAAAACTGTAACAACCCGCAAATTTTGAAATATTTTAAATGGAAATTTATTTGAAACTTTGAATTTAACTATTTTAAATTTGATAAACTTGGAAAATTTACAGTATAATTTTGAATTTTGATGTGAAATGTTTTTCCAAATTTAATAAAATAAAGACTTTTCTTAAAATTCAAACTTTGGTCAACTTTGGTCAAAGTTTGACTTTCTGTGAAAAATTAAAATTTAAAATTTTGAACTTTTACTTTTTTTTATGAAGATGAATTAAATTCTAACATTTTCCTGCTTTTTCATTTTGTTAAATTTTGATGTTTACTTCTCAAATTTTGCAACTTTTGGCGTATTACACACAGTTATTTTTCCTATAACTTCTATCTTATTTACATGTTGATTTGTTTGGGCTTGTACCAATAGGCTAGAAACCTCTTTAGAAAATGAAGGCCACCTGTTGAGATGACTATATAACATCTCCTAGGATTTTGGTTAGCCTCCAAATCCATTCATTTGTGTCTCCATAGAAAATGTAAGTCTTCTTCTCCTTCTTCTTCCTCCTCTTTCCAAAACCCTAGATCTTCTTCTCTACCACTCCTCTTCTTCCATAATTTGCTATCACATTCACCACCTCCTCTCACCTTCTTCTCTTCACTCCTATTCTCCACCTCTTCCCAAAACCCTAGACCTTCCTCTTCCAAACCCTAGCTGTGACCTCTTCCCTACCCAAAACCGACCACCATCACCAAATAGCATCCCCATAGCCAAGCACAACCCTTTGCCTCCCCTTCCTTTTGCCTTCCTAGCCGTGAGCCTTGCCCTAGAGATGATGGCCAAACCGAAAAACCTAGCCTAGCCGAACCCAAAGCCCTAGGCAGAGCCCTTTGCCACCACTTTCCAAACCCTAGCCCAAACCCCTGTAGTCGAACCCAAACCCAAAAAAAACTAGCCTAGACTAAGCCTATGCAAACCCAGACAAGCCCTCTTATGTATTTTGCATATATATAATTTTCTATTTTTTTATGTGAATTATTTGTTTGCATATGGAATTTGTTTTATTTTAAAGCATCGGATTTGGATTCTCCTCTCACTCAAACTGGTCCGTAGTTTGTTGATTTTTGTGTTGCGCACTGAATCATTTTTCCAACCAAAGAAAGGTGAGAAATCACACTTGACATACGTACTTATTTATTTGATAAATTGATGATAATTGAACCGTATGGATATGTATATGCAAGTTTGACATTTCACCTATGATTTTATCATATTACTTCATATGTTTATATCATGTTATTTCATATGCTTATATTATGTCAATCATATGATTTTATTTTGTTATTTCATATGTTTATATCATGTTATTTCATATGCTTATATTATGTCATTCATGTGATTTTATTTTTTTATTTCATATCATATTATAACTGTTTGATCATATGCCATGATATGCTGAATATTGTTATGTTTATTTCATATTCTGAGATCACACTGCAAGTTCCTTCACTATGGGTTGAAACGATACATACCCGAACGATCTTTAGATTAAGGAAAATTGTTATGGGCTGAAATGATAGGCTTGAGCAATTTTATTTGACTTGGGATTGCGGGTTTGAAATGATATAAAACCCGGAAAATTAATAAATTGCGGATTGAAATGACATATGTCCGTATTTACTTGACCCTAGGGTAGAGAATTTTATACAGATTCCATGGTTGATTTAAAATGATTTTTCTAAAAATTATTAAGTATTTTGGATTTTTATATATGAATCTCAACTAAAATTTATTGTAATAATTTCTGTGAATTTGTTTACATGTGTTAAAATTTTATAAGAAATAAATAGTTGGAAATGTAAATTTTGGAATCTAATTTACAGTATGAAGGTTAATTGAAATTTTATAAGCCGATTTGACCTAATAATAGTATTCTATTCTAACCTATAAATTGTAAGTTTTAATTCATGTAATAGTGATTAAAATAAATGTTTTGTGAAAAGAAATGTAAGTTAAAACGTACATTTGACATGTAAGTTTTAACAAATGAAAATGGTATGATTTGGGAAATAAAAATGATAAATGTCATTTACTGAAAAGAAATAAAAAGGTAAGTAAAAATACTTTTAACTTGGTATAAAGATTTATGATTTTAAATTTGATGTTTAGTGACAAAGCTATTAAATCAAAGGTGCGATTTCTTTAAATGGCTAAATAGCTTAAATTTGAGTAATATAATAGGAAGAATAGAATGACTTTGATAAAAACTATAAATATATATATACTACTTGATTCTATAGATTATTGTAGTAGGAAGTATTACAGTAACAATTCAAAACTACTGCGATTTCTTACGATAGCAATTCAAAACTGCTGTAGTTTCTTACTGTAACAATTCTGCACTGCTGCAGATTCTTACAATAACACTTCCGCACTGCTGCGAATTCTTACCGTAACAGTTCTGCACTGCTGTGAATTCTTACAATAGCACTACTTTACTGCTGCGTTTTCTTAAATGTGACATTTTCTGAATGCTACAATTTTCTTAAAGTTTATATGTAGGGTTATAAAAGTTACATTTTTAAAGTGCTATGATCTCTAAACTTTTATGTTTCAAAAGGGTTATAATTAAATGAATTTGGAAGTATTACTACTTTGGGAAAATGAATATTATTTTAAAAGAATAATGATATGATATGGTTTAAAAGGAATATGTTTGATATGAAATATAAACCATTTGAAATTTATATAACCATGGGTTATAATAACGGTTGGTTGCTAAAGAGACCAGGATCGGATATGGGCATACTCTCTGTCGATACCGAAAACCACTTTAACAACTGTGTACGCGGTGGAGATTCCAGAATGAAGTAGGATGGTGGCGACGATCCTAAAGGTATATTTACGTGGACCTAACTCCCATGAGTTAGCATAAGGTGGCTAAAACAGGAGCAATTGAAGGGCCAAGGAGGTAGCTCCTCTAATCGGACACACTTCATCGTTAGCCATTCTATTACTTTGTGATTGATTTGGTGCGCACCTTTGATTCGGCAGTGTGGATCGAGTTGGGCGGTAGTTGCGGCTATGCATTACCAACAGTCCGAAAGTGTAATTTGTATATCTACCCTGGCATTGCCTAGTTGTGCTGTGTCACCTACCCTAGTGCGCCTTTCTACGAGTTTGGTTTGTACCATACCTATGGAGTGCCCTCTGACGTCACCCAGTACGGGTGGGATTACGGTACTGTATAGACTATGGGAATATATAAAATGTGTTAAGGGGGATATGGGTAACGCCTTAACGCTATTTTAATAGTTTACTTTACTTTAGACACTATTATAATAGCATATATTACTACATAGTAGATAGTTTAACGGATCCTTAGAGGATGGGCGATCCCAAGCATCCTTTAAGTTACTGATGCATTTCTTTTACAGTTCACTTGAGTTGATTTACATTTTATAAGTATGTATGTCCTGACTCGAGTGTTTTGTGTTTTTACTTTACGCTCGGGTCAGCCTGAGTTCCACAGCTTTGGTTTCATCCTCTTTCGAAGCTAGAGATCCGTTGAAGATTCAGTCATCTACTTGATATTTTATTCCAGTTATTTCCACGCCACTTTTGCTTTTGTAGTAGCAACTTATGTATCTAACTTTACAAGTATATTTGTTTCCAGACTAGGTATTATGTATTGGTTTTGAGACTTTGTATCTAGGAACTTCATGAACTCCTATGTTTTTATTCCGCTGCGAAGTTATTCTGATATTCTATGTCTGTGATTCTGTGATTGATTTTATTTGCCCCAAATTTTATTAACAATCTGTTGTTTTGAATTATTCAAGTCTGACATGTGTGGTTTTATTGTCGATTTGAATGGTCCAAAATGGCGGGATATTGCAGTTGGTATCAGAGCCAGGTTTTAGGCAAACCTTAGCCTAAGGGGCAAAAATTCATTAGAGATAGGGTAGAATTACCCTAGGATGAGTAAAATCAATCTTAGAATCATTCTTTGTGAGAGAACATAGTATAAAATGATTTTAAATGATTTTTATAAGATTATTTTGGATATAAAATTTTTCATGTTTTAAAATTCCTTTCCTTAGAATTCTTCATTCCTTTCAAATCCACCTTGTTTTATAGAATTCTTTGATTAGGATTTCCAGTCTAGTTCTTTTCTTCTATCTTTTTCTTTATCATTTTCCTAAAATTCATTTTTGAATTTCCAGGATGAATCGTAGGAATGCCAGAGGTCGTGGTGTTGCCCCAGTTCCAGCACCAGTTCCACCCGTTAGGTTTACTACTCTCTATAAGGAGTTCACCCAGTTAGGTGGTACTAAGTTTTCAGGATCAGAGACCATCATTGAGGCTCAGCAGTGGCTGAGAGGTTTGGAAAGGATTTTTACTGGTTTGGAGATCACTGACGCTCAGAAGCGCCAGTTAGAAGCATGGCAGTTGAAAGAGGCAACACTAGATTGGTGAGAGTCTGTTATAGCCAACACTGTTGAGGCAGATATTTCTTGGGATCAGTTTAGGTATTTTCTTAAGTTAGTTCTTTTGAATTTGGTTTAGGTTATCCCTTTTTAAACTTTCTTAAGTTTGGATATCTTGTTTAGGGAGGCTTTTGTGACGAAGTGGATGCCAGAGGCTGGGAAGTCCCAGCTATATGGGGAGTTTATGGACCTTAAGCAGGGGATATGTCATTTGCTGAGTATGAGAGGAAGTTTGATGAGCTTTCCAAGTTTGGTCCTAGTTTGATTGATACCCCTCTTAAGAAGAATGAAAAGTTTGTAGCTGGAGCTCGCCCGAAGTTTTATAATCGACTGATTTCTCATGTGCACAGCCCATTTACGGCATTGATGGATATGTCCATTAGATATGGGAACCCCACTTCTAAGGAATCATCTGTTGCTCATGTACCTTCATCTCAGCAGTCTTCTACCAACTCTAAGAAGAGAAAGTCAAATTTCCAGCGTCAAAAGCAGAATTGGCTCAAGAATCCAGGTTTAGGATCTTCTTCTTCCCGAAAGCAGCCTATTGAGCTTTCTTCCATCACTTGCTTTAGGTGTGGATCAGAAAGGGCACTATGCCAATAGTTGTCCTACTTTAGCCGGAGCTGCTATTCCTCTAGCTCAGATGACTAGGTGTGATCTTTGCCGTGTATGTTTGCTGTTTGGCCACTTCAAGCAGGATTGTCCCTTGTATCAAAAGGGCAAGGCATCTGGAGTCTTTTCCATGACTTCCTCGACTCAGGCTCTGCTTACTCCACCTGCTCCTAGTGATACCCAAGGTACTCTCTAGAGCACCTTTACCTTGTTTAATCTTCCTATTCGTGTTTTATTTGACACTGGAGCTTCATATAGTTTCATTTCTATGGACCTTTGTGATAAATTTGAGCATATCCTTTCACCTAAGTTTGCAACCGAACCTTTGTGTGTTACTAATCCTATTGGTGGTCCCGCAAACCTTAGTAGGATTTGTAACAATGTGAAACTCTTCCATTCTGGCTATCGTTTTTCTGGTGATTTCAATGTTCTTGGTTTCGATGCTTTTGATTTATTGCTTGGAGGAGATTGGCTGAAGAATCATGAAGCTGTTATTTCTTGTAAAGCCCGAACTGTTTCTCTGGTTGGTGATAAAGGTGATCGTTTGGTGATTCAGTGTCGTACGCCTCAGGAGTATGCAGGCAGTTTTATCTATTTTCTTGATTCTTCCTTTAGTGATCTTGATTCTACCCCTATGGTCAAACTCTATTTCGATGTATTTGGTGAATTCACTTCTTTACCTCCTAAACGGGAAATTGAATTCCGTATTGATCTCATTTCTGGAGCTCGACCTGTAGTTCTTCCTCGCAGAAGAATGGCACCACGTGAGAAGGTTGAGTTGAGGAAGCAAATCGAAGACTTGTTCTCCAAAGGTTTGATCAGACCCAGTCATTCCGAATGGGGAGCAGCAGTGGTTTTTGTCACTAAGTCTGATGGTTCTTTGAGGATGTGTGTTGATTATAGGGAGCTGAACAAGCTCACTATGAAAAACAGATATCCAGTGCCTCACATTAATGATATGTTTGATCAGTTGTATGGCGCTACTGTATTCTCTCAGCTTGATCTTGCCACCGGTTTCCACCATCTCAGAATTGCTAAGGAAAGTATTCCCAAAACTGCTTTCCGTTCTGAGGATGGTTTCTTTGAGTGGTTAGTTATGCCTTTTGGTTTGGCTAATGCCCCAGCTTTCTTTGTCGACCTTATGAATCGGGTTTTCCGTGATGTTCTTAATAAGTTTGTTCTAGTTTTGATCAACGATATCCTTGTTTTCTCTAAGACAGAGGAGGAGCATGAATCTCATTTGAGATTTGTTTTGGGGACTCTCAGAAGTCATCAGTTGAAAGCCAAATTCTTGAAATGCCATTTCTGGAAAGATGAAGTCCGATTTCTTAGACATATTGTTTCTAGTGATGGAGTTTCTGTTGATTCCGTTAAGATCGCTGCGATCAATGTAAGTCTATCTTCTCTTCTTTCCTTTGTACGTTAATTATTCTATCTCTTTATCGGTTCTTATTCTCCCTATTCTATTTTAGAATTGGGAAACTCCTAGGACTCCATCTGATATCCATAGTTTTTTGGGCCTTGCCGGTTATTATCGGAGATTCATTGAGAATTTTGCTCGGATAGCTGCACCTCTCACCACTCTAACTCGTAAGAATGCTAAGTTCATATGGAATGATAAGTGTGAAGCTGCATTCAATGAGTTGAAGTACAAGCTTACTTCCGCACAAATTCTTACCGTTCCAAATGGAAATGAGGGGTTAATGGTATACACTGATGCTAGTCGTGAAGGTTTGGGAGCCGTTCTGATGTAGTATGGGAAGGCTATCGCTTATGGTAGTCGCCAGTTGAAGACTCATGAAGCCAATTATGCGGCCTATGATTTGGAATTGCTTGCCGTAGTTTTTGCTTTGAAGCTTTGGAGACATCATCTATTGGGAACTAAGTTTGAGCTCTTTACGGATCATAAGTCTTTGAAATATATTTTCACTCAGAAGGTCTTGAATCTGAGGCAAGTTAGGTGGCTTGAGTTCCTTGCTTCTTATGACCTTGACATCAACTATACACCCGAGAAAGCTAATGTTGTAGCCGATGCTTTGAGTAGGAAGAAGGCGATGTTATGTCAGCTTGTTGTTTCTTCTCCTCTTATGGATCGTATTATTGCTAAGCAAGATGAGGATGAGATACTTAGGCTTATTAAGGAAAACATTCGTAGCAAAGTTAGTGGTAGTAGCCAAAATGGTAGCGGAGCTCAGATTGATGAAAAAGGGATTTTAAGGATTAATAATCAGATTTGTGTCCCGAATGTCGATGGATTGAGCAAGAGTTACTTCGGGAAAATCATCGGTCCAGATTTTCTATTCATCTAGGTGTGACGAAGACGTACCATGATATGAAGAAGCTGTATTGGTGGAAGGGTATGAGGCGTGATATCTCTCTTTTTGTTAGTAGATGTGCTACTTGTCTGTAGGTTAAGGATGATCATCAGAAGACCCCTGGATTATTGCAACCTCTTGAGATTCCCAATTGGAAATGGGAACAAGTTTCTATGGATTTTATTGATGGGTTACCAAGGACTAGGAAAGGTAATGAAAGCATTTGGGTAGTTGTGGATAGATTGACCAAGTCAGCTCATTTCATTCCGGTTAGGTCCAACCATTCTGCTTCTAGTTTAGCTGAGATTTATATGAGAGAGATAGTTCGTCTTCATGGTGTTCCTGTTAGTATTGTCTATGATAGAGATCCCATCTTTACCAATCGGGTTTGGAAAGCTTTTAAGGAATCTTTAGGTACTCGTCTGAATCTGAGCACTGCTTACCATCCGCAGATCGATGGTCAAATGGAAAGAGTGAATCAGATTTTAGAAGATCTTCTTCGTGCCCGTGTCCTTGATTATGGAGGATCTTGGGAAGATCATCTCCATCTCATCGAGTTCACCTATAACAATAGTTATCAGGTATAATCTCAAATATCTAT
Organism: Allium fistulosum; assembly: GCA_030737815.1. Classification (NCBI taxonomy): domain Eukaryota; kingdom Viridiplantae; phylum Streptophyta; class Magnoliopsida; order Asparagales; family Amaryllidaceae; genus Allium; species Allium fistulosum. Next base: position 364,658,205 of record CM060904.1, read on the forward strand.
TTAAGGTTGTCTTAAACATTTATCTATCTTATTCCATCTTTTGAATTCAGGCTAGTATCGAAATGGCTCCATTTGCTGCTCTGTATGGACGACCTTGCAAATCTCCATCTTGCTGGATTGAATCCGGTAATCGTTTGGTTCTTGGTTCGGATATGATTCTAGAGGCTTCTGAGAAGGTTGAGGAGATTAGGAGGAAGATGAGGATTGCTCAGGATTGACAGAAGAAGTATGCTGACAGGCGTAGGAGGAGTTTGGAGTTTTCGGTTGGTGATCAGGTCTTCCTTAAGGTCTCTCCATTAAGAAATGTGATTCGGTTTGGACGGAAAGGGAAGCTCGCTCCTAGGTTTATTGGTCCTTTTCGCATCATAGAGAGAGTTGGTTCCTTAGCTTATCGTTTGGAATTCCCTGAGAAACTTTCTGGAGTGCATAATGTGTTCCATGTCTCGCACCTTCGTCGGTATCTCCATGACCCATCCTTGATTATTCAGCCTTCTGCTCTCAAGAGTTTGGATATTGAGACAAACCTTACTGTCGAGAGGAAGCCACTTCGTATTATCGATAGAGGTACGAAGCAGCTTCGGAGAAAATCTATCAACCTAGTCAAAGTGCAGTGGAGCACTAATGATCGGGATTGTACTGGGAAACAGAAGAGAGCATTCATTCTTCAAATCTGGAATTGTTTATTCCAGGTACTATTTGTTGTCTTACCTTATCATTCTTTATTTTCTGGTCTCCTTTTCGAGGACGAAAAGTTTTGAGTGGGGGAGAGTGTAACAACCCACAAATTTTGAAAATATTTTAAATGAAAATTTATTTGAAACTTTGAATTTAACTATTTTAAATTTTATAAACTTGGAAAATGTAAAGTATAATTTTGAGTATTGATGTGAAATGTTTTTCCAAATTTAATAAAACAAAGACTTTTCTTAAAATTAAAACTTTGGTCAACTTTTGTCAAAGTTTGACTTTCTGTGAAATTTTAAAAATTTGAATTTTGAACTTTTACTTTTTTTATGAAGATGAATTTAATTCTAACATTTTTCCAGTTTCTGTTTTGTTAAATTTTGATGTTTATTTCTCAAATTTTGCAACTTTTGGCATATTACACACAGTTATTTTTCCTATAACTTTTATCTTATTTACATGTTGATTTGTTTGGGCTTGTACCAATGGGCTAGAAATCTCTTTAGAAAATGAAGGCGACATGTTGAGATGACTATATAACATCTCATAGGGTTTTGGTTAGCCTCCACATCCATTCATTTGTGCCTCCACAGAAAAATGTAAGTCTTCTTCTCCTTCTTCTTCCTCCTCTTTCCAAAACCCTAGATCTTCTTCTCCACCACTCCTCTTCTTCCATAATTTTCCATCACCTTCGCCACCTCCTCTCACCTTCTTCTCTTCTCTCCTATTCTCCACCTCTTCCCAAAACCCTAGACCTTCCTCTTCCAAACCCTAGCCATGACCTCTTCCTAACCCAAAACCGACCACCATCACTAAATAGCATCCCCATAGCTGAGCACAACCCTTTGCCTCCCCTTCCTTTTGCCTTCCTAGCCGTGAGCCTTGCCCTAGAGATGATGGCCGAACTGAAAAACCTAGCCTAGTCAAACCCAAAGCCCTAGGCCGAGCCCTTTGCCATAACTTTCCAAACCCTAGACCAAACCCCTATGGTCAAACCCAAACACAAACAAAACTAGCCTAGACTAAGCCTATGCAAACCATAGACAAGCCCTCTTATGTATTTTGCATATATATATTTTTCTATTTTTTATGTGAATTATTTGTTTACGTATGGAATTTGGTTTATTTTAAAGCGTCGGATTTGGATTCTCCTCTCACTCAAACCGGTCCGTAGTTTGTTGATTTTTGTGTTGCGCTTTGAATCATTTTTCCAACCAAAGAAAGGTGAGAAATCACACTTGACATACGTACTTATTTATTTGATGAATTGGTGACAATTGAACCGTATGGATATGTATATGCAAGTTTGACATTTCACCTATGATTTATCAAATTACTTCATATGTTTATATCATGTTATTTCATATGCTTATATTATGTCAATCATATGATTTTATTTTGTTATTTCATATGTTTATATCATGTTATTTCATATGCTTATATTATGTCATTCATGTGATTTTATTTTGTTATTTCATATCATATTATACTTGTTTGATCATATGCCATGATATGCTGAATATTGTTATGTTTATTCATATTCTGAGATCACACTACAAGTTCCTTTACTATGGGTTGAAACGATACATACCCGAACAATCTTTAGATTAAGGAAAATTATTATGGGCTGAAATGATAGGCTTGAGCAATTTTATTTGACTTGGGATTGCGAGTTTGAAATGATATAAAACCCGGAAAATTAATAAATTGCGGATTGAAATGACATATGTCCGTATTTACTTGACCCTAGGGTAGAGAATTTTATACAGACTCCGTGGTTGATTTAAAATGATTTTTCTAAAAATTATTAAGTATTTTGGATTTTTATATATGAATCTTAACTAAAATTTATTGTAATAATTTCTGTGAATTTGATTACATGTGTTAAAATTTTATAAGAAATAAATAGTTGGAAATGTAAATTTTGGAATCTAATTTACAGTATGAAGGTTAATTGAAATTTTATAAGCCGATTTGACTTAATAATAGTATTCTATTCTAACCTATAAATTGTAAGTTTTAATTCATGTAATAGTGATTAAAATAAATGTTTTGTGAAAAGAAATGTAAGTTAAAACATACATTTGACATGTAAGTTTTAACAAATGAAAATGGTATAATTTGGAAAATAAAAATGATAAATGTCATTTACTGAAAAGAAATAAAAAGGTAAGTAAAAATACTTTTAACTTGGTATAAAGATTTATGCTGTAAATTTGATGTTTAGTGACAAAGTTATTAAATCAAAGGTGTGATTTCTTTAAATGGCTAAATAGCTTAAATTTGAGTAATATACCAGGAAGAATAGAATGACTTTGATAAAAAATGTAAATATATATACTATTTGATTTTATAGACTATTGTAGTAGGAATTATTACAGTAACAATTCAGAACTGCTGCAATTTCTTACGGTAGCAATTCAAAACTGCTACAGTTTCTTACTCTAACAATTCTACACTGCTGCGGATTCTTACAGTAACACTTCTGCACTGATGCGAATTCTTACCGTAACAGTTCTGCACTGCTGTGAATTCTTACAGTAGCACTTCTGTACTGCTGCGTTTTCTTAAAGGTGACATTTTCTGAATGCTGCAATTTTCTTAAAGGTTATATGTAGGGTTATAAAAGTTACATTTTTAAAGTGCTATGATCTCTAAACTTTTATGTTTCAAAAGGGTTATAATTAAATGAATTTGGAAGTATTACTACTTTGGGAAAATGAATATTATTTTAAAAGAATAATGATATGATATGGTTTAAAAAGAATATGTTTGATATGAAATATAAACCATTTGAAATTTATATAACCATGGGTTATAATAACGATTGGTTGCTAAAGAGACTGGGATCAGATATGGGCATACTCTCTGTCGATACCGAAAACCACTTTAACAACTGTGTACGCGGTGGAGATTCCAGAATGAAGTAGGATGGTGGCGACGATCCTAAAGGTATATTTACGTGGACCTAACTCCCGTGAATGAGAATAAGGTAGCTAAAACAGGAGCAATCGACAGGCCAAGGAGGTAGCTCCTCTAATCGGACACACTTCATCATTAGCCATTCTATTACTTTCTGATTGATTTGGTGCGCACTATTGATTCGGGGGTGTGGATCGAGTTGGGCGGTTGTTGTGGCTATGCGTTACCAACTGTCCGAAAGTGTAATTGGTATGTCTACCCTGGCATTGCCTAGTTGTGCCGTGTCACCTACCCTAACGCGCCTTCTACGAGTTTGGTTTGTACCATACCTATGGAGTGCCCTCTGACGTCACCCAGTACGGGTGGGATTACGGTACTGTATAGACTATGGGAATATATAAAATGTGTTAAGGGGGATATGGGTAACGCCTTAATGCTATTTTAATAGTTTACTTTACTTTAGACACTATTATAATAGTGTATATTACTACATAATAGATAGTTTAACAGATCCTTAGAGGATGGGCGGTCCCAAGCATCCTTTAAGCTACTGATTGTTATCCCACCTTTTGGTCAAAGCTGGAATATCAACGAAGTTGGCAAGGAAGGATGGATATCAGGATTGGAGTTCACTTGGAAACAAGGCTACAATGGATATCGTCAAAATTTCGCCGAGCTCCGATCGGGACGGAATCGATTGGAGATGATGATGAGGACTAGGAGAGGCTACGTTTCAAGTTTCAACACGATCGGAGTTCGTACGCACAAGATATGAATGAATTAAGATGCACAGAGCACGGTTCGAATCGATGTACTTCGCATCGATGGATGTTGGTTCGAATCGATGAAGGTTCGAATCAATTGAAGCTTACTGCACTTCATATCGACATGGTTCGTATCGATGAAGACGAAGTCAGTCATTCGCTCTGGGACAACATGTTCGAATCGATCGAGAAAAAGTATAATGCATCGAATCGATGAGGTCAAGGAGCGTTCGAATCCATCGGGTTAGGGTATGTTCGAATCGATCGACACGACGAGATCGATTCGAAGCATGCCCCTAGGATCGATGGATACGAATTGGAAATATGTACTAGTCAGGGAAACACGCACATACAGATCGATTCGAAGAAAATCAAAGGCATACGAGAAGGATACCTTGGGAGTCGGCTTCGTAGATACGAAGTCATGGATACGAAGGATGGGTGATCACATGGATTCGAAGGACTCAGGGACAATGTTCGTATCGATCGTGCTCGAATCGATCGATACGAAGGAAATGAACAAAAGGATACGAACTGAACACGAAGAATGGATACGAGCTGAGGTACGAAGCATGATTAAGAGTGTGAAGTATACGCAACTCATGGGAAGAAACGTTCAACGCGGCGACAAAGATGGAGTCGACCCATTCAACTCGGAGCACAAGACGGATCGAAACGAAGGAGGCGTGCCACATCATCGCGAAGACATGCTGAATCGAGTCGAGACGATCGATTCGAAGGAACCGAGTCGAAGGAGATCGATTCGAAGAGACACTTCAGCCAAGTATCCAACCTTGAATCGATCATAACTCGAGTTCTACAAGTCCAAATGCAATGAAATTTTCACAGAAGCTTAGACGCATGATGAAGATTGTCCACACCAAATTTCAGCTCGATCGGACTATTTCTTGATCGATTCGAATCAAGGGTCGAATCGATCCCAAAGTGGGCCCGGATCTCCAGATTTCGGTCATGTGGCCCCCCTCACGTGCCAGAACTGGTCTCCCCTCAATTTAGGCGAAATATCAGCCTCCTACACCTATAAATAGAGCCCCTGGTCATTCAGAAAAGAGGTCGGACAAATTTGAGAGCTAAAGAGCGCCCGGACTCTGCCAGATTTACTCCAGATCACCATTGCTGCCTTTGATTCAGATTACAATCATAAAATCCATTGTACTGTGCGATAGGAAATTGTAATCTTCAAGCATCGATCAATAAAAGATAAAAACTTTGGAGTGGACGTAGGCCGGAGATAGCCGAACCACTATAAATCTTGTGTTTTTGTTCATTATTTCTGGATTGCTATTTGTAGTTTGTTTAGACCTGAGATTTGTGTTTGAATATTGCTGATTTGTATTCATACACTGGTGCTTTCACAACATTCGAGGTTTGTGACCATTTTTGGCGCAAACACTTTGGTGCTTTCACTGAGAACTGAAACTCAGGACCCGCTACGCAAGATTTGAAGTTCAGATTTGAAAGCTTGAAGATTTGAAAGACAATGACTCGGCAAACAAGTAGAAGGCAAAGGGCTGAGAGAAGCCAACAAGGAGGAAGTCAAGAGGCATCCTCCGGAGCTGGAGAAGGACAAGCTTCGATTTACATTACCAGAGACGAAATGGAAGCTATGGCAAATTCATTGCATGAGAGGTTGCTGAAGAGTCAACAGGATATGATGCAGACTTTCTTCGAGCAGATGAGAGCTGCAGGAACACAGAACCTTGGACCAACTACAGCGACCGCAAACGTGGAACAAGGAACTAGGGTTGCGGAACCCAATGGAGGACAAAATACAGAACCAGAAGGCAATCAACAAGGGCTTGGGGGCAGGCCCACAGGATCCAACGCAGAAGGACCTTTGGAAGGAGTTCAGCAGGCTAGAGCCAACGTTGCGGCTAATGAGCCACATGAGGAATATGTGCCGGAGTTCCCTCGGGAGCATGGGGGGCAACACCTAACAGGCAATGCTGGATTAATGGAAATCATTAGGAAGACTATGCGTGGAGGTTCGACCAATAGAGACTTGGAAGGAGTGAACAGGAGTCCGTTCGCTCGGGAAATCAGGATAGCTCAGAATCCACCTAAGTTCAAGTTACCCAGCGTAGAAGTATATAATGGCAAGGCTGATCCAACTGATCATTTGATGAGATACACTAGACACATGGAAGTGCTGGGGGCATCGGAGGAAGTGATGGCCAGATGTTTCCCTTTATACTTGACAGACCTAGCGGCAATGTGGTTTAGGCAGCTGGAAGAAGGATCTATCAGGACTTGGAGGGAATTGGTGGATAGGTTTTTGGGACAGTTTCGGGTTCATATCAAAAGACCCAAGAACGTGATGACGTTAACATCGGTAAAGCAAAGAACAGATGAATCGCTTAGAGCATTTTTAACTCGATTTAATGCGGCGGTTGCTTCGGTGGATCGGCCGGATCCATCGATGGTTTTGATGGCGGCAGTATCGGGAGTCAGAGAGGATTCAGATTTTAAGGTATCTTTAGTACAAGTTCCACCACTGGATCTCTGGGAATTCTTTCATGAAGCTGAAAGGTTCCTTCGGCAAGAAGATGCATGTATGGACTTAAAGTTAAAGGAGGTGAATGTGACTGGGGGTGGAGGACCATCCAATGGAAGCTCGGATAAAGATAAAGGAAAAAGGAAGCTGGATGATGATTCAGGAAAATCCAGGAAGCAATGGAAGGATCCAAAGTTTTCCACATACACAGAATTAAACGAGACGCAGGAGTGGATATACATGGAAACTCGGAATCGCCTTCCTTACCGGAGGCCGGCTAGGAGAGAACCATCCGAGCGGGAGAGGGCATCAGGAAAGCATTGTCCCTTCCACGATTTGGACGGGCATGATACCAACAGCTGCAGGCACCTAAAGGACATAATTGAGGAGCATGTGAGGAATGGACAGTTGAAGCAATATGTTGGGGCTCGGAATGCAGCGGTGGAGCAGGAGCAACCACCGCCTACCTCAAACCATGAGGATATGAGGCACAGGAATAATGGTCGATTGGTCATCAATTGATTAGGATAATATGAAATAAGTAACAAACCATTGGCGAGCAATTGAGTCATTTACACATGTATGGGGACGGAGATAGCCCCTAGGCATGCTCTGAGTGATGACAAACCGCAAAGCCATGGTTTGCGAAATTTGTCTTTTGTTTTTGATTTGGACACTTAGTTTTCTGGTTTGGTTTTTGGAGTTTAGATTGAACTCCTGATTTTGCTTGTTTTTCTGGTTTTGGCATTCATTCGGATGATTGTTCTCCGTTTTGGATGATGATTTCGATTTTTGATATGGATTTCTGGCTTTCCGATTTGATTTGGATTTTTGATTGGATTTTGATTGGATTCTTTTTGGTTTTTGATAAACGGTCATCGGGTGTGGATTACGCCTGGCAAGGGGTGAGTCCTTTTTGCCCGAACGTGGTAGATTGGCTCATTCAGGTCGTCGAGTATGGACTATGCTCGTCAAGGGTCCGGAGTGACCAGGATTCGGCCTAGGACTTAGGCCCCCTATTATCGATTATTGTTTCAGGTCGTTGAGTATGGACTATGCTCAACAAGGGTCCGGAGCGACCAGGATTCGGCTTAGGACTTAAGCCACGGCATTACTAACGTCCAGGGACACTGGACCACGGTCGTCAGGTGTGGATTACGCTTGGCAAGAGCCCGGAGAGGTTAGCTCAACGTCCAAGGACACTGGACCACGGTCGTTAGGTGTGGATTGCGCTTGGCAAGAGCCCAGAGAGGTTATGGATTTGGATATTGACCCGGAGAGGTCTTGGATTCAGTTGTTGATAAGGATGGACTTATAACTCAGTCTTCGAGTTCGGATGGACATGGAATTAGCTATGGACTTCGGATATCGGATTCGGAATTATACAAAACATGCCTTATTATCATAATGCATGTTTTGGGGGGCAAATGTTATCCCACCTTTTGGTCAAAGCTGGAATATCAACGAAGTTGGCAAGGAAGGATGGATATCAGGATTGGAGTTCACTTGGAAACAAGGCTACAATGGATATCGTCAAAATTTCGCCGAGCTCCGATCGGGACGGAATCGATTGGAGATGATGATGAGGACTAGGAGAGGCTACGTTTCAAGTTTCAAGACGATCGGAGTTCGTATGCACAAGATATGAATGAATTAAGATGCACAGAGCACGGTTCGAATCGATGTACTTCGCATCGATGGATGTTGGTTCGAATCGATGAAGGTTCGAATCAATTGAAGCTTACTGCACTTCATATCGACATGGTTCGTATCGATGAAGACGAAGTCAGTCATTCGCTCTGGGACAACATGTTCGAATCGATCGAGAAAAAGTATAATGCATCGAATCGATGAGGTCAAGGAGCGTTCGAATCCATCGGGTTAGGGTATGTTCGAATCGATCGACACGACGAGATCGATTCGAAGCATGCCCCTAGGATCGATGGATACGAATTGGAAATATGTACTAGTCAGGGAAACACGCACATACAGATCGATTCGAAGAAAATCAAAGGCATACGAGAAGGATACCTTGGGAGTCGGCTTCGTAGATACGAAGTCATGGATACGAAGGATGGGTGATCACATGGATTCGAAGGACTCAGGGACAATGTTCGTATCGATCGTGCTCGAATCGATCGATATGAAGGAAATGAACAAAAGGATACGAACTGAACACGAAGAATGGATACGAGCTGAGGTACGAAGCATGATTAAGAGTGTGAAGTATACGCAACTCATGGGAAGAAACGTTCAACGCGGCGACAAAGATGGAGTCGACCCATTCAACTCGGAGCACAAGACGGATCGAAACGAAGGAGGCACGCCACATCATCGCGAAGACATGCTGAATCGAGTCGAGACGATCGATTCGAAGGAACCGAGTCGAAGGAGATCGATTCGAAGAGACACTTCAGCCAAGTATCCAACCTTGAATTGATCATAACTCGAGTTCTACAAGTCCAAATGCAATGAAATTTTCACAGAAGCTTAGACGCATGATGAAGATTGTCCACACCAAATTTCAGCTCGATCGGACTATTTCTTGATCGATTCGAATCAAGGGTCGAATCGATCCCAAAGTGGGCCCGGATCTCCAGATTTCGGTCATGTGGGCCCCCTCACGTGCCAGAACTGGTCTCCCCTCAATTTAGGTGAAATATCAGCCTCCTACACCTATAAATAGAGCCCCTGGTCATTCAGAAAAGAGGTCGGACAATTTTGAGAGCTAAAGAGCGCCCGGACTCTGCCAGATTTACTCCAGATCACCATTGCTGCCTTTGATTCAGATTACAATCATAAAATCCATTGTACTGTGCGATAGGAAATTGTAATCTTCAAGCATCGATCAATAAAAGATAAAAACTTTGGAGTGGACGTAGGCCGGAGATAGCCGAACCACTATAAATCTTGTGTTTTTGTTCATTATTTCTGGATTGCTATTTGTAGTTTGTTTAGACCTGAGATTTGTGTTTGAATATTGCTGATTTGTATTCATACACTGGTGCTTTCACAACATTCGAGGTTTGTGACCATTTTTGGCGCAAACACTTTGGTGCTTTCACTGAGAACTGAAACTCAGGACCCGCTACGCAAGATTTGAAGTTCAGATTTGAAAGCTTGAAGATTTGAAAGACAATGACTCGGCAAACAAGTAGAAGGCAAAGGGCTGAGAGAAGCCAACAAGGAGGAAGTCAAGAGGCATCCTCCGGAGCTGGAGAAGGACAAGCTTCGATTTACATTACCAGAGACGAAATGGAAGCTATGGCAAATTCATTGCATGAGAGGTTGCTGAAGAGTCAACAGGATATGATGCAGACTTTCTTCGAGCAGATGAGAGCTGCAGGAACACAGAACCTTGGACCAACTACAGCGACCGCAAACGTGGAACAAGGAACTAGGGTTGCGGAACCCAATGGAGGACAAAATACAGAACCGGAAGGCAATCAACAAGGGCTTGGGGGCAGGCCCACAGGATCCAACGCAGAAGGACCTTTGGAAGGAGTTCAGCAGGCTAGAGCCAACGTTGCGGCTAATGAGCCACATGAGGAATATGTGCCGGAGTTCCCTCGGGAGCATGGGGGGCAACACCTAACAGGCAATGCTGGATTAATGGAAATCATTAGGAAGACTATGCGTGGAGGTTCGACCAATAGAAACTTGGAAGGAGTGAATAGGAGTCCGTTCGCTCGGGAAATCAGGATAGCTCAGAATCCACCTAAGTTCAAGTTACCCAGCGTAGAAGTATATAATGGCAAGGCTGATCCAACTGATCATTTGATGAGATACACTAGACACATGGAAGTGCTGGGGGCATCGGAGGAAGTGATGGCCAGATGTTTCCCTTTATACTTGACAGACCTAGCGACAATGTGGTTTAGGCAGCTGGAAGAAGGATCTATCAGGACTTGGAGGGAATTGGTGGATAGGTTTTTGGGATAGTTTCGGGTTCATATCAAAAGACCCAAGAACGTGATGACGTTAACATTGGTAAAGCAAAGAACGGATGAATCGCTTAGAGCATTTTTAACTCGATTTAATGCGGCGGTTGCTTCGGTGGATCGGCCGGATCCATCGATGGTTTTGATGGCGACAGTATCGGGAGTCAGAGAGGATTCAGATTTTAAGGTATCTTTAGTACGAGATTCACCACTGGATCTCGGGGAATTCTTTCATGAAGCTGAAAGGTTCCTTCGGCAAGAAGATGCATGTATGGACTTAAAGTTAAAGGAGGTGAATGTGACTGGGGGTGGAGGACCATCCAATGGAAGCTCGGATAAAGATAAAGGAATCATCTGTTGCTTATGTACTCATCTCAGCAGTCTTCTAGCAACTCTAAGAAGAGAAAGTCAAATTTCCAGCGTCAGAAGCAGAATTGGCTCAAGAATCCAGGTTTAGGATCTTCTTCTTCTTCCCGGAATCAGCCTATTGATCTTTCTTCATTCACTTGCTTTAGGTGTGATCAGAAAGGGCACTATGCCAATAGTTGTCCTACTTTAGCCGAAGCTGTTGTTCCTGCGACTCAGATGACTAGGCGTGATCTTTGCCATGTATGTTTGCAGCCTGGCCACTTCAAGCAGGATTGTCCCTTGTATCAGAAGGGCAAGACATCTGGAGTCTTTGCCATGACTTCTTCCACTCAGGCTCCGCCTACTCCACCTACTCCTGGTGATACCCAAGGTACTCTCCAGAGCACCTTTACCTTGTTTAATCTTCCTGTTCGTGTTTTATTTGACACTGGAGCTTCGCATAGTTTCATTTATGTGGACCTTTGTGATAAATTTGAGCATATACTTTCACTTAGGTTTGCAACCGAACCTTTGTGTGTTACTAATCCTATTGGTGGTCCCACAAACCCTAGTAGGATTTGTAACAATGTGAAACTCTTCCATTTTTGAATTGACATTTTGCTTTGGGGGAATTTTGAAGATTTTGTAACATGATGTTTTAACGAATCAAAATTTCTAGGGAATAATTCAAATACAAACTACATTAATTAATTACTAAGATAGAAAGACTAAGATTTTCACTTATGGTTGGTCCTTAGCTTTACCTTATTTTGGATTTGAAATGCCTTCAATAACCTCTTTTAGATCTCTTCTTTTTGATATATACAGCAAAGGATTTTTAGATAAGTTAGATTCAAAAAATTAGTGGTTCGGAGGAGAATAGGTTTAGAAAATAAAAAAAACAAAAATAAGCATATAAGATTTCTTACCTGAAACCCTATACAAGTTTTTCGAATCTTGTAAGAGATGAACCGACATAGCTACCCTAGGATCCCAAAATAATCTTTGAATAAAAAAGAGAGACTAGGCTCTTATTTAAAGTGGTTGAAATGCACCAGAATGGTCGGATTTAAGTCGGTTCAAAATGATAAATATTAGGACGTTAACTATTGTAGAAATTCCTAGCCCCCACAACCTTCACCGGTCGACTGCTAACAGTCGATTCTATTTCAAGAAGAATTTTATTGGCCATTGTTTTTAATTATTTTGTTCTTTAATTACTATTAAATGTTATCTTGAACTTTAACGATTACTTAACCCCTAAGTCTAATTACTGTTAACTTCAAATTTTAAATTTAAGAATTAATTAGTTATTTGAATTTGAATTCTATTTAAATTATTTTGAATCTAAAAACTTCCAACATCCATAACTTTTCTGTTTGAGCTCAGTTTTCAACATATTATATATAGAAATTGATCAGAATTCTGCCAGATTATAACGACATAATTTCTTATTCAAATTCTGATTTTTGCAAAATTTCCATTTTTAACTTTAATTATTTAATTAGTTTATCTAATTATTTTATTATAAATTTTTATGGTGTGTTACAATTACGGGAGCCATCACCTATTAAAACGAAGATATTTCCAATTTCTCTGCTTCTAACTATTGGAATTGCCATGTCTCTATTTCGTGCACAAAAAAGTCATCTGAATATCTTTTGGGACCTCGAAAGTTTTCATTGTACAATTTATTCCGGAGAGATTTGTGGTATAAAAATCCGATCAAATAAAAGAATAACAAGCAGGAGGGCGAGGAAAGCAAAAATATACAAAGATCAAATGAGACTACATTCCATGCTATTAAAAGGACGGAAATATTAATAATAATCGAATAATCTTGAAAATGAGAGATATTTGCAAACTAAATAAATAAGTTACTTAATGGCTAAATAATCAGATAAAACGCCATCAAACATTGAGACGCTACAGTCTAAAATACTCTTCACATTCTCCTAATCATCTTAATGCTTTAATGTTAGACTTGTGATTAATTGATCTAGCATGTTGGAATTTCCATGTCTCTATTTTGCGTGCAAGAAAAGTGGTCTGAAGGTCTTTAGGGAGCTTGGAAGTTTTCGTTGTTTAACTTATTTTGGAGAGATTTACGGTATAAAAAATCCAACTAAATCAAAGAATAACAAGTAGGAGGACAAGGAGAGAAAAAATATACAAAGATTAAATGAGATTACATTTTCATTCCACTAAAAGGATGGAAATATTAATAATAATTGAATAATCTTGTAAACTCGAAATATTTGCAAACTAGATAAATAGATTACTTAATGGTTAAGTAATCATGTAAAACGCCATCAAATGTTTGAAACTCTATTGTCCGAAATACTCTTGACATTCTTCTAAACATTATGATATTCTAGTGTTATGCTTGTGGTTAACAGATCTATCATGCTGAAAAATATAACTAAAACAATGATGAGAGGAAAAAAGGAAAAGGAAACGATCGTAAATAATGCAACGTTCGCATTACTTAACAAGCTTTTAAGATAAAGGTTGATGTTTTCTTTTAGTACGCCATTATATCTCCAAGATGAGTGCTATCAAGTGTGCATATTTTAGCGCTTCATGGGGATCGAACACGATCGGTGATTCCCTCCAATTGGTTGCTTACTTCTTATTTATTCAAACGGCCATAAATTTTGATCCATTTGGAGTTATAGAATCCATCACCTATCAAAAACAAATCTATTTCCATTCTCCACGCTTTTAAATGGTTGGAATTTCCATTCTCTATTTCGTGCGTAAGAAACATCATTTGAAGGTCTTTCAAGTGCCCAAAAGTTTTCGTCGTTGAACTTATTTAGGAGAGATTTATGGTATAAAATATCCAACTAAATCAAAGAATAACAAGAAAGAGGATAAGGAGAACAAGGATATACAAAGATGAAATGAGATTACATTTCCATTCCATTAAAAGAATGGAAATATTAAAAATAGGTTTTAAAAGAGGGCATATTTATCTCATTTGATCTTCGTATGTTCTTACTCTCCTTGTTCTTCTGCTTGTTTCTTTGATTTGGTCAGATTTTTTATAACATAAATCTCTCCTGAATAAATTGAACAATGTAAACTTCCAAGCAATTGAAAGGCCTTCAAACGATGATTTTTTGCACACAAAATAGAGACATGAAAATTCCAACTGTTATAAGTATCGAAAGTGGAAAGAGGTTCATTTTGATAGGTTATGACTTCCATAACTTCAAACGAGTCAAAATTATAGTCGTCTGAAGACACAAGATGCAAGTGATGGACCGCTCAGTGATCGATTTCGATGAAATTACCTACCATCTTCAGTCTTCGTGAAGCGCTCAAATATGTGCACATGATAGCGCTCGATCTTGAAGAAATAACGGTTCAATAAAAGAAAATATCAAGATTTATCTCAAGAGCATGTCCAGTAATGCTAAATTTGCATTAATTACGATTGTTCTATCTTCCTTTTTTTCACTCCTTATTGCTTAACTCGTGTTTATCAACGTGCTAGATCTATTTACCATAAGTTTATTTCTAAAATATCGAGATGTTTAGAAGGAAGTTAAGAGTATTTGGGATTGTAGAGTTCCAAATGCTTGATGGCGTTTTACATGATTACTTTGCCAATGCAAATATATCCCATTTCTAAGATTATTCAATTATTATTAATATTTCCATCCTTTAAATGGAATGGAAATGTAGAGATTTATGGTATAAAATATCTGACTAAATCAAAGAATAACAAGAAAAGGACAAGGAGAACAAGAATATACAAAGAAGAAATGAGATTACATTTCCATTCCATTAAAGGAATGGAAATATTAAAAATTGGTTTTAAAAGAAGGCATATTTATCTCGTTTGATCTTTGTATGTTCTTGCTCTCCTTGTCCTTCTACTTGTTATTCTTTGATTCAGTCGGATTTTTTATAACATAAATCTCTCCTGAATGAATTGAACAATGAAAACTTCCAAGCCACTGAAAGGCCTTCAAATGACAATTTTTTGCACACAAAATAGAGACATGAAAATTCCAATTGTTATAAGTATCGAAAGTGGAAACAGGATCGTTTTGATTGGTTATGACTCCCATAACTTCAAATGAGTCAAAAATTATGGTTGTTTGAAGACACAAGATGCAAGTGATGGACCGCTCATTGGTCGATTTAGATCAAATTACCTACCATCTTCAGTCTTCATGAAGCGCTTAAATATGCGCACATCTTAGCACTCAATCTTGAAGAAATAATGGTTCAATAAAAGAAAACATCAAGCTTTATCTTAAGAGCATGTCTAGTAATGCTAAATTTTCATTATTTACAATTGTTTCGTCTTTCTTTTTTTCACTCCTTATTGCTTAACTCATGTTTATCAACGTGCTAGATCTATTTACCATTAGTTTATTTCTAAAAATATCAAGATGTTTAGAAGAAAGTTAAGAGTATTTGGGATTGTAGAGTTCCAAATGCTTGATGGCGTTTTACATGATTACTTTGCCAATGCAAATATGTCACGTTTCTAAGATTATTCAATAGTTATTAATATTTCCATCCTTTTAATGGAATGGAACTGTAATCTCATTTAATCTTTGTATACTTTTTCTCTCCATGTTCTCCTACTTGTTTTTCTTTGATTTAGATGGATTTTTTATACCATGATTCTCTTTTGAATTAAATTGAACAAAGAAAACTTTCGAGCTTCCAAAAGACCTCCATACCACTTTTTTGCACAAAATAGATGACATAGAAATTCCAACGATTAGAAGTGTAGAGAATGGAAAGAGCTTTGCTTTGATAGGTAATGGCTCTCATAACTCCAAATGAGTAGAAAGTTATGGTCATTAAAGGAAACAAGAACCAAGTGATGGATTGCTCGGTGATCCGATTTGATGGAATAGAAGACCATGTTCGATCTTCTTGAAGCACTCGAATATGCATAGATGATAACACTCGATCATGAAGATATAATGGCACACTAAATGTTTAACAACCTGCTCTGTGGAAACCTAAAATTTTCCCTACTAAATGACAATAACCAAACTCAAGTCGTACAAAGATAGGCCACATAGATTTAATTTAAAGTTTTATTATCAATCTAAGTTAATTTAACAGTGGTGCAACAACAATATCTCACATGGGGTGGCAATATATAATATACTATGATAAATAACTAGAACATGAAATACATATATGAGACATAACAATACGGAAGTAACTAATAGAAATAGTAACTGTCAGAATACATCAACTCCATACATACGGAGTACCAAATATAACATATGATAATACATGTCTCATACATATAAATGAAAGTCTGTCATGTACTACAAAATATACATCGAAGTGTATAACATATTATATCCTGCTACGATCTAAAATAATGCGATCCTGAGTTATCCTTAAAAGCTACATGCCTCTCAGTCTACTCAAATGAGTACCCAAGAGTAGCCATAAAATAAACAAAGACAAAACATGGGTGTCAACAAGATTTCTTGTAACCACCCCAAAGTGACACTAAGAAAGATGAATATCCTTTACATGAACAGTGAGCGAGATTCCCTTAGGAATTGTCTTTCAATTTGGTTTTATTTATGGACAATTCTTGAATTAGACCTTTCGACATCATCGAAAGTTTTAGACTTTAGATTGAGTAACCTTTCGACCTTGTTGAGCTAGTATGAGGTCTCCTACGAGGGTTTTCCTTTCGATTAGGTTGAAATTCTCTAAGTTAAGTCCTTTATAGGTAGGCTTCAATCTTGTCAAAGGCTAAGGCGTTAGCTTTCCTTGGGTCTAGGAAGGAAATCATATACTTTAGTGGATTTGAAGTAGTTTTCCACCTTATCGAAAGGTTAGATCACATAATATATAGCTTCGAAAGGTTACAGGTGTTGTTAAAGCATAAAGAGCTGTCGACCTTGCCAAAAGGTTCAATCCACAGAGCTAATGACTTCAAAAGGTTACAAAAGATGTTTGGACCAGATGTATTGTCGACCTTGTCAAAAGGATTCTTTCAAGGGGATTAAACCTGAAATATAGAAATTAATCCAATAGAGGCTCTAATAAAAAGTAATTAATCAATAATAGTCAAGACTTCCCTTTTTATCCAAGAAAAGCTTAATTTCATAAAATTCCCAAATCAACACCCAATTAGGGTTACAATGCTTTTTTTAAGGAAATACAAGTTTGAAATGAGAGAAATCGGATCCCCAAAACGTGACCCCTTGGGTCTTATTTATAGATGCAGGCAGCCCTCCTTTCGAGTCCATGCTTTCGACCGGGTCGGAAGATCCCTTTTTTATATGTAGCTATGAACCTTTTGACCCTGTCGGAAGGTTTACCCCTCATATGCCATTATGAACCTTTCGACATTGTCGAAAGGTTTGCCTTTCTTATGCCTTCATAAACCTTTCGACTTTGTCGAAAGGTTTGTCTTTTATATACTGTTATGAACCCTTTGACCTTGACAAAAGGTTTGTCTTCATTTGTTGTTATGAACCCTTCAACCTTGTCGGAAGGTTTTCACTTTACTTAAATGTTATCGAGAGCTACATTTCCCTTCAATGTTGTCGAAGGCTGTACTTCCTCTCGACGTTGTCGAAAGGTTTTATTTCATTCTTTTGCCTTTGCTGACTTCTGAATGTTGCATTCTTCATAGCACCTTTCGATGCTGTCGAAAGGTATCCTGGATGTGTCTTAACCGGTTCAAAAGGCTTGCTATGCTTTCGAAAAGGTCACCATAGGGTTGCTAATACTTGCTTTGACTTCTTCATCTTCTTCTAAAGATATGAACCCCCTAGATACTGTGAGATGGAACCTTCCGACCCCTTTGAAAGGTTTGAGGTTGTTAAACTTTGATGACTACATCCTTTCGACTCCTTCGAAAGGTTTGGTCTAAACCCATCTTTCTTAGTCTTTGTTGAAGGACCTTTCGACTCGGTCGAAAGGTGGATTTTTGGAGTAAATATGGATCGGACATAAAGCCTGGTGTGAGAGGAAATAATCTCAAAATACTATAAATGAAATCAATATACATGTAAGCGAATACAGTAAAGATAAGGGTATATTCCTAATCATATACCACAACATGTTCTTCACCTGCAATCAACAAGTTAGAACGACTAATATAATGTGACTGACAGATAATACCATACTATGATAGAGATAGCCAAATACACAAATTTGGTGTAGCACCAGTATCATAATATTGGTCTACAATACAATGATATACACCCATAGTGTGTGTGTGCGTGCGCTTATTCCCATCATTTTTGATGAGTGGAGTCTATTGTGGACATCCATTATGGTCCAATGATTTGCGTCAAGGGTCCAGAACAAATAGAGTCGGTACTCAAATGTACCTTGGACCTCGAGCCGCATCCTTAGTGATGGGTCTCATATAGATCTCACCATACCTACTAAAACAAGCTTTGGTGATATATGACCTTCTTTATTTACTTGAAAACATATGTGGTCCTCACTGTACCCTACACATCGAACTTTGGTGACATCTAGTTCACTCGTAGATGATCATCATCATCTCCCCTTGCAAGTCATCTTAGATTCATGCTATACTCACATTATGTCTCCAGGAGAGAGAACGATGGGTGTGCCTCATACAATATTCCATCAAGAGCCACGAAGGAACACTGTGGTCATATAACATCGTGTAGTGCACATGTTTATCCCTGATGAACACAATACAACATCATCATCTCGTCTTTGAAACACCATGATAAGGCACCCCAACATCATCATCAAACATCCCTAGGGTCGTTTGGGTGAAAATGGATTCGGTCTGGAGAAAAATGCTTCAGATCCGAGCTTACTTGCTTAATGTAGAATATAAAAATTTATGATTTTTTTATGATAATAACGTAAATATATTTCCAAATGCGTTTGATATAGCACTATTATAAAATCACATATAGAAGTAAGCAAATGAAATTTTATTTCAACAAACAATTTATTTCAAAATAATTTCAAATAATACACAACTAGAACATAACTTCCACCATATTTTACATTTTCATTTTCATTTTCACTCTCATATACAATACACTCGCTCGCCCACTTGAATTCAATCTTTTCTATCTACCTACTCCAACCTTTTTTTTTCAATCATCCTCTTTGCTTATCCAATAACAATGTGGTAAAAAGCAAAAAGAAACAAATTTAAACTACAAAAATATAAATAGTTTTTAAACTTAATATTGTCTTAGTTTATTGGTTTTGTTCTTTTCATATGTTGAAATAGACACCAAAAATATCAATAATGTACACGAGCAACCTACAATATGCACAATGTATCACTATACATTTCATAAGGCCGAGCACATACACAAAACATACTTGTATCAATTCAATTTTAGGGACAAATGCAAGGTCAAGGTGAATAGCTCAACACAAGTAATGTGAGGTCAAGCCAAATAGCTCAACATAAACAAAGTATACAATGGTGTAGCTAGAAAATCAAGTCAGCAGATTCAACATGTCAAGAACAATGCCCGGTGCAATAACAAATAGGTGAAACAACACATACAAGACCAGTCAAAAATACAAGTACATATAGAAGTGAATGCACACATGCACCAGCAAATACAAGGTCAACGACAAGAAGAAATGGGAAAGTGCACATTAGGCATGCACATGCTAAATAGAGTCGACCAGCAAACAAATGCACATCATGAGAACACATATTTTCGTACAAGGCATACATTGGTAAGCAAAGTTCACACACATATAAGATTAAGAATAGAATAGTACAAGTGCAACACATGAGTATACAACTACAAGCAGATCAACTCACACCAGCTCGCACAGACAAAAGCCAATTCAGGCAAATGCACACCGATTGCTAGTGCATGGAGGAGAAATACTTAGGCGAAAATCAATAAATATAAAACAATCAAGGCAATAGTGCATAATAGAAAAGAAAATACAAGTGAAGATGCATAAAACTGTCACAAAAAAAAGAAAGAAAAATATATTTGCATGTTGAAATATTCAACCAAAATCAAGTATATTCACAATATATGCGATCCGAATTTTTCAAAATATCAAAAATTAAATAAGTTAGAGAACAAAAATTTACATGCAAGGAAATCAACCATCGAGATTCAATGTCAAATTTTCAAACTGAAAACCAAAACAAATATATTCAAAACATAGGTAATCAATCCCTATATAAACCAAATCATCACTGCCAATTCCACATCCAGTCCAAATTAGCATAAAAACCCAAATCAGAAAAATCATATCAAATCATTCCAAATCAAGACCTCGAAGAAATCAGCCAAAGAGAGTGATCGAATTCATCTAGCAAGGCACTTACTCAATTGAGACAAGAAGAAGGAATGAATTCATTAATTTAATTTGAGAACGAATTAAAAAGAGGATCGGCTCGGAACAAAATGGATACGGGCGAAGAATTATGCACCATTTATTTTATTTTTCTGGTTGTGCTATTTTAATTTGTGAACATATATTTGGGCCATGCATGTCTAACGGTACTGATGATTAGTATTAGAAAATTAGGATGATAAATTTTCTAGATACTATAGATGCATGGGTATAGTTAAAACTAGTTATAGTCTGCCTATGGTAAATATAGATGGACATGAACTTCCTAAGCCAAAAGATAAGTGAGATGAAAATAAGCTTAGTTTATATCGGTCAAAGAAAAAAGCTATAAATTCTATTATTTGTGCATTGGATAAAATTGAATACAATCATGTTTCTCACTGTATGACTATGCAAGAATTTGACATATGCTTGAAGTAATTCATGAAGGTACATTGCAGGTTAAGGAATCTCATCAAGCTATGCTCAGCAATGAATATGAAAACTTCATGATGACAGAAGACAAGAATATAAAGGAGGTTTATGGATGATTCTCAAATATATGTTCAAATCCAAAATGCTAGGAAAAGCTTACACGAAATTGGAGATGGTCCGAAAAATTCTAAGAATCCTCCTGAGGAGTTTTGAAGCGAAAGTAACTGCAACTCAGGAATCCAAAGACTTGAAATTGCTTAAGTTAGAGGAACTAATAAGAAATCTCATAACTTATGAGATGGAACCAAAGGTTAGAGAAGAACGTGAAAGCGGAGACTCAAAAATATCAATCGCCCTAAAAGGTACAACTGATAGTAATAATGAGGATGTGTAGCTGAGCTAGCACTATTGATGAAGCGATTCAAAAGCTGGACTCAAAACCATGGAAATCCAGTAATAAACCAATGAATGAAATCCAGCATTGCCAAAGTTCTAGATGATTATAATGAAGAAGTCATATGCTATAGATGTAAGAAGCCAGGTCACATCAATCCAAATTGTTCGTAAAATTAACTCGACAAAGCAAACAAACAAAAGAGAAGGAGTTTCGCAGCCACTTGGGATGAGAGTGTAGAAGAAGACAAGGAGAACAATGATAGTGAGATAGAAGAAGCCAATATATGCATGATGGTAGAATCAAGTGACAGCAACGATGAACCAAATAAGGTAGTACACTTATCCCGTAATGATTTACTTTTGGTATATCACTAGTTAAATGCAACCATAGATAGACTTCTACAATGGTATAATAAACTAGAATCTGAGAAAATAGTCTACTTGGTATAAATAATGAGTTAGAACTGATGATTGAAAATGTTAAAAAAGTTTAACTAAGAATGTAAGAAGTGTCAGTCTCTAGAGAAAGAAATTAATAGGCCTAAGACTAAAATTGAAATCCTCGAAAATGAAATTCTGACTTTGAAAAAAAAGATGAAACTAAAATAGAAATTTCCATTCAAAATGCACCTCACTTTTAAATGAAAACAATGCTCTTAGATCTAAGGTTCAACAACTTGAATTGATAATCAAAAAAATTTCTAAGGGAGAAAAATCACTATATATGTTATTAGGAAGTCAAACTATCATCAAAAACAGAAATGGTCTTGAATATGATAATGTTGAACAAACTAAGAGAGAAAATTGCAATAATATCAAATTTCAAAAGAAATTTTTGAAAGTGCTTAATTTGTGGAAAAAATGGGTATAAAAAAAAATAAATTTTCGTACAGAAACAGACACAAAGCTGTTAAAAAAATTTAGTTACCAAAAGGTACAAATAAAGTTTTGTAAATTTAAACGAGCTTGGGTTCCCAAGGGTACAACTGTAAATGCTAATGGTCTGTTATATAAATGAATTTGGGTTTCGAAGGCTCCAAATGAAAATAAGAGTGGCCTAACATCCTTTGTTAGACCACTCGACTCCTTTAATATTTAGGTATAGAAACGGGTTAAGGAACAACTACGATAGAGGTGACTTCAAGTTGTTCTATATATGGTTAAAAAGGTAAAATTCCAATGTCCTTTAGCCTAGAAAAAAAAGATGGAGATCTATATACTTTGACAAAAAATGTTGAACCAAAACCTGGCATCGACGGTAAGTAAAGGTATGATCTCTAAACCCTGTTTTCTTTTCTTATTGTTAATTATGTATTTGTTGACACGGTTGTAGTATAATTACCATATCTTGAGCTCCTTAACTCCGATGTGCATAATTCAAGATGATTTGTAAAATAGATAGAAAAATCTATAAATTTTATTTCATGTGTTTTCCAGAATTTGAACTTAAACCATTGAAAAACTGCAAAACATTCAGTATATTGTTTGAAAACAATTTCAGTACTTCTTAACACGGTTGTAGGAATCTGATCAAAACTTGAACATTTTTACTTCAAAATTTTAAATTCTTAAAGTTCTGAAAGATACCTAATAACACTAAAACTTTATGGATTTGATTTTTTACTGATTCATTTATTGAAATCTTGAAAAAAAAATCTTTTCAGTACATCACTTGAAAGTATCTCCGATTTATGCAAATAAACTATAGTATTTTATATATAACCATTGAGCAATTCATCTTTTTGATTTGAAACCAATTTTGGTGAGTACTAATTTTAAATATCTAAAACTTTTATGTTTTGTACTGAATCAAACTACGGACTTGGAGATTTCAAATAATGGATTCAAATGGACTGAATTTTTAAAACAAGAATGGTCAATTACTTGGGTACAACAATTAACTTCCATTGCCTTTAGTGACGCCTAACCAATTAGTGGCTGGATATTTTTTACTTTTTTGAGTAACGTTATTTAACAGTCTGCTTGTTATATACTGTAACAACCCTAATTTTGAGTAACATTATTTAGGATATTTAATTAGTTAAATTAAATGAAATAATGTAAGTTGGTTAGGAGATTGAGATTTGTATAATTTAAAGGGTAGTCGTGCCTAGTTAAACTAATGAAGTAAATAGAATTAAAACGAAATAGGAAGGGGGAACTAAATAAGGGTAAAATAGGAACATGTTATATTCATATACACTAAGCCTTCGTACCATTTCATTTTACACATTCATAAATTAAAATCTAAACCTAGAGAGGCCGGCGACCCTTAAGGGAAGCAAGAAGAAGAGAAGCTAAAAATCAAAAGAAGAAAGCTTAATCAAACTTATTTAAGATCAAATCTTAACTCCTTAACAAAGCTAATGGTGAATAATTTTTACATCTCATATTTTTGATGTTTTGGTTTCTAGAATCAGATCTGAAATTTTTTGCAAGTATATTGCCATGTTTTGAATTTAGATATATATATATATATATATATTTATATGCTTGTTGATGAATTATGCTTATTCATATTGATTTTATGACAGGTTTGGAGTTGAAAAACCTATCAAATGACATCCACATTCCTTGCAATTTTAATATATGGTCAAAAAAGATATTTTAGAGAAGAGTTTCAAGTTTCATAATTTTCTAAATTAATGTGGATTTACTATTAATTTTCTAGTGAAGAAAATGGGTTAATTGGGTTTAAAATTAGATATAGCTAAATTATATTGTTTTTGGGTCGGAAATTTATATATGTTAGAAAACATATTAAATATGATTTATGGGAATTTTTGTAGAATTTTCCTAAGTGTTTTAATAAGTATGTAAAATTATTTAAGGTATGGGACTTAAATGTTTTATATATTTATAAAAGGAGAAGGGATATTTGGTAAATCATTTAAATTGTTTATCTTCAAAATTTTGGCAGCACTTTTAGAACATATTTTGGAAAAGAAAATGGGCAACCAATCATATGTTGACAAATAAGGCGGGTTAGTTGAAAATAATTACTTTTGAAAGATAAAAAATTAGTTTTACTTTATTTCTGCTATTTCACCACTTTCGGCACCTAGCTTTCGACCATATACTTCCGTCTCCATCTCCGTTGAAATCAATGCACATGGTATCAAAGACTTGGTACGTAGTGAATTGGACAAAGGTGAAAGGTATTGGGTCAAAACTAGGGGTTCCGAAGGGGTTAAAGCCTTGCTTTGCTTTCTAAAGGAAACACGCCTGCTTTGCTTTCGAATAAGATGGATTTCGACTTGGTCAAATTTTTTTAAAAGAAAGAGGCTTTCGAAATAAGTTGCACTTTTGTTTTAAGTACATGCTTTCGAAGGGTTGAAATTCCTACCTGTCGCCTTTTAATTTTCGAAGTAGTGCCTCCGAAAGGGTCCCTTTGTTTTAAAAATTGGAGCTGCTTCTCCAATGCTTTCGAAGGGATGGTTTTCGACACCATCCACTTCTTTAATTAGGAAATTGCTTTCGAAAGAGTTGCTTTCGACTTAGTTGTTTTACGACCCTTTTTGATATTTTGAAAGTTAAACCCAAAGGTTTTGTTAGCACCAAAATTGGTCACTAACCTCGTAGAGGAAGATTGTGTAGAGATATAAGTGATGAAGATAAATTAAACAAGGAAGACAATGCTAATTTAAATGCAGAAAGTAAGAACACCAGATTTATAGTGGTTAAGCGTAATAGCCTACGTCCACTTTGAGTTTTCACTTTATTGATCTTCTTAATGATTGATTACAAATACAATTCGTAGATCAAATGCTTGAATGAAGTTGCTGAGTAAAGAAGATGAGTCTAAAAAATGGTAGAGTCTCCCCAGTGTTCTCCCAAAAAAAGGTCCTTTTCACTGTGCCCCTGCCCCTCTATTTATAGACAAAGATGGGTAGGACTTCCCAGGTGGGCTCGGCAGCCGAACATTCTGGCCCAAATACAATGGTCGCCGTATGCCGAACCAAATAGGCCGAACACAATGATGCCGAACCACCTTCTCTATGCCGAACGATATGCTTGCTGCGTGGGAAGAGTGGAACGAATGCCAGTCGAAGCCGAACGTGCCTCTAGCCGAACGAAGCGCTTGATCGAACGTTATCTCTGGCCGAACGTTGGTGCTGGCCGAACGATAGCTTTAACCAAACAATGCTTCTGACCGAACGATGTCCCTGGCCGAACGATGGCACTGGCCGAACGTTTGCCTTTAGCTGAACGATGTCTCTGGCCGAACGATGGTTCTGGCCGAACGATAGCTTTGACGAACAATATAGCCATGCCTAGCAGTCGTATACGCCGAACGCCTTCTGATGCCGAATGCTCCTGGATGCCGAGTACTCCTGGATGCGGAGTGCTCCAGGATGCCGAGTGCTCCTGGATGCCGAGTACTCCTGGATGCCGAGTACTAGTAGATGCCGAGTACTACTAGATGCCGAGTGCTCCTGGATGCCGAGTACTCCTGGATGCCAAGTACTACTAGATGCCGAGTACTACTAGATGCCGAGTAGTCCTGGATGCCGAGTAGTCCTGGAAGCCGAGTGCTCCTGGATGCCGAGTGCCCCTGGATGCCGAGTACTCCTGGATGCCGTGTATTTCTGGATACCGAGTACTACTAGATGCCGAGTAGTCCTGGAACCCGAGTACTACCCCATGCCGAGCACTCAGTTTCCTGGTCAAATCTCCAGGAAACAGGTTTCAAAAGGAATAGTTTCCAATGGTTTTGAAAGGTTGTCCCACATATTTTGACTTGAACCCAATGCTTTTGAAAGGTTTGCTTTAAGTAGTATACTTTATTGCTTTTGAATGGTAATAAGAAAGGTTTCGAAGGGGAGGTCCCCTAGTATTTTTGAATGATGTATATATATAAAAGGTTTCGAAGGGGTGATTCCCAAGTGTTTTCGAAAAAGTTTCCTTAGTGTTCAAATGGAAGGTTTCCAATGGTTTCGAAAAGCATGTTTAAAGTGCTTAGAAGAGGACGTCTAAGGTTTATAAAGCTTTCGAAGAAGATATTTTCAATGTGTTTGGAAGGACTATTGTCAATGGTTTCAAAAGATATGTTTTAGCCTTTAGGCCTAAGGTTATATGCTTTCAATGGTTTCGAAAGAGACTGTTTAAAGGTTTAAACAAAGGTTTCGAATGTTTTCATCGACAATGTTTTGGGTAAAGCATATAACATGACAAAGAGATTTGAGTAAAGCAAATAGTATATTTTCCTTGTATAAGTATGATTTAAAAGGTTAAATCATCTTAAAATGTTTTCAAGGAAAATTTAAAGGGTAGTTAACCCTAAGTAAAATGACTCAAATATTTGTATACCAGATGGGACTGGTATAGGGTCGTGCCCTATACATTAGCTATTAGCCCCTAGCTAATTTTGTCCAAAAATTCCAGTGTGTAGGGCTTAGTCATAGGTAAGATTTAAATAATGGTTACACACATAAAGGAATATATATGTACAGAGAAGAAGGATATGTTATTGGTAAGCCCAAAAAACCATTAGGATCAGGTGACCCTTGGAGAAGTAAGTTAAGGACAAACCGTCCAGAAGTATATCTACCAGTTGGTAGATAGATTATTTAGTTTGTTTGGTGGCCCGAGTCAGCCAAAGGTTAGTAGTTAGCCAAACAAAATTACATTATTTCGGAGGTTGGTCCATTTATTACCTTTTTTGAGTATATCAATATTTGCTATTATTGATATAATCAGTTTGATTAACCAGTTTAGTTGTAGGATTTTGATTTGCAAAAAGATATATTTTAAAGGGATATTAGTGCGGGGAAACCCTTTCCGCTAAGCGGCGTGGTCTCACTTAATATCAGTAAACCAAGATGTAATAGTATTATTCACACCAGGATTTATGTCCGACTCAAAGTTTTTTTTCCCCTTAAACTCTCAGGTGCTCAAAACTAATTTGAGTAGATTGAGAGTTTGGGTTTACTGGTTTAGTAGGAGGGCGAATAAAGTTTCCAGAGACGAGTAGGAGGCTGATGTTAGTTATATTTAGGAGTTGCTATTTTTGTTTATTCCGATGTGACGTATTAAGACAGTTTATGTCTATATAGTACTCTAATCATTCAAAGGGGCATCTTCATATGTCACACTTGGCATATTTATGTAATAATTATATTTAATCTGAAGTTGGGAAACGATTGGGATTATGTAATGGAATATGAGACATGTTTTGTGAAATGTAATCCGAAAACTAGTTTTTTAAAATCTGTGGTTTTGTTTCATATTCATGTGCTTTTGATATTATGGATACCATTAACATTGTCGTATTTTTCCTACAAAAGTTAATACTATAGATGACTGCAGCATCTGTAGTGTTTAGCTTTGGGCCTCAAGATAGGGGATGTTACAACTTGGTATCAAAGCATAGGTTTATGAAAAACTTTAAACTTAGAATGACTTTTAAAACATAATCCTAGGGAATTAGAGAAAAGATTGGGGAATGGGATAATGCTACGGCAACGTACTTGTATTTGCTATATATAAGTATGCGCTATATCTCCATTCTCCTATCTCTCTTAGGCTATTCTTCTTTATCTTACGAAGGCTCGAATGCAGATATGGATGCTAGAAGTGGAAGACTTAACCTTGCTAGGGAAAGTATCACAACAAATGGAAATGCCAAAAAAAATACGAGGAGGAACCAAGGTCAGGCACAAGCTGCAAATGAGTGTGATGGAGTCCCGCAAGTACATATGGGAGCAATGTATCAGTTCTTTGTCAACATGATGCAAGCGGGAATCAATGTTGGAGTAGTTTGAGGAAATGCTGGAGGAGGGAACCAAGAAGCTTCAGTGGTGAATAACTTTGCTACTCTGAGTAGAGATTATGCTTAGCTGGGAGGAAAGCCGTATATTGGTACCGAAGACACAATCGAAGTAAAGAATTAGCTACTTCATTGCAAGAGGATTTTCGCTGACTTAAGGCGCAACGATGAGCAGAAAAGGAGACTCGCCTCTAGACAACTACAAGGGGCAGCACTATATTTGTGGAACACTGTGACAGTTGGAGTCAACGAAGAGAATATGACTTCGGTTGAGTTCTGGAGGAGGTTCGAAGAAAGGTTTATGTCAGAGATTGCTATGTCCACTCTACTCATGAAGTTTGCCGAGTTGGAGCAGGGGGATATGGCTGTGCTCGAGTATGCGACGAGGTTTCAGGAGTTATCGAGATATGCCTATGTTACGATTGATACTATTATTAAGAGGAATGAGAAGTTCATCAAGGGTTGAAGCCTGAGCTTGCTATGCCATGTTACCGCATATTAGGGATCCAAGGATGTTGTTGTTGAGATGGCCTTGAGGAATGAAGTGATATAGGCTTTTCTTGAAAAAAATAAGGCCAAGGAAGCTCAAGGAGGGTAGAGTCAGAAGAGAAAGTTTTTCCATAAATAAGGAGCTCAGAAGGGTTGAGCTGCTAAGAAGGGAAAGGCAGAAGTGGTCTGTAACAAGTGTGACAAGAAGGGACACTATGCCCATGAGTGCCGACCAGGAAAGGGAAAGAAAGCCGCTAAGAAAAAAAGGATAAAGTGTTTCAATTGTGATCAGATTGGACAGTATAAGAACCATTGCAAGAAGCCAGCAATGGATGAGAAAGGTAAGATGTTTGCATTGGAACCATCTACCTCGAGACCAACAGTAGAAGAGAGGGGAAAATACATGTTGGGAGGTACGCTTTTGATTAATGGTATGTCAATTAAAGTTCTATTTGATATTGGTGCATCGCATTCTTTTATATCTCATAGTTTGGTAGATAAGCGTAACCTAGAACCCTCATACCTAGTTACTTCCTTAAGGGTTGTAAATTCGATTAGATGGTATGCGACACTTGGGATAAAGTATGACCACCTAGAGTTTGAATTGTTAAGTCATACCTTTGTTTGCAGTTTGCATGTGTTTGATTTCGTAGGGTTTGGAATTATTTTGGGTGTGGATTGGTTAAGTAAGTACGATGTAGGATATTTTTTTCATGATAGGAAAATATCATTTAGACACCCTGATTGTAGTGATCGGATTATGTACTCCGTAGAAAACCCTAGTTTTGAGGTTAATGCTTTATTGAGTGGTGTGGAGGTAGAAGACAAGTTGTATTGAGATTTCATTGTTAGAGAATTGGCATATGTCTTTGAACCTACAGTGGGATTGCCCCCGAAACGAGCCACTGAGTTTCGGATAGAATTGGTAATAGGAGTAGAACCGCCAAGCAGAATGACACCTACCGAGATGAGGGAGCTGAAGATGCAGTTGGTGGATTTGGAAAGCAAGAAAATTATCAGACCAAGCAGTTCACCTTGGGGAGCAGCCGTAGTGTCTGCTATGAAGCCGGACAGATCATTAAGGTTGTGTATCAATTATCCTAAGTTGGATGCCGAGTGCTCCTGGATGCCGAGTACTACTAGATGCCGAGTGCTCCTGGATGTCGAGTACTCCTGGATGCCGAGTACTACTAGATGTCGAGTAGTCCTGGAAGCCGAGTGCTCCTGGATGCCGAGTGCTCCTGGATGCCGAGTGCTCCTGGATGCCGAGTACTCCTGGATGCCGTGTATTTCTGGATACCGAGTACTACTAAATGCCGAGTACTAGATGCCGAGTAGACCTAGAAGCTGAGTACTACCCCATGCCGAGCACTCAGTTGCCTGGTCAAATCTCCAGGGAACACTTGCCCTCCAAAGTGTATTACGTGACTGAATCGTGATACGCTTTGATTCGTGTAACCTTCATGTTCCGTTTCAAATCCTTGACTAATTTCAAATGGAGATGCCTTTTTGAGAATATCAGCAGTTGAGGCGTGTGCCGAGCGTGGTATAAATGCCGAACGATGCACTGGAAACTGAGCGCTCTTCAATTGCCGAACGTCATTGTATGTCGATGCCGAACGCTGTAACTTTGACCGGTTCCACCGGATGTAGCCTTTTCGACTTCTTCTTTTTCCCTATAAAAGCTGGCACCTCCTTCCTTCTTCCCTTTTTACACTTCCAACACCCCTGCCTTGCACCTGCCGAAGCTCCCAGTTAACATTCTCCAACTATTCGTCGACTCCTCCCAAATCTTCGTCCTATCAACTAGGTACCAACTCCTCCACCTAAACATGGTCTTTACGCTCGAACTCCCTAATTGATGGGGTAGGTCGAGCCTTGATTAAAGTATCTTAAAAAGTTGCCAGAGTCACGCGATGAGGGTGGACGGAAGAGTGGGCAGAGACGAGCTTTCTAGGAAGCTGTTTGGTAGACGTATTGTGGTTCGGCATAAATCTTTTGTGCCAAACGAGATTGGTGGAGGAAAGAGCATAAGAGAAGTAGGAGATGGTTAGGGGCGTCGAATGGTAAAGTCTAGCACGTCCTGCCGAATGATTCACCCTCGTAGTTTGGCATGGATGGAGAAAGAAGATGGGAACGAAGTTGTTGTTAAGGGAGGTGTGTCGAGCGTTGTCTCAATCGAACAAACTTCTGGCCGAACGATGCTTCGCCGAACAGTCACAAATGCCGTATTACACTTAGGCCGAACGAACACAAATGTCGAACCATACTTAAGTCGAACAATACAAATGCTGAACCAAGCTTAGGCCGAACAAACATAAATGCCGAACTACCTTAGACCGAACAAACATAAATGCCGAACCAAACCTATGCCGAACAATATAAATGTCGAGCAATTGTAAGTGCAGAACAGCATAAATGCCGAACTACACTTAGGCCGAACAATTCAAATGCCGAACCAAACCTAGGACGAACAATACAAATGCCGAACAATCATAAGCGCCGAACAACACTTAGGTCGAACAATTCAAATGTCGAACAATCATAAGCGCTGAACAACACTTAACCGAACGATTGTGAATGCTGAAACCTATTTTGGCCGGACAAAACTTTAGCCGAACACTTATTAATTATACATTTTCCGAATCTGGAACTGTAGTCACCACAAGGCGGGCTTTTTGAGACGGTCAGCGATGACGGTCTTCGAAGGCAACGATTCGAAACTCGTTTTCGTATCTTTGTAATCTCTAGATTCTTATTGCTTATACACGATTGCTTGCACTAGTTTACACACCACATGGGGGGAATTTTCGTATTGTTAATTCTAATATTCAACGTTTTTCAAGTATAGTTTTCACAGGCATTCAGACAAATTCATTATTTATTGGGGATGTCTAAAAAGTCTAGCTCCGCCACTATATCTGATAGGCCTGGGCCGTCATCGAGGCAAAAAGTTGCTGATACTTCAGATCCGTCGACTTCCCCTGCCCATAACTTAGCTCCTGATGCCCTGGAGGCAACAATTCTCTTAGACAACCCGATCGACTCACAGGCTTCGAAGATTAACGAAGTCGCACTTCGGCGAATATGCTCCATTCATGGGATTCCTTTCCCTGACGTGTTAGTTCCGTCGCGACACGATCGCCCTCACCTGCCCCCAGTCGGATATACCACCTGCAACAAGTTCATGTGCTGGATGGGCAGCATGCCTCCGTTTAATTTATTTCTTCGGGATGTGTTGTAGTACATAGACATTGCCCCGTCGCAGCTGCACCCAAACGGTCACGTGTTTCTATATGGGACCTACCTACTCTTCATGGCCGTCTTCTATAGACCTCCAACCTCCGGCGACATCAGATACGTCTATATGATCAAGAAACGAAAAGATAGCCCTTCCTTCATGTTCCTCGAGCCGTACCACAAATGCCAAATCTTGTCAGGAGCATGTAGCAAATTCGCCCTGTACAAACAGGAATGGTTCTATGTGCGTTGCCCTCCTGGTTTTGCGAGGAGATGGGTCGAAGGCAGTAAGTCTCTTTGTTGGGTCATCATTCGTGTTCAATTGGATTTATGCTTTTCCTAACTTCTCATTTCATCTTTTCAGGTATTAACCCGCGTCCGGAGGGCCGAGGATATTCTAAGGCCGTTGAAGCCATTAGAGCTCTTCCTGCCGAGGAACGAGACATCCGAACCATCATTTCAAATGAATCATTGTCAAGGTTCGGCTTGCTAGCCCCTGGTCGTCGGATTAGCCTTCCGGAGGGCGTTTCCATTCCCAAGCTGGCATCCGGTAAAGGGAAAAAACAAGTTGGGTCGTCGTCACGCCACACTCCCGATGCGCACGAAGAGGGTGAGCACAAGGAGGATGAAGCTCCTGAGACTCAAGGCGAGAATGTGGGTCCCGCTTGGAATCCGGCGGTCGAAGTTCACGACATTGAGACGTCATCCTCCCCTTCGAAGGGAAAGAAGAAGTTAAAATACAAGATACGGAAGGAGAAAATTGGCGGAACTTCAAAAGTTACGCTCATCCCGCCAGAGACAGAGGCTTCCTCACAACATATGGAAAGTTCTCTAAGGGGTCTATCGAATCTTTCCATCCCTGACGATATACTTAATTATGGGTTTGACGATCCTGAAGCTCTGAAGTTTTCTTCGCCCGCTAGAGGCAATGCGGGAGTTCAACTCCCAGCCCAGGGAGACAATACTCCGATCAGTAAAGATAAAAGAACCGGTCTGTCGGGGGGAACACTAAGACACACACGCACATACGCATTTCATCATATACTTCAAGTTTTTTCTTATTTCCCGGATTTTTCTTAACTCGTTGTTATCTTTATTCTTTGTAGGTGACATGGGGCGCTCCCATGGACTTGATCGCCTTCACGGCTCTTCCATATTCCATCATCCTGGACGGGATTCAGGTTCGGGCAGACGCATGGACAGAGATGATTACGAAGATAGAGACAACCATCCCCGCGATTCGTCTTACCGTAAGAAGGCATATTCCGAATCTTCACAGTCCCATGATCCTCTTCCTATAACTGAGCCGGATAGAGAGAAGCCTTCACAAAAGGGGTCCCAACCCGATGTTTCCCAAGAACAACACACCGGTTCGTCGAGTACAAGGCAAACTCGGGAGCATCGAAAAAGAGCGGAACTTTCAAAGCCTCCTCCCCCTACTCCCGCGGTTGACCCAACTGTAGCAGAGAAGATGGTCGATCTTTAGGCCAAATTCCCAAAAATCTGTTTCGATGGTCAGAAATTCCTCCCAGCTATTCATCATATCCCTGGGCATGTGAAGCAGAGTGCCATTGCCTATAACAACGACGTCTATGTTCAACATGACGCGTTTGTACACTTGGTTGAAAAGATCTCGAAGGTGTCAGTTAAGCGACAATATGAAATTGATCGTTTGAAACTAGAGGCTGGCTGTGACAAGAACATCATCAAGCATCAAGACGAAGAGCTCGCTTCGTATAAGTTGAAGCTTGAAGCCGCTGAGCAAAATGCAAAAGATACCGCTGAGGCAGTCACTCGTTTAGAGATGGCCCACAAGAAGGAACTCGATGAAGCAGTCCAGCGCAGCGATGCCCTTGCCTTAGAAAAAGATTCCATTCAAAAAGAAAGGGACGCGCTTGCCACACAAGTCAAAGAGTTGAAAGAATTACTCTCCAAGGAGAAAGAGGATAAAGTAGCTACTCAAGAAGAGTCACAACGATATTGTGATGAAATCATTGCTACTCGGCTCTTGAAAACGAAAATCGATGATGAACTTGCTGGAGTTGAAAAAATGAAAGACGAAGCCCGTGAGGAGGGCAAAAGAAAAGATGTGGCGGAGATTGACTCTCGCCTCGAGGCAGCCGCAGAGGCCGGCAGGGAAGAGGTCAAGTGCATGTTTGACCCGTTGATTCCTGAGTATGGCGCCCGCGTCCTTATGCATCGCGACTTGACATTCTTGGGCGAGGGCTATCTCGAATCCTTAGCCGAGGCCTGGGAAACTTTAGTGAAGATTAGGAAAATCGAGTCGGGCTCCGAGGAAGTCGATGAGGATGCCCTGGTGAAGGAGTTTCTTAGATGGAACAAGCCAGCGGATTTATCCGCAGCTTTGGCGCTTTATAGCAAAGGCTCTCCCCTTCCAAAAGAGAAAAGTGATGAAGCTGGCCCATCTGGGGCTAATACTACGGCTCCTCATATTGCTGCTCCTCCCACTGCTCAACCGGCCGGTCGCCCGACACTTGACCCATTCGAGCAGCATGCCGGCTACGATCCTGAAGATCCCGGGCTCGGCGTTCATGTGCTATCTCCTATTCTGGAGGGTGAAACTCCACGCGCAACTGATAGCTAGCCAGAACCTGGTAGGAAACTCTTCTTTTTTAGAAGTTAAAAGATCTGTCACTTTCCAGCAGTGGTTATTCTTTCTAATATTCATTCTTTATGTTTTCATGCAGGCTGCTCTGACCCCGAGCCAACTCCGAGGAGCGATGACGCCAAGGAGGAGGCAGAGAAAGCAAGTGATGTTGCTCATGCGGGAGTAACTCCCGGTCCTGACGCTCAAGTGATCGGGGCGCTAGATGATGATAAGTTTGACACTTCATCTCCTGCCGAAGGGAGCTATGAAATCGAGATCACTGGCGCCTCCAAACATACTTCGAAGATGAGCATGAAAGAGCGTCTCGCCGAAGAGGAGAAGAAAAAAGCCGAGGTCAAAATTGAGCCTGAAATACTGGAACTCACCGACCCGCGGAACAGACCTTTGAAGATCATTCTCCCGGGCAGGTCCAAACCACTGGATGTTCCTTCTCCTACTCCTGACTCCGCTTCTTTAGTAAGCAAGAAATCCAAGAAGAAGCATGAGGGAGAGGAGTCATCCGAGAAAGCAAAGGAAGACAAGAAGAAGAAGCCAAAGAAATAATTGCTATACTCGTTCGACGAGTTTTTTGCTTAAGTTTTTTAACTGCTTTTATCTTTTGTCTCCGTAGTTTGTATAGATAGATTTTTGACTTCAAGTTTCGGAGGAATAACTGTGTAACCCCATTTTGAACTATTGAACGAAGTTTAGTTTCTTTTTCGCTTGAATGATTCTCTTGCTTTTTTTTTGGTTTGCTGACTAACTGTGGTCATAACTCAAGTTCTTATGAGTTGCATAATTTCCCAATCCATTCTCGCATTGTTCGAACATTCCTCGGAGTGGCATACTTCTTGTTCCACATTTCTTGAGTACTTAGACTTTTTTCTAAGTCTGCGCTCCAGGGATTTAGAGTAAGTTGATCCGCATTCAGGGGATTCGGAGGTTCGAATCGCTTATACTCTAGTCCTCGCTCTGGGGACTTAGAGTACTCCGGTCTGCACTTTGGGGACTTGGAGATTGAAATCGTTTATACTCTAGTCCGCGCTCCGGGGACTTAGAGTACTCTGGTCCGCACTCTGGGGATTCGGAGATTGAAATCGTTTATACTCTGGTCCGCGCTCCGGGGACTTAGAGTACTCCGGTCCGTGCTCTGGGGACTCGGAGATTGAAATCATTTATACTCTGGTCCGCGCTCCAGGGACTTAGAGTACTCCGGTCCGCGCTTTGGGGACTCGGAGATTGAAATCGTTTATACTCTGGTCCGCGCTTCGGGGACTTAGAGTACTCCAGTCCACGCTCTAGGGACTCGGAGATTGAAATCGTTTATACTCTGGTCCGCGCTCCGGGGACTTAGAGTACTCCGGTCCGCACTCTGGGGACTCGGAGATTGAAATCGTTTATACTCTGGTCCGCGCTCCGGGGACTTAGAGTACTCCGGTCCGCACTCTGGGGACTCGGAGATTGAAATCGTTTATACTCTGGTCCGCGCTCTGAGGACTTAGAGTACTCCGGTCCGCGCTCTGGGGACTCGGAGATTGAAATCGTTTATACTCTGGTCCGCGCTCCGGGGACTTAGAGTACTCCGGTCCGCGCTCTGGGGACTCGGAGATTGAAATCGTTTATACTCTGGTCCGCGCTCTGGGGACTTAGACTACTCCGGTCCGCGCTCTGGGGACTTGGAGATTGAAATCGTTTATACTCTGGTCCGCGCTTCGGGGACTTAGAGTACTCCGATCCACGCTCTGGGGACTCAGAGATTGTAATCATTTATACTCTGGTCCGCGCTCCGGGGACTTAGAGTACTCCGGTCCGCGCTCTGGGGACTCGGAGATTGAAATCGTTTATACTCTGGTCCGCGCTCCGGGGACTTAGAGTACTCCGGTCCGCGCTCTGGGGACTCGGAGATTGAAATCGTTTATACTCTGGTCCGCGCTCCGGGGACTTAGAGTACTCCAGTCCGCACTCTGGGGACTCGGAGATTGAAATCGTTTATACTCTGGTCCACGCTCCGGGGACTTAGAGTACTCCGGTCCACGCTCTGGGGATTCGGAGATTGAAATCGTTTATACTCTGGTCCACGCTCCGGGGACTTAGAGTACTCCGGTCCACGCTCTGGGGACTCGGAGATTGAAATCGTTTATACGAGTTCGTACATCGTACAGGATAATGTAGTTCTAGTAATTCATCACCCGACTATGAGGTATAGAGACATTAGTAATTCACGGAAAATACGGCTTTAAGCCTTTATTAATGAAAAACAACTAAGCTGCTTGATTACATGGCTAAAAAAAACTAAGCTACGATTGAATGAAAACAAACAGGAAATAACTGCGCCTAAAACAGGAAAGGAACATACTAAATGTAATAATGTCACAAATGTTCACTGTTCCACGCTCGGGGGAGTGTCGCACCATTAATGGTCGCTAGCTTGAATGTTCCCTCTCCAGGCTTCCGTTCAATGACTTACGGACCTTCCCAGTTGGGATTCATACGTGATGGTACCGGGAAGACTCGTTTCAGAACGAGATCACCCACATCAAAAATCCTTGGGCGGACTCTGCCGTCGTAGTAATGCTTGACTCGGTGCCTATGCGTTGCCGCCCTTAATTCGGCCTCTTCATGTTTTTCATCGATGCAGTCCAGCGATTCCAACAAGAGGTCCTGGTTCGTCTTGGGATCATAGTATGTCACTCGGTGTGATGGAACTCCAAGTTCCACGGGTATAACGGCTTCCGAGCCGTATGCCAAGGCGAATGGAGTGTGGCCGGTCGCGGACTTGTGGGTAGTTCTATAAGCCCATAATGCTGTCGGGAGTTCATCTACCCACTTGCCTCCGACCTTCTCCAGACGCTTCTTCAGTATGGACTTGATTATTTTGTTAACGGCCTCGACTTGCCCGTTAGCTTTTGGGTGTGCAACGGAGGCGAACTTCTTCTCGATGCCATATTTTAAACAGAACTCTTTGAACTCTCTGCTTTCAAATTGCGTCCCGTTGTCCGTAATGATGGTGCGAGGAAGGCCAAAGCGGCATATAATGCTTCATACAACGAAGTTAATGACCTTCTTAGAGGTGATTGTGGCCAAGGGTTCTGCCCCAGCCCATTTTGTGAAATAGTCGACTGCAACTATCATGTATTTCGCACCACCTTTGGATATAGGCAAAGAGCCGATTATGTCGATTCCCCAGATTGAAAATGGCCAGGGACTAACCATTTGTGTGAGTTCCGTTGATGGAGTCCTCGGGATTTTCGCATATCTTTGACACTTGTCACATTTCCTTACGTAGTCTACAACGTCCCGATTTACGGTCGGCCAGTAATATCCATAGCGAAGGATCTTTTTTGCTAGCGTTTGCCCCCCCAGTATGGTCGCCACATTCCCCTTCGTGAACCTCTTTCAAGACCCGCTTTGTCTCATCATGAGCGATGCACCGTAAAAAGGGGACTGAGAACCCTTTTCGATACATTAATCCATCCTGCATCACGTATCGCGCGGCCTTTCGAAGGACCTGTCGTCTTTCACTCCTTTTTTCTGGTAAAGCCCCGGTCGTCAGGTACAGTTTGAATGGGGTTATCCACGACTCCTTCTCGATTTCCGTTTCCAACACACGATCAACTTTCATTTTGTCTATGCTCGGGGCATGCAAGGCCTCAACGGGATACAATCCCATTTGCTGTGCATCGCCTGTGCTCGCAAACTTAGCCAACGAGTCGGCTTCTTTATTCTGTTCGCGCGGGACATGCGAAATATCATAACGCTCAAGATTCGACAGAAGTTCTTGAACCAGAACAAGGTACGGAGCAAGCTTCTGTCCCTTTGCTTGATAATCTCCTCGCACCTGGTAGACCACCAATTGTGAGTCACAGAAGATTTCAACTCATTTTACCCCGAGTTCTCCAATGAGTTTTAAGCCCGCAATCAGTGCTTCATATTCTGCTTCGTTATTTGTAGCCGGGAAATCGAGCTTCGGAGCGTAACAAACCGATCGATTTTCCGAAGTTACCAGGACTACACCAGCACCAGAGCAACGGTCATTTGATGCTCCATCGGTGTACAATTTCCATCGAACATGGGGGATGACATCACGAATATCTGGTTCGTTGGGTATGGTAAACTCAGCGATGAAATCTGCTAATGCTTGCCCTTGTATGGTTCTTCGTGGCAAGTAGGTGATATCGAACTGGCTCAATTCGATGTTCCATTTTAGCAATCTTCCAGAAGTTTCTGGTCGTTGGAGTACCTGCCGTAGGGGTTGATTGGTATAAACACTGATTGAGTGTGCTTGAAAGTATGGGCGCAGCTTACGTGATGCAATCACCAAGCAATAAGCCAATTTCTCGATTTTAGGGTAATTTCTCTCTACCCCCATTAAACGCTTGCTAACATAATACACCGGCTTCTGGATTTGGTCCTCCTCGTGAACCAGAGCCGCACTTATAGCATGTGGGGATACGGCCAAGTACAAGTACAGCATCTCATGGTCCATTGGTTTTGACAGCACTGGTGGACTCTCTAGATGCCTCACCAGATCCCGGAATGCTTCCTCACAATCAGATGTCCACTTGAAATTCCTCTTCCCTTTCTTTTTTATATCAAAGAAAGGGATGCACTTGTCTGTTGCCCTGGATATGAATCGACTCAGCGCAGCTACTTTTCCATTCAAGCTCTGTACCTATTTTATAGTCCTGGGCACTTGCACATCTCGAATAGCTTGGATCATTTCTGGGTTAGCTTCAATTCCCCTAGCATTAACGATGAATCCCAAAAACTTCCCCGACGCAACGCCGAAGGAACACTTCAGAGGATTGATCTTCATCCCATAATACCTGAGTATGTCGAACATTTCAGCCAAGTCTCGAATGTGGTCGTTTGACTGTCGTGACTTCACGAGCATGTCATCCACATAGACTTCCATCGTCCTACCAAGCTGGTCTTTGAACATTCGATTCACCAAACGCTGATAAGTCGCTCCTGCGTTCTTCAGTCCAAAGGGCATTACTACATAGCAATATAGCCCGACATCTGTAATGAAGCTGGTGTGTTCTTGGTCCGGAATAGGCATCGGGATTTGATTGTAACCCGAGTATGCATCCATGAATGATAACAGCTCATGTCCTGCAGTGGAGTCGACCAACTGATCAATCCTAGGCAATGAGAAACTGTCCTTGGGGCACGCTTTGTTCAAGTCGGAATAATCTACGCAAGTTCTCCATTTCCCATTCGCCTTTTTCACCAGCATGGGATTCGATACCCATTCGGGGTAGAGGGCATCGTGGACGAACCCATTGACTTTGAGTTTGTCCACTTCCTCTCTGAGAGCAACGGACCTCTCTGGGTCCATTCCTCTCCTCTTTTGTTTAACTAGGACGTATCTCGGGTCTATGTTCAACATATGACTCGTAATGGCGGGATAAATCCCGCATATACCAGAATGCACCCAGGCGAAAACATCAAGATTTGCCCGGAGGAAATCACTAAGGTCTTCAGTCATTGCGGGGCCAAGTTGTGATCTGATCTTCAGCACTCGCGATGGATCGTCTCGGCTGACTGAAATGTCAATTGTTAATTCAGCCGGCGCTGCCTTTTCTTCCCTGG
This sequence comes from Allium fistulosum, assembly GCA_030737815.1. Classification (NCBI taxonomy): domain Eukaryota; kingdom Viridiplantae; phylum Streptophyta; class Magnoliopsida; order Asparagales; family Amaryllidaceae; genus Allium; species Allium fistulosum. The sequence continues at coordinate 364,698,238 of CM060904.1, forward strand.
GTTTCTCATCGTCATCTCTCTGATCTATGTCTCTGAAGATCCGAGAATTATGCCCGAGCCAGGGCTCGGGCACTACTTGTCAATCATCATTATTAAGGATGCGGACCGGAATGTCCGCAACCTTTCCTTTCTCCCTCCGATGGGCCTCTCTGAGCTCTGCCACATAACATGCACAACCGGTCGCCTGGTCGCCATGAACAACTCCTACTCCTTTGTCAGTTGGGAATTTCAAAGTCAGGCACCATGGGGCTAATGCTGCTCTAAACTCAGCCAGGGCCGGTCGGCCCAGGAATACATTATACAGAGAATCCACATCCAAAACTACGAAGGGCAGGATTCGCACCCTACGACGTTCGCCTTGTCCCAGTTCAACTGGTAACTCAACATATCCTACCGCATTGGTCGCTGCACCATTAAAGCCGTGTATACGAGCCTTGGATGGTTTCAAGTCCTTTGTTTCCATTTTCATCTGGTCATAAGCCTTCTTGAAGATGATGTTGACAGAACTTCCACAATCAATCAGAATTCTTTTCACATAAGCCGGTCCGATCGTCGTAGATATGACCATCGGGTCGATGGTTGGAGCCTCTACTTGGTCAGAATCTCTGTTTCTGAACACTATATCGTCTGTCATTACGCGCTGCTGCTTAGCAGGGGTCCCATCCTCCACGTTCGAACAACACTCAAAATCTGCATGCTCCAGGGAACTTGCATACCGCTCCATCTCTTGCCAATTCTTATCCACGGGTGAGGTCCGCCGATGATTGTGTTTATGACTAGTCTACCCACAGTTCGGGCAGGCTCTTCGGGATGACGCGGGGCTGGTGCATGGCCTGGGTTGGATGTTCCCTGTCCTCCTTCCTGTGGATCCTTCACAAACTCTTGTAACTTCTTCTACCTGATTAACTTCTCTATAGCGTCGTGCAGGTGTCTGCACTCTTCTGTATTGTGCCCATAAGTCTCATGGAAGCGGTAATATTTCCCGGTCCGCTTCTGTTCCTCGGTTGACTCTTTTGGATGTGGCTTTCTGTACTGAAAAGTATTGCAGGTTGATAGGTAAATGTTCTCAAGAGATGCATTCAGCGGGGTATACTCATTGTAGCTTGGAATTCTCGGTTTCCACTTCCCCGCTTCTCTCTTCTTCCCTTGATTTCTTCCTCCGGACTCCTTAGGCTGCCCAGGCTTGTTCTGGACATTGACTTGGACCTTTCCCGAGTTGTCTCCGGACTGCTTCACAGCAACGTTGCTTTTCATGGACTCTTGGACAGGTCCTGGTGCCTTATCTCGCCTTACCAACCTAGCTTCCTCTCTTCTTATGAACTGGTGTGCCTTTGAGTAGAAACGCTCTAGCGTAGTCGGAGGTTTTCCTGCCAACCAGTCTCCAAATTCAGAATCCGGATCCACACCTCTCATTACAGCCATTAGAATTGTATGATCATTGGGATTACTGACTTCAGTTACCGCAACATGGAATCTTTGTAAATATTCCTTCAACGACTCCCCAGGATTTTGGATTACACTTGACAGAGACATTACATCCTTTGGACGAGTAGTGTGTATCCTGAACTGCTCAATAAACTTCTTTGCCAACTCCTCGAAATTGGATACGGACCGCGGAGGAAGTCGGGTAAACCACATAGTAGCGATCCCAGATAGAGTGATCGGAAAGCATCTACACTTGGTGGCATCATTTGCTCTAGCTGAATCCATCATCCACTTGTACCTCATGACATGCTGTCTGGGGTCAGTCTTTCCCTCATACGCAGGGATAGTAGGCATACTAAACTTCCTGGGGTACGCCGCCTGTAGCACAACATCTGTGAATGGAGTATGACTTCTTGATACTCCCCAATCATCATTCGATAAGCCTTGATTTTCTTTCATCAATTGCCTGACCATGGCTGTCAGATATGGTGTCTGTATGGGAGGTGGAAGGTTGGAGTCTGTCCTACGTGACTGACCAGGCTGATGCCTCCTCTCCTGGCGATCTGCCAAACGTGCATCTTGAGGTTCGACATCATTAGCGTTTTGATGGTCTGGGCCTCCAGCCTCCACCTGCACTACAGTTTCTAGGTTTCCAGCTCCGGCTTGGTCACGGTCTCCAGCCTCCATCTTGAGGAAGTTGAGCTGTCGGATGAGGAATAAGGAGCGGGATTGCCCCCAGCATTCTGTTGTTGCTGTTGAGTGAGTTGTGCCATCAGGTTGGCGTTAGCTTGCATCTGCTCTCCTAGTTGTCTCCTGCTTTCCCTGAGTTCTCTCATCAAGTCGTTGAACTCTATTCTGGTGACAACTGGAGTCTGGTCCTGGGCGGCAATTCCTACACCCGGAATCGTTGGCTGATTGTTAGGTCCTGCTTGTTGCACGCTAGCAGTTTCATGGGCATTCGCATTATGAGAAGTTGACCTGGTACATGGTCTTGACATTGTAGAGTTATTGGTATGAACTCTGAGTAGAATCAATGGATGTCCTATCAATGAGTCGGATCTTCTTGGGGATTTGTTCAATCCAGTAGCTTCAAAGCAGATCCTTGAGGTCTGAGAATTAAATTCTCAGTGAAAGCACCAAAGTGTTAGCACCAAAATTGGTCACTAACCTCGTAGAGAAAGATTGTGTAGAGATATAAGTGATGAAGATAAATTAAACAAGGAAGACAATGCTAATTTAAATGCAGAAAGTAAGAACACCAGATTTATAGTGGTTCAGCTTAATAGCCTACGTCCACTTTGAGTTTTCACTTTATTGATCTTCTTAATGATTGATTACAAAAACAATTCGTAGACCAAATGCTTGAATGAAGTTGCTAAGTAAAGGAGATGAGTCTCAAAAATGGCAGAGTCTCCCCAGTGTTCTCCCAAAAAAAGGTCCTTTTCACTGTGCCCCTGCCCCTCTATTTATAGACAAAGATGGGTTGGACTTCCCAGGTGGGCTCGGCAGCCAAACATTCTGGCCCAAATACAGTGGTCGTCGTATGCCGAACCAAATAGGCCGAACACAATGATACCGAACCACCTTCTCTATGCCGAACGATATGCTTGCTGCGTGGGAAGAGTGGAACGAATGCCAGTCAAAGCCGAATGTGCCTCTGGCCGAACGAAGCGCTTGATCGAACGTTGTCTCTGGCTGAACGTTGGTGCTGGCCGAACGATAGCTTTAACCAAACAATGCTTCTGACCGAACGATGTCCCTAGCCGAACGATGGCACTGGCCGAACGTTTGCCTTTAGCTGAACGATGTCTCTGGCCGAACGATGGTTCTGGCCGAACGATAGCTTTTGACGAACAATACAGCCATGCCGAGCAGTCGTATACGCCGAACGCCTTCTGATGCTGAATGCTCCTGGATGCCGAGTGCTCCTGGATGCCGAGTGCTCCTGGATGCCGAGTACTCCTGGATGCCGAGTACTACTAGATGCCGAGTGCTCCTGGATGCCGAGTGCTCCTGGATGCCGAGTACTCCTGGATGCCAAGTACTACTAGATGCCGAGTACTACTAGATGCCGAGTAGTCCTGGAAGCTGAGTGCTCCTAGATGCCGAGTGCTCCTGGATGCCGAGTGCTCCTAGATGCCGAGTGCCCCTGGATGCCGAGTACTCCTGGATGCCGAGTACTCTTGGATGCCGTGTATTTCTGGATACCGAGTACTACTAAATACCGAGTACTACTAGATGCCGAGTAGTCCTGGAAGCCGAGTACTACCCCACGCCGAGCACTCAGTTGCCTGGTCAAATCTCCAGGAAACAGGTTTCAAAAGGAATAGTTTCCAATGGTTTTGAAAGGTTGTCCCACATATTTTGACTTGAACCCAATGCTTTTGAAAGGTTTGCTTTAAGTAGTATACTTTATTGCTTTTGAATGGTAACAAGAAAGGTTTCGAAGGGGAGGTCCCCCAGTATTTTTGAATGATGTATATATAAAAAAGGTTTCGAAGGGGTGATTCCCAAGTGTTTTCGAAAAAATTTCCTTAGTGTTCAAATGGAAGGTTTCCAATGGTTTCGAAAAGCATGTTTAAAGTGCTTAGAAGAGGACGTCTAAGGTTTATAAAGCTTTCGAAGAAGATATTTTCAATGTGTTTGGAAGGACTATTGTCAATGGTTTCAAAAGATATGTTTTAGCCTTTAGGCCTAAGGTTATATGCTTTCAATGGTTTCGAAAGAGACTGTTTAAAGGTTTAAACAAAGGTTTCGAATGTTTTCATCGACAATGTTTTGGGTAAAGCATATAACATGACAAAGAGATTTGAGTAAAGCAAATAGTATATTTTCCTTGTATAAGTATGATTTAAAGGGTTAAATCATCTTAAAATGTTTTCAAGGAAAATTTAAAGGGTAGTTAACCCTAAGTAAAATGACTCAGATATTTGTATACCAGATGGGACTGGTATAGGGTCGTGCCCTATACATTAGCTATTAGCCCCTAGCTAATTTTGTCCAAAAATTCCAGTGTGTAGGGCTTAGTCATAGGTAAGATTTAAATAATGGTTACACAAAGAAAGGAATATATATGTACAGAGAAGAAGGATATGTTATTGGTAAGCCCAAAAAACCATTAGGATCAGGTGACCCTTGGAGAAGTAAGTTAAGGACAAACCATCCAGAAGTATATCTACCAGTTGGTAGATAGATTATTTAGTTTGTTTGGTGGCCCGAGTCAGCCAAAGGTTAGTAGTTAGCCAAACAAAATTACATTATTTCGGAGGTTGGTCCATTTATTACCTTTTTTGAGTATATACGATATTTGCTATTATTGATATAATCAGTTTGATTAACCAGTTTAGTTGCAGGATTTTGATTTGCAAAAGGATATATTTTAAAGGGATATTAGTGAGGGGAAACCCTTTCCGCTAAGCGGCATGGTCTCACTTAATATCAGTAAACCAAGATGTAATAGTATTATTCACACCAGGATTTATGTCCGACTCAAAGTTTTTTTTCCCCTTAAACTCTCAGGTGCTCAAAACTAATTTGAGTAGATTGAGAGTTTGGGTTTACTGGTTTAGTAGGAGGGCGAATAAAGTTTCCGGAGACGAGTAGGAGGCTGATGTCAGTTATATTTTGGAGTTGCTATTTTTGTTTATTCCGATGTGACGTATTAAGACAGTTTATGTCTATATAGTACTCTAATCATTCAAAGGGGCATCTTCATATGTCACACTTGGCATATTTATGTAATAATTATATTTGATCTAAAGTTGGGAAATGATTGGGATTATGTAATGGAATATGAGACATGTTTTGTGAAATGTAATCCGAAAACTTGTTTTTCTAAATCTGTGATTTTGTTTCATATTCATGTGCTTTTGATATTATGGATACCATTAACATTGCCGTATTTTTCCTACGAAAGTTAATACTATAGATGACTGCAGCATCTGTAGTGTTTAGCTTTGGGCCTCAAGATATGGGATGTTACAACTTGGTATCAGAGCATAGGTTTATGAAAAACTTTAAACTTAGAGTGACTTTTAAAACATAATCCTAGGGAATTAGAGAAAAGATTGGGGAATGGGATAATGCTACGGCAACGTACTTGTATTTGCTATATATAAGTATGCGTTATATCTCCATTCTCCTATCTCTCTTAGGCTATTCTTCTTTATCTTACGAAGGCATATGGATGCTAGAAGTGGAAGAGTTAACCTTGCTGGAGAAAGTATCACAACACATGGAAATGCCAAACAAAATACGAGGAGGAACCAAGGTCAGGCACAAGCTGCAAATGAGTGTGATGGAGTCCCGCAAGTACATATGGGAGCAATGCTGGAGTAGTTTGAGGAAATGCTGGAGGAGGGAACCAAGAAGATCCAGTGGTGAATAACTTTGCTACTCTGAGTAGAGATTATGCTTAGCTGGGAGGAAAGCCGTATATTGGTACTGAAGACACAATCGAAGTAAATAATTAGCTACTTCATTGCAAGAGGATTTTCGCTGACTTAAGGCGCAACGATGAGCAGAAAAGGAGACTCGCCTCTAGACAACTACAAGGGGCAGCACTATATTTGTGGAACACTGTGACAGTTGGAGTCAACGAAGAGAATATGACTTCGATTGAGTTCAGGAGGAGGTTCGAAGAAAGGTTTATGTCAGAGATTGCTATGTCCACTCTACTCATGAAGTTTGCCGAGTTTGAGCAGGGGGATATGGCTATGCTCGAGTATGCGACAAGGTTTGAGGAGTTAGCGAGATATGCCTATGTTACGATTGATACTATTATTAAGAGGAATGAGAAGTTCATCAAGGGTTGAAGCCTGAGCTTGCTATGCCATGTTACCGCATATTAGGGATCCAAGTGATGTTGTTGTTGAGATGGCCTTGAGGAATGAAGTGATATAGGCTTTTCTTGAAAAAAATAAGGCCAAGGAAGCTCAAGGAGAGTAGAGTCAGAAGAGAAAGTTTTTCCATAAATAAGGAGCTCAGAAGGGTTGAGCTGCTAAGAAGGGAAAGGCAGAAGTGGTCTGTAACAAGTGTGACAAGAAGGGACACTATGCCCATGAGTACCGACCAGGAAAGGGAAAGAAAGCCGCTAAGAAGAAAAGGATAAAGTGTTTCAATTGTGATCAGATTGGACAGTATAAGAACCAGTGCAAGAAGCCAGCAATAGATGAAAAAGGTAAGATGTTTGCATTGGAACCATCTACCTCGAGACCAACAGTAGAAGAGAGGGGAAAATACATGTTGGGAGGTACGCTTTTGATTAATGGTATGTCAATTAAAGTTCTATTTGATATTGGTGCATCGCATTCTTTTATATCTCATAGTTTGGTAGATAAGCATAACCTAGAACCCTCATACCTAGTTACTTCCTTAAGGGTTGTAAATTCGATAGGATGGTATGCGACACTTGGGATAAAGTATGACCACCTAGAGTTTGAATTGTTAAGTCATACCTTTGTTTGCAGTTTGCATGTGTTTGATTTCGTAGGGTTTGGAATTATTTTGGGTATGGATTGGTTAAGTAAGTACGATGTAGGATATTTTGTCATGATAGGAAAATATCACTTAGACACCCTGATTGTAGTGATCGGATTATGTACTCCGTAGAAAACCCTAGTTTTGAGGTTAATGCTTTATTGAGTGGTGTGGAGGTAGAAGACAAGTTGTATTGAGATTTCATTGTTAGAGAATTGGCATATGTCTTTGAACCTACAGTGGGATTGCCCCCGAAACGAGCCACTGAGTTTCGGATAGAATTGGTAATAGGAGTAGAACCGCCAAGCAGAATGACACCTACCGAGATGAGGGAGCTGAAGGTGCAATTGGTGGATTTGGAAAGCAAGAATATTATCAGACTAAGCAGTTCACCTTGGGGAGCAGCCGTAGTGTCTGCTATGAAGCCGGATAGATCATTAAGGTTGTGTATCGATTATCCTAAGTTGGATGAGAATACGATAAAGAATCGATATCCGTTGCCTAGAATCGATGATTTGTTCGACCAGTTAAGCGGAACCAGAGTATTTTCCCAAGTGGATTTAGCAACAGGGTTCCATCAACTTTGAGTGGCAGAGGATAGTATTCTGTTTATGGTGTTTAGAACCAGATATGGATTGTATGAATGATTAATAATACCGTTCGGACTAACTAATGCGCTAGCATTCTTTGTGGATTTGATAAATTGAGTTTTCCGAGAGCTCTTGGATAGGTTTGTGTTATTTTTTATAGATGGAATTTTGATATACTCTAAAGATGAAAGAGAGCATGATGTTTATCTTTGAGTGGTGCTTGAAAGGCTAAGGCAGCATAAGCTGAAGGCGAAGTTTTCGAAGTGTCATTTCTGGAAGAAGAACGTGAAGTTTCTTGGTCATGTAGTCTCAGAGAAGGGATTGTTTGTAGATCCGGCTAAGATTGAAGAAATGAATAATTGGCAGAGACCTGAGACAGTGATTGAGATAAAGAGTTTTCTTGGACTTGTTGGCTATTACCGGAGATTCATCAAGGATTTCTCGTGGATAGTAGCACCTTTGATTAAGTTAATCAGGAAGGAGGTAAAGTTTGTCTCGTCTGACAAATATGAGGAAGCATTCCTTAAGTTAAAGCATTTGTTGACTAACGCACATGGGTTAGTAGGTCTAGATGGAAACCAAGAGTTATGCTGCATATTGATGCATGTGGGACAAGATTGGGAGCTGTGTTGACGCAGAAGGGTAAAGTTATCACCTATTCATCTCGATACCTTAGACCGCATGAGGTTAGATATCCAATGCATGATTTGGAATTAGCTGCGGTAATTTTTGCGATGGAAGTGTGGAGACATTATCTCTTAGAGAGAGATTTTAGTTATATACAGATCATAAGTCCTTAAGATATTTATTCTCTCAGAAGGAGTTGAATATGAGGAAGCAGAGGTGGCTGGAGTTTTTAGCAACATATGATTTTGGTATAGAGTATACACGTGGGAAAGGAAATAAGGTAGCCGATGCTCTTAGTAGAAGACATCAGAATGCGGTGTTAGCTATGTTGGCAAAATGGAAGGATTTAGAAGCTTTGACTACTTTAAGTGTGAAGTTAAAATCAACTGCTTGTTCTACTCAAAGTACGGACCTGTTGTCCTGTTTAGAAGTTCGACCAGTATTGATCAAAAGGATTGTTTCTAAGCAGAAAGAGGATCCAGTGTTAGCCGAGAAGATTAGAAGGCTTGAGTTTGGAACTGAGATCAGTGATCTAAAGGATTTTAGTCTTAACCAGAGAGGATGGTTGAGAAATAAGGGACGATTATGTGCTCCGAATGTTGAGGACTTAAGGAAAGAAGTTCTTGGAGAATGTCATCGATCCAAGTTTACGATTCATCCTAAAGGGACCAAAATGTATCATGATATAAAGAGGAGCTTCTATTGGGAAAGTATAAAGAGGGATGTTGGCTTGTGGGTTAGGCAGTGTGCAAACTGTCAACAAGTGAAGGTCGAACATCGACTGTCAACAAGTGAAGGTCGAACATCGGAAACCAAGTGTGTTGCTTCAGCCTTTAGATATTCGAGTATGGAAATGGGATTCTATCTTGATGGATTTTATAGACGGATTGCCAAGGTCAAACAGAAAAAATTAAAGTATATGGGTCATAGTGTACAGGTCGTCCAAGAGTGCCCATTTCATTCTAGTTAAGTCAACCATGACGACACTAATTTTAACTAAGTTATTTCTGAAGAATGTAGTTAGACTGCATGGAATTCCTAGTAGTATTGTAAGTGATAGAGATTCCTTATTCACTAGTGAGTTCTGGAAGAGTCTACTGAGTACCGCTTACCATCTATGGACATATGGGCAAATGGAAAGAGTTAACAAAGCCTTTGAAGATTTGTTAAGAGCTTGTGTGCTAGATTTTAGGGGATCATGGGTAGACCATCTACATTTAGTCGAGTTTTCGTGTAAATACAGTTATCAGGTGAACATAGGGATGACACCATTTGAAGCTTTGTATGGAAAGCCATGCAAATCTCTCGTTTATTCGTTAGAGACCGGGAATAGGTTTGTTGGTTCGTTGGACCATTTCCTATTGTGGAGAGGATCGGGAAACTTGCATATAGAGTAGAGTTACCTAATAGTTTGGCAAGAGTCCATGATGTTTTTCATGTTTCTCATCTAAGGAAGTATATTTGAGATCCAGAGACTACTATAGCACCGACTGTATTAAATGACATAACAGTGGAATCGGGTTTAACTATAGTTAGAAAACCAGTTGGTATAGTCGCGAGACATGAGAAGAGGCTAAGGAACAAGATAGTCTGATTAATCAAGGTCTAATAGAGTGACGATGAGAGAGACTGTACTTGGAAAATTGAGTGCATGATTCGAGATACTTAGCCTGACTTATTTCATGGTATGTTTTACCTTTTTGATTGATTTTGATGAGTACCTTATCTAAATTTAGAGGACGAAATTCTTTGAGGAGGAGAGTCTGTAACAACCCTAATTTTGAATAACATTATTTAGAACATTTAATTAGGTAAATCAAATGAAATAATGTAAGTTGGTTAAGGGATTGAGATTTGTATAATTTAAAGGGTAGTCGTGCCTAGTTAAACTAATGAAGTAAATGAAATTAAAATGAAATAGGAAGGGGAAATTAGATAAGGGTAAAATAAGAATGAGTCATATTCATATAACCTAAGCCTTCATACATTTCATTTTACACATTAACAGATTAGAATATAAACCTAGAGAGGCCGGCCACCATTAAGGGAAGCAAGAAGAAGAGAAGCTAAAATCAAAAGAAGAAAGCTTAATCAAACTTATTCAAGATCAAACCTCAACTCCTTAACAAAGCTAAAGGTAAATAATTGTTACATCTCATATTTTTGATGTTTCGGTTTCTAGAATCATATCCAAATGTTTTTGCAAGTATATTGCCATGTTTTGAATGTTAGACAGATATATATATGATTGTTGATGAATTATGCTTATTCATATTGATTTTATGACATGTTTAGAATTGAAAAACCTATCAAATGACATCCATATGCCTTGCGATTTTAATATGTTGTCTAAAATGATATTATAGAGAAGGGTTTCAAGTTTCATAATTTCCTGAATTAATGTGGATTTATTATTAATTTTCTAGTGAGGAAAATGGGTTAATAGGGTTTAAAATTAATTACGGCTAAATTATATTATTTTTGGGTTAGAAATTTATATATGTCAGAAAACATATCAAAAATGATTTATAAGAATTTTTGTAGAATTTTCCTAAGTGTTTTAATAAGTATATAAAATTATTTAAGGTATGAGACTTAAATGTTTTATATATTTATAAAAGGAGAAGAGGTATTTGGTAAATCATTTAAATTGTTTATCTTTGAAATTTCGACAGCACTTTTATAAAAGATTTTGGAAAAGAAAATAGGCAACCAATCATATGTTGACAAACAAGGCGGGTTTGTTGAAAAGAATTACTTTTAAAAGATAAAAATCAGTTTACTTTATTTCTGTTGTTTCACCACTTTCGGCACCTAGCTTTCGACCATATACTTCTGCCTCCATCTCCGTCGAAATCAATGTACATGGTATCAAAGACTTGGTATATAGTGAATTGGACAAAGGTGAAAGGTACTGGATCAAAACTAGGGATTCCGAAGGGGTCGAAGTTTTGCTTTGCTTTCTAAAGGGAACGTGCCTGCTTTGCTTTCGAATAAGATGGTTTTCAACTTGGTAAAACTATTTTAAAAGAAAGAGGCTTTCGAAACAGGTTGCACTTTTGTTTTAATTAAATGCTTTCAAAGGGGTTGAAACCCCTACCTACCACCTTTTTATCTTTCGAAGTAGTGCCACTGAAAGGTCCCTTTGTTTTTAAAATTAGAGCTGCTTTTCCAATGCTTTCGAAGGGATGGGTTTTGACACCATCCACTTCTTTATTTAGGAAATTGCTTTTGAAAGAGTTGCTTTTGACTTAGTTATTTTAAGACCCTTTTGGATATTTTGAAAGTTAAACCCAAAGGTTTCAAAAGGAATAGTTTCCAATGGTTTGAAAGGTTGTCCCACATATTTTGACTTGAACCCAATGCTTTCGAAAGGTTTGTTTTAAGTAGTATACTTTAATGCTTTCAAAAGGTAACAAGAACAGGTTTCGAAGGGGAGGTCCCCCAATATTTTCGAAAGGTGTGTGTATAAGGTTTCAAAGGGGTGATTTCCCAATGTTTTTGAAAGGTTTACCTTATTATTTAAATTGAAGGATTTTAATGGTTTTGAAAAGCATATTTAGAAAAGGATGTCGAAGGCTTATAAAGCTTTCGAAGAAGATGTTTTCAATGTTTTCGAAAGGACAATTGTCAATGGTTTCGAAAGATGTGTTTTGCCCTTTAAGCCTAAGGTTATAAAGTAAAGTAGCTCACTTATATCGAAAGGGGAACTAAATGGTTTCGAAAGGGATTGTTTAAAAGTTTAAACAGTGATTTCTAATGTTTTCATCAACAATGTTTTGGGTAAAGCATATAACATGGCAAAGAGATTTGAGTTAAGCAAATAGTATATTTTCCTTGTATAGGTATGATTTAAAGAGTTAAATCATTTTGAAAATGTTTTCAAGGAAAATTTAAAGGATAGTTAACCCTAAGTAAAATGACTTAGATATTTGTATACCAGATGCGACTGGCATAGGGTCGCGCCCTATACATTAGTTATTAGCCCCTAGGTAATTTAGTCCAAAAATTCCACTGTGTAGGTTCATCATAGGTAAGACTTAAATAATGGTTACTGTTATCCGGGTTTTTAACCCAGCAGATACTAGAAGAAAACTAGGCAACCTTAAGCGGCAGGATGATTCAAGAACTAACCAAAGATATTACGACTAGAGTTCGACAAGGACCAAGCTACACGGTTAAGGTGATGACAGGAGTCAACGAAGCCAAGAGACCAACATCCCTGCGGTCCAACAAGTGTTTGAATATAAGCAGCCTGTGACTTGCCATCAGCACGTGATGACAATGATGAATGCCTAAGAAGACATCTCCATTTTCGGAATCCAGGTTAGTCCTCTGTGGTCGGATCGAAAGCAACTCATGCACGTCTTCAAAACTATGAACAAACAAGTCATGGAATACGAATAAAGGATGTAGAATTCAGTTGGCGAAATAAGCTAAATCTATGGGTCGCTAGCGACCCAAACACCATGGGTCACCAATTTTTGTCCACCGGATCCCCTAGGTCGCCTGTGCCCCATCTAAGAACTGATAGTGATGGCATGGCCCAAAAACCCTTCAACCTCTATAAATAGCATGCCACCTGCAACATAAAGGGGAGATCCGGGAAGCTGATTGCTGAAGCTCGGTTGGGATTATTCTTCATTTCCAACCTCCCTCACAACAATCTCAGAAGGAATACACAGTGATTCTTCGGTGGATTCTAACTCTAGAGATTCAATTCAGCTAGGAATTAGCCAAAGCCTTGTAATCAAACAGCTTTTGTAATAGCGGTCAGCTTATAATAAAACTATAAGGTGGATGTAGGCTTCGTTAACAGCCGAACCACTATAAAAATCTTCTGTCTATTTTCGTTTACTGCTTCTCTTCTGTATCTGTGATCTGTTACATTGCTCTGTAAAGACAGGGCTGGTGCTTTCAAATCCAAACCAGGGTTTTGGTCCATTTTTTGGGTCAACATTTTGGTGCTTTCATTGAGAAACTGCAACCCAGGGTCCAGATCTAGCTATCTACTTTGGGTCGCATAGATCCAGAAGTTAGGTCTCCACTTTCAACCCAGAATCTAGATCTAGCTATCTACTTTGGATTGCATAGATCCAGAAGTTAGATCACCAATCTTTTCTTAGAGATCTTGTTGTTTTAAAACTCAATGGCTCCTAGAAGGAGAAGGACTGCCTCTGGAAGGTCCATAGGGGCAGCAATAGTCATTGAAGGTGGTAGCATCCAACAGGCTGAAGTAATGCTGCTAACTTAGGGAATCAAGCATCAGGGTCCTCTGGTCAGCATGAAGTCGTTATCTGGGATGAGTTGAATAAGATGGCTAAAGAAATCAACCAAAGAATGGAAGATAGTCAAAAGGCTCTAATGGAAAAGCTCAATGCTCTGATAACTCTACAATCAAACCTCGCTCAAAGAACCATCCTTGAACCATCTACTGCCATAGAGCAGGAAAACTCCTCTATTTCGAGCTTGCATAAGAGAAACGGAAAGCAGCCATTGAGAAAAGTAACAATAGGGTGTAATTTGGAAGAGAATGAGAATACCCGACTTGATGCAAGACAGCCAAACTTGAATTTGAATCAAGCAGCCAAAATCCCACTGGAGGACGTAGCTGTGAACCTCTCTGATTCCGAAGGCGGAGAACAGGATAATCAGGTAGAGGAGAATGCTGATGCATTCGATGATGCTGGAAACATCCAGACCGCTCCAGTTAGGCCAAATGCAAGCCAACGAGGCCCTGCGAGAATGGCTCTCCCGAAGTTAGGATAGCCTAGGCATCAGGCCATGCGCCAAGATCGTTTGTCGAACAACACACTTCGCGTAGTGACTGATTACCGCCCCCAGGACCAACAGACATCAGAGGCGTATATAGCATACATGGTCAAGTGACTAATGGATGAGAGTAAAAATCAAAAGGACGATGAGTGGGGATTTGCCCCAAGTCGGACCCCTTTTACCGATAAGATCTTGAATGAAAGATACCCAGACAAATTCATTATGCCAACCATTCCTTCCTACGATGGAACTAAGGATCCAAAACCCCATTTGTACAAATATAGTTGGTATATGGATGGAGCCAATGCTCCGGAAGTCGTACGTTGTTGATGCTTTCCCATTTTCCTAGAAGGCGTTGCATCTATGTGGTTCATCAGACTTCCTCCAAGATCTATCTCTACCTTTGATCAACTTGCAACAAAATTCCTTGACCAGTTCAGACTTCATACCACACAACCAAAGTACGTCATGTCTCTATCTTGACTGGTTCAAGGGCACAATAGATCGTTTATGAGCAGATTCAACGCAGCGGTGACGGAGGTGAGCAATCCTAATGAAGACATGGTTTTTATGGCCCTAGTCCGCGCTATTCATCCGGAGACAGAGTTCGGGAAGTGGATCAAGATGAAGCAACCCACCAACCGGAAGGGTTTCAACTGCAAAGCAAGCCAGTACTTGAGGTTGGAGGAGGCGTAGGAGCTAGAAAGAAAGGCTATTGGAATGCAACAAACAAGCATTGAACAAAATGGCAAGACTGCTAATCAAAGCACATGCAACCCCGGAAATAGCCAAGGGGCCGCAGGGAAGAACGGAAACCAGAAGAGAGGAAATCAGAATTCTGACAAGAAAAATGGTGGTGGTCGCAATAAAAGGTTTAGAGAGTTTGGACCAGAAGATTATACCCCCCTGAATGATACTCCAGAAAATATATACCTCGCGACACAAGAAACTGAAGAGTATAGGAAACCTCTCAAAAAGGAGGCCACAAAACAACAGAAACGCTCAGGGAAATTCTTCCATTTCCATGAGACACATGGGCACAACACAAACAAGTGCCGCCACTTTAGGGACCTCATTGAAGGATTAATCCACGATAATAAACTTCAGCAATATGTAAAAGGGCCACGAAAACCCAGCCAGGCTATAATCCCTCAACCACCTAGGGAGCAAGGAAACCAGGATGGAACTAGCGACCAAGGGTCGAAATGGACTGACCAAAGGCTCATTATCGGAACAATATCTGGGGGACGACATCCTGCACAAAGGAGTTGGGGGGAGATGGAGAGATACACAAGCTCACTAAAACATGCCCCGAAGGGATCGTGGTTGACAATAGATGGTGAAACTTCGGTCAAGCAGCAGAAGGTGCTGAGCAATGATATAATATTTCGCGACCGTGACATCGAAGGAGTTGAGGCTCCAACTCTTGATCCAATGGTGATAAAAGTAGGAATCGGGCCCGCAGTAGTCCGACGGGTATTGGTTGATAGTGGAAGTTCGGTAAACATACTTTTCAAACGTACTTTCGATCAGATGAAGATAGGCATGAAAAGCGTATCTGCATGCCAAACAAAAATTTAGGGGTTTACCGGAGAGCCCAAGCAACCGGTGGGAACCATCGACATACCTGTAGAACTAGGAGAGGGAGAACGACAAGTCACCCTCATTCAGACTTTTGTGATTGTGGATGAGATGTCGGCATATAATGCATTCCTAGGGCGGCCCGCGTTAGCCAACTTCAAGATAGCTTTGGCTCAATGGTGCCTCACGATGAAATTCCCTACCGAGCACGGGATCGGAATAGTAAAAGGAGACCAAAGCGTTGCTTGAGAATGTTATATTGCAAAATTGCACAAGTCTAGGAGAAAGAAGAAAGGAAAGGATGTGGGGAAAGCCCTACACATCCGTGAACCCTTCGAGTAGCAACTACAGAACTGCCCCTGGCTTGGGGAGCATAACCGATTTGACAAGGCTTTGGACCCTAGGAAGAAGAGCTCAGATAAGGATCAGGCGGCACCAGTTGAACTGACAGTGTCTTTCCCAATTAGTATGGATGACCCTACGTAGGTCCTAAGAATTGGGTCGCAGCTTAGAAACAAGATGCGGTCGGAGTTGACCAAATTCCTCTGCACCAACTTAGATGTATTTGCCTGGACATATGCCGATATGTGTGGAGTATCACCTGAAATTGCCTGTCACGCCCTTAACATTGACCCCAAATTCACTCCAGTCAAACAAAAAGGCGCAGCTTGGGCCTAAAAGGTCCAAAGCATTAAAGGAAGAGGTGGATAAACTAATGGCCAACGGCTTCATCTGGGATGCAACCTACCCCGAATGGATATCAAACCCGGTATTGGTCAAGAAGTCTAATGGAAAATGGCGAGCCTGTATTGATTTTTCAGACCTCAACAAAGCCTGTCCAAAAGATAGCTTCCCGCTCCCCAAAATTGATCAATTGGTGGATGAAACTGTGGTACATCAATTGCTGTCATTTATGGATGTGATTCGGGCTATAACTAGATCCTAATGCACGAACCAGATCAAGAAAATACCAGCTTCATCACCGATCTATGATTACACTGCTATAGAGTAATGCTATTCGGTCTGAAGAACGTGGGGGCCACGTATCAAAGACTAGTGAATACTATGTTCAAGCGCCAGATCGGAAAAACCATGGAAGTTTGCGTAGACGACATGCTAGTCAAATCCTGAGTAGCCACTAACCACATAGATAATCTTGCTGAACTATTCGAGATACTCTGTAAGTATGGAATGAAGCTTAACCCACTTAAATGTCATTTCGGGGTGGCTTCTGGGAAGTTCTTGGGGTTCATAGTGAGTGCCCGGGGCATCAAAGCAAATCCATAGCAAATAACAGCGTTATGTGAAGTCCAACCCCTAATAATAAGAGAGAACTTCAGAGTTTGAATGGGAAAGTTGCAGCACTAAGTCGTTTTATCTCAAACGCTACAGACAAGTTTTACCGTTTTTCAACGCGTTAAAGAAGGGAAAGAAAAACTTTGAATGGAGCGAAGCTTGACAAAAAACCTTCGAGGAACTGCTGCGACACATGGAAACTCCTCCGGTCTTATCAAAACCAATCGATGGAGAAGACTTATTCGTTTACTTAGCAATTTCCCCACACACATTGAGCGCGGCTCTCATACAGGAAGAAGCGAGAATCCAATGACCTGTGTACTACATTAGCAAGCGATTCACCGGGGCTGAGAAGAATTACCTGAAACTAGAGAAGCTAGCGTATTGGCCATATTTCCAGGCTCATCCAATTAAAGTATTGACCGACCAGCCATTAAAATAAGTTTTATACCGACCGAAGATGTCTGAACGACTACTTAAGTGGAACATAGAATTAAGTCAATATGATATCACTTACCACCTAAGGAAGGCAATCAATGGGCAAGCGCTGACCGATTTCATTACGGAGTTCACGATAAGGGATGATGAAGAGGAAGTTCAGTCGCAAATGGATGCACAATGGAAGCTGTTTGTCGACGGAGCATCGAACAACTCCTGTTCGGACGCAGGGGTAGTGCTCAAAACCCCTGAGTTGCGAGCCATTAGCCATGCTCTACGTCTGGAGTTCCCAGCTACAAATAACGAGGCGGAATATGAAGCACTGATCGTAGGGCTGAAAGTCATAAAGGAACTCAAAATAAAGTCCATTCATATATATAGTGAATCCCAGCTGGTTGTATTTCAAGTGAAAGGAGAGTATCAGGCGCGCGGCAAAAATCTGGCCCCATATCTCTTCAAAGTGCAAGAGCTACTGGGCGACATCGAAAACTACACCATAACCCACATACCACGGGAGCAAAACACCAAGGCAGACTTATTGGCCAAATTGGCAAGCTTCAGAGAAGCCCAGTCGTTGGGAGTGGTCCCAATCGAAACTCTAACCAATCCAAGCATTAACAAAATGGATATAGAATGGATTCTCGAGACCACTATGGAAACAAACACGTGGATGACACTAATAAAAGATTATCTTCTGGCAGGAACTCTTCCAGTAGACCGAAACCAACGAAAGAAATTACTCAGGAAGGCACCATGGTTTATGATATAGGACATAATACTCTATCGAAGAGGATTCTCGACCCCTCTTCTTAGGTGTGTGACCGATGATGAAGCACACTGAATCCTGGAAAAAGTACGCGAAGGTGAGTACGGAGACCATATTGGGTGGCAGATGCTGGCAAAGAAAGTTCTTCAGTATGGGTACTTCTGGCCAACGGTAAACTGCGATGCTGCAGATCATGCCAGGAGATGCGATCGCTGTCAAAGATTCAGCAAGATCAAGAGAACTACATCAACGGAACTGACGCAAATGGTCAGCCCGTGGTCGTTTGCGATATGGGGGATTGATTTGATTGGCGTCCTTCCGATGGTAAAAGGAGGAGCCAAATATGCTATAGTGGTCGTAGATTATTTCATGAAATGGGCCGAAGCGGAACCGCTGGCCATCATAACCACAAAGAAAGTTATTAACTTCGTTACTAAAAACATCATTTGCAGGTTTGGCGTGCCACAAAAAAATCATCACTGACAATGGAACGCAGTTCGAAAGCGCCGAGTTCAAAGACTTCTACAGGCGCTTCCGGATTGAAAAGAGCTTTTCTACAGTGGCTCATCCATAGGCAAACGGGCAAGTGGAGGCAATAAAAAAGATCATCAAATCCACCATCAAAAAGCGATTGACAAATGCAAAGGGAAATTGGGTTGGTGAGCTTCCACTCGCACTATGGGCTTACAGAATAACACACAAAGCTGCAACCAGCCACATCCCGTTCGCATTGGCGTATGGGTCTGAGGCGATGATTCCTGTCGAACTAGAAGTGCCCTCTCACCGAAGGCTGAATTTCAACTAAAAATAAAACGAGCAACTCCTACTCGAATCGCTAGCCATGGTCGATGAAAAGAGAGAGTAAGTAGAGTTGAGAATCGCCGCCCACCAAAGAAGGGTCGCACGATACTTCAACTCCAAATTTCACAGTCAAACCTTCGAAGTCGGCGATCTTGTGCTCAAGCGAGTTTATCCGGTCCCGGGAGCCTTCGGACTGAATTGGGAAGGACCATTCATCATTCATCAAAAGCTTGATGATGGGACCTTCAAGCTGACGACCGCCGACGGGATCGCAATTCCCAGAGCCTGGAACAACGAATCGCTCTGCCAATATTTCATTTAAAAGTAACTTTATGTATTTTCTAATTTTCAGCATATAATACATTACTGAAATGCCGATGGCGTTGTAAATAGGCAAATAATCTGCCATGCTTTTCTTAATAAAGTTTGCTTTTTGAATCATTCAAATTGTGTGCATAATAATTACCCGATGAGCCGACGGAAGTGAACCGACTCAAACCGTCGGATCGGTGGAACCCGATCTTGGCCCTCTAAAAAATGATGCCACCCCGGCTGCATCAGGAGGGCCACGAGCTCAAGTTTCTCGCGTTTCCCGGAGATAGGCAATGCATAGAAGCCCTAGATTCAAGTTTCTTGCATCACCTGAAGATTGGCGACGCTAAGGAACTCAAGACGCAAGTTTCTCGCATTGCCTGGAGATAGGCAAAACCGAGGAACCCCGAATTCAAGTTTCTCGCATCGCCCAGAGATAGGCGATGCTAAGGAACTCAAGACGCAGGTTTATCGCATTGCCCAAAGATAGGCAACGCCAAGAAGCCCCAGATTCAAATTTCTCGCATCGCCCGGAGATTGGCGATGCCGAGGAACTCAAGACACAAGTTTCTCGCGTTGCCTGGAGATAGGAAACGCCGAGGAGCCCCAGATTCAAGTTTCTCGCATCGTCCGGAGATAGCGACGCTAAGGAACTCAAGACGCAAGTTTCTCACATTGCCCGGAGATAGGCAATGCCGAGGAGCCCCAGATCCAAGTTTCTCACATTGCCCAGAGATAGGCGACGCCGAGGAACTAAAGACGCAAGTTTCTCGCATTGCCCGGAGATAGGAAATGCTGAGGAGCCCCAGATTCAAGTTTCTCGCATCGCCCGGAGATAAGCGACGTCGAGGAACTCAAGACGCAAGTTTCTCACATTACCACGCAACACCAAGGGACTCCAGATTCAAGTTCCTCGCGTCTCCTGGAGATAGGCAATGTCAAGGAACCCTAAATTCCAACTCCTCGCATTGCCCGGAGACGGGCAGTGCCAAGCAACCCCAGAAGCCGCGCACTCGAGTTGAAACTTCTCGCGTTACTCGGAGGCGTCGAATACTTGAAGTTTGTTTGGAGTAAACAACCCTGTGAACTGGGTGTCATATACCTGTATGAAGACATAATCACTTGAATACAAAAAATAGTCCACAAGCCCTGTCACTCTAAACGACAAAAAAATCATGAGTCCTATCTCAAAAGCTGAAAGGAATCCTAAGCAAAAGTTTATGGATTCCTAAACAAAATTAAGCAGTTTTGTAAGTTTTATGAACTTCTGAACAAAAATCCTCTAAGTGTTGTTAGTCTTTAAAGTTCCATTACAGTTCTATCACTTCGAAGGAGGGACTTACCCATAGAGTATATATGGAAAAATAGACAAAAATAAAGTCAAAATACCATTGTATCGTTTGTAATCTTATGAACACATAGTCAAAATGTGGGGGTCGTACCCACACAACAGCGACCAACAAAGAAAAATTACAGACTCCACGACCAAGACCCAAAGTACAAACTCGACACTTGGGCATAAGGACTCAAAAAGACACACAACAATTCAAGCTTCCCACAAGCTATATAACAAAACAAAGTCCTTCCTCGAACGGGCCAATCAACGCCTTTTGCCACCACTTCCTTTCCCACCTCTAGTTGGCAACTTCTGCGCCTTTTTTGGAGAAGTGTCGCTGCCAGTAATGTCAACCTGTATTTTTTAGTGATCTCCTCCTCCTTTGAATGTTTTCCAGTGGAGCTTCCCGTCCCCTTATGCTTTCTTCGCTTTCGGGAACTCTTCGAGGCCTTGACCGCCTCCACTTTTTCCTCCTTAATAGCAACCAAGTCGTGCGACGTCTTTTGTGGTTGCTCGGTCGGTGTCTCCTGCTCCTTAGCCTCAACGGCAGTCATATCACCTTTAAGGGACATCGAAGGATCGTCCAGGCCATGAAGCGCCTCAATCTTCTCAGCCTTTGATTCCGGTTGTGAGCTAGGTGTAGATGTAGGGGCAGGAGAAGGAACAGATACAATTTTAGAGGATGTAAAGATAGCAGCATGCACAAGCGCCGAAGTAACTGGTGTGCCAACAGGATGAGTAAAAGGACCTATAAGATCAAAAAGAAAAAGCATTAAACTCCTTTTGCTCCTATGGGGTAAGATGAAGGCCCCCGAATGCGGGAAAGGCATGAGCGTTATATGCGTCGGAGGAAGGATCCTGAATGGCAACTTCGAACTCATCTCCTTCGCCTTCTTTGAAGGGCTCCACCACATGAGGAACAACGTCGAGCCCCGAGCTCATCGGCTGATCATGGAACTGCCTCGAAGGCTCACCCGCATCGGAGATTAAAGGCTTGGTAGGCACATCATTGGCAACCATCAGAGCTGCTTTGGTGGTTTCCATCTCCCTTCAACTCGAAGAATTTCTTGGCCTTCAAGTAGCACCTTCTTGGATTCCTCATTAAGATAGGCATCCCGCAACCCCTGATCAGAATATACATTTCCGTTCTTGGAAAAATGAAACAGGATTTCCTCCCAAACGAGGGCAAGAGTGTGTGGGAACTTCGGGCCAAGATAACAAAGGCTCCCCTGATGCAGTATAGAGTTGACGTAGAAATTCAATATCATCGAGTCTAGTTTCTCCATCTTCTGGTCAAAAGTATGCTGGAGCTCTAGATAATTTACTGTCACTGCAGCCTTCTTTGTCTCAACAGCAGTTTTGTCAGCGCCGAGTTGTGCGACCCGAGCTTGTAATTTTGAAATTGTCCACTGCAACTTTTCAATTATCTCGGCTTGATCGGAAATTGTTTTATTATGCCCCTCAACAATCAGATTGTGGTCGGCAATTGTCTTCCATTGGGATTCAATAATAACGTTGCAAGCGACCACATCTTCCTTCAATTTGGCTTCTTCTACATGATTCTTCTTGATTTCATCTCTCCACACGATTTCGGCTCTCTCATGCGCATTTTTCATCTCCTTCAATAAGCTGGCAGTCCTCTTACTGTCCCAGAATGCAGTCTCTTTCTCCTCCTCCAACTGCTTGATTTTAGCATCCAGGTCGTTCAACACCTTTTCGAAATCGTCTTTTTCAGCTTCAGGAGAGAATCTCCTGGTAATTATTCCTATTGGTGTCTACTAATTGCTTGCAGAGCTTCTCCCACTTCTCAACCTGTTTGTGCCAAAATTGGTCACAAACCCCGAATGTTGTGAAAGCACCAGTGTATGAATATAAATCAACAATATTCACACACAAATCTCAAATCTAAGCAAACAGAGTATCACAATTCAGAAATAATGAACACAAACACGAGATTTATAGTGGTTCGGCGATCTTGCCTACGTCCACTCTGAAGTTGATGATTTTATTGATGTTTACTTGATGATTACAATTTATTCTGAGGTAGTACAACTGATTATATGATTACAATCTGAATCTAAGGAAGCAGTGGTGATTCTGAGTAAATCTGGCAGAGTATGAGTGCTCTTTAGCTCCTAGAATTATCCGACCCCTTTTCTGAATGACCAGGGGCTCTATTTATAGGTGTAGGAGGCTGATATTTCGCCTAAAATGAAGGGAGACCAGTTCTGGCACGTCAGGGGGCCCACATGACCGCTCTTTGGAAATCCGGGCCCACTTTGGGATCGATTCGACCCATTGTTCGAATCGATCAAGAAATTGTCCGATCGAGCTGAAATTTGGTGTGGACATTCTTTAACATGTGCTTAAGCTTCTGTGAAAATTTCGTAGTATTTGGACTTGTGGATCTCAAGTTATGATCGATTCAAGGTTAGATATTCGGTTGAAACGTCTCTTCGAATCGATCCCATTCGACTCGGTTCCTTCGAATTGATTGCATCGAATCGATGGTGGAGCGTGCTTCTATGATGACGTGGAGCGTGAACTTCGCATCGATCCGCTTTCGCCGCCAGTTTGATCGAGTCGTCTTGGAGACTTTGCCGCTTTGACTTGATGGATTCGAAGACATCAATAATCCCTTGGTTCGAATGACACTTTGCTCGTATCGATAGCGACATGCTTCAATCGATTCGAAGTCAATCGTAGCTAGATGGATTCGAGGGAAGGCACCTATGCATGGATTCGAAGCAGTGCGTCTTGTTGGGTTCGAAGCAGGATATCTTCATGGATTCGAACTAAGGGTAACTCGAAGGAAACGAATGTGGATTCGGGTAATGGATACGAAGCTTGACCGTCTGATGGATTCGAAGCAAGGCCTAGTGGGATGGATTCGAACCATGGCCTGAATGATCGATTCGAACCTATACCACTTCATGCACCTTCTATTGGCGATATCTTGAGCGTACAAACTCGGATTGACTTGAAACTTGGAACGTTGGTTTGCATGGTTTTACTGGTCATGTCTTATCAATTGTAGCCTGATCCGGACTCGGACAAAATTCATCGATATCCACGGTGAAACGGTGTGTAACGAACTTTTACGACGAACTGTCTTTAGCTTTCCAGTCAACTTTTTGGTGTCACGGCCTTGCCAAAAGGCGGGATAACATTTGCCCCCCAAAATATGCCTTGCGATAGGAAGGCGTGTTTTGTAATACCATAAGCTGGATGTTCATATCCCGTTGATGACCTGCAAAGAAATTGAAAGTTTTTTCTGACCATGAATGACGATCGTTCGCGACCGTATGTCATTTGAGGTAATATGGGACCGTTCGAGGTCGGATGCCATTCTAGACGAGTTGTGACCTTTCGCGATCAGGTGACGTGGAAAGAGGAATGTGATCATTCGCGATCGTGTGCCGTACGGGGCAAAAATGTGATCGTTCGCGATCGAATGTCATATTAAATGAATTGTGACCGCTCATGGTCGATTGCCGTACGAGGCAGAGTGTGATCGTTCATGATCGAATGTTATACTAGATGAAGTGTGACCGTTCGCGGTCGGGTGCCGTTCGAGGCAAATGGTGACCGTTCGAGGTCGGGTGCCGTTCGAGGCTAATGGTGACCGTTCGAGGTCGGGTGACGTTCGTGGCGAAGTGTGATCATTCGCGATCGAATTGTGACCGTTCGCGGTCGGATGCCGTTCGAGGCGAATTGTGACCATTCGTGGTCGGGTGCCGTTCGAGGCGAATTGAGTGTGCCCGGGGAGGGACTTAGTATCATCGATACCAGGTTTCACGTTCGGGTGAAATCCCGGATTGTTTGTTGCAACGGTTTATCGCCATCTCAGAGCATGCCTAGGGACCGTTCGCGATCCCGTACATGTGTAAGTGGCTTAGCCGTTATGAAATTACAAGTAGCATTTTCTCATTGAAAATAAGTCTTTAGCAGAAATGTTAAACAGAATTAAGTTCAAATGTTCAAATCAAGACGAAACAAAAGCAAAGCAAGGATGTCAAAGTGTAAATTCCCACAACGATAGGGTTAGTAGTCATTCAGCGCATGCTTATGGACCGTTCGTGATCTCGCACATGTGCAAATGATTTACCCGTGTTTGTGAGAAGTTTACGACTTGTTCATCTTTATTTTAATTAATTGATAATCATACGGTGTCCTGGCTCGGGGTCACCCCTAGCTGATGTAGATGGTGGTCGCTCTGCCTCCACCGCTGAAGCTCGCCTCCTCACATACTGAAGTACCATACCGTTCCTGATGTGGCCTTCTACCTCATCCTTCAGGTGTCTACAGTCGTTTGTGTTATGTCCATTCAGCTCATGGAATAAGCAATATTTGTCTGTCTTTCTTTCGTCGGTAGTTGGATCCCGCCGCATTGGTCTACGATAGGCAACTTGCTCTCGTGTGTCTCGGTAGATTCGTTCCAAACTCTCATTCAGCTCTGAATAGGTGGTAAATCGCGGCTCCCTTCGTTGCCGCTTTGACCTGTCATCATTTTCTTCAGCCTTTCGTTTTCTTTTATCCTGGTCTGAATCCTTTTCAAAGGGCTTTTTGTCTTTAAGTGCATAAACTTCTATTCCCTCCCCTTCTTCTCTTTCAGCATTAGCGTCTTCCAATCGTAAAAACTTTTCTGCCTCGTGATAGAATTCTCCTAGATCCATAGGCGGATCCTTAGTTAATGAATTTTTGAATTCCGTGCCATCAGCTACTCCGGACACAGCTGCCATCATAACCATGGATGGATCTGGCCGATACACCGATGCTGCTGCCGCATTGAACCGCGTCAAGAAATTCCTCAAAGACTCTCCAACTTTCTGCTTTAGCATTGCCAAACTCATCACATTCTTGGGTCTTGAAATGTGAACCCTGAATTGCCTCATAAATTTCTCAATCAAATCGGTCCATGTCCCAATGGAGCCGCTCTCTAGCTGTCTGAACCATAAAGCTGCTATGTCTGTCAAATACAATGGGAAGCACCGGGCCATGACTTCCGGTGATGCCCCCAGCACTTCCATGTGCCTTATATACCTCGTTAGATGGACCGCAGGGTCCGTCCTTCCATCATACCTCTCTACTGTTGGCAGTTTGAATTCCGGTGGGTTCCTAGCCAATCTAATCGCAGGAGAAAAGGGACTCTTGTTCACGTCTTCAAGATCTCTGTTTACTAATCCGCCTCTCATGGCTCGCCGGACCATCTCTGCCAATCTATCATTATCTCCAAGCTGTAGTCCTTGTTCACTACCTTCGATCTGTCCCCCGAGTCCGTGTGAGCTTTCGGGTGTGTGCCCCCCTGGCTGAGCGTTCATCCCTCTATTGCCGCCAGGTTGCTCGGATGTCCTTGTCTCTCTTCCCAGGTTTGGATCGGCATGTCCTAAGTGTATGCCCACCAGCTCCGGTGCTGCGCCAGATGGTCCTGCTCCGTTCTGGATTCTGGTTGCTCCTTGATTTTGTGCTCCAAGTTGTCCAATCTGTTGAAGCATATTCTGGATCATTTCCTCTTGTCTCTTCATCATTGTCTCCATCTCATCCCTAGTGATGAAAACTGAAGCTTGGTTTGCTCCCGAGGAAGCCTCTTGACTCCCTTCGTGCTGACTTTGCTCTGGCCTCTGCCTTCTACTTGTTTGTCTTGTCATGATTCCTCGGATCTGAATCTCTTAGCCTTCTGATTCAACTTTCAAATGATAGAACTCCTGAGTTCAACCTTCTCAGTGAAAGCACCAAAGTGTTTGTGCCAAAATTGGTCACAAACCCCGAATGTTGTGAAAGCACCAGTGTATGAATATAAATCAACAATATTCACACACAAATCTCAAATCTAAGCAAACAGAGTATCACAATTCAGAAATAATGAACACAAACACGAGATTTATAGTGGTTCGGCGATCTTGCCTACGTCCACTCTGAAGTTGATGATTTTATTGATGTTTACTTGATGATTACAATTTATTCTGAGGTAGTACAACTGATTATATGATTACAATCTGAATCTAAGGAAGCAGTGGTGATTCTGAGTAAATCTGGCAGAGTATGAGTGCTCTTTAGCTCCTAGAATTATCCGACCCCTTTTCTGAATGACCAGGGGCTCTATTTATAGGTGTATGAGGCTGATATTTCGCCTAAAATGAAGGGAGACCAGTTCTGGCACGTCAGGGGGCCCACATGCCCGCTCTTTGGAAATCCGGGCCCACTTTGGGATCGATTCGACCCATTGTTCGAATCGATCAAGAAATTGTCCGATCGAGCTGAAATTTGGTGTGGACATTCTTCAACATGTGCTTAAGCTTCTGTGAAAATTTCGTAGCATTTGGACTTGTGGATCTCAAGTTATGATCGATTCAAGGTTAGATATTCGGCTGAAACGTCTCTTCGAATCGATCCCATTCGACTCGGTTCCTTCGAATCGATTGCATCGAATCGATGGTGGAGCGTGCTTCTGTGATGACGTGGAGCGTGAACTTCGCATCGATCCGCTTTCGCCGCCAGTTTGATCGAGTCGTCTTGGAGACTTTGCCGCTTTGACTTGATGGATTCGAAGACATCAATAATCCCTTGGTTCGAATGACACTTTGCTCGTATCGATAGCGACATGCTTCAATCGATTCGAAGTCAATCGTAGCTAGATGGATTCGAGGGAAGGCACCTATGCATGGATTCGAAGCAGTGCGTCTTGTTGGGTTCGAAGCAGGATATCTTCATGGATTCGAACTAAGGGTAACTCGAAGGAAACGAACGTGGATTCGGGTAATGGATACGAAGCTTGACCGTCTGATGGATTCGAAGCAAGGCCTAGTGGGATGGATTCGAACCATGGCCTGAATGATCGATTCGAACCTATACCACTTCATGCACCTTCTATTGGCGATATCTTGAGCGTACAAACTCGGATTGACTTGAAACTTGGAACGTTGGTTTGCATGGTTTTACTGGTCATGTCTTATCAATTGTAGCCTGATCCGGACTCGGACAAAATTCATCGATATCCACGGTGAAACGGTGTGTAACGAACTTTTACGACGAACTGTCTTTAGCTTTCCAGTCAACTTTTTGGTGTCACGGCCTTGCCAAAAGGCGGGATAACACAACCTATTCCAAGTCATCTTGAATAGCTTGGAGGCACGGCATATAAAAATCCCTTCGAATAGGATGAATATCCATGTCAAACCTAACGCCCCTTAGAAACCAACCCGGAAGAGCCGCTTCAAGCTTAGGTGGCCTGCAGGAAGATTGTAGGTCGGTCCCCGGTGGGAATGAGAAGGGACAGGGGCAGTAGCAACAATAGAAGAAAGCGAAACATGCGTTGGAGGCAGAATGGGGGCAGAAGAAACAGGAACCTCTTGTCCTATCGAAGTATGCTTTAGAACGGGCTCAGAAGGATGGGAGCAATGATCAAACTTCAACTTCTTCGACGACTCTTTCATGATCACCTTTTCTCATAACCGCCCCTATGCGAGCGAAACTTATCTCTTTTCTCCTGACGGCGGGCTTCTGCCTCAAGTTTTTCCTCCGCCTATATTCTTCTTCCGACTCTCGGACTTGGTGGCGGCTGAAGGAACGCTTCGAGTACCGTTGCGAATCGATGTAATCCTCGAAGTCATCGTAAAGACCATGCCCTCTCGTCATACCTGAAATAAAGCATACATGAGAAAATTCAGAAACACATAAGAAATTGAGCAAACATACAAGAGAATGGAAATAAATATAAGTGCTATCCTTGTGTGTTGTGTCATGCATTCCTAATAAGGGCCTAAGGCGACATCACAAACCAGAGCAAACGACTGTAGATGGAGGAATAGGCTAACTTTGGTTGTCAATGGCGGAGTCGGACTGATGGATGGTGCAATATCGCCAGAATAGGATGGCATCACATCAAACTTGAAGTCGTCCTTCATAACGGCATCAAAGTCAATGAATACATCGTCGATATCTCCAAAATCTACCCCGGCAGGCTTACTAGGAGAATCTTGACGTTTGCCAGCCTCCGAGGACTTGTCTTTATCATCAGTATCGGAAGGGGGTGAATCCGGAAGAACGGGACTCATGCCTGATATCTTGTCACATGACTATGAATC
Organism: Allium fistulosum; assembly: GCA_030737815.1. Lineage (NCBI taxonomy): Eukaryota > Viridiplantae > Streptophyta > Magnoliopsida > Asparagales > Amaryllidaceae > Allium > Allium fistulosum. The sequence continues at coordinate 364,726,747 of CM060904.1, forward strand.
TTCACCTTCGGACTCTGACAAAAAATAATCACTGGCCATGGTTTCATCACTGCTACTTTCGAACTCCCCCTCCTCCTTCACGGAGTCCATCACGAATTTCCCTTCTCTCCGTGTAGGCTCGACTTCCGGTTCTTCCTGGATCGGGGACAATCTAAAGGAACCACTTAGACCAACTGTGATACCTCCCTCATGAGTCTTGTCGAGCGGACTTTTCGGAGGGGCTGCCTATTTCATTACCCTCATCAGAATCCTATGAAGAAGAGGAAGGCCTTACGTGGACTCTGACTCGGTCGGGAGAGGGAGCTTCAATCTGAGCAACGATCTGCCTGGAGCTAACAGTTCGAATTGGCGCAAGTTCTCGTCAGTAAGCAAAACTCTAACGCTCCGCTCCTCGGCATCAATAGCTTTTAGAGTTTGATAGATTTCACTAAGAGCCGTGTCTCTGTTTGGCCTTAGGATAACTGCAAAGAGCAAGCGATCAGTTAGAGACTCTATCACGTCACTTCAAAACTCGACACGAAGAATAAGAAAACTTACCTCCTGTCGTCCATCGGTGATTAAATCCCTTGGGGCACCAAATGAAGAAGTACTGCGTCTTGAATTGCGATAAGTTGCTTTGCAGATGCAAGATGATCTTCGGATTCCATTGGGCCTCAATTATGATCAAAGAGGGGCAATCGTCTCTACTCTTGAAAGCCAATAAGTACCGCAACTCGTCGAAACTCGAAGCACAGCGAAACATCCGCATAAAGAGGATATGAAGGCAAGTGAGGATGGCATAACCATTCGGATGAGGCTGGAATGGGGCAATCCCCAAGTTCGAGAGCGTTTGGCGAAGAAAATCATTAAAGGGGGGCACGGCTCCATTCAAACACATGAACCGATGACAAGCTGTGATCCCTAGGGGAGGCATGTGAGTAAACTCATCTTTCTCCGAAAGGCGCACGTCCTCTTCAGAAATACTGTGCTATAAACATATGTTATGGAGAACCTTGGCAGAGATCACCGACGGGGCTTTTTCAAGCGGGTTGAGTAAGACTCGAAAGTTGGGAGGCGTGTGATCCACGATCGGCCCAACCGGAACTAGTTGACCAAACTCAGCTTACGAAGTGGATGACGATTCAGCTTCAGAAAGCGCCAGACTGCGTCCACTCAGCTTGCAACGTGTGGATGGTTGTTCCATTCTATATGACAGAACTCGCATCCATAAAAGGTCAGGCAATTCTATTGGCAAATCTATCCTACTTTCATGAGTTCCCTCTATCACACTCGAACTCCGACGCAACATCAACTTGAGATTAGCATGTCGGATTTCAAGTGTGAACTAGGGAAAGTGCAGTGTGTTATCTATATGAGGTAAGCTCGGTGTCCAAAGTACCGCAAACGGCCTATCCCATGTAGATAGTTTGCTTGCAGTGGAAGGAGAGAAGAACTTCCTATACAATTTCGCTTTCCACTTCTAGTTATACTACTTGCACACTTACCCATTATCGGTCTATGATCGATAATGGATCCGTCGTCCGAAGTGACATGGAAAACTCTACTCATTACAGGGACATCAAGCATGCAATGGGTAAAACGAGATAAGCCCAAGTTCTCAGATGAATCAAGGTCAACTGATGAAGCGTTATGCAAGTGACGTCCGTAAACTAGTAACAGGCCGATTCTGGTTCGATGGATGAAGATAACAAAACATGTCAAGCCCTGGGGCCGAAGCCCGAATGTCATTCCAAGAGACGACTCGAGACCCGATTTCCTATCTTCCTCCAAGGAACCACAATCAGCACGAAATCTTTTGGTTAACGCCACAAGCTAAGGTCGGGCATTAAACCATCATACCAACATAGCAATTAACAAACTCAACCAAGCAAACCTACATCAAAATTGGTTTAATGGAACAAGAGGAATCACGAATTAGGCTTGGCGAACTACGAATTAGGTCGTAAACGAGCTGGTGATGGATTGGCTGAGGTACCACAAGAGGATGGATTGGCTACAACTTAAACTCCAGTGAAGCAAAGGATTAACTCGGGTATAGCAAGAGGAGGGGTCGGCTGCTACTTAAGCTCGAACAAAGCAATGGGTTGATTAAGATTTAGGATCGAACGAAACGGTGGAACGATGATGGCGAAGGCAAATGGATCAAGCAAAGTATGATGAATCGCCGAAGCAATGGGTTCGAATCGCTGATAAATCACTAGAGCACAAGATCGCCAGAAGGAATGAAAGAGGATCAGGTTAAGTGAATGGCTAAGGTCAACCGAAGGATATAAGTAGGCGAGGTCAAAGGAAAAAATTTCACTAAGTGTTCGGGTCGCTAGCGACCCGACCTTCCATGGGTCGCAAGCGACCCGACGTTGGAGCTTCATTCGGTTAGGTCGCTAGCGACCTATCCCCCCATGGGTCGCTAGCGACGCATAATAAAAAAGAGAAAGCTCCACCTAGTCACTTCAAATTCGATCAATCGCGACTGTTCATCACACTAAGGTATGCCAGGAAACTGTAAGCAAAAACATGATAGGTTGAGGCAAGCAATGATAGCTAGAACCAAAGGCAAATAATCGATGACGTTGGGCTAATCTATGCGTAGAGCTCCGATCCAACCACTTGAAAGTTAGCAAATGGATATGGAAAACGATAACTTTCAAATCATGCCTTGTTTACAATGAAGACATACTCTAGGGGAGCAAACGTTATCCGGGTTTTTAACCTAGCAAATACCAATAGAAAACTAGGCAGCCTTAAGCGGCAGGATGATACAAGAACTAACATGAGATGTTACGACTAGAGTTCGACAAGGACCAAGCTACACTGTTAAGGTGACGACAGGAGTCAATGAAGCCAAGAGACTAGCATCCATGCGGTCCAACAAGTGTTTGAATATAAGCAACTAGTGACTTATCATCAGCATGTGACGACAATGATGAATACCTAAGAAGACATCTCCAATTTTGGAATCCAGGATAGTCCTCTGTAGCCGGATCGAAAGCAACTCATGCACTTCTTCAAAACCGCGAACAAACAAGTCATGGAAAACGAATAAAGGAAGTGGAATTCAGTTGGTGAAATAAGCTAAGACTATGGGTCGCCAACGACCCAAACACCAGGGTCGTTAGCGACCCATGGAGTTTGCCAATTTTTGTTCACCAGATCCCCTAGGTCGCCTGTGCCCCATCTAAGAACTGATAGTGATGGGCCTGGCCCAAAAACCCTTCAACCTCTATAAATGGCATGTCATCTGCAACATAAAGGGGGATCCGGGAAGCTGATTGCTAAAGCTCGGCTGGGATTATTCTTCACTTCCAACCTCCCTCACAATGATCTCAAAAGGAATACACCATGATTCTCTGGTGGATTCTAACTCAAGAGATTCAATTCAGCTAGGAATTAGCCAAAGCCTTGTAATCAAACAACATTTGTAATAGCAATCAGCTTATAATAAAACTATAAAGTGGACGTAGGCTTCGTTAACAGCCGAACCACTATAGAAATTTTCTGTCTATTTTTGTTTACTGCTTCTCTTCTATATCTGTGATCTGTTATATTGCTCTATAAAGACAGGGCTGGTGCTTTCAAATCCAAACCAGGATGTTGGTCCATTTTTTAGGTCAACAATTTCACACAGAAAGGAATATATATGTACAGAGAAGAAGAATAGGTTCTTGGTAAGCTCGAAAAACCATTAGGATCAGGTGACCCTTAGAGAAGTAAGTGAAGGACAAACCGTCCAGAAGTATATCCAACAGTTGTTAGATAACTTGTTTAGATTGTCTGGTAGGCCCAAGTCAGCCAATGGTTAGTAGTTAGCCAAACAAAACTACATTATTTCATACAGATAGTCCATTTATTACCAATTTTTGAGCATATATGATATTTTATGTTATTGATATAATCAGTTTGATTAACCAATTTGGTTGCAGGATTTTGATTTGCGAAAAGATATGCTTTGAAGGGATATTAGTGAGGGGAAACCCATTCCGCTAAGAGGCATGGTCTCACTTAATATTAGTAAACCAAGTTGTAATAGTATTATTCACACCAGGCTTTATGTCAGACTAGAAGTTTATGTTTTTCCCCTTAAACTCTTGGGTGCTCAAAATTAATTTGAGTAGATTATGATTACAGGTTTAGTAGGAAGGCGAATAAAGCTTCCAGAGACGAGCAAGAGGCTGATGTTAGTTAAATTTAGGAGTTGTTGTTTTTGTTTATTCCACTGTGATGTATTAAGACAATTCATGTATATATAGTACTCTGATCATCCAAGGGGGCATCTTCATATGTCGCTCTTGGCGTATTTATGTATTAATTATATTTGATCTGAATCAGGGAAATGATTGGGATTATGTAATGGAATATGAGATAGTTTTGTGAAATATGATCGGAAAAGTTGTTTTTTGAAATATGTGATTTTGTTTCATATTCAAGTGCTTCTGATATTATGGATACCATGAACATTACCGTTTGTCGTCGAGAGTTAATACTATAGATGACTGCAGCATCTGTAGGGCTTAGCTTTAGGCCTCAAGATAAGGGATGTTACAACTTGGTATCAGAGCATAATTTTATGGAAAACTTTAAACTTAAAATGATTTTGAAAACATAATCCTAAGGAATTGGAGAAAAGATCGGGGTATGGGATAATGTTATAGTAACGTTCTTGTATTTGCTATATATAAGTATACGCTATATCTCCATTCTTCTATCTCTCTTTGGCTATTCTTCTTATCTTACGAAGGCTCGAATGCAGATATGGATGCTAGAAGTGGAAGAGTTACCTTGGCAGAGGAAGCACCACAACAAATGGAAATTCCAAACCAAATACGAGGAGGAACCAAGGTCAGGCACAAGTTGCAAATGTGGGTGTTGAGTCCTGCCAGTGGATATGGGAGCAACGTATCTGTTCTTTGTCAACATGATGCAAACGGGAATTATTACTGGAGTAGTTAGAGGAAATGCTGGAGGAGGAAACCAAGAAGCTCCAGTGGTGAATAACTATGCTATTCCGAGTAGAGACTATGCTCAGCTGGGAGGAAAGCCGTTTATTGGTACTGAAGATGCAATTGAAGTAGTGAATTGGCTACTTAATTGAGAGAGGATTTTCGCTAACTTAAGTCTCAATGATGAGCAGAAAAGGAGACTCGCCTCTAAACAACTACAAGGGGCAGCACTGTATTTGTGGAACAGTGTGACAGTTGGAGTCAAAAAGGAGAATATGACTTCGGCTGAGTTCAGGAGGAGGTTCGAGGAAAGGTTTATGTCAGAGATTGCTAAGTCCACTCTGCTCAAAAAGTTTACCGAGTTGGAGTAGGGGGATATGATTGTGCTCGAGTATGCGACGAGGTTTGAGGAGCTGATATGGCTATGTTACGATTGATACCGTGAATAAGAGGAATGAGAAGTTCATCAAGGGGTTGAAGCCTGAGCTTTCTAAGGCCATGTTACCGCATATTAGGGATCTAAGTGATGTTGTTGTTGAGATGGCCTTGAGGAATAAAGAGATGTAGGCTTTTCTTAAAAAAAAATAAGGCCAAGGAAGCTCAAGGAGGGCAAAGTTAGAAGAGAAAGTTTTACCATAAGAAAGGAGCTCAGAAGGATGGAGCTGCTAAGAAGGGAAGGCAGAAATGGTCTATTACAAGTATGACAAGAAGGGACACTACGCCCATGAGTGCTGAACAGGCAAGGGAAAGAAAGACACTGAGAAGAAAGGGATAAAGTGTTTCAACTATGATCAAATTGGACACTATAAGAACCAGTGCAAGGAGCCAACCAAGGATGAGAAAGGCAAGATGTTTGCATTGGAACTAGCTACCTCAAGACCAACATCAGAGGAGAGGAGAAAAACTGTGTTGGGAGGTACGCTTTTGATTTATGGTATGGCAATTAGAGTTCTGTTTGATACTTGTGCATCGCATTCTTTTATATCTCATTGTTTGGTAGATAAGCTTAACCTAGAACCCTCATACGTAGTTACTTCCTTAAGGATGCGACACTTGGGATGAAGTATGACCACCTAAAGTCTGAATTGTTAAGTCATACCTTTGTTTGTAGTTTGCATGTGTTTGATTTTGTAGGATTCAGAATTATTTTGTGTATGGATTGGTTAAGTAAGTATGATGCTAGGATATTTTTTCATGATAGGAAAATATCACTTAGATACCCTGATTGTAGTGATCGGTTTATATACTTCGTAGAAAACCCTAGTTTTGAGGTTAATGCTTTATTGGGTGTTGTGGAGATAGAAGACGAGTTGGATCGAGTTTTAATTGTTAGAGAATTCATAGATGTCTTTGAACCTGTAGTGGTATTGCCACCGAAACAAGTCATTGATTTTTGGATAGAATTGGCACCAGGAGCAAAACCACCAAGCAGAATGACACCTACCGAGATAAGATAGCTGAAGGTGCAGTTGGTGGATTTGGAAAGCAAGAACTTTATCAGACCAAGCAATTCGCCTTCGGGAGCCGTTGTAGTGTTTGCTAAGAAGCCGAACAGATTGTTAAGGTTGTGTATCGATTATCCTAAGTTGAATGAGAAGATGATAAAGAATCGATATCTGTTGCCTAGAATCGAATTTGTTCGAACAGTTGAGTGGAGCTAGATTATTTTCCCAGTTGTAATTAGCAACAGGGTTCCATCAGTTTAGAGTGGAAAAATATATTATTCATTTGATGGCATTTAGAACCAGATATTGATCGTACGAATGGTTAGTAATGTCGTTCATACTAACTATTGAGCCAACATTCTTTGTGGATTTGATGAACTGAATTTTCCGAGAGCACTTGGATAGGTACGTGTTAGTTTTTATAGATGATATTTTGATATGCTCTAAAGATGAAAGAGATCATGAGGTTCATCTTAAAGTGGTGCTTGAGATGGTGAGGCAGCATCAGCTGAAGGCGAAGTTTTTGAAGTGTCATTTCTGAAAGAAGGAAGTTAAGTTTCTTGGTCATGTAGTCTCAAAGAAAGGGTTGTCTATAGATCCGGCTAAGATTGAAGCGGTGAATAATTGGCAGAGACGTGAGACAGTGACTGAGATAAAGAGTTTTCTTGGACTTGCTGGCTATTATTGTAGATTCAACAAGGATTTCTCATGGATAGCATCACCTTTGACTAAGTTAACCAAGATGGAGGTATAGTTTGTCTGGTCTGACAAATGTGGGGAAGCATTCCTTAAGTTAAAGCATTTGTTGACTAACGCACCTGTGTTAGTAGTTTCAGACGAAAACTAAGAGTTGGTGGTGTATACTGATACATGTGGGACAGGATTGGGAGCTGTGTTGATGCAAAAGGGTAAATTTATTGCTCATGCATCTCAATAGCTTAGACCGCATGAGGTTAGATATCCAATGCATGATTTGGAATTAGCCGTGGTAATTTGTGCATTGGAAGTATGGAGACATTATCACTTAGGAGAGAGATTTGAGTTATACATAGATTATAAGTCCTTAAGATATTTATTCTCTCAAAAGGAGTTGAATATGAGGCACCAGAGGTGGCTGGAATTTTTAGCAGCTTATGATTTTGGTATAGAGTATACACCTGGGAAAGGAAATAAGGCAGCCGATGCTCTTAGCAGAAGACATCGGAATGTGGTATTAGCTATGTTAGCAAAATGGAAGGATTTAGAAGCTTTGACTACTTGCAATGTGCAGTTAAAATCGACTGCTAGTTCTAGTCAAAGTACAACCCTGTTGTCCTGTTTAGAAGTTTGACCACTGTTGATCGAAAGGATTGCTTCAAAGTAGAAAGAGTATCCAGTATTAGCCGAGAAGATTAGAAGGCTTAAGGTTGGAACCGAGATCAATGATCTAAAGGATTTTAGTCTTGACTAAATAGGATGGTTGAGAAAGAAGGGACAATTATGTGTTTCAAATATTGAGGACTTAAGGAAAGAAGTTCTTGGAGAATGTCATCGATTCAAGTTTACGATTCATCCTGGAGGGACCAAATGTATCAAGATATAAAGAGGACCTTCTATTGGGAAAGTATAAAGAGGGACGTTGGCTTGTGGGTTAGGCATTGTGCAAACTGTCAATAAGTGAAGGCTGAAGATCAGAAACCAAGTGGGTTGCTTCAGCTTTTAGATATTCAAGTATGGAAATGTGATTCAATCTCGATCGATTTTATAGATGGGTTGCCAAGGTCAAACAGAGGAAATGAAAGTATATGGGTCATAGTGGACAGGTCGACCAAGAGTGCTCATTTCATTCCAGTTAAGTCAACCAGGACAACACTAGTTTGGCTAAGTTGTTTATGAAGAATATGGTTAGACTGCATGGAATTCCTAGTAGTATTGTAAGTGATAGAGATTCCTTATTCACTAGTGAGTTCTGGAAGATTCTATAGAAGATTTTAGGTACCAAGCTCAAGATGAGTACCGCTTACCATCCATGGACATATGGGCAAATGGAAAGAGCTAACAAAGTCTTAGAAGATTTGTTAAGAGCTTGTGTGCTAGATTTTGGGGGATCATGGGAAGACCATCTACACTTAGTCAAGTTTTCGTAAAACAACAGTTATCAGGCTAGTGTAGGGATGGCACCATTTGAAGATTTGTATGGAAAGCCATGCAAATCTCTCGTTTGTTGGTTCGAGACCGAGAATAGGTTGGTTCTTTGTCCGGATTTAGTTAGAGAAGCTGCAGAAAAGATTGAGATCATTTGAGCTAGGATGAAGGAAGCTTAGTCCAGGCAGATGAGCTATGCCGATAAAAGACAAAAAGACCTAGAGTTCTCAGTCGAAGACCATGTTTTCATCAAAGTGTCACCGATGGAAAGTGTAATTCGATTCAGGAAATTGGTAAAGTTGGCATCGAGGTTCGTTGGACCATTTCCCATTGTAGAGAGGATCGAGAAACTCGCATATAGAGTAGAGCTAGCGAATAGTTTGGTAGAAGTCCATGATGTTTTTCATGTTTCTCATCTAAGGAAGTATATTCGTGATCCAGAGACTACTATAGCACCGACTGTATACTTAGTAGTGGAACCAGATTTAATTACAGTTAGAAAACCAGTTGGTATAGTCACGAGACATGAGAAGAGGCTAAGGAACAAGGCAGTCATATTAGTCAAGGTCCAATGGAGTGACGATGAGAGAGACTGTACTTGGGAAACTGAGAGCAAGATTCGAGATACTTAGCCTGACTTGTTTCATGGTATTTTTTACCTTTTTGATTGATTTTGATGAGTACCTTATCGTAATTTCGAGGAAGAAATTCTTTAAGGAGAGAAGTCTGTAACAACCTTAATTTTGAGTAACATTATTTAGGACATTTAATTAGTTAAATTAAATGAAATAATGTAAGTTGGTTAAGGGATTGAGATTTGTATAATTTAAAGGGCAGCCGTGCCTAGTAAAACTAGTGAAGTAAATGGAATTAAAATGAAATAGGAAGGGGAATTTAGATAAGGGTAAAATAGGAATGACTCATATTCATATACCCTAAGCCTTCATACTATTTCATTTTACACGTTCACAAATTAAAATCTAAACTTAGAGGGGACGGCCACTATTAAGGGAAGCAAGAAGAAGAGAAGCTAAAATCAAAAGAAGAAAGCTTAATCAAACTTATTCAAGATCAAATCTCAACTCCTTAACAAAGCTAAAGGTGAATAATTGTAACATCTCATATTTTTGATGTTTCGGTTTCTAGAATCAGATCTGAATGTTTTTGCAAGTATATTTCCATGTTTTGAATGTTAGATATATATATATATATATATATATATGCTTATTGATGAATTATGCTTATTCATATTGATTTTATGACATGTTTTGAATTGAAAAACCTATCAAATGACATCCATATGCCATGCGATATTAATATATGGTCAGAATTGATATTATAGAGAAGGGTTTTTAGTTTCATAATTTTCTGAATTAATGTGGATTTATTATTAATTTTCTAGTGAAGAAAATGGGTTAATTGGGTTTAAAATTAATTATGCCTAAATTATATTATTTTTGGGTTAGAAATTTATATATGTTAGAAAACATATTAAAAATGATTTATGAGAATTTTTGTGGAATTTTCCTAAGTGTTTTAATAAGTATATAAAATTATTTAAGGGATGAGACTTAAATGTTTTATATACTTATAAAAGGAGAAGAGGTATTTGGTAAATCATTTAAATTATTTATCTTCGAAATTTCGGTAGCAATTTTAGAAAAGATTTTGGAAAAGAAAATGGGCAACCAATCATGTGTTGACAAACAAGGTAGGTTGGTTGAAAAGAATTACTTTTAAAAGATAAAAATCAGTTTTACTTTATCTCTGCGTTTCACCACTTTCGGCACCTAGCTTTCGACCATATACTTCCGCCTCCATCTCCATCGAAATCAATGCACATGGTATCAAAGACTTGGTACGTAGTGAAATGGACAAAGGTAAAAGGTATTGGATCGAAACTAGGGGTTCTAAAGGGGTCAAAGCCTTGCTTTGCTTTCTAAAAGAAACGCGCCTGCTTTACTTTTGAATAAGATGGCTTTCAACTTGGTCAGCTTTCGACTTGGTTAAATTGTTTTAAAAGAAAGAGGCTTTTGAAATAGGTTGCGCTTTTGATTTAAGTAAATGCTTTCGAAGGAGTCGAAACTCATACCTGCTGCCTTTTTACCTTTTAAAGCAGTGCCTCTGAAAGGGTCCCTTTTTTTAAAAATTAGAGCTGCTTCTCCAATGCTTTCGAAGGGATGGATTTCGACACCATCCACTTCTTTACTTAGGAAATTTCTTTCGAAAGAGTTTCTTTCGACTTAGTTGTTTTAAAACCCTTTTTGATATTTTGAAAGTTAAACCCAAAGGTTTCGAAAAGAATAGTTTCCAATGGTTTCGAAAGGTTGTCCCATATATTTTGACTTGAACCCAATGCTTTAGAAAGGTTTGTTTTAAGTAGTATACTTTAATGCTTTTGAAAGGTAACAAGAAAAGGTTTCGAAGGGGAGGTCCCCCAGTATTTTCAAAAGGGGTGTGTGTGTGTCTATATATATATAAGTTTCAAAGGGGTGATTTCCCAGTGTTTTCGAAAGGTTTACCTTAATATTTAAATGGAAGGATTTCAATGGTTTCGAAAAGCATATTTAGAAAAGAATGTCGAAGGTTTATAAAGCTTTCGAAGAAGATGTTTTCAATGTTTTCGAAGGATTATTGTGAACTTTTTGAAAGATGTGTTTTGGCCTTTAGGCCTAAGGTTATATAAAGTAAAGTAGCTCACTTATATCGAAATGGGAACTTTCAATGGTTTCAAAAGAGATTATTTAAAGTTTAAACAATGGTTTCTAATGTTTTCATCAACAGTGTTTTGGGTAAACATATAACATGGCAAAGAGATTTGAGTAAAGCAAATAGTATATTTTCCTTGTATAGGTATGATTTAAAGGGTTAAATCATTTTGAAAAGGTTTTCAAGGAAAATTTAAAGGGTAGTTAACCTTAAGTAAAATGACTCAAATATTTGTATGCCAGATGCGATTGGCATAGGGTCGCGCCCTATACATTCTCTAACTAATTGAGTCCTAAAATTCCAGTGTGTAGGGCTTAGTCATAGGTAAGACTTAAATGATGGTCACACACAGAAAGGAATATATATGTATAGAGAAGAAGAATAGGTTATTGGTAAGCCTAAAAAACCATTAGGATCAGGTGACCCTTGGAGAAGTAAGTGAAGGACAGACCATTCAGAAGTATGTCTAACAGTTGTTAGATAACTTGTTTCACTTGTCTGGTAGGCCCAAGTCAGCCAAAGGTTAGTAGTTAGCCCAACAAAACTACATTGTTTCGGACAGATGTCCATTTATTACCTATTTTCGAGCATATATAATATTTTCTATTATTGATATAATTAGTTTGATTAACCAGTTTGGTTCCAAGATTTTGATTTGCAAAAAGATATGTTTTGAAGGGATATTATTGAGGGGAAACCCATTCCGCTAAGCGACATGGTCTCATTTAATATCAGTAAACTGAGATGTAATAGTATTATTCACACCAAACTTTATGTCTTACTCAAGTTTATATTTTTCCGCTTAAACTCTCGGGTGCTCAAAATTAATTTGAGTAGACTGAGAGTTTGGGTTTACAGGTTTAGTCGGAGGACGAATAAAGCTTCCGAAGACGAGCAAGAGGCAAATGTTAGTTATATTTAGGAGCTGTTGTTTTGTTTATTCCGCTCTGATGTATTAAGACAGTTTATGTCTGTATAGTACTCTTATCATCCAAGGGAGGAATCTTCATATGTTGCTCTTGGTGTGTTTATGTAATAATTATATTTGATCTGAATCTGGGAAATGATTGGGATTATGTAATGGAATGTAAGAGATGTTTTGTGAAATGTGATCGAAAAAGTTGTTTTTTTGAAATATGTGATTTTGTTTCATATTCATATGCTTCTGATATTATGGATACCATTAACATTACCGTATTTTGTCGCCCGAAGTTAATAGTATAGATGACTACAGCATCTGTAGCGCTTAGCTTTGGGCCTCAAGGTAGGGGATGTTACAAATAATATATCATTTGGGGAAACTAGAGTACAAATGATATTATATATCACTTCATTTTATATCATATTTGCATTTTCACTTATTTTAAAATTAGCAAATATCGTTTTACCAAACCCCTTATAGAAAATAGATTTTCATAACTTCTTCTGGATTTAGAAAATGTTCAAATAACTCAGATTTTTATCTTAATTTTCTTTAATAAAAATACTCTATTTTAATTTAGTAAGGGATTCACTCTGAAAAAATGATTGGTGACTATTTGAACCTTTTGAAATTTATCAAAAATTATTAACAGTGATTGAGAAAGTGCTGGGTAGTTATTTCATAGCTAGAGGAAGTATATGTTAAAAATTTCATGAAAATTGAACAAGTTTTACAATATTTTAAAAAATAGTACATATTCCATGTTCATTTCTATTATCATCATCCTTCTTGCAATCCATACACCAAAATTTAATACAGTGTACAGAAGCTGGTATTTCAAAAACAAGGAATCATATTTTTAGTGTAATTTATAAATCTATCCTAAAGTATTCACTATCATTTAAAAGTCCTCATGGCATGCATGTGTGAATAGCTTTAATCTCTCTATATATGTGTTTCCATTCTCATTTAATAGTCCTCGCAGTTATGCATGGATGGAATACCTATACAAGAAAGAGATAAAAATTCAAGTAGTTTCTAACATCATTTAAAAGTCCTCACGGTTGTAGATGGTTAGAAAATGATTGATATTCTTTTTTAAGTAAATACTAACCTCATTTAAAAGTCCTAAAGGTTATACATAGTTAGAAAGTGCTTAACACTTTTTTTGTATAATATTTAAAAGAGCAATTTACAAACTTTTTCTTTATTAAAAATACCACACTATTATCACAATATAAATTTCCCCTAAATCATAACTCAATCGTCAATCTAAAGTGGAATTTGTGACTAATAAATAAAATATTAAGATTTTTGTTTGATTAATTGGAATTTGTAATATATAATTTTCTCTCTATATGTTTTATGGTTTTAATCAAAATTCATCACTATTTCAATTATTATTATTATTTTGATGATAACAAAAAAGGGAGAGTATGGTTTTATTATTTTCACAGTAATAACCTTACTGATATTTGAGAGTTTGATTTTATTATTCAAGAGTTTTGTTTTCATTATTCAAGAGTTGTTTTAAAATAATTTTGACAAATCTATTTTTCATTTTCAATTACATGCATCTGTGTAGTGAGAGTCTAAATTATAGGAGGAGTATGATAGGGGAAGCTTGATCACAACACATTAAACATTTTTGCTATGTACAAAATATTAATATATGTTTTTTACCATCAAAAGTGGGAGATTGTAGAATATAACCATTTATGATTTTTGTTTGATGATAGTGAATATATATATATACACATATATATATCTGAATGTGTTTAATACGGTACTATTATAAAATCACAGATAGAATAAACAAATGAAATTTTATTTCAACAAACATCTTTCGATACAATTTCAAATAGTACACAATTAGAACATAGCTTCCACTATATTTTACATTATCAATTTCACTCTCATATACAACACACTCTCACATACAATACACTCACTCACTCGAATTCAATCTTTTCTATATACTTCTCCAATTGTTTTTTCACTCAACCGCTTTGTCTGTCAAATTACAACGCGGTATAAAGAAAAAGGAAACAAATTTAAACTACAAAATATAAATAGTTTCTGAACTCGACATTGCCTCAGTCTATTGGTTTTGTTCTTTTCATATTTTGAAACAGACACCAAAAATATCAATAATGTACACTAGCAACCTATGATATGTACAGTGTATCACTGTACATGTTACAAGACCAAGCATATACACAAAACATACCTGCATCAATTCAATTGCAGGGACAAATGCAAGGTCAAGCTGAATAGCTCAACACAAGCAGTGTGAGGTCAAGCTAAATGGCTCAACACAAACAAAGTATACAATAGTGTAGCCATACAATCAAGTCAGCAAGTTCAACATGTCACAAAGCTATGCACAGTGCAATAGCAAATTGGTGCAATAGCACATACAAGAGTAGCCAAAAATACATGTGCATATAGAAGTGAATGCACACATGGACCAGCAAATGCAAATTCAACACAAGGCAGAAATAGGAAAGTGCACATCAGGCATGCACAGGCTAGTAGGGTCGATCAACAAACGAATGCACTTTAAGAACACATGTATTCAGGTACAAGGCACACACATGCAAGCAAAAGGTCATGCAAGCACAAGAATTAGAATAGAATAATACAAGTGCAATAGTGGAGCATACAACTACGAGCAGATCAACTCACAATAGCTCGCAGACACACTAGTAGTTCAGGAAAATGCACACCAGTTGCATGTGCACAGAGGACAAATACTCATGTGAAAATCAGTAACCACAAAACAATTAAGGCAATGATGCACAATAGAAAAGCAAATACATGTGAAGACACACAAAAATGTCACAAAACAGAAAAGAAAGAAAAATATATCGCATGTTGAAATATTCAACCAGAATCAAGCATATTCGAAATGTATGGAATCAGGATTTTCGAAATATAGAAAATTGAACAAGTCAGAGGACAAAAATTTACATGCAAGGAAATCAACCATCGAGATTCAATGTTGAAATTTTCAAATCAAAAATCAAAACAAATATATTCGAAACATAGTGGATCGATCCCTATATAAACCAGATCATCACTGGCAATTCCGCATTCAGTTCGAAGTAGCATAAAAACCCAAATTAGAAAAATCATACCAAACCATTCCAAATCAAGACCTAGTAGAACTCGGCTAAAGGGAGCGATCGAATTCGTCTAGTAAGGCACTAAATTAATTGAGCCAAGAAGAAAGCGTGAATTCATCAATTTAATTTTTGATCGTCTTTGGAGATAAAACCCTAATTTGACAACGAAGGAAAAAGAGGATCAGCTTGGAACAAAATGGATACAGGCTAAGAATTATACACCGCTCATTTTATTTTTCTAGTCATGCTATTTTTATTTGTGAACTTATATTTGGGCCATGCAAATTTGTATTAAGGTTTTTTCTTTTTATTTTATTGTAATTTACCTTTTAGTTATAAAACTATACTCTGTAACTAGGATCAAACTACGAGTGTAGTTCAGGAAATTCTCAACTCGAGGATAGAGTTATGGCAGGGTTTTGAGCATAGGGTTAGAACAATTAAGTTAGCGATAATCGCAAGTTTATAGGGACTGTAAGTGGTCGATTGTTTAATTCTGGTAGAAAACTTGAGCATATCAGTATGCAGGTTTTGCCGAAGCTGGATAAAATTATGTATCGCTTTTATTTCCGTATTTACTCTGTTATTATCTATTCTATAATTTTTATTATTCTCTGAATTTATTATAAACCCTTTTTATCTTTCCTTTAAGGTCAATTAGATCGTACAACTAGTCCAGATGCCAATTGGTCGACCGGTTTGCACCCACCGATCCACCGGTTGGAGCATGAAAAGAGCAATGAAGCTTAGTTTAGAGCACTTCTCAATGCCAATTCTTGCATCGTCTCTGCATCGCCTCCTCTAGTAAGCCACCTACTCCTCCCGCCATGTCGCCCTCATCACACGATGGAAGTTTTGTATCATTTTTCAAGTATTTGGTTTTATAAAGTATTCAATTATAGTTCACGTCATCACAAATTTGTTTCTATTTGTTTAGCCATTGAATCATGACCACGCACATCCAGCAACTCAACTACACTCTACAACATCACGCCAAGTATAAAATCATATTATTCAACATATCCATTACATACAACAAATCAATAAACAAGCAACTAAAAGTATCAAACAATCAACATAACCCTACCATTCAACAATCAAATACTAAACTACTTAAGCAATCAATTTACCGTTTCCAAATAATTTATTCACCATCCATTTAATTTATATTCAAATTCTCAAGTTCAATCCATTCAAATTTATAAATTCTACAAATCATGTTGTCAAATTCCTAAATAAGTTTTATAAAATCATATATCCACTTATTCATCATTTCATAACTTGACATTGATTTATTTCTTCATTTAATTAGCTATTTGAGTCGTAAATGCTTACTAACTTTCTTAAATCACTAGCATGAATCTTCAAGTTGGTTGTTTTAGTGTATAATCAAGTTTAATATAGTCATATAAACCCACTGAAGCTACATGCAACATCCTAACCAATTCTAACATCATTCAACAAATCAAAAAATCCAAACAAATATAAATAAATTTCATAATAAATACGGAAGCATTCTCACTCACTTTGCTAAGAAGAGGAAATAAGAAAATCGAAGAAAATCCAACGTTTACTTCTGTTGAAAAATTGGATGAAGATTTTTTCTTCAAATCAAGCTCCAAGGTGAATTGGGTTGGCACTCCTTGCTCTAATTAAAATTACGGTTATTTTATTTGATTTTAAGGAATTTATTGTGGCTTGTAGAGGTGGGTTTAAGGTTGAGGCTTAGTTGATAATGAGTTTGAGAGTGTTTTGAGGATGAACGGTAAATGAAAGCGAATACAGAGAGAGAGGAGGGAGAGTAAATATAAAGCTCCAAAATTTAGCGAAGTATAACTTTTCTCTTTTTCTACAAAAACACTATTCACCGCTCAAAATTCCTAACTCGAAACATATCGATGCTTATACACATTCAAATTCGGGACACCATTCCAGACTCAATGAGACTATCCGCGGGTCCTGTTAGCACCAAAATTGGTCACTAACCTCGTTCAGAAAGATTGTGTAGAGATATAAGTGATGAAAGTAAATTAAACAGAGAAGACAATGCTAATTTAAATGCAGAAAGTAAGAACACCAAATTTATAGTGGTTCAGCGTAATTGCCTACGTCCACTTTGTTCAACTTTATTGATTTCCTTTATAGTTGATTACAAATACAATTCGTGAATCAAATGCTTGAGTGAAGTTGTTAAGTAGAGAAGATGAGTCTTGAAAATGGCAGAGTCTCCCCGGTGTTTTCTCTCCGAAAAAAGGATCCATTTCACTGTGACCCTGCCCCTCTATTTATAGGCAAAGATGGGCTGGACTTCCCAAGTGGGCTGATTGCCGAACGCTCCAGCCCGAGTACAGTGGTCGCCGTATGCCGAGCAAGGTTCGCCGAACGCTTGGATGCCGAGCAGTCCTTTCTGTGCCGAACGATGTGGTTTGATGTTTGGGAAGTGCAGGGTGTTAGTCAGTCGAAGCCGAACGCTCTTCTAGACGCCGAGTACTCTTGTGCCGAGTACTTCTGATGCTACCGGGTACTACGCCGAGTACTCATGTATGCTGAACCACAGATGCTGCCGAGTTCTCCTTGATGTCGAGTGCTCTCATATGCCGAGCAGTCTCGTATGCCGAGCAGTCTTGATGCCGAGCAGTCTTGATGCCGAGCACTCTTGTATGCCGAGCAGTCTTGATGCCGAGCATTGGTTGACGCCGAGTGCCAGTTGACGCCGAACACTACTGGATGCCGAGTACTCCCTGACGCCGAGTTCCACTGGATGCCGAGTACTCCCTGACGCCGAGTTCCACTGGATGCCGAGTACTACGCCGAGTACTCCTGGATGTCAAGTGCTTCGCCGAACACTCCTGAATGCCGGACACTCTCTGATGCCGAGTACTGGTTGCCGAGTACTACGCCGAGTTCTCCTAGATGCCGAGTACTAGTTGCCTGGCCAAATATCCAGGAAACACTTGCCCCCCAAAGTGTATCGCGTGGCCGAACGTGATGCGCTTTGAATCTGGTACAATTTATCTCGGAGGTATCTTCACGAGAATGTTAGTGAAGGAGGTGCAAGACGAACGAGGTTAGGATGCCGAACGATACGTTCGAAGCCGAACGTACCTCGCGTGCCGAACGTCTCTCCGCTACGATGCCGAACACTCCAGTACTGACCGGTTCTACCGGGTATAGCCTCTTCGACTTCTACCTCCCTCTATATAACCAGGCGCCCTTCCACCATTTTTCTTTTACGCCTTCTTTTCTATCATTCCTAGAGATTTGCAACTATTGCCATCCTATCAGATATAAAGTCTAATTAATTCGTCTTCAACTTCGATCGTCGAATTAGGTATCATTCCTTCCACAATTGCATTACTTCCACTTTAGGTTCATCACACGGAAACGGGGTATTTCCTTAGCTGTAAATGCGTGGCTAGTGGAAGTGGTTTGCTCGCTTGGAGTCGCCGAACGGTGTATGGTAGTTAAGCCTGGCTCCTTTGTGCTGATCAAGATTGGAAGAAAAAAGGAAGATGGGGAGTCGAACGGCGTAACATGCGCAGGGCGATCTGTCTCTGTCGTTCGGCGTAAATGGAGAGGGAGCTGTGTGGAGTTATGATCGAAGGCGGAGCGCTACTCTAGCCGAACGAACTTAGGCCTAACACTACCCTAATGCCGAACAGACACACACGCCGAATATCATTTAGACCGAACGACATAATCACCGAACAACTGTCGTGCCGAACAGTACTTAGACATGCCGAACGAACACATACGTGCCAAACAAAACTTAGACATGCCGAACAAACACATACATGCCGAACAGGACTTAGACATGCTGAACACACATATATGCCGAACAGGACTTAGTCATGCCGAACACACATATATGCCGAACAGGACTTAGACATGCCGAACACACATATATGCCGAACAGGACTTAGTCATGCCGAACACACATATATGCCGAACAGGACTTAGACATGCCGAACACACATATATGCCGAACAGAACTTAGACATGCCGAACACACATGTATGCCGAATAGAACTTAGGTCGAACAATTTCAATGCCGAACAGTATCAATGTCAGACTACACTTAGGCCGGCCACTTTATAAATCGTATGCTTTCTGAATCTGGAACTGTGATCGCCTCAAGGCAAGCTTTTTGAGACGGTCAGCGATGACGGTCTTCGAAGGCGATGATTCGAAGCTAATTATTATATCTTTAAAAACCTTTAGATTCTTATCGCTTGTACACAATTGCTTGCACTAGTTCACACACCACGTGAGGGGAAAACTCGTGTTGTTAATTCTAACGTTCAACGTTTTTTAAGTATAGTTCTCTCAAGCACTTAGTTATTTATTTGGGATGTCGAGAAAATCTAGCTCCGCTACCATATCCGACAGGCCTGGGCCGTCATCGAGGCAAGGAGCCGCTGATTCTTCTAACCCATCGACTTCTCCTGCTCATAACTTGGCGCCTGATGCTCTGGAGGCAACCATCTTACTAGACAACCCGATCGATTCTCAAGCCTCGAAGATCAACGAAGCTGCTCTGCGACGGATATGCTCCATTCATGGGATTCCTTTTGCCGACGTGTTAGTTCCTTCGAGACACGATCGTCCTCATCTGCCCCCAGTCGGGTACACTACCTGCAACAAGTTCATGTGTTGGATGGGCAGCGTGCCTCCGTTCAATTTATTTCTCCGGGATGTTCTGCAGTACATAGACATGGCTCCGTCGCAGCTGCACCCGAACGACCATGCATTCCTATACGGGACTTACTTACTTTTCATGGCCGTCTTCTCCAGACCTCCAACCCCCGGTGATATCAGATACATTTATATGTTCAAGAGACGGAAAGACAGTCCTTCCTTTATGTTCCTCGAGCCATACCACAAATGCCAGATCTTGACAGGGGCATGTAGCAAATTCGCCCTGTACAAACAGGAATGGTTTTATGTGCGCTGCCCTTCTGGTTTCGCTAGGAGATGGGTTGAAGGCAGTAAGTCTCTCTGCTGAATCACTATTCGTATTTAATCGGAGTCATGCTTTTCCTAACTCTTCATTTCATCTTTTCAGGTATCAACCCGCGTCCGGAAGGCCGAGGATATTCTAAGGCTGTTGAAGCCATTAGAGCTCTTCCTGCTGAGGATCGAGACATTCGGACTATCATTTCAAATGAATCGCTATCGGGGTTTGGCTTGCTAGCCCCTGGTCGTCGGATCAGCCTTTTAGAAGGTGTTACCATTCCCAAACCTCCGTCCGGTAAAGGAAAAAAACTTGCCGGATCGTCGTCGCGTCGCGCTCCCGACACGCACGAAGAAGGCGAGCGCAAAGAGGATGATGCCCCTGAAACTCAGGGTGAGAACGTGGGTCCCGCTTAGAATCCGGCAATCGAAGTTCAGGATATTGAGACATCATCCTCCCCTTTGAAGGGAAAGAAGAAGTTGAAGTATACGGTTCAAAAGGAGAAAGTTGGTGGCACTTCAAAGGTCACACTTATTTCGCCTGAGAAAGAGGCTTCCTCACAGCATCTGGAAAGTTCTCTGAGGGGTCTGTCCAACCTGTCCATCCCCGATGATTTACTTAATTACGGGTTCGATGATCCTGAAGCTCTCAAATTTTCTTCGCCCGCTAGAGGCAATGTAGGAGTTCAACTCCCGGCTCAAGGAGACAACACTCCTATTAGCAAAGATAAACGAACGGGTCCGTCGGGGGGAAGACTAGGACACACACGCACACGCGCATTCCATAATATACTTCAAGTCTTTTTAATTCGTGAATTCTCCTTAACTCGTTGCTATCTCCATTCTTTGCAGGTGATATGGGCCGCTCTCACGGACTTGATCGCCTTCAGGGGTCTTCTATATTCCATCACTCTGGACGGGATTCCGGTTCAGGCAGACGCAGGGACCGAGGTGATTATGAAGATAGGGACAATCGTCCTCGCGAGTCGTCTCACCGTAAGAAAGCACATTCTCAATCTTCCCAGCCCCGCGATCTTCCTCCTCCAACTGAGCCGGATAAAGAGAAGCCTTCGCAGAAGGGTTATCAGTCTGATGCTGCTCGAGAACAACACTCTAGTTCATCGAGTACGAGGCAAGTTCGAGAGCAACGTAAAAGAACGGAATTCTCAAAGCCTCCTCCTCCTACCCCTGTAGTGGACCCAACTGTTGCGGAAAAGATGGTCGACCTTAAGGCCAAGTTTCTGAAAATCTATTTTGACGGCTTGAAATTCCTCCCAGCCATCCATCACATTCCTGGGCACGTAAAGCAAAGTGCCATTGCCTGCAACAACGACGTCTATGTTCAACATGACGCGTTCGTGCACTTGGTGGAGAAGATCTCGGAAGTATCTGTTGAGCGTCAGCACGAGATTGACCGTCTGAATCTGGAGGCTGACAGCGATAAGAAAATCATCAAACTCCAAGACGAAGAGCTCGCTTCGTATAAGTCAAAGCTAGAAGCCGCTGAACAAGGCGCAAAAAATACTGCCGAGGCAGTTACTCGTTTAGAGGCGGCTCACAAAAAAGAGCTTGACGTAGCAGTCCAGCGCAGCGGTGCCCTCGCCCTAGAAAAAGACTCTGTCCAAAAGGAAAGGGACGCACTTGCTACCCAAGTCAAGGAGCTGAAGGAATTACTTTCCAAGGAGAAGGAAGACAAAGTAGCTGCTCAAGAAGAATCGCAGCGATACTGTGATGAGATTGTTGCTACCCGACTCCTGAAGACAAAGCTCGATGACGAACTCGCTGGGGTCGAGAAAATGAAGGACGAGGCCTGTGAGGAGGGCAAAAGAATGGCTGTGGAAGAGCTTGATTCTCGCCTCGAGGCTGCCGTAGAAGCCGGCAGGGAAGAGGTCAAAAGATGTTTGACCCGTTGATCGCCGATTATGGAGCCCGCGTCCTTATGCACCGCGACTTAACATTTCTGGGCGACGGCTACCTCGAATCCCTGGCTGAGGCGTGGGAAACTTTGATAAGGATCAGGAAGGTCGAGTCGGGCTCCAACGAGGTCGATGAGGATGCCTTGGTGAAGGAGTTCCTAAGGGGGAATGAGCCATCGGACTTATCCGCAGCATTGGCACTTTATAGCAAAGGCTCTTCCCCTCCGAAAGAGAAGAATGACGAAGCTGGCCCGTCTGGGGCCGATGCTACTACTCCTCACATTGCCGCTCCTTACACTGCTCAATCGGCCGGTCGGCCAACACTTGACCCATTCGAGCAGCATGCTAGTTATGATCCCGAAGATCCCGGGCTTGGTGTTCATGTGCTGTCACCTATCCTGGAGGGTGAAACCCCCCGTGCCACCGATAGCCAACCGGACCCTGGTAGGAAATTCTTCTTTCTCTAGAAGTTGAAGAGTTCCCGTCATTTTTCAGCAGTGGCTACTCGTTCTAATGCTCATTCCTTATGTTTTCGTGCAGGTTGCTCTGACGCCGAGCCAACTCCGAGGAGCGATGACGCCAAGGAGGAAGCAGAGAAAACAAGCGACGTTGCTCACGCAGGAGTAACTCCCGGTCCAGACGCTCAAGTGATCGGGGCGCTAGATGATGACAAACTTGATACTTCGTCTCCTGCCGAAGGAAGCGATGAAATTGAAATCACTGGCGCCTCCAAGCATACTTCAGAGATGAGCATGAAGGACCGTCTTGCCGACGAGGAGAAGAGAAAAGTCAAAGTCGAGTCTGAAATACTGGAACTCACTGACCCGCGGAACAGATCTTTGAAAATCATTCTCCCGGGCAGATCCAAACCACTAGATGTTCCATCTCCTACTCTTGACTCCGTTTCTCTAGCAAGCAAAAAGTCCAAGAAAAAGCGTGAAGGAGAGGAGTCGTCGGAAACACCAAAGGAAGACAAGAAGAAGAAGTCGAAGAAATAATCGATGCACTTGTTCAACAAGTTTCCTGCTTAAGTTTTGTAATTGTTTTTATCTTCCGCAACTTGTAGTTTGTATAGAGAGGTCTGAATTTTGTAGGAGTGATCATGTATCCCCATTTTGGACTTATTGAATAAAGTTTTAGTTTCTTTTTGTTTGAATGATTCTCTTGTCTTTATTTGGTTTGCTGACTAATTGTAGCCATAACTCAAGTTCTTATGAGTTGCATTATCTCCCGGTCCATTCTTGTGCTGTTCAAACATTTTTGGACATGGCGTACCTCTCGTCCCACATCTTTTGAGTACTTGGACTTCTTGCTGACTCTGTGCCCCGGGGACTTGGAGGCTTGAAATAGTTTATACTCTAGTCCGCGCTCCGGGGAGTTAGAGTACTTCGCTCCGCACTTCAGGGATTCGGAGTTTTAAGATCGTTTATACTCTAGTCCGCGCTCCGGGGACTTAGAGTACTCCGATCCGCGCTCTGGGGATTCGGAGATTTGGAATCGTTTACACTCCAGTCCGTGCTCTGGGGACTTAGAGTACTCCGATCCGCGCTCTGGGGATTCGGAGATTTGGAATCGTTTATACTCTAGTCCGTGCTCTGGGGACTTAGAGTACTCCGATCCGCGCTCTGGGGATTCGGAGATTTGGAATCGTTTATACTCCAGTCCGCGCTCCGGGGACTTAGAGTACTCCGATCCGCGCTCTGGGGATTCGGAGATTTGGAATCGTTTATACTCCAGTCCGCGCTCTGGGGACTTAGAGTACTCCGATCCGCGCTCTGGAGATTCGGAGATTTGGAATCGTTTATACTCTAGTCCGCGCTCCGGGGACTTAGAGTACTCCGATCCGCGCTCTGGGGATTCGGAGATTTGGAATCGTTTATACTCCAGTCCGCGCTTTGGGGACTTAGAGCACTCCGATCCGCGCTCTGGGGATTCGGAGATTTGGAATCGTTTATACTCCAGTCCGCGCTCTAGGGACTTAGAGCACTTCAATCCGCGCTCTGGGGATTCGGAGATTTGGAATCGTTTATACTCTAGTCCGCGCTCTGGGGACTTAGAGTACTCCGATCCGCGCTCTGGGGATTCGGAGATTTGGAATCGTTTATACTCTAGTCCGCGCTCTGGGGACTTAGAGTACTCCGATCTGCGCTCTGGGGATTCGGAGATTTGGGATCGTTCGTACGAGTCTGTATGTCGTGCAGGATGATGTAATTTATCATCCAATTAAGAGATATGGAAACTTCATAGAAAATATGGCTTCAAGCCTTTATTAATGAAAATCAACTAAATTGCTTGATTACAACTTTTAAAACGGAAACTAAGTCATTCTTGAACGGAAACATGCAGGAAATAACAGTGCCTACAACAAGAAAGGAAAACATGCTAAATGTAATAGTGCCGCAAATGTTCACTATTCCATGCTCGGGGGAGTGTCGCACCATCAACGGTCGCTAGCTTGAATGTTCCTTCTCCAAGCTTCCGTTCAATGGCGTATGGACCTTCCCAGCTGGGATTCATGCGTGATGGTACCGGGAAGACTCGTTTCAGAACAAGATCACCCACATCAAAGATTCTTGGGCGGACTCTGTCGTCGTAGTAACGCTTGACTCGATGTCTGTGCGCCGCCGCCCTTAATTCAGCTTCTTCACGCTTTTCGTCGATGTAGTCCAGTGATTCTAGCAAGAGGCTTTGGTTCATCTTGGGATCATAGTATGTCACTCGGTGCGATGGAACTTCAAGTTTCACGGGTATAACGGCTTCAGAGTCGTAGGCCAAGGCGAACAGAGTGTGGCCGGTCGCGGACTTGTGGGTAGTTCTATACGCCCATAATGCTGTCGGGAGTTCATCTACCCACTTGCCTCCAGCCTTCTCCAGACGTTTCTTCAGTATGGACTTGATTATTTTGTTAACGGCCTCAACTTGTCCGTTAGCTTTTGGGTGTGCAACGGCGGCGAACTTTTTCTCGATGCCGTACTTTAAACAGAACTCTTTGAACTCTCTACTTTCAAATTGCGTTCCGTTGTCTGTAATGATGGTGCGTGGAAGGCCAAAGCGGCATATAATTTTTCGTACAACGAAGTTAATGACCTTCTTAGAGGTGATAGTGGCCAAAGGTTCTGCCTCAGCCCATTTTGTGAAATAGTCGACTACAACTATTGCGTATTTCGCACCACCTTTGGATAGAGGCAAAGAGCCGATTATGTCGATTCCCCAGATCGCAAATGGCCAAGGACTGATCATTTGTGTGAGTTCCGTTGATGGAGCCCTCGGGATTTTCGCATATCTTTGACACTTGTCGCATTTTCTTGCGTAGTCCGCGGCATCCCGGTTTACGGTGGGCCAGTAATATCCATAGCGGAGGATCTTCTTTGCTAGCGTTTGCCCCCCAGTGTGGTCGCCACATTCCCCTTCGTGAACCTCTCGCAAGACTCGCTTTGTTTCATCATGAGCGATGCATCGTAACAATGGGACTGAGAATCCTTTTCGATACATTGATCCATCCTGCATTATGTAACGCGCGGCCTTTCGAAGGACCTGCCGTCTTTCGCTTCTTTTTCCTGGTAAAGCCCCGGTCGTCAGGTACAGTTTGAATGGGGTTATCCACGATTCCTTCTCGATTTCTGTCCCCAACACGCGATCGACTTTCATTTCGTCTATGCTCGGGGCATGCAAGACTTCGACGGGATACAATCCCATTTGCTGCGCATCGTCGGTACTCGCGAACTTAGCCAATAAGTCGGCTTCTTTGTTCTGTTCGCGCGGGATATGTGAGATGTCATAACGCTCAAGATTTGATAGTAGTTCTTGGACCTGAATGAGGTACGGAGCAAGCTTTCGTCCCTTTGCTTGGTAGTCTCCCCGTACTTGGTAAACCACCAACTGCGAGTCACAAAAGATTTCGACTGATTCGATCCCGAGTTCCCTGATGAGCTTCAAGCCAGCGATCAGTGCTTCATATTCAGCTTCGTTATTTGTAGCCGGGAAATCGAGCTTCAGGGCATAACAGATCGATCGGTTTTCCGGAGTTACAAGAACTACGCCCGCGTCGGAGCAACGGTCGTTTGATGCACCGTCAGTGTATAATTTCCATCGAACGGGGGGAATGATGTCGTGATCGTCCGGTTTGATGGGTATGGTAAACTCAGCGATGAAGTCTGCTAATGCTTGCCCTCGGATGGCTCTCCGTGGTAAGTACGCGATATCGAATTGGCTCAACTCGATGTTCCATCTTAGCAATCTTCCAGAAGTTTTCGGCCGTTGGAGTACCTGCCTCAGGGGTTGATCGGAATAAACACCGATTGAATGTGCTTGAAAGTACGGGCGAAGCTTTCGTGATGCAATCACCAAGCAATAAGCCAATTTCTCTATTTTAGGGTAATTCCTCTCGGCCCCTGTTAAACGTTTGCTAACATAATACACCGGCTTTTGGATTCGATCCTCCTTTCGTACCAAAGCCGCACTTATCGCATGTGGGGATACAGCCAAGTATACATACAACATCTCATGGTCAACTGGTTTTGATAGCATTGGTGGGCTCTCCAAATGCCTCACCAGATTCCGGAATGCTTCCTCACAGCTAGACGTCCATTCAAAATTTCTCTTTCCTTTCTTTATTATGTCAAAGAACGGGATGCACTTGTCAGTTGCCTTGGATATAAATCGACTCAACGCAGCTACTTTTCCGTTCAAGCTCTGTACCTGCTTTATAGTCCTGGGCGCTTGTACATCTCGAATAGCTTGGATCTTTTTTGGGTTGGCTTCGATTCCCCTAGCGTTGACGATGAATCCCAAAAACTTCCCTGATGCAACGCCGAAAGAACACTTCAACGGGTTGATCTTCATGCCATAAAACCTGAGTATGTCGAACATTTCAGCCAAGTCTTGAATGTGGTCGTCTGACCGTCGTGACTTCACGAGCATGTCATCCACATAGACTTCCATGGTTTTACCCAGCTGGTCCTTGAACATTCGATTCACCAGACGTTGGTAAGTTGCTCCAGCATTCTTCAATCCAAAGGGCATCACTACATAGCAATACAGCCCGACATTTGTAACGAAGCTGGTGTGTTCTTGGTCCGGAATATGCATTGGGATTTGGTTGTATCCTGAGTACGCATCCATGAATGACAGTAACTCGTGTCCTGCGGTGGAATCGACCAACTGATCGATCCTAGGCAACGGGAAACTGTCCTTAGGGCATGCTTTGTTCAAGTCGGAATAATCTACGCAAGTCCTCCATTTCCCATTCGCCTTCTTTACTAGCACGGGGTTGGAGACTCATTCCGGGTAGAGGGTGTCACGGACGAACCCATTTGCTTTGAGTTTGTCCACCTCCTCTCCAAGAGCGGCGGATCTCTCCGGATCCATTCCTCTCCTTTTTTGCTTGACTGGGACGTATTTCGGGTCTATGTTCAACATATGACTCGTGATTGCGGGAGAAATCCCACACATATCAGAATGCGTCCAGGCGAAAACATCAAGGTTCGCCCGGAGGAAGTCGCTAAGGTCTTCAGTCATTGCGGGGCCTAGCTGTGATCCGATCTTCAGTATTCGCGAAGGGTCGTCACGGCTAACCGAAATGTCAATTGTTAATTCGGCCGGTGCCGCCTTCTCTTCCCTGGGTTTCTCATCGTCGTCTCTCGGATCTATATCTCCGCAGATCCGAGAACTATGCCCGAGCCAGGGCTCGGGCACTACTTGTCAATTATCCGCATTGAGGATGCGGACGGGATTGTCCGCAACCTTTCCCTTCTCCCTCCGGTGGGCCTCTCGGAGCTCGGCCACATAACAGGAACGACCAGCTGCTTGGTCGCCGTGAACAATGCCTACTCCTTTGTCAGTCGGGAACTTCAAAGTTAAACACCACGGGGTTAACGCTGCCCTAAACTCCGCCAAGGCCGGCCGGCCCAAGAAAACGTTATACAGAGAGTCCACATCCAAAACTACAAAGGGTAGAATTCGCACTCTCCGACGCTCGCCTTGTCCCAGTTCAACTGGTAACTCGACATATCCCACTGCATCAGTTGCAGCACCGTTAAAGCCGTGGATACGAGCTTTGGATGGTTTCAAGTCTTTTGTTTCTAGCTTCATTTGATCGTAGGCCTTCTTGAAGATGATGTTGACTGAACTTCCAGAATCAATCAGAATTCTTTTTACGTATGCTGGTCCGATCGTTGCAGATATGACCATGGGGTCGATGGTCGGAGCCTCTACCTGATCAGCGTCTCTGCTTCTGAACACAATATCGTCTATCATTACGCGCTGCTGCTTAGCAGGGGCTCCGTCCTCCATGTTCGAACAACAATCAAAATCTGCATGCTTCAAGGAACTTGCATATCGCTCCATCTCCTGCCAATTCTTATCCGCGGGGTGAGGCCCGCCGATAATTGTATTTATGACCAGTCTACCAACGGTCCGGGCAGGCTCCTCGGGATGACGTGGAGCTGGTGCACGACCTGGGTTGGACATTCCCTGTCCTCCTTCTTGTGGATCCTTCACAAATTATTGCAATTTCTTCTGCCTGATCAACTTCTCGATAGCGTCGTGCAAGTGTCTACATTCTTCCGTATTGTGTCCATAAGTCTCATGGAAGCGACAATATTTCCCGGTCCGCTTATGTTCTTCAGTTGATTCTTTTGGACGTGGTTTTCTGTACTGAAAAGCATTGCAGGTGGATAGGTAAATGTTTTCAAGTGGGGCGTTTAGCGGAGTGTACTCGCTGTAGCTTGGAATTCTCGACTTCCACTTTCCTGCCTCTTTTCTTTTCCCTTGACTCCTCCCCCCGGACTCCTTGGGTTGCCCAGGTTTGTTCTGGACGTTGACTTGGACCTTTCCCGAGCTGTCTCCCGATTGCTTCACAGCAATGTTGCTCTTTATTGACTCTTGGACAGGCCCTGGCGCCTTATCTCGTCGTACCCACCTAGCTTCCTCTCTTCTTATGAACTGGTGTGCCTTAGAGTAGAAACGCTCTAGCGTAGCTGGAGGTTTTCCTGCCAGCCAGTCTCCAAACTCAGAGTCTGGATCCACACCTCTCATTACAGCCATCAGAATTGCATGGTCATTGGGATTACTGACTTCAGTTGCTGCCACGTGGAATCTTTGCAAATATTCCTTCAACGATTCCCCAGGATTTTGGATTACACTTGACAGAGACATCACGTCCTTTGGGCGCGTAGTGTGTATCCTGAACTGCTCAATAAACTTCTTTGCCAACTCCTCGAAATTTGATACGGATCGCGGAGGAAGTCGGGTGAACCACATAGTAGCGATCCCAGATAGAGTAATCGGAAAGCACCTACACTTGGTGGCATCATTCGCTCTGGCTGAATCCATCATCCATTCGTACCTCATGACATGTTGTCTAGGGTCAGTCTTTCCTTCATATGCAGGAATAGTAGGCATACTAAACTTCCTGGGGTACGCCGCTTGCAACACAACATCCGTGAACGGAGTATGACTTCTTGACACTCCCCAGTCATCATTTGATAAGCCCTGATTCTCTCTCATCAGTTGCCTGATCATGGCTGTCAGATCGGGTGTCTGTATGGAAGGCGGAAGGTTGGAGTCTGTTCTACGCGCCTGTCCATGCTGATGCCTCCTCTCTTGGCGATCTGCCAATCGTGCATCTTGAGGTTCGACATCGTTAGCATTTTGATGTTCTGGGCCTCTATCTTCCATCTGTATCCCGGTCCTGAAGCTTCCAGCTCTTGCTTGGTCGCGGTCTCCAGCTGTTCGAACAGCAGCATCTGCTCGCGCAGCATCCGTCTTACGGCGTCTGCGCCTGGGAGGTTCATCAGAGGAAGTAGAGCTGTCAGATGAGGAGTAAGCAGCGGGATTGCCCCCAGCATTCTGTTGCTACTGTTGAGTAAGTTGTGCCATCAGGTTGGCATTGGCTTGCATCTGCTCTCCTAGTTGTCTCCTACTTTCCCTGAGTTCTCTCATCAAGTCGTTGAACTCTATTCTGGTGACAACTGGAGTTTGGTCCTGAGTGGCAACTCCTGTATTTGGAATTGCTGGTTGATTGCTAGGCCCTGCTTGTTGCACGCTAGCAGTCTCGTGGGCATCCGCATTGTGAGAAGCTGACCTGGTACGTGGTCTTGCCATTGTAGAGTTATTGGTATGAACTCTGAGTAGAATCAGCGGATGTCCTATCAGTGAGTCGGATCTTCTTTGGGGGATTTGTTCAATCCAGTAGCTTCAAAGCAGATCCTTGAGGTCTGAGAATTCAATTCTAAGTGAAAGCACCAAAGTGTTAGCACCAAAATTGGTCACTAACCTCGTTCAGAAAGATTGTGTAGAGATAAAAGTGATGAAAGTAAATTAAACAGAGAAGACAATGCTAATTTAAATGCAGAAAGTAAGAACACCAAATTTATAGTGGTTCAGCGTAATTGCCTACGTCCACTTTGTTCAACTTTATTGATTTCCTTTATAGTTGATTACAAATACAATTCGTGAATCAAATGCTTGAGTGAAGTTGTTAAGTAGAGAAGATGAGTCTTGAAAATGGCAGAGTCTCCCAGGTGTTTTCTCTCCGAAAAAAGGATCCATTTCACTGTGACCCTGCCCCTCTATTTATAGGCAAAGATGGGCTGGACTTCCCAAGTGGGCTGATTGCCGAACGCTCCAGCCCGAGTACAGTGGTCGCCGTATGCCGAGCAAGGTTCGCCGAACGCTCGGATGCCGAGCAGTCCTTTCTGTGCCGAACGATGTGGTTTGATGTTTGGGAAGTGCAGGGTGTTAGTCAGTCGAAGCCGAACGCTCTTCTAGACGCCGAGTACTCTTGTGCCGAGTACTTCTAATGCTACCGGGTACTACGCCGAGTACTCATGTATGTCGAACCACAGATGCTGCCGAGTTCTCCTTGATGTCGAGTGCTCTCATATGCCGAGCAGTCTCGTATGCCGAGCAGTCTTGATGCCGAGCAGTCTTGATGCCGAGCACTCTTGTATGCCGAGCAGTCTTGATGCCGAGCATTGGTTGACGCCGAGTGCTAGTTGACGCTGAACACTACTGGATGCCGAGTACTCCCTAACGCCGAGTTCCACTGGATGCCGAGTACTCCCTGACGCCGAGTTCCACTGGATGCCGAGTACCACGCCGAGTACTCCTAGATGTCAAGTGCTTCGCCGAACACTCCTGAATGCCGGACACTCTCTGATGTCGAGTACTGGTTGCCGAGTACTACGCCGAGTTCTCTTAGATGCCGAGTACTAGTTGCCTGGCCAAATATCCAGGAAACAGGTCCTAATTCCAATGACTGCAAAAGTTGAGTACTTCACCTCTCTATCGATTAACAATTTTAGTTAAATAAAATTTCTAAATAATCTCTCAATACTCAAACATACAAGTTCTTACAAAAAGAAAACAGTAATCTCTATCTCAAGAGCATGTCTAGTAAGTTAACATTGCATTATTTATGATCATTGTCTTTCTTTTTTCACTTCCTCATTGTTTAACTGATATTTATCAACGTACTTGATCTGTTTACAATAATTCCAACACTAAATCATTGAGCTACTTAGAGAATGTTAGGAGTATTTTGGATTGCAGGGTTTCAACCTTATAATGGCGTTTTACATGATTACTTAGTCATTAAGTAACCTACTTATTTACTTTGCAAATATCTTTCGTTTCCAATATTATTCAATTCTTATTAATATTTCCATAACGAAATCTCATTATCTTTGTATATTCTTGTTGTTTTTGTCCTCCTGCTTGTTGTTTTTTATTTGGGAGGAATAAATTGATCGAAGAAAACTTCCAAGCTCCCGAAAGGCCTTCAGACGACATTTTTTGCACACAAAATAGAGATGTAAATTTCAACCATTAAAAGCATAGAAAATGGAAAGATCTTAGTTTTTGTAAGTTATGGCTCCTATAAAAACAAACAAGTCAAAAGTTATGGCTGTTTAAAGGAACAAGAAGCAAGTGATGGACCGATCGGTGACTTGATTAGATGGAATAACCGACCGTGTTCGATCTCCGTGAAACGCTTGAGTATGCACATATAATAGCGCTCGATCTTTAAGATATAATGGAGCACTAAAAGAATACATCAAAATATATCTCAAAAGCATGTCTAGGAATACTAACGTTGCATTATTTACCATTGTTTCGTCTTCCTTTTTTTCCACTCCTTATTTTTACTCATATTTATCAACATTCTAGTTCTTTTTACCACAAGCCAACATTAAAACATCGGATGTTTAGGAGAATGTCAAGGATATTTTGGATTGTAGAATTTTGAATGTTTGATAACGTATTATACATGATTATTTGGCCATTAAGTAATCTATTTATTTAGTTTGAAAAATATCTTCCATTTCATAGATTATTCATTTATTATTAATAATCCATAAGGTAATCTCATTTGACCTTTATATATTCCTGCTCTTTTTGTCCTCCAGCTTGTTATTCTTGGATTTGGTTAGATTTTTTTATACCATAAATCTATCCAAAATAAATTAAACAATGAAACTTCCAGCTTTTGAAAGGCCATAAGACAACATTTTTTTTGCTCACAAAATTAAGATATAAAAATTCCAATAGTTATAAGCATAGAAAATGGAAAGAGCATCGTTTTGATAGGTTGTGGTTTCTATAGTTACAAATGAGTCAAAAGTTATGCCCGTTGAAGAAACAAGAAGCAATAAATGGACTGGTCGGTGATCCGATTCGACGGAATTGCTGACTGTGTTCGATCTTAATGAAGCGCTTAAACATGTGCATATGATAGCACACAATCTTGAAGATATAATAGTGAACCAAAAGAATACATCAAGCTTTATCTCAAGAGTAAGCCTAGTAATTATAACGTTGCATTATCTATGATCGCTTGTCTTCCTTTTTTTCACCCCTCATTATTTTAATCATATTATCAATGTTCAAGGTCTGTTTACCACAAGACCAACATTAAAACATCGGGGTGTTTTAGAGAAAGTTAAGAGTATTTAGGATTGTTGAGTTTAAAATATTTAATGGCATTTTACATGATTACTTAGCCATTAAGTAACATATTTATTTAGTTTGCAAATATCTTCCATTTTCAAGATTCACTATAAAAAAGTTACCTTTTATAATGCAAATAAATAACGCTTCATTCCGGTGCATTTGTTTTATACAGCCAGGGGAATGGCCACATAGCGCTTTTTGAAGCGGCCTTTCCCCCAATATTTTGGTGGCCACCTCTTTTTTAACTATTTCCTCCTTCCTCACATTATTTAATTCAATCCTCAATCACATCCCTCCCTTACCGCTACCTCTACCCATAAGTCCTCGTACCACCACTGCTGCTGACCCCTGCCACAAGCCCGTTGCCCTTCTGCAGACTTCCTCGCTTTCATTGCCTCAGTAAACAGCTAAAAATTTGGTTTCACCACTGCTATAAAGGTCTTATCATATTCTGACACTTTGTATTGCTTGTGATAAAGACTGAATCAATGTTACACTTGGATATGAAAGCATCACTTCTTGTGCTCGTCTGCTCACGTGTTGATGAACCAAATAGTTTACATTGCTACACGAAGATTTAGAGCATGCCTTTGATGGTTTTGACTTGATGGTGCTGCTAGATATGAGATAATTGCTGTTGTTGAATGCATTTAAGAGATTTTAAAAATTATCTGCTTGCGTTGCTATTGGATCCATGCCTTGCTTGCTGAGATTATCAAATTATTATGAGCATCTGCTTTGAGGACAGTATGTTACCATTGTTGATTGGAGATGCACCACCTAGTGAATTCATGTTTTAAATACCTTGTGTTGAATAAAAAATTTAATTGCGACAAAGAACTAGTAGCAAAAAATTAGCTATGAATGCTTATTTAGTTTTTTTATCTAGGTTTTTAAACCAGCAGGAAAGCAGAACAATCTCATTACATCAGAATGACTTAGAACTTAACCAGAAAGGCTAAGGCAAGGAGTTAACTAGAGCCAAGCTATATTACTAAGGCAACGACCGAGATTGACTGAACAAAGAGACTAGCATTTTTTTAGCCCAATCAGCAGTTGAGTGCAAACAGCTAGTAAATTGTCATCAAAACGGAACAACGGGCAATAAGACTACACAAACGACATTGACATAAGGCCATATAAAAGCAACCCAAACTTGGAACCTCAAAAACAATCAAAGTGATTGGATCGCTAGTGACCCATGCTAGCAAGATAGTTCGATGAGAAAACCAGGGATAAGGAGCCCTGGAGATATAAGCATAAAAAACTCTAAGTGTATGGATCGCTAGCGATCCATACACGATGGATTGCCAGTGATCCATATGAATACAAATTCCTTGCAACCTTGCATATTGGAGCATGAGATGACAACAACTAAGTAATTAGCTCGCGAGCGAGCCAACTCTATTGGTCGCTAGTGACCCATAGACTATGGGTCTCTAGGTTTTGGCTCGGATCACGAGCTAAACCCCCCTAGGTCGTTCTATACCTACATGCGAGCAGTTGACGAAGTGGTCTGGCCCAGAAGCTCTCTAATCCCTATAAATATCATCCTACCTGCAATACACATGGGATCTTTTGGGGACTGGTTGCTGAAGCTCTGCTGGAAACATTCTTCACTCTCTACCTCCCTCATAATAATCTCCAAAGGGATTCACTACGATTCTCCAGTGGATTCCAACTCTGGGGATTCAATCTACTTAAAGATAATCAAAGTCTTGTAATCAAAGACTTCTTGTAACAACAATCAGTCTATAATAAAACTATAAAGTGGATGTAGGCTTTATTAATAGCCGAACCACTATAAAAATTCCCTCTCTTTTTTCTATTACCGTTCTTTTTCTATACCTATTATCTATGATTGTGCTCTGTCAGAACATGGCTGGTGCTTTCAAACTCAAACCAAGGTTTTGATCCATTTTTTGGGTTAACATTTTGGTGATTTCACTGAGAAATCCAACTCAGGGTCCAGATCTAGCTATCTACTTTGGATCCTATAGGCCCAAAAGTTAGATCCTTAATCTTTGCTTGAAAAATCTGCTGTTTGGAATCAATGGCTCCTGGAAGAAGAAGAACTGCCTTTGGAAGATCCATAGGGCCAGTAGTAGCTAGAAAAGATGTTAATCCCCAACTAACCAAAGTAAATGGTGCTAACTTAGGAAATCAGGTGCCAACATCCTCCAGTTAGCACGAAGTTGTCACCAGGTATGAGTTGAATAAAATGGTTGATGAGATCAACCAAAAAATGGAAAGTAGACAAAAGGCTCTAATGGATAAGCTTAAGCTCTCTTAGCCCTATAGTCAAACCTTGCTCCAAGGACTATGCCTGAACCCGCGGCTGCTATAGAACAAGAGAATTCCTCCATTTCTGGTCTACACAGAAGAAACAAAAAACAGCCACAAAAAAGGGTGACAACAGGACTTAACGCAGATGGAAATGCAAGTACTCCATTCACCGCAACGCGGCCTATTCTAAATTTGAATCAAGAGTTAAAGTCCCTGGTGGAAGACATAGCAATGCATCTCTCCGATTCAGAAGATGGAGAGCAAGACAACCAAATGGAAGCAAACGCCAACACATTTGATGATGCTAGAAACGTCCAAACTGCCCCGATCGGGCTAACTGCGAACCAACGGGGTCCCGTGAGAGTGGCCCTCCCGAAGACAGGAGAGCCTAGGCTTCAACCTACATGCAAAGACCATTTGCAGAGCCAAACACTTGGCGTAGTGACTGTTTGCCGTCCCCAGGATTACCGGACATCAGAGGCAAACATAGCAGACATGGTTAAATGGTTAATGGGTGAGAGTAAAAGCCAAAAAGATGATGAATGGGGATCTGCTCAAAGTCGGACCCCTTTACCGATGAAATCTTGAATGAAAGGTATCAAGAAAAATTCACTATGCCAGCTATCCCCTCCTACGATGGGACAAAGGACCCAAAACCCCATATATACAAGCATAGCTGGTATATGGACGGAGCCAATGCTCCAGAGGCTGTTCGCTGCCATTGTTTTCCTATCTTTCTAGAAGAAGTTGCGTCTATGTGATTCACTAGACTTACCCCGAGATCTATATCTACCTTTGACCAACTTGCAATGAAATTCCTTGATCAATTCGGACTCCATACTACGCAACCAAAATATGTCATGTCCCTATCTGGATTGTTCCAAGGGCATAACAAATCACTGAAATCTTTCATGAATAGGTTTAACACTACAGTGACGGAAGTAAGTAACCCAACGAAGACATGGTATTTATGGCATTAGTCCGTGCCATTCACCCGGAAACTAAATTCGAAAAGTGGATTAAGATGAAGCAACCTACCACCAGGAAAGATTTCAATCGTAAAGCAAGTCAGTACCTAAGGTTGGAGGAAGCATAGAAATTGGAAAGGAAGTCTAATAGTGTGCAACCGACGAACATCGGGCAAAGCGATGTAGCAATGAATCAAAATGTGCACGCTTCTCGGACTGCTGAAGGAATCACTGGGAAAGATGGAAATTCAAAGAGGAGAAATCAAAACTCTAATAGAAGAAATAGCAATGGCAGCAACAAAAGATTTAAGGAGTTTGGACAGGAAAAGTACACCCCTCTAAATGACACTCCGGAAAATATTTATCTTGCAACACAGAAAACCGAAGAATATAAGAAACCCCCCAGGAAAGAGGCAACTGAGCAACAAAAGCGCTCAGGGAAATTATGTTGCTTCCACGAGACACATGTCAGTATACAATGCCTTCTAGGGACGGCCCGCACTAGCCAACTTCAGAATAGCATTGGCCTAGTAGTGCCTTACAATGAAGTTCCCTATAGAACAAGGAGTCGGAATTGTGAAGGGAGACTAGTGCGCTGCCCAGGAATGCTATATCGTAGAACTGCGTGTGTCAAGAAGAAAGGAAAATGGAAAGGATATGGGGAAAACTCTCCACATCCATGAGCCCACCGAATAGAAATTACAGAGCCACCCCTGGCTCGGGGACCATAGCCGATTTAACAAGGCTCTGGACCCAAGGAAGAAGAGTTCAGGGGAGGATCAGGCAGCACCAGTAGAACTGACGGTGTTTGTCCCAGTCTGTATAAACGACCCAACTTGGGTCTTGAAAATTGGATCACACCTTGGAAACAGGATGCAGTGAGAACTAACCAAATTCTTCCACGCCAATTTGGATGTATTTGCATGGACACACTCCGATATGTGTGGGGCATCACTCGAAATTTCCTACCACGCACACAAAATTGACTCCAAATTTACACCAGTAAAGCAAAAAGGGCGCAGCTTGGTCGCTGAACGGTCCAAGGCACTGAGAGAGGAGGTAGATAAACTGATGGCTAACGGCTTCATCCGAGATGCAACTTACCCCGAATGGGTATCAAACCCAGTCTTAGTCAAGAAGTCTAATGTAAAATGGTGAACTTATATTGATTTCTAGGATTTGAACAAAGCTTGCCCAAAGGATAACTTCCTGCTCCCCAGAATCGATCAACTTGTAGATGGAACGGTAGGACATGAATTGCTGTCATTTATGGATGCAGACTCGGGCAACAATCAGATCCTGATGCATGAGCTAGATTAAGAGAACACCAGCTTCATCACCAATTTGGGACTATACTGCTATAGGGTAATGCCATTCGGTTTAAAGAATGTCAGGGCAACATACCAAAGGCTAGTGAATGCTATGTTCAAACGCCAGATCGGAAAGACTATGGAAGTTTACATGGATGACATGTTGGTCAAATCACGAGTGGCTGCTAATCATCCAGAAAATCTCGCTGAAATGTTCAAAACACTCCGGAAGTATGGAATGAAGCTCAACCCACTCAAATGCCACTTTAGAGTAGCCTCTGGGAAATTCTTGGGATTTATAGTAAGTGCCCAAGGCATCGAAGCAAATCCAGAGGAAATAATAGTGCTTCGAGAGGTCCAAGCCCTAAAAAAAGAAGGAACTTCAAAGCTTGAATGGAAAAGTCGCAGCACTTAGCCGATTTATCTCAAAAGCTACAGACAAGTACATACCGTTCTTCGACGCGCTAAAGAAGGGAAAGAAGAATTTCGAATGGAGTGAAGCTTGTCAAATAGCATTCGAAGAATTGTTGCGACACATGGAGGCTTTGCCAATCCTATCAAAACCTGTGGATGGAGAAGACTTGTTCATTTACTTAGCGGTTTCACCCCACGCATTGAGCGCCGCTCTGGTGCAGGAAGAAGCAAAAATCCAGTGACCCATGTATTACATTAGCAAGCGGTTTACTGGAGCGGAGTAAAACTATCTGAAACTAGAAAAGCTAGCGTATTGCCTCCTGATCGCACCTAGGAAGTTACAGCCGTACTTTCAGGCCCATCCAATTAAAGTGTTGACTGACCAACGCCTGAAGATGGTGCTATACCGACCGGAAACTTCCAGACGACTACTCAAGTGTAATATAGAATTGAGTCAATATGATATCACATACCACCCAAGGAAAGCCATCAATGGGCAAGCATTAGCAGACTTCATCGCTAAGTTTACTATACGGGACGACGAGGAAGAAACACTGTCAGAGGGGAAGATTCGATGGAAGCTCTTTGTTGATGGTGCGTCTAACACGGAGGGCAGGAGTAGTGCTCGAAACCCCCTAAGGGCGAACCATTAGCTATGCTTTGTGCCTGGAATTTCCTGTCACAAATAACGAAGCAGAATATGAATCACTGATCGCAGGATTGAAAGTTGTAAGAGAACTCAAGATAAAATCTATTCACATATACAGTGACTCACAACTGGTCGTATGTCAAGTAAAGGTGGAATACTAGGATTGGGGAGAGAATCTGGCCCCGTACCTATCCAAAGTACAGGAACTGCTCGGTCACACGAATACTACACTATAACTCACATTCCGTGGGAGCAAAACACCAAGGCATATTATTTGGCTAAATTGACAAGTTCTGGAGAAGCTCGTTCATTGGCACTCGTCCCAGTTGAAACTCTAACCAACCCAAGCATAAACCAAATGGATGTTGACTGGATTCTGATATCACAGTCGAACCAGATAAGTGGGTGACACTGATAAGAACTATCTACTCGCAAGAACCCTTCCAACTGACCTGAATCAACGGAAGAAGCTCCTCTGAAAGACGCCATGGTTCATAATATAGGATGGAATACTCTATCGAAGAGGATTATCAACCCCCCTACTTAGGTGTGTGACTGATGACAAAGCATGACGGATCCTAAAGGAGATCCATAAAGGTGAATGCGGAGACCACACTGGGGATAGACCCTTGTGAAGAAAGTCCTTCGATACAGGTACTTCTGGCCAAACATAAATCGCAATGTCGTAGATCACGCCAGAAGATGCGATCGCTGCCAAAGATTCAGCAAAATTAAGAGAATTCCTTCAACGGAGCTAACAAAGATGGTCAGCCCATGGCCGTTTGCAGTATGAGGGATTGACCTGATTGGCGTCCTACCAATGACAAAAGGAGGAGTCAAATATGCTATAGTTGCCGTAGATTATTTCACAAAATGGGCCGAAGCGGAACCACTGGCCACCATAACTACAAAGAAAGTTATTAACTTTGTTACTAAAAAACATCATTTGCAGGTTTGGTGTGCCGTAAAAAATCATCACTGAGAATGGAACCCAATTCGAAAGTGCCGAGTTAAAAGACTTTTGTAAGCGCTTTCGAATTGAAAAGAGCTTTTCCGCAGTGGCTCAACCGCAAGCAAACAGGCAAGTGGAAGCGATAAACAAGATCATCAAGTCCACTATCAAAAAGCGACTAGCAAAAGCCAAAGGAAACTGGATTGATGAACTTCCACTCGCACTATTGGCTTATAGAACTACCTACAAAGCGGCAACCGGTCACACTCCATTCGCTCTGACATATGGATCAAAAGCAATGATTCCCGTTGAATTAGAAGTCCCCTCGTTTCGAAGGCAGAACTTCAATCAAAAACAAAACAAGCAGCTCTTACTCGAATCGCTAGATGTGGTTGATGAAAAAAGGGAAGAAGTGGAGCTGAGAACTGCCGCCCACCAAAAAAGGGTTGCATGGTACTTCAACTCCAAAGTCCACAACCAAACCTTCGAGGTGGGAGACATTGTGCTCAAGCGAGCTTACCCCGTTCCGGGGACCTTAGGGCCAAACTGGGAGGGACGGTACATCATAAATCAAAAGCTCAGAGATGGGACTTTCAAGCTAACAACAGTCGACGGAATACAGATTCCCAAAGCCTGGAATAGCGAATCACTTTGTCGTTATTTCATTTGAAAAACCCGGTGTTGCCCTGGCAACATTGGGAGGGCAAAGAACTAACTCATCGCGTTGCCCGAAGATAGGCAACGCCGAGGAGCACCTAAAAACTAACTCCTCACGTTGCCCAGAGATGGCAACGCCGAGAAGCACAAAAAACTAACTCCTCACATTGCCAAGAGATAGGAAATGCAGAGGAGCACCAAGAACTAACTCCTCGCATTGCCTGGGGATAGGCAACGTCGAGAAGCGCCTAAAAACTAACTCCTCGCTCTGCTTGGAGATAGGAAACGCCGAGGAGCGCCAAAAAACTAACTCCTCGCATTGCCCGGAGATAGGCAACGCCGAGCAGCGCCAAAAAACTAACTCCTCGCATTGCCCGGAGATAGACAACACCGAGAAGCACCAAATGCTAACTCCTCGTGTTGACTGGAGATATGAAACGCTAAGAAGAACCACAATACGCTCCCCGCATTGCCCAAAGATAGGCAACACCGAGGAGCACCAAAAACCATGCATCCCATAACCAGCGCCAACTCCAACAAAATTGGAATGCTACAAACCAATAGAAAAGTTTCGACTAAGGACACTTAACGATCAAAACAGCCCTCAGTTAACCCATGCATTGTGCATCTCTCAAACACGCATATTGCACACTTGCTAGAATATTATAAGGAACTTGCATATTATACACTTTCACACATGCTAAAGTTGCAAAACTTTCGAAGAAAGGAAAACTGAGCTATGACTTAGCCAAATTTCGAGTTTAATATGAAAATTATCAAAACCTTAAGTTACCGGTCATTTAAAAATTGTTTGAAGTAAACAGCCCTGTGAACCGGGGGGCATACACCGGTACTTGAACAAAAACACATGAATATAAAAAATTCATAAGTTCTGTCACTCCAAACAAAGAATTCTTAAATAGTTCTGTTGATTTTTAAGTTCTGTTACTTCAAACGAAAGATTTTGGCAGTAATCACAAGACTAGATAAGTATAAAATAAAACAAGCATGAGTGCACAAAACATATATGAGAAAACAGATAAGAATACAGTCAAAGTATCAATATATTGCTTATAACTTTCTTTACACAGGGTCAAAACGTGAGGGCCGTACCCATACAACACCGGCCAACAAAAAAGAAAATATAGACTCCATAGTAAAAACATTAAGTGCAGACTCTGCACTTGTACAAAATGACTCAAAAAAAAGAGAACCAAAATCAAAGTGGTCTTCACATAAGTTCCTTAACACTTCTTTCCACTGCTCCCCTTTCCGCCCTTTGTTGGCAGCTTCTGCCTTGTCTCAGGAGTGCTATCACTGCCGGCGATATCAACGAACACTTTAGTGGCAATGTCCTCTTCTTCCTCTGCAGCCTTCTCAGAAGAGCCTTCACTTTGCATTTTTGTGATTTGTGGGAGCTCTTTGAGGCTTTGATCGCTTCAAACTTTTTCTTCTTAATAGCGACCAGATCGTGTAGAGTTTTCTGGGGCTGCTCCGTTTGAGTTTCCACCCCTTGGTCTCTGCTACTGTTATATCGCCTTCCAAAGACATGGAAGGGTCGTTCAGGCCATGACGTGCGGCTATCTTTTCAGCCTCCGGCCCCAGTTGTGAGCTAGACGTAGTTGTGGAAGCTGGAACAGGAACGGAAATAACCATGGAAGATGTGGAAATGGCGGCAGGTCCGGGCGCCGAAGAAGCTACCACGTCAACGGGAAAGGTAGTTGGACCTATAAGATAAAAAATGAAAGCGTTAATTCTTTCTCTTGCAGCGTAAGTTGGAAGCTCACAAATTCGTAGGAAACAAGGACATTACCTACACTAGAGGAACAGCAGAGAATAGTGACCTCAAACTCACCACCTTCGTCTTCTGTCGATGGCTCCACCACCTGAGGAAGAATCTCAAGCTTTGAACTTACTAGAAAGTCGTGGAGCTGCCCTGATGATTTGCCCACATCAGAAATAAGGGGCTTGGAGGGCACTTCGGTGGCAGTCGTCAAGGCAGCATCGGTGGCCTCTGTCTCTCTCTTAGCTCGCAAAATTTCCCGACCCTCAAGCAACGCTTTCTTTACTCTTCATTCAAGTAAGCGTCCTCCAACTCCTGCTCGGTGTAGACATCGTCGCTATCAGAAAAGTAGGACAAGACTTCATCCCATACCAAAGCAAGAGTGCACGTGAACTTCGGGCCCAAGCAGGTGATACTCCCTTGGCGCAA
Source organism: Allium fistulosum (assembly GCA_030737815.1). Lineage (NCBI taxonomy): Eukaryota > Viridiplantae > Streptophyta > Magnoliopsida > Asparagales > Amaryllidaceae > Allium > Allium fistulosum. The sequence continues at coordinate 364,769,282 of CM060904.1, forward strand.
TAAGGAGTTAACATAAAAATTCAGAATGGTTGCATCTAGCTTCTCCATTTTTCTTTCAAAGGCATTTTGGAGTTCTAAGTAATCTGCTCTCACGGCAGCTTTCTCAACTTCAGTGGTAGACTTATCAGCACTAAGCTGTGCGACCCGAGCCTATAGTGTGGCAATGGTCTCGGCTTGGTCAGAGATAGTTTTTCTGTGCCCCTTAACGATGAGGTCGTGATCGGCGATAGTTTTCCATTGAGCCTCAATCATTGCGCTGCAGATAGTCACTTCTTATTTTAACTTCTCCTACTCTACATGTGCCATTTCTTATCTCTTCTCTATAGACGATCTCTATTCGAGCATGCGCCTCTTTTACCTCTTTTAGCAAGTTGGCATTTCTCTTGCTCTCTTGCAGCGCCGCTGCTTTCTCTACCTCTAGTAGTTTAATTCTGGCATCACGTTCAGATAGCACTTTCTAGAAATCATCCTTCTTTGATTCAAAAGAAAGGATTTCTTGATAATTGTTGCGATTAGTGTCCGCCAACTGCTTACACAACTTTTCCCATCCTTTAGCATGTTCTAAATCGTGTTGAATAGCTTGGAGGTGAGGCATATACGAGTCTTTGCGGACCGGATCCAGATCATGGTCTAACTTAACCCCTTTCAGGATACATCCGAGGAGCACTGCCTCGAGCTTAGGGGGGCTCGAAGGAAGAAGATGGGCAGGTCTCCGGTGGAGGCGAGAACACCGGGGCAGTAACAATAGAAGACGATGGGATATGAGTTGAAGGCGGAATCAAATCAGAAGTAGTGGGATTTTCTTGTCCCGCCAAAGAATGTGTTGGAGCAAACTTTGATGAATGAGAGCGATGGTCGAACTTCGACCTTTCTAATAGTTCATCCCTTTCTTCAAGAGATCTCCTCTTCGCATACCCGCCTTTATATGATCGGCCTTGATCTCTTTCTTCTTGGCGGCGGGTTTCGGCTTCAAGCTCTTTCCTCCTCCTATATTCCTCCTCCATTTCTCAGGATTGATGGCGGTCGGAGGTGCGCTTGCAATACCATTGCGAGTCAGTAAATTCTTTGAAGTCATCATAGAAACCTCGCCTTCTCGTCATATCTGGCACGAAGCATAAATAAAGAATTTTAGAAATAAAAATACAGGCATGGAAAAAGTATAAGAAAGTGAGTATAATTCTAGCGAGATGTGTAGTGTGTTTCTGAGGTAGGCCTAAAACGTCATCACAAATCGGATCGGATGGCCGTTGTAGGTGGAATCGGACTAACTTCGGCTATCATAGGTGGTGTCGGGCTAAATTCTAGCGCGGTTTCGCTCGAGCGGGGGGCACCTCATCAAATTTAAAGTCTTCTCTCATAAGCGCATCAAATTCAACATAAATGTTGCTCAAATCCTCAAACTCTGCTCTGGCGCCTTTACCTGGAGAATCTCGATGCCTTTCGGTCTTTGGAGCTTTGTCTTTACCGCTTAAATCAGGAAGAGGCGAGCTCGGAAGAGCGGGGCTCATACTTGGAGTTTCGTCACATGATTCCGAGTCCTCATGATTAGATTCTGCGAAGAGATTATAACTTGCCTCTCAAACTCCCCCTCTTCCTTTTCTGAATCCAATGCAGCCTTGCCTTCCCTTTGCTTGAACTCTTCTTTCCCTTCCTTCGGGATCAGGGGCATTCTGATTGGGCCACTAAATCTACTCGCAGTAGCGTCTCCTCCTTCGCGGCCCTCCTCGGTTGATCCCCCAGATGGGCTCTCTCTCTCTTGAGAGGCGCCTTCGTCGGAATCGTGGAAGGAAAAAGTAGATCTTGTACGAACCTTGGATCGGGCAGGAGAGGGAATTTCAACCTGAATAGCAGATCTACCCTGTGACACCCCACCCCGAGAACCATATTAACAAAGAGTATTACTGGGTAATATCGTCTGCTAATGAAGAGAATAGGGCTGGTTAGGAGCGACCATCTATAGCCTCGTCTTAAATATCTATTGAATACGTCGATAAATACTCTATATTTTTTCCCGACTCAAGTGGATCGACATATCCAATAAATACTTAATACAAAGCCATAGGTGGCTAGAGGATCTATCAGAACAAAAGACAACAACTCAAATGCAAAATACATCACAGAACAGTAGATAATCATATATATACACACACATATACAGATACATCGTCATAGTAATACAAAATGATACATATCATGTGGTATGACGACCACAATATACACACGAGTCAAAATAATATACATCAAAGAGTCTACACAAAAAGCTAAAACAAAGGATGAAAACAGATATATCCAAGCAGAAGCGTCAAAGCGAAGCTAAGTCCAAAAGCAGGTGTCTAACGTGAAACAACTCGGTCTGACCCGAATATAAAATACACGGGTCAGTCTAGCTAAAACAAACAGTTTAATAAAGGTGGACGATAATATGAAGCATAAGATGAGTATGATAATTATACTCGAATAAGAAGAGACAATGGCAATACATGTCCATAACTTAAGTGAGCAAAAATCACTTAAGCATATAGAACCTCTAAAGAAAAGAACTCAAGATAAATCATCAAGTATAATAGTCGCCTCATATCATCGACGATGGCCAAAAGTGGCTGTAAAGGTTTCTTTAACCTTAATTCTTAAATAAAAGAAAACTCAAATCACACACTCGCCAAAATGGCAAACTACAAATATAATCTCAAAATGGAGAAATCTCAAACAAAATACGCCAAAATGGAAAACTCAGATATATTCTCATAAATAGAGAAATCTCAAACTCAAAATATGCAAAAAGGAAAACTCACCAAAAATATAATATAGTCACATCTCAAAAATAGGACCCAATAGCCCAATAAAAAGCCCAATAGCTAAAAGTAAAATATGGACCCAACAGCCCAATAATAGCCCAACAACTATAAAAAGAGAAAGGACCCAACATCCCATTTGCAGCTACAATACCCAGATTGGACCCAATAGCCCAATAAAAAGCCCAACAACTATAAAATATAAAAGGACCCAATGGCCCAATCTATGGCCCAACAGCATGCCAAGTACCGTGTACTAGGGACCCCCGGCCTATTTTAGGACCCAACAGCCCATAAATAGCTCCCAACTATATATATAAGTATATGTACATGTAGAACCCAACATCTCAAGTACTGGCATTCACTCGTGAATGTGTCACAAACTCTCAACTGGGAACCCGAAAAGTGGTAACGTGCGTCCCATACCACACGTTCTCACTAAACGGTTTACTAACCGTTAGCCAATGCCACACTATAAACAGTTAGTCCTTAAGATGATGGTTTTGATGACAACAACCTTAGAATAAGATTATAAAATATAAATACTAACATTATAGTTTAGATATATATGTATATGCAGGATTTAACCATGCAAGTACAAAGAATGAAGACTGTACAATATAGAGATTCAAGATATCAAGATTGAAGACTCATGAGTATCAAGATTATCAAGAGTTCAAGAGTTCAAGATAAGTATTGAGTCTAGAATTATGTTAAAACTTCACAATAGCACTGAAATCTTCACTCTATTTTCCTTTTGGGATGGAACCCATTTCTACCTTTTTAGTGGCTTACAAACCCACGACAAGTAGCTTACAAACTTACGACAAGTGGCTTACAAACCCACGAACATCCTGGTTTTGTACAAGTTCTCGAGTCCTGACATGATGAGATACTCTACAGGAAGAAGCTTGCAAAACTACTTCAAAATGTTTTTTCAAAACAACTTCGGAATGATTTTCAAAATTGTTTTTCAAAATGTTTTAGCCTTAAAAATTATCTTTTCAAATGATTTTTCAAAAAGATGTTTAGCCTTAAATATTCTTGTTTTTAAACTTCGTCTGTTTTAAACTATCTTTTAAATATAATATATTTATACTTAGATTTAAATATAAAATTATAGTAAAATTATATATATAGTGTTCTCTATATTTATCTATGTATTTTATCTATAGTCAAGTATATTTATAAAGTTTAAAATAGTTTTAATATAAGATAAAGGTTATTTTCAAAGAAAATCAAATCATCAAAAATTGCTTTAGGATGTCGACATGCCTATGGTAACCATGTCGACATGGTGACAGTTGAGTTCAAAATTTAAATTTCAAAAGAAGTGTCTATTCGTCATAATCTTTCACGAATGGACATGACTGTTGTTTTTCTATAAATAGGGGTTAGTTTCAACGAATTTTATATCAGATTTTCTGGTTTTTCACTTCTCTTCTTCTTCCACATTTTCTTATTCAAAATTCTATCATCACTCTACCGAAATCAACATTGAATCTAACTAGATCATCGCTGGTTTGATTCTCTATTACTATCTCAACAAGATCCAAGTGCTATTCAGAGTTATAGGCTTCTTTGTAATCTATCTAGCGAGAAAAGGTGTGATTGTAGCCTTAGAAATCAATCAAGCGAGAAAAGGTGTGATTGTAGCCTTGGAAATCAATTGGGTGAACTTGTTGCCTCGGAAATCAAGTATCTCTACCCAGAGGATTGTGATTCTGAAGGGTGTACCTCGTAGCCTTGTAACCGAGGGTTGTAATTGTTGAATTGCTTTTGAAAGGAAATCCGTACTTAGTTGTGCGGGACTGGATGTAGGGTAACTCCGAACCAGTATAAAATCCGGTGTGTTCTTTCCTTTACTGCATTTACTTTATTTCTGCATCTGTGTTTGTTTCTGTGATTATATCTATGTCTGAATATTGCATACATATGTGTACAAATTAACATAAACTCAAAAAGATTTAGTAATTTCTTATAAACACTATTCACTCCCCCTCTAGTGTTATTCCTAGCCTTAAGATCCGTAATCCGCATTCCTCACATTTGGTATCAGAGCAAGGTTTTCAAAAGTTTCATAATCTGATTTTTGAAAAAGTTTTTTTTTAATGGCTATGTTTAAGAAATCTGTTAATGCATGTTTAGAAATATTCAGATCATCATTTTCTCTTGAGTTTGCATATAATCAAAATTCAAATACAAGTTGTCTACTAAGATTGTTTGATGTACAGGAATCATGCTTTATGGGAGTTGAGGAATCAATCCAGAACAAACAAACTGTGGAGATCAAAAAGGACAAATGGATACTCGATAGTGGATGTTCTAGACACATGACTGGGAATCCAGATATGCTTAGTGATATAATATACAAAGACGGAGGACTGGTTAACTTTGGAGACAATTCAAAGGTTATGTGATCGGCATCGGCAAAGTCGGTAACTCTGAAACTCCTATTATTACTAATGTTTTGCTAGTTAAGAATCTGAAACACAATCTGCTAAGTATAAGTCAACTATGCGATAAAGGATATAAAATTAAATTTGAAAAAGATAAATGTCACATTGAAGATAATAATTCAACCATAATATTTGAGGGAATTAGGAAAAAGAATATTTATATTCTTAGTATGAAAGTTTCAAATGATAACTTGTGTCTTTTAGCAAATGCAAGTGACCCTTGGATTTGGCATAAGAGATTTGGGCATTTGAATTTCAAACTCTTATCTAGACTGTCAAAACATGATCTAGTAAGAGGCCTCCCTAAAATGAATTTTAAAGTAGATAGTCTATGTGATACGTGTCAACTAGGAAAACTTAAAAAAAGTCCCTTTAAATTAAAAGATTTGATTTCAACTTCAAAACCTCTTGAATTACTTCATCTTGATTTATTTGGTCCATCTCAAATTCAGTCATTAAATCATAGTAAATATGTTTTTGTAATTGTAGATGATTATTCTAGATTTACATGGACAATATTTTTGAAACATAAAAGTGATACTTTTGAATATTTTAAGAATTTTTCAAAAAGGGTTCAAAATCAATTTTCTTAAAATATTATAACCATCCGTAGTGATCACGGTGGTGAATTTGAAAATGAAAAATTTGAAGAATTCTGCAATAAAAAGGGAATAATTCACAATTTTTCATTTCTAAGAACTCCACAACAAAACAAAGTAGTAGAACGTAAAAATAGGACGATTCAAGAGTGTGCGAGAACTATGCTTTCTGATAGTAATTTACCAAAGTACTTTTAGGCAGAAGCAGTTGCTACCACCTGTTAATTTTAAATAGAATTTTAATTAGACCTTTAACTGATAAGACATCTTATGAACTTATTTACTCAAAGAAACCTAAGGTATCTTATTTTAGAATTTTTCGAAGTAAATGTTTTATTTTAAATACAAAAGATTACTTAGATAAATTTGATCCTAAATCCGACAAAGGTATCTTTATCGGATACTCTAATAGAAGTAAATCATACAGAGTATTTAATTTAAGAACTAATACCATCGAAGAAACAATGCACATTTCATTTGATGAAAATTTCAAAAAATTTGAAGAAATAAATGATGAAGAGGATTTAATCACTCAAAACCAAGAGTCAACTGAAACTAATAATGAATTAAATCATCCTAATAAAAGGATTAAACTTTTAAAAGATCACCCTATAGAAAATATACTTGGAGATATGCAATCTGTTGTTAAAACTAGAAACCAACTAAGTCAAATGAGTAATGTAGCTTTTATATCAACTATTGAACCTAAAAATCCAAAAGAAGCATCAACTGATGATTCATGGATTTTGGCTATGCAAGAAGAATTAAATCAATTCACTAGAAATGATGTTTGGGAACTTGTTCCTAGACCTGAAAATAAAACAATAATTGGAACAAAATGGGTTTATAAAAATAAAATGAATGAACAAGGAGAGGTTGTTAGAAATAAAGCACGGTTAGTCGCTCAAGGTTATTGTCAAGAAGAAGGAATAGATTTTGATGAAACCTTTGCCCCCATAGCAAGATTAGAAGCCATTAGGATTCTACTTGCTTTCGCAAATCATAATAACTTCAAATTATTTCAAATGGATGTTAAAAGTGCATTTTTAAATGGTTTTGTAAAAGAAGAAGTATTTGTTAAACAACCACCACTTTTTGAAAATGATAAATTGCCAAATCATGTTTACAAACTTAAGAAAGCTCTATATGGTCTAAAGCAAGCTCCTAGAGCCTGGTATGATATACTAAGATCTTACTTGTTACAATCAAATTTTGAAATAGGTAAAGTAGATAATACCCTTTTTATTAAAAGAAATAAAAATGATATTCAACTAGTACAAGTCTACGTAGATGATATCATTTTTGGATCAACTAATTTTGAAATGAATAAAGAATTTTCTAAAATAATGATAAAAGAGTTTGAGATGAGTCATGTGGGTGAATTAAACTTCTTTTTAGGATTACAAATAAAACAATTAGATAATGGTATCTTTATTAGTCAAGAAAAATATGCTAAAGACCTAGTTGGTAAATTTGGTTTGACTACTGCGAGTGGAAAACCCACTCCCATGGCAACCAATGAGTACCTTAGTAAAGAAGATCTGTTGAAAGATGTATATCAAAAATTATATAGAGGAATGATTGGATCACTACTCTATATCACTGCGAGTAGACCTGATATCATGCATAGTGTCTGTCTCTGTGCAAGGTATCAATCACAACCTAAAGAAACTCACTTAAAAGATGTAAAACGTATTATAAGATATGTTAAACACACCTTTGATTATGGCTTATTTTATCCTAAAAATGATTCGTTTGACTTAATATCTTACTGTGATGCTGATTATGCTGGTTGTAAATCAGACCGAAAAAGTACAAGTGGAACTTGTCACTTTTTAGGGCATTCTCTGGTTTCCTGTATTAGTAAAAAGCAAAACACGGTTTCTCTATCAACAACTGAAGTAGAGTATATTTCTGCTGCTTTGGCTTGTTCTCAAATAATATATATGCAACAAACTTTAAAAGATTTTGGTTTAAATATTTCAAAATCACCAATCTATTGTGATAATACTAGTGCAATAAATTTATCCAAAAATACTACTCAACATGCTCGAACTAAACATATTGATATCAGACACCATTTTCTCAAAGATAATATAAGTAGAGAAGTAATTACTCTCGACTATATCAATTCTAAAAATCAAATTGCTGATATCTTAACAAAACCCTTAAATGAATCTACATTTACTAAATTAAGAAGAGAATTAGGTATTTGTTCATTAACTGAAATATAAAATATAAATAACAAATAAAATTAAAAATTAATTCAAAATAAATTAAATAGGCAAAATTTCAAGAACCATGTCGACATACCCCCTAGACCCATGTCGATATATAACGTTTTTAAATTTTTAAATTTTTTTTCCCACCAAAATTCAAATAAGTGGTTATAAATTTCTCCTATTTCGAAATTTTCTTCATTTTCTCTGTTTTCTTTCTGTTCTAACTTCTGAAATCATTCTATCAATGGCCTCCTCTTCCAAATCAAGCATAAAATCAACTTTTTCGTTTCCATCGCCTACTTCTGGTCCGTTTCAATAATCAACGCTCGCTCGTGTAATGAAAATGGAGAAGTCTCTGAAGGATACCCTTCAGTTAATGACTGAAATCCAAGTGATGCAACTTCGAATGGCCAAAGAACAAGAGTGGCAAGGCAAAATCCTTAGGAATTTGCAAAAATTTCTTATGGATAATCATGCTAACCCAATCTTAATTGACGAGGACTCTTCAGGAGATCAGGAACAAGAGGAAAGTGAAGAAGAAGAAGAACCAATGGAAGAAGAGCATGCAGAAGACAACGACAAAGTCGTTTGCGTTGGCGAAGTGTGCTTTGACAAAGATGGAAATCTTGTCGAACAACGTGGAAATTTCTGTTTCCACTATCCAAATTGTTCGATTCATAGATCTCCTATGTTCAAAAACACACATTAGTTTCTTCTCTTTCTTTTCTAATTGTTGTTTGTTTTACGATCTCTACGAAAATGTAAATATAAACAAATATATAATTAATAAATAATGTATGTTCTTATATATGTTCTATTAAAATTATTATTATATAGATTCTTAGTTAGGAGAGTGTGTAATTTAGGGCTAAGTTTTAGGTTTACAAGTAAGTAATGATGATAACACTATCATCATATAGGATATTAGACTAGGAGTTATATAGTTTGGAGTTAGTTTGTTTTTGTTGATGACAAAGGGGGAGAAATATAAAATAGGGTAGTTAGGCATAGATTAAGGGGGAGTTATTAGATTTAGGTGGAGTCAATAGGATAGAAGTAATATTTTATAAACAAAGGTTGTCATCCTCAAAAAGGGGGAGATTGTTAGTCCTTGAGATGATGGTTTTGATGACAACAACCTTAGAATAAGATTATAAAATATAAATACTAACATTATAGTTTAGATATATATGTATATGCAGGATTTAACCATGCAGGTACAAAGAATGAAGACTGTACAGTATAGAGATTCAAGATATCAAGATTGAAGACTCATGAGTATCAAGATTATCAAGAGTTCAAGAGTTCAAGATAAGTATTGAGTCTAGAATTATGTTAAAACTTCATGATAGCACTGCAGTCTTCACTCTATTTTTCTTTTGGGATGGAACCCATTTCTACCTTTTTAGTGGCTTACAAACCCACGACAAGTAGCTTACAAACCTACGACAAGTGGCTTACAAACCCACGAACATCCTGGTTTTGTACAAGTTCTCGAGTCCTCACATGATGAGATACTCTACAGGAAGAAGCTTGCAAAACTACTTCAAAATGTTTTTTCAAAACAACTTCGGAATGATTTTCAAAATTGTTTTTAAAAATGTTTTAGCCTTAAAAATTATCTTTTCAAATGATTTTCAAAAAGATGTTTTAGCCTTAAATATTCTTGTTTTTAAACTTCGTCTGTTTTAAACTATCTTTTAAATATAATATATTTATACTTAGATTTAAATATAAAATTATAGTAAAATTATATATATAGTGTTCTCTATATTTATCTATGTATTTTATCTATAGTCAAGTATATTTATAAAGTTTAAAATAGTTTTAATATAAGATAAATGTTATTTTCAAAGAAAATCAAATCATCAAAAATTGCTTTGGGATGTCGACATGCCTATGGTGACCATGTCGACATGGTGACAGTTGAGTTCAAAATTTAAATTCCAAAAGAAGTGTCTATTCATCATAACCTTTCACGAATGGACATGACTGTTGTTTTTCTATAAATAGGGGTTAGTTTCAACGAATTTTATATCAGATTTTCCGGTTTTTCACTTCTCTTCTTCTTCCACATTTTCTTATTCAAAATTCTATCATCACTCTACCGAAATCAACATTGAATCTAACTAGATCATCTTTGGTTTGATTCTCTATTACTATCTCAACAAGATCCAAGTGCTATTCAGAGTTATAGGTTTCTTTGTAATCTATCTAGCGAGAAAAGGTGTGATTGTAGCCTTGGAAATCAATCAAGCGAGAAAAGGTGTGATTGTAGCCTTGGAAATCAATTGGGTGAACTTGTTGCCCCGGAAATCAAGTATCTCTACCCAGAGGATTGTGATTTTGGAGGGTGTACCTCGTAGCCTTGTAACCGAGGGTTGTAATTGTTGAATTGCTTTTGAAAGGAAATCCGTACTTAGTTGTGCGGGACTGGATGTAGGGTAACTCCGAACCAGTATAAAATCCGGTGTGTTCTTTCCTTTACTGCAATTACTTTATTTCTGCATCTGTGTTTGTTTCTGTGATTATATCTGTGTCTGAATATTGCATACATCTGTGTACAAATTAACATAAACTCAAAAAGATTTAGTAATTTCTTATAAACACTATTCACCCCCCTCTAGTGTTATTCCTAGCCTTAAGATCCGTAATCCGCATTCCTCACATAAACATCATCAAACTCATAAAATCTCGTGACTTGTTTCATCTCATCGACAAGTATAAATAAACCTCAAGGTGGTCCCTCATGAACCATAAACCTCAAAAGAGGAAATCATAAACTCAAGACTTGCCTCATATCATCGGCAAGTATAAAAACATCATGATGGTTCTCATCAACCATAACTCCTAAAATATGAGATCTCAAGCCATAAACTCGCCAAAATTGGCCATCTCAGATAATTCCTATAAATAGGAACTATAAAACTCAAAATACGCCATAAAATGGCAAAACAACTCAAAGTCGATAACCTCGAATAGCTTCGATCGTACAAGTTCGGAATTAACCAAAATAATAAACACATGTGTCTCATACCACGTGTTTTACTAAATCGTTTAATTCCCTTTCTCATACACTCGAATAGTGCAAAAATGTGTATTTTATATTTAAAATAATTTACTTTGGAAAACAAGCTTTTAAAACCAATTTTCGAAATTAATTTTGAAAACCGAATTAGAAAATTCCCTTATTATAGAGAATAAATAGATTTTATAGCTAAAAAGGTAATTTAAAAATATTATATAATAATTATTTTGAAAGCCATGCTATTTTAAAATTTTATTTGAAATCGTTTAGAAAAACCCATGCTCGAAAACAAGGAAATTCATTGAAATATCAATGAAAACAACACTCGAATTCAATTCGAAACCAATTTAAATTTGAATTCCAAATTCATTAAAATTCAGACCTATTGATAAGCTTCATGACCATCAAAACAGCACAAAAATATCTCGAAAATGAGAAGCATAGGCTAAGAAAACAAGCTGAAACAAATCGGAAAACAATAAACTCACACAAAAGAAAAGCATGCAAGAGCAAAGGCCCCTAGGTCGACCGCCAAGTCGACCTCTCAACTCCATAGGTCGACCGTACGGTCGAACTAGGCTAGCCTTCTCATGCAATTTATTTTCCTGCGAATCAATATGCCGCGAACTGATTTTCTCGGCAAGTTTTGACATATCAAATGAACGAATTTTGTAACCAAATTTTGCAAGCTTACAGAACAACACATAAGCTTCAAGAAGGAGAAAATCCGGTAGCATTTCATTGCCGAAATTGGTAGTTACAGTTGCTCAAAGTAGGCACTCAGATCAGATTTTTACAGAGATAAGAAACTAACGACTGTAAACAATTACAAAGCCGAATTTGCACAGGAACTTGCTCTTTGAGCATTGCATTAGCTAGAGATTGTGAGATTTAACTGACCTTGCTGTATGAATGCAAATACCTGGATTTGTAAAGAAAGATTGAAGCTTTTAGCTGAGATTATAGCCTGTAGAACCTGTACAGCAAGAGAAAAGTACATGCAAGAACAACCATACAGTAAATTAGAAAACCGCTTTCATAAATCAGAGATTTTTGATGAAATTGCAAGTTTGGAGTTAGATTACCTTTATATTTTCACTCTAGACTGAAAAATATTGTAATTTGATGAATTTAATTAAAGAAAACTTGGATTTTTAATTTTGAGAAAGGTGGGTTCTATTTTCTGTTTACTGATGGAAGAAGAAGAGGATAGTGAAAATGAACGTACAGTATTAGTTTTCTCACTTCCTCAACTAGGTTAAGTGTTAAGTGGGCCTAATGGGTTCAAAAATAAAAAGAAAACAAATAGCCTATGTTTATTAATTAACACTTAACCAAAATATGTACATATCTCATTTTATACACAAAACAAAATGCATTTTCTTCATATTTTTACATAAGAAAAATATGTAAACTTGTATACTTATAATATAAAACATTTTACACTATATAAGAAGATAATTTTATATTTTTAAAACAATTTTATTATTAAAATCCTTTATTTCACAAAAATGCACTAATTTCACAATAAATGAATAAAACCTTATTTTCAACTTCTAAAATCCAACAAAAATACTTTTCTCACTTAGAAAATTATTTCAAATCATTTCCAAACTTAATTTATAGCAAAAAAATATTTTTACACCAATTTCCACCTCTTTATTTAAATAAACCACCTTTAAAAATCACTTACTTCTTTTAAAAATTATTAAAGGATGGCTAAAAATTAATACAATTATTGTAATTTCTCCAAATAAAAAAAACATTTTCCAATCATTATTAACCCAAATAAATAAAATAAAGTTTCAAACTTTATTTCTTCTCATTTTATTTTCAAAATTCATTGTTTATTTCAAATAAACAATTTAAAATCTCCAATTTTACTTTAGTTTACTATATTAAATAATAATTACCGTTATAATTTAATTTTAACATGTAATCTCCAAACCAGGGTTGTTACATACCCGAAGCCAGTAATCCATATCGACACAAGTTCTCATCAGTCAGTAACAGTTTAGCGCATCTCTCCTCGGCATCAATAGCCTTCAGAGTCTGACAAACTTCATCGAGAGCCACGTCTCTATTTGGCCTCGGAATAACTGCAAGAGACATACGGCTGGTTAGAAACTCCATTGCAATGCATTGGAGCTCGATGAATGGAAAAAAGAAACTTACCCTCTATCGTCCACCGACGATTGAATCCCTCGGGGCATCTAACAAAGAAATATTGCATCTTGAATTGCGATAATTTGCTCTGCAAACGCAGGATGATTTTCCAGTTTCTTTGGGCTTCGATTATGATCAAGAAGGGCAGTATATCTCTTATCTTGAACGATAGAAAGTACCGTAACTCATCAAAACTTGGAGCATGGTTGAACGTCCGCATGAAAAGAACATGTAGGCAAGTCAAGATGGTGTAGCCGTTAGGATGAAGCTGAAATGGGGCGATACCCAAGTTCGAAAGAGCCTCGCTCAGAAAGTCGTTAAAGGGAGGCACGACTCCATTCAAACACATATACCGGTGGCAAGCGATGTACCCCGGGGGAGGCATATGAGAAAACTCGTCCTTCTCTGATAGACGCACATCCTCTTCTGGAATTCCGTGTTGCATACATCTGTTATGAAGAACCCTAGAAGAAACCACCGAGGAAGCTATTTTAGGCGAATTAAGTAGAACTCTAAATCTGGGAGGCGTTCGATCCACGATTGGCCCAACTGGGACCAACTGGCCATATTGAGCTTGCGAAGTGGTAGAATAAAGAACGACAGATGATGACTTGGCTTCTGAGAGTGTCGGGCTTCCCCCGCTTGACTTACGATGCATGGATGGCTGCTTCATTCTAAATAATAGAACTTGCATCCAAAACGGTCAGGTAAATCTATCATATACTAATAGCTTTCCCTACCACACTTGAATTCCAAAGAAACATTAATTTGTAATCGACACGTCGGATTTCAAGTGTGAACTAGGGCAAGTGCAGTGTTCTATCTATATGGGATAAACTTGGTGCCTGAAACACTACAAACGCTCTATCCCATGTAGATAGTTCGCTCGCAGTGGAAGAAGAAAAGAACTTCCCGCATCACTTTTTTTTTGTTTCTACTTTCTGTACACTTACCCCTTATCGATCAATGATTGATAACGGATCCGTTGTCCGAAGCGACACGGAAAACTCTTCTCACTACAGGGACGCCAAGCGTGCAATAAGTGAACAAGATAAGTCCAAATCCTCTGAAAGGGTTGGGGATAAGTAATGATGTGAAGTGCAGTATCGGCTATGGGACTTCACACAAGTCAATTCTGGCCTAATGGATGAAGATAGCAAAACGTGTCAAGCACTGGACCAAGGCCCGAGTTTATTCTGGAAAAAACTCAAGACTCGATTTACTATCTTCCTCCACTAGACTACAATCAACTCAAACTTCTCGCGACCAACATTGCAAATTCAAACCCATCATCAAATCGTTGCACAAATACAGTAATTAACAAACCAATTAGCAAACCCATATTTGATTGGATTCTAGAACACAAGAATGATCAAAGGTGCAGAATCAACGAGATTTAGATGGACAGCCGACGGGCTAGGAGATGGGTCAGAAACGATTCAAAGGCGAACTAGGGTTTCATTCCAAGATGAACTGAGGCGATGGTGCGAATGGAAATCAAGGCCGAGAACTTGGGCAAGATGGATCTAAGGGAACAATGGATGGATCAAGACATCAATAAGGATCTGATCGCCTGAGTTTAGGTCGCACAAGAATAGAGTCGCATGAAGAAGGTGAACAGCTCAGTCGAATGAGTTATAAGGTCGGCTCAAGTCATGTATATAGGTAAGAAAAAGAGCGAAACAAAAATTGCTAAGTAGTTAGGTCGCGCGCGACCCATCATGGATCGCTGGCGACCCATCTTTACAAAGTACAATTTATCCAAGTGGTCAGGTCACTAGTGACCCATCCCATATGGATCGCTAGTGACCCATTCCACATGGAGGAGAATTTTTCTCGAACTCGTCCTCTGATATTTACCTATCATTTCGAAGCATATCGGAAAACTACATGAAGAAATTTGACCCGTTACGACAAGCAACAGTAGTCAAGATCAAAGCTAGATGGCCAACAGCATGACTGCCACGTATTCGTAAAACTCTAATGCGATCACTTGGAAATCGATGGACAAATATTGAGCGTGATAACTTCCAGTGCACACCTTGTTTACAACGAAGAAGTACTCTAAGGGGCAAATGTTATTCGGGTTTTTAACCCAGCAGGAAACCAGAACAATCCCATGACATTAGAATGACTTAGAATTTAACAAGAAAGGCTAAGGCAAAAAATTAACGAGAGCCAAGCTATAGTACTAAGGCAACGACCGAGATTGAGTAAACAAAGAGACCAGCATTCTTTCAGCCTAATCAGCAGTTGAGTGCAAACAACTAGTAAATTGTCATCAAAATGGAACAACATGCAACATGACTACACGTACGACATTGACACAAGGCCATATAAAAGCAACCCAAACTTGGAACCTAAGAAACAATCAAAGTGTTTGGATCACTAGCCACCCATATCTAGCGACCCATATCTATGGATCGCTAGCGACCCATGCTAGCAAGATAGTTCGATGAGAAAAGCAGGGATAAGAGCCCCTAGAGACAGAAGCATAACAAATTCTAAGTGTATGGATCGCTTGCGATCCATACACGATGGATCGCTAGCGATCCATATGAATCCAAATTCCTTGCGACCTTGCATATTGGAGCATGAGATGATAGCAGCTAAGTAATTAGCTCGCGAGCAAGCCAACTCCATGGGTCTCTAGCGACCCATAGAGCATGGGTCACTGGAGACCCATGGTTTTGGCTCGGATCGCGAGCTAAACCCCCCTAGGTCGTTCTATACCTACCTGCAAGCAGTTGATGAAGTGGCCTGGCCTAGAAGCTCTCCAATCCCTCTAAATATTATCCTACCTGCAAGACAAACGGGATCTTCTAGGGACTGGTTGCTGAAGCTCTGCTGGAAACATTCTTCACTCTCTACCTTCCTCACAACAATCTCCAAAGGGATTCACTGTGATTCTCCAGTGGATTCCAACTCTGGGGATTCAATCTACTTAAAGATAATCAATGACTTCTTGTAACAACAATCAGTCTATAATAAAACTATAAAGTGGACGCGGGTTTCGTTAACAGCCGAACTAGTATAAAAATTCCCTGTCTTCTTGCTTTTACTGTTCTTTTTCTATGCCAATTATCTATGATAGTGCTCTGTCAGAACAGGGCTAGTGCTTGCAAACTCAAAACAGGGTGTTGATCCATTTTTTGGTTTAACACTTTTCATAAGGATAAATTATGAGTCTGATGTGCAAAGTTGCAGAACAGGGCTAGAATAGTAACTTGATTTTGTGTTCTACTGCATAGGCTCTTCTATTTATAAAAAACTTTAAAAATAAGGAGATCGAAAGAACAACAGATGGTTACAGCCAAATTCTTAGTAGTGATCATCATGGAACTGTATACAAAGCTCAATTTCTAATAGACTGATTGACAATAAAGAAGAGAAGCCATTTGCGCCAAGAGAACGATGTGTTTAGTGAATAAATCCAACTTTTAGGATGCTTGCACCATTATAATCTTGTTGGGCTCAAAGGTTTTTCTGTAAGTAACATAAGGTATAATCATATAAAAAATGTGCTTATTAGTATATTATATATGTTAAGTAGTTCTTGATTTACAGGTTCCTTGTCTTTGATCACATGGAAATTGGTAGTCTCAAAGACTGTCTCCATGGTAATATTTTTTATCTATGATCGTAGTGACTGGAAATTAATTAGTATAAGCAACTAATGTAACAATAACAAAGTTTGTTTACATATCCAATTTAGAACTCCATTGACTTGGAGAATCAGATTACAAATTGCTATTGACATTGCAGCTGCTTTGGTAATTTAATATGAAAATTTTTTGTGCCAAAATTGGTCACAAACCCCAAAAATAGTGAAAGCGCCAATGTATATATACAGAACCACAATATCCAAGCACAGATCTCAGATCCAGATAAAGTAGAGAATAAAAATAAAGAAAATAGTAAAATTAAAATAAGCAAGAAAGAAAAGAGCACAGGGTTTATAGTGGTTCGGCTATCTCTGGCCTACGTCCACTTTGAATCAATCCTTTTATTCCTTTTGTCTTGAGATTACAATTACAAGCCTTTGAATATCAATGAACAAAACAACAGAGTTTTGGCATAAAGAGCAGAAGAAGATCCCCTTTTAGTTGCCATAGGACCGCTATTTATAGGTGCAGATCAGAAAATATCTACCCCAAAACTTGGAATACCTTTTCTCATGCGCAGGTGGGCCCACCAGATCGGTCCAGAATGATTTGGGATCGATCCAAGTATAATTCGTATCGATCCAAATTGGCTCCAATTGAGTTGAGGTCGGTCATGGACGTTCTCGAGTGAATAAGAAAGTTCTTGTGAAAATTTCATAGCATTTGGCCTTGTAGAATGAGAGTTATGATCGATCCAAGTTTGACAAAGCAAGTAGGCTGGCGACTTCGTATCGATACATTCGTATCGGTAGGCTTTGTATCCATACCCCGTATCCATGCTTCTCACATCGATCCGAGTCTCACGCACAGATCCATGTTTCGTGCCTCATCTTAACCAGCTTCCTTCGTATCCATTGATAAAAACACGATCAATATGAAAATGGCTCCTGGATCCTTCATATCCATCCAACACAGCTGTCCCGAGTATGTCCTTCGTATCTATCATATTCCATTGCCTTACATCCATCACTCCGTACCGATCCAAGTCACATTAATACCCACAATGTTCGTATCAATCCAACCTTTGTCTCTTCGTATCGATCCACACATGCTGCATTCTTTATATCCATCCTTTACATCCCTTCTTTGTATCGATCCACAAGTGTCCTGGTGAAGCACATGACTTCGTATCCATCCAAATCCTGCTCCCTTCGCATCGATCCAAGCTTTGATCGATACGAAGTATGCTTTGTCGTATCCATTCAATCAATGTGTGTTGCATCGATACGAAATCCATCGGTCCAAAGTGAGGTGCCAAGAGCATTTCCATTATCCATATCCATATGGATCGATACGATACCATCGATCCGGTGTAAATAGCCGAGTCCATCTCGATCGATACGAAAGTATCGATACGATCTGAATTTTCATGAACCTTGATCCATCCATAACTCGAGCATACGAACTCCGATTGACCTGAAATTTGAAATATAGCCTCTCCAGACCTTGTTCATCGTTCTCTATCAATCCCGTCTTGATTGGAGCTCGGTCAAATTTTGACGGTATCGATCATAGCCATGTTTTCCTAACGATCTCCAAACCTTGATATCCATCCTTTTTTAGCCAGTTTGTTTGTATCCTGGCTTTGTCCAAAAGGCGGGGTAACACTTGCCTTCCAAAACATGCCTTGTGGTAAGAAGGCTTGTTTTGAATAGCTCAAAGTCCATATTCCATCCATAGCCATACCACCCGATCCATAATCCAATCCATTGCCAAGCCATTCTATCCAAGTGCCATAGCCATATCCTTATCCAAACCTGCAACTGCTCCGAGTCGATATCCAATTCAAAATCCTGAGCCAGTTCCATAGCCATCCGAACCTGTCAAACGAGTCTTAATCCATTCGTATCCAATGATCAATAACCGAATCCATGACCTCTCCGGGTCATTTTATCCTATTCCGGCCTCAACTCTCGGGTCAAGGACCTATGTTCTCCGGCCTCGACTCTCCGGTTGAGGACTTTTATATTCTCAGGCCTCGACTCTTCGGTCGAGGACTTTTATATTCTCCGACCTCGACTCTCCTGTCGAGGACTTTTATATTCTCCGGCCTCGACACTCCGGTCGAGAACTTGTATATTCTCCGCCCTCGACTCTCCAGTCGAGGACTTTTATATTCTTCGACCTCGACTCTCCGGTCGAAGACTTTTATATCGTGTTCGAGTCCATTCCATTGCTCTCCGACGAAGGGACTCATAACTTGCGATTACTGCCCTGTCTCTCCGGTCGGGACTGTAATCGTGTGACATGTATTATTTATTACATTAATCCAGATCCAATCACCACAAAGTCCAGTCAACAAAATAAAAGTATGTACAACCAGGAAAAACTAAATAAATGTCCGTACAACCAAGGAAGAAACCAAAGTTTGCAGAAAAAGAGAAAGAAAACAAGATTTCATAAACTCGAGCATCATGGTTTATCATCATCTCAGAGCATGCCTAGGGACCATCCTCGATCCCGTACATGTGTAAGTGACTTAGCCGTATTACTTCGAGTTCTATTACTTATTCAAAGCCATAAATCCATTCAGTTGATAACAAGGTGACGATGCCTAGATCCAGTGCCATCTTCCTTCGAGGTGGGCGGTGTCCGCTCCTGTTCCACTACCACAGCTCGATTCCTCATATATTGCTGCAAATGACAATTCCTCACATGCTCCTTAACGATATCCTTCAAATGCATGTAATCGTTCGTGCTGTGCCCATCCAGCTCATGGAATAGGCAATGCTTTCCCGATGCCCGCTCGTATTCAGAAGGTTCCCTTTTTTCCGGCCTTCGATACTGGAGGCGTCCTCGAGTATCCAAGTAAATCATTTCCAGAGTTTCAGTTAAATTCATGTAAGAAGAAAATTTTGATTCCCTCCGTTGCCTTTTCGAAGTGTTGTCGTTATCATTCGTTTTCCTTTTGCTTCCATCGTCCTTGTTTGAATCCTCCCTGGGTGGGGCTCCACCTTTTACCACATAAGCTTCAGCCTCTCTCCCCTCTCTCTCCGCTTGTGCATCTTCCTACCTTAGAAATCTTTCTGCTTAATGGTAGAACTCCCCAAGATCCATCGGTGGATCCCGTTCCAACGATATCTTAAAATCTGAATTATCTGTAATTCCTAAGACTACCGCCATCAAAACCATTGACGAATCAGGCCGATCCATCGAAGCCACTACCGCATTGAATCTAGTTAATAAGTCCCTAAGTGACTCTCCCTTCCATTGTTTCATCGATGTCAAAGTCATCACGTTCTTGGGTCTGACTATGTGAACCCGAAATTATCTCATAAACCTCTCAATCAGCTCCGTCCATGCACCAATAGAGCCACTCTCCAACTGTCTGAACCATAATGCTGCAATATCCATTAATTACAAAGGGAAGCATCGTGCCATGACTTTCTACGAAGCCCCCAACACTTCCATGTGTCTCATGTACCTTGTCAAATGAACAGCAGGATCTGTTCTCCCATCGTACATCTCCAGCGTTGATAGTCTGAAATCCGGTGGGTTCCTAGCTTGCCTGATCGTAAGGGCAAAGGGACTCCTATTCACATCCTCCAAGTCTTTATTCACTAATCCTCCCCTCATAGTCCGTCTGATCACGTTCGCTAATCTATCGTT
Organism: Allium fistulosum; assembly: GCA_030737815.1. Taxonomy (NCBI): domain Eukaryota; kingdom Viridiplantae; phylum Streptophyta; class Magnoliopsida; order Asparagales; family Amaryllidaceae; genus Allium; species Allium fistulosum. The sequence continues at coordinate 364,789,822 of CM060904.1, forward strand.
GTCATCAAGTGGTAGCCTCTGCCTACCATCTCCAACCTGCTCCCCGAGTTCACGAGGGAATCTTGAAGCTTGTCTTTTTGGATGAGCGTTCATATCTCGATCAACTCCAAACTGTACAGCACCGCCTGGTATCCTTCCTGGAATCGAGTCAACATGATTCGGGGGCATGCCCCCGAGCACAAGAACTGCTCCCGATGGTCCTGCTCTGTCCTACATCATGTTTGCTGCGTTTTCTCGGTCCTGGTTCTGAACTGCCTCTGCTTCTGCTGCTCCAACTTCGTGGATCTGAACTCCAGCAGCTCCAGCTGTTCCTGCCTGTCCAAACTGTCTCAGAAGGTTCTACATCATTTCCTCCTGCCTTTTCAGCATCATTTCCATCTCGTCTCTAGTGATGAAGATTGAGGCCTGATTAGCTCCTGAGGAAGCCTCCTGACTTCCTTCATGCTAACTTCTTTCTGTTCTCTCTCTCCTTGTTGATTGCTTGGCCATGGTTCCTTCTAGATCTGGTTCTTTAGCTTTCCAAATCTAAACTCCAAGTCCGGTGTAGCGGGTGGTAGTCCTTCTCAGTGAAAGTACTAAATTGTTTGCGCCAAAATTGATCACAAACCCCAAAAATAGTGAAAGCACCAATGTATATATACAGATCCACAATATCCAAGCACAGATCTCAGATCTAGATAAAGTAGAAAATAAAATTAAAGAAAATAGTAAAATTAAAATAAGCAAGAAAGAAAAGAACATAGGATTTATAGTGGTTCGACTATCTCCGACCTAAGTCCACTTAAATCAATCCTTTTATTCCTTTTGTCTTGTGATTACAATTACAAGCCTTTGAATATCGATGAACAAAATAGCAGAGTTTCGGCGTAAAGAGCAGAAGAAGATCCCCTTTTAGTTGCCATAGGACCGTTATTTATAGGTGTAGATCCAAAAATATCCACCCCAAAACTTGGAATACCTTTTCTAATGCGCAGGTGGGCCCACCAGATCGATCCAGAGTGATTTGGGATCGATCCACGTATAATTCGTATCGATCCAAATTGGCTCCAATCGAGTTGAGATCGGTCATGGATGTTCTCGAGTGAATAAGAAAGTTCTTGTGAAAATTTCATAACATTCGGACTTGTAGAATGAGAGTTATGATCGATCCAAGTTTGACAAAGCAAGTAGGCTGGCGACTTCGTATCGATAGGCTTCGTATCCATACCCTGTATCCATGCATCTCACATAGATCCGAGTCTCACGCACAGATCCATGTTTCGCGCCTCATCTTGACCAACTTTTTTCGTATCGATTGATATGAACACGATCGATACGAAAATGGCTCCTGGATCCTTTGTACCCATCCAACACAGCTGTCCCAAGTATGCCCTTCGTATCCATCATATTCCATTGCCTTACGTCCCTCACTTCGTACCGATCCAAGTCACGTTAATACCCACATTGTTCGTATCGATCCAACCTTTGTCTCTTCGTATCGATCTACACATGCTGCATTCTTTGTATCCATCCTCTACATCCCTTCTTCGTATCAATCCACAAGTGTCCTGGTGAAGCACATGACTTCGTATCCATCCAAATCCTGCTCCCTTTGCATCGATCCAAGCTTTGATCGATACGAAGTATGCCTTGTCGTATCCATTCAATCGATGCGCGTTGCATCGATACGAAATCCATCGGTCCAAAGTGAGGTGCCAAGTGCATTTCCCTTATCCATATCCATATGGATCGATACGAAACCATCGATCCAGTGTAAATAGCCGAGTCCATCTCGATCGATATGAAAGTATCGATACGAACTAAATTTTCATGAACCTTGATCCATTCATAACTCGAGTATACGAACTCCGATTGACCTGAAATTTGGAATGTAGCCTCTCCAAACCTTGTTCATCGTTCCCTATCGATCCCGTCTTGATTGAAGCTCGGTCAAATTTTGAAGGTATCGATCATAGCCATGTTTTCCTATCGATCTCCAGACCTCGATATCCATCCTTTTTTAGCCAATTTGTTGATATCCTGGCTTTATCCAAAAGGCGGGGTAACAAAAACAAAGAAATTATATTATCTGAAATTATGTAAATTTTGATTCTGATTATTTTTCCTAATTACTTCAGAAATACCTCTTCTACTTTTGTGATCCGCCGGTGCACAATGTATCCATGGATTCCAAAAACCTTTTGTTGGATAGAAACTTTATAGCTAAGGTCTTTCTTACGGAAAAACCTTCATATTTATGTTCTATTTCATTTTGCACATTTTCTCAGTTTTATAATTATGTTTTCGACTTTCTAATCTCTAAATTGAGCTTTAGGCATATGGATTCTAATTATGTTGACAATTAAGATGTCGCATCATCTCAAGATTCAACCATTATCCACCCTCTAACAAATTTATACAAATTTACTCTTTAGTTGCTTAAAGCCTTGGTGGTTTTAATTGCTATATTTTACTCTTGTAGATTACATTGATAGGAAAAGGAAAGATGCAGTTTTTCAGTTTGGATGTTTAGTCCTAGAGCTTGTCACTGGCCAGTCATCAGGTAAAGAAGATGAACTTGTTCAATGGGTACAAGAATCAGAATTTGCATGTTGGATGCATAATATGGTGGATGCGGACCTTAGGAATGACTATGACTCGAATGAGCTTAAGTGTCTTCTTATAATTGCATGGCTGTGTACAAGAAATGCAAATGAACCAGTAATTTATATACCATAGATTTTAGGGTACCTACAAGGGAAGGTTGAACCACCTCTTCGTTATCACCATTAAGTGGTAGAAATCCATCTTATTTAATAGCAAAGGAATTCAATGGAGCTAGTCTTAATAGGTACAGTGAAATAAAATGAGTTTGATGTGCTCTCTGTGTGTAAACTACCATGATTCTCCATGTGAAATAAATTGATCAAGTAGGTCTATTCGATCAGTAAAAAATTTCTCTTGTCTTTTTCCCTTTGTTCCCATTCCCTCTCTTATCTTCATTTACTTTCCCTTTTTTTACTTAACATTTGTACATACATTACATTCATATTTTTATACTCTCTTATTGTCATTTCAATTCTGATTTGTTATTCAAGGCGACGGGTAAAAAAAGCATTGCAATGTTGGTAGCTAATTAAATGCAAGTTACAATTGGATGATATGCTTTTGTGGGTATGTGCATGTAGGGAGGTCTTAAAAATTATTAACATGTAATCTTTAAACTCATATATAGTTGAATTTGATTTTTTTTCATCATTTAAGGAAAATTTAATGCTTTAGTCAGATGAACTAAACAACTGTATTTTGCTGCTATATATAGAGCATTGGGTCAGTCGGCACCGAACATGGCAGCGTTAACAAAGGCAAGAGTAGCTGTTGCAAAATTATATCGAGTAATCGATCATAAGCGAGAGATCGAACAAAATGGGGATTCAGGTATGGAGCTTGAGTCAATTAGACGACATGTCATGCTAAAAATGTGGACTTTGCTTATCCTTCCAGGCCTGATATCCTAATTCGGAATAACTTTTCACTGAATGTGGCTGCTGGAATGTCTACGGCCTTGTTTGGGAGCAGTGGTTCTTGGAAGAGCACTATTGTGTCCCTTATCGAAAGGTTTTTCATTTTTTTTCCTTATTTCACTTATGATTTTTTTCTTTGTTTCCAACCAGTTTTGGTAGAAAACAAATTGGCAAAAACAGGTCATGATTCTTCGTTCTTCTAATCTGTATTTCCATGAGTGATAAATAATTATATGCAAGCTCGTTTATTTTCATAATTCATATTTTATTGTTTTACTATTTATACCAATACATAGAAAAGAAAGGGCATGTATCTGTGACTTTTAATTTTGTTTGAAGTTTGGATAAGTAAATCAGACGTTTTCGATAGAAACTTAAAATTGATATGCATTGATCTGGAACCACATATTTCAGACATATGAGAATGAGACTTTCTGTCAACTTTCATTGACATGTAACTGTTATCCCGCTTTTTGGAAAGGCCGTAAAACCAAGGAACTGACTAGTAACCAATGACGGTCCGTCCTAGAGATCTGTTATACATAGGCTCACTATGGAAATCGATGAATTTTGCCCGAGTCCGGATCGAGCTAAAATTGATATGACACGACAAGCAAAGCTATGAGAGCCAACATTCCAAATTTTAGGTCAATCCGAGTTCGTATGCTCAAGTTACGATCGATGCAAAATTGGATAAAAACAGCCTCGCGTTCGACTCGCTCAGTTCGAATCCATCATGAGTGCCTACTTTGACTCGCTCCACTTCGACTCGCTCCACTTCGACTCGCTCCACTTCGACTCGCTCCACTTTGATTCTATCACAGAACCACAGTTCGACTCGATCGACCAATGCCTACTTCGTATCCATCGGCAATGAACACTTGCATCTGCTTCGCATCGCTTAGTCTTAAAGGTTCTGTTCGTATCGATCGATCACCAATTGATACGAAACGCACGCCTCCCATTGATGCGAGCAAGTCAACATCAACCGATTCGAATTAGACTGTTTTCATTAATTCGAACCAGGTACGCTGCAGATCGATGCGAAAGACGCACGCCACGTCAACCTGCCAATACATGCCGCCGTCAATTCAAAGTAACCGAGTCGAACAGGACCGAGTCGAACAGGACCGAGTCGAACAGAGTGAGTCGAACGAAACAACCAACCGAGAATCCCATTTCTTGTCGATCATATCTCCTAATCTACGAGTCCAAATGTTATGAAACTTTCACAGAAGACTACGTGCATGCTAAAGAATGTCCACGCCAAATTTCGACTCCATTGGTTGAAATCTTGATCGATACGAAATCTGTTCGTATCGATCACGGATCGGACCGAAACTTCACGGGCTTGGGCGCGCGGGCCTGGTCACGTGCCAGAGAGGGTCTCCCGAGATCTGAGCGAAATATCAGCCTCTTACACCTATAAATAGACCCCCAAAGCCAACAGAAAAGGGGTTCTTCTTCTCCTTCGAGCTCTCCAACGCCCAGACTCTGCCGGATCCAGATCTGAGCTCCATTGCCGCTGCTACCAACGAGATTCACTGCTGCAAATCATAATCATCTGCTGTAACTTACTGAATTCACTTGTAATCTTCAAAGAAAGATCAATAAAGCTAACAACTTCATAGTGGACGTAGGCGATACGCCGAACCACTCTAAATTCTTGTGTCTCCTTGCATTTTAATTGCTTTCATATCTGAAATTTGGAGTTTTTGTTAGATAATCCTCTTTTTCCATTTTACTTTCTTCACTTTATCTCTTCAAAAACTTCCGAAGAGTGTTGTGCCCAATTTTGGTACAAACACTTTGGTGCTTTCCCCAATTCACCATGGTAAGTACACGGACTACTTCTACAGCTGCTGATCAGGGAGGACGGGATAGGCAGAATCCCGCGCAACTGCCTCCATCAAACCAAGATGCCGCCAGACCTTCATATCCATCAGGCCCGATCACTAGATAAGAATTCCAGATGTTGCTTCAAGAACTGACCCAGAGTCACCAACAGCTAACTGAACAACTACGCGCCAACACAGAGTTGTTCAACCAGCTGAATCGCCAAAGGCGCAGAAGATCCAGAAGAGACCAAGGTTCTTATTCTTCCACAGAGAGTTCAGCCTCATCTGACGGTCATCACCAATCCACACGCCCACGGTTGGATGTAAGCTACACCCAGGCCACAGGGCACCCACCTGCTTCGAATCTTGGACAACCCAGAACTGGACCATCCACTAGTCATCATATTGGACCTTCATCCCGAGGAGGTGCTGCTCCTTATCATGTCACAGGCAACTTTGCTACTACCACCACCACCGAGCAAGGGGTTGATGCTAGAAACCAGACTGATCCTCAACGTAACCAACAAGAGCAGACTCCAGAGCCTTATGTCCCAGAAAATGTTGAACCAAGGAGGCGAGGCATGGACCGTCGACCGCGTTCGGTCTAGACTCGCGCTGTGGAACCCGACCACAACTTGGCACAACATGCTCCAAGTATCCGAATGCCGGATATACCAACGATGATTCGTCAAATGATCCGTGAAAGTCAGGGTCTCAGTAACGACGACTGGGGAATCTCCCGGAGTCATACCCCTTTCACCGATGACATATTGTATGTTGAACCACCTCGGCGCTTCAGGTTGCCAAATTTGCCAGTTTACGAAGGAAGTTCTGATCCCAATCAACACATCCTGAAGTATGAATGGCTAATGAATGCTACGAGAGCTGATGATGTAGTAAAGTGCCGTAGTTTCCCTATTTCCCTGGGAGGCATTGCAACCATGTGGTTTACTCGTTTGCCACCACGATCCATCTCTAGCTTTGACCAGATGGCCACCAAGTTTGTTGAACAATTCCGTATGCACGTGGCAAGGCCTAAAGATGTTAACACTCTGTCTAGTGTTACACAAGCTCCCGGAGAAACACTTAGGCGTTACTTGGAGAGATTCCATGCTGCGTGTGCAGAAATAAGCAATCCCAATGATAACTCTATCCTGATGGAATTGACTAAGGGGATTGACGCTGATTCCGAGTTCGGAAATTGGTTAGCTGGAAAACCACCTGCGTCATTGGACCGTTTCTATTCCAAGGCAGCCCAATACTTGAGATGGGAGGATGCGAAACAGTCTAGGAAGCAGGATGACGCAGGACCCAACATCGAAGGAATCCAGAGTAACATCGCTGTTAAACAGTCCGGGGATAGTTCTGGAAAAGTTCAGTTGAACATCCAAAATAAACAGAATCAGCAGAGGGACAATGGAAATCAGGGAAAGAAGCGAGATCAGAACCGTGATCCACGACGTAGAGCTTCCATGTTTGACAATTATACTCCATTGAATACGTCGTTGGAAAATGTGTATTTGCAGACCTGTAATACCATGCAATACAAAAAACCTGCTCCGAAGCCACCAACGGAATGACAAATCCAAACAGGAAAATTTTGTAGATTCCATGAGAGTTATGGCCACAACATCAATGAGTGTCGTCACTTACAAGACCTCATTGAGAAACTGATACGTGAACGAAAGTTGGATCAGTATGTGCAGGCGCCGTAGTCTGGTGGAGCGGGCCCATCAAATCAAAATCGTGCGCCAAATCAAGAAAGACAAGAGGAACCCGCTCGTACAGGTGGGAGATTGGGTTGTCAACACAATAAGTGGTGGTCCTCACCTAGTAGATCGAAGCTGGAAGGAAATGGAGTCGTATGCCAGTTCTATCAAGCATGCAGATTTCGAGTGTTATAGTAGTTTTGACGAAGGGGCTCCGGCCAAGCAACAGAAGACGATGACAGATGACATCGTGTTCAAAGACAGGGACGCTGATAAAGTCGAAGCCCCCACTATCGATCCACTGGTCATTTTAGCTCAAATAGGTCCCGCTTGGATGAAGAGGATCTTAATTGACAGTGGAAGCTCTGTGAACATTTTGTTTAAACGAGCCTATGATCAAATGAGAATGGAAGCCATGGACTTGAAACCTTGTCAATCCCGAATCCATGGTTTCAACGGAAGTGCTACTATACCCACTGGAATGGTGGAACTGCCAGTAGAGTTGGGAGTTGGAGAACGTCGGAGAGTACGGATGTTACAGTTCATTGTTTTGGACATAGACTCCCCTTACAATGCTTTCTTGGGCCGACCGGCCCTCGCCGAATTCAGGGCGGCCATCGCCCCGTGGTGTTTGACTTTAAAGTTCCCCACTGACCATGGAGTGGGAATCATTCAGGGAGATCAGGCTGCTGCCAGAGCTTGTTATGTTGCTGAGCTATGGGAGGCGCAGCGAAAGGAGAAAGGAAAGGGCGTAGAGGAATCTCTCTACGTTCGTTTTACCGATAATAGACAATTAACGCCCGGGCCTAGGCCCGGACACCCCAGCCAATTCCTCAAGGATCTTGACCCAAGAGAAACTGAAGACGAAGGAGAATCTAAAGAAAGTCAAGCATCCCCGGCCGAACTGACGATTGATGTCCCAATTGACAATGACGATGATTCAAAAATGATAAAGATGGGTCTCAGCTAAGCCAGCAAACTCAAGAGGAATTGGTTGAATTTCTACGAGCAAATTTTGACGTATTCGCTTGGACACATTCCGACATGTGTGGGATCTCGCCGGACATCGCGAGCCACACTTTGAATATTGACCCGCGGCATGTCCCGGTCAAGCAAAAAAGGCGTAGTATGGATCCAGAGAGATCTGCCGCCTTAAAGAAGAAGTAGAAAAGCTTAAAGCGAACGGGTTCATTCAAGATGCACTATATCCTAAATGGGTGTCGAATCCCGTGCTCGTCCGAAAGCCGAACGGAAAGTGGAGAACATGTGTCGATTATTCCGATATGAATAAAGCATGTCCCAAAGACAGTTTCCCGCTTCCCAGAATTGATTAGCTAGTAGATTCGACAGCCGGGCATGAACTCTTATCCTTCATGGACGCGTATTCTGGCTACAATCAGATACTGATGCATTTACCCGATCAAGAACATACCAGCTTCGTAACCAATCTGGGACTTTACTGTTACAAAGTTATGACGTTCAGACTCTAGAATGCCGGAGCTACTTATCAACGATTGGTCAATCGGATGTTTGCCAATCAGATCGGGAAAACAATGGAAGTATATATAGACGACATGCATGTGAAGTCGCGACTCTCCACCGACCATGTTAAAGACCTGGAAACTATGTTCAACATACTTCGAGAATACAAAATGAAGCTTAACCCACTGAAATGTCACTTTGGAGTTGCATCCGGAAAATTCCTTGGGTTCATTGTCAACGCTCGAGGGATCGAAGCTAATCCTGAAAAGATCTGGGCTATCAGAAATATCGAAACTCCGAAAACCATAAAGCAAGTCCAGAGTCTCAACAGGAAAGTAGCGGCATTGAGCAGGTTCATTTCAAAGTCCACTGACAAATGCATCCCCTTCTTCGATCTGATCTGAAAAGGGAAATGAAACTTTGAATGGACCACGGAGTGTGAAGGCGCTTTCCAAGCACTAGTTCAACATCTCTCCACACCACCTATCCTGTCGAAGCCTATTGATTATGAGAAGTTGTTCGTGTATTTGGCAATATCAGAAAATGCTATCAGCACTACATTAATTCAAGAAGAAGACAAGATACAGAAGCCAGTATACTACGTCAGTAAGCTATTGACTGAGGCCGAAAGGAATTATCCAAATTTAGAGAAATTGGCTTATTTCCTGGTTATTGCGTCAAGAAAGCTCCGACCGTATTTCCAGGCACATCCCATTATTGTTTACACCGACCAGCCATTACGACATGTCCTTTCGCGGCCGGAGACGTCTGGTAGGTTACTCAAGTGGAACATCGAACTGAGCCAATTTGACATTACTTACACTCCAAGACGGGCCATTCAAGGACAAGTCCTAGCCGACTTCATAGCTGAATTTACCATTCCAAAGGACTTGCCTGAAATCGGTGAATCCCCCGAATACGTCTGGAAGCTTTACACCGACGGCGCATCAAACGACCGGTGTTCGGGCGCTGGTGTTGTACTTGAAACTCCCAAAGGCCGATCCATATGTTATGCTTTGAAGTTCGATTTTCATGCAACTAATAATGAAGCTGAATATGAAGCCCTCTTAGCTGGCTTGAAACTTGCTAGAGATTTGAAAATTATCGTAGTGGAAATTTATTGCGATTCACAATTAGTTGTGTGTCAAGTACGGGGAGAGTATCAAGCAAGAGATCGAAGGCTGGCTGCTTACTTAGGTCGAGTTCAGGAAGTACTAAATCAGTTTGATTACTACGCCATTTATTGTATACCTCGAGAACGCAACCAAAAAGCCGATTCATTGGCGAAGCTGGCCAGCACAGGCGAAGCTCAGCAAATGGGACTCGTTCCCGTAGAAGCGTTATCCTCCTCGAGCATTGACTGGGTAGAAATAAACCTAGTATGCGAAACCGTCCTCAAAAAAGATTCATGGATGACTCCACTCAGAAATTACATTGAGCACAGAACCCTACCGGAGCGCAGGAGTGAGAAAAGACAAGTCCTTCGGAAGGCCTCACGATTTACCATCCAGAATGGAATCATATACAGAAGAGGGTACTCAGTCCCTCTACTCCGGTGTATCGCTCACGATGAATTTAAACAAGTATTGCACGATGTGCACGAGGGAGAATGTGGCGATCACACCGGGGGGCAAGCGCTTGCCAAGAAAATACTTCGATACGGATATTACTGGTCGACCGTGAATCGCGATGCGTCGGATTATGCAAAGAAGTGTGATAGGTGCCAGAAATATGCCCGAATTCCTAGAGCTCCTCCTACCGAGATAACGCAAATGATCAGCCCATGGTCGTTTGCAATGTGGGGCATCGACATCATTAGTGCTCTACCTCTGGCAAAAGGTGGTGCGAAATACGCTATCGTCGCAGTTGATTACTTTACAAAGTGGGCTGAAGCCGAAGCCCTTGCTACCATAACAACGAAGAAAGTAATCAACTTTGTAGTTCGCAACATCATATGTCGATTCGGTCTCCCACACACCATTATTACGGACAACGGAACCCAATTCGACAGTGCTGAATTTAAAGATTTCTACAAACGATTTCACATCCAAAAGAAATTCTCTATAGTCGTGCACCCTCAGGCAAACGGATAGGTCGAAGCAGTTAATAAAGTTATAAAATCCATTCTGAAAAAACGACTGGAAAAGGTCGGGGACAAGTGGGTCGATGAACTTCCTATGGCTTTATGGGCTTACCGAACAACCCACAAGACCGCGACCGGCCACACTCCATTCTCTCTCTCTTATGGTTCAGAAGCTGTTATTCCAATCGAGCTAGAAGTACCTTCTCATCGTGTGACATACTATGATCCAAAGACAAATGCTATATTACTTGCTGAATCTCTTGATCTACTAGATGAGAAGCGTGAAGAAGCTGATTTGAAGGCAGCCACGCATCGAAGTCGAGTCGCCCGATTGTACAACGCCAAGGTCCGCCCGCAAACCTTTGAACTAGGCGATCTCATCCTCAAAAGAATCTATCCAGTTCCTTTGCATATGAAACCGACATGGGAAGGACCGTATGTTCTTGAACGAAGGCTCGGAGATGGCACATTCAAATTATCGACCGTCGACGGTCTAACTCTGCCAAGAGCCTGGAACAGCGAAAGTCTTCGTCGCTACTACACATAATAGGCTATGTTTATCCATTTAGTTTACTTTCCATTTTGCAATTTGTTTCTGCATTTCGAAATTAGAATTTGTAATAAGGCAACTGACTTTGCAATATTTTCTTATTTCAGCAATAAAATGCAATCTCTTCGAGCCAGAGCTATGATTTACTTGAAATGCTTCACATGATCATCACTATGCACAAAGAGCTAAGTTTCACCATACGGTGGAATTTATTCAAATAGGAAGTGACCGCGATGCAACCGGTCACTCGCTAAGTGAAACCCGAGCTCGGGGACCAGCCATCACGTCAAAGTCAGAAAAGGATTGATACATGACAATCCTTCGTTCAACTCCGGATTCCCAAAGTGCGAAACGGAGTATAAAATACAACTCCGAACTCCCAGAGTGTGAGTCAGAGTATAAACATCAACTCCGAACTCCCAGAGTGTGAGTCGGAGTATAAACATCAACTCCAGATTCCCAGAGTGCGAACTGGAGTATAAAAATACGTCTACGAAGAGGGTGGATCCGTCCGCCCAACAACTTCGTCTGTATCCGCACCAAGTTTGAGGAGGATGGACCCGTCCATCTAACGACCTCACTTGTTAACTCAGGGTGGATGTGATCCGACCATCCATAATCCTGATACAACTCTGAACTCCCAGAGTGCGAGTCGGAGTATAAACATCAACTCTGAACTCCCAGAGTGCGATTCGGAGTATAAACATCAACCCTGGACTCCCAGAGTGCGAGCCAGAGTATAAACGTCGACTCCGAATTCCCATAGTGCGAAACAGAGTATAATCAACAACTTTGGATTCCCAGAGTGCGAAACGGAGTATAAACACCAACTCCGAACTCCCAGAGTGTGAGTCGGAGTATAAACATCAACTCTGAACTCCCAGAGTGCGAGTCGGAGTATAAACATCAACCCCGGACTCTCAGAGTGCGAACCGGAGTATAAACGTCGACTCCAGATTCCTAGAGTGTGAAACGGAGTATAATCAACAACTCCGAACTCCCGGAGCACGAGACGGAGTACAAAGGTCGATTCCAAGTCCCCAGAGCGCGGACGCATGATTTGAACTTAAGCCGGCGTGACCAACCGCCAATAGACGAATGAGGATCCCCGGAGTGCGGATATGACCATCGACAATCGGACGTGCATGAATAAACCGCTCGATCTCCGCTTGTCTCAAACATTCATTCAGTGGCACCAGATTCAACATATTATAAGCGAGAATCAATCGCTGATTGATGTTCCACAACTCATACCCGAGACTAGGGGTAGGATTTAAGCATCAACCATTGACTGAAGCGAGGCGACGTCAAAAATCCAACTCGCTTCCTGGTCGCAAACCATGTCCACAGTTTCCGAACTTGGCGAACAAAAGCAAACTTGATTCGAAAGCTGAAACTTCACAAGTGCACTTCAGATATTGAAACACTTAGGCGAATACACAATGACAGAAAAGAAGCCAAAAAAAGAAGTTTCATTTCTATTGTTTGTAAAAAGAGTTCGTATACAAGTTTGTTCCAAAAAATTCCTACTAGCAGGGGCCGAATCCGCATCTATACACGGCCAACAAAATGAAAGTCAGAATTACACCAAGGAGGCATGTCTAATCCTTCTTCTTCCACAGCTTCCTTTTCGATGCAGGCCCACTGGAGCCGCCACTATCTTTCCTCTTTGAGCCTTTCGGTGGTCGGTCTCCAGGCGATGGCATAATATCGACATCCTCCTCCGAGCTCGAGTGAATAGGGATGCTTCCTACGGGCGGAGTCGGAGGAACAGGATCAAGTACAGAAGGTGGAATGGGCATGCTAGTAATGAAAACGGTGCCACCAGGAGATATCATCCTAAGCGGAGCTGGTCCCGGTGCTGCCATCCCACCTCCAGAGCTGCCACCATGAGCAGCTGCTGCCATTTCAGCGTCAATTTGGGCGAACATCTCCTCTTTAGTAACTGCTCGAGCCCCGCTAGGGGCAACAATAGTCGGCATTGAAGAACTTGTAGTAGGAGCGCCTCCACCCATGACAAATGATAAGTCAGCTAAAGGATCGCCGTGTCGGCGAAAGAGCTCTTCCATCAGCTGCTCATCGAACACAATCATATTCCCCTGCGTATCGTCAAGTGGGTCAGTTGTACTTACGGTGATTGCTTCGGTCACGATAGCCTCCTGCGTCTGATACGATTCTTGAGTAGTAGGAGGCACGGCCGGTGCAGCCTCGATCACTGGACAAAGAATAAGAGAACTGTTAGAATCTAATTCAGATAAAGATTCCGACCTAAGGTAGATATGTGGAATGTTCAGAATACCTTCCTCAGTTTGACTTGACGGCGGCGGAACGGCTTCAGTCGCTTGCGCTGTAGCCGAAGACATCTGCGGCTGATCCGGATTGTAAGCAGGAACAGCTTGGGGATCGACCGCAGACGAGGATTCAGGCTGGGTTGACACTGGAATTTCAAGACTCGCCTTGTGATGTTCAACCCCTGAACCCTCTCCTATTTCAAAGTGCTGGGCGCCGCCGAGTCTTTCCTTTTCGTGTAGAATCATTGACTCTTGAAGAATCTTCTTTTCATCTTCAGTCAGAATGCGGTTCTTGAGTTAGTTATATAATAAACTGCATACTTTATTTCTAATAAATATTCCTATACAAGAGTTAGTTATATAATAAACTGCATCAGTTACAACACCCTTAACTCTACCAGTTATATCCTTTGACATTAACGTAACCGCATTTAGATCAATATAATATTAAACATTAATAGTGCTACGTGATCTTTTAAACGTCGTATTGGAGGAGATAAAGTGACGATGTATAAAAATATTGCAACTATTTATCTAACGTAGATTTCTTTTTAGGTTGCAAACCATAAGCTAACGAATGATCACAACCGAACGAAGTAAAGTTTTTCGATATGAAAGTTTTGTTGGCAACGATCTTGATGTCCAGATATAATACAAGTCTGTGCAGTTAAAGCGCTCGGCAGATTTAATGCGGCGGAGGCGCAAAAAGTCGTAGCGGAGATACAGCGAGAATATAGCTGGATATAGCGGATGACTCTAAAATAGCGTATAAAACTCGTACTTAATGTCTTTACAAATATATAAATGGTAATTAAATGAAAAATTAACATTCAATTGAATTATAATTAATACATAAATAATGTTTAGAAAAAACATGTGCGAATATACTGTAAATAAACGTAAAACTGTTATATAACAAATTGAATTTAGTAGAATATTAAAGTATTTTCATTTTTGAAAATATATTAAAAATTAAATTAAATTAATTAATTTCATAATTTTTATAATGTATAAATGACATTTTTTTAATGCATTTATATTAAAAAAGATATAGCTGAAATAGCAAAATATAGAGAGAATAATGAGATATAATAAAACGGAAATGCTATATTTGGGATTACATGGAAAAATCGTAGCGGTAGAAATCCGCTACGAGTTATAGCGGGGTAATAACGGGAGATTAACTGCACGGAATACAACCCAATGCATGCTTATATAAGTTGAAATGCAATTCGAAGTATGTTTGTGTTTTCCTGATTCAGAAGTTCGTTTGTTACGATAATGTTTCGTAGTTAAAATTATTATCTCTCATTGATGGGCAAAAATGGTGGAACACAGCATGTGAATAAATAATTTCTAATTAATGAAGTGAAGAAGTTAAATTTTACAAGGGAAAAGAAAATTAAACCGTTGATGTTTGACGGATCGAACGTCTCCGACGTCTCGAGCATTAAGGGTACAATTTTCAACCTCCACCTGGATGAGGCAGTCTGCATCTAACCACGTTTTTTAACGCGTAGAAAATTGGAATGGACTTTGGAAAAGGCTGCGAATGAAACCCAAGGCCCATCAACTTCAGTACGTTGGACTGACCTTGTCATGAAACAATGGGGCAGTTTTGCAGGCATTTCAAGCCTACAACGCAACTTGTAAAATTCACGTGCCTCACGTGCCTACCAAGCGACTAGGGTTTTCGCAGACTTTATATAGCCGCAGTCGAATAGAACAACCTAGTGCCGCCACACTACCGTTTTTCTCTACCGATTTATCTCAAAGGTTCTCCAGGCTTCCAGTCTTAATAAATTCATTTCAATTCAAAGTTAAATTCGTTTTCTCTCAATGACGATATTCAAAGCAGACGGGCGGTCTGAATTGATGCCATGTTGATTGTCTGCAACTTTTCATGTCTGAGAGGTGTCCATTTTATTTTTTAAATTATTTTAGCTATTTTGATTTATTGAAATTGGCTATGCCTGAACATGATATTTTATATGATAATCTATATTACTTTTTACTTTTTATGTCAAATTATATTTATTTTTGCATTACTCGCCCTCTTCTTAGGTTAATTATTTATCTCTACCAGGGAGATATGACTAATGCAAATATTGAATTGATTGGCTTACCAACGCATTGCATGATTGATTACATTGCATTAGCGTCAAATGGTCCCATCTACATTTAGTATATATTTTTTAATCTTATTATTTTGTTTATTAACATTGTAATATTTACTTGAAGGCTAATGATGACAAAACGTTTATGCTTAATGCTGAATGCTCAATTAAGTGTTGATTAAACTCCGCTTATTGTCTGAAGTCTGGTTGAATTCGTGTTATTATTTACACTATAATTAGTTGATTTGCATAATTGCTTATCAATTTAAGTGCATATTTGAAATGTATTTTTAGTTCATTGTGCCATTTTACACTGGTTTATAGTGATGAATTCTACTTCATAGTCCATCTAGGTCAAACTGGGCAGTCTTTTGGAGGCGATGTTCTTGTTTGAATGCTAATGGACTTAGATCAAAATCTTCTATCTCGCTCTGCAATCATACTTGTGTTGATTTGCAGTCGCATACAAAGATTGACACATTATTGTAGAAGTGACCAAGATATTGATCTGTTATTTTAACATTATAATGGTTTTTATTGATTATATTTTTTGTTGGTCTTGTACTGATGCTAATAAATGTATTTAGATGTATTACAAATGTATCTCATTGATGATGTCAAATAACGAATAGCTTTTGAAACCTCGAAGATGTTCCAAATGCAAAAAAAGCAATTTGCCAAGTAATGAATTAAAGTGTACTTGAGTAACTTTTGGTACATGTAAATAGCTAGTAGTACATGGCCAAAATTTTGAAATAGGCTTATGAAAATACATTATTACAGAAATATGTTAGTTTTCAAATGTATTATGAATATAGGCCTTGTTTTGTTTTAGATAAATTACACATGCGTAGTCCGTAAATGTCCATGTGTTATATATTATATGTGCATTTATGGTATATTATATGTGCATTTATGGTTGCACATGTGACGTTAATTTTTTTAAACGGTTTTCTTACTTGTGCATTCTTAAAATGGGTAATTAGAATTGTGTTTTAAACACCGTAGAATGTTGTTTTCTTCTCGTTTTTCTCTTCTCTTTACTTTTAAACAAAAATTCAATCAAAATCCCCAATTCTCAAACTCTCTACCATTAAAAATATCGAATTTCTATCTTTATTGATCGAAAGCAAATTTTTGATGTCTTAAATTACTTGTTTTAGTACATTATTTTCTCGCTTTAGGTCAAATATTGAAAAAAAACTGTAAGTTTGAAGTGCTTAAAAAATGTGTGTGATGTGATAAAAATAAATCCTTAACATTAAACGTGCATCATACTTTGAGTTAGTACTTCATTCCATTCTCAAACGACTAGTAGGTTATTGCAAATTTATAATTACGAGTATTATCTTTTATTAGGTAGGAATTTCGTCATTTTTTATAGCTTTATAAGTTGCATAAATTACAACAAATGAAGTTGGAGAAGCATCGAATTATCACATCATACAAGTATGTTGGTGACCTTGTCGACATTGCAAACATTGGTGAAGTGTAATTGGATGGTGCACAAGTCGCATGTGCAATGTAAAAAGATAGAACATGAATTAACAAAATGGAAGTTTAGGATGAAGTACTAATATATGACGATTATTAACCCTTGAGGAGTTGAATGAGGATGAAAATATAATAATGAAAGATTCTTTTGTCGATGGTACATGTACTACGATAATGATGATTAGTTCGATTATGGAGAGGACTCAATTAGATATGGAAGTTGTTTTGTAAGATTGTGTTGAGGGCATCTTCAGTCGGTTACGGACAGAATATTCAGGGCATTGAATATTCAACCCGTAATAGGGTTGGAATATCCAGTGGCATGGCGTTCATTTAATGGGTGCCTGGCCTCAGGCGTTCATTTAATGGGCGTCTGGACATCAGGCGTCCATTAAATGGGCGTCAGCTCCTCTCCCCTTTTACGTTTTTGTTGGTGGAGGGGTGGCCCTGGCGCCCCTTTAATGGGCGCCAGACTTCTGGCCCTCATTAAATGGGCGCCAGGGCTTGGGCGTCCAATAAATGGGCGCCCAAGCCCAATTCAGTTTTTTGAATCAAAAACTGAATATTAAGCTTAATATTCAAGGCTGAATTGACGATTGGGGGGACATTTCGTAATATTAAAGGTTGAACTTGAACCACTGGGATTGATTTTTGAAAAAAAGAATCATTGAACAATTAAGTCAATAGGTAATTACATCTCATGTGAATGACTATTTCAATGTGACATTGATGAAAATTGTTCTTGGAAAGTACATGTTCGTTTTTCAAGAAAATATCTTAAGTGGTTTATAATGCAACGGTTATAACTAGTTTTTTTTTCATCAACAAAGCATACCCTTTTTCTGCGTTCCTCCGAAATCGGACTTCATTGGACAAAAGCAAACAATGTAGTGTAATGCCCATGAAAAACATTTTTTCACATTCTATTTAACAGAAAATTATTGTCAAGGATAAAATTTCTCAGCATTTTTGCCTCAAGGACAGACCTTCAGTATTTTAACCTGGAGGGCAAATTTCTTTAGGTACCACTTTTTAGGTATCAGTTTGTAGTTATCGGTAGCAGTTTTTAGTTCAGTAGCAGTTTTGGAAGGATGTTTGTCCTTATGAATAATTTTGAAAGAATGTTTGTTCTTATGAATAATTTTTAAAAGAATGTTTGTCCTTATTATTAAAATATCGATGTGTTGTCCTTGAGGCTAAAAATATATAAATTTTTGTTCTTTAAATTAATTCCTCTTAGATTAAACTGCATCAATGAAGGGTTAGTATCTTTTAAAATATTTTTTTAAAATTACAGAATTATTAAATGCCATAGATGGTAGAAAATTTTGAGTGAATTACGAACTATAAAATACCGCTGTTTGTAGCAAGAGTATTTGTTTAGAAATGTCATTTATAATGGTTAAAATTTTGTCTTACACTATTATACTAGGTGATCATCTCTTACATTTGTTATACTCAATAACAAATATATCAAAAGAAGGAATTACTACTATTGTTAATAACCAAAAATTAATCTTTAAATTTGTGTCATAACCAAATCATAAAATTGATATTATATAGAAAAGCATTAAAAGAAAAGAAAACTTCTTAATTTCTTTTATCTCAAGAGACAGATTATAAAAGAATAAAAAAAAGATTATTACTACCACATTTGCAAGAAAAGGTAAAAGACCTATAAGGTTATACTGAAAAAAACCATTTGTGCAAATACTCTTAATGCCTTATGGTAAAGGAAGAAACACGAATAAGCTTACTCTACGAAACTGATTTTGAAGAGAGTTAAATTCTAACTAAAGCTAGACCAATAGCTATGTCTCAAAGACATTAAGAAATTTTGTAAAAAAGAAATATAAAAGTTACTGCAAAAGAGTTTTATTAGACCATCCAAAAGTCCATAGAGTTGTTCATCGTTTTATGTTGAAAATGCAACAGAGCTTGAACGAGCTGTTCTTAGGTTAGTTATAAACTATAAACCTTTAAATAAGATATTAAGATAGATTAGTTATTCAATTCCTAATAAAAATAATCTTCTAGCAAGGCTTTATTCGGCTAAAACATTGTCAAAATTTGACATGAAATCTGAATTTCGGCAAATTCGGATTAAAGAATATAGATGTAAAATTACATTTACTATTCCATTTGGTCATTATGAATAGAATGTAATGTTGTTTGAATTTTTTAAAAAAAATGTCTTTTTAGAGTTTCAAAAAAATCATGAATGACGTTTACAGTGCTTATACAACATTTATTATAGTATATATCAATAATGTTCTTATAATTTCAAAATCAATTGATTAACACTTTAAATATTTAAATATTTTTATAAATATTACTTAAAAGCTGGTTTAGCCGTATCAGCAAAAAAGATAAAAACTTTTTCAATAGAAATTTGATTTTTTGGCCATATCATAAAGGACGGAATAATATTTCCTATAGATAAGGCGATTATATATGTAGAAAAATTTCAAATTAAATAAAAGACAAAAAAAAACAAAAATCAATTGCAAAGATTTTTATGAAGCTTAAATTATGTTTTTGAAATTTTATAAAGACTTAACTTATTATGCTAAACCATTAATTAAAAGATTAAGAATAAAACCGATCTGTCTGGACAGAAAATCATACGATGGTAGTGATAAAAATAAAAGCTAGAATTAAGGAAATTTCTTGTTTAGCTATTCTCAATTCTGATACACTTAAACTAGTTGAAACAAATGCATCAGATAAATGATATGGTGGTATTTTTAAATAAAAGAATTAATAATAAAAAGTTTTTGGTTAGATTCACATCAGGAATCTGGAAAGGACCCAAAGTTAATTACTTTACTGTTAAAAAAGAAGTATTAACAATTGTATTATGCATACAAAATTTTTAAAGTGATTTACATCAAAAATTCTTATTAAGGGTAGATTTTAAATCTGCCGAAGAATTTTTTTTGGTAGAAGAGTTGTCCTCAAAAAGGCGAAGGGCACTTGAATTTTATTCAATCAAGATCAAAATAATACATAGTCGTACAAATGTTTTGTATAGTCAAACATATACAAAAAGATCATCCCAAAGATGATCGATCAGTAAAAAAAACACCTGAGAGAGTTATGTACATAATTAAGCGTAAGGAAAAGTGCTTTATATCAAAAAAGAAAGGAATTGCTACTTGCAATTGAGGAGCTGCACGTGGAAGGATTGCAAATAAAATTGAGAAGCTGTAGATTGTAGGTTGGCACGGTGTGAAGCTGATGATGGGCTGTAGTGCGTGAGTTCTACATGTGTGTACCCATGTAAACATGTGCATGACATGAAGGCAATAACCTGTTGTGTGAAGCACAATGTTGTGAATTCTGAGACTTGAGCAAGGAACATGTGGCAAAATGCAAAGCAAGGGACATGTAAAGGACCCAAGCTGCACATAGGTGGACAGTCATGAAGCAAACTGCAGATGTATGCGATAAGAGTGTCTGATGGTTGCCGGCAAGCCTGCCGCCGCTACAGTGAACATATGAGCATTTGAACTAGATGTTATGCTGAGTGATGATTTGTCAGTATTAGCGGAGAAAGGTGCAGCTATTCTTAATTCTAATCCCGTTCTGTTGGACTTCAATTAGAGGCATGCGTGTTGAAGATGGTGAGCTGGAACAAAACATTGCATCAAAACAAATATTTGTTAGATGGCAAGCAATTCTATCGGTATTTGATTTTGATATTGAGTTTATTAAAGGGTCTGATAATTCTTTACTAGACTTTTTAACACGAGAATTTTTACAGAAAAAAATGAATAAAGGAAGAAAGCAGTAAACCTGCTTCATCTCGTTCAATAATGTCTTATAAGTCGATCTTTCAACAAGATGAAAAAACATTAAGAGAAGAAGTCTTAAAGACTACTCCAATAAATGAACAGCTCAGAGCCGATGTTTATGAATTGGTAGTAAAATCCATTTTCGCAAGAGAATATGTATACCCGTATATTCCAATATCTACCATATGTGTATCTCTTGTTGAGAGAAAATATATGCTTTTATCTACAGAAGAGGTCATGACATTCTTGATAAAGCTAGTGCTATGCCCTAGGGGTAATTATGTAATTTGTTACATATATCTAACTTGATAAAACACTCTTGATCGAAATAAAAATTGTTTTCTTTCTATTATATACTCGATATAATGTGTTATATTAATTAATTTAATTAATAACATGTTTAATAGAAAATCCCTTAATGGTACATTTTATGATAGTAGTTACAAAGTGTTGTAACCGTAAGTAATTATCACAATGAAATTAAATATACCATTTTAAATGTTCCTGGTCAAGATGGATTGAGATTGGATATCGACGTATCCATTGAGAATAGAGTTGTAACGACCCATCTCTTTGAACGGTTTAAATCGAAATAAATCGCACATGTCTAATTCAAACCATTCAAAAGAGAGGATTGTTAATGGGGTAAATAAGAAATTAAGAGAAAAGAAAGAAAAACAAAACACAAAATCTCACAGCTGAATGACAAAATATAATAATCAAATAAAACGTTCATGAAGCTGTTTTACAAATACATTTGATTACACCTTTACAATACAATCATAGTTATACATACAACAGAAATAAATAAATAAATAATTCAGCGGTACAACATGATACAGTAGAATAATGATAATAATATAATACTAAACTCCATCTTCGTCCTCCAAAAATAAAGACTTCAACACTGAAATGCTCAAGCTGACCCGAGCGTAATGAAAAGACAAAACACTCGAGTCAGAACTAAAAGATCTTATGTAAGTTAAATCAAAATAAGTGAATATGAGTGAACGTCTTCAGAGATGTTTACGGGACTTTACATCTCTTATCCAGTGTCTAACGTGCGTACAATAATTTAAGAGATGTTCAAGATTCCATCTCCTAAGGATCCGTTAAACTATCTACATATATAATACAATACACTATTATAATATGTCTACAGTAAAGTATTAAAATAGCGTTAAGGCGTTGTCCATATCCCACTTAACACATTTTTAAATAAATACCGTAGTCTATACAAATACTGTAAGCTCCACCAAACTGGTGGTTTACTCAGGGAGCACTCCATAGGTACGATACAAATCAAAGTCGTAATGGGCTCGATCGAGATAAACATGACAAGGCACGTGGGGCAATGCTTAGGGTAGGATTCTACCGTTTTGCATTCCCGGACTGGTGGTAACGCATAACATCTACTACCACACACCTCGAGACACACTCTCATAATCAAAATCGAGGGGTAGACACCAATCAATCACAAAGTAACAGATATGATATCGAAGTATGATATCAAAGAAATGTGCCCGATCGGAGAAGCGACTTCACTTGGCCCGGTATAGCTTATGTTTTAGTCATTTTAATTATGACCCGAAAGTCAAGGCTATCCATCATCGTTCTCTTACTTCATTCCAGTAGCGTTCGCCAAACCATCCTACTTCATTCTGGATTCTCCACCACGTGCACAGTTGTTAAAGTGGTTTCGGTATTGGCAGAGAGTATGACAATATTCGACCCTGATCTCTTTAACAACCAAAGCTTATTTCACACCGTGGTCATTTTATAAACATTTATATAATAAATCCAGAAGACAGTTCATACTTTCATATCAAGATATCCATATACTTATTCCAAAAGTATAAATATATTCGTAAATACCGAGCAAGATTTCTTTCAATCAATTTTGAAAATAATTTATAAATCTCTCTCAAACCATTTATAAACTATTTATATGCTTTAGAACCATTTATAAAGCTATTTATAAATTCCAAACAGTTTACAACTCTTTCCCTTTTCATAAACTTTGACGCAAATTCCTTAAAAACGCTTCCAAATCCATTTATACAAATTCTTTGATAAACCCCTTCATCAAATCTTTTAAAACCTTTATAACTACTTTATAAAACCATTATAAAATTCTTTTAAAAAAATCTTTTATAAAAATCCTTTTATAAAATCCATTATAAAATCTCTTACAAAACTTTTATAAATTCCTTACAAAACCTTATACAAAGATTTTACAAAATTTTACAAAATCTTTTATTTATTAAGTTATTATAAAAGTCTATATTTATTATCTTAAATTAAATTTTAAATAAATCTTTAAAGCTATATTTATTATATTAAATTAAATTAAAAATATATATATTAAAACTATATTAAATATTTTATCAAATTAATATTTAAACTATTTAAAATATATATTTAAAACTAAACAAAATTATAAGTTAAAAACTTAAATTTACATTAAAAACCTTTATGACTACTTATAATTTGAAGCTTTACAACATATAAAATAAATTATTTTCCAAATATGAATTTTAAATGAAATCATTAAATTAAATTTAGAAATCAAACATACTTTACCATTTAAAAAATAATTTAATACCGACCAACGGTGTCCGTATATAATTTTCTACCCTATGGTCAAGTGATACAGATATATATCATTTCAACCCGCAATAAATTTAAACTTCCGGATATATATCATTTCAATCTGTATCCCGAATCATAATTTTCCAAATCCATAAAATCGCTCGGGTTTATCATTTCAACCCATAACGATTTTCCCTAATCTATAAGATCGTTCGGGTGTGTATCATTTCAACCCATAGTGATTTTCCAAACAATAACTAAGGAACTTGCAGTGTGATAACAACATAAAAAGTAAACATAACATCAAATCATCCAAAATGTCAACAATTAAGCATCCATCACAATCATCATTCAAATCAACCAATAAATCACAACAATTAACCGGTTATCATTATCAGGTATTTAATTAACAATTTAAATTCAATATTAATTTAAATAGCAATTTAATTCAAATTAATTCAATTTCAATAAAAATGTCAAATTAAACTACCAAACAACAATCAATAAGTTTCTTATCACATCATAAATTTACTTCAACTAACATTGTAACGACCTGAGATTTTCAGCCATTCGCATCCATACATGTCGGAATTGAATTGCTCAAAATATCAGATTGTTAATTTAAATTTGGCAAAACTCAACATATACAGTAAATAAATAATCACAGAATCACAGACACAGAGTAATATAACAATAATGCAGCGGAAACAAAAGAATAGTAGTTCATGAAGCTACTATATATATAACAGAATTGAAACAAGATATAATAGAAGTCACGAATACATAGATGTCTCAATACAATAGTCAAATACAAGATCAAAATACATCACTGGAATCAACTGAATAACTGACTGCTGGATAGATAGCTGGATCTCCAAGCGAAGCTCCAACTCCAAAGGTGAGTGTTGAACACTGAACCACTCAGTCTGACCCGAGCGTAAAGTAGGGGTGAGCAAACGGTCGGTTCGCTTTGGTTTTATGTACAAACACTGAAACCAATTCAAAACCGAATAATACTTAAACCAAACCAAACCAATTTGAATTAAAACCAAACTCGAACCAAACCAAATTTAATTGGTTCGGTCCGGTCGGTTAGTTCGGTTATTGTGGTTTAACTAAGTTAAATATAAATCATCTTGCACATGAAATATATAGTTGAACGCAATGATGGTATATGCAACAGAATATTGATCAATGCTCAGTATTAACTGAAAATACTAATTTAATGCAACATTCAGCTGGTTAGACCAAGTTACATTTTACAAACAGCACTAAACCCAAACACAATTATAAACAGCAATAAAAGTTTTGAAAACCAAAATAACCCAAAACACTGTCACAGTGAAACTGACCCAAAACACATTCATTTTGCTAAGTAAGCAATTGCCAAAATGATACATTATACAAATGAAACTACACTACTAAAAATAGAAGACATGCATATCAAACTTTTCACATGTTATTAATGGGATCTAAGGCTAGCTTGCTCACATATGCATATAAAGTAAACATGATAGTTATAAATAGAAGACATGCATGAGTAAATAAAATTATAGAAAAATATTATAATTATTTACCTGCCTCTAACTGCTCCATATTACTTAAATCTTCTTCTAGATCAATTTTACTCGCAGAAAAAGAATTACGCAACCAATCTTCTGTACAAATAAGCGACTGAACTATTTTAGGTGTAAGTGAACTTCTAAACGGATCAAGAACACGTCCACCAGTGCTGAATACAGACTCAAAGGCCACTGTTGATATTGGAACAGCTAAAAGGTCACGAGCCATTCTTGAAAGGATAGGGAATCTTAAACTATTAACCTTCCAGTATACTAATATATTGAACTTCTTAGAATCATTTTCATTATCTTCATTGAGATATTTCTCCAATTCTGACCTGTTTACTCCAAAGTTATCTAATTATTTTAACCTTTTAAAACGTGCTCTCAAATCTAGAACATCATCACCATTCTCAATATTTTCTATCTCAGTGGTTTAATTGAGACATCCATATTTTAATTTATACTCACTGAATACTTGAAAAGTAGCATCTTTAATAACTTGTATTTTTTCATGGTAAGTTGTAGGATAAAATGTTTATAAACAAAACTCTATAAAACCAAATTTCCAGCGAGGATCAAGCACAACAACCATATAGGTTAATATATTCATTTTCTCCCAACAACCCCAATACTTATCATATTTCTCTTGCATCCTTGTTGCCATGTTTTGTAATTGAATATCATCACTCAATTGCATCTTATTCAAACCTTCAAGTACTTTACTAATTTCATGCAAATGAAGATTACTGGTAATATATGAAGAGCCATATACACGTAATGTGAGTTCATAAAACCTGCAAAGAAATCCACATAATTTTCGAGCATTTTCCCAATCAAACTTCGTAGGCACCCCTCCTACTTTTTCTAGCTCACTCCTATAAAATCGATCCTCAATATTAAACCTTTCAAAAGCTTGTTCATATCATTGTGCTGCATTAAGCATTAAATATGTGGAATTCCACCTAGTTGGTACATCTAAACATAGACCACTTTTATATTCTAGTTTTTCAAGCAAAACACAATGTTTGAATTTCTCAAACCTAATAGGAGATTGTCTAACATATCTAATTGCTGCTCTTATACGCGAGATAGATTCTCTAACCTCTTTAAGCCTATCATTCACAATTTAATTTATAATGTGAGCAATACAACGTATGTGTAAATATTTTCCTTCTAAAATGGTTCCTTTCAAATTATTGAATCTACGTTTCAAGTAACCAATCATGACATCGTTTGAGCTAGCATTATCAACAGTAATAGTAAATATCTTATCAATACCCCAATCTGTTAAACAACTTTCCACAGCTTTACCCAAATCTTCACCTCTATGACTAGATACAGGGCAAAAATTTAAAACTCTTTTTTTAGTTTCCAATTGTCATCAATCCAGTGCGCAGTTAGGCACATATAATTGACTCTTTGTATTGAAGTCCATGTATCAGTAGTAAGACATATAGATTGACACGAGTCATGTAATATTGATTTTAATTTTGCTTTTTCTTCAAGAAATATCTCATAGCAATGTCTTTGAATGGTAAATCTAGATGGTCGATGAAACTGAGGTCCAAATGCAACAGATAAAAGATTTTTGAAATCAACACCTTCAATCGATTTAAATGGAAGTTCGTCTAGAACAAAATAATATGATATAACTTTTCTAATCTCATTCACATCAAATTTCCATGGTTTTAAAGATCCACCACTACCATTTTCTCCCACAGTGAAATTTATTTGTGCTTGTGTTGCATCTTTGCTACAAGCAAAATCCTTACAAACAGACATATGAGTATTAAAAGCCGACGTACCATTTTTATTTGTATCAGAACGGTACTCTTTTTTGCAGTAATTGCAACGAGCTTTAGATTTACCATCATCGTCTATGAATGAAGTGAAGTGATCCCATACTTTTGATCTTTTCCTAAGAGGTTCTCCTTGTTCCGGGTTTATTTTGAGAACCAGTAGCTAAATTGTTTGCTGGAGTAACTTCATTGTTGACCTATTAAAATGACATATGCAATATTAGTACAAATGTAATAAAGGGAAGTATGAACAAAATGAGCGACATCTTTTGTGCTTTAAATCTATACTAGCTTACTGAATTAAGTGCTAACAGAGACTTACTTGTACATTTGTTGGATTTGGAGTTGAAGCTGCATGAACACTTGTAGTTTGATCAGATGCTGGAGATGACATTTCTTGTGTTGACATGATAATATATTTCCTCTCTGAAAATACAATAAAAAGTAATAAGTATTTCACATACAATCACTATTTCATAAACTATTAAAGATGAAGTACTTAGTAACGTAGCTTGTACATCTGTTTAATATTAAGGACACCTTCAAGCAATCAGTTAACCAAATATTTCAAAACAGCAAAGACTAATTGCTATTTGGACCTCAGTTTGCAGGGAAATCTTTTATTTGCAGCAAAGTCATAGCTTGTAAAGACTGATTGCTATTCACATCAAAGATCAAAACAGCAAAGACTGATTGCACATATAATAACAAGATTTCATAACTTATTATTCACGTTTTCCAAAGACTGATTATTCACGTTTACAGGGAAATCTTTATTTGCAGCAAAGACTAATTTTGCAAAGACTGATTATTCACGTTTGCCAAATTAACCGTTCTGTTGCATAAAAAATTCGGAAAAGCAAATTGATAACTTATTGATTCCAAATCAAATCATACAACAATAAATCAAAATTTCTTACCTATGTTGATAGCAGCCCTAAATTAACGTTGTTCGAACCAAAACAATTAGGAGATCTGATGCGAAGAGTAACACAACCCCACTCGGCAAGTCGCAGTCGCAGCCGCTGTCACCTGTCGCAGGCTTGGAAGTTGGATACGAAGAGTAAATCGAAATTGGGAGATCTGAAAATTGGATTTGGGTTGTTGAATTTGGGCAGAAGATGAGTAAATATAAGATTAATGAGAGAACATGAAACGTTGTTTCCTTTGAATCCATGGAGAGTGCTTCGTATTCTTCAATAGTTTTGAAAATTGGAAAACATAAAAAGCTGGGTCGGTGTATTAATGGGAAAGAAACGTGAAAACTGAAATGCCTCTTGATTTTCTTCGGTTATAACGGTTGAACCGAAGTTTTCTTGTTAAAATCCAAAACCAACCAATAAACCAAATTAAACTAAAAATAAAAACCAAATCCAACCAAACTGCAAAGACACCCGAACCAAACCGACTAAACCAATTTGGTTCGGTCGGTTAATTCGGTTTGAACCAAACAATGCTCACCCCTAGCGTAAAGCAAAACACAAAACACTCGAGTCAGGATTAACATTCTTATATCAATAAATCCAACTCAAGTGAAATATCAACTGAAATACAAGTAACTCAAAGGATGTCTGGGATAACCATCCTCTAAGGATCCGTTAAACTATCTACTATGTAGTAATATACGCTATTATAATATGTCTAAAGTAAAGTAAACTATCAAAATAGCGTTAATGCGTTACCCATATCCCCCTTAACACATTTTATATATTCCCATAGTCTATACAGTACCGTAATCTCCCCCGTAATGGGCGTCGTCAGAGGGCACTCCATAGGTATGGTACAAAACAAACTCGTAGTAAAGCACGCTAGGGTATGTGACACGGCACAACTAGGCAATGCCAGGATAGATATACCAATTACACTTCCGGGTCGGTGGTAACGCAGAGCCGCAGCAATCGCCCACCTCGAGTCACACTCCCAAATCAAGGGTGCGAACCAAATCAATCACAAAGTAATAGAATGGCATACGATGGAGTGTGTCCGATCAGAGGAGCTACCTCATTAACCCGTCAATTGCTCCTGTTTTAGCCACCTTAAGCCAACTCATGGGAGTCGGGTCCACGTATATACCTCATATAGGATCGTCGCCACCATCCTACTTCATTCTGGAATCTCCACCGCGTACACAGTTGTTAAAGTGGTTTTCAGTATCGACAGAGAATATGCCCATATCTGATCCCGGTCTCTTTAACAACCAAACATTATTATAACACCGCGGTCATTTCAAAATAGTTTATACTTCAAAACCAAAATATCATTTTCATTTCAAACCAAATCAATACGATATCATTTCCATTTCAAATATATCCATTTCCAAAAATCATCACTTTCCAAAGTTATAACGTTTTCGAGATCATAGTCTTTAAAAATCAAAACACCTTGGAAATCACAGCCTTGAAATCATAGCAGTTTGGAAATCATAACACTTTTGAAATTATAGCATTTGGAAATCATAACACTTTGAAATCATAGCATTTCCCTTAAACCGTTTAGATATCAATAATGGTTTATATAATAAAATAGTTTATAAAATAAAATAATTTATGTAAAATAGTTATAAGTTAAAACAATATATATATTAAAATAATTAGTATAATTAAAATAGTTTATATTAAAACAGTTTATATTAAAAATAGTTATATTAAAATAGTTTATAAAATAGTTTTAAATATAATTTAAAATACTTTATATAATAAAGATAGTTTCCACAAATTCACAAAATCGATTCAAATCAACTCGACTTCCAAATTCAACTTAATTCCATCTCAATTCATAAATTTCAACTCAATTCAATTTCTCAATAAATCATTTCAAATTATATCGATTTCAAAATAAACCATTAAATTTCAATATATTTCAAAGCTTTAAATATTCCACATTTCCAAAACTAAATTTGATAATTCCATTTATATCTCAATTTAATCTCATTACATTTAGTTTCTGAAATATTTATTTAGTCATTTCAATAACATCTAAATACAACTTCAATTTACAAATTTAAATAAACAAAATATCCCATTTAAATTTATATAAATTTGAAATATTCATTTAAGTCGCTTTTAATCAATTTCAAGTTTAATAAATTTCAAATCTAACTTATTTAAGTATAATTCTTAAATAATTAAAATTCCAAATCAATTTCAAATTTATTTTTCCAACCCGAATCATTATAAACTCTATATTTGAAAAAATATATATTAAATAAATACTTAAACATATTATATATCAACTTTATTAAATCAACTTTAATAAATCTTAAAAATCAATATTTATTCAAACCATATATTTCTTTTCAAAACCATAGAAATCATTTTAAAAATATTTATATATAGACCAACGGTGTCTGTATATAATTTTCTATCATATGGTCAAGTGATACGGATATTTATCATTTCAATCTGCAATTTAAATATATACGGGTATATATCTTTCAACCCACAATCCCAAATTCAATTCAATGAAAATCGCTTGGGTTTATCATTTCAACCCATAACGATTTTCTCTTATTCTACAGATCGTTCGGGTATGTATCATTTCAACCCATAGTGAATTCTATACTAACGGGAAAATTGCAGAGTGATAACAGTAATGATAATAATATAACAATCAGTAACATGCATATATCATCAGTGATAAATAACAGATAATGGTGTCAGATGTCATAGGTGAATAGATACAGATAATAACATATATGCATAGCAATGTAAATAACTAGCAGTATATTTCAATTGACGTTTCAATTGAAATCAAATTTAATAAATAAGAACGTTAATCGTGAGTGATTGCTCACCTTTCGAGGCTAGAGAGATTCGACAAATGAGACGAGTTACGAGTCCAAGCCCGAATTCCAAAGCAAAGCGAAATTGGCACGAATTCGACAGAGAGAGCTGATAACAGAAATTGATGACAACAAATCAAAATTTGTTTAACATAATTAAACTGAAACAAAATAAGTATTATATCTATATATATCCTTTTCTAAAATTAATATTCAATTTTAAACTCATATTTAAAATAATATATTTATATATTTCTAAAGAAAAATCCAGTTATCGATGTTTATTATGAAATCAATATAAACAATTTATTATAATATATATCTATAACCAAAAGATGATGAACATAGACTAATATATATAAACATATATATCTTACGTACAAGTTATAATTTAAAATATATATATATACATAAACAAGTCACTATATATGTGCAAACTATATAACTTATACACTGCCAAGTATACATCCATAACTACATATTCAAAAAAAATCATAAACTAACATTTACAGAATCATAATATAAACTATAACACATGTTTTACAACATATAACTAACTTATAAATGCCGACAGCAAATCACATATGACTTACAACTTAAAATATAAAACTGACATATACACAATGATATATGTATTACCTAATATAAAATCTACACCCTTTTAAACATATATCTGACACACATTAACATTTCAAAACAAACCCATAACGCAAGCTATACAAATAACCATACATATACTTTATAAAAATCAAATATGTAGATAGTCTAATATATAACCCTACACAGCGAAATTAATATAAACCTTTATAACTTTATATTAAGTAAACCGTATAACTTTATATAACAAATCATATAGCTCAGGTTCACTAAATATACTTACACATAGCTTACCCATACAATCATGGAGAAGCCAGTAAAACATATACAAACAAGTAAATCGATATATATATATATATTCAGCAAAATGTTAAGTTAACAAACAGGTTTATATACGAACTTTCATATATTATATATAACATATAACATTTAAACTATAACATATATATAAAACATCTACTGTAAAACTTGAAAGTTTGAAAGAAATCATATGCAACAAATATATGTACTAACCAGACAATGCAGCAACCTTATATAACTATATATATATACATACTTAAATGTCTATAACCAAATATAACTTACATACTACATACGCATAAACAGCTATATTTATAACTTACCCTTTTTCTCAGATATGAACTTGAATTTATATAATATACTTACTAAAAGAAATAATGGAAAGGAGGAAAAGAAAAACATACGAAATATGAATATGCAAACTTCCAAAACCTTTGAATATATACCCACTATATCATTATATATACTATTCATGTCATATCCCAATCTGGAAAAAATATAAATTGAAAGTAAGTTTCAAAACACGTATGCGAAACTAATTTTTTTTAAAGTAAACATAATATAATTTCAAAAAAATACTTATATATATTAACCGGAACTAACAAATACATAATATTTTAAACAATATTCACATACATACAAGCAAATGCTCTACGCGGGTGCTCAAGTGCAAGGGGAAAAACTCGGCTTGTGGAGGGCCAGGCGAACAGTACGGGGAAGGTTGGGTCTCGGATTAGGGAGGGGAAAAGGAGGCGTGTTGCGTGAGGCTGATGGGTGGCAGGGGCTTCGGCATGCGATGGCTGTGGAGGCGGAAGTCAAGGACGAGGCTACGGGGTCGGAGCTGAGCATTGAGCGGCGCGGTTTGGGTTACAGATCTGGTCGACGATGAGTGGTGCCAGACGGATAGCAAAGTGGTGGAAGGCAATGGAAAAGAAGTGTGATGACCCGGAATTTTTGAGCATTTGAAATTGGAATATTTAATTAATTTTAAATATTCAAAGGGTTAAATTTTAACTAAAATTTCAAATATCGCTGTTTATTGAGTAATTTAATTATTAAATTAAATTTATTTGAAATTGGATAAAATAGTAAATCTGGTATTCTAAGCTAATTAAAAATATTTTGAAAGCTCGTAAAATTCATATTAATAATACTGAAGATAATAGAACTTTTAAAATTGAATTTCAAAGTGTCTTGTTCAGTTTTAAAAATATATACTGTTTAAACTGAATTTAAAAATAGCCTTCCGGGGCACAGTCTCGGAATTCGACGAAACCAGTTCCATTGGATTCGTGATATTGTATTATTATCGGATTTCAAATTTCGGAGTGTTTGGAGTTGTTGTGTGTCAACACGATAGATAAACGCGTGAAAATTTATATCGAATTCAGGTTTAAATTATAATTGTATCTTGTGTCCAGTCAATCGTTCATAACACGCTACCTTCGAAAAAAAAAAATTATATAATAAACCCGTCCTTATCCTTATCTTCGTTCACGAATATACCAGAACAAATCTTCAAAAAAGGTAATGAACGAAGCTTTCTCCTCAAGAAATGAAATATCTATCGTTTAAATAATAATGGCCGAAATCTATTGCGATAACTCCTCATTCAAATTAGATCCCTTCTTCATATTTCAGTTTCGAAAATTCAATCCAGGGCCGAGCTACGCTTTCATTTCTTTTTCCTCTCAAATCCTTTTCGTTCGAAAAAATAAAGGGGCGCGACTTAGTCGCGATGGCCGATTGACGTTCGCGATGTTGACATCGCAGGAGGGCGAGCGAGCATGGGAAGAGGAGGGGGTAGATTCGAGTTCATCGGAGCACTGTGGGGCACGCGCGAGCGGCTCGACTCGCGTGAAGCAGCGTGGTTGATGAGGGTCGACGCCACGATCAGGCTCGCATACGAAGTAGTGGAAGCGGTCTTCGTGATAAGGTCGGGGTGCGTGGTGGTTGTAGGCGGGGTCGTGATGGCAGATATTTGCGGTGGAAGATCGCGATGGCGACTCTAGGCAGTGAAAGGCCAAGATCGGAAGCGTAGTCGATGATGGTAGTCAAGCGGAGTGTTGAGAGCTTGGATATTTCGATTGATCGACTCGGTGAGGTATGCGATTTGTTTATTTCGATTAAATTTGGCTAAACATATAAAAAGTATAACTTAACATTTATTTACAGTGAGGAAAAGTTGTATAATAAGGAAAATTTCTGATTTTGCTATTTATATAAGAGGAATTTATAAATATAAATATATTTGGAGAAAGAAATAAAAATAATACCTGCTTTAGCTTACTACTATTTTAGAAAATATATTCAGGGAATTAATTTGTTGAATTGACTTGTTCAATTATTTTAGTTACTAAAAATAATGTATTACAGTTAATTTAATTTTTAAATAAATAATTTGTTGATTCAATCTATTGATGGAAATTTATTGTTCAATTAGTTCAAATAGTAATAAATCATATAAATTGTTTATACAAGGTTAAAATCGAGAAAATAAGCTGGTCTGGAGTGGGATTGCAAAATAAAATAAAAGGTGAGTTAATCTCACTCAGCTGAATTTTATTTTAAATTTAAATGGTTAAATTTAATAATTGATTGAATGGTTGAATTGATATTGGATGTGTTATATCATATAGTAGTATATAGCAATATATACATATTGGCATATGTATATATTGGAGTTGTTGATATTCCCGCATTATATAGCGGATGAGACCCTATGCGCCGCATAATAGCGGATGATATTTTATAAAACCCATATACCGCGATATTCCACCTCGAAGTGGAATTGGTATTGTGCTAACGTCTGTGGATGCAGGGAAACAGGTTGGAGGGATCCAACTGGATTCCTCAAATATTTAATTTGTTTAAATATTCTGTGTTATGATATTTGATATTCTGTGATGATTTTATATTGGATAATGTGGTTGATTGGAATTCCCAGTATAATGAGTTATAAATTCTATGGAATTGAATTTTTGGAAAGAAATAAAGGGATAAAAATTTAAGTAAAACAATTCAAGTGAATTGGAATAGAATTAATAATAAATTGAAATAAAAATAAAGTGATTTGGAATTTTAACAGATATGGGAAAAAGAAATTTTAAATTTACAGAGGAGTAATAAATTTTAAACTAAAGTTGATACTGTTTTAAAAGAATAAAGAAATTACTTTTAATTCAAGAATTAAATTCTAATTAAAGAGTAAATAAGGAATTTTGGAAATCCGAAAATGGGTATTTTAGTTGAAAGAGGTTTTAACTTGTAGTTAAGAAATAAAACCCGAAGTTATTGTTTTTGAAATAAATGAAGTAAATAAGGAAATTTTATTTCAAGATAAAGCAAATTTGAAATCAAGTATAGAATTGATTTAAAGATTTGAAACTGGAAATTTAAAAGAGGAATGAGATTTTGGGAATTTATAAACTGGGTTTATAAAGTAAGGTGAAATATCAATGGATATTTAAATATAAATTCAAGATGGGAATTTATAAAGGAATGTAGATTGGGTTTAGAATAAATGGTGATTTGTTTTAAAGATGTGGAAAGAAAGTGCATTTCCTGGGTAGCCAAGTACATTTTGTTTTTGAGCAATTTTAAATATTGGTTAAAGGATTTATTGTTATTTTAAAAGTCATATTGTAGAAAATCTATTATTTCAAAATGTTAAATTTCTAAAGTAAGTATTGTTCAAATCTATTATTGTAATAAATATAAGTGATTTGGGTAAAATGTTTTTAAAAGAAAAATTAGTTTACAATTACAAAGTGGTTTTATTTTAAATATTTGTTTTAAATATATATATATATATATATTTCAAATAGAGTATTAAAGTAGTTTAATTTCAATATTTTCAAGTATATTTGTAATAAAGTGTTTTTAAAAAATTATTTCAAAATTCTAAAAGGGCTTTTGTACTTGGTGTCTCAGAGGAAATAATTATTTGAGAAATGATTCCGTGGAAGGAATATATTTGAAACTGTTTTCAATAAGGGTTTGAAACAATGAAATATATCTTGTAAAGATATTTTGAGGTAAATAAATAATATAGGAAAATTATTTATTGTTGATGGATGCTATGGATGTTAATTGATAGTTAAATAACCGACTATCAATATTGGCCAAATGCGCTGATCGTTTCGGAGAGACCGGGATCGAGTTTCCGTATACCGGGATTCTAGGTCTGGAGACTCGAATACCACTTCGATTCGGTTTGTACGTTTCGTGAAAACGATTTCAGAGTCGAAGATGGAGCTGTGAAGTGCAAGGGCTAGTCGCTACTAATCCTGAGGATATTTCCAAAATGGATGTAGTAGGAATAGTGCCTTCGGTTCCGTTCGGACCCGGGACGGACTTGTATGGACGAATGCTTTCGTGACATCGTCAGGTGGACGATGGGCATTCTAAGGGATATGTTCTGAAAAAGGTATCGTTTAGCCTCGAGCCTCATCAACCGGGAATGACTGAAAATCAGGGGTTATGCAGCAAGGCTTCGTGGGTAGCACCCACCTGAGAGTAAAGTCATCCCTGTCTAGATGTCCCTTTTATTTCGGCTTAGTGGTGCGGTTGCTGATCCCAACCGTGGGGTGATTTTATTTGGAATTATCCAGTAAGGGATGATTCCGGTCTTGTGTTGCAGGGGAGCGGGCGTACTCCTCGGTACTGTGATCTAGGCCACGTACTGTGACAGGTGGTACCCCAGTGCCTAGTCATTCGTTGGAAATCCATTTTCCCTACGTGCCTTGTACGAGTTTTGTTTGTATTACCCACGTTGTGGCTAGTATGCTGGAATTTAATCATGTAACAATTTCAGCTATTTTAATAAGTATTTGTGAATAGACACTATTATAATATCAGAGGATTTTGATAAAAAGTGTTTTAGCTATCGTAAGGTAAAAACCCGACATGTTTATTTGTGTCGTGGTCTTACGAGATGCTTTTGATTTCAAAAGGATTTTTGAAACTTTAATAATCAATTTGAGTGTGATTTTCTCACGCTGGTTTTCCAGACTGACTCGGGTATTGTTTTATATGATGCTCGGGTCAGACCGAGATAAACAGGTTCAGATTGTAGCTGTGGAGCTCAGGAGACGAGCTAGATGGCGATACGTACTTCCGTATTTGTTTGTTGTTCCGCTGTGTATTTGGATGTATATCATTGATGTGATGAACTCTGATGATGTATTCTGTAAATATATTGTATAAACAGATATATTTTTCTGTTTGAGTAAAGATCTGTTTTGTATATATTATATTTTATTCCGCTGCGATGTGAGATTCTGTTGTTGATTTTCTGTTTCTTCTTCTTCTACCTCTTCTTCTTAACTAAAATGGTTCGATTTTCCGGGTCTGGAAAGTCGGGTCGTTACAGTGGTATCAGAGCTTAGGCTAGCGATAACCTTGGCTCTGGTGGGAATTTTGAGAGTATTAATAGATATGAGTGCGTATTTGTTAGTGAATATAAAATGGTTTTATATTGTGTTGATTGATTTATTGAGTGGTATATGAACCTTCGTCGGCACAGCCTCGAAACTGGATCGAAGGGGTTTCTAAACACTCGAATAGAACAATTCGACACAATATTGTTTTAAAATGGGTAGATGAAATAATTTTACCCAAATTATTTTTGTATATAAAGGATATAAATTTTTGTAAAGTATTATAGTATTTGGATGTTTGGATGAAAATATTCTAACAAATAAATAAAATTGAAGAAAAATATATGATAAGATTATAAAATTAGAAAGATTTGCATAATCAATGGAAATTTGTAAAGTATAAATTGTACAAAATTACAAATGAATTATAGTTAAAATTTGATTTAATCAAATTTTAAAATTTAAAACCCGGAGATTTTGGAAGTGTTTTCAAAGTGTTTTGAAGATAAATAATAGCATTATTATTTTGAAAAGAATTTCGGAAAGGAAATTGTTTCAAATAAATTTTTGTAAGGGATATAGCAATAAATTCACTTCAGTTGCTGGAAAATAATTCGGAGGATGACGGCCGCATCTTCAGAATTTATTTTCGAACTTCTGAGTGACGGATTGCTGCCAAATTGATTTACTTAGAAAAATTTGCTTTGTTTTTGAAATTTTCAAAGGGGATTTGTGGGAAATAAAAACCAAGATTGGTTTAAATTTTTGAGAAGTGTGATTTGGAGATGTTGGAGATTCCAAAATGATTTGAAATTAAAAGCCGGTGTTTAAAAAGGGAAATCCTGATGAAATAAGTTGTAAGCTTATAACTTGAAATGATTTTCAGATCAGGAAGGGAATATAAGCTTTGAATGTTAGCATTAACCTGTAAAGTGAAAAGTTAAAAATGAACTTAACTTGGATTGGGAAATAAAAATTTGACTGGATTGAAATTAATTGAATAGGTTGAGAATAATATCCAGTTGTATTTGAATAAAATTGAATCGAATTGAATTAAATAAATCTGAGTTAAGCTGAATTGGAAGAAAATAAAAATCCAGTTGAGTTATTAAATGGAATTGGATTCTTACCTGAATAAATTGGATAAGGAATAAATAAATTAGAATACTTGTGAAAGAATTAAATCCATGGAAATGTGTAAAATCATAAGTTGTGACATATAAAACTGAAAGTGGGATGGAAACCCCAAAATAAATATTTTGGATGAAGTGGAAAATAAACGAAAAATTCAAACTTGAATTATAAAATAAATTTAACTTAAGGAAATTAAATGAAGTGATATTTGGAATTAAAAACCAAGTATTGAAATATAAATAGATAATAAATTGGTAAATGAAATATGGAGATGAACCTGAATTGGTTAAATGCAAGTCAGATATAAATTTGATGTGACAAGTATTTTGCTTGTAAATGAATTATGAAATGAATATTCGATGTAAATATTATGGAATGTAAAATAAATTGAATGAATCAATTAAAAATGAAATCGAATAAAATTCTATGAACTAATGGAAGTAAATGTAATTGGTTTTTGAATCAATTGTAATAAATATAAGTTCGTTAAGATTCAAATAAATTGGATATAAGGAATTGAATTGTGAACCAATGGAATTGAACGGAATGACATTAAAATTGGTTGGGAGCGAGTGAAAACAATTAAAGGAGTGGTTGAAACTTTATAAATCACCTTTAAGTGTTGTTTGGAAAGTATGACTTGTAAAACCCATGATTTAGCTATTGAAATGCTATAAATTTTGTATATTGTCTCTTAACTGTTTAAATTGAGTAAGTACAGGTTCAGGGAAGCCGCTTGGCTGATTTTGACTGCGTTAATTGCTTAAATAAATAGCCGCTTGCTTTAAATTGCTAAATAAAGGTACGCCTACGCAAAAGAATTCAAAATAGGAAATATGAACTGCATATATTGATATATATTGTGAATTCCGGTCTGAGGCCGATGTATATACATATTTGTGCATCCTGCGATATCGCAGAAGTCCCTCCGTACAAGGGAGACTCTGCCAAAATTTTCCGTAAATTTTGGGAGTTAGAAAATTTTTGGAATTTTTGAAAATTTTCATTAACGATAAATGATTTAAATTTGCTAAGCAAATAAAATTGAAAACTGGATATTGAAATCTAATTCAAATGTGATGTAAAGTGAAGTGAAATTGAAGAAACTAAAGAAGTGAAGTTTGCAAATAAACTGTTAATTGAAATTTAAATTAATTAGCAAGTGCAACTAATTCAATATCCAAAATGAAAGCCAAATTGTAATCAACTGGAATTGTAAAGGAAAAAGTGATTAGAAATGGATATGAACTTCAATAGTGAAGTGAAAATAAGTATAAGCAGTATGTAAAATATTTATATTGAACTTAAGAAGTATGGTGAAATTCTTAAGTAATTTTATTGAGGAAAATTATTCTAGATGGAAAATTGAATGACGATTAAAATTTGAAGTTGTGAAACGAGAAAATTGTGGATAAGTGAATGTAGTCAAAATGAATGTGAATAAAGGAAAATTGATAAAACTGATAATCAATTGAAATTAATACGTAGGATGTACGTATATTATTTTATTCGCATAGTGATTTGATCCGGATTCGAGCACAGAATTTCGAGATAGTTTTATCGATCCGAATCAGGATTTTTCACTCGATTTTCAACGGCGAACCTGGATATGGATTGTTGATTGATTCTGGATATTCTCTATCATAGTTTGTGACTATGCAAGGAGAATAACGGTTTCTGATCAAGAAACCAGATCTGAGTCCGCACTAGGAAGTCGGGTGGACGATACTAGTTCGGAAGTGAAATTATGTGATCGATTGAGCGATCGAATGTGATATTGCGTACGGATGATATATGTGCATCGTACGGGCTTAAGTAAAACAAATGTTGAAAATTTGCAAAGGAAAGTATAAAATGACTTTGGAATTGTGATTGAATATTATTGCTTAGTAGGATATACAGGTGTATAAAAGCAATGGATAATTGGGATTTTTGATTTTAGAAGATAAAAATTTAATGGCCCGACAAAAAGGTATGTATTTGAATTTCTATATGAAATTTGATTGGGTTTTTGATCCAGCCACTTGGCTTTTTGTTTTCTTTTTGAGATTGGGAGGCCGTAGAGCCATTTTGTAGTTGTACCGAGCTAGCCGCGCAAAGGAGATGCTGGCAAAATTTTTCGAAAATTTAGGGAGTTAGAAAAATTTTGAGAAATTTTTGATAATTCAAATTTGGTTTTAAATTTAAATTTGAATTGATAAGTAAGTGATATTGTCTGGGACTTATGGATAGGTTTGGAAAGTTAATAAGAGGGATAGTGTGTCTTTGATAAAAAGATCTGTTGGCAAATTGTTGGGAACTATTGGGTTGTGGGGAAATAGTTAATGGGTTATGGATCATTCCTCTTAACTAGTAATTTCGGGACGAAATTCTTTTAAGGGGGAAGGAATGTGACGACCCGGAATTTTTGAGCATTTGAAATTGGAATATTTAATTAATTTTAAATATTCAAAGGGTTAAATTTTAACTAAAATTTCAAATATCGCTGTTTATTGAGTAATTTAATTATTAAATTAAATTTATTTGAAATTGGATAAAATAGTAAATCTGGTATTCTAAGCTAATTAAAAATATTTTGAAAGCTCGTAAAATTCATATTAATAATACTGAAGATAATAGAACTTTTAAAATTGAATTTCAAAGTGTCTTGTTCAGTTTTAAAAATATATACTGTTTAAACTGAATTTAAAAATAGCCTTCCGGGGCACAGTCTCGGAATTCGACGAAACCAGTTCCATTGGATCCGTGATATTGTATTATTATCGGATTTCAAATTTCGGAGTGTTTGGAGTTGTTGTGTGTCAACACGATAGATAAACGCGTGAAAATTTATATCGAATTCAGGTTTAAATTATAATTGTATCTTGTGTCCAGTCAATCATTCATAACACGCTACCTTCGAAAAAAAAAATTATATAATAAACCCGTCCTTATCCTTATCTTCGTTCACGAATATACCAGAACAAATCTTCAAAAAAGGTAATGAACGAAGCTTTCTCCTCAAGAAATGAAATATCTATCGTTTAAATAATAATGGCCGAAATCTATTGCGATAACTCCTCATTCAAATTAGATCCCTTCTTCATATTTCAGTTTCGAAAATTCAATCCAGGGCCGAGCTACGCTTTCATTTCTTTTTCCTCTCAAATCCTTTTCGTTCGAAAAAATAAAGGGGCGCGACTTAGTCGCGATGGCCGATTGACGTTCGCGATGTTGACATCGCAGGAGGGCGAGCGAGCATGGGAAGAGGAGGGGGTAGATTCGAGTTCATCGGAGCACTGTGGGGCACGCGCGAGCGGCTCGACTCGCGTGAAGCAGCGTGGTTGATGAGGGTCGACGCCACGATCAGGCTCGCATACGAAGTAGTGGAAGCGGTCTTCGTGATAAGGTCGGGGTGCGTGGTGGTTGTAGGCGGGGTCGTGATGGCAGATATTTGCGGTGGAAGATCGCGATGGCGACTCTAGGCAGTGAAAGGCCAAGATCGGAAGCGTAGTCGATGATGGTAGTCAAGCGGAGTGTTGAGAGCTTGGATATTTCGATTGATCGACTCGGTGAGGTATGCGATTTGTTTATTTCGATTAAATTTGGCTAAACATATAAAAAGTATAACTTAACATTTATTTACAGTGAGGAAAAGTTGTATAATAAGGAAAATTTCTGATTTTGCTATTTATATAAGAGGAATTTATAAATATAAATATATTTGGAGAAAGAAAAAAAAATAATACCTGCTTTAGCTTACTACTATTTTAGAAAATATATTCAGGGAATTAATTTGTTGAATTGACTTGTTCAATTATTTTAGTTACTAAAAATAATGTATTACAGTTAATTTAATTTTTAAATAAATAATTTGTTGATTCAATCTATTGATGGAAATTTATTGTTCAATTAGTTCAAATAGTAATAAATCATATAAATTGTTTATACAAGGTTAAAATCGAGAAAATAAGCTGGTCTGGAGTGGGATTGCAAAATAAAATAAAAGGTGAGTTAATCTCACTCAGCTGAATTTTATTTTAAATTTAAATGGTTAAATTTAATAATTGATTGAATGGTTGAATTGATATTGGATGTGTTATATCATATAGTAGTATATAGCAATATATACATATTGGCATATGTATATATTGGAGTTGTTGATATTCCCGCATTATATAGCGGATGAGACCCTATGCGCCGCATAATAGCGGATGATATTTTATAAAACCCATATACCGCGATATTCCACCTCGAAGTGGAATTGGTATTGTGCTAACGTCTGTGGATGCAGGGAAACAGGTTGGAGGGATCCAACTGGATTCCTCAAATATTTAATTTGTTTAAATATTCTGTGTTATGATATTTGATATTCTGTGATGATTTTATATTGGATAATGTGGTTGATTGGAATTCCCAGTATAATGAGTTATAAATTCTATGGAATTGAATTTTTGGAAAGAAATAAAGGGATAAAAATTTAAGTAAAACAATTCAAGTGAATTGGAATAGAATTAATAATAAATTGAAATAAAAATAAAGTGATTTGGAATTTTAACAGATATGGGAAAAAGAAATTTTAAATTTACAGAGGAGTAATAAATTTTAAACTAAAGTTGATACTGTTTTAAAAGAATAAAGAAATTACTTTTAATTCAAGAATTAAATTCTAATTAAAGAGTAAATAAGGAATTTTGGAAATCCGAAAATGGGTATTTTAGTTGAAAGAGGTTTTAACTTGTAGTTAAGAAATAAAACCCGAAGTTATTGTTTTTGAAATAAATGAAGTAAATAAGGAAATTTTATTTCAAGATAAAGCAAATTTGAAATCAAGTATAGAATTGATTTAAAGATTTGAAACTGGAAATTTAAAAGAGGAATGAGATTTTGGGAATTTATAAACTGGGTTTATAAAGTAAGGTGAAATATCAATGGATATTTAAATATAAATTCAAGATGGGAATTTATAAAGGAATGTAGATTGGGTTTAGAATAAATGGTGATTTGTTTTAAAGATGTGGAAAGAAAGTGCATTTCCTGGGTAGCCAAGTACATTTTGTTTTTGAGCAATTTTAAATATTGGTTAAAGGATTTATTGTTATTTTAAAAGTCATATTGTAGAAAATCTATTATTTCAAAATGTTAAATTTCTAAAGTAAGTATTGTTCAAATCTATTATTGTAATAAATATAAGTGATTTGGGTAAAATGTTTTTAAAAGAAAAATTAGTTTACAATTACAAAGTGGTTTTATTTTAAATATTTGTTTTAAATATATATATATATATATATTTCAAATAGAGTATTAAAGTAGTTTAATTTCAATATTTTCAAGTATATTTGTAATAAAGTGTTTTTAAAAAATTATTTCAAAATTCTAAAAGGGCTTTTGTACTTGGTGTCTCAGAGGAAATAATTATTTGAGAAATGATTCCGTGGAAGGAATATATTTGAAACTGTTTTCAATAAGGGTTTGAAACAATGAAATATATCTTGTAAAGATATTTTGAGGTAAATAAATAATATAGGAAAATTATTTATTGTTGATGGATGCTATGGATGTTAATTGATAGTTAAATAACCGACTATCAATATTGGCCAAATGCGCTGATCGTTTCGGAGAGACCGGGATCGAGTTTCCGTATACCGGGATTCTAGGTCTGGAGACTCGAATACCACTTCGATTCGGTTTGTACGTTTCGTGAAAACGATTTCAGAGTCGAAGATGGAGCTGTGAAGTGCAAGGGCTAGTCGCTACTAATCCTGAGGATATTTCCAAAATGGATGTAGTAGGAATAGTGCCTTCGGTTCCGTTCGGACCCGGGACGGACTTGTATGGACGAATGCTTTCGTGACATCGTCAGGTGGACGATGGGCATTCTAAGGGATATGTTCTGAAAAAGGTATCGTTTAGCCTCGAGCCTCATCAACCGGGAATGACTGAAAATCAGGGGTTATGCAGCAAGGCTTCGTGGGTAGCACCCACCTGAGAGTAAAGTCATCCCTGTCTAGATGTCCCTTTTATTTTGGCTTAGTGGTGCGGTTGCTGATCCCAACCGTGGGGTGATTTTATTTGGAATTATCCAGTAAGGGATGATTCCGGTCTTGTGTTGCAGGGGAGCGGGCGTACTCCTCGGTACTGTGATCTAGGCCACGTACTGTGACAGGTGGTACCCCAGTGCCTAGTCATTCGTTGGAAATCCATTTTCCCTACGTGCCTTGTACGAGTTTTGTTTGTATTACCCACGTTG
Source organism: Allium fistulosum (assembly GCA_030737815.1). Taxonomy (NCBI): domain Eukaryota; kingdom Viridiplantae; phylum Streptophyta; class Magnoliopsida; order Asparagales; family Amaryllidaceae; genus Allium; species Allium fistulosum. The sequence continues at coordinate 364,834,064 of CM060904.1, forward strand.
TGGCTAGTATGCTGGAATTTAATCATGTAACAATTTCAGCTATTTTAATAAGTATTTGTGAATAGACACTATTATAATATCAGAGGATTTTGATAAAAAGTGTTTTAGCTATCGTAAGGTAAAAACCCGACATGTTTATTTGTGTCGTGGTCTTACGAGATGCTTTTGATTTCAAAAGGATTTTTGAAACTTTAATAATCAATTTGAGTGTGATTTTCTCACGCTGGTTTTCCAGACTGACTCGGGTATTGTTTTATATGATGCTCGGGTCAGACCGAGATAAACAGGTTCAGATTGTAGCTGTGGAGCTCAGGAGACGAGCTAGATGGCGATACGTACTTCTGTATTTGTTTGTTGTTCCGCTGTGTATTTGGATGTATATCATTGATGTGATGAACTCTGATGATGTATTCTGTAAATATATTGTATAAACAGATATATTTTTCTGTTTGAGTAAAGATCTGTTTTGTATATATTATATTTTATTCCGCTGCGATGTGAGATTCTGTTGTTGATTTTCTGTTTCTTCTTCTTCTACCTCTTCTTCTTAACTAAAATGGTTCGATTTTCCGGGTCTGGAAAGTCGGGTCGTTACAAGAAGGGTAGGCTACGTGAAAATGGTGGAGCGAATTTGGTGGGTGAGCACAACAAAGAAGGAGAAACGCTTTGTATTGCAATTTTTTTTTCTTTTATATAAAACTGTTCGTATAAATTTTTCTGGTTCAAAAATCAAAAGGTTGAATTCAGTGGAGAATAAATGCTGATGGCTATTGGTTTACAAAATGGATAACGAATCAATAAAGAATTCAAAAAGGTTCGGAAATGGTTACCGATACGGTATTCGTTTTACTGATTTTGTCGTGTCTCGAATTCCAAAACACATGAATGAATATACTGTAGGGATCAGCACGACGAGACGATCAAAATGGTATACAGATATCAGTGGTACGATCATCCTATCAAAAGTCGATAATCGGCACCGAAATGCTGCTCAAATGATAGAAATAAGATAAATGGAGCAATAGAAGTCCAAATTTGGAGAAACGAGATATGACGTCTCACTCAGAAGATGATTTACAAATTTTCTATATAAAAATATTCAGGTTTGGAATTTTTTTTTATTATCATCAATTATTAACTGATTTGAATTGAAATAAAACTACATTAGAAAATAAACCTTCATATTATCTGATGGAAATTCTCCAGTTGCTATGTTAAAATAGACGTATTTCAAATATCAAATTTATATTTCAAAATTTTATTATTTAAAATTTCACAAAAATTCAATTAAATATATTATTAAAACAAATAAAATTATTAAAAATTTACGGGTCGTTACAAACATAAGAAGGTTTAGTATTTGTGAGTGGGTTAAATCACTCACCTTTATACGAATCTAAAAATAATAAACTTCTAATCAATAGCTCTTCTCTATGTTTCCTTAGTCTCCTTCTTGATATCTAGCTTTGTTTCTTAATTTTTCTTTTGGTTTGATTTACTTTGATTTTCCTCCTTATTATATTAATATATATATGTATATGTATGTATGTATGTATATATATATGTATGCATGTATATATAAGTGTGTGTGTTTGTGTGTGTATGTATTTTTAGAAGGTTTGGAAAAAAAGATTTGAAAAAGAAGAATTGAAAAAAAGGATTAAAACAAGAAGAACTAAAAATGAAAGAGAAGATCAAGATTTGACAAGGAAGAAGAAAGTTTGAAATATAAGAAGATTTGAAGACGAAGAATATTTGAAGAGGAAGGAAAAAATAAAACGAGTGAGAATAAGAAGATTTGAAAAAGAAAAAGAAAAAGGAAAAAAAGATTAGAATGGAGGCTAGGGTTTCATTTGCATCATATATTATTTATAAGGTTAGAGTTAGGTTTAGGACCAATGAGATTTGAAAGGAGAGGCTGCTATTAATTAGAAATAAATGAAATGAGGTTTCATAAAATGAAGTTGGAAAATGAACGAAAAAATAATGTAAATATGAACAAACTAGGTATTGAAATAAAGTAAATATGAACAGCCTTTTTAAAAGTAGCAGGTATTAAAAAGAGGTAAAATAAAGAATTAAAAATATGAAAAGTAGTTCATGTTTGCAAAATGAAAAAGCTTCAGACAATGTAAATGGAAAGGAGTAATGGAACAAATGAGGAAATAATGAAGATAATGCGGCAATTATTAATTAGAATGAGAATGAATGGACCAACTCTATACTGTAAACAAACTTTTGGAATTCAAATTTCAAAAACTATTGTTCACTTAATTAATTTTGTTAACCCCAAACATATCAAAATTGACATCCATTAAAGATTCAATTAACACAATAAATGAAAATAAATTCTCTACACAAATTTGTGTCATAAATTAAAATAATATACAACATTAAGAGCTTTTCATTTCTCTCTCTCTTTGTGATTAGATTTGAATTTAAACAAACATGTTGACATTTCGATTGAATGTTTTACTAGGAATGCATTAACATACATTCAAAAATATGATGCATAAATAAGGTAATATAAACAGGTGTATAGTATATATATGTACATCTTTATCGCCACTTATAGTTTACATTCATAAATAAAAGGTATGAAAATAATCCACATAAGAAGGCAATGAATGTAAAAGTAAGAGCAAATTAGAAGAGTGAAGATGGAAAGGTAAATTATGTTGCAATTAAAGTCTAATCAAGTCTAATTGAAAAGGAAATAGTCAAGTGTAATTCTATTTTACCCCCTTTATCATCTCGTATGAGATTTCAAACCTAAATAATCCCTTTTTTTATGATCAAATTGGATCTAAAACATAAGTTTATATTTAGGTATAAACATATATGCAGTAAACTAGCATTAAATTTTGAAACATGATCTGAATTAATTGGAAATGAATCACCCAATTTAAATTTATTTCAATATATGTTTACTATTAACGTCTCACTCTTTTTAATTAAAAGATTCCAATCACATTAATTGTCATTGATTTCTAAGTTAAAAAGAAATGAGACAATTCAATTCCTTTTTATAGTAATTTAACGTATTTACGGAATTATTGTATACAAACCAAAAGTTATTAATTTCTTATTAAATAATTGATTTCTTATTCCTGTAATAAAATTTTCAACTACCAACATTTCAAATAAATAAACATATGATTTTTATTTAGTAAAGAAACATATATTATTCTTTTTTTAACATTTATTATTCCAATCAATTGAAATTTACACTCATACAATCATTTGTTTTCTTCCTTATTAAACTTTACAATTATTTCCAATTTAAGCTCTATAATTACATTCCCAATTAGCTTTACCATTACAATTGATTGAAATCACATTCACAATTGTCAATTTCATTCAATCAACATTATTAAATTACATTTTAATTTTTTTTTCCATTTATAAATCATAAATTTTAATTTCTCACAATATTAAATTCCAAAATCTTATTTAATCTAATATTTTTAATTATCAAAAATGCGGGTCGTTATAAGAGTATGTAACACTCTTCAAATATTGGGTAGTGCATTACTCATGGCTGCTGGGGGCACCTAGAGACTACGTTCTGATGGTTATTAAATAACTATGGAACGACACATTCGATAGTTTTCTATTGGTTAATATAACTAAAGTCAAACAAAAAATATCGATGTAACTGATTTACACAATTCTCTCGACCTGAGAATATAGTGGATCTTAATATGAAAGCTCCGCTTTGATTATAGTCAAATCATGCTATGACGTTCCATCGGGTGACTATAGTTAAGTCGAGTGAAAGTATTGGAAGTGAAGCACTATTCAATATCATGGTCAGCTCAAAGTCAAAGTCCATGGGTAGAGCATTTCGGTTAATAATAATTTTTGTTATTAAACCAAGGACTTTGTGTTTGGATTATAGAGTTGAATATGGACGATGTTGAAATTTCGACCATTATAAAATTCAATGAGTTCAAAGTGGTATAGTTTTGAAGAAGAGAATTGGTGTAAATAAATGTCACAACCGGATATTGCTTAATAAAGTGAAATTGGATTTCACCAAAACTAAGTCAGGTCTGCCCAATTTTTTTATTTATTAATTTATTATGTTTATATTAATAAGTCATATTACAATAATTTAAATAACCTATAATTCATTGTGCCACCATATCATGTTCAAAAATTGATCCAGTATTTTATATATGCAAATTTATACTAAATATAATTTTGGGTAACAGAAAGATAATTTTTTGTTATTATTTACTATTTTTAATTAAAATCGAAATAAAGGTTATATAATTAATGCAAAATACTGTATGATTCAAAAGTTATATTTTAAATTTTGTAAAAAAGTTTCATCATCATATTAACTTTTGCCTAAAATTCTAGAATTTAGAAATCAAATTTATTATTTTTCAAAAATCATTTATATCAATGGCCGAAAATAATTAAATAATATAATTTTAACTCATAAAATTGTGGAAATTTTTTTATGACCTTATAATATCGTATTCGAATTTTCAAAAATTTAAAATTTTATAAATATGTTAAGAAATTATTTTAATATTATTTTATTGTTTTTCTGCTAATAAATTTGTATATAAATAATTTAATAATATAAAATTATGATAAAATATTTTTTATGCTTTGTATTAGATCTATAATGTTATAAGATATATATATAATTTTAATTAATTTTATAATCGATATAATTATATAATATAAACATATATTTTTAAATACATACATGTATAAATATTTTTAGTTATTACAAATATAATTATAAATACATACATACATATATATATATTAATTTTATTTCTGTAAAACATACATGTATAAATAAAAAAACAACTTTGCACAATATATATATATATATATATGTGTGTGTATTAATATATGATCATTCATCAAATTATTATCTAATTTAATATATATACAAATACATATACATATATATATAAATATACATACATACATACATACATAGATACATACATATATATATATATATTTCACATTTATGTAATACATATACTATATATATGTATGTATGCAAATGTTTATGTTGTTTTAATACTCGTTTTAAAATAACAAGTTTGTGTGTGTGTGTTAATACTTCACATTTATGTAGTATGTATATATATGTGTGTATATATATGTATGTATGTATATGCAAATGTTTATATTGTTTTAATACTCATTTTAAAATAACAAGTTTGTGTATGTGTACGTATATATATTTAGACAACATATAATATATATATATATAAGATGAGCTAGCATGTCCGTTACGATGCAAATCTTAACATTTATATACGGGCATGTTTTATCTTACACGGATTGTTATGTTACACATGCACACACATACACATATGTATATGATACATATGTGTACCATTATACTTAATTTAAAATAATTTAAATAAAATTCAATTCATTAATAATAAATTTAAATGAAATAAAGATTTTAATTAAATTAAATTTAGAAATGTTCTAAATAAATTAGACTTCATAGGCCCAATAAAGATCCAATAGGGTAAAAAAAATTGAAATTCACCCATTGTTAGGAAATCCAATCTACAGTTTCGATGATAACAACTATACAATGAAAATCGAATATACATATATATTTATATATACAGGTACTTGCTAGAACAACATCACTAGAAAGACAAGAACGAGGCTCAAAGGACACTACAAGAGACTACATGTCGATAGGTACAAGGAAGTAAAAGAAAGGATGCACAAAAACTGACATGCACCATATCAGACGTTTGGGTGCACAAGGCAGACGTTTGAAATAGTTCTCTGGAACAACAAACAGGCTAAACCAGACGTCTGGTAATAGCACTCAGACGTCTGATCCTCTACTATATTCAAAAATATATAGTATCAGACATCTGAAACAAATACCAGACGTCTGAATTCAAACTCGAACTTCAGAAATGAACTGCAACTACCACATATGAATGGACATCTCGGCATCTCTTCGCCACAACTCTTCACCATCAACAGAAGCAACCTTAGAGGATTCATTAATGGATGTAACTACTCAAGATACCTATCTACAACTATATATAGCATCAAGAATTAAGAGAACACTAACTTACTTCACTTACTTACGCTTTCTAATTCTATACTATATTCTATATTCTTGATCTCTACACTCTAGCAATCTTTACTTGTAATCACTCTTCCATATACTCAGTTCTTCATAGACAATATTCCTTAGAAATATATTGGAAGCAATTGTACTAATTAGTTAACATCCGTGTTATATTAGAACACACATTTGACAACAACAACTCATTGTAACCAAGCCTATTCCTCCAGGCGAAGCGAGGGTTTTTGATAGTCGAATTCCGAAGGAGAGCTTCGAGACTGGACGTAGGACGAGAGGTCCAAACCAGTATAAAATTCTGGTGTGCTTTTTCTATATTTACTTAGATTAATATTATTTTAGTTGCATCATATATTTTGCCACATATACTTGCATATACACTACACGATCCACCCCGTAGACTTTCAATTGGTATCAGAGCAAGGTTTGATCAAAGTACAGTAACACGTATTTGAATCATTTAATATGGCAAGTATTTTTCAAGAAGGCCAATCCACAGCACGTCCCCCACTTTTTAATGGTTCTAATTGTGCATATTGGTCAACACGTATGAGAATTTTTATGGAAGCTAATGGATTAGAAATTTGGTCAGCCACTCAAAATAAATATGAAGCACCTGACACTGCTATGAACACATGGAATGATGCACAAAAAACCATAGCTTCTAATAATGCCAAAGCTATGAATGTTTTATTTTGTTCATTAGATAAGAATGAATTTTCATGTGTCATGTTATGTAACACTGCATATGATATTTGGCGTACCTTACAAGTTACACACGAAGGCACGAACAAAGTTAAGCAAACTAAAATTTCAATTTAAAAAAATCAATTTTCATCATTTAAAATGAAACAAAATGAATCTATAGTGGACATGTACTCTAGATTCCAAACTATTCAACATGATTTAATGGCACTAGAAGTTAAATTCACAAATTTGATTTAGTATCTAGAATACTCAATTCTTTAACTCCAGAGTGGGAAAGAAAAGTATTAGCTATCGAAGAAGCTAATGACCTCTCAACACTCTTAGTTGAAGAATTGATAGGAAATTTAATGTCCTATGAAGCTAATCTGTAGGCAAGAAAAGAATAAAATTCGGAGAAGAAAAACATAGCATTTCCAGCAACAAATGAAGACTCCGACTTAGACGAAGAAGAAATCGTATTTATTGCCAAAAACTACAACAAATTCAAGAAGTTTAGGAAAATGACCAGATTTCAGAAAGGAGGAAAATCAAGCTCAACAAATCAAACGTCAATCAAATGCTATTAATGTGATCAATTTGGACATATGAAGAAAGATTGCCCCAAGCTCAACAATGATAAAAAGAAGAACAAATTTGAAAATTTCAAAAAGAAGAAAGCTTTCAAAGTAACATGGGATGACTCAGATTCTTCATCATCATCAGATAGTGACAGCGATAGTGACAGAGAACAAGCTAATGTATGTTTTATGGCACAAACTGATGAGGTATGTCCCGAACTTAGCTATGATGAATTATTAGAGTTTAGCATAGAATTAGATGAAAAATTTAGATAAATTAAATAATTGAAAAGCACACATAGCCAAAATAAATCGATTAGAACTTGAAATAGGAATGTTAAAAGATGGAAAAATTATTTTAGAGGAGGAACTAGAATAATCTCAAGAAAAAAAATAAAAGTAGTTTAGTTGAATATGAGACTATATCTATTGATTTTGGAAAAGTTAAACTAGAAAAGGATAACTTGTTAAAAGAAAATATCAACTTGAAAAGTAATATAGAAACATTGAAAATTGAAAATTTTGAATTAAAAGAAAAATTAGATAAAATTACAAATAATGTTTCAAAATTTAATAAAGGAAAACAAGATTTGAAAAATCTTATCAAAACTTCAAAACCTTGAGGTAATAGAAATGGAATAGAATTTAAAAATATTCCTAAACAAAATGGAATAATATTAAGAAGTATATTTTATTTATCAAAAGACTAAAAGATCACCTAAGTCTAATACGAATACCAAAAACATAAAAATTTGGATTCCTAAGACAAATAATAATTTGATTAGACAAAAACATATTAATAATTTTCTAGATAATGTATCTATAATAAAAATTATGTTCATAAAGGTACCAAACCTTCTTGGGTGTGGCTACCTGCTCCTCCTAACATCTAGGACCCTAACAAAGTATGTGGGTACCAATTAAATCATTTTTATCTTGCAGGTACCTAAAATAAAAAATAAGGAGAAATGGATACTTGATAGTGGCTGCTCCAAGCATATGACCGAAAATGCAAAAATGCTATCAAATATAACATATATCGATGGTGGAACGGTAACTTTTGGAGATAACTCAAAAGGATACATCGTTGGCATCGGAGAAGTCATCAACTCTGGTATTTCTAACTCTCCTATTATTACAATGTTTTGTTAGTATAAAATTTAAAACACAACCTACTTAGCATTAGTCAATTATGCGACAAAGGTTTTCAAATTAATTTCGAAAAAGATAGATGTAATATTTTCGATAATAACAAACAACTTATCTTTGAGGGTTTTAGAAACAAAAATATTTATGTCTTAAATATAAATATAAATCGAAATTCAAACTTATGATTAACCGCCAAACATGACGATCCATGGTTGTGGCATAAACGATTATGTCATATTAATTTTAAATATATTAATAAATTAGCAAAATATGAGTTAGTTAGAGGTTTACCTAAAATAAATTATAAAGTAGAAAATTTATGTGACGCTTGTCAAATCGGTAAACTATGTTGAGTCACAGATTCTATGAAGTTTTGATTTCTGACAAAGAAATAAAGGCGATCGATAAAACGAAGACATCATGGCTATAAAGAGGCACAAAAGAGCTACATATGGTACTCTAGATTATAGGTTGATTATTTGATGTTGTAATAGTGTTAAACTTGTTAAAATCTATCCTCAAATAATCATGCACCTCAATATAATCGATATATATACGTTTGAATGGCATTGCACATTCATTGTGCAATTTTACAAGGACCGGTCGACCGGTAATAAACCAGGCGGTCGACTGTTTCTGTGTAAAATACACAATGAACGTACACACATGCACATAACGTCTATATATTTGAAATCCTGTCTACCGGCCATTTTTGACCTGTCAACCGTTTTTAAACAGAGAGCAACCTTTCCCAAAAGACACTTCTTTCTCCAATGGTTGCATCTCTTACCTTTCATCAATGATCATATCTATCAATGGCTACTCTTCACAAAGAGTTACAACCATTTATTCTCTATATAAACACGTCTAAATCATTGATTCAAAACAAGAATTCTTGCTCTAATTTCTGATCTTACTTTCTAAATATTCTTGCATTCTAAAAGCTCTCAAATATTTAAATTGCTTATTGAATCATTGAAATTATTTCATATCTTTTGATTCAATAAGTAATATACTTCATTCAATCTTCACAAACATCATTCACATATTTTGAGGATAAGATTATAGGAAGGGTGTACTACAAGTGACAAATCCGTGTTATCAAGAGCACAAGTTGTCAACAGCAATTGTATTTGTTTTTTGTTGAAGTCCTCGGTGTTGTAAGAGGCACGAAATCCCGTTCGGCTGTTCGGGTGTTGTAAACCTGTTCCTCCGGGTGAAGCGAGGTAGTTGGTAGTGAAAATCTAGATAGAAGTCTGGGACTGGACGTAGGACGGGAGGTCCGAACCAGTATAAAAATCCCTGGTGTGATTTTTATAGTTTACTGCATTTACTATTCTATATCTGTGAATTGCTATATAGTTAGTTTATTGAATATTTACTTGTATAGCAATTGTAAATAACATTCCGCATATATTGTTAGTCCATATTACACGATCCATAATTAGTGTGCACAAGCATACACGTTTTCATTTGGTATCATAGCCCGGTCATCATATAACCGTAACACAGTTATTTGATATATTCTTGTAATATGGCAAATAATGCAAGTACTAGCACTCAAAACACCACTTACATGGAAGGTCAATCGACACAAAGACCTCCATTTTTCAACGGTCTCAACTATAGTTATTGGGCAACACGTATGTCATTTTTTATGCAATCAAATAGCTATGATGCTTGGAATGCTACCCAAAAAGAAATAGTGAATCCAACAACTGAATATTCAGAATGGACAACGGCTGAGAAAACGGCAGCAGCCGTAAATAAGGTAATAAATATGTTATTTTGTGCATTAGACCAAAATGAATATAACCGTGTTAGTATCTGCACTACTGCATATCAAATTTGGCAAACGCTGAAAACCACTCATGAAGGTACTAACAAGGTTAAACAAGCCAAAATAGCCATGCTGAAAAGTCAGTTTCAAAATTTCAAAATGAAACCGAATGAGACAATCAATGATATGTATTCAAGGTTTCAAACTATTCATCATGCACTTATCGGATTAGGGCAAAAATACTCAGATTTTGATGTTGTTTCAACAGTCCTACATTCTCTGACTAGTGAATGGGAAGGAAAAGTATTAGCAATTGAAGAAGCTAATGACCTTTCCGTCATGAAGCCAGATGAATTGATAGGAAATCTAATGTCCTATGAAGCAAATTTGCAGGCTAGAAAAGAACAGAAAGAAGAAAAGAAAAATGTAGCATTTCATGCTGAGAAAGATGAAAATGAATCAGATTCTGAAGATGAAGATCTGGCATTCATTGCAAAAGGATTCAAAAAATTCCTAAAATATCGAAAAGCCAGTCGTTACAACAAAAGGAAACCTGGATTAAATAAACCATCTTCATCCGCTATAGAATGTTTCAACTGCCACAAAAAGGGGCACATGCAGAAGGATTGTCCAGAACAAAAGAAGAAGTCAGAAAATGACAAATTCAAATATAAGAAGGAAAAGTCAAAGAAACGAGCCTTCTCAGTAACATGGGATGATTCAGACTCATCTTCATCAGAAAGTGAAAGTGATTCGGAGAATGAACAAGCTAATGTTTGTTTTATGGCAACAGAAGATGAGGTACAAATTCCTACATTTGATGAATTACTTGATATTAATGCTGAATTGATAGTCAAATATAAAGACATAAAACGTCAATTAAAAGTAGTCAAAGCAGATTTAAGTAGAGCGGAGTTTGAACGAGATATGTTAAAAGATGAGAAGAAAATATTAGAAGAAGAACTTGAAAAAAATTCAAGAATCATCATCTAATGTTGACTCTCAACTATCTCTTTTGAGTCAAGAAATAGAAGCTCAAAAAGAGAAAAATAATGCTCTCACTACTGAAAATCATGAGCTTAAGGCAAAAGTCAAAATTCTAGACCTAGAAAAAGCTAGTTTACAAACAAAGTTTGATGACATTACTCAAAATGTTTCTAACTTTAACAAAGGTCGAGAAAATTTGACAAAAATCATTGAAAATTCACAATCTGCATCAAATAAACAAGGTTTGGGATATAAGAAACAAGAAATCAAGAAACATCTTGATAATAAAAGAAAGAAGAATGTTAAGAAAAATCTTAGTTTATTATATTCCAAACCAAAGCCAGTTGTGAAATTTCAAAAGAAAAATACCAAGACTATCAAAATATGGGTTCCTAAAACAAATAACAATTTGATTAGGAACAAATACATTCAGCAATTCATGAATACTGTGCATTATAATTCTAATTATGTATATAAAGGGGATACCGGACCCGTATGGGTTTGGATTCCTAAGATCTAACTCTTAGGACCCCATAAAAAGTGGGTACCATGGTCTTAATTATATTTTTTGCAGGTCCCACTTAAGAAAAGAGGAAAGTGGATATTCTGATTGATACATTCCTATATTATTCCATTATCTATTACTCCTTTTTGTCGATGACAAAGGGGGAGAAAGTGCTAACAATTATTTGCAGGAATATATATATATATATATATATAAAGAATACAGACAAAATCTCAGGGGGAGATCACATATTCAGGGGGAGATTCAGAACTTCTGATATATGTTGTCATCAATCAAAAAGGGGGAGAATGTTGAGTCACAGATTCTATGAAGTTTTGATTTCTGACAAAGAAATAAAGGCGATCGACAAAACGAAGACATCATGGCTATAAAGAGGCACAAAAGAGCTACATATGGTACTCTAGATTATAGGTTGATTATTTGATGTTGTAATAGTGTTAAACTTGTTAAAATCTATCCTCAAATAATCATGCACCTCAATATAATCGATATATATACGTTTGAATGGCATTGCACATTCATTGTGCAATTTTACAAGGACCGGTCGACCGGTAATAAACCAGGCGGTCGACCGTTTCTATGTAAAATACACAATGAACGTACACACATGCACATAACGTCTATATATTTGAAATCCTGTCTACCGGCCATTTTTGACCTGTCGACCGTTTTTAAACAGAGAGCAACCTTTCCCAAAAGACACTTCTTTCTCCAATGGTTGCATCTCTTACCTTTCATCAATGATCATATCTATTAATGGCTACTCTTCACAAAGAGTTACAACCATTTATTCTCTATATAAACACGTCTAAATCATTGATTCAAAACAAGAATTCTTGCTCTAATTTCTGATCTTACTTTCTAAATATTCTTGCATTCTAAAAGCTCTCAAATATTTAAATTGCTTATTGAATCATTGAAATTATTTCATATCTTTTGATTCAATAAGTAATATACTTCCTTCAATCTTCACAAACATCATTCACATATTTTGAGGATAAAATTATAGGAAGGGTGTACTATAAGTGACAAATCCATGTTATCAAGAGCACAAGTTGTCAACAGCAATTGTATTTGTTTTTTTGTTGAAGTCCTCGGTGTTGTAAGAGGCACGAAATCCCGTTCGGCTGTTCGGGTGTTGTAAACCTGTTCCTCCGGGTGAAGCGAGGTAGTTGGTAGTGAAAATCCAGATAGAAGTCTGGGACTGGACGTAGGACGGGAGGTCCGAACCAGTATAAAAATCCCTGATGTGATTTTTATAGTTTACTGCATTTACTATTCTATATTTGTGAATTGCTATATAGTTAGTTTATTGAATATTTACTTGTATAGCAATTGTAAATAACATTCCGCATATATTGTTACCAAATAAGTCATATTGCATCTGTGTCAAATTTTGAAGCAATGAATTATAAAGAAGCTTTAAACGATGATTTTTGGATAATAGCCATGCAAGAAGAATTAAATCAATTTGAACGTAATAATGTTTGGGAATTAGTACCAAGACCAGAAAATCAATCAGTTATTGGAACAAAATGGGTATTTAAAAACAAAGCAGATGAAAACGGAAATATAGTTAGGAATAAAGCATGTTTAGTCGCTCAGGGTTATAATCAAGAAGAAGGTATCGACTATGACGAAACTTTTGCTCTAGTAGCAAGACTCGAAGCCATACGTACATTACTTGCTTTTGCAAGTCATCACAATTTTAAATTATTTCAAATGGACGTCAAAAGTGCTTTTTTAAATGTTTTTATTAAAGAAAACGTATATGTTGAACAACCTCCATTATTTGTTCATGAAAAATATCCCGATTATGTTCTTAAATTGCACAAAGCCCTATATGGTTTAAAGCAAGCCCCCCGTGCCTGGTACGAACGTCTTAAGAATCATTTAATTGCATCTGGTTTTCAAATAGGTAAAATAGATACGACTTTATTTATTAAACGAGAAAATAATAACATCTTAGTTGTACAAATTTACGTAGACGATATTATTTTTGGTTCAACTAACGAAAATCTTTGTACTCAATTTTCAAATATGATGAAAGTGAATTTAAAATATCTCACATGGGTGAATTAAATTTCTTTCTAGGTTTACAAATAAAACAACTTGAAAATGGTATTTTTATTCATCAAGAAAAATATTGTAATGATTTATTACGTCATTTTGGAATGGATAAAACTTCGAGCAAACCAACACCAATGAGTACTAGTGTTCACTTAGAAAAGGATGATAATGGAAAAGATTTTGAAGAAAAATTATATCGTAGTATGATTGGCTCCTTACTATATTTGATGGCTAGTCGACCCGACATTATAATGAGCGTATGTCTTTGTGCCCGATTTCAAGCAAAACCAAAAGAGTCTCACTAAAGAGCTGTTAAACGTATCTTACGATATTTATCTAGTACTAGAGATTACGGTTTTTTTTACCCTAAGGGATCATCGTTTGAACTTGTTTCATATAGCGACGCGAATTTCAGTGGATGTAAAACAGATCGTAAGAGTACTAGCGGAACGTGTCATTTTATTGGACAAACGTTGGTTTCATGGTTTAGCAAAAAGCAAAACTGTGTCTCTTTATCCACTTGCGAAGCCGAATATATTTCAGCGGCCTTAGCATGTGCACAAGTGATATACATGCAACAAACGCTTAAGGATTTTGAAAAAGTTATTTATAAATCACCAATATATTGCGATAATACAAGTGCAATAAATTTATCGAAAAACCCTGTAAATCACTCACGTACTAAACACATAGATATACGACATCACTTTCTACGCGACAATGTAGAAAAAGGAGTTATTACATTAGAATACGTAAATACTGAGAATCAAATAGCAGATATTTTCACAAAACCACTAAATGAACAAACGTTTGTTAAACTATGACACGATTTAGGAATATGTTCTCTTAATGATCTTATCAACTAATTCTAAATTTCATTTATTCTATTTTTGGTTAAAAAGTTTTAATCCACAAACAAAATCTTTTAACACTGACCAACAATTTCTTTAGAATGTTTGTTTTTTTAAAATAACTATTTATAACCTTTTAAAACATGATTAAATAGCTCCTCCTTTTACAAATAAAATACAAATTTTATATTGCTTCCTTTTAAAACAAACAAAAGCAAAACAAAAACATGTCTTTCGACAACTCTCACCTCTCTTTTTCAATACCAACCTCGGATAGTTCAGCGGATACCCCTCATCGACTTCCTACTCCTACACCAGGTCAAGAGCCGACCTATAAGTGGTCCTCCTACCACACGGGATTCACTCCCGATAAAAAACGGTCCAAACGATCTCTATTTGTCTCTCCTAACACCAAGGAGAAAATGGATGATATACATCATTACCCAAAGCAACAAATGGATTTAAACGAGAATTATACTTCGAACAAAAAGTCACTGCGAGACGACTGAGTTTTCTAGAGCAAGTAGCGATCAAATTTTGCAATTCACGAAAAAAGGATGTACATGAACCACTTCAGATTCCTTGCAATCCTCTGGATCCTTCTACCTCTTATCGTACACCTTGGGATCCTCCACCTAGGCAACTCTCTGGTTCCCCAAGAACCAACGAACGTGGAAATATTTGGTCTCCACTCTAGCCATGGAAGGATAGCAAATCTGAAGATCGCAATGCTTCATCTTCATCTAAATAAAATTATTAATTTTCATTGTATTTTCATCTAATTATATTTGTATTTGTTTTCAAAAATAATAATATTATGTTTCAATAAAATCGATCCGTCGAAAATCAAGCAAAACCTTCCAAAATAAGACTATTTTTAGACATATTGGAGATTTCAAACGTTTGATAAATGCCATCAGATGTCTAACACTCTTGTAACACACCATTTTTTAATCCTGTGCATATATCAAACGTCTGATATAAACAACCAAACGTCTGAAAATTGTCTCTGCCTCATACAAAATACAAAACGGTCTATTTCAGACGTCTGAAGTTGTGACCAAACGTCTGAACAAAGTCTCTGCCTTCTTAACATAAAAATCAGGCCATTTTCAGACGTATGACATTATATCCAAACGTCTTACAAAACTCTCTGTCATCAATATTTACAATTCTGCCTATTCCAGACGTTTGCCAATAACACCCAGATGTCTGAAAATGTTTACTGTCTTCAAACTAGGGTTAAATCAGACGTCTGATTCACTTCCCAGACGTCTGAAATTCCATCGACACCTATTCGTGACCTTAAAACGACTGTTTTTCCCAAATTTACAATTTACATTTCATTTCGTTTCCTCTTTCAAATCCGAAACCCTAATTCTCCAAATCACTATCTCCTTAATTTTGCTCGATTTCATGGCCCCAAAACTAAAAACCCTAGAGTTTCTAAGAGAAAGCAAGAACAAGCTACATCCTCCAACCCACAAGTATGCTCCAATGATCATATTGAGAAGTGGATGAATCGAGTACCTCATTCTATCAAAAGATATAAAGATATCCAAAAGAAAAAGCTACACACAGGTCCCTTCTATAATTTGCTTAAATTCCCCATGTATGATTTGGATGAGATGTGTGAAAATGTTGGGTTACAAAAGTTGATTTCCTTCAATTCGAATAATGTCCAAATCGATCAGCTTGCAATATTGCTTTTCTACGCTAATCTAGATAGCACTGCCGTATGGAATACCGATAATGATGATAATTGGCTTTGGTCGAGTGTTTACGGTAACACTATTCGACTTACTCTGGGAATTATAGGCCGTACTCTAGGTTGTTCCGACTCCAGAGAAGATTTGTATGACGTCCCGGATATGCGCCTCAAACCAAGAAATAATATTACCCATCAAACTTGGGAAGATGAAATGCCACGATTTGCTTCAAAATACTTACGACCTAAGGCAAGACTACTCACTAGGATGATTATCAACACAATCATTCCTCGACTTGGCAGCCATGAGCAAATAACAAAATTGGAGCACAAAGCTCTATATGCTCTCTTTAGTGGTACAAGGGTAAATTGGACGAAACTCATATTTGACGAGCTTAAACATTATTGGACTCGATCACGTCCATCAATCATTTACCCTACCTACATAATGCGCTTTCTGCAAGTCCATAACATTCCATCATATTTATCGACTTTTGAGGAGATTGCCCCCAAGTACGCCTCCACAAAATTCTTCTCTCTTATGCACTTACCAGAAAATCCCCCGGATTTTATTTCATTTGAAGAATGGACGCAACGTCATCAACAAGCTAGACAAGCTAGGCCTCAACCCCAACAACAACCACCACAACCATCACAAGAAGAAGAACAACATCACGAACACACTCCTCCTCATGCTGCACCTTTTGACTATCTAGGCCAAGACGACATTTTGGAGACTCGCACTGAAACTAATCCAAATGAAAGCATTCGAGATTTAACTCTCCAAAATCAACTTATCTTATCAAGAAATCAAAAATTATTGGCTAAGCGTATCGATAGCTTCAAAACAACATTTGCTTCTCGCATAGCCACAGTTGAAACATCGCTTTCAACAACATTATCTATTCTAAAAGAGGTTCTCCAACGAGTCCGTGGCCCTACACCACCTTTGGAAGATTGGCCAACTCCAATGCCTTCTCCTCCTCCTTCAAAACATTCTAAACTTTTTGAAGAGGAAAAAGAACCTCTAGAACATAATCCAAAATCTCCTAGAATACAAGCTAGTTCTTCCAAGAATGAAGATGAAGGAGATGATCAAGCCAAAGCTTCCCCCAAAAATCCTTAGATATTTTTACAGGTTCCATCTTTTGTATTGTAATGGAATCAAAAATCTATGCATGTAATCACTATGTTTAATGGTTATAAAAATGATTTTCTGCTTGTTACTTATGCGTAATTAGTTACCTTTTGTCTATTCATGATAATTTAGTATATTGATATATTATAACCTTCCGGCGGTCGGAAAATATTCCAGATTAATAGTGTGTACATGCTATCTAAATTAAGATTAAATAAAAATTACACACGATATATTGCTAACTTCAATAACACGGCGGTCAGATAAATTTTTTTGATTAATGTGTACATACTATCTAAAGGCATGATTATTGATTATATCATACATATTCCTATATTAATGCTTTTTGATAATGCCGAAGGGGGAGAAATAATGGTAAGCACATATTAAGGGGGGAGATTTATAAAATTATATCTAAGTACATTATATAGTTGTCATCATCAAAAAGGGGGATAATGTTAGGAAATCCAATCTACGGTTTCGATGACAACAACTATACAAAGAAAATCGAGTATACATATATATTTATATATACATGTACTTGCTAGAAAAACATAACTAGAAAGACAAGAACGAGGCTCAAAGGACACTACAAGAGACTACAAGTTGATAGGTACAAGGAAGTAAAAGAAAGGATGCACAAAAACTGACATGCACCATATCACACGTCTGGGTGCACAAGCCAGACGTCTAAAATAGTTCTCTGGTACAACAAACAGGCTTAACCAGACGTCTGGTAATAGCACTCAGACGTCTGATCCTCTACTATATTCAAAAAATATATAGTATCAGACGTCTGAAACAAATACCAGACGTCTGAATTCAAACTCGAACTTTAGAAATGAACTGCAACTGCCACATGTGAATGGACATCTCCACTTCTCTTCGCCACAACTCTTCACCATCAAAAGAAGCAACCTTAGAGGATTCATTAATGGATGTAACTACTCAAGATACCTATCTACAACTATATATAGCATCAAGAATCAAGAGAACACTTCCATATACTCATTAATGGATGTAACTTACTTCACTTACTTCACTTACTTATGCTTTCTAATTCTATACTCTTTTCTATATTCTTGATCTCTACACTCTAGCAATCTTTACTTGTATTCACTCTTCCATATACTCAGTTCTTCATAGACAATATTCCTTAGAAATATATTGAAAGCAATTGTACTAATTAGTCAACATCCGTGTTATATTAGAACACACATTTGACAAGAACAACTCATTGTAACCAAGCCTATTCCTCCGGGTGAAGCGATGGTTTTTGATAGTCGAATTCCGAAGGGAAGCTTCAGGACTGGACATAGGACGGGAGGTCCGAACCAGTATAAAATTATGGTGTGCTTATTCTATATTTACTTAGATTAATATTATTTTAGTTGCATCATATATTTTGTCACATATACTTGCATATACACTACACGATCCACCCCGTAGACTTTCACCCATAACTTCCATTGCGGGCTGACCGAGTTCCAACAATGGTATCGGAGCTCAATATGCTATGCGGTCTAAATTAATCATGATAGGGTTAACTAATTAAACTCTACCCATATAGTAGGGTGTCTAGAAAAGTAGTGTCTAAGTTTGGGTTTGGGTAATCAAGTACTCTGCCTTACTTGACCATTAGCCTGACTCGAAATGATGCAGTAAACAAAATATTATCCCTAATAGAAAAGATCTAATTTGTATTGTGCCTTTGGCTGAATTCAAAATTGTTTTGAAATTAGAAATAAAAGTTTTAAATTTAAAAGTAAAATATAAAATAAGGAAAATATTATAAATGTTACAATATAAATTTTCAAAATCGTTTGAAAATTAAAATATAAGATTTTAAATTTGAAACTTAAATTTAAAATAAGATATACACATATTATAAAAGTTATAATATAATAAAATTTTCAAATTGTTTGAAAATAAGTATTAGGTTTAAAAGTTTAAAATTTATTAATAATATTAATAGAATAAATAAATTAAGTAAGTTAATTAACTAATAAATGTATGCATGTATTATATATTATGATATATGTTATGTTATTTTAAAATGTTTAAAATAACATAAGTATACATGTATGTATTTAAAATGAATTCTAAATTAATATAAATTTAAATAAATTCATTCGATTAAATAAATTAATTAAAAGGTTAATTAATTAATAATACACACATATATATGATATATGTGTTATATTATAAAGGTTGTAGTATATAATAAATATTTAATATAAATGTTATATCAAAATAATATAAAATTAATTAAAATGTTAATTAATTAAAACTTAAATAAGTAATATTTAGTTAATATAATATTATACATAAGATTATCATATAAGTAGTATGAAATGGAAAAGTTATATAATAAAACTTATATAATATGAATGTATAAACTAAAGATGGAACATTAAAGAAACTCAAACAAACTTAAGAAATTAAAACATATGTAAATGTAAGTATACCATGATTTTGGATGTGTCCGACACTTAAATCACGATGGTATTTCATAAGAAATACATTATTCCATGAGTTAATATCACTCAATATGCTATATTAAAGATTATGAATCTGCAATATAATGTTGTCCTCTATCATACATACATACATACATACATACATACATACATACATATATATATTAATAAATTACTTGCATACTCCTTAGTTGTTTAGCAGACTCAAGCTGGGGATGTTATGTGTAGTATTATTAATATATTGAATAGATAAGGTAAGATAACTATATGTATTTGTTGAGCAGACTCAAGGTACATATACTATACTTAGGCCATCGCAATATGCTAAGTACGAGTGAATAATTTCGTTTCAATTTGTTGAGCAGACTCAAGGTCGAAGCAGAATTAGGACAAGGTACCAAAGGGTTAGAAGATGTATGTGATACAGCCGATAATGAGTTATCCATCATTTGCGGGGCTATGATTTGTTGAGCAGACTCAAGGTCGGAATCCCAAGACAAACGAGTCTTAACACCCACTAGGGAAGTCGAAAGACTTCTATGTTTCACTTAGGGTTTGGTGAAACATAAAAGACAAGTAGGAACCTTATTTGAAAAAATAAAATGATAATAGTTAACCTTTCTAAGATTGAAAGAACATATGCTACATAATGTTATAATAATTTACAACGATAAATTTGTGCATTTAATACGATTGGTAAAGCGTTTATCAATTAAGGTATACAAATGATTTAAATCAAAGATTGACAAATTGAAATATAACATATACTTACTAATAACTGCTTCTTACATGTTAATGTTTCAATACCCATGCATGTGCCTGATTTTACAACTACTAAAAACACTTGTAATTTGGTCACTTGTTTATCTGGTCGAGCCCATGTATTGCATTCTATGAGTTTCGAACTCTAAAAGCAATACAAGACTATGGATATTTGATCCTAATATAATCGTATATAAATGCTATATAGTGAACATCAAAGTTTGTAATGTACAAAATTTCGATGAAGTTTGTTCATTTGGAAAACCAAATAAACCATAGTGCAAGATCGAGTATTCAATTTTATTGATTACAAAAGGATCGTATTGTGTTAAATGTAACACTAGACCAAAACTACAATATAAACCTAAGAACTCGATCGCTGAAATGTCAGTTTTGATCAGTTTACGCAAAGTGCAACATATTTTATTCCTTAAATGTTAAGGATAATCGAGTGCGCTTTTATAAAGAGTTCATTATGATATTGTAGTAAGGAAATTCTTTGAATGGTTCGACCATTTAGAAAGAATAACGAATGTACAAGAGTAGATGTGATTTAAGGTACAGTTTGGATGAAGAGAGTGAATGGTCACTTCTGCTTCATAAAGAAACATCAAAAACGAGAATTGTAAAAATAATTGATACTTAATATTGGAATAAGAAATATGATTTCTATTCCAAAATGCATTTTCATATAGAAAATTGTTTTCTGTGAGATTTATTTCTTTGAGTTCAAGGAATTTGATCAAAGAACTCTCCGTTGTAAAATAATTATAGTATATGAAACCAATAATCTATATTAAGTAAATGATGAACCTTCGAATTTAGTACGCTATTATAGTAATGGTGGAAATAGTGTGAGCATGCCATATAGCACTGATTGGTTGCACCAAATTACGAAAAATGTTTTCGTAAAGCATACCAAAAATTATTTATGAAATAATGACTTTCATCGGTGCTGACTGAAACATAGATATAGTTATATTTCAACGTAAATATTATAAATATTCGTAATGAAATAAAACAACAAAATGATATTTGTTTTCACAACAAAAGTGATGCATTTGGAAAATACTGAAGTATCTAGAGTTATTTACAATTATTTTGGAATTATAGGCTTAGGCGCAGTTTTGAAAAATAATTTTTTATTATGTGATTATGAATAATATGATACCAGTTAATTATATCTCAAATAATTAAGGACTATGCACCCATTTAGTGCGAGTGTCATAAGAGTTGATGAACTCTTTAGATTAATACATATTGATGTATAAAATCGCAAGTCTATTAATACCAAATCGTTCCACGTACTTAGTTATATTCATCGATGACTTATCACCAACATGGACTTGTGTATTTGGTACACATATAGTATATTTATGATAAGATCATAGAGTATAAAACGGAAGTAAATAAAATGACATGCAGTAAAATAAAATGATTCAATTTGATCAAATATGTGAGTATATTGAAAAGAGTTCTGAACGTACCTTAAAATAAATAAACATTCAATCTCAAAAGTCAGTCCTCCTTATGGTACATAATGATGTACCGATAAGGAGTAATCGAACTTGGTTTGACAAAGTACGAGTAATTGTGAGTGAAGTTGAGTTAACTTCTTTATAAAAGGTCATGTACTTAAGAGTAGTACACAAGGTTAATATTATTTCATTTAAATAATAGTTTACAAAATCATACAAGATAAGGGTTTATAAGGCCCAACATATCATAGGCCAAGGAGTTGGCAGGTTGTGCGAGTCAAAAGTCGGTACATATAATTATTCGTAAGGGATCTTGAATAAATCTCCCCAAAAGGAGTTTGGGAAGGACTATCATTGGATGACATATTTATATTTTGAACATAATTTTTGTAAACTAAAAGTAAATTAGTTTTAAATAAAAGGTAATTCATAAAATGTTTATGAATACATGTTCCATTGCATTGAGAAACAATTGTTGTCCCAAGAAATACCAATCATAGTGAAAGAATTCCTTTGAGAAATTATTGGTAGTAAAATGGAATTGGATACGATCCAAGAATAAACAGACTGCTATGAGTTGCAATGAAATTAACTAACCTAAATGAACACACCACATTAGATTGTCTAACAAGTATTCTTGCATATTGAATAGAAACTATGAGTTTCTTATCAATACCGAAAATATATAATCCTTGGTTGTTTAATTAAACCATTAAGGGTATTAACTCTATAATATGGTATGATGTGCAGATCTGAAATAGATTCCAAGTACATTATCAAAATATGATTTTGATAGTTGTATCCAAAGGGATATGATCCATTAGCCGTTTATGAGAAAGACAAATGTTGTTAGAATGTAGTGAGCCATATTGATAAGAATCTTATTGTAAATTTAAATTGCAGAAATTAACGTAATAAAGTCACCATTCGTTGTGCTTAAGTCCGTTTAGATTTACTCACAAATTTATCGCTTGGTATGAATTTATGTTTTGGTACGTATGTGTTGAAACAGAAAATTCTGAATAATGATTTAGAGTAAGATGTTTACACATAATAACCAAAATGTCCCGAAGTTAGTGGGAGCAATATTGAGTTTACGAGTCATTGGATATGATCCAAGAAATGATAGGAAGTATCATTTTATAAGCATCAAAATTGAACAAATATTTTGATAGAAATATCAAATAGTTTGATTATCCATCAAAATGAACATGAAGCGTGTGTTCATGAGAAAGAACGTTAAAATGTACATTGATGTTTCTAAACTGTAAGTAAACAACACATTGGTTGATTTTAATGATGTACTTGTATTAAAATCAGCCTTAGTCGTTTTACTACTTGATGTTGGATTTGTAAATGATGTATTTTATAGTGAGTATAAAAGATTTTAGGAATGTCCCAAATCAATATGCAAAGACACTTTATTAAATTGTTTACTACGAAACATGTGAGATGAGTTCCTTATGCATTAACAATATGTTTGTCTATGATATCATGATTTGTTTATGTATTTGATACAGGAAGCAAATATCAAATCCAAATTGATATCACTAATGGTAGTTTGGAGTGTTCTCGCATATTTGCAAAATACTAGATAATTGTTTAGAAACAACGAACTCCTTATGAAGGAGTGTTCAGACTCATAAGTCATATTGAGTATAATATGTCAACAATAAATTCAAGTTAAGAATCTTTAAGTTGGAAATGTTCCAAATTGAAGAAATTGTGGCTAATTCATTGATTTAAATAATGCCACAATAAAAACAATGTATACATATAATAAATGCACAAATTTATAACTGAACTAAGGGTAATTCCAAATGTTGAGAATCTCATAACATTGTTATATGATAACAATGTCATGATATAGTTCATAACAGAACTTAGAGCTCACCGGCAGTTGAGAGACATACTCCAAATTGTTCCATATGATAAATGTGATTTATCAATGTCGAAGAGAGTTGATTGACAGAGTAGATAATTAAAACATAATAGCATACCCGTTCACCGCGGGACTAATCCGATTTGTTTCGATAAAATCGATTAGAGAAGTTGGAATAAGATTTCATAATTGATCCCAAGTACAAGTGGGAGATTGATAGAGTTAGGGGTATGCTATAAGGGTAATTATGTAATTTATTACATATGTCTAACTCGATAACCAATCTTGTTCGAAATAAAAGGTGTTTTCTTTCTATTATATACTTGATATAATGTGTTATATTAATTAATTTAATTAAAAGTATGTTTAATAGAAAATCATTTAATGGTACATTTTTGATAGTAGTTACGAAGTGTTGTAACCGTGAGTAATTTATCACAATGAAAATGAAAATACCATTTTGAATGTTCCTGTTTAAGGCGCATCAAGACTGGATATTGATGTATCCATTGAGACGTAACGCACTCCAAATGTTGGGTAGCGTATTACTCATGGATGTTGGGAGCACCTAGAGGCTACGTACTGATTGTAACAACCCTGGGTTTGGGGTCATCTTTTTATGTTAAATTATATCGAAGATTATAATTTAATATTGATTTTGAGAATAAAATTTGAGTTAAAAATCTAATTATTGTGAGAATTGAGAATTTGTTGTGAAAATAGAGTTTGAGAATTTTATTTCATGTTATGTAAGTGGAAATGAATGGAAAATGTTTTTATTTAGAAAAAAATGCAATAATTTGGATAATTATTGCCATTTGCTTTTATTAATTGGTTTTAACAAGAGTAATCAATTTTATTAAGTACTTATTAAATAAAAACATGAATTTGGGTTGGAGATTTTTTTTAACCATAAATTATGGTTTTAGATGGTTTTGTGTATTTTTCTAAGTAAAGCAAAATATTTTATGGAGTTTTAGAAGTTAAAATATGGGTTATTTTCTTTATTTAATTAAAAGTGTGCAATTTATAATAAAAGAGGGGCTTTATTGTAAAAGTGTTTAAAATAGAGATTTATCTATTTATTTGGGTTTAGAATGTTTTACTTTATAATTGTTGAAAATTTGAGAGCTCTTGTATAAATAGTTTATGAGAAAATAAATTTTATATATGTGTACATATGTTGTGCACATATTTGTTGAATCAATTTATTCCTTGAGGCCTTTTTGTTGTAATTATTTTGACTATTGAGCCCAAGCCCATTTCCATTTTTGTGAACTCTAGCCTGGTTGAAGGGAATTCTTTTTTTTTTCCTATACGTTCTAATTCCTGAATCCTCTCTTCTCCCTCCCTCTCTTTCCTTTCTCCGTGAAACTTTTCAATGGCCTCTTCAACCTAATCTCAAGCTGGAGCCCTCAAAAAATTAATTCTTTTGGCTTGCTAATTAACTCCAGAGGTAATCTCCTTCTTTCTCTTGCAAAAATCTCCACCACATTCTTTTACAGTGAGTAAATTCTTACTTTCTTCTCCATTGGCTATGCATGTTTGTTTTGAGGTATTTTTAGGTACTGTATGTTCTCAACCTCTACAAAAGATCTCAGCTTGGCTCCAAAGTCTTGCTAAAACATTGCTAAAGTGTATAGTAAGTATTCATACTTACATTTGCTAGCTAAATTTAGTCTCTGGACAAGAATCTGGAATTATTTGGTTACTGTAAATTCAGCTTGTCGTTGTTTAACTTCTGTTTGGTATTATTGCTCTATTGGCTGAATAGTATTTCTAGCATAACTTTTGCGTTTCAAATCGGAATTTATAAATTTTAGATGTTCTGAAATCCATGCGAAATATGCCACAACTTTTGTGTTTTCGGTTTTGAATAATTTTGAAGTCTACATAGTGAAAAATTGACATTTTCATCGCTGGCCTGTGTTGATAGCCAGGGCATATAAATTTTTCTAGGTAGTATTTCGATCATAACTTTCACGTTACTGATCGGAATCTTGAAATTCCAGATGTTCTGGAATCCATAGGAAATATTCTACAACTTTTATGTTTTGAGTTTTGTATGATTTTGTTGTTTACATGGTGGAAAATTGAATGTTTTACAGCTGGCCTGTCATTGACAGCAACAATATTTATATATTTGTCCGATTTCGACAATTTCATTTGCATTCTTTTGCAAAAAATTTATATGAAATTTGATGCTAATATTTGATCATTTTTTCCAGCAATGGACTAATCAAGTTAGGATGAGATTTGAATTTAAATTAATTTAAATTCGATTTAAATTTGAATATCGGTTTAGGCCGATTAAATTGCAAATTGATGTTTTCTTGAGTTTTAAAAATCCGAATAAATTCCAGAAAACCTTCTAACATCATGGTTGGAGTAATGAATGCTTTTATGCATTTTTAGAGGTTTTTAAAACAATTATTCTTTATTTTTAAGGCTTTTAAAATTATTAAAAATCCCTTTTTAATGATGTGTTTTCTCTCAAAATCTTTTAGATAAATTTCTAAAATTAGTTTTATAACCCCGTTTTCTCAAGTAAAATCTTTTATAATTAATTTTAATTATTTTAATTACATTGATGCTTTTTTGGACGTATGAGGAAGTAAATTAAACGGTTTAGAAAAATTACGAGGTATGGGACTCGTATTTACTTTATCGGTTAATTTCGGACTTGTACGATCGAAACAACTTTTGGGAATTGTTTGAATTCCTCTTTGATGACAACCACTTCGTGGTATGTTTTTGATGTATTTCAATCCTAATTGGGGCATTATTCCATATCAATTTATTTGGTTGATATATATATAGTCCGAGAACTCCTAAATAGGAGTATATTCGATGATGGGCTATATTGATGGAGATGCTCTTGCCAATGATATGAGGCAAATATTTCGATGGAATTTGATGATGATTGATGACTTTATGGTATTTCTTACTTGTCGATGAGATGAGACAAGTTTGGCATTTCATACCATTCGCCGATGACAAGTGGCGATTCTTATGATGATTTGGATTATTTTCATAGTGTGGCATCGACTAGCGACTATAAAACCGCTAAGTGAGAACGTGCGGTATGAGACGTACGTTACCACTTTCCAGGTTACTATCCGAGGGTTTCTGACACATTCTAGAAGGACTACCAGTACTTTGAGTCCCGATCGGGTCAAGCAATGTTTGGCTCGATCACTGTGATGGCGGGGCACGGACATCGATTGGAGTGAAGACTCCAATCACTGTGATGGCGGGTGTTCGGGATGGATGTAGACGACGTCATAGACTGGGTCCGATCGAGTCAAGCCTAGTTTGATGTTTGGCTCGATCACTGTGACGGCGGGACCCTGGTCAATAGATGGTTATGGTACCATATAAATGAATAGTACTGGTGGGTAGCACGTGCAGCATGCTTCGGCATGTAAGGATCTGGCCAATCCAATGTTTTCTTTTGAAGGTTCTTGATGATTTCGATTTCACCATTTCTCGACGATCTTCACATCGATAGCCTAGTGCTAAAGGAGATGTTTATATATATGGTGATATTAGTTATATTATAATGTTTGATTAAGCGCTTTACCTTGAATTGATGATTTGATGACTTCTTTGAATTATTTGATGATTTGGGGTGGATTTGGAATGTGATCGTATGTTACCGATGAAATGAGGTGCATATGTATATTTGAAGTTCCTTTTATATTGTGATTGTTATTTTTGTTGTTTTGGCACTTAGGATATGCCGACGAAATAAGGCATTCCTATATATGTTCCATTCTTTTAATAAGGTTAGTGCCATTGTATTATATGGATGTTGTAGTTGTGTCTTTCAAGATGATTGTGGTTGTATATTATTATCGATATCCATATAATCTCGCCAGTGATACGAGGCGAACGTGTATTTGATATGTTCTTCTTATGGACCCTTATTTAGTAATAGTTCTTTTACTCAAGTGTCATCACACCACTTGAGTATACCTTGTTTGATATCATCTTTTTCATCCTTAGTAAGAGTAATGCTATTTCCCTTACGTCATTGAAGTAATATTTAGTGTATGCTTTCCTTTGCGTGAAGGATACCATATATCTTATGCTTTACCTTATCGATCATTCATCTTTAACTGATATTTTTAGCTAGCCTGACCCGTGTGTTTTCACCCGGGTCAGACCGAGTTGTTTCAGGATGCTCTCTTTAGTTGTTGCCGTTGGTAATGCTTTGAAGTCAGGATCGTGTCTCTCCCCTTTTTGAGGTTTATTTCACCGAGATGATGTATATTCATTTGTCATACCATCAATTGTAGTATTGGTATTATAAAGTGATGTATCATTGTATATGAGACGTTCATTTATGTATGTATATCTGTTCTGTGATGAGATGTTCGTTTAGTTGATGTGTTTTGTTCTGGTAGATCCTTAGCCACCTATAGCTTTGTGTTAGTCATTTATTGGACACGTCGAACCTCTTAAGTGAAAAGACTATATAGATAGCATTCATCGACGTTTTCAATAAATGGTTAAGGCAAAGTTACAGATGGTCGCCCTTAACCAGCCCTATTCTCCTCTTTAGTAGATGGAATTACACGTTAATTCTCTTTACTAAGGTGGGTCTCGGGGTGGGGCGTTACGCTGATGGTGTTGGATAACCATGGAACGGCTCGCTCGATAGTTTTCTGTTGGTTAATATAACTAAGGTCAAACAGAAAATATCGATGTAACTAATTTACACAATTCTCTTGACTTGAGAATACTATGAATCACTACACCAGAAAAGACCTTTAGTGGCGTTGAAAAAACGCTACCAAAACTTTTAGAAGCGTTTTAAAGAACGCTACTACAGGTCGCGCAACTAAAAGTATGATTTTTTTGGTTGCGTTTTAATAAACGCTACAAAATATTTTCGTATAACTGCATTTTTAAATGCTGCTAAAAGTTTTTCTACAGCGTTTACAAAACCCTACCAAAACTAACATTTTTAGTTGCGTTTGTACTTGGATCATTCTTTGATTTTCTGTAGCGTTTATTTTGTGCAACTAAAAACTTTTCGTTGCATTTATTTTATGCCACTATAAATGGAGGTGGTATTTTACAATTGTTTCTGTTGCATTTTTAAAATGCCACTAAAAGGTATTGATTATTTTGTAGCATATTTTAAATGCTACTATATACTCTTAATGGATTATATTATTTCCAGCAACCAGATATATAATAGTCATATTAAAATTAGCAACAATTGTATAATTACCATATTCAAACCAACAATCAACAATCATATAATCATCATATTCAAATAATTGAGAACACGTTAATCACATAAGTATAATATCGATAACCATTTAATAATAGTTATTTGACAAAATGAGCAAATTCACATACCACAAGCATTCACAAATAAGTTCACACAACCAGTACTAACAAATATCATAATACATATAATAATTGAAGTCATGTCCATTGTTGCTGATGGTCTTCACTCCGGAAAAGCTAATTGCCTGTAAACAAGGTTGATAGTCAACAATAAGAATTTTCCATGAATTATCAAGTAACATTCAAACAATATTAATTGATTATTATTCAAACATAATATAACCAAAACTTGAAACAGTTGCAGGTTTACCAGAAGGTATACATAGTAATGAGTGAATTTTTTTCCAAGTTCACAAATTAGCTTCAGCACTGCCTTACCTCTCTGCCAATAACCGCGAATTCCACTAACCCACAACCAACAACCCATACGGCAACTTCAGCAAGAACGCACTGCAAACAACATCTGCCTGCTGCTCTACCATCGTCACTTCCAGAACACCCCACCGTAAACCGAACAGAACCTCCACAGCCTTATCATTCACTGTCAACCATACTCCTTCCCTCACCAAAACTTCAACCTATCACTACTTCGCTTGAATCCACTGACTTGCACAACACATATATACCCACTCACTTGCTACCAAAAATTGTTGGTTGCTCGTAATATTTATTTTGAACTATAAGCAATTCATCCACAACATCATGTCCAACAACCTCAACTGGACTTAAGACTTGCCAGCTATTCATTTGAAAAAATGTGAATTGAACTGTATTAGCGAATATTAATATGATTCTCATCTGACTCTGGCTTAGTCACATGAATGATATAAATGGTCAAATCCAAATTCAAGATTTCCAGGATTATAGTATATAGCATTATTTAGAGCTGGGAGCATTTGTTTTTTCAAGATATCAAGATAATATGAAATCAGTCAAAGGAACAAGTGTTAAGGGAAAAAAGTTGCAACCTATTTTAGTGTGTTGCTAAGGGAACCTTGATTTGTTCTTCCTAATACCATGTCCAAAAATACCATGAAACTTCTCTATTATGCTTCATAATACCATGTCTAATTTAGTGTGTTACTAAGAGGTTTGTTGTATGGAAACAATGTAACCCATTGTACACAATGTAAACTTAAAAAAACGAGTAGTAGTGCATCTGTTTTATATTTTCATAAAAGATAAGAAATCTTTGTTTTTTTCATCAAATTCAAGAGGTCATACCTTGGAAGCTCCAACATGAATAAAACAAATACCAACCAAGCCAACACTAGAACCAACCTGACAGAGTATGGAAAAAAACAGTCAAAATGTTAGTGAACCTTAAATATATGAGCTAATAAAACAGGACAATGAGCTGATATAAAAGTCCTTTCTTAATAAGATGGACCACACTATGTTAAAATGATCTTATTGGGGTGTGTTCTCCCATGCTCCTTTACGAGTTCAAACATAGCTATTTATTATTATTATTATAAACTTAATCAACTTTTATAAACTTATTTATTTTTTATAAACTTAGTTAACTTAGTTAATTTTTATAAACTTAGTTTTAGTTACTATTGTTGTTTTTATTTATTAATAATTATAAAACTTAGTTGACTTTGTTAATTTATTATTATTATTATTATAAACTTAGTTAATTTTTATCAAACTATAGTTATTTATTATTATTATAAACTTACTTAATTTTTTATCAAGCTTAGTTTATTATAAACATTGTTAAATTACATAAAACTTAGTTAATTTAAATCATTGGTTATGATCTGTTAGACATTGCCTTCGATTCCAAAGGAGATCATAGTGATGATGCCTTAAGGGGATGCAAAATATCTATAACGCTCACGGGTGGGTTTTTATTCTGTTACTTCGTTTAAGAGATGAAATACAAAATTCAGTGTGGTAAGACTATCCAACTTTGTAGAATCTGTTGTATCCAAAGAGTAGTATTTTTTAAACTTGTTAAAGCCTGCAGTATATATTCAAGGCTACAGTATACATCAGATGCTAACTATAGTCCGTATTGCTAACTACAGAAAGGAAAGCAAAGTAGATGCTTAAAACTCTTTTTTATCAACACCAAATTATTATGGCTCCTTAACTGTAAGAAGTTGTTCCATCTGCGTCTCCCATAGACTCCCAGTTTATTTTTTAAACTTGTGCACTGCATTGTAACATTATTTCTAATAGGTGAATTTTTTTGAGTTTGAGATGGCTGTTATATTTGGCAAAGTTTGCACAGTTAATGAAAAACAATTACGTGTCATTAAATCATCCTAAACGACGGATCCATATGTAAGATTATTGAAAAATCTTCGAAATTTTTGATAAATAGTTATTAATAAAACTGATATTGAATTTGTATCTTATAGTAGAACTATTTACCAAGGAAATTGATAGTTAACATATAACAGCTTGAAATATATGAGTAAGCTTCATGCATAGCCTGAGTTGTGCTTTACGACCATATCGTACATATAAAAAGATAAGAAGAATCTGTGCATCAACGTCGGTAGAGTTGGCATAACTAAACCTGTATTTCTTGATTTATTTTATGAAGCTTTATTTAAGATAAATGCTATGGTTATTCATATTTACTTACCAAGCCATGTATTGAATTCAGTATTAATTTGGATTTTACTGTTCCTCTTCATCACATTGAAAATTTGCAGATTAAATGAAGCATGACGGTTAAGTATTATGCATGATTAAGCAATAACTTGATACTTAATCTTCTTAGTTTTATCAATCATGCATTTGAAATTCATTTTAACATGATTGCATTAAGTAATATGCATGATTAAGTAATAACTTTGTCCTTAACCCTCTTATTTTCATCTGTCATACATTTGACATTCATTTTAGCAGATTTTAAATGGTTCAGACCTATCATATTGTACATATTTTAGAGAAGTGTGATTTAGTATAAACTACTTCTGAAATTTTATTATTTTATTAATAAATACTTATCAAAAAGAGAAATTTTGCATTCCCGTTAATTTTAACAGTTCTTAGTTTGTTTAAAATAATTAGCTGATTTTATTAATGAATACTTATATTATATTAAATTGATTTTTGATAAAAAATTTAAATATTTTGTATGGTTGTAAATTCAGATTAAAAGTAGTATTTGGCAAAATTTGCTTATATAACAGAACATAATTTACAATCACACGGTTACTGAGTGAATACATGATGCTTTTCTAGCCATCTCATATCTATTGTTTTATTGGAAATATAAACTGTTATTACTGTCCTCAAAAATATGAGAATGATCATTTTTCTCAACTCTTTTGTTCAACTTAACAAATGAGGAAGCCTACTGCTCACATGGTGCTGATATTGATAAACTCTTCGATCATTTCAGCTTTTCATTTTATGGGGTGCAGAATGTGTGATAAATATAATCAGTATATTTTATCTTCATGTATGCCTATTTATTGCCCCAAAGCTCAGAATATCTTCTCATCAATTAGATGAAAATCCAAATAAAATTACAAATATACATCAGGATATCAAAAGATGCATATCAAACAAGTAGATGCTATGAGAATAGAAAACTTACCGGTTCAGGTGCTCTTAGGTGTTATTCTGCTTTGTCTCATCATGCAGTTTATTCATCAAGGATATAACCTACAGATGATAGCCTATCTAGAGCTCTTCAGGCATGCCACTAAAATAGCCTCTAAATTATAATGAGGTAAAGGAGATTTTACCAGTTCGTTATAAATTAGTGAAAATCAAACATAAAAATTAGGATAAATACCAAATACATGGGTATTGGTCATGATCTATGCTTCTTATAATGAACATGAATTGTAATTTCCACTCAAGGTTAGTCAAGCATACATTTAACCATTTATTTCTAAACAGGGAATACATTGTGGTACTTTAGGTATAGTAAATCTAGCAGAATATTTAGGAAGTTGAGGTATTTGTGGTCTAGTATGTGTCAACTATTACATTAAAAATAGGCAAGTTTTCGAAAACATAAGGTATAACATAAACAACGGGAACACAAAAAACATCAGATTCAAAAATCAGACTTCACATATTATGCATGTACAACATTCAAGCCAATATACAGTCAAGCACATGCAAGAATCTTTACTTAGAAACATTTATACTGAAGTAATCATGGATCTGATAGGAATCCAAACTCAAGCACATGCACCACATGTCAACATATCATACATCTAAACTTTTTGTACTATGTACACATACCATTTACCATTTATTTTAATATTCATAACTGTTGTATGTTCAGTACATAAAAACCACAGTGAAATCTTAGTGTAATAACCTCAGTGTAAAAGTGCATGGTACTATGCAAATAACCTCAGTGAAACTCAATAAAGAAGTTCAACAAAAAAACATGTTCACTCAGTAAACCTCGGTGAAATTCAGTGTAAAAACTGCTATATGTTCTACAAACTTTGTGTAAAAGTTTATAGTCTTGAAACTCTATATACTTTGTTTCGAAATCAAAAAAGCATTGATAGATTAGAAATCATCTATGTAAAAAGTATTTTTAGGCAACAATACAAAAAGGATGGCCTTATACAAACAGCATATATGCAACAACCATGAAGAATTTTACTTATTATCAAGGAAAAAAATAAACTATCAGGTGATTTATAAATTTCAGTAGCTATAGTAAAATATTTCCTAAAGGTCCCTATGCATACCTTACAAATGTCGAGGCAAGAAGTTTTACATGCATTTTGCCCGACACGGTTCAAGTAATATTAATCCACTATTAAGCTTTACCTTAACAATGTAAAGAGTAACACTATTAGTAGGCCATCCTAGAAAAACCTATCTTTGATTAATTTTTCTGCTAGTATGCACAACGCGGTCCCCTACTGAAAAGTTCAACTTAAATATAACCATGAATTTATTCAATTATCTATTTTTTGTATGCAATTAGTGGGTTAAAGGTACTAATGTAAAACCAGAGGAGAAGCTACTCAATGGATATGACAAAAGACAAGTTAATGCCAAACAAATATATATACTAATAAGATAAATTCTTCTCGATGTGATGTGGAACTAGAATGTCAATAGATGTAGCTACAAGAGTAACTTAGATATGTGCTTCTAAAGCCAAATGTAAAGACCCATCCATTAAATTACTTGGTAAAATTTGAAAGTCTTGAAAAACTGTAATAGAAAGAAAAAGGTAAATAATAGGGAAAGATATGGGGATGTTTTATATCTCTATTGCAATTTAACATATATACTTAAAAATGAAAGAACAAATATAATTGACCATGGTTAATTAAGTAGAGAAAGCCTATGTGCACTGGCCTTCTTTTTTCTTCTAAGATCAAGGGGGCAGAAGGTTCATTATTCAACTATAATACATGACTTTTTCCCAATTGAATTTGAAATAGCAATGCAATTTCAAAATTCTAACATATAAATGTGACCAATAAAAGTTATGATGGTGATAATCTTAACTTTTATGTTTCTTGACGATGTCTAAAACTGCAAATTTTACACTTCAAAATTATCTTTTAACAAATAACCATACCTTTTGCACCATCTCCTATATGCTTTATACTTTATATACATGCATATAAGATATAACTGAATAGTTAAGTGGATGCATAAGAATAAATCTGTTGACTTCTTTCACAACTAAGTTAGTGAATGAATCAACTCAGTTAAGTGGATGCGGAAGAATAAATCTATTGAATTCTTTCACATTTGAGACAGTCAAATAAAAATATATACATATATTCGAATCTATATATCAGAGTATTCAAACATACATCAGAGATTGAGTCGGTGAATGAATCATTATTAAGTTTTTTAACTGAATTTTCAAGATCTGAGAATACCAAACTCAAAATTTATGGTTTATTCATTGTACGCAACAGAAAAATAGTACAAAAATTAAAATATAGTAATTTCCTCATTCTATCACAGCTCATAAGACATTTCCTCATTCTATCATGAACTCGAATGATAATAGCAAAAAATAGTAATTAGGGTTCTTGTAGTAAAAACAAACATAGCATGGAAATTACCTCATCCAAATTAGGGTTTTTGCTATTACGCGATTTGTTGATTTAGGGCTTCTGAACGAATCTCAAGGAAGTAAACATGCACAGTGAAGGAAGAGTGGTTGATGAAGTGGAGGGGAGTAGATTGAGGAGAGAAGTAAAACGAGATGGAGGAAATGTGCAAGCGAAAATGTTTGGAATGAGGGCGGAAACGTAACAATGAATTATGTGGGAAGAGGGGAAGACGCGAGATGAAAAAAAATGTGAGAAGGTTTCTAGTATTGGGCGGAAAAATTTGGCAGTCACGAATAAAACAAAAACACGTAAAGAAATTGTAAAAATAATATTAGTTGCATTTATACTAAAAATGCTGCTAACGAGTGCAACTAAAGGAATGTTTTCTTGTTGTGAATCTTCATACAAAAGCTCCGCTTTGATTATAGTCAAATCATGGCATGACATTCCATCGAGTGACTATAGTTGGGTCTAGTGGAAGTGTTGGAAGTGAAGCATTATTCAAGAGACGATTCGCCTACTCAATTATATGGGGTTAGTATCTCGGTCAACTCAAGCTAACTCAAAGTCAAAGTCTCTAGCCAGAGTATTTCGGTTAATAATAATTGTTATTTTTGAACCAAGGACTTTGTGTTTGGACTATAGAGTTGAATATGAAAGATGCTGAAATTTTGACCATTGCCAAATTCAATAAGTCCAAAGTGTTATAGTTTTGACGAAGAGAATTTGTGTAAATAAATGTCATAACTGGGTAACACTTAATAAAGTAAAATTGGATTTTACCGAAACTAAGTAAGCAAGAATTTTAGCCAAAATGTCACGCCACCAGCTAAGGGAAGTGTGAACGTTAACATTCGAATAGTTCGATGTTAATCGCTGGCCAAATTTACACCTGACGAGTCACACTACCGATACGATGAATTCTCTTTAGACCAAATGATTTAATTAGTGTATAATAGTTATAAATTAATTGAATTAATCAATAATTATGAAATATTAATTATAAGATTCTGAATATGATTTGAAGAATAAATATTATCGTATATATATATATATATATATATATATATATATATATATATATATATATATATCGACCGATATGCGATATCGATAAGCAATTAAATTAGATTTAATTAATAATATTTATTTGGGCTTAAAATGGGTTTAAAGTCCATGAAAGGGGCTGGAAATTTCGACCAAAAGGATTTAGGGGGTGGCTAAAAAATTGGCTTGGGGTATTTTAGATGAATGGCTCAGATTTAGGGAGAATAGGTAAGAGATTTGATCCACCTTTCTATCTATTGCTTCAACTATAAAAAAACTCCTAATCCTTATGCATATTGACTTTATTCATCTTCTTACTGGTCGATCCCATCTACACAGCTCCATCAAAGCTCATCTCAAAACAATTTCAAACCCATAATTATTGGATTGTCAACGGTCTACAATTCAAAGATTAGCAGTCTACTGAATTGAGAAGAGTTCCAAGGAAGATATTCATTATAGGAAGGCGTACTTCAAGGCACAGTTTTGGTATGCTTTCTTATTTCATATAACTTATAATTCATGTATAATATTCTATTGCTTACACATATATATCATATTTATATTGTTAGTTAGGTGAGATTCCTATATGTATGAATGTTGTCACATATTGAATGGTTATGTATATGTATGTATCATAGTAAAACAATAATTTTTTTTATTTAGATCTAATGTATACACAACCGAAATTATTTATTTTAATACACACACACACACAAACATATATTAATTTAGTATATTTATATTAATAAGTCATATTACACAAATTTAACCTATAATTCATGTTAAAATTTGATCTAATATTTTATATATGCAAATTTTTACTAAATATAATTTTAGACAACAGCAAAATAATTTTTTGTAGTTATTTATTATTTTTAATATTATTTAAATCGAAATAAAGGTTATATAATTCATATAAAATAATGTATGATTCAAAAATTATATTTTAAATTTTATAAAAGAATTTCATCATCATATCGGCCATAATTCCAGAATTTAAAAATCAAATTTATTATTTTGAAAAATCATTTATAATTACTGTCGAAATTAATTAAATAATAAAAAATATAATTTCAACTCAAAAAATTATGGAAATTTTTTCTTCACCTAATAATATCATATTTGACTTTGAAAAAATTTAAAATTTGAAAAATATGTTACGAAATTATTTTAATATCATTTTAATATTTTTCGGCTAATAAATGTATATATGAATAACTTAATAATATAAAATTATAATAAAATATTTTATGATGTGTATCGGATCTGAAATGTTATAAGATATATATATATATAATTTTAATTAATTTTATAATTGATAAAATTATATAATATGAACATATGTATTTAACTACGTACATTTATAAATATGTTTGGTTATTACAAATATAATTAAAAATAAATACGCGCGCATGCGAGCGCCTGCATACACACACACAGATATATATATATTAATTTTTTTTCTTTAAGATAAACATGTATAAATAAACAAAAACAACTTTGCATAATTTATTTATGTATATATATAATCATTCATCAAATTATTATCTAATTAATATATATACGTATACATATACATATATATATATATATATATTAATATTTCACATTTATTATTTCAACCCCGCTTACTCTGCAAAAAAAAAATTCACATTTATGTAATACATATTATATATATATGCAAATGTTTATATTGTTTTAATACTCATTTTAAAATAACAAGTTTGTGTGTGTGTGTATACATACTTACATATATTTGAACATCATATAATACATATAAGATAAGCTAGCATGTCTGTTGGAATGCAAATCCCAACATTTATATATGGACATGTTATACCTTGCATAGATTTTTATGTTACACATGCACACACATACACATATATATACGATACATACGTGTAACATTATACTTAATTAAAAATAAATTAAATCAACTTCAATTCATTAATTACAAATTTAAATGTAATAAAGATTTTATTTAAATTAAATTTTGAAATGTTATAAATAAATTAGACTTCATAGGCCCAATAAAGGTCCAATAGGGTAAATTATTTTGAAATTCACCCATAACTTCTACTGCGGGCTGGCTTAGTTCCAACACTTCTATCTAAAAAACTTCATAGATCCTTACCTTTATTTAAAGAATTTTAATTATTATAAAGAAATTATGACATATACAGGTTCTATCCAATTTGAATCTGTCTTAAGAACAGATGGAGAATGGGTTTTTCTCAAAAACCTCTATTATTAAAGTAATTTCCCTAGAGCATTGGGAATGAGACTTATATAAGTCAAAAGAATTAACCACAAATTCCAAAAATCCTTATAGGAACAAATTAATTTTCAATTACTTTGATTATGTCAAAGCATGGGATTTAGCATTCTCTTGTGAAAATAGACAGAGAAAACATAGTTGGTTTATTGAATTTAAAAATAATAGAACCAAAATTTTTCCAAATTGGTTTATCATTTGGTTTTCAAACTTTGGATTACATCCAATTATCATTCCATAAAAAATAAGAAGTATTTATGAAGAATTTGTCCAAATTAACACTCCAATGAAAAACCATGGCTTAATATTTGCAATACTTTATCACGTGCCATGGATTATGAAATATGATGTTATAATACTCCCGAACGCTTCAAAAGCTTGGATTGATCTTTGAAAACATTCCTTATTTAGGTAGAAGATTGTTATAAATGGTACGATAATTATAAGTTTTTTAAGGACGCTATTTTCTCAGAGAAAGGTTTAATAAATCATGAACCCATTAAAGTACCAGCTACACCACCTCTTAAAAAGGATTTATCTAATATATTGAAAGAACTTGTAGCAAGTTCTTCAAATAAAAATTTAAAGCAACAACTTAAAGCTATTCTAGACTCAGACAATAATGATGAACTTATGAGTATTTCAATAGACAAGACCCATTAGGATGCATAAAAGAAGAAGATTGTACGCCAAAAGCGAATGGTGAAACACTATATGCTGAACAAGGGTTATTAATAGGCAACCTATTCTACAAATAAAAATTGTTCTACCTAATGACGAAGGTTATATTATAAACGAAACAGTAATGACACCACCACCAGGATTCCCTCCTGTTCCGCTAAGAAGATAAAATTTAGTAGCATTATCAAGTTCTGAACCAACACTACTGTTTAAGTATTATTACTTATGCTATCATTTTCTATATACATTATTGTACTACTATCACATGCAAGATTTTTCAGAAAGGAACAAAAGGTCGACACCTCAAAAGGAAGCATTAGAAAAAGGCGAAGCAAGACTTAATATAGAGAAGAAGGAGATTCTTCAGCAAGAAATTATATTTTGCCAACACAAAAAGGTAAAGCTACACCTAAAGGAGATATCAGATCAACAAGGTATTATTAGTCTGTGGAATGCACAAAGACTTACAATTGCCAGTTTATATTGACTGGAGATCCTGCTTGCATCTAATATGAATACGTGTGTTGTATAATAGAGGGGATATAAGTTTTAAGTTCAATAAAAGCTTGTAATATATAAGTTTGTAATAACAGTAAGCCAACCTTGGTCTCTATAAAATATTTCCATTAATAAAACTAGTGTGTAATGGCTTAAAGAGTTGAATGATGATGAAAATATAACAATGAAAGATCCTTTTTTTGATGATATATTTACTACAATAACGATAGCCCGATCGATCATGGAGAGAGCTCAATTAGATGTGGAAGTCTTCTGGTAAAATTGTGTTGACAATGGTCCTTTAGTTGGATTGATTTTTGAGAAAAAAGAAACATTGGACTATTAAGTTAATAGGTAATTAAATGTTTGGATTTTCTTTCGAGTAGTTAAATCTCATGCAAATGACTATTTCAATGTGATATTGATGGAAATTGCCCTTGGAAAGTGCATGCTCATTTTTCCAAGAAAAAAAATCTTAAGTAGTTTATATGGCAACGACCATAAATAGTTTTTTTTCCATCAACAAAACATACTCTTTTTCTGCGCTCATCCAAAATCGGACTTCAGTGGAAAAAAGCAAACAATGTAGTGTAGTGCCCATGAAAAACTTTTATTTGCATTCTATTTAAATAGTCAAATGAATTAAAGCTTGAACCACGAGGTACTAAAATAATTAAATCATATGGTTGTGACATACTTGCTTAATTTCTACCATTAACTCAAATCATCGTCAAGCAATAGTTACGTTTATTTATAGTAAGATACATCATTAGTTAAATTTAAAAAAAAAATTACTATAAAAATAGTTCAAGAGACAATGTTAAATATGTTTCGTATCACAGTTACTCAGAATTACCAAAGTATCATAAAGTAATGCAAAACAGCAATCCTAGAACAGTATTTGATGTCATCCACCATGTCGCTTTTTGGGTGTTTGGGTCTTCAATTGAAGACTATATATTTTTGTTCATTACCTTTTGTTGTTGACACTTATTTATATGAGAAATATTTAGGAACTTTAGTTGTAGTCACTGGTGTTTATCCAAATCAGGGTCTTTACTCATTTGCAATTGCTATTGTGCTAATTGAGTCATGAAAGATATGGTAGTGGTTTATTAGTTCTTTATGGAATCATATTCCTTTTTTGCATAATAGATATATTATATTTTTTACCATATGAAAGGAATTACACATGCATTGATTAAAGGTTGGCTCATTCAACATGATTATTGCTATTGTATTAGATATATTAAAGACAATTTCAAGAAAGCTGGATTCTGCTCGGATGTTCTTTAGAACTTTTAAATGCTTGGGTTATTGCATCAAAAGTAGTAAAATATGAGAATTTAAGAAAGAAATTAAAGATTTTCAGTTCAAAAGCCAGTGCATGGATTGAAAAAGTTTGAAGGATCAAAAGAAATTTGGACACATTCTGTAAAGATGGTGGAATGAAACTTAATATGATGATAATAAATGTGTTTAAAATTTTTAATGGTGTATTAAAAGGAACATGGAACTAACCCGTAAGTAGGGCTGTCAAAATTCAAGACAACCCTTTAACCCAACCCTTTTAACCCATTTTTAATAGGGTTGGGTTAAACTAATTCAATTATATTTTGCATTGGATCAATAACCATTCAGCCCACTTAAAAGACAATACAACCCTATTTACCCACTTACCCGTCCAAAACCTTAAAATTTCAAATTTTCGTTTCTTAAAAATACGATGTCAGCGTCACTCAATCCCTAAATCCATAATCCGCTCGATTCCCTTCAAATAACCGCTCTTGCCCTCACTCGAAATTATGTGGATCTATCTCTCGCGATTCTTTGAAACGATTTAACCTTCAAAGTTGAAGCTCTAACCAATTAAAGGTACTATTTTTCGGTCTAATTTTTTTATTTATGATTGATAATTGAATAGATCGAGAGATAAAATCTTAAATCTATTGCATTTACAGTAAACCCTATCGCATGTTGCAATTTCTGGATCAATTTATGCAATTTCTGGATCTATACAATCGTGGAGTTGAATGTATAATGTTGTAAACCGCAGTAGTAATTTTTTTTATTTTTAATTTTCATTTAGTTCTGAATTCAAGCATCTTTGTTGGTCAGCTCCTACTTTGTTTATGTTGTGCTTATTTCTTGCTTCTGTTTTCTTATTTGCCTCTTTTCTTTCACAACTTCACATTGTTTTCTTATTTTGTGTTTTTGGTTTGATGTGTTGTGCTAAATGTATTTGCCTCTACTGATTGGCGTACTGAATTTAAACAGTTTGAAGTTATTCTCATGGTTTATTAGGTGTTATTGAATCTAAACGGTTTGAAGTTCTAAAAATGGTGGTTTGAGTAACGATGGATTGTTGAATTTTCTACTTGATGGCATTGAGCAGTGTGTGTGAGCTTAATGTATGATTGTGTTGTGTTATTTTGTTCCTTTGATTAGGATCAGAATGTAGCTTTCTGGTGAATGAATTTTGACCAAAATTTTATCGTTCTTTGAGAAAAAGTAAATTGTAAACCAACTTAAGGTGATGCATGCTTGGCAAGAAATGCAAATTAGAAAGTACACACATAAAATAATTTGCCATTTCTTACAAATTTCTTAATCTACCATTAGGATGACTTTTAAGTTTAAGAAATTTCAAAGATGAGAAATGTGGGGAGAAAAAAAGGTCCAAAGAGAACCCTTCACTCTCTACATTAAGACTACAGAATAGGAAATAAGATGGTGTTTTCCATGCTCAACTTTCACCCTCTACATAATAACTAACAGTCATCATCTTGTATTCTACAATATTTTGAGAAGAATGTATGATTTGTATATTCTAATGGAACAATGTGAATGACTACATCTAACTATGTTGTGTGAAATGAAGATGTAACGACCCGTAAAATTTAATGGTTTTAAAAGTATATTTAACTGGAAATTTGTGAAATTTTAAACAATAAAATTTGAAATTAAAAATTTATTATTTGGAATACGTCTATTTTAATATAGCAACTGGTAAATTTTCATCTGATAATATTGAAGTTTATTTTCCGGTAAAATTTCATTTCAAATCAAACCGGTTAATAACAGTGAATTTAAAAGTTTTCCGAAACCAAAATATGTCAACAGGAGAAAATTTATTCAGGTCATTCTGAATCAGACTGCGAAATTCGTTTTTCCAAATTTGGACTTCTACTGCTCCGTTTATCTTACTTCTGGCCAAATAGCAGCATTTCTGGTACCGATTATGGACTTTTGATCGGATGATCGTACCACTAATATTTGTATACCGTTTTGATCGTCACGTCATGCTGATCTCCATGGTATATTCATTTGCTTGTTTCGGCGTCCGATGGACAACGGAATCTATAAAACAGTTCACCGTATCGGTACCGTATCCGTGACCTTTTGTTTTCTATTGCCTTTCAAAACTTCAGCCGTGCTTTCCAAACAACAGAATTTATTGCTTTAATGACTTTTCAACATTCTATTTATTATTGGTTGCCGTTTCAATATTTAATTATTTCATACGTTTCGATATACACGTTTCATTTCTATCTGGTCCGTTCATTCTCCTCTGGTTCCTGCAATATATTTTTCTATCGCTGGCAATTATTTTTTTTCTTCTCTATAAACCATCATTTTTCCCTCAACCCCTCTCCTATTTTTCGTTCCCCTTTTGCTTAGCCTACTGCCTCCATTTTTCTCAGCAGCCCCAAGCCTACCTCCTCCGTTGGATCCGCCTGTGCCATCC
Organism: Allium fistulosum; assembly: GCA_030737815.1. NCBI lineage: Eukaryota > Viridiplantae > Streptophyta > Magnoliopsida > Asparagales > Amaryllidaceae > Allium > Allium fistulosum. Next base: position 364,877,825 of record CM060904.1, read on the forward strand.
TATCACCCAGCTCCGCCTCGCCCAGTCTTCCACCGTTCTTCCCTCTCCCATCCACTTGACACGCTCGTCCTCCCAAACTCCATCTCGCCTACATCAGAGGGCCCACTCCGCCCTTGTATCGTTTGCACCACCCTCACCCTATGGCCTCCCCTCTTCTCACACGTCATACCACCCCACGCATCCCGCATCACCCTCCAGACTTCACTCCCTCCCCATGCTTTGACTTTACAACTGAACCCAAGATCGCGGCATCGCAACCCGACCCTCCTTCCTTGCTGCATCATCCAAGCCTTCAAACCCTCGCCTAGAACCACCTCCTCCCTCTCCCCTCTTTGCCGCAACCTCCTCCTCACCCTTCCACCTAGCCTATACCACCTCGACCCGACCTTCATCCTGCCTCCAACCACTCAGCCCATCCTTTTTCTTCCCTGCCGATCTCACTTCAACCCATCCCCTTCATTTCGCCAAGCAAGCCTTAAATTTTGTTCTCTGTGGTGTTTTGCAGTGCATTTTTGATAAAGGTAATATATATTTTGTTTTAAAAGCCTAGTCTATGGTCATATATATATATAGTATGTTATCTGTCTATGTATTGAAACGTTACTTACTGTCTTTCTTTTATAACAACGGTGATTTTTGGAAAATATGGGTTTTGAGTTTTATATATTTATATTGTTGTATACATTCATAGAATCTGCACATATATTTTTAAGTATAAGATAACAGGGTGATTATAAGATATATGTCATATTGTATTCAAGTCTGTTAGTTTAGAAAATTATAAAGGTGTATTCACCTTACTGTTTACTTTTAGTCGAGAAAAGAAAAATTATAAGTATTGTTTTAAATATATAACATATAGTGCTCGGTTTTATCAGTTTAAAACTTTTGGTACTGTTTTAATATATATGCCGTGAGGATTGTTTTAAAATGCATGTAATGGGTTAGGTTATTATTTGATATAGATATGGGTTATTGTTTAGCTAGGTTCGTATATGTCCAGCTTGCATGCATTAATTGAATTATTGTTGAGTCTATGTATATATATAAGTTTTACATTCCTATATTTTATATATATATAGTTACACGGTTGCATATAGGTTATGTATTATACTGTTAATACCTTAAAATATAGTGGTATTAGAATATTGTTTAGTTGGTCTGCATGTATTCTTGGATTTGGATTTGCTGTAGTATACTTTCGAATGAGACTTTAAAAATATTGTATACCTATTCTATTTATGTGTGTCCTAGTACACTAGTTGCTTCGAGTTTGCATTTTTGTTTAGGATATAATATACTGTTAATTTATATAAATTCACATAAACAATAACACTAGTTGCTGTGTGTATATGTTTTATAATAACGGTTGCAAAGGGGTTATAACTTGTCGTGTCTTTAAAGGTATTTATTTTATAATATTATATGTTTGAAATAACTTTAATTTATATGTGTTGTTGAATTTTGAAATTAGGGGATGTAATAAGTATATATATATATTTAACTTTTATATGTTGATTTATACATACGAGTTTACATTGTCACAATCTGTAAATGTATATCATGTATGAGTGTATGATCTGCTTTGAGACAATACGTTTATTTTAAAGTAAGTATATATTAATTCTATTAGGAACATTGATTTTGAATTTTTAAATATAAGATTTTGTTGTATATTAGTTTGAATTATACGTATTATTTCAAATTATACTATGTATAGATATGTTTGTTTATTATATGTGTTTATTTAAAACAATGAATTTTGAAAATATATATGTATGTTTAATTTAATATGTGTTTGAATATAAAGTATGATTTTATATATGGTTCACTTATATAATTGGTTTTTATCAATCCAGCTTTAATTTGATTTCGTCAACTCCTATCTATCAGCTTTGATCATCGAATCAGGTCCATCTGGCTTTGGTTTGGATTTTGTAACTTGTTCTGTTGTCAAACTCCTCTAACCTCGAAAGGTGAGCAATCACTCACGATTAACGTTCTTGTATTTATTAAATTTGATTTCAATTGAAACGACAATTGAAATATGATGCTGTAGTTATTTAAATTGTTATATATGCTATTATCTGTATATGTTCACCTGTGACATCTGACACCAGTATATAGTATTTATATGCCTGCTATTACTATTATCTGTATATGTTCACCTGTGACATCTGACACCAGTATCTAGTATTTATATGCCTGTTATTACTATTACCTGTATATGTTCACTTGTGGCATCTGACACCAGTATCTAGTATTTATATGCCTGTTATTACTATTATCTGCATATGTTCACCTATGACATCTGACACCAGTATCTGTTATTTATATTGATGATATATGCCTGTTGTTATATTTTATATTATCTGTTATCACTCTGCAAGTTCCCTGTTAGTATAGAATTCACTATGGATTGAAATGATACATACCCAAACGGACTTTAGAATAGGAGAAAATCGTTATGGGTTGAAATGATAAACCCAAGCGATTTTCATTTAAATTGGATTTGGGATTACGGGTCGAAATGATATCTACCCGTATGTATTTAAATTTATGAATTGAAATGATAAATATCCGTATCACTTAACCATATGATAAATATGTATACATACACCTTGGTCCATATATATAAATATTTTGAAATTGAATTCTATGGTTTTGGAAAGAAATATATGGTTTTAATAAATGTTGAGCCTTAAATTATTGCATATAAATGGGAATGATTGATTAAATACATATAATATGGTTGAGTATTTAAAATTTATATTTCAAATAGATTTTGGTAATAATTTGAACAAATTAAGGTTGGGAAGATAATTTGAATTTAGTTGAAATTGTATTCATTAAAGACTTTTATTTAATTAAACCGATTTGAAATTTATTGAAATTGAGATTTATGATATGATTTATAACTTGGGTTTGATTTAAATAATTTGATGAATATTTCTTGTTTAAATAAATTTAAGGAAGTATTTAGTAAAATTGAAATTTAGGGCTAGTTAAATATTGAATCTATTAAGTGAATATTCCCTGATTAAATAATAATGAAGTTAAATCAAGAGCTCTATGAAACTGTTAAATTTAACTTTGAAAATGTTGAATATTAAAGCCTTGAAATATAATGGAATTTAAATGGTTTATTTTGTGATTCAGATCTGTATTTGAAATCAATATAAAATTTGAATTTGTTATTTAGAAACTGAATTAAATTAAAATGGGAAAATTTAGATTGAATTAAATTGGAATTTGGAATTTGAAGTTGATTTGAATCGATTTGCGAGACTTGAGAAAATTAAATGCTTTACTTTATAAATTAATTAATATATATACTATATTGGAAAATAGTTATATTTGAAATGAAATGATATTTGGGTTTTGAAGTATAAATTAAATTGAAATGACCACGGTGTTATAATGTATATTTCCACCTTGTAGATAGTTCTGCAGATCCTTAAAGGATGGTTATCCCAAGCATCCTTTAAGTTACTTGTATTTCAGTTGATATTTCACTTGAGTTGGATTTATTGATATAAGAATGTTAATCCTGACTCGAGTGTTTTGTGTTTTGCTCTACGCTCGGGTCAGACCGAGTGATACAGCAATTGAGACTCACCTTTGGAGTTTGGAGCTTCGTTTGGAGATCCAACCATCGATTCAGCTTTCAGCTTTCCAGTTGATTTGTGCAGAGAGGTCGTCTATTCGTACTGAAGACTTCACTGTATTCGAGATATTCTGTTGTATTTTTATTTGTAACTCTGATGTTTATATAGTAGCTTCATGAACTACTATTTTATCTATTCCGCTGCGTATTATTGTTTTACTCTGTGTCTGTGATTGATTTATTTACTGTATATGTTGAGTTTTGCCAAATTTTTATTACAATCTGTTATTTTGAATTATTCAAGTCCGACATGTGTGGATTTATTGTCGATTTGAATGGTCCAAAATAGCGGGTCGTTACAGAAGACCAATTATATATCTAACCTGTTGCTATCCAAATCTTTTGAGAAGATGCGTTAAATTGAGTGCATGAATAAGTTATTTTGCATCCATGAGTTTGAAGTAGAATAAAGTTTGCATTTGTTACCGTTATAAAGTTTGTAATATGAGCAGAAAGTTGTAGCAGAACGTAACATTATAACTAAAACATGAAATGAGTACATCGATCCTTTAATTACAAATCAAACAGAAAAGAAAAAGAGACAGCTAGAGACAAACTGGAAGAGGTATCAAGCACAAAGTTATCCAACAAACCAACAACAAATTCATAATACTAGGCCACTTTCTTTATGACATTTTATGGCTCTACTAAAGTTGTACAATAATCAACTTGATATATTTTATATGTCATGATGATAAAGACTTGATGACTTTTACATATTTGTTTTATAGAATATGAATATCGGTGAACATGATAGTCAAACAAGAGATATGGTAGAATTGGAAGTTGATCATGATTCGGTGGGTAGTTCCATAGGAAGTAAACGAAAAAGAAATACTTATTCTAATGTTTGGAAATATTTCAAAAAGAAGGAAATTGCAAGTGGTGAAAAACGTACATGTTTTTGCAAAAAATTTAAAAGGGAATATACATGTGGTGATAATTACGGGACAAAGAGGAGACATGTAAAGAAATGCCACGGTACAAATGTAGAAGACATAAATAAAGGAAACTTTAGTCAAATGAAGTATAAAGAATTAATGACTAAAGCAATTATTCGGCATAATTTACCGTTTAATTTTGTGCAATATGAAAGTATTCGTGAATTGGTTTCTTATTTAAATGATGAAGTGGTACATTTATCCAGAAACACTTTGCGTTTAGATGTTATAAAACTTTATGAGAATGAGAAAGTAAAACTCAAAGCTATATTAGATTCATGTAGCGGAAGAGTGAGTACAACGTCTGATTTGTTGACTTCAACCAATATGGATGGATACATAACTTTGACCGCACATTTTATTGATAATGAATGGAAAGATTGCTTAGTTTTTGTTTGTTGCCACATCCTCATTCTGGGTCAGCCAAATTTGGAAAAATATCAAGTTTGTTGCTTAGTTGGGGAATAGTTGATAAAATATTTTCATGTACATTGGATAACGCATCTTCCAATGATAAGTTTATTGAATTATTAGGATCACATCTCAATTATAGAAAATCATTGGTTGCGGGTGGCCAATATTTACACGTTAGGTGTGCTGTAACGACCCGTAAATTTTAACTGTTTTAATAACGTAATTGGTAGAAATTTTTGTGAAACTTTAAACGATAAAATTTTGAAATAAAATTTTTATATTTGAAATGCGTCTAGTTAAACATAGCAGCCGGTAAATTTTCATCCAAAAATATGAAAGTTTATTTCGCGCGTAAATTTACTTCAATTTAATCAGTTAAAAATCGATGAAAATAAAACGTTTTCGAAACCTAAATATTTTTACATAGAAAAATCTAAATCATCTTCTGAGCAAGACGTCATCTTTCGTTTTTCAAAATTCGGACTTCTTTAGCTCCGTCGATCTTATTTTTCCGCGTTTTTGCTGCATTTTCCGTAATAGAAAATTCGAACTTTTATAATTCAATCAAATCACTGATATCTGTATATTGTTTTGATCGTCTCATTGTGCTGATCTCTACGGTATGTTCATTTGTGTATTTTGGCGGTCCAATACGCGACGAAAGCCGCAAAACGATTTGTTGTCTCGGTACCGTTTTGAGTTTATAGTCTGTGACCTTTTATCTGTCCACCTTTATTAACTAATTGGTCTGTAGCTTTTATAAATTGCTGAATTCAATAAATTGACGGTCACTATTCCCATTGCAATTTATTTTGCCAACTGTTCGTTCCATTCCTTATCCCCTGATTCTATTCACATTCCTCCATTTTATTAAGTATTAGAGCATGCGCAGCTACTAGTTTAACTTTTGCTTCTTCCAAGTTTATAAAAAAAAAATTAAAACAAACATTTATTTATGCTTCAGCTCCCCACCTTTCCTCTTCATCTTCCTCCTCTCCAACTTAGTTTCAAACCACAGACCCGAGCAGCCAACCAAAGCTTTCACCTCCGTACTTCACCGCTCGACCACCGACCCATGCCTCAACTTCAACCACGCAAGTTCTGTTTCCACCTCCACTTTTCTCATGCATGCCACCTTTCTTCCACCCTTCAGCCACCCTCAGCCTAACCACGTGAAGAGCAGAACCACTTGGCTCCACCCTACCTTCCCACACGAGCATGCTCGCAACCGGGGGAGCAACCCGCTTTACGCCTGGCTTCAGATTTCGCCACTCCCCTGAAGCTTCCCAGAGCCTTCCAGCCGAGTGCTCATCTGCGCATTGACCTTTGCAAGTGTCGAACCCCTGAGCCTGCCGTTTCGCTCTCCCCTCCCTTCGAGTATGTGTAAGCATGTAGTTATTAAGATATTTATAAAATAGTTAGTTTATTGAAGTGTATATATATATATATATATGAGTTCGCATTTTTTTAGTTTTAGCTGTACATTTTATATTTTACTGTAATACTGTTTATATTCAACTGTTATAAAGTTTTGTAGTCTTTATATATAAATAATATTAGTTGAACATAAGTTATACTTAACTATAATGCTGTTACGTAGAGCATATGCATAAATTGTGTAAACATGAATGTTTTGTGGTTGATTGTTTTAAAACCATTTTTTCATTTGGAAGTGCAAATTGTTAGAGTTATAAAATGTATATATATACTAGTTTGTATAGGATATATATGCGTTATATATATCTAGTAGTTGTCTATAATATATGCAGTTATAGTATGTATTTTGCATATAAGTTCTGTATATACTTTAAGTTACAAATTTCATTTTATAAAATTTATATACTGTAAAATATATAGTAAACATGCGAACCTGCTATTGTATGTTTAAATCTTTGTGGATTGCTGCAAACGTATCATGTTGATCAATGTTAAATATAAACTACATATTCTTATAACCTATATATGTTATAATAAGTATTTTTAATGAGCATCGATATTTTGAAAAACTATACGTATGTAATGTGCTAAGAATACTACATTATTTGTAAGTTTCATTCGCTGTTAGATATGTATATATAGTATATGTCAGATATGGAAATTGTATATAGGAGATGGTATGTATATATTTCTTGTATACATATATACAGTTGAAGATGTTTCAATTTTATTTTTTTGTAGTTCGGTTTCGAAATGTATATGTTACAGTGAATTTGTTCGAGTGTATATAAGTCTATATTAGTTTAAAGAAGTTATATGTATTATATAGTACGTTATATGAGTATAGGTATATATTAGATTCTGTTATATGATTGCAACAGCTCTTTTGTGTTTAAAATGTTTACTCAATTAATCTAAGGTTCCATATTGTTAAATATTGTCCAAAATTTGAAAATATTTTAACTTTAAATTATATTGGTTTTTACTTGGATATTAATTTTCAAATATATGCTTTTAAGGATAGCAATTTTGATTGTATATATATTTTATTTTATCATTCATTTTAAATATTGATTTGATAAAATAATAATAGTATTAATAATAATAATTTATATATAATTTCTGTTTCTATCGAGCTGATTCTAATTATCTTACCAATTCCTATCTTCAGCTTGACCGTCGAATTCGTGCCAATCAGCTTCGATCATTGAATTCGTGCTGATTTTTGCTTCACTTGGATTCGCGATTCCATTTCAGTGTACTCATACCACCTTCTATATCCTCTAACCTCGAAAGGTGAGCAATCACTCACGATTAATGTTCTTTTATTTATTAAATTTGATTTCAATTGAAACGACAATTGAAATATGCTGCTGTTAGTTATTTACACTGTTATTACCTGTATCAGTTCATCTGTGACATCTGACACCACTATCTGTTATTTATACAATGATAATTCAGTTTGATTGATATTGATTGCTTGATGTTGATATTGGACGTTAAATTGTTAATGTGTAAGTGATAAATAATTTGAAATTGAAATTGACGTAGGATAGTTAGATTTGATATATGCTAAATTTGATTAGATGACATTTGCATAATATAACCTTATTTAAATGTTAGATTAATTGACATGTAGAAATTTGGTTATGTACACCTTGAACCATTGAATGTATGTTGTAAAATTGATGTAGTTTGAAATTGAACAATAGATATCAAGTGAAGAACCGTATAATTATTACTGTAATAATCTTTAATCTACATGAAATGATAGTGTAGATTCTAGAAATAATTATGTTAATTTGCACAAACAATAATGTGAATTAATACGATTATTTCGGGATTATTTGAATTAACTATTGGATTGTTATTGATTGTTGTTATTGCTTGTTTATTTACTTTGACACCATCCCAGTTATCACACTGCAAGTTCCCTTTGTTATGCTTTGATTTTTGAATTGAAATGGAATCGGGTTGAAATGATAAATACCCAAAATAAAAACTTTGACTTAGGATAGAGAATTAAATAAAACCCGATTGGTCAATAATTTGATTTAAAATAAAATAAAGTTTTATTTGAAAGGATAAGATTTTGAAATGAAGCTGGAATTTGAATTTTTAATGAAAGGAAATGTTAATATTTAAAATATGAAAAATATTGACATAGTAGTTGTTGAAAGATCGTTATTTTGAAATTAATTATTTGACAATTAAATTTGGAACTTTTCATTGAATTAATTAGTTTGAAATGATTTAATAATTAATTTTGAAATTATAATTAAGTTTGAAATTACTAAGCTTTGAAATTATTTAATAATTAAGTTTTGAAATATTTAATAATTAAATAAGATTTGATTATTTGATAATTAAAAAAAAATTGAATTCTTTGATAAGAGAAATTGAACTTTTGAATAAGTGAATTTTTACTTCGTAAATAATTGAAATTGAGTTTCTTTATTATTTAAGTTTTGGAAAATTATTTAAGTAAGTAAATACGTGAAATTGAATTTCTTTAACAAGAAATAAAATGTGATTTATTGAAATTAATGTAAGACTTGGAATTTAAAGAATTTGATTTGATGAATTTAATTTAATTCAATTTGTAAGTTTGATATAATGAAGTTGAATTTAAATAATGGATTTAATGAATTGGAAATTTAATAGAAATTGTGTTGAATGACAAATTCACTTAATGAATATTGAATGAAACCGATAAATGAATTTAAATCAATTTAAATGATTTCGGAATGAAGTTGATATACGAACTTGAATCAATATTTAAATTGAAATTGAATCATGAGATTTTGTAATGGTGTTTTGGAAGTTTCGAAACGTAGATTATGGAAATTGATTTAGAAAGACAAATGAAATGTTGGTTTACAAATTCTTTTTGAAATTTAATTTGATTTGGTTTTGAAATATATTAAACGACCAATCGGTGTAATAATTACGGAAGTTATTAAAGAGATCGGAATCGGTTAGGGACATACTCACTGTCTAAACCGAAACCACTTTAATAACTATACGCGGAGTATGATCCAGAATGAAGTGGTTGGAATGATGTACGTGATGACTGAAGAAAGAGAACGATAATGGATAGCCTTGACACTTGTGTCAAATTGGAAATGACTAAAACAGGAGTCGTGCCGGGCCAAATGGGGGTTAGCTACCTCAAGCGAACACACTTCTTCGAAAACTACTCATTACTTGTTGTCGATTGGTGCACCCTTGATTTTGGGAGTGTTGTTTCATGGTGTTGCGATCGCTGCGGCGATGCGTTCTCACCAGTCCGGATCAGGCAAACGGTAGTTTCACTACCTTGGGTATTGCCTCATGTGCCTTGTCATACTTGTATCCCTATACGCGACCACTACGATTTGTTTTGTGTTATACCTATGGAGTACTCCCTGATATCCCACTAGTTTACGGTTGAGTTTACAGTGCTGTATAGACTATAACACTTATATAAAATGTGTTAAGGGGAATAATGGTAACGCCTTAACACTATTTTGATACCTTATATTACTGATAGGCATTATCTACTTATCGTACACTACTACATAGTAGATAGTTTAACGGATCCTTAAAGGATGGTTATTCCAAACATCCTTTGAGTTACTTGTATTTCAATTGCTATTTCACTTGAGTTGGATTTATTGATATAAGAATATTAATCCTGACTCGAGTGTTTTGTGTTTTGCTTTACGCTCGGGTCAGACTGAGTGTACCAGTATTCGAGACTCACCTTTGGAGTTGGAGCTTCGCTTGGAGATCCAGCTATCTATCCAGCTTTCAGATATTCAGTTGATTCCAGTGATTGTATTCTGATTCTTGTATTTGATTATTGTATCTGAGACATCTGTTGTACCTTATTTAACTCTGATATGTATATAGTAGCTTCATGAACTACTATCTTTTATTTCCGCTGCATTTATTACTCTGTGTCTGTGATCTGTGATTATTTATTTATTGTATATGTTCAGTTTTTCCAAATTTAAATTAACAACGCGGTATTTTGAATTATTCAAGTCCGACATGTGCGGATGCGAATGGTCTAAAATATCGGGTCGTTACATGTGCCGCACATATATTGAATTTGATAGTGCAAGATGGCCTGAAATCTATTACTACTTGTTTGAGAAACATACGAGAAAGTATAAAATATATTAGGGGCTCTCAATCTAGAATTTTTTTTGTAGTATGCATATCTCGTCTTTCTTTGGATAAGACTAAGAAGGGATTACATCAAGATGTTCCCACGAGATGGAACTCTACATTTATTATGCTTAAAAGTGCAATACATTATGAACAAACTCTTTATCACTTGAAGCATGTGGATTCTAGTTATACTTATTGTCCATCATTTGAAGAATGGGAGAAAGCAAAGAAAATCACACGTTTTTTGGAAGTTTTCTACAATGCCACTTGCTTGTTTTCAGGAACAAATCATCCAACCACTAATTTGTTCTTTCTAGAAATTTTCTTGGTTCATTTAACTTTAAAACAAACTTTCGAGGGTGATGATTTTATGTCTTCCTTGGCATGCGATATGCTTAAAAAGTTTGATAAATATTGGAAAGAGTTTAGTGTGTTTCTTTTTATTGCTTGTATTTTCGATCCACATTACAAAGTAAATTTTGTCCGATTTTCTTATGAAAGGCTATATGGAAATGACATAGAATTTAAAAAAGTAAAAAGAAAATTAGAAGAGTTGTTCTTTGAATATTCAAAGAAAGTGCAAGAAGAGTCGCTTATTGAAACAAATGCTAAAAAGGCATGGAATCTCCATCTTCGTTTACGGGCCCTTATGCACAAGAACGTGAAGATATGTTGGAACAATTTGACTCTTCTTAAGATTCAGAATTTGCTGGCAATTCTACTAGATCAGAACTTTATTCATATTTAAATGATGGGTTGGTTGATCGCAAAATAGAGTTTGATGTACTTTCATTTTGGAAATCACAACAATATCAATATCCTATTTTATCCCTTATGGCAAAAGATATCTTGGCTGTATCGGTAACTATCGTGGTTCAGAAAGTGCTTTTAGCATTAGTGGTAGAGTACTTGACGAGTACCATAGTTCACTAAAAGAAGATGCTGTCGAAGCATTATTATGTACAAGAGATTGGTTGTATGGTGGTATGCTTGTGCGAAAAATCGAGGATCTTACCGAAGATATTACAAAGTTCCATTCTCAAGAAGAAGAGACAATAGTGCATAGTGTCGGGTATGATTTAAATGCTATTAAATCAAATTATTTAAGTCTGTTGCAATATGATTCTATAGATTATTAATTTGAATCATAATATTGGTATGTATTGGATTTATCTTTTCAGCTTTCTATACCAGTATAGTATATATACACTTATAGTTGTTACTCATTACTTTAAGTAATGAGATCAAAGACAAAAGATAAGCAAAACAGTGAAATTGATTTTTAGTTTTTTATTTTTATTTTTTAGATTGTGGAATTGGAAAGTTAATCGTGTAACTACTTATGGCTGTTACTCATTACTTGATTCAGACATATGAGCTGAGGAAAAATGATTCAATAATTACACTTATGGTACTTTTCAAAATGTTCATGCTATCACCTCTTTGGTATGACTTCTTTTTTACCAGGTCAGTATATGTTGCAAATAGTTATTTTCTTATTTGAACAACTGCACCTTTTTGAATTACTGCAAGTTATGTAGAAGAACTTTACAGTCTCTAAAATTCAATGACGCAGTAACTAGTTTTCATTTTAAAAATATAAGCAAGCTAACTAATTTTCATCATTAAAAGTCTCAAAATTTTAGTGACAAAGTAACACAAAACTGATCACATATTAAAAAAAATGAGAAAAATGAAAACTGACTTTCATTATTAGAAAATTCAAGTTAAAATGATCAGGCCATAAATAAATTAGATGATGGTAAATATGTATTTTGGAAAGAAATGGTATGTCTTTAGAAATGTACATGGCTCTTTTAAATACCATGTATTTTGTTGGTTCATTTGTGTACTCTTGTTGGTGTGTAAAATTTAGCCAAAACTATTTTTTTCCTTATTTTTCCCTATAATGTGATTATATTCTTGTTGGTTCATGTTTATATATTGTAACCTTTTATTTGTATGTGCAGGTTTTTCTAGGTGACTGTGAAGATGTGTATTATATGTGCTTGGTTCAGTTTCAGTAATTTTGAAGGCTACTTTATTAGTTTACACCTTTGGTTTTTATATTTGATGCACATTCAGATTTAGTGTTATATTGATACAACCGCAGTTTTATATTGGTATCAGTTGCAATGTTATATTGGTATTGTTTGATGCAGTTCTATCACATTCTGTAGTTTCAAAGTTATATTTATGCACTTTCACCCAGCTTTATGTATGATATTTCATGATATTCTTGTTGTCTTAGTGCATTTTCAGTGTTATATTGTTGTTATTTGATGCAATTTTATACGGTTTCAGTGTTATATTAATGTTATATGACTATATCTTAATGCATTTCCAGTGTTATATGTAGTTTCAATTTTACATTATGTATATCTTATGATATTTGGTGTTTTAAGTGATGATGTTTTAAATGGGTTGACCCTAAAAACAAGTGGGTTGGGTCTAATTTTCCATTTAATAAACATGGCAAATGGGTTAGGGTCATGAAAGGGTCAAGTCAAATTTGATCCGATCCAATATGACCCAACCCGACCCATTTGACAGGTCTACTCGTAAGATTATTGGTTGTACATATTTGTCATTGTGTAAACCATTACTTCTATAAACGTCGTACTTAAGAAGAGTTGACATCATGTTCGACACTAAAGTGGGAAGCAATTGTAAAGGCAAGAATGGAAGAATCAAGTCATTTGAACATCGAATGATGTAGCTACATGGAATGACACGTGAAAAATTTACACATGCTCGATTATACAGTAAATGTTGGGGATGATGAGGCTACATGTTTGTGTAATATGCCAATATTAGAGCATTTTTCTTGCTCACATGTTTTAGATAACATGTTCATGAGGTTCTGGAGGTGCCATAGAGCACGTGATGATTTTATTTCGTCAGACACATAATTCTTAGTTATAATGTTGTTTATGCTCCTACATTTACTCCTGTCCTCGATAGTTCTTACTGAACAACGTATTAATGCCTTTACATAAAACCAGCATGGAATGAAAAAATTCTAGATGACCACGATTAATATGAATCAAAGAAGCTATGGATCAACCAACTACCCACCGACAAGATAACTGCAACAAATGTGGTGATTCAGGGCGTATGAGAAGGTCTTGTAATCGATAAACTTGTTGTAATGGGTTTATGTCTGGAGGTTATGAGTGTGTTGCAATGATTTTATGTAATGAAACATATGTTTTTGTTTGATTGATTAATCTAATGAAATACAATACTAGTTTGTTAAAATATTTACTCGTTAATGGTAAATTTCATGCTAAATTGTGTTGATTGAGGTGCTACGTATTGTTGAACACAGAAAATGTTTCTGCACATTTATGAAATGCACATACATGCGCGTTCCAGAAATGCGCAAACATTTTCTCTACATATACTCATTCAAGAAATGTGCAAACTCTTCTTATGTATATTCACAATCCATAAATATGCAATCTTTTTTTCTATATATGCGCATTCCAGAAATGCATATATGTTTTTTCTCCCAAGACTAAAACAGAGAATTGTATTAACCCTTGCATACATACATATTCAAGAATAGACCTGTAATAATCATTCCATACGTATATATCAAATATAAATAAGAAACAACAATAAATTTTGAGACATACCCAAATAGTTTAAACATACATTTATAATCATACATTCATAGTTCCATACATACATTCAAAACATACCGAAACCCTAATCTAAGTCAAAACATACACTCATAATTGCTAGTTAATCTATGCATCTCTAAGCATTCAAACTTCTAGTGGTGTGTTTCTTTTATTCCTTCGTCCTTCTTTCATAACTTAAAGTTTGAGACATTAATGGTTGAGAAGGTTCGAGTTGATCTTGAGTAATAGAAGATGGTTAATCTTGTCCTTGAGACTGTTCGTATGCACTATCCTCATGTTCTTGGAAGGTTGAGTGTAACAAATTGCATTTTTCAACAACTAACTATTTAAATAATTAATTTAAATATTAATTCTTTAATTAACGAAACACCCATTGTATCTACTTTTAGAAACAAGTGAATTGGGACTCAAGACGCTTGCCGTTGAGACTGCAATTCCGCAGCGAGAAGGATGAGTATAAACTTTGATATGTTTGGAGCTGGAATGTTTTTAGAGCGAATATTGAATTCGTGTAGATGAACGAATTCAGACTAAGACACATAAGTTTGCCTATAAGTTGGCTAACCCCTTCATTTCATTTTCATTTCACGTTGCTTTTCTTTCTCTCCTATTGTAACAACCCGCATATTTATCAATTTATCATTTAAATATTTTATTTAAATATTTTATCGTTAGTCAGATGTTAGTCTAAAAAGCTACTTTTTGCATACAGTCAAATTAGGACTCGAGACCACCTTCATTGAGTTCAAAATGATGTTTGCGATCTTTTTGAGTGTAAACTTCGATATGTTTGGAGTTAGTTAAATTCTTGCTACTTTTTCCCACTTGTGACTTTGGTTTGGACTGCACCTTCTTTAGTTCAGCCCAACCCTCTTCCTCACTTGATTCACCATTTGTTTTAACATTCAAGCTTTATCAAAAATGGTGGTGGGAAGTGGAAATTAAAACTCCAAACTCAAATTCTATTGCAAATCCGAGATTCAACTCCAAATTCAAGTAGAAGATAGTGGATTCAAGCTTTGGATTGCTTCTCCTTGCTTTCAATCTCCATCTTCATCCATTTTAGTGAAAAAGTGAGATGTTTTATCTCACATTCTTGTCTATATCTATCTTGGACTGTTAGGAATGGTTCCCTATCACTTTAGCATGCACATTTGCATTTGGTTTGGATTGGATTGGCGAAAAACTCCAATTTTTAGTGTTTTTGGTGAATTCCAGCCTTTAGGTCGTTCTGCCCAGGTTAGGTCATCCAGACTGCTAGCTCGCGCGCGTTGAAAAGTCACGGCCTTCATATTTTCGTTCGCATGCCTTAGGTCGTCCGCGAGTTAACGCCTTAGGTCGTCCGTGAGTTAACGCCTTTAGGTCGTTCGCCTATAGGTTGGTCTGCCCACCTATTTAGCTCGTTCGGGGTTAGGTCGTTAGGCCTTAGCTCGTATGGCCATTATTGCGCGTCTGGAGTTAAGTCGTGCGCGTTCCAGGCCTTAAGTCGTAGGTCGTCCCCGACCTAACTTCACTAGGTCGTTCCAGGCCTTAAGTCATAGGTCGTCCCCGACCTAACTTCACTAGGCCGTTCCAGGCCTTAAGTCGTAAGTCGTCCCCGACCTAACTTCACTAGGTCGTTCCAAGCCCTAAGTCGTAGGTCGTCCTCCGACCTAAAATCACTCGGCAACACTAGGTCGCCTACTCCCTTAGGTCGCGTGAACCCTTAGGTCGTTAGACCTCATTTTGCTTTAGGTCGTTTCCCCCGCACCCCCACCTAGGGGGTTGCCACCCCCCTGGACCCCCCTCCGTAGGCGATCTTATCTGAAAAACATTCAATAGAATTTCCACTTTGATGCATTTTGAGCTGATTTCCTTGGATTTTGTTCACGTCTTCGAATGTGAATTTTTTTGATAGATTGTTTCTACAATCATTTTTGTGATTTGTCACTTTAAAAATATGAAGGTTTCAATACTAGTAGTAAATATCAAAACTCTTTCATCAAAGCAATTTCAACTCTATTTTATTACAAAGCTCTTTTTCCTAAACCGTTTTCCAACCTATTAGTATATACAAGCCTTTACTTCACTCGGATGAGAAATCGAATTAAACGACTTAGTAAAACGAGTGGTATGAAACGCTTGCGTTCACTTCGTCGGTTAGCTCTTGGACTTGTTCGATTGAACCCTTTTGTGACAATTTTCTAGTGAAGATCTACTGTTTGTTCGTAAATATTTAAGTTAAGCTAGTGGTTATGGGACATGAAGCTAAACTCATATATTTACTGGCTTAGTATAATTGACACTTCTTTATGATCATGACGATCATTTTTGTGATTTAGACTAGCGATTGAGCGATGTCTCTTTGTCTACGAGGGAGACTAAACCCCGTTTGTGTGATGTTTCACCATCACATATTGGGGTAGCGCCCCATGGTCTTCGGGCCGTTCGTGTGTCAAAATTTAATGGATAGCTTCCATGAGATAGCTTCTCGTTCATGTGTTACGCGCGTTGGTGAGTTTTCATGCTCCCGTTCTTGTGATAGGCCTCCCCCCTTTTTATGTGATTTCTGGATTTCTTATGATGATTTCTGGAATTTGTGCTTCACCAATTTTCATGATTTTCATTGATATGATATCAGTTTTTGTGCATTGGTGAATTCATGTGTTATTGACTTGTTATGAATACAAGTTTAGGGTATGATACCCTATTTTATCTCTGAGAAGATTCTTGTGATATTGATTAATCTCTTATTGATTTTCAATTACATACCTATAGTAGTATGCTACGATGGTTATTACATGTTCATGTCATGTCTTTTACTTTATACCATATCATCTGATATTTATAGCTAGACTGATTCGTTTATTATTTTCTTATAAATAATACTCGGGTCAGACCGAGATGTTACAGGTGCTTCTGCTTGACTTCTCTTCAGGATTATTCTGACTTTTGGCTAACTACTTAGATTAGTAGTTTTTGATTGTACACATTTGAGATATAGACTCATTGATGTATTCTTTTGTATAGCACTTGTTGCTACTCCTTTTGTATTATTGTGGATCTTTCTGACCACTACCCTGATGTACACTTTCATGTGTTATATATTTATTCATATATTCTTCCGCCTTTGTGATATGGATGTCTGTGACTGATTTGTGTTATGATTATTTCTATGTTTGTTTCCGAAGAATATATATAGCCATAGTGATAGCTTTGTGTTTGTATCGGCATGTCGGATTTCCTTCTATTCTATCTGACACATCGGTGCTCGCACAAAGAAGTTACATGGATGGTCGCTCCTCCATAGCCTTATTCTCCGCGCTAATTGACAGCACTACATCGTAGTGTTCTTGGTTAGCATGGGTATAGAGGTGGGGCGTCACACCTATACTTTCATAATTGTCTCCTTAATCCCTAATCCTAGATCTACCAATCCAATCCTAAATAGTTTCCATGAATCCCAGAAAAATCATTACAATACCTCTCATCCAATTCCTCACAAAACCCATTATTGCATTGGCTTGAAGTGGAGTTTGGAGCTTAATCTCAACTTTCAAGCAAGTTTGAAGTTGGTTTTTAGCGATTAGAACTTGATTTGGGGAGGAAGAAGGTGAGTATGATGATTCTTTTACTTCCTTTATTTACTATACTTTATGAATTTATTTATTGATGACTATGAAATTGTATAAAGTGATTTAAAGAATGTTTGGTGATGATTTAGGTTTATGTTCATGTTGCAAACATGATTATGTCAACTCATTATTTAATGAAGACCTTAATTACTACTTTTGAGAAATTCAGTAAACTTAGAAATGGTTTTTAGGTTAATTGAATAATGGTGTGTGATATTATCAATGATTAGAGACAAATTTAGTGATATGATTGTGTGCATATTGTTAGTTAGTATGAACTAAACTATTTTAATTGATTTTTTAAAAGTTAGTAAGTTAACTAAAAGAGTTTTGGGCTCTACCCTTATTATTAAAGTAATTAGTGGCTTAATGAAGCTCAATTAGTTCTTATAAATATTATTTAGGTAAAGGCTTAAAATGATTTAGTAAATAGTTGTAAATGATTAATTTAAATGAAAAATTATGTGTTATAAAGGCTTAAAATGATTAATTAGCTAGTAATGTATTATATAAAATAGTTGTAAGATTTTATAAAACAATATGAAGAGATATTAGACTTTTATTAAAAAGATTTAGAAAATAAAAGCAATAATTGAAATACTTATTTAAAAATATACATGTATGTATTGTATGTGGATAGGTATACGTATACATGTATTTGAAGTTTTATAATAATAAAGGGAATTCATGCATTGTAATTAGAATTATTGTATGTGGTTGTGTATATATAAGTGTATTTATATGAATAATTATATATTATTTGTATGTGAACATCTATATTTGTGTACAAGCATGTTACGAGCATCTCATTTAACCACAACAACTATTTATGTGCGCTATGTTATGTGTAATTGGTCCAGTGAAGCTCGAAATGTAATTTGTGAAGTAAATGTATGTTTGCGTATACATGTGTTCTTAGGCGTGTACAAGTAGGTACATCGACACATGTGTGAGCGCCACATTAGGCAAGAAAGCTGGCTGAGTTCGTTTATGAAACGCCCCGCATATATAGCCATACTACCAAAGAGTACTACTAAAGAATACTGTCTGGTAATATATAGAATATGTAACGACCCCGAATTTTATATAAATTTAAATTGATAATTTATTGAATTTTTTAATAATTTTTTTGAAATAAATCGATAAATTAAAGCGAGTTTCCCCAAATCCAAATAAACATATATTAAATCAATTTAAATTTAAAAATATTGTATATTGTGTATATATGTGTATATATGAATATATATGTAATATAGGAGTAAATTTGTATATGTATATATATATACATTGAATTTGAATTTAAATCGTAAATAAATGGTTTAAAAATGAATATATATATGATATAAAAGTATATATACATTGACATAAGTATAAAAATAAATAAATAAGTAATTTTAAATTTAGAATTAATGGTTAATAATAATTTGAATGTATAGATTAAATATAAGACAATAAATAAAATTAATAATAATAATTTAAGCTAGAAATAAATATATAAAAGGGTAAACTATAAAATCCAAAGTAACACATTAGATAAATTATGACAACATATAAAATATAGAAATTATTTATATTACAAATTAATAAGACTAAAGAAAAATAAAATACATTTAAATATGAAAATAAATATATATATATTCATATACAAGCCAAATATAAGTATGAAAACAAGTAAGCATATCTATGAAGTCACATGGCAGTGAAAATACATTCAAATATAAAGATAAGATAAAAAGGAAACAATAAAATGCATACAAGTTGTACTTGATAAGAATATAACAACTTTATGGAAGCATATAGAGTAGAAAACATAACCAAGAATGAAAAATTTATCTCTGTACATACGAATAAGAATGGGATAAGTATGCAAATAAATAAGTCAAACAAATAAAAATACATGCAAGATTGTACATACAAAATAAAAGAAATAGTATTGTAAACATGATAAGGTACCAAAGCATTAAATGCTATCATCTCAAATTTGCTGGAAAATCATCTCAGCCACCATACAAAAAAGAAAATCTCTGACTTGAAAAAAAAATGGAAATATATATGTACCTGTATTGTACAACAAGAATGATATCACCCTGTACACTTCTTCTATCTATCAACTTCTCTCATTACAAATTCGTTCATCAAAATTTAGTAAAACTGAAGTAAACATCATCTTAAAAAACTTAAATAAACTTTAATCTAAACAATAATACAAATCAAAGCAAACCAGGAATTAAAGCATTCAAGGCTTTCAGCTTCAATACCCTTCAAGTTTCCATTTTTAAAGCTTTCCAGTTTCAAATCCAAGCATTTCAAAAAATTTCTCTCTGTTCTTCTTCCTAAAATCAAGGTGAGTAAACAATTTAAATTTAAGCTAAGTATATATATATATCTGTTGCTTGTGAAGTCCGAGATTGAAGTTGCTTTGTTATGCATATATATATATATGAATTTTTCTCTGTGTTTATAATTATTGGTATGTGTGTTTGCCTAGTTATATTTGATATCACCTCTGTTTTTAGAACATAAAAGTTTGAACAAGAAAGAAAAAAAACCCAGAAAAATCAAATCTTTGATCTTTGTTAGGCTGGAAAATGTGAACACAATATGTTTATTTGATTATAAATGAAAGTTAAAAACTTATTTCCAGCAAAATAAATGTAGGACGAGTCTGATATTTCATAGAACAGATGAACTTGTATAAAACATGATAAAATCAAATATGATAAATTGTTGAATCAAGTATATAAGTGGAATCATCAGTTAAAGATATGATTTTTAAATCAAAAATTTTGATTTTTCGTTAAGTATGTTGAGAGCAGTTCCTAGTTGAACAGGAAATGCCTTTCTACCAATTTCCAGCGATCGGAAAATTATTTGATGTTGAAACTTTGTATGAAGCAAGTCTGGTAATCAATTATATTAGGAAAAATGTTAAACAAATTTTCTATTAAAGGAGATTTTAGAGAGAGACAGCTTTAGGGTTTAACGTTCGAATTTAACGTGGACGAAAAAATGGTGGTCGCGCCACCGTGGAGTTGCTGGAGGCAATCGGACCTAGGGGAAATGAAGCAGGGGACTACGGCGGAGGTTCAGGCGGAGTTGCGAGGTTTCTGGCGTCGTGACGTGGCGGCGCGAGGCATTTTGGTCGATCGAAGTTGTGTTCCAGGGGAGTCGTATAGCTCGATTGCAAATTCGTCAACGGTTTGGGTATCTGGATGTTCGTGGGCTCGTGGAGATCATCGGGGATGTGTGGATGACCACGGCGATGGCCGGCGATCGCTCAGGCGATCGTGCACGTGCACGTGATTTTCTGATATACCTGGAGTTAGTTTTGTAATGGAGGAAGAAGGGGATCGGGGAAACTTCGGTCTGGACTCGATGTTGTACTCGAGTCATTCTTGTGGTTTGTCGAGGGGTGAAGGGGTTTGAGTACTCGAGTAATGATTCGGGAAAACCCTGTTTTGGCTCGGGTTCCTTTGACCTGGAGTTAATAATAAAGAAATTGAATAAGATTTAAAATGTTAATTAACTAAGTAATTAAAAGAATAATTATTTAATGAAATTAATTAAGAGATAATTACTTATTATAATTAATTTAAGGTTAATTAAGTAATCAAAGGTAAATTTCTAAACAATTAATGTAATTAATTTATGGGAAATTTGTTAATGTGATTTATGGAATAATTAAATGGAAGTAATTAAAGGGGTAATTACTCAATGGGATTAATTAAAGAGTTAATCACTGAATTGCATTAATTAAGATGACTTGTTAATGGATAATTAATTAATGTGATTAATTTAAAGAATAATTAATTACTTAAAGAATAATTACTTAATGTAAGTAATTTATGGATAAATTCTGAATGTAATATAAGTAATTAAATGATTAAGGGATAATTAATTAAGATTAATTAATATAAGTAATTAAAGATAATTAATTACTTAAAGATAATTACTTAATTAAAAGTAATTAAATAAATGATTAAAATTGATTAAAGTATAATTGCTCAATGTAATTAATTTGTAATAGAGATAATCATTTAAGTAATTAATTAAGGGTTAATTAATGATTAATTAAAAGATAATTCATTAAATGTTTTGTAATAAATTGATTAGTAATTTACCGTGACTAGCAAATTATTCATAGAGATTAATCTGATTTAAATTAATCAGGTCACTAAATTGATCCTACTTATGGATGTTTGTATTATATTGGGTGTTGAATTATTTGATATCCCTGATATGTGATGCTTTGTGATATATTCTGACTTGTGTTGTGATCTGTGATGTAATTTATTTATCTGGGATGACTGTAATTTATTATTTGTGATATATATATATATATATATCTGTGATCTGTGAATAAAAGATAAGTGTTATAGTTTATATCGCTTATCAACTATATTTCTGTGTTTTGAATCTGTGATAATTGATGCTGTTGCACAATTGTGTTAAACTCCTGGACCACACTTTTACACACACAAATATGGATTTCACGAGGAAATCAGTTAAGTTACAGATAATTTAAATTTAATATTTTTGAAACTGAAATTTTAATTTCAATTGATTTTGGAAATGAATTTGGGTTAAATGTTAAAGCTTTTGAAAAGGAGTTTTTAAGATAAAAAGTTATTTTGAATAACTTGGGAAAGTTTCTAATTTAAATAATTTAATTTGAATTTGAATTCATAATTTTGAATTAAATTCAATGATTGGAAATTTATGGTTAAAGATGTTATAAATGTGTTTATATGAATTTAAACCTTTTAAAAGTATGGTTTTGAGAATTTGAATTTAACCCAAAGATTTTAACTTGTATAATGAGATCAGATTTTCCGAAATGAAAACTGTTGTTTTCAAATGATAAAAGCTTTCATATAAGAAATGAAATTCCAATTTAGTTAAAGGGATTTCAAGTTTGAATTGAAAAATGGTTTTCCAAGTTATGAGCGAATTCTTTTTGAAAGCTATGAATTGAATCTGTTTATTTTTAACAGATTTAAAATGGTGATTTGTTTAAACCATTCGAAATGAAATTGTTTTGAAAGCTATCAGTTAAATCTTTGATTTAAAGATTTAACGAGTTAATCCAATTGAAATGGAAATTGATTTGGAAAATCTATGAATGGATCTTTGTGAAACTGGGTGAATTTTGTGAAATGAATCTTTTTGTAAAAGATTAAAATGGTAATGTGTTTAAACCATTTGAAAGAAAAGTTAGATAATAAGTTGTGGCTTAATTGAAATCCCAATATCCATATGTTTTTAAATATTGCGCTCATTATTCGGTTTAGCCGGGAGAGGACCTTTATGTCATATCACCCATTCCGAATAATGATACGTCGTATATGGATAGCATTTGAAGACCGGTGGTGAAGACCGAATATTTTTGAAAACGAAAGGACAACTCGTCGATTGTCTCTGCACTGAGTTGCTCCAGTATAGAGATTCCCTAAGGGATGGGAAGTCCGATCGGGATTGTGAATACCCGGATTGCAAGGGCTTCTTCGGAAGTGCCTTCGGTTCTGTTCGAACCCGGAACAGACTTGTATGGTTACATGTATGACATTACATTTTGAGATATAAAGCAGATTTCTTTCAAATACATTTCTGTTGGTGGTGGAGAATTTATTCTCTTAGCTTAACACCCTTCTCTGAGACGTACGAGCTCAGAGGTTATGTAGTTGAAGGTTATCAGCGATATACTCCCAATTTGGTAATGTGGCATGTTGAGTGTTGCTGTGTGTTGATCATTTATTGATCATTTGTGATCAAAGCATGGCTTTGTGAAAAAACGTAGCTTTGTGGACGAGACCTCATCGAACCTCACATACCGGAAATGGTCGAAACAAGAATGATGCGGCAAGGTTATGAGGGTCGCGCCCTTTAGGGCATGTCATTTCCTTCTGAAAAAGGGTGGTATCATGGTATGGAGCCCAAATACTTACTCATGTAGACACACTATATTTATTACTGTGATGTTGTTGGTTATCGAGGTACCTCGGATAAAGGTCCCAAAGGACCGGGGGGTGGCATATTCTTGTAGTAGTTACCTAGTTATAGAGGTAACCCGGCCTTGTGTTGGCAGAGATCCGGTTAGGTTCTCGGGACGTCCATCCAGAGGCGTACCCATGTGGCAGTAGGAAGTTCCTTAGCCTGACCATTTGTTGGAAATCCAATTTCCAATACGCACCCAGTACGGTTTTAGTTGTAGAACCAACCATTTACTTATGGTGGTCACCACTGTTTAGATGGTAGCTATAGTAGGCATAGTTCAGAATGTCTATGTTGGCTAAGATTAATATTATACTTTCGAAATGTTTTCCACTATGCACTAATAATAATAATCCAATGATTTGCGTAGTAAGCATGTTTGACTATCATAAGAAGAAATCTCCTCCAATTCTGCGTTTGCATTGTGTGTGTGGCGGGAGGTCTTATGGTAGTTTCATTTTCCAAAAGCATTGCGGATTTCAATGTTTAAAACTCTTTTGTTGTTTGTTTAAAGATAAACTATTTTTGTTTGCTCACACCAGTCCCACGACTGACTCGGAGTTTATTGTTCCCTTCCTAAACTCTGGGTGCCCACAATTTTCCACACGGGCAGTCTAGAGTTGGGATTTTTCAGATAGTCAGGTTTAGTAGATTATCTGGAGCTAGATCATTTTCTGGAGTTCACAACTGATGTTGCTTACCTTTGTGGTTCGAGCTTGACACTGGAGTGGTTGGACTCATCCTCTCTGACTGATCATTTGGAGTTATCACTTATATTTTCCGCTGTATCATTATTTATCTCTGATATTCTTGTATGATATTGATATCATTGTTGTATATCATTCTGGATATTGTATTCATTGGAATTGTATATGATATCATTTACTTTTTTCTTCCGCTGTGTTGTTATACTTAATGTTGTTATAAGCTCCAAGGAGCCAGATTCGGCGTTTGGATCTACGGCACTTGAGTACAAGTGAAGTACGGGTGCCGATTTTCGAAGGACGAGTTTTTGGACTTTCACAGAATAAGGCTTGTTAGGAACGACCATACGTGAATATTCACTTGGACTAACACGGGATGTATTCTTTTGATTCAATTTTAGAAAAATATACGTATTCGATATCGGAGCAAAACAATAAACACATGGGTTTATCAAGACAAAACAATATACAACATATGCACATGAACATAGAGTCGAAGATCGCAGCAGAGAAATATAATACATCACATATGTGTACATACACAACAAGGTGAGTCTTTAAAAATAGAGTTCCGGCACACATCAATAATAAACTTAAGTCAAGTACAAAATATTATAACCTATAACCATATCATTAAAAATAATATAAGGAGACACCAAAAGGAAAATATACATAGTCAACTTCTCAAAATACGATATAGTGTGTGTGTGTGTGTGTGTATATATATAGTCTCTTCCAAAGCCCTATAGCCAAATTGGCTAATGTCCCTATACCTGAAAAGTCCTGGACTGACCTGAGTATTATATAAATAATAAACAGGTCAGACTATATCTAAATCCAAGATTAGTGCATAACAGTAAGCATGGTAAATGATAAGCATAGCGTGAACATGGCATAACATAATATCTAACACAACCTCATAATAATAACATATCATGCTACACATCTCAAATATCACCCATGGAATCCATATAAGAAAGTAAAAATCAAAATATTTATAAATTAGGTGATAACAATAAAACTCATCGACTCAAAATACCATGGACAAGTACACATCGTCCCCAAAAGCCACAAATAAAAGAATAAATCACGAATCATACCAAATACAAGACTCAACAACCAAAATATCTATCTTGAAAATGGAAGTGCTGACTTCCGATTGTCAAGCCTTAAAAGAAAAACCAAGAAAGGGAGAATCCCAGATAAATAATCAAAGCAAAACTAACAAAGCTTACAATCTCAACTTACAGCCCTAATGGAAGTAATAACTTTCGACCGTTAAGCCATAAAAGATAATCAAGAAACGTGGAACCCAAATAGAGAACAATCCATACAAAATGCAGGAATCAATATCTAGGAATACTATCTCGACTTACGGTCCTGATGGAAGTAAAGACTTTCTACTATTAGTCCTTGGAGATAGCCAAAAACACAAACCTGAATAGGACAGAATTCATATACAATATCAAAAACAATATCTAGATAATTATCTCAACCTATAGTCCTAATGGAACCGATAACTTTCGACTGTTTGGCCGTCAGAGATATTAAAAAACACAAACTCAATAAACATCAAAGTCAATTGAATACTCAATGTACAAAACAATTTATCCCGATCCACAACCCTTAGAGAGGGGAAAATCTCAACTGAATGGTCCTAGAAGATAGAAACAACTAATCATATAAAAAGATCTCTCGGAAATAGGCTCTTATGAGAAAATGACATACAAGCACATGACAAGTCTCCAATGTTATAGATAAACAATACGTAGATGTCTCAGGAAGTTTATTTGGAATGACAGATTAACACGCAACCAATCTATATTATCATATAATCATCGTCTTTGGTGAGGTGATAACATCAAATGTCTCATTAATAATGGACCTACCAAAGTCATCCGTGTAGGAGACCGACGTACCGCAACACTACTCTAAGAAACGCTAATGACCGCATCCTGTTCTATATAGTCACTTAGTTACTCCCAGAATTGTGACAACAATATCCATCTACATGTCATAAACATGGTGCAAGACTACGATGTGCATTGGTCACGACTCCTACTTGCCCTTGGCAATAGACTGTTGGTCCTTATGTGAAGTCTGGGCAATGGCTCTAATGAGAATAATCACCTTCAGCCTACAAACTCAACAAGGTGACATCAGGGATCTGAGGCATGACCCCGAAATCAAGATGGCTAGGATGGATACTAGCCTATCTGGTGGGTTCTAATCACACACTCTCCATTATGGCGTGAACCCTATGACATAGATTTCCAATAAATACCCTCGACCAGATACGTCCTAATGATAGTAATAACTAGCACTCTCGACTCTAAAAGTCCCGATGAGAGTGATAATAACCATTCTCGACTATATGGGTCCCGTTGAGTGCATCTCAACATAATAGATCCTTGACTACTAGTCCTAAGAGTAGATAATGATACTTGACTAGTTAGTCCTTGGAGGGTGCAAAGAATACTCTTGAATAGATGAGTCCAAATGAGAGTAATGGTATGTACTCTCAACTCCATATGCCTAAATAAGAGTATCTCAACACAATAATTCCTCGACCACTAGCCCTAAGAATAAATAATAATATAACTCGGCTAGTTAGTCCTAAGCGGATACTTCTGTAAATTCCAGCATAACTCCATCTTCTAGTCCTTGGAGATTATTAGAACTCTCGACTACTAAGCTCTAAGGAGTCACCTCTAGACGATATCACAAATTCCTAACACATCTCAAGAATATAATTGAGGTCTACTCACAATAGTAACCGTATAAGTATTACTTGATCGTCCCATAACACTCAGTATTACTCAAACATTTACTAAAAGCGAGTAAACTACACTCACTAAAACAACAATTATTCTATAATATGAGTCAATAGAATAACCAGAAAAATATTACCGAGCATCCCATACCATCCCGTGTTACAAATCTGTTTATTCAACATGCTCCTTATATAAAATTAAAAGACAATACAATACAAATCAAATATTTTGTATCAGGTATCAAGAGAGTAATCAGAAAAGTACTACCAATGTCCCATATCGCTTGGTATTGCTAAATCATTTACTCAAAATTCTCGTCATATAGAATTTTACATAAACCTCTAATAAATAAATTCCGAACCACGATATATAAAAAGGACATATATTTCATACTCTTAAAAATAGATTTAGATAGTCAAAGATCCTCTTTTTGAAATTACCTTTTCATCCTTTTTATTAAATATACACTTTACAAAAGAAATTCCTTTTTGGAATATATTATTAAACCCCCATTTATACATATAAAAATTCTGTACATTCCATTACTCTTGAAAATCTATATTTTCATTTTTTTAAAAGAACTTTTATATCCAAAATAATTTCCAATTAATTATTTTATTTTAACAACTTTTATTTATTTGTAAATACACTTCAATCTAAGTTTAAAACACCATAAAAAAAATTTCCAAAGCTATTCAAAATCTTTTGAAATGAGAAAATAAGTAAATCTACAAATATAAACCATAGAGCAAGATTCTCCAAAATATCAACCAATCGTCTATACAATGCACACACAACATATAAATCAACTACACAAATCAAAATGCATTTGGACAATGTCTCCTTTTCATTTTGACGATCCAACATACACAAAATTTCACCATCAAATCCAAAATCATATCTAATATCACATACAACCAATTTAACCAAGCAATTGATTATATAGAGATATATTCATGGTATGCAATATGAAATAGATATACATGTGAGTTTAGAAACTCACCAAAACGATGCTTGAAGTACCCAATTAGGGACTACCCTTAGCTCGAGCACAAGCACTGCTGTCGCTAGCCATCTTCTGTACCCCAAAATCTACTCCACGACCTAGCAACTTTGCACCAAAATCTGGCCGCCTGAACACCACGTCGCACCAATGTTTCCATCGCCAACATTCACGTTGCAGCCTCCATCCCTTTGCCAGCAACTACAATGCTACTTCCCCACTTCATTGCTGCCAAGAACATGATCGATGCCAACACCTTGTTGCGACTACAACCAAGCTTCGTGCCTCCAACCTTGCATTATGATCTTCTCTACTTGAATTGCCTTTGCTAGGCCTTGAGTGAAACCATGTTCAAGCTATCGATTTTTTTATTGCGTGCATCTGCCTTTTGTGATTTAGGGCAAAAATTGGAAGACTTGGGTAGAGTTGATTTTTATGTTTGTGGAAAGGAAAGAGTGGTGAGATAATTTGTTTTAGATGAGCTTGTGCTGAAAGAAATTCAGGCTCTTTTAATTTAATTAATTTTTTTAAATAATTCTTGTATTTATTTATAAATAAATTCCAATCTAATTTAAATTGATATACACATCATTTTAAGGTAGGAGCTTATATGGCATCAACAGTAGGTGGTTCCAACTTCACTTGCCTCTAAGGGCCTATGCACTTTTCCGTAGGGGATTTGATATTTTTTCAAGGAATCTTGATTCAATCCGCAGGAGAAGCAGTATGGTAGCTCTAAATTATGTTTCAATAATTGGAAAATTTTATTCATTTCGATACCTTTTTTTATTTGATTATTCATTGTATTAACGTAAAGTAAATTTATTTTTCACTATTTTAATCATACAAAAATTATTTACACTTTCACCATATTTTATATTCAATTAAAATATTTTATTCAATTTATAAAATACAATCTTTTATTAATGAAACTTTAAATAAGTTAGAATTCATTTTCAAAATAATTATTATCAAAATTCGAATATTTTTATTTTTATTAAATTTACATATTATTACAATGTAGAAAGCAAGATTGTTACAGACTTTCCCCTTATGAAAATTGTGCCCTCACAATTTCTTATAAGAAGATGTCATACACAACTCAACCCTGAACTTTCTTCGTATTTTCAATCTTTTATAAGTTTACACGATCCTATATGTGGCTTTCTCTCCAACTTGTCTTATCGTATCCAACAATTTAAATAGACTCATTCAACGACCTTTTATTTTTGTATACGATAATTTGTTGTGAAAATTTTTCTAAGTGTCGGATTTTTCAGAAAATTTAGGCAGAGTCTCCTTTGTACGGGTGTATTTTGAAAAATCAAAGCACAATATAATCACAATAAAAATACATTCCAATCATGGGGCATTGCAATATGGGAGACAATATAATATAATATCATACCATATATCGATATAGCATAAATATGTACCTTTATATAGCATCTTAAAGCGTGTTACCATATTATTTTGCGAGCAAAAGCAAGATAAAGCCGCCACTTAGTCCCACTAGGCCTTTCAAGCACTTATACTTACTCAATTTCAAACATTAGTTGTATATAGTAAAATATGATGAGCATGCATAAGTTATATATATATATATATAACACATGCATTTTGAATTAGGCCACCTTTCAACAAGGCCATAAGGGTTAATATCATAAATTTATACAAGGGTTTGAAAAGTAAATTTGTTATATAATGTATAAGCTTTAAAAAGCAACTTTTAGATCATCAAAATGTAGAGTATGACAGGAGTTACGACCTTTTCTCTAAAGGTATATAATTCTGGAATTAATTGAAAAACACAGGCCCAGCTTAGAAAATGGCATTTTTAGCAAAGAAAATGAAAAAATTCTACAAAACTCTTAACACAATTGCTTGTTGCTTATGTTCTTAGATTTCCATAAAGTGCAAGATTATCGAAATGAGATAAATAATTCAAAAGTTATGGCCAAAACATTTGGCACTAAAATTCTAAAATTAAATTCTCAGGCCAGATTTTTTATTTAAATTTAATCCGACTTTAACATTAATAAATTTTCAAATTTTAAAAGATGTAAAAGATGAAAATTGTTCCATATTAACATATCTTTCAAATGAAAGAAGGTTCATCAAATTCGGACGACAAAATCAAAAGTTACGACCAAATGGATACAACGTGGTTATGTGGAGTTTGCATTTTCAGAGCATCAATATTTATCCATTTTTATTCATGTGTTAACCAAAGTTGAGCTCAAAATTTTGAATTGCATTTCAAACAAAAATTGCCATTTAATAATATCGCTTTCTAGAGAATAAAAAATCATCGAAAACAAACCAATGGTTTGAGAATTATGATTAAAGCAAATTATTGCTTAGGCTTAGAAAATTTCTATATATTGTTTAAAACCTTTCGTCTACTCTAAATACATTTTAAAATAACAATTTCAAATTTAAAATTTAAAACATCTAAAGTAAAATTCCATTAGCATTAATTACAAAAATTTCTTGCTAATGAACAACTCTTTCTTCTCTTTTTTTTCAAGAAATATTTTAAACTACATAACATTCCCCCATAAATATATTTTTTTAGAAAATTTATTTTCAACTCAAAACAATTCCATCATATACCAATATGTATATATATCGCTAGAAAATTCTTTTAATTCAAACTTAGAAAAATATAAATTTTTCACACATTAATTTATATTTAAATATACAACATTGTCGTGCCACAAATTTTAGCGATTTATTTCGCCAATGGATGCAATGTTGACTGTGCAAGATAATATATCAACATTGCATCGCTACCGATCTCAACTTTACATTAATATTCAATGGCTGCATATGTTGTTCAAAATATATACAAATCTTGAAAAATAATATTTTCGTTCACCAAATAATACATTATTCTACAAAACAGTATATAATTCTGAGTAAAATAATTCTTATGTCATTCCAAAATGTCAAGTTGGTTTTGCCTTAATTAAGTGTTTAAGAATCCCTATCGAATACGTTTGCACCTTCATCAACCAGAATTCTTAAAGCATTCGACAAACAAATTAACACCAAAATAATCTACTAAAATATTTTTAATCACTTCATAAAATCATATTCATATTTTATTAAATCATATGCTTGTTTGTATAAAAAGTTTATTTTTAATTTTTTTTTTGCACATATTCAATTTATTAACAATTAACAACTATGCAATTCACTACACATCATCCATCCATAATATCAAACAAACATTATACAACAATACACACATTTTCATCAAGCAAACAAATATCTTTAGTGGAAAGCTATCTATTAGCTTCGACAGTGTAACTCTGATCACTACTAAATCCTTTATTCAACTCATCGTTATAATGCAAGATTCGAAATAGGGCCCTTTCAGCTTTCCCTAACCGAACAACTTAGATTAATATTCAAGCCACACATAGGTTTATTCACCATCATTAATGCCGACACTATTCGTTAAGCTAACCACTCCATACTTCACTAGCTCCCTCATTAACTTCCATTTCACTCAGAAATAACACACATAAGCAGTAGAGATAAGGGTAATATATATAATGGAAAAGTAATAAGTACTTCCCTAGATGATTACCTAAGCAATCATCGTATGCTTCTACTATCCCTTTAATATTGGGTAACTACCACACACCCAAGGGGGATGGGGACTCTAAGTCACTCTACAACAAAGACTCGTGTCGTAAATATTGTATATTGTTCTGAACCTAATATGATACCAAACTATAATGTCCCACCTTTATACCTATACTATTAAAGAGTATTACTAAAGAATACTATATGGTAATACAGAGAATGTGTGATGCCCTACCCCGAGACCCACATTAACAAAGAGTATTACTGAGTAATACTGTCTGATAACGCGGAGAAAAGGGCTGGATAGGAGCAACCATCCATAGCTTTGTCTTAAACGTTTATTGAATACGTCGATTGAGTGCTCTAATATTTTTTCTTTTTATCTTTCTCAAGTGGATCGACATACTCAATAAATGCTTAATACAAAACTACGGTGGCTAACGGATCTATCAGAACAAAATATAACAACAAACACAATAGATCACAGAACAGTAGTCAAACATATATATACATATCAAGGTTTTAAATCTCGCTCATCTCGGCCGAGATCTCGGCCGAGATCTCGTTTTCAAGGCTGGGCGATTCGAAACAACTAATTTCGTTTGAATCTCGTCTGACTCAAATCTCGGACGAGATTTCAGTATCTCGTCCGGTATCTCGGACGAGATTTAACAGCGAGATATCGACCGAATTTTTGAATTTTGGAAAAAATCAACTCTTTTTCCGTATTGGGCTAGCTCATCCTTTACCTTAATTTAAGCCATTTTAATTGTACTTTTTTTAACCCTTATTTCTTATATAAATCTCATTTAATCTTCGTCTCTTATTTTACGACAGTGACGAGTGTAAGAAGATGATAAAATCTACATCGATTATGGTAAGTATTTCACTTTATGGTTTTCATTTAGGTTTCTGATCCAAATTAATTTACATTTGATTTCATTTTTCTTTTTTCGACACTTTCTTG
Organism: Allium fistulosum; assembly: GCA_030737815.1. Lineage (NCBI taxonomy): Eukaryota > Viridiplantae > Streptophyta > Magnoliopsida > Asparagales > Amaryllidaceae > Allium > Allium fistulosum. The sequence continues at coordinate 364,910,742 of CM060904.1, forward strand.
AGTTTTTTTCCTAACCCTATTTTTTTGCGGCTATAAATTTTGGGCTTCACTTATTTAACTTTATGTTCTAAATGGATTCCCAATTTGATTTCATTTAGTCTTTGGTGCTATAATTTTTTTCCTCAAGGCTTATTTTTAAGCAATAAAGGAATTCTCTTTCATCTATTAATTTCATTTGATGATTACATGTTCATTCGTACATCATTTTTTTGCTTTTCTTATAATATTACTAAATGTTTGAAATTGTTTGTACTATGTATGCTATTTTCTACGTTTGTTTGAAATATCTATGCTATTAGTTGCTTAATGAGATTTTGTTTGCTAATAATTAAATACTATAATCAGACATAGAATATCTTAATTCTACTTGTAGAATTTTGTATTTGAAGTTATAAAATTATTATTTCCCTTGCAGCACTATAAATCATAAAAGGTAGAAATGAGACATTATATTGTGTAGGAAAGTTAAGTGAATGATCGAACAAAGTAAAGGTGCATATGTTATGGTTTGTTTCTTGTCTACTTTATCTTATATGATATTATATTGAACATTATTCATGAAATCTAGTTATTTGTTTATTTTACATGATACAAGTGATATTTTTCCATACTAAATTACTAATGATAAGCGTGTGATATATTCAAGGTAAGTGCATAGTGTTTTCCTTAAGGTAGTGACTAGTATTATAAATTTACGTGTATGAAAACTAATTTTCGACATGACATATACTCCGAGATAACTCCGAAATGAATTTTAGAAACCGAGATGTAAATCCGAGATGGATGACCGAGATGCACTCATCTCGTTCGAGATCTCACCCGATACGAGATAAGCTATCTAAATTCTTCGAGACGAGACGTGACCAAAATCCGAGATTTAAAACCTTGATACATATACACAGATACATCATAGCACAATACAATGTGATACAACACTAGTGGTACAAAAACCACCATATATACATCGAGTCAAATGAATAAGTATAAATCAAACTACAAGACTATACAGAAGATAACTAGCAGATAATCCAAGCGGAGCAACATAGAAGAAATCAACAGCAGGTAACTAACCTAAAATAACGCGGTCTGACCTGAGTATATAAAAATACACGGGTCAGTCTAGCTTAAATAAACCGATTAGCGGGTGATATGAAGTATAAGGGTAAAGGGTAATGATTCTTCTCGAATGAGAAGAAGTAACACTTTTGTATGTAAACACTTCAAGTGAGATAATATCACAAAAATATACCAACTACTAAGTATCATAAGAGGTTGTCTCGAAAGAGGCAAGATCGACTATATCAATTAAACACATTTAACCGCCTCATATCATCGGCATATTCAAAAGACAATATAATGATTTCCATAAACTATAACTCCTAAATAGGTGATCACAAGACTCAAAATTCACCAAAAATGGCAGTCACAAATAATTCCCAAAATAGGAAATCCCAAATCTTGAAAATACGCCAAAAGATGGCAATCACAATAGCTCCTAAAAAGGAGATTATAAATCTCAAAATAAACGCCAAAAGATGGAAATCACAAATCATAATATGAATAACTCGATAAGAGTTCAAACTCCAAAAATGTAATCGCCACCTAATAATGTCTCAAACGGCTCAAAAGGCTAAATAATCTAGAAATGGCGATACATTTGGAGAATCACAAATAAATCATGAAAACATCAAAAACGATAGCACGTGCTTAATAAAAATGGTCGAAGCCCGCCGAGTACTGTATCTCAAAATAAGGCGCCAAATACATCCCAAAGGACAAACATCCCGAAGGACAAAACATCCCGAAGGACCAAAATCCCGAAGGACAAAACATCCCGAAGGACAACATCCCGAAGGACAAATGACCCGAAGGTCCAGTACTGGCAATAACTCATGAATGTGTCACAAACTCTTAGACAGTAACCCGAATAGTGGTAACTGTGTGTCCCATACCACACGTTCTCACTAATCGGTTTACTAACTGTTAGCCAATCCACACTAGAAAATAAAATCATTTAAATTACAAATATTCGCCTCAATCGAACAAGTCCAGAATTAACCGAAAAAGTAAACACATGTGTCCCATACCATATGTTTTACTAAATCGTTTAATTCACTTTCTCATACGCTCAAAGAGTGAAAAAACGTGTATTTTATGTAGAAAATAATTTATTTGAGAAAACTAGTTTTAAAACAATTTTTGAAAATGTTTTGCAAAACCAACTTTTGAAATTTCTCTTTATTATAAAGAATATAAGTTTCTAATAGATTTTAAAATTAATTATAAATATTATAACATTTTATCTCAAAAGCCATCTTATTAGAAAAATCATTTCAAAGTTGTTTTAGAAAACACGTGCTTGAAAACAATAGAAATCATTGAAAAATACTGAAAATTCAGCAAATGAAATCGTCTCAAAAACTTATAAATCCGAAGTACGGATCAACCAAAATATTAGCTTACCTATTGATAAGTTAGAGCCTTTCAAAACATCTCAAAAATATCACAAAACTGGTTGGAATAAATCGCTGAAACAAGTAGCAAAGAACAACATAACAAAGAAACAAGGCAGGCAAAAATGGACACTATAGGTCGACCTTCTTAATGGATAGGTTGACCTTAAGGTCGTCCTATCAAATGCCTGGGTCGACCCTATGGTCGACTCCTATGAGTGCTTGGTCGACCTCTGCTACGCAATCCTTTCAGGCAATTTTTGCCTGCTATGAACTAGTTTTTTAGCTAAGTTTTGGAGGAGTTCCAAGATGAATTAGGCAGTGAAATTTTGCATGCACAAACTACTACACTCAGACAACAATCTGGAGAAATTCCGGCATGATTTCATCACAAAATCAGAGATTCATAAACTCAAGAAGAAGAATACCACAACAGATTTCTACTGTAAACTTTCAGGCAAGAAATTTTGTTTACAGTAAACCAAAATCAATCTATTTTTCAGCATACAACTTGTGTAAGCTAGAAATTGTGAGTTGTATACTCACCTTAGCACAATTTTAAACGATTGAAACTTGCAAGCTAGGATCTTTTTCCTTGGATTGGTTGTAGAAGCCTGTAACTTGAAAAGAAAAGACATGCAGCACAGAAAATAGAAGTTATAGACAAAAATCCATTCTGAAACAAAAAATAGATGAAATAGTTTTGTGATTTTGGTTCAGATTACCTGTTATTCACTTTGATTTGCTAAATTTTCCCTTGATTTATCTTTTTATTTTTATTAACTTGATGCTAGATTGAGAATTAAAATAAGCTGCCATTGTTTTCCTTTCTCAGTTTTGTTTATGGAAGAAGTAAAATGAGAAAAGAAAGAACGTACAGTTTCTTTCTCAGATGATTCCAGAAATGGACTTTGGGTTTGAACCCAATACCCATTAGCCTATTTGTTAATACTTAGTTAAAAAAAATAGGCTATGTTAATCAGTGTTACACTTTAATTCATCCTATTTACACATATTTACACATATTTAACCCAATAAATTTTGTACAACAAATGTTTATGTTAACTAAAATGTTTTCACAACAAATAAAAGATTATTTTAGCCATAAAAATCAATTTTCCATTATTAAAACTCTTATTTTTACTTAAATGCACAATTTACACAATAATTTATATAAACACTATTTTAACAACCAAAGTTTACACAAAAATTATTTTCTTGTATAATTAAATACAACAAACCATATTAACATCATTTTTACATCCAAATATTGTTTTAAAAAAATTCCACCTTTTTATTTATAGTATACCACATATTAAATTCAAATACTTCATTTTAAATTCAAATACTTCATTTTAAATTCAAATACTTTATTTTAAATTCAAATACATTTTAAATTAATAAAAATCACATTTGGCGATAATTTGCAAAATTATTGCATTTTATCAAATTAAAATCATACAGTGTTTATTTTTCTTCCAAACTAACATAATAAAGTTTCTATAACTTTATTTTCAACATTTTATATTTATTTCAACAAATTAATGTTGAATTAAATTCTTTTATCTCACCTAATTAATTCATTAACCACCAAATCCAAAAATATCTTCTTTCACAATTTATTACCAACCAAAACATCTTAATTCCACTTTATTTATTCAAAACCCATTGTTTATCTAAAATAAACAATTTTAACAAATTTTCTATCTCCAATTTATTTTATTTTAATTCAGATTCAACCCCTCGTATTTTAACTCTATTTTCCTCAAGTTTTCTCCAAACTAAATGTATTTCCCCCAAAAACTCCATATTTAATCATTTCAATAATCTAACATCCTTCTTCTCAAATTTTCCCCAAGTAAATTCCAAAACCCAAATTTTAGATTTTACTTAGATAATCTATTTAAATTATCTAGCCCAAATTATATTTATCTTTTGATTAATAAATTATAATCTCATCATAATTTATTATTAACAGGTAATCACAAAACCAGGGTTGTTACAGACTCCCCCCTTATAAAAATTGCGTCCTCGCAATTTCTAGAGAAGAGCTATATTCAACACGATCTATTTCATCTAGCAAAGGAAGATAAATAGGCTCGAGTTTAAAATTCTCACCTATGACTCAAGAAGATAGAAAACCAGAATAAAGTTGCTCGATAGATTCTATGGTTTCCCAAGAGCAGATATTGGGATTAGCGGACCATTGAATCTTTTACGAGCTGTACATCCCTATTTCGAAGGCGTTTCACCTTCAAAGCAAGAACATGGATAGGATGCTACACTATAGATACATCGGGTGAGATTGATTCTTCAGAAGCTTCACGAATAAAGTCTGGACTTGGCACAACTTTATCTCGGACTCCAACCAACAAAATGATGATCGACACGACCTTTTGCATAAAGCTACGAAAGGAACCATACCGATATTAGATTGACAATCATTAAGGAAAGAAAACCCAACAAGAGGTAGGGGGTCTCTCCCACTACCACCAAACTCATACGACTGCCTAAATGTAAGTCGTAGAATAATTGCACAAAGGCCGGTTAAATACAGGAATAGATTTTATACTTGCTTTTATTAATCAAACATTCTTAGAGTTTTCAAACCCATTATCTTCATAATCAAATTCTCAATTTTCAGCACTTGAAAATTTTCAAAGCTTCTTATTTAAAATTTTAATTTAAGCTCATTACTCTTTATTTAGAGTAAAATAAAATATGAGTTGTCTATTCTCTAATTCTTCCATAAATATACTTCAATTTGAAACATATTTTCCACACTAGTAATCAATTTGGTTACATTCACCAAATAGGAAGCATTACATTTAACTATTAAGGAAAATAAACCATTTTATTTAATTTCAGACCTGTTATAAAGAACTCAAGTTTTGACCCAGAAAACCTCAAAATCTGAGAATACTTATTAAGTGAAAGTTGTTCTACTAAGTTTAGGCTTTCCAGCAATATAAAGATCATCAAAATCGAACTCACAGTTTGAAAGTTATGCTAAATTTACTTTCAAACCCATTTTAGACAGAATAAAAAGAAAAATCTTCCTAAGTGGTAAAAAGAAAATTTATAGCTTACTGAAAGCTCTTTCATTTACAAAACGATTGAGCTTATTTGGAGTTATAAATCTCAAGTTATCTCTGTTTTAGTATAGCACTTCTCCAAATAAAATTTCAGCTTTTAAAATCAATTTAAAATTTGAAATTTCCAAACCATTCTATTTCCAAATCACATTTTCTAAACAAGCTTTTATGCTAAATCATTTATTACACGATCATCTTTTTTGGAATGCTAAGACATTCGAAATTAAGATTAACTTCATGTAATCATCTTTTAAAAGAAACAATTCACTAATTGGTAACTTTTTATCACTTTACACAAACAAGTTTTCAAACAATTAACTATGAAGACTCATTTTGAAAGAGATTACGAATCTCTTCCATTATTAAAAGATAATTATCCTTCCAAAATAAATTTTGAATTTACATTTTAATTTTAAAATTGTTCTTTCAATTTAAAATGATTGAATCTCATGACTTATTCATTTATTATACCTTGCACTTCTTAATATAGCATTTTATAATAAATGAACAATTCAAAATTTTATTTCCTCTTGTTACAAAAATAATTTCATCTTTATTCTCAACATGAAATTAACTAAGGTTGATAATTAACTCAAACTTGTTTTCAAAATTTTTTTACAAATTCGTACCAACAAGTTTTAATAATATCAAAATTTAAAACAAAGGCTTACTCACAAATTTATGCTAAAAATCTAAAAGTAGCATTTCTTTATTTTCCTTTAAGATAGAGTTTTAAATCTTACTATCTATTATTATTCAAATAACCAATTGTCGAAACTAATTTTTATAGTCAACATTTATAACTTTGCACTAAAATATTCAATTGATGTTTTAATATTTCTACCCAATGCATATTCTTATCTTGAATACATCATTTTATTAATCAAATCATCACATGATATTCTCTTCCAATTAAAATATCTCTTTAATTAGAATTATTTACTTACTCAAATTCCCATATGATATCATTATTTAGATTCCTATTGGTTATGCTTACATAACCAATTAAAAGCATAATCATATTTAATTTCACAAATTTTAAATAATATAATGGCATTGCCTCGCCATTGGTTTATAGTGAATGACCCAATCAATTGGCTGCAGAGTTGACCAAATGATCAAAACTGCTTCGCCACTTATCCAACAATCACTATGGTTCAATGGCTACATTTATCTTCTATAATAAAATTAATACTCAATCCCATATTTATTTATTTTCAAACTTTTACTTATTACAACTCAATTTACTATGTCTGACTGTCTCATCAAAGCGTTTAGGAAATTCCTATCGATAACGTTGATCAGGCGCATCGACCAGAATTCTTAAAGCAGTCGATGGACAATCCAACACAAAATCCTTTTTTATATGATAAACATGCCTCTTATATAATCTTACAAATTACTCTTAGCTTATCTCAATAAACATAATCCAATTATACTGATAAATATATCTTCTATTAGAAAGAATTGCAATTTAAATTATTGCTTTTACTCATCATCAATAAATACAAGGACAAACTCATTGAGATATTCCCAGAATACTCAATTTAAGATCGACGAAATAAGCTGGAGTGTTCGTTAAACCGGACGGCATAACAAGCCACTCATAAGATCCATATCGAGTGCAGAATATTGTGAGAGGAGTGTTGTCCTCCACAACTCAAAGCTAATGAAAATCGATGGTAAGGTCAAGCTGAGAAAAGACCCTAGCACCACTCAATTAATCGAACACGTCAATGATCATAGGCAATGGATATTTATTTTTGATGGTTAACTCGTTAAGCTTGCGGTAATCGATGCAAAGCCTAAGAGTACCATCGGATTCCTTAACAAAGACGACCGCGGCACCCCACGGTGAAGATTTGGCCTGAATGAATTGCTTGGCTTCAAGATCCAACAATTGCCTTTTGAGTTCCTCATTTTCCTTAGTAGGCATCCTCATGGGAGGACAACTAACAGGCTGAGCACAAGGAATGAGGTCAATACGGAACTCAGTTGCCCGTTTGGGTGGCAAACTCGAAACGGACTCAAATACATCAGCAGAATCACAAACAACTGTAATTCGAGATACTTCATCATCATCTCGAGACTCAAGAGCAAATAAAGATACTTCTGAATCTCCATCAACATTCCAAAGAACAAGAGACAACAGATCAGCCGAATCAGGATACCTAAGATATAGGATCCTTTCAGAACATAGAATTCGGGCTTGATAACAAGCAAGCCAATCCATCCCCAAAATCAAACTAAACCCAAGATAGTGAGTAATGCGCAGATTCGTACGAAAAGAAAAACTACAAAGAATAATCTCAACATCCTCACACAATAAGCTAAGTGTTGCAGATCCCCCAATAGGATTCGCAATCCTCAAAGAAGTAAGAAGACAAGAAACATCCAATGGTATAGCATCACCAAGCTCTTTCAATACGAATGAGGGTCAAGCACCCGTATCGAAGAGAACTGAAATAGAACGATCATGATAAGGATTATTCATAGGGTTAGATATCACTAATTCAATTATGGAATACTACGGAATAAAAATGCATTCCTATATGTATTCCCAACTTATATCTACTCCAAAGGATACGAAAAGATTAAAGACACAATGATTAAGGAATATGTAACACTTATACCGTACTCTGATGTACTGTAATATATGTTTTGTTCTGTGTTTATCATATTTTGTTCTGAGCTTAGCTCTAATACCAAGCTGTGACACCCCACCCCGAGACCCACATTAACAAAGAGTATTACTGAGTAAAACTGTTTGATAATGCGGAGACTAGGGCTGGATAGGAGCGACCATCCATAGCTTTGTCTTAAACGTCTACTGAATACGTCGATTGAGTGCTCTAATTTTTTTTTCTTTTTATCTTTCTCAAGTGGATCGACATACTCAATAAATACTTAATTCAAAACAACGGTGGCTAACGGATCTATCAGAACAGAATATAACAACAAACACAATAGATCACAGAACAGTAGTCAAACATATATACATATACACAGATACATCATAGCACAATACAATGTGATACAACACTAGTGGTACATAAACCACCATATATACATCGATTCAAATGAATAAGTACAAATCAGAGTTCACAAAATGACTACAAGACTATACCGAAGATAACTAGCAGATAATCCAATGCGGAAGCAACATAGAAGAAATCAATAGCAGGTAACTAACCTGAAATAACTCAGTCTGACCCGAGTATATAAAAATACACGGGTCGGTCTAGCTTAAATAAACTGATTAGCAGGTGGTATGAAGTATAAGGGTAAAGGGTAATGATTCTTCTCGAATGAGAAGAAGTAACACTTTTGTATGTAAACACTTCAAGTGAGATAATATCACAGAAATATACCAACTACTAAGTATCATAAGAGGTTGTCTCGAAAGAGGCAAGATCGACTATATCAATTAAACACATTTAATCGCCTCATATCATCGGCATATTCAAAAGACAATATAATGATTTCCATAAACTATAACTCCTAAATAGGTGATCACAAGACTCAAAATTCGCCAAAAATGGTAGTCACAAATAATTCCCAAAATAGGAAATCCCAAATCTTGAAAATACGCCAAAAGATGGCAATCACAATAGCTCCTAAAAGGGAGATTATAAATCTCAAAATAAACGCCAAAAGATGGCAATCACAAATCATAATATGAAGAACTCGATAAGAGTTTAAACTCCAAAAATGTAATCGCCACCTAATAATGTCTCAAACGGCTCAAAAGGCCCAATAATCTCGAAATAGCAATACATTTGGAGAATCACAAATAAATCATGAAAACATCACAAAAGATAGCATGTGCTTAATAGAAATGGCGAAGCCCGCCGAGTACTGTATGTCAAAATAAGGCGCCAAATACATCCCGAAGGACAAACATCCCGAAGGACCACATCCCGAAGGACAAAACATCCCGTAGGACAACACACTACAACAAAAATACCCTTTTACAATGGGCAATGCCCGTTGTAATAGGGGTTTCGCAATGGGCCAGCGCCCGTCTTATTATGTGATGTTGTAATAGATTTAGAAGATTTTACAACGGGCAATGCCCATTGTTAAATCCCAATGTAGTAGACTTTTATACAACGGTCCCTAGCCATTGCAATAGCATCATTCACAACACATTTTGCCCGTTGTTAAAAATGCAAATTAAAATTTTTTTGCATTGCTGTGACATGCACCTATAGATTTAATGTCATTTCACAATTGAAACCAATACTGTACTAACAACAATTAAAATCATTCATATTCATTAAAAATAACATGATAGATTCACACTCTAAAAGGCTAAAACGAATCATATATTCACATCATTCATAAAGTATTAACATAATTACAAATCATCGTATTTCATGCTTAAACTAATACAAAAAAATAATACAACACGACTGCATTATAACAACTATACGATGATAATTGTCTTATTTTCTAGTCTTTAAGCAAACCTCATATTCAAGTTTGATACCCGTTTCTTGAGATACACGAGCACCAACACTCATAACAACTCTTCTTGAGATACCTAAAAAAGGTATTAAACATCACAAATGAATTCACTGTTAGTTTCATAAAAGAAAAAACAGAAATTGGGATAAAACGGTACTTTGGAGAATTTTGTTTAACGTGATGAAACAGTACCGCTGAACATTAAGTTAGTAATCAAGACCCAAAAGTACTTTTGTGCGTTATTTTTTGGTTTAGTCAGGGATTAATGAGCTTAATATAGGGAGATAATTTTCTATGGGTCTTTAGCATGTGCTGGAGCATTGAGATGTATATGTATGTGTGTCTAGATGTGTGTACTAACAAGTATGATCCTCATAATGTGTGTGTATGTTTGTGTGTATATATATTCTCTATATCTATAATGACTTCTTTTGATTTGGAAAATAAAACTAAAGAATGTAAATGTAGTAACTTACCTCTTTTCTACAGCACATCATTACGACTAAAAGTGGAAAACCAAAAACTTCAAACGACTATCATCTTACATTCATTAGCTCTACACAAAGGTCCTGCACACATGCAACCCGCTCATTATTTATCATCTTACATTCAAAAGGTATGTTGTGAACTAAAACGATCACAATAATCTCGTACAAGCAACTTCAAACGACAATCGGCTACTGCTTAAATGGCCTAATTCATTGTCATGAACTCAATGTAACCAAAAGGCCTTATTATATAACTCATACTATTATGAAGGATCCTATGTATGCTCCACCAATAAGTTTAAAGTCCAACAATACTACACAAAGAAACCATACTAAAGGATCAAGTTATAAAAATATTGTATTACAAATAACAAACAAGTTCATCCCAAAACCTGATGATGTTTCACTTTGAAAAAATCATGCAATATGATAACTTAACCAACTAAGTTGCCTAAATGGAAGCTAAAATATCATACAGGCATAATATGCAACCAAGGTCATCAAATAATATACTATGAAATATTTTTCGTCGACCCCATTGTGATGAATTAAATTTTTTTTGTATAAAATATTTTTCACCAAATCAAAGAGGCGTATGTAAAATCCACCTCTTAAGCATCATTAAGCAATTCTCTGGCTTATATTCTGGAGCTATGTGCCCTGCATCCTGTAATTCCAAAAACACAATGCATCATATGTACGATAACTGAAAATATACAGTTACATTGTTTCTTCAGTTTCCTCATTAAAAGATAGGATTTACCTTTACTGTTGTGAATGTCAAATTGTTTGTGTATACTGTTGTATATCTGAAAAATAAATAAACAGGTAATCATTCCATAAACTAATCAACATGCATTATTATTAACATATGGTAAGTGCATACCCTGCGACTTGGCCTTTTACATGCCACGACCTCCAATCATCGACTATAGAATAGTTGAGAGATCGTACCCACTCCACTGTACCGGTAAACGGCACCAGTATGTCCTTGGTTAGATTGCATTTTTGTGACATTGCAAGTTTAGTTCTCAATGAACTTTATCTAGACATATACATCAATGGGTATCTTGCATACAAAGATTTTGATATATCCGATGCAGTAGGATACTTGGCATCTCCTTATTATATCGACTTTGTTGTTGATGCTGGTAAATCTGGTTATTTGACCATCATTGTTGGACCTTCTAAGTTAACGGATGCATCAAAATCAAGAGTAGGCGCACTGCTAAATGGATTAGAAATTATGAAGATGAACAATTCGGTTGGTAGTCTTGATGGAGATTTTGCCATAAATTTTGTGCTTGAAGATCCAAGAGTTGTGGGAAGCTTTGTAGCAGTTGGAAAATCTTTAGTATGTGGACTTGCATTCCTGTGTATGCTGGCTGTTGTATTTACTCTTGTTTTGAAGCTGAAGACTGAGAGGAATGATTCTTTAGCTTGGTCACGCTTGCTTGTTGATGTTTTTGATACTGAACTGCCTAAAGGAAGCACTATGGCATCAGGTAAATTGGTATATTTTTGAATGATGGGTGAAGTATGGTGAATAATGTATGACTTTTGGGAAACACTATGTTTTTTCTTTTTAGTAAATGGCATTGGGTTGTATGTAATGTGAGTAGAAACGTATGATATGTTTAATGATGTTCTTCAACTTACGATCTTTTGTAGTCGAGAAAGGTCATAAATTGTTGTATTCCACGGTTAAAGCTAATTATCAATGAATTGCAAAATGTTTCCACACTCATAAATTGTTGATTGAAATCATAATCAGGCTTTTCTTTCTACCTGTGTGTTCTTCTTCTTATTACTGCTACTCTTCTGGTTTTCCATCTTCTTTTATTTCCTGATATTCACCTCCTTCTTCTTTGCAATTTGTCCACACCTGAACCCATCCAATCACCACAAACTCCATTACAAGCCATTCCACCATGACCAGTCCTCGACCCCAAACCAACAAAAAACCAAGGAGCCTAACATATTATGAGCGAATTGAGACGGCGAATTGCATTTCGTACATTGCTGGGATGTTCAGAGCCATCGCTGAAACCTGGATTTGGGGGAAGTGGATCTGGTGGTGGACGATTTGGGGGAAGTGGAATATAAAATAGGCGAGTGGGAATAGAGAATGGGTAATGGACGATTTGGGGAAAGTGGATCTGGCGAAGGAATAGTGAATGGGTGAGGAGATGGTAAAGACGAAAATAGGGGAAGAGGAATATAAAATAATGGAACGGAGCGATTTGGATTGAAGCCAAAAATTTCGAGGAGCGGAGCCAAAAAATTCAAGAAGTCGAGTCAAAAAATTAGTTAAACAAAAAAAAACCTTTATGTAAAAGAAAATATCTAGATGCGTATGACAATATTAATTTTTATTATAAATTTTTACTTTTGAATTTTTGAATTTAATGGTGGAAACGGTTTGTTAATCCGTCATTTCTACAAAAAGTTATTGCGTTTTAAAGATTGATAATTAATGGGGTGCAAGATTTAATTATTGATGTGAGAATAACATCCACATACGAAGAATCAACGTTCAACAATGGAGCAGAGGGGTATTTTAGGGAAGAAAATTGCAGCGTTTGAAAATATGTATGTAATTTATATCTATTTTTTGGGGAGGATGTTATGTGTATTAAGTTTGATTCTAGAGATGTATTCCTTATTTTCACTATATTTAAATTTATTTTAGAAAATTTTAAAATTTTAAATAACTAGCTAAATACTAGTTATCATGTATATATTATTAATTAGTAATAGTAATTATTAATTACTAATATATTACTAAATAGTAAATTAATCAATAATTATTGATTATTAATTATTAAACTATAGTAAATTATTAAGTAATAATTATTAAAATTATAAATTGATTAAATATAAAATATTAAACTTTGATTATTATGTATTAATTATTAAAAGTTAATTATTAATTATAAATTATTTAATAGTAACTTTTAATATTAATTATTAATTATTTAATAGTAACTTTTAATATTAATTATAAATTATTTAATAGTAACTTTTAATATAAAATATTAATTAACGTATAATTGGCATCGGTTAAAACGGGCATTTTATGACTGTTGTAAAATTGGCACCTATTACAACGGGCATTTTTAGCCCATTGTAAAATTGGCACCTATTACAACGGGCGTTTTGAGCTTTGTAAAATTGGCACCTCTTACAATGGGCATTTTGTGACCGTTGTAAAATTGGCATCTATAACAACGGGCATTTTGTAAACGTTGTAAAATTGGCATCTATTACAACGGACATGAAAGGACCATTGTAATAGCATTCTATTACAACGGGTAGTTATTGCCCGTTGTAAAAAGGGCGTTGTATAAGGCATCTATTACAACGGTCCTGAATGGACCGTTGTAATAGCCTTCTATTACAACGGGCAGCCAATGTCCATTGTAAAAATGACGTTGTAATAGAGTATTTTTGTTGTAGTGACATCCCCAAGGATAAATGACCCGAAGGTCCAGTACTGGCAATAACTCGTGAAGGTGTGAAAAAATCTTAGATAGCAACCCGAATAGTGGTAACTGTGCATCCCATACCACACGTTCTTACTAATGGGTTTACTAACTGTTAGCCAATCCACACTAGAAAACAAAATAATTTAAATTACAAATATTCGCCTCAAACGGACAAGTCCGGAATTAACCAAAAAAGTAAACACATATGTCCCATACCATATGTTTTACTAAATCGTTTAATTCACTTTCTCATATGCTCGAAGAGTGCAAAACCATGTATTTTATATAGAAAATAATTTGTTTGAGAAAACTAGTTTTAAAATAATTTTTGAAAATGTTTTGCAAAACCAACTCTTGAGATTTCTCTTTATTATAGAGAATATAAGTTTTTAATAGCTTTTAAAATTAATTATAAATATTATAAAATATTTATCTCAAAAGCCATCTTATTAGAAAAATCATTTCAAAGTTGTTTTAGAAAACACGTGCTCGAAAACAATAGAAATCATTGAAAAACACTAAAAATTCAGCATATGAAATCGTCTCAAAAACTTGTAAATCCGAAGTACGGATCATCCAAAATATTGGCTTACCTATTGATAGGTTAGATCTTTCAAAACATCTCAAAAATATCACAAAACTGGTTGGAATAAATCGCTGAAACAAGTAGCAAAGAACAACATAACAAAGAAACAATGCAGGCAAAAATGCACCCTATAGGTTGACCTACAGGTCGACCTTCTTAATGGATAGGTCGACCGTAAGTTCGACCTATCAAATGCCTGGGTCGACCCTATGGTCGACCCCTATGAGTGCTCGGTCGACCTCTGCTACGCGATTCTTTCAGGCAATTTTTGCCTGCTACGAACTAGTTTTTGAGCTGAGTTTGGAGCAGTTCCAAGATGAATTAGGCAGTGAAATTTTGCACACAAACTACTACACTCAAGCAACAATCCATAGAAATTCCGGCATGATTTCATGACAAAATCAGAGATTTATAAACATAAGAAGAAGCATACCAGAGCAGATTTCTACTGTAAACTTTCTTGCAAGAAATTTTGTTTACAGTAAACCAAAATCAATCTATTTTTCAGCATACAACTTGTTTAAGCTAGAAATTGTGAGTTGTATACTCACCTTCGCACGATTTTAAGCGATTGAAACTTGCAAGCTAGGATCTTTTGCCCTGGATTGGTTGTAGAAGCCTGTAACTTGAAAAGAAAAGACATGCAACACAGAAAATAGAAGTTACAGACAAAAATCCATTCTCAAACAGAAAATAGGTGAAATAGTTTTGAGATTTTGGTTTAGATTACCTGTTATTCTCTTTGATTTGCTAAATTTTCCCTTGATTTCTCTTTTTATTTTGAGTAACTTGATGTTAGGTTGAGAATTAAAATAAGCTACCATTGTTTTCCTTTCTCAGTTTTGTTTTTGGAAGAAGAAGTAAAATGAGAAAAGAAAGAACGTACAGTTTATTTCACAGATGATCCTAGAAATGGACTTTGGATTTGAACCCAATATCCATTAGCCTATTTGTTAATACTTAGTTAAAAAAATAGGCTATGTTAATCAATGTTACACTTTAATTCATCCTATTTACACATATTTACACATATTTAACCCAATAAATTTTGTACAACAAATGTTTATGTTAACTAAAATGTTTTCACAACAAATAAAAGATTATTTTAGCCATAAAAATCAATTTCCATTATTAAAGCTCTTATTTTTACTTAAATGCACAATTTACACAATAATTAATATAAAACACTATTTAAACAACCAAAGTTTACACAAAAATTATTTTCTTGTATAATTAAATACAACAAACCATATTAACATCATTTTTACATCCAAATATTGTTTTAAAACAAAATTCCACCTTTTTATTTATAATATACCACATATTAAATTCAAATACTTCATTTTAAATTAATAAAAATTACATTTGGCAATAATTTGCAAAATTATTGCATTTTATCAAATTATAATCATATAATGTCCATTTTTCTTCCAAACCAAAATAATAAAGTTTCTAAAACTTTATTTTCAACATTTTATATTTATTTCAACAAATTAATGTTGAATTAAATTCTTTTATCTCACCTAATTAATTCATTAACCACCAAATCAAAAAAATATCTTCTTTCATAATTTATTACCAACCAAAACATCTTAATTCCACTTTATTTATTCAAAACCCATTGTTTATCTAAAATAAACAATTTTAACAAATTTTCTATCTCCAATTTATTTTATTTTAATTTAGATTCAACCCAACTCATAGTTTAAATCTATTTTCCTCAAGTTTTCTCCAAACTAAATGTATTTTCCCCCAAAACTCCATATTTAATCATTTTAGTAATCTAACATCCTTTTTCTCAAATTTTCCCAAAGTAAATTCCAAAACCCAAATTTAGATTTTACTTAGATAATTTATTTAAATTATCTATCCCAAATTATATTTATCTCTTGATTAATAAATTATAATCTCATCATAATTTATTATTATTATTATTAACAGGTAATCACAAAACCAGGGTTGTTACAAAATGAGGCTTGTTGGGAGCGACCACACGTGAATATTCCCTTGGGCTAACACTGGTACGTTTTCTTTTGATTCAATTTTAAACAAATACATGTATCTAATATTGGAGCAAAGCAATGAACACATGGGTTTACTAGGACTGAACAATATACAACATATGCAAATGAACATAGAGTCACAGATTGCAACAGGGATATACAATACATCGCATATATATACATATACACAACAAGGCGAGTATAAAAATAGAGGACTCACATCGATAATACACATCGAGTTAAGTGCTATATATATACATATATATATAAAACCCATAACCATATCATAAAAACAAATACAAAGAGACACCTAAGGAAAATATAAACAGTTAGCTTCTCAAAATACGATATAGTGTCTCCTCTAAAATCCAATATCTAATGTGGCTAATGTCCTTGTGCATGAAAAGTCTTAGACTAACCCGAGTATTGTATAAATAATAAACCGGTCAGACTATATCTAAATCCGAGGTTAGTGCATAATAGTAAGCAAGATAAATGATAAGCATAAAATGAACACGATGTAATATAATATCTAACATAGCCTCATAATAATAATATACCATGCCACACATGTCAAATATCACCTATGAAATATATACAAGCAAGTAAGAATCATGACATCAATAAGCTGGGTGAAATAATCAAACCCGTTGAAATCTCGAAATACGATGGACAAGCTAACACATCCACTAGAGCCACAAATAAAAGAACAAATCACGAATCATACCGAATAGAAGAGTGGTCTACAAAAATATCTATCTTGACTTACAATTCTAATAGAAGCGAAGTCTTCCAATTGTTGTTATTCACATATTTCTGCTATGTTAAGAAAATAAACAAGAGGATATAGAAGCAATGGAAGATAGTGTTACTACAAATATGTATATCGAGTATCTAAAGAAAGCATAATCGAGCTTATAAATGCACGTCGAGTTGATAAATCTATGATTACATATTAGGCTTCCAATTCAATAATGTAGTAAGCATCTAACATGAGATATCAAGCCATAAAGGATATCAAATCTAAAGGCAAAAAAGATATCGAGACTTATAGTCTAAACAAATTGTATCGAGCCTATGAACATAGAAATAGTTTATAATAGGTAATATAGAGTTTATAAAATGATAATTTTGTCAAGCTTATAAAGGAGTGGGGATAGTGAGCTTCTACAATGGCAGAAGGGATGTCGAGCTACTACAACAAGGAACATCACCCATTATATAACAAAGGAAGGGGGATATCAAGCATATAATATAAGGAAAGATACCAAGTTTCTAGAGGATACCAAACATATAATATCAAGGAAAGGTACTAAGTTTTTGGAGGATAACGAATATATAATGTTGAGGAAAGATACTGAGTTTTTAGGAGATACCGAACTTATAAATCGGGAAGCATGTCGAGCATGTAAGGAAGAAGTGTGCCAAGCATGAAGATATTGAGCCTATATCCATTACCAAGAGATGTCGAATTTCTAAAGGATGTCGTACTGTTAAGGAGTATCAAACACTTAGTAACAAAGAGGATATATCGAGTCTCTGTGGCCCAAATGATGTCGAGTCTCTACAACGTAATGTTGTAGAGCACAAAACAAAGGAAGGGTGTTGAGTCCCTATTGAATACTTACCTCAGATGCTGAGCCTAGCCATTATGAAACATCTCAAGCAATAAACGATGTTGAACATTTACGAGAATAATGAGCTACAATTCCAGCAAAGAAGCTCAAGCACTTTACAAGCAACAATGGATGTCAAATGATAAACGATATCGAGTATTGTCAGTTGTACAAATTGCCTATATTAAGGTTATTTAGTACAAGGTGTCAAACATCAACCGTCACATGAGTTGTCGAGTTTTTACATATGATATCGAGTCACAACAAAAGCGCTACTAAAGCGAAATCAAGATATGAATGGCAGAACCCTCCGATTTGTACCCAGGACACGTGTCAACCATCCCGCATGGTTGAAATCTCTATAAATAGACCCCCTTGGCCATTCAGATGGTGGCGAATGATTTCTTTTCCTCTTTCTCAAATTAAAGAATTATAAATACTAAATTGATTTGAGGAAATTAAGGACCGATTGTAATCTTTGAAACTTATGCGAACAAAGGACTTAAACAATTTTGCATAGCCTACTTCAATATAATTGTGCATATTTGACTATCATCGAATAATGAATGTGCATATGATTGATTTTCGACTTGGACTTATACATAAGTCAAGGTTATTTAAGACCTTGCCTAAATAAGAGATTAATTTTCATAATGACTATCATGCATATTGATATATGAACAAAGGATAGTGACTTATGTGAATCGCCAATTTTGTCTAATAAAAAATAATTAATGGACCATTGCACACTTATATGACTTGCTTATTTTACCCTTTGACATATGACTCAGATTTTTAAACAACTTCACAACTATAGTAAATGTCCATGAGCATTGTAGTGCCAATCTGAATAATATTAACTTATGCAAATGTTTCGGGTGTTGAGCTAATTTTTGGTTTAACATTTTTGGCGCTAGAAGGAGGGCTTGAACCTCTGATCCATTATTTTCTTACTTAGAAACTAATTATCTAAAATTTTACTGCAGGAAAATGGTGAGAGCTAAAAAAGTCAATGTTCTGAACAAAGAGATTGTGTAACAAATAAACCTAAAGGAAAATATCACTCCAAACTTCAATCCAGAGAATGCGGAAACTAGGCTGCCTTCGACACTAGTGAAGCCAACAAACAGTGAGGCTTAGATTCAATATTAACACAATGGCTATAGTGATGCAAGAACTCCTTGAAAAGATTCTTTACCAAAAGTCTTCTAAAACAACAAAGCTTATTAACAGAGGAGAATAAGTGGAATCTCTAAGGAGGAATCTAAACACATCACTACTCAAAAGCAAAGATAAGGGAAAAGGCATCATGGATCTACAATGAAAGAAAGAGACTCAAAATGAAGGCACCAACAATGTATTCCCCGAACTCCTAGGTCAAAAAAAGATAAATCATTAAAAAGAAAGCCAAGAAAGGAGAACAAGAAGATCTTCTGAGCAGTCAGGCAGCTCAATTTCAAGCAAAGAGTACAAGCCATACATAAGAGATTATCATGATGACGAAGCATACCTGAAAGACATGGCCAATAAAATAGTGAAAGACATGCTTGATCTTAAAGAGAATATGACCCTTGACCCCAGGGTAAATAATAATCCTCGTGAAGCTCCATTCATAAAGGAAATAATGTCTGTTAAAATTCCATCACACATCAAAATCCCATCATTGAAGTATAACAGAACCACTAATCCTGATGACCATCTTTTGGCTTTTGAGAGCCAAATGAATTTGCATAGTGCTTTCGGAGTAGTACGTTACAAACTATTTCTTACACTTTTCAAAGAGCAGTTGCCAAATGGTACATGCACTACAGAGAGAAACTATTTACTCTTGGAAACAATTTTCTTATGTTTTTTAGCACAATTCTGCGTATGCAAAGATCCTACTATTGACTCTAGTGTACTGGAAAATGTCAAACAAAGATCATGAGAGTAGCTTGACGAACATTTGAAGAGATTCAACACTGAGGTACTAAAGGCGTAAAACATGACTGATAGAGAAAAACTAATGACAGTGCGCTCAGGGTCAATTGAGCAAACCCCCTTCTAGAAGGAACTCAACATTCATGGGTGCTGGGATCTTCAAGATTTTCATTTTCAGGTTAATAAGTTTATCTATATGGATGAAATGTACCATGCTAAGAAGAAATCCTAGCCAAAGATGGAAGGAGGAAAATTTGGCCATGATCAACCCAACAAAAAGCCCAGATGGGAGGAGATCCCTAAATCTAACTATGTGGCTTTAAATAAACCCATTTCCTATATTTTTGCCGTGGCTAAAGATGAAGGAAACTCCTCTACTTACTACAAGGCAAGGAACAATCCAAAACCGAAGAAGGGGGAGGTTATTGCACTTACCATAAAGCGAACGGACATAAAACTGACGAATGTTGTGTTTTGGTCAGAATAATCCAGAACATGATTAGATCCAGATCTTTGAAGGATTTTGTCAAGGAGAATAAAAAACCCTCCAATCTTGAAATGAACAGTCATAGGCCCCAAACAATACTTCAAATTTCATAGAGAATGATTCTCAACCGGGCTTCATTCCTTCGATCAACTACATAGGATTCATCCATGGAGGTCTTATCTTGCTGGAAGCAGCAAAGGAGCCAAGAGCACATACATAAGGGAGGAAAAAGATGGAGTCTTTTCTATTCAGGAGGATCCACTGTTCAAAAGTCGTAAATATCAACTTCAAATGCCTAACTTAATAATAACCCCATACGAGCTGAGGGGGGTTCGTCATTCGCATAATGATCCGCTAATGATAACTTCACAAATTGTGCACTTTATGGTAACAAAAATCTTAGTAGATACCCGAAGTGCAGCAAACGTCATCTTCAAGCTTGCTTTCGATCAAATGGGTATTCTAGAAGAGAAGTTGGGGCCAATCTTTGAGCCAATCTTTGGATTCAACAATAAAGGGTCTAGGACTTTTGAGACCCTATTCATAATAATTGACCACCTTTCTATTACAACGCTTTCTTTGAGAGGACGGTCCTAGATGAAATGGATGCGTTAATATCACCGAAAGATCTAATGGTAAAGTTTCTAACTAAGAATGGTTAGGGGACAATAAGTGGGGAGCAATTTAGCTCCTAAGAACCGTACTTTGCTACACTTGGGTAATTCAAAAAAGATGGTGTTTCTTGTTACAATTCGAAGAGAAGTGAATTAAGTAAAACTAAAATTAAGAAGCTCTTAGACGGTTGTCCTTTATGCTGATTATCCAAGGCAAACAAGAAGATAAGTATAGCTAAAAGCCCAAGAATGTGCTAAAAATATTTGATTTTTTCGAGAGGAAAAGGAAACAAAAAGAGGCAAACTAGGTAGACAACGAAATAGATGGCGAAGAGATCGTTATCCAACTAGATTATAGAAATGAGCAAGAAAGAATGAAGTTCGCCGAAGACTTAGAAGAGGTAACCTTAGATTCACTTGACCTAACAAAAATGGTAAAAATCAAAAAAGAATTAGGCGACAAGCTCAAAAGGGAACTTAACCAATTTCTTCGGTTAGGTAAGGATGTGTTTTCCTAGACCCACTCAGACATGGTCGGAATAGACCCAACGATCATAAGCCACGCTCTAAAGATAGATCCAAATATTGCTCCTATTCGACAAAAGAAGTGGCAATTTGATAAAGTCCAGGCTGACACATTGAAAGAAGAAGTCAAAAGACTACTTGAGAACCGATTCATTAGAGAGGTACTCTATCCTAAGTGGTTAGCTAATCCTGTGTTGGTTAAGAAATCTAGTGAAAAATGGAGAACAAACGTTGATATATAGACCTAAATAAGGCATGTCCCAAAGATTGCTACCCCTTGCCCAGAATAGATTAGTTGGTTAACGCCACAAGTGGACATAAGCTCTTATCCTTTATGGATGCATACTCAGGTCATAAAAAAATCCCTATGTTTAAACTGAATGAAGAAAACACAAATTTCATAACATGTTGGGGAACTTACTACTACAAGGTCATGCTTTTGGACTAAAGATGCAGAAGCTACATACGAAAGGCTGGTAAACAAAATGTTTAGAGAACAAATTGGATGGAATATGAAAGTGTACATGGACTATATGCTGGTCAAGTCTAGGAGGAAAATAACTGCTTAAGTGATCTTGAAGAAATGTTTGGGGTATTAAAAAAGTACTAAATGAAGCTCAATCCACAAAAATGTTTTTTTGGAATACATCTGGGAAATTTCTAGGATACATTATCAGTGCTCGAGGAATTAAGGCCAATCCTGACCAAATCCAGGCAATTAAGGACATGGCGGAGCCAAAAACAAGCTATGATATGATTGGCTTAAATGGAAGAGTGGAAGCTCTGAACAAGTTTTTCTCTAAAGCCACCGATAAGTGCATCCTTTTTTGCTGTGAGCAGGAAAAAAACTTTGAATGGGGAGAGAATTTCCAAAAGGCGTTCAAAGAATTGAAGGATCATCTTGAAAAACCTCTGATCCTATCTAGCCCTATAAAAAGCAAAAATTTATATCTCTACTTGGCGGTCTTCGAACATACAATAAGTTCGGTCTTTGTAAGGGAGGAGAACATAACTCAACTTCCTGTATATTATACTAGTAAAAGGCTTTAAAATGTAGAGGTTAGATATCCAGTTATAGAGAAGTTGGCATACTTTTTAATTCCCACCACATGATAGCTAGGAGCCTACTTTCATGCATACTCAATCAAGGTCTTAACCAATTTTCCACATAAACAAGTTTTCAGTAAACCTGAGGCATCGGAAAGACTAGTAAAATAGGGGATACAGCTTAGCCAATATGATATTGTGTTCCAACCTCGAGCGGCGATTAAAAGGTCGTCCCTAACCGATTTTGTTAACGAATGCACAAGGTTCACTAAAGAACAACTAGAAAAGGAGAAGGATTTAAAGCCTAAATGACAATTGTTTGTTGATGGGGCCTCAAATGAACAAGGGGTTGACACATGTTACGTAATCATGACCCCTGATGGACACTGATTGCATTACGCTATGAAGTTAGTTTTTTCCACTACCAATGGTGGCAGGACTTACCTTAGCCCTTTAATTGTAGATCCCAAGGATTGAAATTTTTAGTGATTCTCAATTGATGATTAATCAGCTGAATCAGACATATCAAACGAAAGATGCCAAATTGATCCTTTATGTTAAAAAGGTGCTAAAGATGTTAACTCAATTTGAAGATTTTTCAATACACAAAGTACATGGTGGGAAAAATTCCCAAGCCAATTCTTTGGCCAAACTGGCTAGTTAACAAGGAGCACCAAAGACTTGAATTATGCCAGTGGGCTTTCAACAAAGTCCAAGTATTGAAGAAAATGCCCCTGAGCCAAAAAATGAGGCAGTGGTATTGACTAAATCCTAAGCTATCACGCATATGGAAAAAGGAAAAGAAATGGGAGGTGGAAGTGATGCTGCCCAGGAAGGAGCCATTCATACGGAAATGAGCAATCAATATGAGAATAACTGGACGACTCCTATTGTTAAGTACTTGGTAGAAGTAAAACCATCAAAGGATAAAAGGGAAGCTAGAAGGAAAAGACACAAAGCTCCAAATTTTCTTATGATGGAGGGGACACTTTACAAAAAAGGATATTTACTCCCATACTTGAGATGTGTTAGTTCATAAAATGGCACCAAACTATTGAGAGAAGCCCATGAAAGATTCTATGGAGACCATTCTATTGGCATAAAATTGGCCAAAAAGGCAGAAAAGGTTTTTATTGGCCCTACATGACCAATGATGCGATGAATTATGTAAAGAGATGTGAAAAGTGTCAAAGATTTTCAACAACACCACATATGTCACTAAGTCAATTAACCCCCATCTCAAGTCCATGGCCTTTTGATGTATGAGAAATTGACTTAATCAGACCATTGCCTATATCCAAAGTGGAGCTAAGTATGTAGTAGCGGTCATTGATTACTTTACAAAATGGGTAGAAGTAGAGCCATTACTAAATATAACATCATGAAAAGTGCTAAGTTTGTGATTAAAAACATAGTCACCTGGTTTGGAATACTGCATAAGATAATATCCAATAATGGAACTCAATTTGAAAGTGAGGAAATCACCAGATTCTGCAACAAGAATGGAATAATAAAAAGAATCGTCTGTAGCTCATACTAAGGCTAATGGGGCTGTTGAAGTTGCCAATAAAACTATTAAGACTATCCTTAAGAAATGATTAGATAAAGCAAAATGAAATTGGGTAGAAGAATTACCACTCATACTTTGGGCATATCGAACTTTTGCTAAAACTACAACGGGACATACTCCATTCTCTTTGACATATGGATGTGAGGCAATTCTTCCAGTTGAAGTCAAGATAGCGTCTCACCGGAGAATCGCTTATGCTTTTAATCCTAATCAAGAGCTAAGAAAAGAATCCTTGGACCTGATTAATGAATTGAGGAATAAAATGGCCATACTGACAAACAAATACCAATGGAGGATATCAAAATACTATAATTCCAAGTTTAAGGAAAGATCTTTCCAAAAAGTAGACCTAATACTCTAAAAGGTCATGGAAAATACCAAAAATCCAACAGACGGGCCATTTGGACCAAATTGTGAAGGACCCCTCATTATCCATAAAGTAATCCCACCAGGGACCTACGACATTGCCTACTTGATGGCAATGTAATAACAAGAACATTGAATGCCAAAAATTTGAGACCATACTTTCCTATAATGGACGAATAAAGAGATTGAGACAAGTATATCTACGGAATCGATAATCAAATGACAGAAAGGAACTATAAGGAAATCAAAGCCTAAATCATTGCCTATAAGGTAATAATGGCTGAAGGAAAAGCCTTTGATCCCACCACAAGGGCCTGGTCAAAGCACCTCCTAGAGGAAGGCCAGAGTAAGCCTTTGGTTCAGCCTAAGAAGGCCTAGCCAAAGCACTGTAAGCCTTCAGTCCCGCCTACCACTACGCCAGAAAAGACTTTTGGTAGCGTTGAAAAAACGCTACCATAACTTATGGTAGCGTTTTAGAGAACGCTGCTATACGACATGCAACTAAAAGTCTAAAACTTTTTGTTGCGTTGTAGTAAACGCTACCAAAAGTCACTTTTAAATGCAACTATAGGTATTTTCTGTAGGATTTAAAAAACGCTACCAAAAGTCACTTTTAAATGCAGCTATAGGTTTTTTCTGTAGGGTTAAAAAAACCCTACCATAAGTCTTCATTTTTTGGTAGCATATTTTAAATGCTACTATTTACGGTTGATGGTTTATACCATTTCCAGCAATCGCTTATATACTATTCATATTAAAACGAACGATCAATCGCATAATTTTCATATATTCAAACAAACAATTAAATCACATAATTAGCATATACAAACAATCAATCATATGATATCATATTCAAATAATTGCAAAAACATGCTAATCTCACAATCAAATATAATATTCATAATCAATTCGATAGTAGTTTTTCAACAAAATAAGCCACATACTACAAGCATTCACAGACAAGTTTCCACAAATGGTACTAACAAAATACGACAACATATATAACAATTAAATTCATGTTCGTTGCTTGATTACCAATAGTTCTTTGTTGTCGACAGTCTTCGCTTTGAAATAGCTAATTACCTGCAAACGAGTTTAACAATCAACAATATCATACTAATATTAGATTGAAGTCTCACAATTGGACAACAAATATGTGATGGTTCATTATATTTTCTCATTCTGACTGAATAATCAGTAGAGAAAAACCATTAGCAACATAATAACCATGATAAATAAAAGAAGATATGTTTTATAAAATACATATATAAAAGGACAGCAAATATGCAACGATGTTAGATTTCTTAGAGTTAACAAAACAAATGCATTAGTGTAAGGTGATTTTCAATAAAAATGTGTTACATTACGCTCCAATAAAATGTGTGTTGGACTACTTAGAGTTAACAAAATAAATGCATTGATATAAGGTGATTTTCAATAAAAATATATTAGATCACGCTCCAGTAAAACATGTGTTAGATTTCTTAGAGTTAATAAAACAAATGAATTAGAGATGCTCTACATACGTAGGATGTGATGTTTAAACCATCTGCTATGTAATGAAAATACAATAATCTACACTAGGGAAGGATATGTAGCAGCTGGTATGCGTTATCTTCACTAGGATATTAATATAGGCAAAATGACGGTCCCATTGCATCAAAAGTTAATTCTGATTAGTTCATATTTACTTCTTGGGTAGTTTGCATTTCAATATAATCATATAATGATAACACTATTTTCAAAACTGTAAAAGCGGTGCATGAAGAAATTTAATTTCAGTATATATGAAAGCAAAACCTACCGCTTTTTTCCTAGCTTCAGCTAGAGCCTCTTCCTTCTCCTTCTCAAGCTGAACTGCAACCTCATCAAACATCTTCTTACGCCCCTCTTCAATTTTGCGCTGAATTTTCAACTTAACTTCTTCTGAATTCAAGCTCTCCTCTACTTTTTTTCTTATTGCTTCTTCAACCCTTTTAGCTGTTTCTTCTTTTAATAACTTCAGCTCTGCTTCCTTTTGACACCTAAATAAATTAAAAATAAAGTTAGCAAAAAAAAAGATAAGCAATCAAGCAAGTTATGAGAATACCAAGGCTTACAGACAGCAACAACGCTGAATTAGCAAGCAGCATGTAAAATCTTCGTTTAGAGTGCTTTCATCAAAAAAGGTATTTTACTTAGAATCATGTTACAGTAAATTATTATTATTATTATTATAATAATTATTATAAACTTAGTTCATTTTTATAAACTTACTTATTTTTTATAAAACTTAGTTAACTAAGTTGATTCCTTGTAACAATAAAACTACTTGTGATTACTTGAATCATGTTGCAAAAATATGTGTTGTTTTCCATACCTCTTTTTTAACAGAGGGAACAATAGTCTTCAATGTTGCTTCAAACTCTGATTTCTAGATAACCAGAAGTGATCCTGTATTCCTACCCTCTATCAATGCAGCAATAGAAGTTCTCTCCAACTGATCTAAGTAAAAAAGAAAGAAGAAATTCAACATAAACTGGAAAAGCAAGTGGTTTTCAGTGTAAAAGCATTATACATGCTAAATTCATTTATTTCTCAAAGAATCTTACCAACGAATAATAAAGATCAATGCTAGACAAATTAGAGCAATCAAAAATACGTGCAATAACATCCAAATCAACATCAGCAGCAATAGGCCTACTACGAGCAAGTGCCATAAGAATCAACCTCCATTCATCGGCATTCGGTACTCCATCATAATATATTTGACCAAATCTGCCAGGCCTTAGAAAAGCATCATCCATCTACTCAGTCCTATCACATGTACATTAATAAAATAGCTTATATATGAATATGCGTGTGTGTATAAGGTAGAGATATTAGATTGTATATTATTAGGCACATCACATGTTTGTGGCTCCAATGACATAGATACCTTCGTGGTTGAGGTCCAACCTGACTAACAACACAGTGAAGGGCCTGTACTCCAACGTGGTTTTGCCGAGCTAATGCATCCACCTTCATTTAATCATAAACATCATAGGTTAGGATCAGCAATAGCAATATGTTTCCTTTTAACCATATAGCATAGGCTTATATTAAGAGTTGCACAGTACATATTCTATGTTGTTTATACTTGGTCAACTCACATATTTGGGACATTTTTTTTGCAAATTGAACATGTACGTGCATGCACAAGCACAAATATAAAAGTATATTAAAAAACACTTTACTGTTAGGTAAAAAGATGACGCTATTCAAAGGAAAAACATGGATAATTTACCAATATATACCGATCGAAGAAGAGTATGCTGGGTGCGCATGTTCTTGCACGACTAAATAGCATCCTAATTGCTTGCTCGCTCTCTCCAACATATTTATTTAGCATTTCAGGGCCTTGGAAATAGAAGAGAGCGATGCAGTCAAATGTTCATATGGAGGAAGATGTAAGTACTTGATAGCATATAAAGTTAGTGCAAAATTCTTATTAGCGGAAATTTTATGGTGTGCTGTAGAAAAAATGTGTCATTTTGGAAAACATATAGTAAATTAGGAAATCATCCTCACCTTGATATGAATGACATTGGCGCCTGACTCGTTGGCAACAACAATGGTGAATAATGTTTTTCCATACCCAGGAGGTCCGAAGAGCATACATGCATCCAAATTCTTCAATGTTTGTCCTGTTAGTATTCTATATATAGGGTACCTGCAATAGATCAGGTTATTGAATGCTATAATAAGAAAGCTTAACAAGAGTTTGTTGTGTATAGCTTTCTTTATACAAGGCTACAATATACATCAGATGCTAACTATAGTCCATGCTGTTAACTACAGAAAGGAAAGAAAAGTAGATGCCTAAAACTCTTTTTTATCAACACCAAATTATTATGGCTCCTTAACTGTAAGAAGTTGTTCCATCTGCGTCTCCCACAGACTCCCGGTTTATTTTTTAAACTTGTGCACTGCATTGTAACATTATTTCTTGTAGGTGAATTTTTTTGAGTTTGAGATGGCTGTTATATTTGGCAAAGTTTGCATAGTTAATGAATAAACAATTACGTGTCATTAAATCATCCTAAACGACGGATCCATATGTAAGATTATTGAAAAATCTTTGAAAATTTTGATAAATAGTTATTAATAAAACCGATATTGAATTTGTATCTTATAGTAGAACTATTTACCAAGGCAATCGATAGTTAACATATAACAGCTTGAAATATATGAGTAAGCTTCATGCATAGCCTGAGTTGTGCTTTACGACCATATCGTACATATATAAAGATAAGAAGAATCTGTGCATCAACGTCGGTAGAGTTGGCATAACTAAACCTGTATTTCTTGATTTATTTTATGAAGCTTTTTTTTAAGGTAATGCTATGGTTATTCATATTTACTTACCAAGCCATGTATTGAATTCGGTATTAATTTGGATTTTACTGTTCCTCTTCATCACATTGAAAATTTGCAGATTAAATGAAGAATAACGGTTAAGTATTATGCATGATTAAGCAATAACTTGGTACTTAATCTTCTTAGTTTTATCAGTCATGCATTTTAAATTCATTTTAATATGATTGCATTAAGGAATATGCATGATTAAGTAATAACTTCGTCCTTAACCCTCTTATTTTCATCTGTCATACAGTTGAAATTCATTTTAGCAGATTTTAAATGGTTCAGACCTTTCATATTGTACATATTTTAGAGCAGTGTGATTTAGTATAAACTACTTCTAAAATTTTATTATTTTATTAATAAATACTTATCAAGAAGAGAAATTTTGCATTCTCGTTAATTTTAACAGTTCTTAGTTTGTTTAAAATAATTAGCTGATTTTATTAATGAATACTTATATTATATTAAATTGATTTTTGATAAAATTTTACATAAATATTTTGTATGGTTGTAAATTCAGATTAAAAGTAGTATTTGGCAAATTTTGCTTATATAATAGAACATAATTTATAATCACACAGTTACTGAGTGAATACATGAGGCTTTTCTAGCCATCTCATATCTATTGTTTTATTGGAAATATAAACTGTTATTACCGTCCTAAAAAATATGAGAATGATCATTTTTCTCAACTCTTTTGTTCAACTAAACAAATGAGGAAGCCTACTGCTCACACGGTGCTGATATTGATAAACTCTTCGATCATTTCAACTTTTCATTTTATGGGGTGAAGAATGTGTGATAAATATAACCAGTATATTTTATCTTCATATATGCATATTTATTGCCCCAAAGCTCAGAATATATTCTCATCAATTATATCAAAATCCAAATAAAATTCCAAATATACATCAAGATATCAAAAGATGCATGTCAAACAAGTAGATGATATGAGAACAGAAAACATACCAGTTCATGTGCTCTTAGGTGTTATTATGCTTTGTCTCATCATGCAGTTTATTCATCAAGGATATAACTTACACATGATAGCCTATCTAGAGCTCTTCAGGCATGCCACTAAAACAACCTCTGAATTATAATGAGGTAAAGGAGATTTTATCAGTTCGTTATAAGTTAGTGAAAATCAAACATAAAAATTAGGATAAATACCAAATGCATGGGTATTGGTCATGATCTATGCTTCTTATAATGAACATGAATTGTAATTTCCACTCAAGGTTAGTCAAGCATACATTTAACCATTTATTTCTAAACAGGGAATACATTGTGGTACTTTAGGTATAGTAAATCTAGCAGAATATTTAGGCAGTTGAGGTATTTGTGGTCTAGTATGTGTCAACTATTACATTAAAAATAGGCAAGTTTTCGAAAACATAAGGTATAACATAAACAACGGGAATACAAAAAACATCAGATTCAAAAACCAGACTTCACATATTATGTCTGTACAACATTCAAGCCAATATACAGTCAAGCACATGCAAGAATCTTTACTTAGAAACATTTATACTGAAGTAATCATGGACCTGACAGGAATCCAAACTCAAGCATATGCACCATATGTCAACATATCATACATCTAAACTTTTTGTACTATGTACACATACATACCGTTTACCATTTATTTTAATATTCATAACTGTTGTATGTTCAGTACATAAAAACCACAGTGAAATCTTAGTGTAATAACCTCAGTGTAAAAGTGCACGGTACAATGCAAATAACCTCAGTGAAACTCAGTAAAGAAGTTCAACAAAAAAACATGTTCACTCAGTAAACCTCGGTGAAATTTAGTGTAAAAACTGCTATATGTTCAACAAACTTAGCATAAAAGTTTATAGTCTTGAAACTCTATATACTTTGTTTCGAAATCAAAAAAGTATTAATAGAATGGAAATCATCTATGTAAAAAGTAGTTTTAGTTGCATAGGCAACAATACAAAAAGGATGGCCTTATACAAACAGCATATACGCAACAACCATGAAGAATTTTACTTATTATCAAGGAAAAAATAAACTATCAGGTGATTTATAAATTTCAGTGACTACAGTAAAATATTTCCTACGGGTCCCTATGCATACCTTACAAATGTCGAGGCGAGAAGTTTTACATGCATTTTGCCAAACACGGCTCAAATAATATTAATCTGCTATTAAGTTTTACCTTAACAAATGTAAAGAGTAACACTATTGGTAGGCCATCCTAGAAAAACCTATCTTTGATTAATTTTCTACCAGTATGCACAACGCGGTCCCCTACTGAAAAGTTCAACTTAAATATAACCATGAATTTATTTAATTATCTATTTTTTGTATGCAATTAGTGGGTTAAAGGTACTAATGTAAAACCAGAGGAGAAGCTACTCAATGGATATGACAAAAGACAAGTTAATGCCAAACAAAAATATATACTAACAAGATAAATTCTTCTCGATGTGATGTGGCACTAGAATGTCAATAGATGTAGCTACAAAAGTAACTTAGATATGTGCTTCTAAAGCCAAATGTAAAGACCCATCCATTAAATTACTTGGTAAAATTTGAAAGTCTTGAAAAACTGTAATAGAAAGAAAAAGGTAAATAATAGGGAAAGATATGGGGATGTTTTATGTCTCTGCTGCAATTTAACATATATACTTAAAAATGAAAGATCAAATATCATTGACCATGGTTAATTAAGTAGAGAGAGCCTATGTGCACTGGCCTTTTTTTTCTTCTAAGATCATGGGGCAGAAGGTTCGTTATTCAACTATAATACATGACTTTTTCCTAATTGAATTTGAAATAGCAATGCAATTTCAAAATTCTAACATATAAATGTGACCAATAAAAGTTATGGTAGTGATAATTGCAAATTTTACACTTCAAAATTATCTTTTAACAAATAACCATATCTTTTGCACCATCTCCTATATGCTTTATACTTTATATACATGCTTACAAGATATAACTGAGTAGTTAAGTGGATGCATAAGAATAAATCCGTTGACTTCTTTCACAACTGAGTTAGTGAATGAATCTCAGTTAAGTGGATGTGGAAGAATAAATCTATTGACTTCTTTCACATTTGAGACAGTCAAATAAAAATATATACATATATTCGAATCTATATATCAAAGTATTCAAACATACATCAGAGATTGAGTCAGTGAATGAATCATTATTAAGTTTTTTAACTGAATTTTCAAGATCTGAGAATACCAAACTCAAAATTTATGGTTTATTCATTGTACGCAACAGAAAAATAGTACGAAAATTAAAATATAGTAATTTCCTCATTCTTTCACAGCTCACAATACGTTTCCTCATTCTATTATGAACTCGAATGATAATAGCAAAAAATAGTAATTAGGGTTCTTGTAGTAAAAACAAACATAGCATGGAAATTACCTCATCCAAATTAGGGTTTTTGCTATTAATCGATTTGTTGATTTAGGGCTTCTGAACGAATCTCAAGGAAGTAAACATGCGCGGTGAAGGAAGAGTGGGTTGATGAAGTGGAGGGGAGTAGATTGAGGAGAGAAGTAAAACGAGATGGAGGAAATGTGCAAGTGAAAATGTTTGGAATGAGGGCGGAAACGTAACAATGAATTATGTGGGAAGGGGGGAAGGCACGAGATGGAAAAAAATGTGAGAAGGTTTTTAGTATTGGGCGGCAAAATTTGACTGTCACAAATAAAACAAAAACACGTAAAGAAATTGTAAAAATGATATTAGTTGCATTTATACTACAAACACTGCTAATGGGTGCAACTAAAGGAATGTTTTCTTGTAGTGTACGTTGCCTGATCAAAGCGCCTCCTAAAAGGAGGATGGAGTAAGCCTTTGGTCCTGCCTAAGATGGTCTGGCCAAATCACCGAGCAGCCTTCGCTTCCACCTATAAGTCCTGACCGGAACGCCTCCTAGAAGAAGGATGAATAAGACATTGGTTCTGCCTAAGATGGCTAACCAAACACATCGACCGGTCTAAATCATTATCTATAAGGAAATAAGGGGCCCAATTAAAGCCTAAATCATCACTGATAAGGCGATAAGGGGCAAAGGAAATCAATTAAGGCCTAAATCATCATCAATAAGGTGATAAGGGGTGAAAGAGACCAACCAAAGCTCGAATCATTGCCTAAAAGGTAGAAAAGGACAAGAACTATCTAATTACCCAAAACTAAAGATCTCAGCAATAAATATGGACATTTGAAAAACTGTGAATCTCTTGATCAGAAATATTCCAGTAAATAACAGGAATCTCCATTATTACTCAAATTTCCAATCTCCTATTAGCTGAGACAAGATGGATTTCTGGTTTTCTATTCAAATAAAATTATGGTACTATTACCTGATGGATTTTTGGTCTTCTATTCAAATAAAATATGGTATTATTACCAGATGAATTTCTGTTCTTCTATTCAAATGAAATTATGGCATTATTACCAGATGATTTCTGGTCTTCTATTCTAATCAAGTGGATTTCTAGCCTTCTTATTAAAAGAATTTATGGATTTCTTGCCAGACGGATTTTTAGATTTCTAACTAGATGGGTTTCTGGTCTACTTATCAATTGAATTTCTAGAATTCTTATCAAATGAATCTATGGGATTCATTTAACAAGGATTTCTAGTTTTCTTATCCAGTGAACTTGTAGACTTCTTATCAAGCAGATTTATGGTCTTCTTAATTAAACTTGGCTTTACATCAAAACGCGAAAAGCTCCTTTATGTGAAGAAAAAGAAAAATTAATTCATGTCTTTACCAAATTCAAAAGTGTTTGCCTAAAACTCAATTTAAAGTAAATAATAAAAGTCATCATCATTTGCTTCATGTTTTTCAGGAGAACATGATAGAAGAGAAAATCTCATAGAAAATTGGAAAGGTAAGAAAATACTTGGTTTTACACTAAAGTGTAAAAAGCTTCTTTTATACGAGGAAGGGGCAAATGTTATCCGCATATTTTCTAACTACTATGTTAAGAAAATAAACAAGAGGATATAGAAGCAATGGAAGATAATGTTACTACAAATATGTATATAAAGTACCAAAAGAAGGCATAACCGAGCTTATAAATGCTTGTTGAGTTAATAAATCTATGATGACAAATTGGGCTTCCAAGTCAATGACATGGTAAGCATCTAACATAAAGATATTAAGCCATAAAGGCTTTCAGATCTAAAGGCAAAAAAGATATCGAGACATTATAGCCTAAAGAAATGAACATAGAAATAGTTTCGAATAGGTGATTTCGAGTCTATAAAATGATAAAGTTGTCAAGCTTGTAAAAAAGTGGGGATAACGAGCTTCTATAATGGCAGAAGGGATGTCGAGCTACTACAATGAGGAACGTTGCCCAATATATAATAAAGGAAGGGGGATATCGAACATATAATATTAAGGGAAGATACCAAGTTTCTAGGGGGTACCGAACATATAATATTAAGGAAAGATACGGAGTTTCTAAGGGATACCGAACATATAACATTGAGGAAAGATATTGTGTTTCTAGGAGACACCGAACTTATAAATAGGCAATCATGTAAGCAAGAAGTGTGCCAAGCATAAAGATATTGAGCCCATATCCATTACCAAGAGAGGCTGAATTTCTAAAGGATGCTGCATTGTTAAGGAGTATCGAACACCTAGCAACAAAGTGGATATATCGAGTCTCCGTGGCCCAGCTGATGTCGAGCTTCTATAGTGTAATGTTGTAGAGCACGAAACAAAGGAAGGGTGTTGAGTTCCTATTGAAAACGTTTCTCAAATGCCAAACCTAGACATTATGAAACATCTCAAGCAATAAATGATGCCGAACTTTTACGAGAATGATAAGCTGCAATACCAACAAAGAAGCCCAAGCACTTTACAAGCAACAGTGGATGTCGAATGATAAAAGATATCGAGTATTGTCAGTTGTACAAATTGCTTACATTAAGCTTATTTAGTACAGGGTGACGAATATCAACTATTACATGAGTTGACGAGTTTCTACATATGATGTCGAGTCACAACAGAAGAAGCTACTGAAGCAGAATCAAGATATAAATAGCGGAACCCAATGATTTGAACCAAGGACACATGTCAACCATCCCGCATGTTGACATCTTTATAAATTAACCCCTTTCGCCATTCAGATGGTAGCAAATGATTTCCTTTCGTCTTTCTCAAATTAAAGAATTATAAACCCTAAATTGATTTGGGGAAATTAAGGACCGATTGTAATCTTTGAAACTTATGTGGACAAAGAACTTAAACAATTTTGCATAACCCACTTCCCTTAACTTGCACATATTTGACTATCATTGAATTATGAATGTGCATATGATTGATTTTTGAATTGGACTTGGACTTACACATAAGTCAAGGCTATTTAAGCCCTTGGCTAAATTAAAGATTAATTTGCATAATGACTATCATGCCTATTGTTATATGAACAAAGGATAGTGACTTATGTGAATCACCAATTTTGTCCATTAACAAATAACTAATGGACCGTGCACATTTATGTGGCTTGCCTATTTTACCCTTGGACATATGATTCAGATTTTTAAACAACTTCATGACAATACTAAAGGTCCATTAGCATCGTAGGGCCATTCTGAATGATATTAACTTATGCAAATGCTTTGGGTGTTGAGCTAATTTTTGCTTTAACAATTGTCAATCCCTAAAATATAAACAAGAAATTTAGAAACCAAAATAAATAATCAAAGCATCACTAATAAAGCTTATAATTCTCGACTTAGAGCCCTAATGGAAGTAATAACTTCTAACCGTTAAACCATCAAAGCTAAATCAAGATATGTAGAACCCAAATCGAACACAATCCATATAAAATACAGAAATAAATATATAGGAATACTATCTTGACTTATGATCCTGATGGAAGTATAGACTTCCAACTGTTAGTCCTTGGAGATAGCCAGAAAGACAAACCCGAATAAGACACAATTCTTACACAACATCAAAAACAATATCCCAATAATTATTGCAACTTACAATCCTAATGGAAGTAATAGCTTCCAACTGTTAGGCCCTTAAAGATATCTAGAAACAAAAACTCAATAAACATCAAAGTCAATCAAATACTAAATGTGCAAAACCATTTATGTCGACCCACAGTCCTAAGAAAGGCGAAACTCTCGACTGAATGATCCTAGAAGATAGAAATTACAAAGAATACAAAAAGATCTCTCAGCTATAGGCTCTTATTAGAGAATGGAAGACAAGCACAAACAAGTCTCCAATGTGATAGATAGACAACATGCAGCCGTCTCGAGCTAGGCTATCTCAAATGACAGACTAACAAGCATCTAGTCTCTGATGTAATATAATCATCGTCTCTAGTGAGGTGATAAAATCCAATATCTCATAAATAGTGGATCTACCTAAGTCGTCCAAATGGGATATTGACATAACGCAGCACTGCTCTAGGAAATTCTAATGGTTGCAACCCATTTTCTATAGTCTCCTCTAGACGATATCAGAAATTCCTAAACCATTTGAAGAAAATAAGTAAGGTCTACTCACTAACAATAACCGAGCATGTATTACTTGAGCGTCCCTTACCACTTAGTATTACTTGAACATTTACTAAAACCTAGTAAACTATACTCACTAAAACAACTATTATTCTATAATATGAGTTAATAGAATAATCGAAAAAATATTACCAAGCGTCCCATATCACCCGGTATTACAAATTCATTTATTCAACATTCTCATTATATAGAATAAAACACAATACAAATCAAATATTTCATATGGGGAGTCAAGAGAGTAATCAGAAATGTATTACGAAACGTCACATATCACATGGTATTGACAAACCATTTAGTCAAAATTCTCATAATATAGAATTTCACATAAAACTCCAATAAATTAATTTCGAACCACGATATATAAAAAAGGGAATATATTTCAAACTCTTAAAAATAGATTTTGATAGTCAAAAATCCCCCTTTTGAAATTACCTTTTAATCCTTTTTATTAAATATACACTTTACAAAAGAAATCCCTTTTCGAAAAATATTATTAAAACTCCTCATTTATACATATAAAAATTCCACAAATTCCATTACTCTTGAAAATCTCTATTTTCATTTTTTTTAAAAAGAAATTTTATATCCAAAACAATTTCCAGTAAATTATTTTATTTTCCAACCACTTTTTTATTATCTATAAATAGACTTCAATCTAATTTTTAAACACCATAACAAATTTTACAAAGCTATTCAAAATCTTTTGAAACGAGAAAATAATTAAATCCAAAAATATAAACCATGGAGCAAAATTCTCCGAAATATCAACCAATCGTCTATTCAGTTTTATCGAATGGCAATTTGATTTCCATCAAATTCCAGCCATCCATATAATGTACACATAACATATAAATAAACTACCCAAATCCAAATGCATTCGGACAATGTCTTCTTTGCATTT
This sequence comes from Allium fistulosum, assembly GCA_030737815.1. NCBI lineage: Eukaryota > Viridiplantae > Streptophyta > Magnoliopsida > Asparagales > Amaryllidaceae > Allium > Allium fistulosum. The sequence continues at coordinate 364,948,302 of CM060904.1, forward strand.
TGACGATCCAACATACACAAAATTTTACCATCAAATCCAAAATCGTATCCAATATCATAAATAACCAGTTCAATCAAGCAATTTAAGTAATATACGGGATAAATTCATGGTATGCAATATAAAATACATATATAGATGTGAGTCTAGAAACTCACCAAAATGATGTTTAAACTACCCAATTAGCGACCACCCTCAGCCCGAGCACAAGCATTACTGTCGCTAGCCTTCTTTTGCACCCCGAAATTCACTCCCCAATCCAGCAACTTTGCCTTAAAACCTAGCAACTTGAACACCATGCGACATTAATGTTTCCATTGCTAGCACCCACGTCGTAGCTCACATCCCATCGCCAGCAACAACAATGCTACTTCCCCACTTCATTTCTGCTATGGCCGTGATCGATGCCAGCTCCACTTCATGACCACAGCCATGCATCACAGCTAAGCTTTATGCCTCCAATCTTGCATCATGACCTCTTCCACCTGAGTTTCCAATGCCAAGCCTTGAGCACAAACACATTCGAGCTATTGATTTTTTTATTGCATGCGTTCGCCTTTTGGGATTTAGCGTAGGAAGACTCGAGTAGAGTTGGGCTTTGTGTTTGGGAAAGGAAAGAGGGGTGAGATATTTTGTTTTAAATGGGCTTAGGTCGAAAGAAATTTAGGCTCTTTTAATTTGGTTAATTTTCTTTTAAATATTTTTTGTATTTATTTATAAATAAATTCCAATCTAATTTAAATCGATTTACACATCATTCTACAATGTTATTTCGATAATTGAATAATTTTATTCATTTCAGTACTGTTTATTTTTTATTTGATTATTCATTGTATTAATATAGAGTAAATTTATTTTACACTATTTTAATCACATAAAAATTATGTACACTTTCAAAAAATTATATATTTGATTAAAACATTTTATTCAATTTATAAAATAAAATCTTTTATTAAATAGACATCAAATAAAAATTTATTTTCAAAATAATAATTATCAATAATAAAATTTGAATATTTCTATTTTAACTAAATTTACATATTATTACGGCATAGAAAGCAGGGATATTGCAGTTTTGTGTGTTAGAGGAGGCCGGGTCGAAAGTATTGCCCGTTGAACTCTACGCGTAAAAGAGTAGATTTTGTATCGAAATTAGTTTTCGAATACATAAGGAACCACTTTCAACATATCAACCAGTGGACTCCAAAATAGGTCCGACGTGGTAGAAGCAGGCTTGAGGAGTTAGGTGACTCATCGGCCGAATCTATGGAAGAAATGAGGCTCAAAACAGCGGTCAGTGTGGCACGGTAGGTACTCGCCCATGCTTAGATCCAGTGCAGGCTACCACCAATCCACCAATTGCTATACCATTGGTGCATCGATGGGGTTCAGGCCTGGGTAGTAAGCCTAGACAGGGGAGACTTTGGGCTACTAGGGAAAATGAAATGCAAAGTGAAGCTCGGGATCTAGATGTTAATGTAAAGTGATTCATATGTGATCAATAATGATCAAGGAACCATCGAACATGAAATTGGTACGATGATTGGTTGCTTGGTCATGTCCGACGAGCGTATGCAATTGAGCGAAGTCAGTTCATGTCTCTTGGTTTTGACCTTGGGGTAGATATGCTTGATGAATGGTATTAGTCTTATATTAGTGATCATACCCAGTATTGGTCTTATATTAGTGACCACATCGTAGTGGTCTAATATTAGAGACCATACATCGTATTGGTCTAGTATTAGCGATTGTATATATTATTGCTCTTATAGTAGTGGATATCCATGTAGATGGAAGATGACAAGATATCAGTCTTCATTTGTCACATGCGTATATGATTACATGATGTTATATTTGATGTGTGTGTGTATGTGACATGGATGCTCTTTTGGGTCCTCGATAGTGTATTATACAAGACACGCACATCGTTCTCTTTCGTAGAGGCGTAATGTAAATTTGGTAAGAAATTCATGAGGACCGAGAAGGGGGAGATGATGAAGATTCCACAAATGGATCATATATCACTTATATTCGATGTGGGATATGGTGAGATCCACATAGGTTTCAAATATCTGGAGTAGGTCATATATCACTTATGCTTGATATAGGATACAATGAGATTTATAAGAGTTCCATCACATTGGAAGAGGCTCGGTCTCTATGGTACAATTTAGTACTAACTCTATTTATCTTAGACTCTCAATGGGAATCATTGGATCACAATAAATGTCCATCGTAGACCCCACTTATCATCAATGATGAGTTTCAATTTACACACATTATTTGATGTATATCATTACATTGTAGATGCTGTGTAGTATAGCGGTTGGTAGATATTATTATTATGTATTAAAGGATTGGCTTATATTATGATATTTATATTACCCCTGCATTTGTATATTGGATTACTTTATCATGGTATATTGTTACTCATCAATCACATTATATTTGCAATGCTGACTCATTGATTATAGGTTATGGTACGATTCACTATTTTCAGGATAGGTTTACTTTACTTGTTTATGGATAGTCCGGATTATCTCTAAGCCATGTTTATGGAGTGGACCAGTCATGCCTTAATGGTTTTCTATTTATTTGTATTTAGATTTAATATACGGTATTTTGATATATTTTCCCTCCCACCAGGATTTAAATCTGAACCGCGTTTTGTTTTTGTATGTTTATGTCATGAAAACTATCGGGTACTCAATTGAGTAGTTTGGGAGTCATGTGCTTTTGGGGATACGCCATTAGAGGGGTGCAGCTGGAACATTCTGGAGGCATGATGTCGATATATTGGATATGCATACTTGATATTGTAGTAGTACATGGTAGACTTGTTATTTTATATATGAACTTTTTGTATCAGATATTACTCAGAACTCCATTTTATAGGGAGTTAATGTACATCGACTTTCTATATTGATATTAAATTATCGGTTATTTCTACTAAAGCAGTCTCTTATAATATTTTTATCCTGTTCTATTCATGTATATTCAATATATTATTTGTTTTCATTTCACTGTGATATTCCATCAATATGCCTTGGTATAGTGCTTTATTTTATTTTTACCCCAACAAACTATCTTTTATGGTATTCAAAATTCAGGCATTGTTATTCGACGTTGATTTTGAGGTATTACAAAGGACGAGTTGTTGTATCTAGTATTAGATCTTAGGCTCTACACTTAGAACTAAGTAGTCCCGTTTGAGTTAAAGAATCTAGTAGAAGGAGTTACATTAAAAGAACATACTTGTATTTTTCTACTATATAATAATGCATACACCACTTATCTTCTTGACTTTGATCCATATTAAGAGAATATAGTGGCTAAGGTATCTTGTTCAGGCCATTAGTATGAGCAAACAAAGTACACATGTGATGATTCTTTAATTTAAAAATCTAAAATTAGTTATAGATACAAAAATATGCTTATAACTAATTTCGGATATTAGAAGCAGCGGAACATAGGTAGATAAAAATTAAAAAAAATCTAAAACAATGAATAAAAAGGGAAACCTCACAGCGAAATTTAAACATCAACACATACACATATATACAATCTCATTTCAATAATTAAAGATTAACAAATCCAGTGCATCAGATATTATACATCTTTCAATAAATTAATTAGAAAAGCAACGATTATAAAAAATTTAATGCAAGAGATACACTAATCTATTATTTGAATATAACTCCTTCCAAACCCTTTGCTCTCCTCTTTGCTTTCCTGCGAACTTATATATATATATATATATATAATAAAAGAAAAAAGGGTTTCAACTATGTTTGACTAAGCATAACCCTATACACTTCAACCCAACCTAAGGGATCCGGTGGCTATTGCATAGGAAAAGTGTAATACCGTGTGAAAATTAATAAATCAATAATAAGGCTAAAAACGAGAATTTTGCAAACACTAGAACTTGGCCACGAAAGTTACACCATTGTGTTAGTGGCGATTTTCTAATCAACTTTTATATATAAAGTTCATGATCGGAGTTTAAATTGAGAAATTATTAACGTTTGAGGTTTTCGAATTTAAGATAATTCAAATGAATTTAAATTTAAAAATTAAATTACATTAATGTTAAAAATTAGAAAGGGTAATGAATATTTGACATTAAGGAAAGATTAACACTCACGGAAAATGTTAACATTAAGACTGAATGGTCGGAATTAAATATTAACGTCAAACAAATAAAGGCAAGAAATAAATCTTAGCCCACAAAAGAAGGCTAGTCGACTGCCTCCACTGGCCGATCATCTACTAGTAGTGGACCACCCAAGGTAGGCCAGTCGACTAATTAATTTATGGTGGCTAAGGTTTGTCTTAGCCAAGAATGACCCGTATTTTATCATATTAAACCAACTTAAATCTTACGGTCCAGACGCATCCTAACCACAATAAATAAAAGGCTAGCCCCCTCACTTTTATTTATAAGATAATTGGAGCACTAAAGAAACTCCAGCAGTCTTCTTCCTCAATTCTTCGTTCGATTCATGATTCAAATCCTAAGGAAAAAAAAGTTATACACACACATACATGTTTTTCTATTTCTATTCTTTCCTAATCACTTAATTCTGAATCTAATATTTATACAATTGAATTGTTGTACATTCCAAAAATAAGGAAACTAAAGGAGGAATTAGGTGAAGTGTAAAACCGAATCCAAAGAATATCAGAGAAACCATCTGTAAGTGGAAATCTTAGTATTTCACATTTTAGTAATTTGTGTAATAAAAGTTTGGATTTGTTTTATGCCTTGGGGAATTTTGTATGCGAAACCATAAAATCTAACCCCAAAAATTCCCCCAATAAAATTGTCAATTCTTGAATAGTTGGACTCTCAATCAGTTTATGTTAATATAGTAGAATTTAATTTCTTGTTTGCAATTTAAATAATTTGTGTTCAATTCAACTTCCACTTCTAATTTCTGCTGTTGTCATAAAGGGTTCCAAAGCGAAAAATTAGGAAGTGGTGTGCAAATTATGGATTTTCCTATTTGTAGTATGCACCACCTTTTTCTGTAATTTAGAAAAATATGAATCCCTTTCTCCACATCAAGTTTGTATATGTAAAAGTTAAATAGAATATTATTCTATAAATGTAAGGTTTTATTTCCTTAAAATATAGGTGTTGATTCTATTGTGTTAATTTAAATAAGGTTGGTATTTCGATTCCATTTTTTATGCAAGTCTATTTTGTCTAGCTAAGGATATTAGTAATTTTGTAAATTATTGTATGGAACTGAGGCATGTATGATTATGGAAGTTTTGATATTTTAACAATTAGTATAGGAAGCGAAACCCTTAGCATAGAAATATTCTTATGCATGCTTTGGAATAGTTAGTTATAAACCAGTTAGCCTAAAATTTACATTACGTATAAGTATATTAATAACGTATAAATAGTTTTATATAAATTATATCATATAGAATAAACAGGTGAATAAACAACATTAAACCCTATAAGAAGAAAGTTAAGGATAATTATTGAAATTATTCCACAATTAAAGGCGAAATAAGAAGTTTTCCTTATAAGGCCTTAGTGTATAAATGCTTGTGAGGTATATTATATATATACATATGTTTATTTATATATAATATGTATGTACATATAGTATATATGTGGTAGTATTTTTCGAAGAGCGAAAATATGACTAATTTATAGGGATGCGAGGTCAGTTGAAAGCACATAGAAGCCTGCCCAGCTAATCTAGCTACCAATAGTATGACTTTGTGATTGATGAGAGACTTCACCTATAATAACTACCCACGGTGGATGCGAGGTTAGTCCTAACTCTATAGGATAAGTCTGCTCAGATAATCTGGCTACCAACACCTATGAATAGTCGGACTAATATGAGATGCCATAGTTTGGATTACGCGTCATAAGATGGATATCCTAGTACGGGCTTGTTTTTGAGTTAGAGGTATTAAGTAGCTGTTGTAGTGTCTGCCACCATCCCACTTAAGAAGTATTAAATGGTCAAGATTAACTTTTAGATGTGGTAGTGTAAAATCTCTGGAGGGGATCCACTTTGGGGTTGAGGTATTAAGTGGCTATTGTATGATCTACCTCTTTCCCATATAATAAATATTAAGTGGCCATACAGGATCTCTTATGATGTCAGTTAGGAAGTACTAGAGAAGGGTCCGCCTTAGGCTTAGGTACTAAATGATGGGGATCTGCCTAAGGTATAGGTATAGATGGTCAGAGTCTACCTAATTCTTATTAAAGAGGTATTAAGTGGTTCAGGTGCTTTATCTTGCATCGTTAGGGCATTATTGACGAAGATGAGTCATTAGACCCTGTACTTACGTTGCACATGCGTTAGAGTTATAAGTTGGACTGGAAAGGGCCTTTGGCCTATATTTAGAGGTACGTTATGAAGTTGGAATGGAAGAGCCTTTGGCTTACAGTTGGCTATACACTTAGTAGGTTAAAGTATAAGACGTGTAAGACATATTACATATCTAAATGATATTGCTCAAATACTATTATGGTAAGACTTGAGATTTAATTCATCAGACGTTGTTGTTCTGACTCCCTCCTCATTATAACCCACAGGCTAAGGAGAGTGATGCTGATGGAGAAGATAAAGGCAGGGGTGAAGATTTGTGGCAGTTTAGTTATTTATCTATGTTTTTGATGCATTCAGATGTACACAGATTTCAGACATTCTGATGTTTTATTTTGAGATATTGTATTTTGGATATTTTGGAACGCTGTATTTTTTAGATTTGGTTTTTATGAAATGGGTACTTAATTTTGTTATTATATTTTATCTCTTCGGTTGTGACATTCTGAAAGCATAGATAGATAGCTTTGTATATTGTTCATTGTATCAATTTTACCAACCAATAGCCATCTTTGGAATAAACCTAAGGTTCGATGGATTTTTTTTTGGGTCAAAAATTAGGTCCATTCAGGAGAGGGTTGTTACATTTGGTATCAGAGCTTAGATTACCTGATCAGTGGAAATAAGTATACGCGAAGGTATGCATTTGTTATTTTTTAAAGTATTTTTCAAAACCTTATTATATATATATGTATGTATACTTTTATGAACATATACAAACACCATAGGCAAATTTATATTTTAGTAAATAATATTATCTCAGGAAGTTGTAACAAAGATCCCAAACCTACAGATAGTTGATTATGGCTGAAAACAACTGCTCAAAGATAAGGAACCCCGACACCTAATAGATACCTACCATACGAGGTATGCCAGAATGGTTTAAGCAATACATAAGGATGTAAGGCAAGTTTCCATTCCTCAACAAGCTCCACCAATGGCACCAGCAACTCCTCTCATTGAAGAAACATCCCGCTCACTAAACTTCCCCAAAATGTGTAAGGGGAGGACGGGCGTATACGAGGGCTGAAGATTTTGTAGAAATCAAGGCTTGGTCTAACAACCATGAACGCGTATTTCTGAAGTTGGGATGGGAAGACTGGATTAAGAGGAGGATGGCTGCATGGCATTTAAAAGAGGAAGCGCTCGATTGGTGGACCATAGTAGTTGAAGAGAATTCTAAGGAAGGAATTACTTAGACTGAATTCAAGGCTCGCTACGAGTCGCGATTCATGTCTAAAGCTAAAGTAAGAATTGGAGAAGTTTATTCGACTGAAGCAAGGAGACTCCACGGTGAAGGAGTATATCAATAAGTTCTTGAAACTAGCTAGGTTTTGATTGAGTCTGATTGACACCCCTACGAAGAAGGCTATGAAGTTTGTTAAAGGCCTAAATTTTCAACTTAGGAAGCTACTTTTAACACAAGTTCCCATAGGCGCCACTTATGAGATGATAGTTGAAATGGCCCTGCTTCAGATAGTTGGTATTTAGGAAAAGGAGAAGGTAGGACAGGCTCAAAATCAAGGTGGAGTGAAGAAAGAGAAATTTTGGGTGGATAAAAAAGCCAAGGGGAATATCAAGAAAGGAGGTGTGATATTTCATAGATGTTAGAAGAAGGGGCACATTATCAAGGACTACAAAGTGAGTTTGATGAGGGAAGAATTCAAAGAGAGATGCTATCACTGCCGTTAGGAAGAGCACTATCAGTGCTCAAAGCTAGCAAAAATGGGACAAGGTGGGCAAGCTTATGCCATCGAAGTTGCATCTGCCACAAGTAGACCTCCTCCCAAAGATAAAAAAGCTACAATGGAAGGTACAACTATTATCTCTGGAAATACTATTCGCGTCTTGTTTGACTCAGAAGCATCACATTCATTCATAGCTAGAAATGTAGTCAACTCCTTAAGATTAAAAACCCAAGTTTTCAGCAAACCAATAGTCGTATAAAATCCTATTAGAGGGTCGACACATCTTTCTTTTATTTGTAAAGACCTAGTAGTAGATATATGTAACGTTGATTTTACATGTAATGCAAATGTTATGTTTTTTGAGGGGTATTCACTTAACCTAGGGATGGATTGGTTGTCTTACTGTAGGGTTGTCTCGGATTGTGATAGGAGGATCGTATGGTAAGGAGTTTGTAACAACCCAGAAATTATTAATAAATGGATTTTTACTTATATTTTAAATAATAAATAAGTGGATTTTTATTAACAAATGAAACTATTTTAAATAATAACCAATGATGATAAAATCGTTTTCAAAATTTGTCAACCAATATATATAGTTCATAGAGAAATAGAAATTGTGACCGGAAATTATTTTCTAAAATATTAATTTTTCATTGGTTAAAAGTTAATTAAAATGCCATAACACTATTGTAAACACACATGCACACAATATAAACCATTTTAACATTGTGTGTACATGTACATATGCATGTACATATTAGCCCACTTAAACATATAAACATATAAGTTAAAATAAGATTTTATTTCATATAAATATATATACATAACATAGATAAAAATACACTTTTTTCAACACAGGTACTTAGTATATGGCTTGAATAGTGCAAGGAAGGGGGAGGGGGTACAAGTGTGGACGAAATTAAGGGGAGGAGTATGGAAGTGCATGTATGTATATATTTAAATATAAACACTTAACAATTTTAAATAATTTCCCTAAGCCTATATATACCCCTTAACCTTCATGTTCTCATTTTTCAACCTCCTTCTTCGTTTCAAAATCCTAAGAAGCTTAAACAAACATCCATGGCCTCCTCTTCATAATTTCAAAGTGAGAAAATGCACTTCATTTTGCTAAAAATCTCCTTTTTAATTCATAAAAACATTTCTACAACTTCTACAACACCTCTCTTCCAAGTAGCAAGCACTCAAACAACCAAGCACCTCATGGCCATGCCCGACAAGGCCTGGGCCAAGCCCAAAGCCACTTGACCGAGCCCATTTCAAGTGTTTTGAGCAACTAAAAGTTCAATTTTCACAAAGTTTCTAAAGTGTTTTCAAGTTTTGGCGAAAGTTCGTGTTGGATTTAAAATGTTTATGTGAGTAAAACTTATATTTTTGGAAAATAAAAATACTTGAATTTGACGAACCATATGTTGTGAAAATATAATGGTTATTGTGTTGAATTACAATGTTGTGTTGATGGTATATGATTATATGTTTATGGTTGAGCTTGGATTTGTGATTTAGTTGTTAAATGATATGATTTGGATATGGATATGTGATTGGTTGGTTATGATATGATGGTAGTGTGTTTATGAAACAAAACCAAGTGTATGTGATGTAAATGTTGTGAAGTTAGCACTTTGAAAAGTCGTAAAGGACTTGAGACCCGATTGAAAACAAAAAGCTTTTTTTTTCTAGTTTTGGATTTTGAAAATGTTTTCCAAGTTTTCACCTTTGTTTTTAAGTTTTCAAAACTTTTCCATTTGTGTTTTCAAACATGTAGTAGCTATAATTAAGGTGAAGTTTTCACCTAGAAATCAATTCTAGTGAACTGCGTTTATAACGATAGTCGCTATGGATGCAGTTCGGAAAAATTCACGATTTCAAGTTTTAAAGTGTTTTCCTTTGAATTGTTTTTGAAAACTCATTTCAATTAATTGAGTCAAAATTTTAAGTTTTAATTATTTAGTAATTTATTTCTTTAATTTATTAATTAGGGTAATTATTATTTAATTAATTAAATAATTAGGTTAAGTAATTAAAGTTTAAGAAATTATTAACCAAGTTAATTATTTTTAATTAAGTAAGTTTTAAATAATGATTAATTTAACTTTGAGTTAGAGGTATTAAGAAATTTAATTTTTATTTAATCAAGTTTATTTATTTTAATTAATTATTTAACTAGGGTTAATTATATAATTAATTATTATTTAAATAAGGTTAATTATCCACTTAATTAGGGTTTAATTTCTTAAATAAATATTATTTAATTAAAGTTTAATTAAGTTTAAAATTAGGAATAGTAATGATTTAATTTTGATTTAATTAAGATTAATTAAGGTTTAATTGAGTTTTAACCTTATGATTTATTCAAGGTTATTTATTTTAAAGTTTCTTTTAAAACTCTATCGGTTATTTATTTTCAACCAATTATCTTGTTTAAGTAAATTGTTTTAAAACCAAGGATTTCTTGTCTATGTTATTAAGTAGTCAAATGAATTAATGTAGCTGTAATAAAACGATGACGCGTTTTATTGGAAGTAAGTCGACTTGTACCGCACTTCGAGAACATGATGAATACGAGGGGGTTAATTTCGATAAGCGGGGCATGATAATCTAAGCATATGGGATGTATGTCCATATGTAAATCTTTACACCATAACAATGGGATAGTCAACTATAATCAACTTGCCCTTTTAAATTATTGAATGTTGGTTTAGAGAGATCGGGATCAGATATTAGTTATTATCCGAAAACCATTTCGAACCAACATAAATGTTCGAATTGGGAATAGTAAAGGCAAGGTCCAAGATGAAGACTTTGAAGTGCAAGGGTTGTTTGCTACTAACCCTGAAGGTGATTCCAAAATGGGTGTAGTGGAGATAGTGCCTTCGGTTCGTTCATCTCCTGAACAACTTGTATGGATGAGTGTTGGCTTTGTGCCAACATCTGGAAGGCAATGTTAGCTTTCCAAGTGGCAATGCTATAGTAAAGGTAAACCTAGCCTCAGGCCTCGTTAACCAAGAACGACTAAAAAAGGGAGATGCAACAAGGCTAGGTGGGTCGCTCCCATGAGGGTATATCTAGAGTCCCTACTATTAACTCATTAATGCTTCGGTACATTGCTGATCCCAACAGAGGGGTGACCTTATTCGGTATTATCCAGTAAAGGGTAAGCTGGTCTTGTGTTGGCAGGGGTCGATAGGTTCGACCTTGGTGTTATTTTATCTAGAGATGCACCGTAACGGGTGGTACCCCAATAGCCCAGTCATTGTATGGAATCCATTCTCCAATAAGTGCCGTACGGATTTAGTTGTACCCAAGTATGTTGGAATGTGAGATGCAAGCATTTAAGCTTTGTTCTATTTTACTAGAAAACCCTAGACATTATCATAATATCACCGGATTTCTATATAAAGTGTTTTGATTATTATAAGGTAAAAACCGTGCGTGTTTATGTGCGGTGTGGACTTACTAGATACCTTTGATTTTCAAAGCGTTTTATAAAAGTAAAAAATTAAGTTGTTTGAGTTTACTCACACCAAACCTATGTCTAACTAGGAGTTTTATTTTCTTTTTCTAAAACTCTTAGGTACTCAAATTTGTATGAGTAGCCAAGTGATCCATGTTTCTTATAGAAGCATTAAGAAGGAGCTGGAGCAGGTGGCTTCACCATTAGCTAGTTATTATCTATTCCGCTGTGTTTATGTATGATCTATGTATTTTTGTATGGGTAGGTAGTTATATCTGTCCAGTTGAAAGTTGAATGTAATGACTCTGATGTATTATTATTATGGAAATGACAATGTAATATCCTATGTTATCTATTATATGTTGTTCTGATTCGTGGTGAGATTTTGTGATTATGTTATTTCTTCTTATCTTTCTTTTTCTTCTACCCTTAATGGCTTATCTTTTGGTGCAAGAAAGACAGTCATTACAATTTTGGTATCAAAGCCTAGGTTAAGTAAAAACTTAGGCTTTGGGTGGAGGTTAACTTCGAGAGCGCATAATTGTAATTTTTAGTCGTATACCTATATATATATATCTAATAGATAGATCAGCTTGATAGGTTTGATTAGTACCCTTCTTTCAAGATTTATCTCGTCCAAGTATTCTAAGGTTATCTTACTATGTCCAGGTAGTAAGACAAGGGTAACCGAGGTAGACGAGGTAGAGGAGCAAGTAGCACTACGACTACAAATAGTCGAACCCCAAATCCTGGAGGAGTTCGGATTACTGAAGAGGTAGTGCCAGGGCAGCCAAGAGTGAATTTAGAAACCTTATACAAGGATTACACGAATTTAGGAGGGAAACTGTTTAAAGGAACCAACTTTGTCATGAAAGGTGCAGCAGCCCAAGATGTACGCCATCAAGAATGAACCGTCTACTTCAATGGATGTGGAGGGAAAATGCGTCCTTGAAGGTACCTTACTGATCAATGGTATTTTTTTTCGAGCGTTATTTGATACTAGTGCCTCTCATAGTTTTATCCCTTGTGAATCAGTAGGTAAATTCCATCTTATTCCTAGTATTGTAGAAAATTCTATGTGAGTGTCTAACCCCATAGATGTTGTAACCCATTTGAATATGGTTTGTGAAGATGCGACAATTTCCTACCTTTCTCATCACTTTTCTTGCGAAACGTATGTCTTATACTTTTAAAGGATTTGATATTATTTTGGGTATGGATTGGTTATTGAAATATGGTGCTATTTTAGATTATGCTGAAAGGACCGTATCATTAGAAACTAAGTTGGGAAGAATTGCTAAAATATCATGCAAGAATCCTGGTATTAATATGTGTAGTTTCTTGTATGCCCTGTAATCATCCCAGGATGAGTTAAGTTGTGTAGAAGTTGTTAAGAATTTTCCCAATGTGTTTAAAGAAGTCAATAGCTTACCCCTGCACCGAGAGATAGAGTTCCATATTGATTTAGTCCCTGGTGCAAGGCCTATGGTTCAACCCAAGAGAAGGATGACCCCGAAAGAGTGGAATGAATTAGAAAATCAAACCAATGACCTATTAAGAAGAGAGTTGATTAGACCCAGTCATTCGAGTTGGGGATCAGCTGTGGTGTTTGCGGCTAAGTCTGATGAATCTTTAAGGTTGTGCGTGGATTATAGGGAGTTGAGTAAGCTGACCATTAGGAACAAGTATCCCTTACCCAGCATTGATGAGCTTATTGATCAACTTCACGAGGCTACGTTATTTTCTTAGATGGATCTAGCTACCGAATTCCATCAATTGAGGGTTGCTTAAGATAATATACCATTAACCACTTTTAGAGGTCCCAACCATTTCTTTTAGTGGTTGGTTATGCCTTTCGGGCTAACCAATGCGCCTACATATTTTGTTCATGAACCGTGTTTTCCATGACATTCTTAACAAGTTTGTGTTAGTCTTCATCGACGGCGTTCTTACCTACTCCAAATATAAGGAGGAGCATAAACATCATTTCGACGTGGTGTTGGAAACATTGAGGAAGCATGTCCTAAAGCTGAAATTTTTTAAGTGCCATTTTTGAAAATCGAAGGTAAGATTCTTAGGGCATATTATGACAGGAGAAGGTATTTTAGCAGACATGGTGAAGATGGAAGCTATACAGGAATGGAAGCAACCGCGGACTCCTACCGAGTTTCGCAGTTTCTTAGGATTGGCTGGATAATATTGGAGGTTTATTCAAGATTATTCTAAGATTTCCTCCCATTTGACTAAACTGACTAAGGAGAGGAAGTTTGTATGGACTCCAAAGAGTTAAGAGGCATTTCTGAAATTGAAGAAGAGATTGACCAGTGCACCGGTTTTGGCTGTTCCAAATAGAAATAGTGGATTCATGGTTTACACAGATGCTTGTGGAGTGGGACTAGGTGCTATTTTGATGTTGCATGGTAGAGTGATTACGTATGCAAGTAGGCAGTTAAAGCCTCACGAGAAGAACTACGCTACGCATGACCTAGAGTTGCTAGTTGTTATCTTTGCATTGAAAATTTAGAGACACTATTTGCTGGGCAAAGATCCTTCTATTCCTCTTAGTTTCTTTCTAATCTTTAAAGGAGTAAGTTTTCTTTCTTTAATTGGGTGAAAAATTCGAGCTCTTCACGGATCATAAATCCCCGAAGTATCTTTTTATCCAGAAGGATCTGAACCGAGGCAATAGAGGTGGTTAGAGTTTCTAGCGGCTTACGACTTGGATATTATTTATACGCCAGGAAAGGCTAATGTGGTGGTGGATGCCTTAAGTAGGAATGCTATTTTGACTCTTTTGGAGGTTACCCTGACACTTTAGGAATAAGATTATGAGAAATCAAAGGAAGGATGAGATACTGGAAGGGTTAATTCAAGGGGTTGGAGAGGGTAGATGTTCAGATTTTGAGATGGATAACCGAGTAGTTTTAAGGATGAACGAACGACTGTGTGTTCTAGATGTGGAAGAACCGAGGTAGGAAGTTTTGTCAAAATGTCATCATTCTAAGTTTAGTATTAATTCAGGAGTTCATAAGATGTACAAAGACATGAAAAGAGTATTTTAGTCGTCAGGAATGAAGAAGGATATTTCAATCTTTGTTAGCAGGTGCTCGTGCGGTCAACAAATCAAAGGTGATCATCAGAAGACAGCTGGATTATTACAACCCTTGGAAATACCTAGTTAGAAATAGGAAATGATATTAATGGATTTTATTGATGGTTTACCCCAAACCTGAAAAGGACATGGAGTATGGGTTATCGTGGATCAGCTAACGAAGAGTGCACATTTTATTCCGATGAAACCAATAAGAACCGCTCCTTCTTTAGCTAATATTTATATGAAAGAGATAGTCAGGTTGCATGGAGTTCCTATGAATATTGTAAGTGATCGAGAACCCATATTTACTAGTCAATTTTGGGAAGCATTACAAACAACTCTAGGGATAAGGTTGAGCTTAAGCACACCATATCATCCCTAAACATACAGAGTGGGTGAATTGGATTCTTGATGATCTCTTAAGAGCATGTATTCTAGATTTTGGTGGATTATAGGAGGATCATTTATATTTGTTTGAGTTCTTCTATAACAATAGCTTCCAAGCAAGCATCGATATGGCACTGTATGAATCCCTATATGGAAGACCGTGCAAGTCACTAGCATGTTAGGTAGAGATGAGAGATAGGTTAGTACTTGGACCGGATATGATCCGAGAGGCTACAAAAAAAGTTGCAGTGATTAAGAAAAGAATGAAGGAGGCCCAAGATCACCAAATGAGTTATGTTGATAAGAGGCGAAGAGACTTGGAATTTATGATTGAAGACTTGGTGTTCGTAAAGATTTCACCAATAAGAGGAGCTGTTAGATTTCATAAAGCTGGGAACTTTTATAAGGTCGAGTTGCCAGAGAGATTGGCAGCTGTTCATAATTTTTTCCACATGCCTTATTTGAGGAAATATGTTCACGACCCATCTTTAATTGTGGAGCCATCGGTTCAAGAAGAATTAGAAATAGAACCAAACCTGGTAGTGGTTAGACATCCAATTTATGTTGTGAATCGGGATGAAAAGAGGTTGCGTAACAAGGTGGTGCGACTAGTTAAGATTCAGTGGAGCGAGGATCCAAGAGACTACACTTGGGGGACGGTAGATCGTATGAAGAAAGCCAATCCCGAGTTGATGTTAAGATAGCTAGTCGTAGGTTGTATGTACAGTGTATGTTTTTTTAGTATGTATGCTTAGTGCATGTCTTTGTATGTGTTATATGATATGAATATATAACTTTTTGCGTAGTTTGAATTATCTCCTTGATTTCTAATTCCAGGACGAAATTATTTTAAGGGGGAGAGTGTAATGGCCCAGAATTTAATCGCTATTTAAATGAATATTTAATTATATTTTAAATAATTAATAAATGGATTTTTATTAACAGATAAAACTATTTTAAATAATAACCAATGATGATAAAATCAGTTTCAAAATTTGTTTACCAATATATATAGTTCATAGAGAAATAGAAAATGTGACCGGAAATTATTTTCTAAAATATTGATTTTTCATTTGTTAAAAGTTAATTAAAATGCTATAACATTATTGTAAACACACATGCACACAATATAAACCATTTTAACATGGTATGTACATGTACATATGCATGTATATATTAGCCCATTTAAAATATAAACATATAAGTTAAAATAAGATTTTATTTCATAAAAATATATATACATAACATATATAAAAATACACTTTTTTCAATATAATTACTTCGTATATGGATTGAATAGTGCAAGGAGGGGATGAGGGGTTACAAATGTGGATGAAATTAGGGGGAGGAGTGTGGTGGTGCATGCATGTATATATTTAAATATAAACACTTACATATTTTTAAATAATTTTCCTAAGCCTATGTATACCCCTTAACCTTCATGTGCTCACTTTTACAACCTCCTTTGTCATTTTAAAATCCTAAGAAGCTTAAACAAACATCCATGGCCTCCTGTTCATAATTTTCAAAGTGAGAAAATCCACTTTATTTTGCTAAAAATATCCTTTTTAATTCATAAAAATATTTCTACATCTTCTACAACACCTCTCTTTCAAGTAGCAAGCACTCAAACATCCAAACACCTCATGGTCGTGCCCTACAAGGACTAGGTCGAGCCCAAAGCCACTTGGCCGAGCCCATTTCAAGTGTTCGAGCAACAAAAAGATCAATTTTTGCAAAGTTTCTAAAGTGTTTTCAAGTTTTGGCAAAAGTTCGTCTTGAATTTAAAAAATTTTGGTGAGTAAAACTTTTATTATTGGAAAAGAAAAATACTTGATTTTGAAGAACTATATGTTGTGAAAATATAGTGGTTGTTGTGTTCAGTTACCATGTTGTGTTGATGGTATATGATTATATGTTTATGGTTGAGCTTGGATTTGTGATTTAGTTGTTAAATGATATGTTTAGGATATGGATATGTGATTGGTTGATTATGCTATGATGGTAGTGTTTTTATGAAACAAAATCAAGTGTATGTGAGTAAATGTTGTGAAGTTAGCACCTTGAAAAGTCACAAAGGACTTGAGATCCGATTGAAAACGAAAAGCTTTTTTTTCTTCTAGTTTTGGATTTTGAAAATGTTTTCAAAGTTTTCACCTTTGTTTTTAAGTTTTCAAAACTTTTCCTTTTGTGTTTTCAAACATGTAGCAGCTAGAGTTAAGGTGAAGTTTTAACCTACTAATCAATTCTAGCGAACAGCGTTTATAACGATAGTCGATATGGATGCAGTTCGGAAAATTTCATGATTTCAAGTTTTAAAGTGTTTTCCTTTGAATTGTTTTTGAAAACTCATTTAAAATTAATTATGTAAGTCAAAAGTTCAAGTTTTAATTATTTAATAATTTATTTATTTAATTTATTAATTAGGGTAAATAGTATTTAATTAATTAATTAAGTAATTAGGTTAAGTAATTAGAGTTTAAGAAATTATTAACCTAATTATTTTTAATTAAGTAAGTTTTAAATAATTTTTAATCAAGATAAAAGAAAATTAAATTTTATTTAATCAAGTTTATTTATTTTAATTAATTATTTAATTAGAGTTAATTATTTAATTAATTATTATTTAATTAAAAATTAATTATCTACTTAATTAGGGTTTAATTTCTAAAATAAATATTATTTAATTAATGTATAATTATTGTTTAGTTATAGATAAAATTAGGATTAGTAATGATTTATTTTTGATTTAATTAAGATTAATTAAGGTTTAATTGAGTTTTAAACTTATGATTTATTCAAGGGTAATTTATTTTAAAGTTTTTTTTAAAACTCTACCGGTTATCTATTTTTAACCAATTTTCGTGTTTAAGTAAATTGTTTTAAAACCAAGGATCTCCTGTCCATGCTATTAAGTTGACAAATGAATTAAAGTAGTTGTAATAAAACGATGACGCGTTTTATTGAAAGTAAGTTGACTTGTACTTATCACAAATACCGCACTTCGGGAACGTGATGAATACGAAGGGGTTAATTTCGATAAGCAGGTCATGATAATCTAAGCATATGGGACGTAGTCTATATGTAAATCTTTACACATTGATAGTGGGTTGTCCACTATAAACAACTTAACCTTTTAAATTATCGAACGTTGGTTTGGAGAGATCGAAGTCAGATATTAGTTGTTATCCGAAAACCACTTCGACCCAACGTAAACGTTCAAATTGGATAATGGCAAGGTCCAAGATGAAGACTTTGAAGTGCAAGGGTTGTATGCTACTAACGTTCAAATTGATTAGTATGCAAGTGCTTACTATTCTGGATGGGACGAAGCCTTTCACTATTAACATCGATGCATGTAGCATGGGGCTAGGAGCTATCCTTATGCAAGAAGGAAAAGTGATAGCCTATGCAAGTAGGCGGTTAAAGGACCTTGAGAAAAGGTACCCTACTCACGATTTAGAGTTAGCAGCCATCGTTTTCACTTTGAAGATGCAAAGGCACTATCTTTTGGGAGAAAGGTTTGAGTTAATCCCTTAAATACATGTTTTTCTAAAAAGATCTGAATCTTATGCAGTAGAGGTGGATAGATTTTATAACATCATATGACTTTGAGATAAAGTACACCCCCGAAAAAGGGAAGGTTGTTGCCGACGCCCTTAGTCGGAGGCATGCTACCATTGGTGCTATACATGATTGTAGGCAGCTGGAGTTTCTCTTGAATTTCAATTTCCAACCGCCATCAAAACCTAATCTAGGTTATGTTATGGCTATGGAAGTAAGGCCAGAATTAATGGACCGCGTTGGGCTAGAACATAAGAAAGATGCGGTAATAATAGATATTTTGGGCAAGCTAAGTAGAGGAGAATATTTTCCCCCATGTCGGTAGGTATGTAATAGAGGAAAGAGGATGACTGAGGAGTAATAGATGCCTACATGTTCCAATGGTGTAGGAGGTTTTAGAGGAAGTGCTAGCTGAGTGTCACCATTCTAGGATGTCTATTCACCCAAGTGTGGATAAGATGTATAGGAATATGAAGTTGATTTTCTATTGGTCGAGGATAAAGAAAATGGTAGCATAATATGTCTCTCAGTGTTTGATGCGCCCGAAGATAAAGGCGGAACAAAGGAAGCCTGGAGGAAGTTATTACCATTAAAGGTACCAACTTGGAAGTAGGAGCATATATCAATGGACTTACAGATGGTTGCTAAGGAGTCAAAGAGGAAATAAAGCTATTTGGGTAATAATGGATAGGCTCATTAAAAGTTCACCCTTTATTCCAGTAAGGACTAATAGGATTGCCGCGTCTTTAGTACAAATTTATATCAAAGAAGTGATACAACTGCATTGGGTTTTGGTCAGCATTGTTAGTTGTAGAGACCCCTTATTCACTAGGGAATTTTAGAGTACTTTGCAGTCAGCTTTAGGAACGACATTGAATTTTAGCACTGATTACCACACAATGATCGACAATCTGACAGAAAGGGTAAACAGGATTTTAGAAGATATATTGAAAGATTGCATCATGGATTTTATATGACATTGAGAGTAGGATTTACCCTTAGTAGAGTTTGCATACAATAATAGTTACCAAGCGATGATTAGCACAACACCCTTTGAAGCCTTATATGGGAGACCATGCAAGTTACCAACAAAATTCTACTTGGAACCAGATTTGATTCGTAAGACCTCAGAAGAGGTAAAGATGATTAGGTAGCAAATGAAGGTCATACAGGACCATCAGAAGTCCTATGCCGATGGCGAAGGAAAGAGTTGGGTTTTCGGTTGGAGACATGGTATTTGTTAAGGTTTCCCCTCTTCGAAAGGTTATGAGGTTCGGTACATCGAGGAAGTTAGCATCAAGGTATGTTGGTCCTTTCCCAATTTTGGAAAGGGTGGAGAAACTTGTGTATCGCAGCCAAGTTAGCGGGAGTCCATGATGTCTTTCGTGTATCACACTTGAGGAAATGCCTACACGGCACAGCTACTACAGTAGAGCTTGATTAATTAGTAGATATAGAGAAGGAGCCAATAACACCCTATGCCACCGCACGTATAGTGGAGCACGGAACTAGGAAGCTTCGTAATAAAGAAATTAGACTAGCCCAAGTGTAAATAGGAGATAATCCAGTGGAAAGCATGTAGGAAATAGAATAGAAGATGAAGACTTCTCGTCCCGAGCTTTTCTCTCGTAAACTTGCTCTCTCTAGAATTTAGTATTGTATAGGTTTTGGTTGTATGTGGTTGCTAGATTGGATGATAGGGGATGGATGCCATGCTTTTTACTGTTATTTTAGCATTCGTACAGAATCTTATTCATATTAGGATGCTTACATATATACCTATAGGTCACGATCTTGTATTCACACTAGGATTAAGCTCACCTATATGTTGCATAAATAATCACATTGCATTTTTGGTTGAGCAAATGGTTGTGTATGTAACTTGGTTGTATAACATGATTGAAGAGTGCATGTTACACTATTTGTCCCCTAGAGATTTTAGGTATGTATCAACCTGTAAAAATTAATAAGAAATTATTAAATTAATAATAAGACTAAAACTGAGAATTTTGCAAACACTAGAATTTGGCCACAAGATTTTCTGATCAACTTTCATGTATAAAGTTTCACGATTGGAGTTTAAATGGTGAATTTATTAACGTTTGAGGTTTTCGAATTAGAAATAATTCAAATGAAGTTAAATTTAAAAATTAAATAACATTTATCTTAAAAGTTAAAAAGAGCAATGAATATTTTAATGTTAAAGAAAGCTTAATGCTAAAGGAAAACATTAACGTTAAGGATTAACGATCAGAATTAAATATTAACGTCAAAAAAATAAAGGCAAGAAATAAATCTCAGCCTGCAGAAGAAGGTCGGTAGACCGCTTCCACCGGATCGGTCCACCATTGGCGGTCGATTACCCGAGGTAGACCGCGATAGAATTAGGAGTATGCCATAGGGACAATTTTGTAATATATTATAAAATTATTGACCATGTAATCAATTCTCAGTCGTAATAAAGGTATTTTTTCTTTCTAGTATATATTTGTTATAATGTGTAATAAATAATTAAATGTCTAATTAAAATATATTTAGAAGAAAATCCCTAAATGATGTGTTTGTGATAGTAATTACAAATAGTTGTGATCATGAGTATCGTATTATAATATTATAAAACATATCATTTTAAATATTCCTAGTCAAGATGCATCGAGACTGGATATTGATGTATCTATCGAGACTAGAGTACACAACGCTCTCCAAATATTAGGCAGTGTATTACTCATGACTGCTATGGGCACCAAGAGTTTATGTACTAATAGTTATTGGGTAACTGTGGAACGACTCACTGAAGTTTTCTGTTGGTTAATATAACTAAGGTCAAACAGAAAATATCGATGCGACTAATTTACACAGTTCAGTCGGGTGACTATAGTTGGATCGAGTAGAAGCATTAGAAGTGAAGCACTATTCAAGAGTTCCTCAGTTATATGGGTTTGGTATCACGGTCAACTCAAGTCAACTCAAAGTCAAAATCTCTAGCCAGAGTAGTACGGTTAATAATAATTCTTATTATTAAACCAAGGACTTTGTGCTTGGACTATAGAGTTGAATATGGACGATATTGGAATTTTGATCATTACTGAATTCCATAAGTCCAAAGTGATATAGATTTGACAAAGAGAATTGGTGTAAATAAATGTCACAACCGGGTAAAGTTTAACGAAGTAAAATTGTATTTTACCGAAACCAAGTAAGCGATAAATTTGGCCAAAATGTCCAATCACCTGCTAAGTGATGTGTGAACGTTAATATTCGAATAGTTCGATATTAATCGTTGACCAAATTAATACCTGATGAGTCACACAACCGAAATGATAAATTCTCTTTGACCAAATTATTAAATTAGTTTATAATTGTAATAAGTTAATGGAATTAATTAATATTTATGAAATATTAATTATAAAATTTTGAATATGATATAGGATATAAATATTACTAAATATGTATAATAGTTATAAGTATATCGATCAATATATGATATCGATAAGCAATTAAATTAGATTTAATTAAATGATATTTTTTGGGCTTAAATGTGATATTGGCCTATGATGATGGGTTGGTATTTTCGGCTGTAATGATGGCTTTAGGGGGCAGCTCAAAAAGATTAGAGATGTTAGGATTGGATGGACTAGATTTAGTAGGAACTGATATGAGATATGATTCAATATTTTCTCTCTTCTATCCACCATTTAAACACCTTTAACTCTAATTGAAATAATCTTTTTTGACTGCCATTATTCCCATCCATTTTCTCCGAATTTATCTCCTAGGAGCTCGAGCAAATCAAACTCAAATCAATTCAAAAGGCGAGTGCTATATGATAATCAAAAGTCCACGGTTCAGGGGTTAGCAGTCCACCAAATCGAAAAGCTTTCAAAGGAGAGAGAGTTCAACATTATAAAGTGTGCTTTAAGGTGGTTTTAGGTATGTTTTTACTGTATTATATAGTTTAAAATTTATGGATAATATTTATTATTCATAAATTATTATTATATTATATTATTTGTTAGGTCACGATTCTTATATTTATTGACATTATCACATTCTAGATTGGTTATATGTATGTAATCATTTAAAGATTAAAAAAATAAAATAATTTTTTCATATATAGATCAAATATGCATAGCCGAACTTGTTAATTATAATAATAATTATTTTATTAATATATATATATATAACATTTAATTATACTTATATGTTTGTATTTAATTATAACATCATTTCACGGAATACTTGAACATATAATTTAACACATGTATATTTATAGTAATTATAATTTTCAACTAATGTAAAATATTTTTAATAATTATTTACAATTATTTAATATTATTTAAATTAATATACAATCTAAATAACTCATATAAAATAAAATACATTTCAAAAATTAACGTTTAAATTGTATAAAATTATTTTATCATGAAATAAGCTTTCGACAAGAAAATGAGGGTTAAAAATTCATTTTTTCTATTTTTAAAAATTATTACAATATATGGCTCAAAAACTCTTAATCAGTAAAAAAATTATACTAAGGATTATGGAAAAAATTTCAAACCTCAAAACTTCATATTAGATTTTTCAAAAATTTAGAATTTGAATAAAATGCTTTGAAAAATAATTTGATTGATTTTCGATTAATAAATTAGTTTATATATATTAATATAATAAAATTTTATAGTATTATGCATAACTGTTAAAAAAATTAATTTTTTTAATGTATACACACACATACATTTAGATCTTTTAAATATGCTTATGAATATATATATATATATATATATTAGTTCATAAAAGTTTATGTATATTATGTATATAAAATATATTATTTTAATATTTGCTACAATAACACACATAAAAATTATTAATATTTTACATATATATACACATAAAATTTAGTGGAAATTAGCCATAAGGGCCTCATTAGCAAGTAGAATTAGTTCCTAGGACACACAACTGAAATAATTACTTTCAAGGACAAAACGTAAAATAATTAGTTTCTAGGACCTAAAAACCTATGAAATTATGTCCTTGAATGTAATTGGACTGCTGACTTTGTCCTTGAAAGTAAATATTCTGCTGACTTTGGCCTTAAAAGTAATTAATTCAGATGTGTATCCTAGAAATTAATTGGACTGCAAAGTTTGTCCTTCTAGTGAAATGCCCATGTTGTGATATCATACAATTGTATATAATACATATCAGATAAGCTAACGTCTCTGTTGTGATGTATATCTCAACATCTATACATGAGCATGTTATACCTTGCACAAATTATCATGTTACACATACACATACACATACACATATATATTTAAATGATACATATATGTACATTTATACGTATAAAATATAAATCAAATAAAATTGTATATAATTTATAAATTTAAATAAAATAAGAGATTTTATTTAGTAAAATTTAGAAATGTTCTAAATGAATTAGACTTCATAAACCCAATATAGATCCAATAAGTGATTTTTTTAAAATTCACCCATAACTTCCGCTACGGGCTGACCTAGTTCCAACAATGTATCGGAGCCCAATAGCCTATGTAGTCTAAATAAGTCATGTTTGGGTTAACTAATTAAACTCGCAGCCCAAAGGTTGCCCCCAATATAAGAGGCCCAATTTGAATTGGACCTTATGCTAATTTTCAAAATTGTTTGAAAATTTAAAAATATAAATTTTTAAACCTAAAAGTTAAATATAAAATAAAATAAAAATATATTATAAAACTTATAATATAATAAAGTTTCAAAATGTTTGAAACTAATTAAAATTAGTTTCGAAAATTTTAAAATTTGTTAAACAGATAATTAATAAATGAATACATGTATTATATATTATGATATATGTTATGTTATTTTAAATTGTTTAAATTAACACAAGTATACATATATGTATATGAATTAAATTTTGAAATTAATGTAATTTAATTAAGATAGTTTAATTAAATAAATTAATTAAAAGTTAATTAATTAAATAATATTCGCATGTATATGATAAATGTGTCATATTATAAAAGTTTTAGTATATAATAATTAATGAATATAAATGTTATATTAAGTTAATATAAAATTAATTAAATTGTATATAAATGTATATAATATCATACATAAAACAATTATATAAGTAATATTTTTTTTTGAAAATGGGTAAGAGCTTTTATTAAGGCATTTCAGCCCAAGATGAGGCCCAAAACACAAGCCCAGAACATACAAACACAACATACATATATGTTAAACCCGACAGAACTCATATCCTTTCCAAAAAAGAAAACGAAAAGTAAAAACTCTTCTTCTTCTTCATTCATGGCGGCCGGAGGTGAACAAGGTAACTTATATAAGTAATATGAAATATAAAAGTTATATAATAATAAAACTTATATAATGTGAATGTATGAATGCATAAATGTACATATACCGTGATTTCATATGTGTTTAACACTTGAATCACGAGAGTAATTCATAAGAATTATATTATTCCATAAGTTAATATTACTCAATACTAAATATTAAAGATTACGAATCTTCAATATAATGTTGTCCTCTACCATGTACATATATTAATAAATTACTTGCATGCTCTTTAGTTGTTTAGCAGACTCAAACTGGGGACGTTATGTGTAGTATTATTAATATATTAAATAGATAAGGTAAGATAACTATATGAATTTGTTGAGCCAACTCAAGATACATATACACTTAGGCTGTCGTGAAATAGTAGGTATAAGAAAATAATTTCATTTTGATTTGTTGAGTAGACTCAAGGTTGAAGTGGAATTAGGACAAGGTACCAAAGGGTTTGGAGTTGTATATGATACAACCAATAAGGAGTTACCCATCGTCCATAGAGCTATGACTTATTAAGTAGACTCAAGGTCAGAATTCCAAGATAGATGAGTCCTGACACTTACTAGTGAAGTTGAAAGTCTTCTATGTTTCGACTTAGGGTTTAGCGAAACATAAAAGACTAGTGGGAGCTTATTAGTCAAAATCAAAACATAATGTTTAACATTACTAATACTATAAGAACATCTACTATGAATTGTCCTAATAATCTACTATTTAAACTTGTAGAAATGACAACTTCAAAACTATTTTCTAAAATCGATAAGCGTACCAGTCCTAAATATACCGATCGGCTAAGAGCAATTAAAATAATGTTAACTTACGAGCGCCTTTGGATTACTATTACATGCAGACCTAAAGAACAACCCGCCGATGTTGCGGACCCCGAACTATGACTTGCTTACGAAAAATGGGTGTCAAATCTAGAGATCACTCAAGTTTCCATGTTGTTTATGTTAGACAAGCCATTGTAGAGGTAGCACAAAAATATGTGTGTCCATGAGATATTTGATAGTATCAAGGCACTGTTTGGTGAGCAGTCACGCTTCGCGAGGTATGAGCTTACGAAGAAGCCGTTGGATACCAAAATGACTAAAGGACAGAAAGTGGACGATTATATGCTAATGATGAAGGCTATATTGATAGGCTTTCATAATTGGACGTACAAATAAACAATGTACTACAAGTAGACTTGATCCTTGGTTCCTTTACTCCTCAGTATGAACCATTCATACTGAATATAACATGAACCAATTAAATGGGAATCTCGTGGAGCTCCTTAATATGTTGAGGTCGGCCGAGTCTACATCTAAGGATCAAGATGTCGTACTTGTTATGATGGGTAGTGCATCATCTTCGAAAAGTTCAAAGAAGTGGAAAAGAGATGGTAAGAAAAGAAAAGTGAGAAGACCGATGGCAAGGTTGAATGTCACCACTGCCACAAGAAAGGTCATTGGAAAAGGGAATTATCCTGACTACTTGAAAATTGTTAGGGAAAGGAAGAAGGATGGTTCTGCGACTCCATCAAGTACATTTATGATCCAAAATTATTTTATAATCAATAAAAAGTCATGGGTTTTAGATACTGGGTCTTGTACTCATATTTGTAATTTGTTACATGGGTTTAGGAACTTGCATGGCATGGCAAAAGGAGAGATGAGGCTCCAAGTCATTGATGGATCTATGGTAGATGCAATGGCAGTAGGGGACTATTATTTAGTTTCGCCTAGTGGGTTAGTATTAGTAATAAATAATTGATATTTTATGAAAGACTTTATTTGCAAGATTATTTTTGTTTCTAGATTGTCTGAGACTAGATATATATTTCATTTTGCAAATAATGTTATGAACGTTAATTTGAATAGAAATAAAGTCTGCGACGGTATTCTTGAAAATGGAATTTATGTGATTAACACTAATTATGTGTGTTATGTGAATAATTCATTTAACTGTATAAATGACAGTTATCTTTGGCATTGTAAGCTAGGTCATATTAGTGAGAAACGACTACACAAATTGAAAACCGAAGGCTTTCTACCGTCAATTGATTTTGAATCATTTGACATGTGTGAGTCATGTCTCAAAGGTAAAATGACCAAGCACCCTTTCAATGGGAGCAACGTGAGAGTTAATGAACTCTTAAGGTTAGTACATAGTGATGTATTTGGCCAGATGCCTGTAGTTACCAAAGATAATCGTTCTTACTATTTTACCTTCACTGATGATTTCTCAAGATTAGGATATGTGTATCTTATAAAGAACAATTCCAACGTCTATGAAAAATTTGTTGAAAATGAAAATGTAGTAGAAAATCAAACGTGCAGTAAGATTAAAATACTTCGTTCAGATCAAAGTGGCGAGCATGTTGGACAGGATTTCCAAAATACTTAAAAAATAATGGGATTATCTCTTAGGTTACTCCACCCTATACTCCACAACACAACGGTGTGTCGGAGCGAAGGAGTGCATATATTGAACTTGCTACTAACTAAATTTATGCCTAAGAAACCACATGAGATGTGGTATGGAATGAAACCTGACTTCAATTATTTGAAGATGTGAGGTTGTACGGCATATGTTAAGAACATTGGTGCTAATAAGCTTGAGGCGAGATCAACTTTGTCTAAGTTTATAGGATATCGCAAGAATTCTATGGGGTATATTTTCTACAACATAGAGGAACAAAAAGTAATTGTTCTTGCACACATTGTCTTTTTAGAAAAGGAATTTCTATCGAAAGAAATTAACAGCGAGGCTGTTGATTTGGATGAGATCCAAGAAACTAACACTGATACTGAAACGATGGGAGAACTAAGTTAACCCATATATCAAAACATGCAACATATTAGAAGGTCTAATAAGAAATCTCGTGCACCAAAGAGATACTACGGTTTTCATATGGATGGCAAGAAGAAGGACAATGTCTTAGATGATGACACTCCTCTATCCTTCCAACAAGCATTGCAGAGTAAAGACACTGCACTCTGGCTTAGATCAATGAAATTCGAGATGGATTCCATGTACGAAAACAAAGTTTGGACTTTGTCGGACGTACCCGAAGGGATAAAATTCATCAGCTGACAATGGATTTTTAGAGAAAACTAAATGCATATGGGGAAGTGGAGACTTAGAAGGCAAGGCTAGCTACGAAAGGATTTCGTCAAATTCAAGGCATTCATTATGACGAGACCTTTTCACCCGTAGCCATGCTTAAGTCTATTCAGATTATGCTAGCCATCGCTACATTCTATGACTAAGAAATATCGCAAATGGATGTGAATATGGCTTTTCTAAATGGTGATTTAGAAGAAATCATTTATATAGCTTGAGGGTTTTATGGTCAATAAGTGTGAGAGAAAGGCTTGCAAGTTGTTAAAAGTCCATTTACGAACATAAACACGCTTTAAGGAGTTGGAATAAGCGTTTCAATTGAGTAATCAAACAATTTGGTTTTTATCAAAATTGAGAGAAAGCGTGCGCATACATAAAGGAACATGGCAATGCTATTGTTTTCTTAGTGCTTTATGTCAATGATCTATTATTGATTAGCATTGACACTTTGTTGTTGCAATCAGTAAAAGCTTGACCTTCCAAGTACTTCTCCATGAAGGATTTGGGAGAAGCAGCCTATATACTTGATATAAACATCTATAGAGATAGATCTAAGAGGCCGTTGGGATTGTCCCGATCCCTGTACATAGGCACTATACAGAAGTGGTTTTATGGAGAATTCCAAGCGTAAAAACGTTCCAACACAATTCGGATTCATCCTTTCTAAGAAGGATGCTCCCAATACCAATGAGAAGAAGGAGCCTATAAAGAGGATTCCTTTTGTTTCAACCATAGGATCCATAATGTATGCTACGTTATGTACTATACTAGATGTGGCATACACACTAGGATGCGTAGGCCGATAACAGTCTAATCTTGAAGAAAAACATTGGACGGTTGTGAAATGTACAATTAAGTATTTAAGAAATACTAAGGATATATTCCTTATATATGGAAATGAAGGCCTCCTTATAAATTGGTAACAGATTCAAGTTTTCAAAGAGACAAATGATAGTAAATCGGTGGTTGGTTATGTCTTTTCGCTTAATGACAGGGCCATTGGTTGGAAAAGTTCCAAATAATAAACAGTTGTATATTCCAAACGAACTGTATAAGTGGGAATTTATGCCTTCTAGGTTGACAAATGCTCTTCCATATTTTGTTGATTTAATGAGTTGAGTCTTTAGGGGGCAGCTAAATAAATTCATCGCAGTGTTTGTAACAATATTTTAGCATTCTCTAAAAGTGAAGGTGAGCATGACAATCACTTAAGGGAGGTACTAGGGACCTTGAGAAGGTAACAACTAAAGCCAAATTCTCGAAGTGCCACTTTTGGAAGAAAAAGGTGAGATTTCTTGGACTTATTATCCTTGAGATATGATTGTCTGTTGATCTTGCAAAGGTGGAAGCTATTCAAGACTAGAAGGTTTCAAACGGCACAAATCCCTAAATACATGTACCTAAGGTTTGAGTTAGAGTTAGCAGCTATCATTTTCGCTTTGAAGATGCAGAGGCACTATCTTTTGGGAGAAAGGTTTGAGTTATTCACCGACCACAAATCCCTAAATACATGTTTTCCGAAAAAGATTTGAATCTTATGCAGCAGAGGTGGATGATTTTATAACAACATATGACTTTGAGATACAATACACCCTCGAAAAAGGGAATGTTGTTGCTGATGCCCTTAGTCGAAGGCATGCTACTCTTGGTGCTATACATGAGTGGAGGCAGCTAGAGTTCACTCGAATTTCAATTTCCAAATGTCATCAAAACCTACTCTAGGTTATCTTGTAGCTATGGAAGTAATGCCAGCATTAATGGACCGCATTGGGCTAGAACATACGAAAGATGTGGTAATAATAGATATTTTATGCAAGCTAAGTAGAGGAGAATATTTCCCCCATGTCGATAGGTATGTAATAGAGAAAAGGGGATGACTGAGGAGTGATGGACGCCTACATGTTCCAATGGTGGAGGAGGTTTTGGAGGAAGTGCTAGCTGTGTGTCACCATTCTAGGATGTCTATTCACCCAAGTGGGGATAAGATGTATAGGGATAAGACGTATAGGGATATGAAATTGATTTTCTATTGGTCGAGGATAAAGAAAATGGTAGCGAAATATGTCTCTCAATGTTTGACATGCCAGAAGATAAAGGCAGAACAAGAGAAGCCTGGAGGAAGTTTATTACCATTAGAAGTACCAACTTGGAAGTAGGAGCATATATCAATGGACTTTATAGATGGTTGCTAAGGAGTCAAAGAGACAATGAAGCTATTTGGGTAATAATGGATTGGCTCATTAAAAGTGCACACTTTATTCCTGTAAGGAGTAGTAGGACTGCCGCATCTTTAGCGCAAATTTATATCGAAGAAGTGGTATAATTGCATGGGGTTTTGGTCAGCATTGTTAGTGATAGAGACCCCTTATTCACTAGTGATTTTTGGAGGACTTTGCAGTCAGCTTTAGGAACAACATTGAATCTTAGTACCGATTACCACCAAATGATCGACGATATGACAGAAAGGGTGAACAGGATTTTAAAAGATCTATTAAGAGCTTGCATCATGGATTTAGAGGACATTGAGAGCAGTATTTACTCTTCGTAGAGTTTGCATGCAGTAATAGTTACCAAGCGACGATTAGCATGACACCCTTTGAAGCCTTATACGGGATACCATGTAAGTCACCTAATTATCGATGGGAAACTACCAACAAAATTCTACTTGGAACCTGATTTGATCTGCAAGACCTAAGAAAAGGTAAAGAAGATTAGGTGGCAAATGAAGGTCATACAGGACCATCAGAAGTCCTATGCTGATAGGCGCAGGAAAGTGTTGGAGTTTTCGGTCAGAGAATGGTATTTGTTAAGGTTTCCCCTCTTAGGAAGGTTATGAGGTTCAGTACATCGAGGAAGTTGGTGTCAAGGTATGTTGGGCCTTTCCCAATTTTGGAAAAGGTGGAGAAACTTGTGTATCGCAGCCAAGTTAGCGGGAGTCCATGAAATCTTCCATGTATCACACTTAAGGAAATGCCTCCACAGCATAGCTACTATAGTAAAGCCTGATCAGTTAGTAGATATAGAGAAGGAGCCGATAACACCCTCTGCGATCGCTTGTATAGTGGAGCACGGAACTAGGAAGCTTCATAATAAAGAAATTAGACTGGCCCAAGTGTAATGGGGAGATATTCCAGTGGAAATCACGTGGGAAACATAATAGATGATGAAGACTTCTTGTCCTGAGCTTTTCTCTGGTAAACTTTCTTTCTCCAAAATTTAGTATTGTATAGATTTTGGTTGTATGTGGTTACTAGATTGGATGATAGGGGATGGTTGCCGTGCTTTTTATTGTTATTTTTGCATTCATACAGAATCTTATGCATATTAGGATGCTTGCGTACATACCTATAGGTCACGATCTTGCATTCACACTAGGATTAAGCTCACCTATAGTATGTTGCATAAATAATCACATTGCACTTTTGGTTGAGCAAATGGTTGTGTATATAACTTGGTTATATAACATGATTGAAGAGTGCATGTTACACTATCTGTCCCTTATGGATTTTAGGGAAGTAACACCCTGTGATAATTAATAAGAAATTATTGATTTGATAATAAGACTGAAATTTAGAATTTTGCAAACACTAGAATTTGGCCACGAGATTTTCTGATCAACTTTCATATATAAAGTTTCACGATTGGAGTTAGGCTAGTTGCGAAAGCATTTCGTCAAATTCAAGGCATTCATTATGACGAGACCTTTTCACCCGTAGCCATGCTTAAGTCCATTCAGATTATGCTAGCCATCGCTACATTCTATGACTAAGAAATATAGCAAATGGATGTAAATATGGCTTTTCTAAATGGTGATCTAGAAGAATTCATTTATATAGCCCGACGGTTTTTTGGTGAACCAAGGACATTGCATATGGATTATAGAGTTGAATATGGATGATATCAGAATTTTAACCATTACCAAATTCCATAAGCCCAAAGCGGTATAGTTTTGACAAAGAGAATTGGTGTAAATAAATGTCACAACCGGGTAACGCTAAACAGAGTAAAATTTTATTTTACCAAAACTAAGTAAGCGATAAAATTTGACCAAAATGTCACACTACCTATTAAGTGACATGTGAACGTTTATATTCGCATAGTTCAATATTGTTAGTATTCGAATAGTTCGATATTAATTGCTGACCAAATTTACACCTGACGGGTCACACAACCGAAATGATGAATTCTCTTTTAACCAAATGATTTGGTAAGTTTATAATTGTAGTGTTTCAAAGATGAGGCTCAATGTGGAATGGAATCATGAGGATGATTATCCACAAGGGCGGGTTCAAGGAAGGGTAGCCCGTAGACAGAATCTTGAAAGATTCTATCGTGAAAAGGAAGAAATGCAGGCTGGTTCCTTAAGGATGAATGGAAACTAGAAGGAGAAATGAAAGGACTCTAATACACGTGTGAATGGATCATTAATACTCGAAGTGTTTTCGGATGTACTCGTAAGTTAGGGATATTGTGAGGAAACTAATTGGATACTCGTAATGGTTATCCCGGATCAAAGAACTGGATCCATGTACCATGTGTTGGTGGAATGAATTTAATGAGTAAATTTGCAAGCTCAATCTATTCTTTTTTCAAAATATCAAGTAGATGAATAAGAATTGTGAGTAAGTGAAGTGTGCTTCATTTCTCTATCATTATATTATACAAAATACCATCTATACTTATACTCGATTAGATGAAATCTATGAAATTATAACTCGTGATTCATTATTACGATCTCATTGACTGTTTTCTTTTCTATATATCTAACTATATATCTATATATAATTAGTTTAGTTAGTGTCTATTTTTGTTTTATTCCCCTTCTCTTTCATGGATGAATTATCCCTATTTTCACATCTAGGATTTACATATACAACACATATCACTGTCAAGGGGGAATTTTTCTTAGTATTTTTTTAGATTCAAAATGTAAAGTGCCCAAATTCAATTATAAACTTGAAAAACAAAGATCTAGTGTCAACTATGGGCTGGTGGGCGAGTACACTGAAAATCGAGATTTTTCCATTATCCCTGGTAGAGGAATGATCATACGAGTTATCATATATCCAAAGCATGCAAGTGATACAAGGATCGATGCAGTTGAAGTAAAAGTGGATGACAAAATCATTTGAAGGTTATAGCCATGACTAGACACATACTATTTTAAGGATGTGACCATAGGTAGGTACATAAAATATTTTGGAAGATATAGGTAATGGATGGTACACTAGTTATCTTGAGGATGAGACTATGAGGAAGTTCGTCGATAGGTTTGAGGATATGCATACTACAAAGGATGTGTAGTCGGCATAGGAATTAACACACATGTTTTATTGGTTGATAGGTTAATATGGTGATGGTACCATATTATTTTGGATTTGTGCTTTATTTTGAATTATGATGACTATTGATTATATTCATTTAATTATACATGCATGTTTAGGTCAATCTATGTTTCATTGTGGACTTTAATTATAGACAATTATGGTTGAATTATCAGAATGTGTGAGATGAATTAATCTATGATTGATATTATTTAATGAAATGTTAATTTACAAACTATAGTTTGGATGTATTGCTGAGAAAGTGTGTGTTATGCTATAGTGTGTATGGGTGAAAGTTTAAATTCAGTTTATGGATGAATTTGATTGTATCATAGTTAATGTTATATGGTCGTTATATACTACTTTATGATTTGTGTATTTCCCCATATTTTATGATTAAATAAACAATTTATTAATTTTGATTGAAATTTGTATTTTGGAAAATGGCAAGGGTGCAATTCTTTTAAGGGAGGAGATTACAAAGACCCGAAAATTTAACGCTGTTAATAATAAAGTGATTAGAAGTAAAATTTGAATAGAAAAGTGAATTGGGTATTGCATTTATAACCATTACGAAGGTCTTTCCGAGCTGATCAATTTTTTGAAAAATAGAGGCATTACGGTGTCTAAACAGCATGCATAGCTTTTCGGGTCAAACTTGACACAAAGCTCACAATCTAACATAGCAACTATATAAGTGAGGCTACGAAACCCTAGTCGTCACCTCTATCTTCAGTTTTCTTTCCTAATCCCAAGTTAACCAAATTACTCTCTAATGATGATTAGCAAATTAATAAAATTTTGATTAAAACCCAAATTGTCCAAACCCTGTCGAATTATATATCGTTGGAAAGCTCTTGGCGAATGGAGTAGATGGCAACCATTCGTTTTTGGGTACGATGTTCAAGGCGAGCATCTGAAGTCAGCGGTTGGAGTTGGATATATTGAACGAGATAACGTGATTAGGGAGGTAAATTTAATTAGGACAATGCCACTATTTTTTCATTATTATGTTATTTTGATTTCGATTCATTCTAATGATCATCTCTCTTGCATACAAACTACGATTCATATGAGGGTTCTTCTATTGGATTTGTAGCGAAATTCCGAACGATATGGAATTTGGTTTGCTGAGATTGGAGGCTGTTAGCAAAAGCGCGTGGGTATGAATTACTTAATTTAATTAATAATAATTTAAATTATAAAACACATAATTATTGATGAAAAATCATATTTATTGATATTCGTTGTGTTCTATGGATAACTGTTTGATTAATATTCTAGATGTATTAAGCCTTGATTTGGTAATTATTGTTTATTGTTGTATATTTGGGAATTTAACAAAAAAGGTAGTTGATTCGGATTGGAAAAAAGTTAATTGAAATAAAATAGATAAATAAATGTTAAATGTAATTGTGTAATAGTTTAGATGGTTTCGGTAAATAAAGATGATTTAATTTTTTTTACTAAAACAAAAGTATTGAATTAAAAAGGTTATTCTTTATGAATTTACGGGTAAATTTATAAATAATAAAAGAAATTATATCTAACTGATATTTTGGAAGTTCATTATTTAGAATGAGGTTTTAAGTAATAATATAGTTTTAAAATGTAATTTAGTAAAGATTATTATTTTTGACTTAAAATATGATGTTTT
Organism: Allium fistulosum; assembly: GCA_030737815.1. Lineage (NCBI taxonomy): Eukaryota > Viridiplantae > Streptophyta > Magnoliopsida > Asparagales > Amaryllidaceae > Allium > Allium fistulosum. The sequence goes on from CM060904.1 coordinate 364,983,321, forward strand.
AGGGTAATGAGGAAAAGTGAAATAAAATAAAAGAATTTGAAGTATATTACTACTGTGGAAGAATTATTATTGTTTTCGAGATGAATAAATAAAAGTGGATTATCGTTTTAAAGAAGTATTATTGTTTTAAGATGCAATAAATAAATGAAACCCTTATAATGAACGAAAATAAGACAATTTTATATTTAGAGAAAAATATATGTAATTATATTTCAATGATTGTTGAATGTGTGGTTAATTGTTGATTATAATTATCATATATGTTTGATGATGGTATCGCATTTTGATGTGTGTCTGATGTTTTACCATTTTTCTACTTGTTGATGGGTAGTTATTATGGTTATCTAGTGATAGATGGTGTTTTACTAATGTTGATTTGATTAGTACGCGTTTGATGATTAATATAGTGTCACTGTTATGGGGTGTATAAATAATAGAAGATACTTAATATGGAATGATAACTATGATTTATATTCCAAATGTAATTATATTATAGAAAATTTTTGTCTATAAAAGTTATTTCATTGAGTTTAAGATTTTTAATCTAAACTCTCGATTGTAAGCTAGTTACAATGGATGAATTAAATGGCCTATAATAAGTAGTTGAATGGAGCTTCCATTTCATACACTGTTATAGTAATGATGGAAATAATGAGCGCATATCATATGACACTTATTAATGGATGCGTCCAGTTAGAAAGATTGCTTTCATATATATATATATATATATCTGTGTGTGTGTGTGTATATAGACACACACACCTCAAATATTATATGTGAAATAACAACAATTTTCAATATTGACTGAAAGTAGATATATTTTTATTTTAATATAAATACTATGAATATTCATTATAAAATAAATCTATTATAATAATGGTAGTTGTTTCCATAACAACAGTGATGCATTAGTGTTGGTGCCAAAATTGGCTACCAACACCTAGTTATAAGTGAAAGCACCAATATCCAATCACAGATAACAGATAAAATATATGTAGAGAATATAATATAAAGAATAATCAAAATTAAAATGAAAGCAAGTAAAAAAGACAAGATTTATAGTGGTTCGGCTAACTCCGGCCTACGTCCACTCCAGAAAAATCCTTTTTATTATCAGAAATTCGATAGCAGTTACCAATCTGGAATTTTTGAATAAAAATGGCCAAGTAGCCTCTAGGTGGAAGATGAAGAGAAACAAAGTGAAGATCCTCTGAAGCCACACCTACTGTGTTTATAGGCGAAACTCGGGCTATAGGGCCTTCTCACCTACATGGACCCGCCGTGACGATCGCCGAGCCCAACTCGTCCATCCTGTACCGACCCCAAGTAGAACCCAAAGTAATTCCTTTGGTGACCCGAAGTAGTTCGTATGCCGACCCCAAGTGAAGTCTAATGCCGACTTGAAATGTAGCCTATGCCAACCCCAAGTGAGGTCCATGCCGACCCGAAGTGAAGTCCACGCCGACCCGGAGTAAACTCTTCACCGACCCGAAGTCCGAACCAATGCCGACCGCATGTAATATGCCGAACTGAAGCCATATGCTGACCCCAAGTAGGACCCGAAGTAAACACCATGCCGACTCGAAGTAGAACCCGAAGTAAACACTATGCCGACCCGGAGTGGAACCAATGCCGACCCCATGTAATATGCCGACCTGAAGCCATATGCCGACCCCAAGTTGGACCCGAAGTAAACACCATGCTGACCCAAAGTAGAACCCGAAGTAAACCCTATGCCGACCCGGAGTGAAACCAATGCCGACCCCATGTAATATGCTGACCTGAAGCCATATGCGACCCCAAGTAGGACCCGAAGTAAGCACCATGCCGACCCGTAGTGAAACCAATGTCGACCTCATGTAATATGCCGACCTGAAGCCATATGCCGACCCCAAGTAGGACCCGAAGTAAATACCATGCCGACTCGAAGTAAACCATATGCCGACCCGGAGCGAAATCAATGCCGACCCGAAGTAATACCATGCCGACCCCAAGTAGGACCTGAAGTAAACCCCATGCCAACCCGAAGTAGAACCCGAAGCAACTTCCATCCTTGCCAAAATCCATATTCCAAGTACCTTGCATCGTTTATCCATCGACTGTGCTAAATCCTGGCTTCATATTCATATTTATTATCCGTAATTGATCATCCATCCATCCATTCGAACCAAATCCAAAATATTCTAGGCTCGACAACCGTGCAGTTTATTGGGTAAAATCCAAATGCATACTGCCTTGCCAAAAGGCAGGTTAACACTTTGCCCCCCAAAACATGCCTTGCGATAGGAAGGCGTGTTTTGAATTGCCTGAAGTCCAATGTTTGAAACCTACGGTTGACCTACGAAGAGATCGATGATCTTGCTTGATTTTTAATAACAATCTATATCGGGTGCGGTTCGAGGCGAAATGTGATCGTTCGAGGTCGGGTGCCGTTCGAGGCGAGATGTGACCGTTCGAGGTGGGGTGCCGTTCGAGGCGAGATGTGACCGTTCGAGGTCGGGTGCCGTTCGAGGCGAGATGTGACCGTTCGAGATCGATGCCGTTCGAGGCGAGATGTGACCGTTCGAGGTCGGGTGCCGTTCGAGGCGAGATGTGACCGTTCGAGGTCGGGTGCTGTTCGAGGCGAGATGTGACCGTTCGAGGTCGGGTGCCGTTCGAAACGAGATGTGACCGTTCGGGGTCGGGTGCCGTTCGAGGCGAGATGTGACCGTTCAAGGTCGGGTGCCATTCGAGGGGAGACGTGAGTGCCCGGATGGGACTCGGTGTTCTTAATGTTAGATTTCACGTTTGAGTGAGTTTCGGAATCATTTTTTGTGGCGATTCATCGCCATCTCAGAGCATGCCTAAGGACCATTCGTGACCCCGTACATGTGTAATTGACTTAGCCATTTTAGTGTAGGAGTTATTATTAGTCGTTTAATTCATGCCATCAAGAAATGACGACCTATGCCCTTAAGCCGGGCTAGCTTTGATTTGTGGGGGATAATGGCTGCTCCTGTTCCATCAATGCTATCCATTTCCAATCAAAAACATCCAAATCCATGCCCGCGGTTCCATAGGGAGTTGTGCTGATCCATTCTCCTTGGTCGAGGTTTTCCCCCGGTTGATCCAATCCATATCTAAGCCTGCTGATTTCTGCTACAAGTCCTGGATTCAAATTTCCAACTGTTCCAACATCCATAAGTGGTCTCCGATTGTCATTTCTAGCCTGCCCCTGAGTCCGTAAGGGAATCCAAGGTTATCCTCTTCCAAATGCGCATCCGAGTTCTGATCCATGCCAAAATTCATAGCACCATCCAATATCTAGCCAAGAATTGTCTTTTCCCTAGTTCTGATCCTGGATTTCCTCCTGTCTCTTTAGCATCCTTTCCTGCATAGCATCCATCATTATTTCCATCTTGTCCATGCTCTTTGTATTCTTGTTGATTGCCTGGCCATTGCTTCTGAAATCAAAGTTCCCAAGCTTTCAAATCCAAGATCCTAACTTCCAAATCCTTGAGTTCAATTCTCAGTGAAAGCACCAAAATGTTGGCGTCAAAATTGGCCACCAACACCCAGTTATAAGTGAAAGCACCAATATCCAGTCAGAAATCACAGATAGAATATATGTAGAGAATATAATATAAAGAATAACCAAAATTAAAATGAAAGCAAGTAAAAAAGACAAGATTTATAGTGGTTTGGCTAACTCCAACCTACTCCACTCCAGAAAAATCCTTTTTATTATCAGAAATTTGATTATAGTTACAATTTGGAATTTCTGAATAGGAATGGCCGAGTAGCCTCTAGGTGGAAGATGAAGAGAAACAAAGTGAAGATCCACTTTTTTGAAGCCACACCTGCTGTATTTATAGGCGAAACTACGACTATAGGACCTTCTCACCTACATGGGCCCGCCACGACGATTGCCGAGCCCAACTCGTCCATCCTGTGCCAACCCCAAGTGAAGTCTAATGCCGACCTGAAATGTAGCCTATACAGACCCCAAGCGAGGTCCATGCCGACCCGAAGTGAAATCCACGCCGACCCGGAGTAAACTCTTCACCGACCCGATGTCTAAACCAATGCCGACCCCATGTTATATGCCGACCTGAAGCCATATGCCGACCCCAAGTAGGACCCGAAGTAAATACCAAGCCGACCCAAAATAGAACCCAAAGTAAACCCTATGCCAACCCAGAGTGAAACCAATGCCGACCCCATGTAATATGCCGACCTGAAGCCATATGCCGACCCCATGTAGGACCCGAAGTAAACACCATGCCGACCCGACATAGAACCCAAAGTAAACCCTATGCTGACTCGGAGTGAAACCAATGCCGACCTTATGCCGACCTGAAGCCATATGCAGACCCCAAGTAGGACCCGAAGTAAACACCATGCCGACCCAAAGTAGAACCCGAAGTAAACCCTATGCCGACCCGGAGTGAAATCAATGCCGACTCGAAGTAGTACCATGTCGACCCCAAGTATGACCCGAAGTAAACACCATGCCGACCCGAAGTAGAACCCGAAGTAAACCCTATGCCGACCTTGAGTGAAATCAATGTCGACCCGAAGTAGTATCATGCCGACCCAAAGTAGGACCCGAAGTAAATGCCATGCCGACCCAAAGTAGAACCTGAAGCAACTTCCATCCTTGCCAAAATACATATTCCAAGTACCCTACATCGTTTATCCATCGACCGTGCTGAATCATAGCTTCATATTCATATTTATTATCCGTAATTGATCATCCATCCATCCATTCAAACCAAATCCATAATATTCCAGCCTCGACAACCGTGCAATCTATTGGGTTAAATCCTCCTGTATACTTCCTTACTAAAAGGCGGGTTAACAATTAGCTATAGAAAATATAGAATTATCCAAAAATTTCTAGAATTATTTTAGAATTCTAGACTAAGCCATATTTTTAAGGAATAATTCTTTATTCATATAATCATGAATCATAAGGTACTCATCAATTATATCTTAGAAGATTGTGGGCAAAACACCCGTTCATTGAGTGTGAAAAAAGAGTTAATGAACTCTTCGGATTGATACGTGTAGATATATACAGTCCAAAGTCTAATCGTACCAAAATGGATCCATTTACTTTGTTAAATTCACCGATGAATTGTCGTAGACATGAACATGTATGTTTGATACACAAGTAGTATATCTGTGAAAAGTTCGTAGAATTTAAAATGGATGCAGGAAACATAACATGCAAGGGAAATTAAACAAATTAGTTTGATCGAATATGTGAGTATATTAAAAGGAGTTTCTAAAGTATGAACAAATGAATAAAATTTAATCTCAAAGTCACTCCTTCCTATGATACATAACGATGTAGCGATATGGAGTAAGTAGAAATTGCTGGACAAAGTATGATTTATGATGAGTGATGTTTAATCAACTTATTTCTACAAGGATATGTACTTATAAGTATGTTAAATTTAATTTCATTTAAAGCACTGTTTAAGAAATCATACAAGATATAATTAAAATAAAACCCTACATGCACTGGTCAAAGAGTTAATGGGTTGCGTTAGTCAAGAGACTTAACATAAAATTCAATCGCGATAGATCTTGTGTGAACCACCCCAAAAGAGGTTGGACCAACCAACAATGGTTGACTAATTTATATTTTGCACATAATATTCATAAACTAAAAATTTAATCAGGTTTATGTAAGTATTGGATACAATCCAAACATTCTAATGTGAAAATGATTTATTATATGAAAAGAAATTAATCAAGCCAAAAAAGACGCAACTCGTTAGAATGGCTAATAGAAATTTTCGTAAGTTAAAGAGAAAATATGAGTTTCGTAACAACCCACCCCGAAAAGAACCTAATTTCGACCAAACAAAAGCCCATCGAACCTTAAGCCTATCTCAAGGCGAGTTGTTAAGATGATAAAACTAAAATAATACACGGTACATAGAGCTATCGATTTATACTTTCGGAATCTCACAGCGGAACGGATAAAATATAATATCAAGCACCCATTATATAAAAGAAGACCATTTCAAAAATATACATGTTATTACCAAATCTCACAACATATCTACATAAAATCTCGACATTACAATATTCCAGAATAACATAATTTTTTGAACTGGGTACAATAGAAATATTTAAAAAGCATAAATAGATAGATAACTGCCACAAGTCTTCACCTCCACCTTCGTCTCCCAAATCAACATTGTCTCCTCTAACCTGTAAGTTGTAATGAGGATTGGGTCAGAACAAAAAATGTCTGGTGAAATAAAAATCTCAAGCTTTACCATAGTTGTCCTTAGGAAGTATTATTTAGACAAGAAATATATCCTACGTATTTAAAACCATGCCATATGAATAATTTTAACTGTAAGCCTAAAGGCATTTCTAGTCCAATTCCAAAACTCCAATGCAACTAACATCAATGCACACAAACTATAAATACCCTTTATTTGAGATTAGGCAGAATCTAAGCATTTAATACCTATAAAATAGGCAGGTCCCTGTCACTTAATACTTAATCCATATCCAAACTCTAGTGCAACTATCGTTAACGATGTGGGAGCGAGAACCTCCAAACCACTTAATACCTCTTTCCTGGGAACTTAGGCAGAATCTGACCATTTAAGACCTAAAAAATAGGCAGGTCCCCGTCATTTAAGACCTAACCTAAGATGGCACCCTACATGGTTCTCACTAACTAATATCGTAAGAAATCCCATCAGGTCACTTAATATTTTCTTAAGAAAGAGGCGGACCTTACCATAGCCACTTAATACCTCTAACCCGAAGCAGACCCCTTCTAAAGATTTCACCTACCGTATTAATAATGTAACTTAAGAGCCATAACCCAACTGTGACATCTTAGATTAATCCAACTATTCATAGGTATCGGTAGCCAGATTGAGTGGGCAGCCTCACGTCCACTGAGGTTATTTATTATAGGCGATGTCCCACATCAGTCCGCAAAGCCATTGGTAGCCAGATTTAACTGGATAGATTTCCACGTAACTTTGGACTAACCTCACATCCCTGTAACTTAGTCATATTTTATATGTGCACTAATTATATACATATGCCATCATACACGATTAATAAATAAGGCCATATAAGGTAACCCAATTATTATGCCTCTAATTAGCGATTAATTCCCATGATTATCATTAACTACCTCCCTAGGAAATTAATGCTATTTACTACCCTGTTAATTCTAATCAATATGTTCAATACGCTATAAGTATTACGTTATTATTAACTTTAATAATCAATATGTTAATATTATATATGTATATGCATGTGATTCGAATAAAGTATTTCCCGTCACACACAAAGAAAACGCTTATTAATTTAAATTTCAAACTCATACAAGTCCCAAACTCCAAACAAAAGAATAGCTAATATCCTTAACCAACACTTGACTTGTAAACAGAAAGGAATAATACCAAATATCTCATATTATTAATATAATAGAATTAACTCCTATACTCAAGGAACAAACTTTACAATTTAAACCTTTTACATTCTATCCAACTTTTGCAATTACCACCTTAGAGTGAAAATGGGATTGATACTTATTTTAACTTACAGAAATAGGCGGTGCAAGCTACAAATAATCAAAAATTGTACTTTGCACACCGTTTCTAACATTACTTATTTTTAGAATCCTTTAACACTATAAGAGAAATTAAAAGAGATGAAGTGGGATAGATTAAAAATTGCTTAAATCTTAGCACAGATCTGATTCAACTATATTAGTACAAAACAATTGAAATTCTAACATATTCAAAGATCGACATTTATTTAGGGAAATTCTAGGGGTTTTAGATGTTATGTTTCATTTATCAAAATTTCCCAAGGCATACATCAAATCCAAATAAATACGATTTAATTATAGAGATGTGAAAAAACTTGATCTTTCCGCTCATAGAGAATTGTTTGCTTCCTAATTGGATTTGATTACACAACGCCTAATTCTCTTTCAGATCTTCCACTTTTGGAGTATACAACAAAGTGAATTGTATATAGAAATTAGATTTAGAATAAAAAACTAGAGAGGAATAGAATCAGAAATCAAAAGAATTAAACATCTAAACTTCTTGCTTGAAAATCGTAACTTATTCTAAAATCTAAATATGAAGTAGGAGATGAGATCTGATTTATACCACTTCTAATTCTTTGTTAAATCTTTCCCCCTTTTTACCGCAACAAATAGATTGTTATATATAATAGATTTCAGAAATCAAAAGATAGAGAGGAGAAAGATTGGGAATTTAATTAGAGATTAGAAATTAGAATTACTTACCAAAAAGTTTACTGTTTTTGAAAACCTAAGGGGAAAGATTTTGGCAGAGCTTCACCGTTCCTACAGGATTTTATGAAGGAAAAGTGGGGGGTCTAGGGTTATATTTATAGAGTTGAGAAGGGACCAAAACCGTCGGATAAAAACAATTATATTCGGAACGTTTAAACAATCAAATCCCTAGCAACCGTTAAGCTAGCAGTCGACCGGTCGTAGTTTAGGGGTCGACCGATCCTCTACTGTGACCGTTGATTTTCTTCTTTTGTTATCTTTTAATTATTATATTAAATGCTTCATTATTTCTCACATTAACCCATTATATTGAATGTTTTGGTTTCTGCCAATATTTAAAAATTCAAAATTCAAACTTTTAGAGTCAAATTTAAACGTTTATATTTTAAATTCGAACACTTCAAACGTCTATAACTTTTCATTTTAACTTCGATTTCAACAAATTATATATGGAAATTGATTAGAAAATTACCACGGAAGCAGTGGTGCGAATTCCATAGTCAAATTCCGACATTTACAGAATTTCCATTTTGAACGTTAATTAATTATTTAATTTCTTATTAATATTTACGAGGTGTTACATTCTTCCCTCTTTAAAAGGGATTTCGCATCCAAAATTACCAAGGGAAGATAGTGTAATAAGCACTCAACAACCATGTTATACAACAAATTTATTTACAATAATCTACACAACCATCTACTCAAACAAAAATGCAATGTGATTATATATGCAACATAGTATAGGTGAGCTCAATCCTAGCGTGAATGAAAAATTATGACATATAGGCATGTATGCAAGCATCCTAAATACATATAAAATTCTATATGAGTGCAAAAATAATAGTAAAAAGCACGGGAGCCATCTCCTACCATCCAATCTAGCAACCATGATGCAACCAAACACCTATACTTTTGGAGAGAAAAGTTTACCGGAGAAAAGCTCGTGATGCGAAACATTCACACTTTCTTTAGTTTCTCATGTGCTTTCCGCTGGGTTATCTCCCTATTGAACTCAAACTAACCTAATATCTTTATAACGAAGCCTCTAAATACCATGCTCCACAATGCGTATGGTGGCGCTAGCGGGGAGGGGGTGCGAGGTAGGGGGCAATGGGCTCCGTTTCAACACTAATTAACTGATCAGACTCTACTACAAAGGCAATGTCTTGCAGACATCTCCACGGGTATGGAACATGAAAGAAGACATCATGGACTCCCTCTAACTAGTCCAGAAGCTCCACTCAATAAGTAAATTTTCCCACCCTCTCTAAAATCAGAAAAGGCCCGATGAACCTAGGCGCTAACTTCCTAGATATACTAAACCTTATAACCTTTTTAAGAGGGGAAACCTTAATGAATACCATGTCCCCAACTAAAAATTCAAATCCCTTTCTTCGCCTGTCAACATAGGGCTCCTAATGGTCCTGTGCGGTCTTTATTCACTGCCTAAAACACTTCTACCTTTTCCAAGGTCCTTCAAAATCCATGATGCAAGCTTTCAGAAAATATTCTAAATTTAAAGTCACTTCCAAAGCAGATTGTAAACCCCTCCATAATTATCTAGTGAACAAAGGGTCTCTATCACAAGAATGCTAACTTGGACTCCATGTTGTCGCACCACTTCCTTGACATAAATCTATACTAGAGATGCTACAATCCTACTTCCCCTAATGGGAATAAAATGAGTTAACCTAAATAGCAGCATTGCCATTTTGACTCCTAGGCAACCTATTTATGAAGTCTATCGATTTATACTCCTAATTCCAAGTCGGAACCTCCAATTGTAATGACAATCCTCTGGGATTGCCTTGCTTAGCTTTAATCCATTAGCATGTCAAATATCTGGAGACAAATTCAGTGACTCTCTTTTCATCCTTGCCCAATCAGAAAATTCGCTTCATATGCCTATACACCTTATCACACTCGAGATGAATGGTGACAATCCTTAAGCTTTGGGTTTGAAGTTGTTGATACCCTAAGTATTGATTTTGATGACAACAACCACATAAATATTACTACTAACATATCTTCGAGTTTTGCAGTCCTATCAGATATATTATGGAGACATTTATAAAGATAAACAAGAATATAGTGGAAGCAAATGAATTATAGAAGAAGATTAATCAGCGCAATTGAAGAACAAAACCCAATTAGAGAAGAATGCAGAAGGATAAAGGTGTTTGAAGTGATGAGGAGTTGGTTGAACCTTAGAATATCTTGTTAAAGATCTCATGGAAATTATACTTGAAGATCATCAACCACTGACCTCAATCAAAACACAATAATCCACAAATATAAAGTAATTTGAAATGCTGAAAATTTGCAACACTTATTAGTGTCGCTGTTCATTTTGCAACAAACCCACGTCGACATGTGGGTACCTAGGATGTCGACATGCTAGTCGTTTTTTAGAATTTCAAATTTTAAATGAAGAGACATTTCTCTCCACCCCTTCACCAAAGGACACGTCTCTTCAACCACTATATAAAGGCCTCTGAAAATGAATTTTAACATCAAGAATTCTCATTTTCTCTTATTCCTTCTTCTCCAAACATTTGCAAAAGAAATCCATTGCATGCTCTTCCAATCTCCTTGCAAATCGATACTATTTCACTCCAATTTTCACCGATTTGCAAACCACACAATATCAGAGAGTTGTACTTGAATTCACATCATTCTCCCTCTGGTTTCATCCTATTCCTCAAAGAATTCAAAGATATATTGCCATTGGAGGTCTATAGGATCATTGTACCGAATCTGCAAGAATTTGTATTGAAGATATGACTACTTGCCATAGTTTGTTGTTGGTGATAAGGAGAAGGTGTTCTTGTAGCCTGTAAAATCAAGAGGGTGTGTCTTGTAGCCCGTGAAACCAAGATTGTAAAGGGGTTCTTGCCACCCGTGGAAAGCAAGCGATTATAGTGGAATTCTGCACGATAGAGTGCATGACTGGATGTAGGATTGGTTAATCCGAACCAGTATAAAAATCCGAGTGTTATTTACATTACTACATTTTACTTTATTACTTACTTATTCTATGATTACTTCTTTCTGTTTGCCATTTGAGTAAATATAGTTTTACATTTATAAGTAAGTAGTTTATACACATTTCATCACTTTTAGTGTCTGAATAGCCGTAAGATCCAACATTGTGTTGTAGACACTCCAGTTTCCAACATTTGGTATCAGAGCACTAGTTTTAAAAAATTCATAACTTGGTTTTTGAAAAAGTATAAATGGCTAATGACAGCAGTAACAAATTTTCTAACACTTTTGTAGAAAGGCAATCTACCACTAGACCCCCTCTATTTGATGGCAGTAGTTATGCAAATCGGGCTTGTAGGATGAAATGTTATTTGCAGTCTAATGGTTTGGATATTTGAAACATTACCAAATTGAGTACATAGAGCCTCAAACTGAATATTCAAAATGGAAACTAGACCAAAAGGCAGAAGCACATAATAACTCTAAGGCCATGAACATTTTATTTTGCTCCTCAGATAGAAATCAATTTAATCGAGTGTCTATTTTTAATTCTACATATGAAATTTGGAGAACACTGCAAGTCATACACGAAGGCACTAGTAAAGTAAAACAAACAAAGATATCTATGCTAACTAACTAGTTTCAACTCTTTCAAATGAAACCAAATGAGTCTATTTCTGATATGTATTCTAGGTTTCAAGATATAGTACATGCCTTAATATCATTAGGAAAGTAAAATACTAAAGAAGACCAAGTTAGAAAGATCTTAAATTCACTTCCTAGTGAATGGGATCAGAAGACTCTGGCAATCGAAGAAGCCAATGATATTAGTACTATGAAAATAGAAGATTTAATTGGTAACCTAATGTCCTATGAAGTAAAGTTGCAGATTAGAAAAGAGAATCAGGCAAATGAGAAGAAATCACTAACACTCAATGCTATGATCGACAACGATGAACCAGATGATGATGTTGTTGATGATGATATCGAGTTTATGACCAAGAAGTTCAAGAAATTCTTGAAGTATTGGATAACAAACAAACTTCGAAAAACTAAAAACAATAATTCAAGAAATGGAAATGTTGTTAAGAGTTTCGAATGTGATAAACCCGGTCTTGAAAAGAGACTGTCCCAACCTGAAGAAATTAAAGTGCTTTTCAAACACTTTCAATAACGAGAGGAAACAGGCATTCAATGCAAAATGGGATGATTCAGATACATCATCAAGTGATAGTGATTTGGAAACAGAAAATGCCAACATGTGCTTCATAGCAAAGGATGACCAATATGGAATTTTAATAAAGAAATTACTAATGTTTTGAATGATATGTATCAGGGATATAAAATACTTAGGAAAGCGTACAACAATAGTTTGGCAAAGATAGATAGATTAAAAATATTTAATGAAAGGTTAACTGAAGAAAAACAATGTCTAGAAGATGAAATTGAAAGACTTAATGGGTATAATGATGAAAATGATTTGACACTTGAAAGTTTTGAAATACTAAAAAGTGAAAATGAATCCTTAAAATCAGAAAGTCTTTCAATGAAGTCATAGATCACTGATCGGAATGACAAAATAACATCTCTGGACAATGTTTTTCTTAACCGTAATATGGATTTTGACAAAATGAAAACTGATATTGATAAATTTAACAAAGGGAAGGGTAATCTAGAAAAATTATTATCTGCATCTAAACACACTAGGAATAAACATGGACTTGGAAACACCCCTAAGGCTAAATAAAAGAAAAATAGTACTCAAAGTACTAAGTTTGTTAAGGCTACCAAGTTCAAACCAAAACCTAGGAAATTAAAGTAAAAACTTCCAAATAGGTTCATTAATTTATGGGTTTCAAAAAGGTTGGATGATATTGAAAATGAAAAATATATTGATAATTTTATTAATAAGGTTCATTCATCTAATTTATATTTTGAAAGGACATTCAAACTCTTTATGGGTTTGGCATCCCAAAAATTAACCCCATGGACCCCAAAATAAAAAGGGTACCAGTGTGCATATTTTATAATTTTTCAAGTACCAAACTATATATACCAGATAGCGGATGCTCAAAGCATATGACAAGAAATCTATTGAACTTTGGATAAATATGAAAAGGATTTGTTATTGGCATCGGCAAAGTCGGTAACTCTAAAACTCATCTTATTATTTGATAAGTTTATTTCATGTTTCGAATTGATTTGGTTTCCCCTCATGTGTTTTATTTACATGCATTTATCTCTATATACAAACTCTACATATTGTCTAGCAGTGATTAAGCGACTCTTTTTCGCCCTTTTTGTTGATGACAAAGGGGGAGAAAAGGTATAAATATACTAGGAAAAATGATAAGGGAGTGCATAGAGTTAGGGGGAGTCAAATATAAAAGTGTTATATTTTATCTCTCAAATATTTATATGGTTTTCATCATCAAAATGGGGGAGATTATTGATACCCTAGGTATTGATTTTGATGACAACAACCACATAAATATTACTACTAACGCATCTCCGAGTTATGCAAACATATCAGATATATTATGGAGACATTTACAGAGATAAACAAGAATACATTGGAAGCAAATGAATTATAGTAGAAGATTAATTAGAGCAATTGAAGAACAAAACCCAATTAGAGAAGAATGATGAAGGATAAAGGTGTTTGAAGTGATGAGGAGTTGGTTGAACCTTAGAATATCTTGTTAAAGCTCTCATGGCAATTATACTTGAAGATCATCAACTATTGACCTCAACCGAATCACAAAAATCCACAAATATAAGGAATTTGAAATGCTGAAAATTTGCAACACTTATTAGTGTCGCTGTTCATTTTGCAACACACCCATGTCGACATGGGGGGTACCTAGGATGTCGACATGCTAGTCGTTTTTCAGAATTTCAAATTTTAAATGAAGAGACATTTCCCTCCACCCCTCTACCAAAAGACACGTCTCTTCAACCATTATATAAAGGCCTATGAAAATGAATTTTATCATCAAGAATTCTCATTTTCTCTTACTCCTTCTTCTCCAAACATTTGCAAAAGAAATCCATTGCATGCTCTTCCAATCTCCTTGCAAATCGATACTGTTTCACTCCAATTCTTCATCGATTTGCAAACCACACAATATCAGAGAGTTGTACTTGAATTCACATCATTCTCTCTATGATTTCATCATATTCCTCAAAGAATTCAAAGATATATTGCCATTGGAGGTCTATAGGATCATTGTACCGAATCTGCAAGAATCTGTATTGAAGATACGACTACTTGCCATAGTTTATTGTTGGTGATAAGGAGAAGGTGTTCTTGTAGCCTTTAAAATCAAGAGGGTGTGTCTTGTAGCCCGTGAAACCAAGATTGTAAAGGGGTTCTTGCCACCCGTGGAAAGCAAGCGATTATAGTGGAATTCTGCACGATAGAGTGCATGACTGGATGTAGGATTGGTTAATCCGAACCAGTATAAAAATCCAAGTGTTATTTACATTACTGCATTTTACTTTATTACTTACTTATTCTCTGATTACTTCTTTCTGTTTGTAATTTGATTAAATATAGTTTTATATTCATAAGTAAGTAGTTAATACACATTTCATCACTCCTAGTGTCTGAATAGCCTTAAGATCCAACATTGTGTTGTAGACACTCCAGTTTCCAACAGAAGCATTCTAACCTAATTTTCTTACTAACTTCCAGTCTTATCCTCGGTTTATCGCTAGTTAAGAGTCCTTATGAAACTTTCCTTATTTATGATGTTCCTCAATATATATATATATATATATATATATATTTATTTATTTATTTATTTACTGGTATAGTCCCATCCCTAAAATCAACACATTGATAAAATAGCAGCATGCCTTATACCATATTAAACACTTTTCCTAAAGGAGACAACTAGTGATTTCAACCCAAAAACTCTAAAAGAAAATTTTGTTGGAAGCTACCTTAATCATTAACTGGTGTTAATGATGATGGGATCCTAATGTTTCTTACCAATTTACGATGGACATTCCTGGAATGTCATTCCACCATTACCCACCTTTCTTATTTTATTTTCTTAGTTCTGATAAATATCAATTATCCATATAATTGGTCATTAATGTCAAAATTGACAGCCTTTAATAAATCCTTATTTAGTCTCGTTCAATCTCTTACCAGTTTCAAAACTTACTTATTATGAGTATTCAATTTCTCCATAATATCCATACTATATTCCTTAATCAGTCCTCTATATAATTCCTTTTTATACTTATTAATTACAATTTTATTATCATTAAATATTCAATTAATGTCCATAAATCCTAGTCATATAATTACTACGTTGTTTATAATTAATGCAAATATTTATTTTAATTACGCTATTGAAGTATTTATTATTTCTAATTATTAATTACTAAACTAGAACATTCATTTCCATATTTTATTTTATCACAGCCATCCTTCCAATAGGATTACCGTTAATAATATTTATAAATTAACCATATGTGATATTTCTGCTTTGCTTGAAATTACAAGGGATTATTTCTTTTTCTTCTATTGAAATAGACAGTGTAAACTACGGTAAAGAATATCCACATCTTACACATCTCTTTTCCTTTTTGGTATATCCCTTGTAAATTCAAATGCCGCATTTCTAATCATTTAAGGAACTAGATAATTTATGAAAATTACACGGAGCCACTCCTAATAAATCAAAATATAAAAATTCACATTCCAAGGGCAACATATCTTACAACCCAATTATAGATCTGGAATACCCAAACAACTTTACCAACATTCTACGAATAAATGCTTGAGACTGATTTCAAATTTCCAGACCAAGTTGTATGCACTATTCTTATTTTATTCATATCTTGAAACCTTTTACCTTTATTTCCTAGTGATCCCTGTCTACTCCATAAAATATAAACTTAGAAATCCACAATACACTTGTATGTGACATTAGAAATTCAAACTTTCAAAAGAATTTCCACATCAAAAGAATTTCCAACTTCCAAAATCAGTTTGGGGAATTGAATTTTTAAAAATATCAAAACATCATATTTTATTTTATTCCATATATCTATTCCATTTTTATTAAACATTTGGACAAAACTTTCCAAAAATATTTGAACCTAACTTTTCACAATTTTCGAAACATTTACTGCTTTATTCTTAACCTTAAATTTTAAGGTTCTAAAATTGCTTAACAAAATAATTTACCTTCTCAAATACTTTTTACCTCAGTGGCTTACCTTTTTAAAGTAGCGTCCTTAACTCGAAATATTCAAAAACTCAATTATTTGACCAAACTATCAAATTGAAAAAGGATTGCTTAATCCCAAAATGAAGTAAAATAATTTTTCTTTTTCAAAAATTCCTACATTAAAGATTTATTCTTTTAAAATTTGGTCTTTTAATTCGAAACATTTAAATACATCTTTTATAAATGTAAATAATGAAAAGTGGAGTAGACAAAGATAACTTCCTTTCTATTATTTTCCTATACTATTTTCATCACTTCTCTCCCACATTATCTCTAACTAGATTACTAACCCTTTTTATAAGTTCCTAACACTATTCCTATCCAAATCTTCCAATATTACCTCTATTTATATTTCTCCTATTTAAATGGCTACTACATCATTTTAATCAAGTTCCATTTTTATTTTTATTTTGTTAAATTTAAAGAACTTTCAAATTTATAAAATAGGAAAAATCATCAAGTCCAACTTACGCTCTATTTTACATTTGTTACAAAAGGAAAAATCCACTTACCTAAAATCTTTAAACCAAAACCATTTTGACTCAACTAATTTTTTAAACAAAGAGTTTCAAAAATGGAAATCCCCTTTTTTTACCAAAAACCTATTAATCAAAACTTTTGACTCCACAGCATCTTTTTAACTTATGATTTCCAAATTTCCTTACATTTTTCAAAACAACTTTTTAATAAATCTTTTGAAGAATCCATTCAAATAATTTCAAGGAAGTTTCCCATGAAAATGTTTTTATCAAATTATTTTTGCATGAGGTTGGGTTTTTTAGAAATTGATTTTAATTGTCATCTCTATTGCATTTTCTTCTTCTATTATCCCTTACTTCCAAATGTTTACAACCATACTACCTTGTAGTATTTAATTATTACCTAACATGCTAATTTACTATTTCCATAAATGTTGGTTGTCCATAATAAATAACTATTATCCTGACCAGACAATTTTTAAGGACATTTATTTACTCATCCTACTTTTCCTATTATAACTTCTTTACCATTCCGTAATTAACCTAATAGTCTTTTTAATAAGTCCATTTATATCCTTGCTAAATCCTTGTAACTCCCTATTTATTGCACACATATTGTCCTATTAATTTTAAAGTTACAATCTCTTCCAAAAACATTCCTTATGATATTACCTTTGTCGCACATTCCTTACTCTATTTATTTTTCCAACCCATAGTCGCATCGCCAATCCTTTCGGAATATGGTCGTGACTACTCAAAGTTTATAGAGTAAATTCAAATGAAGTGTGTGTGTGTATAGTAGGTTTTTT
Organism: Allium fistulosum; assembly: GCA_030737815.1. Classification (NCBI taxonomy): domain Eukaryota; kingdom Viridiplantae; phylum Streptophyta; class Magnoliopsida; order Asparagales; family Amaryllidaceae; genus Allium; species Allium fistulosum. The sequence goes on from CM060904.1 coordinate 365,001,142, forward strand.
TTAAATACTTTCAAAAATAATAAATACGCCACTCATACATATACTTATCCCTGTTGATCGGGTAATCTAAGCTCTGATTCCAGTTGTAACAACCCATCCCGAAACGGACCTAATTTCAGCCAAACAAAAGCCCAAAAAACCTTAGGCCCATCTTAAGGCGAGTTGATAAGTTGGTAAAACTAAAATAATACACAACACATGGAGCTATATATCTATACTTTCACAATCTCACAACGAAATAGATAAAATATAATATCAGCAGAAAGTACCTATTCCATAAAAGAAAACCATTTCATGAATATACATGTTATTACCAAATCTCACAACATGTCTACATAAAATCTCTATAGTACAATATTACAAAATAACATAACTGTTTGAACTGGGTACAACAAAATATTTAAAAAGCATAAATGGATAGATAATTGCTGCAAGTCTTCACCTCCACTTTCGTCTCCTATATCGGCATTGTCTCCTCTACCCTCTGTGTTGTAATATGGAGTGAGATAGAACAACAAATGTTTGGTGAAATGAAAATCTTAAGCTTTACCATAATTGTGCATGGGCAGTATTATTAAGACAAGAAATATGTCTCACGTGTTTAAAACCATATCAAACTAATAATCTAACTATAAGCTAAAGGCCTTTCCAATCTAATTCCTAAACTCTAATGCAACTAACATCAATGATTCAAGAGAAAGCACCCAAACCAATAAATACCATTTATTGGAGATTTGGCGGACTCTATCCATTTAATACCTATAAAATAGGCAGGTCCCTGTCATTTAATACCTAACCCATTTCCAAACTTTAACACAACTATCATTAACGATGCAAGAACGAGAGGCTCTAAACCACTTAATACGTCTTTCTTGGGAATTTCTGTAGACTCTGACCATTTATGACCTATAAAATAGGTAGGTCCCTATCATTTAAGACCTAACCCAAGGCAGGTCCCTACATGGTTCTCACTAACCGATATCACAATAAATCTATCAGGTTTATTAATACTTCTCCTAAGAAAGAGGCAGACCCTACTATAGCCACTTAGTACCTCTAAATCGAAGTGGACCCCTTCTAAAGATTTCACCAACCGTATTAATAGCATAACTTATGACCCATAACCCAACCATGATATCTTATATTAATCCGACTATTCATAGGTACTGGTAGCCAGATTGACTGGACAGATTTACCTTACAGAATCGGAACTAACCTCACGTCCACTGAGGTTATTTATTATAGGCGATGTACCACATTAATATGCAAAGCCATACAACTAGGAGCCATATTTAACTGGGTAGACTTCCATGTAACTTTGGACTGACCTCACATCCTTATAACTTAGTCATACTTTATATATATGCTAATTATATACATATACCATCCTACATGATTAATAATTAAAGCCATATAAGGTAACCCCGTTATTACGCCTCTAATTAGGGATTAATTTCCATAATTATCATTAACTACCTCACTAAAAAATTAATGTTATTTACTACCCTGTTAATTCTAATCAATACGTTCAGTACACTATAATTATTACATTATTATTAACTTTAATAATCAATACGTTAATATTATATATATATATGCATGTGATTCGAATAAAGTATTTCAGTCACACCAAAAGAAAATGCTTATTAATTTAAATATCAAACTCATATAAGTCCCAAACTCCAAACAAAAGAATAGCTAATATCCTTACCAACACTTGACTTGTAAACAGAAAGGAATAATACCAAACGTATCTCATATTAATATAATAGAATTAACTCCTCTACTCAAGGAGCAAACTTTATAATTTAAACCTTTTACGTTCTATCCAACTTTTGCAATTACAAGCTTCGAGTGAAAAAGGGATTCATTCTTATTTTAACTTACAGAAATAGGTGGTGCAAACTACAAAGAATCAAAAATCATACTTTGCACATCATTTCTACCTTTACTTATCTTTAGACCATTGACACTACAAGAGAAATCAAAAGAGATGAAGTGGGATAGATTATTGTTAACCCGCCTTTTGGCAAGGCAACTTACAGGCGGATTTAACCCAATCAACTGTACAAGACATAACATAGTTAACAAACAAATAGCACAAGATGTTTCAAATGTGGTTTTGATAAAGATCGAGTCGTTTCAAGTCGCTTGGAGTCTACTCCGAGACATCTTCATGATTGCTTCGGGTTTTCAGACACGTTGCTTTGGGTCAAAGAAGTGTTCACTTCGGGTTTTTGAGGAACGAACCACTTCGAGTCATCACAGCATTTGCTTCGAGTCACTGGGGGGTTTACTTCGAGCCAAGGAGATGGTTGCTTCGAGTCGGAGCCATGGATTGATCAACAACCAAAGTCCACACCAATCTCGTATCCATCTAAATTCGTATCCATCAAACTTCGCCCATCTCTTCGTGTCGATCATTTTCATACTCACCCACTACGTATCGATCTTGCTCCAACATTTTTGGTATCGATCAGTTAATTGATTGATATAAAGCGAGGGGCTAAGTATCGGTGCAGAGCTACAAACAAAACGATCGATATGATATAGGTGAAGTTCGATCCGTGTTCATTTGTACTTCAACTGCTTGCTTCGTATCGATCATATTTTTATATGCTTTGTATCGATCAATCAAACGATCGATACAAAATCAATGATCATTTAATCGATACGAAAAGCAATCATAAGCTATTTCGTATCGATCGGTTTCGTATCGATCGATATGAAGGAGCAAGTCAAGTGGTGAAACGTACAACATTGATCGAGGCGTGAAACTTGGATCGATGCGTAATTGGTTGATGATGGACATATCATATGATCGATATGAAGAGTACAACCAGCATCGATACGAAGGGAGTGATATATGATCGATACGAAGAAGGCAAAGTCAACTCAGCATAAAAAGTGGATCGCTCCTGGATTATAGCGCCACGTCATCATCTTGATCGATACGAATTTGGATCGATACGAGGCTATCGATACGAACGCTCCAGCATACCTACAATATCAATCTTGGATCGATCATAACTCGAGATCCACAAGTCCAAATGCCTTTAAATTTTCATCATAGCTTGCACACCACCAGAGGAACGTTCATGATCGGTCCCATCACCAATGGATCATTTTTTGATCGATACAAAATGTATGGGGATCGATCAGGGATTGATCCCAAACCACCCCGGATCGATCATGTGGGCCCACCCACATGTGAGAAGGAGAATTCCGAGTCCAAAGTCAGATATTTCCATGCTATGCCTATAAATAGCAGACCAATGCCTCCAGAAAAGGGACTTTTGGCTCTTCTACGCCGTTACTCTGCTGAACTCCATTGTAACTCGGATACTATCAATTGTACTCTTGTAAATCAGTAGAAGATCATCAATAAAACAGCAACTCTTTAAAGTGGATGTCGGCTACAACGTCGATCCACTATAAACCTTGTCTTTTTACTGCTTTTCTTTTAAATTTTGAGTGTTCTTAACATTTATATTCTCTACATATTGTCTTTTTATGATCTATGATTGTGAATTAGTGCTTTCATCTGCAATTGGGTGTTTGTAACCAATTTTGGTGCAAATATTTTGTGACCAATTTTGGCGCAAACATTTTGGTGCTTTCACTGAGAACGCCAGCACTCGGGAATTCTAAAGCTTGCATTTTGAATTTAAAGGCTTAGGAACTTGGATCTGGAAAGCTATGGTGAAGCAATCAGTAAGGAGACAAAGAACTGAAAGGAGTCAGCATGAAGGAAGTCAGGAGGCTTCCTTAGGAGCTAATCAAACCTCAGTTTTCATCACCCGAGACGAGATGGAGATGATAATGGAGGCTATGCAGGAAGAGATGCCAAAAAGGAAAGAGGAGATGATGCAGAACCTACTTTGACAAGTTGGAAAAGCTAGAGTGCAGAATCAAGAGAACGCAACTGCAGGAAGTGTTGGAAATAGGGATCAGGAGCATGGAGCAACCAGAATCCATAATAGAGCGGGACCATCAAGAGCAGCCCCTGAGCTAGGGGGCATGACCCCAGAGCATGTTGATCCAATCCCAGGCAGAACTTTGCAACATGGCGTTGATAGAGGAATGGACGCTCGTCCAGGACGGAAGATTCCAGGATTCCCTCGTGAACTCGAGGGGCAGATCGGAGGCAATAGGCAAGGACCATCACTTGATGACAGTGACAGATTGGCGGAAATGGTTAGACGACCCATGAGGGGAGGACTAGTGAATAGAGATCTGGAAGATGTGAACAGGAGCCCCTTCGCTCCTACAATCAAGCAAGCTCGGAATCCACCTGAAATCAAGCTACTGACACTGGAGACGTATGATGGGAGAACAGATCCTGCTGTTCATCTGACAAGGTATATGAGGCACATGGAAGTACTGGGGCATCGAAGGAGGTCATGGCCTGACGTTTTCCATTGTATTTGACGAAAATAGCAGCACTATGGTCTAGACAACTGGAAAGCAGTTCGATTGGGACATGGACCAAGTTGATTGAGAAGCTTATGAGGCAGGTCAGAGTTCATATCTCAAGGCCTAAGAATGTGGTGAGTCTAACGACACAGAAGCAGAAGACAAGAGAGCCTTTGAGGAACTTTTTAACGAGGTTTAATGCGGCAGCACCATCGGTGGATCGCCCAGATCCATCCATGGTTTTGATGGCAGCCTTGTCTAGCATAACTGATGGCATGGAGTTCAAAAACTCACCGACAAGGGATCCACCTATGGATCTGGGAGAGTTCTATCATGAGGCAGAAAGGTTTCTACGATAGGAGGATGCGAATGCTGAGAGAGAGGAAGGAGAGGGAGTTGATGTTTATGTAGTCAAAAGCAGAGATCCGCCCGGAAAGGATTTAGGCAAGGATAAAGGGAAACGGAAAGCAAAGGATAGCTATGATGAGCCAAAGCGGCCACGGAAGGAACTGAGATTCACCTCTTATACGGAGTTGAATGAGACTTTGGAACGAATCTACCAAGACACTAGGGGGCAGGTTCCCTATTGAAGGACAATGAGGAAGGATCCGACCAATAATGAAAGAAAGTCAGACAAGTACTGCCTATTCCATGAACTAAGTAGCCATAGTACAAACGATTGCAGGCACTTGAAGGATGAGACTGAAGGACATATCCGAAACGGCATGCTGTTGCAGTACGTGAAAAGGCGAGTAGCGGCGGTGGAGCTGGAGCGACCAACAACCGCACCAAATGAGGACGGCTCTGGATCTGGGCATCGTCAGCTTATCATCAATTGATTGAAAAAATGACGAATAAGTAGCAAACTCCAAACTAACACGGTAAGTCGCTTACACATGTACGGGATCACGAACGGTCCTCAAGCATGCTCTGAGACGACTATAAACCGCAATAGTGGAGGTGTTTGCACTTTGACGTTTCTGTTTTGCTTTTGCTTTCTGTCTTTTGCACTTGGGCTTGATTTAGTTGGACATTTTTATTGTAAGACTCGTTTGAACGTAAATTTGGTATTTATAATTCCATAACGGCTAAGTCACTTACACATGCACGGGATTACGAACAGTCCTCAGGCATGCTCTAGAATGGCGATGCACCGCCATAACAAATGATTCAGAAACTCACTCGAATGTGAAATCTGACATTAATCATACTAAGTCCCCCCCCCGGGCATACACAATTCGCCTCGAATGGCACCCGACCACGAACGGCCACCATTCGCCTCGAACGTCATCCGACCTCGAACGGTCATAATTCGCCATGAACGGCACCCGACCACGAATGGTCACAATTCACCATGAACAGCACTCGACCATGAACGGTCATAATTTCACTCGAATGACATCCGACCACGAACGGTCACAATTCGCCATAAACGGCACCCGACCACTAACAGTCACAACTCGCCTCAAACGGCATACGATCTCGAACGATCGCTATTACAAATCATTTTAGATTATCGATCTCTTAACATGTCATCAACATGATATGAACATCCAGCTTATGGCACTACAAAACACACCTTCCTATCACAAGGCATGTTTTGGAGGGAAAAGTTTTTACCCGCCTTTTGGTAAGGCAACTTACAGGCGGATTAAACCCAATCAACTATACAAGACATAGCATAGTCGACAAAAAAATAGCAAAAGATGTTTCAAATGTGGTTTCGACAAAGATCGAGTCGTTTCAAGTCGCTTGGAGTCTGCTTCGAGTCATCTTCGTGATTGCTTCGGGTTTACAGACACGTTGCTTTGGGTCAAAGAAGTGTTCACTTCGGGTTTTTGAGGAACGAGCCACTTCGAGTCATCACAGCACTTGCTTCAAGTCACTAGTGGTTTTACTTCGAGCCAAGGAGATGGTTGCTTCGAGTCAGAGCCATGGATCGATCAACAACCAAAGTCTCCACCAATCTCGTATCCATACAAGTTCGTATCCATCAAACTTCGCCCATTGCTTCGTATCCATGTGCTTCGCGTCGATCATTTTCATACTCACCCACTACGTATCTAAACTGCTCCAACATGTTTCATATCGATTAGTTAATTGATCGACACGAAGCGAGGGGCTAAGTGTCGGTACGAAGCTACAAACAAAACGATCGATGCAAAATAGGTGGAGTTCGATCTGTGTTCATTTGCACTTCAACTGCTTGCTTCATATCGGTCATATTCCAATATGATTCGTATCGATCAATCAAACGATCAATACGAAATCAACGATCATTTAATTGATACGAAAAGCAATCATAAGCTATTTTGTATCGATCGGTTTCATATCGATCGATATGAAGGAGCAGGTCAAGTGGTGAAACGTACAACATGGATCGAGGTGTGAAACTTAGATCGATGTGTAATTGGTGGACGATGGATATACCATATGATCGATACGAAGAGTATAACCAGCATCGATACGAAGGGAGTGACATATGATCGAACGAAGAAGGCAAAGTCAACTCGGCATACAAAGTTGATCGCTCCTGGATTATAGCGCCACGTCATCATCCTGATCGATACGAATTTGGATCGATACGAATGCTCTAGCATACCTATAATATCAATCTTGGATCGATCATAACTCAAGATCCACAAGTCCAAATGCCTTCAAATTTTCACCACAGCTTGCACACCACCAGAGGAACGTTCATGATCGATCCCATCACCAATGGATCGTTTTTTGTTCGATACGAAATGTATGGGGATCAATCAGGGATCGATTCCAAACCACCCCGGATCGATCACGTTGGCCCACCCACGTGTGAGAAGGAGAAATCCGAGTCCAAAGTCAGATATTTCCATTCTACGCCTATAAATAGCAGCCCAATGCCTCCAGAAAAAGGACTTTTGGCTCTTCTACGCCGTTAATCTACTGAACTCCATTCTAACTCGGATACTATCAATTGTACTCTTGTAAATCAGTAGAAGATCATCAATAAAATAGCAACTCTTTAAAGTGGACGTAGGCTACAATGTCGAACCACTATAACCCTTGTCTTTTTACTGCATTCCTTTTAAATTTTGAATGTTCTTCACATTTATATTCTCTACGTATTGTCTTTCTGTGATCTGTGATTATGAATTAGTGCTTTCATCTGCAGTTGAGTGATTATGACCAATTTTGGTGCAAACAATTATAAATTGCTTAAATCTCAACACCGATCTGATTCTACTATATTAATACAAAACAATTGAAATTCCAACATATTCAAAGATTTGACATTTATTTAGGGAAATTCTAGGAGTTTTAGATTTTATGTTTTCGTTTACCAAAATTTCCCAAGGCATACATTAAATCCAAATAAATACTATTCAATTACAGAGATGTGAAAAACTTGATATTTCCATTCATAGAGAATTGTTTGCTTCCCAACTGGATTTGGTTCCACCATGCCTAATTCTCTTTTAGAACTCCTACTTTTGGAATCAATAACAAAGTGAATTATATATAGAAATTAAATATAGAATCAGAAACTAGAGAGGAATAGAATAAGAAATCAAAAGAATTAAACATCTAAACCTCTTACCTAAAAATCCTAACTGATTCTGGAATCTAAACAAGAAGATGAAGATTAGATCTGACTTATACCACTCCTAATTCTCCATTAGATCTTCCCCTTTTTGAATATTTAACAAATAAATTATATATATTAGATTTCAGAAATCAGAAGATAGAGAGGACAAAAGATTGGAAATTTAATTAGAGATTTGAAATTAGAATTACTTACCAGAAAGTTATACTATTTCTGAGAACCTAAAGGGAAATATTTTGACAGAGCTTCGCCATTGCGGCAAGATTTTATGAAGGGAAAGCGGGGGGTCTAGGGTCTGTTTATAGAGGTGAGAATGGACCAGAACCATTGGATTAAAATAATTAAATCCACAGTGTTTAAACATTCAAAACCCTGCCGTTAAGTTTTACCAGTCGACCACCTCGACCCACCAGTCAACCGCTAGCGATCGACTGGTCATCGTTCAGGGGTTGACCGGTCCCCTATTGTGACCATTGATTTTCTTCTTCTGTTAATTAGTTAATTATTATATTAATTGCTTCATTAATTTTTACGTTAACCCATTATTCCAAATATTTCCTTAAACGTTTAGTTTCCGCCAATATTTAAATATTCAAAATTCAAACTTTTAAGGTTAAATTCAAATGTTTAAATTTTAAATTCGAACACTTCAAACACCCATTACTTTTTCATTTTAACTTCGATTTCAACATATTATATGTGAAAATTGATCGAAAAATCGCCATGCAATGCTGCAACTTTCGTAGTCAAATTCCAACATTTGTAGAATTTCCATTTTTAACCATATTTTAATTATTTAATTCTTATTAAATTTTATGGGGTGTTACAAGTTTCGTATCAATATCAAGAAAGTGAATTATTAGTAGTAACAATTTCCTTAGTTGCCAATAAGATGTAGAAAGTATAGACTCTAACAAATGGCCTGATGTTTAGATCAAGACTAGATCCAAAGTACGTTATCCAAATATGATTTTGTTATTTGTACTCGAAGGGATATGATCCATCAGCCATGGGTATGTCTTCGAAAGGAAGATCGATGTAGTCGGAATATAATAATCAACATTGATGAGAATAATGTTATAAATTTCAATTGATGAAATTAGCGTAATAAATTCCTCCATCAACATGCTTAAGTTAATTCAGATTTTACTCGCAAAATTATCGTCCAATATGACATTGAATTTTTGTAGATCTTGGTTGGAACAGAAAATCAAAACAATGATTTAAAATAGAATGTTTGCATATATTGACCAAAATGTCATGATGTCAACGGGAGTGATGACTAAGTTTAAAATTGTTGGATAAGATCAAAGAACTGATACGATCGTATCGTTCGACAAGCATTAGAGTTGAGCAAATATTTTGACAAAGAAACAAAATAGTTTGATTTTCGGTCAAAATAAAGACTAGTTGTGTGTCTGTAAGAAAGAACATTAAGGGTACTAAGATATTTCTAAACTATAAGTAAGGCAACATGCTGGAGATTGTTAACAATGTACTCATGTAAAAATCAGTTTTAGTTTAGATGTCGATGTAGGAATTGAAGATGGCATCTTTTATGACTAGTGTATAGGATTGTCCCGAAAGATATACGTAGACACCATATTAAAATGTTTAATACAGAGCGAATTTGATGGATTACTTATGCACATGCAATAGCAATTATCATATATGCTAAGATTCTATGATGTTGTATATCGCTTTTGAATTTGATGTATGGAGTGAATATCACATTCGATTTAATATCATGAAATTGTAGTTAAGAATATTCTCAAGTATTTATGAAATACCAGAGCATTGTTTATGGAAACAATGAACTACTTATGAAGGAGCGTTCAGACTTAAATTTCATAAGTGATATCAAAAGTGTGTCAATCCTAAATTTATGTTCAACCTTAATTAAGGAGCTTTAAGTTGGAAATTTTCCAAATGGGCAGTGATGGCTGATTCAACTTAAAGGCTAAGTACATCGCCTTGAATAATGCGACAATGAAAGCAGTACATATATTATCGGATAAACCTATAACTAAGCTAAGGGTGATTCCAAATGTAAATAATCCTACGAATTTGTTTTGTGATAACACTATGATAAAGATCATGAAAGAACCCAGGGCTCACAAGATGTCTAGATGCTCTAAAAGTTACACATGATAAAGATAGTTTATCAATGTCAAAGTGATGGTAATTCAATATAGCACATCTATTCACTAAGGGACAAGCTTGTTCAGTTTTGAACTGATCAAACGAATGAGATTAACATTTAATAGTTGACCCTAGTGTAAATGGGAGATTGAAAGCGTTAGTGGTGTGCCTTAAGGGCAACTATGTAATTTGTTACATATATCTAGCTCTATAATCAATCTTGTTTATAAAAAAAGGTGTTTGATTTCTGTTATATACTTATTTGTATTATGATAATGAATTTAAGTACATCAATAAAGAAAATTCTTAACTATTATGTTATGTCATTATAGTTGCAAATAGTTACAATCATGAGTAAATAATCACAAAATAAAACAACATTTTTTTTAAACGTTTCCGCTCAAGATGTTTTGAGGAAGGATACTGATACATCCTTTGAGACCAAAGTGCATAACGCTCTTTAAATGTAGGGCAGTGTATTACTCATGAATGCTGGGTTTACCAAGGGGTTACGTACTCGTAGTTATAGGATAAATATGGAATGGCTGTCTAAGAGTTTCATGTTGGTTAATAACAACTAGGTCAAATATGAAATCTCAATATGCGATGTTACACAGTTCCCTCGACTTGAAAATGTTGTGAAACATCAATATGAATAATCCACTTTGATAATAGTTGAATTATTGCATGGCGATCTGACAAGCGACTATAGTTTGGTCTGAGTTAATGTGTTACGACTGAAACACTATTCAATAGAAAATTCAGCTCCTAAGTTATATAAGGTTGGTATCACGGTCAATTGTAGTCAATTCAAAGTCAAAAATCTCTGCCCAAAGTAGAATAGTTATTAATTAATATAATTATTGAACCAATATTTTTTTTTATGGATTAACCGAGTTAATTGTGGAAAATACTGGAGTTTTGACCAATATCATACTCCTTACATCCTAAAGTGATATACTATGGGCAAAAAGAACATGTGTAAATTATTTTCACTATTGGCACCACTTAAAGTAATGTAAAATATAATTTTATTGAAAACCTCTTTAAGCTATGAATTTGGTCAAACTGTCATGCACTTGATAAGGTGACGTGTGAACATTAGTATTTAAACTTTTCAATATAATTACTAGATGAATTCACACCTCCGAGTCTCAACCATATTTGTGAATCCTTCGAAAAACCACATGATTTGATTAGTTTATAAAATAAAATTAAACAAAATAAAATATAATTAAGGTATCCAATGGTTGACAATTTTCACCCTAAATAACATTAAACAAAACAAAATAAAAGTGCCATTCGATTCTATACGATCGGGTAGTGATTGAAGGAATCTAGGAGTCAATTTACAAATCAAAGTGCCATGTAAGGCTTGATCTACAAAGGTAAACCTATATTTGTTTTATATACTTAAACATGTTCACACTTGACCCAAACTAATGTATGTAACATATAATTAATTTGTCATTGTATATAATTAATGTATAATTGGTTGCATGTGTTGTTCAATAAATAAAAGGAAAAAGGAAAAACAACAATGAAACTTGATTTATCTACTTTGGGTATTTGTGAATCGTCCCCTTAAATGTACTTTAGCAATATTGAATTATTTATGCACACGCATAAACATACATATTTTGGATATAATCAAACATTTTCATTGATGTGAATCTAAAATTATGTCTTGAATTTGTTTTCGGATCATGATATTTTGTTTTCCGCTTAGTCAAAGAAATAAAGTTTATTTTTATTTTTCCAATAATTTTGATTAATATATATAACTTAATTTATAATTATAAGGAAGTTTGAATACATTATATATACATGTTGCATTATACATAAAATCAAAATTAATCATATAGGTGTATAATAGTATGTTGATCTATTTAGTTTTTCGTATATGTATATATTGATCATTTTATGCAAGTTGAAATTTATGTAATATCATATACTCTATCACCTTTTTAGGCTATGAATAATTATCGAATTTATAGGTTACCATATATGATTTAGATTTTAATTTAGTTAGGATTTTACAAGAGAGGATAGTGGAAAAGCTTTCCATTTGTCTTCGATGCCAATTAGATATTTTTTAATCAAAGATTTATACTTGAAATTTATTTTATTCATTGTTCCTAGACTATTATTTACGTAATCTTATACATATACATACACACACATATGTACATACATACGTATGTACGTACATACATACATACATATATGTCTAAATTAGATATATGGTACTATTAATATGTGTATACAAATCATATACATATATTATGATATATTGAAAATTATGCAGTTAATGTGCTTAGCAGTTTTACAATGATCAAGGAGCAAAAAACTATTGTGGGGATAAAGCGAAGCAGCGGAGGTGCAAAAATTATTGATTGGAGATAAAATCAAACTGACAAAGTAGTTTTTGATAGAGTTAGGGGTATGACAAGGGGCAATTATGTAATTATTACATATTTCTAACTAAATAATCAATCTTGTTCGAAGTAAAAGGTGCTTTCATTTTATTATATCTTTAATATAATGTGTTACATAGTAATTAGTTAATTTAATTAAAAGTATATTTTATAGAGAATCCATAAATGGTATGTTTTGCGATAGTAGTTACAATGTGTTGAAACCATGAGTGATTTATCACAATAAAATAAACATACCATTTTAAATATTCCTAGTCAAGATGTACTGAGACTAGATATCAATGCGTCCATTGAGACTAGAGTACGTAACGCTCTCCAAATATTGGGAAGTACATTGCTCAAGGCTGTTTGAGGCACCAAGGGATTACGTACTGATAGTTATTGGATAACTATGTAATGACTTACTCGATAGTTTTTTGTTGGTTAATATAACTAAGGTTAAATAGAAAATATCGATGTGATAAAATTACATATTTCTCTTCAATTGAGAATACTATTGATTTTTAATGTGGAAGCTTTGGTTTGATTGTAGTTAAATCATGGCACGACATCCATCGAATAACTATAGTTGGGTCGAGTGGAAGCATTGGAAGTGAAACACTATTTAAGAGAGCATTCGTCTACTTAGTTATATGAGGTTAGTATCATGATCAATTGAGGTCAAATCAAAGTTAAATTCTTTGGTAAGAGCTGTTCGGTTAATAATAATAATATTATTGAGCCAAGGACTTTATGTTTAGACTATTATAACACCTCATAAAAATTAATAAGAAATAAATTAATAATAAGGCTAAAATGGAAGTTTTGTAGATGCCAGAATTTAGCCACGAAAATTTTGCCGTTCGTTTATGGTGATTTGCTGATCAATTTCTATACATAAAGTTTTGAAATTGGAGCTTAAACGAAAAAGTTACTAAAGTTTGAAGTTTTCAAACTTAAAATAATTCAAATGGAATTAAATTCAAATTGTAATTAACGTTAATGATTAAAAATTAAAAATTAAAGTTGATTAGAAATGGGGTTAGAGAAAACATTAAGAGAAACAATGACGTTAAATATTGATAAAGAATTTAAATAAAAATTAAACGGAAAAAATAAAAAAGTCCCAAATATAAGCTACCAGTCGACCGCCTTCCTTGGACCGGTCGACCGCTTGGGAAAGGGCAGTTGATCGATGGGTGTTATGGCGACTGGGGTTATTTAGGCAAGAAATTGTCTGGATTTTATTAACTTAAATCCGACGGTTCTGGTGACTTATAACAACCATAAATAAGAGCCTAGCCCCTCATCTTTATTCCCAAAATATTTGGGAACATAGCGGAGCTCTATCGGTTTCTTTCTCCCACAAAATTCAAAATTTTCTTAAGGTCTACACATAAGGGATTTTAGATATTAATATTCAATTTCTAATTCTATTCCCCTCCAATCCCTAAAATTATGATTCTAATTAATATACAATCCAATTATTGTATATTTCAAAAGGAAGAGATTTGGGAAGAGATTAAATGGCAAAAGTGTTCAAATCCGAAGGAGAAAGCTGGGAATTATCCATGAGTGAAAATCTTAGTTTTTCTCATTGTAGTAATCGTATACTATAGGTTGGATTTGGTATATGCCTTAAGGAATTTTGATTCACGAAAACTTCAAATCTAAACCCCCAAATTCCGCAAAGAGAAATATCAGTTCTTATGTTAATGGAATCTCAATTATTCAATATTAAATTAACCACTTAATTAGGGAGGATCCACTTTGGGTTTGAGGTATTAAGTGGCTATTGTAGGGTCTGCCTCTTCCAAAAAAGAAGTATAAAGTTGCCTGATGAGATTCCATGCGATGTCAGCTAGACAGTACCAGAGAGGGGACTAACTTGGGTTAGGTATTAAATGATGGAGACTTGTCTAAGGTATAGGTATTAAATGATTAGAGTCTGCCTATATCCCATTGAAAAGGTATTAAGTTGTAACGACCCACTATTTTGGACTATTCAAATCGACAATAAAACCACACATGTCGGACTTGAATAATACAAAACAATAGATTGTAATAAATTAGGAGCAAATAAAACCGATCACAGAATCACAGACACAGAATATCAGAATAACTCGCAGCGGAAAATAAAATAAATAGTGGTTCATGAAGCCACTACAATACATAGTCTCAAAACAGATTCAAAATACATAGTCTGAAAAACAGATACAATAGAAGTTTGAATACATAAGCATAGAAGAAATCCCAAATACATATGTCTCTAATACAAAGCTGACATAGAAATACTGAATGGAAATAGATAGCAACTAAATAAAAGATGATCTCCAGCAGTCCTAGCTCCAGAAGGTGAAATCCAAAGCTGATACTCAGGCTGACCCGAGTGTAAATAAAACACAAACACTCGAGTCAGGACATATATACTTATACAATGTAAACCAACTCAAGTGAACTGTAATGAAAGGTACAAGTAACTTAAAGAATTCTTGGGATCGCCCATTCTTTAAGGATCCGTTAAACTATTTACTATGTAGTAATATTTCGCTAATATAATAATGTCTATAGTAAAATAAACTTACTTTTAAATAGCGTTAAGGCTTTACATTTTCCACCTTAACACGTAATAGTCCCAGTAGTCTATCCAGTATTAGCATACTCCCAGATCGGGGGCTACCCTCAATACTCCACAGGCTACGGCACAAATCCAAACTCGTAGTAAAGCTCGATATGGTAGGTGACACGGCACAACTAGGCAATGCCAGGGTAGATATACCAATTACGCATCCGGGCTGGTGGTAACGCATAGCAGCCACTACCGCCCACCTCGAGCCACACTCCCAAAATCAAGGGGTGCACCCAATCAATCACAAAAGTAATAGAATGGTATCGAAGAAGTGTGTCCGAACAGAGGTGCTACCTCATTGGCCCGTCAATCGCTCCTGTTTTAGCCACCTTATGCCAACTCACGGGAGTCGGGTCCACGTATATACCTCAATAGAATCGTCGCCACCATCCTACTTAATTCTGGAATCTCCACCGCGTACACAATTGTTAAAGTGGTTTTCGGTATTGACAGAGAGTATGTCCATATCCGATCCCGGTCTCTTTAACAACTAATCGTTATTATAACCCGTGGTTATAAATTTCAAAAATAGTTTATATTTCAAATCAAAATACTTCATTTAAACTATTTAAAAGTGAAATCATTATACCTTTAAATCAAATACTCAATTTCCAAAAATTTAGCCTTTTTTGAGCTCATTTATCCACTTAAATACTTTAAAACATTAAAATTTCAGCTTTCGCAGCGTTTAGAAAAATGCTGCGGTAAGTTATATTTGAAACAATTCATTTCAGCAAGGACAGCATTTAAAAAGTGCTGTAGTAGTTCAGTTAAATTTGAAAACATTATTTCAGCCAACTGCAGCACTTATCAAGTGCTACTGTAGCCCTTTTATTAGTTTCATATTTTAGATTTTCTTTCGACAACCACAGCACTTACCAAGTGCTGCAGTAGCCTTTAGTTAATTAGCCTTTAGTTCATTTGTATCAACCACAGCACTTACAAAGTGCTGCAGTATCTTTGACTTCAGATTTCAAGTTAATTTCAGAAATGATGGCATTTCTGAAGTGCTACTAATTCAATTTTCAGATTTATAATAAAATTTCAGAAACAAATAAACTTCAATTTTAACCATTTTAACTTATAAAAATCATATTTTTCCTCTTCAAAAATGTTTATTTAAATACCCTTTAACTTATGATTTTATAAAGAATAATTTTACAATAAAATCAAATTTTCCAATAATTTCACTTATTAAATTCAAGCGTACCATTTTCCCATTCTTTGCATTTTTAACAATTTACTTTAACACTTAAATTTAAATTTCCATTTCATAATAAAACTTAAACTTCCATTTAAAAATCAAATCACAAATCTCCAAATTAAGTTATGTTTCAAATCACAATTTTATCATTTATTTATTTAACATTTTAACTTATAGAAAAATACTAACCCTTTATTAAATCTTTAAATTCAATTTAAATCAAATTATCATATATATTTTTTAAATACTTAAAATTTCCAGAAAAATATATAAAATAACCACGGGTCTGTATAATATTTTCTAACCTAGGTCAAATGATACGGATAATATATCATTTCAATCCGTAATTTACAAAGAAAAATCCAGGTTCTATCATTTCAAACCCGCAATCCCAAGTTAATAAAAATAAATAAAAATCACTCAGGCCTATCATTTCAGCCCATAACGATTTTTCCCTATTCTAAAATCCGTTCGGGTATGTATCATTTCAACCCATAGTGATTCTATTCTACAGGGAACTTGCAGTGTGAGAATAGAA
Source organism: Allium fistulosum (assembly GCA_030737815.1). Taxonomy (NCBI): domain Eukaryota; kingdom Viridiplantae; phylum Streptophyta; class Magnoliopsida; order Asparagales; family Amaryllidaceae; genus Allium; species Allium fistulosum. The sequence continues at coordinate 365,018,071 of CM060904.1, forward strand.
TAAAATAAACAATATAGCAAAATATAACATATCAGATGATGTAACAAATTTATAACAAAGTTTAACATCATATAATTCATATCACAAGCAGGTATAACATGATATAACAGTTTCTACACATTCACTTGTTGTCACTTCACAAATTCTATAAGTATGAATGTCAAGCGTGAATAACTCACCTTTTTAAGCTGGAGTTAGCAAATCAAAACACACAGATAAATTCCAGAAAGCACGATATAGCACGACTTTGGATTAAAGTGGAGAGAGAGCCAAGATATTAATCTTGTATACAACAAATAAAACAAAGCAAATATAAATATATATACAATACAAAGATTAATTGAAACAAAATGGAAATAGAATTAACAAAGAACATCACCAAGCTTTCAACTCAAAATTTCTCGACCTTCTCTCAACATGGCTCGGCCATACATGTTTATTTGGTTCGGGTTTGGCTCACATATGCACGGCTAGGCTAAGGAGATGAAGGGTTGAAGTTACAAAGCAAGGAAGGTCAAAGGTCAAGGCATAAAAGAGGAGTTTTTGGTGCAACATAGGCTCGGCCTATGTCAAGTTTGGCTCGGCCCTGGTTCACTTCAGGTCAGGTCAGGTGTGGTGTGATGGTCAGAGGTCATGTCACGTGCTGGTGGTGGAGCTAAGGGTGGTGGCTGAAACTAACATGAAGGGGATGGTGGAATAAAGGCTCGGCTATGCATATTTCAAGGGGTTTTTGCAAAGTTTGTGGAGTTGTCATCACTTGGTTGTCCACGGCCAGATCTGGTCAGAGGGGTAGGAGGTGGTTGCTGCCGTGGATGATAAAGGGAAGGTGATGGTGGTGGTCGGTGGAGGAGTGGAGGGTTATGGCCGAGCAAAACAATGAAGAGATCAAGGCAAAAACAAGCAAAAATGAAAAAGAAAAGTATAAAATGGAAGCCATGAACTTACCAAAATATTTTCAGAAATGGAATGTCGTGAGAAATGAAAGTAATGAGAAGTTTTTTTAACGTGAAAAGCAAATGAAATGCATGGCTAAACCCAAGAGTTATGAACAGCTAAGCAATGAAGAGACAAGAAAAGGAAAAGTCACAAGCAAATGAAAAGACTTTGTCTCTTTGAATTTCCACTTTCTTTTATTCAAAATAAACCAATCAAAAATCAAATAAATAAAATAAAAGTCAAACAAAATAAAGTAGAAATGAAAATAAATAAATAGTCTTAGGAAAATAGGAAAATAAATAAAGAAAATAGTTTGTTATATTGAAACTAGAATTAAAAATTGTAAATAAAATACAACTAATATTGGAAAATTAGAACTACACTTTTAAAATGTTTTAAAAATAAAATTTGAAATAAAAATATATTTTAAACATATTTGCAAAAATCTTGGGTTGTTACACTCTCTTCTACTCAAATCTTTTCGTCCTCGAAAAGAACAAAACAAGGAAAATAAGGAAAAGCATGATAGAAAAACAAATGGTACCTGAAACGAACATTTCCGGATTCGAAGCACGAATGCTCTCCTCCATCTCCCAGGTACAGTCTCGATCATCAGTACTCCACTGTACTTTGACCGGACTAACAGATTTCCTTCTTAGCTGTTTCGTACCTCTGTCGACAATACGAAGTGGCTTCCTCTCGACAGTCAAATTAGGCTCTATATCCAAACTATCGAGAGCAGAAGGCTGAACAATAAGAGATGGGTCATGCAAATAGCGACGAAGATGTGAAACGTGGAATACATTATGCACTCCAGAGAACTTCTCAGGAAAATCCAGACGATAAGCTAAAGAACCAACTCTTTCCACAATGCGGAAAGGACCAATGAACCTAGGAGAAAGCTTCCCTCTACAACCAAAGCGAATGATATTCCTTAAGGGAGAAACCTTAATGAAAACCTGATCACCAACAGCAAACTCTAAACTCCACCTACGCCTATCAGCATACTTCTTCTGCCTATCCTGAACAACCCTCATCTTCCTCCTAATCTCCTCAACTCTCTAAGAAGCCTCTAAAATCATCTCAGGACCAAGAACCAAACGATTACCGGATTCAATCCAGCAAGATGGAGATCTACAAGGTCGTCCGTAAAGAGCAGCAAACAGAGACATCTTAATGCTAGCCTGAATTCGAAGATAGAAATGAGATAGATAAAAGATTAAGATAAGATTAAAACAGAAACTGAGATTATACCTGATAACTATTGTTATAGGTAAATTCGACAAGATGGAGATGATCTTCCCAAGATCCTTCATAATCAAGCACGCAAGCACGGAGAAGATCCTCTAGAATCTGATTCACTATTTCCGTTTGACCATCGGTCTGTGGATGGTAAGCAGTGCTCAGATTCAGATGAGTACCCAAAGATTCTTGGAAAGCTTTCCAAAACTGGCTGGTAAAGATAGGATCATGATCACAAACAATACTGAGAGGAACACCATGGAGACGAACAATTTCCCTCATGTAGATCTCAGAAAAACTAGAAGCAGAACGGGTAGACTTGACCGGAATGAAATGAGCTGACTTGGTCAGTCTATCCACAATAACCCAGATACTCTCATTACCCCTCCTAGTCCTCGGTAATCCATCAATAAAATCCATAGAAAATTGTTCCCACTTCCAATTGGGAATCTCAAGGGGCTGCAACAAACCAGGGGTCTTCTGATGATCTGCCTTGACTTGGTGACAAGTCGCACACCTACTAACAAAGATAGAGATATCACACCTCATACCTCTCCACCAATACAACTTCTTCATATCCTGATACATCTTGGTCACTCCCGGATGAATAGAAAGTCTAGACCGATGATTCTCCCGAAGTAACTCCTGTCTCAATCCATCAACATTCGGGACACAAACCCTATTATTAATCCTCAAAATACCTCTATCATCGATCTGAGCTTCACTGCCATCAAGATTACAACTACCAACTCTACTATGAACATTCTCCTTCATCAATCTAAGCATCTCATCCTCATCCTGCTTAGCCATGATACGATCCAAAAGAGGGGAAGAAGAAACAACAAGCTGACACAACATAGCCTTCTTCTGACTCAAAGCATCCGCCACAACATTAGCTTTCCCAGGGGTATAGTTGATGTCGAGGTCATAAGAAGTAAGAAACTCTAACCACCTAACTTGTCTCTGATTCAAATCCTTCTGAGTGAAAATATACCTCAAAGACTGATGATCAATGAAGAGTTCAAACTTAGTACCCAAAAGATGATGCCTCCAAAGCTTCAAAGCAAAAACCATAGCAAGCAATTCCAAATCATGAGCAGCATAATTGGCTTCATGGGTCTTCAACTGACGACTGGCATAAGCAATGACCTTCCCTTCCTTCATTAGAACAGCTCCCAAACCTTCACGACAAGCATCAGTGTATTCCGTTAATCCCTCATTTCCATTTGGAACGGTAAGAACTGGTGCGGAAGTAAGCTTGTGCTTTAACTCATTGAATGCAGCTTTACACTCATCACTCCAGATAAACTTTGCATTCTTACGACTCAAAGCAGTGAGAGGTGCAGCAATCCGAGCAAAATTCTCAATGAATCTCCGGTAATAACCAACAAGGCCCAGAAAACTACGAATATCAGTTGGAGTCCTAGGAGTTTCCCAATCCTGTAACAGAATAGGGAAAAATAAGAACCACAGAAGAGATAAAATAAATTGAATGAAACAAGGAAAGAGAAGGAAAGAAAGACATACATTGATCGCAGCGATCTTGACTGGATCAACAGAAACTCCATTACCAAAAACAATATGCCTGAGGAATCGGACTTCATCCTTCCAGAAATGGCATTTAGAAAATTTAGCCTTCAACTGATGATTTCTAAGAGCCTCAAGAACAGATTTCAAATGCGAATCATGTTCTTCCTCAGACTTAGAGAAAATGAGAATATCATCAACAAAGACTAGAACAAATTTATTAAGCACATCACGAAAAACACGATTCATCAAATCAACAAAGAAAGCAGGGGCATTAGTCAAACCAAAAGGCATGACTAACCATTCAAAAAACCCATTCTTAGTACGGAAAGCAGTCTTGTGAATACTTTCCTCAGCAACTCTGAGCTAGTGGAAACCTGTGGCAAGATCAAGCTGATAGAAAACAGTGGCACCATAAAGTTGATCAAACATATCATTGATGCGAGGCATTGGATATCTGTTTTTCATAGTGAGCTTGTTCAGCTCCCTATAATCAACACACATCCTCAAAGAACCATCGGACTTAGTGACGAAAACCACCGCTGCTCCCCATCTTGAATGGCTAGGTCTGATCAGACCCTTGGAGAACAAGTCCTTAATTTGCTTTCCCAACTTAACCTTCTCGCGGGGTGCCATTCTTCTAGGAGGAAGAACTACAGGTCGAGCTCCAGGAATAAGATCAATACAGAAATCAATTTCCCGCTTAGGGGGTAAAGCAGTGACTTCACCAAATATATCGGGATAAAGTTTGACCGCACGAGTCGACTGAAGATCAACATGAGAAGAATCCAGAGAATAAATAAAGCTGCTAGCATAAACATAACACTACACCAAAATAGTGATTTTGCAACATTTTCTATTTGTTAATTTCTAACACTTATAAATGTTACAGCCTACTGATAATAAAAAAATGTTAGGATACCTGAAAAAGTGTTGGGAAATATAAATAATGTGTTTTATAAACTTTCCAACATATCAGTTATAATTTACAACACAAAAAAGTGTTAGCACAGTTGGTAAATTTGTAAATAACTCACTAAAAGTTGGACCATTTTGTAATCTTCTATCTGTAGCATTTTCTAACGCTTCCCCCTTCCATCGCCACTATTGGCCGCATAATTTTCAATTAGATTAAGGTTCCCCTTCGCCCATTCCATCACCAGCGTCGACAGCCATTCGCGCATCCTCCAAGCTAGAGCGGCTTAAGACTAGGGTTCCCTTTTTCAGTTGGCGCGTCATCTCCAATCGAGCATCAAACTCTTCATTTTTAAATCTATCACGGCATCGAGGAGCATCACATTTGAAACTAAAAGCTAATCACTTCTAAATCAGAAGATATCCTGGTCAGTAATCATTTTTTTGGCTTGTCTCTATTGTTTCGTCCATCTCCATCAGGATCTGCAGCAGTTTTTTTGCCAAGGTTCTGTGGAAATTAGGCGTTTGGTTGCAAGTAACGGAGTTTGTTTTCCTTGTCTTTCTCATTTTAACACATTGATCTCACAAAATCCAAGTCCGCGTTTTTCTCAAGTGGTTCGCCATCTTGCCTTCGACTCCGTCGACATCCCGCTACCAGATTGCTAGTCACCGACCTTCAACTTTCCACACGCCTTTCTTCAGTTCCACTGATATATTCCTATGATTTTGTCGATATGGTTATTGAAGTGGAAATTTTGGGCTTCTGCTACATTCTGGTACTGGGTTGCAGCACGGTTGTCCCTTTCCTTGGTTTTGGGTGAGCGCGTTTAGGTAAAGGCAGAGGTTATTTTTCCTTTTACTGTTTGCCTATGCCAGGTATTAGTCGCTTGTTTTATTTAGGGGCTTTTTATGGTTGAGAATTTTTTCTTCCCATCTTTTCGTTACCACTACCGGTAGCCTCGACGATTGCTTCTGCAATGGGGGTTTCTCCATGTCAGTAGTAGCTAGTAGTGCTGACTTGAGTGTTATAGCAATCTCTTAGCTCTCGAAACTCATTTTTAATCTAGTCGCTCATATATGTATGCTTGTGGTTGTTGGTTTTTCCTATTATCAAAATTGAGAGATCCATCCTGAGAGAGCAGCCTCGTAATTTCTAACTCATGAGCTCCTCTACGCATTTGAATTTTTTTGGAAACCTGCTTCAAAAGTAGGAGGGAGAGGATGAATAGTCTGATTACCAAAGACAACATCATGGCTGCTAGAAACAGCTGCATGCTTTGTCCCACTGCTAGATGGCACACTGGCAAATGGCAACAAAACTAAATGTCGGTACATGTATAATCAAATATATACAATGCGTTACCTAATTTTAACATAGCTAAGCATGGACCTGTTGGATTACTAGTTGATACTAGTTTACAGTAAGCTTCACTCAAAGTCCAAATTTAATGAATATGGGGGGCCTGAGATGACAAAGTACATGCACATAGAAAAAGAAAATTAATATAGGAGCCTTAAATGAGGTTGGAGATGGATCCTATGAATAAATCTCACAGTGGAAGATTTGATTGCTCACTACATCTTTACTGTATTTATGGCTTTGATCATAACATAGGTGTTAATTTTGCATGTTCAATTTGTTAGCTGATGTATCATATTACTGCATTTTATTCTTGTCATGATACTCGTTAAAAAAACAGTTGCATTAGCTACATAACATTGATTGTCACACCAGTTCAACTATTACCTCTTAAGTAGGAAATTTAATTCATAAACTCCTGTAGTTTCCTCTCAGTTTGATACTAAATCATTTATTCCGAGCTCGTAAACAAATTTAGTACATTATTGTGTCGTTTTATATGTACATTTATTATTATTTTCTTAAAATTTTCACTCCTGTTTCTTACTACCAGTACATTATTTTTCATGTTTCTTTTAGTTTGATTTTACTACTCTTTTCTTATCACATGCAGATACCAAAGCTGACAGAAAAGTTGAACTGGATAATTACATGCATTTCATATTACCCATTAGCAGGTGTAGTATTTATCTTTTGCTTCTTAGAAAAGGATACTTAAGTATATGGCATGAACATGGATGCTTATACTAATATAATCAAATAAAAACACTGCAAAATTCCAGCCTAAAGCTAATTTGCGTTCAACCAACTTGATGAGAGAGAAAACTTATTCATGGAATCAAAAAGATACTCAGCAATCCAGAGGCAGCAGCTGCTTCACTTTTAGCTTACTGCAAAATATTTGGGTAGTTGTTAGAAGCAACTGAAGTGGGATAACATAAAAAAAATCAATAATCTGATCACAAATACTAGGAGTTTCTCGTTTTACTGGGCGATAATATTAAGCATTATATAACACATCACACATGGTCCTGCTAACGTTATCATCCTAGATTTTAAACCCAACAGAGTTCGGCCAAGTATGAAAAAGGTGTGTCCCTGCTATATTTTTGCCAGAAAAAATGTTTTATGCAAGTGAAAGCTTTTGTTTTGACTTGATACTAACTACATATATTAAAGACGAACATTGTTCTAAATTGCCTTATTTTGATCACTCAGCTCATGACAAAAATTTCATTGGGTAGACGGGGTGTTTTACCGTACTCTTTCTTTTGACTTTTGGTTTTTCAATCATCGTTAACATATATTTAATGGGCATGTGTTAACATTTCTTAAATAAAATAATGGATCGTTTTAGTAATCATTGTATAAATTTGTGTTAATTAATCAAGTGCATATACAAAACACAATCTTGTGCTTCTATTGTACAAAATATTGATTATTTTTAATGGTATCTTGCAAAAAGTAGATAACAAATGTTTAGATGGTGGATTATTTCAAAATTTGAAATAACTAAGAAGATGAAATACTTATAAGTTGAAAAGTTTCTTAAATGAAACTTAAACAAATTTATTGTTCATGATTGAAAAGTTCTGAAATTACGTCATGTGTTAAAATTTTCATGTGTTAAACTAGGTTGATATTTGATTCATACATTAAATCTCATGTGTTAAAATTTTCATGTCCGATACCTTGGCCTGAGAAATCCATATTAATTCGTTAAGCCGTAAATAATGAGAAATAATTAAAGCTACCATCGTGGTGTTAACTTTGTGAAACCTTCAACATTGGTTACTGATACCATTGTAGTTGTTATAAAGAATAGCATTTCAAGAAGCATTAAGTGTATTCATTTTTCTGTGTCTACGTAATTTGCAGTTGATAAATCATGGCATTTGCAGCGAATTAATCGAGAGAATTAAGGGTGATATTTCAGAATTCTTCAAGCTCCCATTAGAGGAAAAAGAAAAGTTCAGTCAGTTGCCAGGAAATCTCGAAGGCTATGGGCAGTTATTTGTTATAGCAGCTGCTTACTTGTATCTCAGCAAGAAAACAAAGGGTAATATTCGTTTATATTTTTATTTGATTCGAATATTTATTCGGATTCCTTTTGGAGATATGAATATAGTGGTTTCTTCCTTTCAATCAGATTGGGATCTGTATTATTTATTTAGTAGTGATGCATAACAATTTGTTTTTAACCAGATTCATGCATGCATATGATTTGTCAAAGATATTAATTAATATGGGAATTAAGAATGTGATTCGAAGGGATATATTTGTGCAATAAATAAAAAGCTACTCCATAGAGGTTATGTTTCATGTTGGTACGAATTTCATTAAATTTGGGGGCTAAAAGAAAAGAGAGGATCAAAAATAGAAAAGAAGATTTTGTTCATTTTTGCTCATCTGAGAACGAACATGCAATTCCAGGCATAACTAAAAATGACTATAGGAGTTTGAATATAGAGGCTTAGAATTACAACATACATATTCCAAAATGCACACATGTAATTTTAAGGCACTGCAAGCAAGTTACATGATATAATCATACGATATCAAATTAATATTGTATGTCCTAATCAATGTTTCAGGTACATTTCACAGCAACAGTCTTGATAAAAATATTTGAGTAATGTTCTCCGTGATTTGAGATTACATATACCTTGATATTTGTTAGATTGTTCTCAGTTGAGCTTACCGAGATCTTAAAGTTAGCGTTAGAATAATGACTTGAATGAAAATATTGATTCTAATCGTTGTATCTATTTTAGTTGGTTGTTTGGATCCTGAAAACTTTAGGGACTTTAAACTAGTTGAGAAAAGGCAGCTCAGCCATAATGTCGCCAAGTTTCGATTTGCTCTTCCTACGCCAACATCAGTTCTTGGTCTACCCATCGGTCAACACATTAGTTGCAGGTTGGTTCTCATTTTCAAATGATATCTAACTTTCAGTTCTATGTAGTTTTCTTTATATTCAAAATGTAATGTCAAAATTTGCCTTATTCATACAGAGGAAAGGACAGTGTTGGAGACGAAGTTGTCAAACCTTACACTCCAACAACTTTAGACTCAGATGTTGGGTATTTTGAACTTGTTATAAAGGTACATATTGTTTTAGTATACTCTGTTTGAAAAATGGAAACAAAATATACCCACCAAACTTATGTACCTCTTAATCTTACTTTTTTTTATAATGTAGATGTATCCTCAAGGAAGGATGTCTCATCATTTCCGTGAGATGAAAGTTGGCGATTACCTGTCCGTAAAAGGCCCCAAGGTTTGCATCATTTTCATTTCTTTTTATCATATATCATAATTTACGCCTAGATAAATGGGGATTTTATTTGTATATTTTGCATATCAACATTTATTTTCTTTACATCAAATTGCTCTTGTTTCCTTCTTCAATTTCTGGTTTCTCCTTGTCTGGTTATTCAATGTTTACCAATTGTTTACCTGAGCGCAAGTTTCCCGTGACCATTGAAAAGTTGCTAAATAGGATTTCCCATCAATGCATATCATGAGGCATTTGGCTAAAAGCGAAAAATAATTTTATGCTACTGCTATTATGATAGTTTTTGACACATTAGGTTTATAATTGAAATCATGCTACATGAAGTGTAAAAACGAAAGATATGGATTTAGATACAATAGACTAACCTTTCTGATAATTAATACAGACTTCTATCTTCCTACAAATTAGAGAAATTGTGGATAATGAATGTTTGAGATGGGACTTGAGGACAGACCCTTGACAACCTTAAATAGTGATTCATAGTGAATCAGTGAAATAAACACTTCTAAAAATTGTCACCGAATCATAGATGTACTAAACTATTCTGAACACTCGCCCAGTGTAAGAAACATTTATAAAATTTCTGTTCAGTCAATCGTAGGCAAATTTTATATTATACGAGGCTATCAACCTAAGCAAGTTCCTACAACTTCCAATCTAGTCAATCAAATATTATCGTAAATTAAATTTTGTGTTCTTTACTGCAATAGTTGTAAATTAAATTTCAAATATTGTCGGTCAATGTTACAACAAATAGTAAAATATAAAATATACAATTGATTAAACCAGTCCATTGAATCTTTCATCACAATAAAAACCACTAATTCATAGATTTGATAACTTAAATAAGGCTTCTCCCTTTGGCTCAATGGGACCATGAATGTATAAACACTGAATACAGTTGTATAAATGTCGATCAGGTTCAGCATATTCATGTATTGTATATAATTTTGTGGTAAGTTCGACTATTCATCTATTAGTAGCTAAGAGTTATTTGATTAAGGATTGCATGGTCTAATAACCAAAAAAAAAGTTTAGTGAGATACTGAACATATCACAAAAAAAGTTTTTATCGAGTGTTTATATTAAATGCAGGAACTTGAAGAAGGATGCTTTGGATTGTTGTATTGGACGTTGAAGAATATTCAAAACCATTAGAGTTTGGAGTGGATGATCAGGAATGGTTAGGTTAACCGTAAGTTAAACTTTAAGTGTATTTTGAAATATTTTTTTTGAAGCTTATGTTGTAATAATATCTGAATATATGACATTGTGGTAATTTAGATATGTAAATAATTGTTTATGATATATTATACTACATTTGCAGAGCGTTTAAACTTTGCATTGAATATGTATGATGAATTATTTATGATATGGAAACCATTATTTGCAGTGTGTTTATATTTAAACTTTGCGTTTAAGTTTTGGTATATATATATATATGTTACTAAATAATCATTTTCCAACACTTATAAGTGTTACCGTATATTTCGTTACCAACACTTATAAGCGTTACCGTATATTTCTGTACCAACACTTATAAGTGTTACCGTATATTTCGTTACCAACACTTATAAGCGTTACCGTATATTTAGGTACCAACACTTATAAGTGTTAGTAATATGTATGTTTGTAACACTTATAAGTGTTACAAATTTGGCTGCTCCATTCCTCACGGTCCATTAGTAACACTTAAAAAGTGTTACTGTAATTATTTGTAACACTTATAAATGTTAGAATTTGCCTGTTTTGGTGTAGTGTAAGGCATACGACACTGAATAACCAAAGGATTTCCCCGATCACCCTCAAGAGAAACAATTCGGGATTTACAAGAGATATGAGCATCAAGCCTCTTAAGCTAATCACCTCCAAGCAACAAATCAAAAGCATCGAAACCAAGAACATAGAAATCATTAGAAAATTTATGGCCAGAATAGAAGAGTCTCACTTGCTTACAAATCCTATTAAGGTTCGCGGGACCACCAATAGGATTTTTAACACACAAAGATTAAACAGCATACACAGGAGAAAGAAGATGCTCAAACTTATCACAAAGATCCACAGAAATAAAACTATGTGAGGCTTGAGTATCCAATAAAACACGAACAGGATGATTAAATAAAGAAAAGGTGCCCTGGAGAGTACCTTGATTATCACTAGGACCAGGAGCAGGTGGAGCAGGTGAAGAAGCAGAGGTAACAGCAAAAATACCAAATGGCTTGCCCTTCTGATATAAAGGACAATAATTCTTGAAATGACCAGGCTGCAGACAGACATGACAGAGATTGTTCCTGGTACTCTGAGGTGGAGGAACAGCAGCACCAACTGAAGTAGGGCAACTATTTGCATAGTGTCCCTTCTGATCACACTTGAAACAGGTAATGGTAGATAGGTCGATAGGGTGCCATTGAGAAGGAGAAGATGAAGATCCCAAACCTGGATTCTTAAGCCAATTCTTCTTCTCCTGATGGAAATTTGGTTTTCTCTTCTAAGAGTTAGCAGAGAAAGACTGAGATGCAGGAGCACTAGCAACAGCAGGACCCTTGGAAGTAGGGTTCTCATAACGAATAGCCATATCCATAAGCTTGGTGAAAGTGCCATGAACATGAGAAATGAGACGATCATAGAACTCTGGGCGAGCTCCAGCTATGAACTTCTCATTCTTCTTAAGTTGGGTGTCAATAAGGCCAGGACCAAACTTGGAAAGTTCGTTGAACTTCTGCTCATACTCAGAAAAGGACATGGTACGCTGCCTGAGATCCATGAACTCACAATAAAGCTGAGATTTCCCGGCTTCTAGCATCCATTTTGCCACAAAAGCCTCCCTGGAAAGAGGATACAGAAACAAAACTTAAGATAGATTCAAAAGAAAGGAAATGGGAACAAAATTCAGGATAACACAAAGGATACCTAAACTGTTCCCATGAAATATCACACTCGTTAGTGTGAGCTGTAACAGACTCCCACCAGTCCAAGGTTGACTCTTGCAGCTGCCAAGCTGCTAACTGACGCTTCTCGGCATCAGAAATCTCGAGACCGGTAAAGATCTTCTCTAAACTCCATAACCATTTCTGGGCTTCAATAATGCTCTCTGAATCGGTAAACTTGGTTCCACCAAGTTGAGAGAATTCCTTATAGAGAACAGTAAACCTAACAGGTGCAGTAGGTTGAGGAGCTGGGGCAATACCACGACCCCTACCTCTGGCATTTCCCCGATTCATCCTGAAAAATCAAGAATGAATTTTAGGACAAAGGTAAAGAGAAGACAAAGATAAGATAAGATAAGATAAGACAAGATAAATTCACTTGGATGAATATCCTAAAGAAAGAAAATACTAACAAGGTAGATACGAAAGGAAGAAGTTTAGAAAATTTGCTTTTAAAACAAGAAAATTTTATATCAAAATAATCTTTGAAAAATCCTTTGAAAAATCATTTTAAAATCATTTTATACTTTGAAAATACGTTCTCTCACAAAGAAATGATTCTGAGGTTGATTTCACTCATTCTAGAGTATTTCTACCCTATCTCTAATGAGTTTTTGCTCCATAGGCTTAGGTTAGCCTAAAAACCTTGCTCTGATACCTAATGTAACGACCCACTATTTTGGACCATTCAAATCGACAATAAAACCACACATGTCGGACTTGAATAATACAAAACAATAGATTGTAAAAAATTTGGAGCAAATAAAACCGATCATAGAATCACAGACACAGAATATTAGAATAACTCGCAGCGGAAAATAAAATAAATAGTGGTTCATGAAGCCACTACAATACATAGTCTCAAAATAGATTTAAAATACATAGTCTGAAAAACAGATACAACAGAAGTCTGAATACATAAGTATAGAAGAAATCCCAAATACATATGTCTCTAATACAAAGCTGACATAGAAATACTGAATGGAAATAGATAGCAACTAAATAAAAGATGATCTCCAACAGTCCTAGCTCCAGAAGGTGAAATCCAAAGCTGATAATCAGGCTGACCTGAGTGTAAATAAAACACAAACACTCGAGTCAGGACATACATACTTATACAATGTAAACCAACTCAAGTGAACTGTAATGAAAGGTACAAGTAACTTATAGAATACTTGGGATCACCCATTCTTTAAGAATCCGTTAAACTATTTACTACGTAGTAATATTTCGCTAATATAATAATGTCTATAGTAAAATAAACTTACTTTTAAATAGCGTTAAGGCTTTACATTTTCCACCTTAACACGTAATAGTCCCAGTAGTCTATCCAGTATTAGCATACTCCCAGATCGGGGGCTACCCTCAATACTCCACAGGCTACGGCACAAATCCAAACTCGTAGTAAAGCTCGATATGGTAGGTGACACGGCACAACTAGGCAATGCCAGGGTAGATATACCAATTACGCATCCAGGCTGGTGGTAACGCATAGCAGCCACTACCGCCCACCTCGAGCCACACTCCCAAAATTAAGGGGTGCACCCAATCAATCACAAAAGTAATAGAATGGTATCGAAGAAGTGTGTCCGATCAGAGGTGCTACCTAATTGGCCCGTCAATCGCTCCCGTTTTAGCCACCTTATGCCAACTCACGAGAGTCGGGTCCACTTATATACCTTAATAGGATCGTCGCCACCATCCTACTTCATTCTGGAATCTCCACCGCGTACACAATTGTTAAAGTGGTTTTCGGTATCGATAGAGAGTACGTCCATATCCGATCTCGGTCTCTTTAACAACCAATCGTTATTATAACCCATGGTTATAAATTTCAAAAATAGTTTATATTTCAAATCAAAATACTTCATTTAAACCATTTAAAAGTGAAGTCGTTATACCTTTAAATCAAATACTCAATTTCCAAAAATTTAGCCTTTTCTGAGCTCATTTATCCACTTAAATACTTTAAAACATTAAAATTTCAGCTTTCGCAGCGTTTAGAAAAAAGCTGCGGTAAGTTATATTTGAAACAATTCATTTCAGCAAAGACAGCATTTAAAAACTAATGTAGTAGTTCAGTTACATTTGAAAACCTTATTTCAGCCAACTGCAGCACTTATCAAGTGCTACTGTAGCCCTTTTATTAGTTTCAGATTTTAGATTTTCTTTCGACAACCACAGCACTTACCAAGTGCTGCAGTAGCCTTTAGTTAATTAGCCTTTAGTTCATTTGTATCAACCACAGCACTTACAAAGTGCTGCAGTATCTTTGACTTCAGATTTCAAGTTAATTTCTGAAATGATGGCATTTTTGAAGTGCTACTAATTCAATTTCCAAATTTATAATAAAATTTCAGAAACAAATAAACTTCAATTTTAACCATTTTAACTTATAAAAATCATATTTTTCCATTTCAAAAATATTCATTTAAATACCCTTTAACTTATGATTTTATAAAGAAATTTTTTACAATAAAATCAAATTTTCCAATAATTTCACTTATTAAATTTAAGTGTACCATTTTCCCATTCTTTGCATTTTTAACAATTTACTTTAACACTTAAATTTAAATTTCCATTTCATAATAAAACTTAATTTCCATTTTTATTTGATTAACTTAAACTTCCATTTAAAAATCAAATCACAAATCTCCAAATTAAGTTATGTTTCAAATCACAATTTATCATTTATTTATTTAACATTTTAACTTATAGAAAAATCACTAACTAAATCATTTTAAATTCAATTTAAATCAAATTATCATATAATTTTTTTAAATATTTAAAATTTCCAGAAAAATATATAAAATAACCACGGGTCTGTATAATATTTTCTAACCTAGGTCAAATGATACGGATAATATATCATTTCAATCCGTAATTTACAAAGAAAAATCCGGGTTCTATCATTTCAAACCCGCAATCCCAAGTTAATAAAAATAAATAAAAATCGCTCAGGCCTATCATTTCAGCCCATAACGATTTTTCCCTATTCTAAAGTCCGTTCGGGTATGTATCATTTCAACCCATAGTGATTCTATTCTACAGGGTACTTGCAGTGTGAGAACAGAATAAAATAAACAATATAGCAAAATATAACATATCAGATGATGTGACAAATTTATAACAAAGTTTAACATCATATAATTCATATCACAGGCAGGTATAACATGATATATGTGAAGATCCTAAACTCGGCCTTCGAAAATTGGCATTCGTACTTCACTTGTACTCAAAATGCCGCCGATTCAAACCCCGAATCTGGCTCTCCGGAGCTTATAACACAGTAAGTATAACAACACAGCGGAATAAAGAAACAGATGATATCATATACAACTCCAATGAATACAATATTCATAATGATATACAACAATGAGATCAATATGATAACAATATCAGAGATAAATAATGATACAGCGGAAATAACGGAACTGATAACTCCAAATAATCTGAAAAGGAGAATGTGTCCAACAACTCCAACATCAAGCTCGAACCACCATCACGATGCACTAAGAGAAGCAAGTGCAGTCCTGGACTCCAAAACTGAACTAGCTCCAGATAATCTACTAAACCTGACTATCTGAAAAACCCAACTCTAGACTGCCCGTGTAGAAAATTATGGGCACCCAGAGTTTAGGAAGGGAACAATAAACTCCAGGTCAGTCGTGGGACTGGTGTGAGTAACAAAAACAGTTTATCTTTAAAACAAACAACAAAAGAATTTTAAACATTGAAACCCGCAATGCTTTTGGAAAATGAAACTACCATAAGACCTCCCACCACACACAAAATGCAATCGCAGACTTGGAGGAGATTTCTTCTTATGATAGTCAAATATGCTTACTACGCAAAAATACTTTTGATATTATTAATAGTGCATAGTGTACAAAATCATTTCGAAATTACAATAGCCAGCATAGGTACCATTATATTATGCCTGCTATAGTTACCGCTTGAGGAGACAGGTTATACAACTGCAATCGTAAAGGGCGCGTATTGTTTCTTTGGATTTTCCAACAAATGGTCAGGCTAAAGAACTTCCTATGCCACATGGGAACGCCTCTGGCAGGACGCCTCGAGAACTAACTAGCTCTCTGCCAACACAAGGCCGTGTTACCTCTTACTAGGTAACTACTACACGAATATGCCACCCCCCGGTCCTTTGGGACCTTTATCCGAGGCCTCGATCACACAGTAAATGAGATTGGAGCAACCACACAGGTAAATATCAGGGCTCCATACCATAATATCACCTTTTTCCTTAAGGAAATGACATACCCTAAAGGGAGCGACCCTCATAACCTTGCCGCATCTTTCCTGTTTCGACCATTTCCGGTTTGTGAGGCTCGATGAGGTCTCGTCCACAAATCTACGCTTTACACGAAAGCCATGCTTTGATCAACAAATGATCAACAAATGATCAGCAACACCCAACAACCCTTAGCATGTCACACTACCAAATTGGGAGTATATCACTGATAACTTTCAACTACATAACCTCTGAGCTCGTACGTCTCAGAGAAGGGTGTTAAGCTAAGAGAATAAATCTCTGCCACCAAATAGAAATGTATTTAAAAGAAATCAGCTTTATATCTCAAAGTGTAATGTCAGACATACAACCATACAAGTCTGTCTCGGGTTCGAACAGAACCGAAGGCACTTCCAAAGAAGCCCTTGCAATACGGGTATTCACAATCCCGATCGGATTTCCCATCACTTAGGAAATCTCTATACCGGCGCGACTCGGTGCAGAGACAATCGATAGGTCATCCTATCGTTCTCACAAATACCCGGTCTTCACCACCGGTCTTCGAATGCAATCTATATACGACGTATCACTATTCGGAATGGGTTATATGACACAAAGTCCTCTCCCGGCTAAACCGAATAATGAGCGTAATATTTAAAAACATATGGATATTGGGATTTCGATTAAGTCACAACTTATTACCCAAAACTTCTCTTTCAAATGGTTCAAACAAATTACCATTTTAATCTTTTACACAAAAGGATTCATTTCACAAAGTTCACCCAGTTTCACAAAGATCTATTCACAAATTTTCAAATCGATTTCCATTTCAATTGGATTAACTCGTTAAGTCTTTAAATCAAAGATTTAATTCATAGCTTTCAAAACAATTCCATTTCGACCTTTTATACAAAAGGTACACCTTTCAAATTTCAAAACAAAGTTCAACAATCTTCCACAAAGAATTATTTATAACTTGGAAAACCATTTTCATTTCAAACTTGAAATTATTTTAACATAAATTGGAAATTCATTCCTTATATGAAAGCTTCTATTATTTGAAAACAAATAGTTTCCATTTCGGAAAATCTGATTCATTTATACGAGTTAAAGTCCTTGGGTTAAATTCAAATTCTCAAAATCATACTTTTAAAATGGTTTAAATTCATATAAACACATTTATAACATCTTTAACCATAATTTTCAATTATGGAATTCAATTCAAAATTTTGAATTCAAATTCAAATTAAATTATTTAAATTGGAAACTTTACCAAGTTATTCAAAATAACTTTTATCTTAAAAAATCCTTTTTCAAAAGCTTTAACATTTAACCCAAATCCATTTTCAAAATCAATTGAAATTAAAATTTCAATTTCAAAAATATTAAATTTAAATCATCTGTGACTTAACCGATTTCCTCGTGAAATCCATATTTGTGTGTGTAAAAGTGTAGTCCAGGGGTTTCACACAGTAGTGAAACATCAATAAATCATCACCATTTCAAAATACAGAAATATAGTTGATAAGCGGTATAACTATAATGCTTATCTTTTATTCACAGATCACAGATAATATACAAATGTATCACAAATAAAAGAATAAATTATACACAGCTCAATCCACAGAACAAAATATCACAGATCAGATGGGACAATCAATTCAAGGGATCTCATATAATACAATCATTCATAAGTAAGGTCAAGCATTCAATAATCATTTATAAGCAGGATTTATCAATTGTTTAATCCTATTTAATTCAATTTATTTCCAATTAAATTAATTACTTATGAATTAATTATCCAATCCTGATAAATTAATTACAAATCATTTGATATAAATTAATTAACCAATCACCTTAATTAATTTTCTTAATAAATTACTATAACATATAAATTATTCCTTAATTTATAATTATTTCTTAATCACTTTCATTAATTAATTTACCTTTAATAAATTAATTATTCTCAAATTAATTACCTTAATTAATTTATCACATTATCCTTGAATCGATTATTGCTTAATCACTTGATTAATCAACTTTAATCATTAATTAATATTTAATTAATAATCCTTAATTTACAAATTAATTATTCCTTACTTAACCTCCATTTGATTAATTAACCTTAATTAATCATAATAAGTAATTATCCCTAATTACTTAATTAATCAATTATTAATTCGTAATTGATTTCTTAAATAGTTAATCCTTAATCATGAATTAACTTTAATATAAACTCATTCTTATAAATGATTTCATTATCATAAAGCATTTAAAACAATTTACCTTTAAACTTATTTTAAATTCCATTTTTAAACTTAAGATTTAAAATGAATTCAAATTTAATTTTAACAAAGTTTAAACAATTTAAAACCCTTTTTAAATCTCATGTTAAAGAAATACTTACCTTTTAAAAGAAATTTAAGAAGGTTTTAAATCAAATTTATTTTAAAATCAAAATCTTGTCTTTAAAAATCTGTTTCCAAATGCTGCTTCGGGTTCGACCCGAAGCCTACTCGAATACTTACCCGAGAAAACCCATCTTTCTTCCCCTTTCAAAAGTATATTTAAATTTTAAAGTTTAAAGCCTGGCAACAAAAATTTAACCGAGCCACTCAAT
Organism: Allium fistulosum; assembly: GCA_030737815.1. Classification (NCBI taxonomy): domain Eukaryota; kingdom Viridiplantae; phylum Streptophyta; class Magnoliopsida; order Asparagales; family Amaryllidaceae; genus Allium; species Allium fistulosum. The sequence continues at coordinate 365,037,148 of CM060904.1, forward strand.
CTTGCTTCGAGACCAACACACATTTGCTCGAGTAAATACTCGAGACAACGCGTGAAAACGTGATACACCCAAAAACAGGATAGTGCACGGTGCACGTGCACGTCGCCGATGATCAACTCCGGTCGACACTACGTTGTCGAACACGTCGACGATCACTCTCGCTCATCTTCCCAATCACCAGAACCACATCGTCACCTCGAAAACAAAATTGAGCCAAAATCCCAATCCTGGAAACAACAGTGGCTCCACCCTTGGCAAACCTGGAACGCCACCGTACCCTCAACCCCGACCACTAAAATTCATGTGACTCCGGCCACCAACCCCTCGACACTTCCTCCTTCATCACCCATAAACTCGCTGCACTCGATCACACACAGATGACAAACGAGCCGAAACATCAACCCTCGACAAAACTAGGTTTAGAAATTTAAACGGTTCGCCACCGTCACCACGTTCATCTATATACTATCACACTATTTTTCCCTGAGCCACCGATCACTCCACTACCACCCCAGAGAACCACGATCTCCCCCATCGACGAGATTAGCAGAATTTCCCAAAAGAATGCAATTCCAGTTAACCCAAACTGCTCCTCAATCTTGACTCTAAAAATTATGATCTTAACTTTAAAAATCATGTTTAAGTATGCAAATTCAAATTGCATACCTGAATCTGTAAATAGAAATGTTTGAAATTTGACTCATTTAAAGTTTGGTTCAGTTTTCTTGATTACCAGAAATATTAACAAATTGTTTTGACTCGAATAAAATTTTAATCTTAAATATAGGCTACAACAAACAATTTTTGTTTTAACACAAAGTTCAAATAGCAAGTAGATCAAGGGAAAATGATTTTTTTTTGGAATCAAGTCTGGTGTTTAAATTTTCAAAATAGAGGATATATATATATAAACAATAACCTGTACACATACTTCCAGGTTGAAATATATTCAGAAAACCATACATATATATCACACTTATTCACAGATACATCCATGTGACAGATTCAAGTTTTTAAATTTTAAAACATAGGTTACTCACAGTGATGTCTAGAAAAAAGAACAGAGCCTCTTTTCTTTGACCCAGGCTTTGAGAATGCAAGCTGAAGTTCTCATCTTTAATCTCTGGTTTGTATTGAAGTAGACTGTTGTTGTTTAAAGTTGAAGTTTGTTTATGTTTTAAGTGATGTTTACTTTAGTTTCTCTCAGTTTGGAATGGAACGAATTTGAAATGAGAAGAGCTGCTATCTGGAAATGGAGTTAACAGGGTATTCATTTTATACAAGTTGATGTTTATTTGTACAATATAAATCAGAGATATTTTCTTGTTTGATTTAGCTGATATTAAGTTTTGGTGGCTGATAGATTATGGCATTAATTGCCTTTGTACAAATATATTTTTAATTTGTTCCTTCTTTTGCAAGCCAGCACATGTATTTTCTTGTTTCATTCATTCACATATACTTGCCTACTTGTTCACATACTTTATTTTTTCTTCTTTTGTGGCTGAAGTGATGTTGTTGTGGTGGCAAAAGATATTTGCATTGATTATTTTGTACAATCTACATATACTTATCTTTTTATTGTTCACACTTGAATATATCGTATTGTCTTCTTTTTTTTATATAACCTGACCTTGCTTTGTTTTAGCCCTTCATTTATTTATATCTTTTATATGTTTGGATGTGAGCTGAGATGAAAGCATTTAATGCTAAGTACTTTACATCTTTTATATGTTTACTTATTTTGTTCATAGATATTTATAATTTTGTTTCTTGTTTTGTTTCAAGTTTAAGTGTACATAGTTTATTGCTGTCTTGTTCTATTCCTTATGTATTTGTATTAGTGTTCATACTTATCCTATTTGTTTAAATACTCAATCATATTTTGTTGTGTCTCATTTTCCTTTCTCAGCCTCAATATTTATACTTTGTTTAGTGTCTTCTTAATTGAACGTATTTTGTTTCCTTTGTCTTTTGTATTTTATTTGTTTGTACCATCCTTTCATATATATCCTTTTGTTTTATGCCTTGTAATATAGATAAATTTCTATTGTTACATGCTGTTATCATTTAAGTGTTACTTCATTTTTATTGTCTTATTATCTTATAATATAAATAATTTCTATTTCTAATATAAACCATCAATTCTAATATTTATTATTATCATTTATCTTTAACCCATTTATTTAAGATTTATTAATGATTTCACAAATAATTACATTGAGTTATTTTAAATTCAAATGACTTAACACATTTTTATTTGAACTCGGGGAAACTCGCATCAATTTATCAATTAATTTTACAATTTTAATTCAAAAATTAAATTAATTATCAATTTAAATATATATAAAATTCGGGGTCGTTACAACCTTCCCCCCTTAAGAAATTTTGTCCTCGAAATTTACTAGGGAAACACAAAGATAGATGAAGCATGTTTCATCAAATCAAACTGAACATCTATTCTGCATTTGGCTTACCAAATCAGAATATCAATAATAGATACGAGAACGAATCTTTTAAATTCTTCACACGATACTCGGTTATCCAGATCTACGAAATATGCAGTGGCATTGGTTAGTTCAAAAGGATAACTAACCCTTCGTAGAACATATTGGGACCCAAAAATAGACAAATATATGGATACAATTCCAAAACTTTTAGTTAAGAAACTAAAGTATACCTATCAACCATAGCAACCAATGCAACCATTTCATCCAAACAACCAATTTCTGACTCAGTTGGAGTTTATGTCCCATATTAATATATCGAATCTCCTTCCTGAATCTACCAGGAACTATCAAAGAATTGAGAAAAGATGACGAACAAAAGAGATTGATAGAGAAAAGATTGTTTCCTTGTTGTTACAGGGTATTGACAATTTATAGTCGTATTTCTATGTCCCATATCTCATTCTCTTCTTGCACTCATACTTACTATCAGTGGATAGTAAGAGAATTTACTGAGGCATACAGACAGATATCTTAGAGATTACTCATTCTAGGGTATACTTCACCCTATCTCTAATGAGCTACTTAATGTGTCATACTCCTGAGCTAAAGTTTAACCTTCAGCTCTGATACCAAATGTGAAGATCCTAAACTCGGCCTTCGAAAATCGACACCCGTACTTCACTGGTACTCAAAATGCCGCAGATTCAAATGCTAAATCTGGCTCTCCGGAGCTTATAACATAGTAAGTATAACAACACAGCGGAATAAAGAAACAGATGATATCATATACAACTCCAATGAATACAATATTCAGAATGATATACAACAATGAGATCAATATGATACAACAATATCAGAGATAAATAATGATACAGCGGAAATAACGGAACTGATAACTCCAAATGATCTGAAAAGGAGAATGAGTCCAACAACTCCAACATCAAGCTCGAACCACCATCACGATGCACTAAGAGAAGCAAGTGCAGTCCTGGACTCCAAAACTGAACTAGCTCCAGATAATCTACTAAACCTGACTATCTGAAAAACCCAACTCTAGACTGCCCGTGTGGAAAATTATGGGCACCCAGAGTTTAGGAAGGGAACAATAAACTCCAGGTCAGTCGTGGGACTGGTGTGAGTAACAGAAACAGTTTATCTTTAAAACAAACAACAAAAGAATTTTAAACATTGAAACCCGCAATGCTTTTGGAAAATGAAACTACCATAAGACCTCCCACCACACACACAATGCAATCGCAGACTTGGAGGAGATTTCTTCTTATGATAGTCAAATATGCTGACTATGCAAAAATCCTTTTGATATTATTAATAGTGCATAGTGTACAAAATCATTTCGAAAATACAATATTAATCTTAGCCAGCATAGGTACCATTATATTATGCCTGCTATAGCTACCGCCTGAGGAGACAGGTTATACAACTGCAATCGTAAAGGGCTCGTATTGTTTCTTTGGATTTTCCAACAAATGGTCAGGCTAAGGAACTTCCTATGCCACATGGGAACGCCTCTGGCGGGACGCCCCGAGAACTAACTAGCTCTCTGCCAACACAAGGCCGGGTTACCTCTTACTAGGTAACTACTACACGAATATGCCACCCCCCGGTCCTTTGGGACCTTTATCCGAGGCCTCGATCACACAGCAACAATCACACAGTAAATGAGAATGGAGCAACCATACAGGTAAATATCAGGGCTCCATACCATAATATCACCTTTTTCCCGAAGGAAATGACATACCCTAAAGGGAGCGACCCTCGTAACCTTGCCGCATCTTTCCAGTTTCGACCATTTCCGGTTTGTGAGGCTCGATGAGGTCTCGTCCACAAAGCTACGCTTTACACAAAAGCCATGCTTTGATTAACAAATGATCAGCAACACACAACAACACTTAGCATGTCACACTACCAAATTGGGAGTATATCACTGATAACTTTCAACTACATAACCTCTGAGCTCGTACGTCTCAGAGAAGGGTGTTAAGCTAAGAGAATAAATCTCTGCCACCAAACAGAAATATATTTGAAAGAAATCGGCTTTATATCTCAAAGTGTAATGTCAAACATACAACCATACAAGTCTGTCCCAGGTTCGAACAGAACCGAAGGCACTTCCAAAGAAGCCCTTGCAATCCGGGTATTCACAATCCCGATTGGATTTCCCATCACTTAGGAAATCTCTATACCGGCGCGACTCGGTGCAGAGACAATCGATAGGTCATCCTATCGTTCTCACAAATACCCGGTCTTCACCACCGGTCTTCAAATGCAATCCATATACGACGTATAACTATTCGGAATGGGTTATATGACACAAAGTCCTCTCCCGGCTAAACCGAATAATGAGCGTAATATTTAAAAACATATGGATATTGGGATTTCGATTAAGTCACAACTTATTACCCAAAACTTCTCTTTCAAATGGTTCAAACAAATTACCATTTTAATCTTTTACACAAAAAGATTCATTTCACAAAGTTCACCCAGTTTCACAAAGATCTATTCACAAATTTTCAAATCGATTTCCATTTCAATTGGATTAACTCGTTAAGTCTTTAAATCAAAGATTTAATTCATAGCTTTCAAAAAAATTCCATTTCGACCTTTTATACAAAAGGTACACCTTTCCAATTTCAAAACAAAGTTCAACAATCTTCCACAAAGAATTATTTATAACTTGGAAAACCATTTTCATTTCAAACTTAAAATTCTTTTAACATAAATTGGAAATTCATTCCTTATATGAAAGCTTCTATTATTTGAAAACAAATAGTTTCCATTTCGGAAAATCTGATTCATTTATACGAGTTAAAGTCCTTGGGTTAAATTCAAATTCTCAAAATCATACTTTTAAAATGGTTTAAATTCATATAAACACATTTATAACATCTTTAACCATAATTTTCAATTATGGAATTCAATTCAAAATTTTGAATTCAAATTCAAATTAAATTATTTAAATTGGAAACTTTACCAAGTTATTCAAAATAACATTTATCTTAAAAAATCCATTTTCAAAAGCTTTAACATTTAACCCAAATCCATTTCCAAAATCAATTGAAATTAAAATTTCAATTTCAAAAATATTAAATTTAAATCATCTGTGACTTAACCGATTTCCTCGTGAAATCCATATTTGTGTGTGTAAAAGTGTAGTCCATGGGTTTCACATAGTAGTGCAACATCAATAAATCATCACCATTTAAAAATACAGAAATATAGTTGATAAGCGTTATAACTATAACGCTTATCTTTTATTCACAGATCACAGATAATATACAAATGTATCACAAATAAATGAATAAATTATACACAGCTCAATCCACAGAACAAAATATCACAGATCAGATGGGACAATCAATTCAAGGGATCTCATATAATACAATCATTCATAAGTAAGGTCAAGCATTCAATAATCATTTATAAGCAGGATTTATCAATTGTTTAATCCTAATTAAATCAATTTATTTCCAATTAAATTAATTACTTATGAATTAATTATCCAATCTTGATAAATTAATTACAAATCATTTGATATAAATTAATTAATCAATCACCTTAATTAATTTTCTTAATAAATTACTATAACAAATAAATTACTCCTTAATTTATAATTATTTCTTAATCACTTTTATTAATTAATTTACCTTTAATAAATTAATTATTCTCAAATTAATTACCTTAATTAATTTATCACATTATCCTTGAATCGATTATTGCTTAATCACTTGATTAATCAACTTTAATCATTAATTAATATTTAATTAATAATCCTTAATTTACAAATTAATTATTCCTTACTTAATCTCCATTTGATTAATTAACCTTAATTAATCATAATAAGTAATTATCCTTAATTACTTAATTAATCAATTATTAATTCGTAATTGATTTCTTAAATAGTTAATCCTTAATCCTGAATTAACTTTAAGATAAACTCATTCTTATAAATGATTTCATTATCATAAAGCATTTAAAACAATTTACCTTTAAACTTACTTTAAATTCCATTTTTAAACTTAAGATTTAAAATGAATTCAAATTTAACTTTAACAAAGTTTAAACAATTTAAAACCCTTTTTAAATCTCATGTTAAAGAAATACTTACCTTATAAAAGAAATTTAAGAAGGTTTTAAATCAAATTTATTTTAAAATCAAAATCTTGTCTTTAAAATTCTGTTTCCAAATGCTGCTTCGGGTTCGACCCGAAGCCTACTCGAATACTTACCCGAGAAAACCTATCTTTCTTCCCCTTTCAAAAGTTTATTTAAATTTTAAAGTTTAAAGCCTGGCAACAAAAATTTAACCGAGCCACTCAATCTTGCTTCGAGACCAACACACATTTGCTCGAGTAAATACTCGAGACAACGCGTGAAAACCTGATACACCCAAAAACAGGATAGTGCACGGTGCACGTGCACGTCGCCGATGATCAACTCTGGTCGACACTACGTTGTCGAACACGTCGACGATCACCCTCGCTCATCTTCCCAATCACCAGAACCACATCGTCACCTCGAAAACAAAATCGAGCCAAAATCCCAAACCTGGAAACAACAGTGGCTCCACCCTTGGCAAACCTGGAACGCCACCGTACCCTCAACCCCGACCACTAAATTCGTGCGACTCCGGCCACCAACCCATCGACACTTCCTCTTTCATCACCCAGAAACTCGCTGCACTCGATCACACACAAATGACAAACGAGTCGAAACATCAACCCTCGACAAAACTAGGTTTAGAAATTTAAACTGTTCGCCACCGTCACCACGTTCATCTATATACTATCACACTATTTTTCCCTGAGCCGCCGATCACTCCACTACCACCCCAGAGAACCACGATCTCCCCCATCGACGAGATTACCAGAATTTCCTAAAAGAATGCAATTCGAGTTAACCCAAACTGCTCCTCAATCTTGACTCTAAAAATTATGATCTTAACTTTAAAAATCATGTTTAAGTATGCAAATTCAAATTGCATACCTGAATCTGTAAATAAAAATGTTTGAAATTTGACTCATTTAAAGTTTGGTTCAGTTTTTATGATTTCCAGAAATATTAACAAATTGTTTTGACTCGAATAAAATTTTAATCTTAAATATAGGCTATAACAAACAATTTTTGTTTTAACACAAAGTTCAAATAGCAAGTAGATCAAGGGAAAATGATTTTTTTTTTGAATCAAGTCTGGTGTTTAAATTTTCAAAACAGAGGATATATATAAACAATAACCTGTACACATACTTCCAGGTTGAAATATATTCAGAAAACCATACATATATATCACACTTATTCACAGATACATCCATGTGACAGATTCAAGTTTTTAAATTTTAAAACATAGGTTACTCACAGTGATTTCCAGAAAAAGAACAGAGCCTCTTTTCTTTGACCCAGGCTTTGAGAATGCAAGCTAAAGTTCTCATCTTTAATCTCTGGTTTGTATTGAAGTAGACTGTTGTTGTTTAAAGTTGAAGTTTGTTTATGTTTTAAGTGATGTTTACTTTAGTTTCTCTCAGTTTGGAATGGAACGAATTTGAAATGAGAAGAGCTGCTATCTGGAAATGGAGTTAACAGGGTATTCATTTTATACAAGTTGATGTTTATTTGTACAATATAAATCAGAGATATATCGTATTGTCTTCTTTTTTTTATATAACCTGACCTTGCTTTGTTTCAGCCCTTCATTTATTTATATCTTTTATATGTTTGGATGTGAGCTGAGATGAAAGCATTTAATGCTAAGTACTTTACATATTTTATATGTTTACTTATTTTGTTCATAGATATTTATAATTTTGTTTCTTGTTTTGTTTCAAGTTTAAGTGTACATAGTTTATTGCTGTCTTGTTCTATTCCTTATGTATTTGTATTAGTGTTCATACTTATCCTGTTTGTTTAAATACTCAATCATATTTTTTTGTGTCTCATTGTCCTTTCTCAGCCTTAATACTTATACTTTGTTTAGTGTCTTCTTACTTGAATGTATTTTGTTTCCTTTGTCTTTTGTATTTTATTTGTTTGTACCATCCTTTCATATATATCCTTTTGTTTTATGCCTTGTAATATAGATAAATTTCTGTTGTTACATGCTGTTATCATTTAAGTGTTACTTCATTTTTATTGTCTTATTATCTTATAATATAAATAATTTCTATTTCTAATATAAACCATCAATTCTAATATTTATTATTATCATTTATCTTTAACCCATTTATTTAAGATTTATTAATGATTTCACAAATAATTATATTGAGTTATTTTAAATTCAAATGACTTAACACATTTTTATTTGAACTCGGGGAAACTCGCATCAATTTATCAATTAATTTTACAATTTTAATTCAAAAATTAAATTAATTATCAATTTAAATATATATAAAATCCGGGGTCGTTACAATATAACAGTTTCTACACATTCACTTGTTGTCACTTCACAAATTCAATAAGTATGAATGTCAAGTGTGAATAACTCACCTTTTTAAGCTGGAGTTAGCAAATCAAAACACACAGATAAATTCCAGAAAGCACGATATAGCACGACTTTGGATTCAAGTGGAGAGAGAGCCAAGATATTAATTTTTCAACTCAAAATTTCTCGACCTTCTCTCAACATGGCTCGGCCATACATGTTTATTTGGTTCGGGTTTGTCTCACATATGCACGGCTAGGCTAAGGAAATGAAGGGTTGGAGTTACAAAGCAAGGAAGGTCAAAGGTCAAGGCATAAAAGAGGAGTTTTTGGTGTAACATAGGCTCGGCCTATGTCAAGTTTGGCTCGGCCCTGGTTCACTTCAGGTCAGGTCAGGTGTGATTGTCAGAGGTCATGTCACGTGCTGGTGGTAGAGCTAAGGGTGCTGGCCGAAACTAACATGAAGGGGATGGTGGAATAAAGGCTCGGCTATGCATAGTTCAAGGGGTTTTTGCAAAGTATGTGGAGTTGTCATCACTTGGGTGTTCACGGCCAGATCTGGTCAGAGGGGTAGGAGGTGGTTGTTGCCATGGATGATGAGGGGAAGGTGATGGTGGTGGTTGGTGGAGGAGTGGAGGTTTATGGCCGAGCAAAACAATGAAGAGATCAAGACAAAAACAAGCAAAAATGAAAAAGGAAAGTAGAAAAATGGAAGCCATGAACTTACCAAAATATTTTCAGAAATGGAATGCCATGAGAAATGAAAGTAATGAGAAGTTTTTTCACATGAAAAGCAAATGAAATGCACGGCTAAACCCAAGAGTTATGAACGGTTAAGCAATGAAGAGACAAGAAAAGGAAAAGTCACAAGCAAATGAAAAGACTTTGTCTCTTTGAATTTCCACTTTCTTTTATTCAAAATAAACCAATCAAAAATCAAATGAATAAAATAAAAGTCAAACAAAATAAATTAGAAATGAAAATAAATAAATAGTCTTAGGAAAATAGGAAAATAAATAAAGAAAATAGTTTGCTATATTGAAACTAGAATTAAAAATTTTAAATAAAATACAACTAATATTGGAAAATTACAACTACACTTTTAAAATGTTTTAAAAATAAAATTTGAAATAAAAATCTATTTTAAACATATTAGCAAAAATCTTGGGTTGTTACATAAGTGGCCTGGGTACTTTCCCTCACATTGTTAGGACATGATTAACAGTAGATGCGTAAGACTGGAAATGTCCTCGGGCCTACATTTGAAGGTAAGTTGTAGAGTTAGGTTAGAAAAGTATAAGTCATAGGATTGGACTAGGAGATCCTTTAGGCTTACAGTTGGAGGTATTTATAAGAAATATAGTTAGGATGCATAAGACATATTCTTATTTAAATTATACTGCCCAAATACTATTATGGAAAGACTCGAGATTTTCATTACAACACAGGTTAGAGAATACATTGCAGATCTAGGAGATGAAGGTGGAGGTGGAGTCTTGTGGTAGTTGTCTATATACTTATGTTTTTATATATACTTTGATGTACCCATTTGACATGATATTATTGTATTTTGAGATATTCTATTACAGATATTGAGATGTTATGTTTTTCTTGAATTTTATAAAATGGGTATTGTTTCTGATATTATATTTTATCCTTTCCGCTATAGGATTCTGATAGCATTAGTAGATAGCTTTGTGTATTATTTTTACTAACCAACAGCTAACTTTGGAATAGGTCTAATGTTCGATGGGCCTTTTATGGGTTGAAAATTAGGCCCATTTCAAGGCTGGTTGTTACATTTGGTATCAGAACTTAGGTTTCCAGATCAATGGGTATAGGTATAGATATGTGTGCGTAGTTGTTATTTTTGAAAGTATTTTTCAAATACCCTATATTTACGCAACACATATATATATATATATAATATGCCGAGCTCTATTAATTCCAACTAAAGAAGTAGTTACGACCATATTCCAAAAGGATGGACGAAGAAACTATAAGTTGAGCCAATAAATAGAGTTAAATGTGTTCACCTACCTCGATTACCCTATGGAGTGTAGGTTGTACTACAAAGCATTGACCAAGAAGAGCATGAGCACGACATATAAAGGAATCCCAGAGGCTGGATGGTACTGGACTCCTTTGTTGGGCCTAGGCTGCTTCATGATCGTGGATTTTGATGAATTGTCGATAGAAGATGCACATTTCATCTAGATAAATGGAAAGTAAGAAACTATATGTTGCAAGCATCCGAAATTAAGGTATGAAGGAGGAGTGGAGAAAGTTCCCGCAAGAAGGTGTGCACTAATAACCTATAGAAGAGATAAGAAGGAGTAAGAAGAAGGAAAGTCCAATAAGAAAGGACAATAAGAGTCCATTTCCGAATCCGACCCCATGTGAAAGAATTTAACAGGACGATTTTGAAAGTTTCTCGAAATTTTTTGAATGGATTTTTCAAAGGATTTATTGTGAAGTTTTTGTATCGAAAAAGCAAGGAAAGTTAATTTAAAATTTGGTGGGTAAAAAATATTGGTTTAAAAGATTTTTGATTAAGGATTTTCGTTCTTGAAATAAATGAAAAATAGAGCGTTGGTTTGGCTCGATGAACTTTCTTATTTTTATAAATTTGGAAGTTTATTTTTAAAAATTCTTCTTAAGGGGTGTATAAATGGAAAAAATACTTGATTAAATTGGGGTATAGAGAATAGAAGAGTAAGAATGCCCAAAAACTAAGATAGGAGAAACATTCTCGTATAAGGAAAATATGGAGAATAACAACTGAAGTAAAAGCCATTTAGGTAGCAGAAATATAAATAGTTGCAATATTAGGAGATTTGGATAGAAATAGCACTAGGAATATATATAATAAGATTAATAATCTAATTATAAATAATATAGGAAAGAAGCAATAGGAATTGGGTGGGAAGAATGGATAAATCCATAGAAATGTAGTAATTGAACATATATTTTGGATACACGCTTAAATTGATGCAGCATTTACACGTATATTTTAGAAGTCCTCCTCGTGTGCTATTAAAATCTCTGTCAAAGGTGGAAGCGGAGATAGCATGAGTAGTAGGAAAATAATATGATGGAAGATATGCTTGTCTACCCCACTTTTCATTGTTTAAAGTTTTAGAAGATGTTTTTAAAAAAAAATGTTTGGTATGATAATTGAGATTTAAATGTTTTGAGTTAAAAATCCTACTTTTAAAAGAAGTAAATCTCTGTCGTAGAAAGTCCTTAAAAAGAAAAAAATTCATGGCTCCTTTTTAGAGACCAAGCAATTTTCGAATTTGATAAAAGGTCTCTAAGTTTATATTTTTAAGGGTAATTGTTTTAGATTAGGTGCTTCATAATTGTGAAGTTTTAGTTTTATACAGAATAGTGAAACCAAACCAAATTTTGATATAAAGTTGATAGGGATGACTACCTGGGTAAGACAAGGAAAAGGTTTAGGCTATGAATAAAATAACTATGGATGCTCGTAAGGTAGCAACAAGGAATCCCCGTTGAGTATAAGGAATATTGGTACGAACCTAGGAAGGTTGATTGGAGATGTGTGAAAGTCATAAGAAGAACCCTCAAAGGAATAGGGAATGGTATCAAAGTACAATTTTACGAGTCCTAGGGTATGCTTGCATGAAGGATCTGTGGGTTACGATAATGGATCTTAAGGCTAATTTAACACTAGAAGGGGGTGAATACTGTTTGCTAACTTATGTAAATCTTTTTAAAATTCTTTCAAGAATAATATCAAAGATGTAACATCCCAAAATTTTGGTTATATGATTTTAAAAGTTTAATTAATTTTTAAATATTTAAATAATTAGATTTTGGAATTTAATAACTTATAATTCAAATATAGGGAATGTTTAAATAATGGAATTGTGAATTAAATCTTAATTAAATGAATTTAATGATTTGATTCAACTCCTTTCAATTAATAAAAGATATTTCTGAATTAAATTTGTAAAATTATTTACAAATATAAATATGTCGAATAAATATTGGTGATTAAATATAAAAAGATATTTAAATATGTGAAATTAGCTTTGCGGGGCACTGTCTCGGATTTCGACGAAACTAGTTTCAATTGAATCCGTAATAGTGAATTATAATATGCCGTGGAATTTCATGGCGATCAGACGTATCGTTTGGTCGTGCGAGTTCGAAACGCATAGAAATTAATTTTAGAAATTTGAATTAATATAATTGGGTTTGGAAAGCTATCTTCTGCATATGAGCGAATTAGGTCTCAAGACTAGTTCCATTGTGTTCGGAATAGGAGCATAACATATAGAATGTCAGTGAGCACGCCTCGATTGGAGGTCGTGAATTTTAGATTGGAGGTCGTTCGGAGTAGGGGAAGGTCATCGGCGGTGGTTGATCGGCGAATGGAGGCGTAGGGTGGCGTGAATCTAGGATGGTATGTGGCGTCGTTTTTTGGGATTTTGGCGAGTTAGAGGCGCCGAGTGGGGTCGTTACTGGAGGCGATGGTTGAGGCTGAGGCGGGGCATCCGACGGTAGTGGAGCGACGGCCAGGGAGCGACGACCGAAGGTGGCTTGAGGCGGCAGCGCGATACGAAAGTCGTGGTTGAACTTTTTTTTCTGGGAGCATGTACGAGAGAAGTGTTTTTGTTAATTAATTAGGTTAATGGCTCATTAAATATAAAGTTAGTTATTGTTTAATTGTTTCCAAAGTTAATAAACCCCTAACTCACTCATACGAGGTCGAAATTGAACGCGATGAGCCGCATTGCAATCGTATCGACGAAGGCTACGCTTTGGAGTTGGATTGAAGGAGTTTGGAGCTTGTGGAATTTTGTACTAAAATCGAATGTTCGTTTGGTTTCAGTTCAAACCGAATGCTTCACCGATAACTGGAATCAAGGTGAGTTTACTCACCTATAAATTTGTTATATAATATATGTGATGCTTTAAATTGATTGTTGAATGCTTGGTTGCTAGTTTAGATATGGTTGTTGTTTGAATTAACTGTTTGGTTGAAATCCAATTTTGGAAAATGGATGAGATATTAACTTGAATGTTGTAAACCTATATGATTATATATATTGTCCGTAACCATTATTTGCAGGAAATATTGGTAGAGACCCTTAGGGGTTTCTCGCCAATAATTATTATTTATTTCGTTAAGCTGATCAAATTGATATTTAGCTGAAAATAATCATGATATTCTATTTAAGTTGTTTAAATGTCGTTATGGCAATTTTCGCTATATCGTCATTTATTTAATTTTCATCACCAAAACCCTGTCATTTGAACTTGAGCTTGTGTTTCTGCTAAAACAGAATATTGAAAATTCATTAATCATTTTGATTAATGATAATTTAAAATAATTAATCATTTTAACTAATGATTTTGAGATTAATTAACTAATTTAATAAATGATGATTAAAAATTGGTTTATCTTTAGATTTAATTAATCATTTTGCTAATGATGTTTTATACTTAATTAATCGTTTTAACTAATGATTATTTAAGTTTAATTAATACTTTAATTAATGATAATGAAGTTTAATTAATTTATTGAACTTAATTAATTATTTTAAATAATGATGATGGAATTAAATTAATTATTTCAGTTAATGATAATTGAAATTAATAATCATTTTAATTAATGATATTTAAAAGTAATTTATCATTTTAAATAATGATATTTGAATTTTATTAATCATTTTAATTAATGATTGTTTTAAATTTAATTAATTGTCTTAACTAATGATATTTGGAATTTAGTTAAATGATTTTAACTAACGATGTTTCATAATTAAATAAATCATTTTAACGAATGATGTTTTGATTAATCGTTTTAGCTAATGGAGTTGAATTAAATTAATCTAATTAATTTATGTGAACCGAATTAATTGTTTAATTGATGGAATTTAAAATTACTAATCATTTTAATAAATGATGTTTGAGATGACTAATTCATTTTTAACTAATGATTAGTTGAATTCAATTAATCTTTTAATTAAGGATATTTGAAGTTAATTAATTGATTTAATAAAAGTGATTTAAGTAAATTAACTAATATGATAAAATTGCTTTAATCAACTGATTTAAAGTTAGTTTACCAATGTTATAAAAGCGTTTGGAAATAATTATCTATTTTATTAAAGATAATGGATTTGTTATTTGAAAGAGATTTTAAATGTGATTAATTATTTTTTAGGATGATTAATATTGGTTTAAAGTTATAAAAAGGAATTGGAACTCGATTTTTGGGATGTTAGGCTGGATAATCTTCTGGGTGTTTGGTCTGATGTTGGTTTAAGCCTTTGGGGTCACGCACTTGGAAAAATTATTCTCTTAGCGTTTTAACAATTAGGAACTAATTCTAAAAGTTTTTTACCAATATGGAAATCAAGCACAAGTTCAGTTCGTTTTTAAAAAGAAGAAGTTTGATTCGTTTATGGAAACGAATTATTTCTGTAAAGCGAATCACTTATATGGAAATGATTTATTTGTATAATTAGCACTAAACATCGAAGAAGTAGACTTGTCGCTATTCCGAAAGTTAAGAATAATCATGTGACATGACTTTGAGGTAACACTACCTGGACTTGTCCAGTATTATTGTTAACCAAGAAATAGTACAAGTTTGAATTCAATAAGTGGCGATAAATATACAAGACTTAATTTCCATATACAATCATTTTTTATCCTCGATAGTTGGTATCTCAGCTATCAGTTACTTCAGCTACTTTATTATCGTCATTCTAAGACGATTTATTGCTCTGTTGAGCATTGTTATCCTTTGTCAGGAATGGCTAAACCAAAAGCGCCAGAGGAAGCCAAGCTATGTGGGGTTGCTCCCATTAGGGTATTTTCACATCTCATCTAGTTGGGATTCGGTTGTGCACTTAGATGTGGAAATATTCGGATACTCAGTAAGGTCCGGTAGGGTCCAGCCTGGTATTGTCCGAGAAGTGTCATAGAGTAAATGAGCTTCTCAGAAGTATATTACTAGAGGTATACTTCAAGGGGGGTGCACCTTCCTAGTCATTTGTTGGAAAATTTCCTTTCCTTATTTGATTCAAAACCCTAAATCTGTTTTATCTTTAAATTGCCACGAGTAGAGCCAACTCCTCACCATGGCATTTAAGTATTTATTTAGTCCATTCTATCAAGTTGGATTGTTACCTTATTTAGTCCATTCTATCAAGTTGGATTGTTTTTCTTGTTCTATCCATTCTTTCTAGTTTGTATTTTACTCGGTTTATTCCCATTCTTTCAAGTCTGGTTTAATACTATTTACACTCATTCATATTTGGATTTGTTTCCTGATATTTATTTCTGCTCTTGCCTGTATGGATGTTATTCCTGTGAGGTAAAAAAATCCGTTTCGCATTAGCGGCATAATCTCACAAAACTTTTATATATGTTCCCCATTATTCGAGTTATCTCACGCTGGTATTTCCATACTGATCCCGGTGTTATTTATTTATAATGATCAGGTCAGACCGAGTACTTTTCCAGGTTGTCTTTGAAGTTTTGGAGATCGTGGAAGGGAGTTGAAGATTCACCTATCGTAGTATTTTATTTTCCGTTGTATTATATAGTATACCAATCGGCATTTGTAAGGTCTGGATGTTATTACTGTCCAGCTGATAAGGTTTGTTTTTAACTCTGATATACTCTGTATTTTTTTGAAGTGATAGTTTCTACTGTCCTTGTTATATTATATGTTGTTGATTCTGCTGTGAGATTCTATTTTCTCTGTTCTCTGTTCTTTCTTTTTATTTACCCTAACAATCTGCCCTTTTGTCGATTGGATGCGCGACATTTGAATACGGTGGTAGTGTTCGGTATCGACTTTCGATGGTCAAAAAGGCGAGTCGTTACAAAAGATTAACAACATAGACTTAACCTAACAATTAGTCACAGATAAATATAAAAGTAATAAAGTAAAGTAAGAGAGAAGACACTAGGAATTTTATACTGGTTTGGATTAATAAATCCTACATCCAGTCCCCTACAATTGCTTGTATAGATTTCTTTTCAATCGCCAACTTCAAACCAGGTAGAAGGCAAACCAGAATACAATCTCGATATCAAGGCTACGAAATACACTTTCCAGTATCATGAGTCTGGGGCAAACTCTCTTAATTTGACCGGGCAACAAGATTATCCACTAGATTTACTGGGCTACTAAGCACACCCACTTGATTTGAATGGACTCACACAAATAAGGGTAGAGTTGATGTTTTCCCAAAGACAAATAGTTGTACTTTGGATACAATGGATCCTATAGCCACTTCGATAGAATTTTAATCTTTGAAATGAGAGAGATGCTTCCAAAACAGTAAGTAAGTAGCGAATCAATACAATGGAGTACGAATTGATTCTATATGATTTTGAAAAGTGTAGAGTATTTTTCAAGATAATTTTCAAGAGAGTAAAGAGTGAGAAGAAAGTAAGTTATTAATTAATTAAAAATTCGTTTGCACTCCCCTTTATATAGTGAATGAACAGATGTATCCATTCATAAAGGGTTATGCCCAAAAGACACCTCAATTCAAATTTTAAAAAACAAACAAACGATCTATATGTTGACATATGAAAACATGTATGTCGACATATGCAAGTGAAAGCTGAAAAAAATCTTTTAAATTGTTTTGAAAATCCTATACTTTGTAAAATAGTTTGAACGTTGTTTTTAAATATTTTTGAACTCTTAAAAAAACTTCTATAAAATATTTAAAATATATTTTGACATTAAAATAATTTATTTTTGTTAAAAATATCAAAGATAAAAAATTAGAGATAAAGATTAGAAATTGCTATCAAGGACTTCAATAATATATTTTAATGACTCTAAACACTAACATATAATCTTGAGCACTTCATATCTTTATCTTTGAACCTATAAGTCTTCAAATTTTGATCTTAAGGTATTTTGCCGTACATTCTTCGATTCAGCACTTGTGTAATATTCTACACTATAAACTATATAACTTGGTGAAACATTAGTATCTACATTTTATATAGTTTTTGTAGTCAAAATCAATAATTGAGATATTAACAGTCTCCCACTTTTTGATGATGACAACCATGTAAATATTCCTATATATAAAGTATGATATAACTCCCCGTGAGTTACATAACTCCCCATAAATATATGCATGTGTACATTTTATATCTTCGCCCCCTTTGTCATCAACAAAAATGGGTGAATAAAAGAAAACTCTCCCTAAATGATATACTAATAAACTATGGAGTCCAAATCAACATTTTAAGAATTAAATTGATTAATATGGGTTTAATTATATAATTATGATTGGACAAAAATAATTAAAGCATAAAATAAGGATATTAAATATGACTATTAAGGTGCAATATATTGGACATAAATGAAGGAAATATTAAAGGATATAATTATGGCATATATTAAGATAGACAATAATCAATCTTTTAAGTTACTAATATTAAGGAAAATATATAAATAAGATAATGCAAACTTTATTTATTATTTAATTTATATAATACACTATAATACAATCAAAATCAAACCAAAACTTGATTCAGTACCTAACTAATCCGAACCTAATTATTTTACAATCCATATAATATAATCACAATACATCAAGCCTATGATAATTAATCCAAATCAAAGAGCATTAGTTATTTACATATTGATCAAATTGAAATAAATAAGTTTTTAATATACCCACTTACAAATTAAAAGAAACATAAATAAGATATTCCTAAAGACTTCAACCCAAACTTCAGATCCAAATATTAGATTTGCTTTGATGGCATCCTAATCTTTATCGTCCTTGGTGTTTGAGCATTCTGGATTGTTGGTTTGATCACCTTTGATAAGGGAGGAAACTAACAAACGAAGAGCATCAAATTGCTTCCCTTGCTCTTTAATCATTTTCGTTTGGCTTAGTTCCAAATGCATTTGATTCCTTAGTATGAAGGAGAGAACATCTTTGAATGATTGGAGTGTTTCTTCTGTTGGAACTGGGCCAGCGCGCAGTGGAGAAAAGGGCAAATTTCACAAAATTTCCTATTTTAGATCTTTAAAGCCTACGAAGTTTAAAGGTTTATTAGATCTAAATCTAATATTATTTTCAATAAAGTCATATTTTATTAATTACGACATTGTTTTATAATTTAATTAAGTGTGGAATGTGAAAGGGTACGAATATATCAAATATATTCATTTTAATTATATGTCAAATAATTAAATTATGACAAGGTGTAATCAATAGATGACAAGATATGTATACATGTAGGTAAGAATAAGTTGAATGGTTATCACATAGAAGTTAAAAAGGGAAATATATAAAGGATAACAAGGATGATTGATACAATTTCCCTTTTGATGGACTTAATTAATGTAGCCTATAAATGTCAATCAATAAGTATCATAATATAAGATTATAAACAGTCTCATTTAAATTAAAAGAAAAGAAACGATTTCATACTACAACAATGTGAAAATAGAAAATAAATTTTATATCAACATATACATGTAGATTTAATTATGTATATATGAGATTTAATCAAAACTTTCTAATAATACAAATTAGATAGTTATCGCAATCAATTTTAAAATTTTAATTTTTTGTCAAAATCCTTTTATTCATATGTAAATATCTAATGTAACACAACTACAAATAATACATACATACATATATACATACTATTATCCCGCCTTTTAGCAAGGCCGCGATATCATCAACTTGGCTAGAAATGGATGGTTACTAGTCTTGGGAATCAGTTGTATACGATGCTACGGACGATGGTCGAGCAGATTCGGACCAGGACCAATCGAGGTCCAATCAATATGGAGTGATAAGCATAGCCTCGTGAAGCTACATTTAAAATTTCAAGTCGATCGAAGTTCATATGCTCGAGTTACGGACAAAGCAAGGATTTATATGGATCGATCGGGAATGATCCATGAAACAGCTCAAATCAGCGAAGATCAATCGATATCTCAAAATTCGCAAAGCCAATGCTGTTGAAACTTTTATAGCATCAATATATTGAAGAGTGGAGCCCACAAAAATGATCGCATAACAAAACTCCCAAATCTTGGAACAATCCATAGTTTCACAGAAAATGTGATATCTCACAAACGGTACGTTGGAATTGCACGAAATTTGGATAGCAAGTAACTTACGTCATGAAGAGCTTATACTATCGATCGCACATCAATCAAAAGCCAAAATAATGATCAGCTAAACTTTGGCCGATCATTCCAAAATATCGAGTTAGGGCCACCGATTGTTATGGTGGTCCCCTACGGATCTAGAGACTCTTCTTGCAAAATTTCAGCCCAATCCATGCACGTCTTCTCTTATAAATACAGCGGTCATTCTTCATAAAGAGGATCCTTCTTTCTGTGGTCTAGGCTCTGCCATTTTTATTCTTCACTCTTGTATTAATGGATCCTAGCTAATCCAAACATTCTTGTAATCATAATCCAGTGCAAGATCAATAAAATTATGAAGTGGACGTAGACCAAGATTGCCGAACCACTATAAAAATATGTGTGTTCATTTATTTTTTCTGCTATGTTTTTAATTTCATTCATCATTTAATCTATACGAGATTCTATTAGGTGTTGATGTCCATTTTTGGCGTCAACATTTTGGTGCTTTCATTGAGAAATGAATTCTCAGCTTGATTGGTTCTCATCTTCTACTTGTGGATTTTCATGTTCGCGAAATAGATCCAACTTCCGATCGACAAGTTTCCTATTTTACTCAGATTTGAAAGAGATCTACAAGGAAACTATTATCCATGGCCAGAGAAGCCAAGTCTACTTCCCCTGCAGAAGAAGGAAACCATGATATTAGTGATCGATTAGTCATGTGTTTGATCAATGTGCAAACATTTTCAAGTTTTGAAGCATTTATGAACGATCAGTCATCGGCCATGCTCCATATACTTAATGAACGATCGTTCCCTACAAATCCATACATTGCATCATCATGTATGATTGTTCCATACGATCGTTTCTCATTGGTCGTTCTACCAACATGAAGATGGACGATCGTTTTTTCTGTACGATTGTTCCATACCAATCGTTTCTATATGATCATTTCTATACGATCGTTCCTATAAGATCGCTCCATCCTATAGTTTACACCGACCGTTCTTCCTTACCGATCTTTTGTTCCTTAACCGATCGTTCCTCCCTCCAGCATCATATGATCGTTCCACTGCTATGTGTATTTAAACCTATTGTTCCTATACGATCGATTTTGTGCGATCGTCCTATTGCTATATGGATTTACACCGATCGTTCTAGCTAACCTTTTCACCGATTGTTGTTTTCACTGATCGTTCCAATAGATCATTCTCACCAGTCATTTTCACCGATCATTTGTACCCGATCATTCCCACCGAATATTTAGATCGATTGTTATTTTCACTGATCATTATTTCCATAACATCGCTTACACTGATCATTCTAGTTAACATTTTCACCAATCGTTCGAGCTACCTTGATATTCTAATCGATCGTTACTACAACCGATCATTCCACTGCTTTAACATTCCAACCGATCGTTTTCAACCAATTATTGTTGCAACTGATGGTTTTCATAACCGACCATTTTTCAAAAAAAACTATTTCGGGTACGATCCAAATTTTTCAAAAAAGAAATTTTGGGTGCGAACCCTTGCCGCAATGTAGTGCCCCCGCATTCTACATTCGAAACTCAATTTAAAGATGGTGCATTCTATCCACTTCCCTTACGTCCTGTAACTGACCGGGGCATAAAGGATCAAGCAGCAGCTTCTGAATTGCAACCAAGGAATAGACAAGCAACCGCTACTCAAATGATACTCCCAAAGGCTGGAGAACATAGGTGATGTGACTCTAAGCAAACCCAAGAAACTTTAGCCCAAACTCGAGTAAAACCAAGATTTTCTCCAAGCAAACGCCAATATGACTCCAAGCACCATTCTTCACTGACCCAGCACTTCGAATTCAATGACTCCAAGCACCATTCTTCACTGATCCAGCACTTCGAATTCAATGACTCCAAGCAAACCAGTTGCTGACTCTAAGAAAATAGCAGATTTTCTCGGGTCCGACTCCAAGTAAATTACCACCAATCTGTCAATACCGGTCCATCTTGCTTTGCTCATATCTCAAGCATACGGACTCCAAATGACTTGAAACTTGGTGTTCAACCTCAAGAGGCCCTCCTTACTGCCTTAAATGGATCACGCCCCATTTGGGTGAAAGTTTGGGGATCATCACCGATCAACGACCCCATCCTAACTGATTCGCCATTCGACGGGCATTCTCAACTATTCAAATGTTGGACAACCATGCATACATCATTCACAGGCATAACAAGTAGCTATAACTTGAAAACGGACTAGATTGACGACGACTGAAGCATTTTCCCTTGTCGAAATCTTTTCATTGAAGTCATTCAACGTGTAGAATATCCAAGGTGATTCAATGTGCCGACCATGCTGGCGTATTTAGGGAATGAAGACCCTCGACTACATCTCATGAAATTTGAGTGGCATATGAATTCTGCTAGAGCGACATATGCCATCGAATGCAGATGCTTTCCTATATTCCTCGAAGGTGTAGTGATCATGCGGTTTATACGATTATCGCCCAAATCCATCTACTTGTCCAATCAACAAGATCAGAAGTTTTTCGAGGAGTTCAGAATGCATGCGACTCACACCAAGGATGTGATGTCATTATCCTTTTTATTCCAGATGTTAGGTGAGCCGCTCAAAGATTTCCTATAGAGATTCAATGTCATCGTCATCGCTAAAGCGAGCAATCCCAGCAAGGATATCATACTGATGGCGTTAATGAGGAGAAACGACCCCCAGACAGATTTTGGCAGCTAATTAGCAAGAGAGCCTCCTACGACCTTGGATCGTTTCTATTACAAAGTGAATCAAAACCTAAGCAAGGAGGTAGAGCAGACTAGGAGAAAGAACAATACAGGCCCGTTGGCTAAGGACTCAGATTCTAGGAGACAACCCAGAATCTCAAAATTTGACTCATATACTCTTTTAAACGATTCAATGGATAACATCTACTTGGAGACTCATGACTCGGAGCATTACTGAAAACCAGCCTTGAGAGAGTCTACCGAAACCCAAAGGAAATCCGGGGAATGTTGTATATTCCAAGATACATATGATCCTAACTCTGGAGTATGCAAACACCTCCGAGATGTGATCAGAAAACTGATCCGGAAAAGAAAGTTTCGAAAATATGCACAAGCTCCATGGAATAGATGGTAGGGAACATCCGACCCATATTAATAAAGAACTTTGATTATTAATTAGACCAACTATGATCGACTTCCAACTAAGAAGGGCTTGGACAAAGTGGAATAGCAAGCATACGACATTGCTTCACTTATCAATGTGACCAAGTACTTAGAGTTGGGTGCCAACCAATCTCCACGGACCATGATCAGATCTTTGGAGTTTCTTAAAGATAAGCGTGATTCAACCACTCATCGGCTACCATATGCCCATGGCTTAAGGCCAAGGACTAAAAATGGAAATTGGGTGTGACTTGACCATCCACTTCCTACTCTGTGCTTTGATTCGGATAGAACATTTTTGCCTTACTCAGAGCCCGACAAGGTCATGATCCAACAAAAAGTGGACACGACTGATCGTCCACTCATCAAATTTCGCTCCTAACTTGGAGACCAAAGAAAGACTTGGAGTGGATGCAACTCAACCATCCACTTTCCATCTCATACTTAAAGTTTGCCAAAATACTTATGCCTCTCCGGAAGTTTAGCATGACCGAGGTCCAACTAAAGTAGACGTAGTTTGACCGTCCACGCATTAACTCCTGCCCTGAACAGATGAGGCAGTTTGAAAGCTCGACTTAAAGTAGGCATGACTGACTGCCTACTCATTAATCACCGCCCTTAACAAGTGGACACGACTGCAGCTTGATGTGGATGTGACTTGATCGTTCACCCAAAAACTCTCTCCCTCGACTTATCAAGAGGAGTACGAAGTAAAATGATGGATGTAGTTCGACCGTCCATTGATCAACTCTGGTCCCCAGAGTGTGGACCGGAGTATATACATCAAACGGGTGTGACTGACTACCCATCATAAAAATCTGGTCCCCAGAGTGCGGATCGGGGATAAAAACAAAAAGATGGACGTGGTTCGACCGTCCATCGGTCAACTTTGGTTCCCAGAGCACGAACTAGAGTATAAACATCAAACGATTGCGGCTGACCATCCATCATAAAACTCTACTCTCCAGAGTGCGGATCGGAGTATAAACACAAAAGGATGGACGTGGTTCGACCTTCCATCGATCAACTCTGGTTCCTAGAGCACGAACTGGAGTATAAACATAAAACGGGTGTGACTGACTACCCATTATTAAACTCTGGTCCCTAGAGTGCGGATCAAAGTATAAACACAAAAAGATGGACGTGGTTCGACCATCCATCAATCAACTTTGGTTCCCAGAGCATAGACCGGAGTATAAACATCAAACGGGTGTGACTAACCACCCATTATAAAACTTTGGTCCCCAGAGCGTGGATCGAAGTATAAACACGAAAAGTGGACGCGGTTCGACCGTTCGCTCCTCAATTCTTGCCCTTTACTTGGGGGAAAACACACGACTCAAAGTATGCGATCTGACCATCTCCTCCTCTGCTTGAGCTTGAAGTTCTTCAGAACACTCGTCTTACTCCCAAGGCTCGGTAGAAACTAGATCCAAATGGAAGTGGACGTGGTATGACCGTCCACGCATCGACTCGTGCCCTGGATGAAGGGGGCAATTTAAGAGCCCAAGAATAAATTGGATGTGGTTCGACCGTTCAATCCAAAGAGGATGTGATACGTCCATCCATGACCTGGTTTAAGCCTGAGCTACGTCAAACTATCTAGGCCTTGCCCGGACATCGGCAAGCCTAAAATCCAAACCAAGACATGGACGCGGTTCGACCGCCCAACAAATAACTTTGGTTCCCCGGTGTGGACTGGAGTATAAACAAAAATTGGGTGCGGTTCAACCACCCGCCAACAAACTCTTATCCTCGGAGTGCAGATATGAGTATAAACAAATAGATGAGTGCAGTTCGACCACTCAATATTCCATAAATTCCGACCTGAACTCGACAGGAGGAGTGTAAACTCACTACAGATGGAATTCAACCGTCCATGAACTAATTCTGCTTACCCAAGAATGGGAACGAGATACAAACAACTATAAGCCGAATACGACATCATACTATAGCTCCGGCTGGGTGATCTTTACAACTTAAGGCAACAACCGCAAGAAGGTCTCAACAAAAGACCAATCAGAATGACGTTCAAAATTATGGGAGACCGATTATATCATACCTCTGGATCGACAAGCAATATAAATCCAAATTCTCTATATCGTGCCACTGGATCGACGGTCAATTTTGATCCATACCAAACACAAATGGATATAACCCGGATGTCCTTCGAAAAAATCTAATCATCAAAGTGCGGATAGGAGAATAAACCACAAATGAGTCTAACTTGATCATTAATTCTCTAGTACCCTCCTTTGATCCGTCAGAAAGAGTATGAAACCGGGTGAGCATGACCCGACTGCACCTGAGCCAACTCTATCCCTAGATCTGACGGGAGAATATGAATCAAAATTGACAAGATTGACCATCCAGCTCTGAATGAATGCGATGCAACCATTCATTTTTTGACTCTTACCATGATCCGACTAGAAGAGCAATAAGAAATGGACATGACTTGACCGTCCGCACACTGATCCTTACACTTTGTCCGATAAAGAGAGCATCAATCACTAGTTAGATGTGACTTGACCATCTATTCTTTGGTCCTGCCTAGAGTATGGTCTGCACCAAAAATTGACGTGATTGACCGCCCAGTACCCAACTCATGCTTGAAATCAAACGAAGCATCAAAGTCTTCCCCCGAGAAGGAAAAACTAGAATATGTGTGATTCAACTTTCCATCAACTAACTTGACCCCACAATTCAACCGAAAAGAGTATAAAGCTAAAGTGAACATAACTTTCCTTCCTACTTATCGACGTATACCCCAGACTTGGGGGCACGAGCGAGAAACAAGATGAATGTGAACCGACCATTCATCAATCAACTATAAGTCTTCAGAGCTTAGGTGGGAGTATAAACACGACTAGGACGAGACTCGACCATCCATGCGGTACATTTATCAACCCGAGACCGGGAGTAGAATTGTGATCATCCAAAGGCTGACTATGATAGCTCAATATTGTGACTCGTACCTAGTGTTTACAACGACTCGAGGCTACGACCAAAAGGATGCCTAGAGTTCGAATCGATGCCCAAGCTCATTGGCAACCGACGATCACTCCAACCTGACGGATGAGTAACGAATTATGAGTACATTGAGTGGAAAGCGCGTTACTCGAATATACAAGCAGATTCAAACTCAAAGCAAGAGCCAGCTATGCAGTTGTGTGTAACACAAGGCTGAACCCTACTCGACACTTAATTCAATGTGCTTCTAAGCCTGATTTTCGACCAGTTGCAGATAATTGCTCAAAGCATCTAGAGCCCTTCACTATCAGACTCAATAACTCATGACAAGACTCTAGGATTTGATTGGAGTAACCGTCATCATTAACCATCCCAACCAGATTTCATATTGATTGTTGCATGAAATAGTTACGTTCGAACTTGAGTAATCCATGGCTACACCCGTAGAGCTAACGATCAACATTACGGTCAGCCATGGCGACCCATTACGGGCACTGAAGATCGGATCGTAGCTTAGTGCAACGATGATAAAGGAATTAGATGGCTTTCTCCGAATGAGTCTTGATGTGTCCACTTGGACCCATTCAGACATTGTGTGATCTCACCAATTATCGCGAGCCATGCATTGAATATCGACCAGAGGCATGTCCCGATGAAACAAAAGCAACATGGCATGGATCCGAAAAGATTTGCTACACTTAAAGAGGAGGTGGATAAAGTCAAAAACAATGGATTTGTCCATGATGCCCTCTACCCAAAATGGGTATCCAATCCAGTTCATGTAAAAAAAAAGCTGATGGAAACTGGCGGACATACGTTAACTACTCTGACCTAAACAAGGCATGCCCGAAAGACATCTTTCGACTTTCGAGGATCGACCAACTGGTAGACTCAACCTCTGGATATGGACTACTTTCATTTATGGATGCATACTCCGAGTACAACCAGATCCCGATACACATCCCCATCAGAAGCACACCAGCTTCATTACCGATCTAAGGCTATGTTGCTATGTTATGATGCCATTTGAACTTAAGAATGCTAGTACAACTTACCTGAGGCCGGTCAAACGAATGTTAAAAGACTAGATTGGGCGATCGATGGATGTATATGTGGATGATATACTCATGAAGTCATGACGATCAAACGACCACATCGATGATTTAACGGATATGTTCAGTGCTCTACAAAAATATGGAATGAAACTAAATCCCTTGAAATGCTCTTTCGATGTTGCGTTAGGGGTATTTCGAGGTTTCTTCATCAACTCTCATGCAATCGAAGCCAATCCTAAGAAGATTCTGGCAATTGGAGACATCCGGGTAGTGAAGACAATCAAGCAGGTACAGAGCCTAAATAGGAAGATCACCGCCCTAAGTCAATTCATCTATAGGGCCACCGACAAGTGAATTCTCTTCTTTAACCTAATTAGGAGAGGGAAGTGAAACTTTGAATGGATGCAGGACTGCATTGACGCATTTCAAGCTCCGATAGA
The DNA here is from genome assembly GCA_030737815.1 of Allium fistulosum. Lineage (NCBI taxonomy): Eukaryota > Viridiplantae > Streptophyta > Magnoliopsida > Asparagales > Amaryllidaceae > Allium > Allium fistulosum. The sequence goes on from CM060904.1 coordinate 365,064,801, forward strand.
TCACTTAGAGCGACCTCCCATCCTATCCAAGTCGTTGGATCGTGAAGACTTATACACCTATGTAATGGTGTCGGTATACGCCATAAGTGCCGCACTGTTACATGAAGAGAATCAGATCCAGAGGCCAGTATATTATGTTATCAAGCAATTGACAAGTGCTAGGAGAAACTACCCGAAGCTGGAAAGGCTCACGTACCGCCTATCCATTGCACCAAAAAAGCTTTGCCTTTACTTCTAGGCTCACCCCATCAACGTCTACACCGACCAGCCATGACGACGGGTCCTACAACGACCTGAGACGTCTGGAAGGTTGCTCAAATGGAATATCGAGCTAAGCCAATTCGATATCACTTGTCTCCCTCGGAGACCTATCCAGGGACAGACATTGGCAGACTTCATAGTTGAATTCATTGCACCGACGACTCTACAGAGAGCAGTGTAGAACCAACCAACCGATGGAAAATGTACACAGATGAAGCATCCAACGATCGGTGCTCTTGCACCAAAGTCATGTTTGTGACTCCTGAAGGAAAAATTGATTTGCTACTCCTTGAAGCTCGACTTCCCTACAATAAATAATGAAGCTGAATATGAAGCCTTGATTGTCGGGTTCAAAGTTGCCAAGGAACTAGGAGTGTAAACTTTACAAATTTTTTGTGATTCCCGGTTAGTAGTATACCAAGTCAGGGGAGATTATCAGGCTAAGGGGCAGCAACTTGCTCCTTATCTCAACCAGTTAAGAGCTACTGGCCGACTTTGATTATTACACTATTAACACATCCCCAAAGATACAAAATGAGAAAGGTGACTCACTGGCCAAGCCAGCTAGTTCCGGGAATGCGTAGAAAATAGACTTTATCCCGATTAAAGTACTAAATCCTCCGAGCATCGACCATATGGAAATTAATTGAGTTCTAGAGATGGAGCCGAAAAGGGAGTCATAGATGACTCCTATCTATGATTATCTACAACGAAGGATCCTTCTCGAAAAGAGGAGTGAAGAATGATAGATCCTCCGCAAAGCTTAATGCTACATCATCTAAGAAGGAGTCATGTATAAAAAAGGTTTCCCCATTCCCCTGCTTCGGCGTATCGGCCATGAAGAAATAAAACGAGTCTCGAGTGAAGTCCATGAAACAGAATGCGACGATCACACCGAGGGGCGAACCTTGATAAATGAAATACTCCGCTACGGGTATTACTTGCCAACTGTCAAACAAGATATAGTTCACCATGCTAGACAAGGCAATGAGTATTAGATGTTTGCAAAAAAATTCTGAAAGCTCCACCGACAGAAGTTACACAAATGGGCATTGATATTATCGGTTCCTTATCGATCTCTAAAGACGGACCGAAGTACGCCATCATTGTAGTGGATTACTTTGCCAAATAGGCTGAAGCTGAACCTTTAGCCACGATCACGACGAAGAAAGTGATCAACTTCATTGTCTGGAGCATCATCTGTCATTTTGGCCTTCCACGAAAATTGGTAATGGAACCCAATTCAATGGTGCTTAATTCAAAGACTTCTTCCATCGGCATCATATTCAAAAAAAAATCACGGCAGTTGCTCACCCTCAAGTTAATGGACAAGTCGAAGCTGTTAACAAAATCATAAAGTCCATTTTGAAGAAACGTTTGCAAAAGGCTAGAGGCAAGTGGGTGGATAAACTCTCATCAGCAATATGGGCATACCGACCACCCACAAGTTCGCAACTGGCCATAATCCATTCGCTCTTGCTAACGGCTCCGAGGCCGTCATCTTTGTAGAACATGAAGTCCCTTCCCATCGAGTGACTTATTACGACCCTATTTCATTATATATAAAAAATATATAAACAAGGAATTGCAATCCAATTGCAATTAAACTATAAGGAACTGGTGACAACTCGTGAGCGTACAAACACCTCTAGGAACTAGTGAAAAGAACGTGTACTTAAACGTGCATATGTATATTCTAAAAATTTGATTTCTTAAAACATATAGAAAATGAATTTTCACTTGGGGTTATTAGAGAAAAGACAGGATCAGATAATCAAATCTTACTAGCCCTGTAGAATCGGACACAGATAGCAGCTGATAGAATATGATCCTGAATTTGTACTATTGGAAATCAACCAAGCATCATGATGATCAGAGAGGGATACAACACTTTGGGAAGATAAATCGGCGGAAGGGTGACGACCATTCAACAAACTAGATGGAATCCTTTACGATGATTGAAGTTTGCAACTTTTCAAAGCGCGTCATGTTCCAACAAGACACGCTTTGGGAGGGCAAATGTTATCCTGCCTTTTGGCAAGGCCGCGATATCATCAACTTGGCTAGAAATGGATGGTTACTAGTCTTGAGAATCAGTTGTATATGATGCTATTGACGATGGTCAAGCAGATCCGGACCGGCACCCAATCGAGGTCCATTCAATATGGAGTGACAAGCATTGCCCTGTCATTTCAAATTTCAAGTCGATCGGAGTTCATATGCTCGAGTTACGGACAAAGCAAGGATTTATATGGATCGATCAAGAATGATCAATGAAACAGCTCAAATCAGCGAAGATCATTCAATATCTCAAAATCCACAAATCTAATGCACTTGAAACTTTTAGAGCATCAATATATTGAAGAGTGGAGCCCACAAAAATGATCGCATGACAAAACTCCCAAATCTTGGAAAGACATACCGATCGTTCCATAACGATCGTACAAAATCAGCCAGAATGATCCATAGTTTCACGAAAAATGCGACATCTCACAAACGGTGCATCAGAATTGCATAAAATTTGGACAGCAAGTATCTTATATCATGAAGAGCTTACACTATTGATCGCATATCAATTAGAGGCCAAAATAATGATCGGATAAACTTTGGCCAATCGTCCCAAAATATTGGGTTAGGCCAATCCATAATGAGGATCCTTCTTTCTACTGCTTAGGCTCTGTCATTTTTACTCTTCACTCTGGATCCTAGCTGATCCAAACATTCTTGTAATCATAATCTAGTGCAAGCTCAATAAAAATATGAAGTGGACATAGGCCAAGATTGCCGAACCACTATAAAAATTTGCGTGTTCATTTACTTTTTCTGCTGTGCTGTTAATTTCATTAATCGTTTAATCTCTATGAGATTCTATTGGGTGTTGATGCCCATTTTTTGCGTCAACACATACATACATACATATAAATATTCAAATCTAAAATTATGCTTTGTTATGAAATATTAAAACATAGATCCACATTTAAAGCATTGTACTAATTCTATACAATTAGTTTTAACTTTAAAATATAATTTAATCAATTAACATGAACATGCAAATTTTCAGACCTAAAAAATTGGACTTTAAATTGAATGTTAGAACATAAATCTAAAATAAAGCATTGTATTTCAACATATATAGATTTAGTCTTGATTTAACAAAATAAAGAAAAACAATAGTTAATTTGAACATGCAAACATTCAGTTCTAAAGGATTACACTTTAATTTGAATTATTAAAACTCTACACTAAAATATTGTTTAAATCATAAACAAAATTCAATTTTGATCTATCAAAATAAAAAACCCAATCATACCATTTCTATATAGAAAAGGACAAACCTTATTACCAAAGCCTTAAAGTACAAAAAAGTAATTCTCGTATTGATACCTTTTCTAAATCAAAGGGGTGCTAATCCTTGAATTGATGGCCTTCAACTATCAAATAGTAATTGGATCTTGAATTTGATTTGAGAGTTCTTTTTTGTGAGGGGATTAACTTTCTGTCACTAAAATGATGAAGAAGGAGGCTAAGAAAAAAGTGAGATCTGATTAGGTCTAGAGAGCTTATATATATGGACGGAAAAGAAAGGAAGGCAGATCTAATTCTATTTCTCTTTACTTCAATCTCAGCCATCAAAACCAAGCCCTCTTAACCCTCAAACCCTAGCCTCCTATTTCATGTTTGTAGCCAACATTTATAGTCCCTATAATAGGCATTAAAGCCATTTAAGCCCATGTAAAAATAGTACACAATTAAATCCAATTCAATCATTTATCAATATTGCATATTGATTGATGTATTCATAACTATTATAAATATATCTTGTAATATTTATTTCTCAAATAATATTCAAATTTATAATTAATATTTCATAAATATTAATTAATTTAATTAATTAATAATAATTATAAACTAATTATGTCATTTGGTTAAAAGGGAATTCGTTGTTTCGGTAGTGCGACTCGCCGGGTGTAAATTTGGTCGATGATTAGTATCGAACTATTTGAATATTAATGTTCACTCGTCACTTAGTAGGTGTATGACATTTTGACTAAATTTATCACTTACTTGGTTTTGGTAAAATCCACTTTCACTTTGTTATGCATTACCGGGTTGTGACTTTTATTCACACCAATTCCTTTTGTCAAAATTATATCACTTTGGACTTACGGAATTTGGTAGTGGTCAATATCGTCCATATTCAACTCCATAGTCCAAAAACAAAATCCTTGGTTTAATAATAACAATTATCATTTATTGAACTACTCTGGCTAGAGATTTTGACTTCAAGTTGATTTGAGTTGACCTGTGATATTAACCCCATATAACTAAGGAGATGAATCCTTTCGTGATTAGTGTTTCACTTCCAACACTTCCACTCGACCCAATTATAATCACTCGATGGATGTCGTGCCATGATTTGACTATAATCAAAGTGGGTCTTTCATATTGAGGATCAATAGTATTCTCAAGTCAAGAGAACTGTGTAAATCTGTTACATCGATATTTTCCATTTGACCTTAATTATATTAACCAACAGAAAACTATCGAGTGAGTCATTTCATAGTTATCTAATAACTATCCGTACGCAACCCCTGGGTGCCCCCATCGGTTATAAGTCATACATGTCCAACATTTGGAGAGCATTACGTACTCCAGTCTCAACAGATACATCGATATCCAATCTCGATGCATCTTGATTAGGAACATTTAAAATGGTATATATATTTTCATTGTGATAAATTACTCACGGTTACAACACTTTGTAACTACTATCACAAAACATACCATTTATGGATGTTCTATTAAATATACTTTAATTAATTAATATAACACATTATATCAAGTATATAATAGAAAGAAAACACCTTTTATTTTGAACAAGATTGGTTATATAGTTAGATATGTGTAACAAATTATATAATTACCCCTATGGCATACCCCTAACTCCATTATCTTCATGGTTTTCACAAAGGTTTTGGTGTGGAGAAGTCATTTTTATTAAAGAAAATGTTAAGAATGAAAGGAGATGGAAAGATGAATTCATGAGTGAGTTTTTCTAGAACAAATAGGCTTAAATAGGACGGAAAAGATGTTTGAAATAATTGAATTAAAAGTAGTACAATGTTTCAAAAATCAAAAATTTTGCCAAATGGCTATAGTATGTCGACATATATAAACATGTATGTCAACGTATATGTCTGAATTTTCATTTTAAGTTTTTGATAAAAAAATTATTTCTATTTAATACCATTATATTTCAATGATTTCCAAATACTAATAGGGCAACATATGAAAGAAAGATCTTATTTTCATTGATTAGAACAAGATGATACATCGCAGAAAGGAAAATATAAGAAGATAACATGAGATAAACTAAGGAGATGCAATAAAATAAAAGCTAGAAAAGATATGATGGATAACTAGATAGAATAAAAAAAGTAACTAAGGAGACGAGCACCTATCAAGCTTCTTCATAATCTTCCCAAAATATTTATCCACTTTGTTGGAAAGACTAGAAAATTTCCTATTTAGCTTCTTTTGATTTTTGATGATCTTATCTTGATTTTTGTTAACCAAATTTATGGTCAACACTCTAGTGAGTCCAAGTAGGAGAATTTATTGAGAAAAGGTGTAAGATGGGATCTCTAAAGGGGATTGACAAATGTTCAGTTGATAACTCTGTGCTATCTCGAGTGATTGGATTAATCGGAGCTATGCCGAAAGGTTAGTGGTATGTAGAACTTTCTCTACCTCTTTACTCAGGATTAGACTCAAAACCTGACCTTTCGATGGGGTCAAGAAGGCTTAGACACAAGATTTGTAAGGAGAAAAGTCTTTCCGGTCGTTTTGAATTAACGTAGAAGGGTATCTGATCTGATTAAACCTTTATAAGACTCCTCCCGGAAGCTTTTTCCCTGGTCAGGATCAGATTCCCTTAGTTTATCTTACCTAGGGAGTTAACTTGGTTCTTTGCCAAAAGGTTGGACAAGCTGCTATTTGGGAATTGGATTGATGCTAAGATTGATGGGATCCAACAGGTTATGATACTTGGCGAAAGGTTTGACCCTTAGGATTTATCATTCCGGAAGGTTCTGTGCATACCAATTCTAATAAGCTCCCTTTAGGTCTGAATGGTTTAGGCCATAACCCAGAGGTCTCCGAAGGGTTATGAAGATCGCTTAAGAAAGAATATCATTGTTTCTGTTGATATGGACCTTTCGGAAGTATTGTACCTAAAAGTTGTGATTAAACCGACAAAGATGAATATAAACTGTAAAGAAAAAGTGCAAAATTCAAGACTTCCCTCTAATCCTTGAATGGCCTTCTCTTTTTATTAAAATTTTCCCAAATCACTACCCAATTAGGGTTATAGAGCTTTGATTTTAGAAGTTACAAAAAGAGAATGAGAAGAGGAAAAAAAATCCCCCAAAACAGGACCCATTGGGTCTTATTTATAGATGCAAGCGGCGCTCCCCCCGGCTTTATGCCTTCATCGGGAACGGAAGGTTGCCTCTTATATGCAGTTGCAAATATTTTGATCTTGCCGGAAGATTGCTTCTTATACATGGTTGTAGGCCTTCCGTTCTTGACCCCAGGTTTGTTTATTGTGCATCATCTTGGACTGCTGAATGCTGCCGAAGGGTCTTTTCCTTCATTTGTTTTTAGGAACCTACTTCCCTTGCCGGAAGATTTGTCATATGTACGGCACATGAACCTTCCGATGGTACGGAGGGTTTCTGGCTTTAGTGAACCCTTTGGCTTTGTCGAAAGGTTGCTTTTCCTACTTGATTACTGTCGAGAGTTGCGTTTTTCCTGAATGATGGTGGAAGGTCGTCTTCTATTGACTCATGGACGACTAAACCTTTCGGCATCATCGAAATTTATCCTGTAGGTGTATTATCCGGCCTGAAAGGCTTATTGTGCTTTCGGAAAGGTTGTCATAGGGTCGTATACCCTTGTTTCTGCTTGTTTGCCTCCTTTGGAGGGTAAAAGCTCCTTAGACATTGTAGGATAATACCCTCTGTCTTCTCAAAAGACCTTGAGCCGTCTCATTTTGCTAGCTGCATACCTTCGATCTCTTCGGATGGTCTGATCTGAATTCTTTCTCTACCATCTTTTGTTTAGATTTTCTGGCTTAAGCGGAAGGCGAATTTATTGAGTAACATTTGCCCCCCCCCATGCAAAGGGATGCTCTTGACTTTTCAAGTAATTCTCTCTAGGCCTCATTTTTCTGTAAATGTAAGTTCCAAGTACAAATAAAAGAGTCCTTTTCAAACAATTTGACCTTCCCCCAAATAAGGAGGTCATTTCTTAAACCTGATTAAAAACATCCAAGCTATCTTTCCAACTTATTCATTCCCTCCGAAAGGAATTAAAGTTGCGGCGCTAAAACTTTCGAAGGGACCAGAAGGTATTCCAACTTCAATTTTCCCTTATTGGCGGAAGGTCTAGGTAGCTTAATGTTTAGTCCTTTTGACAACAAGCTTTCATTGGGATTTAGAAGTCCTAAACCCTCTGATTCCTTTCTGTTTATCAAAACACCATATAACCAAGTAACAAGCACATTTTTAGCGGTATAATATAACTCAAGAAATTCAATTGAAACGTCTAAATATTCACATATATAGATATTACTTCACATTACACTTTTCAAAATGATCTGTTAATATATACATATTCAAAATTACACTAGTGTTCTAGAATTGATCATCGAAGGCATCCAAAAGCAGCGAGATGATTTCTTCCCCCTTTTCCCTACAGCCCATCTGGAAAAGGCGGAAGGTTCGGAACTAAATTGATGGGGTTGATGATGATGGGTTCAATCCATATGGGTTGATAAGGAGAGTAGGTTATTAATGCAAGGACTTCTCCAAAAACATCCCAGATGGCTAAATCCATCCAAAATGTGTTTGTATCCAGATCGAAAAGTAAGGAGTATGTTGCCTTTACGTGTGGATTAACGAAATTAGGTTGCAGGTGATCCATATTGCTAGATTGTGTGCTATTGACCTCTTATGCCTCATGCGGTGGGTTTAGTAGGCCTATCGAAAAGCAACAACAATAGTGTGTTGCTTCCGCATTGATGAAAGCAGGATGAATTTGATGGAGATTGCAAGCGGCCATTGATGCCTATTTTTGTAATAAAAGTTAGAAGGGAAAGTGAAGGAAGACGAATGGAATTCTAACAGATATTTTTGGTGCGAAGTCTTATACGCTCTCTCTCATATTTCCAGAGGTTTATCATTAAATGTTTTTGTCTTTTTGTATGATTACCGTTGCACCTTTGATTTGAAAGCATTTGTTGGTTAAGTCTTATTTGACGAAATTCCGCAAACGATGGCCCTGACTCAGCGCTTTTTGAGAAAGAGTGGTGAACTCTTAACCTTCCGTTGGATGACAAGTTAATAGAGACACTTTGGCTATTTTTATGTAAAGTACACTTTTAACATTCAGCTCTGAAATTTTAGCATTTGGGTAAATTTCAGTATGAGTTTTACTTTTGTATTTCTATTTTCATGTAAATTAGGACTTGGCCTAAATCTTTGTGCACGTTATTATTTGCTTTGAATTAGATTGTTTGTCAAAAAATTTCCTTAAATGGATCGGACATTATAAGTATAAGTTTGTTCTCAAATTTCTTTCTAAGTCCATTGCATATCAATTGGGAGAGCGATTATAAATGGGTGTCAAGTATTTATTCTATGAATATATATTTCTTAGTACGTATTTTATATTTCGCTTGTCTATACTATGTTATTCTAAACTATATGTTCCTTAAATCATGTCTCCCTAATAAGCCAACCCAGTTAACATGCTATATAGATGAAGGCCTCCTTCCAAAATGACCTAATATTGTTTGCCCTAGGGTAAATGGTTTTTGTACGTGGAACACCCCGGCTTATCACCCGACTTCCTTCAAAGACGGAGGGGAAATTCCTTTTAAAGTAAATTGGGATATTTTATTCAATATTGATTGATAGTTACATTATAATACCCTTCTAACCGAGAGATGAAATTAGCAAATACACACTAGTTACCATTCTAAAAGGGGTTATTGTATCTTATTATTAACAACAAGTTTCGACAATAAACATACTCTAATATGTGTTCTTATTGTTGAAATAAAGGGACTTGTTTTGCTTTTTGATGTGGGAGACTTGAACAAGACTAGTTTTTCCTTTCGAAGCTCCTTCTTCGGAGTTCACAATGATTTTGGATAGAATGGAGCTCAAACAAAGTTAATTTTGCAAAAACTTCTTTAATTTCTAAGCTCATATGTTGCACTATTCAAAAATTATTTATGGAAATTGAGATTTTGGAATTAAATCTTCAAGAAAGAGGGAGGCTGGAGTATTGAAGTTTTAAAGCATTTCATTGATGGAGTTACTTGTATAAATCTTGACTTGAAATGACTAAGCTTCATGAGAAGAAAGATGGCTTGGAAATAAAATCTAAATATAGTCGGGTTCTTGCAAACCTTCAGAATCCCTATTTGGTATCTCAGTTTCAAGTGTCAATGCTATAATATCCATGAGTTTTGCTAGTATGATTGATAAGGTCACGAGTATCTCAATTTACACATAAGATGTGTTTTCCATACCTTGGTAATGCTATACAGCATAATGTAATACTTATAATGTTGTACATGCTACATGTTTCGTTATCTTTGTTTACACCTTGTTTATCTTCGATTCGGATATACCACTTGGAGATTGATGTGTCTCCAAGTTTTTCGTTCCAATCCTTGACTCCTCTTCTGATTAAGCAAATCTGGATTCTTTGTCATCCTACCTTTCCTACAAAACATGTAGTGCATAATATTCTTTAATTATTAGTTGGAAATCGACAATTTAATCTTAAAGCCATCAGTTTCTTGGATTAGCAAGCCATTGTAACAATTATATGAAAAGAAATTCAGTAAAAATGTTTAGGTCTCATCTTTATCCATAATGAGGGATGAATATAGATTTAGCTCCTTTCTCTTGTTCGGCATTACTGAGAATAGTTAATGTTATGCTGTATACAATCATCGAAATTTAATATTTACCCAATGAAGACCTTGATGGGACATTTATGACTGAGATCTTGATAAGGTAGGTTTTGAATTCATTTTTCATTATCTAGGGGATCTGAGAATAAAGAAGGTCGGAAGTTTCCATTAGGAGACTCTTTTGGCAATAATCTTCTTCCGATAATATTTCTTGACTCAGGTCAAGTTACTTAAGATAAATAAGAACCCAAAGATTGTGCCAGATTGGGGCTTTCAATAACCAGTAGTCTTAGCATCATTTATGATGAAGCTTTACAAGATATCTGCGGACCAAGATTCGGGTATTATAAAATATTGAGATAATTTAGCAGTCGCTTTTTGGTATATTCTGATAATAGGCGATGGAGAGTTAGGAGGCTGAAATGCCTTTCCTTGATGATAAGCGATAGAACCCTGCCGTATTGTTTCCAATGATGGTCGTCATAAGGATAGAAATTCATATTTGCTGATAAGATACCGGGATCTCTAATCTGGAATTAATAGTAAATGTTAGGAAAACCGTATGTAGTAATTAGATAACAAAGGTCTGGAATACCCAATGCGGCACTTGATAATTAGTAGAAGACCAAGAATCCACCCTGGTATTTAGTATCAGAAGACCAGAAAACCCATCTTGGAGTTTGGGTAATATAAGTTTAGAATACCATATTTAACAGTTAATAATGAAGGGTTAGGGACTTAGTCTGGCGATGAGCAATAAAAGATGGAATTACCATTCTTGATAATAAGTGATAGAAGACTAAAATGCCACTCTCGGAATCTTCATATTGAGAGGTCAGAATATTATTCATCGATAACAAGTGATGAAAGACCTGAGTATCATTTCTGGTAATAAGTGTTAGAGGAACGGAAGCGTACATCCTAATAATGAGTGACAGAAAGTCAATAAACCAATTCAGCGTCAAAAATGGAAGTTCAATAAACCACTTTTAGTAATAAATAATTGCTGATCATAATATTCCTTGTGGACATTTGATAGTTGCAGTTCAGCGCATTATTTTAGACATTAATGATAGAAGTCCTGAAACCCATTTTTTGGAATTTAACAATATGAAACCAGATACCGTTTCTGACAGTTAATAGTAGAAGACCATAATGTCATTCCCGGTAACTAATAATAGAAGACCAGACTACCATTCCTGGTAATTAATAATAGAAGTCCAGATTCCATTTCTAGTAAATAATAATAGAAGACCAGAATACCATTTTCGGCAATTAATAATAGAAGACCAGAATACCATTTCCGACAATTAATAATAGAAGACTAGAATTCCATTTTTGGCAATTAATAATAGAAGACAAGAATTCCATTTCTGGCAATTAATAATAGAAGACCAGGATACCGTTTAGCGGACGTTCGTGGGAAGAAGTCAGTGACTTCTTCCTAATTCTCTTGTTGAATGTGCCATCTCCAGGCTTTGATGATGTCCTGCATGCTTTTGTTTTCTTGGTCCCGAGTTTTCTTTGTCCATTTGCCATTTGTTTTTGCCTATTTTAGGCGGGGACTCTTTTGTCCAATTTTTATGCTTATTTAAGCAAAGCCCATTTCAGGATGTTTGTCATTTTAGACATTACCGACCTTTTGGTGGTTGCTATTTTAAGCGATGTCGATTTCTGGCGGTGCCTATTTCAGGCATGGACTTTTCTTAGTCCGTCGGACATTACATCTGGGTTTCCGGTGCGCTCGGCTATCTTATTCTGATGCAGGGCCCGAGGACTTACCCAACCTCCCTCCAGGAGGCGCCTTAACCTGGCCATAGCGTGACGCGGCTAAGGGCTTGTCAGTACCTTGGCCAGGCCACAGCGTGGCGGGACCAAGGGATTACCCATCCTCCCTCCAGGAGGCGCCTTATCCTGGACATAACGTGACGTGGATAAGGGCTTGTCGGTACCTTGGCCAGACCATAGCATGGCGGGACCAAGGGATTACCCGTCCTCCCTCTAGGAGGCGCCTTGACCTGGCCATCTTGGCGCGACCAAGGGCTTTCTACCATCATTGGTAGCCTACCATTTAAGGTAGTCCAAAGTTTAAGGAGAATTTCACTCTCGACCATGTATACTTTTCTTATTTTGATAATATAGTCTTTATTCTTCGGTCCGTTCAATCCTTTACAAATTTCTTGAGTTTTTCTTGTTCTAGGAGGTGCAAGACCATTGATTTATTTCATGTCCTTTTATCAGGCAAAAGTTGCAACGTCATTTTTTTTTGACATCTGATCTTCTTTTCAGCACGGTTTATGTACATCCTCCTGGAAGGCAAGTTTTCTTCTCATGATTAGTCGGTTCTCTTTCAAGGGGTTTTCCCTTACTCTTAAGATTTAAGCTGGAAATTTTCTTTGTAATCTCTTTATATTCCCATCTAGCAATTCATCTACTACCCTTAGTCCTTCAATTATGAACTCTTCTATGCGTCCATGGTTTTACCTTGAGTGGTGAACTTCACTTATAATTTTATTCCATTTATGTGCAGGATTGTCATAACCCTTTATCATTTCTTTTTTTTCTGTTTTTTAAAAGGCAGTTCCAAAGGAATACGACTAGATGGTCCCTCTCATTTGTCAAAATATATCCTCTCTCCTTGAACTTTCTTTTTCTGGAGCAAAGGTTGGGACTAGCTTTGAACTGACCTGATTGATATTCCATTTCCATGAGTTATAGGATAAATCTCATTTTTCCCTCTTAATGTCTTGTAAAGCTCGAAAGATAAGGGTTTGCTCTTTAAGTAAGGGCTGGCTATAATTTATTTGATAATTAAGACCTACATCCAAAGGTTCTGTTGATCCTTGAATTGATCTTTCCCTGTAAAATCATTCTTTTGCTTCGAGTATTGAATCCATACCTTATCTTTTACTTGCATTCAAATGGACTGTAAGTTTTATATCCAAAGCAAAACCTTTCTGGTTCAAAAAAAATGAAGTTAATGAGTCCTAAGAGAGTGCCCAGGTAGGAAATGTGGACCTTAACCACAGGGTCGGAGGTTCAGGCCCTCCTTCTAGCACCAAAAATGTTAACCAAATTTATGATCAACACTCTAGTGAGTCTAAGTAGGAGAAGTTATTGAGAAAAGGTGGAAGATTGGATCTCTAAAGGGGATTGACAAATTTTCAGTTGATAACTCTGTGCTATCTCGAGTGATTGGATTAATCGGAGCTATGTCGAAAGGTTAATGGTATGTAGAACTTTCTCTACTTCGCTACTCAGGATTAGACTCAAAACCTGACCTTTCGATGGGGTCAAGAAGGCTTAGACACAAGATTTGGAAGGAGAAAAGTCTTTTAGGTCTTATAGAATTAACGTAGAAGGGTATCTGATCTGATTAAACCTTTATAAGACTCCTCCCGGAAGCTTTTTCCCTGGTTAGGATCAGATTTCCTTAGTTTATCTTACTTAGAGAGTTAACTTGTTTCTTTGCCGAAAGGTTGGACAAGCCGCTATTTGGGAATTGGATTGATGCTAAGGTTGATGGGATCCGACAGGTTATGATACTTGGCGAAAGGTTTGACCCTTAGGATTTATCACTCTGGAAGGTTCTGTGCATACCAATTCCGATAAGCTCCATTTAGGTCTGAAGGGTTTAGGCCACAACCCAGAGGTCTCCGAAGGGCTATCAAGATCGCTCAAGAAAGAATATCTTTATTTCTGTTGATATGGACCTTTCAGAAGTATTGTACTTGAAAGTTGTGATGAAACCAACAAAGATGAATATAAACTGTAAAGAAAACGTGCAAAATTCAAGACTTCCCTCTAATCCTTGAATGGACTTCTCTTTTTATTAAATTTTCCCAAATCACTACCCAATTAGGGTTACAAAGCTTTGATTTTAGAATTTACAAAAAGAGAATGAGAAGAGGAAAAAATCCCCCAAAACAGGACCCCTTGGGTCTTATTTATAGATGCAAGCGGCGCTACCCCCGTCTTTATGCCTTCGTCGGGAACGGAAGGTTGCCTCTTATATGTAGTTGCAAACCTTTTGATCTTGCCGGAAGATTGCTTCCTTCCGTTCTTGATGGATGGTTTGTTTATTGTGCATCATCAGGGACTGCCCAATGTTGTCGAAGGGTATTTTCCTTCATTTGTTTTTAGGAACCTACTTCCCTTGCCGGAAGATTTGTCATATGTACGGCACATGAACCTTTCGATGGTACGGAGGGTTTCTGGCTTTAGTGAACCCTTTGGCTTTGTCGAAAGGTTGCTTTTCCTACTTGATTACTGTCGAGAGTTGCGTTTTTCCTGAATGATGGCAGATGGTTGTCTTTTGTTGACTCATGGACGTTGCTTTTACCTAAACCTTTCGGCATCATCGAAAGGTATCCTGTAGGTGTATTATCCGGCCCGAAAGGCTTATTGTGCTTTCGGAAAAGTTATTGTAAGGTCATATACCCTTGTTTCTGCTTGTTTGCCTCCTTCGGAGAGTAAAAGCTCCTTAGACATTGTAGGATAATACCCTCTGTCTTCTCAAAAGATCTTGAGCCGTCTCATTTTGCTAGCTGCATCCCTTCGATCTCTTCGAAAGGTCTGATCTGAATTCTTTCTCTACCATCTTTTGTTTAAGATTCTCTAGCTTAAGCGGAAGGCGAATTTATTGAGTAACAATTTTTAAGGATTCCTTTGTTTGAGCCTTGAGATGGTCTCTCAAAACTTTCAAGAGAAGTCTCTACTTCCTCCTCCTCTTCTTCTAGATCTTCTCCTTGAATTCCATAACTTTCTTCTTCTTCTTCAATTTCATGTTGATCTTACCTTGCTGGTCTTTCTTCTTTTTAGGGTAGAGTCTCATAAGGTTCAAAGTAAGAAGGAATATGCATAAGAGAAATGTTGGATTTGTTGAAAACTTTTCAAGACAAAGTGGTTTCTCCTCTTAAATCAAAAGTATTCGAAAACTCTAGTGAGATACACATCATGGTAAATGTGTTCTCATGTCTAAAAACATTCTTTCAAACAAAATCATCTAAGATGACTTGTGCCTAATTGATGTCGTAATTTCCATAAATGGCAAAAGGAGCCTTAAAAACCTTTTAAGTCGGGTTATTATAATTACTCATCCTCGGAGTGATGCTTTGTTGTAATATGAGACTCATAAGTCTTGATTTAGGTTTAAGATTTTTGTTTTTGAATTCAAAGTCTTCATCATTTTCAAAAATGTCATGAAAACTTCTCGATTTTGTTTATTAATTTTGAAAGTGGAGAGGTGAATTCCATTAAATTTGCAACCAAGTATTTGACCCAAAATTTTATGATCTAAAACAATTATAGTGCCTTTCACACTACTCTAAACTTGTCCCTCTTCTTCTTCCAAAAATTTTCTATTTAAATTTGCATAAAATATTTTTACTAAATCCAGATAAAAAAACGAAGTCATTTTGAGAAGAGTCAACTAAACCATGAATATCATTTTGAAAACAATGTTCTTGAAGACCAAAAGAAGAAAAATCATCGATTTTGCAAATCTTCTGGGAAATACCTTTTAGGAAGTAGCATATTTAACATAAGCGTTGATGGCTTCTTTATCATTGAAATGAATGCCCTTGATTCTTTTTGAGAGCCTAATGGTTTTTTATGGTTGGCTTGAGGATGCCATTTTGAGTAGTTCAGGAGATAAGAAAGTGAAGAGATGTTTTGAATTTTGAAATAAAGTGAGTGAATGAATGGATAGAATTGTACTAATTAATAGAGAATGGATTGACATGTTTCAAGTCAAAAGGTGTCTTTTTAGGTCCCTGGAATATATGCAAAAGTGAGAGAAATTCATAATTTGAATTTGAAAAGAAATTTCAAAATACAGGTTGGTATGTCGACATATGGGTTCGGGTATGTCGATATACGAGCTAAAATAAAAAATGATAAAAATTAAGGCAAAAGATTCACATACACACACTTGTATGCATCCAATATTATTATTAATCCATATTTTATTCCTAAATTTAATAATCAAAAATAAATAAATAAAAAGTACCACTTTTTGCTGCTTTTCTTTGATCTGTTCTAATTAATCTACTACTGTCATGAAATACATGTTTGCATGCTCAGTATCTAGTTCATTATCACTTAAAGTAGTATCTGAATCATCTAATATTGTTGTGTAAGCCCTTTCTCTTTTTCTGGATGAATCAATGATTGGCGAGATCTTTGATTTCTTTTGATATAGACAGTCTCTTTGCGTATGACCAGGTACATCATAGTTGAAACATCTAATTGCAGTTTCATTTCCAGAAGTTGTATTTTCAGGTCTAGGAAAGCTGTCCATCTTTCTACAATTTAGGAACTTTTTGAAATTTCTAATCATGAAGGCAATCTTCTCATCATTATTATCGTCTAAATCCTGATCATCGGTTATTACATTGAAAGCAATAGGTTTCTTTTTTGTTGCCTTTCTTTCTCTTCTACACTGCAGTTGTGTTTCATAGAACATTAAATTACCTATTAACTCTTCAATTTTTATAGTACTAATGTCAATAGCCTCTTTGTTGCTAATTTCTTTTGATCCCACTCTGGAGAGAGTGAATTAAGGAATTTTCTGACTTGGTCCTCTTTAGAGAAGTTTTTACCTAATGATACTAACGAATGTACTATATCTTGATATCTACAATACATGTCAAAAATGGACTCATTTTGATTCATTTTAAATAGTTAAAACTGATTAGTTAACATGGAAATTTTAATTTATTTAACTTTATTAGTGCCCTCATGTGTAACTTGTAGTGTTCTCCAGATTTCATAGACTTACAAATAGAAACTCTATTAAATTCATGTTTATCTGATGAGCAAAATAAAATATTCATGGCCTTAGATTATTTAGTGCAAGTGTCTTTTGGTTTGGTGTCAATGTTGAGTATCTAGTTTAGGGTTCAGTGTACTCATTCTGTGTAATAATCCAGATATCTAAACCATTTGACTATAAATAAATTTTCATTCTACATGACCAATAAGGGTAATTACAATCATTAAAAGTTAAGGGTCTAGCAGTAGATTGTCCTTCTACAAAAGTGTTAAAAATGTATTAACAGTATTGCTATCCATTTATACTTTTTTTAAATCAAATTACTAGTCTTTGAAAACCTAGTCTTTTATTGATATGTAGGTCTTAAGGCTAATTTAACACTAAAGGGGGTGAATAGTTTTTCTAACTTATGTAAATCTTTTTAAAATTCTTTTAAGATTAATATCACATTACAGATTAACAACACGGATTTATACCAACAATCAGTCACAGATGCAATCACAGATAAATATAAAAGCAATAAAGTAAAGTAGGAGAGAAGACACTAGGAATTTTATACTGATTCGGATTAACCAATCCTGCATCTAGTCACGTACAATTTCTTGTACAGATTTTTTTTCTATCGCCAACTTTAAACTAGGTAGAAGAAAAACTAGAATACAATCTTGATTTCAAGGCTACAAAATAAACCCTCCTGTATCACGATTCCAGAGCAAACTCTTTTGATTTGACCGGGCAACAAGATCACCCACTAGATTTATCAAGCTATTAAGCACACCCACTTGATTTAAATGTGCTACAAGCACACCCACACAAATAAGAGCAGATTTAATGTTTTTTTAGATACAAATAGTTGAATTCGAATACAATGGATCATGTAGCCACTTCGATAGCATTTTAATCTCTGAAATGAGAGAGACGCTTAAAAAACGTTAAGTAGTAGTGAATCAATACAATGGAGTACAAATTGATTCTATATGATTTTGAAGAGTGTAGAATATAATTTTTAATTTTATGAAGGGTTGTGTCCAAAAGACACCTCCATTCAAATTTTAAAAAGCAAACTAATGATCTATAGGTCGACATATGAAAATATGCATGTCAACATATGTTGGTGAAATTTGAAAAAAAAATCTTTTAAATTGCTTTAAAAATCCTATACTTTGTAAAATAATTTGAACATGGATTTTAAATATTTTTGAACTCTTAAAAAAACTTTTATAAAATATTTTAAAATATATTTGAAATTAAATAATTTATTTTTGTTTAAAATATTAAAGATCGAAAAGTGCAATCAAGGACTTTAACAATATATTATAGTGACTCTAAACGCTAAATTATAATCTTGAGTTCTCCGTATCTTTGTCTTTGAACTCATGAGTTTTCAAATCTTTATCTTGAGTCTTTATACTGTACAGTCTTCAATTCAGCACTTGTGTAATATTCTGTACTATATACTATATAACTTGGAAAAATATTAGAATCTATATTTTATATGTTTGTTGTCATCAAAATCAATAATTAAGTATTAACAGGATCAAGGATATAGAGGAAGTAAATGCCAAAGTTTGAGGACACTGTCAAGAGATTGTGATTTAGCGAAGATGGTGGTATAATTGGGAAAGTGAGTAAATAGATGGCGAACAAACATAAAGGGTGTTGGTTGATTCATGGTTGAAGATGGCAAACAAACAAACTTATATATATTTATTAGCGAAGTATTTATATTTATAATTATATTTACATATATATAAATATTATATGTTTATTAAAAGAATTAAATTTGTTTTCGGATACTATAATAAAAGAAATAGAATTTAAAATTTTATTTAAAACGATTTGGCATTTATTTACATTCATATAAATATATATATATATATATATACACACACACACATATATATTTCAAATTTCTTATATATGTTTGTGTATATAAATTATTCAAAATTACATCAATAAATATATATATATATATTTAATACTTTGTATGTATATATATTAAGCATATAAGCATACATTTAGACGAAATATTTGTATACTAGAGGGGCTAACATGTTAGTTGCAGTGTAAATCCCAACACTTATACACGGACTTGTCAAACCTTACACGGATTGTTGTGCTACACCTGCACACACATAAAAATGTGTATATGATACATGTATATATATAATACAACATTAATTACATATTATAAAATAATATAAACCAAAACTTATTGATAAAATTAAATAAAATGATGATTTTCTTTAAAAGAAATTTAGAAAAGTTCTAAATGAATTAGACTTCATAGGCCAAATAAAGATCTAAAATTGTAAAAGAAAATGAAATTCACTCATTTCTTCCACAGCGGGCTGGCCCAGTTCCAATAAGGGTATCAGAGCCTAAGTAGCTTATGCGGTCAAAATTAATCATAAGGCTGACAAATTAAGCTTACAACCCAGTTAGTAGGGTGTCTAAGAAAGGTAGTGTCTAAGATAGATTGTTGGGTAATCAAGTACCCTGTCCTACCTGGCTACCGACCAGACCCGAATAGTTATGTGAGCCCAAATGTTGTCCTTAATAGAAAAAGGCCTAATTTGCCCTTAACTGAAAAATGGCCCAATTTGAATTGGGCCTTGGGCTTATTTAAAATTGTTTTGAAATTAAAATAAAAGTTTTAAACTTAAAAGTTAAATTTCAAATAAGAAAAATATTAAAAATGTTATTATATAGATTTTTAAATTTTTTTGAAAATTAAAATATAGGTTTTAAATTTAAAATAAAACACATATTATAGATGTTATAATATAAATTTTCAAAATGTTTAAAAATGTTACAAATTAATTTCAAAAATATTATTTATTAATAAGATTAATACAATAAATGAATTATTTAAATAAGTTAATTAATTAAATATATATAAATGTATAATATATATAATGATATATGTTATGTTGCCTTGAATTGTTTAAGACAATATGAGTATACATGTGCGTATAAAAAAATTCGAAATTAATAAAAATTTAAATAAAATTTTTAATTAAATAAATTAATTAAAAGTTAATTAATAAATCAAAATACATATATATAATATATATGTGTATTACTATAAAGGTTATAGTATATACGTTCAATATAATATGTTATAATTGAATAAAAAAATAATTAATTAAAATGTTAATTAATTAAATTAATTAAATGAGATTTAATTAATACAATGTTATATATAAAAATTATGTAAGTTAAATAAAGTATAAAAGTTATATAATAACAAAACTTATATAATATAAATGTACAAACTAAAGGTGAAACATTAAAGAAACCCAAATAGACTTAAGGAATAAATGCATACGTAAATGTATGTATACCGTGATTTCTGATGTTTCTGACACGTGAATCATGATGGTATTTCATAAGAAATACATTATTCCATAAGTCCATATCATTCAATTAAATATATTGAAGATTATGGATCTTTGACATAGGTGTTGTCCTCTAACATTTATATATTAATAAATTACTTGCATACTCTCTGGCTGTTGAGCAAACTCAAGCTATAGATGTTATGTGTAGTATTATTAATATATTAAATAGACGAGTTAAGATAACTTTATATATTTGTTGAGCAAACTCAAGATACATATATTATACTTGGTCCATCATGAAAAGATAGTTATGAGTGAATAGTTTCTTTTGATTTGTTGAGAAAACTCAAGGTCGAAATAAGTTTAGGACAAGGAACCATGGGTTAGGAATTATATATGATACAACTGATAAGGAGTTATCCATCATTTGTGCGGCTATGACTTGTTGAGAAAACTCAAGGTCAGAATCCCAAGATAGACGAGTCCTAACATCCATTAGTTAAGTCGAAAGACTTCTATATTCTATCTTAGGGTTTGGAGAAACATAAAAGACCAGTGGGAGCCTTATTAGAAAAATGAAATGATAACATTTAACCTTTCTAATATTGTAAGAACATCTGCTATATGAAGTTATAATAATCTACATTGATAAATTTTATGCAATTAATATAATTGATAAAATGTTTAGCAATTAAAATATACAAAGGAACTAAATTAAGTATTGACAAAGAAATATTGAATATACTTACCAATAAATTTTTGCATATTGACCCATGTTATTGCTTAATTATACAACCACTAAATATCGTAACTTGGTCACTTATGAGTTAACTTGCCCAAGACTGTGTATTGTCTTCAATGAGTTTCGAACCCTAAAAGTAATACAAGAATATGGATATTTGATCCATATGTCATAACATATAAATGTTATATGGTGAATGATCGTAATTTGTAATGTATGAAACCTCGATGAAATTAGTTCATTGAATTAAGCAGGTAAAATATAGTGTGAGATCGTGTATTCAATATGATTGATTACAATAATAATCTTGTTGTATTAAATGTAACACTAGACCAAAGGCTACAAGATAATTCTAAGAATTCAATCACTAAAATGCCGTTTGATTAGTTTACGTAAAGTGTAATTTATTTGATATCCTTAAAGTTAAGAAAGACCAAATACAATTTTGTAAAGAGTTTGTTATGATATTATAGTAAGGATTTCACTTGACTGATTCGACCATTTAAAAAGGAAATCGAATGTATAAGAGTGAATGTAACCTAAGGCATGGTTGGGATGAAGAAGAGTGAATGGTCGCTTCTGCTTCATAAAGAAATATTGGAAATGAGAATTGTAAAATAATATTGATATTTAACATAAGAATGATAAATACGATTTCTATTCCAAAATGTATTTTAAATAGAAAATTATTTCTGATGAGATTTATTTCTTAGAATTTAAGATGCTTGATCTGAAAATTCACAACTGTAAACAAGTTACATTAAATGAAATAAATAACTTATATTAAGTGGTTGAATGTGGCTTCGTATTTCATATGCTATTATAGTAATGGAAATAATAGTGGGAGCATGTCATATAACACTTATTGGTCACATCAAGTTATGAAAATTGTTTTCATAAAACATTCCAAACATTATTTATGAAACAATAACTATTTTCAGTATTGACTGGAAAATAGATATAGTTTTATTTCAATATGAATATTATGAATATTCATTATAAAATAAAACTATAGTGTTGGTATTTGTAATGCGTTGGAAAATATAGACTTATCTAAATTTATTTGCAATTATTTTAGAATTATGGACCAAGTCATAGTTTTGAGAAATAATTTTTGATTATATGATTATGAATCATATGGTATTGGTTAATTACATCTCAAACAGTTAGGGGCAAAGCACTCATTCAGTGGAAGCATCATAAAAGTTGATGAACTATATGAATTGATACATATAGATGTATGTAACCGTAAGTTTATTAATTTCAAAACGGTTCCACATATTTCGTTGTATTCACTAATGAGTTATCACAAACATGGACACGTATATTTTGATACATATGTAATATGTCTATGATATGCTCATAGAATACAAGTCGGAAGTAAATTAAATAACGTGCAAAGGAAAACAAATGATTCAGTTTGATCGAATAGGTGAGTACATTAGAAGGAGTTCCGAACGTACCTAAAAATGAATAAAGATTCCATCTCAAAAGTCACTCCTCCCTGTGATACATAATGACATATCGATAAGGAGTAACTGAACTTTTTTGAATAAAGTACGATTAATTGTGAGTGAAGATGAGTTAACTTCTTTCTATACAGTCGTGTACTTAAGAGTAGTATATGAGGTTAAAATTAATTTTTTTTAAGGATGGTTTACAAAATCATACAAGATAAGGGTTTATAAGAAACTCAAACATATCCTAGGCTAATGAGTTGACAGGTTGTGCAAGTTGAAAGACTACACGTAATAATTATTCATGAGGGATCTTGTATGAATCGCCCCAAAGGAGTTTGGGAACGATTGTCATTGGATGACCAATTTATGTTTTGAACACAAGTTTTGTAAACTAAAAACCAAATCAGTTTTATATATAAGGCAATTCATAAAGTGTTTATGAATACATATTTCGTTGCACTGAGAAACAACTGTCATTTCAAAAATACCAACTTCATAGCGAAGGAATTTATTTGAGAAATTATTGGAAGTGAAATGGATCTGGATACGATCCAAAGATGAAAATGATTATGATAGATGAAATGAAATTAACCAAACCTAAATGAACACAATGTAGAATGTCTAATAAATATTCTTGCAAATTGAGGAGATACATGAGTTTCTTAACAATATTTAGAATAGATAATCCTCAGTTGTCAATTAAATCATTAAGAGTATTGATTAAATGATATGGTATGATATGCAAATCCAAACGAATTCTAAGTATGATATTAAAATATGATTTTGGTAGTCGTACTTGAAGTGAAGTGATCCATTGGCTGCAATTGTGTCTTTAAGAGTAAGACTAATGCAGTTGGAATTTTATGGGCAACATTGATAAGAATAACATTGTAAATTTCAATTGCTAAAATCAGCATAATAAATTCGTCATTCAAATTGCTCAGTATAACTCGGATTCACTCATAAAATTATTGCTTGGTATGACTTTGTGTTTGGTAGATTTGTGTTGAAATGGAAAATACTAAATAATGATTTAGAACAGACTGTTTGCACATAACAACCAAAGTGTCTTGAAGTCAAGTAGAAGCGATATTGAGTTTGCGGGTTTTAGGATATGATCCAAGAAATGATAAGAAAATATCATTTTATAAGCATCGAAATTGAATAAGTATTTTGGTAGAAATGTCGAATGGTTTGATTTTCAGTCAAAATGCAGGAAAAGCGTGTGTTTATAAGAAAAAACTACTAAAAGGTACATAGATATTTCTAGACTATAAGTAAACAACATACTGCTGATTGTTAACGATGTACTTATATTAAAATCAGCAACAATTTGGTTGTTTAATACTCGATATTGGATTTGTAAATTATATGTTTTATAGTAAGTATTAAGGAAATTGGGAATGCCTCAAATGATATGCAAAGACACTTTATTAAAATGTATAATAAGGAACATGTAAGATGGATTCCTTATGCTTTAGCAATAGGAATTATCATATATGTTGTATTGTCTACAATATCGTAATCTGCTTATGTATTTGATACATGGATCAAATATCAAATCCAAATTAAGACCGCTAAATGGTAGTTTAGAGTATTACCGAGTATTTATGAGCTACTAGAAAATTGTTTATAGAAACAACGAACTCTTTATGAAGGAGTGTACGAACTCAAACTTCATGAGTGATATTGAGTATAATATGTCAATATTAAATTCAAGTTCAAACCTTAACTAAGAAGCTTTAAGTTGGAAATATCCCAAAATAAAACAATGTGGCTAACTCAACGAAAAGGCTACATATATGGCCTTGAATAGCGCCATGGTAAAAGAAATGTATAAATATAAATGTACAAATTTATAACTGAGCTAGGGGCAATTCCAAGCACTAAGAATACTAATCAATGTTATATGATAACAATGTAATAATAAAAACTCACTAGAGGTCGAGAAACATACTTTAAATAGTTCTACATGATAAAGATAGTTTATCGGCATCGGAGAGAGTTAATTGATAAAGTAGATAATTAAAAAACATAGTAGATCCATTCATGAAGGGTCAAACTCAATCAGTTCTCATCAAACGGATCGAAGGGATAATATTGAGATTCCGTAATTGGACCCAAGTGCGGAGATTGACAGAATTAGGGATATGCTTGTAACATCCCTTATCTAGAGGACCAAAACTAAGCGCTACAGATGCTACAGTCATCTATAGTATTAGCTTCCGATGACAAAATACGGCTATGTTAATGGTGCCAATAATATCAGAGGCACTAGAATATGAAACAAAACACAGATTTCAAAAAAAACCACATTTACTTCATTACATTTCAAAATCAAATGTTTCACATTCACAACACATAATCCCCAAATCGTTCCCAGACACAGATCAAATATAATTATTACAAATTATGCCAAGAGCGGTATATGTTATCAAAGTCATATGGTCATAATAGACCTAATACAAACAACACATTGGAAAATCCATGAAAGCATAACAAGAACTGCAAATCCTAAGTAGTTATCTGTTGCCTCCTGCATGCCTTCGGTAGCTTATTCGTCAACATTCTAAAACCTGAAAATGAACCTTAACCCCTCAGCCTACTCAAATCAATTTTGAGCACCTGAGAGTTTAAGGGGAGAACATAAACTTCGAGTCAGACATAAAGCCTGGTGCGAATAATATTATACATCCCAGAAAATTATGTTAAGTGAGACCACGCCGCTTAGCGGAACGGGTTTCCCCTCACTAACATCCTTTTAAAACATATCTTTGTAAAACCTTTCATAAAACCATATACTGTGCTCCTGCATCCACAATGACTAAATACTGTAAAGCAATCATTATGTAAACATACATAAATATCAGGTAATAATGGACTATCTGTTCAAACACACTAGTTTTGTTTGGATAACTTTTAACCTTTGGCTGACTCGGGCCTACCAGACAATATAATCAAAATTTACCTAACACCAGCTAGATATTCTTCTTCTGGATTATCTATCCTTAACTATATGTTAAACATTTCTCATCTGGACGGTCTGTCCTTAACTATCTGTTAAATATTTCACTTCTGGACGGTCTGTCCCTAACTTAATCATCTCCCAGGTCTTCTTGATCCTAATGGTTTTTCAGGCTCACCAATAACCTATCTGTATACAAACATATATTTCTTTCGGTGTGTAACCATAATTTTAGTCTACCTGTGACAAAGCCCTACACACTGGAATTTTGGACAACAATTAGCTGGGGCTATTAGCTAATGTATAGGGCGCGACTCCATACTAGTCGCACTGGTTTTCTAATACCTGAGTCATTTTCACTTAAGATTCCCCTCTCATAATTTTCCTTGAAAACATTTTCAAAATGATTTAAATCCTTTAAATCAAACTTAAACAAGGAAAAGTATATAATCTTTATACTTTACTCAAAATCATATCACCATGTCATATATATATTCTATACTCAAAATTTAGTTGACGAAAACATTTAACCATTTGAAAGAACCTCCTTCTAAACTTTTGAAATCCTCTCTTTCAAAATCAAACATTAAACCTTTCGGAACTATTCTCCAAACCTTTCGAAACCATTGAAAAGAAAAACTTTCGAAAGTTATAAAACTTTGGACATCCTTCTTTAAAACCACTTTAAAACTTTGCCTTAGAAAAACCTTGGATAACCTTCCATTTAAACCTTTTGAATCCATTGAACTAAACCTTTTGAAATCATTCAAAACAAACCTTTCGAAACCATTCAATATAAACCTTTCAAAACCATTCAATATAAACCTTTCGAAACCATTCCATATAAACCTTTCGAAATCATTGGATTCAAACCTTTTGAAATCGTTCAATAAACAAATCTTTCGAAACCATTCAATATAAACCTTTCGAATCTATTCAATATAAACCTTTCGAAACCATTCAATATAATCCTTTTGAAGTCATTCAACTAAAACCTTTCAAAATCATTCACTTAAACAAACCTTTCAAAATCATTGGAAGAAACCTTTCGACTAAGTCGAAAGCTCAGCTTCGAAAGTTTTAAACATATCCTTTAAAACAACTCTTTTGAAAGCTTTGGGTTTTACTTCAATTTATAAAACAAGGATGAATTGCCTAAGTCGAAAGCTTCCTTTTAAAAGCATGGAGAAGCGGCTAGTATTTAAAACAAGTAAACCTTTCGTCTTTGTTGTAAGGTTCAAAACAAAACATTTATAAAGCGGCAGTAATCCAACGACTGTGTCGAAAGGTTTCAAAACAGAATAGTGTTAAAACAGCAATAACCTTTCGACTATGTCGAAAGGTTTAAAACCTTTACCTTAAACATTTAACCTGGTAGAAAGCAACCAAGTCGAAAGCTCTTATTCAAAAGCAAAGCAGGTGAAAGCTTTTGGTTTATAAAACAAACATACCCCAACCTCTTTAGCCATCAACCCTTCGACTCTGTCCAATTCATTACGTATTATGTAGCTTGATACCATATGCATTGGTTTGACCTTAGCGAAAGCTTTGAACCTCTCGATCTTGTCAGAAGGTCTGGGTCGGAAGGTTTATTGCCGTAAAGGCTGAAACATGTAAAAAATGTGATTTCTTTGTTTTTAACTTAATAAGGAAATCTTTTCAACTAACCTGCCTTTGTTTTTCAAATTCTCATTGGTTTACAATTACTTTTAAGAAATGTGCTGCAACTATTTTTAAAATTAAATAATCATTTTATTTTACAAAATGCCCCTTCTCCTTAATTAAATATATAAAACATTTAAGTCTCATACCATAAATAATTTTATATATTCATCAAAACACTTAGGAAAAACCTGGAAAAATCCCAGAAAATCTATTTTAACATGTTCCCTAACATATAAAAGTTTCAATCCCAAATAATAATTATTTTAGCCGAAAATAATTTATAACCCAATAAACAATTTCCTTTAGTAAAAACTTAATATAAAATCCATATTAATTCAGAAAATAATGAAAATCGAAACCCATCTCTAAAATACCATTTCTAACCTATATTTAAATTTTTAAGGCATTTGGATGTCATTAAATAGGGTTTTCATGTCAAACATATCATAAAACTAACATGAACATATATAATCCATCAACAACATATATATATATATATATATATATATAATTTTAATCATCAAAACATGGCTTATACTTGCAAAATCATTTCAGGTCTAATCTTAAAACCGAAAAATAAAAGAAATTGGGATGTAGTAATTATTCACCTTAGCTTTAAGATTATAGATGTGAGATTTGATGTTGATTAAGTTGATTGTTTCCCTTCCCTTGAATCCTAGCTTTAATCTTCTTCTTGAGAATGATAATGGTGGCCGACTTTAGTATTTTTAGTTTGAGTAAAATGAAATGAACATGAGAATTCTATCTCCTAAGGGTTTAGGGTATAAGCTCCACCTATTTCCCATATTTCCCTTCTCATATCCTAACACATTAGCTTAGGTTATTTCATTTTAGTTTGCACATTAACATTACACGGCTACCCTTAGCTAATCAATTATCAACTTATTAATCTTCACATTAATTATTTAATTTACCCAATTAATTATTCTAAATAATGTTATAAAAATATGGGGTGTTACAGACTCCCCACTTTAAAGAATTTCGTCCTCGAAATTACGATAAGGTACACAACAAAACAATCAAAGGTAGAACATAACATCAAACAAATCAGGGTAAGAGTCTCTAATCCTGCTCTTCGTCTCCCAAGTACAGTCTCTAACATCGTCACTCCACTGAACCTTTACTAACTTGACTGTCTTGTTCCTCAACTTCTTCTCATCTCTAGCCACAATCTAAATCGGCTTTCTAACTATGGTCAAATTCGGTTCTACTACTAAATATTCTAACACTGTAGGTGCTATGGCAGTCTTCGGGTCTCTAACACATTTCCTAAGATGAGAAACATGGAAAACATCATGGACTTTAGCCAAACTACTCGGTAACTCTACTCTATAAGCGAGTCTCCCGATCCTCTCAACAATATGGAAAGGTCCAAAGAATCTAGGTGCTAACTTCCCTGACTTCCCGAATCTCATCACACCCTTCATCGGTGAAACCTTAATGAACACATAGCCTCCGATAGAAAATTCCAATTCTTTCCTTCTTCTATCAGCATAACTTTTCATCCTAGATTGAGCTTCCTTCATCCTAACTCGGATCAACTCAATCTCCTCCGCAGCTTCCTTCACCAAATCCGGACCAAGAACCAATCTATCCCCGGTCTCTAACCAACATACGGGGGACTTACATGGTCTTTCATACAAAACTTCAAACGGTGACATCCCAATACTAGTCTGATAACTATTGTTATACGAGAACTCGACTAGATGAAGATGGTCCTCCCATGATCCCCCGAAATCCAATACACAAGCTCTTAACAAATCCTCCAAGATTTTGTTAACTCTTTCCGTTTTCCCATCAGTATGTGGATGGTAAGGAGTACTCATGTTGAGCTTGGTTCCTAATGCTTCTTGTAGACTTTTCCAGAACTCACTAGTAAACAAAGAATCTCTATCACTGACAATACTACTAGGAATCCCGTGCAGTCTAACTACATTATTCATAAATATCTTCGCCAAAATAGGTGCCATCCTGTTGACTTTACCGGAATAAAATGGGCACTCTTAGTCAGTCTATCTACTATGACCCATATGCTTTCATTTCCTCTACTAGACCTTGGCAACCCATCAATAAAATCCATAGAGATGGAATCCCATTTCCACAACAGAACTTCTAATAGTTGAAGCAATCCACTAGGCTTCTGGCGTTCAGCCTTTGCCTGTTGGCAATTCAAGCACTTCTTAAAACACAAACCAATGTCCCATTCATACCTTTCCAGAAGAAACTTCTCTTCATATCCTGATACATCTTCGTTCCTCCTGGATGGATAGTGAACTTCAAATGATGGCACTCATCCAAAACTTCCTTCCTCATGTCTCCTACATTCAGAACACACAACCTTCCTTTCTTCCTCAACCACCCATTTTGGTCAAGACTGAAATCCTTTAGGTCATCGCTCTCCATTCCTTCCCTCAACCTTCTGATCCGTTCAGCCAAAACTGCATCCTCCTCCTGTTTAGAAGCTATCTTCTCAATTATTACTGGTCGAACTTCTAAACAAGACAACATAGCACTTCCTGCACTTGAACTTACCTCGGATCTAAACTGCACACTACAAGCTGATAATGGTTCCAAATCTTTCCACTCAGCAATCATAGCCAATACTGCATTCTGATATTTCCGGCTGAGTGCGTCTGCCACCTTATTTCCTTTTTCGGGTGTGTATTCAATTCCAAAGTCATAAGCAGTAATAAACTCCAGCCAACTTTGATGTCTCATGTTCAACTCCTTCTAAGAGAACAAGTACTTCAACGACTTATGATCGGTATAAAGCTCAAATCGCTCTCCCAAAAGATAATGTCTCCACACCTTTAAAGCAAATATAATGGAAACTAACTCCAAGTCATGCGTTGGATACCTAACTTCATGTGGTCTGAGCTGTCTAGAAGCATAAGCAATCACTTTACCTCTTTGCATCAACACAGCTCCCAATCCAGTTCCACACGCATCAGTATAAACAACTAAATCTTGATTCCCCTTCGGAACCACTAACACCGGTGCATGGGTCAATAAGTGTTTCAAGCTCTGGAATGCTTCCTCACACTTATCAGTCCATACAAACTTCACATATTTTCGCGTAAGCTTAGTCATTGGTGCAGCTATCCATGAAAATCCTTTATAAACCTTCGATAATATCCAGGCAATCTAAGAAAGCTCTTAATCTCGGTCACCGTCTCGGGTCTCTTCCAATTATACACCACCTCAATCTTAGTCAGGTCTATAGACAACCCTTTTTCCGAGATGACATGACCAAGGAACTTCATTTCCTTCTTCCAAAAATGACGCTTCAAAAACTTAGCCTTCAACTGATGCTCCCTCAACGTTTCGAGCACAACTCTAAGATGAACTTCATGCTCCTTCTCATCCTTAGAGTATATCAAAATGAAGACCAACACAAATCTATTCAAGTGCTCTTGGAAAATTCTATTCATTGGATCCACACAGAATGTCGGTGCATTAGTTAGTCCGAACGGCATAACTAACCATTCGTACGATCTATATCTTGTCCTAAACACCGTCAAAGGAATGCTATCCTCTGCCACTCTAAGTTGATGAAATCCCATCGCCAAATCCAGCTGAGAGAATACCTTGGCTCCACTTCACTGATCGAACAAATCATCAATTCTCGGCAATCGATATCGGTTCTTTATCGTCTTCTCATTCAACTTACGATAATCGATACATAGCCTCAACGATCCGTCCGGCTTCTTTGTAAACACTGCGGCAGCCCCCTTGGTGAACTACTTGGTCGGATAAAACTCTTGCCTTCCAAATCCACCAGCTGCACCTTCAACACTCTCATCTCAGTGGGTGTCATCCTGCTCGACGGCCTACTCACCGGCTCTGCTCCAGGCACCAAATCAATCCGAAACTGTATGGCTCGTTTCGGTGGCAGTCCAACTACCGGCTCAAAAACATCAACAAATTCTCTAACTACAAAGACTCGATGCAACTCATCCTCCAACTCCATAATACCCAATAAAGCATTCACTTCACAACTAGGGTTCTCTACGGTATAAACTATCCGATCACTACAATCCGGGTGACTAAGTGATATTTTTCTATCATGGCAAAATATCCTAGCATCATATTTAGCTAACCAATCCATCCCAAGGATAATCCCAAATCCCTCAAAGTCAAACACATGCAAACAGCAATCAAAAGTATGGCCTAGCAAAACAAATTCTAAATGGTCACACCTCATCCCAAGCGTTGCATACCCTCCTATCGGATTTGCAACCCTTAAGGAAGTAACTAAGTATGATGGTTCTAGATTAAGCCTATCAACCAAACATCGAGAAATAAAAGAATGTGATGCTCCAGTATCAAATAGAACACTAACATACATAACATGAATCTGTAGCGAGCCTCCCAAAATAGCCTTCCCTTTGTCCTGCACAACTGGCCTTGAGGTTGTGGGCTCCAAAGCATAAACTTGCCCCCTTCCTTTTCTTGCAGGCTCTGGGCGCTTGTTCTTGTAATGACCGATCTGATCACAATTAAAACATATAACATTCTTCTTTCCACCAGCCTCTTTACCCTTTCCTTTACCGGTTCAACACTCATTAGCATAGTGTCCCTTCTTGTCGCATTTGTAGCAAACCACTTCAGCCTTTCCTTTCTTTTGTGCTCCCCCTTTCTGAGCATTCTTTTTTTTGGAAAAACTTCCTCTTCTGGCCCTGTCCCATCTGGGCCTCCTTCATCTTTCTCCTCAAGCAAGCCAACGCCTCTTCTTGCCTTAATGCCATTTCAACCACTACATCACTGGGATCTCTCAAATGCGGC
This sequence comes from Allium fistulosum, assembly GCA_030737815.1. Taxonomy (NCBI): domain Eukaryota; kingdom Viridiplantae; phylum Streptophyta; class Magnoliopsida; order Asparagales; family Amaryllidaceae; genus Allium; species Allium fistulosum. The sequence continues at coordinate 365,096,810 of CM060904.1, forward strand.
AAAGTGGCACTTATCAACTCTGGCCTCAAGCCCCTTATAAACTTTTCATTCCTCCTGATCACGATGTCTACCAAAGCATACCCGTATCGGGCCAACTCCTCAAACTTCCTCGCATACTCCAAGATGGACATATCCCCTTGTTCCAACTCTAAAAACTTCCTCACCAACGCCGACTGCGCCATTACAGACATAAATCTTTTTGAAAACCTTCTCCTAAACTCCTCCCAAGTTATGGTTTCCTCATCAACTCCAGCAGTAACGGTATTCCACCAGAATAGAGCAGCTCCTGTAGCTGTCTCGAAGCTAATCTCCTCTTTGGGGCATCATTCAATCCTAAGTCAGCAAAAATTCTCTCACAATGCAGTAGCCAATTTTCCACCTCGATCGCATCTTTAGTACCAATAAACGGCTTCCCTCCAAGCTTGATGTAATCCCTACTCAAGTTAGCATACTGATTGACCATCAGAACTTTTTGAGCTCCTCCTCCAATAGCATTACTTCCGACAACACCGACTGCAATTCCAGCTTGCATCATATTTACAAAGAACTGATACATTGCTCCCATGTCCATCTGGGGAACTCATGCACCAACAGTTTCAGCTTGTGTCTGACCGGGACCTCTCCTAGTATTTGGCCATTTCCATTAGCGGTGGTGCTATCTCTTCCAAGATTTACTCTGACTCTTCTTCCCTCCATATCTGTATTCAAACCTCATGAGATACAAATGAATAGCCTAACTAAGATAGGAGTCTAGAGAGATAGCGTATACTTATATATATATATATATATATAGCAAATACAAGTACGTTACTATAACATTATCCCATACCCCGATCTTAACTCTAATTTCTAAGGATTATGTTTTCAAAAATCATTTTTAGTTAAAGTATTTCATAAACCATGCTCCGATACCAAGCTGTAACATACCCTATCTAGAGGCCCAAAACAAAGCGCTACAGATGCTGCAGTCATCTATAGTATTAGCTTCCGACGACTAAATACAGCTATGTTAATGGTATCAATAATATCAGAAGCACTAGAATATGAAAAAAAATATAGATTTCAAAAAAAACCACATTTACTTCATTACATTTCAAAATCAAATGTTTCACATTCACAACACATAATCCCCAAATCGTTCCCAAGCATAGATCAAATATAATTATTACAAATTATGCCAAGAGCGGTATATGAAGATACCCCTTGGTTGGTCAGAGTCATATGGTCATAATAGACCTAATACAAACAACATAGCGGAAAATCCATCAAAACATAACAAGAACTGCAAATCCTAAGTAGCTACATGTTGCCTCCTGCATGCCTCCGGTAGCTTATTTGTCAACATTCTAAAACCTAAAAAGAACCTTAACCCCACAGCCTACTCAAATCAATTTTGAGCACCCGAGAGTTTAAGGGGAAAACATAAAGTTCTAGTCAGACATAAAGCCTCATGTGAATAATATTATACACCCCATAATAAATATGTTAAGTGAAACCACGCCGCTTAGCGGATGGGTTTTCCCTCACTAATAACCTTTTAAAACATATCTTTGCAAAACCTTTCATAAAACCATATACTGTGCTCCTGCATCCATAATGGTTAAATACTGTAAAAAAATCATTATGTAAACATACATAAATATCAGGTAATACTGAACTATCTGTTCAAACACATAAATTTTGTTTGGAAAACTTTTAACCTTTGGCTGACTCGGGCCTACCAGACAATATAAGCAAAATTAACCTAACACCTGTTAGATATTATTCTTCTGGATTATCTATCCTTAACTATCTGTTAAACAATTCCCATATGGACGGTCTGTTCTTAACTATCTGTTAAATACTTCACTTCTGGACGGTCTGTCCCTAACTTAATCATCTCCCAGGTCTTCCCGATCCTAATGGTTTTTCAAGCTCACCAATAACCTATCTGTATACAAACATATATTTCTTTTGGTGTGTAACCATAATTTTAGTCTACCTGTGACAAAGCCCTACACACTTGAATTTTGGACAACAATTAGCTGGGGCTATTAGCTAATGTATAGGGCGCGACTCCATACTAGTGTCATCTGGTTTTCTAATATCTAAGTCATTTTCACTTAAGGATCCCCTCTCATAATTTTCCTTGAAAACATTTTCAAAATGATTTAAATCCTTTAAATCAAACTTAAACAAGGAAAAGTATATAATCTTTATGCTTTACTCAAAATCATATCACCATGTCATATATATATTCTTTACTCAAAATTTAATTGACGAAAACATTTAACCATTTGAAAGAACCTCCTTCTAAACTTTTGAAATCCTCTCTTTTAAAATCAAACATTAAACCTTTCGAAACTATTCTCCAAACCTTTCGAAACCATTGAAAAGCAAACCTTTCGAAAGCTATAAACTTTGGACATCCTTCTTTAAAACCACTTTAAAACACTGCCTTAAAAAAACCTTGGATAACCTTCCATTTAAACCTTTCGAATCCATTGAACTAAACCTTTTGAAATCATTCAAAACAAACCTTTCAAAACCATTCAATATAAACCTTTCGAAACCATTCAATATAAACCTTTCGAAATCATTGGATTCAAACCTTTCGAAATCGTTCAATAAACAAATCTTTCGAAACCGTTCAATATAAAACTTTCGAATCCATTCAATATAAACCTTTCGAAACCATTCAATATAAACCTTTTGAAGTCATTCAACAAAAACCTTTCAAAATCATTCACTTAACAAACCTTTTGAAATCATTGGAAGCAACCTTTCGGCTAAGTCGAAAGCTCTGCTTCGAAAGCTTTAAACATATCCTTTAAAACAACTCTTTCGAAAGCTTTGTGTTTTACTTCAATTTATAAAACAAGGGTGAATCACCTAAGTCGAAAGCTTCCTTTCGAAAGCATGGAGAAGCGGCTAGTTTTTAAAACAAGTAAACCTTTCGTCTTTGTTGAAAGGTTCGAAACAAAACATTTATAAAGCGGTAGTAACCCTTCGACTGTGTCGAAAGATTTCAAAACAGAATAGTGTTAAAACAACAGTAACCTTTCAACTATGTCGAAAGGTTTAAAACCTTCACTTTAAACATTTGACCTGGTCGAAAGCAACCAAGTCGAAAGCTCTTATTCAAAAGAAAAGCAGGTGAAAGCTTTTGGTTTATAAAACAAACATACCCCAACCTCTTTAGCCATCAACCCTTCGACTTAGAACCCTTTGACTCTGTCCAATTCATTACGTACCAGGTAGCTTGATACCATATGCATTGGTTTGACCTTGTCGAAAGCTTTGAACCTCTCGACCTTATCGAAAGGTCTGGGTCGAAAGGTTTATTGCGGTAAAGGCTGAAACATGTAAAAAAATGTGATTTCTTTGTTTTTAACTCAATAAGGAAATCTTTTCAACTAACCTGCCTTTGTTTGTCAAATTATCATTGGTTAACAATTACATTTCAGAAATGTACTGCCACTATTTTTAAAATTAAATAATCATTTTATTTTACAAAATGCCAATTCTCCTTCATTAAATATATAAAACATTTAAGTCTCATACCCTAAATAATTTTATATATTCATCAAAACACATAGGAAAAATCTGGAAAATCGTAGAAAGTCTATTTTAATATGTTCCCTAACATATAAAAATTTCAACCCCAAATAATTATTATTAGCCGAAAATAATTTATAACCTAATAAACAATTTCATTCACTAGAAAATTAATATAAAATCCATATTAATTCAAAAAATTAAGAAAATCGATACGCATCTCTAAAATATCATTTCTGACCTATATTTAAATTTTCAAGGCATTTGGATGTCATTAAATAGGGTTTTCATGTCAAACATATCATAAAATTAACATGAACATATATAATCCATCAAAAACACACATATATATAATTTTAATCATCAAAACATGGCATATACTTGCAAAATAATTTTGGGTCTAATCTTAAAATCGAAAACTAAAAGAAATTGGGATGTAGTAATTATTCACCTTAGCTTTGAGATTATAGATGTGAGATTTGATGTTGATTTAGTTGATTGTTTCCCTTCCTTGAATCCTAGCTTTAATCTTCTTCTTGAGAATGATAATGGTGGCCGGCCTTAGTATTCTTAGTTTGAGTAAAATGAAATGAACGTGAGCATTCTATCTCCTAAGGGTTTAGGGTATAAGCTCCACCTATTTTGCATATTGCCATTCTCATATCCTAACACATTAGCTTAGGTTATTTCATTTTAGTTTGCACATTAACATGGCACGGCTACCCTTAGCTAATCAATTATCAACTTATTAATCTCCACATTATTTATTTAATTTACCCAATTAATTATTCAAAATAATGTTATATAAATATGGGGTGTTATAATGCCCTAGGGGCAATTATGTAACGATTCGTAAATTCATCACTTCAGAAAAATTTCAAAATATTCAAAAATATGATTTTTAAACATAAATGATGATGTTTTGAATAATAAATACTATTTGTGATCTTATTTTGAAGAAATATTTATAAACGAAATATATACACTTTGGTAAATATCGATAAAATGACTGAAAATCGTTTTATCGATAAACAGCTCTTCGACCATCCGACATCGTGTGCCAAGCTGGATACGTACACTCATTTGTATATATGAATGCAAATATGAAATGAAATAATTTATTTTATTTTGGAAAATTAAATGTATTTATGACATCGTTAATGATGTCATCATTTCCAAATAATTGATTTTTAAATTTAAATTGAGTTTAAATGATTTAATAATTATTTTGATTATTTAATAAGCCCTTTTAATTATTATATAATAATAGAAATATTAATATTAAATTTGTTTACAAATATATATATATATATATATATATATATATACACACACACACACACACAAACTGAAAGGTAAAAATATGACCGGAAATCGAAATCGGAATTTGTAACAATTCAACATGTAGAAGTTATGCAACGTTGTGGATATATGTGACATACATATGCAAACATACACGTACATACATGAAGACATATCCACGTGCACATGAATATACATATATGCACACATATATACATATACATAAAAATATATATATTCTCAAAATATCCAAGATATTTATTAACATTCTTACCACTTAAGCAACCACAAAGTCTATCTTTATACACATAAGTACACGCATCATGAAAGCACATGGAGGGAGAGGTCAATTCGGCTATGTGGGTGATGAAAATGGAGCATGTGAAGGTGATGAAGATGATGATGTATTTATAGATATTTTTCCTCCTTCTTTCCCTATAAATACCACACCATCTCCATCTCATTTCCTCACTTCTCCTCCTTCATTTCTAAGCTTCTTCCTCTCTACTTTCATGTCTTCCAATCTTAGAAAAAATATGTCAAAATATTTCTCAAAAAGAAATTATCACTACGCCATAAATGGCCTTCTACAACGCAAAAAAAATGTTGGCTCAGGCCCGAAAAATGTTGCCATAGGTCTATGGCAACACTTTTAGGGTGATGCAATTTTTGCCGTTGCCTTAGACCTCAAAGGCAACATTTTGACTATCTAAGGCAACATAAGTAATATTGTTGCAATAGAACCCTATTTGGGTCTATGGCAACACCCATAGGTATTTGTAGCAACATTCCAAAATGTTGCTATAGATATTAACTTTCTGAATTTGTGGGGCCCACAATGTAGAGCATATTTGATTTTTTAATAAAAATAAATATTTATTTAATAAAATGCTTTTGCATAGAATTTGATATTTAAACAGTAATTTATTTAAATAAATATTTTATTTCAACATTTGAAATAGTACAAATTCCTGACTCCACTATTTTACAATTCAATGATATATAACACTGATATTCACATATACAGATATTCCTCACTACATCACTCAGTTCACTCATTACATATGCAGTTTCAATTTATACAGACACCGACACTGACAAATATATGACGAGCTAAGTGCCGAGCCGAAGGCGAGCCGAGAAGCGGGTCCGGGCGCAGCGCCGGCGGGGGTCCGGGGCACCGCAGTCCGATTTCGGAAGATCGAGCCTTCTTTGAAACGACGTAAAATGATGCACAAATGAACACCTCCTCGATGATTGACTTTTGCAACTCTTTCATGGCTTCTTCTGAATCATCCGACCTTACTTTTAGCTCTGCCTTGGTAAAAGACCTGAAACCATGATAAATAAAAATTGACATTTCATCGAACAGGTTGCGTGTTAATAAGTAATACATTACCACAGTTCACTCATCTAAACTTCCTACTAGACATCAACTCCTTCTCCTTGAATACTACCAAACTTCAACCTCTACACTGCCACCATCCACTCCCCAAACTGCTGCAACTTACATCCCCTACAACCCTTAACAACAGTTGGTACATTTTGAATCAGGATATGAAATTGCAGCCTGCAATCTAGTTGGCTGCTTTCTAGTATAAGCACGTGCAATCTATACTGAGATTGGAACTGAATGTAATCAAAGACCTAATCATAGCAGCAGTATGTTCACATAATTAGTCATAAGCCAAGAGGAGGACAAAGTGGCAACTCGTGCTGAACTAGCATATCACCACATTTACCAATCAACAAAAACATGTAAGCCTATTCGTCGGTAAATGTAAATCCAATGTTAAAGTTCACAACTTTTCCATAAATATAACAAAACATCACCTGGCCAACACAGAGAGTAGAGACGGGACATCGAATATACTGCATAGTATCATAAATTGCCAACCCAGCCATCACGGAACCACCAGGTGAATTGATATAAAGAGAAAGCGGCTTAGACGGATTCTCAGATTCGAGGAACAGCAGCTGAGCCACCACTATCGCCGACGTATCATCCTCGATAGGTCCGTTAAGGCAGATGACGCGCTCTTTGAGAAGCCGGGAAAAGATATCATAGGCACGCTCGCCACGGGATATGTGCTTGATGACCATCGGAATCAGGCCGTAGAAACGGTGGTGGGGTAGTGGAGTTTTGTTGGGGGTTGCGGTTGGTAGGATTTGGGAATTAGGGATTTTTGGAAGAAAAAAAAGAAACGAAAATATGATTTGGAAATTAGGGATTTCGGAAATTAGGGGTGAGAACGAAAATGATATGAAAAGTAAAGTGGGAAAACGAAAATTTGTGGCAAATTATAGCGGTGATCCAGTTTAACAATCAGATTAAATGTAGACCGTTGGATCGTATTCACGCGGATTGCTAATTTTATTAATTTTTAATCTGAATACATCTATAGCAACACTATATAAAAATGTTGCATCGTGTTACACTTGTTTAGCTAGAGCAACACATTTTTATGGCTAAGGTAACACCATAAATACAACGTTGCAGTAGGACCAAAATTTTATATCTATCGCAACATTTTAGCTGGCAACACCTTGCAAAAATGTTGCAGAAGGTCATTTATGGCGTAGTGTATATATATATATATATATATATATATTAAAACCCTTCAAAACCACCATAATTCTCCTTCTTTTCACCCTCTTTACCCACGCCACCCTCACCTAAACCAAAGGCTGAACCCTTTCTCCTCCCCTAGCAAGGCCGTGAGCTCCTCCTTGCATCCAAAGTCTAGGCCGAGTCATTTAAAGGATAGTGCTAGTGATTGTGAGCTTAGATTTTGAGTTAGCAAAGTTATAGCCAATTTTTAATTAATTGTTTAAACCAAGGTGAGAATCTCTAATTTTTATGTCTATATAAGATGATGATATGATGTTTGTAATAGATGTTTATGATTGCTAGAAATATTACCGTTTGATCTGTAAAACAAGTCACGTTAAATACACGTCGAAAGTCACAAATGAAATCACTTTCCTTTATTTAATGAAATGGTGAATATGGAATGTTAAACCTCTTTAAAAATGATTTAAAATGAGTTAATAATGTTTTATAAACATTTAAAACTATTTCGACAATATTTAATGGAGATATGAAAATTTGGTTAAAATAGGCACGTCGCTTAATGGTAGTTCGCGATTTCGCGCCGTAATAGTCTACATCCATTTAAACGATGCATTCAGAGTCGGATTTCTTTGAAATAAGAATTTTCCGAACCCTTATAATCATAGTTTGCAAACAAAAGAAAATGGTCAAGATTTGGTTTAGTAAAATTTGAAATATAATCAAAACAAGTTTTCAAAATAATCGCCGTTTTGCAGTTCGAATCTAAAAAGGGATTCTTTAAAATTTATATTTTTAAATTCTTTAAAAATGTGGCAAAATCTTATAAATATATTAAACTGTTTTAAAAGAGATTTGAGTTATATGGACTTCCAAATGATAGAAAAGTTGTTTTAACCAAATAAGCATTTAAAACACTATTTGCAGCACTTTTTAATAACTTTTGCAAACAGTGTTTTAACTTAATTATTCTTTCCCGAATCTTTGTGAACCTTTTCAAATAAATAATTAAGTAATTTAAAATGATTAAGAGGTTTAAAATTGAGTACGTGAAAACGACTAGTACATTTGTTTCATTTGTGAGTATCGTAGAAAATCCGATCGAGGAAAAGAATAGATCGAAGCGAAACCCCGGATGCTCTAAAATAATTAAAAGTACATTAAGTATGTTAAAATATTTAGAGTCGATCAAATAAGTTGACCACCTTATGGGTGACAGAGAGATAGTCTCTAGGCTTGGGTTTGGGAAACCAGTTGCATACCATCCCTAGCTACCCAATTGGCCCGACAGAGGGGAAAATAAATTTGATTTACTCGGGTCAAAATTTCCCAAAGTATAAAAGAAATCATTTTCCAAATTCAAACAACTTGTATTGCATAGAAATAATCTTCTTATACTTGGTATTAAATTCTGAGGAGAGAATCCGTACCATCTGTGAGAATTTAAAAGGTGATCTCACGGTTATTCGACGTATAGTAAAGGTTGAATACGAAAATTGATATTGAGTAGAATTAGTATAATTTCCATGATCCTATTAACTCAGTAATGTTTTCTAAAATGATTTATGAAAATGATTTGGTAATTCCAAAGTTAAAGAGAGGTTTAATGATTCCGTAGATACCAGAAAGAACATTTTAAAGATATATATCCCTAGAAGATATTTTGATTAATCAATCAAAGAATAATTCCCTATTTAATTAACATCTTTTTATCGATGATTGGTTCAATGGAACCGGGGTCGGATTTGGGTGATTCTTATCCGAAGACCACTTTGAACCAATTTACGTGTTCGAAAATAAAAGACATGGGATGATACAATTTGGAAGATGGAATGTAGGGTTGCTTGCCACTGACCCTCGGGGGGAATTTTCACATATTATATATTTGTGTGTGTGTGGTAGTAGTTCTTCATTTGATATCTTCAATGCAAAGACTTCTCGCTACTAATCCTAGGGTAATTCTCGACGGGATGTGGTAGGAGAGTACCTTCGGTTTATCCTGTTCCTGGATAACTTTTATGGATGAATGTCTGACATTGCATTTCTAAAACGCACGTACATTGATTTTTACAAACATACATCTGTTTGGTGGCGGAGAAGGCAACTTCTCTTAGCTTAATACCCTTCTTTGAGACGTACAAGCTCAGAGGTTGTACATTTGTGGAAATCAGTAGTGTGTGATGGAATTAGCAATGTGGCATTCAAAGTGGAATGTGCTAGGATAAAAGTAATCGTTACCTTATGCCTCATCACCCGGTAATGGCTTAAATAGCGACGCCATAAGGCTATGTGGTTCGCAAACATTAGAGTATGATCATCACCTTTCTAGATTACTCTCTATATGTCAAGTATGTGGTGTATGCTATGGGATCCTGGATAGGTCGGTTACGACCGGGGTGATGACATATTCGGTTTCTATCCAGGCCATGTTTGAGTGCCAGAAAGGGATAGACCGGTCTTGCCAGATATGGAGGATTGTTTGTGTATCCTTGGTACATCCCTCTAGAGATGTACTGTACGGAAGGTAGTCCCTTACCTTTCCATTGTATGAAATCCATTCCTCAATAAGTGCCTTCGGACTTGTTTGTTGAGCCTAACATATCCGGAATTTAATAATGGTAACAATTTCGGCTAAGATTAATAAGTTTAATTGCAAAGTGTTTTCAAAAGAATGTCATTAAAAATAATATCCCCATATTTTTGCGTAGCAAATGTTTTGATTATCATAAGGTAAAAACTCGTTCCGTGTTTATGTGCGGCGTGGTCTTATGAGATACCTTTTTTTTCAAACATTGTATTTTGAGTTTCTCACACCATTCTTTTGACTGACACGGAGTTTATTTTCCTTTTCCCTTAAACTCTGGGTGTCCCATTATCCCGAACAGCCAAGTAGTTAGGTAAGCTTGGAGCATTTTGGGAAGGAGCACAGAGCATGAAGCATGTTAGACCTTTTGTAGAAGCCACCTATATATTCCACTGTATTATGTATTTATATCTACCAGCACTTGTAAGGATAGGTTGTTATAACTATCCCGGTTGGATTAATACCTACTAGAACTCTAATGGAGCAATTTGGAGTAATTGCATGTACTTCTCATATGTATAATTATATGTTGAATACAATGTGAGATTCTATTATTGTCTTGCCTCCTATCTTTATTTTCTTTACCCCGTGATAATCTACCTCTCCAGCACTTGAAATTGCGGCATATGAATACCGAGAATGTACTAGTGTCGATTTCTGAGAGTCGAGGAGGCGGGTCATCACAAATTATGTAATTTTTACATATATCTAACTCAATAATCAATCTTGTTCGAAGTAAAAGGTGTTTTCATTTTATTATATACTTGATATAATGTGTTATACATTAATTAGTTAATTTAATTAAAAGTATATTTAATAGAAAATCCATTAATGGTATGTTTTGTGATAGTAGTTACAATGCATTGTAATCGTGAGTGATTTATCATAATAAAATAAACATACTGTTTTATATATTCCTAGTCAAGATGTATCTAGACTGGATACCGATGCATCTGTTAAGACTAGAGTACATAATGCTCTTCAAATGTTGGGCAGTATATTACTCATGGCTGTTGGGGGCACCAAGGGGTTATGTACTAATAGTTATTGGATAACTACGGAATGACTCACTTGATAGTTTTCTATTGATTAATACAACTAAGGTCAAAAAGAAAATATCGATTTGAAAAAAATACACAGTTCTCTTGACTTGAGAATACTGTTGATCTTCAATGTGGAAGCTCCGCTTTGATTATAGTTAAATCATGGCTTGACGTTCATTGAACGACTATATTTAGGTCAAGTGGAAGCATTGGAAGTGAAACACTGTTCAAATGAGAATTCTTCTCCTCGGTTATATACGCTTAGCATCATTGTCAACTGAAGTCAACTCAAAATCAAAGTCTTTGACCAGAGCAGAGCAGTTCGGTTAATAATAATTGTTATTATTAAAACAATGACTTTGTGTTTAGAGTTGAATATGGATGATATTGGAATTTTGACCATTACCAAATTCCATAAGTCCAAAGTGATGTAGTTTTGATAAAGAGAATTGATGTAAATAATTATCATAATCGGGTAACACTTAATAGAGCAAAATTGGATTTTATCAAAACTAGGTAAGTGATAAATTTGATCAAAATGTCACACCACCTACCAAGTAACGTGCGAGCGTTAATATTTGAATAGTTCGACAATAATTGCTGACCATATTTACACCTAAAGAGTCACGCAACCGTAACGTTTACTCCTTTGGCTAAATGATTTAATTAATTTGTAATTGTCATAAATTAACTAAAGTTAATTAATATTTATGACATATTAAATATTAAAAATTTATTTGATCTGTTAAACAATATTAATAAATATATTTATGACAGTTATAAATATATTAATCGATGTACGAAATCGACACGCATTTAAATTGGATTTAAATGCAATAAGTATTGTTTAGGCTTGAAGTGAGTCTGAAGCCCATATGGGCCACTGCATTTTCGACCATGATTTGATCATGATGAGGCTGACCATATAATGGCATAGGAGGTGGTTTTTATGTGATAAAAAGGCGGAGAATTAGTAGTAGAAAATTAAGGATCTAGATCCTAGATTTGCTCTCTCTACTTCTCCACTATATAAACACCCTAACCCTCATTCTAAAAACAGTTTTTAGAGCCTCCATTAGTCCCCTTTGCTGACTAAAAATATTAGAACCCCTTCTCCTCCAGTTTCAAGCTCAAATAAATTAAAATAAAAGCTATTTGATAGCTGGTGATCAACAACTTGAAGCTAGCACCTTCAGGATTGGAATTTCAAAGGGGCTTATATCTTTGTTTCAGCGTATATTCAATAGACTTTGGTGAAGGTGTGTCTCTAATTTACAAATGGAAATTAATGTTATATATTATATCATATGATGTTAGATCGGTAGGTGATGAATCTAATATATCGATATATCGTCACATTTATGATGGTTGTATATTTAAGTGCTTATATTTTTTTATAAAAAAAATTTATGACACGCATACACACCATAATACCCACGGCATGATTAAAAAAATTAGTTTACAATTAAAATAATTTACTTAAATCACATAAATTTTATAAATTTAAATATTACAATTATATAATATAAATTATGTTTTAAAATTATATAATTAGTTTTTACCTGAAATGTTTTCGGCATAAATTTTTTTTATACATGCATATATATACATACAAACACACAAATACATACATACATATATGTATGCATGTATGTATGTATTCAATTTAAATATTATTTAAATCAAATAAATATCATAAATATATAGCATCAACAAATATATCATATAACATATATTTTAAATTTTATAAAATTAATTCCCTATCGAACAAGCTTTCGGCACATTAAAAAAATCATTTTTTTAATTAATTATATATATATATTTGCGGCAATCAATAATTAAGTTTAAAATTGATTTTAAATTATAATACATATATATACATGGATATATTTAAATGTTAAGAAATATTGTTCAGAATTTTATAAAATATTGATATACAAAATTTTAAGCTTGGAAATATTTTTATTATTTTTATTTTCGAACAAAATTTAATACTAATAAATATTATCAAAAATATTACTGTGAATATTAGTGGATATATGTAAATATATAAATATAAGTTTTATATATTTATACATTTCATTTATGTATTAACTTATATATATTTATTAGCAAATTATTTATATTTATACTTATATTAACTATATACTTAATACGTTTATTTAAAAAAATTATTTTCCGAATCCATAATAAAATAAATAAATAAAATTTTAAATTCTTTTTAAAATGATTTTGCATTTATTTACATTCATATATATATATATGCACATATATATATATATATTATAAATTTCTTATACATGTTTATGTATATAAAATTTTCAAAATTTTATATATATATATATATATATTATGTAATACTTTATATATATAAATTAAGCACATAAGCATACATTTGGATGATATATTTGTATATTAAAGAGGCTAACATATCCGTTGTGATGTAAATCCCGACACTTATACATGGGCATGTCAAACCTTACATAGATTGCTATGTTAAACATCCACACACACATATGTGTATATGATACACGTGTGTGTGTGTATAATCCAATATTAATTACATAACATAAAATAATATAAACCAAAACTTTAATAAAATTAAATAAGACGATGATGTTATTTAAAGGAAATTTAGAAAAGTTCTAAATGAATTAGACTTCGTAAGCCCAATAAACATCTAAAATGGTAAAAAAAATTGAAATTCACTGGTTTCTTCCGCTGTGGGCTGGTTCAGTTCCAACGGTTTTATTCTCATTCCCATATCATTTGTTTAGGGAAAACATTGTTCATGCCTATGTAAAAAAACCGAAGTATCATGATCCATGTTATTCAGACTTAATGAATATAATAGAGTTCTATTTTATGTTGAGTACTTAAGACTTGAACTTAGACTTATACCCTAAACTGTTAACTTGTTTTATAAGATAACCGGTCAAATTAACATTTTATGTCAAAGTTGCTAAAGTGAGTGATAAAAATCCTTGAGTTAGCGAGCGTAGCATAAAACTATGGGGCTTTAACTGAATCTTCTATTTAATAGCAGTAAACTGAAAAAACGTAGCGATCGAAGTACTTAAGTGCTTTAGAAGGGCATTAGCAAAGCTTTAGCGGGGCTTTAATTGTATAGAATCAAACATATGTATACAGTTAGCCATTTATATTTGCGATATGCATATGAACTTGTCATATGTAAATATAATCTATATATGTGCATTAGAATATATATCCCAATATCTATAATATGTGTGTATACACACACACATGTTTATATATCATTTTGTTACCTTGTCATGTTATGAATAAATATATTATATATTCAAAAAAATATTAAATTAATCAATATAATAATTAATTAAAATAGAATATTATGAAGCAAAATATGATTTTTACTTTAAACAACAAGATTGGATCTGTTATTAAACATTGGATTCCATTGGCCCACTAAGATCCAATTAGATTTTTTTAAATCTATCCTTACCCACTGCGAAACAGACCGGGTTCCTCCAATATCGATTAATAGTACCTAGCATAAAAGTGACATCCGATCGACTACATAGAATAGCATACATGGTTGATAATATTACCCAAGCTTAAGGAATCATGCTCATAAGCTTTCTCTCCTCATCCATAGATCAGTAGTCTTTCTTAGAAAGAATAATTCCATGCCACCCTGGAACATTTCTGGGCTTGGAATTTTCCATACAAACTTTCCTAGTGTAGTATTATACATAGTATAAACGATGTCTCTCCCAAATCTTTCATCGAAAAGTTATTGAAATAACCAAACATTCACCTATTGTAACATTAGTACATCGTTTCCAATCAGTATTATATCATCAATGTATAAAACTAGAAATGTAACGGCACTATTATGTTCTTTCCTATATATGCACCCTTCCTCTGAGTCTTGATTGAAACCAAACTATTTGATTACCTTGTCAAAAATTTATTCCAACTCTTTGACGCTTTCTTAGGACTATAAATTGATCTTAAGAATCTACATGCCTTGTCGGTGCTCTCACTGACTTTAAAACCATCTTACCCTGGCATATAGACAGTCTCTTCTAAATAACCATTTAGAAACATTATTTAACATCCATTTGCCGTATTTCATAGTCATAATAAGTATTGACAAGTTAAGAACGATGATTCGAGAAAATGTTTTATCATAATCAACACCTTGAATTTGATGGAAAACCTTTCACCACCAACCTTGATTTATGGATCTTGACCATTACATCCATACAGACATTTTTCTTAAAGATCCATTTGCAACTGATATGTCTTACCCCTTCGGAATCATTTTTCAAAGTCCAAACTTTGTTCTTGTACATGAAATCCATTTGAGATTTCATTTGTAACACCCCTATTTTGGTAACATTATTTAGAATATTTAACTAGTTAAATTAAATAAAATAATGTGAAGATTTATAGGTTGAGATTTGATTAAATTAAGGGTAGCCGTGCCATGTTAATGTGCAAATTAAAATGAAATAACATAAGCTAATGTGTTAGGAAATGAAAAGGGCAATATGGGAAATAGGAAAGGCATATACCTTAAACCCTTAGGAATAAAACTCACGTTCATTTCATTTTCACTCAAACAAAATTTTTACTAAGGCCGGCCACCATTTTTATTCTCAAGGAAGATAAAGCTAGGATTTAAGAGAAGAAGATAATCAATTTATTCAACATCAAATCTCACATCTTTTAATCTCAAAGCTAAGGTGAATAATTACTACATCCCATTTTCTTATGGTTTTCAGTTTCAAGATAGATCCGAAATGTTTTTGCAAGTTTATGCCATGTTTTGATGATTGAAGTTATACATACATATATATATATATGCTTGTTGATGAATTATACACGTTTATGTTGGTTTTTATGATATGTTTGACATGAAAACCCTATTAGATGACATCCAAATGCCTTGAAAATTTAAATATAGGATAGAAATGATATTTTGGAGATGGGTTTCAATTTTCATAATTTTATGGATCTGTGGGTTTTATATAAATTTTCTACTGAAGAAAATAATTTATTGGGTTATAAATTATTTACGGCTAAATAAATAATTATTTGGAGTTGAAAGTTTTATATGTTGGAAAACATATTAAAATAGATTTTCTGAGATTTTTCCATATTTTTCCTAAGTGTTTTGATGAATATATAAAATTATTTAAGGTATGAGACTTAAATATTTTATACGTTTAATTAAGGAGAAGGGGCATTTTGTAAAATAAAATTATTATTCAATTCTGAAATTAATGGCAGCATTTTTCTAAAAAGTAATAGTTAACCAATGAGAATTTGATAAATAAAGGCAGGTTAGTTGAAATGTTATCTTCTTTAAGTTAAAAACAAGAAAATCATGCTTTTAGCATGTTTCAGCCATTTCCGGCATAATACCTTCCGACCCGGACCTTCCGACTAAGTCGAAAGGTTATACCTTTCGACAAGGTCAAACCAATGCATGTGGTATCAGGCACTTTGGTACGTAATGAATTGGACAGAGTCGAAGGGTTCTTAGTCGAAAGGTTGTTGGTCAAAGAGGTAGGGGTATGTTGTATTATAAAAACTTAAGCTTTCACCTGCTTTGCTTTCGAATTAGAGCTTTCGACTTGGTTACTTTCGACCAGGTCAAATGTTTAAAAATAAAGGTTTTAAACTTTTCGACAAAGACGAAAGGTTGCTGCTGCTTTACTTCTATTTTGTTTTGAAAACCCCGACACAGTCGAAAGGTTACTGCCACTTATTATTGTTTAGTTTTGAACCTTCCGACACAGTCGAAAGGTTATAGCCGCTTTTTCCAACCTTTCGAAGTCGTTGCTTTCGACAAAGTTGAAAGGTTTACTTTTTTTAAAACCAACCGCTTCTCCATGCTTTAGAAAGGCATCAAAGCTTTCGACTTAGATGATTTACCCTTGTTTTATAGTTGTAGTATAACCCAAAGCTTTCGAAGGAGTTGTTTTAAAGGCAGAGGCCTATTGTTTTAAATGATATATTTTAAAGCCTTCGAAGATAAGCTTTTGGCAAAGTCAAAAGGTTGCTCTCGACGAAGTCGAAAGGTTTTTAAAAGAAGTTTTCCACGTGTTTTGAATTAAACCCAAAGAGCTTTCGAAAGGTTTATGTTTTAAAGGTGTAATGCTTTCGAAAGGTAATATTTACTGAATGGTTTCAAAGGGGCCGAAAGCCAAGCTTTCGAAGGGGTCGAATGCCATGCTTTCGAAGGGGTCGAAATGTAGCTTCCGACAAGGTCAAAAGGTCCTATTTTATGATGATTTCGAAAGGTTTAAACTGGAAGGTTTTCCAAAGGTTTTCTAAGGCAATGTTTTAAAGTGTTTTAAAGTAGGATGTCTAATGTTTTATTGCTTTCGAAAGGAAAGATTTCGATGGTTTCGAAAGGTTGAAGTATGGGTTCGAAAGGAAAGGTTTATGCCTCTAGGCCTAGATAATTGAAGGGTTTTACTTGGTTTCGAAAGAGTTGCTTTCAAAAGATTTAGAAAGGGGTACTTTCTATTGAATCGAAAGGGGTACTTTCAAATGTTTAAATGTTTTCGTCAACTAAAGTTTGAGTAAATTATATATATACAACATGGCAAGGTGGTTTTGAGTAAAGCATAAAGATTTCATATTTTTCTTATATAAGTTTGATTTAAAGGTTTTAAATCATATTGAAATGGTTTTCAAGGAAAATTATGAGAGGGGATCCCTAAGTAAAAATGACTCTGATATTAGAATATCGGATGGGACATGTATAGGGCCGCGCCCTATACATTAGCTATTAGCCCCAGCTAATTGTTGTCCAAAATTCCAGTGTGTAGGGCTTGGTCAGATAGACTAAAAATTATGATTACACACAGAAAGGAATATATATTTGTATAAATATAGGTTATTGGTGAGCCCGCAAAACCATTAGAATCAGGAAGACTTGGGAAATGATTAAGCTAGGGACAGACCATCCAAAAGCGAAGTATTTAACATATAGTTAAGGACAGATAGTCCAGAAGAGATGTATCTAACAGATGTTAGATTATTTTGATATGTTGTCTGGTAGGCCCGAGTTAGCCAAAGGTTAAAAGTTAGCCAAACAAAACTTTTGTGTTTGAACAGATAGTTCATTTACTACCTGATATTTATGTATGTTTACATAATGATGCTTTACAGTATTTAACCAGTTTTGGTTGGAGGAAAAGGTTTTGCAAAGATATGTTTAAAAGAATGTTAGTGAGGGGAAACCCGTTCCGCTAAGCGACGTGGTCTCACTTAACATATTTGATCGGTATGTATAGTATTATTCACATCAGGCTTTATGTCTGATTCGAAATTTATGTTTTCCCTTTAAACTCTTGGGTGCTCAAAATTGATTTGAGTAGGCTGAGAGGTTAAGATCTTTTCAGGTTTAGTAGGATGACGAATAAGGCTACCGGAGGCATGCAGGAGGCAAACAGATAGCTATTTAGGAGTTGCAGTTTTATGCTTTTTATATTGGGGGAATTAATTTAAAGGACAAATATTTGTATATTTTTAGCCTCAAGGACACGATCTCAATATTTTACCCACAAGGATAAACATTCTTCTAAAATTTATTCATAAGGACAAACATTCTTTCAAAATTATTCATAAGGACAAACATTTTTCCAAAACTGCTACCGAACTAAAAACTGATACCTGTAAACTGCTACCGATAACTACAAACTGATACCTAAAAACTTAAAAACTGATACCTAAAGAAAGTTGTCCTTTAGGCTAAAATACTGAAGGTCTGTCCTTGAGGCTAAAATGCTGAGAAATTTTGTCCTTGATAATAATTTCCTGTTTTATATTTCCGTTGTGTTTGTATTAAGTCTATTATGACTATGACTCTGATCATCCAAGGGGGTATCTTCATATACCGCTCTTGTCGTAATTTGTAATAATTATATTTTATCTGTGCCTGGGAACGATTTGGCATTATGTGTTGTGAATGTGAAACAATTGGTTTTGAAATGTAATAAAGTAAAAGTTGTTTTTTTTAAAATTTGTGTTTTGTTTCATATTCAAGTGCTTCTGATGTTATTGATACCATTAACATAGCCGTATTTAGTCGCCAGAAGCTAATACTATAGATGACTGCAGCATGTGTAGCGCTTAGTTTTGGACCTCTAGATAGGGGATGCGACATCATTGCATCAAGCTGCATGGCATAGTCTTTTCTCTTCAAGGGTTGTTGGTATGGGAAGGTATCATCGTCATGGACAATGCAATTCTCTTTCTCGCCATCAATTAGAAATCCATAATTTTTCTTTGACGCATGAGATTCCCTTTTGGATTTCTAATAGGTTCCATGTATATACGTGTGTTGAGTTACTATCAAAATATCAAGTTTACTCATTCAAATCTATCTTATTGTCGTTAATTTCTCGAGATAGAAATTTCTTTTCCAAAAAAAGTTACATGTTTCGAAACAAGCACTTTTTGTTCATTGGTATGGTAGAACATGTATTCATAAAAATTTCTAGAATACCATATAAACTAGTATAAAACTAATATTGCAAGTTTACTGGGGATACATTATTAACATAAGCCGAACAACCCCATACTTAGAAATAATTAAGATGTGATTTTTTACCAGTCTATAACTCTATGAGGTCTTAAGTACAAATTAAGATGATATGGAATTCCATAACCCATACGGGGTCTTGCCTCAAGGCATACTACCTGCATTATACAAAATTCAAATAAAAATAAGAACAAACTCGTTTTGCTCAAGATAAACAAAGAAGGTATTTCATGAGTACAATTTGAGATTAGAGATGCAAAGTCGATAAGTACTGGAGATTTTATGTTGAATGGAATAAAGAATAAGATTTAAAATTTCACGAATACATATTCTATTGTACCAGCCCAGTGTGCAAACTAATACAAGGAAAAAAATTACTTTTTTTACACTTCGACCCGACCCACCAACCCGATCCAACCCAACCCACTACAAAAATAAAGGCTAATTGAGACTCTTTTATTTAGTATCTAATCAAAAGATTTTGTCTTTAATTTGTTGTTGAGCCCCATTTGAAACAATAAATATTGTCTTTAAAATTAGGTCTCAAAAAAAGTAGAGACGACAAGCATGGGTTTCAAAAACATTAAAGACCTAATTGGTGGTTTCAAATGAGTCTCTGAGTTTGAGTCTAGTTAGAGACAATTTAAGGTCTCTGTAACAATTATAAAGACAATAGCGAATATCTCAAATCAGTCTTAAAAGCAATAACTATTATAAACCAATACGGCAATAAATACAACCTATATAGTTTCATTTTCAGTATAAAATAGTGGTAAAACTGGCTGCAATATCAATTAATCAAATATAATATTATTTATCCATATGGAAGCACTACAATATGATCACTTCATCGTGCATGCAATATTAGTATAGCAGAGTGAAAAAAAATGACTGGAAAATAGACTACAATATCAGATTTTATCAATACACAATACAAGCATGTCATATTGTCATTTGCCAATAGAAAATAGAATTCTGGGTACACTATTTCAATGCCAACAGCATCTCAGGTTATACAAATGAAAGTAAAACCAATTCTAGGCTTAAAATAGTGAATACAAAATGCATTAGTTAACAAATTTAGACTAAAAGTTTAAAAAGGAAATCATGCTACAAGTATCGTTCCAAGAAAACATATTTGAGATACTTGAATTTTGAGAACCTAGCATAGA
The DNA here is from genome assembly GCA_030737815.1 of Allium fistulosum. Classification (NCBI taxonomy): domain Eukaryota; kingdom Viridiplantae; phylum Streptophyta; class Magnoliopsida; order Asparagales; family Amaryllidaceae; genus Allium; species Allium fistulosum. The sequence continues at coordinate 365,117,565 of CM060904.1, forward strand.
TGAAACTCACACAGTTCTTGTTTTGTCTTCACTTTGATTTGGATGGTTTCCACAGTTCATTGAGCTCGGCAGTTTCCAAGTTGATTTAGATTCCTGCACTGTTTCACAATTATGAGTTTAATCGTGAACTGTTTTGGGTTGGATGGATGAATTTTGTGATGATATTAGAAGAAACTAGTGTGTATTCAAAAGTGTGCAGGAAGAAAAACACATGTGATGCATGAGTAAAGTGTGTTTACTTAATGTCTGACAAAGTGTATATGCAAAAAATGCCATGTAAAATAAACATGCCCACTCATCTACTTTAGCTCTCTGTATGGAAGTATATGTCACTAGATTAAGTAAGAAATCAATATCATCATACCGAGTAGAAAATCAGTAAACTTTTTGCTCTACCTTATAAAACTCGTTTACATAGTAACAAATTTGAGAGAAACACTTTCACGTTTTATAACTAACATGCACTAGTGAGATTTGTTTAGCATTTCTGAAACTCAAATTTTTATTTGTTTCTTAATTCAGAAAAAATATGTGACAACCTTATTGCATTTATTTTCTTTTCTATTAAGCATGCTTATATTTAAACCGTAACTAGTGTTGAACTATGATATCCAAATATCAATATGTGGGCGAACTATGAAACGATTCACTTATATGTTATTAATATTTGCAATGTTTAATAAAGTGATCTATGTGTGCTGCTTATTGAAATTATTTGTAATGCTCATAAAGTAGAGAATCGGTAATATGTTCATGAATATAGATAACTGACATTTTCTCAAAGTTTTTAAATGCCTATATTTTTTTTAAAAATCATTATACATGTCAAATATCAAAAAAAAATAATGACAGTAATAAATTAAGGTAAGTAAAATTTGTAGCAGTAAATAATGATTATTAAATGTGCAGTGGAACACAAAAACTTGTAAACGCAGGAGTAAAATTATATATAATAATTAATGTATATTTATATAATTTTTACCTGCATGAAAAAGGTTTGGAGAAGACGTATAAGCAACGATTTTAATGTATATTTATTAATTTGAAAGAAATGACGTTGACCTCAAACAAAATGAGGAAAAAACATACGCGTTAATTTTTAGATACACATTCATATAATATGGATTCGAGGATGACTAATAATATGTCCAACTATTTGAGGCTTGAAAAGACTAGTTTACATATATACTTAAATGTTCATATTTCCTACTACTTACAACATATTTCAAGATAACAATAAAATGTGCTTATGCGTGAATATTATTATACTTTTACAAATTCTTCCTTACAACTTCAAGGAAAATTCGAATAATATGAAAATGTTTGAATGAATTCATGATTACTTAATATTTACTTTAAATCCTTGACCTTTAGCACCTATGATCGAGGACTGAATTTACAAGTATATGGTTCTTCTTGTCAAATACTGTACATGTTTTTGAACATATAGTATAATGATGTTAGACATGATGATGAGGAAATAAGTCTGAAGTGTGGCCTTATATTACAAACTATATAATAAATTGCAGGACACTACCAAAAATATGAATCCATTAGGCAATTCATCAACTGTTTAAAAGCTCACAACAGTTAAACAGATTTCAGGTTTCAAAATTTTATTTTATGAACCGACACTTAAAATTACCATAGAAATCAATCACTCAAAACCATACCAATCGTGATCAACATGCTCATAGGCCTATTAGTACAATGTTAACGAGACCTTGTACTCATGCAATCTAGGAGGTTTAAGTTCATCAAAAAAAAATTAACAAGAATATATCACTATTCATGGACTGGTATTATACATCATCTTCCATTGTTTCGTTAAAGAGTCTTTCTAAAAATTTATTATATTTATCAGAAACTACAACGATTGAATACTATTGAAGTTCGTAAAATAATGCTTCAAAAACACTAACCTTGCTAACCAACAAAGTTACAATTTGTACACGTGGTTGTTAAAGGAATAAAACTCCTATGACATTGCATGGATCTTATGATATAAATACCTTCAAACAGTTAATAGATCACGAAGGATAAAATAATTGAAGAAACATTTATGAAAATAATGGTATAAGGTAAAGAAGCCAACCACGATATTTACAGCTTATGTTAGAGTTATTTGTTCGACGATGTACTAGAGACACAGAAGAAGACTCAGAGCGGATGTGCATTTTATAAAATAGCAATAATTTTTCCTTTTACTGTAGTTAATGCTAAACAATCTTTGTTATAGGTGATTTTGTTTGAGGATAAATATTACAGTAGGCATCTTTATCATCTATTTTCTCAAAACAAAAGGGAATATATATATATATGTGTATATATGGAAGAATGATCATTATTATAAATTAACACAAAGAATATAGATGCAAAAACAAAAGATTAGAGATTCTAAATCCATTTGAGTATCATTTTACATTTTAAAAATGGTCTAAATGTACTTTTTAATGCTTCAAGGAATAAATATTATTTACCTTGTGTGTCTTGCATCGTTAAGATATATTTACTTAAATACAATAATCAATTGGTCATGGTTTGTTATATGCATAATAACCAAGAAACTTAGTATAGAGCCAACAAAAGGTAACATAATAGTTTAGTTTTGCTAGAAATAAATATTGGAAACAAGATTAACTCGTTTTGTAAGGAGATAATAGACTTATATTAAAATATGAAAATTGACATAATTATCAAGTAATTAAACATTATTACCTTAAAGCAACACTACCATAAAGTTTTGAACCATGCCTTTGTCGCAGCCATTAACACCACGGTAGACTCACAATATAAAATGCATATTGCACATTAGAAGATAGAACAAAGTTCAAGAAATTGAATATAGATATTTTAATTATGTGTCATGAAGAAATAAAGAAAATCCAAGTGGAATAGACAGGAACAAAACCTTTCTGTAGTAAATGCTTAGAAACTTCCTCTTTTGATTGAAGTGTTCTATTTTTGCACATAGAGCATAGACAGCTAATAGTTCCTTCGGATTTAGCTTGAAAAAATGCAGAATCAATAAACTTGTTGCCACCTTCAACAAATTCAAGATTTATGTATCCATCTTTTAGTCTACGATGCATCCATGATCTATCATTCATTTAGAGAATTTCCTATAAACATGATAAGATCTAATTAATATTCTATTGGTGTTATCAATTTTTTAAGAGTAAACATAAAATAATATGTAACATTTTCTAGCAATAAACGAATATATGAATCAAGCATTAATCATTTAATACTACATTGACAATTCACAACTTGAAATCTACTAAATACATTAAAAACTACATATATCAAAAGTGTATTAAAACATTAAGAAAAAAATACACAACCAAGTCTTACCATGGAGAATTTAATGTCCTTATCAACAAGATTATGATTTATTACTGCACTTTCATAATGCATATAACTACGCTTTCATCGTCATGTTATTATATTGGAGTTGAGTTTACATCACTTTGAAATCAGTCTATCTTTCAAGGTTTGTTCAATTTTTTTTAATTTGTGATAACCAAATAAGTTCCTCGTTTGTTTTAAAAAGATGATATCTTTCGCAAAATATCTCTTAATTGGTTTTTATCAACATTACTATGAGCTATCAATGCAAAATCTGAATCTTCAATAAAGAGCAGGAAATAACTAACGATTATGGATCAATAAAACCAGCTAACATGGAAATCAAATCAATTTCATTAATTTCATAGCAAAATAGCAAGGTGCAAAAATTCAAATTGATTTAATATTAGATTGGGGAAAACTTACCGCTATTTTCTCCTTCAACTAAATCCGATGTACAATTGACGGATCCGATGTATAATTCCTCCACGATGTTTCAATTCTTTCCCTTCATCAGACGGGAATTGTCCATTTGTTTTTTTGAAGAAGCCCTAATGTGGATGTGGAAGAGTGACGAACGATATCAGGGGAGGGATGTAGTGGGGGTACAGTAGATTTCGAGACCCACTAATGACCTGGTTTTGTTTTATAAATGGTACTTGAGACAAAATTAATTTTGTTTCTAATTAGACCTTTATTAGGAACCAAATTATTTGATGTCTCTAAAATTGGTCTTAACTTTACCTTTTTGTTGTAGTGACCTAGTTCGGGTCAGATATGGTTTACCGTTTGTAACCCATACTGAATATGGGTCGGGTGTGACATTTTATTCAACCCAACCATATTTTAACCCAACCCAACCTTGCATAAAAACTTATTCAATATCAGCCGATGTAAAATTAGAACAGTCAAAATCTATAATAAAGTATATGCGTTTTAGAATAAATATACTAAAAAAATCATATTCAATGTCAGTCCAAGTAAAATAAAGCGATTAAAACATACAAGATTGACTAAGAAATTTTGAGGAGTATTATAGGACCAACTTAATATATTTTGAAATGAAACTCTTACTCCAATATGTAGTGAATCAATTCTATGTGATACCTTTTATAATGAAATTCTAATAATGTGTTGTACTGAATCTGTTGTATTTAATGCATTATGATGCCTAAAATTTACTATTTTGACGTGGATATTTTAATATTTTATTTTGATTTTTTTTCTTCAAATCCTTATTTTCGTATTATGTTTATGTAACTCATCCCAACCCTATTAAACGTGACTCAATCCATACTTCAACCCAACTCATATCTAACTTTATATGGGGTCGGGTACGGATTGACTATCTCTAATCCATACCTATATGGATTGGATGAAGTAAATCCTGATCGGCGAAATATCGCAGACCGTGGTGCCATAAGCACCAGACCTGGTGCGTTTAGCACCACTCTATATTTAAATGAATGGATCAATTAGGGATTTAGGAATAAAAATCAGTAAAAAGAGAAAGATGGCAGTGTGTGGGAGTGGTGCATAAGGTGAAAGTGAAGTTCTGGATTTTATGTAAGTTTTCTAATTGCGGAAGGAGAGAACTCCTGTGCAAATAGAATCATTTGTTTTGTGCTACTACTTTTTAAGAACAAATTAAAGTAGAGGATAAACCTTTACTCAACTAGTCTAGATATGTTTGCCCAATGATTTACCAAAAAAAAAAAAAAAAGCAAGTTGACATGGAATTTGCAATTGCCCACCATCCACCAAGACGGAAAGATTATTCAAGTAAACCTCGTCTATTCAACAGAAATCTTAAATACCATGATAGAAACATGAAACAACAATATACCAAGTGGTACCGCTAAATACTAACATTCCTTTCAATAAACTTCTTAATCTCGTCTATCAACAAACTGGCCTCCTTAACTCCGGGCAGCACATAAAAAGCGTGAACCGAATCCTCGTACTCAACCAGAGTCACTTTCTTTCCTTTCTTCCTTAACCCATCAGCATACCTCATCTGCCAGTCTTGAAGCGGGTCCCACCCGCCCACGACCACCATCGTCTCCTTTGGAAACGATTCTCCTAACTCTGCCCTATCTCGAGGTCCCAACACGTTGCACGATTCGTGGTCTCTGTCTGCACCTTCTGGTAAAAAGGCCTTCCATAGCCAGTCTGTTCTTTCTATTGATACTAATGGGGCATTCACCAACCTTTCGTAGTCATTCAAACATATTAGTTTTAAAGTTACTGAGAGTATATGACTTCTCCATGATATTTGCCTAGAATAGAACTCCATAACACACAACAGCCTATTTCTAGAATCTTAAATGGTGCAAATTTCTAAAAGTAGAATCTCGCACTGAATTATGATTCAACAAATAGTTGCACATGTATCTCAGACTCTTTGTTTAGTTAAAAGCTTGAACATGGCCACACTTACTATTATAAGTTTGTAAGTTGCTATAAATAAAAGGTAAACTGGCATACAAACTTTTAAATTGATAAGATTATCATTTTTGTTTTAGGATAGCTATGCTCAAATTGACCTAAAATGAGTTGGTTGTTGATTTCATACAGTATTGATGCAAATCAATTAGCACGTACAAGTTACCTCTTCAACTAGATTAAGCTAAGTACATTTTATAATCAAGTAAATCCAGATATGAAATGAGTTTAGCTCGTTGGTTGATTCTAATTATTGAAATGTAGGTGAGCTAATTAATTACCTCAACTCTGAATCGGTTCTCTCTTCGCCACCAAAATAAGGTTGGATCAAGACCATTCCAGCTAATTTCACCTTCTTCCAACCACTTTCTTCTGCATACATTTTTGCTACATGATGTGCGATATTTGCACCCGCACTATCTCCCATTAAAAACACATTCTTCAGATCCGCTACTCCGTTGAACTCTTTCATTTTTTCACCTTCATCTCCGTCCATCCACCTCAGCACATCAACTCCATCAACGTACGGTGCAGGCCACCTATGTTTCAGTCAATTAACACGTAACATTTATACAACTCATGTAGAAAATTGTTGGAACTAATCATCAGCTATTTGAATCATCGATCTATTTGTTTTCCAAACACAAGTAAACTGGTTTGGTCCTTAAACTGCTTGAAAATACATCACTATAATCTTTCAGATATAAGATAAGCAGATGTGTTTGAATTTTAAAATATTACCGCATACAAAAATTAATTTTGATTTCAAGGTAATTAATGACCTACTTGTGTTCGGGCGATCGACGGTAATCAACAGAAACGATGACAGCATTAAACCTCTTCGCAAATCTCCTACAAACAATATCATAAGCATGGGAAGCAGCAGAAAGAAACGCGAAACCGCCTCCATGAAAAAACACGACAACCGGAATCTTCACAGCAGCAGCTTCAGAATCCACGGGAACGAAAATCCGAAACCACAGATCTCTAGCAGGGTCCACGACGACGTCGAACGTACGCACGCCACGTACCGGATTAGGGTTTGCTGAAGTTTTTGGGTCGAGGAAGGACAAAAGGCGGCGGTTGATAGTGCCGTCGCGACGGCGGGAGAAATCTGTGGCGGCGGACAATGCGGCTAACGTTAACCTTGTTGCCAGTGACACTGGCGCTGATTTCCTTGCCATTTTATTGTGGATAGTTTAAAAATTTATGATTGGAGAAGGGGCTAAAGAGGAACTTTATAATGTAGCGGAGAAGAGGACGAAAAAAAAACTGCCGCACCTAATAAAGAAGGCACGATTTGTACGTGGGTCGTTTTGGCTTGTTAAATTGTATGTTTTAGACTTTCGGTGTTTTACGTCTATTTTGGTTCTAGAATATGTTATTATTTGAAGTAAAATTTGGACAAATAAAACAAACGAATCATATTCTGATTCGACTGAGTAATTTTGTAAACGGTTAGATTTTTCTTGTTTTATTCATTTTTTCAATAAAAAAGAAAGAGAAAAGGAAAGAATATGGTATTTAGTTCAGATAAGCAAGGGAAAAAGAAGACGAATCCTTGTTTGTATATGTTAAACCAAAAGTTTTAAATTAGCAAAATAGTATATTAATCAAATTGTCACTGTTTGATTTATATCATATACGGCGGTTTATGATTTTTACGTTTGTTGCTGAACTAATTCTGCCTTCTAAATTTCTGGATATTAATTTCAGGTTGATATGTCTTGCTTTAAATATAAAGCTTTGTCCATTAGATATCGAATCCTTTGACATCATGCCAATTGTGGCTGCCAACTCATTTAATTACAATGTTCAAAATGTGATAACATTTTGTAGATTAATTGGGTTTAATAATCGTTTTCATTATAAAATCACAAATTTAATAAACTTTTTAATGATTTCTACCGTTAATGCTTAAAAATAAAGTTTTGAAAACAAGAAAAGAGCTACATGTTACTGCTTTTGGTGTTGTTATAAGAAAAGTCCCTTCAGAAACAAATAAGTAAATTTGGTTTCTATTTTTGAAAAATAGAAAACGTAATGTGTATTGCATTTGCACTTTTTTGACAGAAAATGCAAGACATTTGCGTTTTTATGATTTTAAAATTTTTTTAAAATTTTTGGAAAGCGCTTTATATTATAAAAGCTCAAACTAGTTTGCACTTTATAATTTTGAAATTTTTGTAAAGCGCACTTTATACTAGTAAAGCGCAAGCTAGTTTGTGCTTTCTAATTTAGAAAAAATAGGAACCTAATTTACATATTCATTGCTACAATGATTTTTCTTTTAACAACGTCAGAAATAGAGACCATATATGCAAATCCCTTTTTAAAAATCATAATTTTACATGACGGTTTTAACTACATTTACGTAATGTTTTATGTTACTTATTTGTTTAAGTGCATTTATGTGACTGCATTTATTTTAGATGACATATCTTTTACATAGTTGGCTTTAACTGATTTAAGATAATTTATTATCTTTTAACTTAATTAAAAATAATTTGTTTTTAAATTATGCGGTAATAATTGCATTTGAATTTTTTAACTGCATTTATGTGATGTAGTAATTATTTTGGCTGCATTTGATAATTTTATTCATTCCTAATGCACTTCATAATTTAACTGCATTAAGAAAATACAGTTATATTCAAATGCTTTAATAAAATGCAATTATATTTTAAGATCATATTTTGTATTAATTTAACTGCATTTATGTGATGCATTGACAATTTTGACTTGCATTTGATAATTTTATTCAACTCTAGTTATAATTTAACTACATTAAGAAAAAGAAAATACAGATAAATTTAAAATGCATTTTTTTGTTTTTAATTAAACTTGTTCATATTAGTAGTTATAGTTTAACTGTGTTATGAAAATGCAGTTAAATTTAAATGCATTTTTTGTTTTAATTAACTTAGTTCATAAAAATAATTTTTTATTCAAATGAAAATGTAGTAATGATTGCATTTGATTAAGAAAATGTAGTATAATGATGGTGCATTTTTTTAATTACGTTTATGTAATGTTGTCATAATTTTGGTCGCATTTGATAATTTTATCTACGGCTTTGCACATAAGGTCCTTATTTCTGATATTGTTATAAGAAAAATCCTTGTAATAATGAGTATGTAAATTAGGTTTCTGTTTTTTCTAAATCAGAAAGTACAAAATACCTTGCAGTTTCCTGATAGAAAATGCAAGTTAACTTGCGCTTTTTAAAAAGTTTTTCAAAAATTAAAAAATCAAATTTATTTATTCATAAATAATAATAATTTTTATTTAAGTACAATTTAATAAATAAATACAGTTTTTCACAAAATTATTGAAGTTTTATAATTTTATAATTTTTTTCAAAAACTGCAAGTTCCTTGCATTTTCTTTTAGAAAAGTACAACTTATCTTGCGTTTTCTATTTTTCGAAAATAAGGACTCAATTTACATATTCATTTCAGCAAAAACTTTATTTATAACAACATCGAAAATAGAGACATGTAGCTTTTTTCTTGTTTCGTCTAGTATGTGCACTTTGTAAATTAACCGCATTGAGAAAATGCAGTTATATTTTAATGCTTTTAGAAAATGCAATTATATTTTAACAACATAATTTTGAATTAGTTTAACTGTATATTTATGTAATGTAGAAATAATTTCGCTTGCATTTGATAATTTTATTAAATTTTAATATAGTTATATTAATGTATTAAGAAAATGCAAGTTAATTTTAGATGATTGAAGAAAATGCAATTATAATGTAATAATATTTTTTGAATTAATTTAACTGCATTTATGTGATGAAATAACAATTTTGGCTGCATTTGATAATTTTATATAAAATTAATATACTTCATAAATTAACTGCATTTAGAAAATATGGACCTAATTTTCATAACTTTTTCAAGAGGGACTAATTTTCCATCATCTTTTAATTTTAGGGAGTTGATAGTCATTTCTTGTTTTGAATAATGCAGTTTCAAATACGTTATTTATACGAAAAAGTGTAATTTTTCACAAAAAATCCAACGACTAGATATTTACATATGCACAGCACACATCATTTAAAAGATGATAAAATTTGTGATTTTATGGTGAAAACGGTTCGTTGATATGATATTTAAAAGTTATTGCATTTTAAATATTGAAATCAAAGAAGATGTGAATTACATAACAGGAAATTATTGTCAAGGACAAAATTTCTCAGCATTTTAGCCTCAAGGATTGACCTTCAGTATTTTAGCCTGAAGGACAACTTTATTTAGGTATCAGCTTTTAAGTTTTTAGGTATCACTTTGTAGTTATCGGTAGCACTACAAGGACAGCAGCAGAATGCGACGGCTTTTAGCTGTCGCCGGCCGTTGCTAGCCGTCGCCAGCCGTCGCTAAAAGTCGTCGCTATTTGCCTCGTCGCCCAATAGTATGGCGACGGTTTTAGCGACGGCTCCGTCACCAAAATAGCGACGGCTCGCGACTGCAAATGTGCCACGTGGAAATTTTCCAACGTCTAACTGGCATCACTAGGCGTCGCTAAGCGACACAAATTTTTTGCAAATTAGGCGTCACTAGCCGTCGCTAGCCGTTGCTATCTGGCAACCTACAGGCCGTCGCTAATCTGAAGCAAATTTTTTGTATTTCCACAGCGCTTCCCCACTTCAAACAATAACCATCATATAACATCATCACAGCCAATATACACTATATTCATCAACTATAGCCATCATATATCCATCATATAACATCACTATACATTCAAACAATATAAAATCCAACCAAATCTCATTTTCAAATCCAACCAAATCAAACAATATAACATCCAACCAAATTCATTAACCAGAATATGTACATAGTTATCCCGACATATATATACATAATAACCAACCAAATCCATCAACTAGAAGTTATCAAAATATGTACATAATATCTTGAAATATATATACACCAAACCAACCAAAATGTGTATATACCAAACTATAACATGAGCAAACAAACATACCTACTCCTCGCCATCGCTGCCGTCCTCTCCAGGCATCGTCCCATGCTGTTGCAAATAAGCCGCAATCCGCTCATCCAGCTGTTGCTCAAAGAAACTCTTCCTCCAGTCATTTATTTCTTCCACTGTCGCCCTCAACTGAGCAATCTCCGCATCTTGCTGCGACCTCCTGTATGCACTCTGCATTCTCATCGCCTGTAAATAGTTCATAATTATTTATATATTAGTATATATATAATATTATTAAAATTATTTAACTATTCATATGCATGAGTAAATTTATATATTAGTACATGTCAAAATTTACCTCCACATTTCCATAGCTATACCGTCGACTGGTCCGAGAAGGCGGGTCAATAATAGCATCCCAAATATGGTTCTCCTCCTCTAACGTAATGTAACGACCCTGAATTTTGAACAAATTAAATTGAGAATATTTAATTAATTTTAAATATTTGAACGATGATTTAATTTGAATCCCCGATATAACTTTGAATTTGGTGATTAAATTATAAAATTTAATCTATTGTAAGTTGAATAAAATTGGTATCTTCAATTGTAAGCCGAAGAAAAATATTTCAAAAGCCTTTAAAATTCGTATTGATATTACTGAAGATAACAGAAGCTTCAGAATCGAATTTGGGAGTGAATTGTTCAGTTTGAAATTTATTGTTCGAACCGATATTTAAAAATAGCGTTCCGAGGCGCAGTCTCGGAATTCGACGAAACCAGTGCCATTGGGTCCGTAATATTGTATTACTATCGGATTTCAAATTTCATAATTTTCAGAGCTATTGTGTGATTGTACGAGATAAAAACGTCTGGACAATAATTAATCGATTAATTTAAAAATAAATTTATACACTCAAATCAACAAACACCCTATTATCTGATTTCCGTCGACCTAGTTGTCTCCTCTCGTACAAGACAACATTATTTCGTTCCCCCCTCTTCCTTATCTGTTCAAAACAATTCGCTCCTCAGTTCAAAAGAAATCAACGAAGAATAAAAATTCAAAACAATGGCGGAAACGAAAAAAAAATATAAGTCGAAACTTCCTTCGAATAACCGATCGCATACCATCTTCAGCTAAAACCCGAGATCCACCATTTTTTATTCTTCTCTAAACCCAAATTCGTTCATTCAAAATCAAAGAAAAATGGAGCGCGAAAATTGTTTTCGAATTGGAAAAAGGGGGAAATTATGCAGAGCTGCTCGAAGAAATTGTGGGTCGCGACGTCTTGTCACGGCGAAGTGGGGGCAGGCGCGCGACTCGAGAGGCATAGGGCGTGCGCTCGCGATTGGGAAGCGTGGGAGTTCGGCTGGAGTTCGTTCGCGTGGTAGGTGGCTCGACTGGATAATCGCGGTCGACTCGCGTAGTGATAGGGCAAGTCGAGCATCGCGACTTCGGCTCGCGTGCGCTCGAGGGGGGCGTGGGTCTGGCAGTTCGTTTAGCTAAGGCAGTTTCGAGCGAATAGGGTCGATGGTGGTTGGGAAAACTCACGAAGCTCGAATGTGAGCAATGTCGCAAGTCGACTGGAAGGATGGCAGGCGGTGTCTGAAATGGCAGCAATCGAGATTTGGTAATGGGGTCGTTCGCGGCGAATTCGGCAAGTCTGGGATTGAGTGGCCACGAGATCGATCTGGAGAGTGGTGGTGGAAGGAAGCAGTTGTGTGTTCGAATAGTGAGGTATAACTGTTTAATTTAAATTTATTTAAACAAATAAACAATCTATAGATTAAAAATGTAAACAGTAAAGAAAATATAAGTATATACTATTTATTTTTCAATTAAAGAAAAATTTAATTCACTATGATGATTTAAAAGAGATTTTTTGTCAGTTAAACAGTTTAAAGGAAAATTTAGTTTAAAATCAAATTATTAGTTTAAAAACAAAGATTTGTTAAATTAAAGAGTAATTGATGTGTTCGATTTATTTCAAATTGTAATAAATTGTGGATTGTTTTATACAAGGTATAAATTGAGAAAACAAGTCAAGCTAGAAAATGGAATGCAAAATAAAAGCCAAGGTGAGATTTTTCTCACTCGATTGAAAGTTGATTTTACAGTTATTTATTGACTGTTTGTTTGCTATTGGATGTGATATTAGATATGGTAGGATATATCTATATATATATATATAGCAATATATACATATTGGCATATGTATATATTGGATTGATTGCTTTCCTGCCTCGTATAGCGGATGAGACCCTATTGCGCCGTTAGTAAGCGGATGATTTTTATAAAACCCATATACCGCGATATTCCACCTCGAAGTGGAATTGGTATTGTGCTAACGTCTGTGGATGCAGGGAAACAGGTTGGAGGGATCCAACTGGATTCCTCACCAGTATTTATTTATTTACAGATATTGTGATGTATATTCTGTTATCATATTGATATATGATGTTTGTTGTTGTGATTGACTAATTGGTGCTGTTGCATCATCGGATTCAAGTTTTGAAATTTAAAAATAACGACTTTTACTTTAAAAAGGATTTTTAAAGTGATTTTTGAAAATAGACGTTTTATTGAATTTTTGAATTGATTTATTTCAAATAAATAAACGTCTAAAATTTTAAAGTTATAAAAGTTAAGATTTTTGTGAAATAAAATCAAAATGTGATTTTTGAAATAAAAGTTAAGAAATTTATGAAATGGTTTAAATTGGGATTTCTAAAGTATTAGAAACGGTTTATTTAAGAGATGTACAAAAATGGATATTTATAAATTTGAAATATTGGGAGTATAAGACAAGTTTCTATAAGTGTTAAAATGAAGTGTAAATGGGATTTCATAAGTTAATGAAATCTGAAAGTTTCAAATTTTGTAAAGTTTAAAAGAATGATTTCTTTTAAAATAAATGAATTATAAGTTATATTAACTTATAAATTGAATGGGTCATTAAAGAAGATGTATAAATCGAAGTTGTTATAAAATGGAAATAGAATTTATAAACGTTGTTTTTATAAATTCGAAAATAAATCAAATTTGATTGATTTTAAATATAGAGATTATTAAGGGAATTTTATCCACGATTTTGGACAGTGGATAATTCTTGAAATAAATGTGTAAAAAAGATTGAAATTTTGGTTATTGAAGTATATTCACGATTTTGGACAGTGAATATATTATTGAAAAAAAATAGTTATGTTTGGGAAAGCGATATTATAAATGAAGTTAATTGTTTTAAAAGATGTTTTAAAACGTGTGAAATATCGAAACCATAGATTTCAACATTCATTGTTGAAATAGACGTTTTCGAAAAATAAGGAAATGGTGGACTATAACACTGTTGTTATAGTAAATGATTTCCGAAAGGAAATGGTTTATATAGTATTGGGATTTATATATCTACCTAAATTTTCGAATCCCTATACTAGTGATTTTGAGTCGTCGTAACGATGTTTTACGTAACAGTCGTTTTGACTCAAATAAATGTTATAGTAAATGGTTTCCTTAAAAGAATGAAATATATACTTAATTTTGATTTAAGTATATAGAATATTTTCCAAGTGTTGAAAATAAATGGATTTGTGAATTGCTGACTTATTTTTAAATAAGTATGGAAATGCTTTTCCAAAATGAAATGAAACGTTTTGAGATTTTATCTTCTTAAAGATAAATTGAAAATGAATATTGGAATCGATTTGAAAATCGAATATCAGTAGATATTCGAAAATATAAATTCAATATGGAATTTATAAAGGAAATGGAAACTATTTAGAAAAATAAATATTGATTTATTTTTAAAGTGTGGAAATTTTATATCTAGTAAAGATATTTTTGAAGATGAAATAATTTGGAAAATTATTTGGAATCTGATGATGTCGCGCATCTTTATTGATAGTTAAATAACCGACTATCAATAGTTACCTTGAATGGTATTTGTTGTGAATTGGATTTGAATGCCACACTTATTTTTGAATAATCGCTCACTATTCGGGTTAGCCGGGAAAGGACCATGGGGTCGTATAACCCATTCCGAATATGTGATACGTCGTTATGAATCGCATTTGAAGACCGGTGTTGAAGACCGGATATTTTTGAAAACGGAAGGATTACCGTCGAGTTACTCTACATCGGCTGATCTCCGATTTAGAGGTTTTATCACCCTTAGTGACGGGAAGTCCGGACGTGATTAGAAATTTATCCGGATATGCAAGGGCTTCGTGAGAAGTGCCTTCGGTTCTGTTCGATCCCGGAACAGACTTGTATGGATTGTGTGTCTGACGTTACAATTTGAGATATAAAGCTGATTTCTTTCAAATACATTTCTGTTGGTGGCGGAGAATTTATTCTCTTAGCTTAACACCCTTCTCTGAGACGTACGAGCTCAGAGGTTATGTAGTTGAAATTTATCAGCGATATACTCCCAATTTGGTAACGTGGCATACTGAGTGTTGCTGTGAAATGATCAGTGTTTGATCATTTGCGATATGATCATTTGTTTGATCTTATATCTTTGTGATCATAGGTTGATCATTTGTTTGACCCGAAGCATGGCTTTGTAGAAAGCGTAGCTTTGTGGATGAGACTTCGTCGAGCCTCACACCCCGGAAATGGTCAAAACAGGAAGGATGCAGCAAGGTTCTAGGGAGTAGCGCCCCTTAGTGTATGTCATTCCTTCTGGATAGAGGTGGTATCATGGTATGGAGCCCAGATACTTAACCTATGTTGATACTGCTTATTATGTAGTTTGTTGGAAATCGGGGATCCTCGGGAAGATCGGTTACGATCGGGGGATGACATACGCGTGTCAGTAGTTACCTATTTTTGCAGAGGTAACCCGGCCTTGTGTTGGCAGAGATCTAACCGTAATGTTAGGTTATTTCTCGGGTCGTCTATTCCAGGGACGTACCCATCGTGGTATAGGAAGTTCCTTAGCCTGACCATTTGTTGGAAATCCAAAGAAACAATACGCGACTTGTACGGTTTTAGTTGTATTACCTGCTATGGAATGTGGCGGTAACCTGCTATTGAACATAGTAGCTATAGTAGGCATAAGTGCGGAATGCCTATGCTGGCTAAGATTTATATTATACTTTCGAAATGTTTTCGACACTATGCACTAATAATAATATCAAAAATGATTTGATTTTGGCGTAGTAAGCATCTTTGACTATCATAAGAAGAAATCTCCTCCAATTCTGCGTTTGCATTGTGTGTGTGGTGGGAGGTCTTATGGTAGTTTCATTTTCCAAAAGCATTGCGAATTTGTTTTATTTTCTTTGTGAAAAATAACTGTTTTACGATCTCACACCAGTCACCATGACTGACTCGGAGTTTATTGTTCCCTTCTAAACTCTGGGTGCCCACAAATTTTCCACACGGGCAGCCTAGAGTTATGTTATCAGGATATTCTGGATATTCTGGAGCTTTGGAGATAAGCTGGATGACGAGACGTAGTATTTGTATCTGATATTATTTATTCCGCTGTGTATTCTGTATAAGGACAAATTATATAACTGTCCATTGTTGTATATTGACTCTGATGATTGATGTATGTATAAACTGATATAGTTCTTTGTTTTAAAAGACTAGAAATTATCTATTGTATATTGTTCCGCTGCGATGTGTAAGATTCTGATATTGTTTTCTGTTCTGATGTTGTTCTGTTGTTCTTCTCTCTTTCTTCTGCTTTCTTTTTCTTCTACCTCTTCTTTCTAAAACCATCACTATTGGAGTTTCCGGCACTCGATTGCTCGACAGTCGATAAAGTGAGTATCGATGTCGAATTTTCGAAAGTCGAAAATTTCGGTATGTGACACGTAAGCTCTTCCCGACCAGTGGACTGTGCTACACGAGCCCGCTCTGCTACGTACCTCTCCTGCGATTACAAACAATTGTTTTACACGATAAAAACCTAATTTCAAATTTTTGAAAATAAAATAAGACAAAATATTGTTATCCCAAATATCGAAATTTTGTAACCGTTTAAAATGAAATGATTTATAATATGTAATTACTTTATTGTGTTTGTAACTTGTCTAATACAGGGACAAATCCGACAAATATTGTATCAGATGAATATAAATGTCCGTTCCGTTACCAAAACGAACATCCATATAACGATCATATACAACACTTGCCAGACGGGGCCAAAGCCAATCTAAGAGATAAAAAAATTTCTTTAAATTTTATCAAATATTGTTTTTCTTTTCAAATTTTGACAATGTTTCAACTATTTAAATTTTATTTAATAAATTTGTATATTTAAATTTTAGTTCAACATTCAATTAACAATTTTAGTTCAATATTCATTTCTTTATTTTACGACATAGATTTTAGCGTAATCTTTGTTGTTGTTATATTCATTTCTTAATTTCATTACAAAATAGATTTCAGTACAATATCGGTTGTTTTTAAAGTCATTTCCTAATTTTTTTTAAAAAAATTAGATATTTGTAGAATTTTTAAGGCTCTCATATTCATTTTTTAATTTTCTATATAAACTTTATTTTTGTACAATACTGTAATTTGTAATTTATCAAACTTAAATTTGTACAATACTATATAAACTTTATTTTTGTACAATACTGTAATTTGTAATACTCATATTTGCAGAATTTAGATTTTAACAACTTAAATTTGTAATTTATCAATTTCATAAACTATGAAATACTTTCATGTAAATTTATCAATAACCAAATTAATCATTAATATACACTATTTTTTCACCTAAAACAACTAACCATGTTAATCGCCAACACTAATCATCTACATCAACCATTTATTCAACTTGATCATGATAACTAGTTAATGTAATACTAAATAATTCAAGTTCATGATAATAAACTAATTAATCTATCAAATCAACATACAACACTACTAATACCTATTTTAACAACACTACTAATACCAAATTTAACAACAAATCATAATTGACTTAGGGTTTAAACTAAACCTAAAAACATCAAATTTACATTCAAACAAGAGATTAAAAGCATACCAACGTAAATTTGGATGATTTGAAGGCGTTGAAAGCTGGGGTGGCGGTTACGGTGACGGGGGGGGGGGGGGGGGGGGGCGTCGGAGGGGGAAGGAGGAAGGGAATTTGGGGAAGAAGGAATGAAGGAGCTGTTGCTCTCGGCCAGATCTGTATACTGCGTATAGCGACGGCTAGCGACGGCCGCTTTTTTTAGCCGTCGCTAGGCTCCGCCGCTATACGAAGCCTTTCTAGTAGTGTAGCAGTTTTTAGGTATCAATTTTTAGTTCGGTAGCAGTTTTGGAAAAATGTTTGTCCTTATGAATAATTTTGAAAGAATGTTTGTTCTTATGAATAATTTTTAGAAGAATGTTTGTCCTTGTGGGTAAAATATCGAGGTCGTGTCCTTGAGTCTAAAAATATACAATTTTTTGTCTTTTAAATTAATTCCCCCAATTAATAATATGGTTGTGAGAATATCAGCTTGTTGTAAAAGAAAAACACGACCGGGTACCTAATTTATACAAAATTATAAAGTATGGTACTTTATATATTAAAATTACAAGGAAGGGTACAATTCCCCTTTAAATTTCTACTTTAAATTATTTTCCACTTAGTTGCTTTTAATTTAGGGAACTTTTGAGAAACACCATTGTTAATTTTTAGAATAAATAGTTGTCTTCGCTCAAAACATATATTATGAAAAACGGTCTTAATTTTAGTTTCACTCAAAACATATATTATGCAAAAAGGGAATTAGGGAAAATGACAAATTTAAAAAAAAATTAGACCGAAGGACATGAAGTTTTATTTTTAGGTTGAAGGACAAATACTAGTTATAATTAGCATTATATTTAACTTTCACACTATACAAAATGCTAGTTATATCTAGCATTATATTTAGTTTTACACTATATAAAATGTTAGTTATAACTAGCATTGTCTTTCAGCCTAAAAACAAATTTGTTGTTCTTCAGTCTAAATTTTTTTCTAAGTTTGTCCTTATACATATTTTCCTGTTATGAAAATAGTCTTATTTTTATTTTCAATTTGAGTCAAACTACAAATATTTTTATTTTCTAAACATGTGAATATTTGCGTTTAAAACTGCATATTTAGTTTAAACTACAAATATTTGCAGTTTCTTGAACTGCAGATATTTGCAGTAAATAATGTAAATATTAACGATTTTGCAAAGAAAATCAAAAAGATAAATTAATTATTTTTGTTCCAAGAAACTATCAATTAAGTGCATGTAATTTTAAAAGAAAATTTTATTGAAAATCAGTGTAAGGTTGTAATTTAAAATATGTCTTTTAAGAATGGTTTTCTGTGTATTAAACTTGAAAGGGATAGACAAGTCCAAATTCCCACTCTATGTAATACTCAAATAAATCAAACATTCTTTTACTTTGTGAGTGCAGACAAGAGTTTAAACATCACTATTTATTCATATTTTTGATTTGAATCCTTTTGATGTTACGTTAGGTAAAGGTGAAGCGTGACATGTTCAACAAATGCATTTCTTGAATTATTACAAAGTATCGAAATTACAAAAATGACAATTTGTTTATTTATCACATAGTGATAACATGTATGATCAAATTAACAGTAAGCATGGTCACGGAGATATTTATTTCACGAAAGATCAGCATACAATTGTCAAATGAAGTAAAGGGATTGGGTCCTACAAGCCGTTGATTTGGTTGGGCAGTAGGAATTTATCACTTGCAGATGAAAATGAAGGTTACGTAGATTGAACTACACTGCTCTTAAACAGAGACTTGCACTGTTGCATAATTTGCATCGCAACACAACACGCACCCGATGAAGGCTAAATTGATGAATACAATTTTGTTCACACTTTTTTTTAAACCCCATTGAATTCCTTCAATAGAAGTCGGATGTTTTTTTCACAATTTGAAAAAAGTGTGAACAAAATCAATCTCTTAAATTAATTGATTGATGCACACATCCACTGAATCCGATGTGCTTTGTATTTGGAGGAAAAAAAATCATTATTTTTATACCGCTTTTAGGAAGGGCTTAGGGTATTTATATAAAAAAACCGGACCTTTCTTTCCACCTATTTGTAAAATTGTTGGCCTAATTGTGGTTTCACCTAAGAGCGCGTAGCTATCACATACGTCAAATTTCAAACAGACAAGCATTATATAGTGTTTGTTGAGAACAGTACCAGCGAATTGATATCTGATAACTGATTACACCAAGTATACCTCCATACTTTATTGTGATTTTTAGACGGTAAGGACCTATTAATTAATCCATTTAATTTTTAGGTCTTAATTTATAACCAATACAACCATCCAACGATGAAAAATCAATTATTTAATGCATTTAATGCATACTCTTGTGGAAAATAATATAATAGGAACATGTTTATTTTAACAATTATATTTTTGCAAATACCCATCCAATACTGTTGAATTTGACAAAGGCATATTTTATCAACCTTTTATATAACAAAGAAAAAAAGTTATATGTGAATTCATATATAATATTCAAACAAGTAGAAATGCACGGCATGAATGCATGGATCTTTTAAGATCCAAATTAGTCCCGAGCAGTAGGTTTAGATTGATAAAAACATGCATTTACCATAATTTAGGCACTGGTCAATATAAATTTTCGACAATATCCTCTTACTTTAATTAAACACACATGGAAGAAATTTTCGTATTAAATTAGATCTGTCCTAAAATATCTATTGAATATTGCTACAAAATAGCAAGTATCTCTATTCTTCTCTACAAAATAGCAAATATCTCTATCCTTCTCATTTTTAAAAACTGGCATAAAACAACAAAAACTCACGCACTCTAATTTACCAAAATATTGTATATATTACAATAACATAAATAATTAATAATTTAAAATACCATGACAAAAACATCATTTTCAAAAGATCAATTTCAATTTAAAGACTAATAATACGATTAAAATATATATAAATAATTTAAATATGATACAGTAATGTATATAGATTGAATTGGTATAAAACAATTTTGTTTAAAAACACTCTAGAAGTTCAATATTTTAAAACCGGAACAATAATGAATCATTTTTAAAGCTGATAAAATAATATATCATTTTGCAAACTGATACAATAATGTATCGTTTTCAAAATTGATACAGTACTATATAGTTTAAAAAACTGATACATTAAAATTTTGAGTCAAGAACATTACTACTATGTAATAATATATAATTTAGATATGATAGTGTAGTGTATAAGCGTTGAATTGATATAAAATAACTTTTTTTTTTAAACTTCTAAAAGTCTGATATTTTAAAGCCGATACAATACCGTATCATTTGGAAAAATCGATACAATAATGTAACATTTTCAGGCTGATACAATGATATATCATTTTCAAAGCTAATACAGTACTATATCGTTTTAGAAAATGATGCATTAAAATTTTGAGTCAAAAACATTACTACAGTGTAATAATGAATAATTTAAATATGATACAATAACATATTAGTGTTGAATTGATAAAAAACAACTTTGTTTAAAAAACTTCAAAAAATCTATATTTTAAAACTGATACAATATTGTATCATTTTCAAAATTGATAAAATAATATACCATTTTCAAACCCGATACAGTAATATATCATTTTAAACACTGATACATTAAAATTTTGTTTCAAGAACAATACTATATAGTAATAATAAATAATTTAAATATGATACAATAACGTATAAAGGTTAAATTAATATAAAACAACTTTGTTTAAAAAACTTCTAAAAGTCTAATATTTTAAAACTGATACATTACTGTATCGTTTAAAAGGACAGATACAATAATGTAATATTTTCAAACTAATACAATAATGTATAATTTTCAAAACTTCTACAGTACTATATCATTTTAAAAATTGATACATTAATTTTTTTTCAAGAACATAGCTACAGTGTCAAAATAACACTTGAAGAATGAAATATGTAGATTTTATAATAACATAAATAATTGATTATGCAAAATATCACGATTAAAAAAATTATTTTCAAAAAATTAATTTTATTTTAAAGACTAATAATATGATTAAAATATATAAAGAATTTAAATATGATACAATAACATATAAGCGTTGAATTGGTACAAAAAACTTCTAAAAATCTAATATTTAAAACTGATACAATATTATATCATTTTCAAAACTGATACCATAATGTATCGTTTTCCTAAACTGATACAATAATGTTGTTACCACTAAATATCCTTTCGACCTTGTCGAAACCCTATTGAATAAAAGACAAAGAAGAACAAGAGAAAAAAGCTCCAGCAAGACCTTTCGAAGGAGTCGAAGGGATGCACAACCAAAGACTAGAAGCACCATAACCTTTCGAAGGGGTCGAAAGGGTCGAAAGCACCATGTCGCTTCAAGAGGTCCACTTTCGAAGCAGGTGCTTCCTCATGCATGAAGATCTTTCGATTGAGTTAAAGCAACACCTTTCGAAGACAAGGAACGACAACCCTTTATATGCGTCCAAACCTTTCGAAACCAAAGGTTTCGCCTTCATTCAAATTACTCAAAACAACCATTTCGAAAGCATAGTCGAGCCTTTCGAACCGGTCGAAGCCTATGCCAACAGGAGAAGGTTCTGCATCAATTCACTAGCATGCATCTAGAAGCTACCTACTGCGTCGAAACCATCTGCATTCTAATACCTTCGGAACACCTGGAAACTGCCTATCGATAGAGTTGAAAGCTCCCACCTTCATTCCTTGTAACAACAAAGCAACATAAAGAAGAGAAGGATCAACCACTCCTTTCAATGAAGATGGAGTCATTCTAACCCATTCGAAAGCGTAGCAGAGGGGTGCGCAAATGTCGAAGGAGTCAAAAGGTGTCCGAAACCACTTCTCGACTAAGTCAAAAGCACTGGTCGAAAGGTGTCAACCCGCATCTATAAATAAGACCTAAGGGGTCAGTCACTCATTCCATGCTTGTATTTTCTTAATTCTACAAGGTTGTAAACCCTAATTTGTAAATCGAATTGGGGAAAGTTGATCAATAAAGACTTTGTTGGACTATTAAAGGGAAGACTTCAATATTTTTGATTACATAGCTTTCGTGAAGGCTTTATTAGTTTTAATTCTGTTTTTTAGGTTCAGACCCCATCGAAAGGCATCTTCCGACTTGGTCGAAACCCCTAAATTTTCAAATAATCCCAGTCCTTAATTCCAGGCCATCATTCACCAAGCTTCTTCCTTCTAGTGGATCGAAACCTTAACTTCAACCTGTTTCATCTCAGTTTCCAGACCTTAACCCAAACCACTTAAGATTCCAGCTTGCGACAAGGTCGAAACCATTCAAAACAAAGCATACCCTTGCGTCCTTAGAGACTTCCTCCAGTGTTCCGCATCTATTCCGAAAGGAAGGTTTCAAAGGGATAATCAAACTACTCCAGTAAGCTCGAAAGGCTAGAAAGAAGGAAGTTTGAGTGTATCGACTGGGTCAAAAGGACAATAAGAAAAAGTTTTCAAAACAGAATTCAATTTGAAAGGGTAGATCAAAAGGAATACCCCCATCCGATCATCTTTCACTTGACTAAGAGCAACCTAAAAAGGACAGACCTTTCCCTATAATCTACTTTGGGGTGTTAACAAGTTTTCTTGTTAACATTTTGGCGCTAAAAGGAGGGCTTGAACCTCTGACTCTGTAAAACATCCTACACCACCTGTCTCTGACCCAATCCTATTTCAAGCTTAAATACTCAAGACCTTACTTTATCATGGCTAGCAGAATCAAAAGATCTAAGCAAGGATCCTCAGAATCACACTTAATAAGCTCTTCCCCAAGAACAACTCAGGATTCCAAACTATATGAAGAGCAAAGGCTAAGTTAGAAGCTCTAAGGATTATGAACAAGAAAAGAGCAGAATCGTATGATCCAGAAAAATGGAGCTTAAATCCCTTTCATATTGGCCAAACCCTTATTTTTGCCTTAGGAGAAAGGAAAAAAGGAAATGACAACTTGTTTAATCAAATGAGAAAGTTAATTCAACACTATGCCGAAGGCAAAATCTTTGAAGAAGAAATAATAGCAGACTATAACGCCTTTGCACATAAATGGAAACAAGCTGCATCTGGGACACTTCCAACATGGGAACCCCAAAGGGTATCAAAAAGAAAAGCAATTGATGAAGGTGAAACTACAAGGCTAAGTAACAAGAAACCGAAAAGCCATCCTAAAGAAACAAGTTTCAAGTCAAGACTTTCTAAAGAATGCAACTTAACGACATCCATAGAGAATGTCTACTTGCTAACCAAGGATGAGCTCAATTATTGACCATCGTAGAAAAAGAAAACAAAATATGAAAGGAATCTGGGGGAATCCTACTGCCATTTCCATGTGATGAATGGGCATGAAACTAACTATTGCAGAGCCTTGGAAGGGATGATAATCAACCTTTTCCATCAAGGCAAAATCAATGAGTTTATAAAGAAACACTGAATGAGGTCAATAAAGAGTTACTTTACTAAAGAGAATCTACATGGTTGGGAGTGAAATGCTCCTTTCATTTGGACATTACCTTAAACGGTCAAAGCCTCTGTCCGCGTCGAGTTGGCCAAAGTAGAGCACCTCCTGGAGGGATGAGTGTTAGCCTTTAACGGCGCTATGCTATGGCCAAGTTAAAGCATCAACAAGCCCTTAGCCGCGCCTCTGGTCAGGTCAAGGCACCTCTTGGAGGGAGGACTGTAAGCCTTTATCCATGCCACACTATGATCAGGTTAAAGCATCGACAAGCCCCTGCCCACGCCACGCTATGGCTAGGGCAGGGCACCTCATAGAGGGAGGAGTGTAAGCCTTTATCTATGCTATGCTATGGCCAGGTTAAAGCATCGACAAGCCCTTGGCCGCACCTCTGGTCAGGTCAAGGCGCTTCCTGGAGGGAGGTTGGGTAAGTCCTTGGTTCCAGCTTGAGAATGAACTAACCAAGAGCACCAGACAACAATGGACTAAGACGTCCAAGCCCAAGAAGAGGCTCACCAAATAATGGACTAAGACGTCCAAGCCCAAGAAGAGGCTCGTCAAACAATGGGCTAAGATGTCCAAGCCGAAGAAGCCGCACATCAAAATCGAACTAAGATGTCCAAGCCCGAGAAGTGGCATATCAAATAAAGGGCTAGGATTCCAAACTTGAGAAGCAGCCAATCAAACCATAACTTCATACAAGGCCTAAGAGGTTTATACGTGTCAAAGAAGACAAAATCTAAGGAGTAGAGAGGAGCTCCACTTATTAATACCCGAATCTGGGTTTCGGGTTTCTTATTCCTAAATTTCATCCGTTAATACCCGAATATGGATTCCGGGGTCATTCATTATTGAAATATGAGATTTCATTCATTAATACCCGAATATGGGTTACAGATCTTTCAATTCATCATATCCAAATCTGGGTTCCAAAACTATTATCTGGCTTCACTTGTTAATGCCCTAATCTAGGTTTCGAGACTATTACTTAATTTCATTTATTAATGCCCTAATCTGGGCATGATATTTCTATTATGGATTTCTGATTATCCACTACTAATGCCCAAATATGGGTCAAAGACTTCTATCAGAAAGATCATTATTATGGATTTCCAGTTATCATCCACAAATACTTGAATCTGAGTTCCAAGTTTCTTAACTTCTAAATATCATCCACTAATACCCGAATCAGGGTTTCAGACTTCTAAACTTTCAAATTTCATCCATACCCAAATATGGATTTTCAGATAATGACTTCTGGACTTCTGTTACTTGATCGTTATTAACTCTCTATTAGCAATCTCCAGAGGATGATTTTTTAAAACATTTATACCCTTGGTTTAGAATAAGATTTTCTGCTATCAGACTTCAGATATTCCAGCAATATGGTTAAAGTTAAAGTCTTCATTATTTCTCATCATAACCGAAGATGGGTTTTAAGACGTATAATCAAATACAATTACTTTTCATTTATTGTCATATGATTGGCATAATGATTTACTAATCTTTGCAAATAATATAGATAGACTTTTATATCAATTCCAAGCTAACAATAAGAAATGTTGTTTACTTTGTACTTTTCAGGGAATTGGAACAATAAAGAAGAATGAAAGATCTAGCAAATACATAAATTATAGTATAAACTGTCAAACAAATGTTTCAGAAATAAGGTTACAGGAAAAGATCACAAACCAGGTGATATTTACAAAATTTACATGATTTACATAACTTATGAAATTATTTACAAGTGTACAGAACAGATATATACATTTCATAAATATAAATCTTTTATAAATCTTGAGCAGCTTTGTTCAGATTCTCAGCGATTAAAGGATCTACAATGTGACGGATAGCGATGCAAAGAACCTCTTTAAGTTTCTTCTCTTTCTTCCTTATCTAGTCTGCATCATCGATTGCATCAATATTAGTTTTCAAAGCGCGATTGAAAGCTCTATTTGCACCTCTAAGGGTTTTATTTTCCCTTTTGAAATCAGCAATGCGCTTCAAGAGAAGGTACTTGTCGTGTTCAAGTTTCTAAATTCTAGCCGCATATTCATTTATATGAGTCGAGTATCTTGCTTTTTGCTATTCATCAAAATACTTCATCATCTCAAATTTAACTTTCCTGCACCACTCACCCACTACTTTTTCGTCTAAGCCCGGAGGAGGGTTTGTCCTAGTGGGAAATTTCTGGGCAGCAAGGGAAGTGGATCGTGTAGATTTTGCGACGGAAGAGATAGTAGGAGAAACTGGTAACTCCATGCTTGATACGTTATTCCCCATGATGAACTCTAATGATTCACATTGAGCATGGCTGTCTTTTGATTTCATCTCTAGATCGCTTATTTGTTGAAGGAGTTCTGACATTTTGTGATCAAAGTCGATTGACGGATTTGACTTGACGTTTCAATGCAGAAATCGCTTCATTTTTACTATTAACGTCTGCTTCTAAATTGGCAATCTGATCCTTAAGATTTCTAACAATTTTTTTTCTGAAGTAAGAATCTTTTTTGTCATCTTAATGCTTCAGTATTGCCATGAAAATGAGCAAGTAAAGTATCTTCAAGAAGTCTACTCTTTTCAAGATCCGCTAACAGCTTATCCTTAAGATTGATAAAGCGAGATGCTGAATCTAATGAGAGAGGCATTGTGGATAACGGTAACTCCTATTTAAATAAAAAAGGAAAAAGAACGAAGTCAAAACCAGAATGAACAAATCTCTTTATTATTGCAATAAAAGATTACGACTCAAGTAACAATGAAACTAAAAGGTACAATAGGCATTCGTTTATCATCTAAAGATGGGAAACATCGTTTCTAACTTTATTCAATGAATTGGTAGAAAGAATAACTGTAGAGTCAAAAGGAACGTTAAGTCCTTCCAGAGTAATCACCAGAGGATATTTGCTATAGTCCCATTCCCCAGCTGAAGGACTATCACGACCGCAAATTAGTTTAGTATGGTATGTCTGGATCTCCTTAAGTAGTTTTTCTTTCTCATCCCTAAGGAAATCGAAGTGGAGATGAGGATGTTCCATGTAAAGTTTTTGTAATTCTCTAAGAAAATAATATCTTGCTAATTTTGAAGATTTCAAAATTGACGCCTTTTCGAGATAAAATCTTCTTAATTTAACATATTGGCTTAGGTAATCTCTAGAAACAAGATTGTCTGATGAACATTCTCTCTGTGATAACATAATAAAATGCAACTAAGTATAAAAGAAAAATTAAAACAAACATTCACAAATCGTTATTATTACATAATTAAAACTATTCGTCTGGTTCATACAAAATTGTTTTTGTAAAGAATTCCATAATAAACTTGTCCTTATAATACTTAAGTTTATTAGAGGGAAAACCTTGTGAAATTAATTTGACTCGAGGCAGATTCCAACATGCTCTGGGATGTGGATCAGACCCAAATTCATCCAAATATCTTTTGTGCAGACGCCTAAGTAAACCCCCGCTATGGTCACCTAAATATGAGAAATCTATGGTCAGGTGCCTACAATAGACTTTATATAGAAAATCCACCAGGATATTTCTCTCCTCGATCAACATCCAAAAGAGTGTGATCAGTTCTCGATTCTCTTTTAGAAGTCCTTCATAACGGAGGCGCGCCCTCCTCAGACGTGGGCCAGCTTCTTGATGTTTGAAAGATGCTAACACTGTCGCACTTCTATTTAGTCTATGATATTTATCGGAGAGAATGTTGTGCTCCTTTAACTGTTTGTCTAACTCCCTATATAAACTATTTATCTCCGCTTGTTTTCTTTCAAGCTTGGTTTTATAGGGGTGAGCAGATTTCCTTCTTATCTAAAATAAGTGATTTAAACTATTACTATCTTCGAAGCGAAAGATGTGTAAACAGAGAATCCCATACCTGAGAAATAAGAATTGACGCTTGATAAGCATGCTCCTTCTCTTTTGACTCTTCCACATTAATTGAAGCAGGCTCCTCTTGAGGGCCGGAAGGTGCATGAGATTTAGGGAAGATCGCTTCATGAGGAGACAAATCCTTTTCAGAGGTTTTTGTATTATCACCTCCATCTTTTTCAGAAGCTTCTGATTGGCCACCTTCGTTGCCGCCTGATCCTTGGCCTCCGTTGATGTAATCATCGCCGTCATCATCGTTATCATCGTCATTATCATCATTATCGTCACCCCCTCCTCTTCAACGACCTCATCTTTGTCATCTTCATGTTCGGAGTTAGATTCAACTTCGAAGGAAGGAACTTCAAAAGAAAGAATTTTGGAAAGCGTCGACCTCCTCCCTCTCGACAACTTCAGTTCTTTGCTCCATCTTTTTAATTTTATCCATGACCCTATCGACAAGAGCAGGGTCGAGCAAGGGGAAGCTCAGATCTAGGCATTTGTCGGCATTATCAGCATATGCAAGCATCAAAGCGTCCTTGAAAGAATTCATAACAATGTCTTCAAGTGAAGAGTCAAGAAATTGTGACACTCGCTGCTTAGCATCGAAAATGGTGCCAGTAGCCAGTTTTAGGGTAGCCTTGTTCTTTTTTAGCTTTTCCTTTAACAAGGATTGTTTAGCTGTCATTCATGCCTTTTCTTCTTCGGACTCTTTTAGAGTCAATGTCAATACCAAGTTTCGTCAGTAAGAAGTTG
Organism: Allium fistulosum; assembly: GCA_030737815.1. Classification (NCBI taxonomy): domain Eukaryota; kingdom Viridiplantae; phylum Streptophyta; class Magnoliopsida; order Asparagales; family Amaryllidaceae; genus Allium; species Allium fistulosum. The sequence continues at coordinate 365,146,420 of CM060904.1, forward strand.
GCGAGCTTTCCTTTCTTCCAAAATGATAAACTCTGACTAGACGAGAGAAGCCCTCAATCGCTCTAGTTCAATTGTAGCCGCATTCTTCTCCGCAGATAAGGAGGAAACCTGATTGTTCAAGTCAGAAATTTCCTCTCGAAGCTTAGATGATTCAGCGGAGGACTTAGAAGAATCTTCGGAAAGAGAACAACATAGGTCGAGAACTTAAAGAAAAACAAAAACAATAAAGTTAAGTAACATAAAACATACCAAGAGTTGTTGTTCAAAAAGGGATCGATAATGACCCACCAAATAAGAAACAGAAGACGGCGGTTGAATTGAAGTGAATGACGAAGAGTTTAAGATAGAATGGACCATCTTCTAGAAATCATTCGAAGGTGTAGAAGATGGTGATCCAGGAAGATTCAACACTTGAGTAGGGGTTGAAGTCCCCAAGTCCTTTTGCATTTGCTCGATTACACTTGGAGAGCTGGAGATGACGATACAAGAAAGAGGATCAACCTTTGAGGGAGTTTCCTTAGGTTGATCATGTGGAGCTTTGATGGCGGACTTTCCAAGGATTCGTCAATATTAGAAAATTTCTCTTCGATCAATGGTGGAGAATCAGGAACTTCAACTACTTTGACTTTCTTTAGAGGTGGTTACACCGTAGTCGTTTTAACTAATTTCCTTTTGGCAGCCATCTTTGACCTGGCAATTGCCTGAGAAAAAGATGACGCATGAGAAGTTGAAGAGAGAGGAGCTGGATCACTAGTGGGTCTTTCAACCTGAGGAGTAGTTGTAGAAAATTCAAACAAATTATAAGTCAGTAAATAATTTGAGAAACAACGTGGCATTAAACAACAAGTACAACACTTAAACTTACCAGGGTGATCAAGGCATTTAGGTGACAATGGGGAGAAGTTTGACGGGTCTTCCAAGGAAAGAAAGCGTTTGCTTTGGAATGTGTGTTGGATCAAAGGAGGTTGGCCAAGTATCCTGTGACCCGCAGGCAAGAGGGAGTGCTTCTGTAGATTTGTTGGATTCAACAACGTTAATCTATTCCCAATTTTGCTTGAAGCTGCAACCAGCGGCTCCACTGTTTTCTTGTCTTCTTCCTTTAACTCTTTAGCAGGAGCACCTCACAAAATGCATAGATCAGAAAAGAAAAATAACTAGATGGAAGGATAATAATCTAAAATCCGAGCTTACGTGGAGAAGAGAAGGTCCCGCTAATGTTGGGGAAGCATCTAACAAAAAATAATTGATTCTCCCAATCCCTGAACTTGTTCACTCCTTCGTATATCAGTTTCTTAGGAGGATTTGCCCTAAAGATTTGGTTGTTTAAGTTGCCGAGCTTAACCAATCGAACAAGGTGATTCAGTACTTCAGCATTTAAAGAGGGAATGCTGAACTCCAACGCCATCAACTCCAAGGATAAGAGATAAGTGTACACGTTGGGTGATAGTTGAATCGGGGTAATTCCAAGACAAACTAAGAACTTAGATAGGAAGTCTGGAAAAGGAATGAATCCTCCATGCCAGATGTGGATTGTAGTGTAGGCGAAATACCCTTCAGGAGGGATGTTGATGGTATCATTTTTATTAGGGGGTGGCTTCTACCCCTATGATCCCAAAGCCGTTAAGGGTTGCGTCCACTTCATCCTGAGTGGATATCAAGAAACGCTTGGAGGTAGCTTCAATTTTCTTAGGGGAGCTCATGATTCTGCCAGGTGAAAACATTCCAGTTAGAAATTACAACTTGCTATGAAATTAACATTCTTTCAAGGATTACTAGAAACTTATTACAATAATTTGAACATCAAATAAAACATGAAACTTCATATTCTTGAAAGAATGTTAAAGTTAAAAAATGAAATTTACTGAGCTTTCAATAGAGTCAAAAGGGAAATAGAAGTTAACACCTAACAAACACCCTTCAACAATGTTGAAAGCCCAAGTATAAACATCTACCGATCTTTCGACAGGGTCGAAAGGGAGGAAGGAAATCTATGTCCAACCAACCCTCTTTAACAATGTAAGAAGCTCAATAGAAGCTTTGTTATTAAATGAGAATAGTTAAAACCTACACAACATATTGGAACAAAGTGTACACTACCCACATTTAATAAACAAGGGAAACCGGCCCTTCAATGCTGTCGAAACCCACGACCTTAGTTTTTCTAAGGGAATATGAATGTTGTCGAAACCTTTATATACTAATTAAGTCGAAAGGTTTTGAGTTGGAGTCAAGTTGATAAAAAATAAAAGAGCTTGAAAGCGTTTTGATGATGTTGGAAAGAGATGATGACTAAATCCCGGTAAGTTACAGAAGGTTTCGACTTAATAGTTACAAAGGTTTCGACAAAATCGAAAGGAGTGCATGATTTTGAAAGCATACCAACAACTGAATTTCAACCAAAACAATAGGTTTCGACTAAGTCCAAACGTTTAACTTGATTTGTAACTTATATAAAGTATCCATTCTTCAAACGCCATTTACAGAAGAAGAAAAAAAATGTTTTTCTAACTTAAACAATTTGGGAATATGTGTTTACTAAAGGTGGCGAAACCTATGAGACAAAATTTATGTTTTCGAAAAGGTGAATTAAGTGATTATCTAGTAAGATATAATAGCCAACTTATTCGAAAGGTGCCTGAGTACGCTAAAATACAAAATTGCTTTCGAAAAGGCTGACTGCATGTTAACTTTACTATATAATCTTTCGACGAGGTCAATCAAATTAGTGCTACATTACCTTTCAAGCGAAGATAAAAGTTGCCGCCTTAATCCCTTTTGAAGGGGTAGAAGGTAAATTTGGGGCGCCAATTTTTAATTTGTATAACTCAAAGCTTCCAAGCAAAGAAAACATGAAATTCTTTCTTCCCCAAACCCGATTTCAACCCAGGAATTCAAAAAATTAATAAACAAATGGATTAAAATGCAAATCAACTATTTAAAAATCACTGAGATGAAAATTTAAATTCACTAAAAAATAGCAATAACAATAAAGTTTGAATCAGGTAGGGTTAAGATGAAAAGCAACGAAAAAATAACTTGAATCATGAAATTAAATTATGGAATGTTTACAAGCATATGGAAGCTTAAACGATTTTTATTGGGTCAAAGCAACAGTTCAGATCCAAACGAATCTCACTGTAAAATAAAAATTTGAAAAAAAAGCGAGATAATATCAACTTACTTAAGATCTGAATCTCTTTGATTGTTGTAGATAAAAACTATTTGAGGATTTGAAAACTGTGATTTTTGCTCGAAGATAATTTGATTGCAGGTGAATGAAAGAGATGAAGAGGAGATCATGATTTATAAGAAAAGTCAACAAAGAAAGCAGATCGCCTGATTAAATTTAAATGAACGGTCCAGATTCACGCGGGAATGCGAAAGGGCGGAAAACATTGAAGGTTTCGAGATGATTGACTTGAAAAGTCAAAGCATCCCTTCGAGGGAGGGGGGGGGCAAATGTTACCACCAAATATCCTTTCGACCTTGTCGAAACCCTATTGAATAGAAGACAAAGAAGAATAAGAGAAAGAAGCTCCAGCAATACCTTTCGAAGGAGTCGAAGGGATGCACAGCCAAAGACTAGAAGCATCATAACCTTTCGAAGGGGTCGAAAGGGTCGAAAGCACCCTTCAGCTTCAAGAGGTCCTCTTTCGAAGCAGGTCTTTCGTATGCATGAAGACCTTTCGATTGAGTTAAAGCAACACCTTTTGAAGACAAGGAATGACAACCCTTTATATGCACGTCAAACTTTTCGAAATCAAAGATTTTGCCTTCATTCAAATTACTCATAACAACCCTTTTGAAAGCATAGTCGAGCCTTTCGAACCGGTCGGAGCCTATGACATTAGGAGAAGGTTCCGCATCAATTCACAAGCACGCATCCAAAAGCTACCTATCGTGTAGAAACCATCTGCATTTCAATACCTTCGGAACACCTGGAAACTGCCTATCGATAGAGTCTAAAGCTCCCACCTTCATTCCTTGTAATAACAAAGCAACATAAAGAAGAGAAGGTGCAACCACCCCTGTCGATGAAGACAGAGGCATTCACATCAATTTGAAAGCGTAGCAGAGGAGTGCGCAAGTGTCGAAGGAGTCGGAAGGTGTCTGAAGCCACTTCTCGACCAAGTCGAAAGGTGCCAACCCGCATCTATAAATAAGACCCAAGGAATCTGTTTTAGGGGATCCGAATTCACTCATTCCATACTTGTATTTTCTTAATTCTACAAGGCTGTAAACCCTAATTTGTAAATCGAATTGGGGAAAGTTGGTCAATAAAGACTTTGCTGGATTATTAAAGGGAAAACTTCAATATTTTTGATTACATAGCTTTTGTGAAGGCATTTATTAGTTTTAATTCTGTTTTCCAGGTGTAGACCCCATCGAAAGGCATCTTCCGACTTGGTCGAAACCACTAAACTTTCAAATAATCTCAGTCCTTAATTCCAGGCTATCATTCACCAAGCTTCTTCCTTCTAGTGGATCGAAACCTTAACTTCAACCTGTTTCACCCCAGTTCCCAGACCTTAACCCAAGCCACTTAAGATTCTAGCTTGCGACAAGGTCGAAACCATTCAAAACAAAGCATACCCTTGTGTCCTTGGAGACTTCCTCCAGTATTCCACATATGTTTCGAAAGGAAGGTTTCGAAGGGATAATCAAACTACTCCAGTAAGCTCGAAAGGCTAGAAAGAAGGAAGTTTGAGTCTATCGACTAAGTCGAAAGAACAGTAAGGAAAAGTTTTCATAACAGAATTCAATTCGAAAAGGTAGATCAAAAGGAATACCCCCATCCGATCATCTTTCACTTAACTAAGAGCAACCTAAAAAGGGTTGACCTTTCCCTTTAATCTACTTTGGGGTGTTAACAAGTTTCCTTGTTAACAAATGTATCTTTTTCAAACTGATACAGTACTATATGTTTTCAAAACTAATACATTAAAATTTTGTTTCAAGAACATTACTATAGTGTATTAATAAATAATTTAAATATGATACAATAATATATAAGTGTTGAATTGATATAATCAACTTTGTTTAAAAAACTTCTAAAAGTCTAATATTTTAAATCTGATACGAAAAAACCGATACATATTGTAGCGTTTTCAAACTGATATAATAATATATCGTTTTCAAAACTTATATAGTACCGTGTCAGTTTAAAAACTGATACATTAAAATTTTATTTCAAGAACATTGTTAAATTGTAAAATATAACACTTGAAGAATGAAATATTGTAGATATTATAATAACATAAATAATTAGTTATGCAAAATACCATGATTAAAATAAATCATTTTCAAAGGATCAATTTTATTTTAAAGACTAATAATAAGATCAAAGTATATAAATAATTTGAATATGATACAGTAACGTATAAGCGTTGAATTGGTACAAAACAACTTTGTTTAAAAAACTTCTAAAAGTCTAATATTTTAAAGCTGACACACTACTGTATCGTTTTCAAAATTGACACAATAATGTATTGTTTTTCAAATTGATACAACAATGTATTATTTTTAAAACCGATACGGTATTATATCATTCCAAAACTGATACATTAAAATTTTGTTTTAAGAACTTACTAGTGTAATAACAGATAATTTAAAGTGAAAATAAGGGACACATACCTAAAATCAAACTTAATACACAAAACATCCTCCCAAAAAAAAGTTATAAATTACATCCCTATTTTCAAATACTGCAATTTTCTTCTCTAAAATACCCCTTTGCTTCATGGCTGAACGTTGGTTATTTATACGAGCGTTACGGCACGTGTTTCGCGCGTGATGAAGACAGTTGAATTGTTTTTGCACTAATTCTATTTGTTTAACACGTTTAAAAAAATGTTTTCCACACATATTTAGCCATATTTTTGTGTTGAATCATACATAGTTAATTTGAATTTTAGTTCTAAGTTGTAATATCTAATTTTTTGTTATTTTAAAATTTTATCAATATTTTTATTAAAAAATGAATTTGTAAGGTAGTTTATTTGTTAGATCTTATTTTTAAGTGATATTAAGACTTGATAAATATTTACGAAAGAAATTTTAAATTTGTAAAGTAAGCTTAATTGTTAGATCTTATTTTTAAGTTTTTGATAATATCTGCGGAGAAGCATTTTTTGTATTTCACGCTGACATCAAAAGAGTATGACACCGAATGTAGTAAAACTATTAATAAAGAAATACATATAAAGGTATTTTTGGAATTTCACGGTCGGACCAAAATTTGTGTTTCTATTTCAACTATTAATAAAGATGTGGATGTTATTCTCATATCCATAATTAAAATTTGCAACCCATTAATTATCAATCTTTAAAACGCAGTAACTTTTTGTAGAAATGATGCATTAACAAACCGTTTTCACCATTAAATCACAAATTTTATTATCTGTCTAATGAGTGGCATTATGCATATGTAAAAACAATGGTTGGCCAAGTTATTCGCGGTGTTTTTCAAATTTTCTGCAATTATATGGTATGATTGCAGACAATTCAGCAATTATATGGTATAGTTGCACTTTTCTACGATTACTTGGAATAATTGCAGACTTTTCTACAATTATTCGATATAATTGCATAAAAGTATGTAATTATATCGAATAATTGTAGAAAATTCTGCAATTATTTCATTTAATTGCAGAAAAATCTACAATTATATGAAATAATAGCAAAAGAGTCTGCAATCCATCGAATTGCATAAAAGTCTGCAATTATTTCATATAATTGCATAAAAGTCTGCAATTATATGGACACTACAAGGAGAACAGTGATTTTCGACGGCTGAAAACCATCGGCGGCCGTCGGAAAAAGCCGTCGGAACATACGTCGTTGGGGAGCAGTACTTCCGACGGAAGTTGCCGTACATATTCCTGATGGCTTCCGACGGCTTCCGACGGATTCCGACACGTGTCGGGACCCGTCGGCAAAAATGTCCTACAGTCTATCGGAAGCCGTCGGAAATATCGTATCTGTAAACTGTCGGAAGCCGTCGGAAACCATCGGAAATCTGCTTTTTTTTTATTACCGCTGCAAATGTAGCCTTCCATACACATTTCTCTTCCAAAAACTATTAACAATACTGCACAATCCAATATACAATATACCAACCAAATATCAAAACCCAAACTACACAAAATTAATCAAACCCACAAATATACCAAATTACATCAAAATAAAATACATAATATACATAACCATTCCAACAACCCCAACAATAAGTGTTATACCATGTTATACATACACAAAATCAATCTCCACATCATTATACAACCACACAACCAAGTGTATCAAAAATAATCATACAGAACTAAAAAAAACATACCTGAAAAACAAGAAAGCAATGAATCAATCTCCTCCAGATCCAGAGCCAGCCGAGGTTGGGAAGCGGCCACCAAACTGCTGCATGTACTCTAACAACTGTGTGGTCTGCATGGCCTGTTGGCGGTTCTGCTCCTCCAGCCGGGACACTCTAGTCCGCAATTCTTCTATATCTGCTAGATCGCTCTGACCTCTATTCCGTCGACCCCGTCTCTGACTGCTGGCCTGCAATAAATATTAAATTTAGCTGTGTGATCTCTGTAAGTGTATGTGCATATCTCTGTAAATGAATAAAATTCAAGTTAAATATCAAATTAGCAGTAAAATAAATTATTTACCACTTGATTGCCAAATCCGTATCGTCTACCATGCTCTGCTGGATCCATAACGGACTCAAAAATAGCATCCTCCTCATCAGTCGTCAGCTGTTCTCGACCCGTATCAGCAAGAAGTTTATGGCGCTGCTCCATTAATTTTTCGTGCATTAACAAATTAATAACATAATATCCTATTTCATTATAGTTTAACAAGCAGAACAATTACTAATACTGCATAAAATGAAATATGCTTACATGGCTCTTGCTTTATTTATCGTCCTGCCATGTATACGAAACAGTTTCGTCCGGATTTACATGCTCGACAGCATGCGTACGAGTGAACACGTCCATATAGCCCACAGGACCATGCCTCAGCTTCCTGAAGTTGATTTTTACATACAATTTTTATACATTTAAAATTATATAGCATAAACTATTTACAATTATCATTCAGTAAATTTACCAACTCCTGCCGATACTGCTGAAATGACTTCGACCCTCCGCGATGAGTGACGAGATTTTTATTTCTGTTTGCAGAGTTTCTATCCGACTCTGCCTGTACATTCAAAATTTGATACATTATTTTTCAATCATGTCAAATTAATAATTCAAAATAATTTAGTATACTTGCCTTCGCCTCGTCCGTTTTCCAGTATCCCAACCATGCTTGCCATACGCTCTCCCCCATCCACCGTGGTTTCTTACCGGATTTCTTAATTTCGGATATCGTGTCCCTATAGTTCTTGCGCATCTTCTTCATCCAGTATCCTCGTGCCAACAGCATATCGTCTGTCTGGATGTCTATCTCAGCCTGTGTTTCACGATAAAAAGTAAAAAAAAAAGATTACACTGTAAACGATAAACAGTAGAAAAACGACAAAAACAAATTAAAAATGGAAAACAGAAAAATATACATACAAGGACATCCTGCCATATGCACTCTATGATGTGAGGAGGGATGTTATCCCACTTCGGCCAGCAAGCACTCATCCTACTCTGGTAAGAAGCTCTAGAAACATCCAACACAACCTTCGAGGGCAGTAGGTCGAACCCCCTGTTTTTAAATATGATACAGATAAGTGCGTACGTATATCAAAAAAATAAGATGCTGAATAAAATTTAATTCTTACCCCTCTGCTCTAGGTACTAAAGAAACTACAGGACAATGTGATGTTTGCGATGGACCACTGTCATCGCCTCCTGAAGATCGGGAAGAGCTCCTACCTCTAGAAGACATTACAATAAACCTCTGACGTATATACACATCATTTCAAAAGAGAATAATAACATGATAATGAAATATATTTCATACGTAAATGACACCAACGGTATAAATTGCTAAATTAATGATTGAAATGGAAATAGAAATGGACGTGTGTTATACCTGATTCATAATGGGTCTCATGTTACGACGATAAGCAGATTATATTGCATTTTTAATAAAAATTGCTAAATAAATGACAAATGGAAATGACATAAAACATGTAAACAATGGTAAACGTACAGATTTAGTTTCATAGTCACATCAATTTCATAATACATCAAGAATTCAACTTAGTTACATCAATTGAAAAAAAAACAGATTCAGATTTATATCAGTCATCATCGTCTTCTGATTCAGATTCGGTCTCGTTTTCTACGATATTTTCCTCTGCACTGTCAAACGCTTCTACCAAAACATTTGATTCATCGATCAAAGGACCAAAATCTGTATGATCGTTTGTAATTATTATTTCGTTATTTTGCTCAAGATCTGCCTGATAAGCTTGTTCGTCCGGAATATTTTTCCCATCGAATGTGAATTTGGCCTTTGTTTTAAAAACTGCAGACCAATCTGCTTTATCCCTTTTTAGAGACGGATAAGGAGCGTAATAAACTTGCAATGCTTGTTTGGCTAGTACAAAAGGATCATACTTGTGATAGTGCGATGTATGCTTTATTTCGATAAGATTATAATCCTTGTGCACATTAATTCTAGAACCTCGAACATTGCTAAACCAATTGCATCTAAATAGAAACACCTCCTCCGCGGGTCGTGAGAAATATGTCAGTTGCAAAATTTGTGTTAGAACGCCATAAAAATCATTTAAGTGATTTTCTGGATCGTCACTACCTTTAACAAATACACCAGTATTATTTGTTAATTTTTTTGCACCATATTCTTTGGTGTTAAATTTATATCCATTGACGAAATATGTTGGATATGTCTTGACCACTCTTTTTGGTCTCATCGCAAGATGTTTCAACCCTTCGTCAACAACACAATTTCTCGGCTCATAAACGTAATTTAAAAACCAACCGGAAAATTCTTTACTGAGGTCTCCGTTCAGATGTTCACGTTCATAAACACTGTTTATATAAACAAATTATTACATTAGGTTATACACGCGCATGCATTATAGAAAAGAATAAAACACAAATTATTATTTCAGACTACCTAACAAACGGTGCAACCTCGGCACAATTTAAAAGAATATAAGTGTGTGCTACATGAATACAATTGCTTGAGAGGACTCTTGTTCGTCGCCTTCGTCATTACGAGGAATACTTTCAAATGAAATATTCACGTGGTCACTGAAATAGTGAGAGAAAAAGAACGAAGCTTCTTCTTCGATGTAAGATTTACATATCGAACCTTCAACTCGTGCTTTTTGCCTCACTTTTTTCTTCAGATGATTCAAATATCTATGCAAAATTAATTTATATTAACTTCATCTTTCAAATGCAATTAAATTACGTGATAACATATTACATGCCTCTCAAATGGATACATCCATCCATATTGGACAGGACCTCGAAGTCGTGCTTCAGATGGGAGATGAACAGATAAATGTTCCATTACATTAAAAAAACCTGGCGGAAATATTTTCTCTAATTTGCAAAGCAATATAGGAATATCCACTTCAAGTTTATGTAAACGTTGCACTTTTAAAGTAGTCGAACAAAGCTCTTTGTAAAACATACTAAGCTCCGTTATTACCTTCCAAACTTTTAATGGCAGTAGTTCTTTGAACATAACAGGAAAATAATTTTTCCATCATTATGTGACAGTCGTGACTTTTCATTCCGCTCAATCTACCATTTTTAAAGTCAACACATCTACGAAGATTTGATGATATCCCATCAGGAAATCTTAACCCTTCCACCCATTTTAACACAGCTTTAACTTGATTATTATCTAATTCGTAACATGCTTTGGATTTTTTACTGTCATTTGGTTTCATATGAAGCTCAGGACGTTTGCATAATTCTTCTATATCACGTCTTGATTTCAAATCATCCTTCGTCTTCCCTTTCACATTAAAAATTGTGTTAAAAATATTATCAAATACATTTTTCTCATTGTGCATCACATCTATATTATGACGAAGCAGAAGATGTTTCTAATACGGCAACTCCCAAAAAATAGTTTGTTTGCATCAGTTATGAACAACCGATTTGCCTTCAATTTCTGTTTGCTCTCTAGTTTCATATATCTTTGGATAGTCCCTAACAAGTTCATATATGTCTTCGCTTGACCATATCGTCGGTGGTTGTCTGGTTTCTACTCTATTAGCTAAAAAGTTTTTTTTGTCTCCTCTGAAGAGATGATTTACATGGAGAAAATATCGATGACAATCAAACCATGAAATTTTCTTACCATGAGGTAAAGAAAACGCTCGTGTTTCATCCATGCAATATGGACATGCTAGACGACCGGCGGTACTCCATCCTGAAAGCATTGCATAGGCAGGAAAATCACTTATAGTCCACAACAAAGAAGCAAACATACAAAAAAATTTCTTCTTGGACACATCGTATGTTTCTACTCCTTCGTTCCACAGTATTTTTAACTCTTCAATCAACGGTTGTAAATATACATCGATTCTTTGTGTCGGATCGTCGGGGCCAGGAACGACAACAGTAAGAAACATATATTGCGTTTTCATACACATCCATGGAGGTAAATTATACGGTGTGACGATAATGGGCCAGGATGAATATTTAGAACCAAATTGAGAAAATGGAGAAAAACCGTCCGTACATAATCCTAATCTAACATTTCGACTCTCCGCTGCAAAATTTGGATATGTTTTATCGAAATGCTTCCATGCTTCTCCATCGGCCGGATGTGTCAACGTACCCTCTTCCTTCGTTCTCACACTATGCCATCTCATATTAGATGTAGTTACATAAGATGCATATAATCTTTGAAGTCTTGGAGTTATGGGTAAGTAATGCATACGCTTGTACGGAACTTCCTTCCCCTTCTTTTTTTCTTGGTTTGTATCTCTCCTGGTTACAAATTTTACAATTTCTAAGGTTTGCGTCTTCTTTCCAAAACAACATGCAGCCTTTTAAACATGTATCTATTTTCTGATAAGGTAAACCAAAAACCGACATAAGTTTTTTAACTTCATAGTGATTTTCACACATTAGATTATCGGGCGACATATGTCTTTTTGCAGCTTGTACAACAGCCGTAAACCCAGCTTCAGTGATGTAGTATTTTGACTTTATCGCATGTATTCTGCGATTACTGACAGCTGAGTGCCGCTTTTACAACCATCCCAAATAGGTTTCCTAGCAGCATCTAGTAAATCATAAAAAAAATTTGCTTCAATATTTGGTTCTTCAACATTTCCATCATCGTCGTCAACTTCAACCATAGGAAACATTGATCGTGCTGCATCTTCGATCATATTTTCTATACGGGTCGTCCAAACTATTTCGTTAACGACACTTTCAAACTCTACAGAAGTATTTGCTACAACTTCTCCATGCCGATCCCAAACATAATACTCGGGTACGAAACCGTTTTTGCACAAATGAACTTTCACAATATCTGGTAACAAATACTTCAAATGTCTACACCTACTACACGGACAACGAATTTCTGGATCGTTTTCGTTATTACTCAAAGCGAATTCAACAAACACGTTTATACCATTATAAAAATCTTCTTTTATTGAGCCACTCAGTCCTTTTCTTTGGTACATCCATCTCCTCCGATCAACAAAATAATCAATCATTTTTCCTACTTGAGAAAATTAGAAGTTCAAAATTTAATATTTATTTTCAAGAATACAAATTCGAAAAAGATTATTTTCATGGTCGTATAATATTTGAATTTAAAGAACAACTTCACAAATTTAAAAATATTTTCAAATAGGGCACATTTTATTTTTTAACGTATCGATATAAAAAATTGTAAATTTTTTTTTTCCATGGTCAGGCATCCTACTTCTCATTACAAACACAATAAGCATTTACATTTCGTATATTACTTCGTCTCAAACGATTCAACAAAATTTCGACAGCATTTCCCTTTTTTTCCCTGCATTGTACACAAATACGTGTACGAAGGAAACAAAAAAGAAAAGTTAGACCGAAATTTTATGAACCGTTTGAGACGAAGTAGTATACAAAATGTAAATGCTTATTGTGTTCATAACTTGTCCAATACAGGGACAAACCTAACAAACATTGTACCAGATGAATATAAATGGTCGTTTTAAAAAAAAACGACTATTTATATAACGATCATGTACAACACTCGTCAGACGGGGCCAAAAACTGTCTAAGGGACATTAGTTAATTAAATGTGCGCATTTTACGAAAAAATACAGTTTTACTAACTGTTCACATTTACAAAAAAATATTTTAATTTAACACATTTATTCGACGTATTCCATCAACTTAAGGCTCGTTCGACGTATTTTTTTTGTTGCATAAGCCAATACGCGCACAATATAATATTCCTAGCTCGTGCATTCATTTTATCTTAGTCCAACTAACACAATACAATGATAGCAGCGCTACACACGTATACAATAGTACAACCAAGGCATACACAACGATTTCCATATACACGAACAACCCCAAATTATACATGTTTTTTCACAATTTCATGATAAAAGATGAAATAGGTATATCATGGAATGCTAGAAACTATTATAACACAATTGGAAACAATTTTAATCACCAATTAGCCCTAATTTATCAATTTATGCAAATCTAGAATTAGGGTAAAAACTCAATTTTTCTCGAAAATAAGAGATTATACCTTAGCTGGAGAGCAAGAGGTGTTGAATTCACAACAGGGAGGAGGAAAAAGCACGAAATCAGCGATTGGAGGTCGAAAATGGTGATTTGGGGGTTTTTTTCGAAATTTCGAGGTGGCTGGAAAATGAGGAAAGGCTCGGCTGGGAGCTGTATCTTGATAATTTCCGACGGCTTCCGACGGCCGCCGACGGCCCGTCGGCGGCCGTCAGAAAATGGCCGTCGGAAGCTGTCGCTCCCACCCGTCGGTATTTGACCTTTTTCTAGTAGTGGGAATAATTGCTGACATTTGAAGAAAAATTGATGATTATTTCATATAATTGCATAAAAGTTTGCAATTATATGGAATAATTGTTGACATTTGAAGAAAAATTGATGATTATTTCATATAATTGCATAAAAGTCTACAATTATATGGAATAATTGCTGACATTTGAAGAAAAATTGATGATTATTTTATATAATTGCAGAAAATGACAAGTATACGAAATATTAATTGTAGAAAAGTCTGCAATTATATGGAATAATAGCAGAGAAGTCTGCAATTATTCTGTCTGCAATTATTCTATATAATTGCATAAAAGTCTACAATTATATGGAATAACAGCAGAGAAGTCTGCAATTATTCTATAATATTGCATAAAAGTCTGTAATTATTCTATATAACTGCATAAAAGTCTGCAATTATATGGAATAATTGCTAACATTTGAAGAAAAATTGTTGTTTTTCAAAAATTGCAGAATTCTTTGCAAATATATGGAATAATTGCAGCCTTAGTGCAAATATGATTTTTTGGTATCAACAATGGATCTCATTTTAAAGATTGTCAAATTTATGATTTTTTGGTAAAAAAACGGTATACTGATCTGATGTTTCTATATAAAGTTATGCGCGTTTGAAATGCTAAAAACGTAAAAGGTATTTAGGTCTTTTGACGCAGGCGGATTTGAAAATAAGGACTAGAAACGTAAGTTTATTTTGGAATGATGTTTTCTCTATTTTGAAACTTAACATGGATGTAAGCCGAATTATCCCTAATTTAAATATGATTTAGTAACGCATAAGTGTTGAATTGATATAAAATAACTTTGTTTTAAAAACTTATAAAGTTTAATAATTTAAAACTGATGCAATACTATATCGTTTGAAAAAACCGATACAATAATGTAGCGTTTTCAAACTGATACAATGATGTATCGTTTTAAAAACTAATAAAGTACTATATCGTTTTAAAAACTAATACATTAATATTTTGTTTAAACAACATTTTTACAACGCGATGTTCAAATGTTTCTTAAATGTTAAGTAAGTGGCCTAGTCAATGTTTCTTGAATGAATGGAGGATGTTATTTAAATAATTAATGTTATTCTTAATTGATCTAATAAATGTTTTTTAAATGAAAGATATAATTGTCTTTCCAACTATATAATTAGATATTTTTCAATTATAGGGCATCAATTTATAGAAGGTGCATTTTTTTTAATATAATAAATAATAGTACCTAAATTTTAAATAAATACTATATGTAGGTCTCTCCACATATTTTCACTATTTTATTTGGTACCAGGATATCAAATAAATATGTTATATATTCTTCATATACGTAAGGAGAAGGATTCACATCATAATTTAAGCCATTGAATTATATCAATGACTTAAATTCTTGTTTAAATAGATCGTTTTGATTCAGGCCAGCATAAGATACTTGTCACAATTTAATTAGTATAAATAATCCTAATATTCGAATAACTAAATGAGCTTGTGATTCATTACTCAAACGCATATTCTCTACGTATGTATGTGGGGATTACCATGATATGGAATGAAGAACCAAAGTGAGCAGAACTTGCACGGCAAAGGAAAACAAAGACATGCATTTGTATAGGTGCATAATGATAATGGTGCCAATTATTCATTTCACGCAACCCTGCCCCTGCTGTTGTTTCCATGTAACTTTCATGGCAGCCAATTTATGAAGGCCGGCCCAGACAATAAATGAGATCCGTAAATGGGACTCTAAGGAATTAATGCAATCAAACTTAGGTGCTCTTCTTCGTTAAGCGATGGGAGCGAAAGAGATGTTTCATGGGATACAGGAAAAGAAAGTTCCATAAAAAAAAATTGTTTTATTATTATTATTTTTTTACTAAGAACGTGATGACGAAAAAGGAATGATGGTTTGTAGTTGTATTTTAACAATTATTGCAATCGATGATTAATTATTACTAATATAGCATTTAGTTTGTAATTAACAGGTGTCGTACAATTATTACTAGAGAAGGATAAGCCTTTACTCGACTAGTCTAGGCCCTAGGGTGCCTTCGCAGCAAAAATGAACCGCGTTAACGTTTTTGACGCATACTCCAACGTTTCCAAATTAAGAAACTGAAACGTGGGGCAAAATACGTCCGCGTCCGAGCGTCTCCGTATATTTTCCACCCAACAGCCGACTCTTTCGGCTCCAACCCTCCTATAAATCAGCCCCTCCCCTTCCTCCAACCAGCACCAGAAAAAAGCCACCACTTCCTCCCCTTTTTCAATTTTTTTCGATCCGCTCGTCCATATTTCAGGTATTCTTCTCCGCTATTATGCTTTTTTTTTCTTATTTATAACATATATTTTTTGAGATTTTTTCCTATTTTTTTCATTTTTCGGTTTTCAGTATATGGCACTCTTTTGGTCTTGCTACTGCTTCTTTCCAGTCCATTGTTTTATGGACAACCGAAAGAGGTGAAGTATTCATAGATCTTTGCGTTGACTTTCTGCCGAATATAAAAAGTTTAATCAACGGGTTTTATTCATCTGTGGCGGCCGCATTTAACGACAAGTTGAACCTGTACTAGGACCATATCCAAATAAAGAATAAATCGGACAACTTCAAGCGCACTTGGACTGATTGGGACAGACTTCTGCATATAGAAGGATAGATACGAGAGCAAGAGAAATATAATTTGGACGGTTCCAAGGAGAAGTCAAACACTACTGCAAGAAGATATAGGAGTTCAGGAAAAATTCTCCCATCAAATTCAAAAAGCTAGTTGAGCTATTTGACAGCTGCATAGGAAAGGGCATCTGCAAATATCTGATACCTCTTAATCCATCGGCTCAGCCTTTCATTGCTGCCGATGTAGATCTGTACTCCCATTGGGTGATCGGTAACACTACACCCGTTTAGTTCAATCGCAGCAAACAGACCGAGCATGACAGCTCGAGCAGCCCTGTCATTGGACCGTCGTTCATTCAGACGGACCATTTCAACAACACCGTACAACGTTGTTTTTTTATACTGTTTGTTGTTGCACATGTTCAGCGGTGATAGATTATTCAGATTTTTCGCAAAGATTACACAAATTTGGATTTGGTGAAAACACTACCGGATGATGAGGTGCAAATATTTGTGATGTACCACTTGACTCTATTCCGTAGTTGTAACATGTAGTTTTATGTTTGATTTTTTTTAAATGTTTTAATTTAACACGTAGTAGTTTGTTTTAATAAAAAATTTGAATGTATCAAAATAAAACAAACAAATCATATTCTGCTTGGGATTGAGAAATTTTTGTAAACGGTTTGATTTTCCTTGTTTTTATTTATTTTTCCAATAAAAAAAGGGAAAAAGAATATGAGGCCGTCTCAAAACATGTTATAACAAACACCTTTATTTTCAGTTTCAGCCATACTTGAAATGCAAATATTTATAGTAAAAACAGCAAATATGCAGTTTTTCATAAAAAAGAAAGAAAGAAAGTTGTTCATAGAAACTTGCGACCAAGTGCGGATTTAATTTTCCAAAAAAACCTAAGAAAAAATTATTAAAAATAATTTTAAGGATGTAGGCAAGACTGGCCCGAAGGTTTCGATTGCCCAATTTTTACTTGCAATGCTGCATTTTCAATAAAACCATCATTTTACAGCATTTTTATAAAAATGCAGCATTGTGTAGTAGAAGAGCCAATTTCAACCCTTATTTCTTCAGTGTAACTACAATCTATTCTATGTTATAACTCATTCATTTCCAAGTTTAAACTACTTTTTGAAAATGTATAGGATCTTATATAATGCAACTTATATACTAATGTAAAAGTACATACTAATTATCATACTAAGTAGAGTAAATTAACAGAGTATAAATAAGAAAGATAATAAAAGCGAGCACACCAGATATTTTATACTAGTTCAGACCTCCCGTCCTACTTTCAATCCCGAAGCTCTCCTTCGGTATTTCCTTTACCAAATAACTCTCACTTCGCCCGGAGGAATATGCTAATACAAAAGTAATTCTCTAACAATCGTGTGCTTCAAATAACACTGATTTTGACTGATAATACAAATCTTCCTACGATCTCCTTTGAATATGTAAATGTGAATACTTTTGAGTTGTAGGAAGTAGTTTAATCAAAATGGAATTTTGATTATGATAGATTGAGATTAGAAAGCAAGAGATGCACGAGTTTGTAAATTGAAAGTTAATAAGAAATCAAGAGAATAGAATTATTACTACAATACTCAATCTTTGAAGTATATATAGGTTTGAATAGATGCATATGAGGAGTTGTTACTGTTAAACAAACTCTATTTGTTTTAACGGCTGCAACCGTTGAAGAAGAGGTGTTATTATTCAAAATGAATGGAGCATCCTTTTAGTTTAGAGCAGTTGTCAGATGATAGACGTCGTTCGTGGCTTTAGGGAATAATTTCTCGAAAATATTCACAGACGTCTGTGGCTTTTCCACAGACGTCTGTGGATGGCCTTATTTGATTATTACAGTTTTCAATGCCAATGTTGAATGGTTTTAGTGCTAATTTTATGTATATGAATTCGTGTGTGTATACACTCAAGGAGACCTTACAATGTTTATCTAAGACTCTTAATACACTAGTATAACCTTACTAATCATAGCATGGTCCATAAGTCTTTCTTTGTCTTCGAGTCTCAATATCTTTGAACATGATGATCTCTTATAGTATATACATGTAATCTTGATAAGATATATAATATATGTAATTGTATAGTTGTTGTCATTGAAATCATAGAATGAAGGTTCTAACATTCTCTCTCTTTTTGATGATGACAACTATATACATAGTTAGTTATGATAAAATAACTTGCCTTAATTTTGTCTCTCCCTATGTATATGCGTATATTTCTCCCCAATTGTCATTATCAAATCAAAAACAAAAAAGAAATTATGCACACATACAATAGATATATAATCATAGACATGTCAAAAAAAATAGAACATAAGATAAGTTATGGAGAACAAACACGAGTTTTAACAAGAGACACAAGTAATACAAAACGAAATGAAGGTTAAATAACATAGTTTAATAAAGAAGAAGAGGAAATAAAATAAGCTAATGATACTGGTTTGAAGAATAGGAAAATCTGCCATAATTTTCATAATACTCCCTGTATGCTGAAGGATCTTGCTCGTATGCTGCCGGTCAATTAGTTTGATCGTTATATTCTTCATTTTCTTGAATGGAAAACCCTTGGAAAGCCATGTAATGTTGATGGTAAAATTGGTGAGGGTTAGACAAGGACATATCGTCACTATCTTCCTCCTCCTCTTCAGCTCGTTCTTGCTCAATAGTCTTCCCTTTGTCTTGACAAGTTCCTTCATGAGAAGTATGAGCATGAGAAATTGGCGTTTGAGTTCAAAGAGGTGGTGCAGGTGAAGGAGAAGATGATCGAGAAGATAATCTGCCATGTACTTTTCTCATCACTTTTCCTAAAGTGGAGACGACATTTTCTTAAGTTTTTTCCATCTTAGTCATTCGTGTTGAAAAAGTTCGCTCCAAACCAGTCATTTTATTGTTCAAAGCCCACTGGTTGACCGCGATTAACTTTTAACTTTTAAGTGTTAAATCACGGATCGATTCGTCTTGCATTGGTTTAATGCGAGCTTCTTGAATCTCTGAATCAGAATAGTATTCGGTTTTATGACTAGAGGAGCCAGGTTGCTGTGAAAGACGAGATGAATGAGTTTGTTAAGGAGCAGGAGGAGGTTGAGGACCCGTATACATTTGTTGTTGCTGTTGCATGGTCCATTGTGCTAGCGAGACGATTGGAGTTGGTTGTTGGGGAAGGTGCATTAAAGATAAAAATCTTATACCACTTTCCTTGACAGGGATTTCTTCAATGAGAAATATAAGAAAGTACCCGAGACCATGTAAGAGAGACATAATATATGGTGCATATATAATTGTGCATCGGTGATGAAACCAAATGCTTTTTATTTTGTCATGAATAAACTTAGCTCAATTTGGTTGTATCCCACCAAATATAGCATAGAGGGCTTTGTGATCGTTATCGTATATTTGTTCATGACTTCCTAAGCTGAGAATTATCTTATTGATTATCATACGATTTAATAATCTAGCTTTTGGGCGTAAATAAACAGATTTCCACTGTGGCATTCTATCCTCCCAAATTTGATGTGTTATTTCATCATGTGACAAATTTCTCTGGTCGGGAATTTCTTCTAAACCGAGTCCGGATGAGGAACAATCTAGTATACGACCAATTGTGTTTACGCTAATTTTCAAAACGCGACTGTAAACACTTATCCATAACCAACCATCGTAATTCTCAGGCGTTCAAATATCATTACTACATAAGTTGGTGTAAAAAAGAAAGATTGCCAATTAATCAATTTGTACCTCGTTTTCGTCAAAATTGATTAAATCTCGACAGCCGGAGGCGATGGTGAGTTCTTGAATCCATATTCGGCAAACTTGCACAATCTGTAGAATGGGCCGGAATGAAACTTTTTTGTTTTAGCTCTTCAATTCTCTTGTTAGCAATCGTGCTATTTCGTAGTCACTCTTGAATGTGGGCATTGATGACTAGGGGGTTTGAGAAGATTAAGATTGACCTTTCTTCGATCTTTTGTTAATGGAAATCTTTGCCTTGGGAGCCATTTTGAGCAATTAGAGCTTTAGAAACTAGGATTTTAGTGTAGATTTGAAGATAGTTTGGTAAATAGTTGAAAGGGGGTAAAAAATGAATATATAGGGCTGATGACAGACGTCTGTGGTTTTAGGAAAAATATTCCCGAAACCAGTCATAGACGTCTATGGTTTCAAGAAAAAATTTCCCGAAACCATTGACAGACGTCTGCAAACAAAGACCACAGACATCTGTGGTCTTTGTTTGCAAAATATACCGGTTTTCGAAAATTAAAAAAAAAACTTTCATACAACAATGTATAAATGAAATTACAATATCAAGCAAATAATTTCGACGAAATGCTATCATAATCTTAGTTTTTGTTAGAGTGGTCGGACTTTCTAATTTGTTGTAAATCCCATGAATTCGGCTCAACCTTTGTTTCTTCAACTAACGGCTATAGTGGAGACCAACTTGGACAAGCTGGAGTATCAATCCAGTCTTGGTTTGATCATGGCTTGCATAAATTTCTTAGAGTAATGTTATAAGCTTTGACAGGAGTTTCTTTTAAACGAGGAGATTTTTTTTGTATACAATTTTTTGTTGATGAATGTCCACAAAATGCTAGAATGCATTTTTCGATAAAGTTAAGATGAGATCATTGACGTCGTTGCTCATAATACATTTCTCGTTGAACTCTCATCATTTCTTATTGATAGTGATATATTTCATCAACTTTATTGTTGAGAGATGTTTATTCTAGATCAATTGACCGTTTGACTTTCTTTTCCTTAGGAGAAAAGCCAATGTGATACGTATGTGATGCAATAATGTTTAGAGAGGCTGATCAAATTGATGGAGGTGTGGATTTAGTTAGTGATACATAGGTGCTATTCCATAAAGGTGAGCTAAAGTCGATAGTCGAATAAGTGGAGTCGTGATCGAAAGACATTTTGAATAGAAATGGTTTGCAAACAGAGCTTGATAAAAATATGTGTACTTAGTTTGCAGAAAAATTGGTTTATATAAAAGTTGTCTTACTATATCTAGAAGTTTATTTGTTAGAATAAAATTTTAACCACAGAATTTTAACAGAAGTTAGTTTTCATGAGGATAAAATTATTTGTAATTAATTTTACAAAAATTATTTTGTGCAATTTATATGAGTTGAATAAAAATTTTTACCTTTGTTTACCAATTCATTGTATGAACATAATCCTAGGTCTCGTCTTAATTTTATAAAAGTTAGTTCGTTTAGTGGTTTGGTAAAAATATCCGCAATTTGATTTTCGGTATTTACAAATTCAAGTGATATAATTCCATTTTCAACATTATCTCTTAAGAAATGGTGACGAATATCAATGTGTTTTGTTCGAGAATGATTAATATGATTTTTTGATAAATTTATAGCACCGGTATTATCACAATATATAAGAGAATTTGTTATGATTTTACCAAAATCTTGAAGAGTTTGTTGCACATATATTACTTGAATACATGCTAAGGCTGTTGATATATACTCGGCTTCACATATTGAGAGAGAGACACAATTTTTCTTTTTACTAAACCATGAAACCAGAGATTGACCAATGAAATAATATGTGTCACTCGTACTTTTTCTATCTATCTTACAACCACCAAAATCTGCATCACTATATGATACAAAGTTCGAAAGGGCTGCCTTTAGGATAGAAAAGTCTGTATTCTTTGGTGCGGGTTAAATATCGTAAAATTCTTTTAACCGCTCGATGATGTGACTTCTTAGGTTGTGCTTGAAATCTTGCACATAAAGATATGCTCATCATAATATCCGGTTTACTAGTCGTTAAGTATAACAGAGATCCTATCATACTTCAGTATAATTTTTGATCGAAATCTTTTCCATTTTCATCTTTATCTAAATGTAAAGTAGTACTCATCGGAGTCGGTTTACTTGAGATATTTCTCATTCCAAAGCGTTTTAATAAATCTCGACATTATTTTTCTTGATTTATAAACTTCCATTTTCTAGTTGTCTTATTTGCAAACCCAAAAATTAGTTCAATTCACCCATATGTGACATTTCAAATTCATTTTTCATAATGTCGGAAAATTCATTGCATAATTTTTCATTAGTTGACCAAAAAATAATTTCATCAGCATATATTTGCACAACTAATATGTCATTGTTTTCTCATTTTATAAATAAAGTAGTCTATTTTACCAATTTGAAAACCGGAATTTTGTAAATGAGTTTTTAATCTTTCATACTAAGCATGGAGTGCTTGTTTTAATCCATATACAGTCTTTTTAAGTTTAAATACATGAGCGAAATGTTTCTCATAAACAAATAGCGGAGGTTGTTCAACATAAACCTTTTCTCTTATAAAGTCGTTTAGAAAAGCACTTTTTACATCCATTTGAAAAAGTTTAAAATTATGACGACATGCGAAAGCAAGCAATGTTTGTATTGCTTCGAGACATGCTACCGAGGCAAATGTCTCCTAATAATCAATTCATTCTTCTTGATTATATCCTTGAGCTACTAATCTTGCTTTATTTTGAACGATGTTTTCATTTTCATCCGCTTTATTTTTAAAAACCCATTTTTTTCCAATTACAAATTGATCGTTTGGTCTTGATACAAGTTCTCATACATCATTTCTTTCAAATTGATTAAGTTCTTCTTGCATTGCAATAATCCAAAAATCATCTTTTGATGCTTCTTTATAATTTTTAGGTTCAAAATTTGATATAAATGCAACTTGATTCATTTGATTTAACTGTTTTCTGGTTGATACTTTTGTATTTAAATCACTGATAATATTATTAATTGGATGGTCCTTTAATATCCTAGGTGGTGAAGTTATCACATTATCATTATTGTTATTGATATTATTATTATCATTATTATTTTCATGTATAGGTATATTAGTTTTATTTATAACTTCTTCTTCATCATCATTTTTATTATTTGTGAAGTTTTTATCAAATGATACATGAAAACTTTCTTCTATAATTTTTGTTCGTTTATTTAAAATTCTATATGCTTTACTTCGATCCGAATAGCCAACAAAAATTCCTTCAACTTTAGAATCAAATTTTCTTAAATAGTCTTTTGTGTTTAAAATAAAACATTTTGATCAACAGCTTTAGCCCAAAAAATTTCTGGTAGGTTACTACTATTTAGTAAGACTCGTGCACACTCTTGTAAAGTTCGATTTTTCCTTTCTACAACACCATTTTGTTGTTTTGTACGTGGAAATGAAAAATTATGACTAATCCCTTTTTTGTTGAAAAAATTTGTAAATAGTTCGTTTTCAAATTCAACTCCATGATCGCTTCGTATACTTTTAATTTTTAAGTTCATCAAATTTGTAAACTATTTAGCAAAATTTTTGAACATTTCAAAAGTACCACTTTTATGTTTTAAAAATAATGTCCAAGTATATCTTGAAAAATCATCAACAATTACAAAAACATATTTGTTATGATTTATTGAGCGTACTTGAGTCGGTCCGAATAAATGTAGATGAAGTAGTTCGAGAGATTACTTTGTGGAGATTTCCTTTTTAGATTTAAAAGAACTTTTCTTTCATTTACCAAATTGTCAAGCGTCACACAGGTTTTTAACCTTGCACTTGATTTTAGATAATCCTCTAACTAATTCATTTTTAGCTAGTTTGTTGATATTCTTAAAATTTATGTGACAAAAACGTTTATGCCATAACCATGGACCATCATGATTTGCGGAACTAAGCATAAATTTGTGTTGTTTATTAGATTCATGTTTAAAACGTATATGTTTCGATTTCTAAATTCTTCAAAATTTAAAATTTTATTTTGATCAAAGATATTGCATTTGTTTTTCTCGAAATCAATTTAAATCTTTTATCACACAACTGACTTATACTTAATAAGTTATGTTTTAAAATTTCTACCAATAAAACATTAGTAATAATAAGGGAATTAGAAATACTGACATTAATGACTTCTTCAATGTGATGAAAAATTCTTTTGAATTATCTCCGAATGTCACAGTGCCACCATCGATATATGTTATATTGGATAACATATGAGCATTTCCAATCATGTGCTTGGAGCAACCACTATCAAGTATCCATTTCTCTTTATTTTTTATTTTAATTCTGGGTACCTAATCAGTGTTAGCCATAAAACACACATTTTCTTGTTCCGAGCCACTTTCACTATCACTATCAGATGAAGAAGATGAATCTGAATCGTCTCATGTTACTTGAAAAGCTCTTTTCTATTTCTTTAATTTTTCAAACTTATTTTTCTTTTTTTATCATTAATGAGCCGTGAATAGTCCTTCTTCATGTGACCAAATTTGTCACACTCATAACATTTAATTGATGTTTGATTTGAGGAGTTTGGTTTGCCACCATTTTGAAATCTGGTCATCTTCTTGAAATTCTTGAATTTTGTAGTTTTTGGCAACAAAAACAATCACATCTTCGTCTAAGTCCGAATCTTTGTTACTTGCTTGGAATGCTGTGTTTTTCTTTTCATGATTTTGATCCTTTCTGGCCTGCAAGTTAGCTTCATACGACATCAGATTTTCTATTAGCTTTTCGACTTTGAGTTGAGAAAGGTCATAAGCTTCTTCGATGGCTAAAACTTTTCTTTTCCATTCATTTATCAAAGAGTTTAAAATTCGTGTGACTAAATCAAAATATGTGAATGTGACTCCAAGTGCCATGAGATCGTGTTGAATGGTTTAAAATCTAGCATACATATCAATAGTTGATTCATTTGCTTTCGTTTTGAAAGATGAAACTAGTTTTGTAAAATCGAGATTTTAGTTTACTTGACTTTAGTTGTGTCTTCATGTGTGACTTGTAAAGTGCGTCATATATCATATGAAGCGGTGCAAAGCATGACGCGTGAAAACTCATTTCTGTCAAGTGAGCATTGTTAGATGCCCCTGCTTATTGTGCATCAGTCCAAGTGCTAACTGTGCATCGGTCCAAGTGCTAATGTCGGTGTTAGATGCTTCATATTTGTTTTGAGTTGCTAGCCATATTTCTAACCCATTTACTTCCATAAAAATTCTCATACGAGTTGACCAGTAAGCATAGTTAGAACCATTAAATAGTAGAAGATGTGCAGTTGATTGAGCTTTTTGAAAAGTGCTTGTCGTATTAATGATTTTTCAACTACGTGTTACTGTAGATTGAAATGACCGTGCTCTGATAGACTGATACCAAATGAAAACGTATAAGATCTTATATAATGCAACTTATAAACTAATGTAAAAGTATGTACTGATTATCATACTAAGTAGAGTAAATTAACAGAGTAAAAATAAGAAAGATAATAAAAGCGAGCACACCATATATTTTATACTGGTACGGACCTCCCGTCCTACGTTCAGTCCCGAAGCCCCTCTTCGGTATTTCCTTTGACCAAATAACCCTCACTTCGCCCAGAGGAATAGGCTAATACAAAAGTAATTCTCTAACGATCGTATGTTCCAAATAACACGGATTTTGATTGATAGTACAAATCTTCCTATGATCTCCTTTGAGTATGTAAATGTGAATACTTTGAGTTGTAGGAAATAGTTTAATCAAAATGGTATTTTGATTATGATAGATTGAGATTATGTAAGCAAGAGATGCACGAATTTGTAAATTGAAAGTTAATAAGAAATCAAGAGAATAGAATTATTACTACAATACTCAATCTTTGAAGTATATATAGGTTTGAATAAATGCATATGAAGAGTTGTAACTGTTAAACAAACTCTATTTGTTTTAATAGCTACAACTGTTGAAGAAGAGATGTTATTATTCAATATGAAATGAAGCATCCTTTCAGATTATAATAGTTGTCAGATGACAGACGTCTGTGGATTTTCCACAGACGTCCGTGGCTTCAGAGAATAATTTTCCAAAAATATTCATAGACGTTTGTGGCTTTTTCACAGACGTCTGTGGATGGCCTTATTTGATTATCACAGTTTTCAATGCCAATGTTGAATATTTTTAGTGCTAATTTTATGTATATGAATTCTTGTGTGTAAATATACTCAAGGAGACCTTACAATGTTTATCTAAAACTCTTAATACACTAGTATAACCTTACCAATTATAGCATGGTCCATAAGTCTTTGTTTGTCTTCGAGTCCCAATATCTTTGAGTATGATGATCTCTTGTAGTATATACCTGTAATCTTGATAAGATATATATTATATGTGATTGTATAGTTGTTGTCATTGAAACCATAGAATGGAGGTTCTAACACTTCTTTATAACAAAAAATGAATTAATCACTATCCTATAATCTGTTCCATCGATGTGTGCGCAATTTAGTAATACACACAGCAAGGTGGCACCAGTAGCTTGATAATCTTTGAATAACATAATTATACACATGAAATGTGCAAATATATACTATTTTGAATTTTGAAAGATGATAGCTTTTCTTATTAAACACACTTGGGATTTCAAACATTCACTTATGATTAACATTATCATAATCAGTATTCGTACTACAGGAAGTGGACTATATTGTAAAACTGCAAATATAACTAAATTAAATTTTGTAAGCGAGAGAACATTATCAGTGTCAAAATGAAGCAATTTTAACCAAACTTAAACATAATTAAACCAATTACTCAAATAGTGATTTAGCAAGTATCAAAATTTCAATAATTTTAATAACTCACATATAAATTTGCCTTGGCTCTCATAATTAATTCAATTACCAGGTAGAGTGTAGAGAATTAGAGAGAAGCTGGAGGATGCTGATAATAGTGTTGAGGTTAGAGACGATGCTATAAAAGGCAGCAATGATACTGTAGGCGGTGGTTGCAATTGGTGTAATGGGGTAACGATTGGAGAAGCAAGAAGAAATGATAACCCTAATCGAATTTTAATGGCCGTGATACAAATTTGGTTGCCCCTTGTAACAACCATGAATTTATTACCGTCGTAATAAAAAAATTTAAAATTTAAATTTATTTAAATTAAAATTTGAAAAAAAATATAGTGAAAAATTATTTAAAAGTCAGATGAATGCATAAGGGGTAGCATGTTGAAATAAGTGGCAAATTGCCTTCACATGCGTGTGCAAGAAGTGGTACACGTTGAAAGGTAATGCATGGCAAATGTTGATCATTTGCTGTCACACACTAAAGTTTTGAAACCAATGTGAACACTTAGGTTGCTGTCACATTCTCTTTTTTTTCATAAAGCTAGTGAACACTTTGCTTTGATGGAGTTTCCATCATCACAATTATGTACATGCCGTGTACTATTTCTCCGAGACACGTCTAGCTTTAAATGCACTTGAACATACTTCTGCCAACTTATATACATTTTTTTTGACTTGTATACAAATGTGAAAAAAAAACTGCATCACTTCTTTTTGTTCCATTTTTCGGATGTAGCTTTGAAAACTTATTAATGGCAGCTTCAATTCTTGCTTCCTTGAATCTGGGTTGCTTACTGTTTTGAAACGAGTCTAAGGTGAGTTTAAGACTCACATTTCTAATTTATTGATTTCTTCGTATTTTTCGTGTAAAATATGCTGCCTGTTTTGATACGTTGTTTTTGTTGTTTATAATGTTTTGAAAAATTTATTTGTGTGTTTGCATATAATATTGCTAGGCCATTTTGGTGATGATGCACCACGCGTGTAGTAGTATTGCTCAGACAATTATTTTTCTCATTCGTGCATGAATTAGTACGTGTAAATGCATGAAAATGAATCATGTTATGCAAGCTGCAAAATTCTGGTCACCTTTACTTGCATTTAAACCCTTGCGTGCGCTGACCATTTTTCTTCATGATTGAAAGTTTTAACGTACGTGCATGTATTGAGTTCCAGGTGCGTTTTAAGGGTACAAAAGTGTAGTACTGGTCATTTTAATTCATTTTCTAGCGTGCGTGTTCCTTGCGTGTGAGAAAATATATGGTCCAGGTCACATAATTTCCACTTTGATGCAGGATTCGTGCATGCATGAATTAAGTGTGACCAGGCATTAAAAATTGTGTGATACATGTCCAGTTAAAGGAGCGTGCCTGGAGATCAAATCCCCTGAACCAAACAATCCCTGTCCCTCTATCCCCAACCAATCGGAGACGTCGATTTTCAACCATCTTGCAATTAAACCCCAAACAGCAGGAGAGAGAAAGGGGTTTAATTGCAAAGTAGCTGAAGATCGGCGTCTCCGATTGGTTGGGGACAGGAGGATAGGGATGGTTTGGTACAGGTGATTTGATCGTGCATGCATATTACTACGCAGGTTATTTTATTTTGCCTTGTTGCGTGCATTGCACGAAAATGTTTTACAGACCAGTGTAATATTTTAATGCATAGTGTGTTATGTGTACAGGTCACGTTGTTCATATTTATTTCATTCTTGCATGGGGTATTGAAATTTTTGATGAAATTATAGTGGTGCAGTCCACTATTTAATTTACGTTGAACCGGTGTTACGTTTTAAAACATATTTTGTTGCCGTTATTTTATAACGGAATTTTTACTCCGGTGCTATATTTTTGAAGCGTGTTGTTTTTATGAGATTTTTGACGAATAAAATTACTGTTGTTTTGACTTCGGTAACCGTCAATTTAAAGTGAATTTTCAAGCAGCTGTGACGCCCCACCTCTATACCCACGCTAACCAAGAATACTACGATGTAGTGCTGTCAATTAGCGCGGAGAATAAGGCTGTGGAGGAGCGACCATCCATGTAACTTCTTTGTGCGAGCATCGATACGTCAGATAGAATAGAATGCATATCTTTTAAGGAGGAAATCCGACATACCGATACAAACACAAAGCTATCACACGGTGGCTATATATAATCTTCGGAAACAAACATAGAAATAATCATAACGACAATCAGTCACAGACATCCATATCACAAAGGCGGAAGAAGATATGAATAAATATATATAACACATAAAAGTGTACATCAGAGTAGTGGTCAGAAAGATCCACGATAATACAAAAGAATAGCATCACGTGCTATACAAAAGAATAAGTACACAACATAGAGTCTATATCTCAAAGGTGTACATCCAAAAACTACTAATCTAAGTAGTTAGCCAAAAGTCAGAGTAATCCGGAAGAGAAGTCAAGCAGAAGCACCTGTAACATCTCGGTCTGACCCGAGTATTATTTATAAGAAAATAATAAACGGATCAGTCTAACTATAAATATCAGATGACATGATATAGGATAAGGGGTATGGCATAAACATATAATAACCATGATGGCATACTACTATAAGTATGTAAATGATAATCAACAAGGGATTAATCAATGTCACAAGAATCTTCTCAAAGATCCAAACACATAAAAAGGTAATGACACACGAACTCACCAATACACAAAAACCTGATATCATATCAGTGAAAATCACAAAAGTTGGTGAAGCACTAAATCCAGAAATCAACACACGAAATCCAGAACAAATCCCAGAAATCAACACACGAAATCCAGAAATCACTAAAAGGGGGAAGTCCGAACACACGGACGAGAAGCTATCTCATGGAAGCTATCCATTTAATTTTTCCGAACACACGGATGGCCCGAAGGCAAGTCTGAACACACGAACGAAGAGACATCGCTCAATCGCTAGTCTAAATCACAAGAATGATCGTCATGATCATAAGGAAGTGTCAATCACACTAAGCTAGTAAATATATGAGTTTAGCTTCATGTCCCATAACCACTTGCTTAACTTAAATATTTACGAACAAACTGTAGATCTTCACTAGGAAATTGTCACAAAAGGGTTCAATCGAACAAGTCCAAGAGCTAACCGACGAAGTGAACGCAAGCGTTTCATACCACTCGTTTTACTAAGTCGTTTAAGTCGATTTCTCATTCGAGTGAAGTAAAGGCTTGTATATACTAGTAGATTGAAAATCGGTTTGAGAAAACGAACTTTTGATATTTAAAATAGTGTTGAAATCGCTTTGATGAAAGAGTGTTGATATTTACTATTAGTATTGAAACCTTCATATATCTTTAAAGTGACAAGTCATGAAACGATTGTAGAAACAAATCAATTCACGTTCGAAGACGTGAGTAAAGTCCAATGAAGTCAATCCCAAAACCATCAAAGTAGAAATTCTGATAAATGTTTTTCAGATGAGATTGCCTACGCAGAGTAATACGGGGTTCGACCTGCCCGGTCAGGTCGCGGGGGTCCAGGGGGCAGCGCCCACGGCGGGGTGCGGGGCAGCGCCCCGTCACGGTACGACTTAGAGAAGGCAAGCTGGTCCAACGACCTAAGGAGAAGTAGGTCATACGACCTAAGGGAAGACTGCCGTGCAACCTAGCTGAAGAACAGGTAAAATGACTAAGTACTAACTCGCGAACGACCTAGGGAAAAAAAACAGGTCAAACGACCAAGTACTAACTCGCGAACGACTTACGACTTAAGGGAGGCAAGCGACTTACGACTTAAGGGATAAGGTCATACGACCTAAGTGGAGAATGCCACGCGACTTAGCAGAAGAACAGGTCGAACGACCTAAGGGAAAAACAGGTCAAACGACCAAGTACTAACTCGCGAACGACTTACGACTTAAGCCTCTATTCGAGCTACGAGCTAAGGCTGGAACGACCTAGTGGAGTTAGGTCGGGACGACCTACGACTTAAGGTCATACGACTTAACGGTTTAAAAGCCAACGACCTAGGACTTAAGAGCCATACGAGCTACGACTTAAGCTCAAATACGAGCTACGACTTATCACTTAACTCGCGAACGACCTAGCGAAGGCAGAACACCCAGAACGACTTAACACTTTAACTCGAGAACGACTCAGGCCTTTAACTCGTGAACGACTCAGGCCAGACGAACAGAAATACACGCGCGCGACTTAAGCCCTTAACTCGTGAACGACTCACGACTTAGACTTAACTCGTGGACGACTCAGCGAAGGCCAGAAACGACTTAAGGCCAGAAAAATCACCAAAACGCTGAAAATTGAAGTTTTTCGCCAATCCAATCCAAACCAAATGCAAATGTTGATGCAAATGCAATAGGGGATCATTCCCAACAGTCCAATGACAATTTAAGCAAGATGTGAGACTAAAAATCTCACCTTTTCCACGAAATTGATGAAGATGAAGATTGAAAGCAAGGGGAAGCAATCCAAAGCTTGAATCCACAATCTTCTACTTGAATTTGATGTTGAATCTCGGATTTGCAATAGAATTTGAGTTGGGAGTTTTAATTTCTCTTTCCCTCCACCATTTTTGAAGAAGCTTGAAGTATTTGATGAAGTGATGAAGAGAAGAGGGGGTTGGGCTGAGTTAGGAAGGTGCAGTCCAAACCAAAGTCTCAAGCGGGAAAAGTGACGAAAATTTCACTATCTCCAAACATATCGAAGTTTACACTCAAAAAGATCGCAAACGTCATTTTGAACTCAATGGGGGTGGTCTCGAGTCCTAATTTGACCGTATGCAAAAAGTAGCTTTTCGGACTAACATCCGACTAACGATAAAATATTTAAATATAAAATCGATAGATATGCGGGTTGTTACAGCAGCTATCCCGCAACGTTGATTTGATATCCATTTTTACGGTGTTTTGAGAAGCGCAATTTCCTTGTCGAAATTGCTACAGATGTTGCTGTTTTAATCACGTGTTTTCAAATCGTTTTAAAATAAAAATTGTTTCCAAAATTTTTACAGTTTACGCTTTCAAAAGAATGAGGAATCGATTTAAACGCTTCGACAAAATTAAGGAGTATGAACCCTTACTTTTACTGATTCGGTTAATTCCGGACTTGTCCGTTTGAGAACGTAAAATGGTATTTATATAAAATACACAATTTTGCACTTCAAGGAAACGATGAAGAGAATTAAACGATTTAGCAAAAGTGCGGAGTATGGAACCACACTTTTACTAATTCGGTTAATTCCGGACTCGTTAATTGAAATATTTGCTGAGGATTTGCTGTTTGAAGATTTTGATAATTTTGTTGGGCTTTCGAGCCACTTTGCTGGACCTTCGGGTCATCTGATGGACCTTCGGGTCAATTACCAGTACTAGACCTTCGGGTCACTCTGTTGGACCTTCGGGTCATTTGTTGAGCACCAAAAATTATGATGATAGTGCTTGGTAGGCTTCGGCCATATGAGATGCACGTGCGGCGTAGCTTAGACTCGCCATCTGCTGGGATCGATCCACTTTTATGCTGATTTTCTAGTTATCTATTTTTTATTTCTAGATTTTGTGAATTGCTGCTTTGAATTCAATTGTGAATTTGAAAGTTGATTTGGATGGAGTTTAAATTGAGATTTCTTCATTTAAACTATGTTGATTATTTATGTTGTATAGTCTCATTCGAGACTATAATTATTTGCTTAAGTGTTGTTTATTACACACTTATTTTTGAGTTTAAATTAGACTTATCCGTTTATTATTTTCTTTTAAATAATACTCGGGTCGGACCGAGTTATTTCAGGGTAAATCGCTATCTCTGATTCAGTTGCAGATTCAGCTTTTGGGATTTCACATCATCTTTTGTCTAGACTTCGAGGAGTACTTTTGGTTTATTGACTCTCGTCTCATGTATGTTGATGACATGTATATGTACATTTGGTTCGTGTGAACTATCGATTGTTGTAGCATGTATCCAGACTTGTCTTCCGCTATATATCTGATATTTCTGTTCTGTTGTGATTATACTTATCTGTGTTGTAATTATTATGAGTTGTTCTGAATTTTTCTTAAGCCATCGTAGTTTGGTTTTAGATTTGGATTGAATGTATATCGTTGGGAGTAATTTACACAACTCCTATCGATGTAATCAATACTCGTCTAAGGCATAACTTACGGATGGTCGCTTCTAACAAGCTTTATTCTTCGCAATAGCAGACGTTATTCCTTATAATAACCTTTGTTATTGTGAGCATAGAGGTGGGGCGTCACAGTTGGTATCAGAGCTGAGATTCAGAACAAATTATAATAAACACGGAACAGAAGTAGAATGGAACATGCGTTACAACTATTCGAGGGTTTTATTCGTGCCTTTCTAATCTATTCTTTCCACTTTAACATGTTGGAGTATGTCTAGGAATAAATCTCATATTCCGTAGTATTCCATTTGTTAAATTTCTTATCATTCTTGTATTGTTTTAACTAATCCTTATCTTCTCTTGTTCTCTCAGTCTATGGCTGGAAGAGGTAGAGGAAAGCGTTCTACTGCAGGTCCGTCTAGTGGTTCTCATCCGGACGGAGTCTATATGTCAGCTGATAAGTTTATGGAGCTATTTAGGAGTACTCAGCCTTCTATTACTACCCCTGCAGCTCCTACTCACAAGTCTGCCTTCGCCCGCATGTGTAGTGACTATTCCCACCTTGGAGGCCAGCCTTTCAAGGGAACGGAAAGTGTATTGTAGGTTCAGACTTGGTTGCGCACTTGTGAGCGCATATTTTCTCGGATGGATCTTTCTGATCATCATCGCGTTCTCGTGGCATCTAGCATGTTGCAAGAACGTGCGGTTGATTGGTATGAGCTTTTTATTGCGGAAGTTGACGAGTCCCCTCTCTCGTGGAATCAGTTTAAGGAACGATTCGAACTTAAGTTTGTTCCTGAATCGGAAAAGGCTAATCTTGCTTGTAGTTTCCTTGAGTTAAAACAAGGAAAGTCCTCTGTTTCTGATTATGTTGCATCTTTCGAGCCCTTATCCAAATACGGAGTTGAATTCATTAACACTCCGCGTAAGAAGAATCTTAGATTTGTTGATGGTTTGAAGAAGTATTTGAAGAAAGTCCTTTTGCTTCAGCTTAAGCTCTCTTTTGAGGAACTTGTTGATTCGGCACTTTGTCTTGAAGCTGTCGAAAAGGAACGTGATAGTGGCGATGAGGCTGAGGTTTCTAAGAACCCCAACAAGAAAAGGTTTCCATTTCATAAGCCTAATTCTTCCAACAAGAAGAAGAAGCAAGCTACCTCTAGTTCTCAGCCTAGTAGTGCACCTTCTAATCAAAGGACGTGCTATAATTGTGGTTCTCTGGATCATCTTCTTCGTAATTGTCCTAAGCCTCGCATTTGCCGTTATTGCAAGAAAGAGGGTCATTGGATTTCTGATTGTCCAACTGCTTCTAAGGGTCTCAAATCTGGAAAACTTAATGTTGCTAAAGCTTCTGGTGATTCTTCTCAGCCCAAAGGTATTCCTCCTTCTGTTTTGGAAGGTTTTATTTTATTTCATGGCCGTTCTAT
This sequence comes from Allium fistulosum, assembly GCA_030737815.1. NCBI lineage: Eukaryota > Viridiplantae > Streptophyta > Magnoliopsida > Asparagales > Amaryllidaceae > Allium > Allium fistulosum. The sequence goes on from CM060904.1 coordinate 365,181,201, forward strand.
TAGAGTTCTTTTCGATACGGGTGCATCGCATTCATTCGTGTCGAAGGAGCTTGTTGATATTATTCCTTTGGATGTTGTTAGTCTTTGTGACCCTTTGAGGATTGTGAATCCTATTGGTGGATCCGCTACTCTTGGTTTGTTATGTGTTGATGTTGAGATTATTCTATGTGGTTTTTCCTTTCATGCGAATCTGCATGTTATGGATCATCTTGGTTTTGATATGATTTTGGGGATGGATTGGCTCGTTCGTTATGAAGTTCAAATCCTATGTCCCAAAATAACTTTATACCTCAAGCATCCCGATGCTATCGAGCAGTTATCTATTATTTTTTGAAGCATGGATTATACTTCGAATGCTCTCATTTCTTCCTTCGAATCGGAGGATGTCATTGCTAATATTCCGGTTGTTTGTGATTTTTCTGATGTTTTCAAGCCTATTTCGTGTTTGCCACCGAAGAGGGCAATTGAGTTCTGTATTGATCTTATCTCTGGTGCTCATCCTATCAGTCGTCCTCCCACGAGGATGTCTGTTAAGGAAAATGAGGAACTCAAGCAACAATTATCTGAATTTGGAAGCCAAGCGATTTATTCGTTCCAGCTCATCTCCTTGGGGCGTCGCCATTGTCTTTGTTAAGAAGCCAGATGGTACTCTTAGGCTTTGCATTGATTATCACAAGCTTAACGAGCTCACTATCAAAAATAGGTATTCATTACCTAGGATCGACGACATGTTCGATCAATTAAGTGGCGCTAAGCTTTTCTCCCAACTCGATCTTGCTACCGGTTTTCATTAGTTACGAGTTGCGGAAGATAGCATTCCTCTTATCGCATTCTGTACTCATTATGGTTCTTACGAATGGCTTGTTATGCCATTCGGTTTGACGAACGCTCCAGCATATTTTGTAGATCTTATGAATCAGATATTCCGGGAATATCTCGATAAGTTCGTCTTGGTTTTCATTGATGATATTCTTATTTATTCCAAATCTGAAGCCGATCATATTCAGCATTTGGAGATTGTTTTGAGCACTCTTCATCAGCATCAGCTTTATGCCAAATTCTCCAAGTGTCATTTCTGGGAGAATAAAGTGAAGTTTCTCGGTCATATTGTTTCCTCCGATCGTATTTCTGTCGATCCTTCCAAGATCGAATCTATTCAGAATTGGAAGAGGCCCGAGACCGTTACTGAGATCCGTAGTTTCCTTGGATTGGCGAGATATTATCTTCGATTCATTAAGGACTTTTCTCGTATTGCTTTACCGCTTATCACTCTTACGAGAAAAGCTGTTCCTTTTATTTGGTCTGATAGGTGTGAGAATTCTTTCTTGAAGTTAAAAGATCTCCTTACTCATGCTCCTATCTTAGTGGTTCCCGAAGGGAATCATGATCTTGTTGTTTATACCGATGCTAATGGTTATGGACTCGGTGCTGTTCTCATGCAAAAGGATAGAGTAGTTGCCTATGCTTCTAGACAACTAAAGCCTAATGAGATTCGTTATGCTACCCATGATTTGGAGTTAGCCGCTATAGTCTTTTCTCTAAAGATTTGGCGACATTATTTATTGGGCGAGCGTTTTATTCTCTTCACTAATCACAAATCTCTGAAATATCTATTCACTCAGAAGGAACTTAATATGAGGCAACAGCGTTGGCTCGAATTTCTTGCTTCATATGATTTCGATATTCAGTATACCCCTGGTAAGGGTAATCGAGTTGCTGATGCGCTTAGTCGCAAGTAGCAAGTTGTTGTTTCCATGATGCTAGTAGAGTGGAATATGTTGGAAGCTTTATCTCTTTGTGATATTAGAGACCATTCTTCAGTTTCTGATTCTTCCGTGCTTTTATTTAGCATGGAAGCTCGTCCCAGTTTGTTGGATCGTGTTGCTGATGCCCAGAAACAAGATCCAATTATCTCTTATCTTATTCAGAGTTATAAATCGGAATCCCGAAGTGATGATCTAAAGGTTCAATATGGATATTCATGGTTGTATCCGGAAGAAGGGAAGGTTGATCATGCCTGATGTTCCTAATCTTAGAAATGACATTCTTGAGGACTGTCATCGTTCGAAGTATACTATCCATCCAGGTAGTAGTAAGATGTACGCTGATATGAAACGCTTATACTATTGGGAGGGTATGAAGTGTGATGTTGCAAGTTATGTGAGTCATTGCATGACTTGTCAACTTATTAAAGCAGAACACCATCGTCCTAGTGGTCTTTTGCAGCCTCTTGAGATTCCATTATGGAAATGAGATCAAATTTCCATGGACTTCATTGATGGTCTACCTCGTTCGAGGTCGGGCCATACTAGTGTTTGGGTGATTGTTGACCGATTGACCAAATCAGCCCATTTTATTCCTATAAAGTCCAATCGGACCGCTCCTCTGTTGGCTAAGCTTTTTATTAAAGAAGTCGTTCGACTTCATGGTGTGCCTAGTGCTATTGTTAGTGACAGAGATCCACTTTTTACTAGTGGTTTATGGTAGAGCCTTCAGAAAGCTTTGGGTACTAAGCTCAATCTCAGCACAACTTATCATCCACAGTCTGATGGTCAGACTTAAAAGGTGAATCAAATTTTGGAAGATCTCCTTCGAGCTTGTATTCTTGATTTTGGTGGTAGTTGGGAAGACCACTTACCTCTTGTTGAGTTCTCTTATAACAACAGTTTCCAATCCAGTATCGGTATGGCTCCTTTCGAAGCCCTTTACGGAAGACCGTGTCGATCACCATCTTGTTGGTTGGAATCAGGGGAAAAGTTAGTTCTCGGCCCCGATTATATTCGTGAATCTTCTGAGAAGATTGATATTATTAAACAGAGAATGAAAGAGGCTCAGAATAGGCAGAAATCTTATGCCGATCATCGTAGGAAGCCTTTGGAATTTTTTGTTGGCGATCGCGTATTCATTCGTGTTTCTCCGATGAAGGGTGTGGTGCGTTTTAGTAGCTCCGGGAAATTGGCTCCTCGATATATTGGACCATTTCCTATTACGGAACGCATTGGCCCAGTTGCTTATCGTGTATCTCTACCTATTCAGTTTTCGGGAATTCATGACGTATTTCATGTATCCCAGCTTCGTCGATGCCTTCGAGATTCAGATTCTATTATTGATCCTCATGTGTTGCAAGATCTTGAGATCTCACCCGACTTGTCTATTGTGCAAAATCCTATTCGTGTGCAAGCTTCGGAGGTTAAATGCCTTCGGAATAAAGAAGTCACGCTTGTAAAAATTCAATGGTCCGCAAACCCCAAAGATTGCACTTAGGAAACCAAAGAATTCATCGAGCGTTCTTATCCTGGTTTTCTCTCCTCTTCGGGAGGGGGTGAGCATTATTTATCCAACTTTTCTAATTTAAATCTTTGTTGCGATGAATAATTTGTATTATAGACTGCTTCTAGTATGAAAATTGTGAGGACGCAATTTTTATAAGGGGGGAGTTTGTAACAACCGTGAATTTATTACCGTCGTAATAAAAAAAATTTAAAATAGAAATTTTTTAAATTAAAATTTGAAAAAAAAATATAGTGAAAAATTATTTAAAAGTCAGATGAATGCATAAGGGGTAGCATGTTGAAATAAGTGGCAAATTGCCTTCACATGCGTGTGCAAGAAGTGGTACACGTTGAAAGGTAATGCAAGGAAAATGTTGATCATTTGCTGTCACACACTAAAGTTTTGAAGCCAATGTGAACACTTAGGTTGCTGTAACATTCTCTTTTTTTTATAAAGCTAGTGAACACTTTGCTTTGTTTCCATCATCACAATTATGTACAGGCCGTGTACTATTTCTCTGAGACACGTCTAGCTTTAAATGCACTTGTACATACTTCTGCCAACTTATTTTTTTTTTTTGACTTATATACAAATGTGAAAAAAAAACTGCATCACTTCTTTTTGTTCCATTTTTCGGATGTAGCTTTGAAAACTTATTAATGGCAGCTTCAATTCTTGCTTCCTTGAATCTGGGTTGCTTACTGTTTTGAAACGAGTCTAAGGTGAGTTTAAGACTCACATTTCTAATTTATTGATTTCTTCGTATTTTTCGTGTAAAATATGCTGCCTGTTTTGATACGTTGTTTTTGTTGTTTATAATGTTTTGAAAAATTTATTTGTGTGTTTGCATATAATATTGCTAGGCCATTTTGGTGATGATGCACCACGCGTGTAGTAGTATTGCTCAGACAATTATTTTTCTCATTCGTGCATGAATTAGTACGTGTAAATGCATGAAAATGAATCATGTTATGCAAGCTGCAAAATTCTGGTCACCTTTACTTGCATTTAAACCCTTGCGTGCGCTGACCATTTTTCTTCATGATTGAAAGTTTTAACGTACGTGCATGTATTGAGTTCCATGTGCGTTTTAAGGGTACAAAAGTGTAGTACTGGTCATTTTAATTCATTTGTATGCATTTTCTAGCGTGCGTGTTCCTTGCGTGTGAGAAAATATATGGTCCAGGTCACATAATTTGCACTTTGATTCGTGCATGCATGAATTAAGTGTGACCAGGCATTAAAAATTGTGTGATACATGCCCAGTTAAAGGTGCGTGCATGCATATTACTACCCAGGTTATTTTATTTTTCCTTATTGCGTGCAAATTTGAATTGCACGAAAATGTTTTATAGACCAGTGTAATATTTTAATGCATAGTGTGTTATGTTTACAGGTCATGTTGTTCATATTTATTTCATTCCTGCATGGGGTAGTGAAATTTTTGATGAAAATATAGTGGTGCAGTCCACTATTTAATTTACGTTGAACCGGTGTTACGTTTTAAAACGTATTTTGTTGCCGTTATAAAATAACGGAATTTTTACTCCGGTGCTATATTTTTGAAGCGTGTTGTTTTTATGAGATTTTTGACGAATAAAATTATTGTTGTTTTGACTTCGGTAACCGTCAATTTAAAGTGAATTTTCAAGCAGCTATCCCGCAACGCTGATTTGATATCCGTTTTTACGGTGTTTTGAGAAGCACAATTTCCTTGTCGAAATTGCTATAGATGTTGCTGTTTTAATCACGTGTTTTCAAATCATTTTAAAATAAAAATTATTTCCAAATTTTTTACAGTTTACGCTTTTAAAAGAATGAGGAATCGATTTAAACGCTTCAGCAGGACTATGAACCCTTACTTTTACTGATTCGGTTAATTCCGGACTTGTCCGTTTGAGAACGTAAAATGTTATTTATATAAAATACACAATTTTGCACTTCAAGGAAACGATGAAGAGAATTAAGCGATTTAGCAAAAGTGCGGAGTATGGAACCACACTTTTACTAATTCGGTTAATTCCGGACTCGTTAATTGAAATATTTGCTGAGGATTTGCTGTTTGAAGATTTTGATGATTTTGTTGGGCTTTCGAGCCACTTTGCTAGACCTTCGGATCATCTGATGGACCTTCGGGTCAATTACTAGTACTAGACCTTCGGGTCACTCTGTTGGACCTTCGGGTCATCTGTTGGGCGCCAAAAATTATGATGATAGTACTTGCTAGGCTTTGGCCATATGAGAAGCACGTGCGGCGTAGCTTAGACTCTCCATCTGCTGGGATCGATCCACTTTTATGCTGATTTTCTAGTTATCTATTTTTTATTTTTAGATTTTGTGAATTGCTGTTTGAATTCAATTGTGAATTTGAAAGTTGATTTGGATGGAGTTTAAATTGAGATTTCTTCATTTAAACTATGTTGATTATTTATGTTGTATAGTCTCATTCGAGACTATAATTATTTGCTTAAGTGTTGTTTATTATACAGTTATTTTTGAGTTTAAATTAGACTAATCCGTTTATTATTTTCTTTTAAATAATACTCGGGTCAGACCGAGTTATTTTAGGGTAAATCGCTATCTCTGATTCAGTTGCAGATTCAGCTTTTGGGATTTCACATCATCTTTTGTCTAGACTTCGAGGAGTACTTTTGGTTTATTGACTCTCGTCTCATGTATGTTGATGACATGTATATGTACATTTGGTTCGTATGAACTATCGATTGTTGTAGTATGTATCCAGACTTGTCTTCCGCTATATATCTGATATTTCTGTTCTGTTGTGATTATACTTATCTGTGTTGTAATTATTATGAGTTGTTCTGAATTTTTCTTAAGCTACCGTAGTTTCGTTTTAGATTTGGATTGAATGTATATCGTTTGGAGTAATTTACACAACTCCTATCGATGTAATCAATACTCGTCTAAGGCATAACTTAAGGATGGTCGCTTCTAACAAACCTTATTCTTCGCAATAGCAGACGTTATTCCTTATAATAACCTTTGTTATTGTGAGCATAGAGGTGGGGCGTCACACCCCTACTTTTCGTGTTGCCTTAGGCGAAAATCTCGTTGGACTTTCCTTTGGGCCGGGCCTGAATGTAAGTTAAAATATGTTTTTGAGATAAGTTTTCGTATATCAAACTTAAAGAGGCGGATCAAAATTTCAAATAGATCTAACATTCATTGTTTGTTATTTATGTGTGCGGCGAATCCGTGCAACACACTTTTTCCGTTCCTCTCCTCTCTCCATTTTTAAAACAAAATCAAATCAAATCCAACTAAATTAAATGTGTGGTGATCTCTTAGGTTAAAAGCTTTTCTGAAAGAGATTAGATCTGATTCAAAGAGGTTCTTCCATTCAACATTCAAGGTGATACATCAAGGCCACGGTTTAAATAACATCCAATTTAAATTAATTATTATATGCGTTCATTTATACCATTGTATGCGAATAGGTTAGAATCATATCATGAATTTATATATTTGTTGCTGCCAAATCTATATGTATATATGTATGTGTTACAATTTTTTTTTCATACTACGCTTTTGTTTTCAACCATGATAAAAAATATATTTTCGAAAGTAATATTATCTTAAAATAATTTTTAAATTTAATTTGAATTTATATTTTATTTATTATATATATAGTTTACTTAATAAAATTTCATGTACATATATTTTTGAAAGAAAATTATATATATATATATAATTAAACCAAAAAAATATGTTTATATATATTTTCAAGTTTTAATTAATATATATATATATATATATATATATGTATGTATATTATGATAAAACTACATTAAAAAAAGACAATGCTTCTAGTTCTATGACTATTGTGGCGATCTCCTCTGTATTCACTCTCCTCCTCCCCTCTGTTTGATTCCTTCGACTTCATCGCCTTTCCTTCCTTTCATGTCATACCCTTGTCCTATCTAATTCCTCCAGTGTCTTGTTCTTGTCCTATTGCTCATTTGGAATCTCCGGTATCGGTGTTAGATAGTTCGAAGTCCATGTCTAATACAAATGCTTCGCCGATCTCTGGCATAGCTAATAGCCAATTTCAGGTTATATCATCCCCTCTTTCATCTTTATTTTAGGCAGCTGCTTCTACTGATGTAGGTCAATGTTCAGAAAAGGATTTTCCTGATTTTGTTGCTAATAATTCTGAAGTAGCTTGTGATGTGGGTGTTATTTCGGTTGTTGGAATTGTCCTGTAAATGGAAATGCTGCTAGCAGTATAATGGGTGGAGATGATGAATGCCCACGTGATGTTTGTGACATTACCGATGCCAATATACTACCTCCTGAACCAAAAGTGCAGTTTTTTCCTATCGAACATGGCCTTCATTCTTCTAGTCCGGTTGAGCCTGCCAAGTGGACGTCATTATTTACTACATTGCTAAGAAATGTTGAGGTCTATTCTCCTTGTTTCTTTGAAATTGTTGAGATTGACGGTGTGATGGTTCCTGTTGTCGAAGTTTTGCAAGCGGGAGTTGATTGCTGGTCTGATTACTTAGTTTTTTTTCTCCTGGACTCTAACCCTGCCTATCATCTGGTTAAAGAGCATTGTCATCAAGTCAGGAAACTTAAAGGTAGTCTAGGTGTGCATTTTGATAACACTGTGATCTTTTTCAAATTCTCGAGAAATGATGAAAGACAATGTGTGCTAAAAGCTGACCCAATCCTTATAGGGAGAAGCCTTTCTTTATCACTACTTGGAGTCCATTCGGTGGATAAGGATAAGGAACAGGTATTATCTATTTCTGTCTGGACGCGCTTTTCCATATCCCTTCTATTTTGCAACCTATAATAGGGTTTGACTAGCTTGCCATCCTTGCTGGCAAGGTGATTTGTTTTGATTCTAAAACTGTAGCCATGAAAAGATTAGTGTATGCCAAAGCTTTGAATGAAATCACTCCTAAGAAGCCGTTGCTATCAAAGCCTAAGGTCGGAATGCTGAGGGTCATGATGCCAAGGTTAATGTTCAGTAGTTGGAAACCTTATATATGTATGGCTTATCAGTCTTTTGGTCACACTTTAGAGCTTTATAAATTTAGGGCTGCTGATTTGTCTCCTACTATTCTAGCTAAGATTCCATTACCGCGACCTATTCCTAAGAAGTGTATTCCTAAGTCTAAGCCTACTTCTTCACTAGTTGTAGTTCAGCATAATTCAGTCCTTGTGGGACCTCCCATGAAATGTGAAGAGGTTGCAGATCCTATGGTTCCTATGGCCTCATCCACTATTTCTGTGCCACATGTTAGTTGTGTTGATGATCATTCCCTGGTGAAAACAGTGGTGGTTTCATCCCCTATTGATTTTTGCTAGATTCGTTCTAAGAAAGCTTGGGTCCATTTGCCTTTGGAAATGCGATACGAGCCGGTTAGTGGAAAATTTTCAAATACGTAGGAGTTGAACGTGAAGAGAGACATATGTTATATCAAGCGGATGGTGAGGTGCTTTCTTTATGTATTCTGGGTGATCTTGGTGTTAGTAACAAGTCCATGTTGGCAGATGACACTTAGGATATGAAGTATTTATACGGACCTGATTCGATGGATTTTGTTCCTTCCTTAGTTTCTCTTTTTTCCGGTTACTTCATGCCATTGGTCCTACCTCTTCTAAGAATGAGAGTGATGCCTTCTCTTTTGAAGGGACTAGCGTGGTCGGTATAGTAGTATAGGTATTCTGCCTATCCCTTGAGCATGTATTTTTATCTTTTTAGTTGTTTTGACGCATGCGCCGTACACTTGTTCCTATATTCATTTATAATAGTGGACGATCCACTACAAAGCCGGTTAGCTTTGCTAAAAAAACTACATTTGAAAATTAAAAAATTTATAATTTTTAAATTCCATATGGAAATTTTATTTAGATTTAAAAAGCAAATTTTAATTCCTATGGATTAGAAAAAATATTCTTTGTCAAAACTATTCATGGCCAAAAAAAATTATTTTTATTTTATATTTAAAATGTGTAATTTTATATTTATAAATTAAAATTTTATAAAATTAAATTTTTTTATATATAAGCATATAATATATATATGTATGTATGTATGTATGTATGTATGTATGTATATTTAAAAGAAAAAAGAACTGTATTTTAATTTTATACACACACACACATTAAATAAATATATTTTGAATTTAAATTTGAGTTTCAAATATGATATTAATTTAGATCTAGATCTGATTTCAAATTTGATTATTTCTTAAGCTATTTAAATATTGAATTTTGATTTGGTTTTATATTTAATACACACACACATACATAATTGTTTTAGTATATATGCATGTATTGTATGTACAATATGTGCGTGTACATATACACATAAATATCAATTAAATTATAGTATTTTGAAAATAATATTAGACAACAAACATGTATGTAAAGTGGCTGATGTGTCCCTGACGGTGTAAATCCTAGCACTTACATACGAGAATATTAAACCAAGTACACATTATATGTTGCACTTCCACACACACTTATATGTGTATTAGATAAACTTGTACACATTATATATCATACACATTAACAAATCAAATCCATATTAATCAATTAAATAAAATAAAATTTTATTTAAAATTTGTTTAGATTGTATTTGATCAAATTAGACTTCATAGACACAATAAGATCTAAAATGCTAATTTTTTTTGAAATTCACTCATTTAACCCGCTGCGTGTTGGCGTAGCTCCAATAATGATATAAGAGCTCAAAAGTCTATGAAGTCCAAATTAGTAGTGTTAGGACCAACTTATTAAGCCTATCCATTTAGTAGGGTGTCTAGTAAAGTATTGTCTAGGTTGGGTTTAGATAATGAAATACCCTGCTCTACCTGGCTACCGGTTTGGCCCAAAAGGTGAAGTAAGTCCAAATTTTATCCCTAATATAAAGACCCAATTTGAATTTAGGCCTTGAGCTTATTTTTAAAAATCTGTTTTGAAACTATAATAAAAATTAAAAATAAGTAAAAAAATTAAATGTTATAAAACAATTTTCAAAATTGTTTTGAAAATTTAATAAATAATTTCGAAATTTACTTTAAATTAATTATATTAATAAATTAAATAATTAATTAAATTGAATAATATATATATTGAAATAAGTGGCATTATCTTAAAATATTTAAGGTGTTATAAATATGTATAATTTTTGAAATAAATTATAATTAAAAAGGGTTAATTAAATAAAAAATTAAATGTTAATTAATAAACAACATAATGCATATATATTAAGATATATGTTATTTGGTATTTTGACGCTATATCTGGACTGATTGAATAAGTTAGACTCGACTGTCATCAAGGCCAATAGCCTAGAGCGATGATTGTGGGATCTAGAAATCAAGTACAGATGATAATATAAAGTCGTGATCGAACAGAATAAGGAGATATGCTATATAGAAGGTTCTATGCATGGAATATAGTCTAATCTAGAATAGGGATCGGGTATGATTCCTCTTTACCAAAAGGATTGGATTACTTTAGCTAAACAATGCAATCAATGGAAAATGATCGACATCCCAAAATCTAGAAGTCAGCTATACATGAAACTTTGGGAACAAGAAGAGGGGACCCTAGGGAGTCCACCCTAGGGATCGCACCCTAAAAAGCACAAGAAAGAGGGATCAACCTAAATCAGACAACATCACATGTTGCAACAAAGATTGATCAATAACTCAAGTTCTACTAATCCAGTTGGCATAAAACTTGGAGGCTAAGCATAATACAACATGGAGAACCTCCCATAGGGATCGAACCCTCAAAATAACCAATTATAGGGATCTTCCTTGATCCCTATTTCTTAGGATTTGGGCCATGTGATCCCTCCCGTGGGCCCCTATGGATTTTGAGAGCCTTCTGCTAAATTTTTAGGGAGATATTTTACCGTCTTCCTCTATAAATACAGACTTGATTGTTCATTTTCAGAATCCTTACGCTGCTTGTTGCTTTGTATTCTTCTGTAACTAAGGATTTTCATCCACTCCCACTTGTACTCAGTTTAAAAAATGATTAATAAAGTCATCTCTTCAAAGTGGACATAGGCAAACAACGCTGAACCACTATAAATTGTTGTGTCTCTGTTATTAGCTTGTTTCTTATTACTTTACTGCTATATTCTCTCTGTTTCATTTATTATTCTTCGTCTATTCCTCTACAAAATTTCTATTGGGTGTTTGTGTCAATTTTTGATGCAAACATTTTGGTGCTTTCACTGAGAATTGAATTCTCAGCTTGATTTGATCTCATCATCTACTTCTGGATTCCCATATTCGCGAGATAAATCTAGCTTTCTACCAACAAGTTTCTTTTTCTACTAAGATTTGAAATAGATCTATAAGGAAACTACCTACAATGCCTTTTAGGAAGGAGAAGGGCATTGCTACCTCCTCACGACCTGCTGATGAAGTAGTAGAGAACACGAAGATCGCTCTTCTAAAAGGTGGAGCGCAGCAGGGAGCCACGGACGTACAAGCTTCCTCTGGAATAATCACTAACTCTAACATGGGGAGACCATGGAAAGCCCTCTAAGAGGCCTATGTAGAACTATAGAAACAAATTCAAGTCCCAGAAATTTAACCGTTCAATTTCAAATTCAAAGTTGGATATGCGAGTCCTATTGTCCCTTATAGTCATATATTCAAGTTCATTAAGACAGGATTGGTTCTGATTGTTCATAAAAGTTTATATGGATTGGTTTGCTCAAGTGTTCAAGCTCGATTCAAAGGCCTAAAATCGGCTAAGTCCCCATAGCCAATCCCTTAATCTCAACAAAGCCGATCCCTTTCAAAGCCAACTTGACCGATCCCTCACAAACATTCCACCACCAATCCCTATGTCATGAATGAAAAATAACTGATCCCTTCATACTCCATCATGACCGATCCCTCTATGCTCCATAAACGACCGATCCCTCCGCGCTTGAACTCCAAAGTTTTCTCCAATCCCTACTAAGTTCAATGCCATCGATCCCTCTTTTTTCTTTCATCGCCGATCTCTTACAAAACAATATCAACTTCATCACTTCCAATATGCTACAACCAATTGCTAGAAGGAACGAGTGTGAACGAATAAGAAAAAGTAGGAAAGGGATCAGTGAAGAAGTGTGAGAAAGTGGGATCAGATCATTGAGAAGATGTGAAATAAGGGATCAGATCAGCACAATGCCAAGCAAAAGAAGAGGAACCCTACTCAAATGGTATTCCGAAAGGCAGGAGAACCAAGTCGATATGACACGAACTGGGATCGGTTACCAGGTCAAGCTCCCAAGGTAGACTGCAACTGGCCTCAATTGACCAGCTTCCAAACACCTGACTTGACAGCTATGGTATGACAGCTTGTTAGAAAAAGCCAAGGCCGGACTGACGATGATTAGAGCATCTCCTTCAATTGAAACCCGTTCAATGAAGCCATTTGATGGGTTAATATCCAAGGAGATTCAACATGCCGACTATGCCTATGTATTTTAGGAATACAGACCCTCGACAACATCTCATGAAGTACAAGTAGCATATGGATTCCGCTAGAGCGACGGATGCAATCAAGTGCTGATGCTTTCCCATAATCCTCGAGGGCGTAGCAATCATGTGGTTTACACGATTACCGCCTAGGTCCATCTCCTCATTTAATCAACTGGCAAAGAAGTTCATTGAGCAATTCAGAATGTATGGGACTCGCCCTAAGGATGAAATGTCGTTATCCAACTTATCCTAAGAGCCAGGCAAGCCACTCATAAACTTCTTGCAGAGATTTAACATTGTTGTCTCTGAAGTGAGCAATCCCAGCGAGAATATCATAGTAATGGTGTTGATAAGGGGAATCGATCGCGATACACACTTTGGCGACTGGTTACCTGGAGAGCCTCCAACGACCTTGAATTTTTTCTATTACAAAGCAAACCAGAACCTATGCAAGGAAGAGGCGAAGTGAACTAGAAAAAAGAACAATGTAGGCCCGTTGGTCAAAGGAATTCAAAGCGACGGGCAGCATGAACGCTCTACATGAGAACTTGGATTCTAGGAGACGCCCCGTGTTGAATATGCGAGTATATGATTTTTGTTTGATGATAATAAACATATATATATATATATATTCATTTAAATGTATTTGTTAATGTACTATTTTATTTTCATAGATTAAATAAATATTTGCTGAATAAAATAAATAACATAGAATTTAAAGTCAAACAGATATTTTATTCAAACAAATATTTATTACAATTTTGAATAGTTCAAATTCAAGCTCTCACTATATATATACAATTTTCATTTACAATAAAAATTTGACTACATCACAATTCTCATCTACAAATGCACCTCACTACATTTCACTCACACTCGTATTTATCTTCAACTTCATTCCAGATTGAATCCAGCATCTGAGCTATCTGCAAAAATATACACTGACGCAGTAAAAGTGAAAATAAAATATTTTTGTAGTATAAAATAAAATGTGATTTTGAAAATTTAATTTGCCTCAGTTATTTCGGTTGTTCGTCGTCATTTAAATTTGAATTCATCATACACGAATAGCTTGTGACATGCACAGTTTATCACTGTACATGCCACAAGGCCGTTCACACTGATATACACTTGATAAAATTACAGGGACAGGTGAGCATAAGGTCAAACCCAATTAAAAGCCGGGTTCAACACAAATAAAGTCAAGACACGAGCACAAGGTCAAACCCGAGCTGCAAGCTGGATTTAACACAGGTGAAATTAAAAATGTACAAGTTCAAGAAAATGTGGTCGAGACAACCGAGCTGGATATGCTACAAGTTTCAACAAGACATATGTATACATATACATGAACCAGACCAATAGCAACCTAACTCAGACTACAATGAGGAGTCGAGAGAGACCACACTCACCAGAGAACAACATCCATAAAATCAAGCTACAACATGCACACATCGACAACCAAGCAGCAATGATAAGAAAATACAACACATATATACATACATAGATGTATGTATACACATGGTAGCTGAAACAAATGGTTCAAACTCAACTACAACCAGATTTCATGAAACCAGAGTAGTTCAAGTCATACACATGAAAACAACTCAAGATCAAAGCAAGTGCACCACTAAATCAACAAAGGCAAAAACAGTTCTAAAAGACTTCCATTTGAACCAGATTTGTACACCACCAACAACAGTCAAGAATGAACCATTGAAGTACACAATGAAATGCAACAGTGGACAATATGAATAACCAAGGCCAGAGGAGATATCATATATAAAAGTGAAGACCACATGAGCTCAATGCAACACAACATCAAATAACAAACTATAACACAGGCATATGTATATGCATATTCAAGTGCATATGAAATCAGACTCAACCAAGACTACATGAACCAGACAAATGCACATATATACACAATCTAGGCAAAGCAGGATGATCACAAACCAAAAATGCATACAAACACTGTATATATATAAACATACATGAATGTTTGTATATATATGTATATATAATTACAAGTTCAAGTGCAAGTCCAATATCACATTCGAACAAAGCTCAACTGTCAAAGCAACATGAAGCAGTGCAATGACCGAAGTCAAAATCAGAAAGTGATCGAACAATCAAAGTCAAGGCCAGTTCAAACTAAATTTATCAAGTCATGTAACAACAGTGCACAAGTCGAACGAGTCAAGCCAGAAATTCACGAAGTCAAAAATTATCTCAAGTATTCAAACCAAAACCGTGGTGGCCAAGAAATCGAAATCAACACCGTGTTAATCAAGTAAACAAATATACGAATTGGAAGAAGTCAGAGAAATCATCAACATTCAACTATAATCAAACGGCCAAGCTTAAAATTATCAGACGAATTCATATAAAATATATGAACGAAAATCAAGGGGTTCGAACCCTATATAAACGTAACATCAACGGCCGTAAAAGATCATTCGAGTTCGAGCTAATAGAGAACATTAAATCAATAACTCGAATCAAATTGAGTTCGAGCATATAAACAAGAATTGATAAAGAGGAAATCACATACCAGATCATTCAAACGAACTCAACAATTTGAAGTAGCTGTTTGCAATTCAAAGAAACAGTTGATCGACAAAGCAAGCATCGATAAATCATCTATTTCGATCGAGCAAACAAAAGCGTAAAACAGGGTTTTCTATTTCGATAAATCATCTATTTCGATAAATAGCATCGATAAATCATCTATTTCGATCTATATAATATACCTATAACATATCGTAAAATTAACAAGAATGTAATTAAGAAAAATCAATCAATTAATAATGACGTTAAAAATGGAATTTTGCAAACATCATAATTTGGCCATGAAACTTACACCATTATGTCCATGGTGATTTTCTACGCAATTTTCATATATAAAGTTTTGCGATTGAAATTCAAACAAAGAAGTTATCAATGTTTGGAAATTTCGAATAGGAAACAATTCAAAATTAATACTTTAAAATTTAACTTGAAAAATTAAACATTTAGAGACTGTTAATGTTATGTTATAAAATAGGTAATAAATATAAATTAAAGGAAAGCAAATTAATCAATGCCACGACCACTGGTCAACTACCTAATGAGGACCAGTTGATCAGTAGAAGTAAGGCGGCTAGGGTTTTTCAATGCCTGACCGACCCAGATAACATATTTTGATCTTACAGTCCAGGCGCATCCCAACCATTATTAATAAGAGACTAGCCCCCTTACTTTTATTTGGAAAAAAATAAACAAGCCAATGAAACTCTTCCATCTTCTTCCTCCTCAATATAATTCTTGTATCAAAAATTTCAAGAACAAATGCATATAAAAGATTCAAGAGTTTAGGGAAGATTAAAGGATCAAATAAGGGAAATGATAACTAAATTATATATATATATATTCTCTACATTATTCTTCCCTAAACTAAATTATTCTGAGGTTAATACACTTAATTGAATTTATATATTATACAAATAAAGAAGAGTTTATTAGAGATAGGAAGAAGGTGAAGGCATGGAATCAAATCCAAGGGAATCCAAAGGGAATCATATATGAGTGGGATCTTGATTTTTCATTGATAATACTGTTTAGTTTGATATCTGGATTTATATTGCGCCTTAGGGGATTTTGTATATAAAATTTTAGTAACTTAAACACCAAAATCTTCACATATTATGTAATTCTTGGATTAACTGAAATCTTGATTGTTTTATATTAATGTAATAGGATTGGGTTTTATTAATATTTACACAAGAAACATTTATATTTTATTTGATTTTGCTTTTCATTTTGCCTTTGTAATAACAAAGAATTCTAGAACAAATAGACAGCAATAAGTGTACAAAATACAGAAAAAGAGGTTTCTACTATTATATATAGTTTGCATGCCTATTTTAAAGAAATAAGCTTGATTTCTTTGTTGTTTCAACGCCATATGTTCAAATCGTTGGATGGAATATAAAACGTTTGTATTATAATAGTTCTTCTTTGGAAAAGGAGGCGTAGTCCTATTATATTAATATAAAATAAAATTGTATCTTTAGATTCCATTTATATATATGTATAAGTCTGAATTATGTTGTTAAATTATTGGTAATATTGGCCCTCATGAAATTATTGTGTTGATTGGACTTGTATAGAAATTATGGTTGTTAATAATATACCATCACAAATAGGCAACAAATAAACGTAATAAAATTATATTAAGCACAAAAATTATTTAGGTTATATATTCCCTTAAACTTTGAAACTTACAACTAAAAATATAGATTTATAATGCATATAATAACTAAGACACATATAAGACAATTAATAATCAACAATCAGTCTAATAAAGATGAGTTAGGAAAAATTATGGAAATTAATCCGTAAATAAAGACGAAATAAAGAGTTTTCCTTATAAGGCCTTGGATGCGTAAATACAGGTGAGGTGTATTTATAGTAGGTATGTATATATATATGTATGTATGTATGTATGTATTATAAATAGATATGGGCATAGTTCAGTGTAAATGTTGGAGAGTGAAAATATGGCCAACTTATTAGGAGCGAAGTTAGTGAAACACACACAGAAGTCTGCCCAGTTGATCTGGCTACCAACCATGCGACTTTTCTTCTGATGTGGGACATCACCTATAATAAGTTCCCATGGTGGACACAAGGTTAGACCTAATTTTATAGTGTAAGTCTATCTAGCTAGTCTGGCTACCAGCATCTATAAATAGCCGGACTAATGTGAGACGTCATGGTTGGGTTATGGACCATAAAGTAGGGGGTAACATTTGATGTGCATTAGTAAAAATCCCTTGGGGGTGGTCCACTTCGGGATTGGAGTATTAAATAACATTTAGGAGAATCTGCCTCTTCCTTATTTAAGCACTAGTATGTGGCTTGCAAGAGGATTAATGCGGTGACAGTTAGAAAGTACTAGGATAGGAGAGGCTCGTCTGAGGATAGGTAGTAAATGATAGGAGGGTCTGCCAAATTTTGAATTTAAAGGTATTAAATAGCCATGGTACTTCCTCTTGCATTGTTGGGATACGGCCGAACGAGAGGTGGGTTGTTGAACCTGATATACTCCTTAGTTGTTTTGTAACTGCTTTTGTAATCATGGAATATGATTCAGAGGGTCACTAGCCTATAGTAGGGATATACACATATATATGTATGTATGTATGTATGTATGTATGTATGTATGTATGTATATGTACGTACTTGTGTATGTGTGTATACATTAAGTACGAAAGACATAATACTTATCTGAATGATTACTATCCATATACCGTTGTTGTAAAACTTTAGGTTTTCACTCACCAAACATTGTTGTTCCGACCCTCTCCTTATTACAACACACAGATTAGGGACAAGTATGAGTGTGGACAAGATGGTGGCGACTTGGTGGATAGTCATTTTTATTAGTTATCTATTTATGTTATTTGATGTACCCAGACTACGTATCAGACATGTTTTATGAACTATTATGACATTCCACTTCTGTGGTTTGGTTTTATGAATAGGTAGTTATTTTATTATTATATTTTATTCGTTCTGCTGAGAGATTCTGAAAGCATAGATAGATAGCTCTACATATTTTTTAATCAACTAAACCACCAACAGCTAGCCCTAAAATGGACATAAGGTTCAATGGGCTTTTATTGGGTCGAAAATTTGGCTTGTTTCGAGGAGTGTTTTTACATTTGATATTAGAGCCTAGGTTACCCGATCAACCAGGATAGGAATATATGAGAGTTTAAATTTGTTAATTTGAAAATATTTTCCAAGACCATAATATATATATATATATATATAAGTATACATATATGGACATACACAAACTTTCTAGGAAATTTCCCACTTCAACAAGTGATACTATCGTAGAGAGTCGTGACTAATTCAAAAAATTTAACCTATAAATAGTTGATAATGGCTGAAAACAACGGCTTTGAGTTCAAGAACCCCACCACCTAGGAAATACCCACCAGACAAGGTATGCTAGAGTGGTTCCCACAATACTTCAGGACCGTGGGGCGAATCCTCATTCTCTAATAAGCTGCTCCAACGGCGCCGGTCGCTTCGCCCGCTGAGCCGAAATTCCAACCACAAGACTTCCCTATGTTATGTAAGGATTTTCAAAGTATGGATTGACGAGTATTCTTAGGCTCGGAGAGAATACTCGTCGGACTTCATAGGAACCAAAGCTATGATCGATGATTGTGATCGCATATTGAAGGAAATATAATTGGAAGATCTAAACCAATTTTCAGTCGATATAAATTGTTCGAACTCTCGTGCACTTGTCTAATGTTCAAATGAACATATTAGCAACTAATTAACACATTAGCAACTAATTAACACACACACACCTCTTCATAAAGTTTGGAATGTTCTAGAAGCTTCTATTAGGATAAGAGATATTATCATGAGAGGGGTAAAATGGTAATTGGCATAAAGGAGAAGTGACTTAAAAGTGATGGGAGATAAGTCTTACATGGCATGAAGGGGAGGGGGTGAAGGCAAGTTTAAAGAGCACCATTCTTAGCCTATATAAGGAGGGGCATACCCTTAGTTAGCATTCACAAATTCACAAGCAAAGTGAGCTAAAATCCATGTCTTCTTCTTCCTCCTCTTTATAATTTCCTAAAGCAAAATATTGGCAAATAAACTCCAAATCAGCTCAAACTTGAAGTGAAGCCTTACCACCACATCAAAACACCTTCTACCTAATTAGTTATTGAAAATAGCAAAGCTACTCTCCCCCTATCTATAGGTTATGAGCATTTGGAGTGATAAGGAGGAGGAAGCAAGGCAAAAAGCAAGGGAGAAAGGGAAGGAAATGAGATTGCTAGATTGGGTTTGGACTTGGGTTCTTAGATCTTGGTTAGTTATTGGATAAAAGGTAAGCTAACTCACCATTTTGGTTGGAAAATATCACACACACACACACACACACATATATATATATATATGTTGATGTTTGATTGTATAAATGTTGTTGAATTAATATGGACATATGATGGTTTACTTTTTTCCTTAAAAACAAGTGACATATGTATGGACTTGAAAGGACTTGAATGGACTTGTAGGACATATAGAAAGGTCTTGGAGCAAATCACAAAGGTTGTAGTTGAATATAGGTTTGAATATAACTCAGATTTGAAAGTGCACTTATAGCGATAGTCACTATAGATGCAGTTGTGACTTGCCTTGTTTTGGAAATTTATATGGAACTTTGTAGAGAGATCCATAGGGACTTTTTGCCATATGTATAATGTTTTTTATGTGTGTTTGATTCTAGTAAAATCTTGAATAGTAAAAAGTTAAGTAACATCTCAAAAATTACCAAAACTGTACTTGTGCAAAACTGCCCCGTTTAGACTTGATTTTTGGACTTAAAATGTTTGAAAAGGTATTTAAGTTTAAGTATTTTGTTTCAACCTTTTTACGAATGTTTACTAACTATTATCAGTATTTTAAAAGTGGTTTGAGGTCCTTATGAATTTTTAAGAATTAATTATGAATTTTTAAAGAAGAGGTTTTTATAATAAAACATGTTCTTTTCCAAGTTTTAAAGATTTTACAAACTTGTTATTTTAAGTAATATTTGGATAAATGTGTTGAAACCTATTATAAGTATTTTCAAGTATTTTAAAAGTATATGCAAATGTTTTCTAAAAGGGGTTAAGAATTGCTTAGAGGCTAAATGGTTAATTATTTGATCACTTGTTTGAAAAGTAATGATATCCGTCCGTACGCCTCAGTAAATTCTCTTACCATCCACTAATAGTAAGTATGAGTGCAAGAAGAGGATGAGATAGGGAACAGGGAAATACGACTATAAACGGTCAATACCCTGTAACAACAAGGAAGTGATCCTTTCTCTATCAATCTCTTTTGTTTGTCATCTTTCCTTAATTCTTCGATGGTTCCTGGTAGATCCAGGAAGAAGATTCGATATATTAATATGGGACATAAACTCCGGATAGACCAGAATTGTTTGTTTGGATGAATTGGTTGCTTTGGTTGTCATGGTTGATAGGTATAATTTAGTTTCTAAACTAATTTTTTTTTGAAAATTGTATCTATATATCTATCTATTCTTTGGGTCCCAGTATATTTTACGAATGGTTAGTTACCCCTTCGAATTATCCAATGCCACTGCATATTTCGTAGATCTGGATAACCTGAGTATTTTGTTGATTGTTAAATAGATTCGTTCTCGTATCTATTATTGATATTCTGATTTGGTAAGCCAAATGCAGAATAGATATTCAGTTTGAGTTGATGAAATATTCTTCATCTATCTTTGTGTCTCGTTGGCAATTTCGAGGACGAAATTCTTTTAAGGGGGGAAGTATGGAATGATCCCGAATTTTATATAAGTTTAAATTGATAATTAAATTAATTTTTGAATAAATATTGTGAAATTAATTAATAAAGTGATGCGAGTTTCCCCGAACTTAAATAAATTTTGTATAAATCATTTAAATTTAAAATATTGTATATATATATGTGAATGTATATATATATATATATATTTGGGCATATATGAGTAAATTTGAAATTATATATATATATAAATATATATTTGATTTGAATTTAAATTGTAAATAAATGGTTTGAAAATAAATATAAAAATACATAAGATAAATTATAATAATAAATATTAGAATTGATGATTTATGTTAGAAATAAAAATAAATAGATATATATATATATACAGAGAAATATCAAACAATAAGTATTAAAATAAATTAATAATAATAATAATTTAAGCTGGAAATAAATATGTAAAAGGTAAATTATATAAACTATAAAAAAATGAAGTAACACATAAGTAAAATTTAAACAACATGTTAATAAACTATGAAAAAAATATAAAGTAAACATTAGCTAAATTCTAACAACATATTAAAAAAAATAGAACTTCACCTATATTACAAAATAATAAGATTAAAGAAAATAAAATGTATTCAAGTATGAAACCAGACAACATATTTTTTTTTTCAAACATGATAAGTGTGAAAACAAAACAAAAATATACCTAAGTATGTAAACAAGTAAAGGCTTCCAATACAAGCCAAGTAATAAATGCAAATATCTTTAGTACATAAGATAAATACCATCAGCCACCGAAATGAAGAAAGAAAATATAGTTTGTACATGGCAATTAATGCCATCTCACTTCATCCACCACTTGAGAAAAATCCCTGTCTATTTGTACAAACCAAAATTATTACCCTGTACAAACATATTAACTTATAAACCTCTTTTATATGTCAACTTCCTCATCACAATTTCGTCCATCAAAAATGAAAGAAAAAAAAATGAATGAAGTAATATCATTTCATACTTAAACAAAAACTTCAATCTAAAACAAAACAAAGCAGATCAAAGTTAGCAGTAGCTTCCCAGATTTTCAAAGGACTTAATGCAAACAAAACTTCAAAACATGAAGCACAAGTTCAACTCAGGAAAATTCAAACAACTTCAAGATTCAATTCAAAAATCTGGAGCTAGCAAAACAAATCAAAATTACAGCCTGGAGGCCTGAAAGCAAAAAATCAAACTCAAGAAAATCATTTCCAGGTTTCAAAGACACTATGTTCTCTTTAGTCAAGTGAGCAAACTCTTAAACACATTTATACTTTGGTTTGTATGTGATCAGTATTGAATGTTTGTTTGTGAAATGTGTTTGCATGAGTGTAAATATGCCTGTATGTGTATATATAGGTGACTGTGTGTACAGACATACACCTCTGTTTCCAAGTTATAGGTTTTAAACCCAAGTCAAGAAAATTCCAAAGTCTCTTTAAATTAATCTCTGATAGACTTTAGTATTTGAACAAATTATGTTTGTTGAAACATAAACTAAAATCTAAAAATAGTTTAAATTATGTTTTGTTTATAAACTATCTGGAAATTAACAAAGATAATGAAAATTTTGTATGTGTCAAAATTTGATCATCATAAATTCGTGTTTGAATTTCATAACCATATTCGAATTAGCAAATGATGAATTTAGATAAAGGTTTCATAATTTTTAAGTAAGTAAATCAAGTGAATTATCGAGTTGAACAGAATTGACATTTTCGTCAAATTCCGGCGATCATCAACGAACTAGGTGACGCGGTTGATACTGGAGGTGGATGGAAGGATGGGTTACACGGGAAAAATAATGAAAAAATATTATGATGGCTAGAGTAGCATGGTGGAGGCGAAGTAGGGTTTAACGACCTAGTTTGATCGATGTTGTTCATCGAGTTCGTGTAATATCGTAGGTGGATCGGAACCCATCGGAAGTGGTTGAATCGATGAGTGGTGTCGTGGAGCTGCTTGGGATGGATGGACATATTTTCTCGTGGCCGGAGGTGGCCACGCGAGGAGCTTTTAGGTGATCGGCTTGTTTCAGATGGTGGTTGAGGTTGCTCGTTTTCGATTTCGAAGTTGTTTCAGGATTTGGGTGGTCGAAGTTAGGAGTATTGGCGATCGATGATGTGTGAGGGATGTCGTCGATGGTCTGAACAGCGCTGATCGCCGGTGTACGTGCATAGTTAACTGTGTGCATAGGCTGATGTTCTGAAGCTTTGTATTTTCGAGTTGATACTCGAGAAAATGTTGGGTTGCTTCGGGTTGAAACCCGAGCTTTGTGAGCTTGCTCCCAGTTTGTCGAGTTTTAACTTAGAAGAAAAAGAAAAAAAAAGGGAGGAAACGAACGAGAGGGAGAGAAGATAGACTCGGGGAATATGGAGGAAAACTCGAGTAAATACTCGAGTGGAACCTGGGTAATCCTAGGTTTTGGTTTCAACAGAGTTAGTAAACAAAATAATTATTGTTTGACAATTAATACTTTGGAATGTTTTAAAATCTAGTTAATACTTTAATTAAGTAGTTAATAAAAAAAGTATTGGAATTTAATTAACATCAAAGTTTCCAAATTAGTAAACATTGATTTCCAAGTTATAGAAGATTTGAAAATGTTAATCAAGACAAATAAGTATTATTATTAATTGTTTTAAAGGGGTGATTAATAATGGATAATTAATTTTTAGACTTATAATTAATTAAGTGACTAGAGATTAGCCGATTTGAAATTAAAGATTTGGTTAATTAACAATTAATGTGTTTAATTTATTTGTAATTAATAATTGTTGATGATAATTAATTTCAAGATGGTTAATTAAAGATTTTTAATGATAAGTTAGTGATTAATTAAAGGATAATCGAAAAATTAAAGGTTAATTATTTAAATAATTTAAAGTTGATTTAATTTGATTAATAAATGATTAAAGGACCTTTAATCAAATGATTTGAAATCGATTAATGTTAATTAACTATGATTGATGACCCATCTGATTTAAGTAAATCAGATAATTAATTGAGCTTATTTATGGATGACTATATTCTATTGAATGATGTGTATTGGATTGATAACTCTGTTATGTGATTGTGATGCTTTGTAATATAAATTGCTTTGTGCTGAGCTGTTATATCTGTGATGAATATACTGTTATATGAATATGAAAATCCCTTTTGACCCGTAAACGACATTTGAATTTCGATGCGACAGGGAGTCGGATTCCAGTTGGTTATCCGAAACCCACATCGAATCGTAATAGTGAATCTTTGTGACTGATAAATTTACTTTATCTATGAATCTGTGAATGATGATAAGCGTTATGGGTTATACCGCTTATCGATATACCTGTGATGATTGATGTTGTGCACTATTGTGTGAAACCCCTGGACTACACCATACACACACAAATATGGATTTCACGGGAAATTGATTAAGTCACACATGATTTAAATTTAATGTTTTTTTAAATTGAAATTTTAATTTCAATTGATTTTGGAAATGGATTTGGGTTTAATATGAAAAGCTTTTGAAAGGAGTTTTAAAGATATTTTGAATATCTTGAAATTTAAATAATTCAATTTGAATTTGAATTCAAAATAAGGAATTGAATTCTATGTTGAAAATTTTGGTTTAAAAATATGATACAAGTTATAAATGTGTTTATATGAATTTGAACCATTTTAAAAGTATTGTTTTGGGAATTTGAATTCAACCCAAGCTTAAATTTAAAAGGCTATAACTTGTGTATATTTGATCGAATTTTCATGAAATGAAAAGTATTTGTTTTCAAACAATAATAGCTTTCATATAAGGAAAGGATTTTCAATTTGGGTTAAAAGGATTTCAAATTTGAAAGGAAAATAGTTTGGAAAACTATGAATGATATATCTTTTGTATAAAAGAATTGAATTGAAAATGGAATTGTTTTGAAAGCTATGAATTGAATCTGTTTATTTTTAACAGATTTAAAATGGTGATTTGTTTAAACTATTCGAAACGAAATCGTTTTGAAAGTTATAAGTTAAATCTTGATTTAAAGATTTAACGAGTAAACCTATTCAATTAAAATAGAAATTGTTTTGAAATCCATGAATGGATCTTTGTGAAACTGGGTGAACTTTGTGAATTGAATTTGTTTATTTTTAACAAATTAAAGTGGTAATGTGTTTAAACCATTTAAAAGAAAGTTTTGGATAATAAGTTATGACTTAACCAAAATCCCATATCCATATGTTTTAAAATATTACGCTCACTATTCAGTTTAGCCGGGAGAGGACCTTTGTGTCATATAACCCATTCCGAATAAGTGATATGTCGTATATGGATAGCAATTGAAGACCAGTGTTGAAGACCGGGTATTTGTGAAAACGATAGGATAACCTATCGATTGTCTCTGCACTGAGTAGCTCCTGGTATAGAGATTCCCTAAGTGATGGGAAGTCCGATCGGGATCGTGAATACCCGGATTGCAAGGGCTTCTTTGGAAGTGCCTTCGGTTCTGTTCGAACCCGGAACAGACTTGTATGGTTACATGTCTGACATTACACTTTGAGATATAAAGCTGATTTCTTTCAAATACCTTTCTGTTTGGTGGCGGAGAATTTATTCTGTTAGCTTAACACCCTTCTCTGAGACGTACGAGCTCAGAGGTTATGTAGTTGAAGGTTATCAGCGATATACTCCCAATTTGGTAATGTGGCATGCTGAGTGTTGCTGTGTGTTGATCATTTATTGATCATTTGTGATCAAAGCATGGCTTTGTGAAAAAGCGTAGCTTTGTGGACGAGACCTCATCGAACCTCACAGACCGGAAATGGTCGAAACAGGAATGATGCGGCAAGGTTATGAGGGTTGCGCCCTTTAGGGTATGTCATTTCCTTCTGGAAAAGGGTGGTATTATGGTATGGAGCCCAGATATTACTCATGTGGACACACTTTATTTATTACTGTGTGATGTTGTTGGTTATCGAGCGCTCGGATAAAGGTCCCAAAGGACCGGGGGGTGGCATATTCGTGTAGTAGTTACCTAGTTACAGAGGTAACCCGGCCTTGTGTTGGCAGAGATCCGATTAGGTTCTCGGGACGTCCCGCCAGAGGCGATCCCATGTGGCATAGGAAGTTACTTAGCCTGACCATTTGTTGGAAATCCAATTTCCAATATGAACCCTGTACGGTTTTAGTTGTAGAACCTGCCATTTACTTATGGTGGTCACCACTGTTTAGATGGTAGCTATAGTAGGCATAGTTCGAAATGTCTATGCTGGCTAAGATTAATATTATACTTTCAAAATGTTTTCCACTATGCACTAATAATAATATCAAAAGAGTTTTCTTTTGCGTAGTAAGCATGTTTGACTATCATAAGAAGAAATCTCCTCCAATTCTGCGTTTGCATTGTGTGTGTGGCGGGAGGTCTTATGGTAGTTTCATTTTCCAAAAGCATTGCGGATTTCAATGTTTAAAAGTCTTTTGTGTTGTTTAAAGATAAACTGTTTTTGTTGCTCACACTAGTCCCACGACTGACTCGGAGTTTATTGTTCCCTTCCTAAACTCTGGGTGCCCACAATTTTCCACACGAGCAGTCTAGAGTTAGGTTTCTCAAATATTCAGGTTTAGTAGATTATCTGGAGCTAGTTCAGTTTTGGAGACCAGGACTGACGTTGCTTATCTTGGTGCAACGTGATGGTGGTTCGAGCTGATGTTGGAGTTATTGGTCTTATTCTATTTTGAGGATCATTTGGAGTGATCTCCTCCATTGTTGTTATTTCCGCTGTAGTATTGTATCATTATTTATCTCTGATATTGTTGTATCATATTGATATCATTGTTGTATATCATTCTGGATATTGTATTCATCAGATATTGTGTATATGATATCATTTCTTTTCCTTTCACGGTGTTGTTTACTTAATTGTGTTATAAGCTCCGGCAAGCCGGATTCGGCGTTTGAATCTACGGCATTTGAGTACAAGTGAAGTAAGGGTGCTGATTTTCGAAGGCCGAGTCTGGGATCGTCACATGTGTTGTTTTATTTCTGCTTTTTATATTCTGCTATTATTTGTGCTGCTATTATTCTGCTGTGATCAGTGTTGCAATTATTTTATATACTTCCGCATTAAATTATTATAATTGGTAGTATCACCCTATTCACCCCCCTCTAGGGTGAAATCGATCCTACATTTACTTCAACCCTAACACACAGTGCACGCGAACCCAAACTAACCACAAATAGTCGCTGCCTCTCTTGCGCCTGCCGCCACCGCTAGAGGTCACTACGCCAAGATCAGACACCAACATCGCCTTCCCCATGGCCTTCCACCCCTCCTGGACCCCGCGCGAATGCCTCCGCCGCCTGGAACTCCGCGCTGCTTCCATCTTCTACGCCCAGATCCGGTGAACCTCGGCGCCTCTGCCATGATCTAAACCAATAGATTGACTTCCCTTGATGCCCTCTACACTGCAATATCCTCCGATCGTCGATTCGTCGACTATCCACTGTTAAACGTGAAACCCTAAAACGGACGACTGAGAAAGATCTCCAATTTCTGCTCAAACTGAGATTCAATTGCAGAAATGAATTCCAAACACTGACTCCATTCGTCAAGAGCTTCGTGATGATATATTATTCGATAGGGTTTGAGTAGTTTGAATTTTTGGATTTGATTTGAAATCAGTAATTAGGGTTTCAGGATAATAGCCATTGAGGAGGAGCAGATTAGAACTAAAGTGTATATACATGAAATAGAATAGAAGGCTGCCAAGGTTTTGCAACAGCATATATATAGAAAAAGATGGACATGAATAGATGGAACAGATCGATTGGGCCCAAGCGATAACAAAGACCCGAAAAGCCCGTTTCGTTCCCGAAACGAAAATAGGTCATCCTATATATTAAAATATATGTTTTCAATATTTTTAAACTCAATGAAACTAATTTCAAACCCTAATTCTATTGTATAAAGAAGTTAGCTTTAAATCAAATTATATTTATATTTACACGTTAATTAACCGAATTATTATCGAACTGATTTAATCACTTTTAAATTCCAAATTAAAAGTTTCTTATCATCATTCTAATTAAACAGAATTAAATAATCTTTTAAAATTATATTTTCCACTTTAAATCCAAGATTTAAATATTACATTATTTTCAACATAAAATAAAAACAGTAATAAAATCCAGTTCGTTATATTTTAAATTTCAATAAATTATTTTATTTTGATTTACATGTTCTTTATATTAAATCAACAATTTCCTTATGTAATTTATTTTACATAAGTTTCCATTTATTAAACTCATTACTCTACAGTTAACATCTTTACTCATATTAATTTAAATATTTAATTACATTAAATTCCATTTGATTACCAAATAATTGATTTCTTATTCTATGCTAAACCATTTGATACATTATATATTTTATTCCTCATTAACTTTACAATTATATCCAAATTAAGCTCTACATATAACCCATTTGGAAATAATCATTCATTTTATTCTTTATAACATTAACATTTGTTATTTACAATCGATGAAATTTACATTCAAATAGTTATTAATTATATTCAAATAATATCATTAAATTATATGCTAATATGCATTACTATCTTTACCTCATTGAAATTTGTCTTTTTAGAATACATTTAAGATCAAGTTATATATTCTAACACTTCTTTTACATTAATAAATCATAAATTTTAATTTCTGACAATATTAAATTCCAAAGTCTTATTTAATTTAATATTTTTAATTGTCAAAATACGGGTCGTTACAATCTCTCCTACTCAAAACTTTTCGTCCCCAAAAAGGAACAAGAAAGAATCAAGAGACTTGATATATTTTATTTAAAATAGTCAATTTATAAATAATTAAACTTACATATTTAAGTCTATTATAAATTGAAAATAACTCAACTTACCACGAAATTTTTTCTAAGTCCTAAATTCACGAAAAATTTCGACAGCATCTCCTCTGCGCGGATCGGTCTGGAAAATAACAATATCAATAATTACATTGTATATATCATATTTCAATTATAAAGCATCCCAACCATGGGAAAATAATAAAATACCGCTACAAAACCGTAATCCGAAAACGTACCTATTTGTCGGGCAAAAAAAACTTTATTTATGAAACCAAAAGCAACTGCTATTGCTTTCATAAACCTGTATCTTACTTACATAATCCAAAAGAGTGTTAAACTATATAAAAGAGCAATATATATTAGTTGTTCCAAACAATAGCACAACAACACACACAATATAATAATCACATGCAAACAAAAGCAGTACGACCAATATATGCAACAAAAGAATCCATCACACATTTATAGCAACGAAAAACTAATGGTTTATCCAAGTTCAGAAACTTTTCATCGTGCAAGGGTGATAAATAAATTACCAAGTGTACCTTACGCTCAACAGCCTTAGGTAATTACTCACTAGATTATTCATATAACCCCAAATGACATAGAATTTAAATATTATTTAAGTTTGTACGATGTACATATATCATTTGTTCACAATATCAATTCTGATCGCTTGTTTGAATACACACATTTCACTTTTGAACTAGTATTGATAACCCGACCACTCTAGTGCGGACTTTGACCCGATCCCTTGGTTAGAAATCTCCATTCTCCTTACATAGTTATAAACTTTGACAGAAAACTTCAAAATCATATCAAAAATTCATATCGGATGTTCGCCGTCAAGAATTGAGCGAAAAACCCTAATCTGGACTGGTGTGAATTTCCACAATCATGTATTCGAATATGGATCAAAACTGTTATGCAATTAAAATGATCTATGCACAACTTATATATTTTATTCTATTGGTTTCTTTACACATCATTTACTTTTCATTTATTTTAATTCTCATTCATTCATACAAGATCATCTGTTATTAATTTCCATTCATTTACTTACATAGATTATTTCCCATTCAATATTTAAAGTCATCAATGAATCAATCCTTAAAATATTACATAAGTTTCTTTGCAGTTTAATTCACATTTATTTACATATATAACTTGATTTCCATGAAATATTAATATTCGTTAATGAATCATTTCATACTAAAGTTTCTATATTCTTTGATTCAAATTTATTCCTTCATATATAACATCATTTAATATTAAATCTATTTTTGAATCATTTCA
Organism: Allium fistulosum; assembly: GCA_030737815.1. Lineage (NCBI taxonomy): Eukaryota > Viridiplantae > Streptophyta > Magnoliopsida > Asparagales > Amaryllidaceae > Allium > Allium fistulosum. The sequence continues at coordinate 365,211,476 of CM060904.1, forward strand.
ACATTTTCTTAAGTTTATAACCATTTACTTAAATAGTATTCGCTTTTTTTTTCTATTCAATTTAATTATTAAGCATTTAAAACATTAATTTAAGTTTATAACATTTCTTGTACATCTTAATTCTTTATTTATAAACATAATTTCATTTTGAAACATTTTAATTACTTAAGTTTTCACTTGTATAATATTCCATTAAATCTTAGAAGCGTATATAAGTAAACATATTCATTTTACTTAACAAAATGTTCAAATAGTTTAAATCTTCTTATTTTCATTATCTTTAAATTTAAGAGTTACAAAACTTCCGCTTTTATTTTTATCATTAACACTTAGCTTTTAATTTCAGATTTCAATTTGAAAGTTTCCAACCAGTTAAAATTGTAGAAAATTCCATTTCATTTCAATAATTGGAAATCATTTATTAACAGAAAACTTACAAACTAAATACCAGGTTTCATTTCAAATCGTCGTGAAATAATATATACTTATATCTTTTTATATATATCAAATCATACTTAGGAAATTTAAATTTAAATTTGTTTCACCAAAGCAACTGTGTAGCAAAGCTATTATAGTAATCTTCCCACTTTGAAACTCGAAAATGAATGTCGATGATGCCGCAGTCATCACCAAAATTATTTTCCAGCGGCAGAAGAGGGGAGTACAACACTTACTTCCTTCAAAACATTTCTTTCAAATCTTATTGAAAATATTTCTATCTGTAAATACCTCCAAATAATACTAATGTTATTTTTCCAAATCTTTGAAAACCAAATTCAAAACACCCGAACTTAAGTTCTTAAATTTTCAGTTTAAATTCTTTTTATTTGTAAATCCTATTTTATAAACCATATTTATAAAATTACATTTTCTCATAACATACAAGTCAATAGTTTTTAAGAACCTTGACCAACCAACAATAAATGACAATAATCGAATATTATCATTTACTAACAAACAACACACTAAAAATAACTATATCAATTTATGAATTTTTTTTTCTTTTAAATACAAAATATTATACTAGGTAAAATTATTTAATTTACCTATATTTCAAAATAATATTACGTTGGTTTACCCTGTTCAAGTGCTTAGAAATCCATATCGAAGCCATAACGTCCTATGTACCGATCAGAATTCATATATACTCAACAGGACAAATTAGTACAATACAAAACATTTTTATAGCACTAACAAATATGCTCTCTCATAGATATATACACTCAGACTCATTCTATAGTATTACTAACCCTATCTCTAATGAGTTTAACCCCAACAGGCTAAGGTATCTCTAAACCAAAGTTCTGATACCAACTGTGATGACACACCTTTTTGAACGATTCAAGTCAACAATAAACCACACATGTCTAACTCAATACATTCAAAAGGGAAGATTGTCAATGTGGTTAAATAAGAAAAACAAAAGAAAAGAAGGAAAGCAAACACAGAATCTCGCAGCGGAATGACAAAATATAATAATCGAATAAACAATTCATGAAGCTGTTTTACAATATACATTTGATTTCAATTTTAAAACATAATCAGAGTACAATCAAAAAACATAACAAAATAATGCAGTGGAACAATAATAGAAAATACGGTCTAGCAAACTCCATCTTCATCTTCAAGGAACAATGTCTTAAAACACTGAAATGCTCAGGCTGACCCGAGCGTAATGAAAAGACTAAACACTCGAGTCAGAACTAAAAGTTATTATGTAAGTTAAATCAATAAAAAGTAAGATATGAGTGTAATAGCTTCAGAGATGTTTACGGGATTTTCCATCTTCTATCAAGTGTACCACGTGAGTGTAATAACTTAAGAGATGTTACGGGATTTTCCATCTCCTAAGGATCAGTTAAACTATCTATATGTAGTAAGATACACCATATATGTAGTGTCTATCAGTAAAGTAAAGTATTAAAATAACGTTAAGGCTTTACATTGATCCCCCTTAACACATTTTTAAGCATTGTCCTACAGTTTGCCTTAGTAGCATCACCAGTAACATCGGTAGCCAGGGAGACACCGTGATAAGTCAACACTAAAACAAAATCGTAGTGGTCGTGTATAAGGATAAAAGTATGACAAGGCACGTGAGGCAATGCCCAAGGTATGATTCTACTAGTTTACCCTTTCTGGCTGGTCGTAACATATCGTAGCCACGACTGCCGACCGAGTCCACCACCCCCATAATCAAATCAACGTGCACCGATCAAGTCAAAAGTCAATATAACACGAAGGGGTGGGGCCTATAAACGTAGCTAACCTCTTGGCCAGACATAGGCTCCTATTTTAGTCATTTGAAATTGACACAAGTGTTGGGGTCATCCACCATCGTTCTCTTTCTTCATTCCAGTAAACGTCGTAAATTCAACCTCTACATTCTGGATAACACCCACCGCGTACACAGTTATTAAAGTGATTTTGGTAGAATAACAGAGAGCATGCCATTCATTCGGTTAACAACCAAATGTCATTTTACACACTAGTCGGTTCTTTTAAATTTCAAGAACAAGTCATACTTCATATCAAAATATCAGATTTACTTCAAAATCATTTCGAATTCAAATAGGTTATACCTTCAAAACATTCGTATTTAAATAGGTTTTGAATAATGGTTTTGAATTCCATTCATCCAGAAATGGTTTTGAATAATTAAAATAGTTTGAATACAGAAAATAGTTTGGATAATTAAAAATAGTTTAATATTGAAAAATAGTTTGGAATAATTAAAATAGGTTGGAACTAGTTTTGAATATAAAATAGTTTTAATATTGAAAATAGTTTGGATAATTAAATTAGTTTATATATTAAAATAATTTGCTTATTAAAATATTTTATATTAAAACTGTTATAAACTATTTCTTTCTTTCACAACAATTTGAACTCATGTTCCAAATCACAACGAAATCAATTTTTTTCCTTCTAATTCAAGTCAACTTCATATTCAAAATTCCATTTAAATCAACCTCAATTAAACGATTTTAAAGTTTACTTCAAATTCAATTTAAACAGTTCTATTCAAAGGCTGAAAGTTCCAATTCAATTTCTCATTTTTAAACAATTTAGTTTAAATCCAATTCACATCCAAAACTTGGAATTACCAATTCAAACCATTTTAATTAAAGTAAATTCAACGTTTAAATTAAAATTTAAACCTTTAAAATAATTCACTTCAATAAATTCAAATTATATCTCAATTTCAACTTTAAGATTTCAAATTAAATCCTTAAACAATTTCATTTAAATAGTTTCAATTTCAACATTTCAAATCTTAAATTAGAAAATAATTCAATTCATATAAATCAAATTTTATTCTTTTTAAAACAGTATCATTTAAACAAATTTAAATTCAAGATTTTAAATCATTTAATTTAACCAAATCCGATGTCCGTATATAATTTTCTACCCTATGGTCAACTGATCAGTTATTTCAATTTTAATTACCTGGATGGATATATATCATTTCAACCTATTTCTTAATTCATTTCAAATATTACAAGTGACAATTTATTAGATGTCAAATAATAGATAGGGTAATAACAGGAATATGTCCAAATAAATAATAACCATTCATCCAACATATCAATTAATAGACATCCAATTGCAATCAACATCCAAATCAACCAATATATAATAACAGTTACTAATTATCAATTTTCGGTGTTTAACTAGCAATTAAATTCAATATTAATTAAATGCCAATTTAATATAATATAAAATTAAAATTTTATTTAAATGTTAAATTAAACTACCAAACAACAACCAATAAATTTTATCGCTTCATAAATTTAATTCAACTAACATAAGAAAATTTAGTATTGCGTGAGTGGGTTAAATCACTCACTTTTGATTTAAAGCCCATTAAGAATCCAATAAAAGTCCAAAATTTAAATAGTCTCCCAATTTAACCAAACAACTTTCATATCGTTTGAAATTTCGATACGAGTCCAACGGAAGAAACCGCGCGTCAATCGGAGTTCGTATGCAAAAGTTATTCGAGTTAGAAGTTTGAAATTTTAATTTTAATTAAAACAAAACAAGGGCAAAATGGTAATTACGTTTACCTTCAACCCTAACACATAGCGCACGCGAACCCAACTTAACCACAAATAGCCGCCGCCTCTCTTTCGCCTTCCGTCGTCGCTAGAGGCCACTACGCCAAGATCAGACACTAGCATCGCATTCCCCATGGCCTGCCACCCCTTTGGACCCCGCGCGAACGCCTCCGCTGCCGCTTGGAACTTCGCGCCGCCGCCACCTTCTACGCCCAGATCCGACAAACCTCGGCTCCTATGCCACGATCTAAACCAATAGATCGACTTTCCTTGATGCCCCTACACTGGAGTATCTTCCGATCGTCAATTGGTCGACGACCCACCGTTAAACGCGAAACCCTAAAACAAATGGGTGAGAAAGATCGCCAATTTCTGGTCAAACCGGGATTCGGTTGAAAAAATGAATTCTAGATGTTGACTCCATTCGTCGAGAGCTTTGCGATATATTATTCGATAGGGTTTGAGTAGTTTGAATTTTTGGATTTGATTTGAAATCAGTAATTAGGGTTTAAGGATAATGACCATTAAGGAGGAACAAATTAGAACTGAAATGTACGTACATGAAATAGAATAGAAGGCTGCCGGGGTTTCATTACAGCATATATAGACAAAGATGGACATGAATAGATGGAACAGATCGATTGGTTCCAAGCGATAACAAAGGCCCGAAAAGCCCGTTTCGTTCCCGAAATGAAAATAGGTCATCCTATATATCGAAATATGGGTTTTCAATATTTTTAAACTCAATTAAACTAATTTCAAACCCTAATTCTATTATATAAAGAAGTTAGCTTTAAATCAAATTATATTAATATTTACACGTTTATTAACGAATTATTATTAAACTGATTTAATCACTTTTAAATTACAAATTAAAAGTTTCTTATCATCATTCTGATTAAACTGAATTAAATAATCATTTAAAATTAAATTTTCCATGTTAAATCCAAGATTTAAATATTACATTAATTTCAACATCAAATTACAACAGTAATAAAATCCCAGTTCGTTGTATTTTAAATTTCAATAAATTCTTTTATTTTGATTTACATGTTCTTTATATTAAATCAACAATTTCCTTATGTAATTTATTTAACATAAGTTTCCATTTATTAAACTCGTTACTCTAGGGTTAACGTCTTTGCTCATATTAATTGAAATATTTAATTACATTAAATTCCAATTGATTTCCAAATAATTGATTTCCTATTCAATGCTAAACCATTTGATACATTATTTATTTTATTCCTCATTGACTTTACAATTTTATCCAAATTAAAATCTACATATAACCATTTGAAAATAATCATTCATTTCATTCTGTATAACATTTACATTTGTTATTTACAATCGATGAAATTTACTTTCAAACAGTTGTTAATTATATTCAAATAATATCATTAAATTATATGCTAATATGCATTACCATCTTTACCTCTTTGAAATTTGTTTTTTTAGAATTCATTTAAGATCAAATTATATATTCTAACACTTCTTTTACATTAATAAATCATAAATTTTAATTTCTGACAATATTAAATTTCATAGTCTTATTTACTGTAATATTTTTAATTGTCAAAAATATGGGTCATTACAACATAATACTGGACCGTCCGTAGCCCACCGGTATCCTATCCTCACTTATATGGTAGACCTTGCTGCTATAGTGCCAAGCCTACACATACCATTCCATTTAGATTGCCTAATGTAATCAAGAAAATGCTTATTTGTTACTTAAGACTCCCTATAAGTATTGAAGTAGACCCTACTGGGCCCTTTAGTACTTCAAACCGAAAATTTCTTACATCCGTGGTATTCTTGATACAATTGAAACATCTTGGCTTACTCTTTCCTTATTCTAAATTAGGTTCACCTAAATCATACTTCCCAACTTTCTTATGCCAAGATTTTACAATATAAACCATACTTAGGTCGAAAGACACTGAATGGCTTTCATTCTTTACCATTATAGGAAGTTTGACCTAGTGCCATATCCCCCCAATTCAACTGTTTATTGAAAAGGTCGCTAAATTCCCATTTTACCTTTTTATCTCTGTCCCAACCAATCTAATGCTTACATATTTCCGTAGTCAATTATGTCCCAGTGAACTATTTAATCATATTTATCTAACTCCAATTTAACTCTTTTCTTTTAAGTTTAAGTGATAATCATAGTACTTTCATTTTACCTTTCAAATCAAAACCTTTTAATTTTAACATCATTTCCACAAAACTAGCAATTTTTTAAATTGTAAAGCCCTCTTTTTTATTTTTAACAAATATTTCCCTTTTTTTTACTAAGACCATAAAATTTTCTTAAATTATCAAAATAGTGAAGCATAACTTAGGAAATGTATATAAAATGCACTATTTAAAAAAAATTCTTTCATAAATAAGAAAATTTCACAAAAGCATATATATTATTTTAAAGATAATGTGGTATTTTTAACTTATTATTATTATTATTATTATTTTAGAGTTTGACAAAGACATCGGTAAAAGACATTTCAATTACTAACCATTTCTTATTTATAAAGGGAGCTCAAAAATTAAGTCTTACATACTTCTTAGTTTTTTTCTTCAAAAGTTCTATTATTAAGAAGAAAGTACACATTGAAATTAACTGTAACATGTGCCTAAAAAAAGCTTTATAACAGTCATTGGAAAATTGCTTTTCATCTAATTCTCTAATTTTTCTTTTAAAACAAATTTTATAAAGTTTGTCTGAATATTTTATATAAAATCATAAATCATATTTTTTTTCTATCTAAAATATCAAACATCCATTGTTCTGACTTTATAGAAAACATTTTTATTGGTTTATCACTTAAATTGGAGTAGACAATAACAACCTAATTATCTAAGCCTACTTATACCTAACAATGCTTTAAGTGTATAAGGTTTCTATCTTCCTTTTCAAAGATGGTTAACCCCAATTTATTTTTCAATATAGTGTCCAACTTTAATATGTAAATACTCTAACCATACCTTTAAGCAAATAAGAGCCTTTGCAACTACTACCAATATGAGAATAGAGTTTCTACTTTAATTGGGGAATCTGCCTTAAATTTGTAAAGTGTCCTCATGTCCTTCTAATACTATCAACATCATATTCATATTATATGGGTCTCATAGTAATAATCTTCTTCATCCATCCTTAAATACATAATTTACTTGCACTGCCAGTTGGTATAAAAAACCTCTACTACCTTTCTAGAGCCATTCCTCTAAAACTTTTACTCATTCTTACTGTCTATGATTGGGAATTATTTTCAACTTTCCCAAAGATAGTATAGGAACGAATAAAGGGAATTATGATATATAAATAAAAATCTTTGGAAAGCTTTTTGAAAACTTTTATCTATATATATGTGTATGTATGTGTGTGTGTGTTCTCAAAACCCATTTCTGAAAACTTTTTGGAAAACATTCTAGAAAATATTTTGAAAAATCACTTTTTTTTAAAACCTTTCAAATACGTTCTCTCAATACATGCCTAAATCCTAGGGGATCTTAAACCTGTCTCTTATACCAAATAAAACAACCCGCACCTCCCGACACACTGATCCAAAGCCTAGGGTGACTTCCGGACTTGCGTCATGCCAAGTAATACGAGCTTTTGGGTTTTTAAAATATTACAGAGCATAATTATAAGGATAAATTCCAAGACATTCTACACTTTCAAATCTCATAGTGGATGGAATTAAAATATAAGTATAGAAAATAGACATTTGAGAAAAATAGTCTCCAAAATACTTGTTTTACATACACACCATTTTCAAAGTACAATAGGTAACTACACTATAACAACCCCACCGTGATACCCAGATTAGCAAAGAACATTACAAGTAATGTCGTATGCTAATCCGGAGAATATGGTCTGTTAAGGGCGATCGAATGTGAATATATCATTATACTAACATTGACACGTCATTTATACCTTTTCACTTAATATCTGAATCGAATTTGATGTGTACAGTATTAATACAAAGTACTAGACACACCGATTTCTCAGAATCAGAACAATATATATCATATAAATAACAGTCATAGATCATAGCGGAATAAATTTCAACTTACACATATACAAATTTTGAGTTTACAAAATGAAATACTAAACTCGATTGTTATACAACTTTAACAATTCTCTAATCTTGTAAAAGGTGATTTTCCGAAAGTGCCGATATAGCAACAATCGCTATACGGGCAGTTCGGAATTCAAGCTCATGTCATTTGCAATACAACCAAACATCACATAGTAAGGGAATGAGCATACATATATGATGATTTACAATAATACAACATATATCAAGCATTTATTTACAACCGGATTGATTTAACTACTAGATTTTCATATAACTTAAGATTCGCTTATTAACTTTCCAAAGCGACTAACTTTCAAGCAATAAACTAAGCCATCAACCAAACCATTATCACAACCATACAATAAGCGTTTAATAGCTACAAATATGAGCATGAACATAGTTTAAATTTCATGGTTCAAAAGTGAAAGCTTCACTTACCGAAACGCTAACTGACTTTTACCGAACTTGCCTAAGCTCTTAGCAACTTGCCTTAACTTCAAAATAGGACCTAGTATGGGCTAGTAGGGTGCAACATGGCTCAGCAAAGGGAAACAATGGGCTCGACCTGGGCATAAATGGGCTCGGCCTTGAAGTATTGAGGTGAAATGGCCTTTGTTTTGGTAGAAGAGGAGTTGTAGATGAATATGTGGAGTTTTGTACTGAAGAAAACTATATTTTGCTAGCTTTAAACATGGACATGGAAGCCATGGATGTTCATGAATATAAAGAGAAGAGAAATGAAGATGTGAATGAATAGGTAAAGTGAGAACAAAGTATGTATAGTGGTATTTATAGGCAAAGAATGGAGTATTAATTTAATTTGATTTTAAACAGTAAAATTTACTAAATGTTGTCATGTTCAAGCTTGCCATACCCCTCTACCCCACCAAGTACATATGTCCTCAACATGTACACCCCCACCATGCTTGTAAGTACTTTTCCTAGGGGTCTAAGGTGATGGTGTACTTAGACTAGGGTTTTTAGGTTGTAAAATATGTATATGTACAGAAAAGGTCAAATCTTATTTTATTTTAAACTAAGCAAGAATTATTAACTTTAACATTATAATCAAGTTATCATGACATTTGTGCATGTATGTGCTTGTGTATATGAGCAATACAAAATGTGCACAACATTTTCGATGACTTTACGAGGTCGAAAAGTCGAAATTTCGGAAAACGTTTTTTGGTCACATTTTCTATTTTTATTTGAACTATTTATTTTGGTAAAAAAAAATTAAAAATGATTTAATATCATTGATTAATATTTAAAATATGTTTATTTGGTTATTAAAATCAATTATTTAAATATTTAAAAATTATTTAAATAATCAAATACAAAGCGATTAATTTACGGGTCGTTACACTCTCCCCCCTTTGGAGGATTTTGTCTCCAAAATTAAGACACCAAAGACGATCTAAAAGGTATGTATTATACCTAGAAATTCATATAACAATGCAAACAACTATGCCATAATAGAACATTCATAATGCATTCAAACAACAAACAACTAACCTGACATTACATCAGGGTAAGTTTCTTTAATATGATCCTCAATTTCCCAAGTACAATCGCGAGGGTCATCACTCCACTGAACTTCACAAGCTTAACCACCTTGTTTCTCAATCTTCTTTTATCATGATCTACAATATGAACTGGATGTCGGACTACCATCAAATTTGGTTCTATTCCAAATCTTCCTGCACAGTCGTCCCTACAACCAGCTACAGATCATGAACATGCTTTCTTTGATGAGATACATGAGAAACATAATGAACTTCTGACAATCTTTTAGGCAATTCTACTGTATAGGCCAACGATCCAATTCTCTCAAGGATCCTAAATGGTCTAATGAATTTGGGTGCTAGCTTTCCTACCCTTTTGAATCTTACAACTCATTTGATCGGGGAAACGTTCACAAATACCAAATCCCCGACCACAAACTCTAAGTCCCTTCTCCTTTGATCGACATAACTTTTCTGTCGATCTTGGGCTTTTTTCATCCTTTCCTTGATCATAGCCACTTTCTCTGATGCTTCTCGAATTATCTCTTCTTGTTCTGAACAACCCATCGATAAAGTCCATGGATACTTGCTCCTACGTCCAATTCGACATCTCCAATGGTTGGAGCAACCCAGTGGTCTTCTGCTGGTCACTCTTGACCTATTGACAATTCGCTGACCGGCTTACGGAAATCAAAATTTCTCTCTTCATCCCTTTCCAAAAGGTTTTCTTTATATTCTGAAACATTTTAGTTACTCCTCGAATCAAATCAATATGGAATTCCACTTCCCGGTGAGGAGGTAAACCTTGCACTTCTTTAAAAATATCCTTGAAGTCCTTAATAATTGGTATATTTCTTATCCCCTCTTTGGGTACTTCGAGGGAATAACGGAAACTGCTCATTAATTCATTTGGCCTTCCATAATTTATTTCTACCCCAATATTTCTAGCATCACTAATTATAATAATCCTTCGATCACAATCTATGATTGCTCTAAACATAGATAACCAATCTATCCCCGATAATACCCCAAAACCCATGAACTTGAGTACAAATAAGTCGGAAAAGAAAGGCCGATCTTGATAAGGAATACTCACATTCAAACACATGGTGTGGTCGGCCCCTAATAGGGTTCGACACACAAAGGGAATTATGGAGAATAACATATTTAAGATTCAACTGGTTCATTAGGTCATATGAGATAAAATTATAGGATGCATCAATATCAAATAACACTCTAACAGGAATAATAGAAATGGGTAGTGTACCTTACAACACCTGCTTTCCTTTTGGGTCCGTAGAAGTAGAATTATTTCCTCAAAAGCTTGTCCCTATGATCCCTTCTTTGGAAAAGGGCACCAGTTCTTCATATGTCCATGCTTGTTGCAATTGTAGCATAACGGTAGGTTAGTCTCCGGGCAGTTATTTGCAAAGTAGCCCATTTTGATGCACTTAAAACAAAGAATCTTGGTCAAGTCTAACTGCTTGTCCTGAGCTGGAGCTCCACCTCCAGGCTTCTTCCCCGACCACTTTTCTTCTCTTTGCGCTTGAAAAACGACTTACCGGCAACTAGTATGATCGACAAAGGTTGGGCATTAACTGCTGGTAATACTCCCTTCAGAACTCTTTGCTCAATACCAAGAGCTTCAAACCTCAAAGCCATACTGATCAGATTGGTAAAGGTACCATTGAGATGATTGGTCATTTCCCGATGGAACTCTGATCGCATTCCTTTCACGAACATTTCATTCTTTTTAAGTGGTGTATCAATCAATCCTGATCCAAAGCGAGACAATGCATTGAACCTATGCTCATATTGCGCCACTGTCATCTCACCTTGTTTCAAATCCATAAAACTTCTAAACAACCGAGTCCTTCCCGCCTTTAGATAAATTGAGCTTCAAAAACCTCTTAAACTACGCCTAAGAGAAATCTTCTTCTAGTGTATTCATAGTGACTGAATCCCACTAATCCATTGCTGCTTTCTATAGCTGATGCGATGCCAGCAATCTCTTTATAGCATCTCCGAACTAAAGATCCATGAATATCCTTTCACAAGAACGGAGCCATGTCTGAACTCCCAAAATATCTTCAGTTCCATAGAAAGGCTTACCACCTAAAGCAGTGTAATTCTTACACAAGGTCGCAAAGTTCTGAGGCGGCTGAACTTGCATCACTGCTTCCACTACTAGCTCTACAACTGGCTCATTTCTAAGAGCTCTGCCATTTGTAGCAGTGATGGTTCGAGATCCCCTCCCTCTTCTTTCTCTTGTATTCATTTTCAATAACCTGGATAAGTGACAGGTATCATTAGAATACAAAGATAGGGTCAAAGATGATAAATGGGAAACTGCAATAAAGGATCTAAAACCAGACTTTAAGGGGAAAAAAGAAAATGCTCTCTCAAGATCAACACATTCTAGGGCTCTACTCACCCTATCGCTAATGAGTTGTACCCTAATCAGGTTAAGGTATTCACTCAATTGAAGCTCTGATACCAACTGTAACGACCCACCTTTCTAACCCCTAGAAACGACGCTTAACACATCCTCGGTGTTCGTGTGCCATTGCCCAAGCATCGTAAAGATGAATCGCCCTGGGGTGAATAAAGAATAGAAATGAAAACCTCACAACGAAACTGCTAAATAAAACATAACAGTAAACAGTACATCAGGTAACTCCTTAACAAGGAGTTATCATAGTTACACAAAAGTACTACAAATCAGCTTAGGCAGTTATAACATCCTGCCTTTACAAATGCTGAAAACAAAATACACTTACACAAACTAGATAATACAGCGGAAAAGATAACTAAGAGGATGAAAAGCCTCCTGCTAGGACGCCGTCTTCAAAAGAGCCCAATAAAGACCTGCTACTCTCGGACTACTTAAATAAAATGAGTATCGAAGAGTTTAGGGAAAAACAAACAACTCGGGTCAGATGATATGTTTGGTATGAGTAAAAAATTTAAAACAATGGGTGTGAAATTAAAAACAAAACATGTGAGACCATGCCGTTGAACATGGAATGGGTTTACTCTCAAATAAATCAACATCCAAACGTAGAGAATGGATAAATAATTAAACACCACAAAGAGTGGTTGACTCTTTCCAGTGCAAATAAGGAGATAAATTTGAAGGTTCAAATCAAAGAAGAAAAGGAAAATCTCCAACAAATGACTAGGAAGGTGCACCCCTTTGAAGTATACCTCTAGTAATATACTTCTAAGAAGCTCATTTACTTTATGACACTTCTCGGAAACCTCCAAGCCAGAACCCGCCAAACCTTACCAAGTATCTGAATATTTCACATCTAATAGCGCTACTGAATCCAATCTAGATGAGATCTGAAAGTATCCTAATGGGATCAAGCCCACATAGCTTGGCCCCCTCTTGCGCTTTTTTTAGTCATTTCCGACAAAGGACGTCAATGCTTAACGGAGCAACACATCGTCTTAGGATGACGATAATAAAGAAGCTCAAGTAATCGATAGCTGAGAAACCAACTATCGAGGATATAAGACGATCGTATATGGAAATTAAGTCTTGTATACTTACCACCACTCATCGAATTCAAACTTGTACTATTTCTTGGTTAACAATAATACCGGACAAGTCAAGGTAGTGTTACCTCAAAGTCATGTCTCACGATTATTCTTATCTTTCGAAGTAGCGACAAGCCTACTTCCTCGACGTTTAGTGCTAATTATACAAATAAATCGTTTCCATATAAGTGAATCGCTTTGCAGAAATTAATTCATTTCCATAAACAAATCAAACATTTTCTTTTAAAAAAACCGAACTCTGACTTGGCTTCACATTACATGTATTAGCTTTAAAACACTTTGTTAAAAGAGTTTATTAACTTTGAACCATCATTACAAAAAGGATTTAACAACTTAAAACATCCATATTTCATTGATTAATTAACTTTTAAAACTTCGTTAACTAAGTTGATTAATTAACTTCAATAATCTTTAATTAAAAAGAGTAAATCACCTTTAAAACATCATTGATTCAATTAATTAATAATATAATTAATTACAATAATTTAATAATAATTAAATATCATTATTTGGAAGCAATTAATTAATTTAAAACTTTATTTAAGGAAATATTAATTAAGGTTAAATAAGTTTATTAACCTTTAATGGTCAGTACATAAAAAGTATTAATTAATTTTAAAAACATCATTAATTAATAAATTAATAAATCTTAATCCATCATTATTAAGATTAATTAGCCTTAAACATCATTAAATAAAATGATTAATTAAATTTAAAACATCATTAACTAAGTAATTAGTTAAATTTAAAACACATCTTTAATAAGTTAATTAGTTAACTTTAACCCTTATTAATTAATTAAATTAAATAATCATTATTAAAATAATTAATTATTTTTGAAAACATCATTAACCAAAAACTTGCTTAACTTGTAAAATAGTTCCAAGCACGATAATGAAACCAAACGGTTTCGATAAAAGGCGATTTTCCGAAAGTGCCGATATAGCGACTATCGCTATACGGGTAGTTCGGAATTCAAGCTTATGTCATTTGCAATACAATCAAACATCACATAGTAAGGGAATGAGCACACATACATGATGATTTACAATAATCAACATATATCAAGCATTTATTTACAACCGATTGATTTAACTATTAGAATTTCATATAACTTAAGATTCACTTACTAACTTTCTGAAGCGACTAACTTTCAGGCAATAAACCAATCCATCAACCAAACCATTATCACAACTATACAATAAGCATTTAATAGCTACAAATATGAGCATGAACATAGTTTAAACGTTATGGTTCAAAGGTGAAAGCTTCACTCACCAAAATGCTAACTTTTACCGAACATGCCTAAGCTCTTAGCAACTTGCCTTAACCTCAAAATAGGACCTAGTGTGGGCTAGTAGGGTGCAACATGGCTCGGCTAAGGGCATCAATGGGCTCAGCCTGGGCATAAATGGGCTCATACTTGGAGTCTTGAGGTGGAAATGGCCTTTGTTTTGGTAGAAGAGGAGTTGTAGATGAATATGAGGAGTTTTATAGTGAAGAAAACTATATTTTGCCAATTTAAACATGGACTTGGAAGCCATGGATGTTCATGTATATGAACAAAAGAGAAATGAAGAAGGGAATGAATATGTAAAGTGAGAACAAAGTATGTGTAGTGGTATTTATAGGCAAAGAATGGAGTATTAATTTAATTTAATTTTAAATATTAAAATACACAAAATGTTTTCATGTTCAAGCTTGCCATACCTCTCCTCCCCACAAATTACACACGTCCTCAACATGTACACCCCCACCATGATGGTAAGTACTTTTCCTAGGGGTCTAAAGTGATGATGGTGTACTTAGGCTAGGGATTTTAGGTTATAAAATATGTACAAAAAAGGTCAAATCTTATTTTATTTTAAACTAAGCATGAATTATTAACTTTAGCACAAGTTATCATGACATATGTGCATGTGTATATGAGTGATACAAAAATGTGCACAATGTTTCCGATGACTTTCCGAGGTCGAAAAGTCAAAATTTTGGAAAACTTTTTCGGTCACATTTTCTATTTTTATTTGAACTTTTTATTTTGGTAAACAAAATTTAAAAATGATTTTAATTTCATTAATTAATATTTAAAATATGTTTATTTGGTTATTAAAATCCATTATTTAAATATTTAAAAATTATTTAAATAATCAAATACAAAGCGATTAATTTATGGGTCGTTACAAAGAGTTAGCAACATATAAGCTTACTTACGGGCAAGATAATGAGCTTAACCAAAATTCATGTCATCTAATTGAAAACACTACTCATCCCAAAAACTAATTGACAAACATAGCTAAGTTTATACTCATTTTTTCATGATGGAATTGCGGTCTCAACGGCGGTTGTCTTGGGACCTAATTTATCCGTCTTTGAAAAATCGAATATAATGGACGTTCCATTAATTAATGATTAAATATTTGAATTAATCATTTAAATTTTCAGCTACATATACTCCGTGACAAAAAGGTATTTCAGAGCAAAGGAATCGAACCCTATTAGATATGGTTTGTTTTAGATGAGTAGAACTGAGTTACCACTTTTCTATTGGAGATATACGGTAGAAACCGCAACGCATATGTTGAATTTGTTGTTTACTAAATTTGTGCCTAAGACCCATATGAAATGTGGCATGGAAAGAAATACCAACTCAAATATTTGAAGATGCGCGGTTGTCCAACCTACCTTAAGAACATTGGTCCTAATATATTCGTGGCAAGATCGGTGTTGTGTAAATTTATAGGGCATCCCAAGAGCTAAATAGGATATATTATCTATAGTATAGAGGAACAAAAGGTTATTGTTTCACTACACCAAATAAGGAAATTAGTAACACTTATTTATCTTACAGTTTATAACAATTATTACCGTGACAAATCAGCAATAAAAGCTTCTGTTGGGTAAGGTTTGCCATGTTTATAACTGTAAGAGAAATTTGTAATCTTGCAATGTCTTCAAAGTGTAAGGGTTAGCTATGTATTTTCATGTTTTATGCTTATTAGAACTATCTGTGATGTTTTCAAAGTCATTCGTCTTTCGCTTTATTTCCACTTTTCCTCAGTCTAGGGATTCTCCCACTGCAAATTCAGGAATTTTTTTTCTTTTCTCAAATTCATATCACCGTTTGACAATCCAATTCAAATTAATTTCATCCTGAATTTATTTTCCAATTTATGTTTTCAACTGACTCAAATTTCATTTTCAATTCAATGCAATTTTGGGTTTCAACCTTTGTTTCAATTTTAGTATAGTTCACTTTGTGGTTTTCTATTAATTTGATTTGTATTCACTGTTAATTTTCAGTTAATCCATGTTGTATTAGTACAATATCTCTAACTTCTTTTATTCTCTTCTTTGTCTTCCAATTTATTTTCAATCAAACTTGCTTTAATAGATGAATTTGTGTTTCATATGATTTTTGTTGTGCAGTGCTAAAGGCACCATGATTTATGCTAGGGGCTACCGATTTTTTGATTTTTTTACACTACGGTCAGCAGGCAACCGCCAACCAAATAGTGTTCGGTCGGCCGTCACCTACCGACTGTAGTGCCCTTAGTAGAAAGTGTGATGCCCTTAGCACCGCACATTATTTTTGCCTCCAGACATAGTTCGAGCTAGTTAGTAGAAAATATAAGTAATCTACATATAACATTAAAAGTAATCTGCATATAGCATTAATCATTGAGTAATCATTTCAACTAGCTCTTCCTTTCAAGGCTCCAAAAGTCCAATCATATGAAAATCCAAAAGATGAAGCAGAGGAAAGTCGTAAGTGTTACTATTCATTACCAATGCTTCTGGACGAAATGTTATGTTGGGCCTATTATCTAAGTCTCACTTGCATTTTGTATTTCGATGAAACTAAAGAAAATAAGTTTGGGATACTTTATTAAACTTTGATTTGTACCTGAAAGTAAGTTCAATTTAGTGTAAGAACTCAGGATTTTTTTGGAAAATCAAATCATACTAGAAAAAACTAACTTTTAATAATTAATAAAAGATAATTTAGTATTGCTAATTGAACTAACTTCCCAAAATACATGTGTTTTTTTAGAAGTTTAACAATATGTAACATCCTTAATTTTGATGGCATTATTCAGAAGATTTAATTAGATAAATTAAATATAATAACGATGATAAGGAGATTGAGATTTGATTTAATTAATATATGTCTGTGCTTACTAATTGAATAAATGGGCTTTAATTTGGTTTAAGGGCTAATTTAGTTACACATGGGCGTATTAGTAAAATAGCCTCCTTATTATTTTACACGGTTATTACTTCTCCACCATGTCCATTCATGTTTCATTCACGGTCACCAAAATCTAAAACCTAAATCAAAGCCGGCCATTACCAAAGAGGAATTTTAATCTAAAGCCAAAGATCAAGTTATGAAGGATTAATCAACAACAAATCTCAAGTTCCTTATCAATTCTAAGGTGAATAATAATTTATTCCATCTCCTTTTGGTTTATATAATCCTACGATTTCGGATTTAAGTTTTATTTCATTTCTCTGAAATTTTGAATGTTGATATGCTTAAATTATGAATTGTTTGATTTAAACAATTACCTTATATATGTAATTCGTATGGTTTTAAGGGTAAAACCATGAGATATTGATTTTGAAATGCCATGGATAAATTTTATTTTAAGTAAAACATAATTTTGGAGATGGGTTTTAATTTTTAGAATTTTCCAAGCTATGAAAATTTTATTATGAATTTTTGATGGAAAATATGATACGATTGGGTTAAATATTAATTCTGTGAATTTCAGGAAGAAATTGGATCTAAAATTTTAATATATTTAACTACATGATTAATTCGAATTTCTATGATTTTTGGGGATTTTTCCCAATTGATTTACTAGGGGAAATAAATTATTTTGAAAGAGGGATTTTTATGCAAATGTCGGATTTAGGTTATTTGGAAAGGTTTTAACTTTTAATTCCTTTAATTTAGGATCTGAATAAATGCCGCAGTTTCAGAAGTAAAGTAATTGAAAAGTTTTATGGCAGCCAATTAGTGTTTTCCAACTAGGCAAGTTGTTAAAAAGAAATTACTTAAAGTTGCTATGACTCAGCCTTTAAATCAGAAAAGGAGTTTCGCCTTTAATGGAAGATACCTTCCGCAACCTTTGGTTCCGCCCTATTATAGTCGAAACCATCAAAGTCGAAGCCTTCATTAGCAAAACCAATACACATGGTATCTCCTGGAAAGTACGTAGTGGATTGGAAAATGGGCAGAAGCTTTATTGTCGAAGCGTAAGCTTCCAATGGGGTCGAAACCTTGTTTTGTTTTCCTAAGTTAAATACTTGCCTTGTTTTATTTAAAAGCTTTTGACTAAGTCGAAACGTTTGTTTTCGAAGGGGTGTTTGTTTAGCTTTTGAAGCAGGTTTCCATGTTAGTACCAAAGTACTAGCTTTCGAAAGGGGTTGGTTTCGACCTAGTCGAAGCCTGACCTCTACTCTATCTTTCGACCATATTGTCCAATGATGCTTTCGAAGAGTTGCCTTTGTTTTTACTTTAAACCAAACCTTTTTTTTAATTACTTTCGAAAGGGGTTGGGGTTTCGAAGGAGACGGAGTCGAAAAGGGGTTTCGACCCAGACCTTCGAAGTTTTGATTTTTAAAGACCTTTGCTTCCGAACTAGATGGCTCCAACACCATCAATTTTTCTCCAAACTAATTTATGTTGGTTTCGAAAAAGATACTTTCGTATATAACCACTTTGACCCAAATGATTTTTAAAGAGAAAACCCAATGCTTTCGAAGGGGGTACTTTCATTAGTTTAGAAGCTCTATATTTTAAAGATGATTTGATACCATCAAAAGGTATGTATTCAATGTTTTGAAAAGAGACCTTTGCTTTCAAAAGGAGGCTATCCAGAGGTTTCGAAAGAGATGTTTTTTGATTTCAAAACATAAACCCAATCTCAATTTAAAGTAATAACCATGGCATAAATAAAGATTTTAAAATGTTATTCACTTTTGTTATTAACCCATAACTGTATCTTGGGAAAAGGGTAGAATAACTAGTTAGGTTGACCCAGTAGTGAATATAACTTAACAGATGTTAAAATTTTAATTAAAGATATTGGCAGAGGCCAATAGGTTTACAGTAAGCCCATGAAAACTCTATGATATTGGCAGGGGCTAATAGGTTTATAGTCAGCCCATGAAAAATATGATTTGATAATGACAGGGGCCATTAGGTTTGTAGTTAGCCCATGAAAACTATATCCGGATTAAGATATTGGTAGTCATCCAATAGGTTCCTAGTTAGCCCATGAAAACTAGGATAAGAAATAAGATATTGAAGTTACCAATAGGTTCTTAGTGATCCCATGAAAACTAAGTAATTGGACAGATAGTTCTTAACATTTTAACAGGTTAATAGTAATCCTAGAAACTATAATTGAGACAGATAGTCAGAATAAATGGAGATGGGTAATTCAAAATTGATTTAATTGTTTTGCATATCATCATAATGTTTTGAAATACTATGTTTTAACCATTATGGATGCAGGAGCACAGTATATGATTTTATATATGTTTTAGGATACTAGTGAGGGGAAAACCCGTTCTGCTAAGCGGCATGGTACCACTAGATATCCAAATGGTTTGAGATGGTAAATTGTTAATCATCCCAGGCTTTATGTCTGGCTCGAAGTTTTTGTTTTCCCCTTAAACTCTCGGGTACTCAATCGATTTTGAGTAGGTTGAGAGTTAATTTTCAGGTTTCTCTTTAGATGAATAAAGCTTTCGGAGGCGTGCAGGAGGAAGATAGTTATTTTATTTCTACTTTATGTTTGATTGTAAAGGCAAACTATTTTATTGCCTTATTATGTACTCTGATCAACCAAGGGGGCATCTTCATATGTCGCTCTTGGCATATTTTGTTATTATATATTATCTGAACGTGGTATGCGAACTGAGATTATGTAATCAATTTGAAATATTTTGAGATGGAATGTGGATTTTATTCGTTGTTTAAATTTTTTCCATATTCTTGTGTTTCTGTGTATCAATGTATCTAATATCGCCGTATTTGATCGCCGATGATTAATAACTATGAATGACTGCAGCATATGTAGCCCTTAGTTTTGGACATCCAAGTAGGGGATGTTATAAGTTGTTATTAGAGCATAGGTTTATGAAACTTTAAAAGAAACTTAAACCAAAATATTTTTCAAACATGATCCAATGAATCAGATAATAAGATTGGGGTTTGGGTTAATGCTACAGTAACGTACTTGTATTTTCTATATATATAGTTACGAGTATGATGGCACGTGCGATGCACGTATGCAGAAGGAATTGGTATTAAAAGTTGGTGTTTAGAAGTTCGTATGGTTGTACTAAATGACTTTTGTTTTTGAAGCAAATGTTGGCTCTTTATGGATATGATATTGGAAATGCAGTTCCATTTGGTCGTTGAGATGGCTTTCTTGCTTCGAAGATGACAATCTTGATATTTACGTTTCATTCTGTGCATAGTTTAATTCCACTGTATGTATTTCATGAATCACATTTCATGAATGTTTCTGCTATTTGTTTTATCGACTGCAAATATTTTGAGGAATATAATCATGATAACTTTGTGGTTGTAGTATAGTAATTGAGTTTATATGTGCATCTGTAATTTGTTATGCATTTACAGGGTGTAAACAGCATTTTCAATGTAAAATATTGTAACGTAAATAGATTATAATCTATGTGGATTGCGTTATGTAGTGTAACATCACGGATATTTTAACGATTTTAATTAATTTAATTAACTGAAATTTTGTGGAATTTTAAACGATAAAATTTTGAAATAAAAATTTAATATTTGAAATGCGTCTAGTTAAACATAGCAACTGGTAAATTTTCGTCCGAAAATATGAAAGTTTATTTCACGCGAAAATTCACTTCAATTTAATCAGTTAAAAAGCGATGAAAATAAAATATTTTCCGAATCTAAATATTTTTGCATAGAAAAATTCTAAACCATCTTCTGAGCAAACGTCATTTTTCGTTTTTCCAAATTCGGACTTCTTTGGCTCCGTCGATCTTATTTTTCTACGTTTTTCTTGCATTTTCCGCTTGTAGAAAATTCGAATTTTTATAATTCAAATCGAATTACTGATATAAATATACCCTTTTGACCGTCTCGTTGTACTGATCTCTGCGGTATATTCGTATGCATGTTTCGACGCCGGTGGACGGCGAAAGCTGTAAACGTTGAACTGTATCGGTACCTATTTTAACCTTTTGTTTCCTTGTCTGTTTGTTTCTATCGGCTGAAACGTCATAAACTTTAATTATTCACTGATATCGACGTTTAATTTTCTTTATTCCCGAGGGTCTAATTTATTTTGCTGGTTTAAATTTTATTCTCGGTCTGTTCAATTTTCGCTCCTTATTGGAAAATACGTTGCATTATAAATGCCATCTGCATTGAATAACGCAAGCCTTCTTCTTTTGTTTAAGTTTCTAGTGCTCTGTCTCCTCCCATTTGATAATTGGGAAAGAAAGAAAAAATGTCTATCCTCCAGACCACCTTCCTCTCTATAAAAAAAAATGAAAGGACGTGAAAACAAAAGTGAAGCCTGTTATATTCCACTATGACATACTCCTCCATATCCACCTCCCTTCCTTATCCTTCATCAATGTCCCACTTTCTCCTCCTCACTGAACCCGCCACCACTTTCATTTGCACCAAATCATCGGCCTCCTTGCGTGTGCTGCCACCTCACCTGAGCCACCTTCAAACCGTCGAACTCCACCAGACCTCCGCCTGCGCCGCTTGTACCCTCCACCAAGCCAAGATACAACCCCGCCTTGCCCTCCATCCACTCGCCTCGTGCCACAAAAAGAAGCCCGACTCCACGCTTCAACAACTCTCCAGTCCTCACCGCTGCCCTCCGACCCCGAGTAGCCGAACAAGCCCTACGCACCAATCTCGCCCCACCAAGGGCGACCAAGGCTTCACAACAGCAACCGAGGCCATTAACTAATGACCGCACCTTCCTCCATTTGCCGAGATCCTCCGCGCCAACCTCCACCCAGCTCCGTGACAGCCGAGCCATCAACCAACCGATTCGCTGCCCTTCCTCTTCTAGCAACTGGCCGAGCATCCCACCAACGTGAGCCACTGTCCTTCCTCGCCTGGCAAGCTACCATCATCCATTCAACTCAAGCTTCTGACTTCCTCAACTTGTCTGCTTTTCTTCGCCTCCTTCTTCGGTTTGTTTAAGGTATAACAAATAGGTATCATATATTTTATACTAATTCGTGAGTTATATATATATATTTAGTTTATAAAATTTATACAGTAGGTTACTATATAAGCTATGTAAATAAGATGTGTATACATTTTAATCTACACGTTTTACTGTAAGCTGTATCTATACTAGAAAAGAAATTTATATAGATTATATTATTTTGCGAGTACAGTTTTGCAGTGCTGTTGTATTGCATATATGAAACTTAGTACAAAAATTTTATATTGTCTGCATAATTAGGTATAAGTTTTTGCCAAACTCGTAATGTTAAAACTGTTTTAATAATATAAAAATATCTTGAGTGCTTAGTACATGCGTACGTATAAAAATATATATATATATATATATATATATATATAAAAGTAAGTTTATATTGGTTTTATAATAACTATTGATTTTAAACTATTTACATATTTGGTAATTTAAAATGTTGAAATGTATATAGATTTAAATTAAAGGAAGATATATATTTGTTTGTAAAAGGTTATCTGTTAGTTACTTATTTATATATAACAATTGCATTATAACAAGCTAACATATGTTGATATGTATCTTAGTCTAATAATACGTTCTATATACATATATAGGGTCTGTTATATTTAAGAGTTTCAAAATTTAAAACAATGAGTTTTGAAATACTTGTATATATATTTTAGTAATAAATGTTTGAAAATATAAAATATAATTTTTTTTACATATATATGATTTTATATGTTATATCTATATCAATTCACTTATACCAATTATTTTATCGACCCAGTTCTGATTCGACCTCGTAAAATCCTATTGGCAGCTTTGCTTGTCAAAATTCGTGCATCTAGCTTTGTTTTGGAATTCGTGCTTGAATTCTCAACTCAATTCATTGTCTATCCTCTCTAGCCTCGAAAGGTGAGCAATCACTCACGATTAATGTTCTTTTATGTATTAAATCTGATTTCAATTGCAACGACAATTGAAATGCTGCTGTTAGTTAATTACACTATTATATATGCTATTACCTGTATCAGTTCACTTGTGACATTTGACACCATTATCTGTTATTTATGAAATGATAATCCAGTTTTGGTTGATAAATGATTGATTGTTTGATTTTGACATTGGACGTTAAATTGTTAATGTAGGAAGTGATAAAAATATGAAATTGAATTTGACGTAGAATTGTTAGCGACTTGAAACTGATATATATGTTCAATTTAATCAGACAAGTTGTATAATATGACCCCTTTAAATGTTAAAATTAATTGACACGTAGAAAATAGCTAATTACCCTTGAACCATTTGAATTTATGTTGTATTAATTGATGAAGTATGAAATTGAATAATTGATGCCAAGTGTAGAATTGCATAGAATAATTAGTGTAATAATCTTTAATCTACATGAAATGATAGTGTAGATTCTAGAAATAATTATATTAATCCACACAAACAACAGTGTGAATTAATACGGTTATTTCAGGATTATTTGAATTGATTATTGGATTGTTATTGGTTGTTATTGTTTGTTTATTTACTTTGACACCATCCCAGTTATCACACTGCAAGTTCCCTTTGTTATGCTTTGATTTTGAATTGAATTGGAATCGGGTTGAAATGATAAATACCCAAATTGAACTTTGACCTAGGATAGAGAATTAAATAAAAACCGATTGGTCAATACTTTGATTTAAAAATAAAATAAAGATTTTATTTGAATAAATAAAAATGATTTTGAAACGAAGTTGGAATTTGAATTTTAATGAAAGGAAATGTTAATATTTAATAATCCGAATCAAATATTAACATAGTAGATGATGAATGAAGGTTGTTTTAAAATTAAGTATTTAATAATTAAATTTGGAATTATTAATAATTAAGTTTTGAATTTAGTTAATAATTAAGTTTTGAAATTATTTAATAATTAAATAAGATTGAGTTATTTAATAATTAAACAAAAATTTAATTCTTTGTTAAGTGAAATTGAACTTCTTGAATAAGTGAAATTAAGTTTCTTTATTTATTGAGTTGTGAAATTGTAACTAAGTAAATTAATAAGTGAAATTGAATTTCTCTAATAAGAAATAAAATGTGTTTTATTGAAATTAATGTAAGATTTGAAATGTAAAGAATTTGATTTGATGAATTTAATTTAATGAAATTGGTAAGTTTTGATATAATGGAGTCGAAGTTAAATAATTGATTTAATGAATTGGAAATTAAATAGATATTTTTTTGATTGATAATTACTTAATGAATATTGAATAAAATCGATAAATGAAGTTAAATTGATTTGAATGTTAAATTAAATTAATTTAAATAATTTCGGAATGAAACTTATATACGAACTTGAATCAATATTTGAATTGTTTTAAATCGAAATTGAAATTGAATTATAAAATTTTGAAATTATGAATGTGGAAGTTTTGAAAAGTAAATTATGGAAATTGATTTAGAAAGAGAAATGAAATGTTGATTTATAAATTCTAACTGAAATTGAAATTGATTTGGTTTTCGAATTATATAAATGACCAATCGCTGTAATAATTTCGAAAGTTATTAAAGAGACCGAAATCGGTTAGGGACATACTTACTGTCTAAACCGAAAACCACTTTAATAACTGTACGTGGAGTGAGATCCAGAATGAAGTGGTTGGAATGATGTACGTGATGACTGAAGAAAGAGAACGATAATGGATAGCCTTGACACTTGTGTCAAATTGGAAATGACTAAAACAGCAGCCGTGCCGGGCCAAATGGGGGCTAGCTACCTCGAGCGAACACACTTCTTCGAAAACTACTCATTACTTGTTATCGATTGGTGCACCCTTGATTTTGGGAGTGTTATTTCGTGGTGTTGCGATCGTTGCGGCGATGCATTCTCACCAGTCCGGATCAGGCAAACGGTAGTTTCACTACCTTGGGTATTGCCTTATGTGCCTTGTCATACTTGTATCCCTATATACGCGACCACTACGATTTGTTTTGTGTTATACCTATGGAGTACTCCCTGATATCCCACTAGTTTACGGTGGAGTTTACAGTGCTGTATAGACTATAACGCTTATATAAAATATGTTAAGGGGGATAATGGTAACGCCTTAACACTATTTTGATACTTTATATTACTGATAGGCATTATCTATTTACCGTACACTACTACATAGTAGATAGTTTAACGGATCCTTAAAGGATGGTTATTCCAAACATCCTTTGAGTTACTTGTATTTCAATTGCTATTTCACTTGAGTTGGATTTATTGATATAAGAATGTTAATCCTGACTCGAGTGTTTTGTGTTTTGCTTTACGCTCGGGTCAGACTGAGTGTACCAGTATTCGAGACTCACCTTTGAAGTTGGAGCTTTGCTTGAAGATCCAGCCATCTATTCTGCTTTCAGTATTCGATGATTCCAGTGATGTATTCTGATTTGTATATGATGTATCGTATTACTCTTCTGTTGTATCTGGTTTAACTCTGATGTAACTTATACATTTATATAGTAGCTTCATGAACTACTATCTCTTTTATTTCCGCTGCATTTATTACTCTGTGTCTGTGATCTGTGATTACTTATTTACTATATATGTTCAGTTTTGCCAAATTTAAATTAACCCGCCGTTCGTAGCTCGGTTGGTTTGGGAGCTGGGAGATGGGAACCAAAGGACTGTGTCCGGGCAGGTTCGAATCCCAGCGCCAAACCATCAGTGGGAGTTTCAACGTTAAGCATCCGTGTGCGACGACTAAATAAAAGCGGGGTAGACACACGGCGTGAGGTTTACTTAAGTGAGTATCAATGAATACCATGATCTTAAGGTTCCTCATGATCTCAAAAAAAAATAACAACGCGGTATTTTGAATTATTCAAGTCCGACATGTGCGGATGCGAATAGTCCAAAATAGCGGGTCGTTACAGTTGGTATCAGAGCTTTGGTAGCTCTAGGCAAAACTTAGCATATAGGGTAAATGTATTTACAGAATCACTCTCATTCGAGTTTCAATCTCTTCCTTTTGACTCGATTCCCTTGAATTTTGGAACATTCCCTCGGTTTCGAAATTCATTCGTGTCCCTCACTATTCGTCCTCTTTCAATTCTGGAGCATCCCATAACTCCACTTCGAATGACCCTTATAATGGATCGGCGGTCTCGCCAAACTTCGAATGATTTGTAAAGGGGTGAAACTCCTTTACAATTGGCATTGATTTATCGGAGATTTCTGTATCCTCGGTTTACGATGCTATCTATCTTCTGTTATACCTGAATTCTATTTCTTGAGATCAAATGTAGATTTGCCTCGAAATTCTGCATCGATTTCATTCTTGAAGTCACGGTCGACCGGTTAAGGTTGCCCATGATTTATATAAACTTATCCATCGCCCTATTTTGTATTTAAACCATCTCAGCTTTGTTTCGAATCTATCTTCGAATCAAAATTTCTCCTTGATTTGAGCCCATCAAATTTGAATCTCGATCCTTGCCTTGAAATTTATTCCTTTATTGTCGAGCGAGGAAGTGTATTTGTAAATCTCTATTTAAAATGCTTTATAGATATATTGTGTTGTTTGAGTTGTTGATGTTGATTTGGATTTTCGATCGATTCGTCTGATCAACGCTATCGATAGGATTTCCAAAACACTTGAACAGAACAAACTGACACGACGTTGTTTTCAAATTTGGTAAACAAAATAGTTTTGTATAATTATATTATAGTATAAAGTTTTTTGAAATTAAATTGTTAATGAATTTGTTATCAGAAATGATAATATTTGATTTTCATTTATTGTTCTGTGAACCTTGACTATTGCATAATATAAATAAATAAATTTAAAAACTTGGTTATAATTTGATTTGGAATTAGAAATGAATTTAAAATTTGAACGTGAGAATTTAATTTTCAAAAATTTCAAACTTTGGTTTTAAAGGTTTTAAAAGGTATTATCTAAAGTATTTTCGGATAGAAATCAATTTCAAAAAGAAAAAAAAATAGATGTTTAATCAGTGCTTTTCTCTTTGTCGCTGGAAAATAATTTCGGTGATGACGGCTGCATCATCGACATTCATTTTCGAGTTTCGAAGTGGAGAGACCATCAGTAGCTTGCTACACTTTTGTTTTGAAATGAATTTGATTTAAATTTATAAAGTATGACTTGATTTAATATATATATATATATATATATATATATATTAGTATTTGATTTAGTTTTGACTTGGATATATTATATGTATATATATTTATTTCTAAATTGTTTGAAGTTAATCAGAAATTTAATTCTTAAAATTTGGGTAAATGATGATTTTAATTAAATGAAACCAAAATTTTGAATTAATATATAAACTTGAGAAAATTGAATTAGAAATTTACTTGTATAATAGTCAATTGCATTCAATATAACTTACCTAAATTTTCAAAAGTTAACTATGTAATTGGATATTATACAATATAAAATAATATCAAAGAAATTTTTAAATAAATTGAATGGTTATAATAAACGTAAATATACTTAATATATGTGATAAGATATATTAAGTGGAATAAATTTAATAATAATTGGGAATAAAGAAGAATTAAATTTGTCGAATAAAATATGATTCTAATAAATGACTATTCAAATTTATGATCTTTGAAATTGTTAATTAAAGAAAAATTGGATAATATACAATATAAATTGACTTTATAAATAAAATGTGAGTGCATATAATAAATGTTATTCACTTAAATTTTGATTATAAAATGTTTGTGAAGATAAATAGAATAATAAATTAAATAAATAATAGGTGTGATTGATCGAAGGAAAATTTTGTTTTGAAAGTTAATAAATTAAATTAAATCGACTTAAGGTAGTATCTTGAATTAGTTGAATTTAAATTTAATTTCATTTGAA
Source organism: Allium fistulosum (assembly GCA_030737815.1). Taxonomy (NCBI): domain Eukaryota; kingdom Viridiplantae; phylum Streptophyta; class Magnoliopsida; order Asparagales; family Amaryllidaceae; genus Allium; species Allium fistulosum. The sequence continues at coordinate 365,239,812 of CM060904.1, forward strand.
AGAAACCTTTTGTAACTAACATTAATAGACGAGAAATCAAATCAATTTAAATGAAAATCTTGAATTTAAAAACAAATTGTTGAATATAAATTTATTTAAATTGAAATTTATACGGATAAAATTAATTGTTTATTATGTAATTCAAGTGTATTTTCTTTTGGTTGGTTCTATTTCCCTACTTCCTTCCTTTTCGGGGACGAAAGTTTTGAGTGGGGGAGAGTGTAACAACCCGGATATTTTAACGATTTTCATTAATTTAATTAACTGAAATTTTGTGGAATTTTAAACGATAAAATTTTGAAATAAAAATTTAATATTTGAAATGCGTCTAGTTAAACATAGCAACTGGTAAATTTTCGTCCGAAAATATGAAAGTTTATTTCGTGCGAAAATTCACTTCAATTTAATCAGTTAAAAAGCGATGAAAATAAAATATTTTCCGAATCTAAATATTTTTGCATAGAAAAATTCTAAACCATCTTCTGAGCAAACGTCATTTTTCGTTTTTCCAAATTCGGACTTCTTTGGCTCCGTCGATCTTATTTTTCTACGTTTTTCTTGCATTTTCCGCTTGTAGAAAATTCAAATTTTTATAATTCAAATCGAATTACTGATATCAATATACCGTTTTGATCGTCTCGTTGTACTGATCTCTGCGGTATATTCGTATGCATGTTTCGACGCCGGTGGACGGCGAAAGCTGTAAACGTTGAACTGTATCGGTACCTATTTTAACCTTTTGTTTCTATCGGCTGAAACGTCATAAACTTTAATTATTCACTGATATCGACGTTTAATTTTCTTTATTCCCGAGGGTATAATTTATTTTGCTGGTTCAAATTTTATTCTCGGTCTGTTCAATTTTCGCTCCTTATTGGAAAATACGTTGCATTATAAATGCCATCTGCATTGAATAACGCAAGCCTTCTTCTTTTGTTTAAGTTTCTAGTGCTCTGTCTCCTCCCATTTGATAATTGGGAAAGAAAGAAAAAATGTCTCTCCTCCAGACCACCTTCCTCTCTATAAAAATAAAATAAAATGAAAGGACATGAAAACAAAAGTGAAGCCTGCTATCTTCCACTATGACATACTCCTCCATGTCCACCTCCCTTCCTTATCCTTCATCAACGTCCCACTTTCTCCTCCTCACTGAACCCGCCACCACTTTCATTTGCACCAAATCATCGGCCTCCTTGCGTGTGCTGCCACCTCACCTGAGCCACCTTCAAATGGTCGAACTCCACCAGACCTCCGCCTGCGCCGCTTGTACCCTCCACCAAGCCAAGATACAACCCCGCCTTGCCCTCCATCCACTCGCCTCGTGCCACAAAAAGAAGCTCGACTCCACGCTTCAACAACTCTCCAGTCCTCACCGCTGCCCTCCGACCCCGAGTAGCCGAACAAGCCCTACGCACCAATCTCGCCCCACCAATGGTGACCAAGGCTTCACAACAGCAACCGAGGCCATTAACTAATGACCGCACCTTCCTCCATTTGCCGAGATCTTCCGCGCCAACCTCCACCCAGCTCCGTGATAGCCGAGCCATCAACCAACCGATTCGCTGCCCTTCCTCTTCTAGCAACTGGCCGAGCATCCCACCAACGTGAGCCACTGTCCTTCCTCGCCTGGCAAGCTGCCATCATCCATTCAACTCAAGCTTCTGACTTCCTCAACTTGTCTGCTTTTCTTCGCCTCCTTCTTCGGTTTGTTTAAGGTATAACAAATAGGTATCATATATTTTATACTAATTCGTGAGTTATATATATATATATTTAGTTTATAAATTTTATACAGTAGGTTACTATATAAGCTATGTAAATAAGATGTGTATACATTTTAATCTACACGTTTTACTGTAAGCTGTATCTATACTAGAAAAGAAATTTATATAGATTATATTATTTTGCGAGTACAGTTTTGCAGTGCTGTTGTATTGCATATATGAAACTTAGTACAAAAATTTTATATTGTCTGCATAATTAGGTATAAGTTTCTGCCAAACTCGTAATGTTAAAACTGTTTTAATAATATAAAAATATCTTGAGTGCTTAGTACATGCATACGTATAAAAATATATATATATATATATATAAAAGTAAGTTTATATTGGTTTTATAATAACTATTGATTTTAAACTATTTACATATTTGGTAATTTAAAATGTTGAAATGTATATAGATTTAAATTAAAGGAAGATATATATATGTTTGTAAAAGGTTATCTGTTAGTTACTTATTTATATATAACAATTGCATTATAAAAAGCTAACATATGGTTATATGTATCTTAGTCTAATAATACGTTCTATATACATATATAGGGTATGTTATATTTAAGAGTTTCAAAATTTAAAACAACGAGTTTTGAAATACTTGTATATATATTTTAGTAATAAATGTTTGAAAATATAAAATATAATTTTTTTTTACATATATATGATTTTATATGTTATATCTATATCAATTCACTTATACCAATTATTTTATCGAACCAGTTCTGATTCGACCTCGTAAATTCCTATTGGCAGCTTTGCTTGTCAAAATTCGTGCATCTAGCTTTGTTTTGGAATTCGTGCTTGAATTCTCAACCCAATTCATTGTCTATCCTCTCTAGTCTCGAAAGGTGAGCAATCACTCACGATTAATGTTCTTTTATGTATTAAATCTGATTTCAATTGCAACGACAATTGAAATGCTGCTGTTAGTTAATTACACTGTTATATATACTATTACCTGTATCAGTTCACCTGTGACATTTGACACCATTATCTGTTATTTATGAAATGATAATCTAGTTTTGGTTGAAAAATGATTGATTGTTTGATTTTGACATTGGACGTTAAATTGTTAATGTAGGAAGTGATAAAAATATGAAATTGAATTTGACGTAGAATTGTTAGCGACTTGAAACTGATATATATGTTCAATTTAATTATACAAGTTGTATAATATGACCCCTTTAAATGTTAAAATTAATTGACACGTAGAAAATAGCTAATTACCCTTGAACCATTTGAATTTATGTTGTTTTAATTGATGAAGTATGAAATTGAATAATTGATGCCAAGTGTAGAATTGCATAGAATAATTAGTGTAATAATCTTTAATCTACATGAAATGACAGTGTAGATTCTAGAAATAATTATATTAATCCGCACAAACAACAGTGTGAATTAATACGGTTATTTCGGGATTATTTGAATTGATTATTGGATTGTTATTGGTTGTTGTTATTGTTTGTTTATTTACTTTGACACCATCCCAGTTATCACACTGCAAGTTCCCTTTGGTATGCTTTGATTTTGAATTGAATTGGAATCGGGTTGAAATGATAAATACCCAAATTGAACTTTGACCTAGGATAGAGAATTAAATAAAAACCGATTGGTCAATACTTTGATTCAAAAATAAAATGAAGATTTTATTTGAATAAATAAAAATGGTTTTGAAACGAAGTTGGAATTTGAATTTTAATGAAAGGAAATGTTAATATTTAATAATCCGAATCAAATAGTAACATAATAGATGATGAATGAAGGTTGTTTTAAAATTAATTATTTAATAATTAAATTTGGAATTATTAATAATTAAGTTTTGAAGTTAGTTAATAATTAAGTTTTGAAATTATTTAATAATTAAATAAGATTGAATTATTTAATAATTAAACAAAAATTGAATTCTTTGTTAAGTGAAATTGAACTTCTTGAATAAGTGAAATTAAGTTTCTTTATTTATTGAGTTGTGAAATTGTAACTAAGTAAATTAATAAGTGAAATTGAATTTCTCTAATAAGAAATAAAATGTGTTTTATTGAAATTAATGTAAGATTTGAAATGTAAAGAATTTGATTTGATGAATTTAATTTAATGAAATTGGTAAGTTTTGATATAATGGAGTCGAACTTAAATAATTGATTTAATGAATTGGTAATTAAATAGAAATTGTTTTGATTGATAATTACTTAATGAATATTGAATAAAATCGATAAATGAAGTTAAATTGATTTGAATGTTAAATTAAATTAATTTAAATAATTTCGGAATGAAACTTATATACGAACTTGAATCAATATTTGAATTGTTTTAAATAGAAATTGAAATTGAATTATAAAATTTTGAAATTATGAATGTGGAAGTTTTGAAAAGTAAATTATGGAAATTGATTTAGAAAAAGAAATGAAATGTTGATTTATAAATTCTAACTGAAATTGAAATTGATTTTGTTTTCGAAATATATAAATGACCAATCGGTGTAATAATTTCTAAAGTTATTAAAGAGACCAGAATCGGTTAGGGACATACTCACTGTCTAAACCGAAAACCACTTTAATAACTGTATGTAGAGTGTGATCCAGAATGAAGTGGTTGGAATGATGTACGTGATGACTGAAGAAAGAGAACGATAATGGATAGCCTTGATACTTGTGTCAAATTGGAAATGACTAAAACAGGAACCGTGCCGGGCCAAATGGGGGCTAGCTACCTCGAGCGAACACACTTCTTCGAAAACTACTCATTACTTGTTGTCGATTGGTGCACCCTTGATTTTGGGAGTGTTGTTTCGCGGTGTTGCGATCGCTGCGGCGATGCGTTCTCACCAGTCCGGATCAGACAAACGGTAGTTTCACTACCTTGGGTATTGCCTCATGTGCCTTGTCATACTTGTATCCCTATATACGCGACCACTACGATTTGTTTTGTGTTATACCTATGGAGTACTCCCTGATATCCCACTAGTTTACGGTGGAGTTTACAGTGCTGTATAGACTATAACGCTTATATAAAATGTGTTAAGGGGGATAATGGTAACGCCTTAACACTATTTTGATACTTTATATTACTGATAGGCATTATCTATTTACCGTACACTACTACATAGTAGATAGTTTAACGGATCCTTAAAGGATGGTTATTCCAAACATCCTTTGAGTTACTTGTATTTCAATTGCTATTTCACTTGAGTTGGATTTATTGATATAAGAATGTTAATCCTGACTCGAGTGTTTTGTGTTTTGCTTTACGCTCGGGTCAAACTGAGTGTACCAGTATTCGAGACTCACCTTTGAAGTTGGAGCTTTGCTTGAAGATCCAGCCATCTATTCTGCTTTCAGTATTCGATGATTCCAGTGATGTATTCTGATTTGTATCTGATGTATCGTATTACTTTTCCGTTGTATCTGGTTTAACTCTGATGTCACTTATACATTTATATAGTGGCTTCATGAACTACTATCTCTTTTATTTCCGCTGCATTTATTACTATGTGTCTGTGATCTGTGATTACTTATTTACTGTATATGTTCAATTTTGCCAAATTTAAATTAACAGCGTGGTATTTTGAATTATTCAAGTCCGACATGTGCGGATGCGAATGGTCCAAAATAGCGGGTCGTTACATGTAGTATCATTATTGCACATGAAATCGCCTGCAGATACATATAATAACGGAAGTAAATGTGAGGGTTTGTATGTAAGGTCGGTAGCTGGTAAGTGTATCGGCCGAACACGTTGGCTAGAGAAGGTGATAGTGTTTATTAACTGACAGTTGGAGGTGCTGATTTAGTTTATACATAAATTATTGTCACCAAAAGTTTGATTATTTGTTTTGCTGCATGATCTATGATATATCACTCATATTTATAGGTGTAACTATTGGAACAGTTTCAGAGTTACATCATAGGTAGATACGTGTTGGCCAAAGATTCAGTTGAAACATACACATGGTATCAGTTAAGCTGGTAAAGCTCACAGCCGATTGCGACATTGATCAGAGAAACAAAGTTGATTTAAATTGACGAAGTTCAAAGAGGCAAAATGCATAATGTAGATCAATGAATTATAAAAGGTACTTGTAATTGATATTATGACAGAATTGTTGTACATATTCGTAGACAGAATAAAATCTAGTAAAGCAGAAAAACAAGCATATGTTTTATTAACGTAGAGTAGGATCAGTTGTGAGAACGCTTCACAAGAAAGCGCTCGACAGCTCTATCGCACTGTTCAATCTATGGGAGAAAAAAAGTTATTGAAAGTATATATGCATATATGTATCTACTGATATATGTATTCAACCATGTATGTATGTACGCATAGTATACCACTTCGGGAGTAAAAAAATCATCCCAATCACTGTCTGCAGAACATCGCGCAGAATGTTGTTGTTCAGTAGCTTGTTGCAGTTGCGGTGCGAAGGCAGATGGTTCTGATAGTATGTTGTTGTTTTGCGCAGTATTTGCATTTGGTGGATAGGAAGAAAGATGAACTAAGTGGTTCCTATTAATGCTAACAGTCGATAATTCATCCTGCGTAGTAGTATTTGGTGGATCGACGTCTGAAGCATCAATTTTTTCAGCAGGAAGGGATCGAAGATGCTTTTTGATGATCGTGTGCATTTACGTTTTAATTTGTCCAGTATTGTGGATGTTTAGGTCCTATCCTTGTTCACCGCATGGAAGTAGTAGAGGATATTGTAGTGGATCATAAAATCCTGTTGTACCCGAAACTCGTTGGAGGGTTCCTGATCTTGTTTCAACTACAATATCCTTGTCGTTCAGATTTTTAGAATAATCATCTCCTACAATGATACCGCCACTTGTGATGCGGTTGGTAGTTGATGAAAATGACGATCAACTATAAGTTCTTTTATTATAAATCTGCAATCGTGTAGATCAGTACACTGTCCTAAATGTCTCAATACACATACATAAGGCCTATAAACATCTAAGATTTCCTTTAATGTTTGAAGGACGTCTTGTCTTAATACCGCACTATTTTGTTGTCGATTTTCAATCTCATGATCAGTATCATAGACGTACATTTGCAGGTATCTAGGTCTATTTCCAGGCATAGGCTAAACACTTCCAATGGTATGATATATAGAACCTTGCGCACGGTAAGAATATATTCCATTTCGAGCGGACGCTAAGTTCTGATCAATGTTAGCCTCCATAGACATAAATACAAAGGTATTGTTATAAGATCTTATGTTTGTTCGAATGTGAACTAATTTCACTATCTGCATTGAATAAAGTAAAAAGTTTAGGAGGTGGTGTAGGGTAGTGAATGGTAATTTTACCACCTGAGCAACAAATTCCGTTTGTTTCACGAAAAAATAATTTTGCGTTACAGTATCGACAGTAAGTGGGTTCAGGTAGCGTATGCCGAAGGAATAGTTGGTCGTAGTAAAATTCCGACCACAGTTGTAACTCGTAACGGCAAATCGATTTATCAGTTGTTGTTCGGGAGTAGATGTTAATGTTGGTGCAATTTTTGTAATAGCAGATGTTATACCTTGAATGTCATATATTTTAATAGAAAGTGAGAGTAAGAAGGGAAAAAAATAACCGAACCATCCGGCGGTGAAGTTGTTGTGTGGTTGAGTATTTCTGGTGGTACCGCTGGTGGGTCGATAGGAGAATAACCTACCAATGTGATAAAGTACGTCAAAATGATAGTAAATACAACCTATGACGATGGTTAAATAGCGAAAAAGGTAGCGGTTGAGGTAAAAGCGTAGTGCATTTTAGAGGTTGAAGAAGTGAGGGTGTAGAAATATATGCAAATGGTAGGAGGAAAAAGTGGGAAGTGCATGAGCTGTTAGATTATTTTCAAACGCAGTGAAAGGTGGCAAGTAAAGTTTGGCAACATATGCGTTTGGAGGTATAGAGGTTAAAAGTGTTGAAGTTGTAGTAGTTATTATGTAGGTGGAAATGAGGGAAAAAATAAGAAGTTTATGGGTTGGGAAAAAAAGAATTAGATAAAGCGCATGTTCAAAAACGAGAGTATAAATTGTATGGGAAGAAGGGAAGTTTAAGTGCAGTGAAAAATCTAACCATATTTGGAAAAGAGTTCTAATTTGGAAAATCATGGCTTCCACTTTGATCTGTTGCTTCAATAGTAAAGCAGTTAAGTACAGGATGGTCTGTGGATATTTCATTTGGTAGATCTGTAACCTTTTCTAGTCAATCTTTTGTAAAATAGCTGTTAAGTGGTGGGTAGTCAATAAACCTTATGATCTAAAGCCTGATTTAATGAACTTAATATGGTGGAATATTTAACGTTAAATCCCTTACTTGTGAACTGGTATAATGTCTACGGGGGTGCAAATAGTTGTTATAATGTTGGCATGAACCGTTACTACCGTAAAACTATGTCCTAGGATTTTTTTTAAAAAAAGGGCTTCCAGCTATATCAGTGTGCAGTAAATTTTGTATGTAATTATCGGAAAAAAGAAATCTGTGTGAAGTTGTATGTAGAATATGGTACTTGATATAATACCATTAGTAATGAACACAAACAGAAATAAAATGCAGTAAAACATTGCCCGTGGAATAAAAGTTTGGGCATGCACACTTAATTATAAGCGAAAAGAAAAAACAGGAAAAGATTTGATTGTGAAACGAAAAACGCCGACAAAAAATGAAATTATATACAAATTGATCCTAGGTTGAAGAAAACTCCATGGCAGTTGGAAACAGCTATAACATCATCTAGCCCCAATGGACCAGTTATGTAGATGTACGAAATAAAGAAATATTCATATGTACTATATACCTAATAGTATGTTGTCATTATAAAAAGAACGAAAATCTCATTCATAATATACAAGGAATAGCTGCTTACTTTCCAGAATTGGAACATACAGAAGAAAAACTCTTTTCGAAAAAGTTATGAAAATTAGATTTTTGGTTTTAGTTTTTAGCTAATTTATGCTACTTTTGTCCTTAATTTCAATGCTGGACCAATTTTCTAAGAGGGGACGGTTTGATAAAAAATAATAAAATAGAGACCTAATTTATATAGGTTTACGAGTAGGGACTTTTTGTGTATAAGTTTTGAGAATATGGACATGTTACAAAAAGAAGTCGGTAATCAACCAACTGATCAGTTGGCAAATGAACTTTGTAATGAAGCAGATTAATGAAACTATAATAATTGACATCATGCATATAATGACTCCGTGGATAAATTATAAGTCAGCAAGTGTTTCGATTATTTGTTTTATAATACTTGTAAAAAAGCTCTAGTTATATGTCAGTTAATACTGAAATACAGATGTACTATCATAAATGTAAAACGTTTGTGAAACTGTTGATAAGCAGCTGAATTAAAGGTTTTATGAGTTTTACAGTGACCAATACCTTTCTATGATTACAAATAATTATATTGATAAAACATGCAAACTTTGTAATGACGACCATTGGAAATGAGGGTAAGTACAAACAGCGATTAGTGGTAAACTGCGAAAACAGTGGCTGGTAACGTAAAGCGCAGTGTATATTCGAGTTGAACAGAGTAAATGTGTGCAAATATGGGAATGATAAGAGACAACCGTGAATATAATTTTATTCGCACTTTTTTAAAGTGTGAACAAAACACTTTCCTCCTATTGGAGGAATTTGGGGGGTCACATATGAAACCCCCTGAATTCCTCCAATAGGAGCCGGGTGTTTTGTTCACACTTTGGAAAAAAGTGTGAACAAAATCACTCTCGGCAACCGTAGGCGGTGGACAGGGCCGGTCCTGAGTTATAGAAGGCCTAAGGCGATATTATATCAGAGGCCTATTACATGAAAAATAAAGTAAAGAACAATAAAGATGAAAAGATTCATTAAAACAAAATGATTCAACGAGATTATAAAGATAAGTTACAACAAATCTTTTACATAATATTTAACCTTCTTACATTTTGGCTTACAAAAGTACTAAGCAAATCATTTAAATCTAGTGATTCCAATAAATTTTTCTCTATAGATATTGTTGCTAATCCATTCAATCTTTCTTGCGACATACTCGTTCGAAGAAAAGATTTAATTAGCTTTAATATTGAAAAGCTTCTTTCCGCCGTAGCAACGGTAACTGGAATAGTCAATAATATTCTATAAGCAACCCATGCATTTACATAAATACAACCCATCCTTTTAATATAATTTAACACATCAATCGCTTTTTTGACATCTTCCGGTAAAATCCTTCTTAAGATTTGCAACTCCGCAAATAACTCCGTCCCATCAATATCGGAATTAGCCTCATACTTTAAGACATTCTCAAGGTGGAAACATGAAGACTTCAAACTATCACATGAACAAATTTTCAATCTCTCTAAATCATACAAGAACCCAAATATATCATCAAATTTCTTAATTTGTTCAAATCTACTTTCAAGCGATGATAACCCTTGATGCATTTTAGATTTTTGGTATTTTGGTACTGAAAAAAAATTAATTTCAAGGACAAGACGTTTGCTTTTTAGGTTGAAAGACATTTTTTAGTGTAAATCACAGAATGATAGTCTCAACTATCATTTTCTATTCACCATAAAAAGTGTTTTTCAGACTAAAAAACAAACTTATTGTCCTGAGATTAATTTTTTGCAACTTCTTCCCTGTATCTATTCTTCTGACTTGAATATTATTGAATACAATAAAATTTACATCCATCTCATAAGAAAAGAGAGGGACTTGCAAACAAAAATTGGTTCAAAACAATATTTGACATCTCAAAACTTAGGGAAGTTTTTTTTACGTACTTATGCAAAGGAGCAGGATGTAATAAACACCATCATTCCTCCATCTCGTCCTGTAGCCAGCTGCCCTTCTCAAAAAAGTAGTTGTTTGGCAAAACATTTACATGTTAACGAAAGATGCAAGGATCAAATATAAAAACATGCATATCAAGAAGAAAGTCCTTTACAAGCACAAGGTGAATTACAACGATATTGATATTTTAGAGCAAAATTTTCTAAGAACTTCATGCATTTTTAGCTTCTCACTAATATTTTTTTGGAGTAGTGCAACGCATATACACTTTATTTTCATCTTCTACTAAAAGATGGAAAATATTCAAAGACAGTGTAGATGGTCTTACATTAAAGCCATTATCACAAACACGTTGGGAAAGTCACGTTGAAAGTGTAAAAACAATTTGGACTCAAGCTCCAAAAATTAAAAATGCTTTGGTTCAATTAGCAAGTCTTAATGTTGATCCAATGTGCAAAAGCGAGGCCGAATCCTTGGCAAAGTATGAGCTTGAGAATTTTAAGTTCTTACTTAGTATGGTTATATGGTATAATTTATTGAATAATGTTAATAGAGTGAGCAAAGAGTTGCAAGTAGAAGACATGCACATGGATGTCGCCATGGATCATCTAAAAGGGCTAATTTGTTTTTTAAAAACATTTAGAGAAAGTGGGTTTGAATCTTCATTGGTTGATGCTGAAATTATAGCAAATGAAATGGAAATTGAACCATCATTTTATGAAAAACGCATAATACGTAGAAAGAAACAATTTGATGAAAGTAATAGCGAAGAGACGATTCTATCTCCAAAAGAATCATTTAGAGTCAATTACTTTTTAAACATTGTGGATCAAGGGTTATCATCGCTTGAAAGTAGATTTGAACAAATTAAGAAATTTGATGATATATTTGGGTTCTTGTATGATTTAGAGAGATTGAAAATTTGTTCATGTGATAGTTTGAAGTCTTCATGTTTCCACCTTGAGAATGTCTTAAAGTATGAGGCTAATTCCGATATTGATGGGACGGAGTTATTTCGGAGTTGCAAATCTTAAGAAGGATTTTACCGGAAGATGTCAAAAAGCGATTGCTGTGTTAAATTATATTAAAAGGATGGGTTGTATTTATGTAAATGCATGGGTTGCTTATAGAATATTATTGACTATTCCAGTTACCGTTGCTATGGCGGAAAGAAGCTTTTCAATATTAAAGCTAATTAAATCTTTTCTTCGAACGAGTATGTCGCAAGAAAGATTGAATGGATTAGCAACAATATCTATAGAGAAAAATTTATTGGAATCACTAGATTTAAATGATTTGCTTAGTACTTTTGTAAGCCAAAATGTAAGAAGGTTAAATATTATGTAAAAGATTTGTTGTAACTTATCTTTATAATCTCGTTGAATCATTTTGTTTTAATGAATCTTTTCATCTTTATTGTTCTTTACTTTATTTTTCATGTAATAGGCCTCTGATATAATATCGCCTTAGGCCTTCTATAACTCAGGACCGGCCCTGATTGTTGGACACGAAAAGGTAAATCATCCGAGAAAATACGTACATTTTCAGTCTATAAAGTCAGTTGGGTTTTAATGTGTAGGTTTTTATATAGAGAAAAAAGGAGAATGCTTGATTGTCTGCAGGTTTTTATATGGCAATCTAGAAATAAAGTGGCTGTGGCTATTTGTTCATGAAGAAAGTGTACGAAAAACTGGAAAAAGTTGGTAGAATATGGCCTGTACAGTACCATTCAATAGTGTACTGTAGTTGAAGAAATGAGTACACGTTGTTTTCCACTTTTAGGTAAGAGGTAAAATATTCGAACTGTACATAGTCATGTTTAACAGTGATTCAAAGATTATTATAATCAATTCAACTGGGATAATTTTTATGTTTGGTGATCAGAAATATCAACTAATCCAGAAATAAAGGGAACAGATAACAGCTGTGGCTATTATGTTCACTTAAGTAAGCAATTTAAAAAAACAGTAGACATGTTGCAGACAAACATATGTATGTGGATAACAAAGTTAATCGGATATGTATGGATAACAGTAAAATGAATAAGAGTACATCTTAGATGGGGTTCAGAAACCATTAATTGCTGGTATTAGTATTGAAATTTCATCTTGAAATTGTTTAACCTACAAAACTTGTTAAGCGGTAGTCATCCTAATTAATGATTTGTTGCATAATTTAATCAGTTTATAAATGGTTCATCTTACTCTCCTCTGGTTTAACCTTAATTTCCCATCCAAATTTGATGCAGCGCGCGCTTCCCCTAAATCGCGAAGCCCTAAATCGCGAAGCCTAGGTCGCCAGTCTTCAGATGCAGTTAGGTCGCGATCGACCTATGCCGTCCCTCCTTATGTCGCGAACATGAAAGGTCGCGTGAAGCCGTGCTTACGTCGCGAACAACACTCCAGCATAGTCGCAAGGCAGATGCAGTTAGGTCGCGGTCGACCTATGCCGCTCAAGCTTTCCTAGGTCGCGTGAAGCTGTGCTCCACCTTAAGTCGCGAACGATTTTCGTTAGGTCGCGAATCTTCCTACGTCGCTAAATTCAGTAGGTCGTTGCCATCCCTTGTGTGACAACCGCCCATGACCCCTGCACCAAACCTGGAGATAGTGCGCTGTAAAGTGTGCCAGGCAGCCATGGACGATTGTCAGGGTAAATTAAAACAGCAGAATCTATCGTATTACGCACAGCGTATGGACAAAATACAATAGAATATATATATATTGAAGCTTCACAGAATAGAATCTCATCAATAAAACTTCATAATAGTTGAATACAAACATCTGAATAGTTAATACATCAAGCCTCACTACATAACACTCAGAGAATATACAAGCAGCGGAACATCCAGTACATATAGTAAGAAGATAATATGCAAGCCTCCAGCTCGTCTTCGACATCAGCACCGTGGAAAGCAAGAACAGCACCTGTCACCTGCTACCTAGTCTGCCCGTCCCAAAATGGACGAACAGCCCAAGGCAATAAGAGTTAAAACATAAAGCCTTGAGTCAGACAACAGTCTTAGTGAGCGGTAAATTAACTAACAACATACCAAAAGAGCATAAAGGAAAAAGGAATAGGAATCCAACCCTCCCACTCCACCTCTTTCTACAGTGATAGCCCCCAGACACACACTAAGAAGAAGCAAACATAGCAAAGCATACAATTTAAAGTAAAGCAATTATCACTCGAGTCAAGGGCGATGCTTTCCAAGTACAAACCCCCAAGGCCTAAACCAAGATCAGATAAGCACCCAGAAAATACCGCTCTTAAGACCGAATGATGATACAACCAAACATCCATGACTCTGGCTATCACTGTTATCATTGCTTCGATATCATCGTTAATTGAATGACCGGCTCATTATTTCATCCGTCCGTCAAGGGCTAATGGAAACCCCGGTTCTAGACATGACTCTGCACGTCATCGTGACCCGTGCCTTGGACTATCGAATCTGCCCAGAGTACTCGACTACCAATCAGTAGCCTTTAGGGACTATCGAATCTGCCCAACGTACTCTTGCTTTGAGCATGCTAGAACCTTCAAAAACGATGAGATCTCAGCCTTCTAGTCATCCTCCTCGATGACTATTTCCATACTAGCTCAAGCGCCTCTCGAGCAAACCATTATACTCAAACTCGAACCATTTCACCGAGTTATCAATCTGCTTGGAATGATCCCGTCTGGATTAGACCAAGGCTATCTCATATCATACTTCGCCTCATCATCATCACAGCAAAGCTTCATCTCAACATCATCATCAAATCTATCCATATGAGCTTCATCATCCGCTACATATGCCACAAGCAGCTTTTCCAATTCAAGAGCCATTCCCTTAGCTTTCGAATCATCTTCGACCATCTTGTCTAAATCAAATCATCAATCATCTAATTCATAGCAATCAATCAAAACAAACATTAATCCAAGTAAACAAGCATTCAAATATGATCTAAATAGACAATTATAACAATAATGGCAATTTCGTAATTAAAGAGTCAAAAGTCTAACAAGCATGAAAACATGAGCAATATCTCTATAATCTTGATGAATGAACTTGCATAGGTTAACATGTAGTAAAATGGATGCCAAATCATTATGAACAATGGATCTATATGGATCTATACTTAGGATTAGGAAAATGCATGGAAATCACTACTTTAACACAAAATCAAGCCAACGATCCGATATACTCCTTTGGATCCGTGTGAGAGATAATCACCACTCACCAAATCACCTAAACAACCCAAAAGCAACACACTTCAGATCTGGACAGCGAAGGATTTAACTCGATCTATCCCAAATCCGCTTCAAACGATGAAATCTCTCTTCGATGGATGTAGATCTTCGACTTTAGCTCTTGGATCTTCGATCTTGGATGGAAGGAAGTACTAAATCAAAGTGGAGAAAAGAAGTGAAGAAGTGTAGAACTCGAGCTCTCAAAATGTCAGCACTTCGTCGCTTCAAAATCCGAATCCCAAAAAGTGAGGCAAACCCATGTATTTATAGGCAGAATTCTCCTTAGGTCGTTCGCTCGGAGTTAGGTCGTCCACGACCTAAAAACCCGCGACCTAAAAACCCCACGACCTAACAACCAAAGCCTCTACGACCTACGACCTAACACTTAGCAGATCAGCACATTCATGCGACCTAAGACCTAACCCAGATGCGCTTCCTCGCGACCTACGACCTAACCCAGATGTGCTTCCTCGCGACCTACGACCTAACGAGGATGCAGCCTAGCGACCTAACACAGATCGCTTCTACGACCTAACACTCATGCGACCTAATCACACGCGCGACCTAACTAACTTAGCTAGGATACGACCTAACACCTTAGGTCGTCTAACGACCTAACTACTCCACTACCAAACTTAGGTTGCTCACGACCTAACTACGCTAACTCGCTAACTCTTATACCGTTAGCTCTTAGGTCGCCACCACTAGGTCGCTAACTACTGTAGGTTACTAACCCTTAGGTCGCTAACTCCTATAGGTCGCTCCAATCTCCTAGGTCGCTCACTCGACCTAACCTATTATACGACCTAACTATCACACGACCTATCTATCATACGACCTAACTTCTTAGGTCGTTCCAATCCTTAGGTCGCTCCACTTCACTAGGTCGTCTACTCCTTAACTCGCCATCTTCCTTAGGTCGCTCCAAACTCTCATACGACCTAAGACTTAGACTCTGGACGACTTATCAACAATGCGACCAAATGTCAACTGTTTTACGATGTTTCGATCTGTAAAAATACGGGTCGTTACATTCTCTCCCCCTTAGGAATTTCGCCCCCGAAATTCCAAACAAACAGAGCAATCAAAGACTATTCTGCATGCCTACCATCCATAGCAATCAACAAACCATGCATCCAATTCTAGCTTAGCATGCATAATTCTAAAACTAGAACAAGTTACAATGTCGTTAGATGACACGACACCTTAGGGCCATACCTTGAAGAGTTCAGGATGAGCTGCCTTCATCCTCTCTTCCACCTCCCATGTACAGTCGTTATCATCATCACTCCATTATATCTTGAGCAACTTAACTACCTTCCTCCTAAGCTGTTACATGTCGGTTTCCACAACACGAAGCGGCTTACGAGGTCTCTTATCGACTGGATCAATCTCAAAATCTTCACAGCTATCAGCAGAAACCACTGTATTCGAGTCGTGCACATACTTCCGTAGATATGATATATGAAAAACATTGTGCACACTCGACATCTTTTCTGGTAATTCCAATCTATAGGCGAGCTTTCCAATTCGCCCGATGATCGGGAATGGTCCAACAAATCTCGGAGTCAATTTCCCTTTCTTCCCGAATCGAATAACATTCTTCAATGGAGAAATCTTCACAAAAACCATATCACCTATGTCGAATTCCAAATCCTTACGACGCTTATCGGCATAACTTTTATGACGGTCTTGGGCTGCCTTCATTCGTTGCCGAATGATTTCTATGCAATCTGAAGTCTGTCGAATCATTTCTGGCCCAAGTATCCACCTTTCTCCTGTCTCTAACCAACATGTCGGAGAGTTACATGGTCTTCCATATAATGCCTCATACGGTGCCATACCAATGCTTGACTGGTAACTGTTGTTATATGAAAATTCCACCAAATGAAGGTGATCTTCCCATGATCCTCCGAAATCTAAAACACAAGCTCTGAGGAGATCTTCCAAAATTCGATTAACTCTCTCGGTCTGACCATCTGTTTGAGGGTGATAAGCTGTACTCAAACACAACTCGGATCCCAAAACTTCCTGGAAGCTCTTCCAAAATCCACTAGTGAACAATGGGTCTCGATCGCTCACTATACTCTTCGGAATACCATGGAATCGAACTATCCACTTAACATACAACTCTGACAACTTTGATGCAGTCCTAGTCGATCGAACAGGAATGAATCTTGCACTCTTAGTCAAACGATCTACAATGACCCAAATCCCTTCATTTCCCGTTCTTGTTCTTGGTAACACATCGATAAAATCCATCGATATTTGCTCCCACTTCCATGTAGGAACGTCTAATGGCTGAAGCAATCCACTTGGCTTCTTCTGTTCGGCTTTTACCAACTGGCAGTTAATGCACTTGGAAATAAAATTTCCTACATCCTTCTTCATACCTTCCCAGTAATAGGTTCTCTTCATATCCCGATACATCTTATTTCCACCTGGATGAATTGTTAACTTTGAGTGATGACTTTCCTTCAAAACTTCAGTTCTCAATTCATCTATATCGGGAACAACTAGTCGTCCTTGCTTCCGAAGCCAACCCTCTCGATCGACTACGAATCCTTTATCCTTTTCTGGGTCCAATCCAGATTCCAGATCATGGATAATCTTGACAAGCTTATCGTCTCTCTTTTGGCTCTCGCCAATCCTTTCCACAAGAGTCGGTCTTATCGATAAGTTTGCCAACATCTCAGGTTCCAATTCACCTCTAGGCCTGAAGTCAAATCCAGCTAAATACTCGAGATTCTTCCATTCTGAAAACATGGCTCCCAATCCTGCATGTCTTCGACTTAACGCATCCGCCACTGCATTACCCTTTCCCGGAGTATAGGCTATACCAAAATCATATGATGCCAAAAACTCTAGCCATCGTTGCTGCCGAAGATTCAAATCCTTTTGGGAGAAAAGATACTTCAACGACTTATGATCTGTAAACAACTCGAATCGAACTCCCAATAGATAATGTCTCCACATCTTCAGAGCAAAAACAATCGCCGCTAACTCCAAATCATGAGTCGGATAATTCCTTTCATGCGGCTTCAGTTGTCAACTTGCATACTTA
This sequence comes from Allium fistulosum, assembly GCA_030737815.1. Classification (NCBI taxonomy): domain Eukaryota; kingdom Viridiplantae; phylum Streptophyta; class Magnoliopsida; order Asparagales; family Amaryllidaceae; genus Allium; species Allium fistulosum. The sequence continues at coordinate 365,257,649 of CM060904.1, forward strand.
ACAACTTTATCCCTCTGCATCAGCACTGCTCCAAGTCCAGTACCACATGCGTCGGTGTAAACCACCATCTCATCATTCCCACTTGGAATAGTCAAAACAGGAGCACTTGTCAATCGCTCTTTCAGGATTCTGAAAGCTTGCTCACACTTATCTTCCCATCTGAACACTTGGTTCTTTTTCGTCAATCCTGTCAATGGTGCAGCCACCTTGGAAAAGTCTCTGATAAATCGACGATAATATCCTGCTAATCCAAGAAAACTTCTCACATCAGATGCATTCTTAGGTCTAACCCAATCCTGGATTGCTGCCACCTTAGCGGGATCAACCGCTATTCCATTTCCAGAAATAATATGGCCTAAGAACCTCACTTCACTCTTCCAGAAGTGACACTTCGAAAACTTAGCCTTCAGCTGATGTTTCCGTAAGATTTCCAAAACAATACGCAAGTGCGTCTTGTGCTCTTCTTCAGTTCTGGAATAAATCAAAATATCATCCACGAACACTAGCACGAATTTGTTCAACTGATCTCTGAACACTCTATTCATAAGATCCACAAAATATGCTGGCGCATTAGTCAATCCAAACGGCATTACCAGCCACTCAAAGAAACCGGATGGTGTCCTAAAAGCAGTCTTCGGCACACTATCCTTAGCCACTCTTAACTGGTGAAATCTCGTTGCCAAATCCATCTGAGAAAACACCTTAGCTTCGTGAAGCTGATCAAACAAGTCATCTATTCTCGGCAATGGATACTTGTTCTTCTTAGTTACTTTATTCAGCTCACGATAATCCACACACAAGCTCATCGATCCATCCGCTTTGGTTACAAACACAACTGGTGCACCCCATTCGGACACACTACGCCGAATGAATCCTTTCTGCAAAAGATCATCAACTTGCACCCTCAACTCCTGCTGTTCCCTAGGCGCCATCCGCCTAAGAGGCATCACAACAGGTCTGGCTCCTTCAACTAGATCTATACGAAACTCGATCTCTCTATGCGGCGGTAACCCTTTGACCTCGTCAAAGACATCCTCAAATCCATTAGCGATTGGCAACGATGACAGTCCATCCCGTGGAACAACCAGCGAATACATGAAGCTCATGAAGACGCCTTCTTCATACTTACATCGTATCACAATCTTTCGCCCCTCCACATTCTCGACTGTCACCTCCAACCTTTCACAATCAACCTTTGTCGCATACTTCCTAAGCCAGTCCATACCCAAAATAATTCCGAACCCACAAAGTTCATAACAAAACAATCACAAACAAAAGAGCAATCATGACTCGATACAATCAGACCACGGCATAGCATACACAAACAAGACGAACCCCCAACTGGATTAGTCACAACCAATGGCCTATCAACAATATCCGGTTCTAAACCCAACTGGCCTACAAGTTCATTACAAACAAAAGAATGCGACGCCCCAGTATCAAACAACACTCTAACTGGAACACCACAAATGGAGAGAGTACCCTGAACCACCATGCTCTTTCCTTTCTCTTCAGCGGTAGGAGCTTTCGAAGATGATGGAACAGCCCCCAAAGCATAAGCTTGCACAATCTGCTTGTCCGTCCGCGGTTCCGGACAATTCTTCCTAACATGCCCCAGCTTGTCACAGTTGTGGCACTTCACCGGCACCTTCGGATTCTTGCAATCCCTGGAGAAATGACCCTTCCGTTGACAATTGAAGCAGGTCACTTCGCCCTTCGGCTTCTTATGGCCATCCTTACCCTTTTGTTGCTGCTGCTTCCTCTTCTTGTTTCCACCCTGCTGTGGTCTAGACTCCTCCTTGGTCACAACAACAACAGATCCCTCTTTAGGAAACAGATTCTCATGCCTGAGAGCCTTCTCTACAAGCTTCTCAAATGGATCGTCCAAATGATCCACCAACTGTCTCCCAAGACTACTGTCCAAGCCTGTCACAAACTTCTCATTCTTCTGATAAGGAGATTCAATATACGACCGGGCATACTTGGACAAAGCTTCAAACTCAGAAACATACTCAAGAACTGGCCTTCCACCTTGCTTGAGTTCCACAAACTTCTTGAACAGAACAGACTTCTGAGCTGTAGAAATGAACTTAGCTTCAAATCTGGCTTGGAATTGCTCCCAAGTAATTTCTTCCTCTGGAGTATCAATGGTGATAGAGTTCCACCAATCAGAAGCTCTCCCTTGAAGCTGTCTTGATGCTAACTTCCTCTTAGTCGCATCCTCAATTCCCAAATCACTAAAGATCCTTCTACAAGCATCTATCCATCTCTGGACTTCAATGGTTGGTTCTGTTCCCAAGAAAACCTTCCCTCCAAGAGCAATATAGTCCTTACACAACTTAGCAAAATCCACCAGCTTTGGAGTTTGAACTTGAACTCCAACATCCACCGATGGCCCCGGAGCTGGCATCCTTCTCATGATCGAAGTCATCATAGCTTCGAACATAGCAGCATAATCAGCATCCCCTTCAGTAGCACGGCCTTCCCTAGCAGCTGGTCTCCCTCTTCGACTCATTCTCAATATCTATAAAAAGGAATGATTAGCACACCTAGAGAAACAACTGCATAAAGGACTCAAACTCTACTAAGCTACTATATTATATATAGTAATCATCCATCAAAATACAATTACGTCTCTCATACGTAGTTACGTCAGCGAGCGTTGGGTAAAATCGATTAACTAATGCTCTGATACCAAATGTGACGACCGCCCATGACCCCTGCACCGAACCTGGAGATAGTGCGCTGTAAAGTGTGCCAGGCAGCCATGGACGATTGCCAGGGTAAATTAAAACAGCAGAATCTATCGTATTACTCACAGCGCATGGACAAAATACAATAGAATATATATATAGTGAAGCTTCACAGAATAGAATCTCATCAATAAAACTTCATAATAGTTGAATACAAATATCTGAATAGTCAATACATCAAGCCTCACTACATAACACTCAGAGAATATACAAGCAGCGGAACATCCAGTACATATAGTAAGAAGATAATATGCAAGCCTCCAGCTCGTCTTCGACATCAGCACCGTGGAAAGCAAGAACAACACCTGTCACCAGCTACCTAGTCTGCCCATCCCAAAATGGACGAACAACCCAAAGCAATAAGAGTTAAAACATAAAGCCTTGAGTCAGACAACAGTCTTAGTGAGCGGTAACTTAACTAACAACATACCAAAAGAGCATAAAGGAAAAAGGAATAGGAATCCAACCCTCCCACTCCACCTCTTTCTACAGTGATAGCCCCCAGACACACACTAAGCAGAAGCAAACATAGCAAAGCATATAATTTAAAGTAAAGCAATTATCACTCGAGTCAAGGGCGATGCTTTCCAAGTACAAACCCCCAAGGCCTAAACCAAGATCAGATAAGCACCCAGAAAATACCGCTCTTGAGACCGAATGATGATACAACCAAACATCCATGACTCTGGCTATCACTGTTATCATTGCTTCAATATCATCGTTAATTGAATGACCGACTCATTATTTCATCCGTCCGTCAAGGGCTAATGGAAACCCCGGTTCTAGACATGACTCTGCACGTCATCGTGACCCGTGCCTAGGACTATCGAATCTGCCCAGAGTACTCGACTACTAATCAGTAGCCTTCAGGGACTATCGAATCTGCCCAACGTACTCTTGCTTTGAGCATGCTAGAACCTTCAACAACGATGAGATCTCAGCCTTCTAGTCATCCTCCTCGACGACTATTTCCATACTAGCTCAAGCGCCTCTCGTGCAAACCATTATACTCAAACTCGAACCATTTCACCGAGTTATCAATCTGCTTGGAATGATCCCGTCTGGATTAGACCAAGGCTATCTCATATCATACTTCGCCTCATCATCATCATAGCAAAGCTTCATCTCAACATCATCATCAAATCTATCCATATGAGCTTCATCATCCGCTACATATGCCACAAGCAGCTTTTCCAATTCAAGAGCTTTTCCCTTAGCTTTCGAATCATCTTCGACCATCTTGTCTAAATCAAATCATCAATCATCTAATTCATAGCAATCAATAAAATCAAACATTAATCCAAGTAAACAAGCATTCAAATATGATCTAAATAGACAATTATAACAATAATGGCAATTTCGTAATTAAAGAGTCAAAAGTCTAACAAGCATGAAAACATGAGCAATATCTCTATAATCTTGATGAATGAACTTGCATAGGTTAACATGTAGTAAAATGGATGCCAAATCATTATGAACAATGGATCTATATGGATCTATACTTAGGATTAGGAAAATGCATGGAAATCATTACTTTAACACAAAATCAAGCCAACGATCCGATATACTCCTTTGGATCCGTGTGAGAGATAATCACCACTCACCAAATCACCTAAACAACCCAAAAGCAACACACTTCAGATCTGGACAGCGAAGGATTTAACTCGATCTATCCCAAATCCGCTTCAAACGATGAAATCTCTCTTCGATGGATGTAGATCTTCGACTTTAGCTCTTGGATCTTCGATCTTGGATGGAAGGAAGTACTAAATCAAAGTGGAGAAAAGAAGTGAAGAAGTGTAGAACTCGAGCTCTCAAAATGTCAGCACTTCGTCGCTTCAAAATCCGGATCCCAAAAAGTGAGGCAAACCCATGTATTTATAGGCAGAATTCTCCTTAGGTCGTTCGCTCGGAGTTAGGTCGTCCATGACCTAAAAACCCACGACCTAAAAACCCCACGACCTAACAACCAAAGCCTCTACGACCTACGACCTAACACTTAGCAGATCAGCGCATTCATGCGACCTAAGACCTAACCCAGATGCGCTTCCTCGCGACCTACGACCTAACCCAGATGTGCTTCCTCGCGACCTACGACCTAACGAGGATGCAGCCTAGCGACCTAACACAGATCGCTTCTACGACCTAACACTCCTGCGACCTAATCACATGCGCGACCTAACTAACGTAGCTAGGATATGACCTAACTACTCCACTACCAAACTTAGGTCGCTCACGACCTAACTACGCTAACTCGCTAACTCTTATACCGTTAGCTCTTAGGTCGCCACCACTAGGTCGCTAACTACTGTAGGTTACTAACCCTTAGGTCGCTAACTCCTATAGGTCGCTAACTCCTATAGGTCGCTCCAATCTCCTAGGTCGCTCACTCTACCTAACCTATTATACGACCTAACTATCACACGACCTATCTATCATACGACCTAACTTCTTAGGTCGTTCCAATCCTTAGGTCGCTCCAATTCACTAGGTCATCTACTCCTTAACTCGCCATCTTCCTTAGGTCGCTCCAAACTCTCATAAGACCTAAGACTTAGACTCTGGACGACTTATCAACAATGCAACCAAATGTCAACTGTTTTACGATGTTTCGATCCGTAAAAATACGGGTCGTTACACCTTGAGTCGCTCCAGCTTAGGTCGCAAGAAGAATTCTTATGCCGCTGTTTGTTTTAGGTCGCTCGACCTTATACCGCTGCAAAACTTAGGTCGCTCCTGAAGTTCAAACCGCTGCTTTGTTAAGTCGTGTACTGTTGTGATGATTTTCTTAAGTCGTTTGCTGTATTTTGTTAAGTCAAATGTATTTTGTTTCTTAGGTCGTTGTAACTTGTTAAGTCGTTGATGTTGTAACTTTTTAAGTTGTGTGTGTTGTAAAATCCTATAAATAGCGGGTGAGTTGTATCATTTGAGGTTGTTGAATTTGAATAAAATTTCTTTTGTGTGCTTTTGTGCCACCATTAAAATTGGTAGTTGAGTGTTATCTCCTATCTCCACCTTCGGCATTCGGGTGCGCTCGAATCAACGATTGTTGAAGCCAATTCACGGAATCAAGTGTGCTTGATCAACGTCGAAGAATTGTAGATCTACTCTCATGGCATCGTGCGCGATCAACGTGTCGAAGATAGCTAAAGTCCGGTATCTTCGTGATCAACGGATTTGGGCGTTTGGTATCATTAATTCATCGATTCATATTGCTTCATCTAATCGTTTCATCGATTAGTTTGACACGAAATCTTCATTTCGTTGTCATCCGTTATTTCCGCTGCGTCATTTGGTATCGGAGCTAGACTTAGCCAATCATAACTAAGCCGAGTCTTTGGAGCCAATTCTTATTGAAGAATTCAAGCCGAGCCTGTTAGAGCAAGTGAAGTGTTGAAGCCGTGCATCATTTTGTAGATCAAGGCCGAGTTAAAGTTTTTGAAGTTTGTGTTAGAATTTTTTGAAGATTTAGTGAAGATCAATCATGCATCCAAGAAGAGGTAATCGTCATCAGAATATTGCCGATGTGTATAGAAGAGAAGATGCTAAGGCAATAGAGCAACGAATTAGTGATAACCTCGAAGAGAAGTTCGATAAAGGTTTTGGAAAGTTGGAGAAGTTGATGATGGATTTAAATCAAAGTCAAAGAGGAAAGTCACCAGTCTTGAACCATGGAGGAAACAGAGTTTCGCCATCGGTTACGGAAGCAAGGAGGGTGTCGCCACAAACTTATCAAGATAAAAGGGAATCATCAATTTCAATGAGACGAGATCAACATGGGGAAGAGAGAAGAAGTCAACATGGGTTTGACAATGAACCATGTCGTGATGTCAAAAGATCGAGTAGAAGAGATTTGCATGATCATAGAGATATACGTGGTCATAGAGACGAAGGGTGTCATTTGCCAAAGCATGAGAATGATTCTATTTGGCTAAGGAACAATATTTTTCAGTCTACTTGTACTATCTTGGGAAAGGTTTGTAAATTCATTATTGATACGGGAAGTTGCGATAACCTTATTTCAGAAGAAGCCGTTATGATGTTGGGGCTGAAGGCTGAAAAACACCCTAGACCGTATAAACTGGCATGGATAAAGGAAGGGGAAGAAGTGACGGTGGGAAATCTGTATGGAAAAAGTACAAAGATGATATATGGTGTGATGTGGTTGATATGGATGTGTGTCACCTACTATTGGGAAGTCCATGGCAGTATGATAGAGCTGTACAACATAATAGTCACGCCAACAGCTACAGTTTCATGTTCGAAGGAACCAAAATTACTTTAGTTCTTAAGAAGCATGAACAAAGTGACTGCAAGCCAGAGAAGAAGGAGGAAGCAACTAATTTAATATCTTCAAAAGAATTTGTTGAGGAAGTGAAAGGTGGTGTTGAAGTGGAAGATAAAGAAGATTCTTCCCAACCCGCGAAGATTGATGACCATAAAGTTGATTACTCACAATCCGCGAAGTTAGATAAAAAGGAAGTTGATGATTTTCAACCAACAAAGTTTGATGAACATGAAGTTGAAAATTCACAACCAGCGAGGTTTGATGAGAATGAAGAAAGTGTGTCAAGAGATGAAGGGGGTAATCTAACAGTGAAGAAGGGGGATTCGATTAGTTTATTGTCTACAGAAGAATTTGTTAAAGAAGTGGAGGATAGTGCAGAAGTGTTTATGTTGAATGAGAATGAAACCAGTAAAGATCTCGAGATGCCTGAGGAGGATGAACCAGTGGTAAATGAATTTGAAGATGTACTCCCTGCAGAGTTGCCCAAGGTGGTACCGCCACTGAGGGACATACAATATCATGTTGATCAAATGCCAGATGCTATTGTACCACTTAGACCACGTTATCATATGTGTCCAATAGAGCAAGAAGAGTTGAGAAAACTGGTTGATGGGTTGCTAGTCGAAGGAAGTCAGTTGTGTACTACTGATTGCAGTCAGCAAATGAAAATCCTCAAAGACTTGCATAGAAATAAAATCGTGAGCCATGATCGTACCATGCAGCTAATCTCAAAGTCTTATTTTGGGTCGTCACTGAGGAAGAAAGTTGAAAGGTCTATTCAGAGGAGCCATAATCGACAAGTTTCAAAGAAGACCACGACAAATGCAAGTCTATGTATGTCGTTGCATATACATGCTAAATTACGGGAGGAAATTAGTGTGGACTTTGTTTTGGGATTGCCGCGAACACAACATGGCAATGATTCTATTTATGTGATGGTTGATGTTTTTCTGTTCAGAGGAAATCGATTGTGTATTCCGGATTGTAGCTTGAGGCTGAAGATTGTCAAAGAATTGCATGAAGAGGGTCACGTGGGTAGAGATCGTACATTGCAGTTGATTTCGCAATCATATTTTTGGCCTTTTATGAGAAAAGAAGTTGAAAGATTTGTGGAGAGATGTCACATTTGTCAAGTTTCCAAGGGAATAGCTACGAATGCGGGATTGTATATGCCATTACCCGTGCCTACTAAACCATGGGTTGATATCAGCATGGATTTTGTTTTGGGATTGCCAAGAACTCAGCGAGGGAATGATTCAATATATGTGGTGGTGGATAGATTTTCCAAGATGGCGCATTTCATAGCTTGTAAAAAGACCACGGATGTAGTCCGTGTTGCTCAGTTATTCTTTAAAGAAATCTATCGTTTACATGGGTTACCTGAATCCATTGTTTCTGACCGAGATACTCGATTTCTGAGTCACTTTTGGTTGAGTCTGTGGAAGATGGTTGGGACGAAGCTGAATTTTAGTAGTGCATATCATCCTCAGACGGATGGACAAACTGAAGTTGTGAATAGATCATTGGGAAATTTGTTGAGATGTCTTGTGTCGGACAATTTGAAGAGTTGGGACTTAAAGTTGTGTCAAGCAGAGTTTGCTCATAACCATGCTGTTAATCGAAGCACTGTTTACAGTCCATTTCAAGTTGTATATTCAAGCTTGCCAAAGGGGCCGTTAGATTTAACGGTAGTGTCACAACCGAAAGGAGTGATTAAGCGAGCGTCAGATTTCGTTGATGAGTTGAAAGATTGTCATAGAATCGTTCAGGAACGTTTGGAGAAGACGAATGAGAAGTATAAACGAGCTGCAGATAAAAAGAGAAGAAGTGTGGAGTTCAACGAGGGTGATTGGGTGTATGCTGTACTAACAAATGATCGTTTTTCAGTGGGAGCATACAATAAACTTAAAGCTCGAAAGATTGGTCCTGTAAAGATTATGAAACGGATCAATGAAAAAGCTTATAGGTTGAAGTTGCCGGAGGATGTGTATACTTCTGACGTGTTTAATGTTAAACATCTTATACCTTATTATGGAGATGATCAACCCAATGGGGAAGAACTTTTAAATTCGAGGACGAATTTTCCTCAACTAGGGGAGGATGATGCAGCGCGCGCTTCCCCTAAATCGCGAAGCCCTAAATCGCAGAGCCTAGGTCGCCAGTCTTTAGATGCAGTTAGGTCGCGATCGACCTATGCCGCCCCTCCTTATGTCGCGTGAAGCCGTGCTTACGTCGCGAACAACACTCCAGCATAGTCGCGAGGCAGATGTAGTTAGGTCGTGGTTGACCTATGCCGCTCAAGCTTTCCTAGGTCGCGTGAAGCCGTGCTCCACCTTAAGTCGCGAACGATTTTCGTTAGGTTGCGAATCTTCCTACGTCGCTAAATTTAGTAGGTCGCTGCCATCCCTTAAGTCGCTCCAGCTTAGGTCGCAAGAAGAATTCTTATGCCGCTGTTTGTTTTAGGTCGCTCGACCTTATACCGCTGCAAAACTTAAGTCGCTCCTGAAGTTCAAACCGCTGCTTTGTTAAGTCGTGTACTGTTGTGGTGATTTTCTTAAGTCGTTTGCTGTATTTTGTTAAGTCAAATGTATTTTGTTTCTTAGGTCGTTGTAACTTGTTAAGTCGTTGATGTTGTAACTTTTTAAGTTGTGTGTGTTGTAAAATCCTATAAATAGCGGGTGAGTTGTATCATTTGAGGTTGTTGAATTTGAATAAAATTTCTTTTGTGTGCTTTTGTGCCACCATTAAAATTGGTAGTTGAGTGTTATCTCATATCTCCACCTTCGGCATTCGAGTGCGCTCGAATCAACGATTGTTGAAGCCAATTCACGGAATCAAGTGCGCTTGATCAACGTCGAAGAATTGTAGATCTACTCTCACGGCATCGTGCGCGATCAACGTGTCGAAGATAGCTAAAGTCCGGTATCTTCGTGATCAACGGATTTGGGCGTTTGGTATCATTAATTCATCGATTCATATTGCTTCATCTAATCGTTTCATCAATTAGTTTGACACGAAATCTTCATTTCATTGTCATCCATTATTTCCGCTGCGTCAAAATTGATTGAACAAACTGTAATCGATTTATTGGGAGTCTATTGAAGTAGGTAAAACCGAGTAAAAAATTTGCGAGGATTAGTATAGCATATATCAGGAAATTAAAATATCCGATTAAGAGATTTTAAGTGGGAATAAAAATAGTTAACAAAAAGCGCCGATGTTAAGTGCATACCTCCTTTGTTGAACATTATCAGTGTGAAGTGTAGAATAATAGAGATAAAAGTAAACCCCCAGTATTAGCAGAGACCGAGACAAAAGGGCGACTGGCAGCAACACACTTTTTTCCACTACTTCAGGTTGTTACTTTTGCACTCTCTCTTACATGTATTTACATTTGATCACTACAACAAAAATACATTTTCGCAACTGCCGAAAACAGTTGTAATAGGTCTATTACAACTGGCGGCCGCCAGTCTTAATATCCGGAGTTGTAATAGAGTTGAATATTTTTACAACTGTTGCCAAAAGTTGCAGGAGCAGTTGTAAAAAAGCTTTTTACAACTGCTTTTGAAAGTTGCGGTAAAGTTTATCGTAACTGTTACATTGACAGTTGTAATAGATCTCTTTTGCAACTGCTAATAGCAGTTGCAATAATAACTTTTGCAACTGCTTTTGGCAGTTGTAATAGATTCATTTACAACTATTATTGATAGTTGCAATAAATCTTTTTACAACTGATACCAACAATTGCAATTCATCTTCCGACAACTTCCATTAACCATAAATTTCACAACATTATAATTAAAACCGATATTTCACTAATAATAACTACAATCGTTAACATTACTTGAAACAACATGAACCATTCACATTAAATAAAAGCTAAAACAATTCAATTTTACACCTTTTTGAATTCATAATTTTATTACAAAATATAACTAAATCCATAATATACGTCAATATAAATATAGATGCGTACTAATTAAAAGAGATAAATTCCCCGTGCTAAGCAACAATCTTCCCAACCGCTTGTCCAATAGTGCGGACGTATGAAGTAGGCCTATATGGAATAGCTTAAGAATCCAGTTGAGTGCAATCTAGTTGAGTGCTTAACCTGTGAACCTCTCTTGCCCAGCAGCGTCCCTAAATAATAGACAGACTATTTATACGCGATTTCTTTTTTTATAAGTTTGGTTAAACAATGTATATTTGAAATACTGCTAGTAAATGCTGCAATTATACTAGAGGTGAGGTGTAAAAGGAGGTTTTACTACTTTTACATGTAATGTGATCACACTGATCACATAATGAATATAAAAAACACAGTTCGATCCATAGAGCATAATGCATGTAACTTTAATATAGCTGTAAACAAACTGTGCGATCTATTCCAATTGTAGTCTAAAAGTAAAACCAAATGCATAGGAAAACAACACAAGCGTGTATGGGTCTGTTCAAACCAAATTTCACACTTACATCCCCTACTATACGTTCAACTTCCTCATTACACTCCACTGCCAAGTCCACACTTCAAAGCACATTCAAACTGCTGATAAGCAACATCAACTGTTGTCATTTTACAAGCTTGCATTATAACTCTGCATTCACAACCTGACCATTTGCCATCTTCCTCTTCATACAACAACTATATACAAACACTCAACCACTCCTCTTTGCAACTAAGCTTTGCCTCTGCATCAGCCATACAACAGTCCTCTCCATCATACATGCTCAACTGGAACTCATTCCTCCAACCAACATCCCCTACTTGCCTGCATATCATCACTGTTATAAAAAAACTTCCATCATAACCATACTTTTCCACAAAACCTCCTCTGCCTGCAAGTGCATACCCACAACAGTACTTCTCTGTTACTTCAAACCCTCTGCCAACTCCAACTTCTACCTTCTCTACACACTTTTCTGTGCACTAACTTCTGCACAGTACTCAAGCAATTCAATTTCAGTGCACACATTTGTGCACATAACCGCCTGATCACTGCTACGCCATCAACTGCTGCCGCTGCCTCAAAAAATTCATTACCTCTACAAAAACCACGACACCCCTTCTCTTGTTAGTTCACCTCATCGCCATCATTAAAACAACCCACTGCTAATAACGCCTGCTTACCTCTTCACAACTTCATCACCACAACCACACAGCAGCACGACAACCCAATCGCCGAAACCACCTCGACTACCGCAGTTTCAAACTCCGTAGCGACAAAAAAATTAATTACAACAACCATCACGAACACGCGATCCTAAGGACATCACCTACCTCTCCACCCTATCGCATCACTAATTCACGACCCCAAGCACAGCCTCACCACTCGACTCACCTCAAATCGCCAACCCCAAATTCAATTTTTGCGCGTATGGGTCTATTCAAACCAAACTCATATTATGAAATTCTTTTTAGGTTCAAATAACCTAATCCCAAAACATGTGTGTCAAGGCGTGCCCAACCAAATACCAAGAAAACCGTTCTTCTCTATGTTATTTGTGCTTTGCACTGAAATAGATAAATTTATCATTATACCCATTTGGATTGAATTTTATAGTCTAAGTTAATATAGTCAATTTTTTTATTAATAACACAAATATTAATAATTGAAAAGGCGCATGTTCAGATTGCTGAATAATAAAAAGTAAAAAGATTTTTCCTTTAACCAAATTGATACTATTAAAAGCAGCCCTTTAAGAAATCGTGTGATTTTACCTGTCATGATATATTCTGGAGCGGCGTAGCCATGAGTTCCCATAACCCGTGTTGTTACATGTGTATCCTCTCCCTCTGGACTCATCTTTGCTAAACTGAAATCTAATAGCTTAGCAGTAAAATCCTGAAAATTCATATCAGAGTTAAGTTGTAATTTGAATATATGGGCCAAGTTATGTTATAGACAGAATCAAGCAAGATATTCGATGCTTTGAAGTCACGGTAAATGACTGGTTTCTTTGCACCATGTAGAAAAGCAAGGCCTCTTGCTGCTCCTATGGTGATCTTTAGTCTTGTTCCCCACGACAGAGTTACAAACATTACTGTTCCATTACCGGTGATAAATTATGATTCTGGTTAATAACCTTGAGTTTTTCACTGCAAATTAAATAAGTGGTAGCTCACCTATAAGATTCAAATACTGAATGTATCCATACAGCTTCACCTTAAATCCTTATGTAAATTGCAACAAACATTAATAAAATTGTACTATTGATTAATGGACAACACTGATAAGTCAAAATTAAAATAGTATGAAAAAATTTGGTGTTAATTACCAAGATTAGCATGAAATATCCATTTATCATCTGGCAATATGACGATATCCACATATAAAGCTACAAATACAATGATTCTGATTATGTGAAAATTCAAATAAGAGTGTAAGCAAGTGTTTTGCGACGACCAACGGACAATGAAAGAGTTGGATTGTTCTCCGTGCTTTTTGTTATCTCTTGAAACACGAAAAACATAATATATTTGTGGAATATGCATGTATATGCTTTTTGTTTGATGATAATAAACATATATACATTCATTTAAATGTATTTGATATTGTACTATTCTATTTTTCACAGATAAAGTAAATATTTGCTGAATAAAATAAATAACACAGAATTGGAATTTAAACGAATATTTTATTCAAACAAATATTTATTACAATTTTGATAGTACAATTTCAAGCTCTCACTATATACATCATTTTTGATCACAATACAATTACATCACATTTTTCATTGTTACATCATTTCCTCACTACATATCACTCACACTCGTATTTATCTTCAACTTCATTCCAGTCTGATTCCAGCATCCAAGCAATCTGCAAAAAATATTCACTAAAGCAGTAAAATTGAAAAGAAATATTTTTGCAATTCAAAATAAAAGATGTTTTTGAAAACATTGTTTGCCTCAGTTATTTGGGTTGTTCGTCATCATTTTTGACTGTGTAATATCTGTGCATATCAGTGTTTTATCAGGGACAGATTGTACATAAGTGGCTGCAATACACACGTGTACATTCATACACGTGTGCACTGCCCCGCCAACTTGTGTACGTAGATAGCCAACATGAACACTGCAAAAGATAATCACTGCAACATTATATTTGAGGAAGAGCAAAATAGCCCAAGCAGTACACAAAGGCAACAAAGATGAACCAGTCAACATAATATGCAATCTGAACCAAGCACTGATGGCAATGCAACAAACCCACACACCAGCAATGCAGTAAAGCATGTACAAGGGCAAACAACTCAATACCAACCTCAGCTGGTTACACAAGCCCAAACAAAAATGCAAAGAGACCATTACAAGTATACCAGATACGATCAAAGAGCACAACTCAAACATCAGTGACCAAAGACTGAACCAGACATGAAGATGCAACAGTTCGAGTTTTATCACAGTGACAACATACACAACTAATGCAACTACAAGATGAACCAACAAATATCAAACCAGTGTGAATGCAGGTTACAAGACTCAAGTATATGAATGTACAAATTCAACCAAGGAACAAGTGAAGCATCTGCGTGAAGCCGGGTGTGACAAAGTCAACAAGAAAGAAGATCGAAGCAGTGTTTCAAAATAAAGTCAAAAATCACCACAAGCCGAAGTCTACACAAAATCAAACAGTACCGTGATAACCAAGCAATCAAGGAACCAAAATCAAGTCCAGATTCAAAGCCGTGGAGAACACGTATAAAATATACGAGTATATACGATTATGGGAAAAGGTCAAAAAACATCTCAATCGTTCAAGCATCATCAAGCGGCAGAGCAAAAAATATTGACAAATTCAAATATATTCAGACGAACGAGAAAACAGGGTATCGAACCCATATAAATTCAACCCAAGAAAATCATCATCGGCTATAAGCTTCAACGTCAAATCATTCGAACAATAAAAACCCTAAATCATCACAGGCAGTAATCGACATCAAGAAATCGCAAGTACCAACATACCTGAGGTCGATTCTCAAAAACCCTAAGGAGCGCGCAAGGCAGAAGCAAGCACGAATCATCTTCACGAAGCCAAGTCAAGCCAACCCTAATTCGCAATCAACAGAGCACCAACGATCAATTAAATCAACACAAGCGAGGACGAAGCCCTAATTCAAAGCGACAAAGAGTCGGAGCACAAGCCCTAATTCTCAGATCGAAAGAAGAGGCCGACATTTATTTTTCCAGAGCAAATAAAAGGGAGCGGGCCGATACAAACAAAAGAAGGGGCCGGCCTATTTTTAATTAAGGGTTTAGTTTATTAAGGGTTTAAATTTAGTTTGAGTTTAAATAGGATTTTTAATTTAGTTTTTAAATTGGGTCAGGTTTTATTGAAATAACTTTTAGGCCAAATTTATTTTGAGGGCAAAAATATTTTAAACTGTCAATCTATATTTTGCCCTAGGGTTCAAATTGTATTTTGTATTTTCAGTTTTCGTTTTGTATTGTCAAAGTCCAGTTAGAGTCAATCACCACCTAGGGTTTAGGTGTTGTCAGATTGTCTAGTTAGGGTTAGTTCAGTGAGCAGGGAGGCTGCGAGTTTGCAAAGCTCTATAGGCGGGAGCAGAGTTTGCGAGTAAACGAAACTCTATAGGCGGAGCAGGGTGTGCGAGTCTGTAGGAGTGTTTGTGAGCGGAAGCGAGTGTCTGCGAGTCTGTCAGAGTGTTTGTAAGCGGGATACTGTTTAACTCTAATAGAAATCTGGGAATGCAGCAGTAGGCAGGGGTTGCCGAAGCTGGGTAAATTTTGTGTGTGATTTACTTTACTGCATATTTATTTATCTGCTATTTGCTTTCGCGTTTAATTTGAGAAAATTTGCGATAACCCTATTCACCCCCCCTCTAGGGTTAATCTAGATCCTACAAGTGGTATCAGAGCGAGGTAAATTTTTTTTTAAACTCTAGAGTCATGAATCTATCAAATAATGCTTTTTCTGAGGGGCAATCTATTGTTAGGCCACCAATGTTTAATGGGAGTGATTATGCATATTGGAAGGTTAGGATGGGTATTTATCTTAGTTCTGTAGATTATGATGTTTGGGATATCATTGAAACTGGCTATACACCTCCCACTATAACCGTTGGTAATACTGAGATTCCTAAACCAAAGGATAGGTGGGATGTTAATGATAAGAAGTTGAAAACCACAAATGCTAAAGCAATGAATGCTTTGATCTGTGCTCTTGATAAAACTGAATTTAATAGAATTTCTCATTGTAAAACAGCACAGGAAATTTGGCATACTTTGGAGGTGACACACGAAGGAACTTCTCAAGTCAAGGAGTCTCGTCTAGCCCTGTTCAGCAATGAATACGAGAACTTTGTGATGGACAAAGGCGAGAGCATAAAGGATATGTTTGGACGCTTCTCAACCTTGGTGTACAATGCTAGAGCGCTTGGAAAGGTATTCTCTGAAGTAGAGCTGGTGAGGAAGATTCTACGAATCTTACCAATGAACTTTGAGGCAAAAGTCACGGCAATACAAGAATCAAAAGATTTGAGTAAACTACGCATGGAGGATTTGATCGGAAATCTGATGACGTATGAGCTTGAGTTGAAAGCAAAGGAGGAACGCATCAATTCCGAACCAAAGAAGAAGACGATTGCCTTAAAGAGTAGAGAAGAGAGCGATGAAGAAGAAGTTGATCCAATTGAAGGACTTGCAGTGGCTGTCAATAATTTCAGAAGGTGGTCGAAATACAAGCCACGAAAGAAGAAGACCAGTAGTAATACATCTAAAGATTCTGATAACTCTGAAAACGAACTAATCTGTTATAACTGCAACAAGCCTGGTCACTTCAAACAAAACTGTCCACTTCTCAAAAACAACAAAGGAAAGAAAAAGAAGAAAAAGGCCTTCGCAGCAACTTGGGATGATGAGGAAGGAGAGGAAGTTTCAACTGATAGCTCAGAGGAGGCTAATCTGTGTCTTACGGTAAGATCAGATTCAGAAGCAAGCTCAAGGGAATCAAGATCAGATTCAGAAGCAAGCTCAGAGGAATCCAATGAGGTAAAAAACTACTCTTATAAAGATCTTGTTTATTTGTGCCTCGATCTTACTAAAACTGTTGAAGCTCTTGATTCTAAAAATGAAAAACTGAAATCTGATAGGAAAAAGCTTATCCATGAAAATTTCAGGTTAGAAACTGAACTTGAAAAAATTCAGAACCTAGAATGTGAAAATTGTAAAACTTTAGATTTAGAGTTATCTAAACTGAAGAATAGCTTCGAGGATCTTGAAAAAGAAAACCTGAATCTAAAGGAAACTATTGAAACTAGGAAAAAGGATTTTGTGAATAGATGCACCTCACTTGTGACTGAAAACACGACACTAAAAACCAAAGTCCAAAATCTTGAGAAAACTCTGAATAACATTTCAAGAGGAGAAAAATCATTCAATATGTTATTGGGAAATCAATTTTTTGCTAACAACAGAAAAGGACTAGGTTTTGGGAAAACACAAGTTGATGATAATGCAAAAAGTAAGAGTGTCTTTGCTAGATGTGAAATAATTGACCATCGTGTTGAAAATTGTAGTCATAGGAACAAGAACACAAAATTTATTCAAATTTGGGTTCCTAAGAATTCTACAAACCAATTTCATATCTATTGGAACAAGAATGAAAAGACAAAACAAGTTTGGGTTCCAAAGGGATTGTTTATTCATAATTATTTTGCCACTAACAACCATGGACCTATAAAAAGGTCACAAAAATCTTTTACCGTGTAGGTGTGGTGGCAGGCTAAGGAACAACATTAGTGTTGTCTGGATTATGGCTGTTCCAGACATACCACGGGCGACAAATCAACGTTCCTTACACAACACCAGAAAAAGAATTTCCTAACGCCTATAAGCGTTACTATTAATTTTGGTAACGCATTCAACCCGTTAGCACAAGGGCGTGAAGAAATTCCTGGTACATGTCGTAACGCTTATAAGCGTTGTTAAATTTTATACTGTAACGCTTATAAGCGTTGTCAAGTTTTTATTTGTAACGCTTTTATCCCGTTACTGAACATGATTTTGTAACGCTTATAAGCGTTACTACAATTTTTCTGTACACTGCTTATTTTTTTTCAGTAACGCCTATAAGTGTTACAAAAATACTATTTATAACGGCCACAATCTGAAACTGTATATGCAACAAACAATTCATATAACAATATTATCAAAAACCATAAACTATTTAAGTCATAGCATCATCAACATATTATGTTTAAGATAAAAAGTAATTACATAGCTTCAACTATAGTATTACAAAACACAACATCAATACTTAAATTAAACAACCAAAACAGTACAACAGTAGCATTACAAAACATCAAAAGACAAAATATTATGTCTAAAACAAAAAGTCTGCTAAAAGAAGAAGACTACATATTCCGGATGCGAAACACTGGCCATATCACAAAACCTCCATCCACTATTTCACAAAGCTTATAATTCCCATTTTGTGGACCATCATAAATAGATGCTTCTGGATCTATTACTTCAGCAACCCAAACAACTTTTTCAACATTTGGTACAACATTTCTGAAATGACAAGTAGTTTGCGAACCAAGGTAACCTTTGGCTACATCCTTCTTCAAGTCTTGCGATAGTAGTGTTACATATTGTTTTTCTTTTGAAGATGAACCATTATCACAGGGTAGAGCATCATTCGTTGGAGGAGAACCCTCTAAGTTAGAAGCACCATCTGTTCTTGGTGTAACGTTACTGATACTTTGAATTTGTTGGATCCCAGATATCTTATTTAGAAAAGATGAAGTAAATGATTTAAGAGCATCATCGACTTGATTTGCTACTTGTTTAACTACTTGGTTTTGCAATTCCAATGACCAAAGTTGAAAGTTATGCTTTTCATTTTTCTCCGCAATTGCTTTTGAAGCTTGTATTGTTTTTACTTGTTTTACAGTAAAAGAGGAACTAACCGCACGACAATAATTTTTCTTTTTATCGGACCCAAAAACTTCAGCAACAGGATCTCTTTCAACGTCATGTAAACTTGTTGCGCCATCGCCATTAAGACCAGCCTCCATCTTCTGTTTTTCTTCTGCCTCTTCTATTAGCGCCTACAGTACATAAAGCATTCACAAAAATAGTGAGTGAACGTAGATATGGAGTATAAACATAGTAAAAAGAAACAGAAGTCCAGAAGAAAATTTTGTTGAGATAAAAAAGTCAAGTACATACATCATCAAACTTCCAAAAATCTTAACATAATGACATTCGCACACCACTAACCATAAAATAGTAACATAACTATATCATACACTCACTGACTTAGATTAAGAGTCACAGTTACCTGTTAGCTCACTCTTGCAAATTCCTCTTTAATCAAACAAAAAGTGATTCAGTTGAAAAAAAACAAAACTCATATTTCATAAATATGTACACCTTAGTATTATGTTTAATGGAGAAGTTTATGGTAACAGGCAGGACAACCAGAGCATGAAATCCACTCTATGTTTGCTGGAATATTTAGCAGCCTGGAATCTGATATATTTTAAAGTAGGAAGCATTGCTAAAAATGAAACTTGCTTAGCATTAAGTTGCATAAGTTATTTTCCAATTGTCAACGTTTTATAAGCGACAAAATTATGTAGAAATTTGTTTCATCATATATTGATGATCGATTGAGGGAAGGGTATAACTAACATTTGCACCGAAGTAGAAACTGGATATATATATACTGTATCTTCAATGTGTTATCATATATGGCACACAAACTAGTCAAAATAAAATATACGAAGTATATGTAAATCTTACATATGTTTTAGCAGCACATGGAAGCACTTCTCCATTTTTTTTACTTTTATGTGCCGCCTTCCATGCCATGGTTCTTGTAACTTTCTCATTTGGATTTGCAATGGCCTATAAGATAGTCATAGTTAACTAAGCATAATAATCTTAATTTTTAATTGCTATTTATTAAAAAACAAGTTGCATACCATTTCTTCGTATACTCTACGGTATGGTTTTCTTCCCAAGGTATGAGTAATTGTATTTTTAGCTTTATTTTGAGCATTCTGCATACATTGTTTTCTCTTTTTATCGGTGTACTCATTGTCAACAAACTTCTCCCACCATGTTTTATCAATGTCATCAGGACATGAATTAATGGCAACGCTCTTAGGTATGGTCTGTCGATTGGGTCTTAGGTACTTATTTCGCAAATTAGACTTTACTGTACGAAAATATTGAGGAAACCTTTTTTCCAATATTGGTCGAGCTAGCTCGGGATCCATATCCATTTCAAATTCAGTCTGTTAAATCAAAGAAAATAATAACAAAGCAATACAATAAGAATTTGTTTAATTATTTCTATCTTCTTAAAAGAATGAAACAAAATGAATATGAAAGGTATGCATATTCTTTTATTAATGTTTCTGATAACTACTTCTTATATGTTTCCAATTTAACTCCTTCCTATATGAAAAGAATTAGTTAATACGAAAGGTTTGTTTAACTTCTTACTATATGTTTCCAGTTTTGACGCTTGCATGAGTTTTCAATGTAATGTAGCAAACCTTTTAACAAAATTAATTTCAAAATTCTTTCGAATAGATAATTTTGGTAATATTATCAGTATTATTGAGTATAAAAGGATCAAAATAGATAAATACCAATAGTTCTTTCCATAGATTTTCCTTGTAGTAGTCATCTACATTCCTCCATTCATCATAACCAATAGGTATGTGACAACGGATCAAAGCACCACATCGGGAACTCCACTTAGCTTCGTCTTTACCTTTAGCTCCTTCCAAACCAACCATTATTAAGTACTTCTTAGCACGTGGTGGAGGATGATTAGACATATGTTTTGTACATATAAATGCCAGAGGACTAAATCAATCCTGTATTTAAAAAAGTTAAATCTTAAAATGCAAGATATGAAAGAAAAATCATAATCAACACTTTAAATTGTATTTAAAATACAAGTTTAAATATATATTTACGATACTTATTCTTTAATATATATGTTTTTAAATTGGGTGGGCCTGTAGGCTTAATTTATTTGGTATGTGCCGCAGCTCATGTTGGTTGCTGCTAAACAACAACCCACAAGCTGCTATTGTAGCAGCCTGTTGTTTGCCAACAACCCAAAAGGCTGCTGCATTTAGTAAATAGGGTGGGCCTGCTATCCCACCTTATTACAAAAAATGAAAAAATAATGAGAAAACAGAATCAAACAATTGCATGGGTTTGAATCAGTTCATTACAGAAAGGCAACCTAGCAATATAAAATAGAAAATAGTCTCAAATTTGACATATTATCAACAAACTTGGAAGTAAATTTGACTACTAATGGGCCTTCATTCTTAAGTTATGGTCTAATGAAATTGAGGACTTTACAAATTAGAAATAGTTAATGGACATACAACTATTTAGTTTGAAATAGAGTTGTGCTATAATCTTCTCCTTCTGATATCAGAAGGATTAAAAAATGCTTACCACCCAACACTAAGTACTTAAAAATAGTAAAATAAATTATATTTTACTCATAAGAAAAATAATTATTATTATTTAAAATTAAAGATAGACTAATTTTACAGTAGACTAATTGGATTATAATCATATACTATCAGCCAAACAATATGCCTTTTTTATCATATTTCATTATAATTATTTTTACATGACTCAGCATTAGCAAGATTAGATGAGCATGCTCATAAAATAATATACGAATTGAAAGTACCTTGGAACTCTGCGGAGAATTTAAAATTGCAGTTTAGCAGCAAAGAGGTACTTGTTACTTAGAAGAGATCCGTGGCGTTATGCTTAAATTTAAAATCTGTACAATAAACATAATTGCATTTAGATATAGCATATGAATTGAAAGTACCTTAGAACTTAGCAGAGAGTTTGAAATCGCATTCAAGAATTGATGAGGTGTTTGCAATTTAGAGTAATCCACAACTTATGCTTAAGTTTCAAACCTGTAAAATTAAGAAATTGGACATTATAAATATAAGTTAGAGGCATGAAAGTTGAACCTGCATATATGAGCATATAATAGATAGGTTAAGTCTCAAGCATATACATATACATACATGTAATATATGAATCAAAATAGCAATTCCATAAAATGTCAAGCATTTTGATATAAAAGAAAAATGACAAAACTAGCTGTTTATACATTTTATTTATTTCAGTTCAGTACATTCAATAATGGTGCAAGGTTAGGTTGTTCATTCATAACAGACTGAAAATTTGTTGGCACAACGTAATCATCTATCATATCTGTCATGCGCTTTGGAGAGCGTCGAATGATGGACCAATCAGCATTTTGTGTATCCTTGATGTAGAACACCTGACTTGCTTCGGTTGCGAGTATAGCCGGCTCATCATATTCACCATTAGAAATTTTAAGCCTTTTCATGTTCACCATTAATAAATTAGAATCTGGACAGATCTTACAACCATTTGTCTTATCTCCAATATTCACCCAATCACAATAAAATACCACATGTTGAAAGTCGTAGTAATCAACCTCTATAATCTCTTTAATAATGCCATACCAAGTAGTGTCATCATCAGTGGGATTTATATCTCTTGCACTTGCAATGAATGTAGTAATTGCATCCATACAAACACCACTGTCTTGTGTTGAAAGAGTATCGTCATAATGCTGAGGAGAGAATACATAGCCGTTCACTCTATACTTGAGATATGTTTTAGCTTCCCATTTTGGACCACTGACATAGTGCCATAACATTGTGCTCATGCATTTTTCATCTACTAGCTGTTACGATTAACAAATTCTATAAACAACATAAAGAAAACTTAAACTATAGTTTTGGTATAAAAGTAGCACACCTTTTTGTGTAACCAATCAATAAATTCGGATTGTACTATCACTTCTGCCTTTATGGTACCTTTTCGTTTACCATGATGAGCACCTTCTAAAGATAAGCGATATGCACTACAAATTAAAAATCTAGTGTAAATACATGAATATGAATATAAATATAAAAATATGGATGTATATAATCTTATACATTATATCAAAAGTACTAAGAAAAAAATATCAAACCTATAATATTCATCTCTATCTGGAATATCAATTCTAAAAAGTATCCATCTTCGAATCTGTGTGCGTTTTACCCTAGATAACTTAAGGGGTTTACCCTCAATAATGGCGCGCTCATACGTGTCATCTCCATTCTCATCTAAAAAGGACGCTTGTGTAGAACTATGATTTCCATCACGCGGGTTGGGCATATATTCCATTGCATATCTAACTGACTTTGAAACAAGATATGCTTCAGAAATTGATCCTTCTATATAACGCTTATTCCTAGGTATATTCTTGCATTCTTTCATAGCCCTAATACATATACAATTACAGTTAGATTAAGTATTCAATAATATTCACAACCTAACTAAATTAACTGAACATTTTGTACCTTTCAAATGGATACATCCATATATAGTTCGTAGGTCCACAAAGTAGAGCTTGATCAGCTAGATGTACCATAAGATGAATACTTATGTCAAAAAAGCCTTTGGGAAAATAATGCGCCATCACACATAATGCCTCGAGAATCATATCTTTGGCAGCTTGGACATGTTCTCGAACTAAAACTTTCGAACAAATTATGTTGAAATACAAGCTTACTTGTAAAATTGCTCGTCTTAGCTCACGGAACTTTGGATATGCATGTTGAACCATTATAGGGAGAAAGTATTGCATAATAAGATGATAATCATATGTTTTCTTGATATGCAAACAGGGTGGTTGAATACTTACAAGGTTACCTAACTTGGTTGCAAGGGAAGATGGAAGTTTTGCATTTTTTAGAACTTGACAACATTGTACCTTATGAACCTTGTCCCATGAAAACTTAGAATGTTGGTTTCCCTTATCAAATAATAAGTTGATAATATGTTCTGCAACATTCTTCTCTGTATGCATTACATCAATCGTATGTCTTACTTTGTGGGTACTCCAATAACTTAAGTTGTATAAAATTGACTTCTTATACCATGCCGACCTTTCTTCATTGCCATCCTCTTCCATGGATGAATATGCATTGCCATAAACATCACATATCATTCGTTTCTTACTTTTGGATATTTTTCCAGGTAAATACTTGATACGACCAATCTTTTCTAAAAGAGAAGAACCCCTTAACCTTATTGGAGGTTCTTTATTTTCAATGTCTTTGTACCAGCCATGTTTTAGTGCTCTATATGGATGACCATCCTTCAAAAATCTTCTATATTTTGGATAAACAACCTTGTTACCAATGTACTCTGACTCGGTCCCGATAGCACAAACTGGACATGCTTTATAACCATGTGTCACACAACCTGACAAATTACCAAATGCTGGTAAATCGTGGATTCCCCATAACAACATTGCTTTCATAGTGAAAATCTCCCCCTTATCCATATCAAAAGCAGATACTCCTTCCCAAAGTTGTTTCAACTCATCTACAAGAGGTTGTAAATATACATCAATGTCCTGGCTTGGTGCTCTTGGTCCAGATATCAATAAACTTAGCATTTGAAATTGTGACTTCATGCATAATGAAGGAGGTAGGTTATATGGAATTATGTACACAGGCCAACAACTATAACTATTCGAGAGAACTCCATTTGGATTAAATCCATCGGTAGCAATACCAAGCCAAACATTACGTCCCTCGGTAGAAAATTCTGGCCACTTGCTTTTGATTGACCTCCATTCAGCTGAATCTATAGGATGGCGCATGGACTCCCATGAAGGTTCGGCTTCTTTATGCCACTGCATTTTACGAGCTATCCATGGTATAGTATACAATCTAGTTAACCTTGGAATTAGAGGAAAGTGTCTTAAAACTTTTCGTGGTTGATTTGTCAATTTTACTTCCCCTGATGCAGTGTTCTTAACTTTAAACCTTGATGTATGGCAATAAGGACATTCAACTGCATTTGCATTCTCCTTCCAAAATAATATGCAATCATTCTCACATGCATGTATGCAATTTACCTTCATACCTAAATCTTTCAACATTTTCTTCATTGTGGGATATTTATCAGGTAGTGTATTATCTTTTGGAAGCCAGCGTTTCATTCGCTTTAATAATTCCGTCATACTATTTCCTGACCAATTAAACTCTTTCTTCAAATTATGAAGCTCTATGATTACACTTAATGTTGTAAGACCATCTTCACAAAAAGGATATAATTTCTCATTTGCGCTGCTTTTGAATTCATTATACTTTTTTCTGTGATCAAAATGTGAAGAAGAATTATCACCATTACTTACATGTGGCTCTTCAGGATTCTCCTTATTGCTAGCTTGTGATATATTATTCACTGTAAAAGCATCATTAATAAGATTTTCGAGAGAACCGTTTACACAGTCTTCAACTTGGATTTTATATAGAGAAGAAGAATCTTGTGTAGGTTTTGGTGTAGGATTCATCTGCATAGTAACATCATTTCTTTCTCCATGAAAGAACCATTCATTGTATGATGGATTCATACCAAAAATTATCAAGTGCTTCTCCACAGTTTCTAGTGGGAACTTTTTAGAGTTTATGCACTTTACACAAGGGCAAACACATAAACTAAAATCATGCGGTGAGTGATTTTTCACAAAAGTAATGAAGTTTCGAACACCTTCCTTATATTCTTCCTCATTTCTGTGTGGGTTTCTAATCCACTCTCTTGAACTTGGTTCTGACATAAATTAATATGATCTCCTAGAAATCAGTCAAAATAAAATACTCAGTCAAACTAAAATACTCAGATAAATACAGTTTGTTGCTTTATTATAAGAATATCTAACTACTGAAATATCAATTTGTAATATTATATTATGAAAAAAATTCTCTTTATTGTGACTTTTTGAAACTGTGCTAGATGGTGACAGATTATTGGGTATGGTAGATAACAATGGAATAGTATTTTTAACTGGTTGATTTTATTATCACATGGATGTACTAATAGAATTATTTTGATATGGTGTGTCTCAAGCAATATGTTAAACCTCTTGTATGTATGAATGAAAGCTAAGTTTTTTGGATAACAAGCAAGCATACATGAATCTCAACCATTTGAAAGAAATCTGAAGCTAATATGACATGAAACCAAGTAATATAGCAATGATGATAATTTATAAAATATTAAGCAATCAAAATAATTTATATCTTACCTTTGAATAATAAAAATCCAAAGATTCCGATGATTTATGGAAAACTACTCTATGAATCAAAGTTTCTGTTGTCTGCACAAAAAGAAAGAAAATTAAAAAATATCAGCCAATTTATTACATAATAAAAGAGAAATTTTCTAACATCTAGCTAACAATCATTTTGTAAAGGAATTGAATAACCCTGTATAAAACACTAAAACAGTCAATGAGTATAAAACACTAAAACAGTCAATGAGTAAAGGAATTGAATAACCCATACTCTCCTAATTTTAAACCCAACATCCCACTAACCAGTAATAATTATTTAACTACCCTACCGAGGCTTGAAAATAAATGGTATGCAGTTACTGAGTTCATATGGTTTATTATGCATTTCATCTTTAATGAGTAGCGAGCCAACTTCATGATTATAACATTGTTTGATGTCTGCTGTTTGCCCTTTTTGCTCTATTTTTAGATATATATCAAAGCTGGTGCCAATGTTTAATGAGCAGTGCCCATGTTACTCAGTTCATGTGGTATACTAATTATTGCTATTAAATCTATTTATTTCTCTATTTTGATACATCTAATTTTTTGCTCTACTTTTTTTTTCAATTTTGATGAGCAGTGCCCATGTTCCTGAGTTCATATGGTATGTCGATTACTACTATTGAATATGGTGTCCTTTTTTTGCTCTTCTTTTTCTCCTTTTTTTATTTGTAAAATATATTTTCTTACTATTCATAAATTTGATCAACATGTCATTTATGTCCAATACTAGAAACTACCTGTTGCTTTCTTCAACATTACACATCTATTAAAACTCCACTAAATCCAACAGATCAAATTTAGTTTTTAGATTAATAAAATTGTAATTTGAAGCATAAAGATGGAGAGAATATTAAGCTCGCTAAACAAAGCTATGAAAAAAATTCATACACGAAGACGGTAGAAGTTTTGATCAACGTGTTGGCTTTAAGGAAATTAATTTTAGTATTTATGGATTTCCATTGTACCTATCTATATACTGATTGCATTTCACTCCAAATAATTGTGAATGTGACCACCTTCATTTCAAAAACTATTTATCAGCATATGTACATGCCCAGGCCATCCGGGAATATAAAATATTCAACCATTACAATTAACTAGTTATGGTACACAGACATAACCTTCGGTTAGCCCAAAATTCTTTTTTCAGAATAAAAGGAGTATTGTTGTCTCAGTATATAATAAGTGAATTTATTACCTGTAAACCACTATAGAGCATGTGTACATGTGAATCAATAGAACCCAACACCATAACCTTCGTATTTAGATCTAAAATAGTGGTGTTTCGATATAATCTTGTATGGACATTTCAAAATCAAAGGAGGTAAACAGTCATCCCTTTCAATTAGCAAAAGAAGATAATCTTGGTTCAGTCAAAAGCAAACAAGTCATTGCATCTAAGGGTTGTGAATATGTAGAATATATACCTAGCAAAACTCAACCAAACTGAGAAAAAGGCATTTTTTTGGGATCCTGACGTTAGTGGACTACCTATTTAGGTGACTTTTTTGTTATACTATTCATAATTTTAAGGGATGTGCTGAAGGGGCATAACAAAAAAAAAGTGATAAACTATTTACGAATTGCATTTGAAACTTGGCTACTGCATCAGCAGTAGTGACATGGATTTTTCAAGTGAAAAAGGAGCGACTGTATTACGATCATTGATGGAAAAAAGGTCCTACATCGAAAAATATATAACTGAATATGTTAAAAATAAAGATCAAATAATATTAATAATATATGCACCAAATATGTTAAAAATGTATTCCGCAAAATGGTTACCAAATTAAACTGAATGTCCATCTTTGCAGTTCCTGGATGAATTAATTTCTATGTTTTTCAATGTAATTAAGAAATCAATTTAGAAACATATAAATTATAGGAAACAGATTAATTAAACATAACATGCACACAAACATCATATACAAAACAACCTTTATTGATTTGTCAAGTTTGTTGCTGCTCAAAGCAGCAAGTCTGGAGCTAACAAATTACTGCTTTGAACATATACTACAATGAATATTATTATCAATACTAATATGAACATATACTTTGATTAGTAAATGTCATAATTTTATTCATGTCCAAAATATGTTAAATTCATTAATTCTTACCACTTTTACCAATCTTATTCCCATTTCTCTTCTATACCATAATTTACTGAAAGAAGGATGGATATAGACTTTCAAAAAGCAAATTTAGAAAAGATAACATTTAGTCAATAATGAATAGATGATAAAGACACATCAGAAAATGTATATCCATCTTAAATTTTTGTACCCCATAAGACAGTCTAATTACAATATTATAATTCAATTTAAGTGAAAAAAAAACATTTCCATTGAATCAGCATTAATGGTTATTTTGAACTGATTTTTCCTTATATAGAATCACTAAATAATGCACCTAAATCATATAGTCTAAAATGATTACCAAATTGGTAGGTTGGCGATTGCTTATCAAATAATATTAAATACATGCACCAAATGTGATAAAAATTTATTCAACAAAAAGGTTACCAAATTAAACCGAATGTCCATCTTTTTAGTTCCTGAATGAATTAATTTGAATGTTTTCCAATGCAATTAGGAAATCAATTTGAAAATAGATAAATTATAGGAAACGGATTAATTAAACAAAACTATATAATTTGCTTTTAGTCTTGCAAAGAAAGAATGTTTGAGAAATATGTATTATCCAAATTATGCACATCCAATTTGTTTTTGATTTTACAAAGAAAGAAAGAATTTGAGAAATACGTATTTTTCATAGATAAGAAAACTTATATGCATGTCAAACTTATGAAATCTTTAGTATGTAACATTATAAGGAAAAAAATCATCACTAAGTAATATTTGTCTAATAATCAATTTATTAATATAATTGATCCCCAAGAAACTGGTAATCACTTGAAAGTTGAAATAATCAATTCAAGACACAATTTTCCCAGTTTAATTTGTAATAATGAATAAATAATTTCATCAACCAATTCAATGCATTTCCTTAACCCCAATTCGATACTAAAGGGATTAATTTCCTAAAAACCTTAAGCTAAAATCAATTTTGTGCATTTCCCATCGATCTAATTTATAGCAAAAAATGCATTTGTTTGAATGAGCAAAATGGTTATTAACTTATTTAAGCTAAACATCTATTTTAAAAATTTATTCATAAAAAAAGGTTACCAAATTAAACTAAATGTCCATCTTTGCAGTTCCTGAATGAATTAAATTGAATATTTTCAAATGCAATTAGGAAATCATTTTGGAAACAGACAAATTATAGGAAACAGATTAATTAAACAAAACTATATAATTTGTTTTTGATCTTGCAAAGAAAGAATGAATTTGTGAAATATGTATTACCCAAATTATGCACATCCAATTTGTTTTTGATTTTGCAAAGAAAGAATTTGAGAAATACGTATTTTTTCATAGATAAAAAAAACTTATATGCATGTAAAACTTACGAAATCTTTAGGATGTAACATTATAAGGAAAAAATCACCACCAAGTAATATTTGTCTAACAATCAATTTATTAATATAATTGATCACCAAGAAACTGGTAATCACTTAAAAGTTGAAATAATCAATTCAAGACACAATTTTCCCAGTTTAATTTGTAATAACGAATAAATAATTTCATCAACCAATTCAATGCATTTCCTTAACTCCAATTCAATACTAAAGGGATTAATTTCCTAAAAATCTTAAGCTAAATCAATTTTGTGCATTTCCCATCAATCTAATTTATAGCAAAAAATGCATTTATTTGAACGAGCAAAATGGTTATTAACTTATATAAGCTAAACAACTATTATAAAATCACTTAATAGTGCGCCAAGTCTTTTAACCTAAGATAATTATTGGATTTGGTGGTTGCTCAGTAAATAGTACTAATAAAATATGTAATATATATCTATCAAAATAGTTACATAAATTAATTTCAATATCTATCTTTGCAGTTAATGAATGAATTAATTTGTATGGTTTCCATTTAAATTAGTAAATCAGCTTTGGAAACAAATTATTTATAAGGAACAAATTAATGATATAAACAAATTAATCATAACAAGCAGTAATTGAGCAACCATTTATCAAATTATGTGTACTGAATTTTTTTCTGGATTTACAAAGAAAAAAAGAGTGAGAAAATACAAATTATTACATAATGTTAGAATTTCTAAGCAATGATGGAACTAGAAATTATTTTTGCACAGGTAAACATAATAAAAGACGGTTTTAACCTAGTTGTATTTATGTATTCTTTGGACAATGAATTCATCTATAATGTAACAATACAAGAAACTTGATTATACATATGACTGCCAGTTTTGCCACAATGATAAATTCAAGGATACTAAGTATTACTTTTAAATTGAATAATTGGCAGGAACTAATAATGCGACAAAAAACAAGCTTTCTTTTTAAGAAAAAAAAAACAGCATAAAAGGGATCATTTATTTAAGACAAAATTAGAGATCATTCATATGATAATATACAGTAACAGAACCACCAAGCACAAACAGACGGAAAATATGTTAAATCGCCAAAAATATTATGGGAAATTAGTTGTTAACTATAAAGTTCATCTCAAAGACTTCTGCGAGAAGCATAACAATGATGGTTCAGCTTTAAACACAACAGCGAACTCAGTTCCAAAAGCAATCTTAATACCAGACACCAATAAAAAAAGTTAACTTTTTTTAACAAATAAATACCAAATTAAATATTAAAAATTACATGTGAAGAGTTGGATATTAACAACTGAATGCAAAACAACATTATATGATGCATAATTTCTCAATGGATTGTTTGATTGGTATTTTTATTTTTGGAAATTCTATATGAACACAACTTGTAGGTGACATAAATTTTCAAAGTTATATGCTGGTATACCAATCACATATAGGAAGTGAACATGGAAAATATTGTTCTTAATACCTAAAATCAGCACATTACACTTTTAGTTATCAAACTTTTCCACCTTAATCTTCCTACCACATGAAAACCCAAATTTAATGTGATTTCTTGATAGAAAACCCTCCCCAACTTAAACCAAATCTCACAAGAGTGCAGACAATTTGACATAAGCACCCAACAAATTCAAAATTTTGTCACCGGGAACATGATTTACCTTACGATTAAATTGTGAAAGTTTTCTACTATCGAAAAATATCCGTTGAGCAAAGAATATGTAAATGATATTGTAATAACATGAAAACAGAATTCTATGCAAACTATAAAAGTGAACATACTATGGTCATAAATTATATTTTCTAATTAAACTATGTACATGATCTTGAATCTTGTCCTTGTATTCAAATAACGAATCTAAATTTCGCATTATTCAGGATTTTATTTTCTTTATGTAAATACATCTATGTCAGCATGACAGCTTATCAAACTACAGTTTCTTTTTTTTTCTCAGCTAATATCAAAGATGATTGACATCAGTGCTATAACTTTCCTCGAAGACAATATTACTTTATATAGTTATACAAAAAAAATTAAAATCAGTTTAACCAGTCACATTTTCATGCAATGTAAAAAACTAAACCTACAGCATATTGTGAAGTACTATTGTCCAAGATGCCAAAATTGGCGAGTTAATCAAATTATTTACTACCATATTGAACAAATCAATCAACTAATACAATATAGAGTACAAATTCGAAAGAACAACTGCAGTAAAATAAGAAATCGAAGTTAAAATGGAAGAAAAAAAACATACCCAAAATGAGCGATGTAGAAACAACTGGAACGGAAATCAGTCAAATCTCTTGACATAAAATTGGTATACTTGCGGCCAATCGAGGAAATGTTAAAATAGGAATTGAAATAGCTTCCATTATAGAGTCGATGCAATGAAATTTTACGCGGCCGAAAAATGAAAAGCGTTAGAATTAGGTTAAAACTGATTTGGAATACCTAATTACCATCTTGACCTCGTTCATTTCTCTTAATTTCAGCTGCACAGGCTTTCCTAACCCATTTCATGCGTTACAATTGCGCTGGAGAAATTAAAAAAAATATAGTTTTTTCATTAACGCTTTTTTTAATTTACTAACGGGCTTGGGCCGTTGTTATATTATAACGGGAAAAAAGGGTTACGAATGAGAGAAACAAAGTGTTAAGAAATAACTGTTTTGGTGTTGTGTTAGCCTAGTATAAAGGTGACAGATTCACAATGGGCAAACAACGAAAGATTATCGTACAGGTAAAACAGGTAATTGAATTTATTTTCAAACGATAGTTAAAATGTGAAAATCTGCACCATAATCTGAATTAAATCAGCCAGTTATGTGAAATGATTGATGATGTTAATTCTGATTTTTTTTAATCAATCATCTTCAAACAGAATTACTCGAAGTAATCATGATAGTTGACAGATTCTGACTAACTTGATATGATGACTTGTTCTTATCTATGACTTTGATTTGTGCTTAAAAGTTGACCAACCATTTTTTCATTTGAACTTAGTCTGTTTGGTCAAATTTTGATTGATTACTGGTTTCTCAAAGGATTTTTAGAAATTGTTGAAACTTTATTGGTGAAACTTCAAGAAATTGTTTTTGAAATAATGATGATTGTTTAATGACTGTTGATCCTATGGTTTCTTAATCTGACACTGAGATATTTTTTTGATGGTTAACACGACTTCAATTTAAAGTCAAGTTTGTTGAAAATAACTCTGAGATAATTTGTTGAAATTTCACAATCTGGTCTATAACATCCAAACGAGTGATATTGAATCAGATGCAGATTACACTGGTAATGTAGTTGATAGAAAAATTACTAGTGGAACGTGATTACATTTTGAGACATTCATTTGCTGCATCATTTTTCAAAGAAAATACCTGCATATCTTTTACTTGAAATATTTTTCATTTTAGCAGAATTTTTCTTAAAAACCCCTTCTAGAAAATAATTTCTTTTGACCTTGTATCAGACTTGTTATTTAAGAAAACTTGATTTTATTGAAATTGATTAACTGATCTGACCCCCTAATAATTATCTAAAAAGATAAATAGTGATTGAAAATAAGATGAGTGTTGATATTAATCATATATTATAACTTGTGAAAGTATATTTAGAAAATTTCTTTAGAAATTTAAACAAGAGTTATAAAAACTTTTTGTTGATAACTATTCCATGATCATTTCTATTTCTATCATCCGTCTATCGACCATCACTCATCAAAAATCAATATAGTATGTTAATTTGTGGTAGTTTAAACAGGGAATCATTTGTGCTTCAATTTTATTATATTTCTAACAATAAAATCCAAAATATTCACTCTCATTTAAAAGTCCTCACGGTTATGCATGGGTGAATTACTTGGATTTTTGATTTTGTGCTTCCATGCTCATTTAAAAGTCCTCACGGTTATGCATGTATGGAACGCATATCAAAATTAATTGATTAAATAGACAAGTTGATTCTAATCCCATTTAAAAATCCTTACGGTTATGCGTGGTTAGAAGATACTTGAATTCATTTTTTTAAAAAAAATTTGGAATACTACTGATCTCATTTAAAAGTCCTAACGGTTATGCATGGTTAGTAGATATTCAAATCTCCTGAAATAAATATACCACAAATAGACACAACTATATGATTTTATTTGATGAAATCATTCATATCATTCTAAAGTGGAATATGCATCAATTAAAGTATTTATGATTATTGTTTGATTTTCTTATTGAAATTCATATTTACACTTGTTTGAGCTTTAATATTGTATTAATGTCTATCACTATATCTCTACTTTTCTATTACTATTATTCTTTTGCTGATAACAAAAGGGGGAGAGAAAAGTTCAGATTTTGAAAATAAAGGTCAAATATTTTCTAACAGCATCAAGGCTCATTTGAACATTTTATTCTCATGCATATATGTAGGGGGAGTATTGTGTAGAAAGAGAGCATTCAAATAGGGGGAGCAAACTGAATAATCAAATACATTTAATATAGTAAAAATCTTAAATATATGTTTGTTATCATCAAAAGGGGGAGATTGTGGAATATGCATGTATATGCTTTTTGTTTGATGATAATAAACATATATACATTCATTTAAATGTATTTGATATTGTACTATTCTATTTTTCACAGATAAAGTAAATATTTGCTGAATAAAATAAATAACACAGAATTGGAATTTAAACGAATATTTTATTCAAACAAATATTTATTACAATTTTGATAGTACAATTTCAAGCTCTCACTATATACATCATTTTTGATCACAATACAATTACATCACATTTTTCATTGTTACATCATTTCCTCACTACATATCACTCACACTCGTATTTATCTTCAACTTCATTCCAGTCTGATTCCAGCATCCAAGCAATCTGCAAAAAATATTCACTAAAGCAGTAAAATTGAAAAGAAATATTTTTGCAATTCAAAATAAAAGATGTTTTTGAAAACATTGTTTGCCTCAGTTATTTGGGTTGTTCGTCATCATTTTTGACTGTGTAATATCTGTGCATATCAGTGTTTTATCAGGGACAGATTGTACATAAGTGGCTGCAATACACACGTGTGCACTGCCCCGCCAACTCGTGTACGTAGATAGCCAACATGAACACTGCAAAAGATAATCACTGCAACAATATTTTTGAGGAAGAGCAAAATAGCCCAAGCAGTACACAAAGGCAACAAAGATGAACCAGTTCAACATAATATGCAATCTGAACCAAGCACTGATGGCAATGCAACAAACCCACACACCAGCAATGCAGTAAAGCATGTACAAGGGCAAACAACTCAATACCAACCTCAGCTGGTTACACAAGCCCAAACAAAAATGCAAAGAGACCATTACAAGTATACCAGATACGATCAAAGAGCACAACTCAAACATCAGTGACCAAAGACTGAACCAGACATGAAGATGCAACAGTTCGAGTTTTATCACAGTGACAACATACACAACTAATGCAACTACAAGATGAACCAACAAATATCAAACCAGTGTGAATGCAGGTTACAAGACTCAAGTATATGAATGTACAAATTCAACCAAGGAACAAGTGAAGCATCTGCGTGAAGCCGGGTGTGACAAAGTCAACAAGAAAGAAGATCGAAGCAGTGTTTCAAAATAAAGTCAAAAATCACCACAAGCCGAAGTCTACACAAAATCAAACAGTACCGTGATAACCAAGCAATCAAGGAACCAAAATCAAGTCCAGATTCAAAGCCGTGGAGAACACGTATAAAATATACGAGTATATACGATTATGGGAAAAGGTCAGAAAACATCTCAATCGTTCAAGCATCATCAAGCGGCAGAGCAAAAAATATTGACAAATTCAAATATATTCAGACGAACGAGAAAACAGGGTATCGAACCCATATAAATTCAACCCAAGAAAATCATCATCGGCTATAAGCTTCAACGTCAAATCATTCGAACAATAAAAACCCTAAATCATCACAGGCAGTAATCGACATCAAGAAATCGCAAGTACCAACATACCTGAGGTCGATTCTCAAAAACCCTAAGGAGCGCGCAAGGCAGAAGCAAGCACGAATCATCTTCACGAAGCCAAGTCAAGCCAACCCTAATTCGCAATCAACAGAGCACCAACGATCAATTAAATCAACACAAGCGAGGACGAAGCCCTAATTCAAAGCGACAAAGAGTCGGAGCACAAGCCCTAATTCTCAGATCGAAAGAAGAGGCCGACATTTATTTTTCCAGAGCAAATAAAAGGGAGCGGGCCGATACAAACAAAAGAAGGGGCCGGCCTATTTTTAATTAAGGGTTTAGTTTATTAAGGGTTTAAATTTAGTTTGAGTTTAAATAGGATTTTTAATTTAGTTTTTAAATTGGGTCAGGTTTTATTGAAATAACTTTTAGGCCAAATTTATTTTGAGGGCAAAAATATTTTAAACTGTCAATCTATATTTTGCCCTAGGGTTCAAACTGTATTTTGTATTTTCAGTTTTCGTTTTGTATTGTCAAAGTCCAGTTAGAGTCAATCACCACCTAGGGTTTAGGTGTTGTCAGATTGTCTAGTTAGGGTTAGTTCAGTGAGCAGGGAGGCTGCGAGTTTGCAAAGCTCTATAGGCGGGAGCAGAGTTTGCGAGTAAACGAAACTCTATAGGCGGAGCAGGGTGTGCGAGTCTGTAGGAGTGTTTGTGAGCGGAAGCGAGTGTCTGCGAGTCTGTTAGAGTGTTTGTAAGCGGGATACTGTTTAACTCTAATAGAAATCTGGGAATGCAGCAGTAGGCAGGGGTTGCCGAAGCTGGGTAAATTTTGTGTGTGATTTACTTTACTGCATATTTATTTATCTGCTATTTGCTTTCGCGTTTAATTTGAGAAAATTTGCGATAACCCTATTCACCCCCCTCTAGGGTTAATCTAGATCCTACAATATTTATAAATATACTATGTATTATCCTAATTCATATCAAACAGTCCATTTAAAACACTGATTTCGATCTGTTATATGATTTTTAACAGAAAATATGCTACCGTGCAACAAATTCAATATGTTATATACTTTAAAGCAAGAAACACGTACATGCATATATAAGAAAGCAAACACGTGCTGCTGTTCAATTCAAGACAACAAGTAGCTATTCTAAGCAAGGCAACATGCTACTGTTTAAAGCAAGACAACTTGTACATGCTATTATTTCACAAAACCAGTTGCAAAGCTATAATTCATAACAATAAGTAATAAAAGGTTATCCTGCCAACTGCAAACAATATTTTAGTATGCAATCCTGCGACAAAAGAAGTAATAAGCCTACCTCAAAGCACCAACAAACACACTCCTCGTGCCTCTCTGTTAGAAAACGAAGGGTTGAACTTAAGAGTCGGTTTCGGATTCGTTCCTTCCACTCAAGCTTACAAAGTAACCCAATTTTTTTACAGGTCATCCGATTTGAAATGGAAAAGGTACAGCATGGGATTTGAAGTGTTCACTTTAGGAACAAGTAAATCTTGGAGAGTGCTTGCTCACGACCCTCCTTATCCAATATACTCCAGTTGTTTTAACTTCACGGGCAAATGTATTTATTTTCGTATATGACATCTTCTTGACCCCGATGCACCTAATGCCTTCCTTTGTTTCAACCTTACAAAAGACCAGTTTTCCGTATTGTATCCACCATATTCTTTGAAGCATGTTGATGTTGCCGACATGAAGCTGACGAATCTGCAAGGCAAACTCTGTCTTTATGTCCTTTCTATGAATCGAACAAAGCTCACTTTGTTCACTAGTAAACAGGGCAAAGGAGATCAGTATGCATGTTGAATAACAAGCAAAAACAAAGAATGGTACTAAAGATATATGCACACATACTATAAGTTTAAACTTGTACCAGAATACTAAAAAGAATTTTTTTTTTCATTTGACAATGCATCCAAATGCATATAAGCAAAACCAATAACATCTTCATATGATTAATGATATTTTATGGAGGGA
This sequence comes from Allium fistulosum, assembly GCA_030737815.1. NCBI lineage: Eukaryota > Viridiplantae > Streptophyta > Magnoliopsida > Asparagales > Amaryllidaceae > Allium > Allium fistulosum. The sequence continues at coordinate 365,295,333 of CM060904.1, forward strand.
ATATATTCTAGAACTTGCATTTCCTTTGAATGAAGAACAGAAGAAGGCAATTTCCTAAACTAGAATGATAGTGAATTACTCATTATTGGTGCCTTAGAACCAAGATGAATGAAAAAAATAAAATAAACAAAACTTAGATTCGTTTTTACTAATGTACTCCGATTTGCTATTTATTTCATAGATATCAAGAAGCGACAGGGAATATTTTACAAGCTTGAAATAGAATTGGAATACAAAATGAGTTAATTATTCAATATGATTCAATAATATTTTTCAAAGGAAATTCTACCAAACATCCAAAAGTGGATAAAATTCACATTTGCTAAAACTATTCACCAAAAATCACCCATCAATAAAAAAATGAATTCAACTGTAAATCAGCTCAGAATAGGAAAGACGTTCGATCAGTAAAGGATAGAAAGAATTCGAGGAAAAAGAAGCTGACCTCGATTCGGAAGATTCGTCAACGCAGAAAACAACACTGGTGTATGGTTTGGCAATCCGTCGAAAGGCTGTCGGCAGGGTTTAGCTTCGATGATGGCAAGGCGGCGAGAACAACGTGGGATGGAATTGCAGTTTTAGGTTTAGAAATTTTGACGATGATGTTTATTTTTAGAAATTTAAGAAAAGAGCGGCTATTGAAATGTTGGGAGGGAAATGAAATTTTCACGAAGCGGCTGTTGGAGAAGCGTGAAAAGTTCCAAGATATTACAACTGTAAAAAATTGGAGCGGTTGCTAGATGTGTAAATTACAACTAGCATACGAACAAAGTTGTTAGAGGTAACCTTATTACAACTGTTAAAAATAAACAGTTATTATAAAATACCTATTACAACTGTCAGCTTATGTTAGTTGTAGATCAATAGTTGTAATATAGTTGTTTTGTTGTAGTGGATCAAGGAGGCCAAAAAAAATAGTAAACCTGCATATTATGGCAGAATATATTAGTATGAGTTATAACAAAACACCTTATATTTCGTTGCAAAAGTTACGATGATAGTTCGGGCAATATTACAGTTTATGAAAGAGAATGTCCTATAATTAACCATTCGATACTATGATTACAATTTTGCATTTCATCGCGTGTTCAAATATAAAAATCCATAATAAGAAAGGAATTCACTTTGATGACCTATTACCAAAATCCATAATTAAGTATACCAAATAAATGAGCAAAGTAGTAGCTAAAGTGCAGAAACTGATTTGCAAATGTACATGTAAATTAAGGAAGATGAATAATCAAAGGTGGAATGATTCGGTTTACAACAAAGTGAGGGCAAATTTGTATAACAGAAAAATTTGTATAAAAATTTGATTGATTGCATAAGTAAATTTCCATAACAACTGACGTTTATTTAAAAATGGCAGTTGATAGAATAATCCAAGCAAACTGTATGTATTCAAAAAGTTTTTGCTTGTAGATACATCTATGTGTAATACCAATTCCCAAACATAATGAATATCATTTTTAAAAATAGAAAATCGGTTTAAATTTGTTTCCAATGGAGTGATTGTTTAGATTTGTATACTTAAACTTTTCAACCTAACCAAAGTTTCCTTAAACCAAGTTTTCATTTTTTTAGGAAGTAAGAAATGGCCCATTTTTGAGGAAAAATTAATGTTTTGTACATGTGAAATATAATAATATTTTTATGTGACAGGAAGTTTAGTAAAAAAATACGTAATTAATTTTTTATTGAGCAGTAGATATTGAAATTATTTACATTGCAAATTACCGAGTAGAAAAAGTGAAGATTTGTCTTGGTGGACGAAGTTGATCGACTTCAGTTAATTGTTCAATGGGACACAGATGAGGAAAATGGAAGAAGTTTATATTCACGATGCAGAACGTGTTAATGTGGGCAATTTGGACATTATAAAAAATGCATGTCCGATGGACATATTCAGAGATAAATGGAGCAGTAGTTATTGAGCAGTAGCTATTGAAATTGTTTATTAAGCAGTACTTCTAATATGGAAAAGTATTGCTGTAAAACAGTGCGCGGACATGGGATGATGGTGCAGAAAGCAAATCTCAGTTTAGATAACTTCTCTAGTGACATGAAATATACAGTTGTTAAGTTTCCTAAGTCAAGTACAGAACTCATCATCATTTAGAAATATGTATGTATGTGTGGGTGTGTGTTTATGTACACGCACGCTCGCGGACTGAATTTGCAGTATAGTTTCAAGCCGTGTAAGAGCGAAGATTAAAGAGTAGATATGCGTACAGAAGTCGGAATTTTTGTAATAGAAGATATAACAGAATAATACGTTGCAGCTTAATGGAAAAATTATCCATGGTAGTTTAGTGAATATTACAATTACTGAAATTGCATGCCATTAAAGAACCATTTTATAATATGACCACATTGTAGCATTTCGTTGGTTTTTAACGAACAAAAACCATAATAAAATAGAATTTCGCTTGCATACTCTATTAACAAAATCCGTAATCGTTAGAAGATAATATGAGTTGTCCCAATCCAATTATGGGACTGATTAAAGTCTATGATGTGGGAAGGGTATGATCATTTGAAGTCTGTGAAGAATTAATATACCAAAATCAAAAGTAATGCCAATGTGGAGCTAACAGTGTATGGTATTTGTAAGATTTGTAAGAAAGAGAATAGAAACAGTATGAAAGAAAACAGAATTGTATTAATCTCGTTATTCTCTGTTCTGTGTATAATACAGTATTTATATATGAAATAATAGAGATTGGGCTTTGGGCTTTTATATTACCCGCTACCGCTTTATTACAAATACACAACTGCTTTATTACAACAGATATTACTTCATTACTCCCCCGCAAACCCTAGCTCCTTTAGGGTTCGAGGCGGAAGAGGAAAGACGGCGATCAAAAGATTGCCTTGAAATTACAAGAGACAATTTGAGAGAAAAACTTCAGGAATGATGATCTCGTACAAGGGCTCGGTCTCTCCTCTAGCAACAGTAGTGAGAAAGTCAGAACACATAAGGAATTAGCAGATCTTTACAAAGACTCGACCTTTCGTAAGTTAACAAAAGAAGGTAAGTCAGGTATGATTTTTGTTGCTGTTACTGCCATTCACTTGTAGTTTCTCTCTGAATCTGGTAAAATTTGTTTTGGAAAGTGATTTAGTAAGTATGTCGGCTATTTGATATGTAGATGGTAGGTGATTGACATTCAGCTTTCCATTATTGACTTGATCTCTAACGAAATATAAGTCCAATTCCATATGCTTTGTACGAGAGTGTAGAATAGGATTTGCAGATAAATGCACTGTACTCAAGTTGTCACACCATACAATTGGTTTATTTTCCGTTTTAACTTGTAGTTCAGATAACAGTGATTCGATCCACATAATCTCTGACACAGCGTTGGCTACACTCCTGTACTCAGCCTCGCTGCTAGATCTAGCAACGGTAGTTTGTTTTTTTGAGCACCAGGAGACAGGATTTTTTCCAAGAAATATACAGTAGCCACTTGTAGACCTTCTGTCATCTGGGTCATTAGCCCAATCTGAGTCAGCATAACCAGTGATGTTTAGTGTTTTACTTGCTTGCATAGTTAATCCAAAGTCTATTGTACCCTTCAGATACCTTAGTATTCTTTTGACCAGTTTCCAATGATCAGAGGTAGGATTTTGCATGAATTGGCTTGCTTTGTTGACACTGAATGTTATTTCTGGTCTTGTAATCGTTGCATACTGTAGTGAGCCAACTACACTTCTGTACTGTTTTTCATTGAATATTGCTTCTCCCTGATGTTTAGATATTTGTACGTTGCTAATCATGGGAGTTGATATTGAGTTTGCTTTATCCATTTTTGCTCTGCATAGAATTTCAGTAATGTATTTCCTTTGACTTAATTGAATGGAATTGTTTGGGAGTTTTTTGACTTCTATACCCAGGAAGTAGTTTAGATAGCCAAGATCTTTGATAGAGAACTCTTGACCTAACTGCTCAATTAGCTTGTTGACTTCAATCTCACTGTTTCCTGTAACAATGAAATCATCAACATAAATCAGTACATATATTGTGGTAGTGTGATTGAATTTTGTAAATAGTGATATGTCAGATTTTGTTGAGTTGTATCCCAGTTTGATGAGTGTAGCTTTTAGCTTTTCAAACCAAACTCTTGGTGCCTGTTTCAGTCCATACAGTGCTTTATTTAATCTGCACATAAGTCCTTTGTTTTCATCTTTGATAAAACCATGTGGTTGTTCCATGAAAACTTCTTCCTGCAAAATGCCATTTAAAAAAGCATTAGTAACATCAAGTTGCTTGATGGTCCAATTCTTGTATAAGGCAATAGTAATAACTACTCTAATAGTTGTAGGTTTCACAACAGGTGAAAATGTTTCTTTAAAATCAAATCCTCCTTGTTGTGAATAACCTTTTGCAACTAATCTTGCCTTATACTTAGAGATTGTACCATCTGCATTCCTTTTTAGTCTAAAAGTCCATTTGCACCCAACAATATTTTTGTCCTTGGGTGCTGGAACTAATTTCCATGTATTATTCTTGATTAATGCATCATATTCATCTGTCATAGCAGATTTCCAGTTTTCATTTTCTAAGGCCTGAAGATAGTTGCATGGTTCTTCAGTATTTAAGTTAGCATTGTAGACTTTTGGTTTGAAGATTCCACTTTTTGATCTTGTCACCATGTGGTGTCTTGTAGCAGTATTTTTCTGCTGTTGACTTATAGTTTCATCATGTTGTTGTTTGCTTTGACTTTCTAATCTTTGAGATGATTCATCATATTGCATGCTAACTCTTTGCTGAGATGTGTGATCAGGGATACAAACCGTGTCATCCTATTCTTGACCCGGTCTGGTACTTGATTGACTGGTGCCAGGCATAGTGAGTTGAGGATCAGTGTTGTCACTATTGACTTGATTTGTATTGGACTTGTCAGGCTGTTCTGATATGATTGGCACCGCAGGTATAGAATCTCTTGGATTGTATATCTTTGTAGTTGAATTGATCACTGTTTCTTTGAATGGGAATATTTTTTCATTGAAAACAACATGTCTTGATATGAAAACTCTTCCATTGTTGTCTAGGCATTTATACCCCTTCTGATTTATAGCATATCCCATAAATGTACATGGGGATGATCTATAGTTTAATTTGTGCTTATTGTAAGGTCTAAGATATGGAAAACATAAGCAACCAAAAACTTTTAGATGTAGATAGTCTGGCTTGACATTGAACAACATTTCCAGAGGACTTTTCATTTTCAGTATTTTAGTGGGGAGTCTATTTATTAGAAATACTGAAGTTGAAAAAGAGTCTGGCCAGAATTTTTGTGGCATTGATGATTGAGCTAATAAAGTCAAGCCAGTTTCTACAATTTGCCTGTGCCTTCTTTCAATTATACCATTTTGTTCAGAAGTGTGTGGACATGTGATTCTATGTACTATCCCTTTGTTTTTAAAATAATTTTTTAGTGGTAGAAACTCTGTTCCACCATCAGACTGAAACACTTTAACATTATGATTTGTTTGTTTTTCAGCAGTATTTATAAATTGTATAACAACATTATATGTTTCAGACTTGGCTTTCAAAAAATATATCCATACATATTTAGAATAGGCATCAATAAAGGATATATAGTACTTGTAACCATAGTCTGTACATATTGGTGCTGGTCCCCACAAGTCAGTGGCAACCATTTCCAGTGGACTATTATATATAGTTTTAGAATCTGAAAATGGTAGTTTGTGACTTTTACCCATTTGACAATATGTACAGATGTATGGTAAGGTACAGTTAACAGAAGAGATAGCATTGTTATTCAACACATGTTTCACAATTTTTACATTGGGATGACCAAGCTTGCTATGCCACAAGTCAAAAGTATTACAGTTTTCAGTCTGTCTGTTTTCAACACTATTACACCACACTCTTTCATTTTCACAATATCTTGACTTAGCCAAACAGAATTTGTATAGCCCTTTATGATTTTTACCCTGCAGAAGATTTTCTTTGGTTAGAATATCTTTGACAACACAGTGTTCAGGATAAAATTCAAAATACACTTTATTGTCCTTAGCAAATTGTGACACACTTAACAGGTTTCTTTTAATTAAAGGGGCTCTAAGTAGGTTGTTTTAAATATAATTTTCTTTTTCCTGGTATAACAGACCTACCAGTGTGTGTAATAGAAATAGGGTTACCATTACCCATGTGAATAGAGTTTGTACCTTTGTATTCCTTGCCACCAAGATTTAGATTATTCAGATTGTTTGTGATATGATTGGTTGCTCCCGAGTCTGGGTACCAGCTGTCTTCATTTGCAGATTCAGTATTTCCAGATTCAATGTTGTTTGCTGTTTGATTGTCTGAGTCTTGTTGAATCTGAGACATATTTGCACTTGAGTTTGAATTTCTTTGGTTGTTAGAGCCTTGACCTGGTACATAGTTTAAGTTTAATCTGAAATAACATTTGACAGCAGTGTGACCAATTCTTTCACAAATTTGACATTTCGGTTTGTAGTTGTTGTTGAATTTTCCTCTGCCTCTTCCTCTGTTAGAGGTTCCTCCTCTTTGTATGTTATGACCACCTCTGTTATTACTTTGACCTCTGCCTCTATAATTGGCAGCATAGTTGGCAGTGATATCTAATTCTGGGGATTTCTTTATGTCTAATCTTGTTTCATGGGATAATAGAATAGAGTGAATATCTTCAATGGATGGTAAATCCTTTTGAGATGTGAGAACAGCAACTACAGCCTCATACTCCTCATTTAAACCATTAAGAATTGTCATAAGGTGTTCAGAGATAGACACCTTGTGGTTAGCTGCTTCCAAACAGTCACATATTGACTTAATCTTGAATAGATATTCTCTCATGGTCATGTTGTCCTTTTTTATCAAATGTAACTGCCTTTTGTATGATAAGATCTTGGCAGCAGATTGAGAGTTGAAAACTCTTTCAACAGTTGACCAGATTTCAAATGCACTTTTACATCCTGTAATGTGAGATAATAACTTGGCAGTAATAGAGGAAATCATCCATGAGCAAATTAGTCTGTCTTGTCTGTGGTATCTTGTATATTCATCATTAGTTATGACTTTTCCTTCTTGATTTGTGATACAAATAGGTGGAATTTGGATGGTGCCAAGAATATATCCTTCGAGGCCATACCCTTCTAAAGCAGTTTCAACTTGTAGTTTCCACAGTAGATAGTTATCTTCAGCAAGATGAATGTTGACTAATTGGCTTTGTGGGCTAATTCCAGATTTGAGAAGATTTTCAGCACCATTGATGGCATGCTGAGAATTGACAGCACTGGTGGCGGTGGCTGAGGTGTCTTCTTCAGCCATGAGATTGAAAGTGAACAGCGAGGCTTCAAGAAAGGAGAGGTCTCACAGAAAGGTTGATATGCTGCACTTTTCAGGTGATTTGCAACCAAGAATGCTTATATGATGAACTTTCTCTGATAAGCTTTCTTTGGATGGCAGTTTCTTGAGATTTGACTGTGCACTTTGAATTTCTTGATGAGATTTCGATGATTTGATGCTTTTCTTTACTGCTTGAATATAAATTTGAGAAGTTGCAGCCGAACTGAAGTTCTTGGCAAGGCACTCTCAATTTGATTCAGGTAATATCCTTAGATGAGAAGAACTTTTGTTCTTGGATAAGGATTCAAACCCAAATGATGAAATTTCTCTGATGGGTTTGATTATTTTTCAAAGAACTTTTGCTGTTAGGCAAGAAAGCTCTGATACCATGTAAGATTTGTAAGAAAGAGAATAGAAACAGTATGAAAGAAAACAGAATTGTATTAATCTCGTTATTCTCTGTTCTGTGTACAATACAGTATTTATATATGAAATAATAGAGATTGGGCTTTGGGCTTTTATATTACCCGCTACCGCTTTATTACAAATACACTACTGCTTTTATTACAACAGATATTACTTCATTAGTATTTGTGTGTTTGAGTTATGAAGTTACTTTAATTACCGGATTTAAACCCAAGGGATATGACAGTCTGATTAATTTTCTACAACTGTCAAATGGGTATGAATGCAAATTAAACAGTTCAAGGCGGAAATGTACAGCTTCAGTTTAAACTGGATGAAAGTGAGTACAATTAGGATATCCAGAATTTGAGCTTGCACTTTTTTTTTCTCTTGTTATAAAATATTCTGTGTTGTTACATGTAAATTAATGTGACAGCCTATGCGATAGGAAGTGAGCAAAGTTGTGAAATAATGACTTGTGGTATTAGAATGCAGAAGGAGGACATTGTAACAATGTAAAAACAATTTTTGTAATCCTTTAATCCAAAGGAAAGAAAGTGTAGTTACAGGAGTAGAAAGTCAGAAAATAGAGAAACAGTCTTCCAAATTGTCTTGTGAAACCAAATAAATAATCAGAGTTCCAACAAAAGGCTGATATAACTGGCACAATAGCTAAATAATATTGTAAGTAAGAAAAGAAAGTGGAGCAACAGATTGAGTTTAAATCGGTTAATCAGGAAAAATATTGTCGTTACTAACGTTGAATGTGCTGCTGCAAGTTGTCGATACACGTAATTACATCTGGCTTTTATCATGAACATCGATGAGTCATGACCCATTGAACATAAGTAATACAAATTGTAATGTTAACCTTAATAGGTCCTCTTAATACTGGAGGATAATTATTTTTAGAAAACTCAAAAAAGGCAGATAGGGTTTCAAAGTAAACATAATTTAGTGTTGTAGTGAAAGAAGAGAAGGTAGGCGTAAACAGCTTTTCAAATCTAAGTGATCAGTACATGGTTGTGCAAAAATCAAATTACTGAGACAAAAAGTATATAAGAGATGATTTCATGTCTGCTTACCTCGCTCCTCACCGATTAGAAATTGTGACTAAAAACTGAAGATTTGTTTTGTTGGACAAAGTTGATCAACGTTAATTAATTCTTCATTGGAACACAAATGAGGAAAATGGATTTAGTGGTCGGTGATAATGATAGAACATGAGACTGTGCTGTCTAACCATCATGCCAATCTGTAATTATCGTGTCCAACAAAAAAACTAACAATATATTGAGTTTATATCAATTAATCAGCTTATCAAATATAATTACTCACTACATAGTTGTGCAAAAATCAATTTATTGGTACAAAAAGTATATAAGAGATGATTTAATATCTGGTAACCTCTGTCCTCGCCGATTAGAAAAAGTGAAGATTTGTGTTGGTGGACGAAGTTGATCAACGTCAATTAATTGTTCAGCGGAAGACAGATGAGGAAAATGGACGAAGTTTATATTCACGATGCACAATGTGTTAATATGGGCAATTTAGACATTCTGAAAAATGCATGTCTGATGGACATATTCGGAAATAAATTGAAGTGACCCTCCTATTTCTACCCTAATTTTCATAAGGATATTTTTTTTTCTACTTCATCAAAGGGAATTTAAATCAAATAGAAATCAAAATGCCATACAAGCTATTGACATAGCCACTTGTTTCTTTTTAAATAGGCAAATTAGGCAAAATCAGCAGTTCAGACGTCTAAATAATTATGACAGGCGTCTAAACTTAATCCCAGACGTCTAACTAATTATGACAGACGGCTCAGAGATCTAAAAACTGAAACAGAGAGAAAAAGACGTTTTGAACTAAATTCAGACATCTAATTTTTTTTGACAGACGTCTACATTTAACCTCAGACGTCTAAATTATTATGACTGACGTCTAAGTTTAATCTCAGACGTCTAAATTATTTAGACTGACGTCTAAATTCGATCTCTATGTACATGCATATGCACATTCAATTTATATGTGTCTGGATGTCCACCTACATTCATTTACACTTTTAAGTTTGATTTAAACCTCCTTTGAACTATCAGAGATGATATATAGATTGATCATTCATTACAAATATATATTTCCCAGGGTCATTTTCTTTTTCCAATAAACAAAACATATCCAGGATCAAAACAATTAACCAATATAAATATATCAGTACATTCACAAAGATAAGCACATACATGTGAGGATGCATATGCCTCTCTTGTTTGAATCAGAGTTCTGAAAAACAAGAGGATATTGGATTGATTGGATTTAATCAATCCACACATAGTTCAGTGTTATATGTCCATGTTTGATTTTCTTCTTATAAAATCTGTCTGGAATTTAAAATGCATTTGGTTAAAATCTGAGTGAAATTCAGATTCCTATTACAAATACATAGGAAAAGGTGTGTTAATATTTGCACAAAACATGTTTATGTGCATATATAACTGCAACTATTTGGATCTGGCTTTCAACTCCCTTATTACAGATCCTTTCTTTATTTAAAAAAAACAAGACATGAAACATTTGTATGAAACAAGTTAAATTATGGGAACCTTGCAGTCATCTAAAAACATTCAACCTATGCCTATTATCTTTTGTATACATATGCCATGGTAGAAAGATAAAACCATTTAATTTTTCTGAGAATCAACTATCCAGATTTTCCAAAACTAAAATCCTTTCTTAAGACTCAAGATTGACTAATACATTTATAAAATATAATCATTTAATTTAAACATGGTGTTCTTACTAAATCCACTTACAATATTTTGATTAACTTCTTTAATATCAGATATTAACTAGATTCATAAATTCCAGATACAAGTCAATCTCTTAATAAAATACTTAACAAAATATCCATCCCATTTTCAACACTTAATACAAGTAACAATTTAAATCATTAATACATGCGGATTTTATCATTTAGGCTCTTATCTAACTAAGTTTAGCATGCTATAATCTTCTTCTCAAAGCCTTGCTCCTACTCCTACTTAGTTGCTGCAATCCCTGAAAAAGCATTTGAAACTGCCTCATTTTAAATGAGACACCCCAGATGCCATTAGCACACTAGGGTCAGACACATGTCTGGTATGAGAAAATTCACAAAAGCAATTAGTTAATTAGGTTAAAATCAAATTAAATACATATACATAAAGTTCTGCCCTTTGGAATCAGATCATACTTGTGTGCATGCTCTGTGTCATTGTGCATGTGCACACTTTAATTTTTCTTTCCAGAGACTACATATATAAATATGGCACATACATTCAAGCATACAATTCAGTCATAGTCAAACAATCATTCATACCAAACAGGAAAATAACCAATATGAGTTAAATCATTTATTCAATTATCATATTTCAATTCTGGGAAAAACTCTAGTTTTCTCATCATCTCAAGTATTTTTCCCTTGGTATATTTATCTATCCTGGTCTCATCTGCAATATTTATGAATCAATGGACACACTGTAATGAACTAATTCACTCCATTACACAAAGATCTCAGGACTTAAACAAGCCATGTGTCAACTTGTGTTACTCAAGAACACAAGTCATTCCTGTAGTGTTCTTGACCCCATTTTCCTAATCAGGTTTAAGTTAATAATAACTCTTTTGATTTTTCATGACTAAACCATTCAGTGATCCATTTTACTAACTAAAAAAACATCCATATCATGGCATCTCATATTATTCATAACCATACAGAGACAAACAAGCAAACAACCATTGGTGACTAAATTAATAAGGTTCTGTATGTATATATATATATATTCTGGTATTTTAAAAAGGGTATAGGCAACTAACATTAGCTTATGGCTTCTGAGAGAGTTTTTCCTTTTTGCAAACATTTGTGCTTGAGTTAAACTCAGAATGATCTGGTTTCACTGAATCACAAAATTTTGTTTGCTATGTGTATATATCTTTATGCATTTTTATTAAATTAGGAGCATCAGCACATAGGCAACCCTATTGCACCCCTAATTCCTCTTTGTCTCAAGCCTCAGCACTTATACATGAGTATATTGCAGCTCAATTTGTTTTCATTTCTCTGAGTTAAGCCAAAACCAATACTACTTGCCTATATTCAACATTTATTTTATGTTCCTAAGCATCTACATATCAGAGATCTGGGTTCATAAAACATATATGTACACTGACTACACATGAAACTTTCTTATAGATAAACAAGTAGAACAACCAAAGAGAATCAAAACATTTCCAGATTTAAAATCACAGATAGCATTCATATATGAAAATACTCTTTTAAGAAAATTACTTATAACTGGCTGCCTACATTAGGACTTATTGCCTTAGATTTTTGAGTGAGTTTTCTCACCTAGCTTTCTTCTTTGCTTCCTTAATTAATTGATGAACTTCTGCCTTTAGCCTCAAGCTCTTTTCCTTCACTTGCCTTATGATTTCTATGGTGTTGTTTTCTTTTTTTTTCAAAGTTCTTTTCTAAGGAGGAGAGGAGGCTGCTGCATATACATGTATATATACAGGGTCTTCCTTAGGGTTTTGGGTATTGGTTAAAGCCATTTTTTCCCACCAGAAAAATCGTGTTATCTGTATTTTACTTGAACCCAAAATTCTACCCTCCCCGGCTTAATTTAGGTGAAGAGAAAAGTGGTTTCATCCTTTTTGGTTAATTTCAGAATTTTGCTTTTCAGAAAATACTTTTTTCCTTTGTCTACAATCATGCTAAAAATGTGACTTGATTTTATTATTTATCAAATACTCTTCCTAATTCTGCCTATACCAAGCATTTCCTTGTTTTGTCTTATTTTTCCTATTTTTAGCTTTCATGTAAATGGTATGTACCTCCTTTATTTATTTACAAGAGGAATACTCCTTTTTATATCTTCAGTTTTTCTTTCTTTCTTTCTATATACTAAAATATGTCTGTATATTTTATCTTACTAATTTGAACTCTAGTATTTTATTAACACATATATATTTATATAAGTCTTACTGAAATAATTAGTACACATATATATATATATATATATATATATATATATATTTATACATCATTCTGTATTGACACACACATGCACATGTACACTCAAAAATATTCAGTAGCATCCATATATGTATATTTACTTATGCATACAGTCTTTTAAGGATTTAACATATATATATATATATTCCCATACATATCAATATGTATTTATTCTTAGAGTTCAGGGACTTTTAGCTTTAGTTCATGTGCATTTCCTATGCACACATGTACACACATACTGATACACTATCAAGCTATATCAATTCCCTTTCAAGATTTAATTCAAAAATCATTTTGAATTTATTTATATTTTTCAGAATAAATTCCTAAAATCTTGGGTCATTACATAAATGAAAGAAGATAAACTATTTCTCAACTTCAAAAAGATGACAGCATCCTAAAAATTAACTCAGGATTATGTTATTCATCCAATTTACTGTAATATCTATGATGTATTATGTTCATAAGGGGCGAAACAGTTTATGGTGATTTTCAGTATGTGCTTCAATGAAAGCATCGGAAAACTGAGCAACAGATGCATCAAATAGCAGTGTATACTGTGAAAAAGGAGAGAATAAAGAAGAGTAAACAGTACCATTAATAGTTGACTAATACGTCCATGCTTTCTGGCTTCAAGTGCTGCTTGCAGGAAATAAAAATAAAAATGGTTAAACAAATGTCAGCAATGTTTCTAATGGAAAGAGGTGTAAAAATGCAAACAGAGTAAACCGGGTGATGAAGTAAACAAAAAATGGATAGAATAACAATTACAGAACCTTCTACTCCCATATTTTATAGTCGTAAAGAATCATAAATCTAAGCTGTGCACATCAAAATATCATAAAAATAAAAAAAAGCAAAGTAATGTCATAATGAACTTTCAGTTAAAAAATAATACATAATCCTGTACTGCCATATTTTACAGTTGCAAAGAATCATAAAGCCAAGTTCTGAACTTAAAAAAATCGTAAAAATAAAATAGTGCATAGTAATAACCTCATGAACTTTGAGTGGGAAAACAATTTTGGAGAAAATCTACATATTCAGTTATGAGTCGAAGGGGGTAAACTATTTTGCAAATTAAAGTAGATGACAGTATCCTTAAAATAAACTCTAGATTATCGTATTCATCCAATTTACTGTAGTATTTTGTATGATTTATGTTTAGGAGGTGCGAAACAGTCTGTAGTGTGAAAATTGAGCAGTATGTGGTTCAAAGAAAGCATTAGAAAGTTGAGCAGGAAATGAATCAAACAACAGTTTATACTGTGGAAAAAGGGGAAATAAATAACAACAAATAATACCTTTGCGATCCGCACAGCAGTACTCCTCTCCATAGGCGGTGGAATGGAAGAAAGCGATGTGAATCGTTCATGTATTTGTGAAAATATCATATGTAGAATTAGGGCTGGAGAGTAAACGATGTTATAAACCAAGAAGCACAATACCTTTGATATCCGCGCAGCAGTGCTCCTCTCCGCAGGCGGCGGAATGCAAAAAAGCGATGTGAATCATTCATGTACATGCGAAAATATCATATGTGGATTTAGGGCAGGAGAGTAAACGATGTTGTAAACCAAAAATCAAAATTGAAATTTCTGATTGTAGAGGAAGATGGATACTCGGATTTAGTGCTTTTAGAATGGACCATCATCCTTGCAACAGTGTTCTTCTCCGAAGGCAGCATAATGAAAGCGGGGGAGGAACATAGGTTGATAAATTTATGTCTTTCGTGTGGGAAAAAGGGAAAATGGGAAAGGCAAATGATTTCAACGGAGAAGAGAAGGGAAGTAGAGTAAGAAACAAAACGAAGAGGAAAAAGGGAAGAAATGGGGAGAACAGGTTAGTGAAACGTTTAACGTGGGTGGAGTTGGTTCTGGAAATGTCGAAAGTGACCTAACAGCTTGTTGAAGGTGGCGTTTGCAATATGAGAAAGATGGGAATTGCCAAAAAGGCTTCACTTTGACCCTTTGACCAAGGGTTTTGCTTTATAGTATAAGATATATAAGTATGTATCCCCCGTTCTCTTAGACCGTTCTTCTGTATCTAACTAAGGCTCGTATGCAGATTTACGAGAAAGGAGATATGGAAGCAGGAAACGGAAGAGGAAATCTCGGTGGAGGAAGCACCACAACTATGGAAATGCTCGACCCACTACTAGGAGAAACCCGGGTCGACCGGCTAATGCTAGTAACCAAACTGCTGAAGCCAATGTGGGTGTTGGAAATCCTCCAGTAGATATGGTGGCGATGTATCAGTTCTTAGCCGGTTTGATGCAAACTGGTGCTGCTGCCGCGGGTATTGCTGGAAATTGAGGAGGAGCAAATCCTGTGGCTCCAGTGGGGAATATTGCTTTGCTGAGTAGAGATTACACCAGTTTGGATGTGAAGCCATTCTTGGGAATAGAGAGTGCCGTAGAAGTTCGGAATTGGCTGTTGCATTGTAAGTGTATATTTACCGATATGGATCTGAATGATGGAAAAAAGAGGAAGTTGGCCTCTAGACAGTTGCAGGGGTCAGCACTACATTGGTGGAACAGTGTCACTGCCGGAGTGTCGGAAGAACAGTTAACTTGAAATGATTTTAAGATGAGATTTCAGCAGAAGTTTGTATCTGAGTTTGCTAAGTCTGAGCTGATGAGGAAATTTATGGATCTAGTGCAAGAATATATGTCAGTAGTTGAGTATGTTACTAAGTTTGAAGAGCTGTCTAGATATGCATATGCTCTTATAGATACTGACATTAAAAGGAATGAGAAGTTCATTCGGGGATTGAGGCCCGAACTTGCTAGAATGACCATGACACATGTCTGTGATCCTTTAATATTGTGGTGGAGATGGCTATTCGCCATGAGGAGTTGCTTGTTGACCTAGCTAAAGAAAAGATAGTTGAAACCCAGGATTCTCAAGGGAAGAAGAGGAAGTTCTTTAAAAAGAAGGGAACCCAGAAGTGAGACACAGCTAAGAGGTCGAAGGCTGAGGTAGTTTGTTATAAGTGTGATAAGAAGGGTCACTTTGCGAATGAATGCCGGTCAGAGAATGGAAAGAAGGATGCCGTTAAGAAGAATGTGAAAAGCTTCAACTGTGATCAAGTTGGGCATCACATAAATCAGTGTCCAGAGCCAATTAGGGAGGACAAAGGAAAGGTCTTTGCTATTGGATCAGCTAGACCTACTGCAACAGATAAGGAAAAACTACGATGGAAGGTACGCTTTTGATTCAGAGTATTTCAGTTAGAGTACTTTTTGATACCGGTGCATCACATTCACTTATATCTCAGGGTTTGGTTGATAGATTATGTCTAGAACCTACCTACCTTGTTACTTCCTTAAGGGTTGCGAATCCTATAGGAGGATATGCTTCTCTAGGGTTGAGATGTGACCAGTTAGAACTTGACTTGTTAGGTCATAAATTTGCATGCGGCTTGTATGTTATTGATTTCGTAGATTTCGAGATCATTTTAGGAATGGATTGGTTGGGTAGGTATCACTACACCACAGATAGGATTTTGGCGCTGCCTTAGGCAGCACATTTGATACGGCTATAAGCCGTATCAAATTTTAATATGGCTTATAGCCGTATCTATATAATTTAATACGGCTGTAAGCCGTATTAACATTTGATACGGCTTGTAGCCGTATTAAAATCCGTGCCTCTTTTCGTGGGAAAATATTCCCCAAAACGCACACCCTCCCTCCTTTTTTTTATTTCCAGCGCTTTCATTTTCACCGTTCCTTTCATCGAGACCACCGTTCTATTTCACCCTTCAATGAATTCCACTGTACGCAACCTCCAAAACAAGAATTCGTGAATATATTTAGGGGATTTAAGCTTCATCTACGGTTGGTTCAGAGGATTGGAGGAAACGAATTTTGGGCATGGATGTTCAATTTGGATTTGGGTGGGTTCGCGTGAATTGGTTCGTGGTTCAAGGGTGTCGAGGTAAACATCAAAGTCTTTCAGTTTATACTGTGATTTTGGTAATGCGATTTGTGATTATCGATTGGGAATACTCATCAATCAAATTACAATATATAAAAGAAGGTTAGCAGAAAAAGATACTGAAATTTTTATGCTTTTAGTTGTTTGAATTGTATCATTGGCTAGTTGATAAAGGATTGAGTGGTATTAACCTGGAATGCTCTTGGGTTTTTGAGATACTCTCTATAAAACCCTGTACATAATATAATATTTGTTTTAACATTCTAATTTTTAATTTAAATTCTGTATGCGTAGTAGTTGGAAATGGAAACTTGTTAAGTTGTTTATGGTATAAACAGCCAGCTTTAAAACCCATTTTCGTACATGTTTGGTCGGCAAGCAAAAATGTGGGCTGCAGTAAGTGTAAGCTGATAAACACTGAGAATAAAGTGTTAATTTTTGACTTAATCCACCATGAATCTTGAGTTATAATGGTGAATTTTCTAGAATATTGTATATGGTTCTGACATTGTATATGGTTTTGACATGTTGTAAAGTGGATAAAATTATTGTTAATGGCGCAAGCCAAGTATCAGGAGAGAGGTAATGCATAGACATTACTCCGGTGCTACAAAATAGCGTCGTTGTAATGGCAAATTATTTGGAAACAGTTTGGTGTTTGCCATTTGGAATCGAATTTTTATTGCTTCAAGACAATTTCAATAGCATCAATAGTCGTGTTATCCGATATTTGTAATGCTGGATAAAACTGGGTTAAATCATAGTCGCTGAGTTCGTGATCTACGTGCATTACACTGTAAAATCACAACCATAAGTTTATCTAGAAATATTAATGTCAGATAATACTGCTATTGTGTAATATTGACCATATTTTGTATAATACTGCTTCTATTGTAATCCAACTATTGCCGTATCTATTACTGCTTCTATTGTATAATACTACATCTATGCTGTTGTAGTTCACGGCTATGAGCTGTGTCAATTAGATACTGCTTTTATTGTATTATACTACATCTACGGTATTGCAATTTATGGTCATGTGCTTTGTGAATTAGATACGGCTTATTGCTGTATCTATTACATCAATTAGATACGGTCAAAAGCCGTATCTAATTCATGTGCTCAGTATACGAATTAGATACGGTCAAGGGCCGTTTCTAATTGGAGAAATAGATACGGCCAGAGGCCGTATCTAATTGGAGAATTAGATACGGCCTGTGGAAGTATCTATTTCTCCAATTAGAAATGGCCCATGACCGTATCTAATTCTCTAATTAGATACGGCCATCGTCCGTATCTATTTCACCAATTAGATACGGCCCGTGGCCGTATCTACTTCTATAATTAGCTACGGCCCATGGCCGTATCTAATTATTAAACATGCTTTATTTTGACACGGCTTAAGGCCGTGCCTAATGGTATTCGATACGGCCCTAAGCACTGCCTAATTAGCCTTTGTGGTGTAGTGTATGAGGCTAGAATATTTTACCATGATAGAGACATATCGCCGAGACACCCTGATAGTCATAATCGAATGATATTCTCAGTAGAGAATACTAACTGGAGTGTTATTGCTTTGCTTAATGCTATGGAGAAAGGTGATGAGTTAAGTCAAGTTCGGGTAGCAAGAGAGTTTCCAGATATCTTTGAACCAGTCACTGGATTATCCCCTAAAAGAGCTGTTGAGTTTAGAATAGATCTTGTGCCCGGAGCTGAACCCGTGAGTAGACCACCTAGCAGGATGACACCAACTAAAATGAATGAATTGAAGGTGCAGCTAGTGGATCTAGAAGGAAAGAATTTTATCATACCAAGCAGTTCGCCTTAGGGAGCGGCCGCGATGTTTGTGAAGAAACCGGATGGGTCGTTGAGGATGTGTATTGACTACCGTAAGTTGAATGAAAGGACCATTAAGAATAAGTATCCTTTGCCAAGAATAGATGATCTGTTTGATTAGTTGAGTGTAGCCAGAGTGTTTTTCCAGTTGGATTTGGCGACGTGTTTCCATCAGTTGAGAGTGGCGGAGGACAGTATTCCATTGACAACATTTCGGACTAGATATGGTTCATATGAGTGGTTGGTAATCCCATTTGGATTGACGAATGCACCTGCTTTCTTCGTAGATTTGATGAACCAAGTTTTCCGAGAGTACTTGGATAGGTTTGTACTAGTATTTATAGATGACATTCTAGTATACTCTAAGGATGAGAGAGAGCATGAAGTTCATCTTAGAGTGGTGCTTGAGACGCTAAGGCAGAATCAGCTAAAGGCGAAGTTTATCAAGTGTTATTTTTGGAAGAAAGAGGTTAAGTTTCTTGGTCACATGGTTTCAGAGAAAGGATTGTCGGTCGATCTAGATAAGATCAAGGCTGTTAATAATTGGAAGAGACCGGAGATGGTGACTGAGATTAGAAGTTTTCTTGGACTTGCTAGCTACTACCAGAGATTCATTAAGGATTCCTCGCGGATAGCAGCACCTTTAACTAAACTAACCAGAAAGGAGGTGAAGTTTGTCTGGTCTGACAAATGTGAGGAAGCATTCCTTAAGTTAAAGCATTTTTTGACCAATGCACCCGTGTTAGTAGTTCCGGACAGAAACCAAGGTTTGGTGGTGTATACGAACGCATGTGGAACTGGATTAGGAGCGGTGTTGATGCAGAGTGGTAAAGTCATTGCCTACGCATCTAGGCAGCTTAGACCGCATGAAGTTAGATATCCTTCTCATGATTTGGAATTGGCAGCTGTGATCTTTGCATTGAAAATTTGAAGACATTATCTCTTAGAGGAGAGGTTTGAGCTTTATACTGATCATAAGTCTTTACGGTATTTATTCTCTCAGAAGGAATTGAAAATGAGACAACAGAGGTGGCTGGAGTTTTTGGCAGTTTATAACTTTGGTATAGAGTATACACCAGGAAAAGGTAATAAGGTAGCAAATGCTCTTAGTAGAAAACATCAGAATGTGGTGTTAGCTATGTTGGCAGAGTGGAAAGATTTGGAAGCTTGGGCCAGTTGTGGACTGCAGTTAAGATCAACCGCTGGTTCTAGCCAGAGTTCTTCCAGATTGTCTTGTTTGGAAGTCCGACCTATAATGATTGAGAGAATTGCTTCTAAGCAAAAAGAGGATCCAGTACTAGCTGAAAGGATCGGGAGACTTGAGATTGGAACAGAGATCGATGATTTAAAGGATTTTAGCCTTGACCGAAAAGGATGGCTAAGAAAGAAGGGACGATTGTGTGTTACGAATGTGGAGGACTTGTGGAAAGAAGTTCTTGGAGAATGTCATCGATCCTATGATTCATCCTGGAGGAACCAAGATGTATCAGGATATGAAGAGGAGCTTCTATTGGGAAGGCATAAAAAGGGACGTTGGCTTGTGGGTTAGACTGTGTGCAAACCATCAACAAGTAAAAGTTGAACATCAGAAGCCCAATAGATTGATTCAACCTTTAGAGATTCCAGTTTGGAAATGGGATTCGATATCCATGGATTTTATAGACGGGTTGCCAAGGTCAAATAGAGGTAATGAAAGTATATGGCTTATAGTGGACAGATTGACCAAGAGTGCCCATTTCATTCCAGTTAAGTCAACTAAGACGACGTCTGTTTTAGCAAAGTTGTTCCTGAAGAACATAGTTAGACTACATGGAGCTCCTAGCAGTATAGTCAGTGACAGAGATGCATTGTTCACTAGTGAATTCTGGAAGAGTCTACAGGAAGTGATGGGTACCAAGCTTAATATGAGTACTGCATATCACCTTCAGATAGATGGGCAGACATAGAGAGTCAACAAAGTACTTGAGGATTTCTTGAGAGCTTGTGTATTGGATTTTGGTGGATCTTGGGAAGATCACCTACATTTGGTTCAGTTTTCCTATAATAATAGTTATCATACTAGTATAGGAATGATGCCATTTAAAGCTTTGTATAGAAGGCCATGCAAATCACCAACATGTTGGTTAGAGACTGGAAACAGATTAGTCTTAGGTCCGGATTTGGTTAGAGAGGTGTCAGAGAAGATTGAGTTAATCCGAAAGAGGATGAATGAAGCTCAGTCTAGACAGAAGAGTTATGCAGACAAAAGGCGTAAAGACCTAGAATTATCAGTTGAAATAAGGTTTTCATTACAGTATCACCTATGAAGGGTGTGGTACAATTTGGAAAGTCTGGGAAGTTAGCCCCTGAGATATGTTGCTCCATTCCGGATTTTGGAAAGGATTGGAAAGCTCGCGTACAGAATAGAATTGCCGAGCAGTTTGGCTAGTGTCCTAATGTATTTCATGTGTCTCATCTTCGTAAATATATGCATGACCCAGAGACTACCATTCCTCCGACAGGGTTGGATGATTTGGTAATAGAGCCTAATTTGACTATTGTTAGACGACCACTTCGGGTTGTAGCTAGAGATGAGAAAAGATTAAGGAACAAGACAATTAGGTTGGTAAAAGTTTAGTGGAGCGACAATGAGAAGGACTGTACTTGGGAAACAAAGGACAGGATTAGAGACACTTATCCTGATTTACATTGAGGGTATGTCTATATTAGATTTATATAGATAGTTATTAGTCAGTTAGACTAGTATGATTGTTAGGAGTTGTTAGAAATGATTACTAAGTTTAGTATTTAGTCCTTACTGAATTTCGAGGATGAAATTCTTTAAGGGGGGAAGCTTGTAACATCCCTAATTTTGATGACATTATTCAGAAGATTTAGTTAGATAAATTAAATAGAATAATGATGATAAGGAGATTGAGATTTGATTAAATTAATATATGGTCGGGCTTACTAATTAAATTAATTCTATGATTTCTGATTTATGCTTTATTTCATTTCTATGAAATTTTGGATGATGATATGCTTAAATTATGAATTGTTTGATTTAAATAATTACCTTATATATGTAATTCGTATGGTTTTAAAGGTAAAACCATGAGATATTGATTTTGAAATGCCATGGAAATTTTTTATGTTAAGTAAAACATAATTTTGGAGATGAGTTTTAATTTTCAGAATTTTCCAAGCTATGAAAATTTTATTATGAATTTTTGATGGAAAATATGATACGATTGGGTTAAATATTTATTTTGTGAATTTCAGGAAGAAATTGGGTCTAAACTTTAATATGTCTAATTACATGATTAATTCGAATTTCTATGATTTTTGGGGATTTTTCCCAATTGACTTACTAGGGGAAATATATTATTTTGAAAGAGGGATTTTCTGCAAATGTCTGATTTAGGTTATTTGGAAAGGTTTTAACGTTTAAACCCTTTAATTTAGGATCTGAATAAATGCAACAATTTTAGAAGTAAAGTAATTGAAAAGTTTTATGGCAGCCAATCAGTGTTTTCCAACTAGGCAAGTTGTTAAAAAGAAATTACTTAAAGTTGCTATGACTCAGCCTTTAAATCAGAATAGGTGTTTCGCCTTTAATGGAAGATACCTTCTGACACCTTTGGTTCCACCCTATTATAGTCGAAACCATCAAAGTCGAAGCCTTCATACACAAAACCAATACACATGGTATCTCCTGGAAGGTACGTAGTGGATTGGAAAATGGAAGGAAGCTTTATTGTCGAAGGGTAAGCTTCTGATGGGGTCGAAACCCTGTTTTGTTTTCATAAGTTAAATACTTGCCTTGTTTTATTTAAAAGATTTTGACTTGAAGGGGTGTTTGTTTAGCTTTCGAAGCAGGTTGCCATGTTATTACCAAAGTACTAGCTTTCGAAAAGGGTTAGTTTCGACCTAGGCGAAGCCTGGCCACTTCTCTACCTTTCGACCATATTGTCCAATAATGCTTTCGAAGAGTTGCCTTTGTTTTTACTTTAAACCAAACCTTTTTCTTAATTACTTTCGAAAGGGGTTGGGGTTTCGAAGGAGACGGAGTCGAAAAGAGGTTTCAACCCAGACCTTCGAAGTTTTGATTTTTAAAGACCTTTGCTTCCGAACTAAATGGCTCCGACACCATCAATTTTTCCCCAAACTTATTTATATTGGTTTCGAAAGAGATACTTTCGTATATAACCACTTTGACCCAAATGATTTTTAAGGAGAAAACCCAATGCTTTCGAAAGGGGGTACTTTCATTAGTTTCGAAGCTCTATATTTTAAAGATGATTTGATACCATCGAAAGGTATGTATTCAATGTTTTGAAAAGAGATCTTTGCTTTTAAAAGGAGGCTATCCAGAGGTTTCGAAAGAGATGTTTTTTGATTTCAAAACATAAACCCAATCTCGATTTAAAGTAATAACCATGGCATAAATAAAGATTTTGAAACGTTATTCACTTTGTTATTAACCCGTAACTGTATTTTGGGGAAAGGGCGGAATAACTAGTTAGGTTGACCCAGTAGTTAATATAACTTAACAGATGTTAAAAATTTAATTAAAGATATTGGCAGGGGCCAATAGGTTTACAGTAAGCCTATGAAAACTGTATGATATTGGCAGGGGCTAATAGGTTCATAGTCAGCCAATGAAAACTATGATTTGATACTGGCAAGGGCCAGTAGGTTTGTAGTTAGCCCATGAAAACTTTATCCGGATTAAGATATTGACAGTCAGCCAATAGGTTCTTAGTTAGCCCAAGAAAACTAGGATAAGAAATAAGATATTGGAGTTACCAATAGGTTCTTAGTGATCCCATGAAAACTAAGTAATTGGACAGATAGTTCTTAATGAATGGGGATGGGTAATCCAGAATTGATTTAATTGTTTTGCATACCATCTTAATGTTATGAAATACTATGTTTTAACCATTGTGGATGCATGAGCACAGTATATGGTTTTATATATGTTTTAGGATACTAGTGAGGGAAAAACCGATTCTGCTAAGCGGCGTGGTCTCACTAGATATCCAAATGGTTTGAAATGGTAAATTGTTATTCATACCAGGCTTTATGTCTGACTCGAAGTTTTTGTTTTCTCCTTAAACTCTCGGGTACTCGATCGATTTTGAGTAGGTTGAGAGTTAAAGGTTTTCAGGTTTCTCTCTAGACGAATAAAGCTTTCGGAGGCGTGCAGGAGGAAGATGGTTATTTTATTTCCGCTGTATGTTTGATTGTAAAGGCAAACTATTTTAATGCCTTATTATGTACTCTGATCAACCAAGGGGGCATCTTCATATGTCGCTCTTGGCGTATTTTGTTATTATATGTTATCTGAACGTGGTATG
Organism: Allium fistulosum; assembly: GCA_030737815.1. Taxonomy (NCBI): domain Eukaryota; kingdom Viridiplantae; phylum Streptophyta; class Magnoliopsida; order Asparagales; family Amaryllidaceae; genus Allium; species Allium fistulosum. The sequence goes on from CM060904.1 coordinate 365,319,249, forward strand.
CGAACTAGGATTGTGTAATCAATTTGAAATATTTTGAGATGAAATGTGGATTTTATTTGCTGTTTAATTTTTTTCCATATTCTTGTGTTTCTGTGTATCAATGTATCTAATATCACCGTATTTGATCGCCAATGATTAATAACTATGGATGACTGCAGCATCCATAGCCGTTAGTTTTGGACCTCCAAGTAGGGGGATGCTACACAATGCCTATATTCCATTTACACAAGTTTATTTTCATTTTTTGTATTAATTTTGTATTTACATACAACAGTAGGATAAGGTTAAAATCCTAACTTTTTTAGGTCTAAGAATGACGACTTTTTATACTATGTCAAAATGAAGTCTTGAATGCAGTTATGGAAAACACTTTGTCATCAATTATTGTGTTTCCTTGGAAAATTAGGCTTGAAAAGTTTACTTGATCTTGTACTCTTGACTATTAATAGTTACATAAGGCTATACGATCATGCTTTTGTCTATATATTATGCATGATAATTGTAATAACCCGATTTTTATGTAATAATTAATTAATTTTTTTAATAAAACTTTAATTAATTAAATTGGTAATAGGAGGTTTATTTGATAGCACTACAACAAAATCTATTATTAATTGTAGCAAAAGACAGCGACGTACTGGTACTCGCTGTAATTTTATTCAGCCGCGTATTATCATTTCTTACAGCGTTTGCATTTTAACCATCCAAAGTTTGGCGGTATTAATTTTCATGCTCCCGCTTTCTTTTCTTAATTTCATTTTTCCCCCTTTACTCTATCCCGTAACGCAGCAGCCTGTTTCTTCTTCCTCAGATCCGGTAATCTCCAAAAACCCTAAATTAAGAAACGAAGCAATCAAATTACAGACGAAGAAAAAAGTGAGATATTTATCATGCCAGTCTTTTATATAGTCAAATATATTGGAAGAAGCTATTTTCGTTGACAAATTATGTTCGAGTACTTAATATATGTGCTTATTTAACCATTATTTGTGCAAATTATGGTTTTATGCATGAGTATATAATTATCGGTGTTGCGTGAGTATATAATTGTTTGTTACCTGAATATCTATTTTAATTTCGTCCATTGTACTTTCTTTTGTTTTGAAATTGATAAACATATAGCCTTCATTTTGTACATTTTCATATGCCTGGATTTTACCCAATGATAAACTTTTGTAATTTTTGTTAAAAGAAATAAACATAGAGTTAATAGGATCAAATATAATATATGAAGAATATTTGATAAAGATTCAGTTTTTGACTTAGTTTAAAAATAAGCAGACATTAAACTTATACCCTTATGAGCATGGGATTGGTATATAAATGAATATATAGGAGTTGCTTGACCTGGTACATGTATTCATGAATCTAACATTTATTAGATGCAAAAAAAGGACGTATGACTGTTCATGTTTTATGGTATAGGTTATATGTCTTAACTATTTAATACTATCTGTGTTTAAATATACATATTAATATCCCGTCCTTTTGTTTAGAAAAATAGCTACGCAGTCTGTTCTATTCGCTGTTTAGTTTGCTTCAAAGCTCGAATACACTTTGAAATTGTTTTATTTATTTACATCTCCCTGCCATAAAGTTGAATGCATATTATATCCTGCTGCATTCATTTTGTTAAAAAGCATGAGCTTGGCCATTGTAGCTTTATTGCCTTGATCCTTGTTTCGTCCTTTATAGGTCCTTGTTGTTCATTTGTTAGCTGTTCCAATATTTATACTTCCTACTGCCTTCACGCTTTCAGGTTATTACCTGCTTATTAATTAATTATTTCTTCCAAATACACAAATAATTAATTGTTCCTTCAATATTAAAATGGTAGTAACAATCTGCAATGAATCCTAAAATTATTTCTCTAACCTGCAATATTATTCAATTCTAAGTTACTCAGCCAAAATTGGAAACCTACATTAGTGCCAAAATTCTTTTCTGAACCAATATGAACTTTACTGATCCATTTTTCTTGAATTTTTCTATTATTAGACAAGACATTGTTTTCTAAAAAAAATAGTCAAAATAGTTAAATTACTTATCTATATGCCATGAATTATACCTGTACATGTTACTGTTAAGAGGGATGCAAGTATCCATATTATATTGCTTATAATATGCGACTATAACATCATAATTGAATCAAGATGCATCCTAATTTAATTGGTTCTGGAGTCGATATATTGGCAGCATGGTCACCTACTGCACCTCTTTCAGCATGGTCAAAATTTAGGACTCATTCACGATTAACTGATGTTACTTTGAATAAATTTTGTTTAAAATAGAATTGAAAAAAATCCTCTTTATAACTAGAAAGTTCTTCCAAATGAAGTTTTGAATTACTTTTGTTTCAAACTAGATAATGTTTGGAAATGCGGATAAGTAACCTCAAAGCATTTGAAAAAAAAGAAGTAAAATTACTGATTTTTACAGTGTTGAAATCTATTATTTAAGCCATTAATTTCACATGTTCCTTTTTTTATGTTATATATGTTTTTGTGTATAATTGTTGACTCTTTTGCTGCTTAATGCAGAAGCTCTGTTACATCATTAGTTCTAGCGCAATTACAGAGATCTAAAAGCTTTGACTGCCATTATGGATTTGGTTTAGATTATTGCATGACTAACTAACATACTTTATGTTAACAAAAGTCATAACATATTTGAAGTTTGGGTAGTCTAAATCGCAGGACTCTATAACAGAACATCTGAGAATTTGAAAATTCCATGGTTTTGATGCAATCTTTGCTGAATAGGCGATGAATAAGGAAGCTGAAAATTGTGATTGCTTGTAAGGTATGATTTCAATTTTGCTGTTTAATTTAGTGACTTTCGTACCCTGATTAGAGTATTGTTTATATCTGTAGAGTGGTTGGTAGAGTTGTCAATAGATTTAGTTTATATAAATATCTACAAAATATTGCTTGGCTTAATCATTGTATGCTCATCTATTTCATGGTTTAACATGAATCATGGAACCTATAGATATTAATTTGTTACTTTATTTTTGATTATAGCTGGATTGATAGCTCACATTATTTTAATTTCTTATGTACTAACACTGTTTATAATTGTGTTTGTACACTTTTATGAATTTCTATGGATTCCATTAGCTTAATAAGCATCCATACATTGTTTGTCATCAAATTAGAATACCTCATTATATATCTACTCAAAAGTACCAATAAGTAGTTTTATAAGTATAGTGAAAATCATAAGCACATATTTGTAGCTAATAACATATCAACTTCTAGGCACCTCATCTCACTTATAAGCTGGTGTTGGTAAACATAAGCAAGTATTAGCTGCTCTGGTGTTTGGAGTGGAAAGTTTTACTTGATAAACTTGTGCAAGGATCAAGACATGGCAGGTATACAACTTGTGGCAACGATCGTTTAAGTCAAGACTGCATGTCAATGAAATAACACACACTCAATCACTCGCTATGTTATATGATTAGTATTATGTAAAAGGACTTAGGATTGATAAGATAGTTTAATAAGATTAGCCAGTGTCAAGTTAATTTTAGCATATAAAAGATAGTTTAATATGGGCTTGTGGTGCCAGGCCCTTAGTTGATAGGTCCAATGTTTATTGTCAGAAATCCGAGCAACAAATGTACCTCCAAAAAAATGAAGAAGAAGAAGTAAGAAAAGAAAAACTGTTAAAGTTTCCAAAATTTTAGTATGTATATGGTTAATTTTTTACACTTCCAATCTCCTTAATTATCTTGATTATCCTAACAATATTTATATTGTATATTTTAACTTATAATCCATATATACTAATTTCACATTGGATCATGTTCAACGTTACTTTATCATCATTACTTTTACAACCCTAATAGTAGACCAACAGCTGAAACTTTGCATATTAATTAGAGACATGACACAATATGATGCATAGAGACCAGGTAATATATATGTATAACATTTGATGTGTAACACGCATGCAAACATGTATTATACATGTATATTACTATCAGAAACTGAACTAAAATATTTGTTGTATAACATGCATGCAAACTTGTATTCCCATATGGCTATGTGTTTTAAGTTTGAGGCAGAATGATATAGGTATCATATTGATCTTTTAACTCTTGATTAATACAGAAATGACTCCTGTGCATTTTTTGGAAAAACTGTGGGATGTTTCAGAGAGAATTCATTATGGTTCTCAAAATAACATGGCATTAAAATGAATTGATGGTTATGTACTTCATTGATGGAGAAATGCTTAGACTCCCAGTTGTGGCACGCTTGTGCTGGAGGTATGGTGCAAATGCCATCAGTTAACTCCAAAGTCTATTATTTCCCACAAGGCCACGCCGAGCATTCTCAATCTTATATCGATTTTGGTAATTCTTCGAAGATTCCACCCTTTGTACTTTCCCGAGTTGCTTCGGTCAAATTCTTAGCAGATCCAGAAACAGATGAAGTGTTTGCGAAGATCCTCCTTGTACCGATCCAACATCATGAGCTAGATATCAACGAGGAAGAATAAGGAGTAAGCAATGCAGCATCTGAACTGCATGAAAAGCCCTCTTCATTTGCTAAGACTTTAACTCAGTCCGATGCTAACAATGGTGGTGGATTCTCAGTCCCTCGTTACCATGCTGAGACCATATTTCCTAAACTGGACTATACAGCAGATCCTCCAGTTCAGACCATTCTTGCTAAAGATGTGCATGGAGAGGTTTGGAAATTTAGGCATATTTATAGGGGTACTCCTAGAAGGCACTTGTTGACTACTGGATGGAGCACTTTTTTGAATCAAAAGAAGCTGGTGGCAGGAGATTCGATTGTGTTCTTAAGAGCATGATGGTGATTTATGTGTTGGGATTAGAAGGGCAAAGAAGGGTATTGGTTCTGGGTCTGAGCAACCTACTAGATGGAACCCACCACTAGCTTATGGTGGTGGGGTGTCCATGTATTCAAGAGAGGAAGAGAATAATAATAGTATGAGAATGATGAGGAACAATGGTAGTTTGAAAACAAAGAGTCGAGTAATGAGTGAGTCGGTTATCGAGGCAGCTAGGCTTGCAGCAAACGGTCAGCCATTTGAGATAGTTTACTATCCTAGGGCAAGTACCCCTGAATTTTGTGTTAAGTTAGAGCTGCAATGCGAGTTCAATGGTGTCCGGGGATGAGATTTAAGATGGCTTTTGAAACGGAAGATTCTTCTAGAATTAGTTGGTTTATGGGTACTATTTCTTCTATTCATGCAGCAGATCCGATCCATTGGCTGAATTCGCCTTGGAGACTTCTTCAGGTTTGCCTCAAATTGTTCGAATCAAGTAAATATTATATATTGCATAACCAAAACTTAAAAGTGTTGGATAAGCTAAGTTGAAATTTTAATTGTGTAAATAGAGCCCATTTGGATAAAAGAGTTGAATAGTAACTATTGCACAGTCTTAAGTGAACAGCAAAATATAAAAGTGTTTGGATAAACAAGTTGGAATTGTACTTAAACTTAGTAGTGGGACTGTGGAAGTTGAAATAAGTCATAAGATAGTATATGTTGTCGACTTTTAAGCAACTTGTTTCATCTCAGGAATAGTAAAAAATAACAGTTATTTTATAACTACTTATGAGTTGTTAAACATGCCAATACTCCAGATAATTAGCAAAAGAATGTAATATCATCGTTAAAAATGCCAATACTCCAGATACTCCAGATACTTAAGAATGCCAATACTCCAGCACAATTGTCGGCTCTGCTGAACTTCAAAATATATGAAATTAAGTTTATTGTAAATTTCTTATCTTCATATTATATTTCTTTTATAATTGATTTCATCTTTAACATTTGTTGGCTGCATCCATTATTGTTCTGTTTTCTTCAAAAATTTCTGAGTTGCATGCCCAAATATATGACCATACTCACATTTTAGTTGTTTATATTTTATAATCATAAAAAACAGATGTACACCTGAAAAGTTTCACCTGTCCTCGTACAAAGATACGAAAAGTGTGCATGGTAATGTTGTTTTTGTTTCACCTGAAATTGTACAAAAATTTGTGCCCTGTCCTTGTTTACTGTTTCACCTGAGAGGAAGTGGGTGATTGGGTTTTGCTGTTTAAATCATATTTATAACTGAAAATGCAGTTTTTGTTCTTCTGCATTGTATAATGCATGGTAATAATCCGCTTCTTGTTGCTGTATTTTCTAAATCACATGTTATTTTTGTTTTATTTCACGTCAATGTCTGTTTAGTTAAACTGATGTACTGGCAGTCTATTTAGTTAAAATGATGTACTAACAATCTTTATCTTTTTTGTTATGAAAAATTATATAACTTGCGGATGATGTTTGGATTTGAAAAATAACTTATGTGCTTCGTTTTGACAGGTGCTGTATGATGATACCGGGGTTACTACAAGCTGGAAGGAAGGAAAAATTATTTTGCTGCATTCATTCTCTTTCAAATTGGTCATGCTTGGATTAACGTATTTTGTATTGACGTTCATATATCTTTGCTTTTAGTATGTATCGTTTTGGTCAGCTATGGTTGTATGTATTGTTTTTTTAAGATCACAAATATTTGAAACTTTGTGTTCGAAATATTATGGATATATATTTAAATATATATTGTGGTTTGGCTTATGTCTTCATTTGATTACGTACATCATTATGTGATAATTGTGTTTTTTGAAATTTTATAATATATTAGTAGAATTGTAAGCTTGGATGTACCTAGTAAACAAACCGCAGGGATAAAAATTTATAGCGTTTTAACTGTGCTATGGAAAGGTTATTTTTCCAGTTTTATATACTACAGCATTATGATAGTGCTATAAACAATTTTCATAACAAAAAAACAACGCAATAAAAGACAGCAAACCGCTATAGAAAGTAGCTGTACTTATACATACAATGTACTATAGCAGTCATGAAAACGTTATAGTTTCACTTCATAGCGACTTTCCAAGGCTATTAAAAGTCATGTTTACAGCACTCATAAAACGCTATGAAATGTCCTTGTCCATAGCGTCTCTTATAGCATTTTGTATGTTGCTGTTATAGGTCACTGACCTATTACAACATGTTAATATACAGCGTAAGAAAAAACGCTATAATAGCTTCTAATAGCGTTTTTTAAACGCTATTAAAGGGTGTTTTTGTTGTAGTGTAGATTGGTTTTTGATACTATTTAAATAAAATGATTTTGATTGTGAAAGTAAAATATTTTAATTTATAATATTAGTTTGTAAAAGAAGCGATTCTTCTAAATAGGAATTTATATTTATTTAAATTAGATGGAAATTAATTATAAAGGTAAAAGGAAATAAAAACATATATTTTCAATTGCTTGGCCTAAGTTTTAGAAAACCAGCCGTCGTTCCAAAATTCTCCTCCTCATTTAAAAATCGTTCACATATACCACCCTCTGAAAAATCATCATCTTTTAGGAGAAGCGAATCAAAAACCCAACGCCTCTTTCATTTTCAAAATTAGAGAAAAAATCGTAAAAATTTACAAAAATTACAAAATTCAAGCATGAGCTTCTATACACTAATTAGCATTTCTGGCATGTGAGATGGTGTGTGTGGTTATAGCGCAAGGAGGAAGAATACATGACCATCAGGTGAGAATTTTTCTCATAAACATATGCTAATCAAGAGAATTCATATTGATATGATTGATTAACATATGAGTGTTGGTATGAAGTTTTGTTTATGGTATTTAGTATATGCTATAGGTCATTTATAGTTTATAGTTTATCATTGATCATCATTAGCACGATAGGGCTTCAGGCTCAACTGTTTTATTTGACCTTCCATCAACACAGGTCATCCGCATACTTAGTATATGCTTGCATATTTTATGGTGGGTGTGTGTTTATCTCAGTGTGTGTGTGTTGTTTTTACATGGTTGTGTGAGCATGTGTGTCTATATATGTTGGTGAGTATATTTTCATGCATGTATGAGTGTCAGTAATTAGTTTTTGTGTTTTCTTCTTTTTCTTCCTCATCATTTACTTTTGTTGCTCTAGAGTTTTGCATTTGTGCGTACCGTGTAGTGTATGCATGAGAGAAAGTGTGCACTATGCGTGAGTTTAAATGTCTAGTGCATGTGTGTACATATTTAGGTGAATGTTTTATATAATTGTACGTGTATGTATATATTTAGGAGATGTGTGCGTGAGTGACAGTGTGTGAGTGTGTGTGTTTATTTTTGAGTAAAGTGTGAGTGTAGACGGTGTGCGTGTGTGTTTTTGGTGTGTACCTAAGCTGTTGGTTAGTCTATGTATTAAAATGTGTTTGTATGTGTAATTATGTGAGAATTTGTCCTTATTTTCTTATGATTTGGTTTGCTGTGTTCATATATTAAGTATTTGATACTGTATTGTTGTTTGTTTCCAAATTTGGACACTTATTATATTGTGTTTTCCATATTGTTGTTGGTAAGTGAATGTATACATTTGACACTTATTATATTGTTATTTATTGTATTTTGTTTTCCATATTGCAGTTGGTTAGTGCGCAATCCACAGGTTTTAGTAAATTATAATTAAAGTATATGTTTGTATATTTAAGCTAAACTAAACTATATAAATATTCAAACTTTAATATAATTATTGGATACCATATATATGTATACATATATATAAATGAATTTATATACAGTATAATAAATTAATAAAGTGTTTTGAAGAGTTTTAATTATCACTTCACAAAGTTCAGAAATTTTAATATGTAAATATATACAATCCAAGTTTTGGAAATGTATTTACTTGATTATGAATAAATTAAGTTTATTCGAATGTTTTATAATTGTTTGATGTGGTATTATTTAAAAGGAAAATAAATTATAAAAAATTCTTAAATTAATATTTTATAATTATTAAAGTATAAAATAGGAAATTTTAATGTATAATCCAAGTTTTAAAGTAATTAATTGAGTGTGTGTGTATTTGTTTGGATGTTTAAAGTTATTCTAAAACAATAATTATTTATAAAAGGTTATAGAATAACTCTTATGTGTAGTATTACTTTTGTAAATTATTATCAAGTCATCAAAAAAAGAAATGAGTATTTACGATAAATATTTAACTATTGTTTAATTTATAAAAGGTTGGAAATCATTTACATAAAAGGTTGGAAATCATTTACATAATGTAAAGTAATACTATGCTCGATTTTAATAAATTATCTATTTGTAAATATTTAATGTGTTAAACTAAGGTTTTATATTGTGAATATTATAAATTTATTTACAGTTATGTATACTCATTTACTGAATAATTTATTTTATATTACTATTCTGATATTTCTTCCTTGTTTAATAATACAAAAATTATATGAATGATTCACCGTTGATATGGATTTGATTGGTGATTTTGATATGATAGAGTGATGACATCTTTATGTATAATTTTTTATATTTATTCTGTGCGACGAGGAATCTGAATAAACAGAGTTATAATACTGTCTGGTATGGGACTTTGGGTAATATTTCTCTAGTTTTGGGCTCGTTATACAAAATAGTACAGAGATGAGTGTAATTTATAGGCAATGAATAAACGTTTGAGTATCCTTCATGGTATGGGACACTGTTGTAATATTTTTTTCGATTATTCATTATAAGTAGATGAGACTCACATAATGGGAATATAGTGGATAGCGTGAGGTGTTACTTAGTGATATATGGCTCTGTGCCTATAGTACAGAAACTTCGGGTCTATACTTATTGGTTTTATATGCCACTATTACGATGTACTCCTATTTATGGTTATTGAAGAGAACCAAATGGCCAATATCCACTCTGGCGTCCCGATCGTAGAGTTGCTTCCCAGATTCGTGACACTCTAGATTTATGGAGCTCCATATATATCCAGCTTAGCGCTTTTAGCTTAGTGCTTGGTTTTGTGTCATTACCTCTGTGTCACATAGGCCAGCAGTCTGTTACTTGTAGGGGCATTTGTAGTGTCATGACTTAAGAGTGTTTGCGTTGACAAGCATACCGGTGGATACATGTCATGATGACTGAGAGGTAACTAAAGAATGTAAAGACTTAGTGTCACTGGAGTTTTCTTTGTGCTATCAGTGTCCCTTCTGGTGCTAATGGAATAGTAGATTGGCATATACGATTGATACACCTCACTATAGTATTGATATATGTCGGGTGCATATATATTATAATATAGATGGCTCTACATGGGTTCGGGTCTTTCTTATAGCCATTCCCCGTCATGATATTTACAAATAGACATTATATAAGGAGATAAGATTATACCTATGATACATATCCGGTGTATAGTAGATTCTCAGTATTTGATAGGCAGCCTATCCTATTAGATATGTATTGATGATTTTTATCAAGGTTGAGAGATATATTTGGGCAATCTTCGCGCTAGCTTGATTATACTTGGTGATATCTCTTCTACTGATATTTGATGATGATTTCTGGATATATATGATTTACCCATTTGTGTTGATTCAGTGATTCTTGATTTGATGTGCTTCTATATGAATGATGACATCTTTTGATATCAGTGTGACTATTCATATGAATTTGAGTTATTTGGGTAATGTAATGCCTTGATGATTATTTATAGCATTATATATATTTTAGGCATACATTACCATATTTATGTGCATCCTTTGACATGTCGTCTTATGATTTGATTATTGATGCTACTATTATCATATTATTATTCCGTGTTTATATTACGTTACAATTGTTATATACCCTTGATTAGACATAGTCTGGCGCGTGTGTTATTTTATAAACTCGGGTCAGTTCGAGACATTTCAGGTATAGGGATGACACGACCAACATTTTTTTATTGGGCTTGGAGGAGATTTACGTTAGAATTATTATATGATACTTATATAATATTAATTCATTGTATATATATGACATTGAATTGTATGTTTATTGTATATTTATTGTATATCACATTACATTAAGATAGTTGATATTTGAGATATTTGTATATAAACTTTATCATATATATTATATACTATATTATGTATTATCGCTACGATTGACTTTGTGTTCTCTGTAATTTATTCTATATTATGTATTGTTCTGTCCTAGAGGAATGCATATTTATTGTCTTGTACCGATACTGTGTGCATATAAGTAAAGTTATAAATATTTGATGTTTTACTATATACCAGTGTTAGTCCAAGAGAATATCCACGTGTGTACCCCATATAGCCTCATTCTTTGTATTATCTGATAGTATTATTCTGTAATACTCTTAGATAATATGGGTATAGAGGTGGGGTGTCGCAATAATCAATTCGTAGTTGCAACTCACGAGAAGTATTGACTGCTGGGACTACCCAACTTTAGTACCAAAAGGGTGTTATTAGCAACGATGTGAATATTAGTGTGTATTTCCTTAAGAAAATTTTAGTTCAATTTTTTGTTTAGGTCCTAACTTTATATATGGGAGGGTTCGATAGAATAATTTGGAATATTTATTGATTTGAATGTTGATCAACAAGTGAATAGCTTCTGGAATCAATCTAGTTTACTAACCACTCATCATGCCTTATGGAGGTTTATAAGAGCCTGATCAAGAACTTAAAAGGCAAATTTTCATGTTAGTGTTTCATTGCCATAATTTTTAATCACCAGTAAAAGAATAGTGAGATTATCGATATCTCAATCAAATAAAAAATAATTATATAGTTCACTGGAGCATTAATATTATTTAAGCATACAAATGTATACTTATACAATCTTGAAACTAGGGATAGATATAACTAACTTTATCACTTTTTTCTTCTATGCACTTATGTAATCTCCAAGTGTCATGTCATTTATATCAAAATGTTTTTAGCTCTACCCATATTATATCATTGCATTATCCTAGTTCAATTTTTAATGTCAGATAAAGTTTTCAGTTTACATACAAGTGCTATCAACTAATAAAAAATGTATGGTGATTCTTCTAAATAAGCAGTCTACCCAAGTTCCTGGAATTTTCTAGTCCTCAAACTTGTATGGGGTGCTCAATGTTCATGCTAGAATTACCACTAAATCTTTGCAACAATTTTGATATCAGCTTTTTATTTGTAGTGAAATTTAGATAATGATCTTAGAGATGATAAACCAAAAGTTACAAATGTAGGTGTTTCAGTTCAGGTTAATAAATGTAAATTCTTTTTTCTCAATTGAATTTTAACCAGGCATAAAGAAGTATCTAATTTATTACTGAATAAAAAAATAGAATCATAATTTGGCTTCCGTTCTTTCGAACTTATATTAGTAAGTAGATTTGAATGTTCAACTGTAATCTATTTGTAATGACACATCCATCTTTTAATGCCTTTGCCAAAGCAAATTGAGTGCCATATTTTGCCTCATGTGCAAAGCATGTTCATGCCAACTGTTGTGTGTGTGTGTGTGTGTGTGTTGTTCCAAATAAAAGAAACTGGATGTTAAATATAAGAGTACTAGAAGGTCATGATCCAATTAATTTGGTAAGTAAATTTTGTTTTATCAATGATTATGGAAATAAAAGAGTTCTAAAAGAATATGTACAATGATTTATTCAGAGAAGATCCTTACTTCCTAAAACAAAAAGGCCAAGGCCTAAAAAATAAATCCAATTTTTGGTAGGTACTTACTAGGGGCTTTAATGTCTAGAAGGTCAAGATCTAGTAGAATAGGTTACCACTAATGAAGTTAAAGGATAAATAATAGGGTGTAGGAAGGTGAAATGAGCCTCTTTCTTGTTCGATACTAGTGCAACCATAATACAGAACAACTATTGTTCGGCAACCAAAGCACTAAACATCAATCATTGTTCGACAACCATAGTACCAAACAACAACTGTTGTTCGACAACCATAATACCAAATAACAACCGTTGTTCGACAACCAAGGCAACGAGCAACAACCGCTGTTCGACAACAATAGCACTGAATAACAACCGCTATTCGACAACCATAATACCGAATAGCAATTGTTGTTTGGCAATCATGGAATCGAATAAAATTTGGTGTTCGGTAATCATTGCACCAAACCAAGTGTTATGCCCAGACCCATTCCAAGGCCGAGCAAAGAGGACTTAAGTAAGGCTGAACCGGGGAGTGATATGGAGGAATCTAGCTAGCAAAGCGTCTACATCCATCCACTGAACCAATTACCCCTGAATAGAGATGTTTCATCCAAAAAAAGTAAGTTATTTATGGAATAAAATCTAAGTATATTTGGAAATTTCTGATTGTATCTAGCACATATGCAAATAACCAAATCGAACAAGTTATATTAGGAAATTGCCTAATTTATCGAAGCAGCCTCCCTGCCTCTACACTCCTATAAATATACAAGCATTTAGCAGCCATTGAGGCAATTTTTTTGAACCTCTAAGCTATGCTAAACAAAAATAACCGAACATGGCTCTAATTTTTTTGAACCTCTAAGCTATGCTAAACAAAAATAGCCGAACAGAGCTCTAATTTTTTTAACCTCTAAGCTATGCTAAACAAAAATAGCCGAACAGAGCTCTTAGGTTTCAATATAAAGCAATAAATCATTGTACTCTACATACAAACACTTGTAAAAGCTCAAATATAGGAAAAGTAATAAAAAAGAATAGTTGATGTATGCCTATTATGGTTGAACCACTATAAATCTGTGTGTATTTTACTTTTCCTACATTCTATTTCTATTGAATCTACTATTGTAAACTTGGTTGGAGATGTTTTCCCAATTTGTATACAAACAGTTTTGGTGCTTCCACCAAGAGATTTTTATCAACATGCCTCCTAAATCTAAAAGAAAGACTGGCGATACCAGCGAGAACCCTAACTGAGCTGCTATAGAACAAAATAACCATTCGTCCGGTACTCCAACACCATGCATCATCACTAGGGCTGACATAGATAGAGTTGTGGTGGATCTTTATACTCGTTTCGCTGCCCAACAACAAGCTATTATGGACCAGATCATGACATGCTCGGGGCTGACGCAACTAGCTACATGCAACATTGAAATAATGTGAAGGACCAGATTTCAGTGGTCCAGAAGAAGAAGGAGGTCATACTCCAATAGCAGATCAGATCGAGAAAGCCAAGAAGCAGGACAAGTGAATGTCAACGAAACAGATCGAGCGAGAACTCAACCCAATCCTAAGCCTAAGGATTGGTTCGACATCGAATTGAATAGGAGAGGTGTGGAATTGGTGCTGGCTATGACTGACCCCTCTTGATCTAGGTAGCGCTCTCTTGTCTTAGCAGAAAGGACAATAATTGGCGAACTTATCATTGTGAATGATCCCAGAGCAAAGAACAAAGTCGAGACTGTAAAGAAGGTCATCATAGAAGAGACGAGAGAAGTTTGTCACCCCGATGAGAAAGGTCCATGTTGCCTCGCTCATCCTCTGAACCGGAGGACATGATGTCATAAATTATAAAGGAATGTGTACGTCATGAATAGATAGAGTAAGGAATTGGAGCAAGGGTTGGTAGCCCATTTTCCATGGAAATAGAGACCTCCCAAAACCCTAGGATTTTCCGAATGCCTACCATAGACCCTTACCAGGGACTGTCTTAGCAACCATTTGGTTTTGGTGCCTTCCTCCTGGCTCAATCCGTTCATGGAAAATGTTAAAGGGAAAATTCATAAGCTGATTCTGGGTTTATATAGAGCAACCTAAGGACTCATACTCATTGTCTGATGTAAAGCAACGAGAGGATGAAATATAGCAACAATACCTCACTCGCTTTGATGCTGCAGCTGCCAGTGTCTAGAACACTAATAAACATTTGACTCTTATGGCATTATATGGCAGTGTTTATCCTGAAATGAAGTTAGCCAGGAGATTAACTAAAGAGAAGCCAGCTACCTTGCAGGACTTCTTCTACGAAGTAGAAAAGTACATGTAGTTGGAGGACACCGTAGTTGGGAGGCTGGCCGGCGTCCCCGTCAAGCTTTTAGAATCTTCTAATAATCTGAATGTTGTGGTTAAGGATAATGAAGGAAGTGGTACCGAGAAAAATAAAAATAATAATTAAGGCACTTCATGCGGTAAGAAAATAGAGTGAAGGAGATTTAAGCTTGGGATGAGGTTCGACACTCAAACGAATCTGAACGATACTATAGAAAACATCTACCTCGCCACATAGGCAAAACTCAAATACAACAAACTCCCACCTAAGAAAGAAACCAAAGCGAAGATGAACACATGGAAGTATTGTAGGTTTCATGAATCTTATGGACATAACACCAACGAATGCCGTCATTTGTGGGTTATTATAAAGGTGCTCAATAAGAAGAGGAAGTTGGAGCGGTATATCAGAAATCCAAACATTCCCTCTGCTCCTGCAACACAGATTCCAAAGCCTACCCCTCCTAGAAATGTGGGTGAAGGATCCAATGCTAATTGTGAGAAGGAAGGAAGGCTGATAACTAATACCATAATAGGATGACCCCACATAGCTGACCGAAGTTGGGCCGAGATGGAAAGATATGCAAAGTTCCTAAATAATGGGGAGGCTATTGTGTACACTACAGACAAGGACTTGAAGATTAAAATACCATGTCGGGAGTAAGGCAAGATATTCTTCGATGACAGTGACTTGCGGGGTAAGCAATACCCACTAGTGACTTCGGCAATATTAAGCCTGGCAGAGGTGCATCAGATTCTGGTGGACAATGGGAATTTGGTAAACATTCTATTCAAGGATGCAATCGATAAGATGGGGTTATCTATGGAGGATGTTACATTGTGCAAACGGTGATTTCATGGCTTCATAGGAGGAGGCACGATGCCCTTGGGAAGTCTAGATCAGTTTGTTGAGATAGAAACCCGCCCTCGATCAGCCATTTGATAACAAACTTTTGTCTTGGTGGATGAATTCTCAGCATACAATGCCTTCCTAGGGCTACAAGCCTTATCCGACTTCCATGTACTGGTGGCTCAGTGTTGCTTAACCATGAAATTACCAACAGCCAACAGAGTAGGAGCAGTGGAAGGAAACCAAGATGCCATCAAAGAGTGCTATATAGCAGAGCTCAGAGAAAACAGACGGCAAGAGAAGGGGAAAGCTATAGAGATTGCACAATGTGCCAAAAATTATATCGCATAGAAATTAAAGGAGGGGCCCCACCCTCTGCTTGGGTTCACGAGTGATCCTTACAATGAAATTAACCTAAGAGAAGGAGGAGAAGGAGCCGCAGCTGAGCCTGGTAAGGCTATAGAATTTGTGGAAGTAAATAGCAATGATTCAACAAAATTAATGAAAGATGGAGCTAAATTAGAGCAAAGTCTGAAAGTGCAACTAATAAAATTTCTAAAGGATAATCAGGATGTATTCAGTTAGTCCCATATGGTTAGTGTGGGACTCCCATTCAATAGCATGCTACACCCTAAACATTGATCTAAGAAAACCCTCGGTTAACAAAAGTAAAGGAGTATGGGTCCTGAGTGATTGGCTGCCCTTAATGAAGAAGTCGAGACTCGATTAGCAAATGGGTTCACTAGAGAATCTCAGTATCCTGAATGGATTGCTAACCTGGTTTTGGTCAGGAAACAGAATGAAAAATGGCATGCATGCATTGACTTCTCCAACCTTAATGATGCTTATCCTAAGGATTGCTTTCCTCTCTAGAGAATCGACCAACTAGTAAATGGAACTACAAGGAACAAACTTCTATCTTTTATGGATACATAATCTGGATATAATCAAATTGCTATATATGTTCCAAATCAAGAACATACTAGCTTTATTACTGATTTGGGGCTCTACTGTTATAGGGTCATGCCATTTGGGCTCAAGAATGCAGAGGCAACCTATCAGCGCTTAGTTAACAAAATGTTTGCTGGGCAAATTGGAAGAACCATCGAAGTCTACATTGATGATATGATGGTATAATCAAAAAACACCGAGGATCATATTTCACACTTGGATGAAATGTTTCAAATTTTACAGGAGCTCGAGATGAAGCTAAATCCACTAAAATGTTCTTTTAGGGTATCTTCTGGGAAGTTCTTGGGATTCATCGTGCATTGTTGGGGAATTGAAGCCAACCCGGAACAAGTCCAGGCTTTGAAAGATATCAAAATTCCTGAAATTCAAAAGGGTCTAAATGGAAAGGTAGCAGTATTAAGCAGGTTCGTATCTAAGGCTACTGATAAGTGTGTTTCATTCTTTGAAGCACTTAAGAAGGGATAAGGCAATTTTACATGGATAGATGAATGCTAAGCCCCATTCCTTTACTTGATGGAACATTTGCAGAAGCCTCCAGTTCTCTCCATGCGGTGGAAGGAGAAGACCTCTATCTATACTTAGCAGTATCCTCCCATGCCCTAAATGTAGCATTGGTTTGGGAAGAAGATCGGGTGCAACGACCAGTATATTATGTGAGTAAGCATTTCACTAGGTCAGAGTTTAGATATTCTAAGTTGAAGAAGTTGGCCTACTACTTGCTAATTGCATCCTGAAAGTTGAGACATTATTTTCAATCGCATCCCATCCGAGTAATAACCGATCATCCTCTAAGATAGGTCATACATCAAGTATATACCTCAAAAAGGCTCACTAAGTGGAGCATTGAGTTAATTCAGTATGAAATTTCCTATCATCCATGAACTTCAGTCAAAGCACAAGCCCTGGTAGACTTTATTGCAGATTTCACCATTAGGGACGATGAAGTGGAATCTCAGGAGGAAGAGGCTCTTAAATGGAAAATGTATGTAGATGAAGCCTCAAATGAACACGACTCTAGCATGGGGGTGGTATTATTGATGCATGAAGGGAAGAAGTTGAGCTACGCTATACGACTAGAATTCAAGGTGACAAACAATGAGGTGGAATATGAGGCTTTAATAGTAGGGTTGGAGATAACAAAAGAGCTAGGACTTAGGTCGCTGTATGTGCATAGTGACTCGCGATTGGTGGTAAACAGGTGCTTGGTGAATTCCAAGCTAAAGGAGAATGCTTGAGGTCATATTTAGGGAAGGTAAAGACTTTGCTTAATGAAATGGAACACCATGTAATCAAGCACATCCCGAGAGAAGAGAATAAAGACGTTGATGAGCTGGCGAAGTTGGCAAGTTCAGGAATTGGGCTTCTGTTGGGATCGGTATCCGTTGCGACCTTACTTAGGTCTATCATCGAAGAAGTGAATGTGATGGCAATTATTAATGGCGAGGAGACCTGGACGACGAAATTAGTGAAGTATTTAAATGAAGGGGTATTACCAGGAAATAGGAATGAAGCTAGAAAAATCTTGAGAAAGGCGCCCCGCTTTATCATCCAGGATGGTGTGCTGTATCGAAGAGGATTTTCTAACCCGCTGCTGAGGTGTATCGCTAGACGAGAAGCCGAAGAAGTGTTGGAAATCATACATTAAGGAAGCTGCGGAGATCGCATTGGGGGGCAAACTATGGCAAACAAGGTCTTGCGATATGGGTACTTCTGACCGACATTAAATCACGATGCTGTGAAGTATGTAAAAAGGTGTGACAAGTGCCGGTAATTTGCAGAGATTCCAAGATTACCCTTGACCAAATTCACTCACATGGTTAGCCCTTGGCATTTTGCGGTCTAAGGAATAGACATAATCAGCGAACACCCTATGGCTAGAGGTGGAGTGAAGTACACCATAGTGGTAGTTGACTACTTAACTAAGTGGGTTGAAGCTGAACCCTCAAAAAAGTATAAACAATCAAGGTTACAAACTTTTTAGTCAAAAATGTAATTTGAAGGTACGGAGTTCCCTTCTAGATCATCTTAGGTAATGGATTACAATTTGCCAATGAGGAATTTGTTGATTTTTGCTGGCAACATGAAATAAAGAAGAGTTTCTTTGCAGTAGCATATCTGCAAGATAATGGGCAAGTGGAGGCGGTCAATAAGGTTCCGAACCCCCTCGACATTGTGGGCTTACCGCACTTCTTTCAAGCCAGCCATAGGTCATACTCCTTTCTCATTGGCCTATGGATCAAAGGTGATTTTATCAGTGGAGATAGTAGTATAATCACACCGAAGGATTCACTATGACCCAAGTGAAAATGAGGAGTTGCTGAATATGTCATTGGATCTGATTAATAAAAGACCTGAAGAAGCTGCTTTGAAGGCTAAATTGCTTAAATGAAGGATAACCAATCAATATAATTCTAAATTCAAACCCTATCCATTCAAGGAAGGAGACCTGGTGCTAAAGAGAATATTCCCTAGATCGGGGCGCTCGACCCATTCTGGGAAGGGCCTTATGTCGTACATAAGGACTAATGTAATGAAGCCTTCATCCATAGTACGATGGATGGAGTTATATTTAGAAAAGCCTAGAATGCACTGAATCTTTGATGCTATTTTACTTAGCATTCTGTTCTTTTACTAGTTATATTACAACAATGTAATCAAAATGGTTATGAAATCTAATGAAATGTGCTTTTCTTAAAATCTGGTTATTATAGATAAAGAGTATGAAGTATAACTTTGCGTTATAACCTAGGCATGCTAGGCTAGCATTGGCATTAAGAAAGTGTTGCATATGCTTGATGAGCTCAAACTTTTCACTCGGGGGCAAACGGTGTTGCTGTGACAAAGAGTTCCTTCCCTCAAACTTCTTACCGACAGTGGTGGACCAGAGTGATCCAAACCGGGTATCCACCATTGATGATCCGCTCAGCTTCTTGTATGCAGTGGTGGACTAGAGTGACTCAAACAGGGTATCCATCATTGACGATCGACTCAAACTTCTTGCCGGCAGTGGTGGACCAGGGCGAAACTAACTAGTTGTCCTCCATTGACGATTGGCTCAACTTCTTACCGACAATGATGGACTAGAGTAACCCTAGTTGGGTGTTCATCATTGACGATCGGCTCAAACTTCTTGTCAGCGGTGGTGAACTAGAGTGACCCTAACCGGGTGTCCACCATTGACGATCGACTCAACTTCTTTTCGACAATGGTGGACCAGAGTTACCCTAACTGGGTGTCCATCATTGATGGTTAGTTCAAACTTCTTGTCGGCAATGGCGGAGCAGGGTAACCTTAACTAGGTGTCTACAATTGACTATCTGCTTAGATTTCATGTCGACCGTGGTGGACCAGAGTAACTCTAACTGAGTGTCCACTATTGGTGATTGGCCCAAAAAAAATTCTCGGCAATAGTGAATCAGAGTGACCCTAGTTGAACATTCATCATTGGCTATAACTCCAAACCTGCAGATGGTCGCGAAGAACCTGACTTACCAACCATCAGGACATGACCGCTACCTAGTTGGTTCACCCTTAACGATTGGCTTAGAATTTTACTAGCAGCGGACAGCTAAGTCTGAGGATACTAAGAGGCAACTATCGAACCAGAGCCATCTAAGATATGCATGGGTGATGTAATAATAAATAAATAAATAAGAAAGATGAAACTGCAGTAAGAAAACTAGATATACAAGGATAACAATCATGCAAATCATACTAGAAGACATCCAAACATTTACAATTCAAGTTAGTAAGTATTAAAAAATTACATGTACTCGACCTTACCAATACATCAAAATTACCGAGCATGGATAATAATATATAGTACAGACAAAAAATGCACAATAGTCTACTCCGAGCATAAAAAAAGAGAAATACAACCACCGTCGTCACTTATGCTTGTTTTTGGAAGAATGGCTCTTCTTAACCGGCTTGGATCCCATGGCTCTTTTTCTTTCTGTACATCCTTCAGTTTGGTGGTAGCCGCCTCTTCAAGCTCCGCCTATTGTTTCTTCATTAACTTTAAATCCTCCATTGCCTCTAGTTTGACCCTCGCAAAATCCATTAATTTTTTTTCAAGACACTTTATTTCAATGCTTCCTCTCTATCAATGTCCTCAGTAGAATCTGTAGCACCCAATATTTCAATCTCAGTGTCATCCTTGAGGGCAGCGATCATCTCATCCTAAGCCATATTAAATAGAAGGTCATAAGGGCCTGGGGGAATGATCCTAAGTACAAAGCCTTAGAAGTAATTGTTGCTCCAGATGAGCCTGTCACCAGAGTGTTACCTGCATGGAAATGAGGAGGACTATCAGATATGGTATTGCCCAAACAAGCATGAACATACTGAGTAGTGGCTCATGGACTATAAAGGAGAATTCTACCTCCTTTTAGAGAAGTTGTGGCCAGGAGGTAGAGGAATGTCTCGAGGCTGGCTATTAATCAAAGCATCTGAAGAAACATAGAAAACGGTCAGGGGAACAGCATGCATGAGGGTATAAATGATTTGTTTTCGAAATTTGACCTTGCATTGTTCCTAAGGTCAAGCCATTATTCTTTCTTTTCTCTTCCTCCTCTTCCTAGGCCTTCTCAGCTTCAGCAAGCTTGATGTAACCAAGATGAATGGCCTCCTTCTCCTCTACCAAAAAGCGAGCATCGATGGCTTCAAGGCTGAAGGGCAGACCTCCCTGCTCACTAACAGCTCTCGGTTCTTTAATAAATCGCTTATGGATTGAAGCCATGACCTCTTGATAATTGTCCATCCATGCCAAGCTTTTCTCCTTGAACATTCTAAAATAAATTTCATTTAGAAGTGCCTCCACCTGGTCTAGGTGGCTGTTCATTTCATCACACTACTCGTAGTTTTTCAACTTTCGAAGTTTCAGTGGCTTTTTCAATAGATAGGGTCTCAAGCTTGGCTTGAAGTGAGACCCTCTTAGCTTTCCATTCAATGACTCTCTTCTTCAAATTGGCAAGGCCAGACTCCATTTTCATAGCCACCGCCTAAAGCTCATCCAACCTCTTGGTGAATTTAGTCTCGATGTTCTTTTAGTCATCAAATAGTCTCCCAGCTTTAGCTTTATACTCCTCCTTGGCAACTTTGATATTGGTAGAATGATCCCTTCTCAGTTTCACCAGTTTATCAGCATGAGAATCCTTAAGCTTTCAAACTCTTCTACTTAAGGTCTATCCAGAGCCTCTAACACCACTATGTGATCTATGTCATTTTGGTGCATCTGCTTCCTCAAGTCAAAAATCTTTAGGTTTTACTCGACGTTCTTCTTGCTAATTTACACCCCAGCCTTGACCACTCTGCTATGAAACTCCGACATGGCCTTTACACCACTCAACCTATCCACAAGGAGATCGATCGATCCTAAAAAAGGTACAGAGATACCTCAGCAAGCAAGCGGGCGAGGGGGTCTCTAGGCTGGTAGGGTTGTCGAAACTCATAAAAGTTCAGATCTGTGGGGTCAGTAATGATGACTGCACCCTATTTATCCTTTCATTGTCTTTGTCTTTGGAGGCAGGAACAACCACTCCTCTCTTATCTATCCTCTCTTGCTGCTTAGAGGTTTCGAAATTGGATAAGAGGAAAGGTGAAGCTCGTGGAGATTTGAAGAATGGACAGAGGTCTTGGATCTTGATTTGCTACCGGGGGAGCGATATCCTTTTCTTGAGCCATCTTTAGGATTGTAGTTGCCTTTGTCCCTAGCCAGGTGATAAAATACGGTCTCCCCCGTCTTAAACTCTATAGTCGACTGCCCGACATTCTCGTTTGGGCCAATTGAAAATGCAGCCTTTTTGATGTCTTTGGGAGGCACTCTCAGTTCCAACCATTTCATTTTAGACAACAACTTTCCTCTTTTCCAACTCATGCTTCTTGCAATCATGTAAACACGACAAGTTAGAATCAAGAAAACACTTGAAAAGTGCATGACTATAGCATAGATGTGTGAGAGTGTATGTGTGCGAACAAATGTGCATGGCATTTGGACGAACCCTTGGGGTCCTCATGGGTTTCTAGCTGCCACTGGATTTCTGCTATCGACACAGAATCCTCATAATCAATCCCTAACTTTGGGTCTTGTAGATAGTCAGAAATGGTAATAACTCCAAGGATAGAGTTGTCCTCCTCATTGGTGCCAAAAGTGCGGTGTAAGGCTTCCTCCACCTCTAGGTTAAGCGAGATGTCGATGCTAATATGCTTGAAAGAATGTGCTTCATAATGGTCTGAAGCGGTTCTTAACTTCATGAGAAAGTGGGCCTGCCCATTCTACTATCATCGTATGGATGATATCATCATCCCATTCCCTTAAGACTGTGAGTCAATCACCTCTGCGAGATTCAATCCTAAAGTAGCCTAACACTAACTTTCTATATCCATGAGAACAACGAGGTCAACTTCAAATGTATTTGTAATCAAGACGGCACTGGAGACGGAAGGCAGAGAGGATGGCACTTCAATTATCTCACCAATTACAGAAGTTTTCCTTCTTTCTCTTTACAGGCTTATTAATGTAGGGTAGTCTGCCTTTCCCGATTGAGCGATTGGCAGCCTATAGCCCAAGCTATCTCAAATTATCATCAGTAACTAAACGGGGACCCTCCCCGAGATCCGTCGTAATTTGTTGAAGTCTTCATAGCATGTCCTCCAAGTCTTCCCCTATTGCTGCTCTCACCACAACTGGAAGAGAAGTCCAAAGAAGAGAAGAATTTATATATAACGTAGAATTTCTTAAAGCAAAAATGTGAAAGGAAATAGATAGGCAAAAAGTCTTATATCTAGAATGCCACCGATGGAAGCACGAAGAGTTATCTAGGGTGAAGAAATACTCTCTTTTGAACATGTTGTACTTGGAATATAGGTTCTAGACTAGTCGACCACTATATACTGGAGCTATCGACTCCTTGCTGTCAACCGCTCCAGTAAGAGCAGTTGACCTATCGTCGCTATTTAATCAGACAATATCGTTGTTTTTAGGGTTTTAAAATATTTGGTTAACTATGTTTGTTCCCAAATTTCCATTACATTATTTTGCAGTTTCATCTTACAATGAACCCAAGTTTGCAATTATCAAATTTCTTATTCAAATTCAGTTTACAAATTTACACTGAAAACAATTCAATCTAGGATTACTATTAACATCAATATTAACAAGTTCTATTAACATTAATATTAACAGGCTATATGAATTCATACTTGATTAGAAAAGGGGTTTAACTTAGATCAATTTCTATTTAACAGGTTCTCATCAACTTACACTTATTATTCAACCTTAGATCTAAATATCATGATTCTCAATTTAGTTTCTAGCAATCTAAATCAGATAGGGTGTACCAAAATTATCTATATATAAATCATCTTATGAAAAATATACTCACTCACATCAGATCCAACCTTTTCCCTTTGAATCTCATCCGGAAACCACCCCGTTCGTTATCTCTTCGTTTGATTTGACCTCCTTAGATCTCTCTACTTTTATTTTCATTTATTGTTGAAGAATTTTGTAAGTAGAGGAGCAAAGGAATTGACATAGTTTGGGTGTACAGACTAATTTCTTATAAATTAGGTTTTACATTAGCTGTGTATTTATAGGGTTTTAACTAATATCGACCTTTGATGGACTCTGGAAAGATATTTGTTTACATCCTGATCGCTAAATGTTTACTTCGCTACCAAGAAAATTATACAATCAAATTTGGGACGTTGGCCAACCCAAACCCTTATCGATATAAACTACTAGTCGACCACTATTGATTAGGGCGGTCGATCACTTGCGGTCAACAGGTCCCAATCCTGTTGTCGATAAGTGAGTTTCCTTATTTATTAATATTTATTTCCCTTTTTTGTTTATTCAATTAATTGCGACTGCAAATTTTCAAATGTTTATAACTTCTTCATATTAGCTTCGACTAAAAAATGTTACATATGAAAATTCTTCAAAAATTGCAACAAACACAATGGTGCAAGTTTCGTAGCCAGATTCGAACGTTTGAAAAAAATCCATTTTTTCCTTGTTATATTTTAATTTGATTATTTGATTATTATTATTTTTTCTTAAATTTTTGTTGTGTTGCAAAAAAGAGCGTATAAAGAGGATACTGTATACATCGACAATCAATTCCATAATGTATGCCATGCTATATACTAGATCGGATATGGCATATGCATTAGGATGCACAAGCCAATACTAATCTAATGCTAGAGAAAAACATTAAACCGCCATGAAATATATACTTAAGTATTTAACAAATACTAAGGACTTATTCTTTATTTATGGTAATGGAAACCTCTTTATAAAGAGGTATACATACTCTAGCATTCAAAGTGAAATCAATGATATCAAATCAGTGTTACGTTACATCTCTACTTTAAATAGAGGGTCGTTAGTTGGAAAATTTTCAAACAGGAAAATGTAGCTGATTCCATGATGGAGGCCGAGTATATTTCCCTCAATAAAGTAGCTAAAAAGTGTTTGTATGCATAAATTTAAAAGTGAGCTACGAGTGATTCTCGACATGGAGAACCGGATGAAATTACTTTCCAGCAACAATGCGATGATGTGGATTACAAAGAAGCCTAGAGCATACAAGGAATCAAGTTACATTCTTCAAAAGTTCCACCTAATTAGAGAATTTGTCAAGAAGAAAGAAGTCATGATCGAAAGAGTAGATAGAAAGGACAATATAGCAGATCCATTCACGAAGGGACAAGCTTGATTAGTTCTCGTCAAACTGATCGAAGGGATAAGATTGAGATTCTATAATTGACCTTAAGCACAAGTGAGAGATTAATAGAGTTAGGGGTATGCCCTAGTGGCAATTCTATAATTTATTGTAAATTATTAACTTTATAATAAAATCTCATTCGAAATAAAAAGTGTTTTTCTTTCTATTATATATTTGTTATAATGTATTAAACTAATATTTATTTAACAAAAAATACATAAAAGATATGTTTATGATAACAGTTATAGTTTATTGTAATCATGAGCAACTTATCATAATGAAAATAAACACACAGTTTTAAATATTCATATTCAAGATGTATTGAGACCAGATATTGATACATTTATTGAGACTAAATTACGTAATACTCTCAAAATATTGGACAGTGTATAACTCATGGCCACTAGGGATACCAAGGGGTTACGTACTGATAGTTATTGGATAACCATGGAATGACTCACTCGATAGTTTTCCGTTGCTTAATACAACTAAGGTCAATCCGAGAATATTGAAATGACAATATTACAAAGTTCTTTCGACTTGAGGATACTATTAAACCTTAATGTGAACACTCCACTTTGCTATAGTTAATTCATGGCATGATGTCCATCATTCGACTGTAGTTAGGTCAGTTGAAGCATTGGAAGTGAAACACTATTCAATAGAGTTCATCTCCTCGGTTATATTATGTTAGCATCATGGTCAACTATAGTCAAAGTCAAAGTCTATGGCCAAAGCAGTTCATTTAATAATAATTGTTATTATTGAATCAAGGCCTTCGTGTTTGGATTGTATAAGTTGAATATGGGTGATATTGGAATTTTTCCCAATGCCAAATTCCATAGGTCCTAATTTGATATATTTTGGACAAAGAGAATTGGTGTTAATAATCGGCACTACCAGGGACTGCTTAAAAATGGTGAAATTGGATTTTACCAAAATTGTGTAAGCAATAATTTCGGCCAAACTATCACACCACTGACATGTTTGTTTGTGGAAGAAGCATCATAAGGCTAATTTAACACTAGAGGGGGATGAACAGTGTTTACTAACTTTTATAAATCATTTTGAATTCTTTTAAGATTATAGTTTAAACAATGCAAATTGACAATCACAGATGCAAACATAGATAGATATAAATGCAATAAAAGTAAAAAAGTAAGGAGTTGGAGAGATCACACCAGGATTTTTATATTGGTTTTAGAGTTAGCCTACATCCAGTCCCATACAATTTCTTATACAGATTTCTTTTCAAATATCAAAGTCAATCTCGATTTCAAGGCTACGAGACACACCGTCCGTATTTTTTAAGCTCTGTGTACACTCACTGGATTCGGGTGAGACACCAGCATACCCATTTGAATTCAAATGGGACACTAAGCATACCCACTTGAGTCAAATAAAACACAAGCACACCCACTTGGATTTCAGGGACACTAAGCACACCCACTTGGATTCAAACGGGACACCAAGCACACCCACTTGATTCAAATGGGACATAAACACACCTACTTGGATTTTGAGACACCAAGCACACCCAAGAGTATTTGAATATGATTTGACATAGTTTATAAAATTAATTTATTGATTCTTGAATACAAATAATCCTACAGCCTCTTGAATAGCACTTTGATCATTATTTGAGTGAGAGAGATGAGAGAGATCATAGATTATTCAATAGAGAATCAAATCAATGGAGTTTGAGTTTGATTCTGATTGAATTTTAGAAGATCTTGAGTAGAATATCTTTTAGAAATCAAGAGAGTGAAAGAGGAGAAAAGATACAAGAAAGCGGTTATTTAAAATTCATTGAGAGAACCCCTATTTATAGAGAAACAACAGTCATGTCCATTCATGAAGAGATACGATGAAAAGACGCTTCCATTCAATATTTGAATTTTCAAAATTTCGATCTATATGTCGACATATATAAGGAGGATATGTCAACATATCCTTTTCTAATATGAAAAATTATTTCATAAAAATTGTTTTGAAAATATTAAGCTTTATAAAATATTTCGATACTTTGTAAAATAATTTAAGCATACTTTATACACATTTTAATCATAATAAAACTTAAGAAAACTTTATAAAATTATTTTGAATTATTTTAATATACAAAGGATTTAAATATAAATTATTTTGAAAAATAAAATAATATATATTATATAAGTGAATATGTATCGAAGTATTAATGAATGTCAAATTATACTTTTAAATATCATAAACATTTAGAAAACCCAATACTATATCTAAATATAATAAAATAAATTAAAATTATATATTAAAACATAGGATGCTTGAAAACTTAATATAATAATCTTGTAAATAAATAATTAAAAGGTTAGGAATCATTTGAAAGCTATTTTGAAAAGATGTTGGAAAATCATTTTGAAAACAGGGATTCTTAAAAATCATTTTTCTCGAAAACCTAGATGTTTGAAAATCATTAAAATCATAGAATGGATTTTAAAAACCTTTTTGAAAAAATGAAGAGAGATCAAGGAAGTGCTACCAAGGCTTTAATAAAATAGTCTATGACTCTATAACTTATCTTGATATCTTGAATCTTCGAACTCATGAGTCTTCAATCTCTAACTCTTGAATCTCTATATCAGCCTCTTGAGTCTGCTCTTGATGCTGTGCGGTCTTCTTAATCAACACCTTTCTAATATCCTGCACTATATTCTATATATGACTTGATAAAACATTAGTATCTATATTTTATATGATCTCATATGGTTGTTGTTATCAAAATCAGTACCTAAGGTACTAACAATCCTCTCCTTTTTGGTGATGACAACCATGTATATAAAATATGATATAACTCCCCTTGAGTTACAAAACTCCCCCTTAATCTCCCCCTTTGTCATCAACAAATAAAAATTTTAACCAAAAAATCTCCCTATCTAGATATATTGTGAGATATTTATTATTGACAAGTAAGAAATGATAATGAAAAGAAATTTTATTAATCAATCCAATCGAATAAATACAGTCAAACCAATCCAAAGTCAATATAATTCAATTCAATCATAAGTCAAACAAATCAATCCAAACCAATTCTAATCCAAAATAAGTTCATACAAACCAATCCATACTTCTTATTCTAGCGTAATCTTTTAATATACAAATTTAAATCAAATCTAATATATTATTCAAAAACTAACCAATCAACTTAAACTGTAACATCCCCTACGTTGAGGCTCGAAGCTAAGCGCTGCAGATGCTGCAGTCATCTATAGTATTAACTTCTGGTGACAAAATATAGTAATGTTAATGGTGTCCATAATATCAGAAGCACATGAATATGAAACAAAATCACAGATTCAAAAAACAACTTTACTGGTTACATTGCAAAACCATGTTTCATATTCCATTACATAATCCCAAACAATTCCCAGGTTTTGATCAAATATAATTATTTCAAATCACGCCAAAAGCGACATATGAAGATGCCCCCTTGGATGATCAGAGTACTAATTAGACATATCAGTCTTAATACACCACATCGGAAATAAAACTAAATAGCTGCTATATAGCTAGCTTTTCCTCCTACACGTCTTCGGAAGCTTTATTCGTCCAACCTACTAAACCTGAAAAAACTTAACTCTTAATCTACTCAAATTAATTTTAAGCACCCGAGAGTTTAAGGGGAAAACATAAAATTCGAGTCAAACATAAAGCCTGGTGTGAATAATATTATTACATCTCAGTTTACTGATATTAAATGAGACCACGCCCCTTAGCGGAATGGGTTTCCCCTTACTAATATCCCTTTAAAACATATATTTTTGCAAATCAGAATCCTGTAATCAAACTGATTAAAACAATAATAGCAATATCATATATGCTCATAAATCAAGTAATAAATGGACTATCTGTCCAAACAATATAGTTTTGTTTGACTAACTACTAA
Organism: Allium fistulosum; assembly: GCA_030737815.1. Taxonomy (NCBI): domain Eukaryota; kingdom Viridiplantae; phylum Streptophyta; class Magnoliopsida; order Asparagales; family Amaryllidaceae; genus Allium; species Allium fistulosum. The sequence continues at coordinate 365,348,585 of CM060904.1, forward strand.
CCATTGGCTGACTTGGGCCTACCGGACAAAATAAATAATCTAACATCTATCAGTCACACTTCCAGATGGTCTGTCCTTAACTTACTTCTCCCAAGGTCAACTGATCCTAATGGTTTTGCGGGCTCACTAATAACCTATCCACCTTCTCTGCATATTCCTTTCTGTGTGTAAGATCATTTAAGTCTTACCTATGAATAAGCCCTACACACTAGAATTTTGGACTAAATTAGCTAGGGACTATAGCTAATGTATAGGGCGCGACCCTATACCAGTCCCATATGGTAATCAAATATTTGAGTCATTTACTTAGGTTAACTACCCTTCAAATTTTTCTTGAAAACATTTTTCAAATTGATTTAACCCTTTAAATCGTACTTAAACAAGGAAAACATACTATTTGCTTTACTAAAATCTCTTTGCCATGATATATGTTTTACTCAAAACATTGTTGATGAAAACCTTCAAAACCCTCGTTTAAAATCTTTAAACAATCTCTTTCGAAACCTTTGAAAGTACCCCATTCGAAACAAGTTAACTATTTTACTTTGTAACATTCGGCCAATAGGCCAAAACATACCTTTCGATTTACAAAAGAACTTTCGAAACATTGAAAGTGTCCCTTTCGAAAGCTTTATAAAACCTTAGGCATCCTCTTTTTAAAACACTTCTATTTCCCTTTTAAAACACTTCTATTTGCCTTTCGAAAACATTAGAAACCTTCCATTCAAACACAAAAGGTAAACCTTTCGAAAACATTGGGGGAACCTCCCCTCGAAACCTTTATTAGATACCTTTTGAAAGTATTAAAGTCCTTTGCTTAAAACAAACCCTTCGAAAGCATTGGGTTCGAGTAAAAATGTGTCGAACATAGTTTCAAAACCTTTAAAACCATTCCTTTCGAAACCCTTGGGTTTAGCTTTCAAAATATTAAAAGGGTCTTAAAAGAACTGGGACGAAAGCAATTCTTTCGAAAGAATTTTCCTAAATAAAAGAAGTGGATGGTGTCGAAACCAACCCCTTCGAAAGCATTGAAGAAGTGGCTTCAAGGTTTAAAAAAAAGAACCCTTTCAAAGGCATTGATCCGAAAGGTAGAATGCGATAGCAGGGGTTTCGACCCCTTCGAACCCTTCTTTTTTTTTTAAAAAAAGCGGCAACCTCTTTCGAAAGCACTTTTCTTTAAAACAATTGACCAAGTCAAATGCCATCTCATTCGAAAGCCTCATTTACAACCAAAATAATTCTAAGTTTTCAGAAGCTACTTCAACCCCTTCAAAAGCCCTGTTTCGACTCCATACCTTTCGCCCAACTCCAATCGACTACGTACCAAAGCTGATACCATGTGTATTGGTTTTAACTTAAATGGAGGCGGTAGTATGAGGCCAAAAGGTGCTGCTATAAGTGGCGAAGCAGATAAACCTTATAAAACTGATTTTTAACTTTATAAAGTAATTTCTTTCTAACTAACTTTCTTCGTTTGTCAACGTAGGATTGGTTGCCAATACTTTTTCAAAATCTTTTCTAAAAATGCTGCCAAATTTCAGAGATTAACAATTTAAAATATTTAAAAAATTTCCCTTCTCCTTTTATAAACATATAAAACATTTCAGTCCCATACCTTAAATAATTTTATATACTTATTAATACACTTAGGAAAATTCTCCAAAATTCCCATAAATCACTTTTAATATGTTTTCTAACATATATAAATTTCTGATCCAAAGCTCACATATAATAGCCGTAATTAATTTTAAACCCAATTTAACCATTTTCTTCACTAGAAAATTCGTAACAAATCCACATTAATTCAAAACATTATGAAACTTGAAACCCATCACTAAAATAATATTTCCGACCTTATATCAAAATCGCAAGGCATTTGGATGTCATTTGATAGGTTTTTCAAATCATAACTTTTCATAACAATCTATATGAACAAACAAAATTCATCAACAAGCATATATACCTATTTATCATTCAAAACATGGCATAATACTTTGCAAAACATATTCGGAGCTGATCTAGAACCAAAAATAAGAAAATATGAGATGTAATATATTATTCACCTTATCTTGTGATTAAGGAGTTTGAGATTTGCTCTTGAATGAATTTGATTAAGCTTCTTTCTTTTGATTCTTTCTTTTCTTCCTCTTGCTTTCTCCTAATGGTGGCCGACCAAGCTTGGTTTAGTTTTTGTTTATAAACGTGTAAAATGAAAGTGGTATGAGGGTTTAGGGTATAAGAATATAACCTATTCCTATTTTGCCCTTATCTATTACCCTTACTTATTTCAATTTAATTGCCTTTATGTTCATTAGTTAATTAGGCACGGCTACCCTCTAATATTCAAATCTCAATTCCCTTAACCATTTACATTATTTCATTAATTTATCTAATTAAATGTCCTATATAATGTTAGTCAAATTTAGGGTCGTTACAGATTCCCCTCCTTAAAGAATTTCGTCCTTGAAATTACGGTAAGGTACTTATCAAAATCAATCATAAAGGTAAAACATGCAATGAAACAAGTCAGGATAAGTATCTCAAATCCTGCTCTCGGTTTCCCAAGTACAGTCTCTTTCGTCGTCACTCCACTGGACTTTGACTAATCTAACTGTCTTGTTCCTTAGCCTCTTCTCATCTATTGCGACTATACGAACCGGTCTTCTAACTATAGTCAAATTCGGTTCCACTACTTAGTCATCTAACATAGTTGGTGCTATAGTAGTCTCTAGATCTCGAATACACTTCCTTAGATGAGAAATATGATAAACATTATGGGCTCCTGCCAAACTACTTGGTAACTCCACTCTATATAAGAGTTTCCCAATTCTTTCTACAATAGGAAATGGTCCTATAAATCTTGGTGCCAATTATCCTGCTTTTCCAAATCTGATTACACCTTTCATCGGTGATACCTTGACGAAAACATGATCTCCAACTGAGAACTAAGTCTTTCCATCTTTTATCAGCATAACTCTTCTGACTAGACCGAGCTTCCTTCATTCTGGCTCGACTTAACTCAATCTTTTCTGCAGCTTCTCTAACTAAACCCGTACCAAGAACTAACCTATCCTCGGTCTCTAACCAACAAACGAGAGATTTCCATGGCATTCCATACAAAGCTTCAAACGGTGCCATCCCTATACTGGCCTGATAACTGTTGTTATACGAAAACTCGACTAAGTGTAGATAATCTTCCCATGATCTTCCAAAATCTAGTATGCAAGCTCGTAAAAAATCTTCTAAGACTTTACTAATTCTTTCTGTTTGCCCATATGTCCGTGGATGGTAAGCGGTACTCATCTTGAGCGTGGTACCCAAAGTCTCCTGTAAACTCTTCCAGAACTCGCTAGTAAATAAGAAATCGTTATCACTTACAATACTACTAGGAATTCCATGCAGTCTAACTACATTCTTCATAAATAACTTAGCTAAAACAGGTGTCGTCCTGGTTAACTTAACTGAATGAAATGGGCACTCTTGGTCAATCTGTCCACTACAACCCATATACTTTCCATCCCTCTATTTGACCTTGGCAACCCATCTATAAAATCCAATGAGATAGAATCCTATTTCCATACTGGAACATCTAAAGACTGAAGTAACCCACTTGGTTTTTGATGTTTGACTTTTACCTGTTGACAGTTCAAACACCGTTTCACCCATAAGCCTACATCGCTCTTCATACCTTCCCAGAAGAAACTTCTTTTCATATCCTGATACATCTTAGTTCCTCCCAAATGAATGGTGAACTTTGAACGATGACATTCTTCAAGAACTTCCTTTCTAATGTTTCCCACATTTGGAACACATGGCCTCCTTTCTTTCTTAACCACCCATTTTGGTCAAGACTGAAATCTTTCAAGTCATCATTCTCTATTCCATCCCTTAACTTCCTAATCCGTTCAGCTATTATTGGATCCTCCCCTTGTTTAGAAGCAATCTTTTCGATCATCACCGGTCGAACTTCTAAACACGACAACACAGTAGTTTCCTTACTAGACCTAGCTTCAGTTCTCCACTGTATCCTGCATATGGTCAATGCTTCTAAATCTTTCAACTCAGCTATCATTGCCAATACTTTATTCTGATGTTTTCTGCTAAGTGCATCCACAACCTTGTTGCCTTTTCCTGGTGTGTACTCAATACAAAAGTCATATGCGGCTAAAAAAAATCTAACCACCTCTGCTGTCTCATATTCAACTCCTTCTGAGAGAATAAATACCTCAAAGACTTCTGATCCGTATACAATTCGAATCTTTCTCCCAACAGGTAATGTCTCTACACCTTTAATGCAGAAATAACTGCAAATAATTCCAAATCGTGAGTTGGTTATCTAACCATATGCGGTCGAGCTGTCGTGAAGCATAGGCAATCACTTTACCTCTTTGCATTAACACAGCTCCTAATCATGTTCCACATGCATCTGTATACACTACTAAATCCTGATTCCCTTCTGGAACAACTAACACAGGTGCATTAGTCAATAAGTGTTTCAGTCTCTAGAATGCTTCCTCACACTTATCGGCCCAAACGAACTTCACATCTTTTCGCATTAGCTTGATTATGGTGCCGCTATCCGCGAAAAATCCTTTATTAATCTTCGATAATATCCAGCTAAACCAAGAAAACTCTTTATCTCAGGCACTATCTCTGGTCTCTTCCAATTATTCACCGCCTCGATCTTATTCGGATCTACAGATAACCCTTTCTCTGAGACTACATGAAAAAGAAACTTCACTTCCTTCTTCCACAAACGACACTTCAAAATTTTCACTTTTAGTTGATGCTACCTCAACGTCTCAAGCGCCACTCTAAGATGAACTTTATGCTTCCTTCCATCTTTAGAGTATATCAAAATATCATCTATGAATACCAACACGAACCTATCCAAGTGTTATCATCAAATCTACAAAGAATGTTGGCGCATTAGTTAGTTTGAATGGCATTACTAACCATTCGTACGATCCATATCTGGTTCTAAACGCCGTCAAAGGAATACTATCCTTTGCCACTCTATGCTGATGGAACCCTGTTGCTAAATCCAACTAGGAAAATATTTTGGCTCCACTCAATTGGTCGAACAAATCGTCAATTCTAGGTAACGGATATCGATTATTTATCGTCTTCTCATTCAACTTACGATAAACAATACATAACCTTAACGACCCGTCCGGCTTCTTTGCAAAAACTATGGCTGCTCCCCAAGACGAACTGCTTGGTATGATAAAATTCTTTCCTTTCAAATCCACCAACTGCACCTTTAGCTCCATCATCTCAGCAGGTGTCATTCTGCTTAGCGGTCTACTCACCGGTTTTGCTGCTGGTACTAAATCTATCCGAAACTCAATAGCTCATTTCGATGGAAAACCTACCACGGGTTCAAAGACATATGCAAATTCTCTAACAACGAAAACTCGATTCAACTCGTCTTCTACCTCCACAACACCCAACAAAACATTAACCTCAAAACTTGGATTTTCTACTATACATACAATCTGATCACTACAGTCTGGGTGTCTAAATGATATTTTCCAATCATGGAAAAATATCCTAGCGTCGTATTTACTTAACCAATCCATACCCAAAATAATTCAGAATCCTACGAAATCAAACACATGCAAACTGCAAGCAAATACATGACCTAGCAATTCAAATTCTAGGTGGTCACATCTCATCCCAAGAGTCGCATATCCTCCTATCGGATTCGCAACCCTTAAGGAAGTAACTAGGTATGAGGGTTCTAGGTTAAGCTTATCTACAAAACAATGAGATATAAATGAATGCGATGCACCAGTATTAAATAGAACTCTAACTGATACACCATGAATCAAAAGCGTACCTTCCAACACAGATTTTCCCTTTTCCTCTGTTGTTGGTCTCGAGGTAGCTGGCTCCAAAGCAAACATCTTGCCTTTTCCATGCTTGGCTGGCTCCTTGCACTGGTTCTTATAGTGTCCAATCTGATCACAATTGAAACATCTCACTCCTTTCTTCTCGGCGGCTTTCTTTCCTTCGCCTGTCCGACATTCATGAGCATAGTGTTCTTTCTTATCACACTTATAACAGACAACTTCTACCTTCCCTTTCTTAGCAGCTCCACTCTTCTGAGCTTCTTTCTTAAAGAAAAACTTCCTTTTCTAGTTCTGCCCTCCTTGAGCCTCATTTGCCTTGTTTCCTTTAAGAAAAGCAAGCATCTCTTCCTACCTCAAAGCCATCTCAACAACAACATCGCACGGATCTCTAATATGCAATAATGAGGCCTTAGCAAGCTCAGGCTTCAACCTACAAATGAACTTCTCATTCCTTTTGATGACAGTATCAACCGTAGCATATCCGTACCTGACTAGCTCCTCAAATCTAGCTGCATACTCAAGCACTGTCATATCTCCCTGCTCCAATTTAGCAAACTTCCTGAGCAGAGTAGACTTAGTAATCTTCGACATAAATCTTTCTTCAAATCTCCTCCTGAACTCCGCCCAAGTCATAGTCTCCTCATTGACTCCAACCATAACATTATTCCACCAATACAGTGCTGCCCCTTATAGTTGTCTAAAAGCAAGTCTCCTTTTCTACTCATCATTGAGTCCCAAATCAGCAAAAATCCTCTCACAATGAAGTAACCAATTCTCCACTTCAATTGCATCTTTAGTACCAATAAATGGCTTTCCTCCCAGCCGAGCATAATCTCTACTCAATATAGCATAGTTATTAACCACTGGAGCTTCTTGATATCCTCCTTCAGCATTTCCTCCAGCCAACCTTAAATAATTTTATATACTTATTAGAACGCTTAGGAAAATTCTCCAAAAATTTCCATAAATCACTTTTAATATGTTTTCTAACATATATAAATTTCTGACCCAAAGCTAACATATAATAGCCGTAATTAATTTTAAACTCAATTTAACCATTTTCTTCACTAGAAAATTCATAATAAATCCATATTAATTTAGAAAATTATGAAACTTGAAACCCATCTCTAAAATAATATTTCTGACCTTATATCAAAATTGTAAGTTATTTGGATGTCATTTGATAGGTTTTTCAAATAATAACTTATCTAAAAATCTATATAAACAAACAAAATTCATCAACAAGCATATATATCTATTTATCATTCAAAACATCGCATAATACTTTGCAAAACATATTCGGATCTGATCTAGAACCAAAAATAAGAAAATATGAGATGTAATATATTATTCAACTTAGCTTGTGATTAAGAAGTTTGAGATTTGCTCTTGAATGAATTTGATTAAGCTTCTTTCTTTTGGTTCTTGCTTTTCTTCCTCTTGCTTTCTCCTAATGGTGTCTGACCAAGCTTGGTTTAGTTATTGTTTACGAACATGTAAAATGAAAGTGGTATGAGGGTTTAGGGTTTAAAAATATAACCTATTCCTATTTTTCCCTTATCTATTACCCTTACTTATTTCATTTTAATTCCCTTTATGTTCATTAGTTAATTAGGCTCGACTACCTTCTAATATTCAAATCTCAATTCCCTTAACCATTTACATTATTTCATTTAATTTATCTAATTAAATGTCTTAAATAATGTTAGTCAAAATTAGGGTCGTTACATAAACTTTACGAGGAACTTTATCCAACCATCTGAACCAAAAATTGGATCTACTTTGATGGCATCCTCTTCATTGTCTTTGTTGATGGTACTATCCAGATTATTGGTTGGTTCATCTTTGATAAGGGAAGAAATCATCCATTGAATAGCGTCAAAATGCATCAAAATGCTTTTCTTGTATTTTTTATCAACTCTATTTGACTCATTCTAAGTGTCTTTGATTTCTAAGGATAAAAGTAAGGATATTCTTAAACGATTTAAGAGTTTGTTCAATATTCTTACACAATTTTTGGTGTGGAGAAGTCATTTTTGAGAAGTTATGTTTATAAGTTAAAAGAGAGAAAAATGAGAGTAGAAATGGTGGGTTTTTTTGGAGCAAATAGGTTATTATATAGGGGTGAAATGTCGTTTGGATAAGTTGAATAGATGGTATTTATTTTATTTTGAATTTTAAATTTTTTGCAAACTGCCCGTTTTATATCGACATAAAAGGTGCACATATGCCAACATATGTACCATACTTTGCAATACTCGCTTATTTGCTATATTTTTGTTATTAGCCTAAACTATTGAACTTTTATGACTTTTTAGAGACTAATAACATCATATAATAGTAAGGAACAAGATTTCATTGATAACTAATGATGAATACATGAAATTTAAAGATAAACATAAAAATACATGGATTAAAATTTGAACAATCCAAACTAAAAGCTAGAAAATCATAGGAAATACAACTAGGAAGAAGTAGATGAAGATAAGGATTTTCCTCTAATCTTGCAAATAATATTTCCAAAGTACTTGTCTACTTTGTTGGAAAGAGAAGTGAATAATTTCTTAAGCTTTTTTTGGTTATTATGAAGCTTCTCTTGATTCTTGAGAATTTCTTTGGTGGATGGATGAGTTGGCTTTTCGAAACTCTCCAAAGAAGTGTCTTCCTCCTCTTCCACTTCCATTTCACCTCCTTCTTCTTCCTCCTCTTCTCCAATTTCACGCTCCTCCTCCAAAGCCAACCTCGCTTCCTTCTCCATAAGAGTTTCATAAGGCTCAAAGATGTATGAAATGTGCATGAGAGAGATGTTGGCCTTGTCGAAGATTTTTTGAGGAATGGTTTCCTCTCCTCTTAGGTTAACATCAAAATATGTGAATATTCTAGTGAGATACTTACCATGAAAGAGTGTTCTCATACCTAGAGATATTCTTAGGAAAGAATTCATCCAAAATGACTTGCACCCAATTTATGTTGTAATGACCATAAATCACAAAAGTGCTTTAAAAACTTTTTGAGTCGGGTTATTATACTTTCCCATCCTTGGAGTTATGCTTTGTTGCAAAATAAGACTCATAATTCTCGCTTTAGGATGTAAATTCATATTTTTATACTCAAAATCATCATTACTTTCAAAAATATCATGAAAAACTTTATGATTTTGATTTTCAATTTTAAAAGATGAAAGGTATATTCCACTAGACTTGCATCAGAGAACGTAACCTAGAAGTCCACAATTCAAAACAATTTGAGTGCCTTTGACACTACTTCATACATTTCCTTCATTTCCTTCATAAAATTTTCCTTTTAAATTAGCATAAAACATTTTCACTAAGTTTGAAAAACACATAAAATCATTTTGAGAAGCATCAACTAAACCAAGAATTCCATTTTGATCACACAGATCATAAGAAGATTGGTATAGCCTTTGGTTTTCTTAGAAAGCCTTATGGTTTTTGAAGTATTGCTTGAGAAAGCTATTGATGAATTGTTTGAAGAGATAAGATAGATAATGGTTTTTTGAATTTTGAAAATGAGAGTGAAATGAATGGATGAATATAGAGTAATTAAGTAGAAAGTAAATGGAAATGTTCTCTGGTTAATAGACAACTTTTCAGAACATACGTGTTGGTGAAAAGGTGGAGGGAAATTCAAATTTTGAATTTGAAATGAAAATTCAAATTTATAAATTCATGTGCATATGTCGACATATGGGTAGAGGGTATGTCGACATATAGCCCGTGAATTTCAAAAAGAGGAGTTAAATAAATTATTTCTTGTATATGTCTAATTATCCTATAATTATTACTAATCTATGTACTTGGTAAATAATTTAAAATTAATTTAAAAATATACACATATTTTTGTAACGCCCCACTCTGAGACCCACTGTAACAAAGAGTATTACGGGAGTAATACTGTCTGTTAAAGCGGAGAATAGAGTATAATGGAAGCGACCATTTGTAATCAAGCTATAACTATCTATTGAATACGTCGAAAGGATGGTATATATTTTTTTTTTCAAGTGGTTCGACATATTCAATAAATATTTATAACGAAATTACAATGGCTAAAGACCTATCAGGACAAAGCATAATAACATAATAAAATAGCATCACAGAACAGTATCACATAACATCACAGAGTCTCAGAACAATACATCGTCAATACAGATCCAAATACTATAAGTGGGTACAAAGCCACTGCCCATACATGTGAGTCAAAAATATGTACATATCAAAGTCTGAATAATAACAGAGTAGTGGAATAGTGGACAAATAAAAGCGCTATCTATCAGCATAGTAGATAATGTCCAAGCGGAAGCACAGAAGCTAAGTCCAGAGACCTAACCTGAAACAACTCGGTCTGACCTGAGCGAAAATACTCGGGTCAGGCTAGCTAAACAATCAGTAATAACTGAGATATATAATAATGCGGTACATAAATAAAACAGTACTTTTCCTAAGAGAAGAGTATTTTGGACCACATGAATATAATGACGGTCCCTAATCATCAATCAACAGTGAAAATCTCCAAAGAGAATATCAGCACCAAAGTGTTGAATAAATAAAATCGCCTCATATCATCGGCGTAGCCAAAGCTATAACAAGTTTCCCATAGGCAATAATCCCAAGAATGACCACAGTCGGTAATCAATGCCCAAGCAAAGATCGATGCTCCAAAGAGCAATGGGGATATACTGAAAAGTCAATGAAATCAAACACTGAAAAGCAGTGCCCAAAGACACTGTGAATCCACAAGGTAATCGCACTTACATCGTATGGTTCCATAGAACCAACACCGAATGGCGGTACTCGAATGGATATAAAAATCATCAGATAATACAAGTATAGCACGTGCACCGACTGGAGTCGTTATTGCCAAGCACTGTAGAGTTGTGATCGATCACTCGCACAGATGCAGAACGCGCGAGACGGCGAGATCCTTCCCAGAAGGATAAAGGCCCAGAGGCACATGCCGAAAAAAGAAACTGCTCCATAGAACAGGTGTCCAGAGACGGTTGCCCAGAGGCGTGGTGACCCAGAGGTCCATTACTGGCTACCTAGAGGCTAATGTGTCACAAACTTCTTGGAGAGGAACCCGTAAAGTGTTAACGATGAGTCCCATACCCCACGTTCGCACTAAACGGTTTACTAACCAATAGCAATCTCACACTCCAAACAATAAAAAGTCCACCTCGTATCATCGGTAAACTAGACCCAAAGGTCAAAACGATCAATCGAATAGGTCGGGGATTAACCGGAAAGAAAATACACACGGTTCCATAGGCTGGAGATTTCCTAACCGTTTAAGCACCTTTCCACTTCGCTCGACGTGCTAAAAAGTGAGTGTGGGATTTTTATTATAGAAAATAATGGTGCGAAACAGTTTTATAATTGATTTTGAAATCACTTTAAAACGACTTTTGAATACTCTCCTATTATGGAGTAAATAGTTTAATAATTAAAAATAACATTATATAATAATAATTTCGAAAGCCATTTAGGAGTGAAAAATCCTTTGAAAATAATTCATAAAACACGTGTACGAAATCTAGAGACAAATCTCAAAGAAATCGATAAATCAGAGAATCACTGAAAACCAATATTCGTGTTGGAAAATATTCCGATTGGTTGTGAACCAAAGTTCGCCAATTTCTGATTCGCAATTGAAACCCAAAAGTTCATTGCAGAAACAATCAATTTGAAGCGGTTGCACCAAAATGGTGCAACCCGGACTCGGTTGCACCAAAATGGTGCAACCGGTGGGTTGGAACCCGGTTGCCCCCAATGGGTGCAGCCCATTCCATAGAAGCTGGCTGCACCGCATGGTGCACCCGTTTTTGTGAACCAGGCTGCACCATGCGGTGCAGCTGGCTCAGTCAAGCCCCAGCCCGCCTGGGCTGGGGAAGTAATGGCAAGCCCCAGCCCATGCGGGCTGGAGAGAAGTTCCAAGCCCCAGCCCGCATGGGCTGGGGAGAGGTTGCAAACCCCAGCCCATGCGGGCTGGGGTTCAGTCAAGCCCCAGCCCGCCTGGGCTGGGGAATTAGCCCCAGCCCATGCGGGCTGGGGTTCAGTCAAGCCCCAGCCCGCCTGGGCTGGGGAAATAACAAGCCCCAGCCCATGCGGGCTGGGGTTCAGTCAAGCCCTAGCCCGCCTGGGCTGGGGAAATAACAAGCCCCAGCCCATGCAGGCTGGGGGGGAAATAGCGGGCTGCACTGTGCGGACCCGATCTATGCATGCGCGCCAGCCCACTAAGGGCTGGCCTGCTACCGGCTAGCCCAACCGGGCTAGCCTGCTGCGCCCGGGCAGCAGCCTGGGTGCAACCCAGGCCTATCCTGGTGCACCCAGACCACTGTTTCAGCCTGTTTTCAGGCTGAAACATTCCAGCCAGCTGAAAATGCTGGTTTTGGTGATTTTGGGGTATTTTTTTCAAGTTTTTGGCATCCAATTTCACCAATATCTCTCACTAACTACCATATTATGATTACTACACTATATTAAAGGAATCAAAGGGCCAAAGCTTAGCATTACCTTAGGAAGCAATATCACAAGCACCTTATGTGCACACCCAAAATGAAAGCAAAGATTATCAAAGAGCTATGATTCACATGTTACATAATAAAACATGTGTTACTAATTGATTACTGAAATCAAAAGATGATTAAACACATATTAGAAGAGGTTTTTAGCAATATACCTCTCACAAAAGCAACAAAGACTACTATAGCATCAACCCAAGTTAGCAAAAGATGATTAGGAGGCTATAAGATAAAAAAAACACATAAAACATGTGTTACCAATTAAATTTCAGAAATTAAAAAGATATAAAAATGGATTTCAGGTGGGTATTTGCATTATCTTTGCATAGAATGACTTGCATAAGCTAAAACTAGAAGGAGATGAAGATAGAGGCCATTTTTGTTAAGAAAGCTTTAGGAAATGATTAGGGTTTTGATTAGGGATGAATGAATGAGGTTAGGAGAGTTTGAGATAATTTATAGAGGAGGTTTAGGGTGGGTTATTGGGCTAGGTTTAGTAACCCAATAAGAAGAGAGTTATTTACATGTTTCCAAAAATTAGTCTAAGTGTTCATATATATTTATAAAACTCATTTTTCTTATCCAAACCCGTTTTAAAATCTCTCCTAAAATATTTAACTTTCCAAAAATAACATTTTATCCTCATTTTAAAATCCCATATTTCCCATTTAATTAAAATAGCCTTTTTCAAATAAATTTTGTTATTCCAAATCCTTTTATGCTTCATTAAAATAATAAAAATCCTAACTTTTATTTATTAATTGGTAATGCAAATCCCGGGTTGTTACAGACTCCCCCCCTTAAGAAAATTGCGTCCCCGCAATTCCTTAAGATAGATGTCGTCTATAACGTCAAATCCACAAAAGAAGTGATAGAGATAAAATAGAGAATTCTCACCCGTAGAAGAAGATAGGAGAAAGCCAGGATAAGAGCGTTCGATAGATTCTCTGGTCTCCCAAGTGCAGTCCTTAGGATTCGGTGACCATTGAATCTTCACGAGTGGAACCTCTTTGTTGCGAAGGCGTCTAACCTCCGAATCAAGCACACGAAGAGGTTGCTGCTCCAAAGATAAATCAGGTAAGATCTCTAAATCAGGCACAGCATGCGGCTCAATGATAGAATCAGGATCACGGACACACATGCGAAGCTGGGAAACATGGAACACGTCGTGCATTCCAGAGAAGTGAGCAGGTAGAGCCACACGATAAGCAACGGGGCCGATGCGTTCCGTAATAGGAAATGGTCCAACATAGCGAGGAGCCAACTTCCCTGTAGAGCTGAAACGCACAACCCCCTTCATGGGAGAGACCCGAATAAAGACAGAATCGCCAATGGAGAACTCAAGAGGCTTCCTACGGTTTTTCGCGTAGGATTTCTGGCAGTTCTGCGCCTCTTTCATTCTCTGACGAATAAGAATAATCTTCTCCGAAGATTCCCGAACTAAATCTGGACCAAGAAGGAGCTTCTCGCCAGATTCTAACCAACACGCAGGAGAACGACATGGCCTTCCGTAAAGAGCCTCGAAAGGAGCCATGCCAATACTAGATTAAAAGCTGTTGTTGTAGGAGAACTCTACAAGCGGTAAGTGATCCTCCCAACTACCTCCGAAATCCAGAATACAACAGCGCAAAAGATCCTCTAAAACACGATTCACCCTCTCCGTCTGACCGTCAGTCTGAGGATGATAAGCAATCGAGAGATTCAGCTTTGAGCCCAAAGCTGACTATAGGCACTTCCAGAAGTGACTAGTAAAGATAGTGTCTCGATCATAGACGATAGAGCTAGGAATGCCATGAAGTCGAACGACTTCCTTCACATATAGCTTGGCAAGCTGAGGAGCAGTCCGAGTGGACTTAATAGGAATGAAATGAGCTGATTTGGTCAAGCGATCGACGATGACCCAAATAGAAGTATGGCCTGACCTCGATCGAGGCAGACCGTCAATAAAATCCATGGATATGTGATCCCATTTCCACAATGGAATCTCTAGCGGTTGAAGAAGACCAGATGGACGCTGATGCTCAGCTTTGATCTGTTGACAAGTCATGCAACGGCTTACATAACTTGCAACATCACTCTTCATGCCCTCCCAATAAAATAGGCGACACATGTCAGCATACATCTTACTCGACCCGGGATGTATAGTGTACTTAGTGCGATGACACTCGTCTAGAATGTCGCACCTAAGTGATAAATCAGATGGTACCAAAATATGGTTCTTCCTACGAAGACACCGATGAGAATTAATAGAATAATCCGACAATGTCTCATCACTGGATCCTGACTCAAGGAGATGAATATATCGCAACAAGTCTGGATCCTACCGCTGAGCATGAGCAATGCGATCCAATAGAATAGGTCGAGCTTCCAAGCTGAATAACACGATCCGAGGATCAGAAGACGGAGCTCGATTTCGAATATCACACATAGAAAGAGTGTCAAGAATATCCCACTCGGCTATCATCATAGAAACTACTGCCGAGTGTTTGCGAATGAGTGCATCAGCCACACGATTACCCTTGCCAGGGGTATACTGAATGTCTAAGTCATATGAGGCGAGAAACTCAAGCCATCGTTGCTGCCTCATATTGAGATCCTTCTGACTGAATAAATACTTCAGAGACTTGTGATCGGTGTAAAGAGTGAAGCGTTCGCCTAATAAAAAGTGACGCCACGTCTTCAAAGCAAAGACGATAGCTGCCAACTCAAGATCATGAGTCGGATAGCGAACCTCATTCGGACGTAGCTGCCTAGAAGCATAAACAACTACCCGATCCTTCTGCATAAGCACAACACCGAGGCCGCTACCACAAGCATCGGTGTAAACAACAAGATCATGGTTACTCTCTAGAACTACTAGAATAGGAGCATGAGTGAGAAGTTCCTTCAGTCGCTGAAAGGAAGCTTCACACTTATCAGACCAAATAAAGCGAACACCCTTACGAGTCAGCGTCGTAAGGGGAAGTGCAACTCGAGAGAAATCCTTGATAAACCGACGGTAATAACCCGACAGTCCAAGGAAGCTATGAATATCATGAACGTTCTCGGGCTGCTTCCAATTCTGAATAGCTTTGATCTTAGCAGGATCGACAGAAATACCCTCAGATGATACAATATGGCCCAAGAACTTGACCTTGCTCTCCCAAAAATGGCACTTGGAGAGCTTGGCCCTAAGCTAATGCTGACGAAGAGTATCCAAGACGATCCGCAAATGATGAGCATGCTCTGCCTCGGATCTAGAATAAATAAGAATATCGTCGATGAAAACCAGAACGAATCTATCGATGTATTCCCGGAATACTCGATTCATAAGATCGACGAAGAAAGCCGATGCGTTCGTCAAACCGAACGGCATGACCAACCACTCAAAAGAACCATAACGAGTGCGAAATGCTGTAAGAGGAATGCTGTCTTCCGCGACTCGTAGCTGATGGAATCCGGTGGCAAGGTCAAGCTGAGAGAAGACCTTCGCACCGCTCAATTGGTCAAACATGTCGTCTATCCGAGGAAGTGGGTAGCGATTTCTGATGGTCAGCTCATTGAGCTTGCGATAGTCAATGCAAAGCCTAAGAGAGCCATCAGCCTTCTTAACGAAGACCACAGCAGCACCCCATGGCGAAGAACTGGATCGGATGAACTGCTTCGCTTCAAGCTCAACTAACTGCTTCCTGAGTTCCTCATTCTCCTTAGTAGACATTCTCGTAGGAGGACGCCCAACTGGATGAGAGCCTGGAATGAGATCGATGCGGAACTCAATAGCTCGCTTTGGCGGCAGTCCGGATACTGGCTCGAATACGTCGGGGAAATCCCGAACAATAGGAATACGAGATAAGTTCAAATCCTCATCTCGTGAATCGAAAGAGAATAAAGTAACATCAGAAAGCCCAACATCTTGAAGAACAATAGCTAACGGAGAGGACGAGTCAGAGTGATGAATGAATAATATCCGCTCCGAACAAATAATTTTTGCATCGTGCTGAACGAGCCAATCCATGCCAAGAATCATATCAAAGCCCAAATACTCCATAACGTGTAGATTCGCACGGAAAGAAAATCCACAAAGATCGATATCTATATCCTCACAAAGAAAGCTAAGGGTCATGGATCCGCCGATGGGATTCACAATCCTTAGTGAAGAAACCAAACAAGTAACATCCAAAGATAAAGTATCAACTAGTTCCTTTGATATGAATGAGTGAGAGGCACCCGTATCAAAGAGAACTCTACAAGATCTACCATGAAATAAAATAGAGCCTTCAAGAACAGAAGGATGTGTACCTTTAGGCTGAGCAGAAGTGGTAGGAGCCTTGGCAGCATTAAGCCTGCCAGGCTTGGCACTAGCTGGAGCAATAGGACAAGCGGAGATCCTGTGTCCCTCCTTCTTGCAGAAGGTGCAATAGAGAGGTTTGGGACACTCTCGAATAAAGTGATCTGGAGAACCGCAGTTGAAGCATTTCTTCGGAGGACGTGTCCCACTAGGCTGAGCAGGAGTCTGGGACTGAGGACGAGTCTGAGGCTGAGTCTGAACAGTGGAACTGCCAGTCTTCTTCTTCTTGTGCTGAAAAGAAGAGCCAGACTTGCCAGGAGGAAACCTCTTCTTGGTGGGGTTTGTGGAACCCACACCACCATTATCACTATGCTCCATCTCGACTGACTCAAGATGTAGAGCTGCATCGACTAGCTTCTCGAATGAGAGCTCAAGCTGTAGCATAAGCTGCCTCTTCAGATATTTCTTCAAGCCCTCAACAAATTTGAGGTTCCTCTTATAAGGAGTAGCAATAAACTCAAGGCCGTACTTGGACAGGGCCTCGAAGGAAGAGACATAGTCGGATACAGAGGACTTCCCTTGCTTGAGATCAAGAAAGCGGCGAGCAAGGGAGTTCTTCTCTGACTCTGGGATGAATTTGAGCTCAAATCTCTCACGAAACTGAGCCCAAGTAAGTGTGGTCTCATCGATCTCGGCAATAAGGAGTTCGTACCAATCCAGGGCACGACTCTGAAGCTGACTGGAAGCAATAAGAACACGGTCATGATCCGGGATATCCATACGAGTGAAAATGCGCTCGCATATCCGAATCCAAGCCTGGACCTCTAAGACATTCTCGGAGCCACTGAACGGCTTCCCTCCGAGATGGGAAAAATCACTGCAGAGACGTGCAAAAGCAGACTTGCGCGGAGCATCAGCAACTGGGGCTGGAGACTGAGGATGAGACTGGGAATTCCGAACCAGCTCCATGATCTGGTTGGTGGTCATGAACACGCCCTCTGGATGAGTGTTGCTAGACTGCCCAGCAGCACTGGTCTGACGTGTGGTTCTCCCTCTTCCCCTTCCAGACATACTGAAAGTCAAACGGGAATTAGAGTTAGACATGATTCAATGATAGATAATTAATTAAGGAAGACTACAGAATATAACGGATTCCTAAACATATTCCTAACTTATCTATCAATAAACCTAAGGAAGGGATTTGATTTAATTCGGATCTAATTAAAATGTATTGTACTAAGTGTATCTGTTCTGTGTTTATTATGCTTATTCCTGAAACCAGGCTCTAATACCAAACTGTAACACCCCACTCTGAGACCCACTGTAACAAAGAGTATTACGGGAGTAATACTGTCTGTTAAAGCGGAGAATAGAGTATAGTGGAAGCGACCATTTGTAATCAAGCTATAACTATCTATTGAATACGTCGAAAGGATGGTATATATTTTTTTTTCAAGTGGTTCGACATATTCAATAAATATTTATAACGAAATTACAATGGCTAAAGACCTATCAGGACAAAGCATAATAACATAATAAAATAGCATCACAGAACAGTATCACATAACAGCACAGAGTCTCAGAACAATACATCGTCAATACAGATCCAAATACTATAAGTGGGTACAAAGCCACTGCCCACACATGTGAGTCAAAAATATGTACATATCAAAGTCTGAATAATAACAGAGTAGCGGAATAGTGGACAAATAAAAGCGCTATCTATCAGCATAGTAGATAATGTCCAAGTGGAAGCACAGAAGATAAGTCCAGAGACCTAACCTGAAACAACTCGGTCTGACCCGAGCGAAAACACTCGGGTCAGGCTAGCTAAACAATCAGTAATAACTGAGATATATAATAATGCGGTACATAAATAAAACAGTACTTTTCCTAAGAGAAGAGTATTTTGGACCACATGAATATAATGACGGTCCCTAATCATCAATCAACAGTGAAAATCTCCAAAGAGAATATCAGCACCAAAGTGTTGAATAAGTAAAATCACCTCATATCATCGGCGTAGCCAAAGCTATAACAAGTTGCCCATAGACAATAATCCCAAGAATGACCAGAGTCGGTAATCAATGCCCAAGCAAAGATCGATGCTCCAAAGAGCAATGGGGATATACTGAAAAGTCAATGAAATCAAACACTGAAAAGCAGTGCCCAAAGACACTGTGAATCCACAAGGTAATCGCACTTACATCGTATGGTTCCATAGAACCAACACCGAATGGCGGTACTCGAATGGATATAAAAATCATCAGATAATACAAGTATAGCACGTGCACCGACCGGAGTCATTATTTCCAAGTACTGTAGAGTTGTGATCGATCACTCGCACATATGCGGAACGCGCGAGACGGCGAGATCCTTCCCAGAAGGATAAAGGCCCAGAGGCACATGCCAAAAAAAGAAACTGCTCCATAGAACAGGTGTCCAGAGACGGTTGCCCAGAGGCGTGGTGACCCAGAGGTCCAGTACTGGCTGCCCAGAGGCTAATGTGTCACAAACTTCTTGGAGAGGAACCGTAAAGTGTTAACGATGAGTCCCATACCCCACGTTCGCACTAAACGGTTTACTAACCAATAGCAAGCTCACACTCCAAACAATAATAAGTCCACCTCGTATCATCGGTAAACTAGACCCAAAGGTCAAAACGATCAATCGAATAGGTCAGGGTTTAACCGGAACGAAAATACACACGGTTCCATAGGCCGGAGATTTCCTAACCGTTTAAGCACCTTTCCACTTCGCTCGACGTGCTAAAAAGTGAGTGTGGGATTTTTATTATAGAAAATAATGGTGCGAAACGGTTTTATAATTGATTTTGAAATCACTTTAAAACGGCTTTTGAATACTCTCCTATTATGGAGTAAATAGTTTAATAATTAAAAATAACATTATATAATAATAATTTCGAAAGCCATTTAGGAGTGAAAAATCCTTTGAAAATATTTCATAAAACACGTGTACGAAATCTAGAGACAAATCTCAAAGAAATCGATAAATCAGAGAATCACTGAAAACCAATATTCATGTTGAAAAATATTCCGATTGGTTGTGAACCAAAGTTCGACAATTTCTAATCCGCAATTGAAACCCAAAAGTTCATTGCAGAAACAATCAATTTGAAGCGGTTGCACCAAAATGGTGCAACCCGGACTCGGTTGCACCAAAATGGTGCAACCGGTGGGTCGGAACCCGGCTGCCCCCAATGGGTGCAGCCCATTCCATAGAAGCCGGCTGCACCGCATGGTGCAGCCCGTTTTTGTGAACCAGGCTGCACCATGCGGTGCAGCTGGCTCAATCAAGCCCCAGCCCGCCTGGGCTGGGGAAGTAATGGCAAGCCCCAGCCCATACGGGCTGGGGAGAAGTTGCAAGCCCCAGCCCGCATGGGCTGGGGAGAGGTTGCAAACCCCAGCCCATGCGGGCTGGGGAATTAGCCCCAGCCCATGCGGGCTGGGGTTCAGTCAAGCCCCAGCCCGCCTGGGCTGGGGAAATAACAAGCCCCAGCCCATGCGGGCTGGGGGGGAAATAGCGGGCCGCATTGTGCATGCGCGCCAGCCCACTAAGGGCTGGCCTGCTACCGGCTAGCCCAACCGGGCTAGCCTGCTGCGCCCGGGCAGTAGCCTGGGTGCAACCCAGGCCTATCCTGGTGCACCCAGACCACTGTTTCAGCCTGTTTTCAGGCTGAAACATTCCATCCAGCTGAAAATGCTGGTTTTGGTGATTTTGGGGTGTTTTTTTCAAGTTTTTGGCATCCAATTTCAACAATATCAATCACTAACTACCATATTATGATTACTACACTATATTAAAGGAATCAAAGGGCCAAAGCTTAGCATTACCTTAGGAAGCAATATCACAAGCACCTTATGTGCACACCCAAAGTGAAAGCAAAGATGATCAAAGAGCTATGATTCACATGTTACATAATAAAACTTGTGTTACTAAATGATTACTGAAATCAAAAGATGATTAAACACATATTAGAAGAGGTTTTTAGCAATATACCTCTCACAAAAGCAACAAAGACTACTATAGCATCAACCCAAGTTAGCAAAAGATGATTAGGAGCCTATAAGATCAAAAAAAACACATAAAACATGTGTTACCAATTAAATTTCAGTAATTAAAAAGATATAAAAATGGATTTGAGGTGGGTATTTGTATTACCTTTGCATAGAATAACTTGCATAAGCTAAAACTAGAAGGAGATGAAGATAGAGGCCATTTTTGTTAAGAAAGCTTTAGGAAATGATTAGGGTTTTGATTAGGGATGAATGAATGAGGTTAGGAGAGTTTGAGATAATTTATAGAGGAGGTTTAGGGTGGGTTATTGGGCTAGGTTTAGTAACCCAACAAGAAGAGAGTTATTTACATGTTTCCAAAAATTAGTCTAAGTGTTCATATATGTTTATAAAACTCATTTTTCTTATCCAAACCCGTTTTAAAATCTCTCCTAAAATATTTAACTTTCCAAAAATAACATTTTATCCTCATTTTAAAATCCCATATTTCCCATTTAATTAAAATAGCCTTTTTCAAATAAATTTTGTTATTCCAAATCCTTTTATGCTTCATTAAAATAAATAAAAATCCTAACTTTTATTTATTAATTGGTAATGCAAATCCCGGGTTGTTACAATTTTATATTATTTTTATTCAATATTATATTCTTATTAAAATAATTTTATAAAATTTTCTTTATATATACATATACATATATATATTATCCATCTAATATTGTTATTAATCTAATCCTATCAAAAGCAACCAAAAATCTAATCAAAAAATTTAAATTTTAAATGCGTACTTATTTTTGCACCATTTCTTCAAACTTTTCTCAATTTAATTAGTTATTGTTATGAAGCACATATTGGCATCTTCCGTGACTGGTTCATTATCACTTGAGCAAGTATTAATTCACCTAATGTTGTAGTATAAGCCCTTCTCCATTTTCTAGATGAATTAGTTTTTAGTGAGATTTTTGGTTTCTCTAGTTGTGGACAGTCTCTCTGCATATGGCCAAATTCATGCAATTAAAACATCTAACAACATTTCCACTTCCTGTATTTTTATTAACATTTCTCCCGAGATTATTCATTTTTCTGTATTTCAGAAATTTTCTGAAATTTCTGGTTATGAAAGCAATTTCCTCCTCATCGTCGGTTTTGAATTCAGATCATCTGTTGTTGCATTGAAAGCAACGAGTTTTTTTCTATTGCGTTGCTTTCTCTCATTTCCTGCATTTGTGCTTCATATGATAATAAATTGCTAATTAAATCTTTAATTTTTAGAGTGCTAATTCATTAGCCTCTTCAATTGCAAGAGTCTTTTGGTCCCATTCAGGAGTAAGTGAATTGAGGATTTTTCTAACTCGATCCTCTTCAAAAAATCTTTTACCCAATGCAATTAGTGAATGTACTATCTTGAAATCTACTATACATATCAGAAATGGACTCATTTGGACGATTTTAAATAATTGAAACTGATTAGTTAACATAGGAATTTTGGTCTATTTGATTTTACTAGTGCCTCATGTGTAACTTGTAGTGTTCTCCATATTTCAAATGCAGACTTACAAATAGACACTCTATTGAATTCATTCTTATCTAATGAACAAAACAAAATATTCATGGCTTTAGAACTGTGCAAGTGCCTTTTGATCAGCAGTCCATTATGAAAAGTTAGTCTAGAGCTCAATGTACTCATTCTGTGTGACATTCCAAATGTCTAGACTATTTGATTGTAAATATATTTTCATTCTACATGACTAATAGGTGTTATTACTGTGATTAAAAAGTAGGGACATAACAGTAGATTAACCTTCGACAAAATTATTACTAACAAGTGAACTAACAGTGTTGTTAGGCATTTAAACTTTTCAAAAATCAAAACTATGAATACTTTGAAAACCATTGCTCTGATACCAAATGTTAGTTTGCAGAAGAAGGATCTTAAGGCTAATTTAACATTAGAGGAGGAGTGAATAGTGTTTACTAATTTTTATGAATCATTTTGAATTCTTTTAAGATTATAGTTTAAACAATGCAAATTGACAATCATAGATACAAACAAAGATTGATATAAATGCTGTAAAAGTAAAAAAGCGAAGAGTTGGAGAAACACTAGGATTTTTATACAAGTTCAGAGTTACCCTACATCTAGTCCCATACAATTTCTTGTATAGATTTCTTTTCAAATATCTAAGTCTATAGAATCTCGATTTCAAGGCTATGAGACATACCCTCCAGATTTTCCGTGCTCTTGGTACACTCACTAGATTCGGACGGGACACCAGCACACCCACTTGGATTCAAATGAGACAATAAGCAGACCCACTTAGATTCAAATGAGACACCAAGCATAGCCACTTGATTCAAATGGGACACAAGCACATGCACTTGGATTTCAAGGACACCAAGCACACCCAATATATTTGAGTATGATTTGATAGAGTTTACAAAATCAATTTCTTGATCTTGAATACAAATAATCCTATCGTCTCTTAAATAGCAATTTGATCATGATTTGAGTGAGAGAGGAGAGAGATCAGAGAGTATTCAATAGAGAATCAAATCGATAGAGTTTTAATTTGATTCTGATTGAAATTGAGGATCTTGAGTGGACTTTCTTTTAGAAATCAGGAGAGTGAAAGAGAAGAGAATATATAGGAAAGTAGTCATTTATAATTCGTTGAGAGGATCCTTATTTATAGAGAAACAATAATCATGTCCATTCCTAAAGAGATACGATGAAAAGACACTTCCATTCAAAATTTGAATTTTGAAAATCTCGGCCAATATGTCGATATACATAAGGAGGATATGTAAAGTATTTTGATACTTTATAAAATCATTTAAGCATACTTTTACACATTTTAATCATAATAAAAATCATTTTTCTTGAAAACCAAAATATTTGAAATTCATTAAAAATCAGAAAATAGATTTTAAAAACCTTTTTGGAAAAAATGAAGAGAGATCAAACATGTGTTACTAGGGCTTTAACAAAATAATCTATGACTCTATAACTTATCTTGATATCTTGAATCTTCAAACTCATGAGTCTTCAATCTCTAACTCTTGAATCTCTTTATCAGCCTCTTTATTAGCCTCTTGAGTCTGCTTTTGATACTGTACAGTCTTCTTAATCGACACCTGTCTAATATCCTACACTATATACTATATATAACTTGATAAAATATTAGTATCTATATTTTATATTATCTCATATGGTTGTTGTCATCAAAACCAATACCTAAGGTACTAACATAGCGAATGTGACGTGTGAACATTAATATTCGAATTGTTTGATATTAGTCGCCAATTGAATTTACACCTATGAGTCACATAACCATAATGTTGAATACTTTGAATACTATATGATTTAATTAAATTATAATTATTATAAATTAATTAAATTAATGTTTGCGAAATTTAAGTATAATTTTTCTATTTAAGAATCGATATTGAATATAGTGGGTATAAAAGTTACATAAGTACGTATCGATATACAATAGTAGTGTACATTCGAAGTGGATTTAAAATGTCCAATTACTGATTGGGTTTGGAAGTGCATGTAGGCCCATAAGCCTACCAAGGATGGCTAACAATGATGGGGTAGGAGAGAGTGTGTTATTTTTGAAAAAAGGGTTTGAATTGGTGGAGAAAGAAAATGTAAAGTTGTGATCTAGATCGCCCCTTTTCTCCCATTTTCTTTTCTTATAAAAAGCCAACACCTCTTAGCCACAAGCTTTATCCCCTCTCCCCTCTCCATTTTCAAACCAAAATCAAATCAAATTAAATTAAAGGTGTTGTGATCTCTTTGGTTAGTAGCTTTTCTAGAAGGGATTGGATCTGATTCAAGGATGCTCTTCGATTCAATATTCAAGGTGTAACATCAAGGCTACAGTCTAGGTAACATACAATTTAAATTAATTTATATATGTGCTCATTTATGCCATTGTATGCGAATAGGTTAGATTTATATCACTAATTAGTATATTTGTTTACTGTCAGGTCTATTTGTATATATGTATGTGTTGTAAAATAATTTTGTTTGCGTATCTACAATTTTGTTTTCAACGATGATAAATAACAAATCATTTTTTCAGAAGTAGTAATATTTCAATTTTTTTTTACAAACTTGAATTTAAATTGAAATTATATCATTATATATATAGTTTATTTAGTAAACCATTATGTACATATATGTTACGGTCGAATTTGCCGTAGCCTTCGAAAAGACTTAAACGATCGAATTGGACAAACAAACATTGAAGAAATGACCAAAGAGCTTGGGAAACATCATAAAATGGCAAGAAAAAGAAGATATAAAAAAAACTTGAAAATAGTTGAAAAATTGGAATGTCGCATTTTTGGATTGGGGTCCTTAGGTCGGTACCGAGTTGACTTGGAGCAGATACATAAATTCCCCAGGCTAGACTCAAAGAAGCAAAGAAAACTCAAGCAGCAACCTCCCAAATATCTCAGGTCAAGCCCGGAGCAAACATTCAAATTTCTTGGCTCCTACCCCAAGTCAGCTCAGTATCGATCCATGAGCAATGGATCGGTACCGACCCATGAAGCTTGGGTCGGGGATCGCCATGTGACTTTTCTAAGACAATGTGCATAACTTAAAGAATGCGTGGATCAATTTTTGAAGATTATTTTAGAGTTTTCCGCCTATTAATAGAGGTAGAGTGTGCTTGAAAAAGGATTTTTTTCTTCTTTTCTAAATTTGTTCACTTTGCCATAAAACTCTATTGGATCTCCACCGATTCAAGATACCGATCGATTAAATTCCAATTTGTAAAAGTCATTGAAATCGAATAACAATGTTCAAGTTGATGTAGGATAGAGAATTTGTTGAACCACTATAAAAATGGTGTGTTCTACTTTGCTATTTCTTACTTCTTTTTTGATAATTTTAATATTTGGTGCTTGATTGGGTGTTTATGCTATTTTTGATGCAAACATTTTGGTGCTTTCACTAAGTGAACTCGGATTTGACGACTTGAAACTCGAATTTGGAGATGATGAAGATGCCATTCTAGATCTATGATTGGAGGAAGTCAACAAGAATAAGAGGTAGCCAGGAGGAAAGAATGGCAAGGCATGAAGCAAAGAAACTAAGGAATGAACTCAAGATAAACTCAAGAAAAATCCAAGTCAAGCTTGAAAAAAGGCACAAGTTGACCCCGAACCCTTAGATTATCACCGATCCGAGGCCCTTGGATCATCATTGTTTCATGAAATCTTTGTTCAGGAATTGGCATGCGATTTTTATGGAACGAATGCACCCGGAAATGGAGCAGAAGAAGTTGGAACCAATGCCCCATAGAATCACAACCTGGTACCGAGTCATCACTTCGAAAGATGGTACCAAGCCAAGAAAGCCTAGGGCATGATTGATCTAGACTTAGAATCCAAACGAGATGGAGCGTGTCCAAGGAATAATGTTAAGCCACGGAGCAGAGATTAGTGTGTAAATGCATAACAATAGGAATTAGAGTTGGAAAGCCCCATGGGAACGGGAGGCATGATGGAGAACTAAATCGAAGAGCATTTTTAGAGTAACCACTCACAATGATATGTTAGAAATCATATTACTGCAACATAAACTGCAGTGGTGCCGTAGGAGCGACCACCATCTATGACAAATAGATCTAGATGCATCCATGGATTTTGATTGAGAATGATCATCCTATGATCGAGATCGATAAGAGTCAGCATTTATCAAATTCTATGGTTCAAAGGGTCTAATTGGCTCTTTAAGCCGCAACCCTGTCAATTTGTTAATTTTTCTAAGCTTTGTGATTTTATGACCTGAAAATGAAATTGCCATAACTTTTGATTTGTATGTCCGAATCAGGTGATTCTTTTTCTGAATTAAAGCTATGGCAATCATCTTAAACGAATTGGTAATACATATGGAGATTGGTTACTGCTTAATATTGATTTACAAACTAATTGAACATGGTTCTCCCGACCAAAAAGATGAGGCGATGAGCCATAAGGTACAAGTCCTCTTATCAAAGTGTGAGCGGATTGGAGTTATACAAGATAGTGAGTCCCCTTGTTGGAGAGTAAGCATATGGAATCATATAGGATATCAAGTATAATTACTAGACAGTAAATGGTTGGATGCTCTTGGAAAGCAAGCCCCTTGCTAGAGAGTGAGTGGATAGGTATGCTTGGATAGTAAGTCCCCTTATTGGAAAGTAAGCAGATGAACTTGCTCGGATATTGGGTCCTTTCAATGGAGAGCGAGCAGATTGGGCTCAACATAAGCTAACAATCCAAATAGATCAAGGTTAAAACTAATGATCCAGAGATATTGAAGATTGAACTAACGATCCGGAGAGATCATGGATTGAACTAACGATCCGGAGAGATTGAGGATTGAACTAACGATCGAAGAGATTGAGGATTGAACTAACGATACGGAGAGATCGAGGATTGAACTAAAGATCCAAATAGTTCGAAGATTAATATAATGGTGTAGAGAGATCAAGGATTAAAATATGGTTCAGAGAGATCCGAAATTGGATTGTTCATTGATTATACGATTGGGAGAAATCAAATATTAACTTTGGTTTTGAACGCCGCTGGAATTTGAAACGATTTGATAGCGATTATTAGATTATGTCATTGTCGCAATTCGATCAGACTCATTTATGGTTAGATGCTAAGCGATTTCAGATGATTGGCAATATGCTACCCTGATTGATAATTATGATAACTAGATGATTGATAAAAGTCATTTATTTGATTTGGTTGAGCGTTCTTATAATGAAATACTAGATGATTCATAAATAATGTCCAACCAGTCCCAATGAACTCGCATAATTATTGACCTTTAGTTACCCGATAAATGCTCAACTCATGATAATAAAATCCTAAGGGCACACGAGATATAATTGATTTCGATATAAGATTGCTAACTCTCGGATGAACACAGGATGATTTTTATTTACCACATATGATATGTCATATAATAATTCCAGAAGAATAGGGAATAAGGACGATTTGTGACTAACACCCAAGCAAGGACTCGGGCCCTTAGCTATAGTGGTCTACGATGACCTTTGATTTACATGTCAATAACAAGGAACAGGATGATTTGATGCAATTCGATCAATTAATAGCTAGAGAGCTCAACTACTAGTGATTTGTCGGCTTCAATATTTGTTCTTGAGCAAAGCACATCTTCCATTCACAAGGCATTCTTTGGAGGGTAAGTGTTATGGTCGAATTTGCCGCAGCCTTCGAACAGACTTAAATGATCGAATTAGATGAACAAACGATGAAGAAATGACCCAAGGACTTGGAAAACATCATAAAAAGGCAAGAAAAAAGATATAACAAAAAATGGTTGAAAATTTGAGAAGTTACATTTTAGGATTGGGTCCTTAGGTTGGTACCGAGTTGACTCGAAGTAGATATACAAATTCCTCAAGTTAGACTCAAAGCAAGTAAAGAAAAACTCGAGCGTAGCAACCTCACAAATTTCTTAGGTCAAGATTGGAGAAAATGCTAAAATTCCTTGGGTCCGACCTCAAGTCAGCTCCATGAGCCATGGATTGGTATCGACCCATGAAGCTTGGGTCAGGGATCGCTGTGCAACTTTTCTGGGATGACGTGCATGATGAGGAGAACGTATGAAGCAATTTTTGAAGATTATTTTAGAGGTTTTCGCTTGTAAATAAAGGGGGAGAGCACTTGAAAAAGGACCTTTTCTTCTTTTTTAAATTTATTCACTTTTCCATGAAACTCTAATGGATCTCTACTTATCTAAGAATATCGATCCATAAAATCATAGTTTGTAAAAGTCATAGAAATCTAATAACAAAGTTTAAGTGGGCGTAGGCCAGAGAATTCATCAAACACTATAAAAATTATGTGTTCTTATTTGCTATTTTTTTTTCTTTGACAATTTTCATATTTGGTGTTCGATTGGGAGTTTGTGCCATTTTTGATGCAAATTATATATTTTCAAAAGAAAATTTATACATATATGTATATATATAGTTAAACCGAAAATAATATATGTGTGTGTGTGTTTTCAAGTTATAATTATACTATATATTACTATACATGTATATATATTTTAAATAATAAAAATACATTCAAGAACTTTAAAAATTATAATTTTTAATATATATGTGGAAATTTAATTTAAATTAAAATAACAAACAATTTTTAAATGTATGGATTAGAAAAAATATTAATTTTTTGTCAAAATTATTTATGGCCAAAATAATTTGTTTTTTTATTATATTTAAAATATGTATTTTTATATTTATAAATTTGAATTTTATAAAATTTAATATATATATATATATATTGTTATCCAGCCTTTTGACTAAGTAGTTTTTGGAGAGACTAGACAAATTGAACGTGGAAGCTATCAACCCAAAAAGCCCGGAGAGGTAGCCACAAGAGTCTAGAAACCAAGTGCGAACAGAGCCACGAGGCAGAGACCAGACCACTCCAAGAGACGAAGAACAAAAATCCAATAAAGAGTTGAATTGGTACTAATCCACGTGATTTGGTCCAATCTAGCCCCAACTCCTACTATTCACTAGTCATAATGCCAAGAGCCTATCCCAAGTTCTATTGCATTGATTCTGGGCAATCCTCTATCGATCTCCTGGAGCACCTGAAATTAGCAACTCCATTCTTCCATCGATCCATCGTTTGGAC
Source organism: Allium fistulosum (assembly GCA_030737815.1). NCBI lineage: Eukaryota > Viridiplantae > Streptophyta > Magnoliopsida > Asparagales > Amaryllidaceae > Allium > Allium fistulosum. The sequence continues at coordinate 365,377,964 of CM060904.1, forward strand.
TCAGAAATAAGCTAATAATGATGCAAACAAGTTTGGAATCATGAAGCTAACCATGAATGAGTCTAAACAAAGCACTCATGAAGACCCATATGAAGGTCTTATGGATCGGTACCGATCCATAGATATTGACGAGGTGTCCCTCATTTTTCTCAGGAGAATTGGTCTGTATGTGGAAAACAATGTGGAGACCATGAAGGCGAGTTTTCAGGCAACCTACATCTATAAATAAGATGGCATGAGCTTATTTTTGGGGATCTTTTTGGCTCCTTGGTTCTCTTACTCTAATCTCTTGTAATCATCCACAGATTTATAACAATCTGTAAAAACTTGTAATTGCAAGTTAGTGATATAATCAATAAATCACTAAGTGGACGTAAGTCAAGATTAGCTGAACCAATATAAAATGTTGTGTGTTCTTTTCTTGCTCATTTTAATTTTCTTTGCTTCACCTCTTATTCTCTACTCAATCTCTTGGGTGTTTGTGCCATTTTTTGGTTCAAACATTTTGGTGCTTTCATCGAGAAAGATATTCTCAGGCTACTTGGATCCATCATCTACTATTGGTTTTTTTAGATCCGAGAGATAGATCCAATCTTCCAATCATACTATTCTACTATATAGATTTTCAACAATCTACAAGAAGCTATTTGCCATGGCCCTAAGGAGAGACTGTTCTACAAACTCCAAAGCCACTAATGACGCTGAGAACCAGAATACTCAGCATGTGAATGAAGTTTCCCAGCCAGAGCAAGCTGAGATCCAGAATCTAACTAATTATCGTGACCAAAATGGAGATGGATTATATGATGAAGAAAATGGAGGATAGGTTCTAGGAGAGTCGCAATGAGATGAACTAGCAGATGTAAGAGAGCTTGAGACTACTGAATGAGCTAACTTGGAACCACCGTAGAAGGAGCAAGAGGGACTTAACATCTTATGATTCAAATTCTGATAGTTCCTCATTATCTGAGCAGAGATAGAGGAATAGGAAGCAGAAAATGGCTCAAAAACAGGCTAGAACTTCAAATTAGGAACCGAGACAAACTCGTGGCAAGGGTTTGTGGATCGGTACCGATCCGAAAAATATCAGAGCTGGAGCTTGCCCTCTAGATCATGTCGTGGATTTGACCTTTGGTCGTGCAGTAGATGATTAGAATCTTGAATATCAAACTACTGCCAATGATCCATGGCACAAGAATCAAACAATGGGGGCTGGTAAACGAACAGATCTTTTAAAGTATGGAGAACCCAGGTACCGAGGGCCTACCCGAGAGCGTTCACCCGGCCAAACACTAGAGCGGATCCCGACTACCTCCATTCAGCCGAACCTGTAGAACCGAAGTACTTGGTCGAGATGGTCAGAAAACTTGAGAATGAAAACTAGTTCGGGACTAATGACGAGTAAGGTAATTGTAATGCCGATGGAGTATTGAGAACATTTTGCATGAGATATATCCACATAGATTTGTAATGCCGACGATGCCGTTGTATAGCAGAAAAGCAGATCCAAGGTAGCACTTGATGAAATACGAATGCCATATGGACTTTGCTAGAGCATCAAATGGCGTGAGATGTCATTGCTTTCCAATCTTCTTGGAGGGAGTAGCAACGATGTGGTTCACCTGGCTCCCACTAAGATCCATACTGTCTTTTGCTAAGTTGACGCGAAAGTTTCTGGAGCAATTCCGTCTACACACTTCACGCCCGAAGGACGTGATGTCGTTATCAAACCTCTTCCAGGGCGCGGGAGAGTCACTGAAGGGTTTCTTGAATAGGTTCCATACAACTGTGATAGAAGTTATGAATGCTAAAGGTAACACAATATTGATGGCAATGATTAGGGGGATTCATCCCGAGGCTGATTTCGATAGATGGATGGAAATGAAACCCCCATCGACGATGGATATTTTTTGCAGCAAGGCTAATCAGTTCTTGCGCTTGGAAGAGGCATGCACTCGTTCCCGAAGGGATGATGCTCGACATTCAACTGAAGTGATACAAAGCAATATCATAAGTCTGGAGGGAGTTCCAGAAATGTGGATGTAAATGTTGGCAACAAGAATGATGGTAAAAAACGGAGTGATAATTGGTCCAGGAAGCGAAAGCCGGATAACATGAATTGTCCTAGGATTCCTAAGTATGATAGCTATACTGAATTGAATAACTCAATAGAGAGTATCTACCTAGCTACTCAAGGAACAGAGCAATATAGAAAGCCGACTTCGAGAGAGTAGACTGAGAAAGAAAAGAAATATGGCAAGTTTTGTCGATTTCATGAAATGCACGTTCACAACACCAATGAATGCAGTCATCTGCATGATATGATTGAGGAGTTAATTCATAAAAAGAAGCTGCAGCAATTTTTGAAAGTACCGCAGGATAGCGGGCAAGGAAATTCTAACCCTCTTGGGTTATCCTTCCAATGAGGGCAAGCCAGGCCTAGTGTTGATGAGCCTAGGTGACTTGAAATTTTTTGGTGATAAATATAATCATCAGTGGACCACATCCAACTGACAAGAGCTAGAACGAGATGAATAGATACATTGGTGCTTTAAAACGTGTAGTAGACGAGAGATGTTTTGCTATGGAGGATGCCCCGACAAAACAATTTAGAACCATGACGGATGATATTATTTTCTGGAATAGAGATGCTAATTGGGTGGAGGCCCCGACGATTGACTCGTTGGTAATCTCGGCCATGATTGGCCCTGCTATAGTTCGGAAGGTGCTGTTTGACTCTGGGTGTTCAGTTAACATTTGGTTTAAAAAGGCTTTACGACCAGATGCTTTTGGAAGTCAGAGACTTGGAGCCATGCAAATCTCAGATCCAAGGATTTAACGAGACGGCTACAGAACTACTGGGATATGTGGAACTTACCGATGGTGCTTTGTGAGGGCTACCGTAAGCGAGTGTGGGTTGTACCTTTTATTGCGTTGGATATTTTCTCCGCTTATAACACATTTTTGGGCCGACCGGCCCTATCTAAATTCAAAGTGGCGATAGTTCCTTGGTGTTTAACAATGAAGTTTTCTACGAAAAATGGTGTAGGAGTATTACAAGGAGATCGGGGGCTTGGGCACGAGTGTTATGTCGTTGAAGGGGGCGAGGCAGAAAGAGAAAGAAAAAGGTATACAGTGGACTCTCTGCACTAAGGCCCTGGACGCATAGCAACCCCATCCCGAGTCTTGGCTCGAGCACTACAGTTGGTTCCATAAGAATATGGACCCACAGAAAGAGCCAGAAGGTGATAGAGCAGCTCCAGCCGAGTTGATGATTAATGTCCCGGTTACCCAGGATGACCCAACATAGATCTGAAAGATCGGATCGCAGCTTGGCGTCAGGATGATAAAGGAATTGATTGGTTTTCTCCGGACAAACCTGGATGTGTTTGCTTGGATGCACTCTGACATGTGTGGGATCTCGCCGGAGATAGCGAGCCATGTGCTGAATGTAAATCCTAAATGAATTCCTGTAAAACAAAAGTGCTGCAGCTGGGTCCAGAGAGATCTACTGCAATTAAAGAAGAAGTGGATAAGCTATTAGACAACGACTTCATCCACGATGCTTTATACCCAAAGTGGGTATCAAATCTGGTCTTGGTGAAAAAGTCAATCAAGAAGTGGAGGACATGCATTGACTATTCTGATGTGAATAAGGCATGCCCGAAGAATAGCTTCCCACTCCCGAGGATTGATCAGCTAGTAGATTCAACGGTCGGACATGAGTTACTTTTGTTTATGGATGCATACTATGGATACACTCAGATCTCAATGCACGTCCTAGATCAGGAACACACCAGCTTTATTACCGACTTGGGACTGTATTGTTATCTTTTCATGCCTTCTGGGTTAAAAAATGCTAGAGCCACTTACCAGATATCGGTATACAAGATGTTAAGAGATCTGATCGGACGTTCGATGGAAGTCTATGTGGACGACATGCTTGTGAAGTCATGACATTCTAGAAACCACATCGACGACTTGGCAAAGATGTTCGGCTTTCTCCAGAAATACGAAATAAAGCTCAACTCTTTGAAATTATCATTTAGAGTTACGTCAGGGAAATTCCTGGGCTTCATTGTGAACTCCTGTGGGATTGAAGCCAAACTAGAAAAGATCAAGGCATTAAGAAACATCGAGGCCCTATAGACAATAAAGGAGGTCCAGAGTTTAAACAGGAAGGTCACCATCCTAAGTCGATTCATCTCCAGAGCAATAGACAAATGCATCCCTTTCTTTGATGTAATTAAGAACAGAAAATGGAATTTCGCTTGGACGTAGGAGGGTAAAGACGCATTCCAGGCTCTGGTGAATCTCTTGGAGAGACCTCTCATTCTTTCAAAGCCATTAGATGATGAGGACTTGTTTATATATCTAGCATTGTTAGTGCATGCTCTGAGCACTGCGCTCATACGTGAGGAATCCCGCATCCAGCAATCGGTCAACTACATTAGTAAGCGATTGACAGGAGCATAAAGAAATTACCCAAGGATGGAAAATCTCCCATACTGCCAGTTGATCGCTTCAAGGGAGCACCGCCCCTACTTTCAGGCTCATCCGATCAAAGTTCTCACCACTAGTCTTTGTGACAAGTCTTGCGGCGACCTGAGACTTCTGGAAGGCTATTGAAATGGAACATTGAATTGAGCCAATACAACCTAATCTATCCCCTCAAAGGGCAATCCAAGGTCAAGCTTTGGTGGATTTCATAGCTGAATACATTGCACAAGATGATACTCCGAAAAGCAATGGTGAACAGTATGCAAGGTCGAAGATGTACACGGATGGTGCATTGAATGAACGTTGTTCCAGTGCTGGAGTTGTACTTGTTACTCCCGAGGAACGTTCAATCTGTTATGCCTTAAGGCTTGACTTTCCTGCAACGAACAATGAAGCAGAGTATAAAGCCTTATTGCAGGAGTCAAAATCACCAGAGAACTGAGAGTTAAAACTATGCATATTTTCTGTGATTCCCAGCTGGTGGTATGCCAAGTACAGAAAGAGTTTCAGACGAAAGGAGCGAGGCTAGCTTGTTATCTAAACCATTCCATTAAGCTACTTAAGGACATTGAGTATTACATAATAACGCATATTCCCAGAGAGGAGAATGCAAAGGCTGACTCACTGGCTAAGCTGGCCACTTCTGGAGATGCCCAACTTATGGGTCTGGTTTCAATGGAAGTGTTGTCTGTTCCGAGCATCAGCCATATGGATGTCGAGTGGATCTTGGAGACCAAATATGAGAAGGAGTCATGGAAGACTCCAATAAAGAACTATATACATAGGGGAATCCTTTCGAACAGAAAGAACGAGTGATGGAAGCTCATTCGTCAAGCTTCAAGATACATCTTTCAACAGAGAGCACTTTATAGGAAAGGATTTTTAGTCCCAATGTTATGATGTATCGCCAACGATGAGGCTAAACAAATCCTGAGAGAAGTTCATGAAGGGGCTTGTGGCAACTACACTAGAGGGCAATCCTAGGTGAAGAAGATTCTTCGCTATGGGTACTTCTGGCCAACAGTCAACCGAGACGCAGCTGATTACACCAGAAAGTGTGACAAGTGCCAGAGATTTGCTAAGATTCCGAGAGCACCACCGATGAAGATTACTCAAATGGTCAATCCCTAGAAATTTGTAGTTTGGGGAATTGATATCATCGGTGTGTTGCTGATATCTAAGGGTGGCAAAGTACGCCATCATCGCTTGTTGATTACTTTGCCAAATGGGCTGAGGCTGAGCCATCAGCCATGATTACCATAAAGAAAGCAATCAAATTCATGGTCCGAAATATCATCTATCATTTTGGAGTTCCATAAGCAATTATTATCAATAATAGGACCCAATTCGACAACGTCGAGTTTAAAGATTTCTGCTTCCAACATCGCATAGAAAAGAGTTTTTCTATGGTGGCAAAGCCCTAGGCGAATTGACAAGTTGAAGCTATGAACAAGATTATAAAGTCCATTCTTAAGAAGTGATTGGAAAAGGTTAAGGGCAAGTGGGTCGATGAACTTCCATTGGCACTTTGGGCTTATTGGACGACCCCCAAGTCAGCAACTGGTCACTCTCCATTCGCCCTAGCCTACGGATCAGAGGCTATGATTCCGGTTGAACTAGAAGTAACATCTCACCGAATGACTCACTACAATCCACGGATGAATGAGCAACTTCTATTGGAGTCTCTCGATATGCTCGATGAGAAGTGCGATGAAGCTGACTTGAGACCAGCTGCACACCAAAGCTGAGTCACCCGATACTACAATGTCGAGGTCAAGAATAGGATCTTTGAAATCGGCGACCTAGTCCTTAAACAAATCTTCCCAGACCCTCGGAACTTGGGCCCAAGTTGGAAGGGTTCGTACACGATAAAACAAAATCTTGGAGATGGCACTTTCAAGCTAGCAACATTGGATGGGATCTCACTTCCGAGGGCATCGAATAGCGAACACTTGCGATGCTATTTCACTTGAAAATAAATTTGTACATAATTGACTAAAGCCATGTAGCAAGACAAAACTTGCCATTTCCTCTCTTTTATAAAGTAAATTGGCTTTCTAAATCCGCGATTCTGTCTCCACACAGCTTGAGAGTTGTGAAATATGATCGACTCAATTGAATCTGCATGTGCATAATGTAGGTACCCGGAGTTGGGTGCCAACCAAACTCCTATGGCCCATGATTGGACCATTGGAGTTCAACCACTCTTAGCACCCGGAGATGGTTCCCAACTAATGTCCTTAATGTGAGGGCAAGAGTATAAACAAAAAAGGATGTGACTTGACTGTCCACCCGCTAACTCTTACCCTTATTGAGTGGTAGGAGTATAAACTAAAAGGGACGTGACATGACCGTCCAGTCATTAACTCATGCCTAGAGTTTGGCAGAGTGCCATTGTTTGCCCAAAGAATGGAAAGGCCAAAGATCATTGCCTGGAGTTAGGAAAGATCTTACCCAAGATTCGACCTACACCAGAAGTTGGGCGTGGTCCAGAACGAGAACATTCAAACATTTCCCAGAGTAGGCAGGGCAAAGGGTCTATGCCTGGAGAAAGGTGGGATCTCATTCGTAAATTTTGATCGATGCCTGGAGTTAGGCGCGATCACATTTAAAGTTCCTATAAAAGGAATGCTCAAATCACCTTTCCAGGTGATCGAAGTTCGATCGGATTTCAGAATTAGATACGGTTGCATATAAATGCCCAGAGATTGGCACTTCGACGATTGCTTTATGCTCAACAGAATGATGAAAGGCTGGCAAATCATAGGATGGATTAATGACTTAGTTCGATAATAATCATGAAAAGGAATGAATCGCAAGTACATTGAATGGAAAGCATATTTTTTGAATACTTAGATAAATTCACACAAAGATTGGCCAAAACAAAAGTCTTTTTTATTCACATTTGAAATAGAACTTGGAAAGAAGAGTACAAGTTTTATTTACATATAAGTTGAAAACAAAAGCGTGGGCCGAACCCGCATAAAACCAGCCTGAAACGAAAATAGACTACTACAACTGTAAACCAAAAGTTAGTCTACCTACACAAAACAAACTAACAATCATTTCTTATGCTTTTTCCTCTTGGACTTCTTCCTCTTCTCCAGAGGGAGGTGTGACTTGATCAGGCTTCTTCCTGCTTCTTCCTTGGCCTTTGGATGGAGTGCTCTGTGATGATATAGTAAGCACGCTCTGAGTGCTCCTAGGCAGGGGAAGAGCGACTGAGGCAAAGAAGGTATGGGTAGGCAAAGCTATAGACAAAGGAAGAGGGAAGATCTCAATCTTCTCTTGCCTAATCTCTTTGGCTAGGAGAATTTGTTTCTCAAGCATTTCACTCATGGTTGGACCCGATAGGGGCTTAGAGTACCCAGTGATAACAACATCATCTTCGGTCTGAGCTCCCTAAAGCTCACCAATCCCTTCATCCTGTAAAGCATCTATCATCTGCATGCCAGGCCTAGGGGTCTCGCCAACTGGAATATTCAAGATTGTCATTGAAGTGGACACGATCACCGATGCTGTAACTGATGCTTGTTGGCTCGCTTAAGGATCTTTCTCAGGAAGTAGATCAACCTGTGGCTGATCTGAAAATTGAGAAATATGAAATGAGAGATTAATCACATCGACTGGTGACATGTTAGCTTTCTCAAATACTGGCAAAATCAACAAGATACCTCCTTCAGTTTGGGATTCAGTGTGGGCTAAAGCGCCGATGGAATTTCCCTTCAAGATGGAAGAAAGGATGGTAGACTATGCATTTGGGGTTTCTCTAGATCATATTCGGGGACCAAGGATGAATCAAGAGTGGCTTTGGGTCCAAATGTATGGCTAGTGTTGGCATCTTGAGGTGATAATCTGGAACCTTCACCTATGTCTTTCTGCAATGTGGCTGTAACCTCTGGCTGGAGGATGAGTTTACCTTTCCTTAGCACATTGGGATCAATTCCTGTCAAGACCTCCTTTTCCAACTATGCTAAGTATGTTTCACCACCTTCCAAAAATTCCCTCTCTTCCTTAATAACTTATTCCTAAGCCGGGGCTAGAGCCTTGGGATAATCATCATCGAGCCACTCTAAGTTGCGGAACTTAAGTACATTGGCATTGTACTTGATGATCGTCGACTCGAATCTCTCCATCATCCACTTCTCAACAACATCAACTTCCTTCTTGATGAGTGTTTCCACATATCTAGCACGTGCAACCACCTCGTCCCTTTCCCTGCGAGCAGTAAGAAGCTCCTCACAGTCTCTATCTCATCATGATGCTTGGTCTGCTCATTCTCGAGTGCCTTGATAGCATCATCGACCCTTTTCTCGGCCCTAGCTTGTGTTATTTCAAACTATTGACCTCGGCATCGAGATGAGCGATTATTCCTTTATATTGCGCCTTTATAAGTTTAAAATTATCAATCTCGAGCCTCCTTTCCCTCAAAGTCTTAGAAATCTTCTCAATAATCCGCCTCCATTTGTTATATTAATCATAAGCGTTGGCTATGTAAGCAATAATTGAACCTTTAACTTCTGAAGGTATGTCCTTCAAATTTGGCAAGAATACAACTCCATCGAAGTAGACCTCCGAGAACATCACCTTTAGTTCGGCCATTTGGACGTCAGGGGTATGTTGTCGCTCTATAGTGACGACCGGAGCTTTAGTGGTTTCTTGCCAGCCCAATGGTGAGAGTCCTCGGAACTTCCTTTATGGTGCCTGCGGTCAGAAGGTCGACTAGTGTGAGTCGATGTGAAGTGTTGCATAGGAATGAAGGTCGAAGGTGGTGCATGGGAGGCATCTCCCGGTGGTAAGTCATCATGATCATAATGTTTATCCGAGCCTTTTGGTGGAGGTGACCTAGACTTGGAATGATATTTGGAAGAAGAGTCATGCAATAAATAATCTCTGTCGTAACTGCCTCTTTCACGACTGCCTCTTTCATGGGTAGATCGATGACTGGACTCCATGTCTTGGCCAGCACCTTGATGATATGTGTAGGTGCGATGCCTCTGCCGTTGAGACACGTTTTCTTCCAGAGACTGAAACATATACTTTGTCCCCATGGATCATGCAAATGAAATAGGAACAAGTTAGTTTTAATAAGAAGGAACATAGAACAAGTATAGTGCACATGTGTGTAAGAGTCCTAGAGTCCCCTAGACAGACCATGTGCAGGAGCTTTGCTGATGGGAGCAATCTCTCCTACACTGGTAGGAGGCGCATTGTCATGAAAGCGAATAAGGGAATCAAGACCCTCAAGACTCATGTTGTCAGGGCTGAAGGATTTGATCTCGGTTGGAATCGGCCCCAGACCAGTAAATATGTCTTCAGATGGGAGGGACGGAGTTTTCTCCATAGTTGTGACTGGATGGGGCTGTGTAGAAGTCCATCCTTTGGAAATCTTTACAACCAATATTTTCTTCAAGATAAACTATTGGTTATCTTTAGGTTCCTCGATTAAAGGCTCATGGCCCACATCAACATCATCATGGCCAACTTCATTACCTTCAACTACGATTTTGCCTTCCTCGACGTGTTCTTGCACTTCTTTAACATTCTCTTTAGGTTAAACCCCTGGACTTGGGATCTGGGCACATCAGGATTAACACCACCTTCTCCAAGCGAGTCATTGCCTTCTTCTTCATCGTCATCACCAGCAGCCACTTGGACTTGACCAGTGCTGCAGCCTGCCTCTATTAAGTGATGGGTAAAGAGATTTGCATCAGTGAGAAGAGCCTCAACTTCCTTATCTGTTGTCGGAAGTGTTATGACATATCTGATGGCATCGACATCAACAAGGGCAGCACCACTTGGCCTGGTCTAGACATCTAAAAGAATAAAGGAAATGTGAGTTAAGTGCGAAGAAATGCATAGCAAGCTCACATGGGCTATATGAAGTGGATCATACATCCGATAGCCATCTTCATGCAAATCCAGGTGGATAGCGAACATAAAACCATTCACTCTTGAAGTCGCTCAGTTTGTTCCATGTACTAATAACAACTCTACAGTTCTTAGCCAGTTCCAAATAAATCAAAGATGGGATTCCTTTCTAGCCCTTGAAAGTGTATATATATTGAATTTCCTCATCATTGGGTACTCGGTGCAAATGTTGAGCAAAGACAATATATGTGCCGTGAAGGAAGGCATAGCTATTTGGACGTAGTTGCATCAGAGCGAATCTCATTAAGTTCAGTATTTGATGAATGAATTGATTGAATGCTAGGACGCTTCCCGCCAAGCACATGTATCTATTACAAGCAGCATAACCCTCTGGGAGCTCATGAGTTCACTGGTGCCGAGAAGGGGCTATTGCCTCCTTAAATGAAATTCCATGCTTAGTGCAGATTCTACGGAGAGGCCCTTCATTAATCTTTGAAGTAATGAAATCGAATGGATCGTTTAATACAATAATATCTTCGAGAGTGTCGAGAGCAGTTTCGACTTTAGGGCCCTCCACAGGCATTTGAGCAACCTCCGAATGAGGTTGATCTGTTTGTGGATTTCCAACTGGAGGTATGAACTGCACTAGAGTATGTCGTGGAGAAGGAATCGTAGCCGAACTCGACTCCGCATTAGATTTAGCATATCTAGAAGTCGACGGACCTGAATCTAAAGTGGCAAGAGGCTTATAACTTCTATGATCCATGTCTATAAAAAATCAATAGATAATCAACATCAGATCAATCATAAGATGTGCCTCCTATATTAAAGTGAGACCTAGTGCAGTGTTGTGCAGTGTCTTGTAGTATAGATTTCTGGTATTGTATGACAGTTCGTTTTAAAATTTTGGACATCGTCCGAAGTGACCGTCGTCATTGACCGTCCCAATGGATTTCATGTTGACAACCATGCGTTGGATATGCTTTAGAGTTCAGCAGAAATCAAGTGTTTAGAAGTGAAGTTCGGAAAATAGTTCGAAACTCAAAAATCCACCAAGGTTTGGATCGACATCGATCCAACCCCTTAAATGGATTTTGATTTCTTCCTCCATCTTCTCCCTTGCTCCAACACATTGCCATCAACAGCAACTTCTCCCATACCAATGTCTAAGTTAAGCTCCATCACCGACCTAGTTCTACGCGCTTCAGGGATTGGATTTAGGATCGGGTTCAATTGTGGGGTGGGATTCAAGCCTTGGATCAATGGCTCAGGTTCGGTTGAAGCAAGGCTGAGGACGTTAAGTTAAATCCAACTTTTCAGGCTAAAAATTTGAAGACTTGTTCAAGTCTTGGATCGGTTCCGATCCAAGGACTTGGATCGGTATCGAGTCTTGACATTTAAAAAAATTACAATGATGAAGATCACCTATATATGCCTACATAAGTACGTGCATGTGATCTTGAGCTTCTACAAGGGAGTTCACGTGTATGTGTCTATATAGTCATACTTAACATCCAACCACTAGAGTCAAAGAAAAGAAAATCTATGGAAAGAACTTGTTCAAGATTACTGAACTTAAAATGATAGGTTGTGAGAGGACACTGCAGATTTATAGTACCGAATGCTAATAAAGTGTCATGACGAATAGCTAGAGACACAGCTCTTCATAAAAGAAATCCAAAGGAAGGATAATGACCATTCAAAGCATAAGATGGAATCCTTTACGGTAATCCCGACTTGTCTCGATTCAAAGCACATAATGTTTGAAATAAGATGTTATTTCGGGGGCAAGTGTTATCCAGCCTTTTGACTAGGCAGTATTTGGATAAACTGGACAAATTGAACTTGGAAGCTATCAAGGCAGAAAGCCCAGAGAGATAGCCACAAGAGTCCAGAAACCAAGTGCGAAAAGGGCCATGAGGCAGAGACCAAACCACTCCAAGAATCCTATTATTCGCAAGTGATGATGCCATGAGCCTATCCTAAGTTATATTACATTGATTACAGGCAATCCTCTATCGATCTTCTCGAGCACCTGAAATCAGCAGCTCCATTCTTCCACCGATCCATCGTTTGGACTCAAAAACAATCTAATAATGATGCAAACAAGTTTGGAATCACGAAGCTAACCACGAATCGAGTCAAAACAAAGCATTCACGAAGACCCATATGAAGGTCTTATGGATCGGTACTAATCCATAGATATTGATGAGGTGTCCCTCATTTTTCTCAAAAGAGTTGGCCTGGGCATGGAAAACAATGTGGAGATCATATGTGGATATAATCAATAGGAGGACAGAGACTCATTTATGGGGATCCTTGTAGCTTTCTTGTTCTCTTACTCTAATCTTTTGTAATCATCCACAGATTTATACCGATCCGTATGAACTTGTAATTGCAAGTCAGTGATATAATCAATAAAATCACTAAGTGGACATTGGCCAAGATTAGCCGAACCACTATAAAACATTATACGTTCTTTTCTTGCTCATTTTAATTTACTTTTCTTCATCTTTTATTCTCTACTCAATATCTCGGGTGTTTGTCCTTTTTTAGCTCAAACAAATATATTTGAAAGAAAAACGTACTATATTTTAATTCTATATATATTAGATATATAATGTTTAAATTTAAATTTAAATTTCAAATAAGATATTATTTTGAATCTAGATCTGATTACAAATTTGAATATTCCTTAAGCTATTTTAAATATAAATGTATATATATACATATAAGTGTGTGTGTGTATTTATAGGTATATATAAATGTATATATATTTGTAGGTATATATAAATGTATATATATACATATAAGTATACATTAAATTATATTAATTATAAAATAATATTAGATAGCAAACACATATATAATGGAGCTAATGCATCAGTTGTAGTGTAAATCCCGACACATACATACATGCATATTAAACCATATACACATTATATGTTGCACGATTCAATACATGTGTGCATTTGATACTATACACATTATATATCACATATATTAATAAATCAAATCTTTATATCAATCAATTAAATAAAGATTTTACTTAAAATTTACCCAGATTGGATCAAAATTAATTTGGACTTTACAGGCTTAATAAGATCTAAAATGGTAAATTTTTTCGAAATCCACCTATTTAACCCACTATGTGCTAACCCAATTCCAACATAGGTACATAATGATAATGTTGTCGAGTATTCATTTCATGCAACCCGACCCATGCGGTCATTTACATGTTACTTTATGGAGAGAATTTATGCAGGAAGGCCTAAGCAATAACCAAGATCCATGAACATCTCTAAGGAATTAATACGATCAGACTTAGGGTGTCATTCCTAGTTAAGCCAATTCATGGTATTCTTCTAGAATAAGACCAGGATCTTCATCATATGGGAATAAATTCTACATCCCTACTTGTTATCTGGTATTTGGCCCAAGTAACATTCTAATGAAATCGAACTATGAAATGATAAAGGAATAGATCTAGGACTTGAAGAAGATTAACTATGAGTTGCCAAAGGAATATAGATAAAATTTTGGCCAATTTTATGGATCAGTAGATGGATCAGAACCAATCTATAAAATGGTCAAAAAAATCTATTGTTCGACTTGTATTGTGGTCTAACATGCGATTTTGAGAAAAAAGCCGAGTTTTGAAGATGGGAGATGGATCAGTACTGGTCCATCAAAATTACAATTTTCCCCATGAAGACTCAAAGCTTGAAGACTGGAGCAAAATAAGAGAAAAGAGTCAATCTTTGATCAAGTCATGGATTAGTACCCGTTCATAAATGGATTAGTACCAATCCATCAAACCTACGGTTTTGGTCCATTTTGACATATCCTTCCTCATTTCTTCTTGAATCTAACTGTTTAGCAATTCAAAATGAGAGTTTGCTTCGTTAGTCTTTTGGCACTTTTATTGACTTTGCTTGAGGAAACGGTGCACGTTTCAAAATCATAATTTGTATTCTTGGAATCTTATTGTGAATCGGTTGTAATAGCAAAGAACTCTTAACAAAAACAATGAAATGGATGTAGATAATGATTTGTTGAACCACTATAAATTTTTTGCATGTTCTTTCTCTTTTCTATTGCTTGTTATTTCATTTTAATTTTTTTTCTATGATTTGGGGTGTTAGCCCACTTTAAAGGCTAACAACTTTTTGTTGTTTCCAATAAGAATTTAAAGATCAAGACGAACCTTTGATTGCTAGTAGGATTTGCATAAAATTCCAAAATGATCAGATAAAAATGGCTTCGAAAAACTATGAGTAAGACCATGATAGAAGAGGAATGTGCTGGTGCTGGAGCAAGTGAAGGAGAGAATGAAGAACGAACTTAGGCTTAACTAGATGTTGTGATGAAGCAGGAATTGGATAGGTTGGTGGTCGATGTAGATAGGAAGATGTAATTGTCTAAACAACCCGTCAAGGATTAGATAAAAATCAATTTTCTTCTTTGATGCAACTTCGCAAAAGGAAAGGGATCCCATATGAAATATTGTGATGATAGAGGGGATTCTTCATCCGGATCAGATAAGGAAATTTATGCAATTGGCACACAAAGGGAAGGAAAAAGCTCTGAAGAGGGTGCATAGGAATCCATGAGGTAAAGGAGGAAGTTATAGCAGATGCTCCAACTCATCGATGGGTTGGTACTAATCCATCATCGATTGGTATCAATCCATCATGTGGTTGTTAGGACCATAGTGATGGCTCTGAGCATGATGATGATGATGGTGAACATGATGTTTGCCCTTAGGAAGGAAATACAGAAAGGAATTCAAAAGGAAAAATTCAAAAGGACGTAATCGTAATTTCCATCGAAGGAGGTTAGACAAATGAACTCCCTAGAAATAAGGGGACTTAGGTATCGTTGTATTTGTTATGACTATTGGAGGATTCGTACACATGGTGACACACACAATGGCCATCGTTTAGGGAAAAATAAAGGAGACAATGAATTAATAATTAAACAATTTGAGATTGTGTTAACGTAATCAACAATATGATGATTGTTAGGAGACTGCTACCACTGGGCACCTATTCACTACAGAGATTAAAGTGGTTCAATACTCTAGGAAGTTCATCATGCCATCGATGCCTAGTTATAATGGGTTGACTGACCCTATAAAACACTTGATGAAGTATGATTGGAATATGGATGGTGCCAAAGCAGATGATGTGAAGTGTAGGTGTCTTTCCTGTTTCTAAACCGCCTAGCAATGATATGGTTTCACCCCTATCTCGGCCATGAGCACCTGAATCTATATTATTAGTAGTGCCTGACTGGCTTATAATAGTGTCCGACTGGCCTCTTCTCTTACTCTTTCCTTACGGATTTTTCACACGTGAGAATAACAATAGAAAAAGGTGATATTATTACAAAGGTTGCGAGCTAAGCAAATAAGTGTTATAACACTCCGGTCGAATGTATAGATCAACCTATCCAAGAATGCACACAAGTCGGACATCAATAATCACTCTCACTAAGGTAGCTTTCATTCCCCAATTAAGGAGGTTTCAACTAGGGTAGATCTCTTTCCTTTCATTCTGGGGAGGAATAGTGCTGGAAGGGAGCGATAACATTTTTTCAGTAGGGAAAGAAAGAAGGCCCTCAAAGAAATACAAACACCCTCCTTGTGTGTCATGGAATTTTAGGGTTTTGAATCTAAGGTTGGGAAATCCCGTGAGTTTGAGAATCAAGGTAGTAGTTTCTTTCAAGGTACTTGGTTGTTGAAAATGAAGAGAACACGAAACAATCTAGTGCATAGCGCGATGCTAGCCTGGAGTCTATTCGTATACCTCCCGTTCACTTCACTTACCTAGCATTATTTCAACAGTACTTCCGGTATCCAAAAGGTAGATTGAGAAAAGGAAGATACATTATTGTCCTTAACTATTTTCCATACTCTCCCAATAGATGAGTAATGGTTCTACAAGTTGGAAGCCAGGTCCATTTCTCTATACGATCAATTAGCGAAAATGTTTCTAAATCAGTTTCGAGTTCACTTGGTTCAACCTAAAGATACAATTTCATTAGACAACATTCATCAATGATCTGGTGAGAGTTTAAAAAGTTTTCTAAAGTGTTTCAATGTTATAGTGAATGTAAGTTGTATTGATGTCACTGGTTACTGAAGTGAATAAAGAGATTGACTATTGGAGATGGTTGAAAATGAACAAGCCAACAACTTTGAAGGATTTCTATGAAAAAGCTTATTATAACCATAGGCATTGATTTTTACGATAAAACCAAAAAAATATTGGTACTAATGATTGTCCAAGTTTATGTATAGTATAGTATATGAAATACATGAATACTATCAAGAAATATTACTGGAAAATCAAGTAAAATTGTTGTATGTACATTAAGGGAGCTCAATACAAGAACTCAAGTATAAGACCAGGCAGACCATGAGGAATCGAGATCAAGGAGATAAGAACAAGACAAGAAGAACAAAGGAAGATTCAAAGGCATAATTAGGATAACACAGGACATCCATGGAACAAAGGCTAGAAGGGTACAAGACAATAGTTAGTCGGTTTTAAGTATATCGAGTCTTAGATTTAATTGTTAAAGTCCCCTAATAATTCTTTGAATTTCTCTTCCAAAAACTCATTATTTTATTCGTTATAATTTGTTTTTATAAAAGTTCAATATTTGTTTAGAAAGTTAAAAGAGTTAAAATAATTTTTATAAAATTTTTATTAATTTACACTTGGATATGTTGACATATCGAAATGAGTATGTCAACATACTAGCCGTTGAGGCATCTTTTGAATGTAAAGAAATAGATACATCCTTTCACCCTTTCATAAAAGGATGATTCTCTTCATCTTCTATTAAATGCTTTAGAGAAGGAAATTTTTAATAAGTTCTCTGTCATTTCTCTTACTCTTTACATTCTTATATTTTGCAAATAAGATAAATTTCTCACATACACTTATACTTTACGAATCCATTCTCTTTCTCTCTATTTCTTCATGGATTTGCAAACTACTAGAAGTCGGAGACTCCACATACAATTTCTCTATCATTTACTCTCCTTTCTTATCTTGTTCCTTAAAGAAATCAATGATATATTACTACTGGAGGTTTATCGGAAATTATATTGAAGACAACTTGAAATTGTGATTGAGAGATTCAATTCCTTATAGATATTGCTCTACCACTTGTTTGTAAAGCTGTATCCTACCTCGTGGAAAGTCAGGATTACATAGGTGATCTTGACTATGCTTGGAAAGTCGAGAAGGTCAGGTTTGTTGGAACTAGGCCGGCAAGCAGCGGATTAAGAATTAAAAAAAAATCGATTTTAGATCTTATTTGGTCTATGAAGTATAAATTGATTTGGATCTAGTCTAAATAATTTAAATAATATCTATATTTTATTTAATCAGTTTATATAAATAATTTATTTTTTATATTTATGTAATATATAAAGCGTATCAAATACACACATATGTGTAAGTGTACATGCAACATAAAGATTTGTCCATGGTTCAATGTGCCCGTATATAAGTGTTGAGATTTACACTACAACGAACGAACTAGCCCTTTAATATACATATTTGTTGTCTATTATTAATTTATTAACATACATATACTAACATATACACACACATACATAAATGTTTGCATGTATATAAATTTAAATTTGAATATGTTAACTATAACAAATGATCCGTATTAGTATTTAAAATATATTAGGTGGATTTCAAATTTAAAACCAGATCTAAATCTAGAATAAAATCTATTTGAAATTTGAAATTTGTAATTCACATTTCAAATGATAATATATTTAATTATAAATGTGTATACATACATATATCATATACATACATACATACAAATATATATATATATATATATATTATCATTCAAATATGTGTGTGTATTATAAAATATTAATTTAAGAATATAAATAGTATTATGTTAACAAAATTATGTTTCTTTTATTTTTTATTTCAGCCAAAGCCATTTTCAAAATTTTGTTTTTATAGTCCATGCAGATTTAAAATATCAATTAACTTTTTAAACTATAACTTTCGTATCAAATCTATTGCAATATATATTGTATATGTATATTAATATATATTAAATTTAAAGAAATTTAAAACATATTTAAGTATAATCATATTTATTTTGAACTTAATATATGATGTATAGTTTTTTAATAAAAATACTAGTATATTTATAAGAATAAAATTAACATGTTACTACATATGTAATATATATTAATATATCTTTACTGTAACGACCGCCCTACACCTACAGTGCAAAATGGTAGTTAAAGGAATGAAAAAGAAATAAGATGAAGAAATAGAAGAGAAAAGAATGGAAAAGAAGAAAAAGGAAGCATCAAATAACCAAATTACCTATCGCACATCTCTCATCGCATCAGAGTAAATATAATAATCAAAACAGGTATAAAACAAGAGAGACAGTAATAACAATGTGGAATAATCATCTGAATAAAGATCCAAAAAGTTATACAACACCATAACTGAGTTTATATAAAAGGAAAGTAAACTCAACTGGTACACCGTCTCATAATAGTAAATCAACACCGTCAAGGCTCCATAGTGTCAAACAGTGTTAATATAATAAATGCACATATAAGTATAGATAATCATCACCTCTTATCGGTCCACCTGTAGAAATCCACAATCATGCACCTACTCTCAATCTACTCATTAAAGAACAGCCGAGATAATAGGAAGTAAAGCATAAAACCTCGGGTCAAACAACAATATGGTGTGAGCGATATCAAATCTCAAACTACTATAAAAGTTGACAATAAATGGAACAGAGGGTATATAAACCATACCTGGCATGTCCCTGCAACCACAGAGTCAGCACATGAACATAAGTAATACGCTACTCCGTAATATCATAAAAAGGGTATACCATACTCAGTATCTGTCAGGGTACCTAGGTATCTCCACCTACAATCCCTACTCCATACTAAGTAAACTTCGGGTATCAAGGTATCTCCATCCATACCTACTCCACACTAAGTCAAGTCAGGGTATCTAGGTATCCCTACCACAATACCTACCTAGTGTGACATCCCTAGGGTGACAAGTGACTAGTGAGCAACCATAACAAACATAGCAACCATCAAAAAATACTGTCACCCAATGTGACAGATATAAGATGACCCGTATGACCAACTGTCAAGGACTAGTGGAAATCCTGGTTCTCGATTGTGTCCCACCGTAATATCAGGTCCGAAACCCCGCACAATTGTCTCTTGTGATACCTCTGTACAACCTAACCAAGACCCCCTCAGGGCGGTCAAGGGTACACGACCATCGCTACCAGCCCTCGGGTATCACTCGCATATAGTACCCCTGCTCTGAACACAACAGAAAACACTCTGATTCATCAATGATCCCTAGGCACAAACACATCCATCGAGCCCGACTCACTCGATACGAATTTGAACCCTTCTGGTTCACTACAGTTTCTGGGCACAAGCCCTAACACTCAACCCAGTCCACTATCTGCAGCCTCACTCCAATCCGAGTTGCCATCCATGATCGTGCTCACCGCTTGAGCTCTTGATCGAAGAACCCTACTATCATGCCATCAAAAGCCCGAGATCTAGCATGATCCATACAGTCCTGGTACTATCATCCCGGAGCATACTCCATACATCATCGAGTCACTATCTGCAGTATCAGACTACCAGGTCGAAGCACTACATCCCTGCCTCACCATCAAAATCACTAGGTCGAAGCACCACATCCCCTCCTCACCATCAATATCACTAGGTCGAAGCATCACATCCCTACCTCACCATCAATATCACTCATCGTAGAGTAATAACATCATATCTCTAAACTGGTCGCACGAACAAACCATCACGTCACGCACCACCGTATCTCATCAACGTTAAATCTACATATCAGCCAAATCGCCAATTGACAACAGTGATGGACATTAACCACTCTACTATGGTCAATACCATCCACCTTGGTTTGTACTTAACTGAATGGTTAAGTACAGACCAGACGGAAACGTCTGGCATCCTCGCTGAAATCCAGATCCGTCAGCACGTATCCCAAACCCTCTTCTACAACTCATCTTGTTCATTAGATTTCCGCGTGTGCGGAACTCCAACGTACAAGATGCTAACTAAAATCAAATCACCGCTAATCGGCGTTTTCAACCAAAACAGCAATAATAGACGAGCCAAGCAATCAAACATACATCCATACATCCATCCAAAACAACATACATACATCATAACAATCCATCCATATCGATTAATGTAGGAAATAACATCAATAATAGATCTAATCTAATAATTCCCTAACTATGGCACAACGATGGAAAATAAGTGATATTCTTTATAAATCATTTAAAAATATTATATATTCTTTTATAAAAATATAGCTGCTATATAAGCATAATAATATCACAATTTAAAACCAAAAATAATTCCCAAGCATCAATATAACAATAAACAACCAATCATAGTAAAGCGAGAGACAATATCACTCACCTCATCCAAATCTGTCCAAACCGCATCAAAACGTAGATCTTGCCGAATCGAGTCCAATGCAAGAAACTGCGTCCAAAATGGATCTCGTATGCAAAAGATATGGATCAAATACGATTCAGGATTAATTAAACAATTAATAAACTAATTAAATAATTAATTACCTAACCATTCCTTAATCTTTCTTCTTCCTTTCTCAACTGCCTGGATATGCACAGGAATATCACTATGCACAAAATCAAGGCATATAGAGCCATACTCAATGAAATTTCGATCCGTCTTTGCCAATGAATCCAGCTTAATATCTCTTCGATCTTCACTCAACCATTGCTCAACCCCCTACCCCATATAGATCGCGACATTTGCAAGCTTACGACCCAGGCGATCGGTTTCAAATGAACGAAAATTGCCAAACATGATCGGTCGATCCAGAATTTACGTCGGAGATAGAGATTTGCAAAAGAAAGTCGATGGTGATTGCCGTTTGGTCAATCATCGCTCCAATATCCCAAAATCTTGAACCCTAGTCGATGGTGGATGGATCATGGGTCAACTTCGGCCAAATGTTGATTGCTCATCAAATTGAGGGTATATAATCGAAGCCCTCATCGATACAATTTCAAAGAATCAAATGTGGTGATTTTTAGTTGAGTAAATCTCTAGATCTAGATTTTTGAATGGAAGGATAAAGAAGCGGCCATGGAAATTTATCTCCGACATGAACAGTAAGATGGCAATTGAATTTTTGGAGGGAAGAATCTAATTTGGGTATTTATAATAAAATATTCCATTTATTTAATTCTCTCAAATAAATAGTCACGTGTTTCGAGTCCGTACGATCACACGACGCGTCCGATCACTATGAAACTCGTCTGCGTACATCACCTTGTATTTTTAGATCCAACAGCACTAACCGCGTCTCCATCTGAGACTACAACCCAGAAGGCTAATTTCGCATATTTCGAGACCGTTTTGGCCATCGGATTGTCCGATCTTGAAACATAGCGATCATTATACTCATTCTAATCCGCAACGTCAATCCGAACTCAAAGGAAGTAGTCTCGAGTCCTGATTCGACCGTATACGAAAAATCACATTTTCGGGCCTTTATTTAATTAACGATTAAATATTAAATAAACTATTTAAATATCCGACCGTTAAATGTACGCGTTGTTACATTCTCCCCTCCTTATAGAATTTCGTCCTCGAAATCTCAAAGCAAAGAGAATGTTTCCTAACCCATATGCCCTTAAAAATTTGTCAGATGCCAGAAAAATTCAGGAGAACCTATTTTGGACGACTATGTCCAAAAACTCTACTACAACAAAGATATGTATACAACTCATATCTTTAACTATACTAGATAACCTATACCATCATATAACAAGAATGCTATACCAAATAATAATTATTCTGCATGCCTAACTACCATACAAACATAGGCTATCATCTCAAATGCTAACAATCCAATCAAACATTCATACATGATACCTAACATCCAAAAATAACATCCATGCCTATCCTAGCATGCGGAATACTAAACCAGCTAGTATAAACATCCAATATGATATCTAATATGAAAGTTGACAATATAAACAAAGTCTCATCGTCTAAAGAGCTCTGAACTAACGGTACTCATGCTCCCCACATTTTACTATACCCTATCGTCTTCGATTTCATTCTACTGAACCCCTACTACTTCCCTCGACCTCCTCCTAACTTGATTCGTATCACATCTATCGGTACGAATAGGCTTAGGAGGTCTCCAAGTCCATGGTTCAGTCTAGATATCATCTAATCCATGTAGTGCCAAATATCCAAATGCCTCTTGTAAGTTCTCCCAAAACTCATTATCGAACAACGAGTTTCAACCACTTACAATGCTCTCAGAATACAATGGAATCACACCAACCACTCCTCAAACAACACAACAAAAATGGATGACGTACTACTGGACTTAAGGAATACAAATCTAGCATCATTTGTCAATTAATCGAATGTGACTCAAATGCTATCTCTCTATCTTAAATCATCGGCAATCCGTCGATGCAATCCCAAACCATTTGTTCCCGCTACTTGAGAACAAAGAATCTCTACGGAACCAATAGTCTTTGTCGGGTCAGCACTACATCTCCTCATCAGACGCTACTCGTTCTTCTAATATAGCTACGATCTCCACTAGTCTAGTTTAATGCCTCTAACTAGTTCCAATCTGCTAAATCAAAGTAGGTTTGACGGTCAAACTAGCCATCACACTCGGCCAAAACTCATCAAGTCTTGGAGTCGTAACCAGTGATAAGCTTAGGCAATACCCACTCTAGGAATATCGCTCCCAAATTGGTACGTCTCCCACTCGAATGCCAACTACTACATTTCCCTTCAAATGTCTAGGAAATTTCAAATCCATAGGAGGCTAAGAACTCCAACCGTCGCTACTAGCGAAGGTAAAGATCCTTCTCGGAGAAGAGATACTACAATGACAAGGGATCACTGAACAACTCAAACTCCTCTCCTAGCAAACAGTGCCTCCAAATCCCCAAAGCTAACTATATTGCCTCCAACTCCGAATCAAGAGTCGGATACTACCTCTCGGTATCACTACCGCATGCATTTAAGTACCACAAGCAAGTGCATACCATCGTCTCCTCATTCCCGCTCGAAATGATTACTATCAATGCACTCGTCGACCTCTCAATCAGATTCAGTAACGCATGTCTACACCTCACATCTCAAACAAAAGTCTGATCCTCTATCAAACTATAGGTCAACGACACTGCTACCTTAGGTCCATTCAGATTTTTGGACTGCTATAACTAAAGGATCTACAGCGACATCCTACTGTGAAACAACATGACCCAAGCATCTCAGTCTCCTCCTTAGGAGTCATACCATCAAAATCTCACCACCAATTAATGTCTTGTGCTCCTCTTCCGTCCATGGGTAGACGAAAGTATCATCACCGAACACAAGCACAACCTACTCAAGTAACCACTCTAATCACGATCTATGAGATCCACAACATATGCCAACACATGGTTAGCCCGAATGGCATAACCAACCTAAAATCAAGGTAGTGTGTGAAACATTATAACCGACACACTCACCCAAATTACTCTCAGTTGGTGCAACCTCACCGCAGGGTCCAACTAAGAGAATATCCACATGCTATAGAGCTGATCGAACAAGTCATCAACAAATCGGAGTACAACTTGTTCGTTATCTCATCCGGCTCACAATAACCAACCAACAACTCCAAAGAGCCATATGTCCTACTGCGAACACAACAGGTGCATCCTACCCAAAATATACACCCATGAATGAACCATTGCCTAAATAGGTCACCCGCTCGCACCTCTAATCTCCTAAGCTCTTTGGACACTCTATGCCTTAAAGGCATAACTTCTGGTCCAATCCCTCCAACCAGATCGATATGGAACTCTATTCCTATATGGTGGTAATCTAGCCACCTCCTCGAGCATGTCTAGACACTCTCCAACTACAGGCACAAATGACATCCTATCATGTGGAATATCGAGCGAACATATAAGGCTCCCTGCTGGCAGCCAATCACTACCGTCCGCTCCTCCACAACCCCGATCGTCATCAACGGCCTCTCACAGTCCACCATCATTCCGTATCCTCTTCAGCCAGTCCATTGTTTAACTATAATGCACCCCAACTAAACCCCAAACAATCAATGTCTAATAGAAAAACAACCATGACTCGATAGAAAGGTCTCGAAAAACCATGTATAGGCTGGCTGAGCCCCTAACTAGGTCTGTCATGGTAAACGATTGGTAATTATCTCGAGTCTCTATCCCAATATCTAACCATCGGATCTAGCTATAAAGGAATATGAAACCTCGACGTCAAATAAAACACATATGGAACTACCATATACGGAAAACATATCTCAAACAGTGATTCCCTTTCCCTTCTCTTTCATCGATGAAGCAATCGACGAAACCGGAAAGGCAATCAATACATATGCTACCCGATCTATCCCTAATCAACTAATACGGAATAACTCTTCAATACTGGGTACTTCTCTATCATCCTCTTGATGCCCTCGTCAATGCGACGAATCAATCGACCCCCAAGATGATCTCTCTACCCAATGGTAAACTTTAATCCTTTTTGTGTGGAGCATCAACGGGAATAGATCGTACCTCGATATCATATCGAATTCAAACACACACTCCAATATAGACATATCATCGTACTTTAAATTAGCGATTTCTCTAACCATTCCCGACTTCAGAAAAGTCGAGACAAATCTTCTTCGAAGCGAACTATGAACTAGTCCCAAGAAAACCGGTCCTCGGAAATCAGAGCAACAAAAACACTTCACTAATTCATCATCTATCCTTGGAGTCATTCGGAGGCTAACTTCTACCTCATGCATCATCTAACTCCAAGTTATCAAAGATCCTTCTCTAGAAACCAACCAATCTTGCCTTTCAATAGCCGACTACAAACCAAGGAACGACCTGCCTCCTAAACTCTCATGGTCTATGTACAGCTCGACAAAGTCGACTCCAACCATTTGCACTTGAGCACCATAACCATCCAGAACAAATTAGGCATCCAAGAAATGATCCACACTAACTCTACAAACATATCTTATCAATCAGGGATAGTGGCCCTAATCCTGCCCAATACTTTACTCTAAATATAGAGTCGATAGCAGTTTTTCTTCCGTGCCAGATTATCCCTATTACATAATCAAGATGATCCATCTCCCACAAAGAAAACTGCATCAATAGTGCTCATATGCGCACCCAACTCATATACTATATATACTACTATATAGTTTGAAAACCAAAACATATAACAAATACGAACTCTCTCGTATATATACACTCTCTAGATCCAGTCTAAGGCAATAACTCACATCCTATCTCTACTAGATCGCGGTATCAACTAAGGTTAATCAGGTAACCTTTGCGCTGATATCAAATGTAACGACCGCCCTACTCTTACGGTGCAAAATGGTAGTTAAAAGAAAGAAAAAGAAATAAGAAAAAGAAATAGAAGAGAAAAGAATGGAAAAGAAGAAAAAAGAAGCATTAAATAACCAAATTACCTGTCGCATATCTCTCATAACATCAGAGTAAATATAATAATCAAAACTAGTATAAAACAAGAGAGACAGTAATAACAATGTGAAATAATCATTTGAATAAAGATCCATAAAGTTATACAACACCATAACTATGTTTATACAATGGGAACGTAAACTCAACTGGTACACTGTCTCATAATGGTATATCAACACTGTCAAGGCTCAATAGTGTCACACAGTGGATGTAACAACCCGTAAATTTAACCGGTTTTTAATAACGTTATTAATTGAAATTTTGTGAAACTTTAAACGATAAAATTTTGAGATATAAATTTGATATTTGGAATGCGTCTAGTTAAACATAGCAACTGGTAAATTTTCGCCCGAAAATATGAAAGTTTATTTCGTGCGTAAATTTACTTCAATTTTATCGGTTAAAAAGCGATGAAAATAAAATATTTTCGAAACCTGAATATTTTTACATAGAAAATTCTAAATCATCTTCTAAGCAAGACGTCATTTTTCGTTTTTCAAAATTCGGACTTCTTTAGCTCCGTCGATCTTATTTTTCTGCATTTTTGCTGCATTTTCCGTAGTAGAAAAATTCGAATTTTTATAATTCAATCGTACCACTAATATCTATGTACCGTTTAGATCGTCCTGTCATACTGATCTCTACGAAATATTCATTTCTATGTTTTGGAGTTTCGATACGTGCGAAATCCACGAAAATGATTGACCGTAGCGGTACCCGCTTGAGCTATTTATTTCCCTGTGTCCTTTCGTGTTCTCGAGGCAACTAATAGCCACTTGCCATTATTATTAGTTTCTTGAATTCAAACGGCTGAGTTTTTCATTTCCCAATGTTAAATTTGTATTTGTTCATTGCTTCTACTTTCTTGCTTCTGTTCATTGGCTTAAGCAAAAATATAATAGTTTACGTTTTATTTCTGAGATCTATTTGTCTTCCACGCTTGGACATTCATCTCTCACCTCTTTCCATTTTCTACCTTGATCTTCACGTTCAAATACAAATATATTTTAGTTGCTTGCATTTTGGAAGCTGCTCGTGTAAACCGTATATCCTTCCTTTGGCCGTGACCATCCCATTCAAGCTACTCCGCTTTATCAAAAACCCACTCTCCCCTTACCTGGCCTCGTTGCTACCACTTACCAACCATCTCGTGAAGTTCACTAGCTCGACCCAATCAGATTTTCTGCCCAGCTTGATCGACTTCACCTAACCGAGCGCGCAGCAGTCGCCGTGAGCCACCATGACTGGCCGAAATCTGCTCCTCTCCATCCCACACCCCTATCGACTCACGCCGTAGGCACCTAGTTTCCTACGTCCACCTACATGCACACCATGGTCGTGCTCCCCTTTCCCTCTTGCCACATCCGAGAACTTTACCGAGCCTCCTTTTCCTTTTCTTTGCAAAGGTAATTTATATGTGTATATTATGTTGGTATATATATACTGCTTTTATACGTAGTTATATCTATTTATATATGTATATAAATTATATAGTGTAATCTATTCTAATAAAGCTTAGTTATAAAGAAGAAAGATTTTTTTTTCCGAAAGCCTATGTATTTGTATACAGTATATTATATATGTTAGTATGTTGTACATATCAAATTTATATTTTAAGTTGAGAAGCTACATGTATATAATTTATTAATGTATATACTGTATAGATCCTTATGGAATTTTGGTTGTATATAAGTTATATAGTATAAAGTATTGTAAGTTTAATACCTTACATATATTGAAGTATGTACGACAAAGTAAGCATATTTGGTATATACGTATAGTCTATATTGATCTACTATTGGAAAAGAATAAATATGTATATGCAATACATTAAATGATTGTTTTGAGAATCTATCTTGTCTGACTTATTCATATGGTTTTATAAATTGTAAGCTTTGTCTCATATATTTGTATACGCACAGTATAGTGATATCTAGTTTATATATAAATATATGGAATCTACTGTTTAGATGAGCATAAGTTATGAATTTATTAACCTGGTTATATGTATATTTGTCTATGATATATTATATTTTAGTTGAAACATCAATCATGTTTTGCAACAAATATATGATTTTATATAAGTTCTGTGTATAAAAAAAAGTATATGAAATGTAAACTGTCACATATATATGTAGGTTATATGAAGTTGTATATCATGTATGCATATATGATCTGCTTTGAGAAAATACATTTATTTTTAATTAATTAATTATATATTAAATTTATTAGGAACATTGATTTTTGAATGTTAAACATAAAGATTTTGTTTTATATTGGTTTAAATTATACGTGTTATTTAGAATTATACTGTGTATAGATATGTTTATTTATTAAATGAGTTTTATTTAAAATAATGATAGTTAATTATATATATATATAATTTAATATGTGTTTAAATTAAGAATATGATCCTTATGTATACAGTTATATATAGTTATATATAGGTTCACTTATACCAATTATCCTCATCGACCCCGTTCTGATTTGTTCCATCTATTCTTATTATCAGCTTGATCGTTGAATTCGGGCCGACTTTGCTTTGCTTCAATTCGTCATTCAAATCTCAGTGCCCGTATCAGTGTGCGTATCCGTGTCTATTCTCTAGCCTCGAAAGGTGAGCAATCACTCATGATTAATGTTCTTTTGTTTATTAAATTTGATTTCATTTGAAACGACAATTAAAATATGCTGTTGTTAGTCATTTACACTGTTATATATGCTATTTCCTGTATCAGTTCATCTGTGACATCTGACACCATTATCTGTTATTTATAAAATGATAATCCAGTTTTGGTTGATAATTGATTGGTTGTTTGATTTTTGACATTGGACGTTAAATTGTTAATGTAGAAAATGATAATAATTTGAAATTGAAATTGACGTAGGATAGTAGATTTGAGATAGGTTAAAATCGATTAGAGGACATTTGCATAATATGACCATTTAAATGTTGAATTAATGGACACGTAGAAATTTGTTAAAATACAGCTTGAACCATTTAAATGTTTGTTGCTTAAATTGATGTTGTATGAAATTGAATAATAGATACCAAGTGAAGAACCGTATTAAGATTAGTGTAATAATCTTTAATCTACATGAAATGATAGTGTAGATTCTAGAAATAATTATATTAATTTGCACAAACAACAATGTGAATTAATACGATTATTTCGGGATTATTTGAATTAACTATTGGTTTGTTATTGATTGTTGTTATTGCTTGTTTATTTACTTTGACACCATCCCAGTTATCACACTGCAAGTTCCTTTTGTTATGCTTTGATTTTTAAATTGAAATGGAATCGGGTTGAAATGATAAATACCCAAAATAAAAACTTTGACTTAGGATAGAGAATTAAATAAAACCCGATTGGTCAATAATTTGATTTAAAAATAAAATAAAGATTTTATTTGAATAAATAATATGGTTTTGAAACGAAGTTGGAATTTGAATTTTAATGAAAGGGAAGGTTAATATTTAATAATCTGAATCAAAATATTAACATAGTAGTTGATGAAAGAACGTTGTTTTAAAATTTGAAATTATTAATAATTAAGTTTGAAATTATTTAATAATTAAGTTTTGAAATTATTGTATAATTAAATAAGATTGAATTATTTAATAATTAAATAAAATTGAATTCTTCATTAAGTAAAATTGAACTTCTTGAATAAGTGAAATTAGGTTTCTTTATTAATTGAGTTTGAAATTGTAACTAAGTAAATTAATAAGTGAAATTGAATTTCTCTAATAAGAAATAAAATGTGTTTTATTGAAATTAATGTAAGACTTGAAATGTAATGAATTTGATTTGATGAATTAAATTTAATGCAATTTGTAAGTTTTGATACAATGGAGTTGAACTTAAATAATTGGTTAATAAAATTGGAATCGATTTGTGAAGGTCGAGGAAACTATTTTATTTTATAAAGTAATTTAAAATTATATTTAAAACTATTGATATTTTACTTTATAAATTTATTTTAATATAAACTATTTTAATATAAATCATTTTAATATAAATTATTTTATAAACTATTTTAACTTATAACTATTTATATAAACTATTTTATATATAAACTATTTTTATTTATAAACTATTTTATAAACTATTTTATTATATACAATTAATTTTAATATCTAAACTGTTTAAGAGGAAAGTGTTATGAATTCCAAAATGTTATGATTTCAAACTATAGTTTCAAAGTGTTTTGATTTTAAAAGTCTTACGATTTCGAAAGCGATATAACTTTGGAAAGTGATATGATTTTGGAAATTGATTTATTTGAAGTGAAATTGATATCGGAGGGATATGGTTTTGAAATGGCAATGATATTTCGGTTTTGAAATATGAACTATTTTGAAATTTATTAAACGACCAATCGGTGTAATAATCACGAAGGTTATTAAAGAGACCGGAATCGGTTAGGGACATACTCACTGTCTAAACCGAAACCACTTTAATAACTATACGTGGAGTGTGATCCAGAATGAAGTGGTTGGAATGATGTACGTGATGACTAAAGAAAGAGAACGATAATGGATAGCCTTGACACTTGTGTCAAATTGGAAATGACTAAAACAGGAGCCGTGCCAGGCCAAATGGGATTAGCTTCCTCGAGCGAACACACTTCTTCGAAAACTACTCATTACTTGTTGTCGATTGGTGCACCCTTGATTTGGGAGTGTTGTTTCGCGGTGTTGCGATCGCTGCGGCGATGCGTTCTCACCGGTCCGGATCAGGCAAACGGTAGTTTCACTAGCTTGGGTATTGCCTCATGTGCCTTGTTATACTTGTATCCCTATATACGCGACCACTACGATTTGTTTTGAGTAATACCTATGGAGTACTCCGTGATATCCCACTAGTTTACGGTGGAGTTTACAGTGCTGTATAGACTATAACGCTTATATAAAATGTGTTAAGGGAGATAATGGTAATGCCTTAACACTATTTTGATACTTTATATTATTGATAGGCATTACCTACTTATCGTACACTACTACATAGTAGATAGTTTAATGGATCCTTAAAGGATGGTTATTCCAAACATCCTTTGAGTTACTTGTATTTCAGTTGTTATTTCACTTGAGTTGGATTTATTGATATAAGAATGTTAATCTTGACTCGAGTGTTTTGTGTTTTGCTTTACGCTCGGGTCAGACTGAGTGTACCAGTATTCAAGACTCACCTTTGGAGTTGGAGCTTCGCTTGGAGATTCAGCTATCTATCCAGTTTCAGATATCCAGTTGATTCTAGTGATGTATTCTGATATTGTATTTGATTATTGTATTCGAGACATCTGTTGTACCTTATTTAACTCTGATATGTATATGGTAGCTTCATGAACTACTATCTTTTGTTTCCGCTGCATTTATTACTCTGTGTCTGTGATATGTGTTCTATTTATTTACTGTATATGCTCAGTTTTGCCAAATTTAAATTAACAATTCGGTATTTTGAATTATTCAAGTCCGACATGTGCGGATGCGAATAGTCCAAAATAGCGGGTCGTTACAGTGGAAATATAATAAATGCACATATAAGTATAGACAACCATCACCTCCTGTCGGTCCACCTATAGAACTCCTAAATCATCCACCTGCTCTCAATATAATCATTTAAGAGTACCCGAGATAATAGGAAGCAAAGCATAAAACATCAGGTCAGACAACAGTCTGGTGTGAGCGATATCAAATCTCAAAATACTGTAAAAGTTGATAATAAACGGAACAGAGGGTATATAAACCATTCCTGACATGTTCCTGCCACCATAGAGTCATCACATGAACATAAGTAATATGCTACTCTATAATATCGTAAAAAGGGTATACCATACTCAGTATCTGTCAGGGTACCTAGGTATCTCCACCTATAATCCCTACTCCATACTAAGTAAACTTCGGGTATCTAGGTATCTCCATCCATACCTACTCCACACTAAGTCAAGTCAGAGTATCTAGGTATCCCTACACAATACCTACCTAGTGTGACATCCCTAGGGTGGCAGGTGACTAGTGACCAACCATGACAAATATAACAACCATCAAACAAAACTAACTGTCACCTAATGTGCCAGATATATGATGACCCGTATGACCAACTATCAAGGACTAGTGGAAATCTCGGTTCTCGATTGTGTTCCACCGTACTTTCAGGTCCAAAACCCCGCACGGTTCTCTCTTGTGATACCTTTGTACCACCTGACCTAGATCCCATTGGGGCGGTCTAGGGTACACAACCATCGCCACCAGCCCTCGGGTATCACCTGTATATAGTATCCCTGCTCTGAACACAACAGAAAATACTCTGAGTCGTCAACAATCCCTAGGCACAAGCACATCCATCGAGCTCGACTTACTCGATATGGATTCGAACCCTTCTGGTTCACTATAGTTTCTTGGCACTAGCCCTAACACTCAACCCAGTCCACTATCCGCAGCCTCACTCCAATCCGAGCTGCCATCCACGATACTGCTCACCGCCTGAGCTCTTGATCGTAGAACCCTACTATCATGCCATCCAAAGCCCGAGATCTAGCACGATCCATACAATCATGATACTATCATCCTGGAGCCTACTCCACACATAATCGAGTCACTATCTGCAATATCAGACTACCCGGTTGCAGCACCATATCCCTGCCTCACCTTCAAAATCATTAGGTGGAAGCACCACATCCCTGCCTCACCATCAATATCACTAGGTCGAAGAATCACATCCCTTCCTCACCATCAATATCACTTGTCGTAGAGTAATAACATAATATCTCTAAATTAGTCACACGCACAAACCATCACGTCACGCGCCAAGGTATCTCATCAACGTCAAAGCCACATATCAGCCAAATCGCCAATCGACAAGAGTGATGGACATTGACCACTCTACTATAGTCAATACCATCCACCTTGGTCTTGTACTTAACCGAATGATTAAGTACAAACCAAACGAAAATGTCCGACATCCACGCTGAAACCCAGATCCATCGGCACGTATCCCAAACCCTCTTCTACAGCTTATTTTGTTCACTAGATTTCCGCGTGTTCGGAACTCCAACGTACAAGATGCTACCTAAAATCAAATCACCGCTAATCGACATTTTCAACCAAAACGGCCAAATAACAGACAAGCCAAGCAATCTAACATACATCCATCCAAAACAACATACATACAACATAAAAATCCATCCATATCGTTTAATGTGTGAAATAACATCAATAGCAGATCTAATGTAATAATTACCTAACTATGGCACGACGATGGAAAACTAGTGATATTCTTTATAAATCATTTAAAAATAATTATATATTCTATTATAAAAATATAGCTGCTATATAAGTATAATAATTTCACGTTTTAAAACCAATAATCATTCCCGAGCGTCAATATAACAATAAACAACCGATCATAGTAAAGTGAGAGACAATATCACTCACCTCATCCAAATCTATCCAAACCAGCATCAAAACGTAGATCTCACCAAATCGAGTCCAATGCAAGAAACCGCGTCCAAAGCAGACCTTGTATGCAAAAGATATGGATCAAATATGATTCAATATTAATTAAACAATTAATAAAATAATTAAATAATTAATTACTTAACTATTCCTTAATCTTTCTTCTTCCTTTCTCAATTGCCTAGACATGTACAAGAATATCACCATGCACGAAATCAAGAGATACAGAGCCATACTCAATGAAATTTCGATCCATCTTTGCCAATGAATCCCACTTAAAAATCTCTTTGATCTTCACCCAACCATTGCTCGACCGCCTCCCCCATATAGATCGCGACATTTCCAAGCTTACGACCCAGGCGATCGACTTGAAACGAATGGAAATCGCCACACATGATCGGTCGATCCAGAATTCACGTCGGAGATAGAGATTTGCAAAAGAAAGTCGATGGCGATCGTCGTTTCACCAATCGCTGCTCCAATATCCCAAAACCTCAAACCTTATTCGATGGTAAATGTGTCGACTTCGGCCAAATGTTGATCGCTCATCAAATCGAGGGTGTAGAATCGAAGCCCTCATCGATACGATTTCAACGAATCAAACGTGGTGATTTTTATTGGAGTAAATCTCTAGATCTAGATTTGAATGGAAGGATAAAGAAGCGGCCATGGAAATTTATCTCTAAGAATGAACAGTAAGATGGCAAATGAATTTTTGGAGGGAAGAATCTAATTTGGGTGTTTATAATAAAATATTCCATTTATTTAATTCTCTCAAATAAATGGTCATGCGTTTCGAGTCCCTACGATCACACGACGCATCCAATCGCTACGAAACTCATCTACGTACATTACTTCATTTTTCCGGATCCAACGGCACTAACCGCGTCTCCATCGGAGAGCGCGCCTCGGAAGGCTAATTTCGCGTATTTGAAGACCGTTTTGGCCATCGGATCGTCCGATCTCGAAATATAGCGATCCTTATACTCATTTTAATCCGCAAGGCCAATCTGAACTCAACGGAAGTGTTCTCGAGTCCCGATTCGGCCATATACGAAAAATCACATTTTCGGGCCTTTATTTAATTAACGATTAAATATTTAAATAAACTATTTAAATATCCGATCGTTAAAAATACGGGTCATTACAATTACTAATTTAAAAATTATTTAACATTATTTAATTCTCGAAATATATATATATATATATCTGTGTGTGTGTGTGTGTGTGTGTGTGTTTTTGTATAAATTATTGGAAATGATTTCATACATTACGTAGATGTAAAAAAGTTTTTTTAATTAGAAATTGTGAATGTGTATATAAAACTAACAACAAATAAATATTTAAATCGTGATAAAGTAATATTCTAACCTGCACATATGACTAACATAAGTATGTATGAATATAATAGAATATATAAATCAGATGTTACCACTAGAGTAGCCTTGAATATGCACTTCAAATGCGAAATCCAAAAATCATTAGAACAAATCCTAACTCTTCCAAAAACGCAGCTAACTGAATAGATCACCACACATTTTGAAATAGATATGATTTGGTTTGATTTGATTTGATTTGATTCGGAAATGAAAACAGAGAGGTCTATGTCCTTACGGCCAAAACTAGGAGGAAGGGAAAACAAAAGTCCAAATGTGAATGAAGAGGGATGGTGAGTCATTCCTTTATTATCAAATAACTATCAGTATGTAACCCCTTGGTGCCCCTAGCAACCATGAGTAATGCACTGCCCAATATTTGGGGAGCATTTCATACTCTAGTCTTAATAGATGTATCGATATTGAGTCTCGATACATCTTGGTTAGGAATATTTAAAATGATATGTTATTTTTATTATGGTAAATTTCTCATGGTTACAACACATTGTAACTATCACAAAAGATATCATTTATGGATTTTTCATTAAATATAGTTAAATAAAATAATTAATTAATATAACGCATTATATCAAGTATATAATAGAAAGAATAAAAATTTATTTCAAACGAGATTTTATTATAGAGATAATAATTTACAATAAATTATACTATTGCCCCTAGGTCATACCTCTAACTCTATCAACCTCTCACTTGTACTTGAGGATAATTATGGAATCTCAATCACATTCCTTCGATTAGTTTGATGAGAACATATCTAGCTAGTCCCTTTGTTAATGGATCAAATATGTTTTGGTTATCTACTTTGTCAATAAACTCTCTCCTATGCTGATAAACCGCCTTTATCTTGTGGAACTATTCAGAATATGTTTGTCGACTTCTGGTGAGATCTTTTCATCACATTATTATCATATAACAATGATATAATATCCTTAATACTTTGAATCACCCCTAACTTTGTTATAAATTTGTGCATTTATGTTATACATTGCTATTATTGTGGCACTATTCAAGGCAATGTATTTAGCCTTTTGGTTGAATCATCCATAACATTTCGTTTGGATCATTTCCAACTTAAAGCTTCTTAACTAAAGTTTTAATCATTTCTGTTTAATCATATTAACTTGGATTTTATACTTTCTTTATGTATCAAATGCATAAGCGAAATACGATATTATAGACGATATATAGTATGTATGATAGTTCTTATTGCCAATGCATAAGGAATTCACCATACATGCTCCATATTAAATATTTTATTATGGTGTTTGTGCATATCATTTGGGACATTCCCAACATCCTTTTATATTAATTATAAAATGTTTTTTTCAAATCATTTATTGAGAATTAAACAACTAAACTAGAATTGATCTTAATATTGGTACATCGTTAATAATCGGGAGTATGTTGTTTAGTTATAGTTTAGAAATCTATGTTCCATTTTAACTTTATTTCTTATAGACACACGCTTTCCTCTACATTTTGACTAAAAATCAAACTATTTGATATTTCTATCAATAGTAAAACTCTAATGCTTATCGAATGATACTTTTTCTTGGATCGTATCCAGAAATCCACAAGCTCAATATCACTCCCATTGGCTTCAAGACACTTTAGTTGTTATATGCAAATGTCTATTCTAAATCATTATTTATAATTTTCTATTTCAACACATATGTACTAAAAACTCAAAATTATATCAGGCGATATTTTGTGAGAAAATTTGAATTAATTTAAGCACATTGAAAGGTGAATCTACTATACTAACTTCAACAATTGAAATTTACGATGTTATTCTTATCAATGATGCTTATTATATTCCAACTGCATTGGCCTTCTTCTTGAGAATACATTTGCGGATAATGGATCATATCCCTTCGGTGTAACAACCCGTGATTGCGGTTACCAAATAATAAATTAAAATTGGGATTTTAATTTAATTGGAGCTATTAATGAATTTTTAATGTGGCTAATTTGTTCAAAATTTAGTCATTTTGAATAAATTAATATTTTGGGCTTAAGTGTAAAATGGAGCATTTCAAGGAAATTAATTAGGGAAATTTGTAATTTATATTATTGCAAAATTTTATATGTGTAAAATAGTGCAATATTTGATTTGGGAAATTAATTTGCAATTTATTTGCAAAATGGTGATTTTGGCTAATATTAACTATAAACGGTGTTTTGGAAAAATTAGGGGTTAAAATGTAAAATATTGTTGATATAGGATTTTATGAAATGGCTAAAAGTAATTGTTAACATATTTTCATAATTTTCTATGGTTTGAAATGTATTTAGTAATTTGTATGTAGAGTGTACTTAGAGAAAATTGTCTATATATGTATGCACATGAATAATACAAAGTCCTAATGGGTATTAGATCCAATAACCCTAACCATTAGCCTATAAAGTATCTTTTACCCTCCCATTTCAGCCAACACTTCATTTCATAACCACTAAAACCTAATTAGAAAGCTCCAAAACCTAGTCATGGCCTCCTAAGCAAGACTCCAATCTACACCAAATCAAAGAGAGTTAATCCAAACTACTAAAAGAGGTAATAGCAATCACAAAACCCACCTCTAATTCATTCTTTAATTTCTGAAATTATTTTGTAATCCTCTTTTTTTGTGCATTTAGATTGTGAAACTCTTTGATCTTATTTTCATTGCTTGGAAAGAGGTAATATATGCTAGCTGAAATTATAATTAGTTTATTGCTGTTAGTAAATTAGGCATATCTCATTCATCTTAAATCGGAATTAAGATTTTCTTGAAGTTCTAGAAAGCTTATTCTGTAGCCTATAACTTTCATGTTTTGAGCTTTGCCTAATTTTGTGGTTTCAATGGTCGAAATCACGTTTGTTTGTCGCTGACCTGATAACAAACTACAGGGTTGATAAAATAAAACCCTGAAATTGATTTGGCCATAAGTTACTCGTTTTTGATCCAAATTAGATAATTTTGGATGTTCTGGAAAGCTTAAAACATATGCTACAATTTCTGTTCAGTGAGTTTTCTGTAATATTGCCATTTAGATGACCTGAAATGCATTCAAAGACAGAAGACCAATTCTGTCTTTAACAAGTTATCTTGAGTTTCAATCTGATATTGTTTTGCATGTATCTCTCTCGTTTCTTATCCAAATCAAATAATTTTGGATGTTCTGGAAAGCTTAGATTTAGAGCTAAAACTTTCATGTTTTGAGTTTCATGAAATTTCGAAGTTAATTTGATCAAAATTGTACATTCTTACCACTGTCCCGAGAAAAAAAAAGAAAAAATAAATAATAAATAATTTTTTTAAACCCTGTTCCAGATTTTTATCTCCACTTCGCGATGCCGCCACGATCGCATCCGAAGTCGGAATTCGACATTTTTGGTCTCGTTGGAAAGGTGGAGTTTCGTGCTCCACCTCTGTAAAATTTAGGCATCATCGGCATTCTTTTGATACTTCGAATTTCGTGTCGAAGTTGAACTCTTGTCGCTGTTTGTAAACAGTGTGAATCTTGTTCTAGGTCCAACTTTGAGACGTCGCTGCTACTTCGTCTCAACTCGGATTCCAGAAATTCTTTTTGCATCTTAT
This sequence comes from Allium fistulosum, assembly GCA_030737815.1. Lineage (NCBI taxonomy): Eukaryota > Viridiplantae > Streptophyta > Magnoliopsida > Asparagales > Amaryllidaceae > Allium > Allium fistulosum. The sequence goes on from CM060904.1 coordinate 365,416,390, forward strand.
AGTAGGGATGTTGGACTATATGCCTACCAGTTTTCATGTCATTTGGATTCAGTTTACTGGTCCAAATAAATTGCCGAACTTGGGTTCGCAGCAGTTTTTGAATGGTCAAACACTTAGGATGAAAATCAAATATCCCTTCTGTTTCCAGCTTTTGAGCGCCACTCCGCGATGCCGCCACGTTCGCATCGGAAGTCGGAATTCGACGTTTTTGGTCTCGTTAGAAAGGTGGAGTTCCGAACTCCTTCTCAGAAAAATTTGGACAACAATGGAGTTCGTTTGGTACTTCGAATTTCGTGTCAAAGTTGAACTCTAGTCGCTGTTTGTAAACAGTGTAAATCTTGTTCTGGGTCCAACTTTGAGACGTCGCTGCCACTTCGTCTCAACTCGGAATCCAGAAATTCTTTTTGCATCTTAAAGTAGGGATGTTGGACTACATGCCTGCAAATTTTCATGACATTTGGACACAGTTTTCTGGTCCAAATAAATTATCAAACTTGAGTTCACAGCTGTTTTTGAATGGTTACAAACACTTAGAATAGTTTTGATGATTTTCCGGTTTTCGTCGATTCCTTTGAGATTTGTCTCTGGATTTCATACACGGGCTTTATAAAAAGGTTTTAAAAGGATTTTTCACTCAAAAATGGCTTTTGAAAATTATTATATAATATTATTTTAATTATTAAATTAACTACTCCATAATAGGAGACCTTTCAAAAGACCGTTTTAAAAGTGATTTCGAAAATCAATTATAAATCCGTTTTACACCATTATTTTCTATAATAAAAATCTCACACTCACTTTTAGCACGTCGAGCGAAGTGGAAAGGTGCTTAAACGGTTAGGAAATCTCCGGCCTATGGAAACCGTGTGTATTTTCTTTCCGGTTAATCCCCGACCTATTCGATTGATCGTTTTGACCTTTGGGTCTAGTTTACCGATGATATGAGGTAGACTTTTTATTGTTTGGAGTGTGAGTTTGCTATTGGTTAGGAAACCGTTTAGTGCAAACGTGGGGTATGAGACTCATTGTTAACACTTTACGGGTTCCTCTCCAAGAAGTTAGTGACACATTTGCCTCTGGGCGGCCAGTACTGGACCTCTGGGTCACCATGCCTCTGGGCAACCGTCTCTGGACACCTGCTCTATGGAGCAGTTTACATTTCGGCGTGTGCCTCTGGGCCTTTATCCTTCTGGGAAGGATTTCGCCGTTTCGCGCGTTCCGCATCTGTGCGAGTGATCGATCACAACTTTACAGTACTTGGCAACAACGACTCTGGTCGGTGCACGAGCAAAACTTGTATTATCTGATGATTTTTATATCCATTCGAGTACCGCCATTCGGCGTTGGTTCTATGGAACCATACGATGTAAGTGCGATTACCTTGTGGATTCACAGTGTCTCTGGACACTGCTTTTCAGTGTTTGATTTCATTGATTTTTCAGTATATCCCCATTGCTCTTTGGAGCATCGATCTTTGCTTGGGCATTGATTACAGACTCTGGTCACTCTTGGGATTATTGCCTATGGGCATCTTTTTATAGCTTTGGCTACACCGATGATATGAGGCGATTTTATTTATTCTACACTTTGGTGTTGATTTCTCTTTGGAGATTTTTATTGTTTATTGATGATTAGGGATCGTCATTATATTCATGTGGTTCATAATATACTTCTCTTTGGATAAGTACTGTTTTACTTATGTACCGCATTATTATATATCTCAGTTATTACTGATTGTTTAGCTAGCCTGACCCGAGTGTTTTCGCTCGGGTTAGACCGAGTTGTTTCAGGTTAGGTCTCTGGACTTAGCTTCTGTGCTTCCGCTTGGACATTATCTGCTATGCTGATAGATAGCGCTTTTATTTTTCCACTATTCCGCTACTCTCTTATTATTTTGACTTTGATATGTACATATTTTTGACTCACATGTGTGAGCAGTGGCTTTGTACCCACTTATGATATTTGGATCTGTATTGATGATGTATTGTTCTGGGATTTTATATCTGTTATGTGATTCTGTTCTGTGATGTTTTTATCATTTATTATTATGCTTTGTCCTGATAGATCTTTAGCCATTTGTAATTTCGTTATAAGTATTTACCGAATATGTCGAACCACCTGATTGAGAAAAATTTAAATAGATTCCACCTTTCGACGTATTCGGTAGATAGTTATAGCTTGATTATAGATGGTCGCTTCCACTATACTCTATTCTCCGCTTTAACAGACAGTATTACTCCCGTAATACTCTTTGTTACAGTGGGTCTCAGAGTGGGGCGTTACATTCGGGTACAACTATCAAAATCATATTTTTATATTGCACTTAGAATCTATTCAGGATCTGCACATTATAACATGTGGCAGAGTAAATACTCTTAATTGTTTTATTGAAAATCGAGGAATACTTATTCTTGACATTGAAAAGAAACTCGTAGTTTCTTTTTAGTATGTAAGGAAACTTATTATAAATTCTAATATGTTGTGCCAGATTAGGTTTGGTTAATTTTATTTCATCCACGCAATTAGTTTTATCTTTGGATGATATCCAAATCCATTTTCTACTAATAATTTCTAAAAGAAATTTCTTTGTCACGAAGTTGGAGTTTCTTGAAACAACAATTATTTCTCAGTGTAATGGAATATGTATTCAAAAATATTTAATGAATTGCTTTACATATATATGAAACTGATTTGGATTTTTTTAATGAAAGTTTGTTCAAAATAAAAATTGGTCAATCAATATTGATCAGTCCTAAACTCTTTTGGGGTGGCCTACGCATGATGTAACACCTCTAATTTTATTGACATTATTCAGGAGATTTAATTAGAATAAATTAAATAGAATAATGTAGATGAGCGGATTGAGGTTGATTAATTAATTAGGTGGCCGTGCTTATTAAAACTAATGAACTTATATAAATGGTTAGGAAATTAAACATAAGGGCATTAGGGTAAATAGCCGCCCACACCTCCTACCCTTATACTATTCTCATTAGGTTTTGCACGTTCATTTTACCAAAACAAAAATACTTACAACCGTGAGAAGCAAGGCCGGCCATTAGAAGAGAAGAAGAAAACTTAATAAAAGCTTAGGATTCAAGCTAGAGGAAAATTAATCTCAAACAATCTCTAATCTTCTTATCTTAAGCAAGGTAAATAATAATTTCTACATCTCTATTTTGATTTTTCACATCAAATGATTTCGGATTTAATGATAAATCTGTTTTTGTGGTATGTTGAATGATGATACGCTTGATAATGATTTATAACTGTTTAAACAAGGTTGTTTAATAAAGGATATGCACGGTTTTAGGGTAAAACTGAGATGATATGATTTTTAAATGCCATGGGAAATTTTATGTTATATAAAACATGATTTTGGAGATGGGTTTCAATTCTTATAATTTTTCGAGTGTATATGGATTTTATATAAATTTTCTAGTGAAGAAAATAATTTATTGGGTTATAAATTATTTATGGCAAAAATAATGATTATTTGGGTTTGAACTTTTTATATGTTAGAAAACATATTAAAATAGATTTTCTGGGATTATTCCAGAATTTTCCTAAGTGTTTTGATGAATATATAAAATTATTTAAGGTATGAGACTTAAATGTTCTATATATTTATTTAAGGAGAAAGGGCATTTTATAAAATAAAATTATTATTTAAATCTGAAATGTGCGGCAGCATTTTTCTGGAAAGGTAATTGTTAACCAATGAGAATTTGATAAAAAGGGCAGGGTAGTTAAAAGGTTACCTTCTTTAAGTTAAAAACAAGAAAATCATCCTTTTAACATGTTTCAGCCATTTTAGGCATAATACCTTCCGACCCAGACCTTTCGTCTAAGTCGAAAGGATTAAACCTTTCGACAAGGTCAAACCAATGCATATGGTATCAAGAACTTGGTGCATAATGAATTGGACAAAGTCAAAGGGTTTGTAGTCGAAAGGTTGATGGCCAAAGAGGTTGGGATATGTTTGTTTTATAAACTAAAGTTTTCACCTGCTTTGCTTTCGAATTAGAGCTTTCGTCTTGGTTGCTTTCAACCAGGTCAAATGTTTAAAGAAAGGTTTTAAACCTTTCGACAAAGTCGAAAGGTCATTGCCACTTAGTATTGTTTTATTTTGAACCTTCCGACACAATCGAAAGGTTTGGTTTTTATAAGCTGTTTTATATAAGACCTTCCGACACAGTCGAAAGGTTAGGTTTTGAAAGGATTTAAGAGACCTTTTAACAAGGTTGAAAGGTTTAGTTCCGAAAGGTTGTTTCAGAGAAGTTTTAAAAAAAGAATTGTCGTCTTTAGTTTGTTAAAACCCTTTGAAGGGGTCGAAAGTAGGAGCTTTTGGCTTAGTAAAAAGGTTTACCTGTTTTAAAAACCAACCGCTTCTCCCGTTGTTTTCGAAAGGTTTCAAGGCTTTTGAGTTGAATGATTTACCCATGTATTATAATTGAAGAATAACTTAAAATTTCAAAAGAGTTGCTGTAAAAAGGCAGAGGTTTATTGTTTTAAATGAAATGATTTAAGCTTTCGTAGTAGACTTCCAGCAAGGTCGAAAATTTTCGAAAGGTTTAATCCACTAGTTTCAAAAGGTTTATGTTATAAGGATTGAATGCTTTCGAAAGGTTTAAATTACCGAATGGTTTCAACGGTTTCAAAAGGTTGCTTTGTATACCTCGCGACAAGGTCGAAAGGTTTGGTTTTGGAAGGTTTGAAAACTCATACTCTAATTTTAAAGGAAAACCCATGTCTTGTATAAAAGAGAACCAGCTAGGTTAACTCAATAGTGAATATATAAATTGCTTAAACTCCTGAATGAGTAGAATTGCATCCATGGAGTCAGGGTGACCACAAAATATATAGGATGCCTAAATTTTGTAGTTTTTGGTGCATACAAAAAGGTTCTTAGTAAACCCATGAAAACTATGATAAGGTAGTTATTGGTGCATACCAAAAGGTTCATAGTTAACCCATGAAAACTATGTAGTAGAGTAGTTGGCAGGGGCCAATTGGTTTGTAGTGAACCCATGAAAACTATATTCGGATTAAGGATTGACAACAGTCAATAGGTTCCTGGTAGACCCATGAAAACTAGGATAAGTAAGTGGTTAATGGATATATCAGTAGGTTCCTAGTCAACTCATGAAAACTAGGATGTAAAGTGAGTTACTGGATAAATCCATAGATTCCTAGTAAACCCATGAAAACTAGGGTAAGGTGATTTGTTATTGGAAGGTCCAATACGTTCAGAAGTACCCATGAATTGATTAAGTTATCTGGCAGGAGCCTATAGGTTCTCAGTGATCCTATGAAAACTATGAATAAGACAAAGTGTCTATTGATTATGACAAGGTTATTTGTAAACCCATGAAAACTAAAGAGGTTAATTAGGGGTGGGCATAAACCGCACCGCTATACGGAAACCGTCCGCACCGGACCGTAAGAACGGTGCGGAAACCCACACCGAATCTTCTCACCAAAGCAAATACCCTAAACCGGACCGACCCGCATTGATATGGTTCGGTTGCTGTTTGGATGATTGAACCAACCATATTAAACCGGACCAAACCATTATTCTAGTCATTTTACTTAATGATCATGCATTGGTTAATGTTGATGTTTGGTTAATCTACTAAAATAAATCTTGCTTATAGCTAAATGTCAAATTGAAACATTCTTATGATTAAGAACTATTTTTTTTCATTTCAGTATGACATTGTGTGTTTAACCTTTAAGTATAAAAGGTCACACATTTGCCTTTGTAAATTAATTGTTGATGGAAGTAATTCTCTTATATCATATTTAATATGGGTTCAAACCGGACCGAACAAAAACCGTACCGTATTACATCAAAACCGAACCATTTAAAAGGTTAGTATAATGGTTTATATTTTTGATTAACCATTTGATGCGGTACATAAATGGTTTGGACTTCGAACCGCACCAAACCAACCCGCACCCACTCCTAAGGTTAATAGTGACCCTAGAAACTCTATTTATAACAGAGTGTCAGACTAAACTGGGGATGGGAGATCCTAATTATTTTCAAGTATGCATATCACCATAATATTTTGAAAATGTATGTTTTAACCATTGTGGATGCAGGAGCACAATATATGGTTTTATAAAGGTTTTTAGGATACCAGTAAGGGGAAAACTCGTTCCGCTATGCGGCATGGTCTCACTAGATATCTAAAAAGATTGAGATGTTAGATCATTATTCATACCTTGCTTTATGTCTAACTCAAAGTTTTTGTTTTCCCCTTAAACTCTCGGGTACTCAATTGATTTTGAGTAGTTTGGGATTTAAGGTTTCTAGGTTCTCTTCTTAGATGAATAAAGCTTCTAGAGACGTTGTAACGACCCTGAAATCTGAACAAATTAAATTGAGAATATTTAATTAATTTTAAATATTTGAACGATGATTTAATTTGAATCCCGAATGTAACTTTGAATTTGACGGTTAAATTATATAATTTAATATATTGAGAGTTGAATAAAAATTTGAATCTTTAATTTTAAGTTGAAGAAAAATATTTCGAAAGCTTGTAAAATCTATAATGATAATACTGAAGATAATAGAAGCTTCAGAAATTGATTTGGAAACAATCTGTTCAGTTTTGAAATTATATCGTTCGAACCGATATTTAAAAATAGTCGTCCGAGGCACAGTCTCGGAATTCGACGAAACGAGTTTCATTGGATCCGTAATATTGTTTTATTATCGGATTTCAAATTTCGTATTATTCGGAGTTGTTACGTGAGCATACGGTAAGCAAACGCGTTGAGATTTAAATCAAATTCAATTTGAATTTAAATATATATAATTGGTCAGCATCAGCCACCCTAGTTTCTTAGCAGACCTACTGTCTGTAAATCGCGTACCCTTGTCTCCCCTTCCTTCTCTGTTAAGATACACGAAAGGAAATCATTTCGTTCAAAGTTAAAAATCTCGTTCAAAAGGAAATAAAAATGGCGACACTCCTATTTCCAGAGGCAAAGGTTCTCGTTCAAAATTTAAAAACCAAGGCCGAAAACAAATCGATTACTTTCATCTCTATCCCCTCATTCCTCTTCAAATCTATTTCTCTAATTCATTCGAAAAACGAAACCTCCGTTCCCCATAACCTCGTTCGATACATCGAATTCAATCAAGTGCTCAGATCGAAGAGTTGGTATGCTAATCGCGAGCTTAGTTCGCGAGTCGTTCGCGTGGGTTTAGGGAGGCCGGAGTTCATTTATGAGGAGAGTCGCGCGCGACATGAGTAGGGGGGTTTGGTCGCGATCTCGATTTGGGGCGAGATGGGGTTGGGGCTTTCTGCCGCGATTCGTTAGTGAAGTCAAGCGAATAAGGGAGATAGGCGAACGCTCGAACTCGAGCTGGGAAGGTTCGCGATCGACACTCGCGACATTCGTCGCCGTAGTTGAGTGGTGGTGGTGGGTCCTCGAGCAGATTTGGGCGAGGTGTATTGCGATTGGTTATTTGATTTTGAGAGGGCTCGCAGAATCGATCAAGGCAATGCTGGGTGGTGCGCCTTTGAGGGTCGCGTTATCGACTGGAGGCGAGCACGTCGTCGTTCCAGGTGTGTAGGGGTCGATTTTCGTGGCACGTTAGCTGCAGAAGGGAGTGATTCGAATCGAGCTAGGGGTTTCGTTCAAAGGGCATCTCGGCAGTAAGTATAAATTTCTGATTGATTGGAAAATAAAGTATATGTATATGAAACAGAAGATGAAAAAAAAGAAATTATCTCAGTTGGAACTTAAAAGTAGCAAAGAGTTTGAATTCATATAGATTTTTGTTTTGATATATATATATATAGTTTCAAATGAAAAAGGAAATTCTGTTTTTTATGTAAAAAGTTCAAAGGTGTTGAAGTTATATTTATAAACTTGATTTCTATAAAAATCGATATAAATTATTCTATATGCAGTTTTGAAAATGTATATGTAATGAAATTTACAGTTTTGATTTTTGGAAAGAAAATAAATATAGGTTAGAAATTTAAAACAGTAAAGGAAATTTCTGTTTTTCTTATATAAAATATATAAAGATAAGGTTTGGAAATATATAGATTTTGAAATTTAAAATCATTGTATAATTAAAACTTATCACATTAGAAATTTGTTATTCGATTGATTCAAATGTTAATAAATTGTGTAAATGTTTATACAAGGTCTGTAAATCAAGAAAAACAAATCGGAAAGGAAATGGAATGCAAAATAAAAGCTAAGGTGAGATCTTCTTACTCAAATGAAAGTGGATTTTCTTTTACAGTTATTGATTGATTGATTGACTGCTTGAATGTGATATTAGATATAGTAGGATATATATCTATATATAGCAATATATACATATTGGCATATGTATATATTGGATTGATTGATTCCCGCCTCGTATAGCGGATGAGACCCTATTGCGCCGTTAGTAAGCGGATTATTTTTATAAAACCCATATACCGCGATATTCCACCTCGAAGTGGAATTGGTATTGTGCTAACGTCTGTGGATGCAGGGAAACAGGTTGGAGGGATCCAACTGGATTCCTCAACTGTATTTATTTATTTACAGATATTGATATATATTCTGTTCTCATATGATGATATATGATGTTTGATGTGTGATGGACTAATTGATGCGTTGCATCATCAGATTCAGTTTTTGAAGTTTAAAAATAACGACTTTTACTTTAAAAGGATTTTAAAGTGATTTTTGAAAGTAGACGTTTTATCGAATTTTTGAATTAATTTATTTCAAATAAATAAACGTCTAAAATTTTAAAGATATGAAAGTTAAGATTTTTTGGTGAAATTTAACCAAAGTGCGATTTTTGAACTAAATAGTTGATTTATTGATAAAATGGTTTAAGTTGGGATTTTTGAATAACTATAAACGATTTGTACAAAAAGGTTTATAAATTTGATAATTCATAAATCAAAGTATTGGACTTATAAAACGAATTTTTTATAAGTGTTAAAAAGAAGTATAAGTGAATGAAATTAATAGATTTATAACGTGAAGTTATAAAGTGAATAGATATTGTAGAATAAAAGATTTATGAGGAATTTACTTATAAATTTGACTTTTGCACTTAGATGGGATATAAATAGAAATTGCTAAATGAAATGATTTTTATAAGTTGAAATTGTTATGAAGTATAAATGTGATTTATAAACGTTGTTTATAAATCCGAAATCACTTATTTTGATAAGTAATTTTAGAAGTTAATAAAAGGAGAATTTTATAAATCGAAGTTGTTAGAAAATAGAAATGGAATTTATAAACGTTGTTTTATAAATTCGAAATCAATCAAATTGGATGAATTTAATATAGAAGTTATTAAGGGAATTTTATCCACGATTTTGGATAGTGGATAAATTCTTGAAATAAATGTGTAGAAAGATTGAAATGTGGTTAGTGAAGTATATTCACGATTTTGGACAGTGAATATATTCTTAAGGAAAATGGATATGGTTTTGGGAAAGTGATATTTGAAATGAAGTTAATTATTTTAAAAGATGTTTTAAAATGTGTTAAATATCGAAACCATAGATTTCAACATTCATTGTTGAAATAGACGTTTTCGAGGAATAAGGAAATAATGGACTATAACACTGTTGTTATAGTAAATGATTTCCGAAAGGAAATGTTTTGATGTCGTATTGGGATTTATATATCTATCAAAAATCCGAATCCCTATACTAGGGATTTTGAGTCGTCGTAACGATGTTTTACGTAACATTCGTTTTGACTCAAATAAATGTTATAGTAAATGGTTTCCTTAAAAGAATGAATTATACTTAATATTGATTTAAGTATATCGAATATTTTCAAATGTTGAAAATAAAGGATTTGTGAAATACTTATTATTAAATGAGTAAGGAAATACTTTTCCAATATGAAATGAACGTTTTGAGGTTTATCTTTGTAAAGGTAAATTGAAAGTGAATATTGAAATCGATTTGAAAATCGTATATCTGTAGATATTTTGAAATATGAATTCAATATGGAATTTATAAAGGAAATGAGAATTCGTTTAAAAATAAATATTGATTTATTTTTGAAGTGTGGAAATTTTATATCTAGTAAAGATATTTTTGAAGATAAAATAATTTGGGAAAATTATTTGGAATCTGATGATGTTGCGCATCTTTATTGATAGTTAAATAACCGACTATCAATAATTACCTTGAGTAGGTATTTGTTGTGAATTGGATGAATTTGAATGTCACACTTATTTTTGAATAAGCGCTCACTATTCGGGTTAGTCGGAAAAGGACCATGGGGTCGTATAACCCATTCCGAATAGGTGATACGTCGTTATGAATTGCATTTGAAGACCGGTGTTGAAGACCGGATATTTTTGAAAACGGAAGGATTACCGTCGAGTTACTCTACATCGGCTGATCTACGATTTAGAGGTTTTATCACCCTTAGTGACGGGAAGTCCGGACGTGATTAGAAAACTATCCGGATATGCAAGGGCTTCGTGAGAAGTGCCTTCGGTTCTGTTCGATCCCGGAACAGACTTGTATGGATTGTGTGTCTGACGTTACAATTTGAGATATAAAGCTGATTTCTTTCAAATACATATCTGTTGGTGGCGGAGAATTTATTCTCTTAGCTTAACACCCTTCTCTGAGACGTACGAGCTCAGAGGTTATGTAGTTGAAATTTATCAGCGATATACTCCCAATTTGGTAACGTGGCATACTGAGTGTTGCTGTGAAATGATCAGTGTTTGATCATTTGTGATATGATCATTTGTTTGATCTTATATCTTTGTGATCATAGGTTGATCATTTTGTTTGACCCGAAGCATGGCTTTGTAGAAAGCGTAGCTTTGTGGACGAGACTTCGTCGAGCCTCACACCCCGAAAATGGTCAAAACAGGAAGGATGCAGCAAGGTTCTAGGGAGTAGCGCCCCTTAGTGTATGTCATTCCTTCTGGATAAAGGTGGTATCATGGTATGGAGCCCAGATACTTAACCTCTGTGGTTACTGCATTATTTTTACTATGTGGTTTGTTGCGAATCGGGGATCCTCGGGAAGATCGGTGACGATCGGGGGATGGCATACGCGTGTCAGTAGTTACCTATTTTTGCAGAGGTAACCCGGCCTTGTGTTGGCAGAGATCTAACTGTAACGTTAGGTTCTCGGGTCGTCTATTCCAGGGACGTACCCATCGTGGATAGGAAGTTCCTTAGCCTGACCATTTGTTGGAAATCCAAAGAAACAATACGAGCCTTGTACGGTTTTAGTTGTAGAACCTGCCATTTAATATGGTAGCTATAGCAAGCATACTATAATGGTACCTATGCTGGCTAAGATTTATATTGTACTTTCGAAATGTTTTCTACACTATGCACTAATAATAATATCAAAAAGAATTTGATTTTTGCGTAGTAAGCATCTTTGACTATCATAAGAAGAAATCTCCTCCAAGTCTGCGTTTGCATTGTGTGTGTGGCGGGAGGTCTTATGGTAGTTTCATTTTCCAAAAGCATTGCGAATTGACATTAAAGTTTTCCTGTTGTTTATTTTAAAGAATAACTGTTTTACGATCTCACACCAGTCACCATGACTGACTCGGAGTTTATTGTTTCCCTTCTAAACTCTGGGTGCCCACCAATTTCCACACGGGCAGTCTAGAGTTATGTTATCAGGATATTCTCGAGCTTTGGAAGCAAGCTGGATGGCGAGACGTAGTATTTGTATCTGATATATTTATTCCGCTGTGTATTCTGTATGAGAACAAGTTTATATAACTGTCCATTATTGTGCTGTGTTGTATTGAGTTGTATATTGACTCTGATGATTGATGTATGTATAAACTGATATAGTTCTTTGTTTTAAAAGACTAGTGATATTTATTATATATTGTTCCGCTGCGATGTGTAAGATTCTGATATTGTTTTCTGTTTCTATTTTTGTTCTGTCTTTCTTCTCTTTTTCTTCTATCTTCTTCTTCTTCTGCCTTTTTCTTCTTTTTAAAACCCTCACTATTGGAGTTTCCGGCACTCGATTGCTCGGCAGTCGATAAAGTGAGTATCGATGTCGAATTTTCGAAAATCGAAAATTTCGGTTCGTGACAACGTGGTATCAGAGCATATGGTTAAGCGACAACCCTGCTCTGTTGGGTGTTACTCATTAGAGATAGAGTCAGTAGTACTCTAGAATGAGTTGAGTGTAATAATAGATATGAGCGCGTATTTGTTATTGAATATAAAATTGTTTTGTATTGTGATGATTGGTTTATTGAGTGGTATATGAACCTTCGTCGGCACAGTCTGCGCAACTGGATCGAAGGGGTTTCTAAACACTTGAATAGAACAATTCGGCACAGTATTGTTTTAAATAGGGTGAATGAAATAATTTTACCCAAAACTATTTTTGTATATAAAAGAAATGATTTTCTGTAAATTATTACAATATATGGTTGCATGGTTGTTAGGAAAGTGATAACATTGAATTATTATCATTATTATATGAAATTGAATAAGAAATTGAAATCGTAACTCCAAAGTTAAGAAATAAATCCATATACAAATGAAATTTGAGAATGTAAATTATAAATGTGACTTATAATTGAAGTGGAATTCCAGAGAAGTATTTGGAAATGTTTTGAAAAGAATTTGAAAATTTTGGAGATTTGGAAAGTTTAAATCTTTTTGGAGTTGGAAATGAATTTCAAAGGTTTTGAAAAATGTTTTGAAGAGATGAAAGCTCTAAACTCTTTTCGGTCGCTGGAAAATAACTTCGGTAATGACTGCAGCATCATCGATGTTCATTTTCGAGTTTCCAAAAGAGGAATTGCTGCCAAATTGTTTTAAATGGAAGTTGTTTGAAAAATTTGGATTCTGTTTTGGAAATTCAAAGGATGATTTGAATTGTTTTCAAAAATGGTTTTGAAAAGGTTGAAAAGACTCTGGAATACTATATATAAAATTATTTATGAAATATTGTAAGTTGATAACCTATACAAATTGAATTTTGATAGAATAAATTTAACATAAAAGAATGAAGTTAAATCAAAGCAAGTATAAGTGAATCAATAAAATAAAATAAAAATCCAAGTGGTAATTTTGAATATAAGTTATATAACTTATAAAATGAGAAAATAGAAGTGAAACGAATTGTTAAAAAGTGGTTAAACAATTTTATTAAGCAAAATAAAATGTGATTTTGATTAAGTGATGAAATTTGACCTTGGTAAAGTTAAATAAAATTGAGAATCTGAATTGGATTGATAAATGAATTAAGCTATTGAACTAATTGAATGTTGAATCAGTCTAATGTAAAAGAATTAGTGAATGAGTTTCAGAATGAATAAACAAATTTGAATAAGTGGATTAGAATTTGAAATGGATTAGTAACTGAAACTAATTTAAATGGTGCAGTTATAAATGAAAGGTAATTGATGAAATTCAATATTTGGAATAGAAGATAAAATTGAATTCGAATAGAAATTTGAATGCAAGATTGAACGAAATTGAATATGTAACTTCAATAGTGAATTAGAAATGCATAAACAGTATATAGGGAAAATTTTGTAATAGAATTTGCAAAATGGTTTGAATGTGTAACTAGATATTATGGCTAGTAGGATATACAGGTGTATTAAGGGAATTGAGATTTTAATTTTGAAGATAAATTTGAATTGCTCGAAAAAGGTATGTATTTAAATTTGAATATGAGATTTGATGACTTTTTTCTCTAGCCGCTTGGCCTTTTCTTTTTCTTTTTGAAATCTGAGAGTCCGTAGGGACGTTTTGTAGTCGTGCCGTATTAGCCGCGCAAAGGAGACGCTGGCGAAATTTTTCAGAAATTTAGGGCGTTAGAAAATTTTTGAGAAAATTTTGAAAGTTTAAAATTTGAATTTAAACTCGAATTTGAATTTTGAAGTAAACAAAGTTGTTTGAAACTTATAATTGAAGTTAGAATGTTAGTTGAAATGATAACGAATCTTTAATAGAAAGATTTGTTTTGATAATTTGATAAAACTATTGGATATTAAAAATAGTAGACGAGTTAAGGACCTTTCTTCCTGACTTGTAATTTCGAGGACGAAATTCTTTTAAGGAGGGAAGTCTGTAACGACCCTGAATTCTGAACAAATTAAATTGAGAATATTTAATTAATTTTAAATATTTGAACGATGATTTAATTTGAATCCCGAATGTAACTTTGAATTTGACGGTTAAATTATATAATTTAATATATTGAGAGTTGAATAAAAATTTGAATCTTTAATTTTAAGTTGAAGAAAAATATTTCGAAAGCTTGTAAAATCTATAATGATAATACTGAAGATAATAGAAGCTTCAGAAATTGATTTGGAAACAATCTGTTCAGTTTTGAAATTATATCGTTCGAACCGATATTTAAAAATAGTCGTCCGAGGCACAGTCTCGGAATTCGACGAAACGAGTTTCATTGGATCCGTAATATTGTTTTATTATCGGATTTCAAATTTCGTATTATTCGGAGTTGTTACGTGAGCATACGGTAAGCAAACGCGTTGAGATTTAAATCAAATTCAATTTGAATTTAAATATATATAATTGGTCAGCATCAGCCACCCTAGTTTCTTAGCAGACCTACTGTCTGTAAATCGCGTACCCTTGTCTCCCCTTCCTTCTCTGTTAAGATACACGAAAGGAAATCATTTCGTTCAAAGTTAAAAATCTCGTTCAAAAGGAAATAAAAATGGCGACACTCCTATTTCCAGAGGCAAAGGTTCTCGTTCAAAATTTAAAAACCAAGGCCGAAAACAAATCGATTACTTTCATCTCTATCCCCTCATTCCTCTTCAAATCTATTTCTCTAATTCATTCGAAAAACGAAACCTCCGTTCCCCATAACCTCGTTCGATACATCGAATTCAATCAAGTGCTCAGATCGAAGAGTTGGTATGCTAATCGCGAGCTTAGTTCGCGAGTCGTTCGCGTGGGTTTAGGGAGGCCGGAGTTCATTTATGAGGAGAGTCGCACGTGACATGAGTAGGGGGGTTTGGTCGCGATCTCGATTTGGGGCGAGATGGGGTTGGGGCTTTCTGCCGCGATTCGTTAGTGAAGTCAGGCGAATAAGGGAGATAGGCGAACGCTCGAACTCGAGCTGGGAAGGTTCGCGATCGACACTCGCGACATTCGTCGCCGTAGTTGAGTGGTGGTGGTGGGTCCTCGAGCAGATTTGGGCGAGGTGTATTGCGATTGGTTATTTGATTTTGAGAGGGCTCGCAGAATCGATCAAGGCAATGCTGGGTGGTGCGCCTTGGAGGGTCGCGTTATCGACTGGAGGCGAGCACGTCGTCGTTCCAGGTGTGTAGGGGTCGGTTTTCGTGGCACGTTAGCTGCAGAAGGGAGTGATTCAAATCGAGCTAGGGGTTTCGTTCAAAGGGCATCTCGGCAGTAAGTATAAATTTCTGATTGATTGGAAAATAATGTATATGTATATGAAACAGAAGATGAAAAAAAAGAAATTATCTCAGTTGGAACTTAAAAGTAGCAAAGAGTTTGAATTCATATAGATTTTTGTTTTGATATATATATATATATATATATAGTTTCAAATGAAAAAGGAAATTCTGTTTTTTATGTAAAAAGTTCAAAGGTGTTGAAGTTATATTTATAAACTTGATTTCTATAAAAATCGATATAAATTATTCTATATGCAGTTTTGAAAATGTATATGTAAAGAAATTTACAGTTTTGATTTTTGGAAAGAAAATAAATATAGGTTAGAAATTTAAAACAGTAAAGGAAATTTCTGTTTTTCTTACATAAAATATATAAAGATAAGGTTTGGAAATATATAGATTTTGAAATTTAAAATCATTGTATAATTAAAACTTATCACATTAGAAATTTGTTATTCGATTGATTCAAATGTTAATAAATTGTGTAAATGTTTATACAAGGTCTGTAAATCAAGAAAAACAAATCGGAAAGGAAATGGAATGCAAAATAAAAGCTAAGGTGAGATCTTCTCACTCAAATGAAAGTGGATTTTCTTTTACAGTTATTGATTGATTGATTGACTGCTTGAATGTGATATTAGATATAGTAGGATATATATCTATATATAGCAATATATACATATTGGCATATGTATATATTGGATTGATTGATTCCCGCCTCGTATAGCGGATGAGACCCTATTGCGCCGTTAGTAAGCGGATTATTTTTATAAAACCCATATACCGCGATATTCCACCTCGAAGTGGAATTGGTATTGTGCTAACGTCTGTGGATGCAGGGAAACAGGTTGGAGGGATCCAACTGGATTCCTCAACTGTATTTATTTATTTACAGATATTGATATATATTCTGTTCTCATTTGATGATATATGATGTTTGATGTGTGATGGACTAATTGATGCGTTGCATCATCGGATTCAGTTTTTGAAGTTTAAAAATAACGACTTTTACTTTAAAAGGATTTTAAAGTGATTTTTGAAAGTAGACGTTTTATCGAATTTTTGAATTGATTTATTTCAAATAAATAAACGTCTAAAATTTTAAAGATATGAAAGTTAAGATTTTTTGGTGAAATTTAACCAAAGTGCGATTTTTGAACTAAATAGTTGATTTATTGATAAAATGGTTTAAGTTGGGATTTTTGAATAACTATAAACGATTTGTACAAAAAGGTTTATAAATTTGATAATTCATAAATCAAAGTATTGGACTTATAAAACGAATTTTTTATAAGTGTTAAAAAGAAGTATAAGTGAATGAAATTAATAGATTTATAACGTGAAGTTATAAAGTGAATAGATATTGTAGAATAAAAGATTTATGAGGAATTTACTTATAAATTTGACTTTTGCACTTAGATGGGATATAAATAGAAATTGCTAAATGAAATGATTTTTATAAGTTGAAATTGTTATGAAGTATAAATGTGATTTATAAACGTTGTTTATAAATCCGAAATCACTTATTTTGATAAGTAATTTTAGAAGTTAATAAAAGGAGAATTTTATAAATCGAAGTTGTTAGAAAATAGAAATGGAATTTATAAACGTTGTTTTATAAATTCGAAATCAATCAAATTGGATGAATTTAATATAGAAGTTATTAAGGGAATTTTATCCACGATTTTGGATAGTGGATAAATTCTTGAAATAAATGTGTAGAAAGATTGAAATGTGGTTAGTGAAGTATATTCACGATTTTGGACAGTGAATATATTCTTAAGGAAAATGGATATGGGTTTGGGAAAGTGATATTTGAAATGAAGTTAATTATTTTAAAAGATGTTTTAAAATGTGTTAAATATCGAAACCATAGATTTCAACATTCATTGTTGAAATAGACGTTTTCGAGGAATAAGGAAATAATGGACTATAACACTGTTGTTATAGTAAATGATTTCCGAAAGGAAATGTTTTGATGTCGTATTGGGATTTATATATCTATCAAAAATCCAAATCCCTATACTGGGATTTTGAGTCGTCGTAACGATGTTTTACGTAACATTCGTTTTGACTCAAATAAATGTTATAGTAAATGGTTTCCTTAAAAGAATGAATTATACTTAATATTGATTTAAGTATATCGAATATTTTCAAATGTTGAAAATAAAGGATTTGTGAAATACTTATTATTAAATGAGTAAGGAAATACTTTTCCAATATGAAATGAACGTTTTGAGGTTTATCTTTGTAAAGGTAAATTGAAAGTGAATATTGAAATTGATTTGAAAATCGTATATCTGTAGATATTTTGAAATATAAATTCAATATGGAATTTATAAAGGAAATGAGAATTCGTTTAAAAATAAATATTGATTTATTTTTGAAGTGTGGAAATTTTATATCTAGTAAAGATATTTTTGAAGATAAAATAATTTGGGAAAATTATTTGGAATCTGATGATGTTGCGCATCTTTATTGATAGTTAAATAACCGACTATCAATAATTACCTTGAGTAGGTATTTGTTGTGAATTGGATGAATTTGAATGTCACACTTATTTTTGAATAAGCGCTCACTATTCGGGTTAGCCGGAAAAGGACCATGGGGTCGTATAACCCATTCCGAATAGGTGATACGTCGTTATGAATTGCATTTGAAGACCGGTGTTGAAGACCGGATATTTTTGAAAACGGAAGGATTACCGTCGAGTTACTCTACATCGGCTGATCTCCGATTTAGAGGTTTTATCACCCTTAGTGACGGGAAGTCCGGACGTGATTAGAAAACTATCCGGATATGCAAGGGCTTCGTGAGAAGTGCCTTCGGTTCTGTTCGATCCCGGAACAGACTTGTATGGATTGTGTGTTTGACGTTACAATTTGAGATATAAAGCTGATTTCTTTCAAATACATATCTGTTGGTGGCGGAGAATTTATTCTCTTAGCTTAACACCCTTCTCTGAGACGTACGAGCTCAGAGGTTATGTAGTTGAAATTTATCAGCGATATACTCCCAATTTGGTAACGTGGCATACTGAGTGTTGCTGTGAAATGATCAGTGTTTGATCATTTGTGATATGATCATTTGTTTGATCTTATATCTTTGTGATCATAGGTTGATCATTTTGTTTGACCCGAAGCATGGCTTTGTAGAAAGCGTAGCTTTGTGGACGAGACTTCGTCGAGCCTCACACCCCGGAAATGGTCAAAACAGGAAGGATGCAGCAAGGTTCTAGGGAGTAGCGCCCCTTAGTGTATGTCATTCCTTCTGGATAAAGGTGGTATCATGGTATGGAGCCCAGATACTTAACCTCTGTGGTTACTGCATTATTTTTACTATGTGGTTTGTTGCGAATCGGGGATCCTTGGGAAGATCGGTGACGATCGGGGGATGGCATACGCGTGTCAGTAGTTACCTATTTTTGCAGAGGTAACCCGGCCTTGTGTTGGCAGATATCTAACCGTAACGTTAGATTCTCGGGTCGTCTATTCTAGGGACGTACCCATCGTGGATAGGAAGTTCCTTAGCCTGACCATTTGTTGGAAATCCAAAGAAACAATACGAGCCTTGTACGGTTTTAGTTGTAGAACCTGCCATTTAATATGGTAGCTATAGCAAGCATACTATAATGGTACCTATGCTGGCTAAGATTTATATTGTACTTTCGAAATGTTTTCTACACTATGCACTAATAATAATATCAAAAAGAATTTGATTTTTGCGTAGTAAGCATCTTTGACTATCATAAGAAGAAATATCCTCCAAGTCTGCGTTTGCATTGTGTGTGTGGCGGGAGGTCTTATGGTAGTTTTATTTTCCAAAAGCATTGCGAATTGACATTAAAGTTTTCCTGTTGTTTATTTTAAAGAATAACTGTTTTACGATCTCACACCAGTCACCATGACTGACTCGGAGTTTATTGTTTCCCTTCTAAACTCTGGGTGCCCACCAATTTCCACACGGGCAGCCTAGAGTTATGTTATCAGGATATTCTGGATATTCTGGAGCTTTGGAAGCAAGCTGGATGGCGAGACGTAGTATTTGTATCTGATATATTTATTCCGCTGTGTATTCTGTATGAGAACAAGTTTATATAACTGTCCATTATTGTGCTGTGTTGTATTGAGTTGTATATTGACTCTGATGATTGATGTATGTATAAACTGATATAGTTCTTTGTTTTAAAAGACTAGTGATATTTATTATATATTGTTCCGCTGCGATGTGTAAGATTCTGATATTGTTTTATGTTTCTATTTTTGTTCTGTCTTTCTTCTCTTTTTCTTCTATCTTCTTCTTCTTCTGCCTTTTTCTTCTTTTTAAAACCCTCACTATTGGAGTTTCCGGCACTCGATTGCTCGGCAGTCGATAAAGTGAGTATCGATGTCGAATTTTCGAAAGTCAAAAATTTCGGTTCGTGACAGACGTGCATGAGGCAAATAGTTATTTAGAGTTTTCTTGCCGCTGTGTGTTTGTTTGTAAAGGCAGATTTATGAGCCTTACTATATACTCTGATCAACCAAGCGGGCATCCTCATATGTCGCTCTTGGCGTATTTGTAATAGTTATATTTTGCTGAACGTGGATAACGTAAATTGGGATTATGTAATGAACATGAAATGTTTTGATTTGAATATGAAAAAGTGTTTTTGAACTGTTAAATTTTTTCCATATTTCTGTGATCTGTGTATCAATGTATCTAACACCCCAGTATTTGGTCGCCAAAGATTAATAACTATGGATGACTGCAGCATCCGTAGCCATTAGTTTTGGGCCTCCAAGTAGGAGGATGTTACACATGATCCCTCACGAACTAGTATTTCATGTAGTCTCTCAACTCACACAACCAATCAACTCCTTACCTAGGATATGTAGGGGCTTATTATAAATCCTTATCTGGTATGATCTTGTAAACTGTTCTTTAGATGAAATTAATTTTCATCTTTATATACTACTTTTAAGTACACGACCCTAGAGAAAGAAGTCAACTCAACTTCACTCATTCATCAATCATACTTTGTTTAATAAATAATGATTACTCTTTATCGATATATCATTATATATCACAGGGAGGACTGACTTTTGAGATTGAATCATTATTCATTTCTAGAAGCGTTTGAAACTCTTTCCAATATTATCACATATTCGATCAAAACGAATCATTATTTTTTGAATGTTATGTTGTTTAGTTCCATTTTATATTATGTAATGCTCCGGTCCAGTACCCATGCTACTAGAGAGAGGTTACCATCTGAAAGCATAGAGTAAAGGACACGATAGAGGTGATCTCTCATATATACTCCCTTGTGTCAATATGAATATGTGATATCATATACCAGAATCTCTACCAAATACGTATCTCATCTCGGCACAAAGCAATATAAATAAGTTTCCCAAATTGAATAATATAGAAGTAGGATTACATAAAATAAAATATCAACACAACATATGTGTGGTCAAAAGTCATACAAACACATATGTAGATCACATCCTTGTATACAAAGATGTCATCGTCAAGTTACAGTCACCATCAAAAAGAGATCACATACACCACTACATACATGGTCACCATGTCCTTCTCAAATACCAGAATACTATCTCAAAATCTTCAATGAATTGGTCGAAGCTCGCCTCATCTTCTATGGCTAGAACTGAAAAATATGAGAAATAGAATACTATATCTATGCATTCCTTTCCAAAAGCATAGGATATAAATGATATCATGAAAGTTCATCATGAAATACAACCTCAGTCTGATCCAAGGTCGTGAAAACAAATAATAACCCAGGTCAGGCTAGAAACTAGCTGTGAGTAAACTCAAATATCAAACAATAAAAGGGAAGAGAACAAAATCATATTAATATGTCAATTATCCAACCCCCGTATAGATATCATATATAAATCATATTATAGATGTTTTGTTTCTATTTGATCTAACCACAATCACAAATCTATTCAATTATGATTCTCCTTAAGTATATTAATGTCACATCATATAATCATATAATAGTGGTTAATTTGATCGATTACCAAAATTTGAATTGACACCCATTGATACCAAATACCACCTACTACTCAATATACCAGAAATTGATCAACATCCAATGATAACGAGTACCACCTATGAATCAGCAATGTAGGTGCATCCACACAATCTATAATACTATATATGACCCTCCCTAGTCTACTCTCGACTACTGACAACTCTTCTCTATCCATCATCTCATCAAAGTCATGTAGCCATAACACTTAATTCCCATACACCAGATCATCGGGTTAGTGACATTGAGGGTAAGAATGCCACACTTAGGGTACTACCCTAAGTCAATCCAACTAGGATGGATACTAGCTTAATCTGGTAGAACACTCATTGATCAATTAACAATATTTTTTCATAAGTATATATGCGACAGTAATCCCACCTAACTGTCATTAACCCGATGTCACTAATGTAACACCCCTAATCTTTGTTTAACATTATTTAGGAAATTTAATTAGATAAATAAAATAATGTGATGTGATGTAATGCGATAAGGAGAATGAGATTTTTTAGCTAATTAGGACATGCCTTAAGTAATCAATTAATAAGAATGATTTAAACATAGAATAGAATAAAATTAATGAGAGAGGCATAATGGGAATAACTCCTTATTTCATTTCCTAAACCCTTCTTTTCTCATTCATTCTTATTTCATTTTCTTAATCAAAATAAATCATAAAAAAGGCCGGCCATAACCTAAAGGAAGAAAAGAGGAAAGCTAAGGAATTCAAAGGAAAAAGCTAAGAGAAATTAATCTGTACCAATTCTCAATCTCTCTTATTCAATCTAAGGTGAATAATAGTTAAACATCTCATTTGTTTATGCTTTATTTTGAGTTTATGATTGATTTAGGAAAGTGTTATGATAATATGTTATGTAATGGTTGATAATATTATTATTTGATCGAATGGTGACTTATTGGAATTTTATGAAATTATTCTAGTGGGTTTTAAAGGCAAAAACCTACTTTTTAATCTCCGATTGACTTGAAATTTGAATATGTTGTGTAAAAAATTATTTTGGAGATGAGTTTTTAATTTCTAACTTTCCAAGTTCATATATACTATATGAATTTCCTAAAGGGAAAAAGGTGTCTGTTTCATTTTTTAATTATTAAAGATAATTAAATTAGTATTTTAGTCCCGAAATTTTTGTATACAAATAGAGAAGGAAATTCGGATATTTGTTGATTTGTGGAGAATTTTCCCTAATGGTTATGATTTTCTATGAATTTATTATTCTAAAAAAGTGTTAAATTAATATAAATTAAATATATTAATTATAGGGTTCACAAAGTAATCAAGAAGGTAGAATGTGATCCACTAGCAAATTCTGAAAAGAATATGCAAAAAAAAATTTGTTATATAATAAAAATTTGACAAGCGACAAGAGTTGGTGGAAAGTATTATCTTTAAAAGGAAATAATCCAGTTTTCAAATTATTTACAAAAATGTAATTACATATTTTTGAGGTATGACACCTCATATCTACAGACTCTTTATCTCGTATTTTAGAGGTATGACAGCTCATATCTAGAGAATCTTTATCTCATATTTTAGAGGTACGATACCTCATATCTGGAGAATCTTTATCTCATATTTTAGAGGTACGACACCTCATATCTAGAGAATCTTTATCTCATATTTTATAAATACAACACCTCATATCTAAGGACTCTTTATCTCATATTTTAGAGGTATGACACCTTATATCTGGACATTCTTTATCTTATATTTTAGAGGTATGACACCTCATTTCTGGAGACTCTTTACCTCGTATGTTAAAGGTTTGACACTTCATATCTAGGCTCTTTATCTCATATGTTAGAGGTTCGACACCTCATATTTTAGAGACTATTTATCTCATATTTTAGAGGCTCTTTACCTCACATTGCTTAAGTATTTTAGAGACTTTTTTTATCTCTTTATATGGCTCAACACCTAATATTTTAGAGACTCTTTATCTTATATTTTAGAGGCTCTTTACCTCATATTGCTTAAGCATTTTAGAGACCCTTTATATAATATTTCAAACGCTTGGCACCTCATATTTTAGGAGCTCTTTATCTCAAATTTTAGAGGTTCTTTACCTCATATTGCTTAAGTATTATGGAAACACTCTATCTTATATTTTAGAGGCTCGACGCCTCATATTTTAGAGACTCTTCGTCTCATATATTAAAGTTCTCTTTACCTCATATTGCTTACGTATTTTAGATACTCTTTATCTTATAATTTAGAGGCTCTTTTATTTTAGAGACTAAATAGCCCTGTTTTGATAGTGAATGTTTTAAAAGCTATGTAAGAATGTGACAATTGATTAAACATATTTTGATGAGTGATGTATTATGTTCTTTAATCATATGATCAGTTAAATTTACATGTTTTTATTATTTATCAAACTCACATCCGCATTACCCAACATTACATCTTGGGATTTTGGAATAGTTTACCAGTTAGGTTGTTCGAGTAGTGAGTATAGTCAGACTAAGCTCCTGAGTGAGTAAGGTCGCATCTAGGAGATCAGGCGGATCAATTGTGTTAGGGTCCCTTGAACTGATCAAAAAGATATGACTTTTTATCTCATATTTTATAGGTACGACACCTCATATCTAGAGAGTGTTTATCTCATATTTTATAGGTACCACACCTCATATCTAGAGACTTATTGTTTCATATTTTAGAGGTACGACACGTCATATCTAGAGAATCTTTATCTCATATTTTAGAGGTATGACACATTATATCTAGGGACTCTTTATCTCATATTTTATAGGTGTGACACCTCATATCTAGAGACTCTTTATCTCATATTTTAGAGGTATGACACCCTATATCTGGAGACTCTTTATCTTATATTTTTGAGGTACAACACCACATATCTAGAGATTCTTTACCTCATACGTTAGTGGCACGACACTTTATATCTAGAGACTCTATCTCATATTTCAAAGGTTCGACACCTCATATTTTAGAGACTCTTTATCTCATATTTTACAGGCTCTTTACCTTATATTGCTTAAGTATTTTAGAGACTCTTTATCTCATGTTTTAGAGGCTTGACACCTCATATTTAGAGACTGTTTATCTCATATTTTAGAAATTTTTTACCTCATATTGCTTAAGTATTTTAGAGACTCTTTATCTCATATTTTAGAGGCTTAACACCTCATATTTTAGAGACTCTTTATCTAATATTCTAGAGGCTCTTTACCTCATATTGCTTAAGTATTTTAAAGATACTTTATTTCATGTTTCAGAGGCTCGACTCCTTATATTTTAGAGACTCATTATCTCATATTTTGGAGACTCTTTACCTTATATTGCTTACATATTTTAGAGACCCATCATCTTATATTTTGGAGGCTCAATAGTCTTGTTTTGATAGTGAATGCTTTAAAAGCTATGTAAGGATGCGACAATCGATTGAACATATTTTGATGTATGATCTGTTATGTTCTTGTTATCATATGATCAGTTAAATTTACATGTTTTATCATTTATTATACTCACATCCGCATTACCCAACATTGCACTTTAGGATTTAGGAATAGAACTACTAGTTAGGTTGTTCCAGTAGTGAGTATGGTCAGACTACGCTCCTAAGTGAGCAGGGTTGCATCTAGGAAAATAGGCTGATCAATTATGTTAAGATGCCTTGCACTGATCAAAAAGATATGACTCATGGACTTAACAGCCAGATAGGTTGATTAATTACCTATGAAAACTAGTTGGTTCATAGTAACTTTAGGAACACTATGACATACGAGACGGCTAGTCCAAATGATTCCGGATAAGGTTGATTAGTTACCTATGAAAACTAGTAGGTTCATAATAACCCTAGGAAAACTATGATTTTGAATAAAGTTGATTAGTTCCCTGCGAAAACTAGAAGGTTTATAGTAACCCTAGGAAAACTATGATACAGGGGCAAATAGTCCTCTGATTCAAACAGATAGTCCAGCTTTACTCCTAACCGTATGTGGAGATTTTGGAATTTTTATTCAAAAGTTTTGGCCCAAGTCAGCCTGATAGGTTATTGGTTGGCTTGCAAAACTATTAGGTTCACAGTGATCCTAGGAAAACTATGATTGAGAATGATAGTCTATTTTTAGGAAGGGCAAAACATCGGTGTGCATAACCCTAGGATGACAGACTAATCAGATTTGCCCATGTTGCATGCATGCATATGATCATGTTATGTTTTTTTTCTAACCATTTGTGGGCACAGGTGCATGATTTATGAATGACATATTTGGATAAGATACTAGTGGGGGAAAAACCACATTCTGCTCAAAGGCATGGTCTCACTATATATCTATTTTAGTTTGAGATGGTATATTATTATTCACACCATACTTTTTCTTTAACTCGAAGTTTTTATTTTTCTATTAAACTCTTGAGTACTCAATTGAGTAGGTCAAGAGTAGGGAGTCTCAGGTTAGACGAATAAGCTTTCGAAAACGTGCAAGAGGCAAGTTAGCTAATATTAGGAGTTTAATTCTGCTGTGTTGTTTAAAGTCTTTGCTTCGTTAAATGGATGCAATGATAGGATTTCTAACTATCCAGTAGTTAGACTATGATCGCCCAAAGGGGCATCTTCATATGTCGCTCTTGGATTATAATTGTAATTGTTATATTTTCTATGAACGTGGAATCGATGGGATTATGTAATGGGATGTAATGAATATGAATGTTATTAATGAGATGTGTTTTGAAAATTCTCATATTCTTATGCTCTTGACATTATAGATACAATCAAATAATCCCATTTTGTCATAGAAAATTAATACTATAGATGACTGCAACTTACGTGGCGCTTTGTTTCGGACCTCAAAATATGGGACGTTACAACTTATTATAAAAGCATATGTTTATGTAAAACATAAAAGATTTTGATGAAATAAATCTTAAAAGTTTTGGAAACGTAATCCAAATGAATCAGATAATAAGATTGGGGTGTGGGATAATGCTATAGTAACTTCTTATTATTTGCTATACATATGTATGTATCATATTTCTATTCTCCTCTCTCTCTTAAGCCATTCTTCTGGAACTTACGATGACCCATATATAGATTTCAAGGAAGTAAGACATGGAAGCAGAAAATGGAAGGGTGGATCTAGGTGGAGGAAGCACTATGACTAATGAAAATGTCTAGCCCGACGCTGAGAAATCAAGGTCGAATAGTGCTAATGTGAGTGTCGGAACCCTACTAGTAAATATGGGGGTTATGTACCAGTTCTTCGCGAATATGGTGTAAGCTGAAGTTGCAGTTGGTTTGGTTGGAGGAAATGTTCCGACATTTGGAAGTGACAAACCTATGGAGAGTCAAGATTCTCAAGGCAAGAAGATGAAGTGAGCTCAGAAGGGCAGAGCTGCCAAGAAAGGAAATGCTATTGCCATTTGCTATAAGTGTGATAAGAAAGGGCACTCTGCTAACGAGTGTCAATCCGGTAATGGAAAGAAGGTCATGGGAAAGAAAAATGTGAAGTGTTTCAACTACAACCATATGGGGCATTTCAGGAATGAATGTCCAGAATCGGCCCAGGCTGGAAAAGAGAAATTTTTTTCTCTTGACCCACCAGCTTTTGGACCGACTGCAGAAGAGAAAGGAAAGTCTATGATGGGAGGTATGCTTTTGATTCATGGCTTATCTATTAAAGTATTATTTGATATTGGCACATCATATTCTTTTATCTCGCAATGTTTGGTAGATAAGTTAAATTTATAACCATCATACCTCATTACTTCCTTAAGAGTGGTGAATCTAATAGGAGGTTATGCAACTCTTGGGATGAGATGTGGCGATTTAGAATTTGAGCCGTTAGGTCATGCATTTACTTGCAATTTGCATGTGTTTGATTTTATGCGTTTTAGGATTATTCTGGGTATGAATTTGTTAAGCAGATATGATGCTAGGATATTTTACCAAGATAGGAAGATATTATTAAGACACTGTAATAGCCGCGATCGAATTATATACTCCGTAGAAAATTCGAGTTTTAATGTATGTGCTTTATTGGGTGTAATGGAAGTGGAGGATGAAGTGAATCAGGTTTTCGTTGCAAGAGAGGATGCAAATGTCTTTGAGCCAATTACAGGACTACCACCGAAATGAGCTAAAGAGTTTCGAATATATTCTGTACTTGGAGCTAAATTCATAAGTAGGCTGCCTAGCAGAATGACACTATTAAGAAAAAAGAGTTAGAGGTGCAGCTGGTGGACTTAGCAGGAAAGAGTTTAATTAGACAAAGCAGTTCGCCTTAGGGAGCAGCCACGGTGTTCATGAAGAAACCGGATGGGTCATTAAGGATGTGTATTGATTATCGTAAGTTGAATCAAAAGACGAAAAAGAATTGGTATCCTTTGTCTAGAATAGATGATTTGTTTGATCAATTGAGTGGAGCTAGGGTATTTTCCTAACTAGATTTAGTAATAGGGTTCCATCAATTGAGAGTGGAGGAGGAAAAAATTCCAATAACGACGTTTTGAACAAGATATGGTTTGTAGGAATTGTTAATCATGCCCTTTGGACTGACCAGTGCGCCTGCTTACTTTGTGGATTGGATGAACCAGATCTTCCGAGAGAATTTGGATAGTTTCGTGTTAGTGTTTATAGATGATATTATAATATATTCTAAGAATGCACGAGATCTTGATATTCAATGTAGAATAGTAGTAGAAACATTGAGGCAGCATCAACTAAAGGCGAAGTTTTCAAAATGTCATTTTTGGAAGAAAGGAGTGAAGTTCCTTGGTCATGTAGTTTCAGAAAATGAGTTATCGGTAGATTCAGCTAAGAGTAAAGCTATTAATAATTGGAAAAGATTCGAGATTGTGATAGAGATAAGAAGTTTTCTGCGGTTAGTAGGCTATTATCGAAGATTCATTAAGGATATCTTGTATAGTGGCACCTATGACTAAACTAAAAAGGAAGGACATAAAGTATGTTTGGACCGATAAATGTGAAAAAGCATCCTCAAAGCTAAAACATTTATTGACCAATGCGTCCATGTTAGTTGTTCTAGATAGAAATCAAGATTTAGTGGTGTATATTAATGCATGCAAGATAGGGTTAGGAGCTGTGTTAATTCCAAAGGGTAAAGTGATTGCCTTCGCTTTTCGATAGCTTCGGCCACATGAAGTTATGTATCTGACTCATGATTTAGAGTGGCAGCGGTGATCTTTGCTTTGAAAGTGTGGAGACATTAACTTTTGGGAGAACGGTTTGAGCTATTTATGGATCATAAGACTTTGAACTATTAATTCTCTTGGAAGGAGTTGTATATTGGACAGCAAAGGTGGCTGGAGTTTTTTGTGGCTTATGATTTTGATATTGAGTATATGCCAAGAAAAGGAAAATAAAGTTGTAGATGCACTTAGCAGGAAAAATTAGAGTGTGGTGTTCACTATGTCAGTAGAATGGAAAGATTTAGAGGCATTAACTACTTGTGGTGTGCGGTTAAGTTCAATGGCTAATTCTAGTTGGAATACCACAATGTTATCCTATTTGGAAGTTCGACCAGTAATGATCAAAAGAATTGCTTCTAAACATATAGATGATCCATTGCTAGCCGAACGAATTAGAAGATTTGAAGAGGAAATTGAGATTGATGATTTAAAAGATTTTAGTCTTGACCAGATCGGATGGTTGAGGAAGAAGGGACTGTTGTGCATTCCAGATGTTGGTAACCTAAGGAAGGAAGTTCTTAGGAAGTGTCATCGATCAAAGTTTACTATTCATCCCGAAGGAACAAAAATGTATCAGGATATGAAGAGGAGTTTCTTTTGGGAAGAAATGAAGAGAGATGTAGGCTTATTGGTGAAGCACTCTTTGTATTGCCAACAAGTAAAAGTCGAGCCTCAGAAACCAAGTGGATTGCTTCAGCCTACAAAAGTTCCACTCTAGAAATAGGATTCTATATCCATGGATTTTACCAATAGTTGTCAAGATCGAAAAGGGGAAAAGAAAGTATTTGGGTCATGGTAGATAGACTGACCAAGAGTGCACACTTTATTCCAATTAAGTCGACAAGGACGACACCTACTTTGGTGAAGTTGTTTATGAAGAATTGTAAGACTACATGGGATTCCTAATAGTATAGCCATTGCAGAGATACTTTATTCACTAGTGAATTCTGGAAGAGTCTACAAGAAGTGTTAGGTAACAAGCTGAAGATGAATACCGCTTACCATCCACAAACGGATGGGCAAACGGAAAGACTTAACAATGTTCTTAAAGATTTATTAAGGGCTTGTGTATTAGACTTTGGAGTGTCATGGGAGGACCATTTTCACTTAGTCGAGTTTTCTTATAATCATAGTTATCATACTAGTATAGGATTGGCACCTTTTGAAGCTCTTTATAGAAGGCCATGCAAATCACCAGCATGTTGGTTAGAGACCGGGGACATTTTGATTCTTGATCCAGATATGGTGAGAGAAGCTACATAAAAGATTGAGTTGATCCGAGCAGGAATGAACGAAGCTCAGTCTAGGCAGAAAACTTATGCTAATAAGAGGCATAAGGATTTAGAGTTCTTACTTGGAGACCATGTTTTTGTTAAAGTATCATCGATGAAGAGTGTGGTACGGTTTGGGAAGTTAGAAAAATTGGCTCCGAGATATGTTGGTCCATTTCCTATCATAGAAAGGATTCGGAAACTTGATTATCGGATAGAGTTAAAAAATAGTTTGGCAGGAGTCCATAATGTTTTTCATGTTTCTCATATTAGAAAGTATGTGCATGATCCATAGACTACTATCGCACCAATTGTATAGGAAGATTTAGTGGTGGAACTGGATATGGCTTTTGTTAGACAACCAGTTCGTGCTATAGCAAGAGATAAGAAGAGATTAAGAAACAAGACGGTCAAATTAGTGAAAGTCCGGTGGAGTGGCAATGCAAAAAACTGCACTAGGGATACAGATGACATGATTAAAGATACTTATCCTGAGTTGTTTTGATGGTATGTTCTATATTTTTCATATAGAATTTTAGCTAGTAGGATATGCTAGCATTGTTATTATGTGTTTGTTACACATATTTGCCTGATTTATATGCTTGTTATTTTCCTTATCGTAATTCGAGGAAGTCAAGTGGAGTAGCAATGCGAAAGGCTGTACTAGGGATACAGATGACATGATTAGAGATACTTATCCTGAGTTGTTTTGATGGTAATTCGAGGAAATTCTTTAAGAGGGGAGCCTGTAACACCCCTAATCTTTGTTTAACATTATTCATGAAATTTAATTAGATAAATTAAAAAGAATAATATGATGTGATGTATTGTAATAAGGAGAATGAGATTTGTTAACTAATTAGGTCGTGCCTTAAGTCATCAATTAATAATAATGTTTTAAACATAGAATATATTAGAATTAATGTGAGGGGCATAATGGGAATAACTCCTTATTTCATTCCCTAAATGCTTCTTCTCTCATTCATTCTCATTTCATTTTCTAAATCAAAACAAAATGTAAAGTAGGACGGCCATAACCTAGAGAAAGAAAAGAGGAAAGCTAAGGAATTCAACGGAAAAAGCTAAGGGAATTAATCTACATTAAATCTCAATCTCTCTTATCCAATCTAAGGTGAATAACAGTTAACAATCTCATTTTTTATGCTTGATTTTGAATCTATGATTGATTTATGAAATTGTTGTGATAATATGTCATGTTATGGTTGATAATATCATTATTTGATCGAATGATGATTTATTGAAATTTTATGAAATTATTCTAATGGGTTTTAAAGGAAAAAATCGACCTTTTGATCTTCTATTGACTTGAAATTTGAATATGTTGTTTAAAACATTATGTTGAAGATGGTTTTTTAATTACATAATTTTCCAAGTTTATATGAAATTTTATGAATTTCCTAAGGGGAAAAAGGTGTTTATTTCGGGTTTTAATTATTAAAAATTATTAAATTAATATTTTAGTTCCGAAATTTTTGTATAGAAAAAAAGAAGGAAATTTGGGATTTTGATGATTTTTGGGGAATTTTCCCTAATGGGTATGATTTTCTATGAATTTGTTATTCTAGAAAAGTGTTAAATTAATATAAATTAAATATATTAATCATAAGGGTTTGCAAAGTTATTAAGAAGGTAGAATGTGATCCACCAGAAAATTCTAAAAAGAATATGAAAAGAAAATTTGTTATCGAATAAAAATTTGACAAGATGTAATAGTTGGTGGAAAGTATTATCTTTAAAAGTAATTAGCTTTCAAACTATTTACATCAATGCCATTACATATTTTAGAGGTATGACACGTCATATCTAGAGACTCTTTATCTCATATTTTAGAGGTACGGCGCCTCATATCTAAAGACTCTTTTTCTCATATTTTAGAGGTACGACACCTCATATCTAGGGAATCTTTATCTCTTATTTTAGAGGTACGACACCTTATATTTGAGACTCTTTATCTAATGTTTTATAAGTACGACATCTCATATCTTGAGGCTCTTTATCTCATATTTTAGAGGTACAACACTTTATATCTAGAGACTCTTTATCACATATTTCAGAGACACAACACCTCATATCTAGATACACTTTACCTCATATGTTAGAGGTACGACACTTCATATTTAGAGACTCTTTATCTCATATTATAGAGGTTCAATACCTCATATTTTAGGGACTTTTTATCTCATATTTTTTAGGTTCTTTACCTTATATTGCTTAAGTATTTTAAAGACTCTTTATCTTATATTTTAAAGGCTTGACACCTCATATTTTTGACACTCTTTATCTCATATTCTTAAGACCCTTTACCTCATATTGCTTAAGTATTTTAAAGACTCCTTATCTCATATTTTAGAGGCTCGACACCTCATATTTTAGAGACTCTTTATCTCATATTTTAGAGGTTGTTTACCTTATATTGCTTAAGTATTTTAGAGACACTTTATCTCGTATTTTAGAGGCTCGACACCTCATATTTTAAAGACTCTTTATCCCATATTTTAAAGGCTCCTTACCTCATACTGCTTTCATATTTTAGGGGCTCTTTATCACATATTTTAGAGGCTCAATAGCCCTGTTTTGATAGTGAATGCTTTAAAAGCTATGTAAGGATGTGACAATCAATTGAACATATTTTAATCAATGATGTATTATGTTCTTTTTATCTTAAGATCGATTAAATTTACATGTTTTATCATTTATCATACTCACATTCGCATTACCCAACATTGCACCTTGGGATTTAGAAACAGAACTATCAGTCTATGCTATTAAAGCCCCGTTAAATCCTCGCTATAGCGTGTAGCGCTCTTCGACCACTACGCTTTTTCAATATAGCCCTAGTGAATAGTAGATCCACTTTAAGCCCCGCTATTTTCTGCTACAGCCACTAAATCAAAGCTTTTTAGGATCCGCTTTTGCAACTTTAATATAAAAGTTGATTTGACTAGTTCTCTTTTAAGCCAAATCAACAAATTAAGGGTAAAAACCTAACTTTAAGGAAAAATACTCGAAATACATTAGAAATCTACTATAGTCGCCAAATCTAGACCTCATAAATTATGATATTCTTCGGTTTTATTATATAAAATTAAACAATATTTATTTTTCCTATACTATTGATGTGAGAATGAGAATAAATTAACTTTAAATACTTGGTTTTATACCTGATTAAGCTTTTTGCATCTCCGCTATTTTCTGCTATATCCCTACTATAACTTTTTGCACCTTCGTTATTTTCTGATGTATCCCCGCTTTATCCCCACTATAACTTTTTGCACCTCCACCGCTATGGAACAGCTAAGCTCTTTAATTGCACAGCTACCAATTAGGTTGTTCCAGACTTCCAGTAGTGAGTTTGGTCAGACTAAGCCCCTGAGTGAGTAGGGTTTCATATAGGAGATCAGGCAGATCAATAGTGTTAGGATGCCTTAAATTGATCAAAAAGATACGACTCATGGACTTAATAGTCAGATAGCTTGATTAGTTAATTGTGAGAACTAGTAGGTTCATAGTAACCCAAGGAACACTATGACATATGAGACAGATAGTCCATATGATTACAAATAAGGTTGATTAGTTACTTGTGAAAACTAGTAGATTCGTAGTAATCCTAGGAAAACTCTGATTCTGGATAAGATTGATTAGTTACATGCAAAAATTAATAGGTTCATAGTAATCCTAGGAAAACTATGATACAAGGACATATAGTACTCAGATTCGGACATATAGTCTAATTTTACTCCTAACCACATCTGGAGATTTTCGAATATCTGGTTAAAGTTTTGGGCCGAGTCAGCCCAATAAGTTATTGGTTGGCCCACAAAACCATTAGGTTCATAGTGACTTTATGAATACTATGATTTGAGACAGACAATATATTTTTGAGAAGGGTAAACCGTGGGTGTGCATAACCCTAGAATGACAAACTAGTCAGACTTACCTATGTTGTATGCAGGCATATGATCATGTTATGTTTTGTTCTAACCGTTATGGATGCAGGTGCATAATTTATGATTGACTTATTTGGATAAGGTATTAGTGAGGGGAAAACCTATTCCACTCAACGGCGTGGTCTTGTAAGATATCTATTTTGGTTCGAGATGGTATATTAATATTCACACCAGACTTTTTTTCGACTCGAAGTTTTTGTTTTTCCCCCTAAACTCTCAGATACTCAATTGAGTAGGTCATGAGTATGGTGTTTTAGGTTAGACAAATAAGCTTCCGGAGACGTGTAGGAGGTAAGCTAGCTAATATTTGGAGTTTATTTTCTATGTGTTGTTTAAAGTCTTTGATTTGTTGAATGGATGTAATGAATGGATTTATGACTGTTAAGTAGTTAGACACTGATCGCCCAACGAGGCATCTTCATATGTCGCTCTTGGACGATGGGATTATGTTAAAGGATGTATTGAATATGAAAGTTATTAATGAAATGTGTTTTGAAAATTTTCATATTCATATGCTCTTGATGTTATAGATACAATTAACTAACTTCATTTTGTCATCGGAAATTAATTATATGGATGACTACAACATCCATAGCACTTAGTTTCGGGCCTCAACATGAGGGACGTTACAACTAAGGGGTTTAATATATTCAAATTCCAATCGGTTAGTAATCCCACCTAACTGTCATTAACCCGATGTCACTATGGGGTTTACCACATTATACATCATTTTACTTTTTTATATACGATAGTAATTCCCACCTAGAAATTCCTACCTAACTATAGTTATCTGCTGTTAGTAAGGTTTACAAGTTTAAATCACAATATTCTTACTTTATTCAAATAACATACATGATCAACTGTTCATAACAATATATGCAAATAATTAACATTTCATAACATATTTAAATATGCAATGTGGTAGAGCCTACCTTTACAAAAATAAAATAACCGAATGCGGTGGTGGTCGAGCCTACCTTGCAAAAATAAAAAAATCAGAATGCGGTGGTGGCTGACCCTTCCTTTGCAAAAATAAAACAACTGAATGCGATGGTGGCAAAGCCTACCATTGCAAAAATAAAATAACAGAATGTGGTGGCGGTGAAGCCTTCCTTTGCAAAAATAAAATAATAGAATGAGGCGGTGGCGGAGCACACCCTTGCAAAAATAAAATAATAGAGTGCGGTGGTGATAAAGCCTGTCCTTACAAAACTAAAATAACAGAGTGTGACGGTGGTATAGGCTACCCTTGCAAAGCTAAAATAATAGAGTGCAGTGGTGGCAAAGCCTGCCCTTGCAAAAATAAAATATCAAAATGCTATGGTTGAAGAGCCTACCCTTGTAATAATAAAATAACGGAATAAAAAATTATAGGGAAAAACAAGAGGGGACACACTATCCTTGATTTCTACATAATTATATGGTTTATGCTTTAATTTCAATTATGCAGAAGTGGAGGTAGGATAAGTTTACTCACTTTCTAAACTTTAAAACTTTTGATTTGATGAAGCAAATGGAAACCTTGGTTGCCTTAAAGATGAAGATGTTTTTGGTTTCTTACTTTAGTTCGAGAATGAATTAAAATGAGATGTGGACTTGGGTATTTATAGGCTTGGGGAAGGAGGGTTAAGGTGTAAGCTTAAGTATTAGGATAAGGATGAAAAGGTTGGTCCAATGGGAGAAGGAAACATAGGGTGTAAGCTTGGATATGATAAGGATAAGAATGAAAATGGTGCTCTAATAGAAGAAGAGAAAAAAATTCAAACTTTCTTCTTATTATTAAATTAATTGGTACCACTAACCGCGCAATAACCCGAACCGTCTTTAAACTAACATTTTACATCCATTTAAAAATCCACTCGAGACGTTTTATCCAAATATTATTTTAATCTTGTAACGATTTTTATTTTTAGAAAAACATTACTTTTCAATTTTCAAACATTATAAAGTAATTGTTTTATTTCCAAAATATTTTTAAATGTCAAATTAAGATATCGGCAAATTTCAGGTTGTTACAGAATCCCCCTTATAAAAATTGCGTCCTCGCAATTTCTAAATAAGGTTAATTTATAACTAACAAACATTAAGGCATCCAATCATCCATGACTCAAATAAAATAAAATACACAAACACATTTAAAATCGCACCTAGCTAAGAGAAGAATAAATTAGGATGCGTTTGTCTCATTAGTTCCTCAGTCTCCCAAATACAGTCTTTGAGATTGTCTGACCATTGAACCTTTACTAATTAAACATCTTTGTTTCTTAATTCTTTCACCTTTTGAT
Source organism: Allium fistulosum (assembly GCA_030737815.1). Classification (NCBI taxonomy): domain Eukaryota; kingdom Viridiplantae; phylum Streptophyta; class Magnoliopsida; order Asparagales; family Amaryllidaceae; genus Allium; species Allium fistulosum. The sequence goes on from CM060904.1 coordinate 365,452,567, forward strand.
CTACAATCGATGCTAGCTCGATGGTGAAAGTCATGTTTGGTTAAATTTCTAGCTCCTTAAGTTGTCTTGGCTCTAAAACAATATCTGGATCTTGTACATACTTCCTTAAGTTGGACACATGGAACACATCGTGTACTTCTGAAAGATAAGCAGGTAAATCAATTCGATATGCTAAGCTTTCAATGCACTCCACAATTATGCATGGTCTAATGTATCTTGGAGCTAATTTCCTAGCTTTTCCAAACCTTATTAATCTTTTCATTGGAGATATCTTTACAAATACAAAATCCTCGACTGAAAATTTTATGTCCTTTCTATGCTTGTCAACATAACTCTTCTGTCTGGACTGAACAGTTTTCATACACTCTTTGATAAACTCGATCTCCTCTATCATCTCTCGGACCATATTTGGATCTAGTATCAGTCTATCACTAGTTTCCAACTAACAAGCTGGAGAACAACAGGGCCTTCCGTAAAGAGCTTCAAAAGGAGCCATGCCAATGTTGGACTGGAAACTGTTGTTGTAAGAGAATTCTACTAAATGAAGATAGTCTTCCCAAGAACTGTTAAATTTGAGAATGCAAGCTCTCAAAAGGTCTTCTACAACTCTATTGACTCATTCAATCTGTCCATCCGTCTATGGATGATAGGCCGTACAGAGATTGAATTTTGTTCCTAAGGCACTTTGCAAACTTTACCAGAAATGGCCAGTGAAAAGTGGATCTCAATCACTAACTATACTGTTGGGCATCCCATGCAGTATGACAATATGTTTGATAAATTATCTGGCTAAGCATTCTGCTGTTCGATTCGATCATACAGAATAAAATATGCACTTTTACTAAGTCGATCGATTATCACCCAAATGCTTTCATTTCCTTGTCTCAAACGTGGAAGTCCATTTATAAAGTCCATAGAAATCTAATCTCATTTCCACTGGGGTACTTCTAATGGCTGAAGTAATCACTGGGTTTTTATGTTCTCCCTTCACTAGCTGACTTGTTGTGCACTTCTTCGCATACTTTGCTGTACATGCTTCATACCTTCCCAATAATACATGTATTTCATATCTTTATACATATTTGTTTCACCTATATGGATAGTGAACATGGAATTATGACATTCGTCAAGGAAGTCCTTCCTTAGGTTAGCTACGTTAGGAATACAAAGCCTTCCTTTCGATCATAAGCTATCATTCGAGTCAAGCCCAAACTTCTTTACATCATCACTATCTTCTTCATTCTATAGCTGTTGAATTCGATCAATCAACACGGTATCATCATTCTGACTAGCTCGAATTCTATCAACTAAACATGGTTGAACTTCTAAACTACCCAACATAGCAGATGAATCATCCATCATTCTAAACTGAACATTATAAGAACTTGACCACTCCAAATCATTCCATTTAGTGATCATCATACAAACCATGGCTTGTTGCTTCTGACTAAGAGCATCAGCCACTATGTTTCCTTTTCCTGGAGTGTACTATATCTCAAAATCATAAGTGGTTAAAAACTCAAGCCACCTTTGTTGTCGCATATTCATATCATTTTAAGAAAATAAGTATCTCAAGGATTTATTACCCGTATAGAGGACGAGTCGCTCTCCTAACAGATAATGTATTCATAATTTCAAAGCAAATACTATCGCTGCTAGCTCTTGATCATGAGTAGCATATCTAGTTTCTTTTTGACTTTACTGTCTTGAGGTGTATGCTATGATCCTATCACGTTGCATCAACACTGCTCCAAGACTAGTCCAGCAAGCATCTATATATGCTACTAGATCTTTATTACCATCAGGCACTATTATAATAGGTGCATGAGATAATAATTCTTTTAGCTTTTGAAATGCTATTTCACACCTTGCTGACCATTTATATTTTACTCCTTTCTTCATCAAATGGGTCAGTGGAGTTGAAATATTTGAAAAGTCTTGAATAAAACGTCTATAGTATCCAATCAATTCCAAGAAACTAAGAACCTCTGTAACTGACTCCGGTATTTTCCACTTCTGAACAGCTTTGATCCTTTTCAAATCAACAAAAATACCTTTACCGGAGACAATATATCCAAGAAATTTCACTTCTTTATGCCAAAAGTGACATTGTGTGAATTTAGCTATAAGTTGATGCGATCTCAAAGTTTCTAGGACAATTCTTAGATGTTTTGGATGCTCCTCCTCAGTCTTTGAATAAACCAAGATGATAGAATTAGGGGTATGCCCTAAGGGCACTTATGTAATTTGTTACATATATCTAACTCGTTGACCAATCTTGTTCGAAATAAAAGGTATTTTCTTCCAATATATACTTGATATAATGTGATTATATTAATTAATTAACTTAATTAAAAGTATATTTAATAGAAAAAATCAATAAATGGTATATTTTGTGATAGTAGTTACAAAGTGTTGTAACCGTGAGTAATTTATCACAATGAAACAAATATACCATTTTAAATGTTCCTAGTCAAGATGCATCGAGACTGGATATCGATGTATCCGTTGAGACTGGAGTACGTAACGCTCTCCAAATGTTGGGAAGTGTATTACTCATGACTGCTGGGGGCACCTAGGGGTTACGTACTAATAGTTATTGGATAACTATGGAATGACTCACTCGATAGTTTTCTGTTAGTTAATATAACTAAGGTCAAACAGAAAATATCGATGTGACTGATTTACATAGTACTCTCGACTTGAGAATACTGTGGATCTTCAATATGAAAGCTCCGCTTTGATTATAGCCAAATCATGGCATGACGTCCATCGAGTGACTATAGTTGGGTCGAGTGGAAGTATTGGAAGTGAAGCACTATTCAAGAGAGGATTTGTCTCCTCAGTTATATATGGTTAGTATCATAGTCAACTCAAGTCAACTCAAAGTCAAAGTCTTTGGCCAGAGCATTTCGGTTAATAATAATTGTTATTATTAAACCAAGGACTTTGTATTTGGACTATAAAGTTGAATGTGGATGAGGTTGGAATTTTGACCATTACCAAATTCCATAAGTCCAAAGTGATATAGATTTGACGAAGAGAATTGGTGTAAACAAATGTCACAACCGGGTAACGCTTATTAAACTAAAATTGGATTTTACCGAAAATGAATAAGCGATAAATTTGGCCATAATGTCACACCACCTACTAAGTGACGTGTGAACGTTAACATTAGAATAGTTCGATGTTAATCATTGACCAAATTTACACCCAAGAGTTACACAGCCGAAATGATAAATTCCCTTAAGACCAAACGATATAATTAGTTTATAATTGTTATAAATTAATTAAATTAATTAATATTTATGAAATATTAATTATAAAATTTTAATATGATTTGAGAAATTAATCATGTTATATATATTTATTACAGTTATAAATATATCGATCGATATACAATATCGACAAGCGATTAAATTAGACTTAACTGCATAGTATTTTGGCTTGGGCTTAGATGGGTTTAAGGCCCATCATTAGGGCAACAAAATTTTGGTTTTGGGAAGGTCTAGGGGTGGCTAAAACATAGGGAATTGGCTTGGAGATAACGGGTTGAGATCAAGTGAGAATGGATAAAAAAGATTTTCCTCGTTTCTCTCTAATACAACCCTATATATATATATATAATAATGACTAACCTTTTTTTGATCGCCATTACATTCTATATTGCTGGTTAAAACATAGCTCTCAGTCCACCAAAATTCTCAAATATATTTCAAATTTAAATAATATTATTCGATAGTTAGAGGTCAGTGATTCCGGACTTGCAATCTGACGAATCAAGAATAGTAAAAGGAAGGGAAGTCATTGCTTCAATGTGGATTCAAAGGCATCATTAAATTGGTAAATTGAATTCATATTACAGTAATTAAATTATATTCTATGATCCTATAATGAGCAATTTCATATCTATTTAAATATATTGCTACTATATGTTTAGTTAGGTGAGATTTTTCTAAGTAGATGTAGTTGTCATAAATCATTTGGTTATGTGCATAATTTGTTTATTACACTATTTGATTTATGTATAGACAAATGTTGTTTACTGTACAAAATCAATTTTTGTCATTAATAATTGTTTTACATATATTTATTAATATATATATATATATATATATATATTAGTGTATATTTCTCTCTCATAATAACATATATGCATATATAAGATATGTATATGATTTTAAATTTTAGTACACTTATTAATATATAATATGAATTTACAAATTCGAAATTAATTATCATACATATATTCATATTTTTGAATGAACATTTTTTGAATTTTTGAATTGTATATTATATATAAAATAATTATTACATTAAAAATTCAATTTTATATTTCTTAAAAATATTATATCATTTCAGAAATGTATAGAAAAAATTTAGGAATTTTTCAATAAAGCTTATTATTTTTAATAATTAACATTATTTCATAAAAACTATTTATGATTTATTAAAAAAATAATTTAATTGAAATTTTTTTAAAATTTTTCATAACCTTTCATTCAAGATCATAGAATTTTTGAAATTTTACAATTTGAATTTTTAATAATATACTATTTTATATTAAATAATTATTGTCGAAATCAATGTATTTATTTTAAAAAATAATATTTCAACTTTGAAAAATCTCCAGATCTTTTCTAAGCTCTATTTTATGATCCTAGATTTTCAAAAATTGTAAAATTTGAATTTTCATATGGATGAAAATATTATTTTATTCATAACATATACAAATTAAAATACTAAAATTATTATGTTTGCAAAACTAAGTTAATTTTGAATTATAAATAATTTTTATCTCTTTTTCTTTATATATATTTATCTATATATAAATGTTTTATGTTCATATATTATATATAATACATTTATACATACATATGTGTGTGAGCGTATGTGTGTGTGTGTATTTTGTAACACATATACATGCACATATTTGGACAACATACATGACATACAAAATGAGCTAATATGTATGTTGCGATGTAAATCCCAACATCTACATATAGGCATATTATACCTTTCACGGATTATTATGTTACACTTGCACTCACACATATATGTATATGATACATTTATGTGTAAACTAAATCAAATAAAATTAATTTCATATCTTAATATATTTGAATATAAATAAAATTTAGAAATGTTCTAATTCAGTTAGACTTCATAGGCCCAATTAAGATCCAATATGGTAAAAAAATTTAAATTCACCCATAACTTCCACTACGGGCTGGTCCAGTTCCAATAATGGTATCAAAGCCCAATAGCCTTTGCGGTCTAACTTAGTCATATTAGGACTAACTAATTAAGCTTGCCTACTTAGTACGGTGTCTAGAAAGGTAATGCCTAGGATTGGAATTGGGTAATCAAGTACCCTATCCTACCTGGTTACCGGCCTGGCCCGAAAGGTGAAGTGAACCAAAGGTTGCTCCTATAGAAAAGGCCCAACTTAATTTGGGCCTTGGGCTAATTTTCAAAATCGTTTTGAAAATTAATGTTAAATATTTTAAATTTAACTGTTAAATTTAAAATAAAACATGTTTATTATAAAAATTATAATACCACATAAGTTTTCAAAATGTTTGAAAGGATAATGATATTTTCAAAATGTTTGAAAATATTTATATAATAATTTCAAATTTTAAATTTATTAATAAGATTAATAAAATTAATTAATTAAATATGTTAATAAATTAATGCATATATGCATATATTATATATGTTGATATATGTTATGTTATTTTAAAATGTTTAAGATAACATAAGTATACATATATGTATACAGGATAAAATTTGAAATTAATAAATTTTAGTAAAAATTGTTTAATTGAATAAATTAATTAAAGGATAATTAATTAAATAAAATACACATATATATGATATATGTGCGTTACACTATAAAGGTTATAGTATACACTATAAATGTTATAGTAGATATGTCCAATATAAAAGTTATATTGGAATACTAATTTAAAATTAATTAAAGAGTTAATTGATTAAAATTAATTAGATAAGATTTAGTTAATGATATATTACACGTAAGACTATCATATAAGTAATATGAAATATAAAAGTTATATAACAATAAAACTTATATGATATGTGTATAAACTAAATGTGGAACATTAAGTAAACCCAAATAGACTTGAAAAATAAATACATATGTAAATGTACATATACCGTGATTTCTGATGTGTCTAACACTTGAATCGCCGGGGTATTTCATAAGAAATATATTATTCTATAAGTCAATATCACTCAATATATATATTGAAGATTACGAATCTTCAATATAATGTTGTTCTCTACCATATATATTGAAACACCCCACACCCCTTAGTATTCCCAAAAAGGGCACACCAAAGGATGTGGTGCGTTATAGGTATAGCTAAAGCATCACAGAGACTAAGATTCATAAGACAAATAAGTAAAAGCAGCGCAAAAAATTTAAATAATAACTTATCATCCAGAATTAATCTTCATCTCAAAATAAGTCATAAAAACATAACATGTCTCAAGAACTCAAAATCTCTCATGTCGTATGAAAATACATCTCAGTCTCACATAATCAGAGTAAAAGTAACAAAAATAATCCCTCTCACAAGTTCCAATCCATCATAAACCAAATGAACAAGGATGAAAAGCAGAAGAATACATCTGAAATGAGAAAACTCCGAAAATGAATCTCCAAGCAACCTAAATCAACTATCCTCAACTCTGCTAGCCTATTAGGGGGAAAACGGAAAGATAGAGGAGTGGGTCAGACAATAAGTCTGGTGAGTGAAAGTAATTACTAGCATTTCTAAGCAAGATAAAGATAATAGACTAAGCAATAGTTCTAGCTTAAAAGGAAGATAAAGAAAAGATAAAACTTGCATAAAATACTGTTTCTGATTCTGTTTGACTGTTTACTTTGATTGTTTGCACTTGTCTTAAACTGCTGTGATTAGGCTAAAACCCTAATCCTATCTCAACTGCTAACTTGATTAGGCTGAAATCCTAATCCTACCTATTGATCGGCCTTTCCTATCTCTGTTGTGCCACTATGAGCCAATTCTGTTGGTCCGACAACAAAAGACACCTTTTAGCGGTTAGGACGCAGTAGCGAATTATTTACCCTAATCGATGCCGCACGTTCGGTCATCGTCGGTAGACACTAACTGTCGCCCCCTTATTTGACCCTTTATTTACCCTAATCAGCATAAGCGTGCCCAGCCTCACCCACGTGTGAGACCATCAGTCCTCGACCTGAAAGGGAATGTTGCCGGTACTGGTCCTAACAAACAAATCTTTTAACTTTGCGCCTCTTGCCCAAATCCCCAGATTTGAGCCTCTATCTATTGGCCACTTATTTACCCTAATCAGCATAAGTGTGCCCAGCCTCACCCACATGTGAGACCATCAGTCCTCGACCTGAAAGGGAATGCTGCCGGTACGGGCCACTACTGCTATATTTGCTTATTAACTTAATCCAAGATCTAAGTTTTAAAATAAGCCCCTTCTGTTATTTCTTTCTTTCTAATTATAACCTATGTGTTATAATTGTTCTTGCAACTGTTACTCCTCTATTTTCTCTTTTTAGTTATAACCACTTGTTATAATCATGCTTGCAAATATCTTAAATTTTCCTATTTCAGTCTATCTCTATTTTATTTCAGTTTTTCTCATTTTACATCTGATTTCCGTAAATTTAGTGTTTTTCTATTTTAATCCATATTTGCGAATTCTTCTCTTTTTAATATTTTATTCACGTCAAAAAGGATTAAATCTCTATAAAAAGAAACTAACATTTATAGGCTAAATTCCAACTTAAAAGAGATGTAAATAACTGTAAATAACTGCAAATAACTGAATAAAAATAGACTGAAAAGAAGTTCTCAGATTTACTTAAAAACTGACTGGAATTAAACATACATAAAAACTGTCTCAAAATTGTAGAAAAACTACAACTATTGAGAACCCTATTATTTTAAATTGCTTACAAATCTAAAATAATTACAAAACACTCACCTACAGTCCTTGGCTCTAATCCTGGGCCTTCCGGGATCCACTTCTAGGGTGTAGAATATTTTTATTAAAAAGATTTCCTCCCCGAAAAAAATTTCTATTTAGGGTTAAACCTCAAGCAATGAACCCAATTGGGAGAAAATCTAAATGAGAAAAATAACTCGGCCTAGGGTTCTATTTATAGTGTGGCTTAGGAATCTCAGGCCGTCAGATTTGAAGATTTAATCTGGTGCAACCACGTTTGTTAATCCGCCTTTTGGTAAGGCAATATACCGGCAGATTTAACCTAATCAACTACACAAGACATAGCATAGTCGACGAACAAACAACGAAGACGTTTAAAATATGGTTTCAACAAAGATCGAGCCGCTACAAGTCGCTTGGAGTTTGCTCCGTATTGTCCCTAGGCTTACTTCAGGTTTTCAGAGGGATTACTTCGGGTCTTTGGTGGATTAGCATATTTACAAGTTGCTTCGAGTCACTAGAGGGTCTACTTCGGGTTAAGGAGGCGACTACTTTGAGTCAGAGCCATGGATCGATCAGCAACCAAGGTTCCCATCAATCTCGTATCCATCCTATTTGTATCCACCAAGCTTGCACTTGTTCCTTTCGTATCCATCAGGCAAATGCATCTCTCAGATTGATCAAGGTCATTCACTTCGTATCGATCCATGTTGACATGTGCTTTGTATCGATCAACCAGATGATCGATACGAAATCAACTCTTCCCATCGATATGAAGCAGCCCACAGTCATACACTTCGTATCGTTCCATGATGACGCATGTCTCGTATCGATCAACCAGATGATCGATACGAAACCAACACCAAATGATCGATATGAGGAATACGTATCAACATCAATATGAAAGTAATAACACATGATCGATATGCAGACGATAGCCATGCATCGATACGAAAAGAGGCGGAGATCGATACGAAGAACATAGCAACCGATGGATACGAATGAGGAAGCAGTCAACTCGACATAAAATATGGATCTCACCTAAACAATCGCTCCACCTCATCATCCTGATTGATACGAATCTAGATCGATACGAACACTCCTGCATACCAACAATATCAATCTTGGATCGATCATAACTCAAGATCTACAAGTCCAAATACCACCAAATTTTCACTGTAGCTTGCATACCACAAGAAGAATGTTCGTGATCGATCCCATCACCATTGGACCATTTTTGGATCGATACGAAATGCATAAGGATCGATCAGAGATCTATCCCAAACTAGCCCGGATTGATCACATGGGCCCACCCACGTGTGAAAAGGAGTATTCCAAGTTCAAAGTCAGATATTTCCATGCTACGCCTATAAATAGCATCCCAATGCCTCTACAAAAGGGACATTTTTTGCTCTTTTACGCCATTACTCTGCTAAACTCCATTGTAACTCTGATACTATCAATTGTACTCTTGTAAATCAGTAGAGAATCATCAATAAAACATCAACTCTTCAAAGTGGACGTGGGCTACAATGCCGAACAACTATAAACCTTGTGTTCTTACTGCTTTCCTTTTAAATTTTGAGTGTTCTTCATATTTATATTTTCTACAAATTGTCTATCTGTGATCTGTGATTGTGGGTTGGTGCTTTCATCTAAAATTGGGTGTTTGTGACCAGTTTTGGCACAAACATTCTGGTGCTTTCATTGATAATTTAACTCAGGGAGTCTACAGCTTGGATTTTGGATCTAAAGGCTTAAGGACTTGGATCTGGAGAGCTATGACAAAGCAATCAACGAGGAGACAAAGAGCAAAAAGGTGTCAGCATGAAGGAAGTCAGGAGGCTTCCTCAGGAGCTAATCAGACTTCAGTTTTCATCACCAGAGACGAGATGGAGATGATGATGGATGCTATGCAGGAAGGGATGCTTAAAAGGAAGGAGGAGATGATGCAGAACCTACTCTAGCAGATTGGGCAAGCTAGAGTGCAGAACGCAACTGCAGGAAGTGCTGTAAATAGGGATCAGGAGCATGGAGCAATCAGGATTCAGAATAGAGCAGGACCATCAGAAGCAACCCCCGAGCTAAGGGCACGCCCCTAGAGCATGTTGGTCCAATCCTAGGCAGGATACCAGGCAGAACTGTGCAACATGGCATTGGTAGAGGAAAGGATACTCATCCAGGAGAGCAAATTCCAGGATTCCCTCGTGAACTCGGGGAGCAGATCGGAGGCAACAGACAGGGACCAACACTTGATGACAGTGACAGATTGGCGGAGATGGTCATACGAGCCATGAGGGGAGGACTAGTGAATAGAGATCTAGAAGATGTGAACAGGAGCCCCTTTGCTCCTACAATTAGGCAGGCTAGGAATCCACCTAAATTCAAACTTCCAACACTGGAGACGTATGATGGAAGGACTGATCCTGATGTTCTTCTGACAAGGTATATGTGGCACATGGAATTACTGGGGGCATCGGAGGAGGTCATGTCCCGGTGTTTCTCCTTGTATCTGACAGACATAGCAGCACTGTGGTTTAGGCAATTGGAAAGCAGTTCGATTGGAACATGGACTAAGTTGATTGAGAAGTTTATGAGGCAGTTCAAAGTTCATATCTCAAGGCCTAAGAATGCGATGAGTCTGACAACACTGAAGCAAAAGACCGGAGAGTCTTTGAGGAACTTCTTAGCAAGGTTTAATGCAGCAGCAGCAGCATCGGTAGATCGCCCAAATCCATCCATGGTCTTGATGGAAGCTGTATCTGACATAGCTGATGGAACGGAATTCAAGAATTCATTGACTACAGATCCATCTATGGATCTAGGAGAATTTTACCATGAGGCAGAAAGGTTTCCGCGACAAGAAGATGCAAATGCTGAAAGAGAGGAAGGAGATGAAGTTGATGTTTATGCAGTCAAAAGCGGAGATCCACCTGGCAAGGACAAAGGAAAGCAGAAAGCTGAGAACAGCTTTGACAGGTCAAGGCGTCCGTGAAAGGAGCCGAGATTCACCTCTTATTTGGAGTTGAACGAGACTTTGGAACGAATCTATCAAGACACAAGGGGGAAGGTTCCCTATCAGAGGCCAATCAGGAGAGATCCACCCAATAATGAGAGGAAATCAAACAAGTACTGCTTATTCCATGAGCTAAGTGGCCATAGCACAAACGATTGCAGGCACTTGAGGGATGAGATCGAAGGACATATCCGGTATGGAATGTTGTTACAGTACGTGAAAAGACGAGTAGCGGCGGTGGAGCAGGAGCGACCACCAACCGCACCAAATGAGGATGGCTTCGGATCTAGGCATCGTCAGCTTATCATCAATTGACTGGAGTAATGACGAATAAGTATTAAACTCCACACTAGCATGGTTAAGTCACTTACACATGTATGGGATCACGAATGTTCCTCAGGCATGCTCTGGGATGACTATAAACCGCAACAGTGGAGGCGTTTGCACTTTGACGTTCTGTTTTGCTTTCTATTTTTTGTATCTGGACTTGATTTGGTTGGATATTTCTATTGTAAGACTCATTTGAATATAATTCTGATATTTATGATTTCAAAGTACGACCACTTACAGTCACAATTCACCACGAACGACACTTGACCACGAACGGTCATAATTCGTCTCGAACGGCATCCGACCACGAACGGTCACAACTCGCCTCGAATGGCATACGATCTCAAACGATCGCTATTCACAATCATGTAAGATTATCAATCTTTTTATAGGTCATTAACAGGATACGAACATCCAGCTTATGGCACTACAAAACACTCCTTCCTATCGCAAGGCATGTTTTGGAGGGCAAAGTGTTTACCCGCCTTTTGGCAAGGCAATATACCGGCAGATTTAACCTAATCAACTGCACAAGACATAGCATAGTCGACGAACAAACAACGCAAGACATTTAAAATATGGTTTCAACAAAGATCGAGCCGCTACAAGTCGCTTGGAGTTTGCTCCGAGTTGTCCCTAGGCTTAATTCGGTTTTTCAGAGGGATTACTTCAGGTCTTTGGTAGATGAGTATATTTACAAGTTGCATCAAGTCACTGCAGCACTTGCTTCGAGTCACTGGAGGGTCTAATTCGGGTCAAGGAGGCAGCTACTTCGAGTCAAAGCCATGGATCGATTAGCAACCAAGGTTCCCATCAATCTCGTATCCATCCTATTTGTATCCACCAAACTTGCACTTTTTCCTTTCGTATCCATCAGAAAAACGCATCTCTCAGATCGATCAAGGTCATTCACTTCGTATCGATCCATGTTGACATGTGCTTCGTATCGATCAACCAGATGATCGATACGAAATCAACTCTTCCCATCGATACGAAGCAGCCCACGGTCATAAACTTCGTATTGATCCATGATGACGCATGTCTCGTATCGATCAACCAGATGATCGATACGAGGAATACGTGCCATCATCGATACGAAAGGAATGACACATGATCGATATAAAGACGATAGCCAAGCATCGATACGGAAAGTGGCAGGGATCAATACGAAGAACATAGCAACCGATGGATACGAATGAGGAAACAATCAACTCAGCATAAAATATGGATCTACCTAAACAATCGCTCCACGTCATCATCCTGATCGATACGAGGCTATTGATATGAATGCTCCAGCATACCAACAATATCAATCTTGGATCAATCATAACTCGAGATCTACAAGTCCAAATACCACCAAATTTTCACTGCAGCTTGCATACCACCAGAAGAACGTTCGTGATCGATCCCACCACCGTTGGACCATTTTTGGATCGATACGAAATGCATAAGTATCGATCAGGGATCGATCCCAAACCAGCCCGGATCGATGACGTGGGCTCACCCACGTGTGAGAAGGAGTGTTCCGAGTTCAAAGTCAGATATTTCCATGCTACGCCTATAAATTGCAGCCCAATGCCTCTAGAAAAAGGACTCTTTTTGCTCTTCTATGCCATTACTCTACTGAACTCCATTGTAACTCTGATACTATCAATTGTACTCTTGTAAATCAGTAGAGAATCATCAATAAAACAACAACTCTTCAAAGTGGATGTAGGCTACAACGCTGAACCACTATAAACTTTGTGTTCTTATTGCTTTCCTTTTAAATTTTGAGTGTTCTTCATATTTATATTCTCTACAAATTGTCTATTTGTGATCTTTGATTGTGGGTTGGTGCTTTTACATGCAATTGGGCGTTTATGACCAGTTTTGGCGCAAACAACGTCATAGGCTCACTAGGAACCATCAGATGCAGCTACGAACGCACAAAATTTCACAAAAAAGTCAATTTTATGGTCTTCAGCTCGTACCTGGACGAAAAATCGTTCAAGCACTAATGCAGGTCGACCTGGGCTAAAGGCGGGTCGACCCGACACTAGCAAGGGTCGACCCCTATAGGTTTTATTAATTTTTTTTAATTATAATATAATTCTGATTTCTTGTTGGTCTCATAACTTCTCCACACTAACTCGGATTTCAACAAGTTATATATGGAAATTGTTCAGAAAATTGCCGCGGACCCAATGGTGCAACTCCCGTAGCTAAATTCTGACAATTCTAAAAACGCTCATTTTCACTGTTAATAATTATTTTGGTTAAGTAAAAATGCGGGGTGTTATATATATATTAATAAATTACTTACATACTCCTTAGTTGTTGAGCAAACTCAAGCTAGGGATGTTATACTTAGTATTATTAATATATTGAACAGATTTGGTAAGATAACTATATGTATTTGTTGAGCAAACTCAAGGTACATATACTATACTTAGGCCATCACGATATGGTAGGTATGAGTGAATAATCTCTTTCGATTTTTTGAGCAAACTTAATGTCGAAATGAGATTAGAACAAGGAAAAATAGGTTAGGACTTGTATGTGATACAACCGATAAGGAGTTATCCATCGTTTGTGGGGATATGATTTGTTGAGCAAACTCAAGGTCAAAATACCAAAACAAACTAGTCCTAACACCCACTAGTGAAGTTGTAAGACTTCTATGTTTCATCTTAGGGTTTGGAGAAACATAAAAGACTAGTGGGAGCCTTATTAGAAACATGAAATGACAACATTTAACCTTTCTAATATTGTAAGAACATATGCTATATAATGTTATAATTATCTACAATGATAAATTTGTGCATTTAATATGATTGATAAAACATTTGTCAATTAACATATATAAACAAACTGAATTGAAAGTTGACAAATAGAAATATAATATATACTTACTAATAATTATAATTGCATGTTATATAATGTTTCTACACCCATGCAAGTGCCTAATTTCAACTACATAATACATTCGTAAGTTGGTCACTTATATGTTTATTTGGTTTAGACCATGTATTGCATTTTATGAGTTTTTGAACTCTAAATGCAATTTAAGACTATGGATATTTGATCCATGTACTTTCACATATAATTGCTATATAGTGAACAGTTATAGTTTGTGGGGTATAACATTTCGATGATGTTAGTTCATTCGAAGTAAGCCAATAAATAGTATTTTAAGATCATGTATTCAACTTGAATGATTCCAAAAGGATCATATTATGTTAATGTTACACAAGACAATAAACTACGAGATACATCTAAGAACTCGATTGTTGAAATGTCATCTTGATCGGTTTACATAAAGTGCAACATATTTGATGTCTTAAATGTTAAGAATAATTGAATGCGCTTTTGTAAAAGGTTTGTTATGATATTGTAGTAAGGTTTTATTTGAATAGTTTGACCATTTGAAAGAAAAATGAATATATAAGGATAGATGTAATTTAAGTTAAAGTTGGAATAAAGAGAATGAATAGTCACTTCTCCTTCATAGAGAAACATTGGAAACAAGAATTGTAATAATGATTGATACTTAATATTGGAATATGAAATATGATTTTAATTTTGAAATGTATTTTCATATAGAAAATTGTTTTCTGTAACATTTATTTCTTTGAGTTCAAGATATTTGATCAAAGAACTCTCCACCGTAAACTAGTTGCAGCATATGAAATAAGTAACCTATATTAATAATATAAAGTGAATGGTGGACCTCTAAATTTAGTACGCTATTATAATAATGGCGAAAATAGTGGGAGCATGCCATATAGCACCTAATGATTGCATCAAATTACGAAAATTGTTTTCGTAAAATGTACCGAACATTATTTGTGAAATAATGTTTATTTTTGGTATTGACTGAAAAATAGATATAACTATATTTCAATATGAGTATTATGAATATTCATTATGAAATAGAACTATATTATGGAATTTTTTTTCATAGTAAAAGTGATGCAACAAAAATACATATGTATCTAATATTATTTACAGTTATTTTGGAATTATAGACTAAGCCGTAGTTTTGAGAAATAATTTTACTATATGATTATGAATCATATGATACGGGTTAATTATATCTGAAACAATTAATGGCTATGCACCCATTCAGTGGGAGCATCGTAAGAGTTGATGAACTCTTTGAATTAATACATATTGATATATGCAATCAAAAGTCTATTAATACCAAAAGGGTTCCACATACTTTGTTATATTCATCGATGATTTATTACCAACATGAACATGTGTATTAGATACACATGTAGTAAGTTTGTGATAAAATCATAGAATATAAAAGAAAAGTAAATAAAATAACATGCAATAGAATAAAATGATTTGATTTGGTCGGATAAGTGAGTATATTGGTACGAGTTCCAAATGTACCTAAAAATAAATATAGATTCAATCTCAAAAGTCACTCCTCCATGTGATACATAATGATGCATCAATAAGGAGTAATCGGACATTGTTGGATAATTTACGATTAATTGTGAGTGAAGTTGAGTTAGTTTCTTTCTATAAGGTCATGTACTTAAGATTAGTACACAAGGTTGATATTATTTCATCTAAACAACAGTTTACAAAATCATACAAGATAAGGGTTTGTAAGAAATCCCAACATATCCTAGGCCAAAGAGTTGGCAGGTTGTGCAAGTCAAAGATTGCACGTAATAATTGTCCATGAAGGATCTTGTATGAATCTCCAAAAAGTTTTTGGAAAGGTCTATCATCAAATGACATAATTATGTTTTGAACATAATTTTTGTAAACTAAAATCAGTTTTATAAATAAAAGGGTTCATAAAGCGTTTATGAATCCCTATTCTATTTGCACTAAGAAACAATTATTGTTTCAAGATATATCAACTTAATTGTGAAGTAATTTCTTTGAGAAATTTTTGATAGTTAAATGGAATGGATCCGATCCATAAATAGAACTGATTATTTGAGATGAAGTGAAATTAACTAACCTAAATGAACACATAGCATTAGAATGTCTAATAAATATTCTCGTACATCGAAGAGAAACTATGAGTTTCTTATTAATATCGAAAATATACATTACCCTCGATTGTTTAATTAAACCATTAAGATTGTTGACTCTATATGGTATGATGCGCAAATCTGAAAGAATTGCAACTACGCTATCAAAATATGATTTTGGTGGTCGTAACCAAAGAGATGTGATCCATCGGTCGAGTTGTGTCTTTATTGGAAAGACTAATGTGGTTGGAATTAAATGAGCAATGTTGATAAGAATAATATCGCAAATTTCAATTGTTGAAATTAGCATAACAGATTCGGTATTCAACATGCTCAAGTTAATTCAAATTTACTCACAAAATTATCGCTCGATAAGGCTTAGTGTTTGGTACTTATGTATTGAAACAGAAAATTATAAATAATGATTTAGAGTAAGTCGTTTACACATATTAACCAAAAATGCCTCAAAGTCAGTGGGAGCGATATTGGGTTTTGTGAGTCTTTGAATATGATCCAAGAAATGATACGAATGTATCATTTTATAAGCATCAAGATTGAATAAGTATTTTGATAGAAATATCAAATAGTTTGATTTTCAATCAAAGTGCAGAGGAAGCGTGTGTTCATAAGAAAAAACGTTAACATTGATATTTCTAAACTATAAGTAAACAACACGTTGTTGATTTTAACAATATGCTTGTATTAAAATCAACTTTAGTTGTTTTAGTACTCAATTTTGAATTATAAATGATGTCTTTTATGGTGAGTATAAAAGATAAAGGGATTGTCCCAAAACGATATATAAGAGCACCCTATTAAAAAGAGAACATGTAAGTTAGATTCCTTATGCATTAGCAATAGAAATTATCATACAAGTTATGTTGTGTATGATATTGTGTTTTTTTATGTATTTGATACATGGAGCAAATATAAAATTCAAATTGATATCATTAAATGGTTGTTTGAGGTGTTCTTGCGTATTTATGAAATAATAGAGAATTGTTTATAGAAACAACGAACTCGTTATGATGGAACATTTGGACACAAACTTTTATAAGTGATATTGAGTATAACATGTTAATGATAAAATTCAAGTTAAAATCATTAATTTGAAAATGTTTCAAAATAAAAGTGACTGTGGTCGATTCAACGAAATGTTGAGAACATTAACTTCAATAGCGCTATAATAAACCAATGTATATAGATATAAATGCACAAATTTATAATCGAGCTAAAGGTGATTCCAAATGTTGAGAATCCCCTAATATAGTTATAAGATAACAATGTCATGAAATTGGTCATGATAGAACTTAAAGCTCACTAGAAGTCGAAAGACATACTTCGAATTGTTCCACATGATAATGGCAGTTTATCAGTGTCAGAGAGAGTTAATCGACAAAGTAGATAATTAAAACATAATAGCATACCCATTAACTCAGGGAATGACCTAATTGGTTTTGAGAAAACTAATTGGAGAAGTTGGAATTAGATTCCATAATTGACCCCAAGTGCAAGTGGGAGATTGATAGAGTTAGGGGTATGCCCTAAGGGCACTTATGTAATTTGTTACATATATCTAACTCGTTGACCAATCTTGTTCGAAATAAAAGGTATTTTCTTCCTATTATATACTTGATATAATGTGATTATATTAATTAATTAACTTAATTAAAAGTATATTTAATAGAAAAAATCAATAAATGGTATATTTTGTAATAGTAGTTACAAAGTGTTGTAACCGTGAGTAATTTATCACAACGAAACAAATATACCATTTTAAATGTTTCTAGTCAAGATGCATCGAGACTGGATATCGATGTATCCGTTGAGACTGGAGTACGTAACGCTCTCCAAATGTTGGGCAGTGTATTACTCATGACTGCTAGGAGCACCTAGGGGTTACATACTAATAGTTATTAGATAACTATGGAATGACTCACTCGATAGTTTTCTGTTAGTTAATATAACTAAGGTCAAACAGAAAATATCAATATGACTGATTTACATAGTACTCTCGACTTGAGAATACTGTGGATCTTCAATATGAAAGCTCCGCTTTGATTATAGCCAAATCATGGCATGACGTCCATCGAGTGACTATAGTTGGGTCGAGTGGAAGTATTGGAAGTGAAGCACTATTCAAGAGAGGATTCGTCTCCTTAGTTATATGCGGTTAGTATCACAGTCAACTCAAAGTCAAAGTCTCTGACCAGAGCATTTCGGTTAATAATAATTGTTATTATTGAACCAAGGACTTTGTATTTGGACTATAAAGTTGAATGTGGATAAAGTTGGTATTTTGACAATTACCAAATTCCATAAGTCCAAAGTGATATAGTTTTGACGAAGAGAATTGGTGTAAACAAATGTCACAACCGGGTAACGCTTATTAAACTAAAATTGGATTTTACTGAAAATTAATAAGCGATAAATTTGGCCGTAATGTCACACCACCTGCTAAGTGACGTGTGAACGTTAACATTAGAATAGTTCGATGTTAATCGCTGACCCAATTTACACCCAAGTGTTACACAGCCGAAATGATGAATTCCCTTAAGACTGAACGATTTAATTAGTTTATAATTGTTATAAATTAATTAAATTAACTAATACTTATGAAATATTAATTATAAAATTTGAATACGATTTGAGAAATAAATAATGTTGTATATATATATATATATTTATTTATAACAGTTATAAATATATCGATCGATATACAATATCGACAAGCGATTAAATTAGATTTAATTGCATAGTATTTTGGCTTGGGCTTAGATGGGTTTAAAGCCCATCATTAAGGTTGAAATTTTTTGGTTTTAGGAAGGTCTAGGGATGGCTAAAACATCGGGAATTTGTTTGGAGATAATGGGTTGAGATCAAGTGAGAATGGGTAAAAAAGGTTTTCCTCGTTTCTCTCTAATACAACCATATATATATATATGTATGTATGTATGTATGTATGTATGTATGTATGTATGTATGTATGTATGTATGTATATGTATGTATGTATGTATGTATGTATCTCTAAAATAATTACTAACCTTTTTTTTGGCCGCCATTACCTTCTACATTGCTGGTTAAAACATAGCTCTCAATCCACTCCGAAATTCTCAAATATATTTCAAATTAAAATAATACTATTCGATAGTTAGAGGTCGCTGATTTCGGACTTGCAATCTGACGAATCAAGAACAGTAAAAGGAGGGGAAGTCATTGCTTCAACGTGGATTCAAAGGCATCATTAAATTGGTAATTTTAATTCATATTACAGTAATTAAATTATATTCTATGATCCTATAATGAGCAATTTCATATCTGTTTAAATATATCGCTACTATATGTTTAGTTAGGTGAGATTTTTGTAAGTAGATGTAGTTGTCACAAATCAGTTTGGTTATGTGCATAATTTGTTTATTATGCTATTTGATTTATGTATAGACAAATGTTGTTTACTGTACAAAATTAATTTTTGTTATTAATAATTGTTTTATATATATTTATTAATAAATTCATATATATATATATATATATTAGTGTATATTTCTCTCTCATAATAGCATATATAAGATATATATAAGATTTAAAAAATTTAGTACACTTATTTATATATAATATGAATTTACAAATTCGAAAATTAATTATCATACATATATTCATATTTTTAAATTAACATTTATTGAATTTTTGAATTTTTATTATATATAAATTAATTAGTACATTAAAAATTTCAATTTTATATTTAAAAAATATATTATATCATTTTAGAAACGTACAAAAAAAATTAGGAATTTTTCAATAAATTTTATTATTTTTAATAATTAATATTATTTCGAAAAAACTGTTTATGATTTATTAAAAATAATAATTTAATTAAAAATTTCTTTAAAATTTTTTGTAACCTTTCATTCATGATCCTAGAATTTTTGAAATTTTAAAAAATAATATTTCAACTTTGAAAAATATTCCAATTTTTTATAAGCTCTATTTTATGATCCTAGATTTTTGAAAATTGTAAAATTTGAATTTTCATTAATATATTATTTTATGTTAATTATTTATGGATGAAAATATTATTTTATTCATAATATATACAAATTAAAATACTAAAATTATTATGTTTGCAAAACTAAGTTAATTTTGAATTATATATAATATATTTATACATACATATGTATGTGTGTGTGTGTGTATTGTAACACATATACGTGCACATATTTGGACAACATTCATGATATACAAAATGAGCTAATATGTATGTTGCGATGTAAATCCCAACATCTGCATATGTGCATATTATACCTTTCACGGATTATTATGTTACACATGCACTCAAACATATATGTATATGATACATTTATGTATAAACTAAATCAAATAAAATTAATTTCATATATTAATATATTTGAATTTAAATAAAAAAAATGATTTTATTTAAATGAAAATTAGAAATGTTCTAATTCAGTTAGACTTCATAGGCCCAATAAAGATCCAATAGGGTAAATTTTTTGAAATTCACTCATAACTTCCGCTGCGGGCTGCTCCAGTTCCAACAATATCATCAAGAATTCTAATATAAATTTATCTAGATTACTACGGGAAACTCGATTCATAAAGTCAATGAAATATGCAGGTGCATTCGTCAAACCGAAAGGCATAACTAGTCACTCATAGGATTCGTATCTAGTTTTGAATGCTGTAAGAGGAATGTTATCATTAGCTACCCATAATTAGTGAAAAACAGTAGCTACATTAAGTTGCAAGAAAACTTTTGCTCCATTCAATTTGTCAAAAAGATCATCAATCCGCGGGAATAGATAACGGTTTTTTAATAATCATCTCATTCAACTTCCTATAATTAATCACATCCTTAGGGACCCATCTGCCTTCTTTACAAATACTACCGTAGCACCCCATGGCGAACTATTTGGTCTAATAAAGTTTTTTTGCTAAATTCCTTCTAATTGAGTTTGTAATTCCTCCATCTCGGTAGGCCACATTCGACTAGGAGTCTACTAATAGGACGAGAACCCGGAATTAAATCTATTCAGAATTCTACATCTTTGTAAGGGGGTAATCCTTCTATGGAATCAAATACATCTGCAAATTCTTTAACGATTGGAATTTTCTCGACTTCGTTGTCTTGAGATTCCATGGCATAAAGTGAAATGCAAGACACTTTTGAAGCATTTAGGGCAAATGCAATACGATCTCTATGACCGGGATGCTTCAGAGCAATAACTCAATTAGCACAAAACAAGCGAGCATCATAACGCTCAAGCCAGTCCATTACTAAAATAATTCCAAAACCCAAGTGACTCATAACATGCAAATTGCACACAAAGGAGTATCCATATAGATTAACAATTAAAACATAACATTGCATTCCTAAAGTAGCGTAACCACCTATAGTATTTACTACCCTAAGTGATGTTACAAGCAATGTATAATCCAACTTTAATTTAACCACTAGCTCTTTTGATATAAATGAAAGTGAAGCACTTGTATCAAAAAGAACTCGTATAGATATATTAGATATCGTAATCATACCTTAAAGAACTATGGTTGCTTTTCCCTTCACCAGATTCAATGGGCCTATAGGGTCAATAGAAAATAGCTTCCTATGTTTTTACTTAATTGGCTTCGGACAATCCTTTATGATATGGCCAATCTCATTATAGTTGAAGCATTTCCTAGTATCACTATTTTGAGCTTTCTAACATTCATTTGCGAAGTGTCCCTTGACTCCACAAATATAACACATAATCTGGAATTTATCAATTTTCTTCTTTTGCTGAAATCCAGGCTTGGGCCTGAATTGCTTTTTCTTGAATCCTTGGTCCTTCTTAGGATAAAAGAATTTCTGCTTCGCTCCTTTGCCTTGCTGTTCATCCAGAGTTCCTACTTCTTTATCTTCTTCATAAATGCTCTCATAACGAAGTGTTGTATCTACAATATCCTCTAATGAACTACATAGCTGTTCTTGAAGTTTATCCCTAAGGTCTTTCCTAACTCCTCGAACAAACTTCTCATTCTTCTCTAGGGATGTACTAATTAATAATGGTCCATATTTTGATAGAGCATTGAACTAATTCCCAAACTCTTTCACTGTCATGTAATCTTACTTTAGATCAATAAATTTCTAAATAGAGTTGCCTTGGCTGCTTCAGGAACAATATGAGCTCTAATCATTTCCTTGAATCGCTCCCATGAAATATCTTCTTCAGGAATCTCCATAGTCATAGCATCACACCAATCCAATGCTCCACCTTGTAGCTGTTTAGATTCGAGCTTCCTCTTCTATGGATCTGTGAGAGCCATATCATCGAAAATTCTCTTATAGTTTCTCAGCCACGTATGGACACCCATGGGACCTTCATTCCCAAATAATGGTTTACCGCATATACTAGCATAATCACTACACTGTCCAATAAAGTTTGAGTGAGGAGCAGGGATTTGGGGTTCTGACTTCTGACCACTGCAGTATCCCGCATACCTCTCAAATTCCATCCATTGATCTTTGGTCACCATTACATTAGAAGTACTAGTACCACTAAACTGCCCGTTATGAAATCCGGTTTGGGAACCAACACGATCACCTCTGGGTCTAACCATATTTTTATATCAGAGAGGTAAAAGTGAACTTTATTAAAAGTAGAGGAGATGTATAGATAGAAATCACAAATGAATAAGAAAGATTGTCCTTTCTACACTTATATTATATCCCGATAATCAATCATACAGTCGCTCAAAATTCAAAAGTTGATCTTACCCCTTATATATATCAAATAATAGGGTATCTATACTTGGGTACACTACTTAAGTCACACTCCTCTAATGCTAATTTATGTTTCTATCTTTGAATTATTCAAACCTAGGCTTTGGTACCACTTTATAAAGCCCCGACCCAGTACCAATGCTACCAGTTGGAGGTTAACGGCTGAAAGCACAGAGTAAAGGACACGATAGAGGTGATCTCTCGTATATACTCCCTTGTTTTCAATATGAATTCTCAATATCATATACCCAAATCTCTGCCAAACACGTATCTCATCTCGGCACAAAGCAGTATAACATGTTTCTTAAGTTGAATAACATAGAGGTAGGATTACATATAATAAAATATCAACAACAACATCTTTATGGTCAAAAAGTCTTTCTCTCTCTCACACACACACACATATACATATATACATATATACATACATATATATATAACATACTTATACAAAGATGCCATCGTCAAGTTACAATCACCATCATAAAGAGATATACACCACCACACACATGGTCACCATCTTCTTCTTAAATACTAGAATACTATCATGAAGTCTTCAATGATCTGGTTGAAAATCACCTTATCTTATATAGCTAGTACGGCAAAATATGAGAAATAGAATACTATATCTAGACCATATGATTCCTTTCCAAAAGCATATAATACAAACGATATCGTGAAAGTACATCCTGAAATACAACCTTAGTATGACCCAATGTTATTAAAATAAATAACAACCTGAGCCAGGTTAGACTCTAGCTATGAGTAAATTCAAATATCAGACAATAAAGAAGAAGAGAAAAAAATCATCATATTAATATGTCAATTACCCAACCCCCATGTAGGTACCATATATAAATCATATTGTAGATGTTTTGTTTCTATTTTATCTGACCACAGTCGCAAATCTATTCAATTATGATTCACCGTAACCACAAGTTGTTAATGTCACATCATATAATCATATAATAGTGATAAATTTGATTAACGATCAAAATTTGAATCGACATCTAGTGATACCCAATACCACCTACGACTCAATATACAAGAAATCGAATCAACACCCAGTGATAACGAATACCACATATGAATCAACATTGCGGTGCACCCATACGATCTACAGTATTGTACATGACCTTCCCTAGTCTACTCTAAAATACATAACAACTCTCCTTTATCCATCATCTCATCTAAGTCATATAGCCACAACACTTAACTGTCATTAACCCGATGTCACTAAGGGGTTTAATATATTAAAATTCCAATCTGGTAGTAATCGTACCTAACTGTCATTAACTGGATGTCATTAAGGGGTTTAACACATTATATATCGTTTTACCTTTTTATATACGATAGTAATTCCCACATTACTATCGTTTTTCGACGTCACTACAGTTTACAAGTTTAAATCACAATATTTTTATTTTATTCAAATAACATATATGATCAACTGTCCATAACAATATATGCAAATAATTAACATTTTATAACATATTTTATTATACGATGGTTGCATACATCCAAATATATCAATCCCAAGAATTTACTAACTCTTGTGTTGGTCCCACTGAATAGGTGCTTTTCCTTTTATCGTTTGAGACACTAGTACTATATGATTCATAATCATATGATTAAAGAATTATTTCTCAAAAACTATGGATTTTTCAATAAATAATATTTCGTATGTTTATTTCACAACTTAATGTGATCGCCAAGAAGTATTATATGCTATCCTACCACTATTTCTGCCATTACTATAACAGTGTATGGAAAATGATGCTCCATTCAACCACTTAATGTATATTATTTATTTCATTTAATGTAACTAGTTTACCATCAAGAGTTTTCAAATTAAACCTCTTAAACTCAAAGAAATAAATCTCACAAAGAATAATTTTCTATATAAAAATACATTTAGAATAGAAATCATATTTCTGACTACGTATTAAGTATCTTTTATTATTTTATACAATTCTTATTTCCAGTGATTTTTCATGATGCAAAAGTGACCATTTGCTCACTTTATCCCAACCGTGCTTAATTTACATCCACACTTGTATATTTGCTTTCCTTTCGAAATGGTCGAACCATTCAAAAGAAAATCCTTACTACAAGGCTCTAACAAACTTTTTACAAAAAATGCATTTGGTCATCTTTAACATTTAAAGATATCAAATAAGTTGCACTTTACGTAAACTTATCAAACTTACATTTCGTTGATCAAATTCTTAGATCCACTTTGTACCCCTTGGTCCAGTGTTATATCTAACACAGCAAGATCCTTATGTAATTAATTATATTAATGTTTATACCAAAATTGGGCACAACACTCTTCGAAAGGGTTTGAAGAGAAAAAATGAACAAATTAAATGGAAAAAGAGGATTATCTAACAAACACTTCAAAAACAAACAAGAAAGTACGCAGAAACATAGAAATTTAGAGTGGTTCGGCATGTTGCCTACGTCCACTATGAAATGATTGATCTTTATTAACTTTTGATTGTTGGTTATAGCGAATTACAACAGTAAATCTCGAGTACAATAGTGGAATTTGAATACAATGGTGAATCCGACAGAGTCTGGACATTAAAGAGCCAAAAGATCCCTTTTCTGTAAGCTCTGGGATGCTATTTATAGGCATAGGCGGCAAATATCTCGCTCAAATCTTGGGAGACCTCTTCTCGCACGTGTGTGGGCCCACGCGATCGATCCCACGTGATTTGCACTCGGTCCGTGATCGATATGAACCAATTTCGTATCAATCAAAATTTGACCTAATCGAGTCGAAACTTGGCATGAACATTCCTTAGGTCGTACGTAAGCTCCTGTGAAAATTTTATAGCATTTGGACTTGTGGATTGCAAGTTATGATCGATGCAAATTAGAGTTTTTCAGTCTTGTTCCCCTTCATATCGATACTGTTCGTATCGATCATTTCGAATCGATGTTGAGCACGTGCCTACGAGTTGACGTGGCGCTTGATTTTTGGATCGTTCCACTTTTGATGCCGAGTTGACCGAGTCATCCCAAGGTTTTCGCCTTGTTCGTATCGAAGACCGTTGCCTTGTTCGTATCGGTGGAAGAAGCTCAGTTCGTATCGATGGAAGTGGCTCAGTTCGTATCGATGGAAGAGGCTCAGTTCGTATCGATGGAAGTGGCTCAGTTCGTATCGAGCACCGTGGCTCTGTTCGTATCGATCCAAATTGCGTGGCTCGTATCGATGGTGTGGTCTTGTTCTTATTGATCGAAGTTGTTCCAACTTGATGGATACGAACAACTGATAATGTGATGGATACGAAAAGATGGATGTGGGATGATATCGATGGATGGATACGAAAAGTAGATGCTATATGGATACGAAGAAAGCCTTTCGGTTGATGGATACGAAAAGTGCAGTTCTCCTGATCGATACGAAATCGCGGGCCTTTGATCGATTCAAATAAGATCGATACGAAGTCAGATGTTCCCTGGTTGCTTTATGGATACGAACAAGGTGGCTATCGATGGATTCGAACAATTTGCTTTCTTGAATTGTATCGATCATATCTCGAGCATACGCACTCCAATTGACTTTAAACTCTGAACGTTGGCTTTCACGGCTTTGCTTGTCACGTCTTGTCAATTGTAGCTTGATCCGAACTCGGACAATATTTATTGATATCCATAGCAAACCTACATATAACCGATCTTTGGGATGGACTGTCCTTGGTTTCCAGTTGAGTTCCTAGTATCACGGCCTTGCCAAAAGGCGGGATAACATTTGCCCCTCAAAGTACGTCTTGTGAGAACACGACGTGCTTTGAAAAGCTGCAATCTTCACTCTGAATAGTTCCAGCTAACTTGTTAAACAGTTATCGTCTCCTCGTTGGAAGTTGTAATCTTTGATTGATCCATAGAGACATAAATTATGAACTGTAGACTGCCAACTATTGCACTATGTGCTATTGTAACTGATTGTTGTATGATATTGATTGGTTGTTTGTAGTTGTAATTGTTTATTAGGTGGGCATTCGACCTGTGAAATTTTAAAATTGAAAATTAGTCCGACGTACAAGCATATACGTTAACCTGACTCTGGTTGACGTTCGCACGTTCACAAGTCGTTGTCAGTTTTCTCGTATCGAATTCTGTATCGATCCTCTCCTGAATCGTCGTGAAATTCGAGTTGTAACCATGCTTGATGGTGGTTTTGGATTGCCCCTTCATATCGGTCCTCTCCTGGATCGATGTAAAAGGTCGAAAGATTGTTCTCGTATCGATGGACTTATGAGGGATACGAATAGAGAAGTTGGTTCTTCATGCATTATTTGTATCGATGGATACGAGCCTTTATGGGTTGTGTGTCGATTGATACAAATGGTGAAATTCGTATCGATGCGTCTCGAATGGAGTCGAAAACAGTGGATACGAATAAGTGCTTCGTATCGATGGAATCCAATGTTTCAGAAAAATCTTCGTTGCACATACATACACTTCATGGCACTACACGATTTCCAATCACAAGTTGTTCAATTCAAGAAACCACTAACTCTGCTTTTTTTTTTCACATACGATGTCCGGACGAGGGTCGATGTTAGGGAGTCTTCGCTCAGCTCATCGATCTTCTTCATATTATGAGTCACGTAGAAGAGAAGAAGATAGAGACCGCGATCGTGGGTACTCTAGCCAGGAACATCATGAGAGGGATAAAGATAGGGACTACAGACATCGATCCCGCTCTCCTCCTCCTAGAATCCCTACACAACCTTCGGGCCAAGGAAAACAGCTGGTAGAGCCCCCTCGTCACAAACCATCTTCGCATGCTTCTCGGTCTGAGTCGCAATGCCATAGAACTGAGGTTGAGCCTCCTGTCATCGCTGAGCAAGCTATCACTGAGCCCACTAGGGAATGGGCTATTAAAATTGCTCAGCTAAAGAAAGATTTCCCAAATATATGCTTCGACGGCTACATTTTCCCCCCTCACTTAAAGAGAATTCCATCGGAGGCGGAGAACACAATGCATGATTACATTCATGACATTTATTCCTAGTACAAAGAGTGGGCGAAGGCTGCAGAGAAAACGTCGAAGGTGGCCTTCGAACGGGCTAAACTAATCGAAAAGTTAGAATCGGATCTCGCCCAAAAGGACCGCATCGTCCAAGTTCTTAATGACGAAGCCGAGTCATCTCGAAAATCAAAGATAGAGGCTACCAAAACGGCCAATGAAGCGAACTTGGCCATGGAGAGGATGAGGCAGACTCACTTTGCCTTGGTGGAGCAGATGGGCCACCGAAACACCATTGTCACAGCTGAACGGGACGCCACTCTAAAAGAACTTAACGAGCTCAAAGCCAAATTTTCTGAAATCATCAAGGAAAAAGATGATGCAAATAGAGCAGCCCAAGAAGCTTGTGAACAAGCGGTAGTGCTCCGGGGCGAGCGGGATGCGGCAACGGCCAAGGTCCGGGTGGTGGAGACTAAGGTCGAGGAGAAAGTTAAATCGGCTGAGTCCAGGCTAGAGACGGATATAGAAGATCTCTTGATAACTTACAACGCTAATGTACTGAGGCACAAAAATCTAGCCTGGCTCGACAACTATCCAGCACATTTATACAACGCTTGGGGCCGATTGGTTAAGGAGGAGAAGGCGGTGCATCTGGGTGAATCAATCGACGAGTTTGAGCTTGAGAATCATGTGCTAAATGAAGACGAACGAAAGATTCTCCATGAGTCAATGATTTCGCACGAAAATGAAAGGCTCGGCACCCAACACTCGAGGGCCGAAGAAAGTTCAGGTGTTGAGCACCATGATGCAAGTGCTGAAGTTCTTGTGCCAACCCAGCCTGAATCCGCACCTGTGGTTGATTCCAAATCAGTTCATGCTTACAATCCGGATCAGCCGTAGTTATCTTTGGCGAGAGAACAAGTTTCTGGAGCCGTTCAGCCATCCACGAGCCAAATTGAGGAAGGTACTCTGAACATTCTGCATACTTGCTCAAAATCAGGAGCTTGATTTGAAACGTTTACTATCAGTCTTCCTTTTTTCTCTATCCATTGACTGGAGTTACACCGATTGCGCTTCCTACAACTCAAGAAACACATCAAGCGTAGGAGGCCATCATTACTGAAGCGATCACCATAACTACAACTGCGCCAATTGATGGAACGCAGGGGAGCACGCTTATTTTCGATGAACAGATGATGGAGGAACTCCTCGGTCATCACAGCGACCCATTTGCGGACCTACCATTTGTTATGGGTGGAAGTGTACCTGCTACTGGCTCTTCAATGCCAACCATTGATGCTCCCAGCGAGGCCCAAGCAATTCGTGAAGAAGAAATATTGGCCGAAATCGACGCTTAAATGGAGGTAGCGACTCGTGGTGGTAGTTTTGGTGGTGGGATGGCGGTACCTGGTCCGGCTCCGTTAAGGATGATGTCACCTAGTGGTACAGTTATTGATACCAGTGTGCCTATCCCGCCTCCTATAGTTGATCCGGTTCCTCCGACTCCACCTTCAGGGAGCATTCCCGTACACTTGAGCTCGGATGAGGAAGTTGATATCATGCCCCCTACTAGAGATCAACTGCCGAAAGGCAAAGGCTTGAAAATAAAAATAAGTGGGTTCGGTTCATTTTAGGTAGATAGATAGGAATTTATCTTCGTTTTTCTTTTGTAGGCCGTGTATAGATGTGGGTTCGGCCCCCGCTAGTAGGAATTTTGGAATCAACTTGTACATAATTTCTTTTCACAAATAGTTGGAATGAAACTTTATTTTTTTTGAACTTGATGTGTGTTTATTTGTTTAAGTGTTCCAGCATTTGAATTCCTTGTTCAGTACACTTGTGAAGTTTCAACTTTTGAATCTTGTTTGAGTTTACCCGTCAAGCTCTGAAATCACGGCCATAAGTCATGACTGGATATTAAGTTGAACTCCGATGTTGTACTGCTTCAATTAGCGATTAACACTTAAGTTCTGCCCCCAGTTTCAGGGATGAATTGATAAGATCGGATAGCGATCGTATTTCGCCTTCAATGCAGCATGCTTAGCATCGTTGAATTGATGTTGAAACAAGAAGAATTCGAGTGGTCGAATCACACTCGCTCTTTTATTGATGATTGTATCCACGCTCTGGGGATTGCACTTGTGCGTCGGCGGTTGGTCACACCTGCTTGAGTCTCAAGGATGCGTCCACGCTCCGGGGACTTAAGTTATTTTCACGGGCGGTTAGTCACACCCGTTTTGCATTTACACTCTAACCACACTCCAGGGACTTAGAGTTGTTTTACGGACGGTTGATCCCAATCCGGCTCATGTCCAAACTTCAATCCACTCTCCAGGGATTTTGAGTTAACATTTATACTTCAATTCGCACTTTGGGAATACGGATCATTTTGATGTCTATACTCCGGCTCACACTCTGGGAATCCGGAGTTAGGTGATGTTTATACTCCAGTTCACACTCCGGGAACTTAGAGTTAGTTGATGTTTATACTCCGATTCGCACTCTGAGAATCCGGAGTTGGTAAATAGACGGTCAATCACATCTGTTGCGAGTTTTTGAATTTCGTTCGCACTTTGGGAACAAAAGGTGTACCGGGATCGTGGATGGTCGGATCACATCCACCCTGAGTTAACAAGTGAGGTCATTAGATGGACGGGTCCATCCTCCTCAAACTTGGTTCGAATATGGGTGAAGTTGTTAGGTGGAGGATCCACCCTCTTCGAAACCGTATTTGAAAGTTTATACTCCAGTTCGCACTTTGGGAATCCGGAGTTAGGTAAAGGATTGTCGTGTATCAATCCTTTTTTGACTTTAGTGTGATGGCTTGTCCCCGAGCTCGGGTTTCACTTAGTGAGTGACCGGTCGTATCACAGTCACTCCCTATTTGAATAAATTCCACCATATGATGGAACTTAGCTCTCCGTGCATAGTGATGGTCATATGAAGTATTTCAAGTAAATCACAGCTCTGGCCCGAAGAGATTGCACTTTTGCTGAAATAAGAAAATATGGCAAAATCAGTTGCCTTATTACAAATTCTAATTTCGAAATGCAGAAACAAATTGCAAATGAGAAATAGACTAAATAAATAAATAGAGCATGTTATGTGTAATAGCGACGAAGACTCTCCCTGTTCCAGGCTCTCGGAAGAGTGAGACCGTCAACGGTCGATAATTTGAATGTGCCATCTCCGAGCTTTCGTTCAATAACATATGGTCCTTCCCAAGTTGGCTTCATATGCGAAGGGACCGGATAAATTCTTTTGAGTATGAGATTGCCAAGTTCGAAGGTTCGGGGTCGGACCTTGGCATTGTATAATCGGGCAACTCGTCTTCGATATGCGGCTGCCCTCAAATCAGCCTCTTCACTCTTCTCATCCAATAAATCGAGAGATTCAGCAAGTAATATAGTATTTGTCTTTGGATCGTAGTATGTTACACGATGAGAAGGTACTTCTAATTCGACTGGGATAGCAGCTTCTGAACCATAAGAGAGAGAGAATGGAGTGTGACCGGTCGTGGACTTGTCGGTTGTACGGTAGGCCCATAAGGCCATAGGAAGTTCATCGACCCATTTGATCCCGGCTTTTTCCAGTTGTTTCTTCAGAATAGACTTTATAACTTTATTTACAGCTTCGACTTGTCCATTCGCTTGAGGGTGTGCGACTGCGGAGAATTTCTTCTGAATGTGGAATCGTTGGCAGAAATCCTTAAATTCGGCACTGTCGAATTGGGTCCCGTTGTCAGTGATGATAGTACGTGGGAGACCAAATCGACAGATGATGTTGCACACTACAAAGTTGATCACCTTCTTTGTTGTGATTGTAGCAAGGGGTTCGGCTTCCGCCCACTTGGTAAAGTAATCAACTGCTACGATGACGTACTTCGCACCACCTTTGGCTAGAGGTAAAGAGCCAATAATATCGATGCCCCATACAACGAATGGCCATGGGCTGACCATTTGTGTTATCTCGGTAGGTGGGGCTCTAGGAATTCGAGCATACTTCTGACACTTATCACATTACTTGGCATAATCTGATGCATCACGATTTACAGTCGGCCAATAATATCCATATCGAAGTACTTTTTGGCAAGAGCTTGGCCCTCGGTGTGATTGCCACATTCTCCTTCGTGTACATCATGCAATACTCGTTTGATTTCATCGTGAGCGATACACTGGAGTAAAGGAACATATTATCCTCTTCTATACATAACTCCGTTTTGAATAGTGAACCGTGAAGCTTTTCGAAGAATTTGTCTCTTTTCACTCCTACGCTCTGCAGGGTTCCATGCTCGAGATAATTTCTGAATGGAGTCATCCATGACTCCCTCTCGGAAACGACATCAAATATCCAATCAGTTTCCATCTGATCGATGCTCGGCGAAGATAACGTCTCTATGGGAACAAGTCCCATTTGCTATGCTTCACCTGTACTGGCTAACTTTGCTAATGAATAAGCTTTCTGATTGTGCTCTCATGGTATGTAATAAATAGCATAATAGTCAAACTAATTCAATGTCTCCTAAACCTAAGCAAGGTAAGCGGCCAATCTTCGATCTCTGGCTTGGTACTCCCCTCGAACTTGACACACGATCAATTGCGAATCACAGTAAATTTCCACCGCAATGATTCTTAAATCTCTGGCAAGTTTCAATCCAGCCAATAGGGCTTCATACTCGGCTTCGTTATTAGTTGCACGGAAGTTGAACTTTAGAGCATAACATATAGATCGACCTTCAGGAGTTTCAAGTACAACCCCTGCACCTGAGCAACGGTTATTTGATGCACCATCTGTATGTAGCTTCCAGATATACTTGGGAGATTCACTGGTTTCGGGCAAGTCCTCTGGGATGGTAAATTCAGCAATGAAATCTACTAGAACTTGTCCTTGAATGGCTCGCCTTGGAGTGTAAGTAAGGTCAAACTGACTTAACCCGATATTCCATTTGAGCAACCTACTAGACGTCTCAGGCCGCGTAAGGACCCGTTGTAACAGCTGGTCGGTATAAACGGTGATCGGATGAGGCTGGAAATACGGATGGAGCTTCCACGAGGCAATAACAAGACACTAAGCCAATTTCTCTAGCTTCGGATAATTTCTCTCAGCTCCGGTTAGCTGCTTGCTTATGTAGTAGACCGGCTTTTGTATTCGGCCTTCCTCCCGAATTAGGGCAGCATTGATTGCGTTTTCTGGTACCGCCAAGTAAACGTACAATTTCTCGTGATCGATAGGCTTTGACAAAATTGGCGGTGTGGAGAGATGTTGAATTAGTGCTCGGAATGCGCCCTCGCATTTCGTAGTCCATTCAAAGTTTCGTTTTCCTTTTCGGATTAGATCGAAGAAGGGAATGCATTTGTCAGTGGACTTTAAAATGAACCTGCTCAGTGCTGCTACTTTCCCGTTGAGACTCTGGACTTGCTTTATAGTTTTCGGAGTTTCAAGATTTCTGATCGCCCAAATCTTTTTGGGATTGACTTTGATTCCTCGAACGTTGACGATAAACCCAAGGAATTTTCCGGATGCTACCCCAAAGTGACATTTCAATGGGTTGAGATTCATTCTGTATTCGCGGAGGATATTAAACATTAACTCCAGGTCTCTGATGTGATCGGTGGAAAATCGCGACTTGACTAGCATGTCGTCCACATACACCTCCATGGTTTTTCCAATCTGGTTAGCGAACATTCGATTAACTAACCGTTGATAAGTTGCCCCAGCATTCTTGAGTCCAAAAGGCATAACTTTATAGCAATAGAGTCCCATATTGGTTACGAAGCTGGTATGCTCCTGGTCGGGCAAGTGCATGGGTATTTGATTATAGCCAGAGTAAGCATCCATGAAGGATAAGAGTTCATGTCCAGCCGTTGAGTCTACAAGTTGATCAATGCGTGGAAGTGGAAAACTATCTTTAAGGCAATCTTTATTCAAGTCTGAGTAGTCAACACACGTTCTCCATTTCCTATTTGGCTTTCGGACAAGTACAGGATTGGATACCCATTTCGGGTATAACGCATCTCGAATGAATCCATTCATCTTAAGCTTATCTACCTCTTCTTTAAGGGCGACAGATCTCTTTGGATCCATACCACGCCTTTTTTGCTTGACTGGGACGTACCGCGGGTCAATATTTAGTGTGTGGCTCGCGATGTCCGGCGAGATCCCACACATATCAGAGTGCGTCTAGGAAAACACATCAAGGTTTACCCGGAGAAATTCAACCAATTCCTCTTGCATTTGTTGGCTTAGCTGAAATTTAATCTTTATCATTTTCGAGTCGTCATTATCGTCGATCGAAACATCGATCGTCAGTTCGGCCGGAGAAGCTTGACTGTCTTTACTTTCTTCTTCACTTTCGGCGTCTCTCGGTTCAAGATCTCTTTGTAATCGGTTGGGGTGCCCGGGCCCGGGCCCAGGCGCTAATTGTCAATTATCAGCAAAGCGAATGCAGAGAGATTCCTCTACGCCCTTTCCTTTTTCTTTCCACTGCGCCTCGCGCAGCTCAGCAACGTAACAGGCTCGTCCTATGGCCTGATCCCCTTGAACAACTCCGACACCATTGTCGGTAGGGAATTTCAAAGTCAAACACCATGGGGCGATGGCAGCCCTGAATTCAGCTAGGGTTGGTCGACCCAAGAAAGCATTATATGAGGAGTTTATATCCAAAACAACAAACTGTAGTATCCGGACTCTTCGGCGTTCACCAATTCCTAACTCCACTGGCAATTCCACCACTCCAGTGGGTATAGTTGCACTCCCGTTGAAGCCATGAATACGAGATTGACACAGCTTCAAGTCTTTAGTCTTCATTCTCATCTGGTCATAGGCTCGTTTAAACAAAATATGCACAGAGCTTCCACTGTCTACC
Organism: Allium fistulosum; assembly: GCA_030737815.1. Lineage (NCBI taxonomy): Eukaryota > Viridiplantae > Streptophyta > Magnoliopsida > Asparagales > Amaryllidaceae > Allium > Allium fistulosum. The sequence goes on from CM060904.1 coordinate 365,487,494, forward strand.
AAGATCCTCTTCATCCAAGCAGGACCTACTTGAGCTGATATGACAAGCGGATCAATAGTGGGGGCTTCGACCCTGTCGGCATCCCGACCTCGAAATATGATGTCATCTACCATCATTTGTTGTTGCTTGGTCGGAGCCCCATCTTCAGAGTTACTACAACATTCAAAGTCCGCATGCCTGATAGAGCTGGCATACGACTCCATTTCCTTCCAGCTTCGGTCTACTGGATGAGGACCACCACTAACAGTGTTTACCACCAACCTCCCGCCAGTATGAGCGGGTTCCTCCTGTCTAGCCGGATTTGGTACATGATTTTTATTCGATGGGCCCGCACCTCCAGGCTGCGGCACCCACACAAACTGTTCTAACTTCCTCTCTCTTATCAACTTGATGAGATCCTGCAAGTGACGGCATTCATTTGTGTTATGGCCGTAGCTTTCGTGGAATCTGCAAAATTTCCCCGTTTGAATTTGCATCTCCGATGACTGTTTCGGAGCAGGCTTCTTGTACTGAATGGTATTGCATGTTTGTAGATATACGTTCTCCAGCGATGTATTCAGAGGAGTATAATTATCAAACATTGGAGCTCTACGTCGTGGACCACGGTTCTGATCCCGTTTTCTATTTTGATTACCATTGTCTTTTTACTGATCTTGCTTATTCTGAATGTTCAATTGCACTTTTCCGAAACTCTCCCTGGATTGTTTAACATCAATATTACTTTGAATTCTTTCCACGCTAGGCCCTACATCATCCTTTTTCCTAGACTGTTTCACATCCTCCCTTCTCAAGAATTGAGCTGCCTTGGAATAGAAACGGTCCAATGATGTAGGGGGTTTTCCGGCCAACCAGTTGCCGAACTCAGAATTGGGCTCAATCCCCTTACTTAGTGCCATTAGAATAGAGTTATCATTTGGGTTGCTGATCTCAGCACATGCAGCATGGAATCTCTCTAAATAACGCCTGAGTGTCTCTCCAGGAGCTTGAGTGACACTAGACAAAGTATTAACATCCTTCGGTCTCGTGACATGCATACGAAATTGCTCAATAAACTTTGTTGCCAACTGATCAAAGCATGAAATAGATTGAGGTGGCAGTTGGGTAAACCACATAGTCGCTATGCCCCCTAGAGAGATCGAGAAGCTTCGGCACTTGACTGCATCATCAGCTCGTGCAACATTCATCAACCATTCATACTTCAAGATATGTTGATTAGGATCATAGCTCCCTTCATAAACGGGTAAAGTCGGCATCCTGAATCATCGAGGTGGTTCAGCATAGAGTATCTCAACTGTAAAAGGGGTATGACTCTGGGAGATTCCCCAGTTATCATTGCTAAGACCCTGACTTTCACGGATCATTTGATGGATCATTGTTGGCAGGTCGGGCATTTGGACATTTTGAGCATGTTGAGCCAAGGTGTGGTCGGGTTCCACAATGCGAGGAGGGGCCGGTCGCTGTCGATGGTCCATGTCTCGCCTCCTTGGTTCTATGTCTTCGGGGTCGTAAGGCTCGGGATGGTATTTACGTTGGTGATGGTTCGGATCTATCCGATTTTGGGTCTCAGCGCCCAAATCAGTAGCTGTCGTAGTACGGTTATCAGTAATATGATGTGGGGTAGCGCCTCCTCGGGAGGAGGGTCCAGTCTAATGGCTGGTTGATGGGCCAACTCTCAGTTGCCCAACATTCAATGTATGCTGATGCCCAGTGGCCTGTGTGTAACTTCCGTCTAACCGTGGGCATGTAGATCTGTGATGATAATCAGAAGAGGCTGAACTTTCAGTGGATGAATAGGTAGCCCGATCCCTCCTAGATCTCCTTCGTCGTTAATGGTTCAGCTGGTTGGTTAGCTCCGCATTAGCATGTAGCTGTTGGCGGCTCTAAGTCAATTCTTGAATTAACATCTGAAATTCTTCCCTGGTGACAGGGCCTTGCAGATCTGATGGTCCGGTAGCATTCTGATCGGATGGAAGCGGCTACACGGGATTCTATCTGTCTCGTCCTTTTGGATCTGCAGCTGTAGAAGTAGTCCTTGTGTTAACCATAATGGATGATGAAGCTCTCTCCTAGACTTGTAGCAAATCTGAATAGGATGGAAGAACTTTTGAAATTGAGACCTGGATCTTCCCCTTGGATGTTTGCAATCCGATATCGGCAATAGATCCAATGAGCAGAAGGAAAAAACTGGGTATTTTCCTCAGTGAAAGCACCAAAGTGTTTGTACCAAAATTGGGCACAACACTCTTCGGAAGGGTTTGAAGAGATAAAATAAAGAAATTAAATGGAAAAAGAGGATTGTCTAACAAACACTTCAAAAACAAACAAGAAAGTACGTAGAAACACAGAAATTTAGAGTGGTTCGGCGTGTTGCCTACGTCCACTGTGAAATGATTGATCTTTATTAACTTTCGATTGTTGGTTACAGCAAATTACAACAGTAAAGCTCGAGTACAATAGTGGAATTTGAATACAATGGTGAATCCGGCAGAGTCTGGACGTCAAAGAGCCAAAAGATCCCTTTTCTGTAAGCTTTAGGATGCTATTTATAGGCGTAGGCTGCAAATATCTCGCTCAAATCTTGGGAGACCTCTTCTGGCACGTGTGTGGGCCCACGCGATCGATCCCACGTGATTTGCACTCATTCCGTGATCGATACGAACCAATTTCGTATCGATCAAGATTTGACCCAATCGAGTCGAAACTTGGCATGAACATTCCTTTGGTAGTACGTAAGCTTCTGTGAAAATTTTATAGCATTTGGACTTGTGGATTGCAAGTTATGATCGATGCAAATTAGAGTTTTTCGGTCTCGTTCCCCTTCGTATCGATACTGTTCATATCGATCATTTCGACTCGATGTTGAGCACGTGCCTGCGAGTTGACGTGGCGCTTGATTTTTGGATCATTCCACTTTTGATGCCGAGTTGACCGAGTCATCCTAAGGTTTTCGCCTTGTTCGTATCGAAGACCGTTGCCTTGTTCGTATCGGTGGAAGCAGCTCAGTTCGTATCGATGGAAGTGGCTCAGTTCGTATCGATGGAAGTAGCTCAGTTTGTATCGAGCATCGTGGCTTTGTTCGTATCAATCCAAATTGCATGGCTCGTATTGATGGTGTGGTCTTGTTCGTATCGATCGAAGTTGTTCTAACTTGATGGATATGAACAACTAATAATGTGATGGATACGAAAAGAAGGATGTGGGATGATATCGATGGATGGATACGAAAAGTCGATGTTGTATAGATACAAAGAAAGCCTTTCGGTTGATGGATACGAAAAGTGCAGTTCTCCTGATTAATACAAAATCGCGCGCCCCTGATCGATTCGAATAAGATCGATACGAAGTCAGATGTTCCCTGGTTGCTTTATGGATACGAAAAAGGTGGCTATCGATGGATTCGAACAGTTTGCTTTCTTGAATTGTACCGATCATATCTTGAGCATACGCACTCTAATTGACTTGAAACACGGAACGTTGGCTTTCACAGCTTTGCTTGTCACGTCTTGTCAATTGTAGCTTGATCCGGACTCGGACAATATTTATCACAAACCTGCGTATAACCGATCTTCGGGACGGACTGTCCTTGGTTTTCAATTGAGTTCCTGGTATCACAGCCTTGCCAAAAGGCAGGATAACAATTAATACATGATCTCACACTTTGATTTACTTGCTTATTTCGAATGAACTAATTTCATCATGGTTTCGTACATTAAGAATTGTGACCGTTAACCATATAACATTTATATGTGATCGTATAAGGATCAAATATGCTTATTATTGTCTTGCTTTTAGAGTTTGAAACTCACAAAAGACAATAAACATTTATGGGTAAATAAACATGTAGGTGACCAAGTTACAGACGTATATAGTAATGTAAAGTTAGGCTCTTACATGGATCTTGAATTGACAACATGCCAAAAGATTTTAGGTAAGTATATTTTATATTTCTTTGCCAATGTTTAATTCAGTTCATTTGTATATCTTAATTGATAAACATTTCATTAATTTTATTAGTTGCACAAATTTATCAATGTAGATTATTTTAACTTTTATATAGCAAATGTTCTTACAATATTAGAAAGGCTCGATGTTACCATTTTATTTGTCTAATCAGGCTCCCACTAGACATTTATGTTTCTTAAAACTCTAAGAAGGAACACAGAAATCTTTGGATTTCACTAGTGGGTGTTATGACTCGCATGCATTGGGATTCTTACCTTGAGGAAAGCTCAACAAGTCATAGGCCTGCATGCAACAGATAACGCCTTACCAGTTGTATCACATACAACTCCTAACCTTGTGGTCTTTGTCCTAATTTCATCTTTAACTTGAGGAAAACTCAACAAATAAAGAGAGACTATTCACTCGTACCAAGCATTTCTCAACGACATAAGTATAGTGCACATACCTTGAGGAAAGCCCAGTAAATATGTGCATGTATCTTACCTTATCTATTTTATATATTAATAGTACTACACATAACTCCTCTAGCATAAGGAAAGCTCAATAATTAAAGAGTAAGCAAGTAATCTTTTAATATATAAATGGTACATGACAACACTTATTTTAAAGATTCATAATCTTTAATATATTTATGTCGGTGATATCGACTAATGACCCTCATTATTTAAGTGTTGGACACATTTGACACTACGGTACACGTACTATACGTATGTATTTATTCCTTGAATTAATTTGGATTTCTTATAGTTCCACCTTTTATGATATATTCATATTATATAAGTTTAATTCTTGTATAGCAATTTATAATTTTAATTAAGTTATATAATAATCTTATGTATAATCTTATAATAATTTTATTAATTAAATCTTAATTAATTAATTAACTACCATTTTAATTAATTTAATTTATTCGTCTTAAACATTTTAAATTTTAATATGTATACTATACATTTATAGTTATACACATATATCTTAATATATGTATATTATATTATTTACTAATTAACATTTAATTAAACCATTTTAATTAATTATAATTAATTTTGGAAATTATATGTAGATATATCACCTTAAACACTTTAAGATAATGTTATATATATATATTAATATATATATATATATATATATATATATATATTATTTGATTTGATTAATTAACTATTAATTAATTGTTTAATTTATTTTTCCAATTAACTATTAAAAAATTTCAAAATTTATTATTAACTTTCAAAACAGTTTGAAAATTATTTTATAACATTTATAAAATTTTACTTATTTTAAATTTAACCTTTTTAATTAAAAAATTTATTTTAATTTCAAAACAGATTTTTAAATTTAGCCCAAGGCCCAAATTTAAATTGAGCTTTATATTATGGATAACCTTTGGGTTAACCTCACCTTTTGGCCAAACTAGTTGCCAAGTAGAATATGGTACTTAATTAACCAACGACCCAGCCTCGATACTACATTTTTAGACACCCGACTAAATGTGTAAGCTTTAATAAATTAGTCATACTATTGCTAATTTTGACCGCATATGCTATTGGGTTCTGATACCATTGTTGGAATTGGGTCATCATGCAGCGGGTTAAATGGATGAATTTCAAAACAATTTCATTTTAGATATTATTAAGCTAGATTGATTTAGGCCTAATCTAAATAATTTCAAATAAAATATTTATTTTATTTAATTAATTTATATAATGATTTGATTTTCTATATATGTAATATATAAAGTGTATTTTTGTATCAAACACATACATACGTGTAAGTGTATGTGCAACATACAAATTTGTACATGGTTTAATGTGCCAATATATAAGTATTGGGATTTACACTACAACATACACACCGGCCCCTTCATATACATATTTAATGTCTATCATTAATTTATTAACATACACACAAAGGTATATATATATAAGACATTTTATTTATAAATTTAAATTTGAATGTGTTGACTATGTCAAATGATTCAAATTAATGTTTAAAATATCTTAGTTAGATTTAAAATTTAAAAATCAGATCTAAATCTAGAATAAAATCTAGTTTAAATTTAAAATGATAATATATTTAATTATAAATGTGTATACATACATATTATATAGTGTGTGGTCCGTGCTACACACATAGACAGGGGTATACCCCATTATTTTCAGATACAATGCAAGAAGAGTAAGTAAATGATTAATTACTTGGGTTCAAATCCAACATTAATATACTTGTCATGTTATTGCTTTACAGTTTCAATTCATTAACAGAAGTGAATAGCTTGCATACGAGTTCGCATCATGGTTTCACTTTACTTACCTCGTGGGTAGGAGAAAGAAAACGGTTTTGAACAATGTCATTCACCTACTCACATTAAACATAGAATGGGTTAACTGGAAATGTTAGTGCGTTAGAAAATCAGAGGGCAGAGGTCATTGGGTGCTGAAAAAATTGACCACCAAAGCAAAATCCTCTATTGCAATATGACCACTAAGTATTGTTATCAAATAAAAACTTAATAATACCAGTTCCTAGTCCAACAACATGTTGTAGTGATTGCTAACGCAAGCATATGTAAAGTGACCATCATACTAAGCAAGAGCAGAGGAAGACACCACCGTGTTAAATTTCAATGCACACGGTTGAAACAATGAATTTAACACTTAGTCCGCAAGCAGCAGAGCATATCAGTTTCATAACTTGAAGAGCATTGAGATTGATTGAACTCGAACCATCCATGGTTGAAGATATTGTCTAAAATTGTTGGTTAATTGTGTCGATGATTCGAGAATGATGAAGATGATAACTGCTGTAATTCTGACTTCAAGGATCTACTGCGTAGATTCTTTTAAACAATAGTTCAACCCAACAGGTACAAACAGATCATCGAACTATCGACTTCAGGATTCAATGAAGCCTTGAAACAGCGTAATCAGATTTAAAACTTGTACGATTTTGATCCGACCAAGAACACTCAAATTTGATCTCTGATGATGCAATTTAGTAGAGAATATAATGAAGAAGAAGAAGAGAGTTGGTCTGCAACGTTTCTGCGTTTGCAACACCTTACAGGCGTCATTAATCGTGGTGAAAAGGCAGGTTCTGCAACACTTTCTGAAAGTCGCAGATCTGGAGGAAGAAGAAGAAGGTACAAAGAAAAGATATTGTTATTCTTGATGGTTCCTGGGCTTCACTATTTATAGTAACAAAGAAGTGTCCATTCATCAAGCATCGCATCCTTTCGAATAGTCCGAAACCGTTACAAACAGTCGCGCCTATTCGTAACAGTTTGAAATTGTTACTAAACGGTTGCGTCCCTTTATTGAAATGACCCGCCAAATCTATCCGTTCAAATTCAAATTCTGGATCCGGCCTGTTAACAAAAATTAATTCGTCATTTTAGACCCGAACCCAAACCCGGTCCGGTCGGACGGCGGCGTGTGTGTGGTGGTGATGCATAACCTCCCTCCTCACATCAAAGCAAAGCTTTGGGTGCCCAAAGGGCCCAACATTCCTTAGAGAATCCTATATTTAACTAAGTATAATCCCTTATTTTCCTAGATGTGGGACTATACATTCCACCTCTCTTCTTCCATCTTCTTCCCAATTCTTCCCTCTTCAAAAACAAACCCAAACCCAAAACTAATTTTGAAAATTTTCAACAATTTCCCCCCATTTTCAAAGTAAGTAAAATAAATAAAATAGACGGCTGCATCACTAGAGTGACTACCTACATACCCAAGTGGGATCAAGCCAATGTAGTTCCAAGATCAAGTTTTGCATCATCGTGGAAACTAATACTTAAATGATATGTATCTTTTGGATTTGAACCTTCACTTAGTGTAAACCATTCAAAGTTCTATCGAGGTCTATGGTGAACATATCTTGAACCAAGTATCTCTACAGATAGTACCGGAACAGTCACACATACTGATTTCCGTATATAGAGTGTTCTGTATGCTCAGCACATTAATGGCCATGTTCCAAAAATCTGTGTTCATGAGTCTACTTTAGAAAGCGGTCTTACTTTCTTAGAAAACGACCTGATTTCCATACTCATATAGGTAAGTCCCTTTATAAGGTGTTTCTATGATACACCTTGTGATTTTAACTGCACTTTTTAAGGATTTTAATCCATCCTCTTTCATTCAGAATCCAACACTAATTATGGGCAAATGATTTAGTGTTCCATAATCATTCTCTTAACTTGTTGGTACTCATTGAACTTTGTCTATCCTTTTCAAAACATAAGTTGGGTTTCTGTTAAGGATGATCAACCTTCATTTACAGACCTTAGTCCCATTTCCTTTGATTTTATAGAAACCATTGCCTTTGGAAGACTCTTTGTGAGTGGGTCAGCCAAGTTTTTCTTTGTTTCTATGTAATCAATAGTTATTACTCCACTTTTGAGTAACTGTCTTATCATTTGATGTCTTAGACTCACATGTCTAGACTTCCCATTATATGTCTTATTAGAGACATTATATATTGTAGCCTGATTATCACAGTTAATCAAGACCGTTGGAGATGGCTTCTTCCATAATGGTATTTCTATTAATAAATTCCTAAGCCATTCTGTTTCCTTACAAGCATCTGCTAATGCAATCAACTCTAACAACATTATTGAGTCAGACATACAGGTCTGTTTCTTGGAAACCCAAGACACAGCAGCACCTCCTAATGTAAAGATCCATCCAGTCGTAGACTTGGATTTTGATTCTACATTGTTCCAGGTTGCATCACTGTATCCTTCTATTACAACAGGATATCCTTTATAAGATAAACCATAGATAACGGTTCCTTTCAAATAAGCTAAAACTCTGGAAATAGCTTTCCAATGTTCGAAACCTGAATTACTCGTAAATCGACATAACATGCTTATAGCATGTGCTATGTCTGGTCTAGTGCAATGCATAGCATACATAAGACTCCCAATAATATTGGAATACTCAAGTTGAGAAATGGTACGTCCAATATTCTATTCTAATTTAATACTAGGATCTAAAGGAGTAGGTGCTGGTTTCTCATTATAATGACCATACTTTCAGAGGAACTTCTCAATGTAATGAGATTGTGTTAATAACAACTCCCCCTCTTTCCTAATAATTTTAATTCCCAGAATTACATCAGCTTCTCCTAGATCTTTCATATCAAATTTAGAAGATAGAAACTTCTTAGTTTCATTCACACATGATATATTGGAACCAAATATTTGCATGTCATCAACGTATAAACATATTATAACATAATCGTTGTTGTCTGATTTGCTATAAATACATTTTCAGCATCATTAACAATAAATCCATATGACAATGCTCTTTTATCAAACTTCTCATGCCATTGCATGGGAGCTTGCTTCAGGCCATAAAGAGACTTTACTAATTTGCAAACTTTCTTTTCTTGGCCTGGGGTTTTGAAACCTTCAAGTTGTTCCATATATATCTCTTCTTCTAAATCTCCATTTAGAAACGTAGTCTTTACATCCATTTGATGTATGACCAATTTATGAATTGATGCAAGTGCTATTAAACAGCGTATAGAAGATATGCGAGCAACTGGAGCATATGTATCACAATGATCTACTCCAAGTCTTTGCTTATATCCCTTAGCAACTAATCTGGCTTTAAACTTATCAATGGATCCATTTGTATTCAACTTTTTCTTAAATATCCATTTACATCCTATAGGTTTGGCATCAGGAGGTAAATTAGTTAAAACCCAAGTTTGGTTTAACAATATGGAATTCATTTCATCATTAATAGCTTCTCTCCAGAATATTGAATCTCTGGAACTCTTAGCCTCAGAATAAGTTTTGGGGTCATCATCGACGTTCATGGCATTTCTAGTCACATTAAGGACTTCATCCTTACTTCCTTATATAAGATATGTAATGAAGTCAGGACCATAGTCCTTCTCTATTCTTGCTCTTTTACATCTCATTTGTTCAGTACTATTATCTGGTACTGATACTTTCTTGCTGTTTTGAGCAGGAGCATAGTCATCGTCATTGATATCATCAATCGTATTAGGTACTGGACTGGATGATCTCATTGGAATCTCAACAGTTTGATTTTCAAATAATTCTACATCTAAGGATTCTATAACTTCTAAGGTGTCAAGAATTAGGAATCTATAAGTTATACTATTAAGTGAATATTCTATGAAAACACATTTAAATGCCCTATTTCCTAACTTTGATCGTTTAGGGTCCGGTTTTCTGACATATGCTAAACAACCCCAAACTTTAAGTCTTGTAAGATTAGGTTTTCTATTAAACCATAATTCATAAGGGGAAACATTATTCTTTTTAAGTGGTACTCTATTTAAGATATAACATGCATATAACATAGCATCTCCCCATAGGTTATAAGGTAAGTTTGAACTTATGAGAATGACATTAACCATTTCTACTAAAGTTCTATTTTTCCTTTCAGCAACACCATTTTGTTGTGGTGCATATGGGGCAGTGCGTTGGTGAACTAAACCGTGTTGTTTACAAAATAAGGTGAATTCATTTGAAAATATTCACCACCTCGATCTGAATGTAATACTTTTATTTTAACTCCTAATTGTGTTTCGACCTCTTCTTTGTAAATTTTAAATTTATCAAAGGCCTCATCTTTAGTTTTCATTAGATACACATATGCATATCTACTATAATCATCAATAAATGTTATATAGTATTGGTTACCACCATAGGTGATATGATTTTTTAAGTTACCCAGATCACTATATACTAAATCAAGCAAGCCAGTTTTCCTTTCTATAGATTTAAAGGATTTTCGGTGTATTTTTGCTTGAACACATATTTCACATTTATAGATAGTATCGAAATCGCAATCAGAAATTTATTCTAGTTTATGCATATTTTTAAGGGAATTATAATTAACATATCCTAGTCTACCATGCCATAAACTAACAGAATCAACAATATAAATAGAAGATTTTTTATTAGATTCAACTTAACCATGCCGTTACAAGAGTATCCCTGTCCAATGAATTTGCCGTTCTTGGACAACACTAACTTATCAGACTCATACACCATCTTGAATCCTCCTTTGTTAAGAAGGTATCCAGAGACCAAATTCTTACACATATTAGGTACATAAAATACATTAACTAATATAAGAAATTTTCCAGAAGTAAATGTAAGTTCTATGGTGCCTTTTCCCAAAACTTTGCTTGGAACCTTATTTGCTCCAGTAACCTTGTCGGCTTCTCCATTATTTTCTTCGTAAGTCTTAAACAGATTACGGTCTTTGCAAATGTGAATGGTTGCTCCAGTATAAAACCACCAATCAATATCAGTTTCACTAACGGAGTTCGCCTCTTGCACTACAGCCACAAGCGAGTCTTTGACCACATTCACTTGTTGTTTCTTCCGCTGACAGCAGTCTCGGACATAGTGGATGGACTTGTTACAGTAGTAACAAGCACCTTTCTTTTTGTTGTTGAAAATTTTCTTCTTAAACTGTGTCTCATTCTTAGGCTTCAGCTTGTCAGTAATTTGAACATTATTTTCCTTAGAATGGGACTCAGTTTGCGGATTATCATCTAGTTCGTGTTTATGATAGTCCTCTTCAATACGAAAATGACGCTGTAAACCGTCTAAATCATAATCTGTTTCCGCATGCTTTAATTTTTTCTTATAATCATTCCAAGAATTAGGAAGTCTTGAAATTATAACTCCAACAACAAAAGATTCATGGAGATTTATTCCAGCATCTTTAAGTTGATTCACTAACAGTAGAATTTCGCTTACTTGTTCAACTATGGACTTCTTTGCAACCATTTTGAAATCCATAAAATTGAAAATAAGAAATTTTTTGTTACTTGCCTCGGATATGAGGTATTTGCTTTCTAGTGCAGCCCAAAGTGCCTTTGCAGTTTCCAAAGTTCTATGTGCGTTGTAGATAGGAGTAGACAATGCATTCAGAATGTGCCCTCTACATACTGAATATCATCCTCTTTGCGCTTTACACGTTTTGCTTTCAATTCGTCAGTATCTTTATCAGTTCCCTCGGTATTTCCTTCAAGTTATCTTTAAGAATATAGAACAATTTGACCGTGATAAAAAAGAATTTCATCGTCTATTGCCAATGAGTGAAGTTTTCACCATCAAACCGCTCCAATCGCGTTAAATGCTGATTAATAACTTGAAGAGCATTGAGATTGATTGAACTCGAACCATCCATGGTTGAAGATATTGTCTAAAATTGTTGGTTAATTGTGTCGATGATTCGAGAATGATGAAGATGATAACTGCTGTACTTCTGACTTCAAGGATCTACTGCGTAGATTCTTTTAGACAATAGTTCAACCCAACTGGTACAAACGTGTTATCGAACTATCGACTTCAGGATTCAATGAAGCCTTGAAGTAGCGTAATCGGATTCAAAACTTGTACGATTTTGATCCGACCAAGAACACTCAAATTTGATATCTGATGATGCAATTTAGTAGAGAATAGAATGAAGAAGATGAGAATTGATCTGCAACGTTTCTGCGTTTGCAACACCTTACAGGCATCACAAACCATGGTGAAAAGGCAGTGTTCTGCAACACTTTCTGGACGTCGCAGATCTGGAGGAGAAGAAGAAGGTACAAAGAAAACCGTTACAAACAGTCGCGCCTATTCATAACAGTTACTAAATGGTTGCGTCCTTTCATTCAAATGACCCGCCAAATCTATCCGTTCAAATTCAAATTCTGTATCCGGTCTGTTAACAAAAATTAATTCGTCATTTTAGACCCAAAACCGACCGGTCGGATGGACGGCAGCGCGCGTGTGGTGGTGATGCATAACTTCCCTCATCACATCAAAGGAAAGCTTTGGATGCCTAAAGGGTCCAACCTTCCTTAGAGAATCATATATTTAAGTATAATCCCTTATTTTTCTAGATGTGAGACTATACATTATACCTCTCTTCTTCCCACTCCTTTCCACTTCAAAAACAAACCCAAACCTAAAACTAGTTTTGAAATTTTCCAACATCTGGCTGGAAATATAAAAAACGTTAAATATACCAATTGGTCACTACTTCACAGATAATCTGAGCATGTAGTTATGCGTACCGCAGTCAATTAGTTCTCTCATAAACCTATGTTAACTTGATCAACTCGCAATTGGACATATAGCTCATAGTCTTGATTAAAACTATCGGGAGAATAATGCGGAGCTTATAAGGTAAAGTACCACCAAACAAGTCAATTTTTATTTATGTATGCCTGCTCATGATCCTGATAAAACGCACAAAATCAATGTAAGATAAATGTAGCCATTAACCTGGGAAACCTGAAGTAAAATCTCATCAGTCATGATCCTGACGGGAAGCTACAGTATCTAACCAATCACAACTTCAAGCTCAGATACCTTTTCGTTTGAAGCCAAAACTTCTTAACCCTGGAAACATCAGCAATGAAAGTGAAACATCCATTACTTGCAAAAATTTGCAAGTAGTTGAAATCTGACATAAAAATCTGTGTAGCAGAAATTAAGAGAACGGCATATAGCAGAAATTAAGAGAACCGTGTTCGGTTACAATTCCGGAGAGAGTATGATTCAGAACTATATTATTACTTGAAAGTCAGCTGCAAATCAGAAATTGGGTAATTACTATATCTGATAATATAGCTTTAGTCAGGTTGTCCAATCACCGTTAGATCAGGCAGGTTAAATGTAGAAGTGAACACGTTTCAGCAAATGATGTTACCTATAGTTTATGTTAATAAGCATCAATAATGGAAGACCCTATTTTGTTAAAAATAGTCAAATACGTGCAGAATCACCTAAAATTTTATTTTAAAGGAATTGTGTGCAGGTTATAAGTCCAAATCCATTGCTCAGTAAGTACATTAATCACAATATTCTTTTGAGATATAGTGTAAAAAATGTCGGTTCATTGTTTATTTTAAAGCCTTCAATTTATGTGGGAAAAAAACTGGATCTGTTTACAACGTATGGGCAGACACGGTTGAAGAACTACTCAGCTGTTAGCCACAAGACAGTCGTCATTCAACACACAGAACCCAGTAAGATATATTATGCAATTTTCAATTACACAATGCACATTTCATAAGTTGAAAGAATCAGTGCTTCCCATTCCATCTGAATCGTACAGTCGATTTTATATCCCTGTTCCTAGGTGATGTTGAAAACATAACTGTTCAAAAAATAAAAGAACTTTGGTACATAAGCACCGTGTAAAGTTTTTTAAACTAATATGTATAACCAATGAAAAACCATTTTTGGAAAAAACAGCATGAGTGAATGTAGTAATCAATGACCAAAGGGCATGAAAGTGAAGTGAGGAAAAAAAAAATGACTACAACTAATGTATCTTCATATTTCCGTCAAAGATCAATTTCGTACCTGCCTGTAAATCAGTGATAGCAAAGCATAGAAAGTGTTAGTACTGAGCCTGACCAACTTTATCTGTTGCCACTACTGCTGATTCAAAAAAGAATAAGTGAAACATAGTGGCACGACAGAGATAAGGAAATTTAAGTTGCAAACTTTCGGAAGTCGAGGCTGTATTTGAAGAACTGCATACCTGTCAGATTTTTGAAAACCTCATTATACACAATATTTTGGGTGTAGTTGGGAAAACCTTGTCTCTCTGTCCCAAGCAATATCTTCAAACCCGACTTAGACGTAGTTCTCGAAATGACGACATACAACTGACCGTGGGTGAAAACGGGTCTCGGCAAATAAATCCCACATTGTTCTTGGCAGCAATACTTTCCTACCCACATTGTTTCCAGTAACAATTTTTGCTTCAATCACCTTGGAGGATGGTTGAGTAACGATTAATCTCGTAGCATTGCATAAATCAAGATTTTGATTAAGATTTCTCGACAACATTATTGGCACTCCCACCTTCGGTTGTAATTCATGATTTGGAAGGCCTAAAATTTTTAGCGTGTTTAAAAATTCAAGAGGATATAACAAATGACGGTCTTCGATGGTATCTAACATAGGGCTAATTGAATCTGCACTGAAATAAGTTTGCAAAGAATCCCCTACCATACCGATTACATATGAATTAATATCCTCAATGCAATCACTAGTAGGGGCTAGAATACATCTATTTCTTAAATATGATTTTGGCATTAAATTTTTTCTAAATGGGGATATGTGTTCTTCACAATTTCATGAATGACATCATTCGCGGGTGGTATAAGATATTCATGGGGTATTTCTATCTAAGTTGGTTCTTCGTCACTCTCCAACGATACGCATGGTACATTACATTCTCCTACATTAGGTATCCATTTGGAGAACGTCGACAATTTGTCAATCTAATCTGTCTCATGCCTTTGGAAACAACAGGTAGCGTTTACCTAAAATCTCTTCCTAGTATAACTATTTTTCCACCAAATAGCAGATCACCTGCACTAGTTGAATCAGAAGAAACTATTTCGTTCAATGTCTTCTCAAAAGCTTCCATTGCATTCTGATGAATCATAAGGGTTTCATTCTAAATAATCAAATCTGTTCGCCTAAGCAAATTAGCCAAACACGATTGCTTAGAAATATCGCATGTTGACATTTCATCCAGAGTTATAGGAATTTTAAACTTTAAACGTGCAGTCCTGCTCCAAGGAAGCAACAATGATGCAATATCGGAAGATGCCACCGCAAACACAATTCTACCTTCAGCTTTTACACCGCTTATTATAGTTTTCCACAAAAGGGTTTTCATGTCCCACCACTACCGCACACAAAAAACCCTCCAGAATGGTTTTGGACAACAGTTATTGCATTATCAAAAACATTTTTCTTATCCTCATTAAGTAATGGGACCAACCTTTTAGCTATATCCTCAACATTCTGCAGTTATAGTCCTCTTCCTCTATTATAAGTGTGTTACCTGCCACTCGTTCATTCAATAATTCATCTGCACACAAATAATTCATCTGCACACAAAAAGGTTCCTATTCATAATTCTCTCTCAAGATCAACCAATGCTTCTTATTTCACCGTCATAACACGTAGGTCATCACGCCCATCACCATCCATATGTATGTATCTCCATTCCATATCTCACTAACCATTGCCCAATGCTTCTCCCATAAGTTTTTAGGATTAGAAACCTCACAGAAAAGCAATATTGTTGCGAACATTTCTAGTAAAGATCATGGGAACGTCCAAACACCAGCTTCAGTCAATGCTTCATCCCACTCATTATCATCCTCCAGTATACCATGTGCAATGCATGCGTCTTTGAAATTATCATAAACAACCCCATCCACATTTCTAATGTCTCGGTAGCATGCATGGCCTCGAACAATGTTTAGAAGCATACGCAAATTAAACCTCTCTCCCGACGTAGGATGTGCATAATATATTCTACTAATACAGTCATCTTTTTGCCTCATCCTCCACTCTTTTGTAGACTTATTCCAGACCCACTTGGTAGAAAAATCAACATACTTCAACTATCGAATTTCAACGCATGCTTTATTGGTTTCTAATCACCGAGTGAACATAGTTTTATGAATATTTTGCATTCCTTGGACGTCATCCAAACAGTCCGCTTCATCAAAGAACTGCTTGTGAATCAGCGGAATAGGGATCTTAAGGCTAAATTAACACTAGAGAGGGTAAATAGTGTTTAATGGATTGTATGAATATTTTTCAAATTCTTTAAGATTTCACATTGGATGATGTAATTAACAATCACAGAAATAATCACAGAATCAAAATACAGTTAAAGTAAATGCAGTAAAAGTACAAAAAAGGAAAGAACGCACTAGGATTTTATACTGGTTAAGAGTTACCCTACTTCCAGTTCCGTATAATTCCTTGTACGGATTTCTTTTTAACTAGTAAATACAAATACAATCTTGATTTCAAGACTAGGAGTCATACCCTCCAGAATCCCGGCCTCTAGGTAGAGCCACTTGATTTCCGGGCTACTAAACACACCTAATTGATTTTAACAGGCTACAATCATACCTACTTGGATTTCAGGGATACCAAGCACACCACAGAGTATAAGAGTATGCTTTAATAGAGTTTACAGACTCAGATTTTCGATCTTGATTACAATTGATCGTATAACTCTTGAATATCACTTTGATCTTGAGAGAGATGAGAGAAATTAGGGAGTATATGAAAGAGAATCAAACTAGTAATGATCGAATTTGATTCTGGTTGAATTTCGACAGAGTTTCATTAGAAATTGATTTAGAAATCAAGAGAGTGAAAAGAAGAGAGAAAATAAGAAGGTATTTAATGAATTTTTTTTGGAAGTTTGGTATATATAGGAAAACAATGGTCATGTCTATTCGTGAAGAGATATGATGAAAAGACACTTTCATTCAAATGACCACTATGTCGATATACATAGATATGATATGTCGACATTGTTAGAAATTGATACCTAGATCTCCAAATCGAGAGAAGCCCTAACCCTAGGTGGTGTGGTGAAGAAGAAGCGACGAGATTAGGAGAATGCCGAACGAAATACTTTCGATCGAAATATTGTTGAGATTTGAGGAAGAAGAGATTTCGTTCGGTGATTTTGGAGATAGGGAGTTCATTCGGTAAAATAAAGAAGGAAGAACTTCGTTCGGTAGGAAAGATGTAGAAACTTCGTTCGGCATTAAGGACGACTGAACCATCTATTTAGAGCGGAGAAGAAAAGAAAATTGCCGAACGAAATATTTTGTTCGGTATTTTGGAGATGCCGGTCCAAATTTATCGCTCGGCGCTTTGCCGAACCAAAGTGATGTCGAGCTAGATGCGCCGAACCAAACTTCGAGCTGCTATATAGCAGCTACCCCTTCTCATTTCTTCACTCTATAAATAGTGGAGCTTTTGGACAACAATGGTAGCCATCCTAGAGAGCTGAAACTCTGCAGAATTTTGTCAGTATTGTAAATTCTTCTTATGTATAACTTCCAAAAGTGAATCAATCTTGTAACTCTAATCTTTCGGTGATTAATAAAATCTCCTCTCCCTAAGTGGACGTGCACTGTCTCGCGGTAGTAGAACCACTATAAATACTGGTGTTATTTAATTTTTGCATTGCATTGATCTGTGACCGTCTGTCCTGGTGTTTATCTCTGTTTATTCCGTCTCACTACAATCACGATCCAGTTAGTTGTTTTCCGCTGCGTTGGGTTTTTTATTCTCTTAGACTGATCATCTGAAGGGATTTTTCCCAACAGTCTGGTATCAGAGCTGCAAGGTTGATTGAGGATTGTTAGACGCTATGGTAGGAGATGAAGGGACTCCAGTTGTTACAAGACCCTATACTAGAGGGATGTATATCGCGTCAGGATCAGAGTTGGCAATTGAGAAATGAAATGGGGATAAAGACTTCAAGAAGTGGCAATGGAGGATGAAGGTTGTTCTAATAAGGAGTGAAGTCCATCCAGTAGTGTTTGCCCCTGAGGAGTTGACGGCTGACATATCAGTCGCGGAAAGGAAAGAGATGGAGAAATGAGCATTTACTACTTTACAACTAGCTTTGGGAGAGAATGTCATCTTAGAGATTAGTAGTGAGACCACTGCTAGGGGCATTTGGACCAAGCTAGGAAATCTCTACTTGAAGAAATCTCTAACTAACCGTCTAATATTATTGAAGACGTTTTCACCATGTGGATGAGAGAGGGTACTTCAGTGAAGGAACTTCTTAATTTCTTTGATAATCTCGTGATGAAGATGAAGACTGTTGACTTGAAGATGGATGAGAAGCAAATGACAATGATTCTTTTGTGTTCTCTTCCGGAGCGATACATAGGTTTTGCTAACAGCCTTATCTTCGCTAGAGACATATTAAAAGTGGAAGATGTGAAGTCAGGCCTTCTATCTGAGGGCTTGAGAGATCAGATGAAGGAGATAAGTGAAGGAAGTAGAGGTGCAAGTAGTAGTCACGGCTTGTTTGTTGAAAGAGGTAGAGAAGATAAGAAGAATTGGCACTTTAGGGGGCATTCCAAGTCTAAGAAGCCCAGTAATGGTAGGATAGGAGAGTCTAAGGATGGGAAGTGCTTTATCTGCAAGAAACCTGGTCATTGGAAAAATGATTGTCCAGATTTAAAGAAGAAGGAAGAAGACGGATCTTCATCATTTATGGTGGAGAAGTCTGTATCTGACGATGTGTTGTCTGCAGCAGTATCGGATGTTTTAGACCATTGGGTGCTGGACTCGGGGGCGTCTTTCCATATGATGCCTAATAAGGATTACTTCAGTTCTTTCATTAGACGAGAGGAAAGCTCTATTGTTATGGATAATGATGCTAGCTGTAGAGCAATGGATGAAGGTACAGTGAGGATCAGGATGTTTGACAAAGTGATACGCACTTTGACAGGTGTCTGGTATGTTCCAGGTCTTCGGAAGTCCTTAATTTCTTTAGGACAATTGGCATCTTTAGGATGCAAGGTAACTATCGAGAAGGATAGTCTGAAGGTTTTGAGAGGTGCACTAATTCTTATGAAAAGAGATGTGTTTCGAAATCTGTATTTGCTGAAAGGAACCACGGTTCTTGGAGAGTCATGTGTTGGAGTAGATAGTTCTCGTGCATTGGATGCCACAAAGCTTTGGCATCTTAGGTTAGGTCATATTTTATAGAAGAGCTTAGAGTTGCTTCGGAGATGGAAGATGATCAAAGGTGAAAACTTCGACAAGATGGATTTTTGCCAGGAGTGTGTGTTAGGCAAGCAAACTAAAGTATCTTTTGTAGTTGGACTCTATAGATCAAGGCGAGTACTTGAGTATGTGCATACAGATGTTTGGGGACCGGTTGCTACTCCTTCTCTTGGAGGAGCAAAGTATTTTATCTCTTTCATTGATGACTTTTCTCGGAAAGTATGGGTGTATGTGATGAAGGCCAAATCAGAAAGTTTTGAGAAGTTCAAAGGCTGGAAAGCGCTTGTTGAGAACCAATCTAGTTCTAGGTTGAAGGTGCTGAGATCTGATAATGGCGGTGAATTTGTCTCTAGGGAGTTCCTCGACTTCTGTAGACAGCATGTCATTCAGAGACATTTCACTACACCCGGTGATCCGCAATCTAATGGGGTTGCAGAAAGGATGAATAGGACTGTACTGGAGAAAGCTCGTTGCTTGAAATTGATGGCGGGCTTGTCTAGAGGCTTTTGGGCTGAGGAATTATCAACTGCGGTGCATATCATAAACCGAATTCCGTGCTCAGCCATAGATGGGAAGATTCCAAAGGAGAATTGGAGAGGTAAAGCAGTTTATCTTGGTTACTTCCGAATTTTTGGTTGTCTTATGTACGTTCACCATACAGGTGATGATAAGTAGGATGCTAGAGCATACAATGGCATACTAATAGAATACACCGATGGTATCAAAGGGTATCGAATTTGGAACCCTGTTGATCGGAAGATTGTTCATTCCAGACATGTTACTTTTGATGAGTCTGCTATGTTCAATCCGAAGGAGAAGCTACCTACCACATCAGAAGATTCTGATAGGCCTAAGGAGATGGAAGAAATTCCTATGTTCCAGCCAAATAGTAGAGTTGTTGTTGATGCTATCGAGGAAAACGCAGTTGATGAAACATCATAGGATAGTCCCCATGTACCTTCTAGTAGTGCTGGTGATGTGCATGAATCTAGAGGAAGTTCAGTTCAAGGTGGAGCTCAAAGGAGTTTAGGCGAAGCAGTACCTACCCGGGTCAGTCGTAGAACTATTAGGCCGCCCGAAAGGTATGGTGATTGGCATTTTGCGAACCTTAGCCTTGGTGATCAGTTTGACTATGTCCTATATGTGGTTCATGAGGAGCCGCTTGACCTTGATGAAGCTTTGAAGTCATGTGACAGTTCAAAGTGGATGTGCGCTATGGAAGAGGAGTTAGAGTCGTTGAAAAAGAACAAGACCTGGGATTTGGCACCACCTTCTCAAGGAAGCCGAGCCATAGGTTGCAAATGGGTGTTCAAGGTGAAGGATGATGGGAGATACAAGGCTAGACTAGTTGCTAAAGGGTTTTCACAAAGAAAGAGATTGGAGTATGATGAGATATTCTCTCCAGTAGTGGGGCATACGTCCATCCGCATTTTGCTCGCTATCGTCACAACTCATGACTTGGAGCTGGAGCAACTAGACGTGAAAGCCGCTTTCTTGCACGGAGACTTGGATGAGACCATCTACATGAAGCAGCCAGAAGGATTTGTTGTAGATGGGAAAGAAAATTGGGTTTGCAAATCGAAGAAGTTATTGTATGGACTTAAGCAGTCGCCTAGACAATGGTACAAGAGGTTTGACTCTTTTATACATTCACTTGGTTTAGATCGTAGCATCAAAGATGCTTGTGTGTAATTCAAGCATTTAAAGAATGGTAGATGGGTGTACCTACTCTTGTACGTGGATGATATGTTGATTGCTTTCAAGGATAAGGTTGAAATCGATAGTTTGAAGCTAAAACTAAAAACGGAATTCAAATGAAGGACCTTGGAGAAGCAAAGAAAATTTTAGGTATGGAAATCCAAAGGGATAGAAAGCTAGGACTTTTGAGCCTCACTCAAAAGGAGTATATTCGAAAGGTGCTTGCTCGGTTTAGCATGGAAGGGGCAAAGGCAATCAACACACCCATGCCTTTGCACATACAGCTTTCTAGTAAAGGCTCTCCGATCTCGGAAAAGGACAAGGCTTATATGATGAAGGTCCCATATGCAAGTGCAGTTGACAGCTTGATGTATGTCATGGTCTACACTAAGCTTGACATTGCACAGGCTGTTGGATTGATGAGTAGATTCATGGAGAATCCAGAAAAGACACATTGGGAAGTAGTGAAGTGTATCTTCAGATACGTTAGAGGAACTTCAAACCATGGACTTTTCTTTGGCGGAAGAGGAAGGGATTTCAGCTTGGTTGGATTTTGTAATTCTGACTATGCCGGTGATAGAGGTCGAAGGAAGTCAACCTCCGAATATGTGCTCACCATTGGTGGGACATCGATCAGTTGGAGAGCGAGGTTGCAGACGATTGTGGCTTTGTCCACTACAGAGGTAGAGCTCATAGCTGCAGTTGAAGCAGCTAAGGAGGTGCTTTATTTGATGCGATTGTTTTGTGATTTGGACTTCATATATGAAGGCATGGATGTGTACCGTGATAGTCAGAGTGCAATTCACTTAGCTGAAAATCTAGCATTCAACTCGAGGATGAAACATATTGAGGTGAGAGAGTCGTTCCTTGTCTCAATGAGTGAAGAGAAGCTAGTTCGTCTTCAGAAAGTTCACACAAAGGAGAATGCAGCAGACATGTTTACCAATTCATTGCTTGTTGCTAAGTTCGAGTATTGCTCGATTTGATTCGCTCAATGAAGTGCTAGGTGGCACAAGGTGGCACGGAGGGGGGGAGAGTTGAGATGGTTCATCGAGACATTTTTTTTCATGGTAGAGGTTGATGGATTCTACACGGACCGGGTACTTTGAACACTTTGTTAACGGGTGGTGGCCTTGCCGAAGTTCGTTGACAGAGTGTAATGGGTGATAGAATTGTCGAAGCTCATTGGGTAAGTATCCATTGCTTGGAGCATAAAGGTGTAGATGAAGTCGGAAGTTCTGTTTGGAAATCTGGTATCAAGGTGGAGATTATTAGAAATTGATACCCAGATCCCCAAATCGAGAGAAGCCCTAACCCTAGGTGGTGCGGTGAAGAAGAAGTGATGAGATTAGGAGAATGCCGAATGCAATACTGTCAATCATAATATTGTTGAGATTTGAGGAAGAAGAGATTTCGTTCGGTGATTTTAAAGATAGGGAGTTCGTTCGGTAAAATAGAGAAGGAAGAAGTTTGTTCGGCAGGGAAGATGTAGAAACTTCGTTCGGCATTGAGGAGGATCGAACCATCTATTTGGAGCGGAGAAGAAAAGAAAATTGCCGAATGAAATATTTCGTTCCATGATTTGCCGAATGAAATATTTCATCCGGTATTTTGGAGATGCCGGTCCACATTTGTCGCTCGCCGCTTTGCCGAACCAAAGTGATGTCGAGCTAGATGCGCCAAACCAGATGCTTCCGAACCAAACCCAGGGCTGCTATATAGCAGCTACCCCTTCTCATTTCTTCACTCTATAAATAGTGGAGCTTCTGGACAACAATGATAGCCATCCTAGAGAGCTGAAACTCCGTAGAATTTTGTCTGTATTGTAAATTCTTTTTATGTATAGCCTTCTAAAGTGAATCAATCTTGTAACTCTAATCTTTCAGTGATTAATAAAATATCCTCTCCCCAAGTGGACGTACACTACCTCGCGGTAGTGGAATCACTATAAATACTGATGTTATTTAATTTTTGCATTGCATTGATCAGTGATTGTCTGTTCTCGTGTTTATCTCTGTTTGTTCTGTCTCATTTCAATCACGATCCAGTTAGTTGTTTTCCGCAGCATTGGGTTTTTTATTCTCTTAGACTGATCATTTGAAGGGATTTTCCCCAACAGACATATCCCTTTGTATTTTGAAAAACACTTTATAAAAATTATTTTGAATATCCATTTCTTTGTAAAATATTTTGATACTTTGTAGAATCATTTAAATATAGTTTATACACATTTTAATCAAAACATAACTTAATAAAACTTTATAAAATAATTTTGAAAGTTTTAATAAGAATATTCAATATAATGTAAATAATATATATAAAATCAATATAGCTATAAATTATTAAAGTATAAGAAAAATTCAATATATATAAACTTAAAACACTAAAATAATATCTTTATAAGTATAAGAGATTTGAAAACCATTTTGAAAAGATTATTTTAGAAACATAATATTTGAAAAAGGATTCAAAACAAAATTAGAAAAGGCGAGAGAGATCAAGAAAATGCTATCAAGGTTTTAACATAAATTCTATGACTCTATAACTTATCTGGAATATCTTGAAATTTTAACTCTTTAATACTCATGAGTCTTCATTCTTGAACTCTTGAAAATTTATATTAGCATCTTGAATCTACTCTTGATATCAGCATCTTGATACCGTATAGTCTTCTTAATCAATACCTGTCTAATATCCTATACAATATATTATATATTTTGATAAAACATTAGTATCTATATTTTATATAATATCCTATAGTATTTTTCATCAAAACAAGTACCTAAGGTACTAACAATCTCCTCCTTTTTGATGGTGACAACTTTGTATATAAAATATAATCCCTGAGTTACAAAACTCTCCCTTAATTTATGGCTAGATTTCATATATTTTTCTCCCTTGGTCATCGACAAAAAATATTCTCCTAAAATTATAAATCTAACACTAACTCTTACTATAATCCTAACTCTATCTTCCCTAGATAAAATACTGATCAATATGTATAAGAATTATATATAATGATAATGAGAAAAATTATAAAAACAATAGGTGATATGTAAAATTAGATAATCATAAAATAATCAATCCAAGTATTCATCCAATCAAATACACATCATTCAAACAAATCCACACAAATCAAATCCTAGTCAAGTATTATTATTCATATACAATCAAACCTATTTATACTAAATATTTCAAGGAACTTCAACCTATCGATCAACGCCAAAGATTGAATCACTACAAGAAAAACTATTTTTAGTAGCATATCTTAGTAGCATTAAACACTAAGTGCTACCACTAATCACATAAAAAGGTAAAAGTAAATAACTAAACGCGACCAAAATACCCCGCCAACAATTCGTCCTGAAATCTTTAGGGGCCGCTCAAATCTCTTTTTCTTACCTCTAGCAAAATACCCCGCCAACATTTTTATTTCCCATCTCCTTCCAAAGAAGGAAGATTAACCTAAACAATTCTCTTCAATCAGTTCCGTACCTCCGATATTTCCTCTCTCAATCCCTTAAATTTCTCTTGTAAAAGTAACAATCGCGATGATAACACCAAAGAAGAGCATGTCTCCGTTCGTCAAAGTCAATGAGATCGGGTCACTCAAAGATATCTACCTCCATTAACTCGCTGTCAAGGAGTACAAAATCATCATTCTGCTCTGTCTCGGCCTGAAGGATAAGGTCATGAAAACCATGTCGGTACAAAAGTAGACACGCGTTGGTTAGAGAATCAGATCAAGGTGTTCGTGGTCGTCGATGATGGTAATGGACATGATGGTTGTCGATGAAATTGAGGTTCTAATTGATAGAACAGAGTCAGATATTCTTGTAGGTCAAAATGAATCTTAACCTAGTATGCCTTGTTAAAATTTGAAAAGGTATGATTTATTGACATTGTTTCTTGAGTTTTGATTGTTTTAAATTTAATCCATTGTAAAGGGTTGTTTAAAGACTCACAATTTCAAAATTGCACCTTTCCAGTTTGTGTAGTTGGAGAGGGCATTGTAGCATCAATTTGTTATTTCTTTGATAATAGAAGTCTGAAATCTAAAATCTAAATGTTTAGAAACAACCATTCTAGGGTAAATAGTATTAATATTAGACATAAATTTAGTTTACAAATACCACCCTTTGCTTTTGTAAATAGACTTGATCCCTGTTACTAAATTGACTAAATTGCATATGACATTTGGGTTATGAGTGAAAATTCATATTATGATAAAGAAATATTAATCAAATAGCATTACCAGCTTTTGGTTGGTATTTAATACAAAATTATTCATGTAGAAATTATGGAGAAAACAATGATACTGTTGTTTCAAAGTTTGATGCAAATGTGAACTATGTATCATAGTTAATGCATGAAATTAGTGCTCACAAGTATACCTATCAATTTATCAGATACTATTTAGATTAAAATATGGATCCGAGACTATGTACTAAAATCATAATCTGAGTTTGGTTTCGAGCCTGGGTGTTTCAAATTCATTGCCTAAGTAAATCTGCTTCGTAGAAACTGAATATGTATCTGAAAATTTAATAACACATCACTTTAATTCATAAAACTTAAAAACTATGCATAAACATAGTTTACAAACAAATTGGATAGTGATAAAATGATACAAATTACCTCCAACGCAAATATCTTAGTTTTCAAGTGAATACGGTAATAAGTAGCCTTCCT
The DNA here is from genome assembly GCA_030737815.1 of Allium fistulosum. NCBI lineage: Eukaryota > Viridiplantae > Streptophyta > Magnoliopsida > Asparagales > Amaryllidaceae > Allium > Allium fistulosum. Next base: position 365,513,436 of record CM060904.1, read on the forward strand.
ATCAAGGAATGGATCCTACACTCATATCACTACTCTAATCCACACCTAGCTCTACACCTCCCCCCCAGTTGCAGACCTTCTCCATTCTGGTCCAATGTCCTCCACACCATCCCCCGAGTCAAATCCCTCTTTCATGTTTTAATAGGCAATGGCAACAACTGCCTATTTTGGCATGACACGTGGGTAGCCTCTTTCCCCCTAGCCAAAACACTACCTAACCTCTTCTCCTCCGCAAATCTACAACTTGCCACCACTTCTACCCTGTGTCACCTGGGCCCCAGTATCCTTCATCCCCCCTCCCTTTTTTCCATCGAAACTTTCAATGAACTTCTCGTAGCCTCGAAAATCCTACAATCCCTTCGCATGTCCCACTCACCAGACCGCTTCACCTGGGCACTTAACCCATCCAAAGGCTTCTCTGTATCATCTTGCTACTCTTTCCTCATCCACCCTGGCCGCCTTTTCCCCTACAGCAGGATCTGGAACTGCCATTCACACCCTAGATTCCTCTTCTTCCAATGGTGCCTCATTCGTAACCGCATCAACACCAAAGACAGACTTATTCGCCTAAACATCCCCACTGATCCCCTCTGCGTACTTTGCTCCTCTCAAGACGAAACAATTACCCACCTTTTCTTAGACTGCGATTTCTCTTTCGCAATTTGGGCCCCAACCAGCGCACATCTATTGGGTTACATTCCGGAGCGCATTTCATTTTTTGAATACTGGCAGCAAGACCTTGGAAATCACAATCTCGACATCTTTATCACCATTTACTATTGGTGCATCTGGAAAGAACGAAATGCTTTTGTCTTCAACAAACCTAGATCTTCATCCACGGCCATCTGTAGTCGAATCTCACAACTTTTCAACTACTGGACAGGTACCAGCTCGGCCCCCTTCAGATTTAGACTGAGGTCCGCTCCTGCTGACTCGGTGGAATCAATGGCCAGTACCAGCGCCACCCCGCGGTAGCAACTCCGGCACGATTCTGTCTGCTCCCATTTTGTTTGCTGAACCATCGATGTCGGTGATTTTGTCCCATCCTGTAATCCATTAGCTCTTATGTACATATCTATGTTAGCTAACTTAGCCTATTTTTTTGGCCACCGGTTGGGCTTGTCAACCGGACTTTATTCCATATTATTCTAATATTATTATTAACCGGCTGTGTAGTCTATCACTACACAACCGTCTTTCTCAAAAAGTAGCCTTCCTATCCAACTTCTTTGGTTTTCTTACATCCCATCATCCATAACTTACCTTATCCTCGATACTATCTGTTAATTTAGTTCAAATTTAAAAACTGTTCTTCTTTGGATGCATATTTAAGTACAATTTTGAGGAACCGTGTCAGGTGGAAAGAAATAAGGCACTTGAGATGCACAAACGCGATGACAGAGCAATATTTTTTTGGTTATATACACTTGACATATTTATGTTTCATGTGTTTGTTATCTTTACGCTCCTATGATCTGCAGAATACATTGGATCCTTACTCATGATATGTAACTTTGTTATATAGGCATGGCATGAATATAATAAACAAATGGTAAATTTGAGTGCACCTGTAAGTTGTGCTCTCTAATTGTTCATAGGAAAATACTAGTAACATGTACAATGTATATTATCATGCTGTGAAATTCATCACTTCCTTTTTACTGAGTGTGCATTTTCACTTTTTCCTTCTGATCCATTTCATCGATGTATTTCTGTCATTTTTGTTCCACTAGTTTGTAGGAGAAAAATATCATTTATACCAAATAATATATAATATGGAAACATGTGAAGTAGGTAAAATAAAAATATTATGAAGAGAATTTTCTTTTAATCACAATTCTCAATGCAAGGAACATTGAATTACTGAGATTTTTAATCTTAGAAGGAGTTGATGTGGAGTTTCAAAGTGATGCTAGCACTCCACTAATTTGGACAACTGGGCATGTGCACGAAGAAGTTGTTTAGGTTCTATTGGAGCATCATGCTAATGTAAGAATTCTATTTACCACATTAATTAGGCATAACTAGATTGTTTTGTAGGTTTGACTTTCTTAAATACATCACAAAAGTCCATGTGATATTTTAACATGTAATGTAGAATGGATAAATAAAATAAAATAACATAGTCATAAATGGTGATTTCTAGTCACCTCCCTTTTAATTAAGCCAATGAAAACTTGACATATATGATTTAAATGGAAACACTAATTGCCACATTTTGCACAATTAAGAAGATATTGAGATACATTGAATCAAAGTTAGATGTTACATTTGACCCTACAAAATACATAATTAATTTACACAAAGTTCACATGAACAACATATATATATAAACATTCATCGAACATAAACCCAAAATAAATGAACTATATTAAGTAGAGAAGAAACCATCAGATGCAGCGAAACCCAAAGCACTTTTGGGTCCAAAATTCATCTTTACATCAATGGCCATCCTCTTCAGATTTGAAATTTCAAGTTAATACGCTAGTTATTGATCGGGGTAAAAACTAGTGGAGGCCGGGGCCTTCGCAAATGGGCATGGTACCGCTATTTTACACAGTAGTGCCTAGCACTGCTGTGTAAATAGCAGCATTGCACTGTTGTGTCATACAACAGTGCGCAGTAAAACTGTTTACTCAGTAGCGTATGTCGGGCATGTGTCAAACTTTGCTACATGGGAAGTATAAGGTGTTTTGCGTATGATGACTGTACCCGTGTGAGTTGTAGGTGTATATATTATGAGTGTTTTTGTGTTGAAGGTTGGTGTTCTGGGTGCGTGGCTGTGTGAATTTGTGCTGTATGTATATAAATATATGTGTGTGTTTTAGTTGTGCGTGTTATTTCTATGTGAGTTTCTGTTTTTATGCACTTCGTTAGTTTTATATGTATAGTTTAGCTATAAAATCTAGTTTGTGCTTGGCTTGGTATATTTACGATCCTGAGGTTGAAAATGTTTTTAAAGCTCTGAGAAAATTTAGTGTGAAAACAACCATTGTCATTTGTCTTGGTTAGGACCAATTGCAAGATATATACAAGAACATGGACACTCGTGTGCAACCAAGCAGGAGCATTCATTCACACTGAATTTTATTTCTATATCTCAGTGAAGATGAAATACATTTTGATTAGTTTGATATTTTATCAATTCCATTTCCTTCAATCTATGGAGATTTTCTCATATGCATTGTCAATATAATAGGATTACATTTAGCCTGGAAGTGTATAATATTGGTTTGAAGTATACTTCTGCAACCAGTAATTCCATACCAGTCATCACTTTCATCTTAGCACTTTTACTCAGGTATGTACATATATACTTCAGTTATTTTCGTATACTTGGCAAGTTTGGTCATCAATACGATGTTAAATGTTCACTTTTCAAAGGATGGAAATGTTGAACATGAAGAAAGTTTCGAGGATGGCAAAAATCGTTGGAGTAGCGTTATGCATTTCAGGAATAATAACTATTGCTTTCTATACCGGACCTCATCTGAATCCTTTAATCCATCATCAGCTTTTTCGACATAAAACATCACCACATATTTCCATTGAATCCTCGAAGTCTACATGGGTTAAAGGAACCTTCCTTTTAATCGCCTCAAACACTGCTTGGACCCTCTGGATTGTTTTACAGGTTTTTCCTCTTCTTGTTTGTCCCTTTTTTCTTTCTTTTTTTCCTTTTTTCTCTAGAAAAAGATAAATAAGATTTTAAAAATCTTGTGATGACACATCAAAAAATATCGTGTAGGGACTGTTGCTTAAGGAGTATTCTTCGAAGCTTCTGCTTATGACTTTTTAGTGTCTATTTATCACCATTCAGTCATTTTGTGTTGCCTTAGCTTTTGAGAGAGATGCATCAAGGTGGTATTTGGGCTGGAATATGGGCTTGTTAACAGTTGCATATTGTGTAAGTACATTCAGGCTTTGCATGTTGTATTCTACAGGTAAATTATGTCTTTAGCATTTCACAATTGCATTGAGGCAAATAATAGTATATTCATGCTTTAGAAATCAAAAAATCGAATAAAGCAATCTGAGTATGTTGTGCCTACCCGTACATCTCTTGTCAAATAAAGCAATCGAATAAAACAATCGACTTGTCAAATAGATTATTGAATAAAGCAATCGAATAAAGCAATCGACTTGTCAAATAGATTACTGAAATCAAACATTTTGCAACATCTCTTCTGGTGGAAACATTGTGCAAAATTAAAACATTTCATGATATGAAAGCTAAAATTCATTACTCTTGCATTCCAAGTAATTTGCAGTACTTGATTCTCACTGATGGAAAGTATGAATCAGGTGCCTGACATAATCGACAACGCATACGTGATTGTTGAGTTTGATAATGGTTCACGAGGAATGCTTGATCTGTGCATGTTTGCGGAAGGCAGTAAAAATGAACAAGAAATTTGTGTAGTTGGCGACACTGGCAAGGTAATATTTGGAAAATATTTGCACATAGCTTGTTTATGACATGTTTTTTAATAGGACAACATAGCACATATATCCAAATCTACACCCTAATTGCAAGGTAATATTTGGAAAATATTTGTGCAGACTAGACATATGCACACCCACGCTTCAATGCACTCACTAACACAGCCTATATCCAAATCTACACCCTTACACACACAGTCCCAAACACATGAGAGTTTATTTTTTTTAGGTATATATAGTGGAGACAGTTGCATTCAAGTACTCCTCCCTTGTTTTCATTTTAATGCACTATTTTGATTTTGGATATCATAGTTCAGCTAGTTTGTTATAACATACTCTGTTAATCCATTGTCTTACTAGGACTTGTATGTGGGTAACATATGCATACATCCATTTATATGTATTTAAGAGTGTGGTCCTGTTGCTCTGGTGTGTATACACTTGTTTCTATTGAATAATTGCTGTCACTTTTGTGGTGTTCATGTCTGCAATTGTTTCCCTTCATGTCTATTGAATAAAACAGAGGTAACCCTATAAATCAAAATCACAGTTGTGTATGTGTGTTGTGTGTGTGTGCGCGCACACGTCTGTATGTAAGTATGTATATGTATATATATATATGTTCATGTGTGTGTGAACTTATTTTCGGAAAAGGTGTCTTTGTCTCATGTTCTGCGGCCTATACTTTCTATTGTTTATGCACAGAGGAAGTAGGAAATAAGAGTAGGAAAATAATGTTGCAGACCAAAATAAATTAAATACTAAAAATAATCACAAGAAACATTAAAACTTATGATCACTTTTTCGTCCCAAAACCATTACATGATAAACTATATCTGGACATGGAGCTTGAATAAATATGGACATGAAAACAATGGCTTGCCTAGAAAGATGTCAAATTATAGGCAATATGTATTATTAATTTTTTCTCATCTTTTAGTCCATGTATACTTTAACCTTATCTTTATCTTTCTTAATATATATTTTTCTTGTATATTCTGTACATGCAGGGATACGATATTAGCTTCCCCGTAACAAATTCTCATTGTGAAGATATGCATAAGCACACACTTATATGCTTCATTGTTCAATCTATGGAGGTAATTTTCTTCCACTTGCAAAAACCTGTTATGAACAAACATTTCTATTCTGCAATCTTCATGGTCAGTGTTTTAGTGTCGAATGTTAAAACTATGCTACAATCATAAAAGGACTTTTGTGTTTTTGACTTTAGTTAGGCTAATTATGCTTATGTGTTATCTGACCTTGAAGATCTATGTTTGGACGGTCAAATAAACTATATAGTGAAGGAATTCATATTAGAACTTGAATTTTAGGAACCATGGCTTTTTTCAGTGCTTTTGATATTTATTACTGGTTTTGGTTTCAAGATTTGGCGGTGTTAAACAATTAGTATAAACCAAGGATTTTTTGCAGTTTTTATATACAAATAATTACTGAAAATGAAAAAAAGTAGTATGAATGTGCAGTTTCAAGATCTAATAATACTGTATCTTATATTTTACAAGTGATTCAAATTTCAAACAGCTAAAATCTCTTTAGATATCATATCTAATTGTTGTGAGAATTCAAATTTTAAAACTTGAAACTTAAAACTTTTAAATTAACTTTTAAAACTTAAAAATCAAAGCTTATAATTTAATTTATTTAAAACTTAAAACATATAAAATAAATTAACTTTTAAAAATTAAATTCAAAATTAAATTAACTTTTAAAAGTTTAAACTTAAAACTTTAAATTAACTTTAATTTTACTTTAAATTAACTTTAAATTAACTCTAATTTGAAATTAACTTTAATTTTAAAATTTAAATTAACTTTAATTTTAAATTAACTTAGAACTTTAAATTAAATTAAATTTAAAACTTAAAATTTTAGTACCTTCAACTAAACTGTTAACTAATTGCTTTACTGTTAACTAATTGCTTTACATATTATGCATTAAATTACAATTTACAAAAGTATTATGAATTTTGGTGCTTACATTGTCATTTTTTTCTTGCTCAGGTTGTTGGATTCACCATTCTATCAAAGGAGGGTTCCTAAGTGTGCAAAATTGATTCCTACTATTTAAGCTCAAGAAAGGACTTTATTTCATTTTTTTATAACTTTGATAATTTATATGACATCATTTATAGTAGGATATACTTGTATAATGTTGTAGATGTTTGATCACATATTTGAAGTCCTACGAGTTAACGTAATTGTTTGACTATCTGTTGTGCTTTCACTTGTGTAGGCATCGGACTTTTGAAAAGAGCAAATTTGGACTTGATGATGCTAGCTTTCACTTGTGTATGCAACAAAGGATTATGGGTAATCAAACGTTTTGTTAGCACTAGTTAGATATAACATTTATTAGTACCCGATGTGTAAATTTGTATACAAATGGTTATTGTATGTGAGTTAGGTCATTTTGTCGAAAAACTATTGTATTGGAATGGTTATGGATATTTTACTTGATTATATGGTTAATGTGTTTTTTAACTTATTTGAATATGATGATTATGTGAGTGATTGTTGATTGATATAATAAAACCAAAATAGACCATTAATAGGAAATAATAGCATGAAAAAATGGTGTAAAATAATAAACAACTTTTAGTAGCGTTTCAAAAACGCTACCGAAATATATATAGTGGCGTTGAGTAAATACAACCGTAAAACAGGGGTAAAGTTGGAAATTCTATTAGTAGCGCCAAAAAATCTTTTGGTGGCATTTTTTAAACGCTACAAAAAGATTTATGGTGGCGTTTGAAAAACGCTGCTAAAAATGCATTTATAGTGGCGTTAAAATAAATGCAACAAAAAATCATGGATTTTTAGTCGCATGTTTTTTCGCGGCGTTTATCAAAACGCCACCAAAAGTTTTTGTAGCGTTTTTTGAGCGCCACAAAAAATAAAATTTCTTGTAGTGAATCCGCTTTGATAGCATCCCAATCTTCATCATCTTTGTTGATGGTACATTTTGGATTGGTGGTTGGTTCTTCTTTGTTCAAGGCAGAAATCATCCACTGAATTGCGTCGAAATGCCTTTCTTGCTCCTTAATCATCTGCATTTGACTCAATTCTAATTGTCTCTGGTTTCTTAGGATGAAAGTAAGAATGTTCTTGAATTATTCAAGAGTTTATTCGAGGTTTTCGCTTAGTTTTTGGATAGGAGAAGCCATTATTTTAGTTTCAGAGTTTTGGAATGCAAAGGAAGAAGAAAGAGAGTAGAAAATAATAATTCTCTGGTCTTAACAGGTATTTCTAGGGGTGGATTTTCGTCAGAAATGAATAGGCATCTATCGTCTACTCAATTTTCAAAATTAAATTTTTTTGAAAAATTATCGTTGTATGTCGACATTTATGGAGAAATTTTCAAAATAACTTTGTTTTGTTATTCTAATGTATTTAGCTTATGCTATTATACTTGTTATGTTTTCAAGAGATGATACACAATCTATAACAGTAAGGAAATAGATTTTTCATTAATACTTCGATAAAGATTACATAAAACACAAAGAAATGAAAAGATACATAAGTTCAAACCAATTTTAAACTACAACACACTCATAAGCAACTAGATAATAAGCTAAAAAGATGTAGATGAGGAAGATGATGAAGATATCCCAAGCTTGCGTTTCACTTTTCCAAAGAACTTATCCATTTTGTTGAAAATAGTGTTTAATTTTTTACTAACCGAACGTTTGAGAATCTTTTGGTTTTCAACAATTTTCTTTTGATTGTTGAGAAGGTCTTGATTGGTTGGTCGGAGTGGAAAGTCAATGCTTTCTAAGGAGGTTTCCTCCTTCTCCTCCTCCTCTTCTTCAATATCCATACCTTCTCGTTCTTTCTCTTCCTCCTCTTCTTGAATTTCTTCCTCCTCTTCGTAAGCTAATCTTTCTTCTTTCTTCGCAAGAGTTTCGTATGCTTCGTAAAAATATGTAATTTTCATAAGAGCGATGTTGGCTTGATTAAAGACTTTATAAGAGACAAAATTTTCTCCTTTAAAGTCAATACCGAAGTAATTGAAGATTCAGGTAAGGTACACACCATGAAATAGTGTGTTTTCATGATTGGCAAGATTTTTAAGATAAAATTCATCCAAAATAACTTGAGCCCAATTTATGTCATATTGACCATAAATGGAAAAAAGAGCTTTACAAACTTTTAGAGTTGGATTATTAAAATTTCCTAATCGAGGAGTGATAGTATCTTGTAAAAGATGATTTAGAATTCTTACTTTTGGACGAAAGTTTCGGTTTTTAAATTCAAAATTATCATCACCTTCGAAAATATTGTGAAATACTTCATGATTTTGATCATCAGTTTTGAAAGATGCAAGGTCCATTTTGGTATATTTACATCCAAGAATGATACCCAAAATTTCACTTTTTAAAAATAATTAATGTTCTTTTTACACTACTCCATACTTCTCCTTCTCTTCCATCATAAAATTTTCCTTTCAAGTTTGCATATAACATTTTGATCAAGTGTGGATAGCAAACAAAATCATTGTAAGAAGCATCAATTAAACCGAGAATTCCATTTTGTAAAAAAAGAGAATCAAGTCCATAAGTAGAAAAATCATTGAAAATAGCAAACTTTTCCGGTAGAAACCTTTCCATAATTTATATAACTAATATATGCTTTCATAGCCTCTTGACCATGGAAGAGGATATTCTTGATACTTTTGAAAAGTCTCAAAGATATAGGAGTGCTTGAGGAAGCCATTGATGAAGTGTTTTGAAGAGATTAGAGAGTTAATAAAATTTTGAAATGAAAGTGAGAAATGAATGGATGGAGATAGTGTAAGTAAATAGAGAATCAAAGGATACGTTCTCTGATCAAAATGCAACTTTTTAGAATATTGGAGTTGGTGAAAAGATGGATGGAAATTCAAATTTTAAACTTGAAATTCAAATTCAAATTCTGTCTACATATATCAACATATGTTCGTGTGGTATGTAGACATATAGGTCAAAATTTTCAAAATTGATTTTTATTTAACTATATCCTATTTTATTATATAAATCTATTTATAGTTATTCAATTTTCAAAAAAAAAATTAATTTTTTTTAAATATATTTTATATTATTATTTTATTATTAAAAATATATATAATATTTATATTTAAATATAATCACACAATATTCAACTAATATTATTATTAATTTATAGAATATTCCTAACAACTAATAAAGCAACCAAAAGAAAAAAAAAATCAAGAAATTTAAAAAACTTTTGATAGATTAAAAGCGTACCTTTTTCTGATCCATTTCACCATTTTATTCTAAATTATGTATTGTTGTGAAGCACATGTTAGCAATTTCTTTATCCGATTTATTATCACTTGAGGATGTATTCGATTCGTCTAATGTTGCAGCGTAGACTCTTTTTCGTTTTCTGAATGAATCAGTGTTTGGTGTAGTTTTCTGTATATCGGGATGTGGACAGTCTCATTTTAAATGACCAGGGCCATCGCAGTTATAACATTCAAAGGCATTTCCGTTTCCACTTCCCGGATTTTGTTATCATTTCTTTTGAAATTGTTCATCTTCCTATATTTTAGAAATTTTCTAAAATTCCTTGTCATGAAAGCAATTTCTTCATCGTTATTACTATCTAAATCCAGATTATCTATCATTGCATTAAAATATATATATTTCTTCTCCATTTATTTGCTTTCTCTCCTGCCCTGCATTTGTGCTTCAAAAGACATTAAGTTGCCAATTAACGTTTCAATCTTTGGAGTGCTAATGTCATTAGCCTCTTCGATTGCAAGAGTCTTTTGATCCCATTCAGGAGTAAGTGAATTATGGATTTTTCTAACTTGATCCTCTTCAGAAACCTTTTACCCAGTGCATTAAGTGAGCTTACTATATCTTGGAAACTACTATACATATCAAATATAATTTGGACTTATTAAATATTTAAAACTGGTTTGTTAACATGGAAATTTTGGCCTGTTTGACCTTACTTGTCCTTTCATGTGTAACTTGTAAACTTCTCCAAATTTCAAATGCAGACTTACATATAGATACTATATTAAATTCATTTCTATCTAGTAAACCAAATAATATATTCATAGCTTTAGAGTTACTTTGTGCAACTGCTTTTTTGCTAGCAGTCCACTGTGCAAAAAAATTCTGGAGTTCAGTGTACTCAGTTTGTGTGATATTCCAAGTGTCTAAACCAATTGACTGTAAATAAAATTTCATTCTACATGATCAATATGTGTAATTATTGGCATTAAAAAGTGGAGGTCTAGCAATGCATTGTCCTTGGGCAAACTAGTTATTAACAAATGTATTAACAATGTTACTAACAATATCATTACCAGTGTTGGTAGCCATTTAAAAAATTTCAAAATTCAGATGATGGATATTTTGAAAAACAATGCTTCGATACCAAATGTGAGTCAGCGAAATATGAATCTTAAGGCTAAAATAACAATAGAGGAGGGGTTGGGGTTGAATATTGTTTAATGGTTGTATGAATATTTTTCAAATTCTTTAAGATTCTACTTTGAATGATGTAATTAACAATCACAGAAACAATCATAGAATCAAAATACAGATAAAAAGTAAATGCGATAAAAGTAAAAAAAAGAAAAGAAAAGACTATGATTTTATACCGGTTCAGAGTTATCCTACATCCAGCCCCGCACAATTACTTGTACGAATTTATTTTCAACAAGTAAATGCAAATACAATCTCGATTTCAAGGCTACGAGACACACCCTTCAAAATCACGGCCTTTGGGTAGAGCCACTTGATTTTCGAGCTACAAGCACACCCACTAGATTTACGGGCTACTAAGCACACCCAATTGATTTTCAGGCTACAATCACACCTAATTGGATTTCAGGGATACCAAGCACACCACAGAATATTAAAGTATGATTTAATAGAGTTTACAGACTCAGACCTTCGTCTTGATTACAATTGATCCTATAACTCTTGAATAGAACTTTGATCTTGAGAGAGATGAGAGAAATCAGAGAGTATATGAAAGAGAATCAAACTAGTAATGATTGAATTTGATTCTAGTTGAATTTCGACAGAGTTTCGATAGAAATTGATTTAGAAATCAAGAGAGTGAAAAGAGGGAAGAAAAATAAGAAAGTAGTTAATGAAAATTCGTTTGGAAGCTTGGTATATATAGGAAAACAACGTTCATGTCCATTCGCGAAGAGATACGACGAAAAGACACTTACATTCAAATTTGAATTTTTAATTTTACGACCACTATGTCTACATGCATAGATAGGATATGTCGACATATCCCTTTGTAGAATCATTTAAATATAGTTTATACACATTTTAATCAAAATATAACTTAATAAAACCTTATAAAATAATTTTGAAAGATTTTATAAAATATATCTCATTGCTATATTGCTTAGGGTAATGCTTGGAGAAAGAACCAACAACCATGCAAGGACAATCAGGATTTGTATAACCACATGGCCCATGAATCATATACTGACAAACTGACTGATAAGCAAAGGGATCTATTTTTTTTATCCAGAATCTCACTGACAATCGTATGAACCCAACCGACAATATTTGATCTTTGATCACCAAAAACAAATATAAGTATATAAGCATGTGATAGACCTCTCTTTTGAAATTCGATTGTGTAAACCACTGAAAAAAGATTAATGTAATTGGTTTTTCAAAGATACCAACATAAAAAATGATATGAAAAAAAATTAAAGGTACCAAACTTACATGCTTTCACTTTGCCAAAATGAGATTCATTCTTGATATCACACATCAGTTCCATAAGTTTAATGTGAAAAACACGTGAACCAATGTCTGGTATATCCTCCATCTTTTGACTAGGAATGGTTGATAAGGCCAGCTCAATCTCAAGCCACATTGGATTGCGAGCGAAGGTGACAAAAATATCCGAAGAACCTGCCCACCCACAAATAGCCATAGCATCTTGATAATTCTGCATCATATACCTAGGACCTCCTCTGAAAGAAGATGGGAATATAACCTTTCTTCCAATAGAGGAAGCAGACACGTCACCTGTAACTATTGCGTCATGAAGAGCATTGTATAATTCACATCTTAATATATTTTGATTACTTTTAACCCACGATAGTCTATCCTCCTCAATACACGTGTAACAGTCAATAACAAACTGTTGAAAAGTTCTACCCCCAAATAGTATGATTGAATCATCTTCACATCTGTATTGAATAAGATAGACATAATACTCTTTCATGGTCGCGGTTGTCCTTTTAGTCGGTCTACAAACATCAGTTAATCTATATTTTATATTACACCTGAAACCATCTTTTCCGTATGGAAAGAGAACAGGATACTGCATGGACATGAAAGGTGGATGCTTTTCGCTAATTCTTTTCAATATCCCATTTCTCTCTTCAATCACAATATCTCTACAACCGCTGGAATCAACATTAGAGGTATCACTCAATACTGCAATCTCTAAACAGGTTGGTAAATTATACTGTCTTCCATCTCTATACCGTCTCTCCAATAGCTTTATGGATATCTGTTTGTATTCAGTACCATGAAATCTATCTCTATCCATCTGGAAAACTTTAGCCAACTCATTATACTGGTTGAACATACATATTAAATTACTAACAATTACTTCACTCAAATTCTTTGTCATACACCCATTATGCGCTGCGACTCGATTACTTCATTGCTAGTGTCATAGAAATATAGCTGCGCAAATTTCGGTTTACCTGTTGTTGGTAGTAGAGAACCAATTCAGTGGTGATTTTGACCATTTAATCTAAAAACATAAGGGCCACGACCATTATTAATTGAGCTGTCAATGTATCCTCCCATTGATGTGAAAGCAAAAACCGAGTTGTATGTACAAATATTTTGCTTGAAGCTTTTCGAATCAAACCACCATTGTAGTCAAGTAGCCACAACAAATAACCAGGAGCTCGTTGATAGGTTGGCAGTTGAACCTCCCCCTTCTGACAACATATTGAAAACTTCGGGTTTGCAATAGTACTTCCATTTTTAACACTTTCTTCATACCACAACAATGCACCGTAGTATGAACATACACGTGTAGGAGGTCCAAAGGTGTGTGCTGCAAACATTTTACCTGGCATTTTTTCCAAAAAATAAAATAAAATAAACGATCCACAAATTGAAAACACTGTTTCAATTGTATATTACAAGATCAAATCTTCTGTCCCCAAATTTCTTGCCCCATGTGTCCATTTAATTTCAGTCATTAATCAATAAATCATCCTCCTTTCATGTGATGCAGTGGGTCCCATAGAATAATAAAATTGTGGTGATGAGTTAATGAGATTAAAAAGGGCATATGAGGACAGGAGATTTGGGGACAGAGGATTTGATATGGTATATTACTATGTCAGCACTTACGTTGTCCTTAAACGCTGGATGCAAAGGAATTTGAACAGGTAGAAGCATCCATGTTTGACAAAATTTTCGGCCGCCGCAGTTCATTAATGGCCGAAGGAAATGAGTCATCAGGACAGTCCACCAGATCATTGTTTCCTGGACGAATATTTAGCGCGCGCGCACAGGCACACGTGTGTGTCTGATACTGATGTCCCTCCACGACTTCATCGGCTTTACAAAGTAGCGTGTAATTGAAGTGTTCTGTCTTCCACAGTATAATCTGCAGGAGGTAGAGGCTGGTTAAAGATATCAACACAGGGAAACACAACACAGCATTTAAATTAGGAAAAGAGGTTAACCAGTTAAATTTATAACATGTTTACTTAATTATAAAAGAAAGTATATGTATAACAAATCCTATATTTGTTACCTTATACCAAATAAAAAAAATCAGCCTTGCTTGTTATACGGATACAAACCAAAGGACAGTAATTAGGAGAAGAGTAAAATGTGTACTGTGTACTTGGAATTGCTGTTATTTTATTTCATCATTGTAGCTTACTGTGTACTTTTTTTATACTGTGTTTATACCTTGTTTGAATAAATCATAAATTACAATATTACAGTGGTACGTAAAAAACAACCCAATAATCATGGGAGATTTGAATCACAAATTAACTCAAAATTTTATGGCTCTAGAAAGCAATGCAAACATTGAAATATATAGTGCACAGATGTCAGTGACACACAAAATAACAGCAAACCACAAATACGTAGTGCATGGAATGATCTAAACACATGAAACAACAGGTATGCTATAACGTGATCAAACTGATATGAAAAATTATTAAATAAAACATTAAATAACACCAACTGACAAAGAATAGCTTATATGTCAGAGGTATTGAGTTGTTACACAACAGTAATGGGTATGAAAAATCTTTACTTTACCGTAGTATCATACATAATTAACAATATTGTGCTTACATGTCAATGGTATTAACTTCTTACGAAACATTAATGGAGAATGCTCTGTCATGCAGGCTAAAGACAGAAGCCTGCAATCATTTTGTTCGGAAGATACGTACGGGCATTCACGAAGACGATATCCAAACATTTAAATGTAGGAGGAAAAACAATGCCAGTAAAAACCAAAAACAAATTTAAGTATGACATAAAATCTATCTATTACTTAAAATGGGAAAGGAGAAACCAGAGCATTGTTGTCCTTTTTCAGTTCTCCTCCCTTTCCCCGGTTTCATTAATTTTCAACTGCCAAACGCATTTCCTCTCTCCCCTTTACCATCTCCACAAACGTCGATGCCCTCAACCGCCGCTCTTACCAACCAGTCCTACATACCCTCATACCCAACTACGCTTTTCCTATCTTCCCCTTCTTCTACATAGCTGCCTGCATCCCGCCTTCGTTTTTCCCACCCTCAACTTCATCGACCGCTTTGCCCGCAGCGATTTTCTTCCTCCGCAGCCTTCACCAGGATTTCCATCAAGAGGGTATGCAAGGTTAGTCCTACTCACTTCCTAATCTGCAGTTTTTTTTTGCCCCCAAATCACTACCTGCCGCCCACCGTCCTCAGCGCTTTATGTTGGCTAAGTTCCAACTGTACTCTCTTCCAATTCGCTATAACCAGGCCAGCGGTTGGTATTCACTTTTCTTTCCGATCGACCTACCACAGCGGATTGTGGCTGAGTACGCCGACTGTGTTTCTGTTCAAACTCCCTACCGTATCAACATTTTCTTCCTCGACTCCACACACACTCACTGTCTGCGCTGCTGTTCAACACTGTTTTTTTGTCCACCAGTTTCGTCTGTACTGCACTGTATATATGGAACTGCAGTTCCTCTTCTTCCACTAATTTCCAAATTATGTGCTACATTTCGAACTTGGAAATTATTGTAGTTATACTGAGTTGTTCGCAGTATTCATTACGTCCGGGTTTTTTTTGGCTCTACAGTTAAATCCCTAAACTGGTTCAAACTGATTGAATACCACTGCCACAGTAGTTTGGGTCAGGGTTATACCCCTCTGCGTTGCTCTATCTTCCCTTTTTTGTAACTTACTGGGTGAGTTACAAACAGCTCAGGTTATTTCTCCCCATGTACTCAATTCCATATCTATGCACCGTATACGGAACTATGATTGACCATGAGCATATTGCTCATCATTGTAACTCCCAGCTTATGTTAGGTGGTTACCTGGACCGGTAGTTGGTCACCAAGAGTGTTGAAAACGATTTCTCTATTATCACTACTTTTTTCTACCTCTTTCGACCTAACAGTGTTGCTCATAACAACAGTTTACAACAGTTATACCGCATATGTTTCCGTTTCAGTTGCACACACATGGGCCTCTGTTTTCGTCCTCCTGATTACAACGCACTGTTAACAGTTGCAAAATTTTAGATTCCCTTTTTTTGTTGTACCCGGTTTTTTCCCGGCAATGCGTATGTACATTTCCAGTTTAACGCCATACAGTAAATACAATTTCAAGCCATGTACTGACAACTTTACGGAAAAATGATGTTGACCTCCGACTGTCCATGGAAATTATCACTGCGTCATTGTTCACCTGCAATGTGTGATTTGTTTTTTTACATAACTCGAGGACACGATTTTCAGACGCAATATAGTCAACAAGTTAAATGTTCATTTGCTTACCGTCTGAAATCCTTTACGTTTGTTGCTGTTTATAACCGTTGACGCATGTAGCTTTATGTTTATATTCCGTATTTACGCCCCACTGACCAACATATAGACTACAATGTTTATGTGTTGTATGTTTTTTTATTCATCCCCCTACAAGATGATTTAGGAGCATATTCGATACTGGTACCCATGTTAGTAATAGGAATTAGTCGATAGAGAAAATTTATTTCGAACAAGAACATACTCATACATCTTGCCACTATACATCTGTAGATTATATTGTCATAAATCAGTGTTTACCGTATACACAGTCAGCTGAGACACAATACAGTATGTGCTTTCTTTTTTATCATACCATATACAACACTGTAACTTGCTCTCCGCTGTCTTTTTCAGGAAATCAGGTTGGATGATACTGTATTCCACCCTGGCACGGTATGTATTCATTATAAGAATGTAATGAGATCGTTAAGTGGTTCTCTCGGATATACTGTTATTTGTAAGCAAGCCTGCAGGCAGAATGAAGCCCAGGCCCATGTAGCTGTATTTAAATACTGAACGTATTGTAAACTAAGACATATCTTTTCTGCTATTCATTCTTTTCAATATTACAACTTTTACAATCTCTTTCTTGGTATCAGAGCAATCACTGCCTAACGGCAATCTTTCAAAAAAAAGAGGAGAGAAGAAGAAGGAGAGAAACTCATCAGAATCTATCATCATCACCTGAGTTTCTGATTCTCATCTGAAGTGAAGTACCTTGCCAGCACTGTGTCTGGCTGCATCAACACATTCAGATCGAATCGTTATGAAAAGAAACAAGCAAGAAATCAATATACCCTAATCAAGAATCTCATCAAACCATTTATAGCACCAAAAGAAATTGCCATCCAACAGAGATCATCAGTTTATCATCATCTGATCAACAGAGATCATCAGATTTTCACATCTGATCCTGTGGTTGCAACATACCTGGTTCAATCATCCTATTTCTCTGAAATTGAGATCTTGATCGAGATATAGATTGTTTCTTGCCATTTCTTTATCTTTTGTTTACCCATTCCACCATTCTCTTCATTAATCTTCTTGATTTCATTTTTCATCATGAGTAACGAATCCAACACTGCTTCATCAGAGGACACAAACAATCCTCAGCAAAGTACAACTGTTGTTGAAAATCTCATTAAGACCATCATCAGCCCACAGAGCCAACTGGTAACTGTCCATCTGGACGAGGATAACTATCTACTATGGAGGCTTCAGGTTGAGACTGCAATTCAAGGCTACGGACTTGAAGGCTACATTCTTGGCACCATTGCAATCCCACCAAAATTCATCACTGTCCAGGAAAACAAAGTGGTCAGTAATGAAGAATACACAAAATATCATAGGCAAGACAGACTGATCTGTTCTTGGTTAATGTCATCGATAAACACCAAGTTACTGTCTCATGTAATAGGATGCAAGACTGCAAATGAATTATGGACAACAGTTGAAAAGGTGTTTAATACACAGTCTGCAGCTAAAGTTATGTATCACAAAAGACAACTCCAAAACACCAAGAAGGACAACTGCACCATGAGAGAATATCTGTCAAAGATCAAAAATATATGTGATCTTCTTGAAGCTGCAGATCATAAAGTATCTGACTCAGAACAAATTCTGACCATACTCAATGGTTTAAGTGATGAGTATGAATCAGTGGTAGCCGTGATTGCCTCTCAAAAGGTTCTGCCATCTATAGATGATGTACACTCAATCTTGCTAGCACTTGAAGCAAGAATTGACAACAAAAGACCACAAGAATCAGATCTCTCTGTCAATTATGCAACCAATCAGAGAAACAAAAGTCAAAACAGCAACAAAATTGAACAGGGGAGTCAAAGAGGTGGTTACACTAATAGATCAAGAGGAAGAGGAAGATGGCACAACACCAACAATAGGCCAAAATGCCAAATCTGTGAGAAGATAGGACACACAGCAGTAAAATGCTATTTCAGATACTCAAATCAAAACAACAACATGCAGAGAAGCAGTAGCCACAATGTCAATATGGCACAAACCAGTGACAGTCAAAGTGATAACAACAACAAGAATCAAAGCTCAAATGATATTGCCAAAGCAGAACACATTCAGGATGAATCATGGTATCCAGACTCTGGTGCTACTAATCACATCACAAACAACCTGGACAATCTAAATCTTGGATGCAAAGAATATAGAGGTAATCAAACCATTTGCATGGGGAATGGTAAGTGTGTTAAAATCTCTCATACTGGTAGCACTTATATTAGAGGTAAAAGACAATTATTTCTACATAATTTACTAAGAGTCCCAGTTATCAAAAAGAACCTCATAAGTGTATCCCAATTTGCTCTAGATAATAATGTGTATTTTGAATTTTATCCCAAACACTGTTTAGTTAGAGACATACTGACTAAGGAAATTCTGCTGCAGGGTGAAACTGAAAAAGGACTTTACAAATTTACATCCATCAACTGCAGCAGTGTTACAAAGGGACTTAATCAGTGTAACTTGAGTTCAAAGGAAAGCAGTAGGGATATATTTGACCTATGGCATTATAAACTTGGACATCCAAGTAGTAAAGTTGTAAAGCAAGTTCTTGTTGAAAATAAAATAAAATCCGATGATATATCTCTACCCTACATATGTACTTACTGTCAGATGGGAAAAAGCCATAAGTTACCCTTTAATCAGTCATCAATTGAATATAATAAACCACTAGAATTAGTTGCTACTGATTTATGGGGTCCTGCACCCATATGCTCAGATTTTGGATTTAAGTACTATATATCATTTGTAGATGCATATTCAAGGTACACTTGGATATATTTTTTAAAAACAAAATCTGAGGCATATAATGCAGTCATATACTTTATAACTATGGCTGAGAAACAAACCAATTCTCAAGTCAAAATCATTCAGTCTGATGGTGGAACTGAGTATAAACCTCTTAGTAGTTATTTTCAAAAAAGAGGAATTATACACAGAACCACATGTCCTTACACTTCTGAACAAAACGGTCTAGTGGAAAGAAAACACAGACACATTGTTGAATCTGGTCTTACACTATTAGCTCATGCTTCAATGCCACTGAAATTTTGGCCTGAAGCATTCAATACAGCTGTTTACTTGATAAACAGAATGCCAACAAAGGTTCTTAAGGAAATAAGTCCTCTAGAGAAATTATATAAGTATAAACCAGACTACTTTAGCTTAAGAACCTTTGGATGTCTCTGTTTTCCTTACACGAGACCATACAATACAAACAAAATGAACTTTAGATCTAAACCATGTACCTTTCTGGGTTACTCCACAAACCAGAAAGGATACAAGTGTCTCGATGAGAGTGGAAAAATCCTTATAAGCAGACATGTTGTGTTTAACGAACATGTGTTTCCTTTTAGCAACTTAGAAATGAAAACAACAAGCAAAGTATACAATCCAAAGGCATCCATACCTGACTTACCAGTCTACACTGAATTTGAGCATCATACAAGGGCAAAGGAGGCTACTGAGAGTCCAGATACTCAATCCAGAGAATCAGAACAAAACTTGGATTGGACTGATAATCTCAGTCATGCCAGTCCTTCATCTGCAAAAACAACAGAAGACAGAGAGCAGAATCAAGAAAACAATCATAATGAAAGCTCTCAAAGACTACCAGACAATTCTGAAATCAGAAACATACCTCAGAATGATGCTCAAATTCAATCCACTCATCCAATGATTACAAGGGGCAAGAGTGGAATATTCAAGCCAAAAATCTTCACCGTAAACTCGAGTGAATGTGAACCTGAAACATACACTCAAGCTGTCAAGGACAAAAATTGGAGGAATGCAATGAATGAAGAATACAATGCCCTTATTAAGAACAGTACATGGGATCTTGTATATCCACCAGACAACAAAAACATTGTTGGGTGCAAGTGGACATACAAAATCAAGAGAAACCCAGATGGAACTATAAACAAATACAAGGCAAGACTAGTTGCAAAGGGCTACACTCAGCAATATGGGTTTGACTTCAACGAAACATTTTCCCCAGTAGTAAAACCATCTACTATCAGACTAATTCTCACTATTGCTTTACACAAGAAATGGGATATAAGACAACTGGATGTCAACAATGCATTCCTCAATGGTATCCTACAAGAAGAAATCTATATGGAACAACCACAGGGGTTCATCAAAAATGAAAACTATGTGTGCAAACTTAACAAGGCCATTTATGGTCTTAAACAAGCTCCAAGAGTCTGGTTTGATAGACTGAAAATATCATTAACAAAACAAGGATATCAGTCTACCAAATCAGATAACTCTCTATTCACCAAAGTCAATGATGTATCAACTGTATACATACTAATATATGTTGATGATTTAATTATTACAGGTAATGACAGAGAGGAGATCAAACACATCATCAATTATCTAGATGAGCAATTCTCAGTAAAAGATCTTGGGGATATCAACTACTTCTTAGGTATAGAGGTCAAGAGAAAAGAAAATTCAGAAATAATCTTATGTCAGAGGAAGTACATTCAAGAAATTCTAGACAGAGCTAAAATGAGTGATGCTAAGGCACAACCGACTCCCATGATAAGCAGCCAACATTACTCTAAAAACAGGGGGGAAGCTATACTTAATATTAAACAGTACAGAAGTGTTGTAGGGGCATTACAATATGCAACTATAACACGACCTGATATTGCTTACAGTGTTAACAAGGTGTCTCAATTTTTACAGAATCCGCTTGACGAGCACTGGAAAGCTGTAAAGAGAATTCTCAGATACTTAATGGGGACAATGAATCATGGTTTATGTTTCAAAGCATGCAACAATCTAAATATAGTAGGATACTCCGATGCTGACTGGGCATCAGATCCAGATGATCGAAAATCTGTCACAGGTTATTGTATATACATTGGAAATAATCTAATATCTTGGTGCTCAAAGAAACAAGCAACTATATCAAGGTCTAGCACGGAAGCCGAATACAGAAGTGTAGCAAATGCTACAGCAGAAATCATATGGCTACAATCCATACTGGATGAGCTAAAGAAGAAATCAGACAACATACCAGTTCTATGGTGCGACAATCAAAGCACAGTATACATGTCAGCCAATCCTATACTTCATTCTCGAACTAAACATATAGAGATAGACCTATACTTTGTTCGAGAACTTGTACAAAAAGGAAAGCTCCAGATAAGACACATACCTGCCATATACCAACGTGCAGATGTCCTTACTAAAGCGCTATCGGCAAAGAACTTCAACATGTTCAGATCTGACCTGAAGGTTGAAGACGATAAAGCTCAAACATCTGAAACCACTGCAGACTCCAAAAACTACTCAGTAGCTCCTGAGACCTCAAGCACAGAGAAGAAGAAAGGAACTTTTCCTTGCTTCCACCTGCCGGAACAAGGGTACAAGGCCTCTGCTTCTAATCCGAGAAGAAAAGGTGAAGATCTTGCTTCTCCAGCAGAGATTCATCATCTCATGTCCAGATCTGACGGAAAGAAGACGACTTTCTAAAGCAATCGAGAGAATTCCTTGATCGCCTCTCTGCAAACCCTAACCCTAGGGTTGCGTTTGAAGGGGGGAGATAAGAATGTAATGAGATCGTTAAGTGGTTCTCTCGGATATACTGTTATTTGTAAGCAAGCCTGCAGGCAGAATGAAGCCCAGGCCCATGTAGCTGTATTTAAATACTGAACGTATTGTAAACTAAGACATATCTTTTCTGTTATTCATTCTTTTCAATATTACAACTTTTACAATCTCTTTCTGCCACTTTCCCTCAAACCAATTTGCACTTCCTTATGTCCTACTGTCACTATTCGTCAATATAGTTTGTACTGAGATTTTTTTTGAACTGGGTTTTATTCGCTAATTATTATGTTTCATCATTTATGAACTGCAGAGATATATTTTTAAACCAGTTTGCATCTGCTGACTACTTCATCATATTCCGTTCGCATCATACTGTTTATGCATATATATGCGTATATACATACATATACATACCAATATATATGTATACATATAAGGATAATGACATAGGCGGCTAACCTTTTTCATTATTTCCACCGTGCACTAACTAGGACAATATGGTTAATAAGTTTTAAGTTTTAACATATCGAGAGTGATTTTGTTCACACTTTTCTTGAAAGTGTGAACAAAACACCCAGTTTTTATTGGAGGAATTCAGGAGGTCCCATACGTGACCCCCCAAATTCCTCCAATAGGAAGAAAGTGTTTTGTTCACACTTTAAAAAAAGTGTGAACAAAATTGTACTCTTAACATATCTAGGTCAACATTATTCATATTGTAAGGTTGTTAATTAATTTTACGAAATACTACACCTGTTTTATGTGCTACTATCCCGTTTCATGTTCCTGTCTTTATTTTTTTACATGATCTGTATCAGCATTTCAACTTAATTTATGTAATAACTATATATTTGACGTTTGTGCACAGCTTCAATTGCAGGTCGTTAAAATTTGTCCTTTTTTTCGTCCAAAAATGTTTACTGCAATTACAATGCCCCGTAGTTACTTCACTGTTGACAGCGTAATGACTGTAATGATTTCTATTCTGAAAACTTAATCAATCTCAGAAAACGATGCTCAGTTTTTTTCACCTGATTGGTTTCAGTTAAGTTTTCAGTAAGTCCTTATTCACTGTGAAGTCAAATTGTATGTTCATAACTGATTTCTTTTACATACCAATTGTCAAAACTATTGGCTTTTACCGTACAAACATAGCAACTATTTATCCACCTCCGTATTGATAGTGTGGTTGTGTTCTAGAAATAGAGATTACGCTTGATAACCCCATGTCTCAGATTTAAGTGGTACGCTTTCGACAGTAAACAGTTATCATATTAGGCCAAAATACAACTGTTTAGGTATTCTTACAATTTGGAAGAAATACAACTGTTTAGCTGATCTTATTCAAAATTTGTGTCACGAAGAAATGCACGTTATTTTACTTATATCTTTTATGTGTGCTATGTAAATAACTGAATTTAGTATCCTTATGAGTTATGTGAAGTCCTATGACTATGCATAGGATTGGGCGTAGGCAGATCAAATCGGTAGTTCATGTTTACTCACTATGGCCATTCCTGTTAATTGTGCATGGCAAACTCGACTAAAACCGAAACAACATTTACGTACTGTCAGCACGACTGCTACCCATGGGCAGTACCCATGTACTCTGCAATCGTTAATGGTCTGTTGGCAGCCGAATAATTTCTTTGTAGATCATGTGCAACAAATTTCATGTCTCATTTTTATTTACAACTAGTGCGACCCGTGCTTCGCACACGGATGTTGAAAAAATATTGTTGTTGTATAGGTCATATCCAAATGTATAAGAAATTTAATACGATGGTAATGAAAAAACATTGTTGAACGATAGTGTTACATCATGAATAACAATTTGGTAGGATAAAAAATACATAGATATATTTGGTTATGATAATCATAATTAAAATCGAACAAAACAATTACAGTGAATATGTTAAAGTTCACAGACTATTTAGAGGATAATGTGTTAAAAATTTATCCGCTAATGCATAAATATATTCACTGTGGTATATAACGCCAATGTTGTTGCTTTTGCAATTACACAGCTGTTTCAATGTGCATATATATAGTTGAAGTATTCACTGTGAACTGCAGACACAGTGCAGTTCGATCCAATTAAATAAGAGTAACAAAATTTTTTTGCAATGGGGAGAAATACAGTAATATGATGAAATTTGTAAACAGTCAGGAAAAGTATTTGTCAACAACTGAAAAAGTGAAGCAAAAGAAAAAAGAAAAAAGCAACAGATGTAGTACAGGGGAAAAGTAGTAAACCAGAAGATTCAATTGAAATAGAAATGATGATGCAATAAGAAAATAACATGGGTTTCAATATAAATTACTATTGTTCACCGAATCTGATCTATGTCGATGCAGGGTACAAAACACGGCATACAACTGGTCGCAGTAACCAATATTTGAAAATATCCAAAACATACAGAAGAGAACAATTGTGAGAAGTCCATTCATTTTTTATTCTCAGAAATAACTGCTAGCAACGCGTGTATGATATTGGCTTGAGCGCAAATAGGTGATGTTTTCTTGGCCTTAATAGATGCATTACATCAGTCAATTATTTTAATCATTGAAGGTATTTGTACATGCAGCCAAAAAAGGCAAAAGTGTCATTGATGCAGTATTATTACTAAATTCTCTCACTGCTCGTCTGACCTATTAACTATATCTAATAATCAAACTATGACTACATAATCATCTATACAAAGATACATTCATCAATTGTTTTATAGAAGTTTTCCGACGGTGGCGGTGCAAGTGATTTTAGAATTTACTGCAAAAAATAAAAAATAAACTCTTTTAGGTGGTTATCAACATTATTCTCACTACAACACATGTTTTGACCCAACACTTAAACTGTGCATCTACCTTAAGCCCGAATACAACAACTTATATGCTGATTGTATTATTGATCATCGTAATTGTAAACGAAATTGAGTAAACTTAGCCAAATTATGTCATCAAACCTGTAAGCGTATTAAACGCTGAGCTGCACGGTTGAATCAAGCATTAATTATGTGAAGTCATTATTTAATCATCTCAAGCTATCAAAAATCAAAATTAATTTTTCAATTATATTTTCATAATGCGGTTAAATAACTATCGTTAACATCAAAAAAAATTAATACTACAGCTAAATTAGTATTGCATCACACAAATGCAGTTAAAATATTCAAAAACAATAATTGCTTAATTCCAAAAATACTGCAAAATAATAACCGTTTTTGCTTAATGCATTTAAATTTTAACTACAGTAAGCTCGAATAAATCATCGTGTACAACCAAAATTATTACTGCATCACATAAATATAGCTGAAATATTCAATTTCTACCATGCATAATTCAAAATTGTCATTAAATTATAACTGCATTTTATTAATGTAGTTAAATTTTAATTGTATTAAAATTGAATAAACTCCTGAAATGTAGCCAAATTTATTACTTCATCACATAAATGTGGTTAAAAATCTTCAAATATAGTTAAATTTACCTAAAACTTGCTGGTAAATTATAATTGCATTTTCTTAATTTCACTAATTTATAACTGTTTTAAGATTGAATAAAATTATCAAATATATTCAAAATCATCAATAGTAAATGCAATAAAAAAAATACTAGCGTAGTTAAATTAATTCAAAAAATGCCTATAAATTATTACACCATTTTTTGATGGGGTTAAATTATAACTACACTATGTTTGAATACTATCAAACACAATCAAGATTATTACTTTATTACATAATGTAGTTACAATATTCAAAAGCAACCATAATTGTATAATTCAAAAAAATATTCCTTTCAAATATGTTAAAAGATAATAAATACATTATAATAATCTAGGTAAAACTACTGTATAATGTTTATGATCATCATAATAATGCTGTTACAGAAACGCGGTACACGGCGGTGACACAAAATAATTGTGCAATTAAAGCTGCTATATAAAATTATGATTTTAAAAAATTTATTTTTAGCTATCAACAATGGATATCATTGGAAAGCAAATTAAATTTGAGATTTAATAGTGAAAACGATTCTTAAATCCAATCAATGTAGAAAAAGTTATCACATTTTAAAGCTTGGAATATAAAGAAATTAAAAATGCGACTGTTCAGTTGCCAAATTTCAAGGGGGCGTGTGTGAGCCTGAAATTCAACTCACTAATAATAATATAGTATAGATTTTTCCTCCATATCATTTAATAGTCCATGGTTCACAAACAAATCGTTACTTTCACTGCGCATCAGTTACTGTACTATATTTCTACGTACGGTATACTGCATTATTACAACGTTCATTGTGTTCTACCATTTTCTTGCACTACCAATTCCTTTCAGCAGCAAACTGTTCTCTTTCTGTATATATATCTGACAACGAAAACTGACATGTGCATAAAAAACTTTCCCCTATGTGCATTTCATCGCCCTTTCCCATTTAGTACTGCCTACTCATTTTTTCCGTATGACTCAGTTAGCACCGTAAATTTATGGTTTTGGTAGACGAAGTATTGTACCGGTTTCAACATTGGTTTAGGGTAAATAGGTCGTTCATAGACTTGTTGCATCTCATAACTGGGAGGGGAGGCAGTGGTATTGTTCACCCACACGATATCACAACCACATTCATATCTCAGTCTGAATTCATATCTCAACCATTTGGTCTGTCTGCCAATATATATGCTGTCATATAACTTCTGCTATGGTTTTTTTTAGAAATAACCACGTACAATATCTCAGTCTGAGTTCCGTACGAGCGAAGGACAAACTACAACTGCTGTACTTAAATAAGCTAGTCCAGTAGGCAGTCATATTGGACGTATAAATATTAACGTACAATAGGATATCTTCTTTTTATATATAGTTTGACCTACAAATTAGTATTCATTTGCATACAGTTTGATTGCTGTCATATCGGAAAATAATATGCTTAACTTTCTTCAATATCATGTTCGCCTTTTATACAACCATTTATGGAGGACTGTTGTATTACAAATTAATTAATTATCCCTCTCTACGCTTCAAAATATGATGTTAAGATGACAATCTTTTATTTACTGCCACCATGCCTTCCACAATGGTCACTTAACTGATGCCAGAGTTCTTTGTTCTCAATGGGCACTTTTAATTTCTATCTTAACCTTTTTAATATGTTACATCCTTTACCTGGCTTAGTATAATTTGGTTGGAATAACTGAATTTCTTCATTCTGTGCTTGGTAACTATAATTTGTTCATTTGTTTACGGTTTCTCAAATGGTATACCCACAAAAAGTAAACCAAACTGCACCATGTTATCATAGTTCTATGCTTTTTTTATTACCCTGTTGCATTAATAGTATAAAGGTAAACAAAAATATGGTTGGTCCATTTCTGGTAGTTTAAGTCATACACTGAATATACTGCACCCGACGACTCTGCTATTTATCTACCGCAATATTACACACATCTTTTAATTTATGGCCTATCTTCCACCCTCCATTTACTGCTGCCATTTTCATTGAATATAATGTACTTGCTTATTTTATCTACTGCTTTTTCCCTGCCTGCTTACAAAATTATTAGCAGATGCTTGACAAGAAACTAAATAAAGGCACCGTAATATTACAGGCTGGAGCGTTAATCGAATTATATATGTGGTTTCTTATTCCAATTTTGATATTTTAACTGTTGTCTCCAACTACGTTAAACAGTTTTCTTTTACGCGGTTATTTACCTGTTCACCGAGTTACATCTGTTTTAACAGTTAAACCTGTTGTCATACTGCTGACGGTGGAACCGATCACTCGATGTCAGTTATCGCTTGCAATCCATGGAACTAAAGAGCTCGATACTCCGATTAGTGGAATCATTGCAAGAGGCGAAGTATCATGACATCAATGTACCACTTATTACTAATTCTGCCAACTAATGTACGCTTTATTCCAGTTTACACTTTTTGTTATGATTATATTTACTATCAACTGGTCTCTTTGTTCGACTGAATATTTACGGGTTTGCACTGATTTGTTTGATTTTTGTTTTCCTAAAAGAAATGGATAGAGTAGCTCATGCATGTTAATGCTGCTCTGTGTTGTACAACTGATTCACTGTCTGGTGTTATACTGTGAATTTGAGTTTTCGCATTTCTTATCACTATCTACTACTGCAGTTAACAAAAATGTTGGACTACGCATTCAGGACTGCCAACTGTTGTGGATTCCTCATCCTACTCTCTCTCTCTCTCAGGCCAAAGAATGTTACCATGGTGTGTGGCTCTTATTTGCAAGTATTTACTCCAGAAAATTGGTGTGAGGCCAAGGCTCCACCTCATATTTCAACTTTATGTATAAAAATAAACACACAAAAACACACACAGTGAGACTTGCTCTATGAAAAGGTAATGGCAGATCCATATACAGAATTGTCATAATTTGTAGTGTATGAAAATATTAACAAAATAAATTATTTAATCAATGTAAAATAAGCAAGGGTTAAATTAAAGTGTTTTCTTTCACCATATAGCTTTACTTTCTACCAACAAGATTATACTTAGTTTTCTATTTCCTTCTTCATTGCAGGAAAATTTAAAACCATAATGTGGATACTCCACAGGAAAGCCTACTGGCTATTTTATTCAAATTCATAGTTATCAAATCTCCCCCTTCCAGAACAACATGGATTTTGAAAATAAAGCCTGCGAAGCTAACTGCTCAAACGGGAGAGCTAAATCTAGAGTTAAAGGTGGAATAATCATAGAGGTATTGTATCATTGACAATTAAAAATGATGCATTGCTGGAACATTTAGTAATTAATTATTCTATTCTTTTGGCTGACACAAAGAAAGATGAAGATGTGAATAAGAGTCAGGGTAGAAATAAGGATTGAAAACAGAAATAGCTTTGAAGAACAATGTTCAAGAGTATTTACTACTACTTACTAACTGGTTTTGTACTAAAGTATCCATTTCTGTAAGAAACATTGTCTTTTGCTTCCACGTTTAATATAGCACCTATGTATCCACCTACTTTGTTTTGTTAATGCTACAATTTGTTTTTGTTGCAAATGTAGATTCTATATTAACTACTGTGTTTTTTTCATTTTGTTCAGTATAGCAACTCCTTATCAATCACGCTTACTGTTGATGTTAAAATGAATCTCTACTGCAAATTTTGATTTTACCATTTTGGAATATATACCGTTTTCAGTATGACCATTTATTGATAAACAGTCGATTACTTTCGGCCAGCTTTCCAATGAAACTATGAGTTCCCAGTAACAAAACGTGTTTATCTGTTGGTCTTGATTTCCAGTGCATCAACTGAAATATCGGTTCCCTCTTTGCATTTCACAGTATTTACCTTCAAAACTTTTTGTCTCTTAATTAAATGTTCGTACTACCAAGCATGCTTTAACATACTGCGTTTTGTAATACAATGAATAAAAAAAGTTGTACAAGCACAGTAATATACATTTTTTTACAAAACCATGAGTAATTTAGGCTGATATATAAGATAACAAAGCAGGTTAAAAATACGAGATAAGGATATCCTACAATAACAAATTGAATTAAGGAATCCTGTCCACTGCCCATGAAACAAAATTTCATTACCAAACGAAAAGGAGAGCATTCCAATCTTAACTTTCTTCCCTACTACTCATAAACAGTATACTTCATTAAAAATATGATTCATTATTTTTTTTCTACTTTAGCTTCAATAAATTTCAATCATAAATATCCACCTTTCTAGCAGTGTTTAACGAAGAAAAAATTAAATATACAACAATTAGAAACTATTCTGCTTACACCCAGCATAATTAGCAAATAGATTAGCTTTGTCAGCTAAGTAACTTAAATTTTTTTTACCAACATTATCCCTTGGCTATTACATAAATCACTAACAACAAACTACCATGTGAGTATCAAATTCCAAATAATAAAATATATACATAAAATATACAACTGAAAATAGTAACCGATACCTAAAGAACTACATGCATCAATGCTTACTCATTTATCCATGAGTATCAAAGACTGTGACTCTTATTTGCAAGTATTTACCCCAAAAAAATGGTGCAACTACTTTGACTAATATTTACAGCCGTTGAATTTTTATTAACTGTGTCTGTTTACACTCATATGTTTCTATTATTTCACGGTTTTGATTGGTACTTAAAAATACATTAACATCACTCACCAAACACACCTCCGTACTGACTGCTGCACATATTGAGCACTCTGTATTGCACACAACCTAAACAGTAAATCTAATACAAGAAACACAAAACAAATATACACAATATATTTTCATACACAAACTCCTATGAGTTATTACTCAGCCTTTCTCCACTATAAAGTTAATTTATTTTAAACAGTAATATTCGTACGCACTTTGTTTGTAAATATAGTAATTGACATTTCCCCTCTGCGCAGCTCTATTTCTATGCTCAATTTGGTGATACAGTGCATTGGTTATGACTTATGATGTATAAATTTTCAATCAGCAACATTTAGGATGTTATATTATTATGTTTTCCACCCAAGACCGTAGGCACCATATCATTCAAAAAAAGCATGAACACCGTTTAGTTTATAACTTATTCTGTTTTAATACAACTATTTCGGTCAGTGAACAGTCATGAATGCATGCTGATGCCAAAACATTTGCTTTACTCCATAATTTGCATACTCCGTTTTTGTACTCATCCTATTAGCCTGTACATTTATATGCACTTCGTCTTCATCTGGTTTGTCAGTTTATCTATAATATACTTTCAGGCTATTAAAAGCGTGCCATCTTTTGCTACGTGCACAATATATTTTCTTACACAAACTACTACAACATATCAATCAGCCTTTCTCCACTATACAGTTACTCTTTTTTAAACCGTTATGTTCATACGCAGTATGTTTGTAGATATACTAATTGACATTCCCCGTGTGCCTCGCTCAATTTGTTTACACACTTCATTCGTTTTGATGTACAAATTTTCAGTGAGTAACATTTGGATGTTATATTACGTTTTACATCCAAGACTGTATGCACCAGATCGATAAAAAATAGCATGAACACCGTTCCGTTTATAGGCTACTCTATTTTAAGATGACTATTTTCGTCAGTGAACAGTCATGCATGCATCCTAATGCCACAATATTTGCTTCTCCATAATTTGCATACTCCGTTTTCCTGCTCATCCTTTCAGTCTGTACATTTCTATTCACTTCGTTCTCATTTGGTTGTAACTTTAACTACAACACACTTTCAGATAAATTAAAACGTGCCACCATCTCCTACACTCTACCCACTAAACTGCATAATTCATGCATTACAATTGACGTGTCACTTCATATTAAATTGCGCAGTAGTTTTATTCCGGTCATCATCATCTTAAGGCTCTCTACTATATATATACTGTGAACAAATTGACCGACAATATATTCGATAATTTACCTGGAACCATGTGCATAAAACAATTTGATTTTACTTGGTAATTTACCTATTACGTGAACAACTATACACATCTTACTTCGACTCATAGTGGTTGACAAAAGCGAACTACCTCTGACAGTTACTGTATGCTGTGACAGTTATTGTCATTTTCATGTAATTATTTACCGCTGCTCTGCTGTTCAAACCCACTTCCTACAATAACTAAACCCACTTAATGCAAATTCAACCGTTCGTACACATGTCTTTCATATTGCACGGTAAAAATGCAGTAGTTATACTCCTCACTTTACCACTATAAATAATTCAAACAGTGCTTTTCCACCCTACCCTCTTCAACATCAATCTATTACGTCCAACTTTTTACTACTCCCAAGGTACGTACACACTAAAAATTCTTCTCTTCTTGCTTCCCACTCCATGTATCAACTAGACATCCCTATGCCCCTCCAACTTCTATGTCTCTTTGTCCGGTACAGGGTTGTAAATTTCTGTCCGCTATGTTACTTTGCAACCCTTATTCTACTGCTGTACAACCTTTATGTTACTCCCTTATGTTCACTCTTCATCCATTTTGTTTGAAAGATATAAGCATGACCAAAAAACATCAGCTACTCTCCGACTTAACCGTCAGCCCAAACTGGGATTGCATCCACGTCAGATTGTTCAGGATGTGGAATTCAATCTCCAAACCGCAAAAGAAGTTTACTCCACAAATCTTTACCTACTTGATGTAAAGGTTTGTTTTCATCCCATTTGACATATTTACATCTTTTTTCCCAATTACTTTTATGCTACAACAGGATAACAATGCATTCCGTTGTTGGGTAACCAAAAGCATGCTGTCGTGCCAAAGAGTTTGGTGGACAAATAATACTTACACACGTTTGAAGAACAGAGTTTATACCAGATTGATACATTCAACGTCTACCCTTCACAACCTACATATCGTCCTATTGATGAGGAGTTGATGATCATCTTCCACCAAGATACCCAAGTAAAAAAGGCTGCCACCTACGCTGCACAATATTCTTAGATACAGATTTGGTTTTGTTGACGATGACACTCTCGCTAAACGCATAGATAAGGTGGCCCAACTGACAGGTGAACACTATTTTCGTATTCCTACATGCCCTGTACTATTAACCCACCATTTGTAGTTACACTACACCATATATTTTCTTGATCTTCCCATTTTCTCCCTGTATTTTACAGATATTGGTGGTGGATGTACGAAGCATTTCTGATGTTGTTCAACTCACAACAAGGGCCGACTGTCAAACTTCTAAGATAGAGCTTACCGTTTGCAATGGAAGGTTACAATTTGAACGCTTTCTTATATTTATCTCTACATATCTTACTATAAACATCCTCCATTTTATTTTTACGTAGTTCAAAAAATATATCTGTCACTTTGTGAGTTGACAAGACAAACTGCATAGATCTGGCCGCTACTGAATCGGAAAACCAACCACCCTCGTTGATATTCACTTCTATGTTAGTAAAAATTTTTAAAGGTAACATTGTAGTACTGAATTATATTTTACTCTGTTTTGTCAACCTTATAAACAAACTACTTATTTTATGAGAGTTTACATTTTCATCAACCAATGCTACACAAATGTACTCAAACATTGACTGTTCAGAGTTAGCTAATTTAATTTCCAGGTTTCTCTCCTATTTGGTTATATCAACTACTACTACTACCTACTTTATGTGCACATACTAACCCTGACTGTTATGAATTCTAGAGTCACGGAAAGTGGAGGATGTACGGTTACAACAGTTGAGCGTCATCGACCATCAACTTCAACAACTTATGATCACGAAATAAAAAGTACCATAGCTAATATGTTAGACGACATAAGAGCTAATGATTGCCACGTAATGACTTATTATTTATTTCTTCTTCTATACTACCTTAATTATTTTACTAACATTTTTCTCCACTTCTTACTTTTTAGTCTAAGAAGTACGTAGTGCATGCAACTTTAACGAAGATTAACACATCATCCGGATGGAGTTATCATTCCTGTCCAATTTGTCGAAAGACTGTGACAAAGGAAGCAAGCTGTTTTACCTGCCCAAAACGCAATAATAATATTGCCCATCTTGTGAACATGTATGTGTCATTCAATCCGTGGTTCGCTTTGAACCAGCTAACTACCAACTATATGTACATAGGTATCGGTTATCAATGGACGTATTCGACCACACCGGTTCTGCTACTGTGATTGCTTTTGACAAAGATGCCGCATGCTTACTCAAACGGAGCGTGGATGAAATGATGGAACTATCGACAACGGTACATAAATTATACAGTACTTTGGTTTACAATTCAAACTCCTAATTTTCAACCATTTAATCATAATATATAAATGATGTCATGTTACACCCGTCACACGCAATTTCAATTGAATAACACGACTATTTATTTTCTTTTAGAGCAATGCGGATGAACTGATTGGTACAGTCTTCAACAACTTAACTGGTTCAGAAGCTCAGTTCGAATTCAGACCTTCCACCTATGACAAGTGCAACCATCGAAAAACATTAACTGTTAGCAGAATTTCAAATATTCACCGTCCGTACAACTCCTTGAATGACCGACCTGAATCCGTGGAACCGACCGATACAACGGAAGTTGGAGTTACACAATTAACTGCCGAGTCAAGCACGGTTCAAATACTGAGTAAGAATCTCTCTTACAACTTTTCCTGCTCTTCATCACAAACCGTATACTTTAACCTACTACCACTGCTGCTCTTACAATACACAGGTTTGGATAGTAAAGGAAAGAAGAAAATTAAGCAGGTTTGTATTTCAACACACACTCCACAGCATTAGCCAACTAACACATTAACTAACTAACCTGTTCACTCTGCATTCATGTAGGAACCCGATGACTTTTTACCCATTGCAAACATAAACGAAGACACCGTTGGACCTGCGACTGAGCCTCAATGCGGCATGCTTAATGGTGTTAAACATCGAAATCGTGGACAAACTACAGACATGAAGATAAAGAAGTAAGCGGTCATAGGGATAAGCGCAACATGAACCATATTCTTTCCACAACATCAATCAATATATGTTTTCACCCTGTTCGTGGTTCCCTTATATGTTCCAACTTTCCTCTCTCCGTATTCACTTCTGTACTTACTTCTCTGTTTCCCTCCGCAAAGAGAACTATATTCTCATTATGTACCTCACTTTATGTACGACAATCCCTAGATATTTCTGTTTGTACCATTCTCTCTCTGTGAATTGTTCAGTTGTAATAATTATTACCTTATTACCCTGTCACACTATCTACTGTATGCAATCTTCAAATATTCAACTAACCCCATTTCTACTTATACCTACAATATCATATAAATATATAAACTGTTTGTGTATTTCACCGTTCGTACTCTTACTTAAAGCTTTCTCCCCGCTCATCGCCCTTTGAGTTTTGTATGCTTTGTTTTCCTCTACTGTTGGACATGCCTACTTTGCCTATAAAATGTTTGTATCTAATTTCTTTCGTGCACATCTCACTTTATTTCTGACAGTCAACAATTTACCACTGTGCTTCCCAGTTTGGTGCATGTACTTTTCCCTGCAAACAACAGTGTATGCAACTCAGTCAACATGTTTAACCGACCTCAATGACCAACCTACGCACGCTATAAGGAGAACAGTATCATCCTTTTATGCAACTTGTGTGTCCCTCCCATTTTTCGTCTTCATTACTTCATACATCTAACATATGTTGGTACGTATATACTCATTCACTTCACTGTCTGTCATAGAAGTTCCATGCGCCGTCCATTTACAACTCACAGTATAAGCATTGTTACTTCACAATTACAGCATACAACACATGCAGCTGTATATATAACGATTAATATGAATTCTTAAGGGTAATGTTGCTCTCTATTGTATCCGGTACATCTCCTCAGTTCTCAGCGCACTGCCTCCGACTATAACGTTCATTATTGAAGCTCCAGCTTTGCCATTTTTTGATTAAATTTTTCCACCCCACATTCGAATTTTATTTTTTTTCAACGGTCATACACACTGATCAATATTTACGGTTTGCGTACTTAGCCTCCGTACTAATCTACATGCACATTGAAATACTACAAACATGGGTTTTACAGTAAACATTGAAGACGTCAATTTATATACAGACTGCGCTATATTAAACAACAAAGCTCTAAATTTCTCACCATACATTAAACATCTCCCTGCACTTACTGTCACTCAACTACCACTTACGCATAACCTCTGTGCTGCTTAACTCCTTAGCTTACATTATTAATATTAATATAAATTTACATAAAGATATGTATATTAACTACATCAACTAATAAAATTCATATATTGCATGGTCTAACAACGCCTTTTATTATTCATTCCAGTAAGTAAACTGTGGCTGATTAGAAACCACTCACATTAACATATATACCTCGACATATACTACATCTCCCCATTCCTCCCCTACATAATATCCCTTTAAGTTAATCAACAACATTGTACACTATCTTCCTCTACCTACTTGCTTGCCGAGACTGCCCGTGTGCATAGCACGGGCCACACACTAGTTAAATTAGAAAGAGAAGACACGGTATTTCATAGCTTGCAAGGGCAAAGCAATGCGAATTTAAAAAAAGAGGGTCAGTAAAGAGTGTGTCCTATGGTACCAGAAGAATAATGGAATTGAATTGGAAGTCGACCTCCCAAACAATCCAACAAGCAAATTGTCACAACACAAATGGATTAAAAAGGAAAAGCGTGTACAGATAAGTAGGAACATATGAATTGAATGAAAGAAATTTCACTGCAGCTATAAATAGCGAACTGATCGTAAACAAAGAGATTTGTAACAAATTGTAAGCATGCATAACCAACCGCGAACATAAAATTGCAATTGTCATCAATGAAAGGGAATGTCATATGGATTTATGTTTGGGCATAAAAAATAGTAATTTCAACCAGTAATTGGGAAGAAAAACCCACGACAAAGGCAACAATAAAAGCATTATATATTTATTTACTTGGTCGAGTAATCGTATTTAATGTTGAATTTGGATGATTCAAATATTTGTTAAAGAGGAAAGAAATTGATTAATTGATTCAATCAAATCAATTAATTTAGTTGGTATATGGAAGGATATTTTGAAGGAAACTAATTAATTAGTCAATCAATTAGTCAATTTGTTATATGAAGAAAGAAATTGTTGATGGAGATTCAATACAGGAAAATTATGGAAACCAATCACCATTATCCATTTATGTAGAAATTAAATCATGGATATTTGAAAAGGTTTCAAAACATAATCTGTAAATTATTTTTCTTAATCCCTAAGTAACTCCTTCATTGAGTATGTTTAAATGAAGGAATTATATCTTCATATGTACAAGCAAGTGTAGTATCCACCATAATTCTTTCTTCTCTTGTACTCTTTTCTTTAGTGAAATAAAAAGTTGTTGGGTCTCCGTGGACGTAGGATATTCATATCTGAACCACGTTAAATCTTCTGTCTCTTATTTCTGTTATTTTTCCATGAGACTGCATAATTCTTTTTAACTGTCATTGGTATCTAAATAGGCAATACTAGATCCTGAACAAATAAACCGCTTCCGCTCAAATTAAATCAAAATTCACTACATTTAAAACCATTTTTTCCCCAATCTCAATTGTTTCAATGCTTATCAACACTGAACAACTAAGAGTGTTTGCCGGCACAAAACGGTAGTTGAATATGATTAAATCAGCTTAATAAAACACTAACAACATAACAGGTCTATTCCTA
This sequence comes from Allium fistulosum, assembly GCA_030737815.1. Taxonomy (NCBI): domain Eukaryota; kingdom Viridiplantae; phylum Streptophyta; class Magnoliopsida; order Asparagales; family Amaryllidaceae; genus Allium; species Allium fistulosum. The sequence goes on from CM060904.1 coordinate 365,550,782, forward strand.
CAATTGAACTAAATATGATTAAATCTCATGAAGTAATACATAACAGGTCTAGGGGAATAAAACAAATTTTCAAAGAAGAAACATTATACAATTTTTGTTCGTTTATAAACTGTTGCTGATTTACCTGATTTTATTTTCCCTTCCGGTTCTTTAAAATGACTTGCATCCTTTGTATGATATTCTTCCCTAACAGCAATTTTGTTCCTGTGAAACATAGCTGTACTTGGTTGTTAACCATGTATTCTTGTGTACCTCAAGCTTAATTTTGGTAATTTTTCAAAAAATAATTTCTACATCTATTCCTGCAGTTGAAGCATTTAAGCGACCACCTTTTGCTTATATTTCACTCAAACTGTTTGTTTGACAAAGGCTCATGCCATAAACAAAGTTTGGTAAATTAGCTGAGAGTGATGCAATAATACTATGGTAAATTATCTTTGTCATTTCATCATAAATCCTTTTTGTCTATTTTGAATTTCCAAAACAAAGTTTTCAGATATGCATAAAACTATATCTTCATATATGAAAGAAATGTGAAAAGAAGGATATGTAAATTGTTTTATTCACATGATACAATGTTATTTATAGTGTACAAGATAACGCGGATCCGATACGTATAAAGCGGGTCGCATTCTATTATATTGTATCAATGCTTCAGTTATCTCGTTACTCTTATTATCCCCTTCAATTAAATCTCCGGTTTTCATCCCCTTTTATACTGCCGTCGGCTCCTTTGATTCTCAAATCTGTATTCAGTCTTTCGAAGCTCTTGCTCGAGACTGGCTTCGTGAGAATATCTGCTCTTTGGTAAGTTGAAGGTACGTGATTTACGATCAGTTTCCCTCTCATAACCTGTTCTCGGACAAAGTAGAGGTCAATTTCCGTATACTTTGTTCTAGAATGGAGTATTAGGTTTGCGGAGAGGGAAACGGTGCTTAGATTGTCACACCATATTATAGATTTGTGATTAGATTGAAATCCTAATTCGCTTAGAAGAGATTCCACCCACATGATCTTTGCTGTAGCACTTGCCACACTTTTATACTTTGTTTCAGTTCTCGATCGTGATATTGTTGATTGTTTCTTTGAGCACCATGAGAACTGATTTTCACCTAAATATATAGTATTCTAAAATTTACCTTCGATCATCTGTGTTTGTAGCCCTGTCTGCATCTGCAAATCCTTGTATGTTTAGATTCTTGCATGATTTTAAGCATAGTCCTTGATTTTGTTATGCCCTTTAGATATCTGAGAATTCTTTTTATTACTTTACAATGTTCATCCATTGGTTGTTGCATGTATTGGCACACTTTGTTCACACTAAATGCTATTTCCGGTCTTGTTATCGTTATATACTGCAATACTCCCACTATATTTATGTGATGCAAGCCATTTGACATGGCTTCTCCTTTATGTTTAAATAAGTACAGACTGCTTGTCATAGGGGTTGGTAGAGGCTTGGCTTGATGCATTTTGGCTTTAACTAGTATTTCTGAAATATACTTGTCGCTTCTATACTCAGGAAGTAGTTAAGATTGCTTAGATCCTTAATAAAGAGTGTTTGCGCCAAAATTGGTCACAAACCCCAGAAGTAGTTAAAGACCTAGTGTTTACACATAAATCATCAATATCCAAACACAAATCTTAGATCCAAACAATGTAGACAGCAGAAATGAAGAAATAAGAAAATTAAAATGAGCAAGAAAACAAAGAACACAAGATTTATAGTGGTTCGCCTATCTCCGGCCTACGTCCACTTTGAATTAATCTTTTTATTCCTTTTATACTGTGATTACAGTTACAAGCCTTTGAAATCTAAAACCAAAATGGCAGAGTCTCGTTGAGAAAAGTAGAAGAAGATCCCATTTTTAGCTGCCATAGGATGCTATTTATAGGTGTAGATCCAAAAATATCCGTCTCAAAACATGGAATACCTCTTCTCATGCGCATGTGGGCTCGCCAGATCGATCCAGGGTGATTTTGGATTGATCCATGTACAATTCGTATCGATCCAAAAGTGGTCCAATCGAGTTGAGATCGATCATGGATGTTCTTGAGTGCATGAGGAAGCTCCTGTGAAAATTTCATAGCATTTGGACTTGTAGATTTCGAGTTATAATCGATGCAAGTTGGTATTTGCGAGTAGGCTGAATGCTCCGTGTCCATGGATTTCGTATCCATCCATCATACTACTTTCGTATCCATCCAATGTTACCACCTTCGTATCCATCAGATGCTCTTTATTTCATATCGATCCCTGAATGCTTGCCTTTCGTATCAATCCTGTCCCTTTGCTCTTATCGATCTGGTTTCATTGTTTTATGTCCATCACCTCTTATAAATCCTCTCATGCCAGCTGTCCACTTCGTATCCATCCTTTGCACCCATCTATGTATCATTCCCGAGTGCCTCCTTCGTATCGACCTATAAGCGATCGATACGAAATGTCCATCCGAGTTCGTGAAACCGTTGCTTCTCTCTTTGTATCGATCCCACCCTTGATCAGTACAAAATGTATTGATGTACTTCGCCACCTAATCGATACGTGCGCATCGATCTGAGCTCCATATCCATGAACATATTTCCTGTCTAAAGTCGACTGAGCAATGCACAGGCCATCGATGCGTGATGCATCGAGTCGAAGACCGATCGATCCGAACCCATCATTACCCCGATCGATACGAAAATATCGATCCTAACACATTTCTCACCGATATTGATCCATCTATAACTCGAGCATATGAACTTCGATTGACCTGAAATTTGAAACGTAGCTTTTCCAAGCCTTGTTCATCATCCCCGATCGACCCCACCTTAATTGGAGCTCGGTCCAATTCCGAAGGTATCGATCATGGTCTTGTTTTCCAGTCGATCTCCAATTCTGTAATCCATCCTTTTTAGCCAATTTGTTGATATCCCGGCTTTGATCAAAAGGAAGGGTAACATTTGTCCCCCAAAACATGCCTTGCGGTAGGAAGGCATGTTTTGAATAGCTTCAAATCTGACATTCAATGTCCACATTCCATCCATAGCCATTCTATCCGAGTTCGATATCCTTATCCAAATCTGCGACTGATCTGAGTCGATATCCGATTCTGAATCCAGCAACCAAGTCCTTAGCCAATTCCATACCTATATGAACCCGACAACCGAGTTCTAATCCATCCATATCCAGTGACCAATAACCAAATCCATGACTTCTCCGGGTCGATATTCAAATCCGGGACCGCTCCGGGCCCTTAGCCAAATTCTTAGCTGTTCATAGCCAATATCCGAATCCATAACCTCTCTGGGCTCTTGCCAAGCGCAATCCACACTTGACGACCTGTGTCAAGTAACGCCTTGCTCAACAGTGATCTTGGTTCAGTGTCCCTGAACGCTAAGTAATGTTGAAGCTTAAGTCCTAAGCGGAATCCTAGTCGCTTCGGACCCTTGTCGAGCATAGTCCATACTCGACGACCTGAATAAGCCGTCTCGCCATGTTCGGATGAAGCGGCTTTGACCAAAAGGCGGGGTAACAGAGAACTCATGATCTAAATGATAAATTGTTTTATCGATTTCCTCTTCGTTGCTGCCAGTGATTATAATGTCATCCACGTAGACTAACACATAAGTTGTTGCACCTTCACTATGCTTTACGTAGAGTGAATTGTCTGACTTTGTTGCTTTATAGTCTAGCTTGATCAGTGTAGTCTTTTTGTCATGCCACATTCATGGAGCTTGCTTGATCCAATATATTTCTTTATTTAGTTTACATACCATATCAGTGTGAACTGCTTGTTTGAATCCTTGTGGTTGTTCCATATATACCTCCTAGTCTCCTACTGTAGCTCACCATTTAAAAATGTATTATTTACATCAAGTTTTTTAATTTTCCAACTTTTATAAAGAGCAATAGCTAGTATTATTCTAATAGTGGTTGGTTTCACTGTTCCATTGAAATCAAACCCATATTACTATGTATACCCTTCTGCCACAAGTCTTGCTTTATGTTTGGCAATGGTTCCATTTAGATTTTTTTAACTTGAATGTCCACTTGCATCCAATCACATTTTGATGCTTTGGTGGTTGTCTAAGACTTCATGTATTGTTCTTCATAAGTGCTTTACATTCTTCATTCATTGCTAATCTCCATTCTTTGCTTTTAACTACCCGTTCATAAGTGGTTGGTTCCTCTTATTCTAATGATGTTGTATATATTTTTGGTTTGAATATTCCACTTTTTGCTCTAGTGATCATGTGATGCTCGGTCCTTATAGGTGACTGTTCTATGTTCACATTGTTATTTGCTTGTACTTGAGATGGTTGTGAAGTTATATTTTCGTTATCTTGTACTTGACTTGTAACGACCCGTAATTTTCGATGAAAAGAGAAATAATATTTAATTTAATAAGATGTTGGTGTTAATATTGGAAGAAATAAAAATTTGCGATTTATTAATAAGAAAAAATAACTAGAATGTAATGTTAATAATGTTAATTTAAGGCAATTGATAGCTATTTTAATGCAATCTCAATTAATTGGAATGATTGGAAAGTTATAATTGGTCATAAAGTGTAAATGGTAAATAAACCAAATGTTGTATTAAATGGTGAAATTGTATGTAATTAATTGAAATTGATTAAAATAGAATAATTAATCTGTATGTGAATTTATTAGTTTTGTTTGTTAACAATAAACATAGAATTGGTTTAATTATCATTGCATTATTTAATCTGTTGAAACTTAATTGTAAATCAATTGCAATAAATGTAAGTAAATATTGTGTTAATATGAATTAAGATGAAAATTGTAGAATATTGATGTAATAAATGGAAAACCAATGTTAACTATGTCCATAAAGTAATGATTGATTGAATAAAAAGATTGAAATCAAAATGAATCAATTTATTGGGTTTTAAATTATAATTAATGAATTTATTACAATTGGAATTGAAACGCTGTAATTAGCGCAATATTAATAGTTGAATTTGACATGGAAATTTGTTTTAAAAGATTATAATCACTAGTTAATCAAAAGTGATAAAAATTTGATAGTTATAAAATTTGAGTTTGAAAAGTGATAAATTTAATTTAATAATAATTTATTTAATTAACGTGAAAAATAGCCATTTTGGCCACTGTCTCGGATTTCGACGAAACCAATTTCATCGGATCCGTAACAATGAATTATTGTAGGTTTTCAAGTTTCGTAGCAATCAGACTTGTCATTTGATCGTGCGGACTCGAAACGCGTAGAAATCAATTTAATTAAAATCAATTTAAAATAAGGTGATTTTGAAAGCTAACTTCTATATTCAATGGAATTAGGACTTGAAACTTATTCTATTGAGTTTAAAAATATCAAAAACCTATATTTTGATATATTGGATGACTCATTTTCGTTTTGGAAACGAAACGGACTTTTCGGGTCGTTGTTATCGTTTCATCCAACTCTGCCTATATATATGCTGTTATAAACCCTATTTGTTTCTCATTTTATTATTTCTATGCGTACATCTTCCTCCTCCTCCTCAAACGTCAGAACATCAAACCTATTTCCCAAAATTCCAAAACCTAATTTTTTTAAAAAAAATTGGTTGCTCCAGGTTTACTTCGAGTCAGGAAGAGGTTCGCTTCGGGTTCCAGAGGCGAAACCCCTATAGCGACTTCGGGTCAGAGAAAGTTCCATGCCAAACAAGGAGGATCTGGTCGCGCTTCGAGTCCCAAAGGCAAAAACCCGACTTTGGGTCAGGAGCCAAATGACTCAAGTCTCGGGTCATTTTGGCAAAAACTCAGAGCAAGCACATGGTAATTGAGGCGACGACCCGAAGTCGAAATTTTCCAATCTTCTAACGTTAATAACTTTTGCATACGAGCTCGGATTCATACGCGGTTTTCTCCGTTGCTATCGTATCGAAATTTCGGACATTTTGAAACTAGTTTGGCTACATTCTGAGACTATTAAATTTTTGGGCTTATTTTGAATTTTAAATCGACAACAAATCGAAGGTGAGTGTTTTGACCCACTCACAACTACTATATTATCTTATGCTAGTTAAATTGAATTTATGATGCGATTAAAAATTATTTGTTGATGTTTTGTATATTTAAATTGTCATTCCAGTTAAATCTGACTTTTATTGATATTATCGCCATTAATTTAATATTAAATTCTAAATTGCCAGTTAATACCCGTTATTGATAATCAGTCACTTGTTATTGTTTATTGAATTGTTTGAATGGTGATTGTGATGGATGTTGATTGTTGATATTGGATGACTGGATGTTATATTTCATATTGTTATAACACTACAAGTTCCCTATGGGTTGAAATGATACATACCCAAACGACCTATTAGATTAGAGAGAAATCGTTATAGGTTGAAATGATAGACTCGAGAGATTTTGTGGATTTGAATTAAAATTTGGGATTGTGGGTTGAAATAATATATACCCGTAAAATTTAAAATATTTCCGGATTGAAATGATAAATATCCGTATCACTTGACCATATGGTAGAAAATTATATACGGACACCGGATTGGTTAAATTAAACGATTTTAAACCCTTAAATCTTGAATTTGGTTAATTATATTTTGAAGGAATTGATTTATATAAACCGAATCATTTTGAGAATCCAAGTTTAAATGTTGGAATTGGAAATTGGTTTACATTAAAATTTTAAAGTTGAATTTGAAGTACAAACAAAATTTATCAAAATTGAGTTATTGAAACGTTGAAATTGTAACTTTGAAATCTATTGGAATTAATGGAATAGCCTAATTGATATTTCAAGAATTGAAATTGGGTTTTGATTTGAAATCTGGATATGGTCCAGATTTGTTGAAATGGAAGAAATAGTTAAACTTGATGTTAATTTCAAATATATTATTTTAATATAAACTGTTTAAAATATATTGTTTTGAAAAATCCCGACTATTAAGATTTTCAACTATTAAACTAATTTAATCTATTTTAAACTATTTTAATCAATTTAAAATAGTTTAATTTATTTTAATCATAATCTATTTAATCCAATTTAATCTATTTTACCTATTTTAAACTAATTAGTCAATTTTAATCTATTTTAAATTTATTTAATCTATTTTAAATCTATTTAATATAATTTAAATCTATTTTTAAATTTATTTAATTTATTTTAAATCTATTTAATATAATTTAAATCTATTTTTAAATTTATTTAATTTATTTTAAATCTATTTAATCTATTTTAAATCTATTTAAGCTATTTTAAACCTATTAAAACTATCTTAAATCCATTTAAATTATTTTAATCTATTTTTTTCTATTTTAGAGTATTCTAACTATTTAAAGGTTTATTTTTAAACTATGCCAAACCAATTAAACTATTTATAACTATCTAAATTATTTTCTGAATTTTAGATTTGTATAAAGTGGAAGTGTTTGTATTTAAATCATTAATTTAAAAGCGAATATGGTTAAATAATGTTATAACCTAAGTTGGGATTTAAATGATATTTTTTGGTGAAATGACATATTTGATTGAATATGATGGTTTTGAAATGAGATTTAACTTATTTTGTCGATATGATTTCGAAAGTGAATATGATTTTTGAAAGTGATATGTTTGAATTGAATATAATATTTTGATATCAATTATGAAATGGTTTTGGCAATTTAAAAGAACCATTCGGTGTGAAATAAGCGTTTGGTTGTTAAAGAGACCGGGATCAGATATTGTCATACTCTCTACTAATATCGAAAACTACTTTAACAACTGTGTACGTGGTGGAGATTCCAGAATGAAGTAGGATGGTTTGGCGAACGATTCTGTATGAGGTATTAGCGTATCCTTGACTCCCGTGAGTCAGCTTGATGTGACTAAAATAGGAGCCACGTTGGGCCAAGTGAGATCGCACCTCCGATCGGGCACATTTCTTTGATACCATATTATGACTTTGTGATTGATTTGGTGGCCACCCTCGATTTTGATTATGGGAGTGTGTTCTGAGGTGGGCAGTAGTAGCTGCTATGCATTACCACCAGTCCGGATTCGCAAAACGGTAGTATCCTACCCTGGGCATTGCCTCGCGTGCCTTGTCACATGCCTTATCGCGCCTTCTACGAGTTTGGTTTGTGTCGTACCTATGGAGTGCTCCCTGATAGCCCACCAGTTTACGGTGGAGTTTACAGTACTGTATAGACTATGATAGTATATAAAATGTGTTAAGGGGGATATGGGTAATGCCTTAACGCTATTTTAATACTTTACTTTACTGTAGACACTATTATAATAGCGTATTGTACTATGTATGTTGATAGTTTAATTGATCCTTAGGAGATGGAATCCCGAACATCTCTTAAGTTATTGCACTCACATTTGACACTGGACATGAGATATCAAATCCCGTAAACATATCCGACGCTGTTACACTCATATTTATTTACTGTTGATTTAACTTACATAAGATCTTTTAGTTTTGACTCGAGTGTTTTGTCTTTTCAATTCGCTCGGGTCTATCTGAGCTTTTCAGTTTATCGAATACCGTTTTCTGGAGGATGAAGACGAAGATTTAATACTGTTATTATTTATTATATTTATTCCACTGCATCATGTTGTTCCACTGCATTATTTATATATTTCTGTTGTATGTAACTCTGATCTGTATTGTAAAGGTGTAATCAAATGTATTTGTAAAATAGCTTCATGAAATTTTATTTGATTATTATATTTTGTCATTCCGCTGTTAGATTCTATGTTTGTTTTATTTCTTCCTTTTCTTTTTCTTATTTACCCCATAACAATCCTCTCGTTTAAATGGTTTAAGTCTGACATGTGTGGTTTATTGTCGATTTAAACCTTTCAAAAAGGTGGGTCATTACATGACTTTGACTGACACAGCTTTGAGAAGGATTGCTAGAGTTCTCTGATGTCTCTATAGTCTTATGACCCGGTTTAAGATCAGACACTGTGTGTTGTGGGCCAATTTCATCTAAATTCTCTACACCGGCTCTCTCTACCAGTTCATCAATATACGGTGGTATAGGAGGAATTGATGTCTTTGCATTGTACACCTTTTGAGTGGTCCTCCTTTCTGCAACTGCAAAGGGAAAGTGTAACAACCCTGTTTTCGAAACCGTAAAATTGGACAAATTTAATTATAATAAATGTATTCGAATTCGATTTTGATAATTATTATTTTTGGAATCAAAATATTATTCAATTGAAGTCTATTGAATAAAGGATTTGTTATAGTAAAATTGAATTAGTTAATAAACTTCATTTTAGATAATATATTAAAATTCAAATAAAAAAATATTCATAAATCTGAAATATTTTAAAAAGCATAAATAGTTTTGTATAATTGAAATAAATGAAAAGGATTTCTATTCGATATTCACTAAAATCATTAAATCGACGAAGGTGAATAAATTTATTTACGACAAGGATAAATATTTATACTTTAAATGCAAAAGAGAATAACTGAAGCTAAAATTTGATTTAAACCCATTCAAGCAAGCCCAGCCCATTTAAATCAAAACTCATTCACCTTATTCCTTAAGTCCCAAGATCTTAGCTCGTAACCGTATTACTTTCTTATTTTCCTAAATCGACAGTATAGATTCAAATGAAAAAAAACTTGTAAATCAAAATAGCTAGAGGAGAGGGAAGTGCAACGGGCGATGGCGCGTGTAGCTGAGGGGTGGCCGATTCGAGCTTCGACCTGGAGGCCAAGGACACGTGCTTGGTCGCGGACCTAAGTTATCAGGGTGAAGGCAGGCGATTGAGGGATGACGGTCGTGAGTAGGTGGAAGGCAAGCGCGATTTTGGGTCAAAGGCGATAATGAATGACTTGATGTGGAGGCTAGCTCAGGACTGGCAATGGAAAGAATTTTGACAGTAGCCCTGACAACATTTCATGTCATGTCATCGACAACGACGTCTAGTGTGATAATATATGCAAGCGAATGGTTAAGATGAGTTATTATATTAACTCAAACTTCTATATCTGAATAAAGTATTTGTTAAATTTTTGGTTGATTGTTGCATACCAATATTTGGTTAAAGAGTGAATTGAATGAAATATTATTGATTATTATTATTTGGTCGATTGTTTGGTAATAAAAGAATTGTTGTATAGATTGACGGTGTGAATTTACAAACGGAATTCCATCCATTTGTGAAATAAATTTTATGGTATGTTGAGACTTGTATTTCATCATATGATTGGTGTTATCAGAAAGCAATTCGAATCTCTAGGAAATTTTATAGTATAAAATGATATTTTTATAGGGCGGCTCTAGAAGTTTCATTTTGGATGGATTTATTGTTGAATTGCTTAAATGTTTTAAAAGATTCTCAAAATGAAATTTTATTTATTTTGATCTTTATTAGAATTTAGTTTATAAAATATAGTTAAATTATATTATAATCCAAATCTATTTCTTATTTTGAAATTTCTATTCAAAGTTTTTAAAAATAAGTAATACTTAATTATATAGCCTTTTAAATTACTATTTTAAGTATAATATTTTGAAAATGTTTTAGAGACAAAAAATAAAATATGATATCATTTTATAAAGGCGGTTATGAAAGTAATAATTTAAATTTCAAGTAATTTTGTTAGAAAAGAGTCTAAATGATTTTGAAAGGGTTCAAAAGCTTTTGTAAGTAAGCAACTTTTCTTTAAAATGAGTTTATGGATTTAAAAGTGATTTTGGAAAAAAATATATCTTTCTATATATAAAATTAATTTAAAACTCTTTTATTTTATTATTATGGATTTGAAATTTTAATGAGATTTCGTGTTTTTCAATGAAACAATTTTTTTTAATAAACAATTGAATTGTTGGATTGGTATGAGACATTTCGTATAATTCTTTTGATTATTATTATAATTTGTTAAATAGAGTTTGAGTGCAACTTACTAGCTTTTAGTAAATACTTGAATTTACTATCTAGTATGAGATAGTTAGTAAATTCTTAGGATTACTTGAGTGATAGTAATTAACACTTAAAGTTATACTATCTTAGGGTGTTCGGATTTTAGACCGATAGATCCCTGAGAGACGATGACTCGGTTTTTTGTATCGATCTGCAAATCTATACATTCTTTGATTTGGGTAGGCAGACCTATTTTGGAGGTTTAGTATTGTTATGGTATAACACGACCGCCCTTGCACCCCTTGGACATGTGTTATATGCAGGCCTATCAGTTTATTTTGTGTACAGTTGACAATGTTTGTGTATTTTGTGGGTTTTGGTAAATTTGCATAGTAGTCTACTTTGTGGGTTTAGACTCTTACACTATATGGCGGGGTCCATTTGATTTATTAGACTATATTAGTCTATTTGGTTGTTAGACTCCGTGTCACTATTTTTAAACTGGTTGTTGACTACCATTATTATTTCATCAGTGATAATTATTTCTTTAGAGATTTTGGGATGGATATTTAATATCTTTAGGCTCTGGAGAATTTTGAATTGTTATCACATATTTTTGATAATATTCCATTTGAGACATGATATGGATTTGTGAAATGGTGATTTGGATTTGATATGCCTTTTTATGATTTTGGTTTTAGACATAGTTTTTTAAGTATGGCTTATTATTGTTGTTAACTTATAAAAATTTCGATAGCATTATCTCATCTCTTTATTAGATATAGTCTGAACTTATTTTAATAGTTTTAATATATAGTATGATAATTTATATAAATATAATTAAAATTTGAAATTGGAAAATGTACTTAATAAATAAAATAAGATATAATATAATTTATATGGTTGCTTGCTGTTATGAATAATTGAATATAGTGTGATGTATTATTTTGAATGCAAGTGGTTGATAATAAATAATGGATGTGTATAAATAAGTAGCATCATAAGTTAGTATTTTTATATAAGCAAGCAAATGATTTGAGAAAGTATGAATATTATTTTCTAAAATGGTTGAAAAGAATTTTTGTTGGTATATTTATGTTAACTGGGCCATTGAAAGGTTTATGAATTCTGGTCAATACGACTAGCTAACATATCGATAGGGATTTCTAAACACTTAAACATGGAAAAATCGACACAGTATTTTGGAAATGTAATAAGAAATGTATTACTTCGATTTTATATTGTTTTATAATGCAATATATTAATTTAAAAAAATGAAGATATGGTTTTCTAAATTTAATTATTTTTGAACAACATATGCAGCCATGAGATTAGTGTAAAGTTTAGTAATGGCGATGCATCATTGATGTAAAATTATATATAATCAACCTTCCGGCCAATAGATGAGACGAATTGCTAAAATCTTATGGCACGGTAACGTTGTATATTTTGTTATAAATTAAGTTTCGAAATGAAATATATAGCAATATAATTGTTAAAATTGGATTCAAAAGCAATTTTCAAAGATATATCTATAGATATAATAGATTGTTTGAATTGAGGAAAATATATATGTATAAAGAAGAAAAATGTTTTGAAGTATATCTAAAAGGAATAAATACATTAGAGAATGTGCTTTTATGGAAGAAAATAATAATAATAATAATTAAAATTCTAAAAGCAAGCCTTTTATTTTCAAAGAGTATAGAATTTTGTTTTGGATACTCGAAATTTAAAACAGAAAGCAAGGAATTTTTTTTTTGAAATATAGCGATTACAAGATTTCTAGAGTGAAAAATAAAAATGAAATATTAAAAAAAAAGCATATATATTTGAAAATTTGAATATAATTTGGATGTATGTTTGTAAGCCTAAACTTCTTTGTGCATCCTTTCCTGCAAAAGGAACGAAAAGATTTTGTTCTATGGAAACACCATTAAATGAATTTGATTAGGTTGACAGCTAAAAGATATTAACGAGTATATTATTTTAGAGAATGCATGGGTATTGTTATTTTATTTTATTTTTATTTTTTTTCGAAGTCGAGAACACGGTAGTAGGGTCGATAGTCATGAGATGTTTTTACTCAAATAATTCTAGCTATCTTAATCATTAAATATGTCTACATGGCAATATATCTTAACCGTTAAAAATTTGTGGAGAAAATATTTTGTGTACAAAGACACTATGTACCAAAATAAAATTTTAAGTTATTAATTATAAAAAGAAAGTCTTAAAAATATAATTGATTTTATTATGTTAACTATTCATAAATAAACTTTTAAGAGGTAAATCTTTAGTTTTGAAATGACTTATGTACTTTAAAGATGAAAATCAAAGGAAAAAAAATCAGTCCATCTTTCTAAAATGATTTTTTTGGTAAATTTGCATTTGGAGGTTGATCTGAAGCAAAGCAATCCTACTGTCATAGTGTAAGCATAACATTAATATAATAACCCAAATAGCAGGTGCCTTTTTAAAAATCGTTAGTTTCAAGTATTTTTTATGCTTTTTAGTTTTAGCACATGAACCATGATATCAGTTGCATGCCATTTGCAACACATTGAAAGCTAAAGTTTATCAATTGCAAAAGTTGTGTATTATTGCCATTACCAAGATTACTTTGATATTCTAGTACATGAATTAGATTCATACCTTTAATACATATAAGGTACCCTATCCATTTTTATGTTGCAACATGTTCGGATTGTAATATCATGTTGTATTGTTTGTTTTCATTTCAGTATACCTTGTACTGATATCATTAGGATGATTTCATATGTAAAACATGATGTTAATAAAATAAATCCATACATGTGTGAAACAATTTATTTAGATAGAAGGTAACTTGCTTGCTAACATGCCTTTAATCTATGACACATATGCAATTTGTTTTTAGTTGATGTGAGAGGTTAAAGAAGTCTTTGGAAATATACAACATAATATCATTTATCTCATAATCATTACTTACACATTCCAATAAAATACTATCATTAATACATTTTAAAGAATATTAGCGCATGTGTGAAGGGTTGTCATTGTAACGCTAATGCCAGTGATGTACTTGTATTGATTAACAATGTCAAGGAATCTATATTTTGACCTTAGTAAAAGATGCCTTTATTCAAATGCAATTATACAACTTTTTATATTACATATGCATCTACAAATTTTTATTATTATCTAATTTTACATAACTTGTCAAACATGCGAAAGCTTCATTCGATTATTTGATTTATGGCAGAGAAAATATGTCAGCTTTGGTTATTGGTTTCGATGGATAAAGTTAAAATATCATTGCATCTTGTTTCCTTAAGTAATGAAGAATTTTGAACAATATTTAAAATTTTGAATTAAAAACTAAGAATGGTTTTGAGCATAAATCTCAAACCATCATTCGTTTTCAACGATTTTAATTTATTTTGAATAAAGTTAGCTATTGTTCAAACTTGAATTTAAAAGGAAGCCTCTTTGCTGTCCTAAAGATCAAATTCCATGTAAACAAAGCTGAATACATTTAACCATAACTTTTTAACCGTTTGTTCGATTTCGATGATTTTGCCAATCCCGATAAGCGTATAACTTAAGCAACAACCTTTTTTAGGGAGTTGTGTGAAATTTTAATGTTTGTTAAGCAAAAAAACTCAATTTTTCAAGGTGGGCCTGCGTTGATGTTATATTTCAGAAATTGGCATTCTATAGAGAAACCACCATATCTCGAGTTGTGGTTAACATTTTTGCAATCTGGGAATTGTTTTGGAAAGCTATCATACTAAGTAACAACTTTACTTTTGATACCCATTTTAATTTGATGTTTTTAACCTTTTGAATTTTGTTGGCAAGTAGGTAAACATGTAAGTTATGTTTCGACTAGTTTAAATGAAAATGCAACTTTATTCTTTTGTTATTGGAATGACATACTACTTTATGTTTTATGTATGATCTCATATGAGTTGTTGCGTTAAGATAGGAACACATGAAGCGTATTTGGATTTTTTGGTGATGTTGACTAGCTTTGCACACTTAATAATAAGCAAATTTGCTTTAAAATGCTAAACTAAAGGTACGCTTTGGAATTAAAATACAGAAATGTTAGAAATATAAAAATAAATTGTGTTTCCGACCGTGTGATCATATATATTATATATATTATAATTGTGAAATTGCAAACGGCTTTCCATATAAAGGAGACTTTACCGAAATTTTCCGTAAATTCTAACACTTAGAAATTTTTTCAATAAATTTCGTATATGAAGAAATAAATGTTAATAAATGAGTCTATTTAAGTTCTAACTTACAATAAGTTTGATTTTAATATTAACCAATTAGAGTATTGAGCGAGTTTCAACTTGACTGTACAATACAAAGTGAGTTAGCGCCCGAGTGTTTGTGTGACATCTCCCTATAAGAAATTGCGAGGATGCAATTTTCATAAGAGGGAGGTATGTAACAACCCTGTTTTCAAAACTGTAATATTGGACAAATTTAATTATAATAAAAGTGTTTGAATTCGATTTTGATAATTATTATTTTTAGAATTATTATTCAATTGAAGTCTATTTAATAAATGATTTTGTTATAGTAAAATTGAATTAGTTAATAAACTTCATTTTGATAATATATTAAAATTCAAATAAAATATATTAATAAACATGAAATATTTTAAAAAGTATAAATAGTTTTATATAATTGAAATAGATGAAAAGAATTTCTATTCGATGTTCACTAAAATCATTAAATCGAAGAAGATTAATAAATTTATTTTTATATCCATATAGTGGATAATCAAATAGAATTGAACAATATTGGATTGAATGAAATTGTGTAGTTATCGAAATATATATATATATATATATATCATAAAATAAAGTATAAACCATTTTAAATTAAATTGAGAAATATTTATAAATATACGATAAGGATAAATATTTATACTTTAAATGCTAAAGAGAATAATTGAAGCTAAAATTTGATTTAAACCCAATCAAGCAAACCCAGCCCATTTAAATCAAAACTCATTCACCCTTATTCCTTAGGTCCCAAGATCTTAGCCCGCAATCGTATTACTTTCTTATTTCCCCAAATCGACAGTATAGATTCAAATGAAAAAAAACGTGTAAATCAAAATTGCAAGAGGAGAGGGAAGTGCAACGCACGATGACACGTGTGGCTAAAGGGTGGCTGGCGCGAGCTTCGACCTAGAGGTTGAGGATGCATGCTTGGTTGTGGACCTAGGTTTTCAACGTGGAGACAGGCGATTGAGGGATGGTGATCGCGAGTAGGTGGAAGGTAAGTGCGACTTCGGGTCAAAGGCGATGATGAGCGACGTTGATGTGGAGGCTAGCTCAGGTCTGGAAATGGCAAGAATTTCGAGAGTAACGCTGACAACATTTCACGCCATGTATTCAATAGCGATGTAAAGTGCGGTAATGTGTGCAAGCATATGGTTAAGGTGAGTTATTTTATTAACTCACATTTCTATGTCTGAATAAAATATTGGTTAAATGTTTTGGAATACTAGTATTTGGTTGATGAGTGAATTGAATGAAATATTGTTAGGTATTAGTATTTGGTCGAGTGTTTGGTGATAAACGAATTGTTGTGTGGATTGATGGTGTGAATTTACAAACGAAACTCGATCTGTTTGTGTAAATTTTATGGTATGTTAATACTTGTATTTCGTCATATGATCAAAGTTGTCGGAAAGCAACTCGGATCTTTAAGTAATTTTATATTATGAAATGATATTTTATAGGGCGATTTTGGCTTTAGAAGGTTAATTTTGGATGGATTTATCGTTGGATTGGTTAAATGTTTTAAAATATTCTCAAAATGAGATTTTATTTATTTAGATCTTTATTGGAATTTAGTTTATAGAATATAATTAAATTATATTATAATCCTAATCTATTTCTTATCTTGAAATTTCTATTCAAAGTTTTTAAAACTATGTAATATTTAATTATAAAATCGTTTTAAATTTACTATTTTAAGTATAAAATTTTTGGAAATGTTTTAAAGACAAAAGATAAAATATGATATTATTTTATTAAACTGGTTATGAGAGTAATAATTTAAATTTCAAGTAATTTTGTTATAAAAGAGGTTTAAATGATTTTGAAAGAGTTCAAAAACTTTTGTAAATAAGCAACTTTTCTTTAAAATGAGCTTATGGATTTAAAAGTGATTTTGGAAAAATTATATCTTTGTATATATAAAATTAATTTAAAACTCTTTTATTTTATTTATTATGGATTTGAGTTTTTAATGAGACTTCATGCTTTTCTATGAAACAAAGAATTTTAATAAACGATTGAATTGTCGGATTGGTATGAGACACTTCGTACGATTCTTTTGATTATTATTATAATTTTTAAATAGAGTTTAAGTGGAATTTACTACAATTTAGTAAATACTAAATTTACTATCTGGTATGGGATGGTTAGTAAATTTTTATGATTACTTGAATGATAGTAATTAACACTTAGAGTTATACTATTTTAGGGTGTTCAGAATTCTGCCCGATTGATCCCCGAGAGATAATGATTCAATTTTTTACCGACATGCAAATCGGCACATTCTTAGATTTGGGTAGGCAGACTTATTTTGGAGGTTTAGGTTTGTTATAGTATAACACGGCTACCCTTTCGCCCCTTGGATATGTGTTATATGCAAGCTTATCAGTTTATTTTGTGTACAGTAGAAAATGTTTACCTATTTTGTGGGTATTGGTAAATTCGCATAGTAGTCTATTTTGTGGGTTTAGACTATTACACCATGTGGCGGGGTCTTTTTGGTTTATTAGACTATATCGGTCTATTTAGTTGTTAGAGTCCGTGTCGCTGTTTTTAAACTGATAGTCGATAACCATTATTATATTTCATTAATGATAATTATTTCTTCAATGATTTTGGGATGGATATTTAATATCTTTAGGCTCTGGAGAATTTTGAATTGTTATCACCATATTTTTCATGATAGTCCATTTGGACTTGATATGGATTTGTGAAATGGTGATTTGGATTCGATATGCCTTTTTATGATTTTGGTTTTAGGCATATTTTTTCAAGTATGGCTTATTATTATTGTTAAGTCATAAAAATTTCGATATCATTATCTCATCTCTTTATTAGATATAGTTTGACCTGTTTATTTTAAAAATACTCGGGTCAGGCCGAGACTCTACAGGTTTAGGGACTCGTTAACCTTTGGATTTTGAGCTAGCATTGAAATAGACTATTTTGACCGTTTTAGTTTACTTCATACTTGTATATTGATATTTAGGAGTTCATGTCATGTATATTATCTAGTAGTCGTTATGTACCTGATACAGTACTTTTGGATGTGATATTTGTTCATAGTGGGTTTAGTACTAATATTTTGTTGACTCACATTTTATTATGTATATGATGTATATTATTCTTCTATGATCCATGACTCCGATTCTGATTTATTTATATCGGTGTATTTATTACTTTGTATTAATATTGTACATGTCAAGTTTTCAGTTCAGATCCTCAAAAGGTAATAAAGATGTGTCGATGTCAGTACAATGATATATCCACATTCGATCGCCCTTAACTAGCCGTATTCTCCATGTTATAGCCTGGGATCGTTACAGAAAGGTATATTCATTAAAAACAACATGTCTTGAAAGAATTATTTTACCATATTGCTGTTTAGACACTTATATCCTTTCTAATGTGAGGCATATACCGGGAAAGTATAAGGAGTGGTTCTGAAACTCAGTTTGTGAGCATTGCATGGTCTCAAACATGGGAAGCACGGGTATCCAAAAGTCTTCAGATTTGAATAGTCTGGTTTTATGTTGAACAGAACTTCAGTTGGAGTTTTGTTTTGCAAGACCTTTGTGGATAATTTGTTGATAAGATATACTGAAGTAGCAAAGGAGTCCAACCATAATTTCAAAGGAAGGGAAGCTTGAGCTAGAAGTGTGAGACCTGTCTCCACAATATGCATATGCTTTCTTTCTACTAGTCCATTCTGTTCTGAGGTATGTGGGTAGGTAGTCCTGTGTATGATTCTGTTCTTCTAGAAATACTCCTTTAAAGGTTTGAATTCTGATCCCCCATCTATTCTAATAATGTTTGATTGATTGTCTAGTTTGCTTTTTTACTTGATTGATGAATTTAATTACTGCATTATGTATTTCTGCCTTTGTTCTAAGGAAGTAAATCCAAGTAAATCTAGATTATGCATCAACAAAAGAATTATAGTAATTAAACCCATAATCTGTGTTAACTAGTGCTGGGCCCCATAAATCCATTGCTACCATTTCCAGTGGTTTACTGTACTTGGTCAGAGAATCCGAAAATGAAAATTTGTGACTTTTTCTCATTTGACAAAATGTGCACATATAAGGCAAAGATACATTTTCAAAACTAATATTATTGCTTTTCTACACTTGCTTTACAACGTTAACATTTGGATGTCCCAATTTATAATGCCACATATCAAAAATACTTTTATCATCAGTGTTAACGTTGGACTCAGAAGAATGGCACCATTTTCTTTTATCTTCTGGTTTTTTGTTCCTCACCAGATTGAACACATACAAGGTATTCTACATATTACCCTGTAGCAAAATTTCTTTCTTTAGTAGACCTCTGACTAAGAAAAATCTAGGATAGAATTCAAAATATACTTGATTGTCATTAGCTAATTGTGAGACACACATTGGATTCTTCTTAATCTCAGGAACTTTTAATAATTATTGAGTTGTAATTCTTTCTTGCCTTTGGTACTTGCATTTCCAGTGTGTAATCTTTATTAACTTACCGTTTCCCATAGAAATAGACCATTTACCTTTGTATTCTCTGTTCCTAAGATTTAGATTGTGTAGATTATTTATGATGTGATTGGTGGCACCTGAGTCTAGGAACCAGCTTTCACTTTGTATGTCCTCTAGTCTGGCATGCACTTCAATATCACTATGATTTATTGCATTCTCCGTTTGAGTTCTTGGTTCTTAATTGGTGTGAGCTATATTTGCATTAGGATTAAATGTTCTTTGACTGTTGTTATTGCCTTGCTGATTTGGTGTATAGTTCTGATCAAATCTGAAATAACACCTATATGTAGTGTGTCCATACCTTTCATAAATTTGACATCTCACCCAGTTATTACTGTAATTTGACCTCCCTCTGCCTCTACCTCTGAAACTTTGTCCACTTCTTTGAATGAGACGATCATTTCTATTGTTGTATTCACCTTTGTTATTTGAATCTTTCTTGGTTATTTTTTTGAAGTTTGAAGCATAGTTGACTAAGAAATCTGAATTTTGTGGTTTCTTTTGCTCTAACCTTCCTTCATGTGATAGCAAAGTGGAATGTACATACTGAATTGATTGAGTGGTTTCCTTGGAGGAGATGATAGCTACTAACTTCATACTCCTCATCTAAGCCATTCAGAATTGCTAGAACTTGTTCAGTGTCTAACACTATATGGCCTGCAGCACCTAGTAAATCACACAAAGTCTTTATATTAGTCGAATACTCTCTCATTGACATGCCTTCTTTTTCATAGATTTTGCATTTGCCTCTTGTATTCCATTACCC
Source organism: Allium fistulosum (assembly GCA_030737815.1). Classification (NCBI taxonomy): domain Eukaryota; kingdom Viridiplantae; phylum Streptophyta; class Magnoliopsida; order Asparagales; family Amaryllidaceae; genus Allium; species Allium fistulosum. The sequence continues at coordinate 365,571,209 of CM060904.1, forward strand.
TTGTTGATGACTGCAAGTTGAATATCCGTTCAACTGTGGTCCATATTTCATGTGCAATATTGCATCTAATGAGTTGTGGTAGTAAGTTTGCACTAATAGATGACAATAACCAAGAACTTAGCAAACTATCTTGCCTCTGATGTATCACATACTCTTTGTTAATAATTAATACCCCTTCATTGTTTGTGATAAACTTTGTAGGAATAGGAGATGTACCAAGAATGTACTCTTCTAGACCATATCCTCTTACAGCTATTGAGATCTGAAATTTCCAAAGCAAGAAATTGCTTTCATCTAATTGGATGGTGACAAGTTAGCTTCGAGGATTTATGATGTTTTTGGCGATTCTCTCCATTTATGATGACTGAGTTACATTTCCTATGGATGGATTTGAAGATGCATTATCACTACCCTTGGCCATTATGTAGTATCTTAATAAATGATGAGATGATTCTTTGATGATCTCTAATCTTTGATGCAACCGAAATCAGAATGATGATTCTTCTTTGACTGATTTCCTAGTAAGGCACAAGGAGCAGTTCTTTGGGTTTAGGAATAGAAATTTGCACAACAACTCAAAGTTCTTGGTCGAGAGGGTTGAGGAATCATCCCCGATGATGGTATGATTTTCGAGAGGAGAAAAGCCATGCAGCCACCTCAGACGATGATGCTTAAACTAATGGGGTATGGAAAGGAGGTTTGTGCCGTTAGGCTAGGGTAGCTCTGATACCATGAAAGAAATGTAAAAAGAAGGAAATCTAAATTGTTTTATTCATTCAATGATGATTTTACATGATAAAATGTTATTTATAATGTACAAGATAATGCGGGTCTGATATGTATAAAGCAGGCCGCATTCTATTTTGTAAGTGTACATATCTGCCCTTCATTCTATTATATTGTATCAACACTTCAGTTATCTTGTTACTCTTATTAACATCTTGTAACTTCTATATTAAAGATTTGTTTTCATGCATCATTACAGTGGCAATATTTAAAGTCAAAGTTTGGAGCAAAGTTAGCTATCAACCTACATTCATGCATTATTAAAAATGTGTACAAATTGTTATATAACATTACTAGGTAGGTCTTTAGGACTCATCCTGATCATTGGTTATAATATGTCTCTCGTTGATTAGCATAGTCTTATAAATTAGTTACTATTTGAATTGCATCACATTAATGTGTTTGTGTCTTTAATACTTAGCTCTATCATAAGTTTAACATGTACTTTATTGTGAAATGATCAACAACATCTAAATCATGTATATAAGTTTAGGTGAAAGACTGTGTTCGACAGTTGTTAACATCTTCACATGAAGCTTGGATATTACCCGAGTTCTATACTGATTAAGTTGCTGCTTAAGTTCTACAAACTATCAATACCTAAGCTCTGTAGATTATAAATACCTAAGTTGTATATTGCCTGAGTTCGGTAGATTATCAATACCTAATTTTCTATATGAGTTTGGCGTTGTAAAGACTGGGTTCTGCAAATTATTAACACTTAAGTTATATACTGCCCAAGTTTTGCAGATTACACCTGAGTTGCTGTGTAAGTTTGGTAGTGCAAAGGTTTCATTCTGCAAACCGATGACAGGAGGACGAACTATCAGCATTTGGAAGCCGTGGTTGAGGACAATTAGATTGATTCAATCAGCAACAGTCTGTAAAGGCAAGCGGTTAACCTGGTTAACAACTGCATAAGTGAGTAAGGTGGGCAGTAGTTGGAAGGGTAAGGCATGGATCACAGAAAGAAAAATTTAAGCGGAGAAAGGGAAAAGAGATTAGCATTGTTCAGAGGAAAGGAGTTTGGTGTTTTTGGGTAGAAGACATGTTCTGAGGATATTTTTGATGAAATTAAAAAGGGATCGTGGGACAGAGTAGTATTTTGAAATAGGAAGTCCTGTTGTACTTGTATATATATCATTTTCAAGCAGTAGATGTATATTTCTGCTTTAAGTTATATATATATATATATATATATCATTCGAATAAATTCATATATGTATATTATAAATTATTAATTAACAAATATAAACAGAATTATGTTTAAAAAATTAAATTTTTATACTTACATTTAATTTTGGCCAAAGCCATTTCCAAAACAATTTTTGTTAAAAACCAAATGGATTTAAAAAATCAATTTATTTTTAAAACTATAATTCTTGCATAAAATATATTCACAATTTATATTTATATATATGGATATTTGTATATTAATACATATTAATCTAAAGAAATTTAAAATATATTTATATATAATTACATTTATTTTAGATTTAATATATTATTTTTATTAACTTTTTTCTAAACACATGACTATATTTATATGAATAAAATTAACATGTTAATATATATTTATATATGTTTTCTAATTGAAAAAAATTAAAATTTTAATTTAAAAATTATTTTAAAACATCATTAAAATTTTAAAATACATTTATTTAAATTGCAGATAATGATTTTGTACATTATGTGTATATAAAAAAGTTTTTTTGACTTAGAAATTGTGAATGTGTATGTAAAAATGACAGCAAATAGATATATAAATTCATGCTTATGTAATATTATAATCTACACCTATGGACTAACATATATAAGTATGAATATATAAATAAGATGTTACCAATAAAGTAGCCTTGAATATGTACCCTGAATGCTGATCCAAAACTCCTTGGATCGAACCCTATCTCTTCTAGAAACGTAGCCAGCAGAAGAGATCACCAGACCTTTTTAAATAAATTTGATTTGATTTAGTTTACTTTGGAAATGCAGAGAAAGGAGGTTTATGTCCTTGTGGCCAAAGCTAGGAGGAAGGGAAGGCAAATGTCCTAATGCAAACGAAGGGGATGTTGAGTTCAAATAGGCAAAAAAATGGAGTAAAAATGGGGGATTTAGATCTCCTCTTTTACCTCTTCTTCTTATCATTTCAAAACCCATATTTCAAATAAATATCAAAATGCTTTCCCCTCCAAGCATGGTCGGCTATCCCTATGGGCTAAGGACCCAAAAGTATTTCCAATCCAACAAATATTTACATAATTTAAATCCAATTTAAATTTTTATCGATATCGTATACCGATACGTGTATATATAATTTTTATATATGCACTATATTACATACTGATCAAGTAACTCAAATAAAATTTTATTATAATATTTCATAGATATTATTTAATTAAATTAACTTATAACAATTATAATTTAATTAAATCATGTGGTAATTCAGAGTATTTAACATTGAGGTCGTGCGACTCATAGGTATACAATTAGCGATTAATATCTAACAATCGAATATTAACGTTCACATGTCATCTTAGCTAGTGGTGTGATAGTTTAACTGATTTTATTACTTACACAATTTTGGTAAAATATAATTTTACTATTTTAAGCGATTCTTAGTATTGACGATTAATTACAATTCTCTTTATCAAAAACTATATCACATTAGGACTCGTGGAATTTGGTTTTGGTTAAAATTCCAATATCGTCCACGTTAAAATTATATAATCACACAAAGTCCTTGGTTCAATACTAACAATTATTACCAAACTGCACCGCCCAAAGACTTTGAATTTGAGTTAACAACAATTGACCATGAAACTAATCTCATATAACTTACGAGAGAAATTCTCTATTAAATACTGTTTTGCTACTAATGCTTCAACTCAGACCCACCTATAGTCGTTCGATGGACGCCGTGCCATGATTTAACCATGTTCATAGTGTTGTGTCCACATTGAAGTTCAAACGTATTCTCAAGATAAGAGAACCGTGTAAAATTGTCACTTCAATATTCCCTGTTTGACCTTAATTATATTAATCAATAAAAATCTATCGAGTGAGTCATTCACGGTTATCCAATAATTATCAATACATAGCCCTTTAGTGCCCTAATAGACATGAATAATACACTATCCAACATCTGAAGAGCTTTACATACTCTAATATCAACGGATGTATCGATATCCAGACTTGATACATCTTAACAAGGAATTTTTAAACGATATGTTATTTTTACCATGGTAAATTCCTTATTATTACAACACGTTGTAATTACTATCAAAAAATATATCATTTATGAATTTTCTATTAAATTTACTTAAATTAAATAAATAATTAATACGGCATATTATAATAAGTATATAATAGAAAGAAAACATCTTTTATTTTGAATGACATTTTATTACATAGTTAATAATTTATAATAAATTATAGAGTTGCCCTAGGGGCATATCTATAACAATTTTCCCATCGTAATACCCATAAATTAGTGCCTCGTATCAATGTCTTCTGAATACCATAGAAGGAAGATTGTAGAGGTAAATTTTGAAACATACATTATACCAATACATAATGATATAATCTTACAGCGGAATGATAATATATAATATATTGAATATACAAGAATAGAATAGGATCCACAATATATAAGAGACTGTACCGGCAGAAATAACTGATAAGCAAATATCAAAGTTAGAATAGAATATTCGATACAATAAGTCTCATATACAAATAACATCTATCATGTACAACTACAGTATCAAGTATATATATGTATGTGTGTGTGTATATGCATATGTATGTATGTATATGTCCAAGGGATCGTTTTCGCCTCCAAAGCTCTAGCCGTGCAACTTTGATAGCATACCCCAGAAGCACCTAGCTTCCAAACCACTAAAACAAGTACCCGAGAGTTGTCATGACATAAACAGGAAATGGAAAAATGTAGGAAAGCCTGGTATGAGGGGAAAAAAATCAAAACTTTATACATATAGAAGAAGAACTACTAAGGTACAACTGACCCTCTCCACTAACGTGGCTTAGGGATAACCCGAACTGTCCGTAAACAAGTAAAGTAAACCTATCCAAAAGAAAGGAAATCGTACCATAACGCTAAATTTTCTTAATTGTGAATAATTTAACAAACAACAATGCAATACAAACAATCTAACCAAAGAAATCCAACACAAGCATAAGGTTACTACCCCATACCTCATGGCCAGTCTCTACATCACATACCCTCTTTCTCCATAAAAGGGAATAACTAAACATCCCTATAGCTCTTTAGGGAAAGTCACACATAATAGTCATAAATGTAACGTCGTCATAGTGGGTTTTGGGCAACTCTGTCATCCTACCCCATCATCTTACACCTTATGGTATAAAGTATAGTTTTATATTTCTCAATTAAAATTTCCAAATAAAATATCCTTTTAACAAAATACCTTTCAACAAACACCTATAAAGTTTGTTATTTAACTCCAAATCAAATCATCTAATCTTAGTGAAATATTTTCTTAAGTTATTGTAAAACTAGATAGTTTATAATATATATCTTTTTTTATAATATATTTTCAAATATATTCTCAATAAAATAATCTTCAAATCAGGTCATTTCAATCAAAACTCTTTACTCAAGAATGCTTTTCTTTTTAAGCATCATTTTTCAAAGAGTACCCATTAAGTGAAATTCATCACAACCAAAATCAATTTTCAAAACAAAGTTTTCTAAAATCAAATATACTTCGTTGATAAGACTTTCCACTCAAATAAATATTTTATTACATTCTTTAGTTAAAAAGATGCTTCGCAAATAAAATACTTCCATCAATTATTTTCAAATATTTCAACCAACAATATAACTTCTCAAATAAAAATATTTCCACTATATTATTTTTAAATTTCTTCTTTTGAGAAAATAATTTCTTTAAAATAAATTTTTTTTTTTGTGGAAATAATCTCCTTGTAACAAATCTTCTCCAACTCATATAATATTCATTGTAAAGAATGTTTCAACAAAATATTCTTTTCGTCTAGAACAAGGTTTCTCATTAAATATCTCCAACAAGGCACTTTAAAAAAATAATTTAAATTCCATACTATTACCATAATAGTTTGCTCATCTTCAAAACATCGTATTACAAAACATTCCTCAAACCTTATAGTATATACTATAAACTATCTTTTCAATGAAATTATTTCTTTCTAGAATACCTCTCAATGAAATAATTTTGCAAAGAATTCTAAGCTATAATGAGGTTAAAAGTTGCCTTTCCCAAAGATGTTCCCAAATTAAAGAAAATTTTTAACTAAAATTTTCCCACCAAAATATTCTAGCCAAAATAAATATTTTAAATTGGACATTATTTTATAAAAATATTTTCAAATAATATATTTATTAACAAAATTTCTCTTTTATAAAAGAACAATCTTCCACGTCTAACAAAACATTTTCAAATTATAACACTATTATAGAAATGCACCCTAAAGGAAGTTTTAAAACAACTAGAGTTTTTCACAATAACGTTTCTTTAAAGACTGAAACTTCTCATATCTAATTAAAACACCTTTTTACTAAAAGTTCATTGAAATAAAATATTTTTGCTATGTTCACATTTCCATTTTGAAAATACCTTCATAAAATATTTTATTTCCAAATTAATTACTTTATCCCCATAAAAAATATCAACAGACCACTTCGATGTCCAAAAATAACCATTTTTCCCTTTCAATTAAAATATCTTTAAATCAAAAGTGTATATTTTATAAATTTTTTAAACAAATTCATTTATTTTAAAATAAAAAGTGATTCTGTAGGTTAGGCTTTAGTTATAATTTAAGATTGGATGTGTGTCACTTGGGTTATAATCAATACTCAACCCCTTCTATAAGTATTCATCCTACTCCACTCCTACTTTAGTTATCTTTCATCATCAGAAATAAATATCATTTTAGGGTGAGGTAACGATGGTTAACAAATAGCCCGTATACACTAAATATACAATTGTTAATCAAAACGCTCTCTCATTCTATATTTTAGCCCAACCTAAGATGTAATTCTTTATAACCTAATGGTCAAACCTACCCAAGGCTCAGGGAATCGCTAAACCTAAGCTTTGATACCAAATGTGATGACCAACAATTTTTGAAGTCTAAAATCAATTATAAACAACATCAAAATAAGCTTACAATTAATTTTAAAAGTAAGGGACCATGGGCAAATAAAATTAAATAAATTCAAAAATACTAAATAAAAGGGAAATCTAAATATTAATGTATATATATACATACATACCGGTTTAATAACCAAATATTACTCGAATAAAATACACCAATAGTTTATACATTTTATTACATCAATTATTAAACAACCACATTATAATTATAATGCAAGAGATATGCCGACCTCATGTAAATATGACTCCTTCCAGACCCTTTACCCCTTTCTTCGCTTTCACCTGCAAATTTACAAACACACACATATATAGAGAAAAAGAAAACTGTTTCAACTATGCTTCATCTACACCTAACCTTATAAAGTCTAGCCTAACTTAAGGGATCCAATAGTTATTGCATAGGAAAAGACTGCCTACGTACCCCTTTTGGGGGATCAAGCCCACATAGTTTTATTCCTGCTCTTCTCCTACATCCAAATACTTATTATGGCATTTAAACCATAACATCCATGCAACAATCACAAGAAATGCAATCAATGAAAATAGTAAAAGCAGAAAATAGTATTCCTACTCATCCATCTCAACAAATCATCATATGTGGTAACCACAACAATATTAACATGCTTAGCCATTTAACATCAGCAACGCACAATGTCAACTCCAATCATCAAATAAAAATAACAACAGTGTAAATATACTTTCATTCATACTAATCATCCATTATAGTAACTCATCACCATGTAAGTAAAAATTATAAATGTGTGTTAATCACCCCATAACAGTTACACAACATCAATCATCAAATGCATACTAATTAAATAAACAGTATTAACATAACATCATTACGATCAAATAAATGTGTACATCCCATAATAGTAACAAAATATCAATCATCAAGTAACCATAATTAACTACACATCGTCGTAGTAATAATGGTAAAACAACATATTCTCATTCTAATGCGATCTCATCATCATCATAAAACAATCATCTCACATATTACATTCATTCAAACATTGTACTTACAACAATTATCTTTTCTTAAGTATAAAAATCATTTTACCATTGTTTATTACAAAAACACCTTTATTTACCTCCAAATAGTAAAAATCCTTTAAAATAATAAATATTTTCGAAATACCTTATTGTTATCTTATTACTTCAAATCCCTTAAAGCATCATGTTTTCCATTAAAATAATAATATTCTTGTTTAATCGCTAAAACTCCTTTTTATTTCTATTAATATCAAAATAGAAAAAATTTTTGGAAAACATTCCTTTATTATTACTATTATTATTATTCAAAAAATATTTTCTTATTTTATTACTCATAATAATAATACTTTACACCGTAAACATTGCAAAATCAATCATTTTGTCATTTACATAAAACAATACCATTTTCTAAAATTTGTGTTATTATTATTATTTAAAATTTTGTTTTATTTATTAACAATAGTAAACTTTCCAAATCTCAATTTAAAAATATAATTCAATTTATTATTTATGAATTTTAGAAATTCATAAATAATAATCTTAGTATATTTCATACTTTAATTTCATTAAAGTTTGTGAAATCATGGTTATTTACAAATACCATCCAAGCTATGTAGCCAGCCTCATTTAACATTTACTTATCTACTTTTCTCTTTATCATTCATTTTATTTCAGCTAACTTTTTTCCAATCCAAATAAAATACCCATTTTAATTAAACATCCAAATATACAATAATCAATAATAATCATATATCAAGGCATAATAGTTCCAAAATATTTTAACAATCAAACTGTTATCCATACAACACAAAAATTATCAATAAATATCATTTTTCATCAATAATTTTGGATTTTACAATTTAACTTTCACTTCAGTAAATTAAGAAATTTATTCCAACATGCTTTTTCCAATACTCTTCAATCTCGGGCAAAATAGCATCATATCATTCGTAATTCCTCCATGAGTCCAACAAAAGAAATCATGCATAAATCGGAGTTCCTATACATAAGATATCACGATTAGAAGGTAAGATTTTATTTATAATAATTAATAGATGTAAAATATGTATACCATACCAATACATACCTTCCTAGTAACGCCTTTAATTTTTGTATATTAGTATATAATCTAAATGTTTAATTATGGAATAATTAAATGTGAAGTTAAGAAATATGAGATTTTCCATACAAATCAATTAATTAGTTTGGCCTTTAAAAAATAAAATGAAGATAATATTTTAATAAGAAATATAAAAACATGAGTGAGTAAGGGTAAAAGAGTAAAGGAAAATAACACATCACCTTCCCTTTTCCCTTGTTCGTTTCATTTCGTTCACAAAGAAAAATGAAAGCTAAGGGGATAAGGCTGACCACCATTAGGAATCAAAGGAAATTCAAAAAGAAAAGAAGAAGAAAAGAAAGCTAAGGCAAATTCCACCATTTCTACAAGAATTAAGGTGAATAATATGCATCCGTGTTATGATTTTTGTGTATTTTATACTGGGTTTGATGTAAATTCAAATTTTTGGAGTATATATCTTGCATTTTGATTGAATAACCATGGATATGGGTTTATAGGTGTTTGAATATTAATCATATAATTTTTAGGAAATTTTCTAAAGGATTTTAATGCGAAAAACTAAGTGTTTGATCTCCAAACGTTCTAAAATTTTGACATGATGTTCAATTTATTGTTTTGGAAATGTATTTTAAATTTCATAAATTTTGGAACTGATATGGAATTATTATGAATTTTATAAGTGTTAAAATGGTGAAACTTCAGAAATTAATTATTAAAAATATGAAAAATAATAATTTTGCTGCAAAATTTTTACAGGAGGTTGAAAGGATAAAAGTTGTTTTTGGTGTGTTTTTGGGATTTTTTTCATTAGTTTTGTAATTTATATGAATTATTTAGTGAAGGAAATCACTTATTAATTAAGGGGAAAATTAATCAATTAATTAACTAATTAAGGTGGATATCAATTTCTAAGAAAAAATTGAAAAGATAAGGAGATTAGCCAATAAGAAGTTGACTCCAAATTAGGTTTGGTAATAAAAAGTTTCTTAAGAGGGTAATAAATTAGTGTTTAATTTAATTACAATAGCGCTAGTAAACAACTATTGACCAAGTAAAACATAACACATAAGGCTAAACTTCACACTGGACCATGAAAAACTACGTACGAAAGATAGAAAAGAAAAGTGCTCACCTCACGGGGACCCAACATTTTAACACACGATAAAAAAAATAGCACACGAAAACAAAGATGGATTGTGGAACAACTGCAATATGTCTACACATGGAAGCAGCAAAAAGAAATGGGACGAAGGCTCCACACATGAAATAAATACTTAGCACACAAAATATAAAACCATGGATAGAACATGAAATAACACACAAATGGCTACAAGGTGATAACACATGAAGGGAAAAACACAACACACACGAGCACAAACAATACACAAGCACATGAAAGCTTAAAGAAGAGAAAAAAAGAAAAGAATATAACAATGCGAACCAAATCATAACTCATAAATTAGAGCAAAATGCTCCTCTATTGTAAGAACTTAAGTACTATTCACTAAATCATACACACACACACACACACACACACACACATATATATATATATATATATACAGGACACGAAAAAAATGAAAGGGGATAGCTTGACAACACACGAAAGCTAAAATATGATGATAGCACATGAACATTAATGAAAGATCACGAAAGTAAGCATGTGAAGGCTCCAGTTAAAATGCATGCGATGGCTTCAAACTAGAAACACGATGACTTTGGGGTTATTAACATGCGACGGTTATTGGCTAAAACAGTCGACAACTTTTTTTCAGCATGCGATGAATATGAAAATTTTTAGGCTCGATAGCCTATATTTTATGGTTTTGATAAGTATGGGATAACTATTTTATAACACTTGAAAGATTTTTGCTCTATATTGGGGCTAAATTTAACTTAAACAAAAAAGGTTCATATATATGGGATATCATGTGAACATACATTTATATAGGTTAATGATGTGTTATATGTTCATCTATATATCTTGATCAGTTATTACTGCATATATTGAACCGTAAACATACTCACTTATACATTGTATGTTATCACCTAACATTTTGACCTTGGGGATTCAAGAAATGATGATTGTTAGGGTTATTATAACATCCCACAATTTTTATGCCAAATTATTTAAAAAAATTAATTAATAGATAATAACGCTGAAAAATAGAATTTTCATAAATATCAGAATTTGGCTATGAATCTTACACCATTAGATTCATGGCGATTTTCTAATCAGTTTTCATATATAAAGCTTTCTGATCGGAGTTCAAACGAAAATGTTATTGAAGTTTAAAGTTTTTGAATTGAAAATGATTATATATATAATTATGGAAAAAAGAGTTAATTAACATTAATTACTAATGCTACCATATACTTAGACGTTAAGAAAAGTTACCATTAAACAAATCTTAGAAAATTTATAAAGCGGGAAATACATGATAATGATCGTTTAAAGAAAGGACTAAATCAAACAAATCGACACAGGAAATAAAATCATCATTTAAACCACCAGTAGGTCGACCTAAGAAGCACCCAGGTCGACCGATAGCGGTCGACCCTAGGGCTTAAATGGCAACCCTTGCCTAGTTAAATTCGAGAATAAAATATGGCTAGACGGTCCAAATTTAAAATAGTTTAATCGAACAACTTGTATGATTTGAACCCTTACAAATATATACCCAAACCCTCATTTCTTAACTCATATTTTCGCAGCGACATTAGAACTCTACCATTTACTCTTCTCCTTCAAAATTTTAAATTCTTAAATTAGTTCTAATTATACGTATATACTCAATTGGAGAATTGTAGAAGATGGTAAATAAAAGGAATAGGGTCAAATCAAATTGTCAAAGCCGAGGTAAACTGTAAATCTGGATTTTAAATATGAATCAAATCCAAATCTCTTTTTTAATCTAGATTTTCTAATAGATCTGTAAATGCTTGCGACATATACACACACACACAGATATATATATATATATAACTAAATAGGGAGAAAAGGGAGTCAAACTGGGATAACATGGATTAGATCCAGAGATATGGAATGCTAAAAAGGTGAGTGAGAATATTATATGGTTTTTATAACATTAAATTATATTTTTGCAAATCTATTCCTATATGCCTAAAATGTTAAATTTGAGTTTTAGGTTGAAATGAAATTGGAAAATCCTACCTACATATTTTGTATTAGTTAACTTGTTATATTTACATGTTATATGAATGTAAACTTGAAAATTGTTTAGGACATTAGTAGTTTCTAAGTTCATTATTGAGAAATATGAAACCATGAATTTGTATGAGATATGACGGTAATAGATTGGTATTTGAATGAGTAATAAGAATATAATAAAGAAATTGTATTAAGATTTTAGGGTTTTAAGTGGTATTTTAATTCGTTGGAATTTAGAATGCAAGGTGAATTTCGATACATTATCAAGTTTAAAACAAATAAAAGTGCATTGTTTGAAATGACAAGGAATACACCTAAAAAGAAAGAGATGTATAAAATAGGGATATTTACCATATTTTGTACTATCTTTTTTAAAGAAAATGAAAAGATAATTCTTTATGATCCAAACAACCGACAAACCTTCCTTTTTGGATAAGATATAGAAATTTATAGTGTTAACATTTTTTATGCTAGAAACATAATTCCAATGAATTAAAATGCAGAGAATCCCAAAGCGTTAAATAGAGAGATATAAACGAGATAAGAACATTCTAAAATGAACAGAAATGCGATAGCAATAAAAATAGGAATTAAATAAAAAGAAAGTGAAGAATAGGGAAGAGTAAATAAAAGGGTAAAAAGAGAATAGATTTATAAAAAAGGATAAAAAGAATGGAAAATGATATTATGAGCCTAATAAAAAGAAAAGTGGTAATTAATCATAAAGCAAGAAAGATATAAACATATAATGAAGTAAAAGGCTTAAGGTCAATAGTGAACTGTAGAGGCAAGATAATTAAGTAAGAATGAATGAATATATATATATATATATATATATATATATCTTATATATATTAAAGATATATATAAGTAGCCTCAAGTATGCATTTATGATGGGTGTGAAATATTAAAGTTAATAGATAATTGTATGAATAGAATGGCATTAGTCATTAATTAGAGTAGGTTGGAATTCGAGGTTAGTAATGTTACATAATAAAGTCTGCCCACTATAAGGGTCTACCAGCGGTCGTGTAACATTATACCGATTTTGGACATATCCTACCATAGGACTCATGGAGAGTATACGCTTATGTATCAATGAAGGAATAACCCCAATAGATAGAGGAGTCTGCATCAAAAATTAAAAAGAGGGAGGTATTGCGTTGATTGCAATAGGAAATCTAGATGGGATGGTGAGCGGGGTCGGGCATTATGCAGCATGTGTTGGTACTAAATCAAGGGTAGGGCTGTCATAAGGCGAGCCGTCATTAGTCCTTAGCGGTTAACCAGAAAGACAGGGTTACACCTAACTAATCTTTGCCTCCTACCAAGGTAGATCCAGTTGGTTTATTCATCGCCACAGTTGTTTGCTAGTTTGTTTGTTAGGCCAAGGCTAGCTAACCCAAAGAGCGTTCTTTCAAATTGGTTGGGGTGGTCGGTGGAATCGAGTCCACAATAGGAAGCAGACAAAGTAGTAAATCCCTAAAGCCGATTGAGTACGGCATAATACTTTGAAAAGTCGTCATTAGGTGCTATGGGAGTTTCTCTAGTTATATGGTGACAAGATTGTCATACGGCGAGGGCGGTGGATCCTGATAGGGAGATGATTGGGAGATACTAGTGGGGATAGTATCTAGGTCCATTGGGGGACTGTGGTGCTCATATTTATAAATATGTACGTAGCTATGATTCTACAAAGGGTAGATGGGAACGTATCGTACGCGGACGTAGATTTGAGATGACTAATTAAAGTGCAAATAAACATAACATGAGATAGAGAACAATCGTCATAGACTAGTGTTATGTATAAAGTGTATAATTTACAAATCACCAGAACGTTGTTTTGACCCCCTCCTCATTACAACCTACAGGATATTTAGAAAGACGGGTATTGGTATAAGGCGAGAACAGTTGAATGACAGGTTCCTTATCCTTGCTTGACACTGACAAGGACACTTTACATTAGAACTTTCAAATCTTGATTAGTAATTACGTGACTTATTATATTTTGTTATTCCACTATGAGTTTTACCGTTAGTGCTCTGATATGCATTCTTCTGTTTATTTGCAGGATACCAAACCAACAATTCAGACTTTGGTGGACCTGGATTTTTGATTTAGTGAAAATATGAACCCACTGCGGTTCGGGTTATTACAGTTGTTCCAGTATTGGGTACGGTTAAACTTTGACTCCTGCAAGTAGAATTGTTTCCAGGAGATCGTGAAGACCAAATTACATTAGGGTGCCAAAACTGATCAAAAGGTGTGACTCTTTGATATTTCAAAACCTGACTAAGGTTTAAGGGTGGAGATTGAGGAGGGTCGCGTCCTATCCTCCAACCGTCAACCCCGGCCGGTCAGGTCTGTGATTCCATTGCATAGGACTTAACCGAAGGATAGACTAAATTTGGAGTTACACAAAGAAAGGAACTCATAGCAGCGACGCTCACTATTGTTATTTTTCTGTAGGACATTAGCTAAGGTTATTTCCTCTCATGGGATGAGAGATTATGGATTTTCTGGTCATATTTTGGTCCTAGTCAGCTTGATCGATTTCTAGTCAACCTGAGAAAACTAATATAGGTTCGCAGCGACCTTGGGAAAAACTATGCCACGACAATTTTGGAATTTGGTAATTATGGGAATGTGTAACCCTTTGACCTTAATGAATGCCAGACTATTCATTTTGCTCATTATTGCATGATTATATTATGATTATGTTCTAATCATTTTGATTGCAGATATGATATGATTTTAATTACACTAGTAAGGGAAAACCCATTTTGCTTAACGGTGTGGTCACACTATATATCTAGTTTAGTCTGAGATGGTATAATATTATTCACACCGGACTTTTTGTCTAACCCAAATTTTTTGATTTCCACCTAAACTCTTGGGTGCTCAATTTGGAATTGAGTAGGTCGAGGATAGGATTTTTTTCAGGTTTAGAAAAATAAGCTTCCAGAGACATGCATGAGTTAAGCTATTATATAGAAGATTATATTTCCACCGTGTAGTAGTTTAGCTGCTTTTGATTTGTTGAATGTATGTAACGATGGGTACCATAACCATCTAAGTAGTTAAAACTCTGTCATCCAAGAGGGCATCATCATATGTCGCTCTTGGAACTATATATAATTATTATACTTTATATGGATGATGTATTCGTAGAGTTATGGAATGAAATGTAATGAATTTGAAAAATTAATGAAGGAAAATGTTTGGTTAAAAGTTATAAATTCCAATGCTCTTGGTGTTATTGATTCAATAACGGATCTCATTTTGTCATTAGGAAATGATGCTAATGAATGACTACAACAACAGTAGTATCTATTTTCGAGCCTCAAAATGGGGGATGTCGAAACATGGTATCAGAGCATAGGTTTACATAAAATTTAACAAGATTTTGAAAGAACATAACCTAAATGAAATAAGAAAGAATAAATTTGGGCTTGAGATAGCAGTATATTAATATACTTGTTACTTGCTATATATAAGTATGTATATCTATCTATACTCTCCCCTCTGTCTTAGACTATTCTTCTGTATCTGATGAAGACTCATATGTAGATTACGAGAGATGGATACTAGAAGTGGAAGAGTAAACTTAGGTGATGGAGGCACTACAACTAATGGACACGCTCAGGTTGATGCTAGGAACACTAATTGAGCAACCAACACTAATTCCAATGCTAATAAAAATGTGGGTATTGGAGCCACATTAGTGGATATGAGGCGATGTATCAATTCTTTGTTAACATGATGCAAGCTGGAGCAGTGGCTGGATCGACAAAAGGAAACACCAACAATGCGGGAGCTGCTATGGCTGAAGTGGCTACTCGCAATAACTATGCCACACTAAGTAGAGATTACAGTAGTTTGGGTGGAAAACTGTTCTTGGGAATGGATAATGCTATTGAGGTGGAGGATTGGTTTTTCAGTGTGAGAGAATTTTTGCTGATCTAGGATTGAATGATTATCAGAAAAGGAGATTAGCTTCAAGGCAGTTGCAAGGAGCTACTCTCTACTGGTGGAATATTGTTACCATGGAGTCTGTAACGACCCAGAATTTTTGATAATTAAAATTTGAATATTTAATTGATTTT